>CM072092.1:0-2949166 GCA_036850905.1 Luffa acutangula | reverse complement strand
AAAAGTATGGCAGTTGCAGAATGCATCCTTCAAAGCAGCTGCTAGAAAGCATTTCCTAGAAGGATTTGGTGGGTCTTCTTGATAAAAGACGCCCATATCAGAGAAACTAGAATTGATGGTTGGTTTTGAGCCACTGAACTATATAGAGAAGTAATTGCCTCTTACTGCTGCTTGACTTTAGGATTCAAAATGGCTCCATTTTTGACAGTGCCTTCGCAGCTTATTGAAAATAACGCTTTTTAATCCTTAGGTGTAAAGACAAAGTTAGAAGAGAGCACAAGACACTCCAACTAATGATGTTGAACTGCACTAGAGATTCCTGCACAAAGATCACACTGTATTCTCATTTCATTACTTTAAAAATTAATTGGCCATGCTGTATGCTAATCTAACACCTACTTTTCTAGGCGCTTGGATTCTCACTTAATGATCAAGATTTGGGTGAATTGAGACATTTAACCAACCAATGTCTCCTACTTTTGACAACTTGGTTGAGAGCGGCACTTCCACTATTAAAGCTCGTGGGAGGAGGAGAATGCGAAAATAAACAGCTGATCTCTAAAAGTTGGGTCTCAATCTGGTATGCTGTCCACATACAAAGTTTGATCGTTTTGAATGAAGAAGTTGATCAGTCTGCTTCTTTTTTAACTGCTCTATTTAGTTGTCACTAGGTGTGAGTAGATCAGTTCGACTTGATTTTCTTTTTCATTTAATTTGAACCGAAGTACAACTTAATATCAAAACTGACTAATTAGCAAACCTACTCTATAACTATATGAACTATCATATATTGTCTTTATATTCATCAGTGTTAACCATGATTTCTTTTTGAAATTTTACGAAACCAAATCAAACTCATTAGATTTTTCCCCCTTGGGTCTGCACTTCTACCACAGTGGATTGGAAATGGTCTTAGTGGTGGTGGTGGGTGGTGCGCATTAAAGGTGAGACTCACCTTTAAGAAACCAACTTCGAGAAACACTTTTATGCTGTTCATTTGCACTGTAATTATAACCAGACTTTTCCAAGACTTATGTCTAGGAAAGTGGATAGCAACGTCTTCCCTTCATCGAAGTGCTTATTGGCTGCTTTATTCCAGCTATGTTTATGATGCCGATCAAATCACCATGTTGCAACAGTGTCGCCATCAAGCCACAACAGAAGAGAAGAGAAACTAGAGGATCATAATTTGACTTTTAAGTTGCAACAGTGTGAGAAAATTGATTGCTAGCCGTCCAATTTGACTTATTCTCCATCATGCTTGTTATGCGAGGCAAAGCATCTTTCTTCATCCGGCTGCTTAAAGGCAAAATTGATATTGGTGGAAAGTTTATTCCTACAACATGGGATGGAGACACCTTATCTTAAGTAAGTTGAGAGTGTTATTAGGTAATTCTTTAAAAAAATTACTTCTCTTTCCACTTTTAGGTAGGTACAAAATAACAGCCTTTGATCTGGTTAATTATTTTAGATTTTTTTTTTAGAAAAATGATGCTTAGTCCCATTCTAATTTGTTGGGCAATATGCTTGAATTGTTGCTTTTATCAAATTTGTTCATAGTGGTCTCCAAATTATCTTACCCATTGCTTTTGTAAATACCCACTATCTTTTTTTTTTATTGTGAGAACAGATTCACATTCTTTTCTTTCAAAAAGCAAAAGAAGAAACAAAACCTATAGTCAAAAGCAAGGCACCATAGTAATAAACTAGGGACTGAGAGTGGAGAAAACTTCCGTTCAAAGAGCTACAAAAGAAGAGTTTTTCAATCATCAATAATGATCATCATACAATAACTACATGAGAATTTTTTATAGATACATATTACACAAGTATCAAAAGAACCTTTATCTTTGAAGACCCTCTAATTTTGTTCCATCCGAAGGTGCCTAGAAGACCTGTAGCCTTTTAAGACACCAACCTGCAAGGCCTCCTTCAGTCAATCCTTCACCCATCTAGTAAGGCATATGAACAAGCCAATTTCGCTCAAAATGAAAAATCACCCACCAAAGGCAAAGGGGCAGTAAAAGAGAAGATGATCCAAGAATTCATCGTCCTGGTAACAAGATCGAAAAACCAAAGGAGACAATGCCCAGTTTGGGAATTTCCTTTGTAGTTTGTCATACGTATTTCCTAAGACTGGCATTAACATGAACAAATCAATCAATTAGTAGAGATGCAACCTCAAGCACGAAATGTTTAAGAATGGGCAGTCGCTATTCCCATTTGAATCCAGCCAGATTTATCTATCATGCCCCCTTCCAGTTGTTCTTCGTTTGGGAGTCTTTGGCTTTACAAGATAATCTGCGAGGGAAAAAATCTCTCTTCCGATCCTAAATCGTCTTTCGATGCGTCCACAAAAGAAAGAAATCACAATGCGTCGAGCAGAAATCACAATGCATCTTACTCGACGGACATAGTTTAGGGTTGTAAACTCTATTCAAGAGCACAAAACACTCATAAGCTCGATCAAACGTCACAACCATTCAAGAAACAACTGCCAAGGATCTTAAAGGAAATCAATGTGATTTCAATCATTCAAATTCAACAATCAAACGAAACACTTGAATTCGAATCAATTAGCAAACGAACTTTCAAAGAACAAGAACCACAAGGCAAAACAACAGATGCAGGCAAAGCATCCAGAGTCCTTAAAGAAACCTTACTCCCATTCCTCAACAATGGATATCCCATTTCCTCCAACTCCCCAGAATCAATAAAGAAGTAATCACCACAGCGGCACTGATAAAAGAGTTCTACAACTTCACCTTTATCTTCCACAACCATGTCCTCTAAGCTTATGCTCTCTGCACCCATTGCATCCCCTTTGGCAGCTTGGAGCTCTCTGTCATAAGCTGCACGAGACGTTGAGCTGCCGAGGACTTCCCAAGCCTTCTGCACCTTGAAGTATCTTTCTCCCTTGATGTCATTTGGATGAGATTTCTGGCACATAGATTGTAACTTATCAGGGTGGAAATTAAGGAGGGCAGACCGGTAGCTGGCTCGAATTTCGTCATAGCTGGCATCTTCTCTCAAAGACAGTACATCATAATAAGTTTCACCAATAGAGCCACTGCTTGAACTCATTGTGGGATAGCTTCAATTTCCAACCAGCGCAATGGAAACTATAAGCAAAATTACAATCCTAGTGCCTGCTAAAAAGGGGTAAGACTATAAAAATGCAGAAAGTACCAATACCGAGCTTGATGGAAAAGATAATATCAAATTCCTAGACTAAATCAATGTAGTTACCAGAATCAAGAGATGTGTGATATTAATGACTGTTGGAAGTTTTCATTCAGTTTGTTCTCCAAGATTACAGGGCTGTCAACGATGTCAAATACAAAATAACTTCAATATTTACAAACCACAGGGTCGTAACGGAGCTCTATAAAGCAGTTCTTAAAAACAAACCACTAAATCGTAAACAGCTACTAGATATTCCACTCGAGCTTCTCCCACCACATAAACTATAATTTAGCACATACATGAAGCTTCGGTGGTATGGTTTTTAGCTAAACCGATAACCGGACCAATAATATCGATTAATAAGAATGAAAACCAAAATCTTGAGGATAAGCTAAGCTAATATGGCACTATGACAAAACGGGCTCCTATACGGTTAAAAGTGGCTATAAACTATTCTCCAATTTAAAAAGAGAGGGAATATCTTCAAGCTCTAACAATATGAGTAATATTTGGAATAATCTTTTGGAAGTTAAATATACCAGCTAAGATTAAGCATTTCAGTTGGAGATCCCTAAATAATATTATTCCTAACAATGTAAATCTTAACAAAAAAAAAGGAATAAATGTGCCGATTGTTTGCCCTATTTGTAATGCTTCTTCTGAATCTTCTGATCATTGTTTGTTTACATGCAAAAGAGCTAAAGAAATCTGGAAATTGACTTACAATGATGTTTTTCTGGAGAAGGACCTAGGTGATTGCCTCGCGGACAGATGGTTTCTTATCAATTCAAAATCTTCAAAGGAAGCTCTTGGTTTGGTAGCGGTGACTTGCGGGGCCATCTGGAACGATAGAAACAAAAATACATTCATGGTGAAAGCATCCCTCCAGTTCAATTAAAAAGCAGATAGATTTTAGATTACCTCGAATCCTACCGGAAAGCGAACGAAAGGAACCCGAGAGCTCAAATTGGTAGTCAACCCTCTATGAATCTTTCGTCCAATACAGATGAATGTTGGAAAACTCCTATCAGAGGAGTCTGGAAATTAAACACTGATGCCGCATGCATTTCTTCTCCTCCAAAAACGGGAATGGGAATGATTTGCAGAGACTCGAAGGGGGAGATTATGGTGGCTGCTGGTAGGTGTGTGGATATTGATATGAAGGCCCATTTGGGAGAACTTTGGGCTATTTTTGAGGGCCCAAAATAGCCAAATCCATGGGGCTGTTCTAGAATGAGAAATTTGGGGTATAGCCATTTAGTGGGGGTGAAACTGAAACACAGCCAAAAGGAAAAAACAAAGGGGAATTGTGCTAAATGGCTACCAAAAAAAAGCGGGCTTGATTTTTGGCTACGGAAGTTTGGTTTTTGCAGGCGTGGCTACCGGAATAATAGGAACCGTTTTCCTGAATGTTTTTGGACGTGTTTACCCCTGGTATATACGGCTATATACAGACGGCCCTAACGTCCGTTTTTGTTACACGCACGTTGACGGCTTTTTCTTGCGCGCTGGGTGTATCCCGGTTTACACGGGATTTGGTCCCTTTATTGCGCTCTGGATGTATCTCTATTTACACGAGATTTTGGGGGGCGGTCTGTTGTGATCTGTTTAGGCGTAGGTAGTTTCCAACGATTATTTATTTATTCCTTCACATTGTTGCCCCTCATATAAATGTCATATTGTATTATCTTTTTGTTTTATATCACGATCACATTGCAACAGTAATTTTCCGTCCTAATCTAACATGGCAACAGTTCAACAGGTCACGATTTTGTTTGGTGGTGTCTGGAGTGCTGGGGATATTAACAGTGATTTCAAGTCCGGAAGCGTGGATGTTAGAATTGATTCGAGTCTCCAAGAGTTTAAAGTATGTCTGGCGAAATACCTTCAGCTCCAGGACGGTAATATGATTACTCGGCTAACACTCTTCAGGAGCTGGTCGAATAACCCAATTAACATAATCATTTCTGAGGACATAGATGTTTTTTGGATGGTCAACGGTTTTCAAAACGGTACATACAGGGGGTGCTGTATAGTCGTTGACACCCCGGGGGTCAATACTAGTATACACCCTATGGGGACAGACGCGGGGACATCCCCTAAAATCCGTTACCTTATTACAAATATAATGGAGGGGGAAGGAAGAAACGAACCCCTAAAATCTCGGGATTGCAAGGAAGAAACGAACCCCTAAAATCTCGGGATTGCAAGGAAGAAACGAATCTTTCTGTTGCAAATATAATGGAGGGGGAAGGAATCCGTTACCTTATTTCAAATTTTTTGGTACAGGCCTCGCGCAGAAGAAGAAAGGGTTGAGCATGCAATACGTGTTCGTCGGCGTACCGGATGAAGGTCGCGGGGACGGCAGGGGGGCGTCGACGTGATGCGAGAGGTAGGTAGCGATATCCACTATGGTTGGCGGTGGGAATGCAGGTTTTTTTGTGTCATAATTACGTTTCTTTTTTGTTTCTCAAATTTTCGGAGGTTTTAGGTGCAGGTAGTAAATATGCAGATGGACAGGAATGTTGTTCCTGATCAATGGAGTTCAGAGGTGTTTCTCTCTACTGACGGGGTGGTTGAACTTTGTACTCATTGTCCGACAAGGTATTTACTCCTATTCCCGGGGAACAACTAGGGTCTTTGTACTAATTGTCCGACAAGGTAGTAAATATGCAGATGGACAGGAATGTTGTTCCCGATCAACATTGCAGCAGATGTGTCATAATTCCGGTTTCTTAATTTTTCAGAGGTTCTTAGGTGCAGGTAGTAAATATGCAGATGGACAGGAATGTTGTTCCTGATCAATGGAGTTCAGAGGTGTTTCTCTCTACTGACGGGGTGGTTGAACTTTGTACTCATTGTCCGACAAGGTATTTACTCCTATTCCCGGGGAACAACTAGGGTCTTTGTACTAATTGTCCGACAAGGTAGTAAATATGCAGATGGACAGGAATGTTGTTCCCGATCAACATTGCAGCAGATGTGTCATAATTCCGGTTTCTTAATTTTTCAGAGGTTCTTAGGTGCAGGTAGTAAATATGCAGATGGACAGGAATGTTGTTTCTGATCAATGGAGTTCAGAGGTGTTTCTCTCTACTGACGGGGTGGTTGAACTTTGTACTCATTGTCCGACAAGGTATTTACTCCTATTCCCGAGGAACAACTAGGGTCTGGTACATTTGGGTTTCAAAATAGTTGTGTGTCTTTTTTATTTTCGGATTTTCAAACCTCCTAAAATGTCTCCAACTATTTTTAGGGGTGTTTTTTTATCTCTCTTAAACTCTGATTTTGGTTTTAAACGTTAACAACACGTTAGGAAGTTTGTTGAGGGGCATTTTTGTCTTGTATAATTAGGGAATTATTAATTAATAAATGGTTTAGCCATCTATTTAATTTACAAACGTTTGTAGCCATTTTTCAAGCCACCTTTTTATTTGTAGCCATTTTTCTTGTTGCCCCAAAAACAAATGAGATATGGCCACACGTGCTGGTCGCGTGACCCTAAGGATTTGTAGTTTGTAGTATTCCGTTTATACTAGTAAGTAAAATTAACCTTCCCTACACATAAATGATAGATTCTGAAAACTAAATTCAAATCTGAATAAAAAGTTTTTTTTGGATCACATTTTCTATTCTATTCTTTTAAAAAAACGTCATATGGTTGGATATTTTTTTTTTACTTTTATTTAAGTTTTTACTGTGCATGTTCGACGGCCAAAATCAACGAACACGAACAATTTTTCTGCATTCTTCGTCGAACCTTCGAATCAAGTGTCTTCACCATCAACATTGTTGGATGATCATTGCTAAATTTTCACATAACATTCTTTGTGTAACAGGTGGACAAAATGTGTAACAGGAACACACACAGTGCATACCTTTTTTTTTTGTAGGTTTGCGTTCTTCAGATACGGTATTAGTTCTAGACTGAGACGTCGAATGGTGTCCAGATTCTTCTTCATTTTCTATTTTCTCATTTTCTGTACTACCATCAGTCTGCAAAAAGATAAACACCAAGTAAACAAAAACCTAAGAATGTTCTATGGCCATACAACACATACACCATAATTACACACACAGGGGTATGCTTCAAACCTCGAAGTCACTGAGTCTCCTTTTCTGGCTCCTTATCTTTTTTTTCTTTTTTTTTTTTCTTTTTTTTTTTTTTTTTTTTTTTTATGTTCAGGCAAGTTCTTCAACTACTATGGAAGTTTTTTTAAAGTTTGCACACATGTGAAAGGTTAGTAAGTTACTGTGTTCAAATCCCTCAAATCCCTCATTAATATATCTGTTTTTCACATAAACATTTTATTTTTTCCAGATATAAAGCACTTCTGCATTTTTTTGGCATAATTTTCATGGATTTCTTTCTAGAGGTTTGCTAAATTGGATACAGTCAAAACGAGTTTTTTTTTTTTTTTGTGTTTTTCTTTTTTTTTTTTTTGTGTTTTTGAATAAGAGTTTTTTTTAATAATTTTTTTTTCAGGAGTCGGTATGTATGTTTGATTTTTGGGAAATTCAACAAGAAAAATACAAGAGGTTAGTTTGTTATGATTTTGTGATACACTGTAGACCATTCTCTCCCCTTTTTTAGGGATACCATATTTTCAACCAGGTATGGGCATTTTGGTCAGTACGCATCATTTAGTAGATTCCCATTTATACCCTTTTGCCATTTTTGAAAGGATTCCTTTTTTGGACATTTTTCAACTCCATGTTTTAAAATTTGCCATTTTTGTTGTTAACCCTTCTAGAATTGTTGTTGAGTCTGATAGCAAGCTGGCTGTTCGATTTCTTAAGGGGCAACAAGAAAAATGGCTACAAATAAAAAGGTGGCTTGAAAAATGGCTACAAACGTTTGTAAATAAACCATTTATTAATTAATAATTCCCTAATTATACAAGACAAAAATGCCCCTCAACAAACTTTTAAAACCAAAATCAGAGTTTAAGAGAGATAAAAAAACACCCCTAAAAATAGTTGGAGACATTTTAGGAGGTTTGAAAATCCGAAAATAAAAAAGACACACAACTATTTTACCCCCAAATGTACCAGACCCTAGTTGTTCCTCGGGAATAGGAGTAAATACCTTGTCGGACAATGAGTACAAAGTTCAACCACCCCGTCAGTAGAGATAAACACCTCTGAACTCCATTGATCAGGAACAACATTCCTGTCCATTTGCATATTTACTACCTGCACCTAAGAACCTCTGAAAAATTAAGAAACCGGAATTATGACACATCTGCTGCAATGTTGATCGGGAACAACATTCCTGTCCATCTGCATATTTACTACCTTGTCGGACAATGAGTACAAAGACCCTAGTTGTTCCCCGGGAATAGGAGTAAATACCTTGTCGGACAATGAGTACAAAGTTCAACCACCCCGTCAGTAGAGAGAAACACCTCTGAACTCCATTGATCAGGAACAACATTCCTGTCCATCTGCATATTTACTACCTGCACCTAAAACCTCCGAAAATTTGAGAAACAAAAAAGAAACGTAATTATGACACAAAAAAACCTGCATTCCCACCGCCAACCATAGTGGATATCGCTACCTACCTCTCGCATCACGTCGACGCCCCCCCTGCCGTCCCCGCGACCTTCATCCGGTACGCCGACGAACACGTATTGCATGCTCAACCCTTTCTTCTTCTGCGCGAGGCCTGTACCAAAAAATTTGAAATAAGGTAACGGATTCCTTCCCCCTCCATTATATTTGCAACAGAAAGATTCGTTTCTTCCTTGCAATCCCGAGATTTTAGGGGTTCGTTTCTTCCTTGCAATCCCGAGATTTTAGGGGTTCGTTTCTTCCTTCCCCCTCCATTATATTTGTAATAAGGTAACGGATTTTAGGGGATGTCCCCGCGTCTGTCCCCATAGGGTGTATACTAGTATTGACCCCCGGGGTGTCAACGACTATACAGCACCCCCTGTATGTACCGTTTTGAAAACCGTTGACCATCCAAAAAACATCTCTGTCCTCAGAAATGATTATGTTAATTAGGTTATTCGACCAGCTCCTGAAGAGTGTTAGCCGAGTAATCATATTACCGTCCTGGAGCTGAAGGTATTTCGCCAGACATACTTTAAACTCTTGGAGACTCGAATCAATTCTAACATCCACGCTTCCGGACTTGAAATCACTGTAAATACCCCCAGCACTCTAGACACCACCAAACAAAATCGTGACCTGTTGAACTGTTGTCATGTTAGATTAGGACGGAAAATTACTGTCGCAATGTGATCGTGATATAAAACAAAAAGATAATACAATATGACATTTATATGAGGGGCAACAATGTGAAGGAATAAATAAATAAACGTTGGAAACTACCTACGCCTAAACTGTAGGTAGTCCTTAACAGATCACAACAGACCGCCCCCCAAAATCTCGTGAAAATAGAGATACATCCAGAGTGCAATAAAGGGACCAAATCCCGTGTAAACCGGGATACACCCAGCGCGCAAGAAAAAGTCGAGCAACGTGCGTGTAACAAAAACGGACGTTAGGGCCGTCTGTATATAGCCGTATATACCAGGGGTAAAAACGTCCAAAAACATTCAGGAAAACGGTTCCTATTATTCCGGTAGCCACGCCTGCAAAGACCAAACTTCCGTAGCCAAAAATCAAGCCCGCTTTTTTTTGTAGCCATTTAGCACAATTCCCTGGTTGTAGCCAAACGCCCAACGCTTTTTTTTGTAGCCATTTAATAAGGAGATCCAAATTTGATGGGGAGTGGAAGCCCTGGTTGAATCCATTTGGAGCATAGTCCCTTCTTTTAGAAATATTTCTTTGGGGCAACAAGAAATATGGCTAAAAATAAATAGGTGGCTTGAAAAATGGCTACAAACGTTTATAAATTAAATAGATGGCTAAACGATTTACTGATTAATAAATCCCTATTTGTAAAAGACAACAATGCCCCCAACAAACTGTCTAACCTAATCTTAACGTTTAAAACCAAAATCAGAGTTTAAGAGAGATAAAATATACCCCTAACAATAAGTTGGAGACATTTTAGGAAGTTTGAAATTCAAAAATCCAAATTCTATTTTGAAAATTTATATCTACTAGAAAAAATTGTTTCCCGGAAAAAGAAGTCAATACCTTTATTGGGGAAGAAGTACAGAGTTCAACCTCCCTCCATAGAGAGAAACACCTTCAAAATGCATTAATTGGAAAAACAGTCCTGTCAATAGGAAGATATACTACATGCAACTAAGAAAACCTGTGAAAATTAAAAAACAAATAAGAACACAGTAATTATGATACCTTAAGTGCTGCAATTATGACATGTCATAACACCGCTCAACCTCCCACTAGAACTGCCCTCATGCATTTGCTCCATCCCGTCGGTCCATCTTCGTCTTCCACACCTCGAAACCCTTGAGAGCCAAAAACCTCCATTCCCCACCATTTCCCACCGCAAAACAGAGTGTATATCGCTACCTACCTCTCACATCACGCCGACAACCCACCTTCGCCCGTGCCGACAACCTTCCCCCGCTGCGCCGACGACCTTCCCCCGCCGCACCGACGACCATCTCTTGCATGGTCAATCGATTCTTCTTCTACGCGAGGATTGTACCAAAAATTTTGAACTAAGATAACGACTTCATTTCCCTTCCCTTATATTTGCAACAACCTCCCCCTACTTTATAGACAATCCCTTTATTTTAGGGATTTGTTTTTTTTTTTTGGCAATATTTCGTGATTTATGTGAAAAAGGTCAACTACATCCAACCCTTGTGACATGTTATTATAATTTGATTGTTTTTTATTGTAAAAATCCTCTAGGATGCTGTTAAGAAGGATCTTGCAAGGAAAAAAAAAGAACAAATGGATTAAGAAAGATGTAGTTGAAGAAGTTAACCCCGTCAGAGTGGTATGTACTGATATATACATATATTATTTACACTGTTTATGACCTGCTTGTGTGTACTGGAGCCTAAAATTGAGATGTATGTATTTGGATATAACTTTGTCATGTGTATTGAAGGGTGAAAGTGTGTTGGAATGCTTATTGAATGACACTCTGGCGTTTGTCTGTACTCTTATATCCATGCATATTAGTTATGCCAGTATATAAGTTGTGTGTCTTCCTATACTTTATAAATAATCCATTGATATTAGGGATTTGTTTTTTTTTTCTTTTTGGCAGTATTTCGTGATTTATGTGAAAAATGCCAACTACATCCACCCCTTGTGACATGTTATAATTTGATTGTTTTTTATTGTGAAAATATCTCGGATGTTGTTAATTAAGGACCCTGCAAGGGAAAAAAAACAAACAAGCAGATTAAGAAAGATGTAGTTGAAGAAATTGGTCTCGTCAGAGTGGTATGTACTGATATATACATATATTTTTACCGCTCTATTGTAAGACGAAAAGCACGGGCATGGGGAGGAAATGCATGGAGGCGGTTTTGGTGGAGGATTTGTGTTGATTGAACCCGCCAGAGCGGTATGTACTGATAAATACCATTTCATGGTTAATGCAACTTCTCTGGAAAAAAGTGTGTTTGTGGTATACTCATGTATGTGTGTGTCCCCCCTACATTATACACATTGGCATGTCTAATAAAAACAAATGCTTTGATTTGTCTGTACTATTATATACATCCATGGAATGGTCTGATGTGTCTACTTGTGTGTGTACACTTAATCCCCCGTTGTATTTGAGTTAATCACCCCTTGTATCGTGTATGTCTGGAATGCCCAATAAAAATACATTTTATCTTTGTCTCTGTTGCTATATGTAACCATAATAATCTCGTACCATGTTCACCTGGATGCAAATACCTGATGAATGCCATAATTGATATTTGTCTATAGTATTACATACATACGTGTTCCGCATGCATTCTGTGTGTATGCATACTTACCCAGTCCCATCCCCCATATGAGTTATATATACGCTGCAGAGTTTATATGCACTGTCATCTGTCTGTGTGTACTGCTACTTACAACTCTTATGGTTGTCCTTTTGTAACATGGATAATGAGGGGCAAAATGTGAGGGATAAAATATTTTTTTACCGTTGGAAACGCTGAAACCTAAGCCTAAAAAATAGGTATATCTTTTTATATAGTTGAACACAAACCGCCAACTGAACTCCCTATAAATCGGGATTCTTCCAGCGCGCAAAAAGGGGGCGGGCGAACGACATGGAACAAAAACAAACGTTAACGTCGTCTGTATATAGCCGTAAATACCAGGGGTAAAAACGTCCAAAAAAATAAGAAAAACGGTTCCTAAAGTTCTGGTAGCTACACCTGCAAAATCCAAACTTCCGTAGCCAAAAATCAAGGATGCCTTTTTGTGTAGCTCATGAAATTGCTCAATTTAATAAGGCAAATAGCTATCATGAGACTTGGGTGAGGAATTTCCCAAGTTGGCTGTGTAAATGGGTTATGACCAATCAAATTTTGCCCAAGTGGTGCAATAAATTTTTTGAGGTATTTTTTTTTTAAAAAAAGGATGGGCTTGGTTATTTTACAAAGAGTCCCTCTTTAGTTGTTATTTTATAAAGTTGAAATTATATTGTTTCAATTTTACTTTTTTTTTTTAAAATTTAAAATTAAAAAATATGTAGTGAGGATTCCAACGATCTTTTGGTTATGATTATTTACACATAAATAGAGCATTCTTTTTCTTTTTAGTATAACAAATATGGAGATGAGGATTTGAATCTCTCGAGTATATACCAATTAGGCAATTAGTGCACTTTGATGTAGATTAAGTAATTAATTAATTCAATATCACCAAAATATTCTGAAAAATAGCAAAACTTTTTTTAGTTCAACGCTTGAAGACTTTTTTTAGTTCAACGCTTGAAGAGGTGAGAGATCTAATCATCGATCTTTACGATGATAATTGATGTCTTATCCATTTAACTACGTTGAAAACATAAAAAATGAAAAAAAAAAATAATGGAAATTCAAATGCTAAAATGTCATGCTAAAATTTCAATATGATGGCCAAAACGAGCATAACTTAACTGACATAAAATTTGTGGTAATGACTAAGAGGTCTGTGGTTCGAATCTTCCACCACACATGTAAAAAAAATGCCAATATGATATTAATTTCATATTTTTTTTTAAAAAAAATAATACTGTAGTATTTGTTTTCTATAAAAGAAACATTGATTTTGCTATTAGTTTGTAAATATATTTATATACATTTAGACAATATATAAGAAAGTTTATATTGAAATTATAAATTAGATTTTTTTTTAAGAGAGAAAGTTAAAGTTAAAAATGTGTAAACAATTTTTTTGAGTATATCAACATTTGGGGGTGGGGATTTGAACCTCTAACCTCTTGGTCGAAGACTCGAAGGTACATGTCAATTACCGCTAAGTTATGCTTTGACATTAAAAACGTGTAAAAATGATTTTCCAACATCATATTTGGCAAATTCCTTTTTAAAAATAGAACCCCCATTTTATGTTTTCCTCTTCCTCCGAACCCTACTACATTCAATTGCCATGAAACACATATCCTAGATAGATAGGCCATCATAAAATGAACTCATTCCCTTTAAGCCTTTTATTTTTTTTTCTATGGTCCTTATTGACCACTATGTCATCAAATATGGGCAGAAATCTGATTAGTGGTGGTGCTTCTCCCAACATTTGGAGCCTTAATCGAATACATTGGTTGATGACATAGTGGTCAAATCCTATGAACGGTTTGAATGGAAGGGATAAAAAAGTGCTTTTATTCCATTCAAAGCACTTTTCAATATTCACAACAATTTCTAAAAACACTAAACAATATTGAAGAACTACTCTAGCTCAAACACATGTTCTTCTCAAAAGTCATCCCAAACCCAAATCCATCCTAAATATTTCTAGAAAAGACAATTGTCACTAGAGAGATTTGTTAAAGATGACTGGACTAGATAAGATACTCATAGCAAATAATTTAAAAAATAATAATAAAATAATTCCAAATAGTTGGTAATTATCTGCAAAAATTCACAAGAGTTTTTCATGCAAAGACAGAGAGAGGGAGAGTAAGCTCAGAGCTCAGAAATTGACATCCTGAGCATAATGAATCAATTTCAAAAGTTAATAGTCAACAAAATAGCCTTTCGTTTTCACGTTACTTCTATCTCATCTCGGCACCAGACTCGTAAATCTGAAGTCATGGGCACCAGGATCGCCAAAACCCGTGTTACATGAGAGTAAGCCAGATATGACTCAGACAGACATTCAATCAGCTGCTAGTCCCCTAAACACCTAACAACCCTCAAAATTTTCATTCATGCAACTCTATGGACAATGATGCTCAAATGTAAGAAAGACAAGGGAAGTCATAATCATTTTAGTGGAAATTCCTTGCCTGATTTGTCGTACAATTAAACACTAACAACACCAGAGACCCAAGGGACAACCAGTGGTGCGGTCGGGTGTGAGTTTCTATAAGATTGTGGATAGTTGGTCTTGAAATTCAGTTTGGGATTTTCTGCCTGCATTTGGATTTGAAGATAAGAGAAATTAGATTCTAAGTGAGCCTACAAAAGAGATTTACTAAAACAGTTTGGTGCTTACATATTTCAGCCAGCACTCCATATGTCTATGTTCATAGATATCAGGAGAGTGACATCCACTCTCAGATGGACAGTAGACCCAGATGTTGCATTTCCTGCCACCTGCACGTTTCGCATGATCCAAGCAAGCCTGACAACAATCAGCTGCACTTTCTTTATGATGAGTTAGACCCCATCTTACTGCAGCACCATCGTAATCCGTATGGAGCTCGGCATTACATTCAGGTGGAAGTGGTCTGCCAGGTAGAACTTCATCATCTGCATAGAGAGGGGAATGAACATCTTAGTGAAATATAGATTTTAGCTAGAAGAAATTAATTTATCTGGTGCACAAAATGTTACTCTTGGGAGTAGCAAAAATTTACCGAATTCATCGGCGCCTTCAGGCTTATCATCATGTTCCCTGTGGAAGATCTCCGCAGGTATCCACAGGCCAATTGCTTCAGACAGCACTGCCCAATCAGTATCCAAGGCTTTCACTAGAATCCCTACCAGAAGAGGAAAAAAAGCTTATCGCATCAGTCCAATGAGGTTTTCAGATGCCATTGAGAGGACTTGCATCACAGGTACGACTTTCTAGCATAATATTACAAAAGCCAAAAATACACTGTTATAAAACTTCCATACCCGCATCTTCAAAAGAAAGAGTGGAATTTTCAAAAGTTTGTTCTGCGATCAACTTCCTTGCTTCTTCCAATTTTTCCTTTCTCCAGCTTTCTACTGCTTCTGATCGTACAAGAATGGGAAAATTATAACAAGAAATATCATGCAGGAAATATCTTCAACTTTGAAAGATCTGGCAAGATAGCAGATAACTGGTGAAGCATGAATTGCACACCAGTTACTCTCAAACTTTAGCTAGGGAATATACCACACATTAGAGATTGCAACAATGAATATGTGTAAGCGGAACATAGAATATTCAACACAGTTTTAATGTCTGTGAAGACGGCCAGAGGCAAGCTTGGAAATATATTGTTTTGGTAAATAACAACTAAAGTGGTGATACCACTATTGTTATTAATAAATAAGAATCTAACCCCATTAAGATAAAATATACTATCCCCTTCTTCTTTTTCTTATTATTATTGTTTTTATTGCTATTGTTATTTATAATATAGAAATTGCTACTTCATAATTCTAGATTCCATATTGATATGATCTGAAAATTAAATTTAATCAACCGGAGAAAGATCTCAGCGAACAGTACAGTCACAAACAAAACTATATTGATAAATTAAATGTAAGAAGATTCTAAAGGAGAACTTAATTTTATTTACGAATCATGTCATTACAACCTCCATGGCTGTATCCACCTCTGTTCATTGGCTCTAGAACTTGAGAGAACCTCTTTTATGGTCTAAACTACGGATGGGCAACCCTCCACATCCCTCAACCTCCCCCCCCCCCCCCCAAAAAAAAAAAAAAAGAAAGAAAAGAAAAAGGGGGGACAAAAAAACTTGATTTTTTTTTTATAAGGTAACACTTGAACATATTAGTGAATGATAAACCTGTTTTCCTCTTTGAATCATTAACCACTTGCAGCATTAGGTTAGAAGGACATGGAATAAAAAAAGAGGTTTCCTAAATGATTTACAGCTTCTTTTCAGAGTGCTCCTTAGTTTGCAGTTCTTGTAGGAGGCTTCTTCAACTGTTCAGCCATCAGTTTCCGGGGCTTGGAAATTTAAAGGATTTCATTCAACAATTGTTTTGTGGTTTCCCTGTGAGAGAGGAGTACGATCTTTTGGATAAATGATCCTAGGGGTGATTTCTAAGGAAACCTAGTTGAATAGGAACACTAGCATTTTTAATAGAAGGAAGGTTTCTTCTGATGAAGTATAGGGACGTCATTAAAAATTCTTTTGTAATTAATTGAGGGCCAATTGGAGATCTCTTTTGTAACTCCTAGGCTGGTTAGATTGAGGAGTTTTTCCCCCTTTTGTATTTCCATTCTTCCTATGAATGTAAAGATTTTTATTTCTTTTCAAGGGAATGCAAAGATTTTAACTTATCAACAAACGACGCACACAGGAAAAATATTTGACCAAAAAGAAACCTGCAAGAACATGAGTCCTACTTTTCTCCACGAAAAGATGCAAAAGCAACAAAGTTGAGAAAACATAGAAGTTAGTTGAATGCAGTATCTAAAATGCTCTAGTGATGAGTAAAATCATGACATGAGTAATTTAACGGTTGGTCTGAATGAAGTTGTTGAATGCAGTATTTACAGTGCTCTAGTGATGTTTACTAGTAGTAAAAGGTAGAGCAGGTTGATATCTATAAAACCAAGGTGCAAACGAACTTCAAAAGTTATGACGATATTATATGGCACTTTACATGCTCTATGTCAAGCAGTAATGACATCATTGCGACTATAATGAATTTAGTACATTCAATTCAACAAGTAACCAGTGTAAGATCAATGGAAACTCTAAGTCAAATTGAATTGTAAATGAATTCCTAGCCAACTAGTTAACTACCAACTCAATCCTAGGAATATAATCTTACAATTTTAGATATCAAGAGAGACAGTTATCTAAGAAAAGATAAATTTAGGAATTCTGTCTCTCTGAAGTGATCCAGCTGCTAGATAACCTCTTTGGTTTAGACTCTAGTCACGCTATAATGTCATAAAGTCAAGACACCTGATAAAATAAATTGCATTTCCTACCACTAAACTCAGTACAAGAAAATAAGAGAGAAACACAAGCCTGAGACGTGATAAACATGATATAGAATGCAAACATCAGGCATAGCCCGATATGACAATACTTCCTGATTTAAATTTTATCAGAATATTGATGTTAAACGTCTTTTGTGAAAAATGAACAAACAAAAAAAAAAAAAAAGTCAATCTATGATTCATCAAAATCTAAGAGAAAGGTTAACCGATACAAACACTTAAAGTAATTCCTATCCAATATCTTTGCTCTCTGACAAGGAAGAAGGAGTTAGATGTTAACTGGGCGAGAATAACAATGGGCAATGGCCAGGGAATAAAGATATGAAAAAGTGATAGGTATTGCAAGCAAATTATCAGATTGCACTGACCTCTCTGCTGAGTAATATTTGAGCTAGTATTCGAGTTTCTCAACTTCAGAAGAATTTCCTCGGTTATCTTCTGTTTCAATGGATCAGGTAATTCGTCCACCGTCTCTTGGGAGAATTCTTTAAGCTCCTTGACCTTTACACCAAAAAAATAATCTTCACTAAACAAATTTAAACCCGCAATGGCCAGAAGAAGTGCTTAAACAAGAAGTAGTTCCCCTAAAACAGATCTTTCTCACAGTACGTTGAACGAACAAAGCATCTCAAATCAAGTCTGAGTCTTACCAATTTAATGAGCTCTACCGGCTCAGAGGCCCTACGAATCCGAATAAACTCTTCCATTTTCCTAATCTGATCCGGAGTGTACTTTACAACTAGCTCGGAAGAAAGAAAATAGACAGAATAAATACATACAACCAAATCGAGAATCAAAAGGAATCATAATGTCGAAAAAGACGCAAATATGTTAAACAGTGTTTTTTTTTCCCATAATCTGAACACCAAACGCGAATCAAAAACAGAAAAAAAAAAAAAAAAAAAAATGCAACTAGCTCAAACACTAACCACTTCGTGAATCGTCATCCGTATAGAGGTAGAGGGAAGCATACAGAGATCGAAGAACATAGAGAGCAACGATAATGTTGATAGAACAAATGATGAGAGTGGTTTTCTTGTACGAACACGCCCATTTACCTCTTCCTTGATAACCCCACTCTACCCTCGCCATATCCCTTCTTCTTCACCCTCATCCCACCACCATATCTCCTTTCTCAATATATCAATACCTCGCACCAGAAACAAAAGAAAAAATGGAAGCAAAATTTCAACGCCTCTCCTCCCCAATCTTTCTTACCCTCGAAGCAGATCGATCCGATGGATCTTCACGCCAAATCCGTAAATTGCTTTTTCGGACAACAGTAACAAGCGAGGTCGTTTGCTCTGACAAATATATTTGTTTTGCTGATAATACACAACTAACCAATACAATTATTGAAATTCGGTCAAGATTTTCCGCGCTATTGTGCGCCTATCGCAGCCTGCAGGCGATCACAACAACAAGAACAAGGCAATCGGACATTGAGCCAGGCCGCGTCCGGCGTTTCCAACGGCGGCGGTGGAGCTAACGTGCGACGGAAGTTTTGTTAGGTGTCAACAAATTTCACCCTGCCGTCCGTCGCCGACAAATCGCTAAAGTGCGCCGGAGCATCAAAGGCTTTGCTTTTCTCGATGGTTAAATGCTAACCGACTGTGTACTGTTCTTTTTCGGGCATAAAAACAGAGATGAATTAAATTATAATCTCGCTTTCTTAGACTTGATTGAAAATGATTATTTACTAAATTCCACTTTCCTGAAAACGACGCAGTTTTCATTCTTTTGTGGAACATTTATTTATGAATGGAAATTGGAAACTCTCAGCTTATTACCAAAAATGCCCTTCAATACAACTATTTTTTTTTTTTCCCTTTTTTCCTTCTGGGAAAACAAGTACTCACGTATTGCTGTATTGTTAATATTGTTAATATTGTTATTATTATTATTATTATTATTATTATTTATATTTTTTTAAGAGATATGTATTGCTGTATTATAATAATTATTGTGGTTTCTTTGAACAAAAAAAATAGTTAATTAATTAATTATTGTGTTTTTTTTTTTAAATCTAATGTCAGATAATAAATTTTGTTGATTTTACAGTCACGTCTTTTTTATTAATAATCAAATACCAGCTCAAATTGTCCAATATTTTGACGAGGTCAGATTTTAAAAGAAAATTGAAAAGCTAAATATTATTAAAAATATTTATGGAAGGGTATATAGATAAATTATATAAATATATTTAAATATTCTAAATTTGTTAAAGAA
Organism: Luffa acutangula; assembly: GCA_036850905.1. Taxonomy (NCBI): domain Eukaryota; kingdom Viridiplantae; phylum Streptophyta; class Magnoliopsida; order Cucurbitales; family Cucurbitaceae; genus Luffa; species Luffa acutangula. Next base: position 2,929,501 of record CM072092.1, on the reverse strand, counting down.
TTATTAAATGTAGTGGCCACGACCGTATATAATAAAAAATTGGATAAAATACATTTTTGGTCCCTCATGTTTTAGGTCAGTTTCTAATAGGTCCCTAGATTTCAAAATCGGACAATCAAGTTTTTTATTGTTTCGAAAATAGTTCTATTAAGCCCTTGATCGTTAATTACTTAACGAAGTGATGACGTGACAACGTTTTGAAAAACTCATTTATATTTAGATATTTTTTTATTCTTCCTCAATTTGATTTTAAAATTTTCAATTTAGTTTCTATGATTAGATCTTTAACGAAATAATAAGTTTCAATAGTATCGAATCTCACAAGTTATCTTTAAATTGAATTTTACCCACTCAAAAAACTCACTTGTTTTTATTTTATACTCAACACCAAACACTAATTATTCAACTAACATAGTTATCCAAATAAATAAAAAAATGTCGATATGAAAACATAGTGATTGAGAATTAACTAAACCATATGAATTAAATTGAAACCAAATTGAAACAATGGAAACCAATATGAAACTCAGCCCAACTTATAGAGTTTAAATCCTTTAAATCATTCTTTTCAAAAAAAAAAAAAAAAATCCTTTAAATCATAAATACCAAATTTAGATTTTTTTCAAACTAAATTTATAATTTAACCTATTTTGTTTCTTACCCAATAATCTCCCAAAATCGTAGGCTTGGGAGTGTGTAGTTGGGCTAAATTGGCCCACCGGGTAAACGGGTGCGGCCCAATTGCGGGAACTGAGCCCGATCAACGTCTGTTGAAGACTAAAAATGGCGGGAAAAGAAAGAACTCTCTAGGGTTCGCTCCATTACAGGCATTTTCCCTCCCATTCTTGAAGTAACTGTAATCGATTGTGAAAAACCACGCTGAAGCAGAGAGAGGAAGAAATCGCAGCCGCCGGTCTTGGGTTTCGGTTTCAGAGGCAGTTCATGGAGATCGATGATTTGGACGATGGGGAGTTTGCATTTTCGAGGAACTATTTTCTGGCGAAGGAATTGGGCGGCTCGAGTAAGAAATCTTCTCGGAAACTCGCCGACATCGACGTCGTCGACGAACAGGTGCCGACGTCTAACTTCATGAAACTACTTTGGTTTTTTTGAGTGGAAGAAAAATGATTTAGAAGTAATTAATGATCAGGAATTGAGGGCGGCGGCGACGAAAATTGAGCCTAAGCATGAGAAAGAGATTGCGGCTCTGATATCCAGTTACAAAAGTTTGTACTCCCAATGGGTTTTTGAGATCAGGTATGCTATTATCATGGTACCTGTAATGTAGCATTTTTCGTTTGTTGCTCTCTGATCGCAAATTTTCAAATTACTTTCGGATTCTTACTAAACTTGAAACTGATAAACTTGCTATCGAAGTGCTTTAAATTTCTTAAGTTATTTTTTCTATTCATCTAGTAAAATTCGCTAAGTGTTTAGCTTTGTTGTGATACAGTTGCGGTTTTGGACTTCTAATGTATGGATTTGGGTCGAAGAAGGCCTTGATGGAAGATTTTGCTTCGACAGCATTGACGGATTATTCTGTAATAGTTGTTAATGGCTATCTTCAATCAGTCAATGTTAAACAGGTATACTAGCCAATGGCTTTCCACATACTAAATCATTTTATGCGTCATTAAAGCGTTGCAATTTTGTGTGTAGGTTGTAGTAGCCATAGCTGAAGTTTTGTCGGATCAGTTGAAATCCCGACCCAGAAATGCATCAGGGAGCACATCTAAAGATCATCGGCCATTTACTTCGCGATCCATGGACGACGTCTTTTCATTTTTGAATGGATCAAATGAGGAAGACAAGGATTGTTTTGTTTGCGTTGTGATACACAACATTGATGGACCTGGGTTGAGAGATTCTGAAACGCAAGAGTATCTTGCACGAGTTGCTGCTTGTTCCCATGTTCGAATTATTGCCTCCGTTGACCACGTGAATGCACCTCTTTGTAAGTATATGCCTTTTCTTTTCGTTAATATTTAATATGAATTATGTGTTTCAAATATCACACCAATGTCTTTAGTTCGTATTGTTATTTGTGGAGGTGGAATTTTGTCACAGGGGAAAATGTCTTGGTCTTGATTTTCCATATGCGGCCATCACATTTTGTTACAAGTGAAAGTACCATGTTTTGGATTCTCAAGCTGTTACGGTGAGAATCCAAAGAAAATAAATAAGGGTTGTTACTGTAAGTCTGTAACCATAACTTCTATACAATGTTCTGCAGATAAAGGTGGGTTATCGTGATAGAACTTAGATTTTCCATCTCTTTGCATAGAGTGTGGTGAGATCATCAAGTACTAGAACATAAATTAACTGCAAGAAGATGTTGTATGAAGCATTGCCAATTGCACTATTTCATTGATTTATATCTCACTAAATCATGTATTCTGGTTTTTCCAGTGTGGGACAAGAAGATGGTTCACACACAATTTAACTGGTTATGGTATCATGTTCCAACATTTGCCCCTTACAAGGTTGAAGGAACGTTCTTCCCTTTGATTCTTGCCCATGGTGGTACCGCTCAAAGTGCGAGAACTGCTACGATAGTTTTACAGAGTTTGACACCCAATGCACAAAGTGTTTTTAAAGTTCTTATAGAACATCAGCTATCTCATCCTGATGAAGAAGGTAATTGAAGTTAATCTTACCATTAGATAGTATTCTTTGTTTCAAACACTTAAATATCGAAGTGACATTTGATAGCTTGTTATATGAGTAACCAACCTGGCATAGTTCAACTGATTCCATATGTCCTCGACGAAGAAGTTAGGATTCAAATCTTTCCACTTCACATGTTGTTGAACCTCCCAAAAAAAGAAATTTGTTATATGAGTAAGGTCGATGATATCATCTCAAAATTTCAGGTATGCCAATCAACAACCTGTACGCAATTTGTCGGGAGCGCTTCCTAGTCAGCAGCCAGGTAACACTGAACTCCCATTTGACTGAATTTAAGGATCACGAGTTGGTGAAGACCAGAAGGCATTCTGATGGTCAAGATTGCTTGTATATACCTCTTCCATCTGAAGCACTTGAAAAACTATCGATGGAGTTGAGATAATTCTTTCTGTTTGCATAGATTCTGTGTTGTGTATGTGCATTATCGATAGAGGAGATTTTCCATTTCCTTTCCACCATGTACTGTCATTGTTCTATTAATTGACGATCATGTCTTCAAATTTGAAAATACATGAGATGATAGTGTTGTTAAACTGCGATTTTTTAGTGCAGACACTCTAATTTATCCTGATATTGAGTTTTGAATGACTTCTAACAGAAGTGTTTTTATGTGAAAGCTTTTGAAGGAATCACAAATTCCCAGCCACTCCTATAAATACTTGGTTTTTTTTTTCAGTGTTTTTAGAATTTTCAAATGATATTTGATTATCCAATCAAATAGTATTCAAAATTTTGATAAACTGTTTTTAACAACTTAAAACAATTTTAATTCTTTCGAAAGTCATCTCAAACTCACCTTCTCACAATAAATGCAGTTGAAGTTATAATATTTCATTTTTTATCAGTATGGGAGGAGCTTGTGTAGAGACTCAAATAGATTAAGAAAGAATAACTATGACCATATTTATTACATAAAATGAAAGTAGTATATCAAATTAAATAGATTTGGAATTTTAAAGCATAAGACGTGGATTTAGGCATAGCCTAGTGGATAAGGTAATTATTATTATTTTGAAGTTCGATGGTTAAATTTGCACCATTATTGAATTAAAAAAGGAACAAAAAAAAAAAAAAAAAAAGCATAAGACCACTTTAAAATGGAAAATATTTTTTTTTCCAAAAAAAAAAAAATAATAATTTCTTTGAAGAATTTCTTCAATCTCAATTCCCTTGTTTTATGGGACTCTACATTTTACATCCATTTCAAATTATCTTTGCACGATCGACAATTCTATTTCATTCAAAATGAAAGCCTCGACGTCACAAGTAAAAATTCACCCCTTGTCTCATATTTACCCTTTGATTTTATTTTTTTAAGATGTTGTGAAACTAAGATTTATGCCTATCTAATATATTTAGATTTACAAAAGAGAAAAAAAAATCAAATAATTACAATAGTAATATTGACTATACTATCTAAGTTCTAATTGAAAAAAGTTTATCAAAACACGGAAAAAAATCTTATTTTAAAAATGAAATTTATCGAAAGATTTAATTCAATAGTAAAATAAAAAATAAAAAATGAATATACATTTAACTTATAATTCCTTTTTCAAATTACAATACATATATAAATATTTATTGATAAATCAATTCAGTGTTAACTTTACTTCTTTTTTTCAAGAAGATGTGGTTTTTGAATTTCTGAATTTTGGTCCCGTTTGATAACTATTTGGTTTTTTGTTTTTGAAAATTATGCTTGTTTTCTCCCAATTTTCTTACCATGGTTTTCATCATTGTCAATGATACATTTGAATTCCTAGCCAAATTCCAAAAACAAAAATAAATTTTTGAAAACTACTTTTTTAGTTTTCAAATTTTGGCTTGGTTTGAAAGCATGGAAAGAATGTATTAGAAAAACAAAGAAACTTGTAGGTTGAATTAGTGTTCATAAACTTAATTTTCAAAAATCAAATGTTACACACCCCGCCCCAGCTCTCTCGTAACTATCTAGTGACGTGGTGTGTTGGCAATGAATCCTAACTAACTATAGGATCCAAGGCCTCTACAAGCTCCTAACCACGCTTAGGCTCTCAAGGAATCAAAAATTTGGGCAGAGTTTCCCCTAAGACATGGCTAAAACAAACCTGAAAAGGAACGACATATATACATATCTTATAAACTACATCACAACCAGAATCCTTATGGGAGACATAAGCGTCCCAACCACAACATTCAGCCCAACACCTCGAGATTCGATAATTTACAACCAACTACACTTTGCAACATATAACTTTTACACAACTTCCTTCCAAAACATCATATACATACAAAGGGTGTTCTAAACACGGACTCGAGTGGCAAGATCGGCTTCTGTAGGCTTGTCGAAACTCAGTCGCTACCTGGTAGAAAAATTTTAAAGAAAAAGAATGAGCTAACGTCCAGTGAGTGGTATTTACTATCTACTACGAAAATAGTTCCTGAAAATGTTTAACTCAACTAAACAGAATATCGCGAAGAATACAAAGTTCAAAAATTCATAAACATTTAGCTTGTACAAGGTAATGCAGTAGAAATTCTTTTTAGGCATAACTTTATGAATCAGCAAGAAAACTCACTAGCCCTGTACCCTTATCTCTAGTCATACCGGCGTAGAGTCCTCTCAATACGCTCAGCAGAGCAAACTCTGTCATACTAGGCATGGAACACACTCCATACGTAGTAGAGCAATTCTCTAGTCTTACGTGCACGCAGAGCAAATCTCTCTCTATGTACTATGGAACCATTTTCACACAGCACATGGGTAATCACCTAGGGTACGTAGAACTAGCGACGTATAAACTATTTTTCTAGTATGAAACCTTTAATTCAAAACTTATCTAAAATCATTTTCTCTTGTGAGACAACGTTCCATAAACACAAGCAACGTTTACAAATATCAAAGACATCCTAAAATTTTCAAGCAAACGCGCATTGTTTCGAAAGCTTCTAAGATGCATATTCCAACTAAGAACTCATAGAGCAAATTATGGAGTTTTAAATCATTTCTCTAAAACATGCTTAACTTTAAATTTTCTCAAACTCATAAATATAGTACTTTTACTTAGCGGAAAAAAAAATAATTATTAAAACAACCACTCACTACTACTCCTGATTAAACGCGTTGGGGTCATAAGCCGTCCCGATCTCCGTTTGACCTGCAGTAATAATTAGATCAACACATGAGTACCCGCTCAACTAAAATGACTCATTAGCTTAATCACATACTTATAACTTTCCATGAACCCCAACCTTCCTCAATGCATACTCTAGGTACTCTTTTGTCCCATCCTACAATAAAATACTCTTATTATTTCAACTTCCTCAAACATTTCTACTCCTTTCTCTCTCTTCATTATTGCATGGTACAACTTTCCTATTTCCCTTTTCTTCATCCAACACCAACTTTCTCTTTCCTCTTTTCTTTTTTTTTTTCCAACCCAATTCACGATTTCCCCTCCTTTCCTTTCATTATTATACTATTTTTTTTTCCCAAACTTTTGCCTCTTGTTTAAACCCAACCTTTTCCCTCTTTACTGTTCATCATCTTCAACCTCTCTCCCTAATTCTTCTTTACTTCCTTATTCAACCAAAACTCCATAAATCTCTCCATGATTACACCCCTTTCTTTTTCTTCCATTTTCACACAAAACCACACCTCCACCTTCTTTTCCCTTCTTCTTTGGAAATTCCATCACCAAAACACTTTTACCCATAGCTAAAATTACAAGAAAACCTAACAAAACTTAAGGAATTTCAAGAGTTACTTACCAAACCCGTTGAGGAAACTTCGTGGTTAAGCTCAAATCTCCCAAAAATCGGTCCAAGAACCCCTCTTCTCTCCTACCCTCGATTTTTTTTCTTCTTCTCTCTCTACCTTTCTCTCTCCCCGACGACCTTTCTTTCCATCTTCTTTTTTTCTTTTTTTTTTTTTAAACTTTCTCTCTACGTGGGTAGCTTTACAACCCTTTCATTTCCTTTTCTTTTTCTTTTTTTTTTTAAAACCCCTCATTTGCCGCTTAAAAGAAAAAAAAAAACCCAACAACTTCTTTTTTTTTTCTTTCTTTTTTTTTTTTTTTTTTTTTTACTTAAAATGAAAGATAAAACTTAAATGGGCTGGGCTTTACAAAATGGTTATCAAATGTAACCATATATTTTCAAGGGAAAAGTACATAGATAGCCTAAATTTGGACCCTATATTTCATAAATGTCCAAGTTTCCCATTTTTTACAGAAAAAGTCTAATGACCCAACTTTTTTTCATAAAAATCATGGCCATTTTACCATTCAACCCTCATATCCACTACTAACTATTTAAAATAAATAAATAAATAAAATAAAACCAAGAAAGGAAACAAAAACCATTTCCTAAAAATTGAGACCGTGGGTGAGAGAGAACAAAAAAGGAAAATGATTTTTAAATTACTTTCCAATTTTTAAAGATTCCTAAAATCACTCCCAATTTTAAAAAAAAAATCCCTAAAACCACTCACTATTTTTCCCAATTCACACATGGTTTCTTCCTCCCTTCATTCCTCCCTCATGATTTTTCTCCCTTATGGTCTCTCGACCTCTCTTTCCCTCTTCATCTCCGATCCTTTTTTTGCTGCCGATGACCAACCACCACCGGAAGCGTCGCCGTCGTCCAACCATTGTCATTGCAAACTCGAATAAGCAACACCCATGCATGAATGGATACCACCAGCCCAGTTATTGCCCTGCTGTTTTATCGTGGATATCGCTGAATTTCATCACCGCCGTGGTATATTTAATATATACATATGTATATATTATTTAAAAAATAAGGTTTTTTTATAGTTATATACAGGTTTTTTTTCCCAATATCTATATTTCTCCTAAATGCATTGGTATATTTAATATACATACATGTATATATATAATATATATTGGCAAATAACTAAATATACAAGTGTATATTTAATACTATGGTAATGAGACAAGAAAAAAATCTCGGTATACGTGGCTATGAGTAAAAAAAGGAAAACTTATGTACATAGTATATATAAACTGGTATATATGAAGTTATATATGAATATAAATGTTTTTCTGTAAAATGCAAAAATCTAAAAAAAAGTACGTAATATATCGAATATTAACTAGAATATATAATAATCAATGCAATATATGCATAGATTATAAACGGTATGTTACTGGGAATATATATATATATATATATATATATATAATAACCGAAATAGTTATGTCACTAAAATGAGTATTAATCGAAATATATACACATTTTTTAGATATTCCATCGAACATGTTATATATACTGTTGTCAGGAAGAAAAAAACGGAAGAAAAAAATCGATTAGCTTTTGTTCGGTTAACGAAGAAAATAGAAATTGTTACCACGAAGAAAAAAATGTGAAGGAATAAATCGATAAAGGAAAAAAAAAAGAGAAAAATGGATCAACAGAAAATTAAGGAAAAAAGGGAGAAAAAAAATGGATAAACCGAAAATTACCAAACAAGATAATGGATGAAAATTGTGAATGAAATAAAAGGAAAATACGTTAGCATCATTATGACAAGAAATCAAATCTATCAAATCTATGGAATATACGAAAATACGTTATTAATTTGAGGGATTTGGTGAAAACTAACTTTCCTAAAATGGAGCATATTCGGTTGGCTATCTATGGAATATATTATTATCATTTTTAATATTATTTGAGAATAAAGGATAGAAAAAGGGTATAAAGGTAAGAAAATATATCCGAAAATCTAATCTTGTAAATATCGAAAATTTTGGACATATGGGAAAATATGTCTCCAAAACGGTCTATCTACCAAAATTTCTCTATATTCAATGATAAAATCAATTCAGCTTTCTACTTAGACCAATATATCTTTAATAATACTTCCCTCCAACTCTTTTTTAAAAATAGTGGGAAGTTCTTTTCAAAAAAAAAAAAAAAAAAAAAAAAAAAAAAAAAATAGTGGGAAGTTAACGGTCGACTGCCAATCAAATTTCCGTACGAAATCGAAATTTCATCGTAATGTACCAAAGCTCGTCATTTCTGCTGTTCAGCTTCTCCCTGACCCTGATTCCACTCCACACAGAGCCCAAACCCTAAGAAGCGAGGAAGAAGAAGAAGAAGAGACGATGGGAGTCGCTAATCTTTCGTACGAGGAATGTCGTCGCAAGAGAGTCGAAGAAAACAAGAAGAGAATGGAAGCCCTAAATCTGCCCCTGCTTTCTCAAGCTCTTCTCGATTCTTCCCCTTCCAAATCCCCCCCTGTAATTACATTGTGTTTTCTTTTTCTATTTCGCCGTGTCTTTCCATGGAAGTTTGAGCTTATTTTGCTATTTGACCGATCTGTAGAGTAAGCAGGCAAAGCCTCGCGTGACGCACAAAGAACTGGTGGTGGTGAGGAGGTCCAGTCGCGTAGCAAAACAACCAGCCCCTGTTTACGCTGAAGTAAGTCATTTGTATTGTGTTAAAGTTACTTGGATTGATAAACTAGGGTTTGCTGCTGCTCTTTAACGGATCGGATATTGTAGTCCTCAAAATTCCTTTTCACTGGTTCTGTTTTCGTTTCTTTTCAATTAATCTGGCAGGTTCTTGTCGATCGCGTGGCGAATCCTAGAAGGTATCTCTGCTGAAAAGGAAATAGTAACGAAGATTAATACAGTTGAATTGTTTAGTATTGTTACTAGTTTTCTTCTTTTTTGGGGATTACAGGATCTCCAGAGCAAGAGATTTTTCAGACCAGTTTTATGCTTCGGACGAAGCAAGAAAAAATGCCTTTGAAAGAGCTGAGCAACTACAATCTGGGTTGGAGCCAAATTATCCTAACTGTATAAAGTCAATGGTTCGATCTCATGTTAGTGGTTGTTTCTGGCTGGTAAGCTAGTGAGGATCATCTATTAAGCATATGCCCTGCTACAGTCATACTCTCTCTCTCTCTCTTATCAAACTTGTTGAGCTGGATGTCTTATCAGTCAATTAGGTCATATTTGATTGAAAAAAATACTTGTAAACACAGGGTCTTCCTGCTCATTTCTGCAAGACGTACCTTCCAAATAATGATGGAGCAATGACTTTAATAGATGAAGATGGCGATGAGTATCCAATAATATATTTGGCACGAAAAACAGGATTTAGTGGGGGATGGAAGGGTTTTTCGATTTCTCATAAATTGGCAGATGGGGATGCTGTGGTTTTTCAACTCATTAAACCTACAACCTGCAAGGTGATTGCATTCATCTCTTTACTGGATTCAAAATTCTTCACCCTTTCTCTTGTCTGCACATGTTTTCCGAAACAAAAACAATGTATTAGTCTGTGTGTATGCCTCTTCAATTCATACATGTACCTTCTTTTGTTCACTGCCACTTCAATTCTCATTTTAGTTTCCTGATTAAAGTTGTTTACACACCCTTTATTTGTTTACTACTTTTATTTTCAAAAAATATATTTCAAATTTTACCATTTCTTTTTTTCAGTTCTAAAAATTTGTTCAAGACCTTAAGGTGTTTTTAACTGTAGATTACTAGGCAGAGGAGAGTGTAACCATGTAGAAGAGATTTTTAAAGATAGAAACCTGAGAACAATACGGAGGCCCTACTCTTTCAGATATTTAAGGATTGTTTAAGTTTGTTTTTTTGCATAACTGTTCTAAAATACAGTCCATCTTGGGGACGAATGCCATTGCCAGAGTGCTAAAGGAAACTTCTTGTCCCAGCACTTGGTGTAATCCACAGATTTATATTAGTCTCTGCGACTGAACAGACCTCATTTTCCCCCACGACTTAGTGACATAATATTATTTTTCCTATTATTTCTTTCAGGTGTACATTTTTAGGGCGGATGGTTCCAAAGAAGATAGTGCTTCTAGCAGTAGCTAAATGATTTACTTTCTTATCCTAATTCAGGTAATCACAAAACAAAATTACTCACTAATTCTTTGAGCTCTGAGTTCCCGAACATTAATAAACTGGTTTTTTTTTTTTTTCTTCACTTTGTAATTGCTGCTATTTTCTTGAAGCTTTTTTTTTTTTTTTTTTTTTTTTTTTTTTTTTTTTTTGTTACTACTATGGTGCAACAAATAACTAGGAATTCATGTTGACGTTTATGAGGTGCATCCCTAAGATTATATTAGTCTTTGCACACAGTTTACATTCAGCCCACATGAAATTACTTAAAAACAAGTTTGAAATGACTTTTGGGAGCAGTGCTTTCACTCTAAGTGAAGCAATTTTGTTGCAAACCACTTCATGAAAATTTCATTGAAATGTTTGGAATATTTTTAAATTTTCAGAATCACTTGGTTAAATATTATAAATATTTTTAAGGTAATTTTAATTGGTTAAGAAGCTCTTTTCAATTCCCACTTTTTGTCGGGGTGCATGACGATGATTAGTTCACATAACTTGTAAGATCACACTCCTCTCCTCTAAGGTTATTTGAAAATGCTCCTGTTCATTTCAGGTGAGAATTGAAGTGGCCTGATGGGAAGTGCACATAATGCAACTACTTTTGTCAGACTTGGTTTTGGAGTAAAATGCAATCTCTGTATTGTACAATCTTGTGTCATGGATAAATAGAATAGGGTTGTCTATTGTAGTGGGGTGGTGTATTCAAGTCTCCCTTGTCCCTAGCATATACCTTCATTTCTTCTTCTTCATCTTCTAAGCCTTTTTGGTTTCTTTTGGCTTAGATTTGGCTGATTTTGAACGGAAGAGCCTCGAGGTTTCTGGTGGGACGAGTCCTTTGTCTAGTGTACCAGAGTTTTAAAACCAAGTCTCCGATTTCTTAAGTAATATTTTGTTGTATTGCTTTCTGAAAAAAGCTAGAAAAAGCTTACATACGGTGGATGCCAAGGGCCCATTTGGAATGACTTGAAATGGCTTTCCAAGTGCTTTAAAACACTAGAAAGTTATTTCAAACCGACTCAAAATTACAAACTCCTTTGATGGGCATCTCTACTCTAGTTCATAAGGATTATCTGAAAGTGGCATCTCTGCTCTAGTTTATAAGGATAATCTGAAAGTCGAGATTGTAAGAGTTGATGGTGTTGGAAATCTTGAAGTTTCATATTGAAAAATCTTGGAAATCACATAAATCAATATCTCCTCTAGTTCTCTTATAGTTTTGGATCCTCCCTATTTTATTTTTAATGTAATATTGTTGAAAAAAAGAAACTTCTGACAAAAAAAAAAAAAAAAAAAAAAAAATTATGGTTAAGTTTAGGGTCGTAACTGAAACACCATTCTTTTAGCCCACATGAGTACAACTTTGATTAAAATATTTACTCCATCCCTCCCGATTGATGCTTAAAATCTTTATCCTCACATTTGTTGTAAAAAAAAAAAGTTTAAATCTCATTTTGATCCTTGAATTTCAAACTCTTCATTTTGGTAATTGAGTTTTCGTGGTCCATGCAATTTTCAAAAGGTTTATTTTTGTTTTTTTAACTTTACGGAATAACTATTTTTATCCTTACATTTATTTTTCTTTTAACAAATTGATAACAATAACATGACTTCTAGTATAAATATTGACTTGTTCAAACTACGTAGGTTAGAGATGAGTTTTGAGTCAACAAATATTAGGTTACAAAACAATATATCAAGGACTAAATTCGTTGTTGTTGTTGTTTTTTTTTTTTTTTTTTTTAAAAAATCACATACTAAAATGAACATTTGGAAGGTTTGAGACTAAAATGTTTAAGGACTTTTTTTCTTTAAAATTAAAACTATACTACTAGGTTAAATTATTAAAAATAACCATAAACTATGGAGTTAGTTTCAATTAAACCAACTTTCGAAAGTTATTTTTTTAACCTTTGAAGTTTGAAGTTTGTATCACAACAACCCTCCGAGGAATTTTTTGGTTAAATTCTTGGACAAAAAATTGTGTGTTTGCATATGTATTATTGCTTGTAGGAATATATTTGAACATATACGTGGAAAACAAAAAACAATCAAAACACATGCAAACACATCATTTTTCGTCCATAAATTTAACGGAAAATGTCTTTTAAGGGTAGTTTTGAAACAAACTTAACTTCAAAGGTTAAAATGAAAATTTTGAAAGTTAAGGGTATAATTGAAACTAATCTCATAGTTAAAGGGTATTTTTAATAATTTAATTGATAAAATATAGTTAATAAAATAAAAGTTCAGCTCCTTTTTCAAAAAAAAAATAAATAAAATAAATAAATAAAATAAAATAAAAGTTCAGCTCCAACTCTTTTTTCAAAAATAGTGGGAAGTTAACGGTCGACTCGTTCAAATCAATTTTCAGTACGAAATTATATTTTCCCCTAAATATACCAAAGCTCTGTTATCTCTGCTATTCATCTTCTCCCTGTTTTCATTTCACACAGAGAGCAAACCCTAGAAGCGAAGAGGAAGAAGAAGAAGAAAACGAAACCATGGGGATCGCTAATCTCTCATATGAGGAATGTCGTCGCAAGAGACTCGAAGAAAACAAGAAGCGAATGGAAGCCCTAAATTTGCCCTTGCTTTCTCAAGCTCTCCTCGATTCTTCCCCTTCCAAGTCCTCACCTGTAATTCCATTTCGTCTTTTCTGTTTCCTTGTCTCCTATTACGCTGTTTTTGTCAATGGATTATTGTATTGAGCTCATTTTGCTACTTTATGACCAATTCACAGAGTAAACTGTCCAGGCCTCGCGTGACGCAGAAACAACTGGTGGTGGTGAGGCGGTCCAGTCGCGTAGCGAAACAATCAGCCCCCGTTTACGCCGAAGTTAGTCATTTATGCCCTTTTACTCGCATTTATGTAGAGAGATTCTAGTCCTCGAAATCCATTTTTCATTGGTTCTGTTTTCTTTGCTTTTCAATTAATCTGGCAGGTTGTTGTCAATCGCGTGGTGATTCCTAGAAGGTATCTATATGCTAAAAAAGAATTGAAAATGAAGATCAATGACTTTCCATATAGTCGAATCATGTAGTATTGTTACTAATTTTCATTTTTGGGGGTTATAGGATCTCCAAAGCAAGAGATTTTTCAAACCGGGTTTATGCTTCGGATGAAGCAAGAAAAAATGCCCTTGAAAGAGCTGAGCAACTACAATCTGGGTTGGAGCCGAATTATCCCAACTTTATAAAGTCAATGCTTCAATCTCATGTTAGTGGTGGATTCTGGCTGGTAAGCTAGTGGGGATTATTTGTTTAGCATATGACCTCCTTCTCTCTCTTTCTGTTAAGCTATATTAAATCAATGAAGAGGCTGATTTTCTAAAGATTTGTTCGAGTATTTTAATAAGATAGAGTTTCTTCTTCCAGTTAGATAATATTTAATCGAAAAATACTTGTAAACTCAGGGCCTTCCTTCTCATTTCTGCAAGACGCACCTTCCAAATCGTGATGGAGTAATGACTTTAATAGATGAAGATGGCGACGAATATCCAACAGTATATTTAGCACGAAAAACAGGACTTAGTGGTGGATGGAAGGGTTTTTCAGTTGCTCATAAATTGGCAGATGGGGATGCTGTGATTTTTCAATTCACAAAACCTACAATCTGCAAGGTGATTCCCCTTCATCTCTTTACTGGATTCACAATCCTTGAACTTTGTCTTGCTTGGTCTGTTTAGCGTACCTTCGATTCATACATGCACATTCTTTTGTGCACTGTCACTTCAATTCTCATTATAAAAAGTAAGGTTGTTTACTCACCATTGTCAACGTTTTTAATTTTCAAAAACTATTTTTCATGCTTCACCTAAATTTTAAATTTTGGCGTAGATTTTGAGAAGTTTTTAACAGTAGATTACATCACAAAAGAAGATTGGGTACTATATAAACAATATTTTTAATGATAGAAAACGAAAAACATATAGAGGGCATACTATTTCAGATATTTAAGAACTGTTCAAGTAAGTACGTATTTTGCATAACATTTTCTGAAAACTGTTTAAAAGAAATGGACCATCTTGGGAGCAAAGTAAGTCATACCTAGTCTTTTAAAGAAAACTCATCCAATCCAAGCACGTTTTGTTTTTAAAAATTTTTTCTTTGATTCTTTGGAAGTTTTTCTTTAAACTCCAGTCACAAATGATTAAAAAAAATTGTAATCACTGGTGTGATCCACATATTTAAACAGGCTTCATTTTCCACCCCACGAATTCATAGATATAATATTCTTTTTTCTATTATTTCCTTTTTCAGGTATACATCCTTAGAGCGAATAGTCCCAGAGAAGATAGTGATTCTAACAGTATCTAAATGTTTGACATTTGTATCCTAACTCAGGTAATCTCAAAACAAAATCACTTCCTAACACTGAATGCCCCTTCAAGTTCCCAAACACAAACTAGAATCTTTTTTCTCCCTTAGTAAGTGCTGCTATTTTATTGAATTTTTGAGCCTAGGAAGAGCCAGCTTCACTTTGATTGGTTGGTCCTGTTCTTTTACACATGTTTAAAACCACAATCCCCTGCAGTCTAAATTATTAAATGCCATTATTCATTTCAGGTAAGAAGTAAGTGGCCTGATGGAAAGTGCACATAATGCAACTACTTTTTTGTCATCTTGGTTTTGGAGTAAAATGCAATCTGTGTCTTGTACAATCTGTCTATGAAGTAAATGCAAGCACTATGCTAAAGTGATTGTCTGTTGTTACTGGTGTGGTGTATTCAAATCTCTCCTAACACATCTTCTCTTCTTTTCTCTCTCTCAAAGCCTTTTTCCTTTATTTTAGCTTAGGCGAAGCTGATAGATTTGACTGATTTTGAACGAGCAAGCCTCCAGGTTTAAGGTGGATGAGTCCTAGCTCTTGATGATGGTGTAAGCTTATGAAGTAGAGTTTTTAAACAAAGTCCCTGATTTCTCTTTCTTATGGGAGGGATGATAATTACTAATTAACATACTTATCTCACTTATGGTCTCTCTACTCTAATTTGCATATAGAGCCAACTTGAACATAGTTCAATTAGTTAAGCCATATACCTCCGACCAAAAGGTCAGAAGTTTGAATCTCGCACTCTCAATGTTGAACCCTAGTATGCATATATAATCTCTAAATCAAGGCTTTCGATGTGGATGTTCATAGAAATCCTTTCTATTGCTTGAATTAGTATACAAGGCTTTATTTTGTGATTAAATTCATCATTCCTTAATGATCAATTCATAAATATAAGTAGCATATGTGTATTATTCACAACCAATGTAATTTAATGGAGTTGAATCATGATATATTGCATTTAATTTATGCATATATTGTTCAGCCATTGGGAGAATGAAATAGCTTGTGTTTGAAGGGAGAAAAAAGAAAGTGAGAAATAGAGTTGAGTGGCCAATGGCAAAAGCAGAAAAGGAGGAAAAAGTTTCTCCACATGACCCATCGCTCTCATTGTGGGTTTGAGTACGAAATCTTTGTTTTTTTTGCCACATTTCTTGCATCTCTCTCTCTCTCATTTTGTGAAAATAAAGAATATAGTTTTGAAAGATGAGATAAGTGAGTCCACCCAAAAATAATGCCTCTATGATTGAGATATAGACCTTTATTATTAATATCAACCCACAAATTCATCTACTCTATGCCAAGCTATAGACCATTGTCTACACGTGTGTTTGGGTCTACCATCTTAAATTCCCCCTCAATCTCTCAAATTTCACATAAGATTTTCTAGACCCGTACAACTTTTTTAAGATGATGAATATGAAAAAGGAAACCAAACTTTGGACAAATAGATGATTTTTCAGAGTAATAGTTCTGGTATACTAATTTCGAGAAGAAAAAAAGACTAATTGAGTGATTCGTTTAAAAACATGTAAATTGTAGAAGCATCATAGTACTACTCTTAAAAGTTATTCTCAGAGTATGTTTGACATTATAAGAGAGCTAATAATAAGTTAAAAGTACAGTACTTTTAAATTGATTAGGATACTTAGCTATATACTTAAAATGTTGGGACAGTTGCATAGATGACAAATTGGACCAAATTAATAGCAAATATAGTGCAAACTAATTGCATATATAACAAAATTAACTGTACAAGACCAAAAAGTTGTCAGATTCTATCCGTGTCTATCACTGATAGACTCTGGTTATTCAAAGTCTATCAGTGTCTATTGCTGATAGACTCCGATTAATCAAAATCTAAAGTCTATAAATGATAGTCCCGGATAGATTTCGATTAACCGGAGTCTATCAACGATAGATAGACTCAGTAGATTGATAGATTCTGATTAATCAGAGCCTATCGTTAATAAACTCTAATAATTGAAGTCTATCAGATAGATCTCAATTGACTAGAGTCTATCAATGTTTATCAGTAATATACTATGATAGATTTTGCTATATTTACAATATTTTTTTTACATTATGTTATATTTGCAATTATATAATTCTTATTTGTCACCAGCTGCAAATTCTCTAAAATGTTTTTAGAAATTTTTTAATACTCAATTAGGCTTAGAGAAAAAATGTTGCGCTTAAAGTTATCATAAATCCATTTTCAGGGTGAATTTGATATGATTCTTAAAAATATATTTTTAAAAAATTAATCACTTACTTACCTATATATTTAAAATGTTGTTAGAACATTTTAAACGCTTAATTTGGCTTAGGAGAAAAAAATGTTTCGCTCAAACTAGCTTTTAGTTTGGTGTCTTAGTTAGTCTTACGTTTGATGACACATAAAATGATTCTATTTCTCATTAACTATGAAGATTCCTTTTCTCCTGCCAGCAAAAAGGGAATTTCATTTCATGTCAATTTATTGGTGTTACTTCAACTTTTTGAAGAAAAGAAATAAACATGTCACTATTATACAAGTTTTGTAATCACTGGAACATAATGTTCAGACAAGAGCAAAACATCCTAAAACTACCCAATAAGAAAAAATAAAATGTGTTTAATTTCCATTACTTTAAATTTAAACAATCTTAAAGTTCCTAACCCTATATTTTGGGCATTATGCCATCTGCCAACCACTATGTTAAAAAAAAAAAAAGAATTAATAATGATAATACCATTACCAACCTTTGTGTCAAAAAAATCAACCAAATCAGAAAGTATACATATTTAATTATTTTTATGCCATTGTTTGTCCTGTTGTGAGGGTGATGGTGGCCACACTTTCATAAAAAGCCTCAAACTCAAACTTAGTTTATTTAGAGGTTAATTAAAGTCTTATTATTCTCCACTTGAGAGGATTTAAATCTTAGTGATACACGTCCATTACTGCTGAGTTATGTTCATTTTGACATGTTAATTTCGATGAAAAACAAGTTTAAATCAATGAAAGAGTGATCATGAAGCTAAGCTAATGAATAATTGCAACTTAAAAAAGTAATTCAATAATAAAAGTTGGTACATCAATATATTATTCAGCATAAATAACAATTATTTATTAATTTGCATTCATAAAAAGTCAAAATATACATTCATAATGATTAAATAAGAGATTGCAAGTATTTTGTTTCCAGGCAAACTTGGGACCGAATTGCTTGAAAACATTGTCCAATTATAAATAGATGAATCGTCTCATTCAATGCATCTTATAGCATACAAAAAAAGGATCTACAGAGGAGCACTGTGTAATAAATATGATGAGTTCTTCGAAGTTTCCTCTTGAGAAAGGGGTTTTATTAATGACTAATGTCATATACTTTAGCTTGGAAAGATCCATGAATATAACAAATACCAAAAACAGTACCCCCATCGTAAAGGTTATTGGCTTTTTGTGGACAATTTTTTGGGTCTTTGTTGGATTTTTCTTTCCCAAATCTGTACTCCCAATAGCTGTAAGATTTGACAAGGACCCACCAATCCTTGACACGTGCTGCTCCGCGACTCTCTCTCTTGATATCTCTTTCTCTCTCTTCTAAGAGAGAAATTATTAGAGGAGACCGCCACAATGTAGCTAACAGTTTCACACCGTTGGATGGATGAGAGAAATCATGAAAGTACTTCAAATTTGTATCAGATAGTTATTAGGGGGTATGTTGATTTTTTTAATATACATTTGATGGTTATTAGGAGACGACTAAATTTTGAATAATTTTTCCTCCCCTAGGCACTTGCCACCCCAAAGAAGAATTTAATTTAAGCAAGTGCAGAGAGGCAAAAAGGCCAGACCCCCCTATTCTTCTCTCTCTCTCTCTCTCTACCTCTAATCTTCTTATCCCTTCCTAAAGGTATGGTAATGTCCTTAAAACTAAAGCCTTGAATTGGGATTTTCAGATTCAGAATCAGCAGCTAAATTGGTGTATCAGCAAAACCTCTCTGGGTTATGGACCTCCATCAGCATCAGAAGATCAAAGAGAGGGGTGTGGAGAACAAGAGCAAGCAGCTTGAAGATGGCAGCTTGAATATAGAAGGAAAAGAAAAGCAACAAATGCCAGCTTCCTCATCTCCTCCTTCAGCATCCTCATCTCCTTCTCATGAATTTTCCTTCTCAGTTTCACTTCAAACTTCCTCCACAGACAAAACCAAAGCCCCACCTTCCTTCACCATTGATTTGTCTCCAGCAGATGACATCTTCTTCCATGGCCATTTGCTTCCTCTTCACCTACTCTCTCATCTGTCCGTCCCTCCCCGCTGCTCAACCAACTCCATTGATAGCTATGCCCTTCCCATTAGAGACCTGCTAAGTGAGAAAGAGCCCAAGAAAGAGAGCAACAACTTCATCAATTGCAAGAGCGATGAACAATATCAAAACAGCAACAGTGATACAAGAGAAAGAGCCAAGTCCAAGTCTTTCTCTTTGCTTGGTTTAAGGTGGAGAAAGGGGCATGAAGTCGAAGAGCAAGAAACTAAAGTGAAGCAGCTCAAAAGGAAGTTCGGATTCAATTTCAGCCATGTAGTGAAGAGATATGCGAAAATGGTGAGGCCATTTTTACACTTCAGAGGGAGAAGAGATGATATGCAACTCCATAGACAGTCTTATTCATTTTCAGGTAACTTAAGTTTCAGAAACAAGCCAGAATTGAGAGGAAGAAGAGGTGAGTTCTCGGCTCCAGTTTCCATGAGAACATCTCCAACCAATAGTGGTGTCCTTTCAACTACAGCACTTCCTCCTTCCACTAATGACAGCACAATGGAGGAGTTGCAAGCAGCAATTCAAGCAGCAATTGCTCATTGCAAAAATTCAATATTGAAAGAGGAGAGACTCAAATGTTAAGAGCACATATACAGAAGATAGATATTGTTCATATTCTATTTCTTTATCAAAAAATTATTCAGCATATTTGCTTTTCTGCATTAATGAGGTATGTACGTGTATATAGACAAAAAGAGATATCAAATCAGTCCAGAAGGTCCTGTTTAAAATATATATATAATGTTTGTGCTCCGACCCTTTCAATGATTTTTTATCATGTAACTTAAGAGGTGTTTTATTTGACAGGCTGTTCAGTCATTTGGGTTGCTTAAATTTTATCCTTTTGAACGAGTGGATAGTCAAAAGTGTATTAGATTTAGATGTATGTTTGTATTATAATGGTTACTGAAATCTCTTGTCCACTTGAACAAAAGCAACAGTGATGTAAAAAAGAAAGCTCTGATTCGAAGAAAGTTCATCGTTAACATTTTAGATTTTACAACTGGGGGGCATGGCATCAAGCAGATAAGGATATAGAAAACGACATAAGAAAAGGTGATTGATCTACTAACCTTCAAAAGAAAGGAAAATGTGAATAATCTATCAGCAATCTTGTGATCTCTCTACCAATCGAGTGGCCATGAGCACAAGTTAAATCAAACAACCATCCAAGTCTGTACAGGCAAATACCCCTCTTCTGCCAGCTCTGATCTCTCCTTTTCGTCTTTTTGAATCATTTATAAGCCAGACAAAAACCACAAAAAACTTTGGGACCAGAACTCCCATATAAGTTTAAAAGAGGTGAGCATATTCAATAATTGTTTTAATCTACGAAAGCTATATTTTTTCTCTACCATGTTCATCTCTTGCTTTTAAGAATATAAACCATAAAAGAGTGAATTTTTTCCCATAAAAATTAGCTCATTAGCCATAAAATTTCCCAAGTAGATCAAAATGACATTGAGAAAGTAAAAGTGTGGGAGTAATGCCTGAAAACATTGCTTCAGATACCAAGGGGAAGGGTCCCCACAACAAATGGAAAATTAAAAAAAGTGACAAAACCATTTCCAAATGTATCAAAACAAGTGAAAGCTTTGAAAAGAGAGGGTTAATGGGGCTCAAAAAGGTGTGGGGTCAAGTGAGATAATGCCTTAGAATTCATTTATATATAATATTGATAACCCAATTACCACTACTACACATAATACTAATAACAATAATTCAGAAAAAGGTATCAATGCCTTCAATAACAGTTGATATGATTTTTTAAATTGGAAAATATCAGAATGAATGATTTATATGGTAAAGGTGTAGGCAACTGACAGGAAAGCTACCTTTTTCATCTGAGGAAGAGGACCATCTTTTTTTGTGATAATGATTATTATTGCATTGCCATCTATCAAAACCACCTGATCAAGCCCCCCCTCTCAAGAACAAGTGCTTTCAGTCTTTTCAACAATCACCCTAAGCCTACAAACAAAGAAAACAGGGAACAACCGCAATGCTTTATTTATTAGTACAGCCGTGTGAATATGTGCATGTGTGAATGAGGCGCCTGTGCACGCTTTAATAAGAAAATCCAATATAGACATTGAATTTCATTGCCAGAGATGTGAATGAAATGCCATTTTCTAGTATCAATGAAAAAGACAACTGGCCGATCCTTGCCCTGCCATCCATCAAAGAAGCCCCCACAGAAAAAGGTGATGGCTGTTGGGGTTCAAACAGATAATAATAAATATTCTCAGAATTTAGCTTCTAGGTGACCAAATTTATCTCGTCAAAGGGTTAATCAATTGATATAATGCAAAAATAACACAAGGCTCTATGAGAGAACTTTAATCAAACACTTAACATGCATAACTCATCAAAAGCAGCGCATAGATTCTAAAGCCTTCCTTCAAATCAACTTCTTCCACATCAATCAAAACTTAAATTCCTCACCCAAATTTCCCTTTTTCCTAAACACATTTAGAAGAATCAATGAGCTAAAATGGTTTAACCGAACCCCATGAACCAAAGAAAGCACAAAAGCAAAGATTGATACAGATACCAAAATTTGAACAATAGAAACAATCTCCAGATCAACTAATACCCCATGATCCTTTTCTAAACCAAACAGGGATAACTGGCCACTAACATTATGGTACCTTGACTTCAGATTCACGATACCCATAACTTTATATTTCAAAATTTTTGTTTTGGGATCATGACCTTTTTGTCCCTTGTCGCCCAGATAAGCAACAGGAAGCCATGGCCCTTCGCTGGGGTTGCCCCCAACTCAACGAATTCCTAGTACAATGGATCGAAATGGGGCCGTACAGCGCATAATAGCCGGTTGGAGAACTTCAAAGTTCAAATCCTACTTTTGCAGCGGCCCAATAACCCATGAATGGATCTACTCTAGGGAGGGTCGGAGGATTGTACTTTTCAAAGTAACATCTTTTGAATGACTTCGAGTGAATTAAAGCGTACTGTGTTAAAAATATGTGTTTTTGTCTTTAACTTTCAGTTGGGTAATAAGCAACTAACTTGAACAAAAGGGTGTGGCTGACCTAACCATACCAAGTTAAAGCCCATTTGTGAATGAATCGAGGTTAAAGTTTCGAATCCACACTTTTACATTTTGTCTAATAATCATAAATCTCATACAACTTTTAATGTTGTATTTAATGTTTATTATTTATTTTTAAGTTCAACAAAAATTTGGCAAATTCGAAGATTGACCTTTTGGTCGAAGTACAATTAACTAGACTTGTTGTGGGTAATTTTTGACCCACTCCGAAGGGCACGGAAATAGGAAAGACAGCGCAACATCGATCCATGAGCACAACGGAGAGTCAAACACTGGGGGAGGGACGAACCGAGGGAGCCGGGCCAAGGTCAGAAGGATCGGGCCTTAGCCCGATCCCATGCTCGGCCTCAACATTTAACCGAGGCCGACCGTCGGTCCACTTATGTGGGCCGAGCCGGTTCTCTCCCACCAATGTCATGTGCCCCGATTTGACCCCCTCAAATTGACCCTAAAAACAGGGAAAAACTCTAACAGGCGAGGCAGGTATAAATTCAGTCTTGGACACCTGTAAAAGGGTTCGACAGTTTGATACAGAAATACTTTTTACTGTTTATCTAACTTAGGCATCGGAATGTAGGTGGCCTACACCACACCGATTTGCAGCACAACTTACTGGTTTTGTAGGTCACATCTTCTCCGCTTTCAACAAATTCACTGTTGGTGTCACGTGAAGGTTAGGTGAGTTGCTTGACCAGATTTTGTCATCAACAATGCTCAGTTTGGCGTGTCTAATGTCAAACTAGTCTATATTACTTCTTAAATCTTGTATACTTATTACACATAACATCAAAAGTTTAAGTTCCTTTTGATAATTTTTTTTTTTTTTTTTTAATTTTTAGTTTTTAAAAATTAAGTTTATAGATACTACTTTTTACTTAATA
Organism: Luffa acutangula; assembly: GCA_036850905.1. Classification (NCBI taxonomy): domain Eukaryota; kingdom Viridiplantae; phylum Streptophyta; class Magnoliopsida; order Cucurbitales; family Cucurbitaceae; genus Luffa; species Luffa acutangula. Next base: position 2,906,334 of record CM072092.1, on the reverse strand, counting down.
GTTTCTTTGTTTTTTTTTATTTACTTTTTACTAACGTTTTCAAACTCTATACTAACTTTTGAAAACTAAAAAAAAATAGTGTTTTAAAACTTGTTTTTTTATTTTTTTTAATATGATTAAGAATTCAAATGTTTCCTTAAGAATATTGAAAATCATGGTAACAAAAATTGTGAGATAACAAATACGATTTTCAAAACAAATGATTATTAAATGAAACCTTAATGATTTATTAGATACTTAATTTAGATATTTATTTGATACATTTTAAAAAGTGATCAATTTTCTTTTCTTAATTTAATTTAGATATTTATTTGATACATTTTAAAAAGTGACCAATTTTCTTTTCTTAATTTAATTTAGATATTTATTGGACACATTTTTAAAAGTGACCAATTTTCTTTTCTTAATTTTCTTATGGGTTTAGGTCAAATTTACAAATATCCAGTATCCACACCAAGTAATTTGACATTTATATCATTTAGGTGATTCACATATTTAAATGACTATTTTTAATCTTGTGTTTTTGCGTTACATTGCAAATATAAATCTTCATTGTCAAAGCAATCATAACTCAGCGGTAATTAATATGTACCCTCGACCAAAAGGTCAGAGGTTCGAATTCCTTTACCCCAAATTTTGATGAACTCAAAAAAAAAAAAAAAAAAAAAATACAAATTTCCATTCTACGGTTAAAAGGAAAAAAAAAAAACTTGAGTTTTCTTTTTCATTTTTTTTTCTTTAATTAAACTTAGGGCCGGTTGCAAGGATAGCAATATGGGCCAAAATAATTGCAAATCTAGCAACCCATAAAAAAAATTGCAAAAATGGCAAAATCTAATAGTTTGTGTGTTGCATTTACTAAAATACCCCTCGATAGAAAGTTTTTCTATCAAATTTCTATCACCGATAGATTCTATCATATGATAGAAAATTTTTCTACTACTGATAGATTCTATCGGCGATAGATATTTTTCTATCACTTGTTCGGTGTTCTATCAGTGTTTGGTTGTTGTTATTTGGTTTTCTGTTTGGTTTTTGCTTTTCAGTGTTTTATTTCTATAATCGTTCGTTTTTGCTTTATTTTTCAATGCTCGATTTCACCATGTATCACCATCGCTGATAGTAACAAAAGATCTTCTATCACTGATAGAAATATTTTCTATAACTCACGAAAAGTTTTTCTATCAGTCTCAGTGATAGAGATAGAAAGTTTTTCTATCACTCATAGAAAGATTTTCTATGAATGATAAAAAATTTTTCTATCACTCATAGAAAAAATTTCTATAAGTGATAGAAGATTTCTATCAGTGATAGGTTCTATCAGGGATTGAAAGATTTTCTATCAAGAGTTTTCTATCATTGATAGAATATCTTTCTATCACTGATAGAATAGTAAAAATTTCTATCAGTGATAGAAATCTTTTATCACTGATAGAAAGCTTTTCTATCGGTGATAGAAAGTTTTTCTATCACTTATAGATTATATCGGTGATAGAAAGTTTTTCTATCACTTATAGATTATATCGGAGATAGAAAGATTTTTATGGGTGATCAGGGATTGAAAGATTTTTTATCAAAAGTTTTTCTATGATTTTCTATAAAAAGTTTTTTTTATCACTGATAGAACCTATCAGTGATAGAAATCTTTTATCACTGATAGAAAAAGTTTCTATTAGTGATAGAAATCTTCTATTCTATCAGTGATAGAAACTTTCTATCACTGATAGAAAATTTTTCTACCACTGATAGAATCTATCAGTCATAGAAATATTAGTGATAGAAACTTTCTATCGCTGATAGAAAATTTTTCTACCACTGATAGAATCTATCAGTGATAGAAACTTTCTATCACTGATAGAAAATTTTTCTACCACTGATAGAATCTATCAGTAATAAAAAGACTTTCTATCAGTAAAAAAATAAAAAAAAAAGAAAAGAAAAAACTGACGAGGAAGAAGAAGATGGGCACACAGGGGCAATTTAGGAATATAAAAAATTAATTCAAAAATTTTGCCATATTTGCAAATATTTTTAAAAATTGCTATATTTGTAATTATTTACCTTCATGTTGCCACCCATTACAATTATCCTTAAACTTAAACTTAAATTTTATTTTATTTTATTTTGTAGGATAGAAGTAAGGTGGCACTACAAGGCTTTTGGGAGCTTATATATGATGTAGTAAATTATATAATAAAACAAATTGCTTTCCGTAGTGCGTGTTCTAAATCTAAGATAAAGATGTTTATTTAATTGAAAAATTATTGAATATGACCACTACAATATGGTTTTTTTTTTTTTTTTTTTTTTTTTTTTTTTTTTTGAGAAGAACAATATAGTTGTCTCTTAATAAATATTGCATAAAATTTAAATTTGCATACTCCTTGTAACTATATGGTGCGAGTTTAAAATATATTTTATAATTTCTCTTTCAAACATTCCAATGTCAAGTTTCATCCTACCCTATAAAATATGTCTCCTTAAAAATGCATACCTCTCTTTCTATGTTCATTATATTCTATCAAGTGTTATATTGAGTAAAGTTCGGTTTTTTGTGCTTTAAACTTTTCAATTTAGTTCATATATGATTTGGTTTTGGTTTTAATTGGATCTTTATGGTCCAATTTGGTTCATATGACTTGGATAACTTTCACAAACCATCCCTGAATGGTTTTTTTGCTTACTAAATTATCCACTCATTTTCCTTTAATTTTTAAAATATAGTAAGCTAAAATATGGGTAACTAACATATAATTGACCAAATAAGAAAATACAAGCTCAATCATTACTTGACTAAATTGAAACTTTTAAAACTAATGAGACTTAATTGAAATCAAACTCAAATCATAAAAACTAAACTAAAATGGTTGAAACCCCATAGAATCAAATTTGTAATTCAACTATAAAATTTGTATGGAATTTCTAAATAGCAAGCCACCTAATTAACCATAAATCACAAGTCTTTCCCATTTTTTTTATACTTTTAAGTATGCAACTTGGGTTTCTTTGGTTCAACAACCCCAAACAAAACTACTTCTAATAATACATATGTTGCAACTTGCAATTTATGTAATTACTTAACTTCATTAACTTTTATTTAATTTCCAACATGATTTTCCTTTTTTAATCATCAAGAAAAGTAGCAAGTACATAAAAGGAAACAAATGGAACATATTTTGAGGGGAAAAAAGGTTGATCAATCAACCACAAGGTTATGACTTGATCGTCTATGAATATTCAATCTATACATAGCGTATATATAAAATATTTATTAATATCTCTAAGGTTGGCGATTCATCTAATCCCACTATTTACCAACTAAAAAAATTGACTATGAATATATAAAGTATTGAGTAAATATTTTTTAATTTTTTTATTACAAAATAAGAAGATGATAGCAATATTTTCTAATTATTATTCGATTTATAATTTATAATATACATATTATTGTCTATTATTCACATAGAATTCCATAAGGTAAGATAAATATAGTTTTTGCACCTACATTTATAGGGGTAAAATTTTGATTCTTTTTTTTAGTTCACACAACATGTAGGATAAATATTTAAACATCTGACTTTTTGATATATGTCTAAACAAGTTGAATTACAGTTAGATGGACATGAAAATTTGGACCTTTAACTATAAGTTATGCTCAATTTGACTTATACTATGCATTAGAATACAATCTTCCACTTTTATTTTCTTAAAATTATTATTTCTTCAATTTTTATAAAGTAGAATAATCCACCTAAATAAACGTAAGTGTACTATTCCTTTCAACGATGGTTCAGTACAAATTTTAGCGTCAAAGTGAGTATAGCTCAACGACAATTAACATGTTTCATCAACCAATGGGTCAAATGTTCAAATTCATCGCCTCAAATGTTGTTGAAAAAAAAAAAAAAAAAGCTTTTTGTGACATTGTTTTAAAGTTCAAATTTGGCTTAATTCCATTACTTTATTTGCCTTTATAAATTTAAAAATAAAAATATGGTTTTCAAAATTTTACATAAAACTTAAATTTATTTTCCCATTGAATTTTCAAACAGCATTTAATAAGAACTTTACTTGCAAGTTCATGGCTTAAGCTATATGTCATAAGTTTGAAAATGACTAAATGAGAGGCTTGGAATTTATCTTAAATTTAAGAAAATAAACGAATTTCAAGGGCAATTTAATACAATAAACGAAGTTCAATGACCACAATAAATTTAAATATATAGCAACCAAAAATTTAAAAGTTCCATGCTTATCTATAAAATCTATTTACAAAATCCCATACTTCAAAACTCAAAATAAATAGTTTCCAAAAAAGAATTATTGAAATTTGGCTAAAGATTCATAAGAGTTTTTTTTAAGTAAAAATCTTAAGTTAAAAAAAGAAAAGAGAACTAAATACAAAATCTTTGCCAACTCAGAACAAAAATCAGCAAAACCAAATTAAAATTGATTTTTCTTTACATCTGAGAAAAGAAATTAACCGTTTGACATAAAAAATAGGGATAAAATTTACTTACTAATATTAATATCAATAAAAAGACATTATTCATTTTTTTTTATCCAATATATATATTTTTTCACTTGAGTTCTCAATTTTCGATCGTCTCATTCTGATTCTGCAAAGAAGAAGGTTTCGACGTTTCGCACATCACGTGCTGTTCTTGCTCTGCAGAATTGGAATCGCATAAATGTCTGAGGTACATTCGAATCATTAAAAGCGAATATGCTTTGATTATGCTAACGCTGTATTTTCTTCGCGGTTCTTTCTTAAACGAGTTACGGTTGGCCTCAAGCCTTGCAATTATGGCGCGATCGCTCTCTCTGTGATTAATGGAGTCTTCAGGTCGTCGATATTGTTGTTAGGTTCTTTCTTTGCTTTGAATTGGTTGACTGCTTCAACATTGATTAAGTCGGTGGTTTATCTATCTGGGTTTCGTGTAATAATTGTTATTAGTCAGAAATAGGAGATTAAATTGATTGATTGATTGGTTGAATTGATCGATTCCGCTTGTTCTTGAGATCGTAGTCTTGAAAAATTGTGATCTGGGTTAGTTGTCTGTGTTAGTTTTCTCTTTAGTTTTAGGAGTTTTGGAGATATATATGATTGGGGATAATTGAGCTAAAACATAGGACACTATTTTATGGGGGAACTTGTACAGGTTATTATATGATGACCAAAAATTTTGGATTTTTGATTCGGGTGATCTGAGGAATCACAAGATTGGACGATGAACGCTGTGGGGCTACTAGGTAGTTATATTTCAAGGGGTGTTTATACCGTTTCTGGGCCATTTCATCCGTTTGGCGGAGCTGTGGACATTGTTGTAGTTGAACAGCAGGATGGTAGTTTCAAATCGTCGCCTTGGTATGTACGGTTTGGGAAATTTCAAGGTGTTTTGAAGACAAAGGAGAAGGTGGTCAACATAATTGTAAATGGGGTTGAAGCTGATTTTCAGATGTATTTGGATCATAAAGGAGAAGCCTTTTTTTTGAGGGAAGTAGATGTTGAAGGAGAATCTGGATTGTATCCTTCATCTTCAGGTGATGAGACTGAGGGGAAATTGCAGCAGGAACTGGATAGGAAGATCCTTGGTTCGATAGATGGGATTGAGAAGAGTCAAGATAATGGGAAGATAGTTACGGAGACTAGCTCCCGACGACAGATACTTGGATTTGTTTGGGGTCGTAAATCAATGAAAGAAGATCATCATGAGGATACATCTGTTGCAAGGGTAGACTCACTGGAGCGTGCTGAGATTGCAGCTGATCTTTTAGAGGTTAGGTGGTCTACCAATATTCGCAAACAAAAGCTTGAGAAATCAGATTCTTCCAAGTTTTCTTCTATTGACACTTCAGATGGCAAGGATGAGGAAAAGTTGAAGAGAAATGATGGAAACAGCCTCGTGACATCAGCTGTAGAAGTTAACATGGGAAATAGTCTTGATAAAGACTGTGATACCTGCAGTGAGCAAATGACCAATGGCTCTCAATTGGCATTAGGAAACGTAGAGCCGTCTATTGAGGTAACTAGAGAAATGTCAAGTTTAAACACCAAGGATCAAGTGGTTGAAACTTCCATTATTGGGGAAAAGGCTGTTGACGGGACGTATGAAGTGAAATCTGCAGCAGGAGATATTGAACAGAATGCCAAAGATACTGTGTGTGCGATGGGAACCATCTCTGAAAATGAAGACTCCAAATCCCAAATTTCATTGTCAAAGAACTATGATTTGAGTTATGGAGACGAAGAGACCTTTATAGGACAGCGCTTATCTGATGAAACAATATTTGTTTCACAAGTATTCAATATTTCTGAAGACAAGAGTGAACCTGATGCAGTTCAATTCTCAATGTCCCATGAAACTTCCAAGAGTGCAATGTTCTTATTGGATGATTCGAGGGTACTGATTCATGAAGTCTCCCACCTGGCCAATGGAGGATCTGGGATCGTTGGTGTTCATACTGAGGGATTGCACGTGACAACTGGAGTTTTTCCTGAGGTTAGCTCTATTCTCACATGAACAAAATTCATTCACACATATGTACCATTAAGTACTGTAGGATTGTCAAATTCAGAGCCGAGTTCTAGCATTTTTACTGATACAGAGAGTTGATAAAAAGAATCTACCATGATCTCTTAAAGTTAGAAAGTTCACTGATTTTTTTTTCATTGATGCCGTCTCTTTTTTATTTGCACTAATATATCAAAAATTTAAAATCAGGGTACAGATTCTAGTGTGGTAGCAGAAGTTTTTGAGATAGAGACTGAAAAAGCTGAAGTCATTATGAACTATTCTCAACAGGTAGAACATTGTAATACTTCTGTCTATGAAGGCAACACAATGGATCAAGGAAATCCACTGACACTCGCAGCTTCGTATACTCAAATAGTCTCCACAGAAGAAATGCCTGATTCAGTTAAAGAATTGAAGTCTGATAGCATAGGTTCAAGTTTCAGCTCGGATTTTCAAGATGACGAAAGAGTAGATGGAAGTGTCACAAGCAAGTTCCAAAATTCTTTGAATTCTATTGGTAATAGAGTCATAACAAAAGAAAGTCATATAATGCCATCAACAAATTCAGATTTTGAGATAGAGACTGAAAAAGCTGAAGTCATTATGAACTATTCTCAACCGGTAGAACATTATAATACTTCTGTCTATGAAGGCAACACAATGGACCAAGGAAAGCCACTGACACTCTCAGCTTCGTATACTCAAATAGTCTCCACAGAAGAAATGCCTGATTCAGTTAAAGAATTGAAGTCTAATAGCATAGGTTCAAGTTTTAGCTCGGATTTTCAAGATGACGAAAGAGTAGATGGAAGTGTCACAAGCAAGTTCCAAAATTCTTTGAATTCTATTGGTAATAGAGTCATAACAAAAGAAAGTCATATAATGCCATCAACAAATTCAGATTTTGAGATAGAGACTGAAAAAGCTGAAGTCATTATGAACTATTCTCAACAGGTAGAACATTGTAATACTTCTGTCTATGAAGGCAACACAATGGACCAAGGAAAGCCACTGACACTCGTAGCTTCGTATTCTCAAATAGTCTCCACAGAAGAAATGCCTGATTCAGTTAAAGAATTGAAGTCTGATAGCATAGGTTCAAGTTTCAGCTCGGATTTTCAAGATGACGAAAGAGTAGATGGAAGTGTCACAAGCAAGTTCCAAAATTCTTTGAATTCTATTGGTAGTAGAGTCATAACAAAAGAAAGTCATATAATGCCATCAACAAATTCAGATGACGAACAATTCCTTTTCAGTGATTTTGAGGTTTCCAAAACTGAGGTAAATGGGAATTTAGAATCAGACAGCCAACATTACAATGATAAAGAAGAGTATCCATTAGCATATGCTAGTAGCATTGATGAAGAGGATGGATTTGTAAATAGAAGTTATGAGACATGCACTTCTCCAGATAGTCACGAGATCTCCAATCAGGGAGACGCAAGTCCCATCACAATTCCTCAAAGTCATCCAATTTCTAATAAAGAAGACGAGCGTCTGGCAGCATCATTACCCAATATGCAGGCTGGTATTGATGATCCAATTTCCTGTAAGATCAAACATCCCCTCAGCCATTCTGTGGACTCAAATTCCAAATCACCAAAGTGGATGGAATTGTGCAAAGATAATTCAAGCTACAACTCTGGTGGAAATGGAGAAGAGAAAGTGGCAGAGGAACAGTCAAAATCCGAAGGATCCTGGGTTTCAGAAGAACTCAAAAGTATTCTTCCTAACTCTGCAGTGGGTAAGTGAACTTAGATATCTTATTTGAAAAAGTTTACCTTTGAGTACTTTGTCTTGAAAAATTTATAACCGAGTTTTAGGCTCTAAATTAATTATATACATGATCTACTGTAGTGCCTATTAAGAATTATATTGCTTCTTCTTTCCTTTTTTTTTTTTTTTTTTTTAATTTTTAATGTTATATAAAACTCTAGGTAAATTCTTGTTCTTAATAGTAAGAGACAAGAGCACTTGGTTTATCCAAAATTGATGCAAATACTCCTCTAGCAACAACAAACTGTAGGGTGACAGGCTTTAAAGTTGGAAATCATTCCTTATGGAGTGAGGTTGCTTCAATTTATTTGAGGATCATAGTTGAGATTAGAACATGAACTTATATCTGTAATGAAACAACATTATAGTTGTTGACCCTATTGAGAAAACTCATACAGGTAGTCCAGCAGAAGCAACCGTTGACCCAGTTGGAAATTGGAAACTTTGGCCTTTCTCTTTCAAAAGATCTAGTTCTAGGAAAGGAACTCAATCAGCTGTTGATGATTACACAGATTTTGATATTAAGAAGGATTCAGATAGGAACATTGGCATAGATGGAGAAGGAAGCAGCTTTAAGCACAGAGCAGAGAAAAAGATGGTTAGATCCATCTCGCCAACATCTGAGCAGCTGGCATCCTTAAATCTCAAGGAAGGGGGAAATACGGTAACTTTCACATTCTACACTGCAGTGCTGGGGAAACAGGAGGTCAGATTTTCTCCTTATAGTTTCTCATTTTCTCTTTCCTCTCAGGATTGTGGTGATATCAGCCATCCCCGTTTTCTGTTATTCTTTGTTTCCCTTCATATTTGCATTTTGTGACTGATTATGTTTCTCAACAGGTTGATGCCAGGATTTATTTGTGGAAATGGAATACTCGTGTAGTGATATCAGATGTTGATGGGACAATAACAAAGTACAATATTTCATCCTTGTGATTTTGAATGTGACATTCTGATTTTGAGCACAGTTTTATTTATGTATAGAACTCATGTTTTGAATTGTTTAATCAAGTTAGGGATAAAATGAGGAAGATTTCTCTCTTATCAACTTCTTCAGGGATGGAAACCAAACCTTTGTGAACTAAACATGAATAGATAGCTCTTCAACACTTTCCAGTTACCATGATAAAATTCTTTCGTAGGAAGTTTTTTGGGAAACAAGCCAACTATATTGCCAATGCAGGAAGATAACCTCACTGATTTCTCCTCCCCTCAAAATTCATGATGGTTAGAAGTCAGAAAAATCCTTCTCTTCTGTTGGTTGTGCAGAGTATACTCTAATGGTGATTGGGTAGAATTTTGATAATGAACTTTCTGCACAGTGGCAATAAATAGGGTATGGGTATGGAAGTAGTATTTATCTTTTGGTGGAATGATGTCAAAGAAGAGAGTTACATTTTGGAAATGTATGGTTTCAGCAGTTTGTTGTTTGGTCATCTGGTTATAGAGAAAAAAAAAAGACTTTTAGGAAGATTGCAACCTATTTGAATTAGATTTCAATTTTGGTCAAAGCTGTAGATAGTCAATTCTTTAGATTTTAGGATTTCTTCTGTATGTACATACTGGTCAAAGGTCCGTTTTTCTGTATGTACGCACTGTAGGTGGATTCCCCTTTTTATAATCTGTTAATACCTTGGTGAATGTCTATCCGCTTTACATATTCTTATAATTTCTTTTTTTTTTTGAGTTCTTTGATGTTTGCTAGAATGTTTTTATGCAATAAATAGCTCGATTATTTATTTACTGTTTCTTTTTTCAGAATTCACAATCCTAACTTACTTTTTTCCCCTTCTTCCACTATCTTAGATCAGATGTTCTGGGTCAATTCATGCCATTTGTTGGAATGGATTGGTCACAAACAGGCGTGACAAATTTATTTTCTGCTATTAAGGTATGTTCTATCTCACCCTCATGCAGTTGGATGATCGTCTGTGATGAAGCTATGATGCAATGAACTTTATCTCTCATAATTTTTTTATATTTTCAGGAAAATGGGTACCAATTGCTTTTTCTTAGTGCACGATCAATTTCTCAGGCTTATCACACCCGCCAATTTCTTTTCAACCTTAAGCAGGTAATGTATTTACTATTCAGAGCTTAAATTCTTTACTTAATATTCATACTTGATCTTTACTAGGTTTTCCTTTTCATCAATGCAGGATGGGAAGGCTTTGCCAGAGGGGCCTGTTGTTATCTCCCCTGATGGGCTTTTCCCTTCACTATATCGAGAAGGTTACTGCCTTTTATCCCTTCTCTTTTTGTTAGAAATTACCTGAAAATATTATAGTCTTTTCCTCTAGTCGTGTAATTATGCTTTAAGAATTACTATCAAATACTTCTTTCTTTAAGTCTAGATTTTAGTAAATCGCTAGATGTTCTGGAGAAAGTTTTGGTTATTGAATATAGCGGTTTGGTGCAGCATGTTTGTCCCTTGAAATGCCTAGTTTAACAGAGTCATGTAAACTCTTAAGCATCTCTTCCATACTTGGGATTCTAAATACATGGTTTATTAAAAGCATAGACTATGCATCGGGGGGGGGGGGGGGGGGGTGAAGGTTCTCAATACCAAGGCTATCAATATATACACATACATACATACATATATAGGCATGCTTGGATTTGTCACTAATACCATTGAGCTCATTTCCTACTCTCAGTTATTCGGCGGGCTCCTCACGAGTTCAAGATTGCATGCTTGGAGGTTAGTTTTCCTTCTATCTTTTTGATATTTTTCATTGCTAATTAAACTGATTCATATTTGACATTCTTCATTCTCATACTGCGATGAGCTATGGTTTCTTGGATGCATGACTGTTCAAAATATATTACTCGGATACTAAGCATTTTTTTTACCCAATCGCATAAATTACAAAATTTCTAATGTCATTTGTTCACATGGGTTCTGAATAAGATGGCTCATAATCTTCTTTTTGTAACTTATAGAGAATCAGAGAACTATTTCCTCCAGAGTGCAATCCATTTTATGCTGGGTTTGGAAACAGGGATACAGATGAATTCAGTTACCTTAAAGTTGGAATTCCAAAAGGAAAAATCTTCATTATTAATCCCAAGGTGATTGATTTGAGAGAGCTTCACGAATATGACTTTAAAAAGTGCATCTTATGCCTATTTGGTAGCACCAAAACTCATTAAATGTTCATACTTGTAGGGGGAGGTTGTTGTAAACCGTCGGGTCGATACAAAATCGTATACTTCGCTTCATGCTCTTGTCAATGGCATGTTTCCTCCCACGACCTCGTCCGAGCAGGTTGCGTAAGCTTTAAACTGAACTTGGACTAATTCTAGAAATACTTCTATTGAACCAACTCTTCGGCTGTTTACAGGAGGACTACAATTCATGGAATTACTGGAAACTACCACCTCCCTCGGTAGATTTTTAAATTTTAAAGTCGTCTGCGCCTGAAATCTTCTGGTTAGGCTGGAGATCCTTGAATCTAGGCATTAACTGTGCTCGGTTAGTAGATTTTGATTTTCAAATTCTATGTTATGTCATCTGCTGAAGTGTTAGCATTTCTCTGATATTCTCCTGCATCTTGCTGGCATAACCTGCTCCAGATGAGTTTCCTTGCTAAATTCACTGGTGGAGATTTTCAAACTTCTGGATCCATTGCCGATTGCATCAATTGGTTCCCACCAAAATTCATCTGCAGAATCAGTTCATATTTCTTTCTGATCTCTGCTGAGTTGAAAATTTTGTGTTACACATTGGTGGATATAGCATATTATTGTACAGTCTCTTGTTTCCATCCACCAAGAGTTTAGCTTTTGTAAGTATGTAGTTTAAATGCACAGGTAAATAATTAAGCTCCATAAGTTATGTATTTATTTTCGTTGAGGGAGAAAGGGAGAGGAAAAATTCTTGAAATGTGAATAAATTCTCATCTTGTTGTTAGCTTGTTTTGTACGAATAAAATGCTTGTACATATAAATAAATACATTTGGTGGAGACTTCCTTTTGCTTATCCTCCTTTATTATAATTGTGTTAATGATTGGAACAATAGTTTTATATTTAGCTATGAGTTTATATGAAATATACATGGTTTTCAATGTATATTTTTTTCAAATGTAACATAGATAATTATCTACATGCATAAATTTTGAGGACTCGACTCATATAATCAAAGTAATTGACTTTTGCTTTAGTTTGAGGCAATGTTTAGACTATGGCCATATATTAGTGTCATTCTTGTGCTTGCTAGATTATTCATGAAGAGAAACGAATCACACAAAATTAATATTAATAATAAAAAAGATGAATTCTTTATTTCCAACATAGTTCTCTTTTATTTTTAAACTATTATTTTCAATGGTTGACTTCGAGTTGCAACTATATTCATATACAAGGAATGTATGAGAAAGTAGCTTACAAGCTCATTTCTTCTAGATGATTTTATTGGCATAATCTATGAGTTTGTCAAGCGAGGCCTAAGACCATCTTTATTAGCATCACCCCATAAGCTAGACCATACTTGGCTTTGTAGAAGGGAAGAATTGACCCTAGAAAACCAAAAGCTTTGGTTAGCTCCCTTAAATTGAGAAAACCATCCTTGTCATTGTCATGGTATTTAGAACTTTTGTTGAGGATTTTTGAGCTTTGTCTCGTAATTGCTTTTGTGGTTTTATATGAGCGTTTGAGCTAAGCTTGTGCCCAACACTGTCGTTAGTTTTTGGATTTTAGATACAAACTTTTGATTGTTAAATCGAGCGGAACCTTGAGCAGCGTGGAGAAAGAATCATAGCTCATCTTTAGTGAGAACACCACAACCATTTTTATCATACTCCTTGATCAGCCTCATTTGCTTCATCCTCAACCCAAGCTCGAAGTTGGGAGACAGACATGGTTAAACTAAGGCTATGTTTTGTTTCGATGGAAGAAATGGTTTAAGTATTTTATAGTAACTAAAAAAGGAACTTGGTTTGACTTTGTAACCTTTATTATTGGGAAAAATACACTTTTGGTCCCTGAGGTTTGGGTTAAGTGACACTTTGGTCCCCGAGTTTTCAAACTCAACAAAAATACCCCCGAGGTTTGAGATAAGGAGCAATTTGGTCCCTGCAGTCAATTTTTCTGTTAAACCCTAACGGTAAGATGACGTGGCACTATTATTTTAATTAAAAAAATTAATTTTTAATTTTTTTAAATAAAAAATATAAAAATATTAAATATATTATTATTTTTAAAATTCTCTCTCTATCTTCTCCATCTTCTTTCTTCTCCACCTTCTTTCTCCCTTCATCTTCTTCCTTCCCCCTTCCATCTTCTTCAGCTCCGGTGGCCGGCCGCCGCCGGCTACCGGCGAACGGCGGCGGCGGCGGTAGTTGCCGGAATTTTTTTTTTCCTTCTTTCTTCTTCTTCTCTTCTTCCCTTCTTCTTCTTTCTCTTCCTTTTTTCTGTTTTTTTTTTTTAAAGAAGGGCGGAATCGGGGAGGAGGAGCTCCTCCTCCCCGAAACTCCCTTCTTTTTTTTTTTTTTAAAAAAAACAGAAGAAAGGAAGAGAAAGAAGAAGAAGAGAAGAAGAGAAGAAGAAGAAAGAAGGAAAAAAAAAAGTTCCGGCGACCGCAGCCGCCGCCGTTCGCCGGCAGCCGGCGGCGGCCGGCCACCGGAGCTGAAGAAGATGGGAGGGGGAAGGAAGAAGATGGGAGGGGAAGGAAAAAGATGGAGGGAGAAAGAAGGTGGAGAAGAAAGAAGATGGAGAAGATAGAGAGAGAATTTTAAAAATAATAAAAAAATAATAATATATTTAATATTTTTATATTTTTTATTTAAAAAAATTAAAAATTAATTTTTTTAATTAAAATAATAGTGCCACGTCATCTTACCGTTAGGGTTTAACAGAAAAATTGCGGCAGGGACCAAATTGCTCATTATCTCAAACCTCGGGGGTATTTTTGTTGAGTTTGAAAACTCGGGGATCAAAGTGTCACTTAACCCAAACCTCAGGGACCAAAAGTGTATTTTTTCCTTTATTATTTCTTTTCCAAGTGAATAGAACATAACTCTAATTATTATTATTTTTTTTAAAAAAATTAGAATCTTATACCCTCCCTTTTAAAAAAGATGTTGCACGTGTTCCAAACATCGATACAAAAGGGCTTTATAAATGGTTACAAATATAACTTTTTAATAATGTTTTAACCAATTAAAATTATATTTAAGTTGATTTTTTTAGTGAACGATGATATTTAATTATATTGAAAATATTAATAACATCCAAAATATTGTTGATGGCTTGCTCTTGTAAAAAAATAGATTAATATGGATAGTATTTTATGGAAACAAAGGAAAAAACAGAATCAAAGAAGAAACAAATTTCAATTAATTGAAAGGAATGTTTATTTGGCTAATTGAAAGAATAAGATTCTAGGTTTAGTAAAAAAACAAAAAAACATCTTTATTCTCCACCTTAATTCAAAATTTGTTTATGTACATTAAGTGGTACTTTCATACTTTGTACATGAAAATAATAGCAATAAATAAGTAAAACATGCATGAGTTAATGGTTACTATTCAATGTGTGTTAAATATTTTCTTTTTTCTCTTGTTTAATATTATTTTAGAAAATTTATATTTGTAAATATTTTATAAAAAAATGCTGTATTTTAAATTATTTAAAAAGATCTACGATGGATGGATGGTAGAAACTCAAGTTCTGAAGGTAGTTTTATTAATTAAAGATAGGTGCGAACTTGAGTATGAAGTAGATGTCCCATCAAGGAGTAGCTGAAATTTAAAAATGTAAAAAAAATACCAACAGAAATATTTATTTATTTATTTGGTGTCTTATAAAAAACAACACATAAGGGTGAGATTTAAACCCTTTAACTATCATAGTTGATATAAAATTCGTGATCTAGACAAACAAGACATTTTTGTTCAATCAAGTGCTTGAATAGTAATTTGGAATGAAGAAGAGCAAGTCTAATCTTTCTATTTTCTATCGATGATCTAAGAGTTGTATTATTCTGCTTGTCACACATGTTGATTATACCACTGGAAATGATGCATCATACATTTTATCTCTCAGATTTTTTCCCTTCATAGTCAATTTCATACTAATAATGACTTGGATGAATGTTAAAGAATTTCTTGGATATTGAAAGTAATGAGAAGTATGAAAGGACATTTTTATGTCACAAAGAAAATATGTGCTTGTTACATGAGATGGAAAAATTGGGAGCTAAGCCATGTAGTGCACTTTGATACAACTTACAAAAATGGAGAACCATTTTAAGATGCTAAGAGATATAGAAGATTGATTAAAAAGTTGAATTATCTTTCATTATCACAACCAAACATAGCTCATTCTTTAAGCATTGGAGTTTAGTACATG
Source organism: Luffa acutangula (assembly GCA_036850905.1). Classification (NCBI taxonomy): domain Eukaryota; kingdom Viridiplantae; phylum Streptophyta; class Magnoliopsida; order Cucurbitales; family Cucurbitaceae; genus Luffa; species Luffa acutangula. Next base: position 2,890,688 of record CM072092.1, on the reverse strand, counting down.
TCTTCATCTATAGTGGATCGTCATTAGGTTGTAGTATAACAAATTATATGTTATTTGAAAGTTGCATTTGGGAGTGAGATCTTACATAAAAATCATGGTCATGTGAAGATTAAGTATTTTTCAGATGCTGATTGAATTGGAATAAAAGAAGATAGAAAATCAACTTATGGATATTGTATTTTTGTTGGAGGTGATTTGGTTTCATGGAAGTGTAACAAAACGTGGTCTCCTAATTGAGTGTTGAATTAGTATATAAATCTATGACACAATTTGTATGTGAAATGAATGTGGGTGTATACATTAACTCTTGATTGGGTGTATACAATTCTTCGTATTGTATCCTAGTTGTGGTGTGTGACAACCAAACTATTCTTCGTATTGTATCCGAGTAACATTTGCATGTTAAAAAATTATGCATATTGAAATTGATTATTATTTTATTCATGAAAAAATACAACAAAATTTGGGTCTACTAGATATGGGATGAAGATTGGAGAGTATGTAAAAAAGAAATATTTTCACACACTACAAGAAAACGGGGCTATTGCAGCGGTTTTTTAGCAGCGGTTTGGCAAATGTTGCAAGGCTGCCACGGTTTTTAGCAACACATAACCAAACCGTTGCTATTTATACAAATTGCAACAATTTATTCCCAACGTTGTTTAAATTGTTGTTTTATATCTTCAATTGCAGCGGTTCACTGACGACGTATTTACAAACTGTTACAAATATGTCTATTGCAACACTTTCTTTGCCACATTTTTAGTAATTGACGTAGTAGAGTTTATTGCAACAGTTATTTTGCAACGTTTAAAACGCCGTTGCAATAACTTAATGCATATACAACAATTTAGTAGCAATGGATGAAAAAACCGCTGCAGATATTGAGATTGCAACAGTTTTTTTACAACGTTGTTTAAAATGTTGCAAATCATTATGTATGTAATTGCAGCTCTAATGACACATATATAAATTTCTACAAATATGATTTGCAATATTTGTAACAATTGTTGCAATAAAAGATTATTTATTTATTTTTTTTTGGAGAAAAATATAAAGATTATTTTATATATTAAACAAAAACCCATTTGTGACATCGTTAGTTTAATACAACTTATAACAATTTTATTACATGCAACATTCTTAAAAACTATTTCAAATCTGTGTATTGTAGTGGTTTGTTCATAAATTTTAAACAAACTCTACGATGTATATCTTGCAACAGTTAATTACTTATAAAATTATTATTAATTCAAATTTTATTATTTAACAAATTTGAATTCTTAGCTTGTTAACATATTGGATTCGCTAATTAGTGTATTGATTACCTATGTAAGGAATCTCATTGAATCTTAACAATAATTTTCACATTAAGGACTAAACCATTTTTAAAATACAAAAACTAAATTGTTACTACCAAATTTTTTTATTTTTTTTACAACTGCTTCCACGAAACTTAAGGACCAAACATGATTTTTAACATAAATATTATTGTATTTTAGTCCTTTTACTTGTTAAACAAACTTAACACTAACCTATGTTTCATCATTTACCTTATCAACATATGTTTAAATATACAATATTTAAATTTACACACACATATACAATTTATTTTATCATATAGTTATAAATAGTTCTATTTTTTGTTGTAATAATCATCTTGAGTAATATAGCATGGTAAATAAATAAAGGATAAATAAAATAAATTATTTTGATCTTTTTAGATTGTTTATTTTTTAGTTTCTAAAATTATTAAGAAGAAAAATGTTAATTTTATCTATAGCAAGTTTAAATTAAAAATAAAAAAATTAAAAATTAAAAGCTAAAAAAAGGAAATAAGAGAAAATAAAGGAAACAACATTTAAGATACGTATTTTGGCCAAAACCAAATTCCCGCCTGTCGTCTTTTTCAATTCCCTATTCTTTCTTCTGTTTTCTATTTTCCTGTACTTTTCTTAGTCGGCTGGCTTTTCGAATTCTGAAGTTCAATATTTCTCAAATTTCTTTTCAATTTTCATTTTCTTTCTCAAATCTCTCACTCTTTTTGCTGCCTTTAGTAGATTTTGGAATCTCTCTCAGCAGAATTTCTACAATATCTTTGAGGTAATTCTTTTTCTTCTCCTCATTCTTTTGAATGTTTAATTTTCATGAGTATTTTTCATAGTTTTGAAAACTCAATGTTTGCTTGAAATTTTCTCTTCTTGAGTAGTTGTTTTCACAAAAGAAAATTTTTTAGCTGCATGAGGTTATTTTTATCTAACAACTTGATTCATATCGGTTATGATTTAAACCAAAATCTTTCTCTGTCTCTAGTGCATGAGCTTGCATCATGTAAGCACACAGATTCTTCATGTTCATTTTATCAATAAAATCCACTATCTTCTTTCATATGCTCAGCCTAGAAGTTCTCCTCTTGATTTCTTTCTCTGTTTGGTGTAAAAAATGTAAGTGCATTATGGTAATGAAAGTAGCTTGAGGTATTCCGGACTAACTCAGTATTTAAGTGAAAAATATGTCCTATTTTCACACACAAGAAGAATTTATTAGAGATATAATATTTTATGATATGCTTAGAGTTATCATTATTATTTTATTAGATTTTAGAGGTATTTTTAGTTACCATTTGAATGTGAGAATTTCTGTACACCTTTAGCAAACATACTGTTACATTATCAATCAAGGAAAACAATCACTTAAATGAGATAATATACACTTATTTTTTTGGCATTATGTTGTATACTATAAATTTTGATTTTCTTGTTTCATTGTTTATTTTAATTATACCCATGTAGTAATTACCTATTTATTTATTGATATTTTAGATTAAACATCTTGATGGACAAGAGTTGGATTGAAAAATCTAGAGTTAGTAAAGAGTATTTAGATGGAGTCAATTCTTTTCTGAATTTTGCCTTTGAGAAAGCATCTGAAGATGGAAATATATTATGTCCTTGTAAGAAATGGGGAAATTCATTTTGGTTGAACAGACACAAGGTATATGATCATTTAGTGTGTAATGGATTTGCTAGAGGTTATACTTGTTGGGTTTTTCATGGTGAATCTATTTTGGATCATTCTGTCGGCCAAGATGATTTATTGAAGGAATCTAATGTTCATGAAGATTCAGATGTGCATGAACAAGATAATATGCGAGACATGATACAAGAGGCTTTTGGATATTTAGATGAGAATACATCTCAAGGAGTGGGTGACAATGTTGAACCATTGAACAGAGAAAGACCAAATATTGATGTTTCAAATTTTAATGATTTGATTAGAGATTGTAATAGTGAGTTATATCCAGGATGTAAGAAATTTTCAAAGCTTTCATTTATCGTGCGTCTCTACCATATAAAATGTATGAGTGGTTGGAGTAATAAGTCATTTTCATTACTTCTTGACTTATTATGTGAAGCATTTCCAGAGGGGATTCAATTGCCCAAAAACTTTTATGAATCAAAGAAAATTATAAGTAAATTAGGACTTGGATATGAAAAGATTCATGCATGTCCTAATGATTGTATGTTATATTGGAAAGACAAGTTAGAGCATTTTAAGGCATTTGACATGAAATATTTAGAATTTGCATCAGATTCTCGTAATGTTAGATTAGCATTGGCTAGTGATGGTTTCAATCCTTTTGGGAACATGAGTTGCAGTTATAGCATGTGTTGCAGCGGTTAATATCTGTTGCGATAGCCCAATAAAACCGCCACAATAGACCTGTTTTCCTGTAGTGACATAAGCTTAAAACGGAGTTTGAATAGATTACTCTTGTTACAAGCCCAACATGATTAACTATGCTCCAACTTGAAGAGAAGTGTTATTCAACATTTATGTTGATCCATTCTTAAGGGTCCGTTTGGAATACATTTTAATTTAAATGTTTTTCAAGAATGCATTTTTTAAAAAACATTTTGTATAAAAATTGTTTAGAATTTAAACACTTATATGTTTGGTTGCATTCTCTCATAAATGTTTTTATACACAAGTTATTGTATACTTAAGATTCTTTTTAGAAAACTTGGTTTCAAGTGTTTCTCTTAAAATGCCTTATTTACCAATCTCATTTTCTAATAAGTCATTTTTAGTGGTTGCCAAACACTAGACATTTTTTCAAAATGATTTTTTTTTTTTTCAAAATTAAACACTTGAAAAGTTAATCCAAACACACCATAAATCTCACAGTTATTAGCATTAGTTTTAGGACATTTATATATATATGTTTGTATACTAGAGTTATATGTGTGTACATAACTCTAATATATGGACTGGAAGATGAATTATCCTCCATATTTTTGGTCTCAAATTAACAAAATAACACTCTTGTGCTTCCTAGATTATTGACATAGAGAAATGAACAAAAGAAAGTTAATACTAATAAAAGAAAAAAAAAGGTAAATTCTTTATTTCCAACAAACTTCTCTTTATTTTTAAATTATTCTTTACAATAGTGGCTTACAAACTCATTTTTTCTTCATGACTTTACTAGCATAATCGATGAGTTTGTCAAGCTCAGTCTCACTAATAAGACCATCATTATCAGCATCTGCATAAGCCAAACCATAATGAGCTTTGTAGAATGGAAGAATTGAGCCTAGAAAACCAAAAGCTTTGGTTAGCTCCCTTACGCTGAGAAAACCATCTTTGTTGTTGTCATGATGTTTGAAAATCTCCTTCATCTTCTCTCGACTAAGTGACATATTAGATACATTTCTATCCAGAACTTTAGTTGAAGATTTTTGAGCTTTGTCTTGTAACTGCTTTTTTGGTTGTACATGAGTGTTTGAACTAAGCTTGTACATAATACCATTATTAATTTTTGAACCTCGAACATCGTGGAGGAAGGATTGTAGCTCATCTTTAGTGAGAACACCATCACCATTTTTATCATACTTCTTGATCAATTCATTTGCTTCATCCTCAGCCCATGCTTGAAGTTGGGAGACAGACATTTTTCTTAAACTAAAAGGCAATGTTTTGTTTGGATGGAATGTTTGAAGATGAAAGAAATCTTAACATGGTTCAAGTGTTTTATAGTGTCTCAAAAAGGAACTTGGTTTGACTTTGGAACCATACTAGGAATACTTTTTAAAATTAGAATCTCATACCATCCCTTTTAAGAAAGATGTTGCACGTGGCCCAAATATCAATACAGAGGGGATTTATGAATCATATAAGTTTCTCATCATTTTTTTTTTTTTTTTAACAAATTCCACTTGTAAACGTATTTATATATAGTAAAAATTAAAAATAATCACTAAATTTTAAATGCTTTACATTAAATTCAAAATGAGTTATTCTTCATTATTTTCCCAAGTAATTCGAGAGATATTATTTTAGTCCGTCAAATTGAGCACAGCTCAACGGTAATTAACATATGTCCTCGACCACTAGGTCAGAGGTTCGAGTCCCCCCACCTCCAATTGTTGTTGAACTCAAAAAAAAAAAAAAAGATTAATTTAAGCGCATGTTTGAGAGTGATTTTGAAATGAATAAAATCTTTTTTGTCATATTTGAAATCACTTTGAAACATGTCTTTATAAATCATTAAAAATCAATTTCATGTTTGATTTTATACTTTTAAACCCGATTTCTATATTATCAAAATTGGTTTTGAATTATTATAGACATGTTTGAGAGTGATTTTGAATTATTAAAGACATGTTTGAGAGTGATTTTGAATATGACGACAAAAATGATTTTAACTCTTTCAAAATCACTCCTAAACATGGATTAAAACGATTTTCCAAATCACTTCTACATTAATATTTTAAATAGAAGTAATTTTGACAGGCTAGAACATCACGGAGCTGGTTTATTCCATGAACATCACGGAGCTGGTTTATTCCATTATTTTCACATATGGTGGTAAGTCTCGCAATGAACTTGCATGTCAAAATATCAAATAGCATCAGGTATTTGTCTCCATTTACTAAAACATTCATACTGTGTAAATTTATATAGATAATTATTTTGGTTAAACTAAAAATTTGGTCCCTAATTTTTTATTGTTGCCATTTAGTCCCTATAATTTTAAATTTTTTTTAATAGGCCAGGCCTCTGCACTTCATGAATCAAAATATTAATAGCATCAAACGTATAGTTGATGGTTGTTTAAAAAAAATTGATTGGATTTTATGGAAACAAAGAATTAAAAAAAATAAAATAAATTGAAAAGACAAATTTCAATTGAAATGTCTATCTCGCTCTGATTGATAGAATAAGATTCCTGATTTGGTCAAACAAAACATTTTTATTCTCAATCTTATTTAAAAGAAAAAACGTTTTACATTTAAGTGGTGCTCATACTTTGTATATGAAAATAATAGCTATAAATAAGTAAAACATGCATAAGTTAATGGTTACTATTCAATGCGTGGTAAATATTTATTTTATTTTATTTTTAAATTTTATTTTATAAAAGAAGATTGTACTTAAAATTATTTAAAAAGAATATATACGATGAATAAATGATAGAAACTCAAATTCCGATGGTAGTTTCATTGAATCTGTATCTTCACTAAAGTAGGTGCAATCTTGTGCATGAAGTAGTCCCATCAAAGAGTAGTTGAAATTAAGGACAATCACAATTGTAGGGATTTTATAATTATACTAAGAAAATACTCTATTTATATTTTGTTTTATTTATGAATGTGATCCATAGATTTTTTAGAATAGGGTTGATGCCAAAATTTGGCCAAGGGACTCACCTGACCTCCACGTGACATCAACAGTGAATTTGTGGAAACTGGGGAATACGTGACCTGCAAGACCAGCATAAACCGCTGCACACCGGTGTGGTGTAGGCCACACCGCCTCCGATGCTTAAGTCAGAAAACGGGAGGATAGCAGGAAAGTAAGAGAAGAAAGTGATCATTCAGTTCGGGTCCCCTTCTTCAGTGGCGAAGAGGGATATATATACCTGCTCATGCTCCTAGGGTTTTTTATGAGTTCAGAGGCGTTTCGGGACAAATCAGGCGAATCCGGGGCGACTGGAGGCTACAGGGACCAAATGGGGCTCGACGGGCTCGGTCTGCACAAGCGGGCCGAGGGTCGGGCCAAAAACCCGACCCCTTCGGCCTTGGCCCGTCCCGGGTCCATCTCCCGGTCTGATTTCTGATTGGTTGTCCTTGTCAGCTCCTCGTGCATCTAGGTGGTCAAAAATTACCTATAACAAATAGTATAAAAAAATGTGGAAGTGAGAATTTGAGCCTCTAATTATTTAGAGAAAGTAAAAATGGCTTAATAATTGAGTTGCATTAAGTTTTTTTAGGCGTGCATCAATTATTCAAGTGGAAACATTAACCAATCAATATAGGATTTTATGTTTGTCAAAATAAAAAAGTATTTTATGTAAAAATAGGAATTAAAAAAAATAAATACCAACGGAAATATTTATTTATATTTTGAGTTATCAACAACAAGCAGGTAAAAAAAAAATAAAAGAAAATAAATATAAAAGAAAATGGTTACAGCTGGTAAAAAAAAAGAAAGAAAAAAAAACTTTCATTCGAAGCTTTAAAAGAAATAATGATAATAAAATTAAATTAAAAAAAAAGGAGGAAGAAAGCTTTGGTTGGAAGCTTTAGAAAAAAAAATTAAAGAAAAAAGGGAGGAAGAAAGCTTCTGCTGGAAGCTTTTAAAAAATAAAAAAATAAAAAAATAAAAGAGGGAAACTAAAGCTACAGTTAATAAAAAAAGAACAAGACTTCCCTGCATATCGGTTCCTACATACCCCATCAAAATCTTGGCAACTAAGAAAGAGGAAGGGAGAAAATGAGAAAAAAAATTTATCTCTCCTAATTGTCAACATTTTAATGGTGGTATGCAGAGATTTTTTTCTGTAAAAAAAAGGAAATGGAAAGGCAGAAACGAGGAGAAAGGTAGAGAAAAAGAAAAAGGGAGAAAACAGAGAGAGAGGGGTAGGATAGACAGAAGGCAAAGAGGACCAAAATTAGGGCATTCTTGAATATTTTTGGAAGGGAAAAACAAATCAAGAAGCTCACAACCTTGGATTCGAGCATTGGATAAGTTTTCTTGCTATGTGTTTGAGTTTTTGCATGAGTAAGAAGCTAAAGAATGGGTTCTATTTGTGGATTTTTCTTCTTTGACTTGAATACTCCATCGATTAGTTTGAAAACTAAGAGGGACAAAATGAGTTGAGTTCAAAGAGAGAAAAACTTGATAAAAACCCATAGTTTAAGCCAAAGAGAAATTTATGATGATTTTTCATAGGTTGTTTGTTTTCAAGCTTTTAAAGGATATAATGTTCATGGAGAACAAAGAGATAATGTTCATGGGGAGGAAGAGAAAGAATCATGAAAAGAATTAAGCTTATTATGGAGATGGACATAATGAAGTTATTGGAAACTTTATTCGGAAAATATGGTCTTAGCTACAAGGTATTTGGAGTTTAAACTGAAGGAAATTATGGTCTAACTTAAGTGTTATGGAGGAATTAAGGGTTGGTGTAATTTAGTGGTTTTGTATCCAAATTTGGGGAGGCAAGGATTACTAATGCTTTGGCAAAATAATTGTTTCAGGTCAAGCGGAGATCGAGAAGGCCTACGACTCGAGTTTCTCTTGCTAATAGTACTGTGAGTGGTTATTTTACAAATTAATTGGTTTCCATTTTTTTTTAAAAAAAGAAAAAACATTGTTCGGTTTTATCCAAATGATTTTACAAGTTAGTAGCGTTAGGTTTGAAGAAATTATGATTATGTATTATGTTGGATTTTATAGTTGCATTTGAAATTAAGGGAATTTGAGAAGCTTTTTGATTTAGTTCCTTGTGTTTCCTTACAAGTCTTGTTCTATCTTTTTAAAATTCTGGTGGATTTTCTTAAAAGTGGTTGATTCCTAAATCTTGATTTTAAATGATTTATAAATTGTTCAAATTATAACTCATATGATTGTTGAGAAATTGGTTATAACAATTGATTCTTGGTTCATGATTAATAGTTTACGAGACGTTGTTTTGAGAAGATTTGTGATTGTGGCGTGACTGAAAATTATGTGTAGTATTGAAAAGAAAAGAAAATCGCTTTTAGGTCTTTAGGACCCACTCTGGCACACACATAGGCTTTGGGCCATGTGTTGGGGTGTTTTCCCTTTAGGGGTGCTCTACGCGCGTATGACTAGCTGCTCTGCTATGCACCTTGAGACTACTCGATGTATAGTATGACTAGATTCGCTCTGCTATGTGCCTTGAGATCACTCGGTACATAGTATGACTAGTTGCTCTGTTGTGCGTATCGAGATTACTCTACAACAGTATGACTAGTTTGGGTACATGTTCAATGATGTGTTTTCTTAGCCATGCAATTGTGTTTTAAAATTTATGTTTTATTGAACTCTTGGTGTAACTACTTTCATGTAAATTAAATGTAAAAGGTTTTTACTAAAAGTGCCTTTAAAAGCTTCTTACAAAGTGTTTAGTATGTCATAACTTTTAGTAAATATTTTTTATGAACTCTTACCACTCATTGGACTCGTTAGCTCACCATTTTTCTTTCTAAATTTTTCCACTAGGTAGTGTTTGAGTTTTCGACGGGCCTACCAGAGTTGATATTTGCCACCGGACTCGATAGGTTGCATGTTATTTTGCATTACTTATAGATGCATTTTTTTTTGTAACTAGGATGACTAGCATCTTTCATGGCATGTATAATCATGGTTGTTATGGTGGTTTTGTGATTGAAACTACTATGTTGAATTGATTTGGGTGTTAGTACTATTAGATTGGGCTTCCATCTCAAAACCAATTGACTATGAGTGGAGTGACCCTTGTAGCTTATAAATTAGGAGGTCTCCACTCGGTGAACCCAAAGAGGCACCATCTTGAGGGGATCCCACATTGGAATAATAAGTGGAGACCTCATGGTTATCATAGGTTATTTATTTTTTTTGACAATGTAGGGATGAGAAGATTTGAACCAGACCTCGTGGTTATCAGTACAATTTTATGCCAATTAAGCTATGTTCTTGTTGGCAACTTAACTGTTATTTAGTTTAAGACATTTGTATATGTCTATATACTATAGCTAAATAGGATATATGTGTACGCGGGTAGATATATATAGCTCTAGTATACAGAATAATGAAATGCATTAATATTCCTCCATACTTGGTCTCACACATTAGCCAATTAAATAGCACTTTTGTGAACAAAAAGAATTAATATTAATAAAAGGAAAGAGAGAAAATGAATTCTTTATTTCCAACACACTTCTCTTTATTTTATTTTAAAATTATTCTTTTCAATGATTGACTTCAAGTACAATGACCTTCATACATCAAATGCATGAAAAAGAAGCTTAAAAGCTTATTTCTTCGGGATGATTTTATAAGCATAATCGACAAGTTTGTCAAGCTCAGCCTCACTGATAAGACCATCTTTATTAACATCAGCATAAGCCAAACCATAGTGAGCTTTGTAGAATGGAATAATGGAACCTAGAAAACTGAAAGCTTTTGTTAGCTCCCTCATGTTGAGAAAACCATCCTTGTCACTATCATGATATTTGAAAATATCCTTCATCTCCTCTCGACTGAGTGGCATATCAGATGTCTTTCCATCAAGAACTATTGTTGATAGCTTTTGAGCTTTGTCTTGTGACTGCTTCTTTGCTTTTATATGAACATTTGAAGTAAGCTTGTGCATAACATTGTCGTTAGTTTTTGGGATTTTAGATACACATCCTTGATTGTTGAGTTGAGTTGAACCTCGAGCGGCGTGGAGGAAGAATCCAACTAGCTCCTCTTTAGTAAGAACACCGTCACCATTTTTATCATACCTCATGTAATTTTTAATCTTCCTTGGATTGGCAAGAGCAGAAAGATCCATTCTTTGTCCCTCGGACAAGAGTAAAAACTGGCCAACTTTACTGCATTAAGGCAGGACGGAATCTCTTTACCTTTTGAAAAGATGCCTTTCGGGTCACCTGGAGAACTAATTGGATTGTTGCGAGCGGAACGAACGGGGTCAAAAAATCTCAATCGAAATTGGCTGGAACTTCTTCTTCATGAATAGTTCCTTCCGCTTCTTGCTCGAAAAATGAAGAAAGACTTGTCGGAAATCGCCGGTTGGGTTGGTCCGATCAATTCATTTGCTTCATCTTTTGCCCTGCGATCTCGAAGTTGGGAGCTAAACATTGTTAAACTAAGGGAATGTTTTTTGTTTGGATGGACTGTTTGAAGATGGAACAAACCTCAACATAGTTCAAGTATTTTATAGTAACTCAAAAAGGAACTTGGTTTGACTTTGGAATCATATTCCTTTCGTAGGTTAATTAATTGTAGCATAACTTTTATTATTATTATTATTATCTTTCTATTAAATTAGAATCTTGTTCCATCCCTTTGGGAAAAAATATATATATAATGTTGCACGAGGCCCAAACATCAATACAAAAGGATTTTTTTTAGATGTTTTCACTCATAATCTTATTTATAAGTATCATAAATTTAAAAGGCTTAAATATCATTTTGGTTTTTATTTTTTATTTTTAAAATAATATCATTTTGATTCTTGTACTTTGTGATTCATCTCAATTTAATCCCTATACTTTAAAATATCCAAATTTAGTCCTTATACTTTCAATAAAATTTAAAATTAATTAATTCTTATTGTTAGTTTGAAGTTAATTATAATAATTTCTATAATTATAAGTGATAATTTATCTTCCTAATTGACGAATACATTTATGGACTAGCCAAACATTACATATTTATTCTCCCAACTATAGTTCATTAAGCCGTTTATGTACATTAGTGGGGCTCGTGCTTTTTTTAGTTTAACGATATAGGGTTGGAGGATTCGAACTCATGACCTTCTGGTTATAAAGGACATGTTTGATGTCATTTGAGTTATGCTCTGGTTGGCGTAGGACTCATGTTTTATATATCGAAAAAAAGATCAATAAATAAGTAAAAATATGCATAAGACTATGGTTATTATAATTATTCAATGTATGTTAAAATGTTTCCACTTTTAATTTTATTCAAAAAAAAATTAAAGGTTAAATTACAAGTTTAGTTCCTGAAGTTTTAGATTTATTTCTATTTGGTCATCCTCGAACTTTAAAAAGTATCTAATATTTTATATCCAATAAGTCCATGAATTTTTAGATTTGTTTCTATTTGGTCCTTGAACTTTTAAAAATGTCTAATAGATCCCTAAACTTTCAATTTTGTATCCAATTATAAGTCTTTGAACTCTAAAAAAATATCAAATAGGTATTAAACTTTCAATTTTGTGTCCAATAGGTCCCTCAATTTTCAATTTTGTGTCTAATAGGTCTCTGACCCTATTCAACATTTTATAAAATTCATGGACCTATTAGACACGAAATTGAAAGTTTAGGGTCCTACTAGACATTAAGTCCAATTTTATATCTAATAAATCAATCAATTAAAAAAAATCTCAAATGTATTAGAGACCTATTAAACACAAAATTGAAAGTTCAAGGACCTATTAGACATTTTTAAAGTTCAATGACCTATTCGACACAAAATTGAAATTAAGTTAAGAGACTTATTTGACACTTTTTAAAGTTTAAGACCAAATTAATACCACACAAATCTATACGTTCAGGGACTAAACTTGTAATTTAACCAAACTTATATTTGTAAATATTTTATAAAAAGGATAATATTTAAAATACTTACAAGGAATATCTTAGATGGATGGTATGATAAAAGCTCAAAGTTTCTAAGGTGTAGGTCTATCGAATATATACCTCGTCTAGTACACTAGGTGTTGATTCGAGCATCAAGGTGGTCTCATGCCTAGAATGTTGAAATTTATTTAGAGGAAAATTGAAGATCTCACATAATTATAGTAAAATATTACTCTCTTTATATTTGTTTTATTGATGAATGTAACTAGTAGATTTTTTAGAATATTAATGACAAATAAGGAGGTGAAATTAAATTATATATTTTTCAAAGGAGTAAAAATGTCTAAATAGTTTTTTTTTTCTTCTTTTACTTTAGGAACTAAATCATTGAGTTAAAGTTATGTTCTAGTTCGGAGTTCTGTTTTAGGAGAAATTATTAGGTGATCCAGCTACGACGAGGTTCACTCCTCATTTTGGTGACATGTGGTTGTTTAATCCACATGGTTAACCTTGTTTTTTTTTTTTTTTTGTAAGACACTATTGAGCATCTTTATTTTTTAATTAATTTATTTTTTTAATTTTTCAAGGCAGAGAGAATTCTTATAGATTTTTTTTTCAAAATTTTTTTTAAAGCAAATGAAATATTATATTGCATTTTCTCCCATATATATATATATTTTGACAAAGACATTTCCTCCCATATTTTCTTAAAGAAAATTAAATTTAAATATGAATTACTTATTTAAACACTTTCACTTCTCCTATAAAGTAAAATAGTTACTATTTGAAAAAAAAAACTATACTTCTTCTAAAAAAATCTATAATTAATGTATCAAATTTATATTATGATTTTTGTTTGATGTTATAATAAATAAATTATAGTTTAAATATTAAAATTGGTTTTAGAAAAAATTATTGAACTAAAATTAAGTTCCAACTAAATTCATGAACCTGATTGTTAACAAGCTTATCGTTCAAAATGAAGAATATAAAGTGTGTACATTAAAATAAGTTTATTTTTCTTGTGTTAAAATAATTTATAGTAAATTTTAATTTAACTATTATAGTATTAAATAAAAATAATAAAATAACTTGACAGAATCACTATAGATTCTTATAATAGTAATTCCTTAATTTTTACGAAGTGTTTAAATAAGTCATATCTAAGATATTTGGTTTAACTTTTCAAGTGTTTAATTAAAAAAAAAATCATTTAAACAAAAATTAGTATTTGACAACCACTAAAATTGACTTATTAAAAAATGAGATTGAGAAATTAATCATTTTGAGAGAAACAGTTAAAAGCAAATTTTTTAAAGAGAGTTTTTAAGTATATAATTATAAGAGATATCAGAGCAACCTCCATGTCAACAACCAACTCACCAAAAATAGCCAGCACTCACTCATAACCACGACAGAATAAAGCATAATATTCACCCCTTAAATCAAGTCTGTAGTCATGCAAATTAGTCCAAGGTAAAATCTCCAAACTGATTTATTTTCTCTTTCCATAACAACCTGCTCCTATCTAAGGCAAGTATTTAAAGGCCATGATCTTTTTCCTTATTGTTTGATTATTTGTAATATCTCTTTCCAAAAATGTAGCACAGTACCGTTGGCCTCCTTGTGTATAAGTTCCTTCATTTCATTGTCAATAATATACATGAGAATCATTTTTGTTCTTTGAGTGAGGCTAGGTTTGTTTAATAATAACTTGCGTATAAAAACACTTAAAATGTAACCAAACATATGAGTGTTTAAATTCTAAACAATTTTTAAAACAAATTACATTCTTAAAAAATACTTAAACTAAAAAGTATCCAAAACATGCTTTTATTTAACTTTCATTTTCTTTAAGCAAATAGGAAATCTTCAATATAATATTCCATTTGCTTTAAAAAACAAAATAAAAAAAGAAGCATTCTCTTTACCTTTGTATTTGAAATAAATAAATAAATTTTGTGATTATGCTTAGACCTAACCTCGAAGCCATATATGTTGTAAAAAAAAAAAAAAAAACCTCAAAGCCATAAATTCTTAGATGGTAGAGTTTTTTTTTTACAAATGTGGGAGTGGAGATCAACAGACCTCGTGGTCAACAATACTTTTATGCCAGTTGAACTAAGCTCTCGTTGGCTCTTAGATGGTAGAGTTGGGTGTAGCAATTATGCCAAACATAATATTTGTTTAACTTCAGTTACAACCATCTCTTGAAAAGATGACTTTTGACACATGATAAAATTGAAACTACAATATTTTTTATAACAATTTTTAAAAAAGAAAAAATTTGCATAAATAAGGATGTTCACGGATGAAGATAGGAATAGGATCTAAATGCAGACTTGCCTTTTTCTCTCATGAGGCTTTTCGGCTCTCTGTCACCAAACTTCTTTGCTGGATCTCCGACTTCAAAGGAGGTAGTATATGTCAAATTACCGTTAAGCTATGTTCACTTTGATGACTTTCAGATAACTTTGTGCGAGAGATATGTAAAGAATATATATATATATATTTTTAAAATAACTTCACTAAAACTCAATTACCAACAGTATCAGTACACTCCTCATTGATGATGATAGAGGACAGCCATCTAGATAAATTAGTGTTCCCAAAAAACAAATTCTCTTCCATCAGGGAAGAAGAACCCGACTCACAAAAAAATACCGAACTATCTTGATCTGCAAAAATTCCTCTCGATTGAGATCTCGTTGAACTGGAATTTCTTGCTTCGTGAGCTATTGTGTGGGTTGTCCGATTGCATGTTCTTGGACACCAATAGAAGTCAATATCTACCTCTCCTCTCGCCAAATCCTCGATTTCGTCTGCAACGATTTTAGCCTCTGAGAGAAGGAGTTAACGATGTTGTGAGCATGTGCATGTCTCTTATTGGCTTTGTGTTTTGGCTCTTCTTGATGAGACCTTTGAGGTCACCTTAGGCACAAGCTCATGAGAGAGCTCATCGGCTTTGTCTTTTGGCTTTGTATGACAAGCCTTTGAGCTAACCTTATGGGGAGACGTTCTGCAGCAAATGGCTTTGGATCCATGGTTATTTGATTTGAGTTTTTTTATTTATTTTATTTTTTAATTTCAACTAGGGATTTGAATCTCTAACCTCTAGATCAAATGTATGTCTTAATCAATCGAACAATTGCTGAAGTTATCGTTATTGGTTTGAGTTGAAAGGCCAACTAAGTGAAGAAAAACTCCAACCAGCTCATCGTTGGTGATCATTCCATCACCATTTTTTTTTTGTCATATTCAACAACTCATCTACTTGTTCTTGAGTAAGAGAGAAATTGGCAAGGCTGAAGATAATCAGTTGACATTTGAACAAAAAAAAAAAAATTGTTTCCTCATAGTGATTAATTATTTGAAGAATCTTATTCATTTTAATGTACTGTGTACATGAGTTTTTGTTTCGTGAGGTTAGAATATCATACCAAACTTGAACGATGTTACAAGATGGCATAAAGTGTTGATGTGCATAAATCACGACAATAAATAAAATACCATAGAATAGCTTTGTTTGTCAAAGAAGTATAGAAATTACATGCTTGCGCACTAGAGTGTTGCTAATTAGTAGAATTGTTGAGCTGAATTACTTCCAACTTATTTTTTTACATTAAATTTGTATAAGGGACTTGAATGAGGAGGAACTTTATTAATTTTGTTGATGGCAAAATTTGACCAAGCAACTCACCTGACCTTCATGTGACAATCAACAGTGAATTTATTTGAATGGGAAAGACGTGAAACCTGCAAAACAAGGGAAAACTGTGCACCGGTGTGTGATGCCACACCGACTCCGTTGCTTAAGTCAGTTGGGAGATCATAAGTAAAACAAGTAAATTAATAATATAGAGAAGAAAAATAGATACCAAATTCCGTCTCCTACCTTTAGGTTAGTCTCTTCTATGTATAGTTGAAATTAGGGTTTTTCCCTTCCTTTTAGGAGATGGAATAACCCTAGAGATTGATTTGGGCCAAATGGGCCTTCGTGTACTTGTTTCTTCTCTCGGCTCTTATCATTCTGATTTTCTTAGAGCTAGGTCCAAATTTACCCATAACAGGCGTCATTTTTAGGGATTCAGAAGGAGCTATCACAAGGGCAAAAAGCTCTAACATTGACGTGGACTATTTAGGCCAAAATGTTGAATTATGGACCATAGTTGGAGGCTTAAAGATGGCTGTAAATTTGGACTGTGAAAATTTGATTGTGGAATCTGATAGTCTGATGGCCATAAATCTCATCGTTAAAAAATCAGATCAATGGGGAGAAGCAGAGGTTTCTCTAGAGCTGATTTTGGCAATAATCTCCCATCTTTTAGAGAGATAAATTTTTGTTACATTTCAAGATCATGTAATATGATAGCAAACTATATTGCTAAGAGAGCTAGAGAGTTTAGATTTAGTGAGTCTTGGGTTTTTTTCTATCCCAAGTTGGATGGTTATGTTGGTTAATTCTGACCGTTCATCAATTGCCCATAGGACGTTATAAATTTTTTACCTTTCTAAAAAAAAAATTACAATATTTTCAAATATGTATTGAGTTTATTTTTAATTGGTTTTGAGTTAAAATTACAACACCCATCTCATTTGAAAGTAAATATTTTCAATATGAATTGTTTCATAATATGAGATCCATCAAGAACATCTCTTTATTCTTCTTGAGTGCTTCACTCAAAGCTTAAAACTCACACTTCTTGTAAAGTTTTTCAGCAAAGTTGACGAGTTCGTCAAGCTCATCCTCGCCGATAAGCCCATCTCCATTAGCATCTGCACAAGTCAAGCCATTGCGTGCTTTATAGAATGGAAGAATTGAGTCTAAGAAACCAAATGTTAGCTCGCCGAAGTCGAGGAAACCATCACCGTCGATATCATGCTCCCTAAAAATCTCCTTCATCTGTTCTCGACTAATGGTGCGTTTAGTTTAACTTTTCAAGTGTTTAATTTTGAAAATAAATCATTTTAAAAAATTTATAGTGTTTGGCAACCACTAAAAATGACTTATTAGAAAATGAGATTGTTAAATAAACCCTTTTGAGAGAAACGTTTGAAACCCACATTTTAAAAAAACTTTTTAAGTAAACAATAACTTGTGTATAAAAACATTTGTGAGGAAATGCAACCAAACATATGAGTGCTTAAATTCTAAACAATTTTTATAAAAAATGTTTTTTAAAAATTGCATTCTTGAAAAACATTTAAATAAAAATGTATTCCAAACGGACCCTTGATAACGCAGACTCGAATTCTTTCTTTGCAAGGCTCTTGCTGGGGCTTTTTGGGCTTTGTCAATATTTGAGTTAACCTTGTTGGCTTTGGCTTTTGGTTGGTTTTTCGGCTCTTGATGTGCCTTTGAGCCGACCATAGGCCCTTCAAGCAGCTCCTCTTTGGTGATAACACCATCACCATTTTTGTCATACATCTTGAAGAACTCATCTACTTCTTCTTGGCTTTTTAAAAGGAAGTTTATAGAGTGACATTGTAAAAGGAAGACTAAAAGTTTGTTTATTTTTTCTTAGATGAAAATTTGGAGATGGGGGAAGAAGTTTAGGAGAGAATTAGCTCTTTATAGCGATTAGTTTTGAGGATTCTTATTCTCATTTTGTGGGAACACAATTTTTGTTTTGTGGGGTCGAAATCTCCCATGGAAATTGAAGGATATTGCAACTTCTAGATGACATAGAGAATAAAATAAAATAAAATAATAGACTATTTCTTTATAGATTGTCACGAGGTCAACAGAAGCATAACTCTTGACTGGCGCATGAAGTTGTACTACTGACTAAGAAAGTTGTGGTTCGAAACTTTCCACTCCACATATTGTAAAAAACAAAATTGTCACGATGAATTAATTTTCCGACTTATTATTTTCATTAAATCTATATATGTGATTTGGAGAGGAACTATTAACTTCTCCATAGGCACGCGGTCATTTTTCTTAGTCGTTTACCAATTTGCTTTTAATATTCATTAACTTACCTCTTTAGTTGTCAATAAATAATTCTTTAATTTTTCTGAGTTCAACTTGTGTGGGTGGAAAATTTGACACTTTAACTTTTTAATTGATGGTACATACTAATTTAACCATATTTCGATGATCACAAAAGATGTAATGTGGATAGAATTTTATGAAAAAGTTAAAAAGGAAGAATAAAAACACCCATCAAACTCTTTTCTTGCATATTGGAGGAATTAGATTCATGATATTTAGCCCAAAAGAATCTTGTCAACATTTTTGTACATATAATTCAAATCATACTTATGCAAATCAATTGAAACTCTTATTTTATATTAGAATAATAGTTAGGTTGGATATATACTTGGATATAGAAAAAAAGATATATATGCGTTTAAATCTAATTGGCCTATTTTAGTTCTTGAAATAAAAACAAACCTATCTCGATTATCGTGTTGTCGCTAATTTTCCATATTGACATGATTACATATTGTTGATGCCAAAATCCGGACAGGGGACTCACCTGGCCGTCACTTGACACCAACAGTGAATTTGTAGAAGCTGGAGAAGACGTGACCTGCAATACTAGCAAGAATCGCTGGACACCGGTATGGTGTAGGCCACACCGCCTCTGATGCCTAAGTCAGAAAACTGTGCAGCTAGAGAGTAGAGAAAAAAGTTCAGAATCGAGTGTTCCGCCCCCTTCGGCGAAGAGGGGTATAAATACCTGCCCGGACTCCTAGGGTTTGGAGGCGTTCTGGGACGAAGCAGGCGAATCTGGGGCGGCTGGAGGCTACAGGGGCCAAACGGGGCCTGACGGGCTCAGCCCGCACGAGCGGGCCGAGGGTATGGTCGAGGCCGAGCAGGGG
Organism: Luffa acutangula; assembly: GCA_036850905.1. Taxonomy (NCBI): domain Eukaryota; kingdom Viridiplantae; phylum Streptophyta; class Magnoliopsida; order Cucurbitales; family Cucurbitaceae; genus Luffa; species Luffa acutangula. The sequence goes on along the minus strand of CM072092.1, from coordinate 2,871,234 downwards.
GTCGGGCCAAAAGCCCGACCCCTTCGGCCTTGGCCCGTCCCGCTCGCCGGTTTTGCCTCTTGGATCCATCTTCCGGTCTGATTTCTGCTTGGTTGTCCTTGTCAGCTCCTCGTGCATCTGGGTGGTCCAAAATTGCCTATAACACATATGATTACATGTATGTTTATTAATGTGTTGATATGAATATTTATTTGATAAACAAGTTCCATATTGGTTAGATAAGGAGAAGGTCATGGGTATATAAGGGAGGACATCTCCATTGGTATGAGACATTTTGGGGTGATCCAAAAGCAAAGTCATGAGGGCTGATGCCCAAAGTGGATAATTTCATATCATTGTGGAGATACGTGTGTGTCGGATAGTCCCTTAGACAGACTTAAAAAAAAGTTAGAGATAAAAAGAAAGTGATGATCGTTTCTTTCAGAATATTAGTTTGTAACAATTCCTCAAGTTTTTGACATTGGAAATAGTTTGACTCGGGAAAAATATTAGCTAGATAATTCAAGTTCTTATATATCTATATAATTCGTTTAGATGCATACTTAAAATTTAAATGAAAATTATATTTAAAAAAAAAAATTAAATGAAAATTGAAAAGTCCAATAAACTAAATATTTTTTGTTAGAGAACAAAAACTTTATTAAAAGCGTATGTAAGGAATATACGAAAGAGGCTACCAGAAAGATTTCCAATATAAAGCTATATGAGAAGCATTGTAATCGGAGAAAACTTTAGATTTCGTAGCCTAAAGAGCAGCAAGAGAGATGATGGCCTCACAGAGTTGATTATGAGTGCGAGCTTTATCTTTAAAAATACGGTGATTACGCTCGTTCCACAAAAGCCAAAGGGTAGCTATGAAAACGTTTCTTTTGAGAATTTGCCTTTGTGAAATAGCTTTGGAAGCAAACAAATCAGCTCAAAAAGATTCTATAGTTGCCGGAGGAACTTTAGAGAACCCCAAAGCAAGGTTGATTTTGTTCCTAAACAAGGACGCACAACTACAGTGGATGAAAAGATGATCAATATCTTCAAAATTCTTCCTACATAGAATGCAGACTGATGGATTGTGAATAGAATTCTGAAAAATCGCTTGAAGTCTATCTGACATATTTATGCTACGGTGAAAGAGAGACCAAATGAAAACCTTAATTTTCTTTGGAATGTTAGCGGTCCAAAGATTGTTGAGAATCTTTTCTCCAGGACTTTGAAAAGGTTTTGAAGGACGAACAGATAAAATAGCGCGCGCAGATTTAGTAGTAATAGACCATTTTCAGATACAATCCAACGCCGAATATCCGCACCCCTGTGAGGATTAGGGATGAGCAATAATTCTGCAAAATCACTCCACCTTAGTAAATCTCTATCGAGCAAAGGTCTTCAAGGCTGAAAATTCCACATTCTGTTCGAAGAAGACCATGCTTCAACAACAAAGAGATTTTTGTTGGATGATAGCTAATAAAAACGGTTGCAAACAAATTTAAGAGGGCCAAAGGAAGACCAATTATCATGCCAAAACAGAGTAGAGCTACCCTTGCGAATATCCCATCTGAAATTAGCAAAGAAAACATCTTGAAGCTTAGAGATAGCATGCCAAGGAGACCTGGAACTGGAGAATTTGCTGTTGGAAGGAAAGCACTCAAATTGAAGACTGAAATATTTATTGTTGATGAATTTCCTCCAAAGAGTGTTTTCCTCATTGAAAAATTGCCAAATCCATTTAGGGGCCGTTTGTTTTTTGGGAATCTGAGATGCCCATGGGTAAGACATCTGGATTCCCACGTTTGTTTTGCAGTAATGTAAGATACCCAGGTATCTCGAGATGCCCGGGTATCCTAGGATGCCCTACCGGAGGTAATCTAAGTACTTTTGGATGCCCTTTTGAAAGATTCCCATGTTGCGGGCATCCCCTCTTTACCTTTTTGCCCTTCGTTCATTTTTTTTATATATTTTCTTTCATCAATTTTCTTTATCTTTATTTTTAATTTTATGATTTAAATAGATTAATGGCCAATAATAAACTTTATATAATTAAGTATATTTATATATTACATTTACATATAAAATAGACTTCAATTCAATTAGACTTCACCTCATATAACATTAATTATATAATTGTCTTTTAGAAAAATATTAAAATTAAAAATAAAATTTATATTTAATATAGCTTTTTTATTTAAAAAAAAGTCATATATTAATATGAATTCTATGAAATAACATAAAAAAATGAATGTACATTTAATTAATATAAAAAAATTAAATTAATAAAAACAAATATATATTATATAAATATAAATTATATTAAATCAATATATAAATTATATTAATATATTAATAAGGGCATTTTTGGAACATTACATAAATTTACAACATTTCCAAGAATAAATCCTTCAAAAATATCAAAATATTCCGGGATACCATATAAATTTTCCTACAAAACAAACGTGGCTATCTGAAGATGCCGGATATCTAAAATTCCGGTCATCTGAGATTCCAGGCATCTGAAGATGTCGGACATCTACATTCCCAAAAAACAAACGGCCCCTTAAGGAGAAGAGCGTCGTTGGTCTCTTTAATTTTATGAATGCCAAGACCGCCTTCAACTTTTGAAGAAGAAACAATTTCCCATCTCACAAAGTTAGTGGTGCCTGAAGAAGAATCTCCAACCCAAAGAAACTTCCGATTTTTTTTTTCAATTCTGTTGCAAATAGAGGCTGGAGCTTTGAAAACCGAGAGAATGTAGAGGGGCATACTATTGAGAACTGAGTGAATAAGAGTGAGATGACCTCCTTTTGAAAGAGATACAAACCGCCAATTGTGAATTCTTTGATGGATCTTCTCGATCATGGGTTCCCAAAACTGAATGTTCTTTGGAATTCCACCCAAAGGAGCACCAAGATATTCAATAGGCAGGGGATCATGGGATTACAACCCCAATAAGATGCGATCTCAGATGTTCTTTGGTTCGACATGTTGATACTAGAGATAGTGGATTTGTTGAGATTTATAGACGCAAACCAGAACCTTGTTCAAAAGACTTAATGATGAGATACATATTTTCAATGGCTTTGTCATCATCTTGAACAAAAAGTAAAATATCATCGGCAAATAAAAGGTGCGTGACAGAAATATCCCCTAACTCCAGATACGAGACCTTTCTTTTCAACAGCCTCGATTAATCTACTAAGGTAATCCATGGCAAGGACAAAAAGAAAAAGAGATAAAGGGTCTCCTTGTCTAATTCCTCTTTTGACTTGAATGTTACCTCAAAGGCTTGTTAAGAATGATGGAATAAGAAACTGAATATTAAAAAGAAAGAGAGGAAAATGAGCTGTATACCAAGGTTGTAAATTAAAGAAAAAAAAAATTGAAGAGATATTTGTGATCAGAATTTGGAAATATATCGTTACTAAAATAAAAAGAAAAAAAAAAAACTCTTTTTGTCCCTAAGTTTGGAGTACAATTCTCGTTTTGATCTCTACTTTTAAAATGTTACACTTTTATTCTTCATTTCGAGTTTTGTTTTCATTTCGTCTCTTCGTTTCAAAATATTATACTTTTAATATTAATTTCAAAATAATTTACTTAAAAAATAATTAATAAAATTTTTAAAATTAATTAGATGAAATATAAATTACAGAGATCTTTTATTCTTTTTACTTATGGGTATGTTTTATAGTGTAATCTCCATTTTTGTTAAATCATTGGAACAATTTTTTTTTTTTTTTTTTTTTTTTTTTTTTTTTTTTTTTTTTTTTAGCTTAGCTTAGCTTAGCTTAGGAGGAATTCAAATTTTTAACCTCTCGATCGAGGTTACATGTCAATTACCACTATGCTACATAAAATTGCAATTAATCAATAGGGGTGGAGGACGACAAAAACCATTTTTCCCCCTCATCATTTATGCCAACGTTTTTTTAAATGATTATTAATTACTACATTAAAGTTTTTTTTTTTTAAGAAAAATGATACTATTATTAAGCTGTATGTGAGAAACATACAAGGGAGGGATTACAAAAAGGCCTTCCAATTAAGAGAAATGGAAGACGCATCATAGCTGAAAAAAAGATGAGAAGATGAAGACCAGAAAGCAGCAAACACTATAATATCCTCCCAAAGCTGAGCTAAAGAACACTCCTTGTCGTTGAAAATACGATTGTTTCTTTGTTTCTTTTTATCCCGATGGACTACAAAGAGACGACCAAAATATTATGAAATAGAATATCTTTTTGAGACTTAGGCTTAGTGGCGAGAAACTCGATACAGAACGACTGAATCTGATTTGGTCTTGAAAAGAAAAGACGCCTCTTGTGCCGAACAGATTGTTCCAGATGAAGCTAGCAGCTTCACAATGAAAAAATATATGGTCCAAAGTTTTCCGAATGATTTTTACATAAAGTGCATCTGTTTGGACGCAAAGCTGTGAGCTTGAATTTTCATTGGAACATATCTGTCGTGTTGAGCTTTCTATGAAGAATAGTCCAAAGGAAAAAATTGCACTTTCTAGAAAACCTAGCTTTCCACAGATTGGTCGACACTATTATTTGGAATTTGATTGAGCGAGCCACTCAAGCTAACCAAGCCTCTACAAATGAGTCAGGCTGACGTCGTGCTAAAAGAGCCATCAGAATTCGCTGTCCAACGGGTGATATCAGACCTCCTTGAGCGAGAGGGACGAGGGAAGGTTGAAGCCACGTCCTCCCACGCACTAACTTCTCTCTCTAATAACGGCCATATGGGATAGAAATGCCAGCTCTTAGAGACTTCAGACCAAGCCTCAAAAACAGATATGTGCTGCTCATTTGTCATGGAAAAGAACCAAGGCAAAGAGATATGTAAAGGGCCTGTATCAAGCCATTTGTCGTACCAAAAGAGATTTTTTTTTTGTCATTGTGAAGGTCCCAGTGAGTATGCATGCTGAACGTGTCCTTGAGCTTACAAATAGCAAACCATAGCGTCCGAGAGCTCGTGGATTTCGAAACAAAAGGGACCCCACCAGGATGAGTTGTGAGCTTGGTTCTTGTGTGCCAAATCAATGAACTCCTCCTAGTGAGAGCTGAATCGTCATTTTTGTCATACTTCTTGATTATCTTATCTGCTTCACATTCACTCATGTAAGATTGACATCGTTGAAGTTGAAGAGAATCGGTAGACATTGTTAAACTAAGGGTGTTTTAGTTGGAAGGAAAGTTTTGGAGAATGAAAAAATCACTAAAGAAGATCAAGGGTGTGTTTGGTTTAACTTTTCAAGTGTTTAATTTTAAAAATAAATCATTTTGAAAAACTTTCTAGTGTTTGGCAACCACTAAAAATGACTTATTAAAAAATGAGATTGATAAATAAACTATTTTGAGAGAATCACTTGAAACCAACTTTTAAAAAAAGACTCTAAGTAAACAATAGCTTGTGTATAAAAACATTTGTGAGGAAATGCAACCAAACATATGGGTGTTTAAATTCTAAACAATTTTTACACAAAATGTTTTTTAAAAAATGCATTCTTGAAAAACATTTAAATTAAAATGTATTCCAAACGGACCCTAAGAATTTATAGTAATATGAACATATATAGTAGTCTATTTTCTCGATGTAGACATTAGAGTCTTATTCCTTTTCAAAGTGATAGATGATAGTTATTATTCAAATAGAACAACTCTATATTTGCTAATATATATATTTTTAAAGTTCTATTTTTTTAGTATTTTATGGAAATAAAAATATATTTACGGCTACCAAAAAAGAAGAAAGAAAGAAAAAGAAATACCAATTAATACCTATTTCTTGGTGTAGAAGGAATAAGATTCTAAACTTAAAAAAAAAAAAAAATCACGGTTTAGCGAGAATATAATCTCATTATTGCATTTTCGACCTTTAAAATAAGGATATGCTTGGTAATATTTCATTTTTTGCTTCTTACTTCTCATCTATTCTTGTTTTTTCTTTCCACTTTTTCAATAAAAAATATTGGCTAAATTTTATATAGAGTAATTGCAGTGGATGACAAATTAATTATCTATAATAGCAAATTTAGCACCAAGTAAAAAGAATTGTAAATATGGCAAAAAAATTAGAATACATTTTTGAATTCCCGTTTTACCCTTATTGTTTTCTCTTCGTCTACCAAGCCTCCAGATCGTTTTCATTCTACCGCTCATCACCAACACGCCAGACGAGTCGTTAATGGGGTTTTCTCTGTTTGCAACCCAAACAGAGGTTGGGCCTCGTCGATTTTTGAACCAGATTCCCAAGTAACGGTTACTGGGAAGGCCAGGACCGAAGAAACCCAATTCGAGGTCTCCATTTTTGGAGAGCAGAGTAAGCCCGTCGCGGAGAAATGGATTTTGAGAAGTTAGAATCAATGGCAGCTACAGACCTAAAGAGACAAATAGCTAAGTTAAAACCAATTAATGTTTGAGAGAAAGAATCCATATTGGTGGCCAACGGTAGGCTTTGAAGTTTGAATCAAATACTCACCCTGTTAGAAGGTTGTGTTCAATGGCGTCACTGGCAACTGATTAGGACATCTTTTGTCTTAAGGAAGAAGAGAAGTGACAGGGTTTCTTTTTCTTCCTAGAAAATTTAAGAATAATTGCAGTGGGTGGCAAATTATTTATATACTCGTTAGTAATTGTTATTTTTGGATTTTATGTTCTAATTACCACAAGAGACTTAATTTTTTTGTTCAATTTATGATTGTAGTATAATAATTTTGCATGAGTTTCTAATTACCGAGATGATTGCAATGGAAAGTACTTTGCTGATAGATTTCAATTAAATTGATTTCTATCCATAACAATCATTGGTAGACTTCAATTAATAACTGATTTCTATCCTCGATAGAAAATGATAGATTTGAATTAAACTAATTTCTATCCGTGATACAAGTCAATAGACATCAATTAAATTGATTTATGATAGAAACTGATAAACTTCAATTAAATTGGTTTCTATCAGTGATAGAAACTAATAGTCTTGAATTAAATTGATTTCTATCAGTGATAGAAATTGGTAATCTTGAATTAAACGGTTTTCTATTAGTGATTATCATTGATAGACTTAAATTAAACTGATGGATAGAAACTGATAGCCTTGAATTAAATTGTTTTCTATTAGTGGCTATCACTTATAGGCTTGAATTAAACATGATAAAAACTTATAGATTATGATTATTAGAGTCTATCAGTGATACACACTGATAGACTTCGATTAATCAAAGTTTATTAGTGTCTATCACTAATATACTCTGATTAGTTAAAGCTTATCATCAAAGACTATCAGTATTTATCACTAATAGACTCTGATTAATTGAATTCTATCAGTGACTATCGATAATAGGGACTAATAGACTATTGGAGATACTAAGGGTATTTTCGTAATTTAACGTATTTTTTGCTATTTCCGCAAATAATTTTATTTTTTTGCTACGTTTGCAATATTTTTGCCTGTTTTTGCTATTTGTGCAAATCCCCCTTTTATATATATACAAAGAAATTTTCGTACGGATGATCCATTAAAATAGACGAAAATGATAAATGCCCCCACCTTTCCAAAACAAGGATATATATGCCCTTTTGCTTGTGTCAGCATCCTAGTAAAATTACCATTTTACTCTCTATTCTAACCTCGCTCTCTCCCGCTACTCTCTCCAATCTCTCACTCTCTCTCCAATCTCGCTCTCACTTCTTGCTATCGCTCTTGCTCTCACTTCTCGCTCTTGCTCTCTCTCTCTAATTTCTCCCTTCAATCTCTTACTCTCTCTCTAATTTTCTCTCTCCAGCCTTTTGCTCTCCCTCCAATCTCGCTCTCGCTCCAACCTCTGGCTCTTAAATGCCTTAAATGTGCATTTTCATATAGAGAGTAAAATGATTATTTTGCTAAGATAATGACGTAAGCAAAAGGACATATATCCTTATTATGAAAAGGTAGAGTATTTTTCATTTTGGCCTCTCAAAATGGGTCATCCACGCAATTGTTTCATATACAAAAATACCCCTGAACTATAGGGTTTGTTTCAAAAGTACTCTTGAATTTTAAAAAGTTAAAAAAATATCCCTGAACTTTCAAAAAGGTTAAAAAATACTCTTACCGTTAAGTTTTGAATGGAAAATGTTAAAGTTTCAGTTTCAATAATAATATCCTTTAACTTTCTAAAACTTTCAAAAATACCCTTGTGGAAAACGCTTCTTTTTTCTTCCTCTCTATGAAAATTCTTTCTCCTCCCTAAAATTAATACAAAACTTTGCTTGTAAAAGTTATGCACAACATAACACGAGATGAAAACAGAGTTTGAAATCATGTTTTCTCTTTTAATAGTGTAAAAATAAGATAAGTGGTTTATATATATATATATATATATATATATATATATCACTCACCTGACCTTCACGTGACACTAGCAGTGAATTTGTTGAAGGCGGGGAAGACGTGACCTGCAAGACCAGTCAAAACCGCTGCACACCAATGTGGTGTAGGCCACCTGCACTCCGATGCCTAAGCCAGATCAAACAGTAAAGAGTGTTTTGGTAGCTAATTTTTCGAACCCTTTTCCGAATGTGGGAGACCTCATTTATACATGTGTCTTCAATTAGGGCTTTCTAGGCGCTCGGAGGCGATCCTGGGCTGAACCGAGTGGAACTGGGGCGGACTGGGGCAACAAGGTCGACCGAACGGAGGCGGAAGGAACTCGACCCACACGAGTGGGCCGAGCATGGGATTGGGCACGACCCAATCCCTTCGGCTCGCTCTCCTCCGGGGTCTGCTTCCCAATCAAGCTTTCATGTTGGTGCTGCGTTGTCCTCTTTAGTCCTTACTTGGATTCTGGGATACGGTGGTCCTGAATCACCCACAAAATATATATATATTCTTTTGGGATAATTAAGCATTAACATGTTTCTTTATAGAATTGTAAAGATGAATTAATTCCAACTTATTTATTCCATTAATTAAATCTCTACAAGGGTCTTGAATGGAGAGGTTTTTTTTTTTTTTTTTTTTTTAAAAAAAATATTTCCTATAGGCTTTTTAATTTATTTACCATTTTACTTTTATTTCGGTATTACAATGTGAATTCAACCCTAATAATCTAAACTACTTTTGATACCTAATTAATTAGTTTAAGTTTACTTGTTTAGTTGTCAATCAATAATTTTAGTGGAAGGAATATAATTCTCACAAAGGATGTAATAGGTGAGTTATCGGTAGAATTTTAGGATAAAGAAGAAAAATAAAATAAATAAATAAAAGACTAGTCTTTTTTACTTCAGGTATATTATAGTTTTCAAATTTTAGATAAAAGAATATAGGGAAAAATTCATTTTTAACCCTAAACTTTGAGGTTATATCAATTTTAACCCTGAACTTTCAATTTCATCAAATTGAACCCTAAACTTAACAAGTTGTATCAATTTTAACCCTAACCCTGAAAAACTTATCAGATTGTATCAATTTTACCCTCAAACTTGTGTAAGTCTTACAATGTAAACCTTTGGTTAACTTTCCATTTGAACCATTGTACGTAATTGATTATTTATTTATTTATTTTTCTTAATTCACATTGCACCTGAATTGGTTTCTTATAAATAAAATATTGGAGTAGATGACTTTTTCTTGTTGTTGAGAACTTTAATTGTGAAGACTTTTTCTCTGCTATTTAAAATTACGAAAGCAAATAAACTTTTGAGGTTTTTTATCTTCAAATATTTGCTGGTTTTTTTATTGTTGCTAAGAACTTTGTGGGATTTTTTTTTTCATCTTTTACCGTTTTTTCTTGTCAATTAGAAGAATGTACAACAGTAGGAAACGAAAATAAAGAAATTTTGAATTTTTTCTTTCTCATATTTGTTGGATTTTTCTTGTTGCCAATGACTTTGTAATTCTTTTTTGGATAATAATGAGAAGAATAGTCTGAGATATTTGATTTCTTCTAGTTTTTCCAAAAAAATTGTTACAAAACACTAAGTTAGGTGCAATGTGAATTAAAAAATTGAAAAGGAAATTGTCAATTACATGTTTGGATAACAATTCAAATGAAAAGTTGACCAAAGGTCTACATTGCAACATTTATGCAAGTTTGAGGTTCAAATTGATACAATTTGTTAAGTTTAGGGTTCAATTTGATGAAATTGAAAGTTTAGGGTTAAAATTGATACAACCTACTAAGTTTAGGTGTCAAAATTGATTTTTTCCCAAGAATATATCTCGAAAGAAACGTTTTTAAATTGAAAACGATAAATAAACGGATCTAAATGCATTCAAATTTTTAAAAGATACACAAAAAACTTCTTCATATGTATATATATATATGTAATTTTTCCTTTGGACCCTCCAATACTTAGGCTTGAATACAACGGATATTGTCCAACGCCGACAACCTCATATGTATCTTAATCCAAACTGGTGTGTTCTTTGCAATCAGGCATCAGAATCAATTGACCATCTATTTACCAATTGCACTTATGCTAAGAATCTATGGTTCCTATTTTGGGTTGATTCTAACTCCTTATCCATCCCTTCAAACATAATAGAGAATTTTATCAGAGAAGGCTTAGCTGTTCAACCATCATCAACAAGGAAATTAAAGTTCTATGGTCCAATATTTTTGGTGCTATCCTTTGATTTATTTGGTTGGAACGAAATGACCGAATTTTCCATGATAAATCAAAGGATTCGGGTGCTTTATGGGAAGATATCCTCACCAATGCCGCTTCTTGGAGCTCTAAATTTAATTTCTTTAATGACTACGATACTTCATCTGTTGCTTTAAATTGGAGAGCCTTCTTTTAATCTCTCCTCTCTTGTATGTCTCTTGCATACCTATTTTGTTTCATCCTTAATGAAGTATCTTTTGTCCCAAAAAAAAAAAAAAAATACGTAGGTATGTATATATATTTAGATAAAGGATAGCAACAAAGTATGCATAAGTTAAATAAGAAAAAGATGAAGATGAATTTTTTAATAACCAACATTCTAATTAAAGATGAGAGCTTAATATGGATAAATATAATAAACCAAGTTACAATAGGAAAGGAGTCCAGTCCAGGAAACTCTTTATTCTAGTTCTTAACATGGATAATATATCTTAACACAACACTTAAAAACCCCCTTTCTTTTTGCTCACTCTCTCAGCATAATCAACGAGTTTTTCAAGCTCTTCCTCGTCGATAAGACCATCTCCATCCTCATCCGCATAAGATAGACCATAGTGAGCTTTGTGGAACGGAATCGCTGATCCACAGAAGCTGAAGGCCTTTGTCATCTCACTCATGTTGAGACAACCATCGCCGTCGATATCGTGCTCTTCGAAGATCTCCTTGATCTGGCTGCGACTCAGCCTCATCTTTGAACCCTTCTCTTCCTTAGCCTTAGCCTTAGCTTTATGAGGTTTATTGCAGACGACCTCGTCCTTATGAGGTCCTCGGTGGTGTTGAGATGATTGTTCCATGATCAAAGTGGTTAGCTCGTTCTTGGTGAGGACTGCATCGCCATTTTTGTCGTATTTCTCGATCATCTGATTTGCTTCGTCTTTGTAAGCTTGGCCTTGGCCATGGTGAGGATGATGAGAATGGGCAGCTGACATTGTTAAACTAAAGGTGAAGTTTTGGAGATGGAGAAAACTTCTTAACAAGATTAACCCTTTATACTCATTTCAGGAACGTCATTTTGTGTAGATATTGGAATCTTATTCCTTGCCAAAGGGATAGGGTTTGGGTATTCAAATTGATCCCTAAATTGGCTAGTGTATTATTCAAGTTCCTTTTTTTTATTATTTCATTTTAATATTGTATGTAAATAAACTAAATTTATGGTTTAAAAAGGGAGAAATCGAATCCCCACTCCCACATGTTGCCCAAAAAAAAAAAAAAAAAAGTCGATCGTTGAAGGAATGAGATTCTGAACTAGAAAAAAAAATAATTTAGGCAAAAATGGAATCTCTAAACAGAGATAAGAACTCAACTCACCCACTAGTGATCACAACTCAACTAGTTTAGATATTATAACTTCGGCTGGTGTCCAAATCTCAATCCTCGCGTGTTGTTTTCTTTTTTTAATGAAGAAAAACGTAATTGTATTTGCCAGTTAGTTATTCTTTCTTTTTAATTAAAAAATAAAAGAAAAACAAAAACGTACTTATAATTTTTTTCTCTTCTTTTGTTCTCTCTAAAATCTTTTAAGTTAAAAAGAATGGAAGAGTTTTGTATGAAAATTATGTTCTAAATTATATATTAAATTTCTTACATTTATTTTTTAACCATTGTTATTTATTTTATAAGCCAAGAATGATAAAGTATTACTTTTATTTATTATTTAATTTTTGAAAAGAATTTGGAAAAGGGAACAAAATAAAAAAAAAAGTTGTTAAAAAAAAAAAAAAAAAAAACAAAAGCAAAAAAAAAACTTTATTTTTTTTTTATTTTTCTAAATTTTCGTACATGACCTACCCACCATAAGTATATTTCCAGATTTGTTGTTAATCTAGTTTATTGTGAGTTGTCATTTGTTTTTTAAAATAAATAAGTCGATATGTACCTTCTGTTTCGAAACAACACCTAATAATTTTCCCAATTCCTACAAGTTTGTTTCAATCTAAAATATTGAAAAACCAAAGAAGACTTCCATCATCAAATTGAATTTAAATGTTGGTTTTTAAAAATAAAAAAATAAAAAAAATGAAGGTAAGGTGATACAATTTAGAATTAGTTTTGTAATTACTTTTACTTTTTTATAAAATAATTTCTAAAACCAGGCTAAATTCGTAAAAATCTGAAAGCAATAGACCATATCTAGAGAGATTCTTGAGTTTTTTTTTTTTTTTTTTTTTTTTTTTTTTTTTTTTTTTTTTTTTTTTTGAAACAAGATTCTTGAGTTCTTTTTAATTAATAAAAAGAAAATGTATATAAATTCCAACTTAATTAGTGAGGTCTCACCGACACCGATCTTCTTAGCTCCGTGACACCTAGTCATCACGTACGACAAAAATTACGACAAAAATCCTCAATTTTTTTTTTCCAGTTGAGCTAAGCTCTTATTGGCGCAGAGAGAGGACTAAATAATAATAATAATAATAATAATAATAATATTCAAATTTTAATGGTTGGGAATTCACTTGTCCATATTTAAAATATAAATAAATGTATATGTCGACAAAATAGTAAAAAGAGTTTCAACATCTTATTATTATTTATATGGATAAATTATAAATTAATTTTATGTATACAAAAATTTTAGGTATTATTGTTTCAAAAATATGAATTTGAAAGTGGAGGATTCGAACCTCTAACCTCTTAGTTGAGAGTATATGCCAATTATAGCTCAACTGTTCACTTTGGTCCCTAGTATCATTGATATAGTATTGAAGACATTTATTATTGATAGACCATTTTTACTTCTACTAGTACTAGCTTTAATAGACGAATATCACTAATGATGATAGACCATTTTTATATCTATTGGTGATATATGTCTATCATTGATAGACTGGTAGACAAAAATTAGTTCGTAAGACTTTTTAATATAGTTGCAAAGAATTATTGATGGAAATCAAAATCAATATCATTAACCTATCATTTTTTATTCTATCGATTTAGTATATCAATTATAAACCTAATAGAATTATTGGTAGAAAATAAAGTTAATTATCACCAATGTATCCTTTTTATTCTATTAAATGTTATATCAATGTTAGTCTTAATAGAAAATGAGTAGCAAAGAACTCAAAAAAAAAAAAAAAAAAAAAAAAAGTAGCAAATAATCACGGATAGAAATGAAATTTAAATACAATGAATTTACCATTTTTAATCCACTAATACCAAAAATCGACAATAAATTTAACAACAAATAATGAGTAAAAAACCCAATCTACCAATGATAGATATCCATGAGTCATAGACTAATAAACATAGATAAACTTATAGACATCTATCAATGGTAAAAAGAAAATTATTTAACAATATCTAAATAGACACAATTTTTTTTTAAAAAAATTATATTTGCAATTAGTTAGGCATATTTTATCATATATGTGAGTGATCATAATAATAACAAAAATACATCTAGCTAATCTTCTCAAAAAAAAAAAAAAAAAACATCTAGCTAACGAGTTGCAACGCTATATTTTTACTGTAACACGGCAGAAACAAAAAAGTAAGAAAAATAAAAGATAAAGAAGAATATATAAAATATGATGTATCCCACCTCTGGAGAATAAGGTTCTTGTTGTCTTGTTAATTATCAAAAGAAGAAGAGAAAAAGAAAAAAGAAAAATTCTTGAGCACATCATCTTAGTAAATTATCATTTCTGAAAAGAAGATTATTTTTTTGAAGCAATAAAAAAATATTTTGAAAAGAATATTTTTGAAAAATGATCAAAGACCAACTAAAATCACTTTGTCAGGTTCGAAATCATCCCGAAACATACCTTTAATTATCCAAAATCAATTTCATGTTTGACATTACACTTTTAAATGTGATTTTCATATTATTAAAATTGATTTTGAATTTTTAAAGACAGGTTTTGGAATGGTTTTGATATGACAAAAGTGATTTTAACAATTTTAAAATCACTCCCAAACATGCCATCAGTACAAATTAAATTAACTTTTTAAAAATTATTATCATAAATAATAATTAAAGTTTCTTAAAATCACTTCTTAGATCACACATCTTGAAGAGATCACCTAGGAATTAAAGTTTTATATATATATATTTATCATGAGACCTGAGCTTTTGTGAATGAACTCATGATATAAGCTTTAAAAAGAAATATAACTTTTTTAAAATTATTATCATAGCCGCTTTTTGGTGTACTAAATCCAAACACTTTTGTAATTATGATACTTCTATCCTTGTTTTAAATGGGAAGGCTTTCCTTTAACCTATCTTTTGTACTTGTTCCATTTTCTGAATGAAGTATCTTCTTTCCAAAAAATAATCTTTAACCATAGGATATCAAGCCTTCTCAACTAGAACAAACCCTAGAGTGGTTGTCGTTTAATTTTCGACCTTGAACTTCCTTATAAACTTTATCTAAGCTTTAAAGCTTCATTATTCTCTGATGTTGTGATGCGTTTATAAGATGAATTTCATGAATGTTGTTACATATTTTTTTGTTGTTGCAGATGTTAAATGAAATTTGTGGTCATTTTATGAATTTGAATGTGGGTGTTCGAATGATGAGTCTTTTTCATTATGCTTTCATATTTTTATGATGGAAATGTTTGTTTTCCTTTTACAATATAATAAATTTATAACCAAGTATTTTATATAACATTAATGATGATTTAGAATCTTTGTGAAAATTTGACTCGATGTTGAGTAAAAAATGTCACAAATGTAGGATCGGTTTGGAATACCTTCTAGTTTAAGTAATTTATTTTTTTTTTTTTTTTTTTTATTTTTAGAAGAATGATACTTTATTGAGAAACTGTATGTGTGAAGAAACATATAAGCTTAGAAGAAAGCTTTCCAATTTAAAGCTATGAGAGTGACACTATAATTGGTGAAAGCATTCAAAATAGAGGACCAAAGAGCTGCCATGGAGATAATGTCTTCCCAAAGAGAGGATAATGCTTTCCAATTTTAGTGGTTTTTAAGAATGCATTTTCTTTTAAACATTATGTATAAAAGTTATTTAGAATTTAAACACTAATATGTTTGGTTACATTTATTCATAAGTGTTTTTATATACAAGTTACTATATACTAAAAAACTCTTTTTAAAAAATTTACTTTCAAGTATTTCCTCCAAAATGGTTTATTTTGAAAAAGAAGACCATGATTAAGCCAAATCTTTGACCCTATGATCAAGCTAAATCTCCTACCTCCAATTGTGGAATTATTAACCGCTCATAATTGACAGAATCTTTCTATCAATTCTTGATCATTTACTAATTTTGCTTGGAATGCACAGTTGTCAACCTTCCTTAATTGTAATTTCTTTCCATATTACCAAAGGCCTGTGGTAAAGGCCTGTGTGCTAGTTTAAAAGATGGAAATTGTATTCTGTTTTGATAGGAAGAAAAAATAATCCTTGAGAAAAAATAATTCATTATTCTTGATTTTGTTCATATTTCTCAATCTCATTTTCTAACCAGTCATTTTTAGTGGTTGCCAAACACTAGAATTTTTTTTTCTCCAAATTAAACACTTGAAAAGTTAAACCAAACACACCCGTAAACATCCGAGAGGTTTGAAAAAGGATCTACAAAGTTTCAAATCATTTAAGATCATTCTTTCAATTCTTAAATTAGTTATATTTCATACTCCGGTTCAAAAACAACTAAACATAAATTAGATGTCAGTTATTATTAAATATAAACAAACTTAGGCCCGTTTGAGTTTTTGGTTTTTGGTTTTCTGTTTTTTAAAAACAAAAACCATATATGTTTGATAACTGTTTTTTGTTTTCTGTTTTTAAAAAACAGAAAACCAACCTTGTTTGATAACTGTTTTTGGTTTTAAGTTTTTTAAAAATTAGAAAGATGAAAAGATGTTTTAGAGAGAGAAAAAATGTGTAGAGACGTTGAAACAAAAATTTAGAGACACAAATATAAATGTTTTTAAGATAAGTTTTTTTTTTTTTTTTTTTTTTTTTTTTTTTTTTTTTTTTTTTTGAAAGACAAGAAAAGTTAAACATAGAAAATTTAGAGAGATGAAAGAAAATATTTAGAAAAAGAATATTAGCTATTAGACTCGAGAAAATATATTAGTTAGAAGAAAAATAGAAAACAAGTAAGAGTAAAAGCAATAAATTTTATATTAAAAAAATTAAATTAAAAAAAAGAAAATTTAGAGAGATAATAAGGTTTAGAGTAAAAGATATGCTAAAGAAATAAAGATAAATTAGAAAAATAAAGAAAAGTTGTAGCGATAGAAAATTTTGGTGACTTTTTTTTTTCAAAAGAAAAATTAGAACATGTTAATTAAGGAGAGAAAAATTATTGATAAGTTTTTTAGAAATAGACAAGATATAGAGAAAAAAAAGTTTTGAGAGAGAAAATTTTAGAGAGAGAAAAATAAATTTTATAGAGTAAAAAACGTTTTAGAGAAAAAAAATAGAGAAAGAAATTTGTTGGAGAAAGATAGGTAAAAGAGAAGAAACGTAAGCATTAGAAGAAAAATGAGTTTTTGAAAAACAGAAATCTGTTTTTAAAAACTATTTTTTTTTGTTTTTGAAATTTACTTATAATTTCAAAAACGTTTTTAAAAAACAGAAAACAGAAAACAGAAATGGTTATCAAACACCCCTGTTTTTTAAAAATGAAAAACAAAAACAGAAAACAGAAAACGAAATGGTTATCAAACGGGCCCTTAGCTTCTGGTTCTTCGTTTCTCTAAAAAAATTCAAAGCTATTTCTTGAAGCATCTTATGATCATAGGGCATAGAAGTGGAGGGCAGTCTCGATCCTTTTGATTGATTATTATTTGTTGTTTATGAGTTGCAGATTTATGCTATCTAAATTCTACGTTATTGTCATTTCAAAGTATAGTATGGAAGTGGATGGCCTTTCCCCATGCGATGCCGATTCCTAATTCCTCAGCTGGAAACAAAACTTTTTAAGGACAAGAAAGAAGGAAAAGAGGAAGGGTATGTGATTCTCTTTTTCTATGTTCACACACTGTTGAGAATCCCAATACGTATATATATGAAGAAAGTAAGTTAAATGAAATATTTCCCATCTAAAAAGCATCTAATAAATTTCTAGGATAATTTGATAACCATTTTGTTTTAAAAATTATACTTGCTTCGTCACAATTCTTTTAGTAAGCTTTTCACCTTTCCTAAAAATACATTTGAATTTCAAGCCAAATTCGAAAACAAAATCAAGTTTCTAAAAAACTTAGGCCCCGTTTGATAACCATTTGATTTTTTGTTTTTAAAAATTAAGTATGTTTTCTCTCCATTTCTTTAGAATGGTTTTCATCTTTGTTAAGAACACATTTGCATTTCTAGGCCAAATTCCAAAAACAAAAACAAGTTTTTGAAAACTATATTAGTTTTCAAATTTTGAGTTTTTGAAAACATGGAAAGAAGATAGATAACAAAACAAAAAAGCTGGTAGAAGTAGTGTTTATAGGCTTAATTTTCAATAACCAAATGATTATCAAACGAGACCTCATTTTTTAGTTTTCAAAATCGTTGACTTGGTTTTCTAGAACGTCTTTGAAAACTAGGTAAAATAAAGGCAATATTATTCTATATTTTTAGCTTAATTTGAATGTCTAATTCTTAATGTATCAAATTTAATTAAGTAATAATTTTAACTTGGCATGGTGTGATCAACCGAAATGTCAATGAATCATACATTGCATTGATTCCTAAAAAGGCAAACTCCTTGAGAATTTCTGAATATCGCCCGATTAGCTTAACAACGATTCTTTATCGATTGATAGCGAAATCCCTCGCAAAAAGGCTAAAATGCACTCTCCCTTCCACCATTGCTGAAAGTCAATTTGCTTTTGTCAAAGGCCGCCAGATTATTCTTGACGCCATTTTAATAGCTAACGAGATTGTTGATCTCTGGAAAGGCTTGCACACAAGTGGCTTTATCATCAAGCTTGATATTGAAAAGGCTTTTGACAAGATTAGTTGGGACTTCATAGAAAGTATGCTTCGTTTTAAAGGTTTCCCAAACACTTGGTGTGGCTGGATAAAAGCTTGTATCTCTTCAGTTTCATATTCCATATTGCTCAATGGCAAGCCGAGGGGTAAAATTCAGGCCTCCAGAGGAATTCGTCAAGGAGATCCTATTTCTCCTTTCATTTTTGTCCTTGCCATGGATTACCTTAGTAGACTCATCCAAGCAGCCGAGAATAAGGGCCTCATTGAGGGATGTTCAATTAATGCAATATTCGTCTCTCATCTTCTTTTTGCGGATGATATTCTTCTCTTTGTTAGAGATGACGATGACTTCTTGGAGAACTACATTATGATCATTAAGGCCTTTGAGCAAGCCTCGGGTCTAAACATAAATTTTTCCAAATCTTCCATCTCCGAAATTAATGTTTCAGAGGATAGAGTTTCTTTGGTTGCCTCTAGATGGGGTTGTTCTGCTCAAACTCTTCCAATCTCCTATTTGGGTACTCCTTTAGGAGCCAAACCCTCCAACGAATCTTTCTGGAATCCAGTAGTGGAGAAAATCTACAGACATCTTGAAAAATGGCAATATTCATACATCTCAAAAGGAGGCCGCTTAACCCTTTTGCAGTCCACTCTGAATAGTTCTCTCATCTACTCCTTGTTGGTTTTCAAAGCCCGACAGTCTATTTGTAATCGCATTGATCGAATCTTACGAAACTTTCTTTGGAAGGGGGCTGATAGTTCTGACCACAAGATTCCTCTGGTGGGATGGAATAAAGTGACGACTCCTATTGCTTCTGGTGGCCTGGGTTTCTACAAAACAAGGGTTTCAAATGCCGCGCTTCTCTCCAAGTGGCTTTGGCGATTCTTCAATGAAGAAGATTCCCTGTGGAAATGCTTTATTAATGCAAAATATAGATCCATTGGAGAAAGCAATATTTCCTCGAGCTCTCGGTTTTCAAGTTCGAGAGCCCCATGGCTCTCTATATCCAAACAAATTCCCTTTTTTTAACAGAATTCTTCTTGGGAGCTCAGGGATGGCAAAAAAATTCGCTTCTGGCAGGATTCATGGTCTCCTTTTGGTCAGCTATCTCGATCATTCCCCCGCCTTTTTGCCCTTTCATCCAGGCATAATTTACCGATCTTTGAGGCATGGGACCTGGTAAACTCCTCTTGGTCCTTTTTCCCGCGCAGGCCTTTGCTAGACAGGGAGCTGGCCTCTTGGCAATCTTTTTCGTCTACATTGCCAAGATGACCTTCATCTTCAGACAACAAGAACCTTCTTCGATGGGCTCCTAATTCTCACGGGCTTTATTCGGTGGCGTCTGCTCGTCGAAAGCTATGGGAAACCTCTCATTCTCCTCCTCCACAATTTCAGATGGAGCCAGGAATCATGTCCAACTTATGGAAAGCTCCATTACCTAAAAAATGCAGATTCTTCATTTGGACAATCTTTCACCGCAGCCTCAACACGGATGACCGTCTTCAAAGAATTTTCAAACAATCCTCTTTGCTTCCGAGTCGATGTTCAATGTGTCGCCGAAACTCTGAATGTTTGGATCACCTCTTCATCCAATGCCCCATTGCGTCAGGCATTTAGATTCCTTTCTTCCAATATGCTGGCATCTCCTCACCCATACTTCTTCAAACTGTTAGCCTTTGCGCTCTTGTTTTTGGGATCAAGGTTAATTCTCAAAAAAGCTATTGGATTCAAGCTTTTTCGGCGGCAACGCTATGGATTCTATGGAACGAACGTAACAGTCGTACTTTCAGAAATCAGTCTCGTTCTTTAGATCAACTCTGGGAGGATGTCATTACTCTATCGGCCTCTTGGACCGCTACTTCGAAATGGTTTTCCAATTATGATGCTCTTACTATAGCTCTAAATTGGAAGGTTTTTTTTGTAAGCTTTGTCATGTATGTTGCTCACATACTTAAATAAAGTATCTTTTTCCGAAAAAAAAAACCCTTCTTTTTTCCTTATTATTACTGAAATTCAAAAGCTTAAAACCATAGGTAACATAAGATGTTGCCGCTTGTCTTTAGTGCTTCTTGTGCTCAAACTTCTCGGCATAATCGATGAGTTTGTCAAGCTCCTCTTCTGAAATGAGGCCATCGCAATCCTGATCAGCGAAAGCCATACCATAGTGAGCTTTGTAAAATGGGATAATGTGGCCGAAGAACCTGAAGGCTTTGACGAGCTCGTTGATGCTGAGGGCACCATCTCCGTCGAGGTCGAGGTCGTGCTCTCGGAAGATCTCCTTCATCTTTTCCCGACAGAGGTGGAGCTTGCTTACAGCACGACTGACCATTTTTGTGAGAAAGGGTTTTAGGAAAAGATGTCGAAACTAGAAGGTACTCTAAACTTAAACGTAATGTCAGGAGTGGTTTAGTTCATATTTGATGGTGTCTACATTTTTCAATAAGGGTTATTTTACGTAAGTCTCACACCAAATAAACATGTACTACGCCCTAAGTTATGTTATAAGAACAATATTTGACTGGATGGTATTTCTGCTAGTAATAATCCTATGGAAAAAATATGGAATAATATTTGGAAGTTATGTATACCTTCTAAAATCAAGCATTTTTTGTGGAAAGCTCTAAAAGACTCTCTTCCTAACAATTTTAATCTTCAACAGAGGGGGGTTAATATGTCTAATTACTGTCCTGTTTGTTCATCCCATGTGGAGAACACTGATCATTGTCTTTTTACTTGTTCTAGAGCCACAGAAATTTGGAATCTAACCTTTCGTAATGTTTTTTTGGAGGAGGAGTTCTTCGGCAGCTTCATTGACCGTTGGGTTCGGATCGTATCGTCTGTTTCCCGTGAAGAGCTCGAGCTGATTGCGGTCACTTGCTGGGCAATTTGGAGTGATCAGAACAAGCTGGTCCACGAAGAGGCGATTTCCCCTGCTCCAATCAAAAGTAGATGGATTAAACAGTATATTGACTCCTTCAAGAGAGCTTTTTCAAGAAGAAATTTGTCTCGAGTCTCTAATCGTAATCGAGTATCTAACCAAGGAAACCCTGCATGTTGGTCTCCTCCCTCTGAAGACTATTTGAAGCTGAATGTTGATGCTGCATGCGATCATCTTTCCCCTTCTACAGGTCTGGGAGCAATTTGTAGAGATAAGGATGGTGCCTTGTTGTTTGCCTCTTCCCACCATTTCGATTTCCATATGGATCCTCTCAGAGCTGAGATTAGAGCGATCTATGAAGGGTTGAAGATTGGTTTGTCGAAGGGATGGATGAAGCTGCGTATAGAGTCTGATTGTTTAATGGCTATTAAATTCATCAATAAGGAGTCTGTGGTCTGGAATGTTATGGAGGCTGAGGTTGTCAAAATTTGGGATTTAATTCCCCACTTCTCAGATATTGCTTTCTCGTATATTCCCAGGAGCTGTAACAAAGTAGCAGACATGTTGGCAAAAGAAGCCAGATCATCCGGGGTTAGCTCAACTTGGTTGAGTCACTTCCCAAGTTGGCTTTGTAGTGTAGTCCAATTGGACTTTCCTCTTTCTGCCCATGTGGCGTAATAAAGTAATTTCTTTTCAAAAAAAAAAAAAAAAAACAATATTTGACTGTATAATGATGTATAAAGATCTTCCTACGCATTTCATTAAAATCTTGACAACTAAAATAGAGAAATGTAGAAAATAAGATTTTTTTTTAATTCTCCTAATTATCAACATTTTAATAATAGTATGTAGGAAGGTACGTACACAATGTATATAGCCAAGTATTGTTGTTCATGTTATAATCAACATACTTTTATGTCATTGGGAAATAATTTTTATTTTTATTTTATTTTTTGAGTTCGACAATATTTGGGGGTGAGAAATTTGAATCTCTGACCTCTTGGCTGAAGGTAATTTTTTTTTTTTTTTTTGAAGAAAGATACTTTTATTAGTGGCAAAGGACAATGTATGTCAATTACCATTGAGTTATGCCTACTTTGGTGTGTGATTGGAAAATAGTCTCTTAAGCATATCTCCAACGGATGTACCTTGTACAATATGATAATTTTTTTTCCTCTTGATGCTAATTATATTACATGGAAATATATCAGTTTTTAACCTAAATTTAGTCACGTGCATCCATTTTTATCCTATTTTTTCAATTTCATCAAATTGCATCTTAGACATTGATAATCTCGTACGAATCTTTACATTAAACTTGATTAAGTGTTACAATTTTTATCCTCAAATAGGCTTAATTTATTTACAAAATCATTCATGAAAATTTTAATATGAATTTAATAAATATAAAAATATATATGCTCAATAGGAAATTAATGAAGTTTCGAAGAAAAATGACTCTAAAGTTGATTTTTTTTTTTTTTTGCCAAAGTGAGCTTAGCTCAACGGTAATTGGCATATACCAGAATCCCCCATTCCAAATGTTGATGTACTAAAAAAATTGATTTATTATTATTATTATTATTTTTTTTTTAATTTGGGAGTTTTGAAAATTTATTCCTTCGTGGATCTCAAAATTAATTAAGCTTAATTTTGTATGAGGAATATTCCTAAAATGCGAATAGGCAACAGAGTTTTG
Source organism: Luffa acutangula (assembly GCA_036850905.1). Lineage (NCBI taxonomy): Eukaryota > Viridiplantae > Streptophyta > Magnoliopsida > Cucurbitales > Cucurbitaceae > Luffa > Luffa acutangula. Next base: position 2,848,104 of record CM072092.1, on the reverse strand, counting down.
AAAAAATTTATTAATGCCGATCTCAAAATTAATTGAGCTTAATTTTGTATGCCAATCTCAAAATTTATATTAATGCCGATTGTTGAAGGAGAAATTTTGGCCAATCAAAAATTGCCATGTCATTAATATAAATTAATGATAAAATAAATTTGGGACCAGTTACACATTTACACGTGTGCCTAAATTAAATTAATAGACATTAAAATTCGACAAATCAAAGAATGCCACTTGTCTATTAGTGATCCATCAGATAACATCAGCCAAGTTCAATCAGATTATGCCACGTGGCAATTAGACCCAAGCCCAAGCCCATATGAGGTCCATCAAACTCTATAAATAGAGGAGGCCACCATTCATTTTGAGGGGATTCAGCCAGAGGCAGAGGGCAGAGTCTAGAGCATTCTCCAAAGATCCAGAGTCGTTAGAATCCAAAGAGTCCAGAGAATTCAGAGATCCGAGATTTAGAATTCAAAGGATTCAAGACTCATAAGATTTGAAGACTAGAAGACTCTAAAAAGAGATCAACAAGCCAATCGACCGATCAAAAAGATCAACAAGTCAGCAGGCCGATCATCCAAGAGGATCAACAAGCTAACAAGCCGATCCAACAAATCAACAAGCCAACAGGCTGATCCAGGAGATCATCAAGTCAACAGACCGATCATCCAGGAGGATCAACAAGCTAACAAGCCGATCCAACAAATCAACAAGCCAACATGCCGATCCAAGAGATCATTAAGTCAACAGACCGATCATCCATGGAGATCAACAAGCCAACAAGCCGATCCAAGAGATCATCACGCCAACAGGCCGATCATCCAAGAAGATCAACAAGCCAATAGGCCGATCCAAAAGATCATCAACCTAACAGACCGATCATCCAGGAAGATCAACAAGCCAACAAGCCGATCCAAGAGATCATCACGCCAACAGGCCGATCATCCAAGAAGATCAACAAGCCAATAGGCCGATCCAAGAGATCCCAAACACTCTTCAAGACTTCAACACTCCTTGAAGACCAAACACCCTTCAAGACTTCAACACTCCTTGAAGATCAAAAACTCTTCAGGACATCAACATTTCTTGAAGACCAAACACTCTTCAAGATTTCAACACTCCTTGAAGATCAAAGACTCTTCAGGATATCAACACTTCTTGAAGACTGAAGACTCCTTCAAGACTAGAAGACTTCAAGCTCCAAGAATCCATTGAAGCTTCAGACTCGGGATCAAACGTTCCAGCCCCTCGAGTGAAACACATTCACACACAAGAGAGAGAATCAGAGGATTAAAGTTAGAGATTGTACACCCACACGCATATTACATTAATACAAATATATTATTTATTCCACGTGTCTCCATCCCCGAAGTTACGTGTGAACACCGATCTCAAAATGATGCCGCCTTCATTGCTCTGAACTCGAAGGCGTTTTTGTAACTTTGTATGTTGCTCACATACATTATCTCTTGTCGCTTTCGTTATAATAGTATCCATTTTCTAAAAAAAATTTTGGGAAAAATACACTTTTGGTCCCTGAGGTTTGGGTTAAGTGACACTTTGGTCCCTGAGTTTTCAAACTCAACAAAAATACCCCCGAGGTTTGAGATAAGGAGCACTTTGGTCCCTGCCGTCAATTTTTCTGTTAACTTTTAACGGTTGCTGACGTGACACTATTATTTTAATATAAAAAATTATTTATTTTATTTTTTAAATAAAAAATATTTAAAAAATATATAATATTAATATATTTTTTATTTTTTTATTCTTTCTCACTTTCTCTCTCTTCTTCTTCTTTTCCATCTTCTCCACCTTCTCCACCTTCTCCTTCCTCCTTCTTCTTCTTCCTATGTCCGGCGACCGGCCGGCGGCAGCCGGCGGCCACCGCTCGCCGCCGCCGTCGGCTGCCGGCGACCTTTTTTGTTTTTTGTTTTTTTTTTCTTTTCTCTTCTTTTTTCTTTTTCTCTTCTTTCTTCCCTGTTTCGGATCTAAAACGGATAAGGGATAGTACAAATATTGAAAAAGAAAAAGAAAAATGAACGTTGAAAATATTGAAAAACATCCGATAAGGGATAGTACAAATCAATACGACTAGCTATGTTGTTATTTGTACTGCAGCCAGCCAGCCATCCACCATTCTATATAAAATTATCCCTAATAGCCTACACAAACAAAACAATATCAAACCAGAATGAAAGATACGTCATTGAGTGCAGCGTTGATGTAAAATCCAATTCCAAATTCCAAATTCCAAATTTCCATCAGCGCTGCATTCAATTACGTTTCTTCCTCAATTCTGGCTTCCCTCCCCAAATCCCCACTTCTATTTCAGGTATGCCATCATTAATCTATTTTTCTCAATTTGTTCATCTTTTGATCTTGATTTTCAGCGAGGTAATAATTCAAAAATGTTACCGAATTGCTCTGTGTTTGAACAGGACAGAACACAGGGAGGTGAGGTTTTATTGCATTGCATGTTTGAGAGAAAACAAGAAAGGCCTAAATTTGCAAGATAAAAGGTTTTGTGGTGTGGGAATTAACACAGAAAGTGTCGTGTGGAAATATCAGCGTTTCTTGGCAGCGGGCTGCTTCTGGGAATTGAAGTACACGGCGGCGACGGGGAGGCCCAGAGCATTCTGAGTGGCGAATTGTCGTGTGCAGAAGTTGCTGCGGGTGTTCGGTGGTCGGAGCCAGCCGCCCAGGGCGGCGTTCTGTTTGAAAACGGCCAATACATATCGGTGAATGCCCGTTGGAGGCCTTGGGCCCATGTACTGCACCACCTCCTTTCCTGAAATTCCACCAACCCAGTTGTTTTTCATCACATACAAAAGAAAAAAAAAAAATAAATAAAAACAGAGGAGAGGAGATGTTATAACGGGAAAACAAAATTGATCGGTCATATTTACAAATGAATTATAAAATTAATTTGCTAATGTTTTATTTTTTATATCATTTGTTATAGGCAATTTTGGACCACCTCGATATACAAGGAGCTGACGAGGGCAACCGGGGAGGAATCGGGCTGAAAGATGGACCAAGGGGGCAAAACCGGCAAGTGAGACGGGCCAAGACCGAAGGGGTCGGGTTTTAGGCCCGACCCCCTGCTCGGCCTCTGCCCGCTCGCGCGGGCCGAGCCCGTTCGGTCTCGTCTGGTCCCCACCGCCTCTGGATGCCCCGGTTTCGCCTGGTTTGACCTAAAACGCCTCCGAAACCCTAAAAAGGTTAGGAGGATGAACAGGTATTTAGATCCCTCTTCGCCACTGAAGAGGGGATCCCGAATTCTATCCCTAAACTCTACTCTCCATTCTCTGTTTTCTCCTCTTGCTCTTACTTTTCCACATCCTACCGTTCTGTGTGCTGACTTAAGCATCAAAGCCGGTGTGGCGAGCACCACACCGGTGTGCAGGTTACTGTCTTGCAGGCCACGTCTTCCCCCCTCAACTACAAATTTACCGTTGGTGGCACGTAAAGGTCAGGTGAGATCCTCTGGCCAAAATCGACCATCAACATCATTGATAAAATATATGTGTCATTGATATATATGTCAATATATTATTTGAGTTAGTTAAGAGTAGTTAACATGACCCAACCACCTTTTTAAATCAGTGAAGAAAGAAGAGAAAAAGAAAAAAGAAGAGAAAAGAAAAAAAAAAAAAAAAAAAAGGTCGCCGGCGGCGGCGAGCGGTGGCCGCCGGACATAGGAAGAAGAAGAAGGAGGAAGGAGAAGGTGGAGAAGGTGGAGAAGATGGAAAAGAAGAAGAAGAAGAGAGAGAAAGTGAGAAAGAATAAAAAAATAAAAAAAATATTAATATTATATATATTTTAAATATTTTTTATTTAAAAAATAAAATAAATAAATTTTTATATTAAAATAATAGTGTCACGTCAGCAACCGTTAAAAATTAACAGAAAAATTGACGGCAGAGACCAAAGTGCTCCTTATCTCAAACCTCGGGGTATTTTTGTTGAGTTTGAAAACTCAGGGACCAAAGTGTCACTTAACCCAAACCTCAGGACCAAAAGTGTATTTTTCCCAAAAATTTTTTTGTATATATCAGACTTTTTTTTTTTTTTTGAAAGAATGATACTTTATTGATTGTATGTGAGACGGGTAGAAGAACGCCTTCTAGACTTGTACCCAACATTTTGTATCAGGCTTGATCAGCAAGGAAAATGACTCTTGTTGCCTATTCGCAGAGATTGGAGACTGATACCCAAAATTTCTTGAAACAAACATATTATTCTTTCTTTCAACTGCTGTCTTTTTAGCATCTGGGTGGGATTGAAAATATAAGAATTGATAGCCCCACGTTGAATTCAATCCAACAGTAGTATCCAATCATTTCCAACAGTATTGGTGCTATTCGAGAATAAATGGGTTTTTGACGTGAAAGGAGGAAAATAAAATCCAGGTTACTTCTGTTGCAAATAGACACAATATGGCGGTCTCTTTAAAACCGTGAAGTTAGATTTTCAAATCTTTCCCCCCTCTAATAACCACTTGATATAAAATCGAGGTAGCTTTACAAATTCTCTTTCTTACGTCCAACGGTGTAAAATTACTGGTCTCATTGTATCGGTCTCATCGAATAATTTTTCCATAACATGTTTAGGACATAAAGATATACGCGAAATAACCTTAATTGAGAATTGTGAGTGCCAATGGAGAGGTGCATTAAACCACTTCCCACCATGTAAATATCGTGCTAACTGCTAATTAAAGATTACACAAGTATTATTAACAAAAAGAATAGTTTTCAAAACAAAAAAAAAAAAAAATTAACAAAAAGAATAGTAGTTAACTCTAATTTGTGTCATGTCGAATGATCAAATCTACTTTTCTTCTAGAAAAATTTAACCATATTATATTTATAATTTAGCTTGTTTTTAATACCACGTATGTATGTTTAATAACTAAGTCAACTTGAATATAATTTGACTGGCACCAATACTCACCAATACTCAATCCCCATATGGTTACTCGCGGCAAGAGGGGTATTTTTAAACCAAAAGTTTTTGTTACTTCCGCTGATTCATATATTGACTGTGAACCACCAAACGTTAAGGAAGCCTTAAAATCATCTCATTGGCGCAAGGCAATGCAAAATGAATATGATGCTCTTATGAAAAATGATACGTGGGATGTGGTGCCTTTACCTTCAAATAAAAAGATTGTAGGTTGCAAATGGGTGTTTCGTATTAAGCGAAACTCAGATGGTACAATTTCTCGTTACAAAGCAAGATTGGTTGCTAAAGGTTTTCATCAATCCCCTGATCTTGACTACACTGAGACATTTAGTCCAGTGGTTAAGCCAGTTACCATACGAGTTTTATTAACTCTTGCCTTATACTTTGGTCGGTCCATTCGTCAAATTGATGTCAATAATGCTTTCTTGCATGGAAATTTGACTGACACTGTTTTTATGGAACAACCTTCGGGTTTCAAGCTTGCAGGTTCTGGAAATTATGTTTGTAAACTCAAAAAGGCGTTGTATGGCTTAAAACAAGCGCCCAGAGCATGGTATGATAGGTTAAGTCTCTTTCTGAAATCCTTGGGGTTTATAACCTCTAAGGCTGATACTTCCCTCATGATTCGAAAATCCTCTACTGAAGCATGCTATGTGTTAATATATGTTGATGATATCATTATATTGGGGAGTTCCACTACTGCCATTGATCACTTAATTACCTCTTTGAATGCTCAATTCTCCTTGAAGGATCTTGGCAAGCTAAATTATTTTTTAGGCATTGAGGTTTCATATACTGCTTCTAGTGGCCTATTTCTCTCACAGTCTTCATATATTTCTGAGCTTTTATCTCGTGCGCAGATGTTGGATGCTAGATCCATTGCCACCCCCATGGTAAGTGGTTCCATTGTTTTGGCCCATCAAGGTGAACACTTCTCTGATCCTTATCTATATCACAGTACTGTGGGGGCATTACAATATGTAACTTTAACGAGGCCCGAGATTGCCTTTAGTGTGAATAAGGCTTGTCAGTTTATGCACTCTCCTAAACTTATTCATTGGCAGCTGGTTAAACGCATACTTCGTTATTTGAAAGGTACTTTGAATACAGGTTTACTTCTTAATCGCCCCAAATCTCTCGATCTCATGGGATTTGCTGATGCCGATTGGGCATCGGATCCAGATGACCGTAAGTCTACAACAGGTATTTGTGTCTTTTTTGGGGGAAATCTGATATCTTGGAGCTCTAAAAAGCAGAGTATCATATCCCGGTCTAGTACCGAGGCTGAGTACCGAAGTTTGGCTTCTATATCTTCTGAATTGATGTGGCTTAAATACTTGTTATCTGATTTACAGCTTACCTTACCTAAACCACCTATTGTGTGGTGTGATAACCTTGGGGCTGTCCATTTGAGTGCTAATCCTATTTTACATTCAAAAACTAAACAGGTTGAGCTTGACATATATTTTGTTCGAGATCTTGTTCTTCACAGGAAAATCTCTATTCAACATCTTCCAGCTCATGAACAGATAGCTGATATATTTACTAAGCCATTGTCTGCCTTGACGTTCAATCAACTCAAATACAAGCTCAATGTTCGTGATGCCACTGCCATCGGCTTGAGGGGGGGTGTTAGAATAGCCCATTAGCCCAGAATGGGCTTTGTCTGTTTTTCCATATTCCTTGTAATTGTTTTGGCCCAAATGAGTGAGGCCCATTATTCTTATCTCTCCATCTGTATCGTGGCTATCAGCCATCATCCCCTATTTTTCATTTTTAGGGTTTTCTTCTCTTGAGCATGCAGGCCGTTAGAGTGAATCTTCTAGAGTGTGAGTGAGGACACTACAACAAATTCTACCTTTAATGTTGGTCAGAAAAAAAGCACGCGCACATACAATGTCGGACAGTGGAAATTTGTGCGGAAATAACAAGAAAAAACAAACATGACCGACATTAAAGGTGAACCCACCAAATAAAAGCATTTTCAAGTTACTTTTCATCTCCTAAGATTTCAGCTCTCTTCCTTTCTCTCCTCGAAAATACCTCCAGCGCCGCCCCTGCCCTCTTTGCTCTCGCAACGACGGCGAATCCTCCATCACAGCAACAAGTAGGTCGTATCGTGGAAGTTCGCCTCCTTGAGAAACCTTCTGGTTCGAGTGCTTCCGTTTCTTCTCTTGTTCGTCTTGATTTGCATCTAAGGTATGCGCTTCGATTTTCGTCTTCCATTTCTCCTCTTAGGCTTTCACATTCGATTTCTCAGCTTTAGATTTTCAATCTCTTCAACTTTCACTTTTGTTTACTTGTTTGTTTTCAGTTTCTACTCCTGGTTGTCTCTGTGCTCGTGGAGATCCCCTGTAGAATGAGTTTCAGGTTAGCTGAGGGTCAAGGGTACGAATCGTTATCAGTATTCAATTTTTTTTTTTTTTTGATGATTGAGTTAAATGGCTAGGGAAATTGGAGTACTCAAGGGGATTTTGGGTTTTTCGACACTTTCTGATGTAGATGTTGATTTTTATTGGAATGTGATATGTGCTAAGTGGGTTTTTAATTTTTGAATGCATTGCTTTCTTCTTGATAGTTCAATTATCTTTTGGTCTTAATGTATCAGTTTGCGTATTAATTGACTTTGAAACAAGATTACATTCATGTGCTAGCAAGAAGGGGCCAAGCAACTAATGCCATAGTTTGGCAGAAAGGGTATTCACTCAAGCCATTAGTTATGTATTAGTGTTACCAACTGCACTTAGAAATCTTCCTACTAAAAAATTATAATGGAGAAAGAATGACAAATATGATGATTGTTATGTTTACACTGAGAGAATTAAAAGGCCACATCGTAAATATATGTATGAACTGCAAAAGAAGAAAATGGGACAACAAAAGAAAAGTGCTGGTGAATCTCTTTCTTATTAGAGTCTACATATTTTCTTTGGTTCACAAATCTTTCAGATTTGAGGAGAGGTACTGACAAAGTGTGGTTTTCAATGTTAGCAACTCACATGGATTTGAAAGAGCTTAAAATGGGGTAAAACATTCCTTCATTTCTTTGTTTTTTTGGAGGTTTCCTTTATTTTCTTTTTCTTCTCTACCTAAAGCCTGAACTTGTGACTTCTAAGATCTATAATCGACCTACAAAGCAAAGACTTATGAGAGGCTTTATACTATTTTTTTCTTGACATGAATATGTAGTTTGCAGCTTTGTAGCTTTATTCTTTTGCTTGGTCTTTCGTTGAGGTTATGGTACTTGAATTTATTTCTTTGCTCTAACATTTTGCATCTTCAAAAAAAATTTTGTTAGGCAATTGCTGGTTTGTGAGTTCTGGCCATAGTGAGAAGCTGTTCAACTTCATCACTTTGCGATATATTGATGAGAAAGTTGTTAATTTTAGGTTTTTTCTTAATTGTGGCTTTTCAAAAAATTGTTATTATAGATTAAACTAGTTTTTTTTCATTAGATGCAGCCTCTCCTTTTTGTTCTACAACATTTTTATTCATCTTCTCTTGCAGTTCTTTTGGTGTCAAAATTTTATACATGAAGTTGAGTTAGTTGGCTTTGGAAGGATAACGATTGAAGCAATGGCGTTTTAGTTGCCTATGCTGGTAAGTTGTCTACATGGAAGTACATTTATGAGAATAATTTGGTCCTTTGGTTCCAACTTTCTAACCTCTTCCCTAACTTGGTTCTTCCAATTCCTCTTAATGATTTAGATTCTTTGCCCATATCCCACATTGATTCTTCAGTTTCACTTTTGGAACTTATGTAACATTGCTCTCGCATTCGTCAGTTTCCAAGGACATCTTTCTGCGTAGGACAAAATGTCTTCTTCATGGTAGTTGTAGTAGGAGTCACAAAGAAACCAAAAGTAGCCACTGTAGCTTCAGTTTTCGGAAATGACAGTGGCGATGAATAACAAAACATTTCCCAAATTGCATCTTGTATCAACGTTATGAGGTTGTATCTTTAAGGAAACCTTTACATTGTCTTTGCCTCTACATTTATGGATGCGATGATCAATTAATGTGTTGGTACTGCAGATAAACATATTGTTTTAAAAAATACCTCGAATTATTTATCTGATTGGTTTTCTGAGTAACACTGAAGAAGTTTATGAGTTCCGTTATTGTTTACTTGTTAAAAAAACTGCTTGTTTGTAATGTTAATTAATTAAGTACAACAAAGAATATGGACCTGCTCGTGTTGTGTTTTCTAATTCTGAAATCGATGGCTATGAGTGCAGGAGGTTTTCACATTGTCATTTGGCCCAATTGAAGTTTATTTTACCTAAAGCAATAGAGCATAGGAAGGTCCTTGTCTTTGATGAGCAAACCAGTTGTTTGAAGCTATATCTTCACATATCTTTCAATTTTTGTGTGTTAGATAATCAAGATAACCTTGAATCAGGAAACCAGAATATGCAGTTGAGGAAGTTGTTTAGGGAACGGTTTTCAGAATTTTTGAGTTCCCATACAAAGGTATGCTACATTTTCCTTCTGTGAATTGTTGATGTAGTATTTATTCAAATTTTTTGTCATGAATCCTAGGAATGTTGGTTCTCTCTATATAGACATTGGTCCTAAATGTGAAAGCTTGAGTTCCCTTAATATTATTACTAGTACTTGCTCTGTTTTCAAGTAGGTACAAAATGTCTTAAAACAAAATGCATAGATGCTCTCTGGTTGTTGCTTTTCACAAATTGTATAGTAGGAATAAAATGAAAACACGCTGAAAAATTGTTGTGTATGCTGAAACACACTCCTTTTCAATTCCCTTTCTATTTCTTCAAAGGAACCTTGCTCCCTCTCCTTATGGCTCTTTCATGGTTAGTTTGAAACTTTTGTTCATCCTTGAACACACTCGACACTGTTGTACAAAGTGTGGCTCCTGCTTGTTAAATTTTCATGTGTTTTAGAAAGTTCAAACTGCCATATAAAGCGTGCTCTCTCCTTTGTTAATTTTTCGTGTTTAGAAAACTAATGAGGAAATGATACTTGCTATTTGTAACTTGAATATTTTCTATACCAACCCATAGATCTTTGTTCACTTTGGAGACAATGTTTGTTTGTTTAAAAATGCTACTCTCTACACTGCAAAAAATTGTAAAATACAACACTTTATTTGTTAGCTACTTTAATTTCTAAGGGTTTTCTATTTAGGAAAGTTTTTAGTCTATTATGAGATTCTGCTACAATTTTCCCTGCTTACTTTTTTTAATATTTGTTCACTTTGGAGACATAATAAGCAAAAATCGTAAAATAACTCATCTCATGTAAAGCAGATGTAAGTTTCTCAACCTCACTTTCAAGATAAAATGGCTTACATCTAGGAGAAAATAAAAAATTATCAAAGACTCGCATGGAATAGAGAACTTATTATTACTGGGACACTTCTCCACGGAAGCACATGTATTTTTGTTTCCTGGTTTTTAAAGAGTCTGCAGTACTCAAGGGGTCACTTATCTCCTTCATTTTTAGATCTTTATCAGATTTTGTAGAATCCGTAGTAAGAAACCAAGAGTTTATACTGATTCCCATTAGTTTGTTTGTTGGTTCCTTCTTTGTTTTCGTAGAGCTTATTGCTTATGGCTTCGCGATTCAAGCACAAACAATTCCTTTGCTTATTATGTCACTTCTCTCATATTGCACCAAAACTTATTTTGCCCCCGGAACCACTATAACTTATCTTGGATTTTCTTTATTTTGTTGGTAAGTTTAGTTGTTGACATTGATAATTTTAAACTTGTACAATTTAGTTGTGGTACTTGTCTCTATTCATTACAGAAATGTGGATGATAAGGTACCCCTCTTAGAAAATCAAATCGTGGAAGATTGTCGATAGGGAATATGAATATTGAACAAGTTTCATTCATTGCTTTTGTCTCTCCAGAATTGGAATGCTCTTGTGAATTGTGTTTATGACCTTTTGGAAGACTACCCTAATAGATAAAGATGTAAAAATCTCTTTTAAACTTCCATTTTATCAATTTCTGCATGAGTTTGGATAATCTTTACTTCCATTCTATAGGTTTTTAATCTTTGTGATGTGAATTTAACACGTTCCATGTCTTTCACTCCATTAATATCATGGCTATGCTTGGATGTAATGAACTTTAGTAGGGTGGTGTTGCTAGATTTTTTTTTTTTTTTTTTTTTGAAAAAGGTGTTGCTAGATTTTTAACTTTCATACTGGTCGTTTTTGTTGTGATTTGTTTGATAATCCTCTAGATGTTGTTGGTTATTAGCTCTACTTTACTCGTATATCTTGAGCTTTAATTTTAGTTTAAGGATTTGATTGGAGATGTGTGTCGATTCTATTTTACTTACGTTTTTGCTTTGTATAAGGTTTGGAATTCATCTTGCTAAGCGAGAATTGTTGCAGATGATGAAATGGATATATTCTCGAAAAGGAGCTCGACGAGGAACTTGTGAAAGAGCATTTAACGAGTTGTGTACTTATTTTGTTTAGTAATTTTACTTTTTCTTTGTAAATTGGTTCATGGATGTGATTTGTTGATGGATGGAAAGTTTCATGTATTATATACACTATTATATTTTATTAATTAAATTCATGTCCGTTGAGTTAGTTGTTGTGTAAAAATACTTTCAGGATTTTATTTTATGTATCCGTTGAAATTCTATTTTGTTTAATGTTTACAGGTTTTTACGAAAGGAAGAAATAGTATTGTTGGTTAGCTACTCGTGCAACCAACAATTTTTTTTAATTTAATATCGCACATTTAATGTCAGACACTTTTAATGTAGCACATTTAATGTCAGACACTTTTAATGTCGCACATTTAATGTCAGACACTTTTAATGTCGCACATTTAATGTCGGACACTTTAATGTCGGGCAATGCCCGACATTAAAAGCCAAATTTGTTGTAGTGGGAAATTTCTTTCTCTGATAATTTTTGTAGGAGTTTTTCTCCCCAGGCCTTTATATATGGCTTGAATTGTGATCTTTTCCATATATAAATGCATAGGGTTTTCTCCTGCAATTTTCCTCTTCTTCTTCCTCTTTTATTTTTCCTTTGAATCTTAATTGTTAAGACATTAAAAACATCTTTTAAAGATAGCAAACATGAGCATATCTCAATAACATAAAGTTTGTACTAATGATCAAGAGATCTATGGTTTGAATTCCTCCACCCCATATGTTGTAAAAAAAAAAAAAAAAAAAAAAAAAAAAAAAAAAAAAAAAAAAAAAAAAACTTTCAAAGATAAGAAGTTCAAATCTCTACCTCATCCTTTATTGAACTAAAAAAAAGGTCAAATAAAGCATTTTTGTCCTTATAATTTGATTGAAAATAATAATTTAAATCCTAAACTTTGGTGCTAACAATTTAGTCTCTAAACTTTCAAATTTGTAACAATTTAGTCATTAAATATTATTATGTAATAAATTAATTTGTTCTTGTAGTTTAAAATTTGCAATGATTTAGTCCTTACCATATATAAAATTTAGTTAAGATTTGATGGTCTCTCTTACATATGTAGATCAATCGATTAACTCCTAGAGACTAGGTGTTTTCCAACATAATAAAATCCCTAGGTGTTTTCAAACATGCTTAAATGCAGAATTCTGATGGCATCTAGTGCATTTGTGTTGGTATGATCGCACCTAATCCTTAGGTGTTTTCCAACATAATAAAAATTTATTATGTTACACTAGAAAGCTTTATACTTTACCTTCACAAGATTTTTCATGATAACGATCAAACCTTTACAAATTTAAAACAACAAATATTTAAATTTTTACAATTTTAAATGTACAAGAACTAAATTGTTACATACTAAAATTTATGGACTAAGTTGTTTAGTATGATTATGAAAAGTGTTTAAAAAAAAAGTTTAACTTACCCAATATTGGGCCTTTTTAGCCTTCCGATCAAGGTAAACTAAGAAGGACTAGCAAGCCGGTCCTTTTTTTAGGAAGAGGATACTTTATTAGAGCGTATGTGAGAAACATACGAGGAGAGAATTACACATAAAAGCCAACCAATTTAGAGCAAGCCAGTCCTTTTATTTTGTTGCTGATATTTAAAAAGCTTGAAATGATAGAGTACAAGGGTGTTGTCACACCTATTCATCAATACATCCTGACGTTGCGCTGCTCGACATAGTCAAGGAGCCTTTCGAACTCCTCCTCCGAAATGACATGATCGCCATAGTCGTCGACATGAGACATCCCATACTGAGCTCTACCACTCGCATTGCCATAAGACATGTCATGACCATAGCGGCCACGATCAACAACATCACCCATGCCAAAGCCATAGTGGTCGCTACCAATATCATCACGAGAAGCCATGCCAATGCCATAGTGACCACGGTCTCTATGGAAAGGCATGTCATCCTCACCAGCATAACCCATGTTACATCTATTATAGCTATCGGCATCGACATTGGCATTGACACGAGCCTGGCCAAAGAAGTGAGGGATGAGGGGTACGAGGACATCCAAGACTTCGGTGATGTGCCCGATTGTAACGCCACCTCTTCGCTTGCGAGCTTGCTCTCTGTAGACTCTCCTCATGTCATCCTTGGAGAGTCGGAGGCTGTTGACTGAACCGCAGGCCATTTTTGTGAGAAAGGGAGCTTGGTTAATTAGTTTGCTTGGTGTGAATGAGTTTTGTGAGTTTGAGCTGTGTGATGAAAGATGTTGAGGCTTTAGGGTATTTATAGTATCTATTTAACTGCCTTTAGGCCCTTCCTACTTAGTGCTCACAATTTATTATTTCTTTCATAAACACAGTGAAATGATATATATATATTTATATATATAATCTTTTATTTATAAAAATTCAGAGAAGGATAAATTAGAGAGAACTTTAGGTATTTGTCCCTAACTATAGTTGTTTTAATTATTATTTTTTTTTGAGTACATCAACATTTAGGGTGGGGGATTCGAACCTCTGACTTCATGGTTGAGGGTACATGTCAATTACCACTAAGCTAGGCTCGCTTTGACATGGTTGTTTTAATTAATTACGTTGTTTCTTCAAATATGTCAATCTCTCCTATCGATTAATGATACATGAATGATAGGAAAATTTATGATTATTCAAAACTTTACTTTCCTTCGATCTCTTTACGTAGATTTGGAAAGAGGAGGACAAAATCGTCTGAGTCCTTGTTTAGGGTTTGATGATGAGAATTGAAACCTCTAATTTAGTTTTATGATATTTTAACTAGGCAAAACAAAACAAAGTGGAGTTGTTTTCAGTTGAAGAATTTAGAATCTGCACTGGAGGGAGAAAGCCTCCTCCACTCATAAAAGTTACAATACTGTGAAATGACAATAGCATAAATTCACAACTCACAATCTACAAATCAATCAATCAACTTGATTAATAATTAATCTATATTTTATGGTTTTTGAGATCACACTGGATATCAGTTTAATGATTTATTTTTGGGTAAATTACAACTTTGTTTTATGATAGAATCTCATGTTTATCTAAATAGAAATATTGTCCCCCTCACACTCATATCCTATGATCTCTTTTTCTAGCTGATGAACTTGATCTAATTTTAACTTTCTCTATCACCCATAATTTACTTTTAATTATCTGCTTTCCACTTTGCATCCCAAGGAGGGGGTAAGCTTTTTCTCTTTTGCACCATGGATAATAAACAATTGTTACAAACAACCAAAATTACCTGGTTCATTCTAGAAGAGAAAATCAACTCTAATACCATTGTAAAAAAAAAAAAAAAAAAAAAAAATTAAGCTACTTTTCATTGTAGAGTTTTCTATTATTGAATACGCTTTTCGAAAAAAGGAAGTCTACCTATCAATTCTGTTGAGCATTCTTTTAAATACTGTGTCATACTCACATTTTCAAGATTCTTTGAAATTGGGTACTATATTCATTTCACAAACCACTTTGACTAGAAGCTTATTAGGAGTTGTTGCAGGTAATTTTGGACCGCTTCAATATACAAGGAGCTGACGAGGACAACCTGACACGAGTCCAGAAACAGGACCAGAAAGTGGACTCCAGAGGCGAAACAAGCCAGAGGGTTGGGTCAAGGCTGGAGGGATCGGGCCTTGGCCCAACCCATATGGTCGGCCTCGGCACGAGGCCGAGTCCTTTCGCTTCCGTTCGGTCCCTGGTGCCCCCGATCGCCCCGGTTCCTCTTGGTTCAGCCCAAATCGCCTCCGAATGCCTAAAAACCTAGAGCATATTTAAACCCTTCTTCATACTGAAGAAGAGATCCCGAACACTATTCTCGAAACTCTACTTTTACTTTTGCTTTCCAGCTTCCCATTTATCATTTTGCCGACTTAAGCATCGGAGTCGATGTGGCAAGCACCACACCGGTGTGCAGGTTCCTTTTGTCTTGCAGGCCACGTCTTCTCCCCTAATACAAATTCATTGTTGGTGTCACGTGAACTTTTTTTTCTTTAAGTTCTTAAACCCTTTTTTATTGAAAAATTCAAAGAAAGAAAGAAGAAGAAGCCAACCCTGGCGTAATCAAATAATAAGACTTCAAATATTTGAAGAGTAAATTGCAAATAATGTTCTTATACTTTTATGTGGGAACAAATATGAATTACTTTTTTTTAATCATATACAATTGCACTTTAGAAAATTGAATATTTCATCTATAGACTATGGATAATATATAAAGCACACACAATTTTATTCCTCAACATCCTTTCACTTCTCAAAATCATGCCTAATTAAATTAAATATTATCTCTATAACTTCAATCATTTTTTCATTAGAATTAACAGAAAATTAACTCCTCCAAGAGTAACACGACAATTTTATTTAGTAAAAAGGGTCTGTAATTTTCTTTAAAATGTGATGCATGAGTGTAATATTTGTTCAATAATAAGCTAAAGTTGCATGAGGATTATATTGAATAAAATTACTTTGATCCGTAGAAATTAGGGGTGTAAAAAATTCGGGTTGGGTCGGTTGTACGGACAAACCAACCCGACTTGACTCGAACAGTTCGTGTCGGGTCGGGTCACTTTTTTCTTTGATCAAATCGTTCACTTTTTTTTTCTTTGGAACGGCGGCAAGGCAATGGCCGACGACAAGTGGGCGATGGAGGGGAGGAATTAAGCGCTTCAGTGGGGTCGGAAATAGATCGACGGAGAGGGGAGAAGGGAGTGGCGGCGGATTGTGTTGTTGTTTCATGGGAGTGGAGGAGCGAGGTTGACGGCAGTGGAAGAGAAAATCCCAAAAAATGCAAAACCCAGAAGAAGAATAATGTAACCCCATACAAAGATCCAAGAGAAAAATCACCCAAACAGCTAAAAGAGAAAAAAAAATGTAACTCCACATGCAAAAATTACCAGAAGAAGAAGAAACAAAACCCATTAAAAGGAAAATAAATTCCAAAATAAAGAGGAAAAAAATCGAACTGAGAAAGACTGAGAGAGATGGTGGAAGGAGTCGACGTCTTTCATGGTGGAGGAGATGGCGGGGGAAGGAGTCGACGCCGTCGTTCGTGATTCGTGGTGGAAGAGACGGCGACTGACTAAACAAAGAAGAGAGAAAAAGAGGCTTAACTAGAAGAGACGCCGCCGTTTGTGACTTCGTGGGAAAGAGAGAATGAGAGAGAGAGAGGAGGAGGCGAATGAGAGAGAGAGGGGGAGGAGGCGGGCCGAAATCATGAAGTCACGCGAATGGCGAACCCTAAATTTTCTATTTAACTCAAAAGCGAGAACCGAACCGACTGATTGGATTCGACCTAGATTTATGTAAAAATCAAATCGAACCGACTCGGTTCGGTTTGGTTTTTTTCACTCCAGTAGAAGTTGCTTCTTATAGACAATTACAAGAAACGCCCTATCCTTAGCTTGTTGTTTTCACTTTAAACCCGTACCTAATTAAATATTATCCTTAATCAACCTTCGATTAGAATTAACAGAAAATGCTTCATCTTTGCGGAGTAAAATGTACAATAATTTCATTTAAGTACAAAGTTGATCTAAAATTTGCAAAATATATAATATTGTATGAGTAATACTTGTTGGTGAGCTGAACTATACGAGTATTATTTAGAAAGTTTGGTTCTTTAGTTGCTTTCGGAAAGGACAGAAAGAATCTTATTCTTGCAAAGTTGAGATATTTCATATTTTTATATTCGTCTTTATCTTCTATTTTTCTTGCTTTTTATGTGCTGTTTCATGCCGAAAAGGAAATTTTACGTTGCAACTCATGCATGAGTTATTTGTTAGATTTAACCTTTTTATATCTATATTTCTTTTATCGGTTATCTTGTTTTCGTTTTTGTTGATGTTCGATTTTGGTCTGATGGAACTCACCTGACCTTCACGTGCCACCCACGGTAAATTTGTAGATGAGGGGGGAAGACGTGGCCTGCAAGACGGTAAATCTGCACACCGGTGTGGTGCTAGCCACACCGACTCCGATGCTTAAGTCAGAAAACGGAAGTAGGAGGACTAGAGAGTAAGCGTAGAGAGTAGAGAGAGTTCGGGTCCCCTTCTTCAGTGGCGAAGAAGGGTATAAATACCTGCTCGTGCTCCTAGGGTTTTTAGGGATTCGGAGGCGTTTCGGGACAAACCAGGCTGAACCGAGGCGGCCAGAGGCGGTGGGGACCAAACTGAGCCGAATGGGCTCGGCCCGCGCCAGCGGGCCGATGGTCGGCCTCGGCCTTGGGCTGAGGCCGAGCAAGGGGTCGGGCCAGCCCGACCCCTTCGGTCTTGGCCCGTCCCACTCGCCGGTTTCGCCTCTTGGATCCATCTTTCAGTCTGATTTCTACCCGGTTGTCCTCGTCAGCTCCTTGTGTATCGAGGTGATCCAAAATCACCTATAACAGTTTTCGTTTTCTTTTTATTTTTTTGAGTTCAATGAAAAATAATGTAGTGGAAGATTCAAACATTTGACATTTATAGAGATCACCGGTACCTAACAAGTTAAGCTAAGGTACCTAACAAGTTAAGCTAAGATGAAAGAAAATTTTATGTATCACCCATGACTAAGAAGTTTCAATAGTGTAGTTTGAGTTTCCATATGTTTATTTAAAAAAAAAACACTAAAGAATCAATACTCTAAATAGATATCTTCTACTTATTATCACTTTCACATTTGGAATCAAATTCTTTAAAGACCAAATTAATCCAACTAGGGGCAATTTAGCTTACTTTTAGAAATTATTTTTAAAAAAATCAAAATTACATGAAACAAACCTAGATTCTAGGGATGAGCGTCAATCACAATCGATGGAAGTAGACCATTGATGCCAACCTTTGACACCGACTTTGACATCGATTAGTGAAGATGCCAACCTTTTTTTTCTTCAAATAATGAGTTTGAACGACTTATTATAGACCATTGATTTTGGTTAGGTTTAGAACTGATAATATATGGAATGATGGTTGCTACTTAATAGTTCAAGTGAGAAGGGGAGAGATCTCATCACTAAAGTCATGAGGATGAAGAATAGATAGAGGAAAGATTGATATGGTTGGGCAACAACCATGGTTTGGAAAAGGAGAAAATATTAATGAAAACGAAGGTCTCATTTGATAACCAGTTAGTTTTTGAAAATTATGCTTGTTTTTCCCCATTTTTCTTATCATGATTTGCTTCTTTGTCAATGACGGTTGAGGATCCCACATTGAAAAGATTAGTGGAGACCTCCCAATTCATAAGCTACAAGGGTCACCCCACTCATTGCCAATTGATTTTGATCAGATGGAACCTCATGTAATCAAATAATGACACATTTAACTTCCTAACCAAATTCCAAAAACAAAAATAAGTTTTTGAAAACTACTTTTTTTAATTTTAAAAATTTTGGCTTGGTTTTTGAAAACATGAAGAAGATAGATAACAAAATCAAGAAACTTATGTGTGGGAGTAGTGTTTTTAAGCTTAATTTTAAAAAACCAAAAACCAAATGATTATCAAACAGGCGGAAGTGGTTTTGAGTAAAGTTTTTTATTTGTTTATGGGAGGAAATCAAGTAGACAAATCCAATTCCTCTCCCCTATTATTTTTGTGAAGTACATGCACCATAGCTATCATCTTTTGCCTTCCTCGTCTTCCGATAATTCTAATTTATTTCAAAAAATAAAAAAGATGCTCTTTTTATTATAAAAAAAAAATCACTTTTTTCCGAACTACTAGTTCAAAGTGTATTTGGTATACTTCCATGATTTTAAAGGACAATAAGTGATTTTTCAAAAAAAAAAAAAAAAAAAAAAAAAAAAAAAAAAAAAAAAACTTAATAAAAACTTGATTTCTAAAAAATCAGACTAATTTAAACCCCTATTTGAATTTTTTTTTTCTTTTTATAATATGTGAGGAAGGAGATTCGAATCACAAACCTTGTGGTTTTCATTACAACTCTATGCCAGTTGAGCTAAACTCTTGTTGGCTCTTTGAAGAAACACTTGAGATATAATAATTATCGAAAAATGGTTATGGGTTTTAAAGGGATTGACCATAAATCTTCAAAATATGTAGTATGTAAAATGGTTTGGTGCACAAATAACAAAATAGACTAAAATAATTGTAAATATAACAAAATCTAAAACTATTTGCAAATATAGCAAAATTTAAGTCTATCAACGATAGAAGTTTGCCAATGATAGACTTGAATCATAAGTGTAATTATTGTTGATAGATTTTCCTATCAATAAACTACGTGTATTGTGATTGAAGTATATAGTGATATAAATTTATTAATGATAGACTTTAATCACAATTGTAATTGTTAATATAGACTATTCTGTTAGTGAGTCTGTCACTGATAGACTACATGTATTGTGATTGAAGTCTATCAAGAATTATTATATTCACCTTAATGGTAAATTATGAGAACAAGATCAAAAGAGACCCTCTCAATAATTATTCTAAAAAGATACATTGACATTGATTTTGTCTTTGGAAATTTTCCACAAGCATCTTAATACTTGAGATAATAGGGTGGAAGGCTTTCTAAAATTCTCACACCCTGTGTTGAATTTTTCATGGGTTGTGTTCTTCCTACGTTTATCGTCATCCAAAGTGTAGTGGTTTTACGAAGCACATAGGCTGATAAGGATCATTGGACACTTTAGGGAAGAAAAGTGTTACATTTTTCGTAAGAAAATATTTAGATGATCATATTTGATTTTTTTTTATCTGATTTTTTTTTTTTAAATTTTGTGCATGTTTTCTGATTTTTTTTTTTAAAATTATGGTAAGTATTTAAATTATGAGTCAAATTCAAACAAGGAATAAGCTTGTTTTTATTTTTTTTAGATTATAAAACATGTCTTCGATTTTGAAAACACATTTCTAAAAATAAATAACAAAACAAAGAAAGTAATATGTGGTTGTAGAGTTTATTGTTGAAACTATACAATAAGGTTAATAATTCTTCATTGTTACTGGGGTAATATTTGCACAAACACCAATCACCACATCTTGACAGCACATATTGCTCTCATGACAGGCTATCAATTTTTCATTAACTGTTGTGGCTTTTTACCTTATGTATTTTACTTTCACCGCAAACTTATTTCCATATATATGTATTTCTCTTTAGGAAAGTGTATTCATGTAAGGTCATAGCCGTTTGGCCCATATTGTCTTTCCTTTTTTTGTCTTTCGTGTAACCCTATTTTAGACTGATATAAATCAGTCAGTATTGTACCGACAAATATATGAAATTACAATCAGTTTATTCAGAAATTTTTATTTATAAACATAATTTTCAGAAACTAAAAACTAAGGACCCGTTTGGTAATGTTCTCATTTCTTATTTCTTGTTTCTTGTTTCTTGTTTCTAATTTTATTAAGAAATCTAAGCATTTAATAATTATGTATGTTTTTTGTTTCTCATTTTTAGAAACACTCCCGAAATTTGTATAGAACTTTTGGGAACAACTAAAACTAGTTTCTCCTTTTTTATTCTTGTTTCCAATTTTTTCCAAACATAAATAAGAATATAGGTTTATTATTATTGAATGTATAGGTGTTAGGATCATGAAATTCTATTTTTCTTTATTAAAAATGAAGAAACGGAAACAAGAAACGAGACAGTTTCCAAACGGACCCTAAGTTTATATTTAAACATTACTTCTATCTATAGGTTTATTTGTTTTGTGTTATCTACTTTTTAGAAATATTTTGAAAATAAAAAATTAGTTTTTAAAAAAGTTTTTTTTTCTTTTTAATTTTATTAAGAATTCAAATGTTTCCTTGAAAAAGATGAAAACCATTATAAAACAAATTATGAGAAAACAAACACAATTTTTTTTAGAAAGAGTATACTTTATTAGAGATCGATCTTAAGTGAGTTACATACAAGATTAGCAGAAAGTTCTCCAATTAAGGGCTATAACAGAGGCGTTTGAATTTGCTGCTCAAAGTTGTGCTTCTGTGTACTAATTTTACCAACATTATCAATATTTAGTTAAAATTTTTTAAAATGATAAAATATATTTTTAATGATATACAGGACTTTTCAAAATAATTTTATAATACAAAATGGTTCGAGAAATTTCAAAGATGGATAAAAACTTAAAAGCATGTAAAGTGCTTTTCAGCTGAAACATTTATTTAATTTTCTTTCAAAAAGTACTTGTAGTTGTAGAATAAATGCTCCATTGTTTTCAAAAATAAATAAATGCCTCATTTATAACGTTTTTTCAAGAGACATACGAAGCACGAACCAAATGGTAATCCAGGCAAATATTTTTTTTTTAATTATTTCAACAATATTTAGAAATGAGAAATTCGAATCTCTAGCTTATTGGTTGGTGATACATAACAATTACCACTAAACTATATTCATTTTAGCAAGATTAGATTAGAGTGGTGTTAAATGAATTTTGAGATATCTTAAAACTTTAAAGAAAGCCTATATCAAACTTTGGAACTAAACTAAGGGGTGAGTTTGTTATTCCTTCTAATTCAAATATATCTTAGGAAAAAAAAAATCTTAAAACACTAGTATTTATAAAAAAAAATAGTTTTAATTAAAATTTTAGTATATTTGGTTATATTTTCTTAAAAGTAATTTTAGTCATATGTCTGTTTGGTTGTTAGATGCTAGATAAGTGGTTTAATTAATTAGGGTTTGGTGTGTCTGAACTTTGAAGGATTTTTTTTTTTTTTTTTTTTTTTTTTTTTTTTTTATATAGAAAACGGGATACTTAAGATGTATGTGAGAAACATACAAGGGAGGACTACATGAAAGTCTTCCAATTAAGAGATATAGAAGAAGCATCATAGTTTCTGAAAAAACGAGAGAAAGACGACCAAAAATCGGATAAAGCCGTAATGTCCTCCCTGATCTGATGAGAAGAACGTGAAATCCCTTTGAAATATACGGCTGTTTCTTTCATTCCACAAAGTCCAAACAACAACAGAAAAGAAGACCTTTATAAAGATTTGTCTGTGAGAACTTCAAAGGAAATTAATAACATTTCGAACATAAGACATCTTTTTTTTTTTTTTGGAAAAAGATACTTTATTAAAGAAAGCATGGCATAATAATTCTTCGTTTGTTTCTCTCATTACTTCGTTTCTTGATTTTAGTTTTACAAAAAAGATTAATAAAATCACTATATTATCATTTCTAACTTATAAAAGGGCTAACTAATATTACAAAATAACAATAAATATGGCATAATAATTCTGAATTTTTATTTTTAAGAAATTATTTTTCATTTAAAAATAAGTTTTGAATTAAACATTTTTAGATGACAATAAATACAAAATTCTTATCAAACACAGCCCTTAATACAAAAAAAAAAATAATAATAATAAAAAAAATAATAATAATAATAAAATAAAATAATTTCTAAGTTGGTGAACGAAAACTCGATCCTTCCTATCAACCCTCATAAAATAAACACAACATATAATTCTTTTAAAAAAACACTAACATATAATTCGATGATTGGAAGCACTTCCCATTCAATGGCTAAAACAAAGAAGGACTAGCTAGCTAGCCAGCCTCCTTTACTTTTTATTTATGCAGAACATTAAAGTTTAAAAGTCCAAACTTGATAGAGTAAAGTGAAATGCATGGAAGGGATGAAATTATTAGCAAACTGAGGAAAATACATAGAGCCTCATTTCTTCCTGTGCTGGAACTTATCGGCATAGTCGACGAGCTTGTCGAGCTCGTTCTCTTCGATGAAACCATTGCCATCAGCATCAGCATGAGCCATTCCGAATTGAACTGCGCAGTAAATAAGGGTACTGCCGAGGATCCCGAAGGCAAACAGCAACTCGCCGAAGCTCAAGTGACCATCTCCATCGAGGTCGTGCGCTTTGAAGATCTCCTTGATCTCCTTCCGAGAGAGTCGTTGCCTGCTTTCTCCACAAGACACTTTCTCAGAATTGATCTCCTTCCGGGAGAGTCGTTGCCTGCTTTCTGCACAAGATATTTTCTCAGAATTCATCAGCTTCCCGGGGTTTCGTCGTAGCCTGCTTGGTGCACAAGGCATTTTCTCAGAATTCATCTGATTTTAGTGTTTTGCAAAACGTTATTGTATTTTTTTCTTTTGCTTGGTGATCAATGTAAGGTTGTGGGGGTATTTATAGTACAACTCTGCCACTTCTTTACAATCATATTGGCATCACATAGATTCTTTTCTCAAAATTAAATTAGGGAAAAATACACGGGGTTTGAGTTAGATTTTATTTTGGTCTCTTAGTTTTCAAATTCAACAATTTAGTCCCTCAGGTTTGGTTTTAGATTCATTTTAGTCCCTCCATCCAAGAGACCAATATGAAACCTAATCTAGGACTAATAGTGTATTTTTCCATTAAATTATTACGTAGCTTAAAACTTTTAATTTTCCTTCTTTTTTTTTTTTTTAATACATCAACATTTGGGGGTGGGGGGATTCGAACCTCTAATCTCAAAGGTCGAGGGTACATGCCAATTACAGCTGAGCTAATAAGCTCGCTTTTTCCTTTCTTAAGAATATGGCTTGAATTCCCATGATATTTTAGAACACGTAGTACTTTTTGTCTTTCGAGTGGACCGAGAATTTCTCCGGGAATAAATAAATAAAACCATCAATTTTGGTACATACAAATAAAACATAATTTTTTTTGGGTAATCCTTGTAAATGACAAAAAAAAAAAAGAAAGCTTGTTTAGAAAGATAGACAAAAAAAAAAAAATTAAGAGAAAAATGGCCACACGTGATGTTCACATGCTCCAAGTTTTCCCCTAATTTTCCGATTTTACCCTTCTACCAAACACATGGATGGTGTATCTGAACACCACCCTCCCTCCCCAATTTTTTTTTTTTCAAAGATTCTCTCCAAATATTGTTAGATGTATGAAATTTAAAAATCAAATCCAATTTTAAATTAAATCGAACTCTCCGATTTGGTGGCTCTAGAATCTTCTCTTCTGGGAAACAAAAGCAATTAGAGCCTCGTCGGTTTCGGATATTGTGATTCTGTACAAATCAGATCGTACTCATCCATCACCGATACTCGTCACGGTTGAGCAGAAGGAAGAACGATGTAACACCCGAGTTAGGAGGGATACATGAATGAACCGAGACCACATCCGAATGAGAGGGATCTTAAGGACATGAAAGTATAGTCAAGATAAGCTTAAAAGAATTGATAGATACTACCTATACCAACAAGGTGCACCTTCCTTTTCGGTGGCTCAATCATAAGAACTTTGAGGTTAAGCGTGTTTGGCTTGGAGAAGTTCTATGTTGGGTGACTTTATGGGAATTTTCCTAGGAAGCATGTGAGTGAGGACAAAGTATGCTAAAAGGACCTCGTGTTGGTTTGTGGGGACAGTCTCCATTCTTTGAAGCAGTTTTAGAAAAGTATGGTGGCGTGGCCAAGTCGCAGGGAAATGTCGGGGTCGTTCAGGGCTGAATCCGGATTCTGAATCCTGGGCCTGGGGCGTTACAAACGAAATCATCGTCTTTTCATTGAGGGCAAGGACTTTCTACTCCCTTTCTGCATTAGCAAGATTTCATTAAGGTCGATGGATTATTGATCCATAATTCATTCCAAGTATTATGAGGTACTTAGAGAAATATGTGAAAACTCTTTCTTTAGGCTTCAATAATTTTAGCAGGAATGTAGAATATGGATAGATGATAACTGGAAAAGTTTGAGCCTCGTCGATACTCGTCACGGTTGAGCAGAAGGAAGAACGAATAATATAGCGAGTGAACTTGCCATAAAAACACTGTTATGCACATGATGAATTTGAACTGACCAACCGAAGGTGGAGATTCAACGGGCCTACGCGAGCTGGTTCTTCACTTCATAGGATATCCTCCAATCGCCATCACCACTGGCTTGAGCTCTTGAACGCAACCATGGTGGCTCATGGTCTGGGCCCAATATCAATTTTTTGGTAAATTTCTCCCATTATTCTTGCAGATCATTCTCATTATTCTAGCCTAAATTCCAGATCCTTAATCGTATAAATTGTACATTTAATTTAGCTTGAGTATTTCCTTGATTAAGGTCTATGTATATAAAGGTTGAGTAAAAGAAAATTAGAAATACAAGTTGAATATAAGGTATTTGTGTTGAATACAAGGTATTTTTGTGTATGTTAAATTTTGAGATAGACACTCTCACGACAATACTCTTCATCAATATATTTCTATGACTCAATGTTACAAAAATATTCAATAGGAATTGGATATGAATTTCTTTTCATAGTTTTTTAATATACAAGATATTTGTGTATCTTCCTGTCTAAAATCTAAATTAGATTTTGTTTCTTAAATTTAAATACATGGTATTTTTTGCCCTAAATTTCATTAAAATCATATATTTTTTTACATACTTTTTTTTCTAGATTATTTAATTATTATATATCAATATTAAATTATTAACCCATTAGATATAGATTTTTTATTTTTTGTATTTTCAATTTTTTGGGTTATTAGCCCATATACAGATTTTTAATTATTGTGTATTTAAGGAATTTGTGAGTGAATTGATTTGATTTGAATTTTTGATTTGATTTGAATTTTAGTTTTGCATCAAGGGTATTTCTGTAAGTTGATAATTCGAATTTTTAAATTCACAAAATTGATTTGACCATTTATCTAAAGAATAAAGACGGTTGCCATATTTCAAAACAGACTTATTTTTTTAGCTATTCCTTTAGTTAACCTTTTTTTTTTTCTAGAGTGGATGTTCTTATTTTCTTTTGAAAAAGTCTACAACCACCTAAGAACAACTTGGGAAAGATCAACGGTTTTTTTTTATTATTAAACTCAAGTAGAACACACGAGACATTTGGTTGATTACTTTTGATTTCATTCACCAAGAAAAACTCACACATCAATTAAGATAGTTGTCCTTGTATAGCATAGATATTTAATTTTCTAGTCAATTTAATTAAGACTTTGTTTTCACTCGTGATATATGATATATATATATATATATTTTTTTTTTGAGAAATGTGATATATGATATATATTGTCTGTTCAAAAGATAATTACATCATAAACTATTATTGTTTTTAAATACTTATATATTTCCATTTTTATTAAGTAAAGATTCATTTTCCTAGTACATCAATTAGAGTTAAATCTCTATTTTGTTTTTAAAATTTGTTACCAGGCTATGAGTCTTCCTATGTAGTTGGACAAGACTACTTTTGTGAGTATGCAGTTATTGGAATTATGTTGCCTCTTTTTCAGTTGGACTTTGGGAATTTTGTTGTTTAAATCAGTATGTGTTTTTACCTTTTATTTTTGCGCTAAAGAACGAGATTCCAATAGGTCTTGAAGCCCCATCCCATCATCTTTGATATCGTGGCTACAAAGCATACGTTCCAGTCGATTCAATTTGCTTATCGTCCCAAGGAGAGAAACAAATTGGCAGATACATTGGCTACAATCTCTTGTTTCAACCAGTGAAAAATGTTCCAAGAAAAACGAGAGAAGATGCTCCTGCAATTTGCATCTTATCTTTTTTGCTTTTATTCTCAAATAAAAGTTACCATATTCCAAGTTGTATTTGTTAGGAGTGAAAAAAACCGAACCAAACCGACAAATCGAATCGAACCAGTTTTTACTTAAAGTTGCAATTTTAGGGTTTTGTTTCAGTAACTTTTAGCCACCGCATTTTTCCTTCCCCCTTCTCTCTTTCAAGTTCAACTTCTTTTCCTTTCTCCCTCTCTCTCTCAAACACGAAACGACGACACTATCTCAAGTCAAGGAGAACCGATTCTTTTCCTTCCACCGCTGTCTCCTCCACCACGAAACAAATGGCATTGTCGTCGACTCCTTCCACCGCCGTCTCCTCCACCACGAAACGAATGACGGGTTTAATGGGTTTTGTTCCTTCTCAAGTCTCTGTGAGTTTAATGGGTTGATTTTCTTTACTTTTGTTTCTTCTTCTTCTAGTTTTTGCATTTGGGTTCATTTTTTTTTCTCTTTGATCTGGTTTGGGTTTGCAATTTGTATTTTTCTCTTGGATATGTTTTGGTGATTTGTTTTTCTCTCGAACTTTGTTTTTCCTTGTTTTTTCTCTTGAATCTATGGGTTTTGTTTTTAGTTTGCTTTTTTTTTTTTATATCGTTTTTAGTTTGCTTTTGGGGTTTTGGTTTGGGCCTTTGGGGTTGCATTCTTTTTTCCACTTTGATTTTTTGGCATGCGCTTCAAACCGACCCAATTCTAATCAGGTCGGGTCGTTTTACTCCTATCTAAAACACCGAAATATGTCGGTTGGGTCAGTTTTGTAGAGACCCGACCCGATCCGTTAGGAAAATTTTCGTGGGTGGTAAATTGGACCAAATTAATAGCAAATATAGCACCATGTAAAAGAAATTGCAAATATAGCAAAATCTATCAGAGTCTATCTGATAGACTTCGATTATTAGAGTTTATCAGCGATAGAGCTGACTCCGATTATTCAGAGTTTATCAGTGTCTATCGCTAATAAACTCTTGTTGGTATAGGTAGTATCTATCAATTCTTTTTAGCTTATCTTGACCATATTTTGAGGACATGAAAGTATGGTCAAGATAAGCTAAAAAGAATTGATAGATACTACCTATACCAACAAGGTGCACCTTCCTTTTCGGTGGCTCAATCATAGGAACTTTGAAGTTATGTGTGCTTGGCTTGGAGAAGTTCTATGTTGGGTGACCTCCTGGGAATTTTCCTAGGAAGCATGTGAGTAAGGACAAAGCATGCTAAAAGGACCCCGTGTTGGTTTGTGGGGACAGTCTTCAATCTTAGAAAGGTCGAAGCCGGATTCCGAATCCTGGGCCTGAAGCGTTACATATATAGACTTTGATTAGTCAAAGTCTACTTTGAATAATCAGAGTCTATCAGTGATAGACACGGATAGAATCTGACAATAACTTTTTGGTCTTGTACAATTAATTTTGCTATATTTGCAATTAGTTTGAACATGTGCTATATTTGCTATTAATTTGGTTCAATTTGCCATCTATGCAACTGCCCCTTGTTTGTTTATAACAGGTATACTATTTTTATATCATTGATAAAATAAACTACCTAATATTAAATATGAAATTGGAAATATATCATTTATGCTATAAAATTATATTCCTAAAGTACCTAATTTAAAGTATACCATTAATATATACTATTTTTGTTTCATTGATAAAGTATATATCACCGACGTTTTAATATATAATATGTGACTAATATAACATTGTTGTAACATTAATAGTGTCTGGGTTATGTATATATACATAATTCTGACACTATTAAGTACATCACTGACATATGGGGTCTTGTGTTTGTGTTTTTCTTACCAAATATTTTATTGGGTGACAAACGTTTTAGGCCAAGTAGGCTATTATCATAACATTTTTCTTGTAATTAGAATTCAAAAGAACTATTTTACAAAATTAAATCCAAAATAGACAATGGTGTTATTACTAACAATAACCATGCTTAATAAGTCATTGTAATGTCAAGGAATATATAAATAGAACAGAGAATCTAACTTATTCCTTCCAATGGAACCTACACCAGGAATGCCCATGAAAAGTGGTTCCTTTGCTTTGAACAGCCAGTGGGGAATGGTCTGTGATGGAAAAAGATTTTGACCACAAATAGAGCCATTAATTTTTATAGGGAGAAAAAAAATTAACCTTCTAATTTTCTTTCTTTATATATATATATTTTTAGAAAAGAGGAATATTTCGTTAAGGACGTAGGTGAGGAACATACCATCTAGAAAAAGGTCTTCCAATTTAGAGCAATATCACAAGCACTAATAATCAGAAAAAAAAAAAAACATTAGGTCCTGAAGACCAAAGGGTGGCCAAAGATAAGATATCCTCCCATAACGATTGAAAAGAGGATACTTATCGTAGAAAATACGGTTGTTCCTCATAATTGACGTGTTGGGGCAAGAGGAGGCTGTTGTTCAGCCCATTAAATGCATGTTTGGGAGTGATTTGATGAAATGGCTAAAATCAATTTTGTCATATTCGAAATCTCCCTGAAACATATCTTGAATTATTCAAAATCAATTTCATGTTTGATTTTACACTTTTAAACGTGATTTTCTTATCATCAAAATTGATTTTCAATTGTTAAAGACATGTTTTGAAGGAATTTTGAATATGGCGACAAAAGTGATTTTAACCATTTCAAAATCACTCCCAAACATGCAGAAAATAGAACTCGCTAGATTACAATGAATGAAAATATGGTCCATCGATTTTAACCTATCATCTTTTGCCTTCCTTTAATTTTCTTCTTATACTTCTAATGTGTTTGGAATAGCTTTTGAAAATGAGAAAAAAAATATATCAAAAAATGAGTATGGATTTAAAGAGATTAACAATAAATTTTCAAAAATATGTAGTACAGCTAAAAAGTATATTTGTTAAAATGAATAGAATCAAGTGTCAAAAGTGAGCATAATTCAACTGTAATTAACATATACCTTCGATCAAAGAGATCAGATGTTCGAACTCTTTCACACCAAATATTGTTGAACTAAAAAAAAAATCATGTTTTAAGGTAGGCATGCAATACAAATTTATTTATTCGAAAACTTTGCTCAACTCCCTCACATTAGAAGGTGATTTTCTTTAGCCAATATATTGCAGGTTAAAATAGTCCAAGACCATGGAAAATATCTTGGATGCCCGTCTTCTCTATCTAGAAACAAGAAAGCCTCGCTAAGCTACATTACGAATAAAGTTCAAAAGGTCTTGCAAGGGTGGAAAGAAAAGTTATTTTCCACAGCCGGAAAGGAGGTTTTGATAAAAGCAGTAGCCCAAGCAATCCCAACCTACACTCTCACTTGCTTCAAACTTCCACAGGGGTGCTGCCATGACTTGAACAGGCTGATGGCTAATTTTTGGTGGGGCAGCTCTGAGCAAGGGAAAAAAATCCACTGGCTGAAATGGGAAGTAATGACAAAACCAAAGGACAGGGGAGGAATGGGTTTCAGAGACATAAAGCTCTTTAATCAGGCTTTATTGGCAAAACATACGTGGCGTCTGTTAAATAGACCACAATCCCTAATGGCCCAAATTCTAAAAGCTAGATACTATCCTCACGACGAGTTCTTAAAGGCAAAAATGGGAGGTAGACCATCCTATGTTTGGAGGGGGATCATTTGGGGAAGAGAGCTAGCTGTTAAGGGAGGACGGTGGAGAGTTGGAAACGGCGAGTCTATAGACATCTATGACGATCAGTGGATACCGAGGCCAAAAACTTTCAGGCTGTTTTCTCCGCAACGACCATTAACTGATCGTAGAGTAAAAAGTCTCTTTGCAGGTAACCAGTCATGGAATATTCCTTTGCTAACAGATCTTTTTTTGCAGGATGATGTGAACAAAATCCAAGATATCCCAATTGCAGGAGATAGCCACCCAGACACTTTCTTTTGGCATCATGACAAAAAAGGGAAGTATACAGTTAGAAGTGGATATAAACTTGCAGTGGATGATCTCCATGAGGCGTCTTCATCTGCAGAGCCCTCAAACCTTTCTTGGTGGAAGGCTTTGTGGATGTTAAATCTTCCAAACAAACTAAAGGTCTTCGTTTGGCGTGCTAGTCTGAATATTCTGCCCACCATGATGAATCTGGCAAATCGTCATATCAGTAATGATCCCCGTTGTCCTCTGTGTGGAAAGGAAAATGAAACAATGATCCATGCCTTATGGTTTTGTAAGAAGGTAAAAAAGCATTGGGCCCGTTGGAGCCCAGTGCAACATCTCCTTAACTCTCATTATGTTGATGCTCTTGACCTGTTTTGTAGGTGTCAGGAGACTCTCACTACTGATGATTTGGAAATTTTCGCGGCAATTACCTGGTCTATGTGGACTCGTAGAAACAAATATGCTTTCCAGGGCAACAGGAGCTATATCCAGCAGGACTACGACTCTGTAGAGTGGGCATCTGCCTACATTTCAGAATATAAGGAGGTCCAAGCAAAACATCATAGAGACCATCGCGTTAATGAACGGTCGAGAGATGATGATGACCCTAGTCTTACTGCGTGGATCCCGCCACCTCAAAACCAGTTCAAGTTGAATGTGGATGCAGCCTTAGCAAATGGAGATATGGGATCAGGCATAATCATCAGAAATTCGAGTGGAGAAACAATGGCGAGTGCAGAATATTTTAGGAGAACGAGTTGCTCAGTAGAGTGGACAGAAGCGCAGGCTCTTGTGGACGGCGTCCAGTTAGCTGTTGATTCAGGTTTATCACCAGTCTGGGCAGAGACGGATTCCAAAATTGTTTGGAAGTTACTTCATGATCGTGACAATTATCAGAATGAAATTGCTCCCCTAATTCACTGCCTCAAGCTTTTGGCCATAGATAACCATATCAGAGGGTTTTTGCTAACAAAAAGAGAAGGAAATAAAGCGGCTCACCAGTTGGCTATTCATGCTCGCACAACGAAGCACTCTGAAGTTTGGTTAGAAGATAATCCTCCTTGGACTCACAGCATTGTTGCTCAGGATATGCCTCAAATGGCTATCCCAACTTTTTCCTTTGTTTCGGTGTAGTTTTTTGCGTCTTGTTTTATCTTTCTTTTCAAAAAAAAAAAAAAAAAAAAAAAAAAAAAAAAAAAAAAAAGAAGGTGATTTTCTCGGTTGTATTTTTTTACTCATGAAGCAGTACAATCATTTATTTCCTCCAAAAAAGAATTTCATGACTATTTTGTCCATTATTTATTTCCTTTTGCAAGAGTACGTAGAATTATTCGCCTTCCTTTTCTATTTTTCCTTTAGCAAGGGGAAAGTCGTAATCATGACCCAACAACTCGTTGCTGTTCAGGCTATCTGTTGTTATTTTTTTCGTGTAATTAAGATTTCGTTTGATAATCATTTTGTTTTTAGTTTTTTATTTTTAAAAATTATTCTTATTTTCTCCTAATTTTCTCTTATAACTTTTTTCATCTATGTTAAGGACACATTTGAAGTCTTAGTCAAATTCCAAAAACAAAAACAAAATTTTGAAAACATGAGAATGAGGTAGATTACAAAACAAAGAAATTGTTGGGTGGAGGTAGTATTTGTAAACCTACATTTGATGGTTCAGGTCTAATCAAAACCAAAGAAATTTATTTACCACTTATAACCGTTGGATATATACAAGATCAAGATATTTTTATAATTTCTCTCTTACATCCAACGGTGCAAAACTACCAATCACATCGTATCGGTCCCATCGAATAATTTCTCCGTAGTGTGCTTTCGATATTATTTGAGGATGCATTTTACAACCTCTCAAGTCCCAGTTTAGATATAGAAGATATTAGCACACAATTTGTTTACAACGTGGATGATATCAGATCCTTACACAAGAAATAGGAATTGAAGAGAGCCCACTATATAATGTTTTGGTTGAGGCAGCCAATGGGAAACCTCCAATATATCTTTTGTTTTGTTAAGATTTTTTTTTTTTTAATCATAGCTAGCTAGTTACAATTTGTAGTTCCATTTTTTGGGCTACAATTTCTAAAATATATTAGAGCCTTTATGTCAACAGCCAATTTGTTATTACATGTCAAAATAGAAGAAAAGTAAAGCTCTTTTATTACATCAAATATATATATGCATCCTAATGTCACACAAGCCAATTACTTTAAACTCCTCCGGTTGGTTTTCTCAACATAATCGATGAGTTTATCAAGTTCAGCTTCGCTAATGAGATCATCGCCATCCCGATCAGCATAAGCCAAGCCGTAATGAGCTTTATAAAACGGGAGGATCGAACCCAAACAACCGAAAGCCTTGGTCATCTCGCCGACACTAAGAAAACCGTCGCCATCGATGTCGTGCTCCAGGAAAATTTCTTTGATCTGCTCCCGAGTAAAACGCATTTTGGGGGGCTTAGTGTTCTTGTGCCTCAAGTCACTCATCAGCTCCTTCTTATCAAGAACGCCGTCTCTGTTGGCATCACGCAGCTCGAGCACATAGTCTGCTTCCTTCTCGGACAGAGGTCTTTGGAGTGTCTGATAAAGGCTGTCCATCTTGCTGGCTTAGGGTTTTAGTTAGAGAGCTGGTTTTGTTTGATCATTAACCAGTGAAAGAGAGATTGATATTTATTCTGCATTAAAGCCTTAAAGGTCTCTCTTTTTTTCATTGGAATCATATTCCAGTTAATCTTTTGGCCATAGAAAAATGTTTGTGTTGTTTTACAAAAAAAAAAAAAAAAAAAATGTAAAGAACAACATGTGCATGCGCTACCATTTTTTTATTATGAAAAAAAATATGCTTCTTTCAACTACGTATGTGAAAAACATGTAGAGAATGTTACATGAAAGCATGCCCATAATAGGAATTGAACTGTGTAGCTAAACATTGGTTAATAGACGTTTTTACTCAATTTTCTCGACAAATTATTAGTTGCTCCCGGTGCAATGAGACAAGTAGCTAATTTTGTACCGCTGGATATATAAGAGAGAAATTGTAAAAGTACCTCGATTTTGTATCCAATGGTTATTAGAAACAGAAAAATTTGAAGATTTACATTGACGGTTTTAACGAGACGTCCAATTTCGGATGTTTTTCAAAAAATGATAAATGTTATACTATAGAAAATTTTGAAAATTTTAAGAATTTTTTTTGGTTCAATAGTATTTGGAAGTGGAGGGATTCGAATCTCTAACCTCTTAGTCGAAAATACATGTACTCACCTCGATTGTAAGATGAAGATACCCTGTCAATAATTATTATAAAAAGATACATTGACTTGATTTTGTCTTTGGAAAAAAAAAATCCACAAGCATCTTAATTTTACTTGAAATACAGAAGTGGAAGGGCTTTCTAAAATTCCACACCCTGTTTGAATTTTTTATGGGTTGTATTCTTTCTACGTTTATCGTCATCTAAAGTGTAGTAGTTATCCGAAGCACATATTCCAAATTCTTCAGCTGATAAGGATTGGACTTTAGGGAAGAAAAAAGTGTTAAATTTTTTTAAACAATATTTACCTGACCATTTGTTGACCATTTGATTTTTTTAATTGATTTTTTAAAAATTTGTGAATGCTTTCTATATCTATATATCTATATATCTATATATATATTTTATCATGGTAAGTGTTTGAATTCTTAATCAAATTCAAAAAAGAAATTAGCTTAAATTTGTTTTTAGTTTCTAAAACTTAGCTTTGATTTTGAAAACATTTCTAAATAAATAAACAAAGTTAAAAACTGAGTTTATAAGCACTACTTCTATTTATAGGTTTCTATTTTTCTTACAAATATTTTCAAAATTTAGAAAAATGAGTTTTAAAAATTTTTTTATTGAAATTTTGCTAAGAAATCAAATGTTTTCTTGAGAAAGATAAAATCATTGTAAAAAATTGTGAGAAAACAAACACAATTTTAAAAATAAAACCCTAAAAATCAAATGGTTATCAAATGAAACTTAAAACTTTTCAAATATCCATTTTATTTTTTAGAAGAAGATCAAATATCCATTTTATTAAACAGACAATTTTCATATTTTATTCCATTTGAATCTTTTAACTTTTGTTAAACTTTGTTTTTAATATTCTTTGTAATCGTTTGTTTTTCAAAGAAAAAAAAAATCTAAACTTTTAAAATATATATTTTAGTTTCTAAAGTTTTAGGCATAGAAATGAAAGTTCAAGGTCAAAACATGTTAAAAATTAAAAGCAAATTTAGAGATCAAAATGAAATTAAAATCCAACGCATCAAACAAGCATATGCTAAAAAAGTACAAAAATAAAATATTTGAAAAAAAAAGTGAGAGAGAATAGTACCATTCTACAACTTGACAAACTAAAAAATGCCCATACTCCATCACATTGGCGAACAAAATTTCATTAATTATTCAGTTCACTATTATTCAAAGAAAAAAAATCAGGGAAAGTTCTTTATGTCACAATCGATAATTCGCTTCATTTTCAATTAGGCAAAGAAGGTTTTTTTTTTTTTAATTTATAGTTGTGATATACCCTTCTGGTTAAGTATACTAGTTGTACAAAATCAATATAAGTATATATTGAAACTTGTTAAGTATACTAAATACACACAATATTAAATAACAAAAATAATAAATTTTAAGAGTGGAATACATTAAACTCATTTTTTTAAGCATAGAAATGCATAAGCTTATTGATTTCGAATTTCCTTCTTGTATAAAATGATATAAATCTTAAAAGATGTAAATTTTACTAAATGTCTCTGTGTCACGTCCTTGTCCTAGATTTTTTAAAGATGTGACATGTTACCGTAGGTTTGTGTCGTGTGGTGTCGTAATCGTGTCTCGTGTCCATATCTGTGCTTTTTAGGATTTAGCTTTTACTGGTTTCAAGTCTTTGAAACTATTTCTCCACTAGCTAGTACAACATTTGAACCTTTTTTAATGAACAATATCCCAAGAAGCATGAGGAAGAGAGCAAAGTGATTAATGTTTCAATACTCAAGTGCACAATTGGTATTGTTAATATATGTGCATTATATGGTTTTGCATGTAACCTAAACCTAGTAACCTTGTGTTTGGTTAAAATTTTAAAAAATGATAAAAATATATTTATAATAATACAGAGGAATTTTAAAAATTATTTTTATAATACAAAATGGTTAGAGAAATTTCAAAGATGGATAAAAACTAAAAAACATGTTAAGTGCTTTTAAGAGGAAACTTTTATTTAATTTTCTTTCAAAAGTACTTGTAGTTGTAGAATAAATGCTCCATTGTTTTCAAAAATAAATAAATGCTTCATTTATAACATTTTTTCAAGAGACATACGAAGCACATACGAAATGGTAATCCATTCATGGGAAATCCAAGCAAAGAATTTTTAAAAAAAAATTATTTCAACAACATTTAGAAATGAGAAATTCGAACTTTTGACCTCTTGATCGATAGTGACAATTACCACTAAGTTATACTCATTTTAGCTTTGAAGTGGTGTTGGAATGAATTTTGAGATATCTTAAAACTTTAAAGGAAGCGTATATCATTAGGTGGGAACTAAATTAAGGGGTTGAGTTTGTTATTCCTTCTGATTCAAATATTTTTTAAGAAAAAAAAATCTTAAAACACTAATATTTATAAAAATAGTTTTAATTAAAATTTTAGTATATATTGGGTTATATTTTCTTAAAAGTAATTTTAGTCATGAGTTTGTTTGGTTTTTATATATTAGATCAGTGGCCTTGCAGGCTAGTACTAGAGGTGGACTGTGTGGGCTAGAAGAGTGTTAAGTTAACTAGGGTTTGGTGTGTCCGAAGGAAATTAATAACATTTCGAACATAAGACATTGTTTTTCTCATTTCATCATTTCTTTTTTTTTTTTTTTGGAAAAAGATACTTTATTCATGAGTATGTAAGAGACATACAAATTAAAGGGAGAGACTAGAGGAAGGCTCTCCAATTTAAAGCGATAGTTGAAATATCATAATCACAAAAGAACTTGGATTTGGAGCTCCAAGAAGCGGCACTCATGAAGATGTCTTCCCAAAGGAAAGAAGAGGTCTTGGAATTACCATTAAAAATCCTTTTGTTGCGTTCTAGCCAAATATTCCAGAGAATCGAACCAAAAATATTGGACCACATGATGTTACGTGTACTAGCTAAAGTATTATATTATATGGGCTTCCATCTCAAAACCAAATTGACAATGAGTGGAGTGACCTTTGTAGGGTATATATTGTGAGGTCTCCACCAATCTTTTCAATGTGGGATCCTCAATATAAAGGAAGAGCAAGACAATCTCTGATAAAAACTTCAATATATCCTATCTGACTGGTAAGAGAGGACACTTGAATTGCTCAAAATATCATGTCAAAGGACAATGAATGAAAACATGATCCATTGTTTCTAAGTTTTTTTTTTTTTTTTTTTAAGAGCACACACCAATTTTGACTAAGACAAATGAAAGGACAACGATGTTGTACTTTCTCAACTGTGTTCAAGCCTCTAAGCTATAGAGTCCATATAAAAAATTTGCACTTGTTTGGGAACAATGTCAACCAAATTTTACCATAAGTTAATGAGGGTGGATGATTGACTTCACCAGAAAAGATGATGTTTCATAGATGTAATTGTAAATAAACCTTTTGCATCATTGGTCCACAGTAATTTATCCTTACCTACGATAGAAGGTCGCCTCCAACTTTCGGACATAAAATTCCATTGCAGAGCTTCTTCTAATTTCCATCAAAGGTCTTCGAGGAAAAAAATTCCAGGACTCCGAATCATGATTCCACGCCTCCTAAACAGATAATAATTTGGGCTTTAAAGGTAGAAAGCATGTACGTAGGAAGGTTGCTAAGGACTGATTGTACAAGAGTGAGTATGTGCCTCTCTTTGAAATGTAAGTATATTGTCATTTATCAAACTTTCTATGAATTTTCTCAATAATAGGATCCCAAAAAGAGGAGTTCTTCGGGTTACCTCCAAGGGGCATTCCCAGGTAATTAATGGGATGATTAACAGCTTTGCAACCCCAAATATATGTAACTTCAAGAAGTTCATTGTCAGAGAGATTGATACTTGAAATTGTCGATTTCTCTGCAAATTTATTCTCAAGCCAGAAACAGATTAAAAAGCTTTAAGAATATAAAATAAGTTCCTTATTTTTTGAGGCTCAACCGAAGAGAACAATAGAATATCATTTACAAATAGAAGATGAGATACATGGATGCATGACACTATTCCGATTATTAAAGCCTTGAATTAAATTTTTCCTCTATGCATCTTCTAGGAGACGAGATAGGTAATCCATGACAATGACAAAAGAAAAGGAAGACATAGGATCGCCTTGTCTTATACCCTTTTCAGCCCAAATTTTATCCCTTGGTTTACCATTTAGAAGGATAGAGAAACTAACCATTGAGAGGCAAGCATATATCCACTTTAGCCATTTATCATTAAAGCCTTTGAGCCGTAGAGTCGTCAAAAGAAAATTCCAATTAATTTTGTCAAAAGCTTTTTCAATGCCCAAGCTTCAAAATAACACCTTTTTGCTTAGAGCAATTCCAATAATCCACCATCTCGTTTGCCATTAAAATAGCATAGTGATTTGTCTACCATAAACAAAGGCAGATTGATGAGGGGCAATCGTCGTGGGCAAAACCACTTTCAACCTTTTTGCTAACACTTTGGCCAAAGTTGTGTAGATACTAATGGCTAAGCTGTTAGGTCTATAATCAGAAACTTTTGTGGGTTTAAAAACTTTAGGAATGAGTGCAATATAGGTTTCATTTCTAAAAAAATAATCTTGGAACTCAACACATTCATAATACTTTGTTTGAAAATGTTCCAAAACTTTTTAAAGAGTTTGATTGTGAAGCCGTCAGGGCCTGGAGCTTTGTTTTGGCCTATGCACTTGATACAACTCATTACCTCCTGCTCGCTAAAAGGCTTAGTGAGCTCATTTTCCTGTTCATTACTCTCTCCCCATTCATTTGAGGTTGCCTGATGGTTTCTCTTGGTGGATTTCTGTGATTTATGGTCCCGCTAGCAGAAGACGTAGGAAGGCAAAATTGTCTTAATTTACTTTCAAAGGCAACGTCTTAATTATTTATTTGGCCAGTTTTTTAGACTTCTAGATTATTTTACTTTGGAAGGCACAATTACCTTCCAAAATTGACGGTCACATTGGTGAGGCTGACAATTTTACATCATTAGATGTAGAAGAGAGAAATTGCAAAAGTGCTTCGAATGTGACCATCACATTAATAACCGTTGGATGTGAATTCAAAATCGTGTATGTCTCATAATAACCATTGGACCCAAATTCAAAGCACTTTTGTAATTTCTCTAACAATATAATATTGTCGTTTTCAAGAGAGAACTCGAAGCCAAAATCAACATTGGGAGGATGTGATTTCTCTTGTTGCTTCTTGGGTTACAAATTCAAAAGTTTTTTCTGATTATGATACTTCACTTATAGCTTTAAATTGGGAATCCTTCTTGTAGCTATTTCCATATGTTCCTTACATTCGTTTTTAATAAAGTTTTCATTCTCTAAAAAAAATATAATATTGTCCAACAGTACTAAACCGTCAGTCATTATAGTGGTCTTTTTGAATAATTTTTCGTTGTGAAATTCATGAACGACGACTTGATCCTTCCAATCAACACTCATAAAATAAACACAACATATAATTCTTTAAAAGAAAAAAAACACTAACATATATTGGATGGTCGGAAGCACTTGCCATTCAATAGCTAAAACAAAGAAGGGCTAGCTAGCTAGCCTCCTTTACATTTTATTTATGCAGAACATGAAAACTCCAAACTTGAGAGTAAAGTGAAATGCATGGAAGGGATGAAATTATTAGCAAACTGAGGAAATTACATATAGCCTCTCAGTGCTTCCTGTGCTGGAACCTCTCGGCATAGTCGACAAGCTTGTCGAGCTCGTCCTCATCGATGAAGCCATCGCCATCAGCATCAGCATGAGCCATACCATAGTGAGCTTTGTAGTAAGGAAGGATACTGCCGAAGAACCCGAAGGCCTTCACGAGCTCGCTGATGCACAAGTGACCATCTCCGTCGAGGTCGTGCTCTCTGAAGATCTCTTTGATCTCCTCCCGGGAGAGTTTTAGCTTGCTTGATCCAAGAGACATTTTCTCAGAATTGATCTGATTTTAGTGTGTTTTGCAAAACGTTTTGTGTTTTTTGTTTTGCTTGGTGATCGATGTGAGGTTGTGGGGGGTATTTATAGTACAAATCTACCACTTCTTTACATTCATATTGGCATCATAGAATCTTTTTTGAAAATTAAATTATTACATAGCGTAAAACTTTTAATTTTCTTTTCTTTAGAATATGGTTTTTGAATTCCCATGATATTTTAGAACATGTACTTTTTGTCTTTTGAGTGGACGGAGAATTTCTCCAGAAATAAATAATGAATAAATAAATAAAACCATCAATTTTGGTACATACAAATAAAATATATATAGATATATTTTTTTTTCTCTATAGTGGATGTTCTTATTTTCTTGTCAAAAAGTCTACAACTATCCCAAGACGAACTTGGAAAGATGAACGGTTTT
Organism: Luffa acutangula; assembly: GCA_036850905.1. Lineage (NCBI taxonomy): Eukaryota > Viridiplantae > Streptophyta > Magnoliopsida > Cucurbitales > Cucurbitaceae > Luffa > Luffa acutangula. Next base: position 2,807,703 of record CM072092.1, on the reverse strand, counting down.
TCTTATTAAATTCAGATGGAACACACAAGACGTTTGGTTGTCAATACTTTTGATTTCATTCACCAAAAAAAACTCACACACATCAGTTGAGATAGTTGTCCTTACTCAGCTTGTATACCATAAATATTTCATTTTTCAATCATGTAAGACTTTGTTTTCACTCGTAATATAATGATATATTGTCTACTCAAAAGATAATTACACCCTAAACTATTATTGTTTTTTAAATACTTTTACAAAAGTACAATATATTTCCATTCTTTTTTAAAGTAAAGATTCATTTTCTAGCACCAAGAGTTAAATTTCAATTTTTGTTTTTAAAATTTGTAAGTTGCCTTCTTATAGTTGGACTTTGAGAATTTTGTTGTTTAATCAGTATGTATTTTTACCTTCTTATTTTTGTGGCTAAGTTTTTATGGTTGGAGTTTAGCATTTTCAATATAGCTTGATTTTGAGTACCATGTTAATTAATTTTCATATGATTTATTGGTTGGTTCATGGAAAAATTTGTTGTTGTTTTTTTAATATATAATTTTGAACATAGATTAATTTTACTACGTACACGAATTTAGGATCCAATTCGATGAGATTAGTAAGTAAGCTAAACATAAACTCACATAAACCCAAGCATTATAGTATGGAGTGACAACTCATTATTCTTTTGTTATCTTGAGTACTCAATTAACGCTCCAAGGCAAATGATAGAGAAGATGCATCCAAAGGAAAATGAGAGAGATGCTCTTGCCAATTTGCATCTTATCTTTTCTGCTTTTATTCTCAAAAAAAAGTTACCATATTGGAGTGGTATTTGTTATGGATACGTCATAGATTCTAGATTCTAATTGCAAAAAATATATTAGGGAAATTACAATAGGTGATAAAATTAGTTTTCATTTTTTTAAAATTTGTTAGCACATATAATTAATTTGCAAACGCGACCATTGTTTTGTTTGTATATAGCTGATAGTATATCATTGATAAAATAAACTAATATACCTAATATTAAATATGAAATAATTGAAATATATCATTTATGTGATAAAATATAAGGTTGTTATTGTAATGGGTAGCTATTTAAAGTTTGTTATTTGCAAATATAGCAACTTTTAAAAAATTTTGTAAATATGACAAATTTATCAATGATAGACCGCTATCACTGATAGACTTCAATCACAATGCATGTAGTCTATCAACAATAATTGCAATTGTGATTAAAGCCTATCGTTGATAGGCTTTAATTTTGTTATATTTGCAAATAGTTTTGACAAATCTATCACTGATAGACTTCAATCACAATGCATATAGTTTATCAGTGATAAATACCATCACTGATAGAATTATAGTCTATCAATGATAATTGCAATCATGAATAAAGTTGTATCATTGATAGACTTTAATTTTGTTGTTATATTTGCAAGTAGTTTTGACAAATCTATCAATGATAGACTCCGTCACTGATAGACTTCAATCACAATGCATATAATCCATCAATGATAGACTACTATCATTGATAGAATAAAGTTTATCACTGACAGACTTTTATCACTGATAGACTTCAATTTTACTATATTTTCAAATAGTTTTAGATTTTGTTATATTTGCAAACAATCCTAAAATATATTCCTAAAATACCTAATATAAACTATACCATATATATATATACACATACTATTTTTGTACATTCTTATATTTGTGCTTTTCTTTTCTTACCAAATATTTTATTATGTGACCAACGTTTTAGGCCAAATTGGCTATTATTTTAACATTTTTTTATTAATTAGAATTCAAAAGAATTATTTTACAAAATTAAATCCAAAATGGACAATGGTGTTATACTTACAATAACCATGCTTTAATAAGTCATTGTAATGTCAAGGAATATATAAATAGAATAGAAAATGTAGCTTATTCCTTCCCATGGAACTTACACCAGGAATGCCCATGAAAAGTGGTTCCTTTCCTTTGAATAGCCAGTGGGTTGGGAATGGGCTGTGATGGAAAATGATTTTGACCACAAATAGAGCCATGAATTTTTACAAGGAGAGAAAAAAAATTCACCTTCTAATTTTCTTTCTTTATATAATTAAGAGAAATTTGGAGGTATGGCAGTTTAGTGGGGTGAAACTGAAACACAGCCAAAATAAAAAAACAAATGAAAAATGGCTACACATGATGGGTGCTTGATTCTTGAATGGCATCCCGACTTGCATTATACCCATTTTACCCCATTGTAAGATTATTGGGATATCATCCATCGTAAATTCCCCCAACAACCGTAACATCCACCCGCAAGAACCCCAACAATTGTATCTGGTTTTCCCCCACAACAAACTGAATCTTTTTTTAAAAAAATAATAATAAATTCAAACGGTATCTCTTTAAAATAATAAATTCAAACGGTATCTCTTTCAAACCCATACTTGCCTGCAGTGACCTCCAACAAACAAAATCTCTTCAAGATAAACAAAAAAAAATTCTTATCAGCAGCAAATTTGAACTCGCAAATTGGAACTACTTGCGTGTAGTGGATAGACCTAACATCGTTCGACGCAATAATCAACATATGCCAGGTACACTGTGTTATCCAAGGTATCCATTCTGATATTTTCACGTTTGTCACATATGTCTCTATCAAACATTACGATACTGTTCAATGGAAGGTGGGATGAAAACAACCGCTACCATGATTTCATGTCTATGAATGTGCCAACCTCCATAGAATGCACGACAGGAATGTTTACTGAATGCATTCGAAGCAAGATTTTTTCGTCTAGTAACCATGTGATCATACGCTTAACCATGTATAGGAATGTGATCAATAAATCAAACATAATTATGATCACTGACGACACAGATGCTGCATGGTTCATGTCAAACATCATTGATGGGATCAATAACTTTTTTTTTTAATGCACACAATTTAGCCATTACATATATGAAAATACAGAATATGCAATTATAATTTTCAAACTCACACACAGTAGATGCATATTTTTTTAAATGCCCACAAATACCCAGTAGTCAGTAAATGCATACTTTTTTTTAATGCACACAAATATCCCGTACTAAATTCAAACTAACACACACTCAATATTCTTTTTTATAAGTTCAAATCTTTTTTAAATTTGATTTGACACTTGGAAAAATTGCATTGGGATGATTCAAATACAGTATCACTTTATATTTTGTTGGATTTCATTGTTTATTTCTGTTCTTGAAGAATGGGGTTCTGTGTGGTTTTCGTGTACAGATTTTTTCTGGGGGATTTTGATGTGTTTTTCTTTACGTTCTTTACTATAATGTTAGGTTTTTCCAGATTGTTGCGTTAGATTTTTTGGATGGAATAGATTTAGATGGTTTTGAATTTTCAAAACTGCATCCTCGATTTGGCGAGTAACAGATTTAGATGGTTTTGAATTTTTAATATTGAGATATTACAACGTTCATTTTTCTGCTTAAAACTAGGATTATATTGTTTTTTTTTCATTGAAGGGTATTTTGGTCTGTTTATAGGAATTAGCGAATTTCCTATTATATCCTTTTGCCATTTTCGCAAGAATAAAGATTTTTGGCTTTTTTTTCAAAACCACCTTTTTATTTTAGCCATTCCTGCGGTTATCCCTATAATTAATCTTTCTGTTTTCAAAATTTAGGAAGGATATTTTAAAATTAACTTTCTTTCATATAATTCTTTTTTAACATAAGATGAGCTTTACTCCATCCCTCGTTTGCATTGATAAATGTTCTGTTTTCTTTTTTCATTTTCAGAACGGAAGATTGTTCTTATATCTTGATACCAAATAATGTTTTGACAGATGCTAAGATTTCCAAGTTCGAATAAAATACATTTCAATGTGTCATAGTTCCCAATCATTTCGTGACATCGGACGGGACTGAACCATCAACGATGGAGGGAGCAAATACACACGGGAAAGAAGCTTAGATAAGAGAATACGGTCTTGCAGTTGTCCAAGCATTCAACTCTAATTAATTTGGTGAAACAAACCTTTTAGAATCTATAAAACTTTTTTTTAAATAAATAAATAAATAAAATAGTGAGGAATAATCATACACGTGACCTAACATTTCTAACCTACTCTAGTTTTTGTTAAGTAATTTATTTATAAATATAATAAAACCACACAATGAGGATCTAGAATTTTATGGGAGAGGTTGCTTAAATTAGAGGTGCATTTTAACTTTTTTTAAAAATTTGAAATGAAGTATAGGTGGAAATTTGAATGAAGTTATTAATATCTTAACTAGTTGAGTTATATTGCATATGTTCGTATTGATAAGGGTGATACCAGGAATGAGGGAAAATGTTACTTTTTTTTTTCTTTAAATAGAAATGTTACTTTTTTTTAGTTCAACATGTGGGAGTGAAGATTTGAATCTCTAATTATATATTCAAAGATATATAAATTAACTAGTTACGTTGTATTATGATTAGGTTGACAAATGTTTTTTTTTTCCTTTAAATTAAATTACTATCTATAAAATTTGCCTAAATTTATTGAAGTTCATCATTTTTTTAAAAAAAAATTTCTTTAATATTTTTTTAAAAAAAATTAATACAAGGTGTCAAATGTTTTTCAATCAAGTTATTACTAAATAACATTTTTTAAATTCAATAAGGAGTAGAAATATGGGATTTCAATTTACTTTTTTTAAACGTTGTGATCAAATATTAAATCTTTACTTCACCGGATTAAAAAATGAACGCAATCATACCTAAATATATTTTATAAATGTACCAACCATTAATTCGAATGACATAAAATTGTAATGATCACATGATCTCTAATTTGAATCCTCATTCTTACATATTATAAAAAGAGAATTTTAAACAATTTCAAAGAGAGAGAAATCTTCAGTGTATTCACACTTGTATTATTTCAATAAAGCTTGGAGTATTTATACATCAAGAGTAACTGCCTTTACACAAGAAACAGAAGGCTAGTTATAACAGAAGATTTTAACAGACTTATCCAACTAATTACAACAGATAAATACCATTTCCCATTATTATGCCCCCTCAAACTGATGAAGAATCCTTCAGAAGTTTGGAACAGAATTGTTGAAATAAGGCTGCAGTAAGAGGCTTTGTAAACAAGTCTGCAATCTGAGAACAGGAGGAAATATGTTGAACCTGCAAATCACCTCATACAACTTTTTCCCTTACAAAATGGTAGTCGATCTCAATATGTTTACTCCGGGCATGAAATATAGGATTACGAGCAAGAGCCAAGGCAGAAGAATTGTCACACCACAGAACCGGCGGCTTAAGTAAAAAGATATGCAAATCACATAAGAGTTGTCGAATCCAGTACAATTCAGCTGCTGTTTGTGCCAACGATCGATACTCAGCCTCAGTAGACGATCGAGAAACAGTATTTTGTTTCTTGGCAGACCATGAGATAGGAGATTGCCCAAGGAAGATAACAAATCCCGAAGTGGAACGACGATCAAGAGAATCACCAGCCCAATCCGCATCACAAAAGGCATGAAGATCAAGAGCTCCTTTTGAAAACAAGACTCCTTGATCCCGAGTACCACTGAGGTATCTCAAAACTCTTTTGACAGCAGAAAAATGAGAATCAGTAGGACTGTGCATAAATTGGCTTACTTTACTCACTGCATAGGTGATATCTGGTCGGGTGAAAGTAAGGTATTGCAACGAGCCTACAATTTGTCTGTATAACAGTGGGTCTGAAAATGGTGGAGAAACAGTATGAGAATCATAAGAGGAAGACATAGGCGTGCAACAGGACTTGGCGCCAATCATCCCTGTCTTTTCAAGCAGATCCTTTAGGTACTTTGTTTGTGTGACATGGAAGCCAGAGGTACAAGTACGAACTTCCAGTCCAAGAAAATACTTCAGATTCCCAAGATCAGTTATTTGAAACTCATTTCCAAGGTGATGTTTAAGTTCATTAATATAGCACAAATCAGAACCAGTGATTATAATATCATCTACATACAATAGTAAGTAAGTCTGAGACCCTCCTTCGGCCCTTACAAATAGAGAAGAATCGGCCGAGGATGCTATATAGCCCAAGGTCAACAAGTAAGTTGTGAAACGTTCAAACCATGCACGAGGAGCCTGTTTAAGGCCATAAAGAGACTTATGTAACTTACAGACATATGAGGGATGAGACACATCTTTGAACCCCGGTGGTTGAACCATATAGACATCCTCTTTGAGAAAACCGTGTAGAAACGCGTTTTTAACATCCAACTGCTGTAAGGACCAGCCAAAATGAGCTGCTAAGGTGAGCACTAGGCGGACAGTGGTTTTCTTGACAACAGGACTAAAGGTCTCATCAAAATCTATTCCTTCTAGTTGATTATATCCCTTAGCCACAAGACGTGCCTTGTAGCGTGCCACAGAGCCATCCGGATTATATTTAGTACGAAAAACCCACTTACACCCAACTATGTTCATTTCATCATTTGGAGGAACTAGACTCCATGTATTTTGGCTTTGAAGAGCAAGAAATTCATCAAGCATAGCTGTGGGATTTTAGAGGCAGCAGTAAATGAAGTTGGTTCGGTCAACACGGTGGATATAGAAGCATTGAAAACTTTCTTTTTAGAAATACCAGACTTTGATCGAGTTGTCATCGGATGAGCATTTGAAACAATGGATATAGTGGCTGTAGATGGAATATTAGGCGCAGGCTCTGGGAGTTTTGGAGAGGAAACAATAGGTGCAGGGATTGGGAGGTCTTTAAATAGGATAGGAGGTAGGTTCTGAGAGGTCTGGAGAAGAAATATTAGATGCAGGGTTTGGTGAGGTAGTATGAATATTGGGGCCAAGTGAAATAGTAGATGGAGGCTCATTTGGTGAAGAGGGAAGGGTAGTTGGTATAGGCTCAGTATGTGAAGTTTGCAAATGGTCAGAACATGGGGAACACGGTGTACATGGAGGCGGATTCTGGGGAACACGATTCTGAAAAAGAGAGATAAGAACAGCTGGATTTGGGGAATAAGAGGTAGGTAGGACATCATGTGACGTTGGATCAATGACATGGTTAGCAAAGGGGAAGACATCTTCATGAAAAATAACATGCCGGGATACAATCATCTTTTTGGTAGCAAGGTTGTAACAAAGATACCCTTTATGTTCAAGCGTATAACCCATGAAGACATGTTGGCTAGTTTTAGGCTCAAGCTTATGTGAGTTGTAGGGTTTTAAACTAGGATAACACACACACCCGAACACTCGTAGATGAGACAAGTCTGGTGCATACCCAAACAACTTTTGAAATTGAGACATATAGCCAATAGAGCTAGTTATAACAGAAGACTTTAACAGACTTATCCAACTAATTACAACAAATAAATATCATTTCCCATTATTAAATTTGTAATGGGTGACAAATAAGAATTATATAATTGCAAATATAATACAATGTAAAAAAAAAAAAAAATTGCAAACATAGCAAAATCTATCAGAGTATATTACTGATAGACTCTAGTTAATTAGAATCTATGAGATAGACTTTGATTATCAGAGTTTATCGATAGACTCTGATTAATAAGAATCTATCAGTTTACTGATAGGCTCCGATTATTCAGGTGTCTATTGCTGATAAACTTCGATTGATCGAAATCTATTAGTGACTATCATTGATAGACTTTGATCAATCCTTGAAGAATTTGTTGGTAGAAAATTTCTTCTTTTACCGAATTGGAGATTTTTGAAAACCATGATTAATAGATATAGCTATTAATGTAATTGGTTATATAACTAATCAATATGCAGCTGTTATAATCCATATGTGACATTTTTTTTTTACAACACATGGCTACAAAATTTGAACTTCTAACCTTATGATACAAATTTTATACTAATTGAGCTATATTCGAAAAGAGAGTAAAGTTAATCAGGGTAGTTTGTTGGTAGGAAATGATATTACAAAATTCAAACTGATTGATTGTTTTGATACTATTTTGAATCACTATACAATCCAAAAACTTATATTTTTTTTTTGGGAGATCCAAAAACTTATATTAATTTTTTTTTTTTTTTTTGAGAGATCCAAAAACTTATATTAATAGGTTACCGTAAGTTTAATTTTTATGAGAATCTTGCACGCTTTCTAGTTTGGATTGTAACAAAGTTAATAATAAAATCTACTTCAACTCAACAATTGATGATGAAATCACCAAGTGAAACTAGTTAGAGATTGTTTGGTAACGTTTCAATTTATCGTTTTCTATTTGATCTTGTTTTTAATTTTTGAGAAGTACAAGCATTCAGCAACGGTTTTCCGTTTCAGTTTTCTCATTTTGAAGAAACCTTCCTAAAATTGTATAACACTGAAATTTAGGCTCAAATAACCATTTTTTTTTTTTTGTTTTTATGATTTTTGAAAATTATGATTCTTTTCTCTCATGGTTTTCATCCTGGTTAAGGATCTATTTGAATTCCAAGCCAAATTCCAAAAACAAAATCAAGTTTTTGAAAACTATTTTTTTTTTTTTCCAAAATTTGACTTGGTTTTTGAAAAATAAGAAAGAAAGTAGATACTAAAGCAAATAAACTACTTATAAGTGAAAGTAGGTGTGTGTAAGCTTAATTTTCAAAAACCAAATGGTTATAAAAAACAGAAATTATGTCTGATGACCATCTTCAAGGCCCATTTTTCGTAAATGTCCAAGTTAGGTAAATTTTTCTGATTTAGATTTTCCATTTTTTTTGGGACAAATTTACCCTTTTGGTTTTTATCTCTCCTCAATAAGTTTTCTCCCTACTATCTCTCTTCATTCAATAATATGCTTCATATTATCTCTCTTATTTCAATAATATGCTTCATACTATCTCTCTTCATTCAATAATATGTTTCATATTATCTCTCTTCATTCAATAATATCCCACCCACAATTTCCTGATTTTGAGGCATTTATGGATTTTTTTTAATAAATACGTTTTAATTTTTCCTTTTTTAAAACAAAATTTGTCTCAATCTCATCGACACTATTTGGTCATTTTTTTCCCAAATGTTGAACTTTCTTTGTGATGAAAAACATTTATCAGATATCAAATGTTTGCAATTTTTTTTACTCTAGCCATAATCTAATATATGTAATTCATATACATCGGGATATAATAGGCATACAGAAGACAATTCATGGAAAAAATCTCAGCAATTATATATATATAATTAGTATAATAAAATTATACATCTGTATTTATCAAATGTTTGCATTTTTTTTTACTCAACCTGTGACTGCATGGTGCTAAGGTAAGTAAGAGAACGAAGTTGCCAACAAGCCAAGTCCTAAACTTTGAACCATTACGAGATTGTATATATAAATTAAACAACAATTCCCGGTCTGGCGGTCCGACCGGGTTTGAACTGGGAAAATTCAACATTTTAAGGCTAAGTTCGCTCGAGATTCTCAGTCGGGCAGTCCGGCCGGGATATGACCGGGAAAAAATCAAATACAAAAGATATGAAATCTTTTGTGTGTTGTATGAGTTTTTTTTTTTCAATTTATATTTTTTTGAAGGGTTAAAATTAATGTAGTTGTTGATGCCAAAATTTGGCCAAGGGACTCACCTGACCTTCACGTGACATCGACGGTAAATTTATTTGAATGTGGAAGACGTGGCCTGCAAAACAACGGCAAATCAAGAGAAAATTAAGCACCGGTGTGGTGTTTGCCACACCGACTCCGATGCTTAAGTCAGTCGGGGAGATCGTAAGTGAGGCAAATACAATAGTAGTATAGAGGAAGAAAATAGATACCAAATGGAGTCCCCCTGACTTGGGGAGAACCTCTTCTATTTATAGCTGAAATTAGGGTTTTCCCCCTCCTTTTAGGAGAGTGAGTAGCCCTAGAGATTGATTTAGGCCCCTTGGGCCTTCGTGGGCTTGTTTCCCTGTCTTTCTTAGAGCTAGGTCCAAATTCACTCATAACATTAAGCCCCCACTCTTTGAATTGGAATTCAGGGGTGGCCTGTTGCTATAAGTCAAACGCCTTAAGCCCAATTTAAGAGTATAATTCTCATTTGTGTCGATTTGTGTGTTGATTTCCTCTTCACTTCACTTGGGCAGCTACATAAGTTCTCCTGAGTTCAAATATTCCAAGGCTAGCCTTAGATGCTTTATCATGAGGGTTCTCCTTTTCATTTGGTTATGGTCAGCTTCAAACTTCGGATGATCAGCTTCAGCCCTCAGAGGGTTAGTCTCGGTTCCGTTTCCTAACCTCCTCGGTCAACTCCTATTGCCTTTTTTTTAATATGGAAGTATATCCCTTCTTGCTTTTTGTTTGATAGGGAGTGCATATCCCCTCTTTGGGGTTTATGCTCGAACTTGGCAAGATGTGTCCAACCAGATGAGTTGAGATAACCTGTGGCCTTGAGGAGGTTGTGGAGATGCGTCAAATACTATGGAAAAATGTTGGGCCTTTAAGGGTGGAGCTCGACCTTGGCCTCTGGATGGTCGACCTCGGCCTTACCATGAGGTCGACCAGCTCCTCTGCGTTGTTTGCTTGCTTGTTTTCCATCCCAATGGTGCCTGCACTCAGTTGGGGACTTGGGGAGGTTGAGGGCATGTGCTAACCTCTCTTCAAGTGTCTGTGTCCATTCTAGGGGTGCGTACACTCTTCCGGGGAAAAGCTTGGGGAGGCCTAGGAAGTTCCCGGGCCTCTCTTCAAGCATCGTGGTCATCCCAGGGGTGCGTACACTCTTCTAGGGAAAAACTTGGGGAGGCCTAGGAAGTTCCCGATCCTCTCTTCAAGCATCGTGGTCATCCACGGGTGCGTACACTCTTCTAGGGAAAAGCTTGGGGAGGCCTAGGAAGTTCCCGGGCCTCTCTTCAAGCATCGTGGTCATCCCAGGGGTGCGTACACTCTTCTGGGGAAAAGCTTGGGGAGGCCTAGGAAGTTCCTCGGGCCTCTCTTCAAGCATCAGGGTCATCCCAGGGGTGCGTACACTCTTCTGGGGAAAAGCTTGGGGAGGCCTAGGAAGTTCCCGGGCCTCTCTTCAAGCATCGTGGTCATCCCAGGGGTGCGTACACTCTTCTGGGAAAAAGCTTGGGGAGGCCTAGGAAGTTCCCGGGCCTCTCTCCAAGCATCATGGTCATCCCAGGGGTGCGTACACTCTTCTGGGGAAAAGCTTGGGGAGGCCTAGGAAGTTCTCAGGCCTCTCTTCAAGCATCGTGGTCATCCCAGGGGTGCGTACACTCTTCTAGGGAAAAGCTTGGGGAGGCCTAGGAAGTTCCCAGGCCTCTCTTCAAGCATCATGGTCATCCCAGGGGTGCGTACACTCTTCTGGGGAAAAGCTTGGGGAGGCCTAGGAAGTTCTCGGGCCTCTCTTCAAGCATCATGGTCATCCCAAGGGTGCGTACACTCTTCTGGGGAAAAGCTTGGGGAGGCCTAGGAAGTTCTCGGGCCTCTCTTCAAGCATCATGGTCATCCCAGTGGTGCGTACACTCTTCTGGGAAAAGCTTGGAATCTCATCCCGAGGGTGCGTACACTCAGTCGAGGTCTTGGAATCTCATCTCGAGGGTGCGTACACTCAGTCGAGGTCTTGGAATCTCATCTCGAGGGTGCGTACACTCAGCCGAGGTCTTGGAATCTCATCTCGACGGTGCGTACACTCGATCGAGGGCTTTGAAGGACCCAACATCTGCAATGGTCAGTTTACAAATATGTTTTTCACAAACGAGTGTATCATTAAGTTTCTAGCCAATCAAGCTATAATAAGAGCACATACTAAAAGAAAGTACTAGCTCAAGAATATTATTCTAGACATAAAAACAGAATCAAGTAGCTTATGAGCAAAAATGCTAAATCCTTGGAGATGCGATAACATAAATACCTGGATCAAGTTCTTTATGGAACTGAGTATGGTTTTTATGACCACAAAGTGATGAGGCCAAATTTGCTGCCTTTCTGACTGTTTTATTTAATTAGGGAAACATATTCCTTGTGCAGCCCCCTACTCAAGCAAGGTTTTTCTCGAAGTAAAAGTTGTGCTTGAGTAATCGATGGTGACATACCTTAGCGTTTTCATGTCTCATAACTCTCCTTTATTGGCTTTTGTGGGCGTCGGCCTCCTACGGCTCAACCTCAGCTCCTTGCATGTCAGCTCTGTCATTGTCACTGAGACCTTCAACATCATCATTCTCGAGCGCTTGTCGACTCTGCTAAGGTCGTACCATAAATCAAGTTCCTTGGAGAGTATAGGTTTTTTCACTTTTCCAATGACATTTTGTTGACTCAGCTACTCAGCAGGAGCTCCATTTTTCCTCCTCGTGAAATAATGTTAGTAGATAACATTATGTAGATATGAGGAAAAGACCAAAATGTTAAGCCTTATGAAACGGTAAAAACCTTTGTTGGGCTAATATGAGCTATCTTCAGACCTCTTGAATTTCTCACTCCATATTGTTGAAATAAATAACAAACTCCATCATATTTGTAGTCAGACATTTATGAATATGCCATAGAACAATTTATGTTCAAGTAAACTTCATTTACAATAGTCTACTTTTAATTCCAATTCTTTATAATGATGCATCCATTTGTTAGAGCAAGATGAAATAGGCTAGACATGTATCTTTTCACCCATAAAACAGTGCTTTACAAGACAAATTAAAAAGTTTCACAGTCGTGAATAAACTATTTTGAAATTAAAAGCCAAATAGAGGGAGAGAGGAGTTTTTTCTCTTTTTTTATAGGAAACGACCGGGGGAAATTGAAACAATTGCACGACGAAATAATTACCACATTATATATCAAAAGTCAGCCAATACACGACTTATAAACATGAGTTAGTACAAATTTAAGGTTTTCAACTGAAGGAAAGCATACTTGTATGAATGCTAATGGAACATCAAGAACCCAGTGACATGACAAGTTACTTAAGTCATATCTAAATCCATATTATGACTTATTCTGTGCTAAATAGAAACTTATCCAAAGAAGGTGATCAGCAGAAATTTTCTATAAGACCCCACTTGACCATCCATCATTGGGAAATAAGAACAAGGCAAAATCGATTCCAGTGGTCTTCAAGGTTATAAAGACAAAGATTATGTATCTTTCAAGGTATAGGTAAATGCATGGCCAGAGAGGAGGAGAGCTAGATATTTTTATTAAGAAAAGAGTGATGCAGTAGGCTCATTGGCAATCAATAGCACCAAGAAAAAGCATTTTGAAAATTAGAAACTTACCTCCTTTCTCCTTGCTTTTGATATTAAACCTTCATGGGCTTTTTCCTTTATCAAATTCGTAGATGGTCATTGTAATACTCCCACAAGTATCAATAAATGCCCCACTACCGTTGCTAATCATCACCAGCCATCAGAAAAATCACAGTTATCCAAAAAAAAAACGAGAAGGTTTTGTCGTTACTTGAGTGAAAACCTCCGACCGATGCACGCTATTGCTCGCGACTTCCACTTTCGGCGTCATCACGCTGCTGCCGGCGAGGTTCACATAGTTGGAGGGAGTCTAGACGAGCGGCGGCGATCATGTCGGCTAGGTCTCTTTTCCTTTTTTTTTTTTTTTTAAACAGTGGGCTTGTCGCAAGGTATGCCATTGGAAGGCTTTTTGATCATATTCCTAAATTGGAATCTGCAGGTGTTCCTGAAAGTTTCTTCCCCCAAAGAGCATAAACAACATATTGAGTAATTCCATCGTGATTGTTGGATTGGAGCTTCACTGAAAGTTTGCATTCACGTCTCCACAGACGGCGCCAACTGTTGAAATTTATTTGAATGGGGAAAATTAAGCACCGGTGTGGTGTTTGCCACAAGGCAAATACAATAGTAGTATAGAGGAAGAAAATAGATACCAAATGGAGTCCCCCTGACTTGGGGAGAACCTCTTCTATTTATAACTGAAATTAGGGTTTTCCCCCTCCTTTTAGGAGGGTGAGTAGCCCTAGAGATTGATTTAGGCCCCTTGGGCCTTCGTGGGCTTGTTTCCCTGTCAGTAGTAATTATTTTTTGAGAATGTTCATGAAAAGGTGGGTGAAAAAGTGGGTAAAAAATTAATTACACTTGTATTTATTACATTGGGGACATATGAGTAATTTCAACCCCTTGCTTACATCATCTTCATCATCAAGGGGTTCAAAAAAAACTTTTTTCTTAGAAGGGGTCAAATTTTCAAACCAAAAACTTCAAGGGGTCATTTTTGTAATTAGCCCTGAGTCTATCCGTGAGCTCGATTTCACGTGTTTGATTTTATTCTTTTAGAATACTTTGTGGGTCAAATGGTTTGTTAGGTTTGAAATTAGTTAGTTGAGTTGGTTGGATTTAATTCTTATCATTAATGGGAATTGAGGAAGGATAGGGATGACTTTTTACATTGTGGGTCCCACCAAAAAGTAGTTAACTTTATATAAAATAGGTTAAAAAAACAAGTTTTTAGAAACTAGGTCAATTTTGAAAACCCAAAACTTATTTGGGTTAATTTTGACAATTTCCCAAACAAGAAACTAGAAGAAAGAAAAAAAAAACCATAACCGTCTTAATTATTTGGTCATCATGTTTTTAGACTTCTTAATTTAATATAGAAGACCTCATCTTAATTATTGATTTGGTTAGATTTTTAGACCTCTAAATTAATTTACTTTGAAAGGCACTATGGTTTTGTTAAGCTCATAAATGGAGCTTGATCCTTCCCATCAGCACTCACAAAATAAACCCAACATATAATTCGATAAATGAAAGCAGTTTCCATATGTTGTTGAACTTAAAAAGAAAAACAAAAGCAGAACTAACTAGTTAGCCCGCCCTCCTTTTCTTTTTATTTATACACAAACATTAAAACTTCAAACTTGAAAGTAAAGTGGTGCATGGAATAATGACATATAATAAGTGAACTGAGGATAAAAATTTACACAGCCTCAGCACTTCTTGCGCTGAAACCTCTCGGCATAGTCGACGAGCTTGTCGAGCTCGTCCTCATCGATGTAGCCATCACCATCAGCATCAGCATAAGCCATTCCATAGTGAGCTTTGTAGAAAGGAAGCACACTGCCGAGGAAACTGAAGCACTTCATCATCTCGCTCATGCTCAATACACCATCTCCGTTGATGTCGTGCTCTCTGAAGATCTCCTTCATCTGTTCCCTGGAGAGTCGCAGTCCGCTTGATGCATTAGACATTTTCTTAGAAATGATCTGATTTTAGTGTGTTTTTGTATAACTTTTTGTGTTTTTTCTTTTGCTTGGAGATTGGTGTAAGGTTGTGGAGGTATTTATAGTACAACTCTGTCACTTCTTTATAATCATATTGGCCTCATAGAAGAATCTATTCTCAAAATTAAAGTATTACATAGCTTTGAACTTTTAAATTTCTTTTTTTTAAGAATATGGTTTCCCCATGATATTTTTAAACATGTACGTGATACTTTTTTTTTTAGGCTAAATTATAAAAAATACTCCTAAACTATGAGGTTTGTTTAAAAATGCCCATGAACTTTGAAAAGTTTCAAAAATACCCCTGAACTTTAAAAAATGTTTCAAAAATACCCTTGCCGTTAATTTTTGGATGGAAACCGTTAGAATTTACGATGGGAGGAGGAAAAAAGAAGAAGCATTTTTCAATAAAGGGTATTTTTAATTTTTTTTTAAGTTCAAGGGTATTTTTGAAACTGAAACTTTAACGGTTTTTTATCAAAAAATTAACGGTAGGGGTATTTTTGAAACATTTTTCAAAGTTCAGGGGCATTTTTTAAACAAACCCCTTTTTTTTTTATTTTAAGTGGACGGAGAATTTCATAAAAAAATAAATAAAATAAATGAATAAAACCCATATCGCTTTTAAGTCTAGCTCTCAAAGGGGCTCACTCATCAAGGTTTGTTCGTGGCTATCTTTTGGGTTATTTGGAATGAGCGGAATAGTCATATTTTCAAAAATCAATCCTGCTCTCCTTATCAGATTTGTGAGGATATCCTTGCTCTTGCGGCTCTTTGGGCCTCTTCTTCTAAGCTCTTTATCAACTATGATGCGCCTTCCATCGCTCTGAATTGGTTGGCTTTCTTGTAATCCTCTCTCCTTGTATGTTTCTCACATACGTCTTGAATAAAGTATTCTCTTTCTAAAAAAAAAAAAAAAACTAGCCTCATGAAAGATATAGAGCTTTCTTCAAGTTTGGGTAGCCAATACTTTTGATTTCATTCGTCTAAAAATCGACCATCATATATCAATCAAAATAATTGTTTACTTATATACTATAGATCTCCCATTTTGAAGTCGGTACGGGACTTAGTTGAGTTAAAAATTTCAATATATCTAGATTTTGGGTACTATGTTATTTTTATTTATGTATGACTGGTTGGCTCATGGGAAATTGGTTTATGTAATTTTGAGCATGTATAAATTTTCCTGATTATTCAAATTTATAATCTAATTAAAAATTTGATTAATGTCCCTAGGAAAATGAGAGAAGATGCTCTTGCCAATTTGATATCTTTATCTTTTTTTTTTTATTTTTTTTTTCTTACAAAGAAAAGTCACCATCTTTGAAGTATTGGCAATTAGACACCACTCATGTCCTTCCCTTTTTGTTTCATTTGATGTTATCAATTTTCATATTCATCACAAATTCTCTCATACACAAAAGAACCTGTCTTTTTAGCATTTTTCTTAATTTCCTTCTTTTCTGTTGAATTTTCAAAGTTAACAAACATATAATTAAAATTTTTTATCCCATTAAATATAACTTTTGCAATAAGCCGACCTGATCTAGAAGATTTGTCACAGGATAAAATATTGGGGAAAAAAAGTAGATATATATGTATATCCATACATTTGGTAGGTTGGATGAATAAAAATCCTCAACTAAATAATTATATCAGTTAAAACCAAAGTGAATCAATTTAGCATTATGATTCTCTCCTATTAGAATCCAAAAGACATTTTTTACAAAATTAAATAAAAAAATAGACATTTTTTTCTTCAGAGATAAAGAATGTCACGTTCCACATCTTTGGGAGGATATTACTGCCTTGGCTGCTCTTTGGTCTTCATCTTCAAATCTGTTTTCTAGCTATGATGTGTCTTCCATATCGATCAACTAGAAGGCCTTTTTTCTCACATACGTAATAAAGTATCTCTTTTTCCAAAAAAAAAAAAAAAAAAAAATAAATAAATAGAGACAATGGTTATCAACTTATCCTAACAATAACCATGCTGATAAAGCATTAGCAATGTCAAGGATTCTATAAATAGAATAGAGAATCTAGCAGCTTAATTATTCCTTCCCATGTAACCTACACCAGGAATGCCCATCAAAAGAGTTTCCTTTACTTTGAAGTTTGAACAGCCAGTGGGGCATGGGCTGTGATGGAAAAAGGTTTTGACTATAAATAAAGCCAAGAATTTTTATATGGAGAAAAAAATTTTAACCTTCTAATTTTTTATTCATGTATATAATTTTTTTCGAAAATTTAAAAAAGGATATTTTAAAATCAGGATATATTTGGTTTAATTTTTTTAAGTGTTCAATTTTGAAAAAAATTATAGTGTTTGACATCCACTAAAAATGACTTATTAATTGAAAAATGAAAATTGAGAAATAAATCATTTTTTGAGAGAAACACTAGAAAACAAATTTTTTAAAAAGAGTTTTTAAGTATATAATAATTGTGTATAAAAAAAATTATAAGGATAAATAACCAAACATATGATTGTTTTAAATTTTAAATAATTTATATACAAAATGTTTTTTAAAAAATATATTATTGAAAAATACTTAAACTAAAAAGTATTCCAAACTGGTTAAACTTTTATATATATATATATATATATATATATATATATATATATATATAATTGTTTGCATAGAACAATGTATCGGTTTCATTTTTTATTTTCAGAATGAAAAATTGGCAACAACATTGCATCTAAAAAAATTGTGACAGAGTATTTCATTTCTTATCTTTTTTTTTTTTTTAGTACATTTCATTTCTTATCCTTGATACTAAAATAATGTTTTGACACATATTCTCATATTTCCAAGTTGCGTCCCATTCCATATTTGTCCATCATAGGTATTCTTTTTCTTCCACACACATCTGGTTTGCAGATTCTTCATTAATTCATATTCTTATCTTGCCCTTTTGATTATAATGACCAGCAATTCACAGAAGATGCTAATTTAATTTTTCTTGATATTGACAAATTTTTTCATCTGTCTTGACTTCAGATATATATGTGATTAATTTTTTACTAGGAATAGAATATAAAGCACATGTTTAAAAGTCTGCTAAAAGTGACTCTTATCTTGATTTAGAAGTGAAAAAAATAATGTATTTATGAACCAAAACAATATGCTTATGGGTATCAATAAAGTTCAAAAGAAAAAAGAAAAAATAACTTAAAGTATAACTTAATGGTTAAGATATTTGAAAAAAAGAGTAGATTTGCATAACTATTTCAATTATAATAGTCATAATCAATAAGGTATTTTTACTTTTTGTAAAAGAGAGTATATTAGAAAAAGAGAGTAAATTTGAATTCTTATCCAATAGTTGTGGCATGGTAATCTAAAAAATTAATAGTAGAAGAGAGTATATTTTTCCATCGTTATCCTCTATTTTGTGACATGGTATTTAGAGGAAAAAAAAAAAAAGAAGTAAGAGAGTAAATTGTTTCTTGTATCCTATTTGAATTACTTTGTCCCGTTTAATTGTGAAATAACACATAAATTTTTAAACATAATTAACGAGTATATCTTTTTGAGGTCAAAAGTTTAAATCTCCGAACTTTCGTGTTTATCAAAACTTTTGTTCGATAATACTCATTTTTTTTTTTTTGGAAATTGTTCGATAATACTCATTGGAATGAGGTGGAGAAACAAACACATGAACATCCTCGTCAAGTCTAGGAATGGCGACGGCCTAATGCTTTTATCCTTGACAGACTGTCACAAAGAGTCAATGATGCAATTGTCCCAAATTGGGAAAAATTCTCCTACAGCTGTGCAATTACATCTATTAGGCATCAATTACACAGCACCTTGTTCCCTCTCTTTTTGTATTTCCTAATATCTATTTATCATAGAAAAATATTTGACTAGATAACGAGTGTAAAGGTAATGGAGCGATGTTCAATTACAAGTTTAGTTTATGAACTTTAAAAAATGTCTAATAAATCTCAAAACTTTTAATTTTGTGTCAAATAGGTTCATGAACTTTAAAATGTGTTTAATAGGTTTTTAAATTTTCACTTTTATGTCCTCAATTTTCAATTTTACCGGTAATAGGTCCTTGACTTATTCGACATTTTTTAAAATTTATGAACTCTACTTAACACAAACAAAAGTTTAGGATCTCATTTCTAGGCATAAAATTCAATCTTCTATCTAATACTTTAGTTAATTTTTAAAATTTTTGAACATGTTAGTTACTGTTGATATGCCTTGAATCTGATATGAAGTGCTCCGAATGACCAAGTACGGGGATCAGTCCAGGGGCGAAGCGTTCGATGGGGGTTCGGGGACAACACCCCCTAAGCTAAATTATGTATAGAGATTAGATACAATTTTCTGCTTTGGACTTTTATTTTGGGCTTATTATGTAACGCCTCAGGCCCAGGATTCGGAATTTGGCTTCGGCACCTAAGGCCCCCGACATTCCCCTACAACCTGGCCACGCCACCATACTCGTCTTAAACTGCTTCCAAGAGTGAAGATTGTCCCACAAACCAACACGGGGTCATTTTAGCATGCTTTGTCCTCACTCACATGCTCCCTAGGAAAATTCCTAGGAGGTCACCCAACATAGAACTTCTCTAAGCTAAGCATGCTCAACTTCAAAGTTCCTATGATTGAGCCACCGAAAAGGAAGGTGCACCTTGTTGGTATAGGTAATATCTATCAATTCTTTTAAGCTTATATAGGTCATACTTTCATGTCCTCAGGATCCCTCTCATTCGAATGTGATCTCGGTTCATTCATGTACCCCTCCTAACTTCGGGTGTCACATGTTATGTTAGGGTTAAAGAGTGGTGCCATATATAAACCCTCTTAACCTAATTTACCCTAATCTTTATAATCTGCATACGTTTTACTCCTCACTAATAAGATTGTTCTCTCCCCCTGTCCGTGGACGTAGCTAACACACCGTTAGTGAACCACGTACATTTGTGTGTTGTTTTATTTGCCCTTTCATTCTTATTTCGTTGATTTATGTTTTCTGTCATAACAGGTACTCTATTATAAACAGAAAATTAAAAGTTCAGACATTTATTAGACATTTTTAAAGTTTAGGGATCTATTAGACACAAAATTAAAAGTGGAGTGACTAAAACTTCGTGAATTAAACTTGTAATTTAACCAAATTATTTTCTCGAGGATTAGTTTCCTTTCTTCCTTGTAATTGTTGTTGGCCTCATCTCTTTCTTCTTACTTCGTCATTGGTGTATGTAAGCACCATTAAAAACATCAGTTCCTTGACTGAAGAAAACGATGAAAAAGGCCGTGTATTTTCAAAATAATTTATCTGAATTTCTTGATTTGATAACCATTTTTGTTTTTTATTTTTGAATTTTTTGTTTTATGTTGTATGTTTTTTATTTCTGTCTTTTTAAAAAGTTAGAGATATTGAAACATGAGTCAGAGAAAGAAAAACATGTCCGGAGAAATGGAATAAAAGTTTAAAGAGATAAATTTGTTAGGGGAGAAACTTTAGAGAGATATACAAGAAAAATATTTAGAAAGAAAAGTCCAAGAGATATGTTAGAGAGACAGACAATATTTTTTTTTTTTTTGAAAAAGAAAACGTATTTATTTACGCCTCATGGGCAGAAAGAATACGGTCAAACTCGACCTCATTACATAACCAGCTTGGGATCTGACTGACCCAAGTCTCATTGACTCTCGGTGATCTAGTATATTTAGCCAAAACGTCCCTTACCTTATTACATTGTATAAGAATAAATGTAAAATTTATATCCCTAAATAAGGGGATCAAAATCTCAGATGTTTACAATAATATTTGCTATAGTTCTTTAAAAATATATATATTATTTAGAGAAAGAGAAAAAAATCAGAGGAAAACATAATTTTAGACAAGTTAGAGAAAGAAAGATAAAAGAAAAGTTATTGTAGTAAAGTTCAAGATAAAGAGAAGTTTTTAGATATACTTTTGTTAGTGAAAAAAGGTTGGAGAGAAATTTTAGATATATATGTTCAAATGAAAGATAGTTTTAAAGAGAAAAGTTTGAGAAATATTCTAGAAAGATGATATTTTATTAAAGCGTATATGAACAACATATGAAAACGAGTTACATGAAGATAATCCAATTCAAGGCAATGGAGGCCGACCACATCATAATTTGCAAAGAGAACAGAGTTAGAGGCCCAAAAGAGTGGTTGCAACCAAAATATCTTCCTAAAGATAAGTTGAAGTTTGCAATTTTTCTTCTAAGATGCGATTGTTCCTTTCAAACCAAAGATTCCATATAAATGCAAATATAGACGATGTTGAGTCTCAGAAAGTCTTTTTGAGAGCAGGCTTTTGATTCAAAAGCTTTCTAGCATAACAAGATATTTTAATTAAAGCGTATGTGAGCAACATATAAAAGCAAATTACACATAAAGGCCATCCAATTCAAAGGCAATTGAGGCTACATCATAATTTGCAAAGAGACAAGAGTTAGAGGCCCAAGGAGCAGTTGCGGCCAAAATATTAAATATGTTTGGTAAGAAAACTTTAAAACAAAAGATTTTTTTTTTTTTGAAAATATAAAACAAAAGATTCAATAAAAGTAATGTGGATGTTGATGAAAATGTCAAGACCTCAATTTTATGAAAACTTCCTATAATTATAAATATGAAAAATTCATAAAAAATATTTAAATTAACAAATAAGCATTTTACCTTTTTTAAATAAGTTTAAATTTGTTATTAATGTATTAATATTAGGTCCATAACAGTGGTATTTTGTTCATATTTTGTTATATTTTGTCGATTTTCTATGATACAAGGGAAATGTCAATTCACCTCTCTCATGTTGATGTTGAATCCGTAGACATATGAAAATGTCAATAAAATTTGGAACACTGGGTGAATACGTGTTATAAATTGAATCTTCAATTTAAAAAGTTCTTCAAATTGAGTTTGGCAACATATTCAACTAAATAATTAGTTGAATCTCAACTATTATTAATTAATTTATGAATATGTTTTATATTATAAATTTTGTATAATTATTATCTCATTATATTATACAATTTATAAGACATTATATTATACAATTTTTTGTACTCTCTATATATATGTATGTATATGTATATATATGTGTGTATGTGTGTATATACATGTGTGTGGGTATGTATGCGTATGTGAGTGATTAGTAATAAGAATCCTTATTAGTAATTAACCTATATATATTGATTGATAATAAGAATTTAATTTGTTCAAAAAAAAAAAAGAATTTAATTATGCATTTTGATTTATTTTATATTTGTAAATTATATCTTTTCATTTAGCTGTTGCTTTTATATATTTTAGAGAAAAAAAATCATTTTTAACCGTAAACTTTGGAGGTTGTATCAATTTTAGCTTTGAACTTTCAATTTCATCAAATTGAACCATAAACTTACCAAGTTGTATCAATTTTAACCCTGAACTTTTAATTTCATCAAATTGAATCTCAACCTTATCAGATCGTAACGATTTTAACCCCAAACTTGCATAAGTGTTACAATGTATACCTTTGGTTAATTTTTCGTTTGAACCACCGTATGTAATTGATTATTTCTTCCTTTTTTTTTTCTTAATTCACATTGCACCTGAATTAGTTTCTTGTAAATAAAATACTGGCAAAACTTGATTTTAGATGACTTTTTCTTGTTGTTGAGAACTTTGTGAGAGTTTTTTTTTTTTTTTTTTTTTTTTTTTTGCTGTTATCTAAGATTATGAAAGCAAAGAAACTTTGGAAGTTTTTTTAACTTTAAATATTTGCTAGTTTTTTCCTGTTGCTAAGAACTTTGTGTTATTATTTTTATTCTTTTACTTTTTTTCTTGCTAATTAGAATAATATACAAATGTAGGAAACAAATATAAAGAAATTTCGAGTTTTTTATTTCTCATATTTGCTGGATTTTTCTTGTTGTTAATTTAGGTGCAATGCGAATAAAAAAAAAAAAGAAAAGAAAATTGTCAATTACATGTTGTAATAGCAATTCAAATGAAAAATTGACTAAAGGTCTACATTGTAACATTTATGCAAGTTTAGGTTCAAATTGATACAATCTGTTAAGTTTAGAGTTCAAATTTATGAAATTGAAAGTTTAAAGTTAAAATTGATACAGTCTGCTAAGTTCAGGAGTTAAAATTGATTTTTTCCCTCTATTTTATCCAAGTTAGGTTTACAATGTTGCAACTTTGGCAATCTTTCACATTTATTTTGGGCTTCTTTACCAAATCTAGCCCATAGTCCATATACTTTTTTATTAAGGCTATGGTCCAATAAGTGCGTTTTTGTCCCCTAAGAAAAAAATACAAAATATAGAAATGCTAATATAATCAAAAATTTTAAATAGACAAATAAATGAAGAGAATTTTTTTAAAAGAATCGTATTTTTTTTTCTTTTTTAGAAGAAAGACAATTTCATTAGAAACAAATTAACCTGGGTGATAATCCCCACTTACAAGAGAATTAAGCTAATTGGAAAAATTAGGACCCCGTTTCATAATCGTTTTTTTGTTTTTGAAAATTATGTTGTTTTCTCTTAAATTTCCTACCATGGAAGGTTGCATTTGAATTCCTAGCCAAATTTTAAAAACAAAAACAAGTTTTTGAAAACTTTTTTTTTTTCCAAAATTAGACTTGGTTTTTGGAAACAATGCAGAAGATTGATACAGAGCCAAGAAACTTATATGTAAAAGTACGTGTGTATAAGCTTAATTTTCAAAAACCAAAAATAAAAAACCAAATGGTTATCAAATTAGATTTAGAATTTCAAAATTACAGAGGTAGAATAGAAAAATGCAAAAGATGTAAGTGCATCAGCCGTAGAGTTACAATTTCTTTGATATAAAACAAACAAACCAATTCACAAAAGGAAAGCTGCCAAATATCCTTTACCCAAGTGTCAAATCTCTTTCAGTAAGAGGAAGAACCTTTCAACGACAAAAAAGAAAAAAAAAAAAAAAGTAGTTGTCAAAGCCGAGTCAGATTCAACAATGATCTAGCTCTCCTATCATATTCTACCGTTTCTTAATTCAACTTCTAATATATACTACTCACTCCCTTTATCCTCATAAATACTTTTCTCGACAACACACACCCTCTCATTTCCCTAAAATTTACATCTGTTTTAAAAGAGGTAGTCACATCGTGGTGGTTTCATTGAATAATTTTTACTCACCTCCCCATCCGATCCCGATCACGTTGAACAACATCCATCAATATATTGTAAACTTTTTAAGCCTTTGACATTTGTCATTTTCATTATTTCTTCGATGTTGATCATTTTATTACTCGCAACAATAATTCATATATTTAGAAAATGGCTATCATATATGCATGCATGCACTTGCAGCTTATTGATTTGTATCCATATTATGGAAAAAATTTATCATTGTTGCAACAGGAAATGCAGATACAATAATAGGGAAGAGTTTACCTTTTACATTACTTGTTAACATCTCACAAGGAAACTGAAAAGACAACTAAGATTATGTCATTATATGTTGAATTTTTTTTTTATGGCATAATCCACCATCTTCTCCAGTTCTTCGTCGGTGATACGTCCATCGTTATTGGTATCGGCGATGCCCATGCTACGGCGTGCACGGTAGGAAGGGAAAAATGCGCCGAGCCTCCCGAACGCTGCTGACAATTCTTGGATGCTCAAGCCGTCGCCATTGGAATCATACTTCCTGAAGAATTCTTTCATCTCCTCTTTTTGAGACTTGAAGCTTGAGTTGTTTATTACGTTTATACGAGGCATTTTGATCCCCACGAATACACGTGAAACCAACACAATTTCGCAGCCTTCGTACACGGTTGTGTCGATACAGTAACTGCTACGAGGAAAGGTTGAGCCTTGGAAGGGGTTTTTAAAATGAAGCTTGGTTCCATTATCTTGGTTGGTGTATATGTGCTTATCTTGATTGGGAAGCTTTAGCGAATATGGAACATTTTGAACGTTTTGAAATTTCAACTTTTTTGAGATGGGTCTTAATCCTCGAAAATTATTAGTTGTTCCCGGTGCAATTCCCATGTAAATCTTCAAATTTGTTTGTCCATTATAACTGTCGGATACAAAATCGATGTACTTTTGTTATTTCTCTCTCTTACATCCAACAGTTCAAAACTACGAGCCTCATTGCACCGGGAGCACCTAAAAATTTCTCCTTAATCCTCTAGTTTTTTTTTTTTAAAAAAAGGAAAGGGATACTTGTACTTTATTGAGATGTATGTGAGCAACATATAAGGGAGGAACTACAAGAAGGCCTTCCAGTTTAGAGAAATTGAGGAGGCAACATAATTACAAAAAAAAAGCTGGAAGACGACGACCAAAAGCCAACAAGAGCAATGATATCCTCCCTAATCTGTTATCCTCATATGTACTACTAATTGTGTTGTGCTCATCAACGTTGTCACAAATTGTAGAAAATTTATGAGTGGTTTGATTTGAACCAAAATATGTATGTACATCAAATCATTCTTTAAACATGCCCATTAGGATGAATTTTACATTAAACTTGAACCATGAACTTGATACTTTTGTACTAAAAAAGAAAAGGAATTTAATACTTGTTAAAAATTAAGTTGAAAATTTTCTCATGAATTGGTCACTTCAATACCAAAAAAAAAAAAAAAAAAAAAAAAAAACAACTAACAAGACATTCAAAATTAAATGGTATAAATGAGACTAGTCACAAATTTAGGTACTAAAAGGAGCACTCAATAATTCAACCATAATATGTTCCAATTGAAATTTATCAGATAAAGAAAATGTCAACATGAGCATAGCTCAACTAGCATCAAGTGTGTATTAATGACCAGAAGGTCTGTGGTTCGAATCGCCCACCCCACAGTAAAAAAACGACCTACCTAACTTGAAGAATATCGTTTTTCACGAGTATATAGTAATTAATGTCGAACCTTGTCAGCATCTCAAATGATATCCATTTAAGTGGTATGCAAAAAATATATTCTACATTATCCAATAATATTCTTTAAATATCTCATATCATTATGTGCTTTTCTAAGATTGATCATGACTTTTATGGACAATTATTCATTTTCTTTCACTAATTTTCTTTTGATCTCTCTTTAATTATGACATATCTGACCACTCTGATTCTTTAAATCTTTTCACTAATAGGTGGTCTAATTTTAATGCAAATTTATAATTTTGATGAATTTAAAGTTAAACTTGAACCCTAAATTTAATATTTATTTAAAATCGAATTGAAAAACTACTCATGAACTAGTCAATTACAACGAGATATTCAAAATTGTATGAATTGATAATTTTGATCATAGAATTAGGTAGTAGAAAAAGCCTAAAACTTAACCATAAAATGTTGGAATCCAAATTAAATTGAAAAAGAAACCCTGTCTAACTAGAACCAATCTATTAGCATCAAAATGGTATCCTATCAGCGTCACAAATGGTATCAATTTAAATGGTCGGTCATTAACCAAAATATATATTCTATACCAAATAATTTTTGGGCAGTTGCAAGAATAGCAAAAAATAATATGGAATTTGCAACCATGTCATCAGTTTTTTAATGTTGCAAATATAGCAAAAAAACGTGGGCCCGCCTAAGCATTAAAGTTGAAAAGTCAAAAAAACCCCTAAAACACGCTGGAATTTTAAAAAGTATATCAATGGTGTTATTGATATACTGTATATCAGGTACATCATTCATTTATTTAGTGTTCTGATATACTAGATATTGGGTATATCAATCAACTGATATACTAAATATAAAGTATATCAGATGTATATTTTGTGAATATAATATACTTCATTTATGAAGTATACACATGAGCTTTTTTTAGATATCTTTGATATACTTCATCAATAAATAATTAGAAATATTAGTTTTATTTGGACACAATATGTGTGGTAGGGGATTTAAACCTCTAACGTCTTGGTTGAATGTGTATATCTTATGCTAGTTGAGTTATGCTCATGTTTGGCAAATATGTCATCAATATATTATACATCGTCTTAATAATATACTACCGATACACTAATGATATACTTTAAATTACATTTTTAGTGACTACTAATACACTAATGATATACTTAAAATTGCATCTTATTGATATACTTATAACAAATTTTGCATTCCATGACCTTCATAATACACCAAAAATTAAAAATATATATCAGTGGTTTTTTTTTCTTAATAACAAGTCTATCATTGATGTATTTAGCTACTCCTAATCAGGTATATCAATGTTATTAATTATTTTAGTATAAAAAAAATGAGGTAAGTTAAAAAAAAAAAACGAATGAGGTATATCAATGGTATATCAACATTCATAACAGGACATTTCATTTTAAAAGATGTAAATAACACAACATAATTCAATAAAGAGAAAAGAAATCATAACAAATATAAGTAAAGAAAGTAACATATTAAGTATATCATTGATATATCAACATTTAATAAGTATATCAAATGTTATGCTTATCCTATCAAGTATATATTAGGTATATCATTGTATTCATTCAAGTATATCAAATTTGGTATATTAGTTAACTGATATACATTATATTTCGTATATATCAGTAAATATAAAGTATATCAGATATACTACTAATATACCTGTTGATATACCAACAAGGGTAAAACTGGAATAATAAAAAAAACGGAAATCAGATTTTGAAAATTTTGCTATATTTGCAAACCTAATAAATCATAGTTAAATTTGCAAATATCCTAATATTTTTTGCTATCCATTGCAATTCCCCATAATTTTTCAGTATCTCATATCATTATGTCCTACAAGTGTCATTGTGAAAGACTTCTGGAAATTCCTTTTTCTCTTATTTCCTTTTGACCATTCTTTAATTTTGGCATCTTCGACCACCCATATTCTTTGGATCTTGATTTAATTGTTAGGTAGGATAAGTGAAAATTTCGATTTTACTCATGACCAAAAAAAAAAAAAAAAAAAAAATCGATTTTACTCTAATACATGGAGTCTGATTTTAATTTGAACTTTCTATTCTAATGAAATTAACGTTAATCTTGAACTGAAGATATAATACTTATTCAAATTCAACTAACGAAAAATTCAAAATTAAATTGTAAAGATGACTTAATTTTCATAAAAATATCTAAAGCTAGTCACAAATTTAGATAGAATAAAATTTCACAAATATAGTAATGTTCAACCCATTGGCATCACAAACTATAGCAATGTAAGTGATTTGTCATAAACCAAAATATATGTTGTACACAATTTTTTATTTTTTTATTTTTTATTTTTTATTTTTTATTTTTTTATTTTTTGTAGAAAATGATACTTATTCAATATGTATGTGAGAAACATACAGGGAGCTACATGAAAGCTTTCCAATTAAGGGAGATCGAAGAGGCTTCATAGTTACAAAAAAAGGTTCGAAGAAGAAGCCCAAAAACTTACAAGAGCAATGACGATATCCTCCCTAATTTGAGCATAGTTACGAGAAATCCTCTTAAAAATGCGACTGTTTCTTTCGTTCCATAAAGACCATAAAGTCACTCCAAAGAACGATTGGATAGGAATATGTGTCTCTGAGAGTTTGGCTTCCACCAAAAAGATCTCCATGCAATATTGGTCTATATGAAGGAGAATCAGAAGATGAAAACCAGTGGCCCGATGAAAGAGCTCCCATATAGGATAGAGTAATTGCATTGGGTGACAAATTAATTATCTATAATAGCAGATTTAGCACCAAGTAAAAAGAATTGCAAATATGGCAAAAAAATTAGAATACATTTTTAAATTTCCGTTTTACCCTTATTATTTTTCTAAATATTATTCTTGTCTTTCTTCTGTGCACATCTTCTTCTTCTTCTTCTTTTTTTTTTTTTTATTTCTTCTTCTTCTTTTATTTTTTATTTTCTTTCCTCACATGGTTTCTTCTGGCGCATCTTCTTATTTTTTTTCAATCATCTTCTTCTTTTGTTGTGATTTCTTCTTCTTTTTATTTTTTTTAAAATTTATTTTCTGTGTATTTATGGGTTTCTTCCAATTTCTTTTTGTGTGATTTCCTCTTTTTTTTTTTTAATTTCTTATTTTATGTGCATTTATGAGCTAGGTTGGAGTTCTTGTGTGATTAACATGCTTTTTTTCCCTCTATTTTGCTTTTTATGATGTTGAGGTATTGTTATGATTGTTTCAACTTTATGCAAATTGAGCTAAGCTCTTGTTGGTCTTCTTTTTAATTCAAGAATGCCAAAAATACAAAAATAGCAATTTTGGTGAGTGTTTGTATAGGTATATCAAAGTATATCAATGATATACTCCGATTAATCGTAGTCTATCACTGACTATCATTGATCGAAGTCTATCACGGACTATAATTGATAGATAATGAAATACAAAAAAAAAAAAAAAAAATACAAGAATAGCAATTTCATGGTGGTGGTCACAGAGCTTGTGTGCTAGGCTTAATTATATTGTTGATTGAGAGTCGCTTGTTCGTAATGGTTATTTTTGGATTTTATGTTCTAATTACCACAAGAGACTTAATTTTTTTTGTTCAATTTATGATTGTAGTATGATAATTTTGGATGAGTTTCTAATTACCGAGATGACTGCAATGGAAAGTACTTTACTGATAGATTTCAATTAAATTGATTTCTATCGGTAGCAATCATTGGTAGACTTCAATTAATTGATAATTAACTGATTTCTATCAGGGATATGAACTGATAGACTTCAATTAACTGATTTCTATTCTGGATAGAAAATGATAGATTTGAATTAAACTAATTTCTATCCGTGATACAAGTCAATAAACTTCAATTAAATTGATTTCTAATAGAAACTGATAAACTTCAATTAAATTGGTTTCTATCGGCGATAGAAACTAATAGTCTTGAATTGAATTGATTTCTATCAGTGATAGAAACTGATAACCTCGAATTAAACGATTTTCTATTAGTGATTATCACTGATAGACTTAAATTAAACTGATGGATAGAAATTGATAGCTTTGAATTAAACTGAATTAATAGCCTTGAATTAAATTGTTTTCTATCAGTGGCTATCACTAATAGGCTTGAATTAAACACGATAAAAACTTATAGATTATGATTATCAGAGTCTACCAGTGATACACACTCTATCACTAATAGACTCCGATTAATTGAAACTTATCATCAAAGTCTATCAGTATTTATCACTGATAGACTCTTATTAATCGAAGGCTATAAGTGACTATCAATAATAGGGACTGATAGACTATTGGAGATACTAAGGGTATTTTCGTAATTTAACGTATTTTTTGCTATTTCCGTAAATAGTTTTATTTTTTTGCTATTTTTGCAATATTTTTGCCGGTTTTTGCTATCTGTGCAAAACCTCCTATGGGATAAGCAATCTCACAGTGAATAAAAAGATGGTCCAGGCTTTCGAACTGTTGCAGCAAAGGGAACACCAATTCAGACTAATCATAAAAGATCTGAACTGTTGCAGCAAAGAGCCTTATTAGAATCCTTGATTTGGAAAAGAAGGCCACCGAAATGTTTGGGGGAAGTCACAAGATCCCAACGAACTAAAGGAGAGCTACTAGATTCACTAGTGCCACTCCAAAGGATATCGGGGTGGTCCGAAATCTCACATATATATGCTCTGGAGTCTGTTTCTTGGTTGTCTCTTTGGGCTGGTATTGTACTGTCTTTATTAGCTCCTTGTATATCGAAGTGGTCTGAAATTATCTACAACACGCTTTATGAATTTTTCTAAAATTCGTTACATGAAAATTCACATGCATACCTAAGAAAAAGTAGGGTATTCTCTTTTTGAAATTTATTAAATTTCTTAAATACATAAATTTTTTTATAAAAATTTAACAACTGAAATTTGATTTTTTAATATTTTTGAAGTAAGAGAAATTAATTTGGGAACCCACAATAAATTTTCATTTTTTTTTATGTATTTTACATCATCATAATTGTTAGCTTGCGTGTTTATTTAAAAAATGTGAATGTTATGACAGTAATCGTAAATCAACAAAACAAGAATGAAAGGGAGAAGAAAGAACACTGATTTTTCGTTGTCCACTAACGGTGTGTTTGCTACATCCACGGACAGAGGGAGAGAATGATCTTATTAGTGAGGAGAAAACATTTGCAGATAGGGCAAATTAAGTTCGGAGGGTTTATATATGGCACCACTCTTAACCGTAACAGAATAGACCCAAAATAAAGTCCAAAACGGAAATATATCTAATCTCTATACATAATTTATCTTAGGGGGTTGTCCCCGAACCCCCACCAGGCGCTTCGCCCCTGGATCCCCGTACTTGGTTATTTGGAGCGCTTCATAACAGATTCAAGGCATATCAACAGTAAATTTGCGTGAAAGGAGAAGAATTTTGTAATGTTCAGTATATCCAAGAAACATTCCAGTCGAAAGATAAATACAAGATTTTCTCTCTACCTCCTCTTTTGGAAGATGAGCAAAAGAAGGAAAGAAATTAAAAGGAATTTATGTATAAGGAAATAAAGCTGCAATGGTGGGTAGCCCATAATCATAAGTGACCAATAATCACATATTCAATACTTTTTCCAAAAAAAAAAATGATCACATATTCAATATAGTTGGTGGTAATTTCAAAACTCTTTTATTTTAATTTAAGAGGCCCTTAAAAGAGGACGTCGACTGCTCCGATCCTTATCACGTTGCAATAATACCCATTAGTATATTTGTAAAACCTTAAGCCATCAACTTCGACGTTTGGCATTTTCATTTCTTCCATCTTAATCATTTTATTAGTTTGTAACAATTCATATACTTATAAATGGCTATCATGCATGCACTTGCACCATATGATTCGTATCATTATATATATGGAAAAATTCTATCATTCTTGCATCGGAAAAGGTAGATACAATAGCTAGGGAAGGGTTTCTCGTACATCACCTTCAACACATTACTTGTTAACATCTCACAAGGAAACTTCCTTCAGCACATGATGGAAAAGATAACTAGATTATGTTATATTTACATTTTATAGCATAATCCACCACCTTGTCCAGTTCTTGCTCGGTAATAAATCCATCTCGATCGGCATCGGCAATGAGGAAGCCACGGACTGCACGGTAGAGAGGGAGAAACGCGCCAAGCATCCCGAATGCTCGAGATAATTCTTGGACACTCAGGCACCCATCGCCATCTAGGTCATGCTCCCTGAAGATTGCTTTTATGTCCTCTCTTTGTATCTTCAAACTTGAGTTCTTATCATATTTACGAGTCATTGTGTTGATTGAGGAACTGTGTTGTGAAGAAGAGTTGAGGCATGGAAGGGTTTTAAAATGAAGCTAGCTAGCATAGTTTTGTTTCTATCTTGTTGGTGTGTGTATGCTTATCTTGATTGGGAAGCTTTGGGGAATAATGGAATATTTTTGAACTTTAGACTTTGCAAGATGCGCCTTGTTCTTTAGATATGTACAACTAATTGTGCTGCATGTTCAACTCATCTCGATATAAAAAATTGTAGCAATATTTAAGTGTTCATCGTGAATCATAAAAATGTATTGCACACCGAATAATTCTTTAAACATATCTCATTGATTTTGTTTTTCTTATGTTTAATTTTTCCTTTCAACCTCTCTTTTAATCACTCCCGTTCTTTTTGGATCTTGATTTATAAGTTTGTTAATGTGAAGAATTTGATCTTACACCCTGAAACGTAGAGTCCAATTTTAATTTAAACGGTCCATTTAAAATTAATTTTATGTTAAAAATTAGAACCATGAATTTAATATTTATTAAAAATTAAGTTGAAAAATTAATTACTCATGAATTGATGATCAATTTAATTACAAAAAAAATTAACCTAACAAGACGTTCAAAATTGAATCGTATAAAAATGATTGAATTTGATCATATAAATATTTGAAACTAGTAACAAATTTAGGTAGGTAAAATTAGCACTCAACATAAAATTTCGAAATCAAAATTTACCAAAAAAAGGAAAAGAGAAGAGAAAAAAGAAACCTTATCTAACTAGAAGAATATTATTTGTCACAAGCATATAGTGATATCCGATGGTATACATTTAATTAGTTTGTCGAACCAAAATATATATTATACATCAAATAGAACTTTAAACATCTTATATCATTATGTCTTTCTTAAGTTGATGGTCATGGTAAAGATTTTTATTCACAAATTCATTTTATCTAATTTTCTTTCGATCTCTCTTTAAATTTGACATCTTTAACCACCTTGATTCTTTGAATCTTTACCCTAATACACAGTTTAGTTTTTATGCAAACTTATAATTTTGATGAATTTAACATTAAACTCGAACCCTTAATTTAATACTTATTTAAAATTAAATTGAAAAACTAGTGATGAACAAATCAAATCACAACAAGACATTCAAAATTAAATCCTATAAATGGCTAAATTTAATCATAGAATTGAAGCTAGCCAAAAATTTAGATAGTAGAAGGAGCCTAAAACTCAACCATAAAATGTTTGAATCCAAATTAAAAAGAAAAATGAAACCCTGCTTAATTAGCTAGAAGCATCATTAATTTTAACAAATCTAGTAATGTCTAATCCATCAGCATCACAAATTGTATCCATTTAAGAGTGGTCTGTCATGAACCAAAATATATAGTGCACACCAAATAATTTTTCATACATCTCATGTCATTATGTCTCTTTCTTACATTAAGTGTCATTGTAAAGACTTCTGAAAATTCCTTTTCTCTTATTTCCTTTTGACCCTCTTTAATTATGGCATCTTTGAAGTTTGACCACCCATGTGTTCTTTGGATTTTGATTTAAATGTTAGTTAAGTTTAGTGATTTTTTTTTTAATTTTTCTCCGATTAAATGGAATCTAATTTTAATTTAAACTTTCAATTCCAATGAAATTAATATTAATCTTGAACTGTAGATTTGATACTTATTCAAATTAATGTTAAGTTATAAAATTACTTCATGAACCAGAGAACTAATTACACAAAATTTAACCAACAAGACATTTAAAATTAAATTATTGTTTAAATGACTTAATTGGACAACGTGTGTGAGTGTGAGTACAAAAAGACCTTTGATCTTTTTGTCCAAAAAAATATTTTGACTAGTTGAATTATATTCAAATTGACTGCAAAGGCTAAAATAGCATAGCTCAACGGTAATTGATTTGTACTATGATCAAGAGGTTCGAGGTCCGAATCCCCCCACCCCAATCGTTGTTAAACCCTCCAAAAAAAAAAAGAATTCAAACCTTTAACCTCTTAGTCAATGATACATGTCAATTACCACTAAGCTATGCTCACTTTAGTATTAAAAAAAAAAGTTCGTCCAATACTAACCGCACATTTACTAGCCATTCATTTTTGTGAATATTTATATCAAATTGTTAGTTATGGGTTTTTCTTTTTCAGACAGAACCTTGGCATTGAATACCTATGATTATAATCTTTTCCATATATTTCATTAGTAGCACCCGCATTAATTTAGCTCAAAGTTAACGTATTTTACTTCCTCTAAAATGTTTTAGATTTGAATTCACATATATTTATAATATTCTTTTTTTAAAAAAAATGTAGTCTAATATTGATCTTAAGAAACAAAACCTTACGTGAAAAAGTTTTATGTTCATGCCCTTTGTTTATAGTGATTTATATTAAGCATCATACGTGATATAAATCGTTACTTAAATTGCCAACTTTGTATACTTTATGAGAATAGTGTTTGATTTGGTCAATATTTGTATGGAATATAGATGCATATACATCTACATACATATATAAGTCAATTTTAGGTTAGGTTCGGGACATTTACATTTTTTGTCCCTCTCACCAATTTTCTCACAAATTTTCTATTATTGTAGTAAAAAATAAAACTCAACTGGTTAAAGTATATACCTTCAACGTGAGGTTCAAGATTTCGAATCTCCGTCGCCGCATGTTAGGTGGAAATCACAAATTTTGTTATAAAATTTGAAAATAATGATTAAAATTTGAAATTAGAGAATATTGAAAGATTTTAATTTGATTTAGTTGATAAAAGAAGATTTGAATTTGATTTGAATTTTTTTTTTCCTAAAAAAATTGATTTCTCAAAAAGAAAGAAACAATGTGAAGACGGTTCAAATCAAGCGAAAGGGCGACGATGAAAAATATTTAGGCAACATCAAACAAAAATCTGCGTTGGCCATAATTGATATTTATAAAATGTTTGACTATTTTCTAAGACCACGGTGCAAATTGTACATATAGTGGAATTTTCCAAATAACTTTTGATAAGATTGGTTAGCTTTTTAAAAATGTTACACAAATTAAAGATAAAAAGAAGGGGGGGGGGGTGGAGGGGGGGCATTTGTAACTAAAATTTAAAAGGTGAAGTACTTGGAAAGAAATTTATTAAAACATAATATTATAAGATGTGATGTCTAGACTAGGATTTACCATCAAAATTTGAAATTTGTTTTAAATTTTCAAGTGTTTAATTTTGAAAATAAAAAATAAAAAAAATAGTGTCTGACAACCACTAAAAAAGATTTATTAAAAAATGATATTGAGAAATAAACCATTTTGAGAAAAACACTTAAAACCAATTTTTTAAAAAAAGTTTTTTAATATATAATAACTTGTGTATAAAAATGTTAATGAAAAAATGTGTAACCAAACATATGCGTGTTTAAATTTAGGAGTCAACACAATTTGGATGGAACAATACCCAAGTTGGTTATGTAATGAGGTCCAAGTGGACCGTTTGCATTCTACCCAACTTCCCAAGTGGCGTAAATAAAGCAGCATTTCTTTTTTAAAAAAAATCTAAATAATTTTCTTTCAAAAAAAATTATAAACAATTTTTACACAAAATATTTATAAAAAGAAATGCATTTTTAAAAAACACTTAAACCAAAAGGTATTTCAAATAGGTCTTTAATAACCTTGTAGTTCTCATACATTTGAATTTTTGGATTGCTTTTGAAATCGAACACTGAACTTTTTGTAAAAAGAAAAAAGAAAAGAAAGAAAAAATCGAACACTGAATTTTAAAACATGTTTTATCTTCTTTTTGGCATATTAATATAAAGTAAATCTTTAAATATATCCTTTTGTCCAAACGTCTATCTGCCAAAAAAATCATTCTTTATCCTTCCCTTTTTATTTGTACTGACGACCACTCCTATCTCTCGTTTGACCTTGGAGTCACATTACCAATTTATTTGAAATGTTTTACTTAAAAAAGATGATAGCAAAGCATTAACTTTTTAGACTTCCTTTATGGTTGGGAATAAGTTCCATTTGATATTTATGGTTTCAAAACCTGGATTTTAGGCGTTGTTTGATGACTATTTGGTTTTTCGTTTTTAGTTTTTGAAAATTAAGTCTACAAATGCTACCTCCACCTATAAGTTTCTATGTATTATTATCTATATCTTCTTCCCATGTTTTCAAAAACCAATTCAAGTTTTGAAAATTAAAAAAAAAAAAAGTAGTTTTCAAAATTTTGTTTTTGTTTTTGGAATTTGACTAGGAATGCAAATGTGTCTTTTTAAAAAAAAAAAAAATGAATGCAAATGTGTCTTTAACCAAGATGAAAATCATTCTAAAGAAATTGAGAGAAAACAAGATTAATTTTCAAAAGTAAAAAACTAAAATTCAAAGCGCTATTAAATGAACTTTTAACTTTTGTAGTTTATAAAATAAAGTAGCTTTAAAACAGAGGGTGTGATAGCAAACTGCAAACCATTACTTTTTTAGAAAATTTTTTTTATTGGTCCTTATAGTTGGGAATAGGTTCTCATTTGACTCTTATGGTTTCAAAACTCGAATTCAATTTTTGCTTTCGTTTTTTTGTTTTCTGTTTTTTTAAGAGACCATATATATGTTTGTTAACAAAATTTTAGAAACATAGATATAAATGTTTTTGAGAGAAAAATTAAACATTGTAAATTGTGAGATAGGAAAGAAAATATTTAGACCGAGAGAAATATGTTAGAGAGAATATTAGTTGTAGTTCATAGAAATTTTAGTTAGAGAAAAAAAAGTTAGAGGGAACAGATAAGCTTTAGAGAGAAAAAAGTTGAAAAGGTTGGAGGGAAGACCGTTTTAGATATTAAAAAAAAAAAAAGATATTGCATGGGTGACAATTAGGGTTTTTCTAATTGCAAATATAGCACAATGTAAAAATAATAGCAAATATAACAATTTATTAGAATAAAATTTCATAATTTATGTTTTACCCCTATTTAATTTTGAATTGTGTACAAATTCTACCAATTTCCGTACATTTCTTTCTATAAGTGTCTATCACTAATAGACTTCAATTAATCAAAGTATATCAGTGACTACTGGTGATAGACACCGATAAACTATCATGCTGATAGACTCTATATAATCATTTTTATTAGTGTCTATCGCTAATAGATTCTGATAATCAAAGCCTATCAATGCCTATTACTGATAAATTTCGATTAATCAAAGTCCATCAGTGACTATCAGTGATAGACATTGATATACTATCAATAGACTCTGTATAATTCTTTCTATCAATGTCTATCACTGATAAACTCCGATTAATTTGATGTATCAGTGACGATAATCGATAGACATTGATAGACTATCATGCTAATAGACTCTGAATAATTCATTCTATCAGTGTCTATCACTGATAGACTTCGATTAATCGAAGTCTATCAATGACTATCGGTGATAGACACTGACAATCCTTTCTATCAGATAGTTACTGATAGACTATCATGTTTGATAGACTCCATATATAATCCTTTCTATTAGTGTCTATCACTGATAGACTCTGATTAATTGAAGTCTATCAATAACTATCAGTGAGTTGTTGATAAAAAGGATATTTTTGTAACTTAAGGTCACTTTGTGCTATTTCTGCAAATAGTTTTACTTTTTGCTATTTTTGCAATATGTTTGGTGTTTTTTGCTATTTGTGCAAATGCCCCTAAAAAAAGTTAGAAAAATGATTTTTTTTTAGAGAAGATATGTCAAACAAGGAAAAAAATAGTCTCAAAACGAAAATGAGTTTTTGAAAACAAAAATCTATTTTTAAATTTTTTTTTTTTTTTTTTTTTTTTTTTTTTTTTTGAAATTGGCTTCTAACTTAAAAAAAGGTTTATTTAAAAAAAAAAACAAAATTAGTTATCAAACAACACTTTTTTAAATGAAAAACAAAAACAAAAAACAAAAAGATTATCAAACACTCAACTTTCAACTTTTGTAGTTTATGAAATAGAGTAACATTGTTCTTCCCTCGACAACTACATGCACCGAATTTTGAACAGCGCAATTGGGATGATTTTGCAGAATAAGGTTTTCGAATTGGAAAGGGGCTGCAAGCTCCTCTGCTCTATTTAAATTCGGAATTGTTGAATAAGTGAAATATAAAGTACCAAGAATAAGAACCTCCCCATAGATTTTAAATAGGAAATATTTGTGTAAAAATACTCGAAGCAGATAAGAAAATTTTACTATGATTAGAAAAAACACATAACAAAGTTTTACTATGATTAGAAAAAAACACATAACAAAGTTTTACTATGATTAGAAAAAAACACATAACAAAGTTTTACTCGAAGCAGATAACAAAGTTTTACTATATGGTTACAATATAGTACGCTCACTCGACCTGAACTTGTATATTTCATTAATAAAATTTGTCAATTCATACACTCTTCAAACTTCCATTTCATTGGCAGACTGTGAAACGCATCCTACGCTGTTTGAAAGTTACATTGAATTTTGATCTTCTCTTTAATCGTCCTGATACTCTCCATTTACAGGGATTTCCTGATGTTGATTGGGCTTCGGATCCGGATGATCGAAAATCTACGTCCGGACATTGTGTTTTCTTGGGAGGTAACTTGATAACGTGGGGGGCAAAGAAACAACAAATAATTTCCAGATCCAGTTCTGAGGTGGAATTCCGATGTATTGCAAATGATGCAACTGAGATTTTATGGATTAAGTCTCTGCTTCATGAACTTAACGTTACATCTCCTTCTCCCCCAATTCTTTGGTGTGATAATATTGGGGCAGTCCACCTCAGTGCCAACCCGATCCTCCATTTTCGTATTAAACATGTCGACATATATTTTGTTCGAGATCTTGTCCTTCAACGAAAGTTGGATGTTCAACATCTTCCTGCATCAGCTCAAGTGGCAGACATATTTACAAAGCCTCTGTCCTTGCTCTCCTTTACAAATATACGGTCCAAGCTTAATGTCGTTGACTTACATATAGAGCATTTGGAAATGGGGGATTCGAACTTCTGACCTCTTGATCGAGGACACATGTTAATTATCATGGAGTCATTCTCACTTTGACGTTAGTTCAGAGTTTTAATCGATACAACTCCATAATTTAAAGGTATAAATTGATTTTTGTCGTCCAATTAAATATTAATAGACAAGTCAATATTTCTAATTTATGCCATCGATATATTCTTATGGTTCAACGTGAATGTATGAAGCATCCATCGATATTATAAAAAAATACTACTTTTTTTTTAGTATATCAATATTTGGGGTGGAGCGATTCGAACCTCTAACCTCATGGTCGATTATGGTACATGCTAATTACTGCTGAACTATGCTAACTTTGACAAAAAAAAAAATAATAATAAATCCAATTCGTTAAAATTAAAAGAAAAAAAATCCAATTGGTTAGTCCTAAACTATACCTAAAAATAACTACTTCATTACTTTCTATCAATTGTTCAATAAATTATTTAACAGAAATGTGAGGAATATTACTTTTTTTTTTTTTTTCATTTTACAAATAGATATCTCTCTATGGATAACTTTTTTGTTTATTTAAACTTATTTGTTTATATAATTTTTCTACAAACGATCATTCATAGACATCAGTATTTTACTGACGTTTTCATAAAATTACAACATGATATATTTGTATCCATGGATACAACAGGAAGGGATACTTTATTACAGAACATATATTGCTAAAGAGAAAACAAAGTCCAACAATAGATAGATAAGGGTGAGAGTATACATGAAAAGAGAACGATTACGCGATCGATTTACCCTCGCCACGACGTTTCTGTGGGTGAAACTTCATGGCATAGTCGACGAGCTTGTCAAGCTCATCTTCAGTGATGCAGCCATCGCCATCCTCATCCGCATAATTTAGACCATAGTGAGCTTTGTAGAATGGAAGAATGCTGCCTAAGAAGCAAAAGGCATGGGTGAGCTCATTCATGCTGAGAACGCCATCGCCATCGATGTCGTGCTCTCTGAAGATCTCCTTCATCTCCTCCCTCGACAACTGCATCTTAGATCTCAACATCGCGACCGATCGATATCGGAGAACGGCCGGGTTGGCCAAATGGGCAGCTAGCTCTAAGGATATATCTTTGTGTTGATGATGATAATTTTCTTTGCCTTAAAAGCTTACTTATGAATGGAGTGTTTATATAGAGTACTTGATAGAAGGATCTATCAGAAAGTGATGCAAATTGATGTTATTTTATGATAACTTCCACACATTATTTCAAATGGAATAGATACTCTAAGGCATCTTAATAAAGTTTGTTGCAATCGCTGTGTGGAAGGAATAAAGTCTTTTGTTGAGCACCTCTATCAATTTAGAATAAAGTTCCCGACCAGGACATTTTGCGAGGTCTGAAATTTAGATCAAGACTTGAAAGTCCAATTTCGCAACTCTCTATGCATTCATCTATTGTTGTCATTTTTTTTTTCTTTTAATTGGTAAAAGTGTGTATGTATGTATGTTCAACAAAGAGGATTGACCTCTTGGTCAAGATACATGCCAATTATTTTGTATTTGTAAAAAAAAAAAACACTCACACAAATAGTATTTTTGAAGGAAGCAATTACCTTCAGTAACGGTTGTAACCAACTGATCTTCACAAAGCTGTAAAACAGAGCAGACACAACAGTTCTATAAAAGGCGAAATGAGAGCAAACGAGAAGTGTGAGAGAGATCATTGTATTGAGAAATATACCTGTGCCTTTGTATTGTTCCTTTGAGAATAAGAAAATACTCACCCCCTTTATAGTGGATGTAGGCCTAAGTTATCGAACCACTTTAGATTCTGTGTCTCCTGATTTTCTCTTGATTTCCTTGTCTACTGCATTCCAACTTCGTCTTCTTCATCGTGAGTGAGTTGAGAGAAAAACCTAAAACCAATTCTTCTGGATACAAAGCCTTTGCATCCTAATTTCCATGTTCTTGAGTGTGAGTGTTGAAGAAGTGCGTGTTCAGCAAGTCCTTCACACGGGTGCACTAACCATTTTGAATTTTTTTTTTCTTGAAATAAGAAATTTTATTTAAGAAACTAACCGAGGGAAACATCTCTTGGCCATGAAAGGAATACAGGGGGTTAAAGTCATAAAAAAAAAAGATGATTAAACATGGGTCAAGATCACATTAGATGAGATAGGGAATAAGAAAAGACATAAAGGAGGGCCCAAACTTCAAATCAACCCAAAACTCAATCTCATTAACCTATCAAGGGGTCGAACAATTAGGTTTTTAATACTCAAAGAAATAGCCTTCGAAAGACCTTCAAAAACAGTTGCAAAGTCCAAGAGCATTTTGAAAGAACCCTTTTTTGATACATTTTGCCGCACCAAGAGATCTAAAAGAATCTTGAATAGCAAAATAGACACCAACCTCTTGAGAAGAAAGAGATCCAAGATCCATCCATATTCAATTTTAACCATCCTGAGCTCTGATGAAGAAACAGAACCAGAAGACAAATGGGACCGAATTTCGAAAGAAGCAAACTTCCACTCTTGAAGATAGTCAACAATCCAAGCCCATTTCAAGGAGATATCACAGGGTTTTCCAGGGAAATCCTTAGAAATGGCCAAAAATTACAGGGTACTTTTGAAAAATGGCCAAACCGGATTTTTTAACGAAAAATGGCCAAACCGGATTTTCTAACATTCGTGCGATACCAAATACCATTTTTACCCTTTAGTCATCCCCACATCTCCTGCAGCCGTATCTGATTATTTTTTTTTTAAATAAATCTATAACCTCTAATTCCATGAATCAAGGAACTAATAGTTACAGTATCAATTTTCTCCCTCTTCCATCTTTAATCTGTTTTCTAGAAGATTTTCACCGTGCAATTTCTCCCCCTTCCTCTTTTCTTCCAAAAAAATATACGTTTTTTGGTTTTCCAGAAGATTTTTACAGCATCAATTCTCTCTTCATCATCTATCCGAACCAGGTTGATTGAACATTGTTGGGCGACCATAGAAAAATGGTTAGATTTACACTGTCTTTTTAAAAAATGGTTAGATTTACACTGTATTTTTGAAAAATGGCCAGATTTACACTGTATTTTTGAAAAATGGTCAAACAGATTTTTTTAATGAAAAAATGGTTAGATTTACTCTTTTTAAAAAATGGTTAGATTTACACTGTATTTTTGAAAAATGGCCAGATTTACACTGTATTTTTGAAAAATGGTCAAACAGATTTTTTTAATGAAAAATGGCTAAATCGTTTTTAACCTATTTTTGTGCTTGAGTCAAGTTTCACGTTCACACCCAGCCACTATTTGATTTAATTATAAAAAAAATTATCCTTAAATTAAAGAATTACAATATCTATATTCTCTCTCCTACCTCCCAAAAATCAAAATCAGATTTTATTTTTATTAAAAGTGAAAGATTACATAGAAATTAGGTTTTCATTTTTAATTTTGGATTAGATTCTTAGATTTTAATTATCTAATCAGCATCTTCATCGTTTTTCCCAACTTTTTGTCATTCATAGATTGTTTGCTCGGTCGTTCATATCACCATTGGAAGGGTTATTGATCTACATCATAGGTATGTTAAATATTTTTTTAAAATTCTTTTTCAAAGTCTTCAATGGTTTCCAAATGAAAGCTTTTGGAGGAGGAATAGAATGGAGAAAAGTGCCCAAAAGAAAATCGAAGGTTTCCCAATTTCTTTGTAATGGTTGAAAGAAGATGAGAATGGGAAAGACCGCACAAACTGAAGAAAATTGGGAAGAATCTCAAGGGTTTCGGATTTTTTAAAAAAAAAAAACAATAAGGTGAATATTAAATCCCAATTTTCAAATTAAGTTGAAGGGAAAGAGTGAGTAATGATTTCTTCTTGTTTTTTAAATGATTTGATTTTTACCATAGTATATTATTTGCATATTGTCTAATATGTTAGTTTACTATATACACTGTATTTGCATAATTTTTTTACTGAATATATACTGTATTTGCATAATTTTTCTTTTTATAAACTTGAATGTTTTTTATTGTTCTAGTAACCATTTGTGAGTAATGGTTTCTCCCCGTT
Source organism: Luffa acutangula (assembly GCA_036850905.1). Lineage (NCBI taxonomy): Eukaryota > Viridiplantae > Streptophyta > Magnoliopsida > Cucurbitales > Cucurbitaceae > Luffa > Luffa acutangula. Next base: position 2,764,220 of record CM072092.1, on the reverse strand, counting down.
GTTCAAGATTGAAATCATTTGCAAGTTTAGTGATTACACTTTGAAGTTAGGTTATTGAGGGTTTGGAAAAGAAAATACGGTTTTTGTGTGTTAGTGAATTTAGTAATTAATTCAATCATTTTCGTGTCGTCCCTATTTTGGTACGAGTTAACAATTTTTTTTAAAAAAAAAAATCTGCGACTCTCCCCTAATTTGTGCTAATTGGTTGATGTTTGTTATCTTATTTGTTAGGAAATCCTCAGATATGGCCAGGAATTACAGGGTAGTTTCGAAAATTATCCTCCTATTTTTTCTCTCTATTTTTGAATTCAAATCTTTTGTTTTAAATTTAGGTTGCCAGATTTATATTCCATTTAGTTTGAATTTCTATTATTGTGTTTGCTAGATGTATTAATAAGCTAGATTCTCTCCCTTATTTATAGTGTATTTGGTTTATTTTATTTTCTGAATTGAGATTTGGATAGGGGTATTTTTGTCCACTTTGTTGCCAAAAGAGTTTACTAAAAATAGATTTTAGCCATTTATCAAATTGGAATTTCGAATGACCCTTTTTCAAAACAGCTATTTTTATTTGGCCATTTACCTGGTTGCCCCTTTCCAAAATTAGCTAAGTTTCTGTCATTCCAGATGGTCCATATTTTGTATTTTTCTAAAACTAATTTTAAGAATCATTTGATTAATAGTTTCAAATGTGTTATATTTTTATTTTTAAAAATGTGTTATATTTTTAAATTAATTGAAAATAGACGTAAACACTTAAAAAAATGATTATTTTTTCAAATAGGTTTAATTAAAAATGTAATATATATTTTTTTTACACCTGGTTTTTTTTTTTTTTTTTGAAGAAAAATAATAGAGCCGGTTGCAAGGATAGTAATATGGGCCAAAATAATTGCAAATATAGCAACTCACAAAAAAAATTGCAAAAATGGCAAAATCTAATAGTTTGTGTGTTGCATTTACTAAAATACCCCTCCAGATTTTCTTGATAGAAAGTTTTTCTTAGATTCTATTATTGATAGAAAGATTTTCTATCAGTGATAGAAATTTTCTATCAATGATAGAAAGATTTTCTATCACTGATAGATTCTATCAGTGATAGAAATTTTATTTCACTGATAGATTCTATCGGCCATAGATATTTTTCTATCACTTGTTCGGTGTTCTATCAGTGTTTGGTTGTTGTTATTTGGTTTTCTATCAGTGTTTGGTTTTTGCTTTTCAGTGTTTGATTTCTATAATCGTTCGTTTTTGCTTTATTTTTCAATGCTCGATTTCACCATGTATCACCATCGCTGATAGAAACAAAAGATCTTCTATCACTGATAGAAAAGTATCAGTGATAGAAAGATTTTCTATAACTCACGAAAAGTTTTTCTATCAGTCTCAGTGATAGAGATAGAAATTTTTTCTATCACTCAAAAATTTCTATAAGTGATAGAAGATTTCTATCACTGATAGGTTCTATCAGGGATTGAAAGATTTTCTATCATTGATAGAATATCTTTCTATCACTGATAGAATAGTAAAAATTTCTATCAGTGATAGAAATCTTTTATCACTGATAGAAAGTTAGAAATTTTTTTTACCACTGATAGAATCTATCAGTCATAGAAATATTAGTGATAGAAACTTTATATCGCCGATAGAAAATTTTTCTACCACTGATAGAATCTATCAGTAATAAAAAGACTTTCTATCAGTAAAAAAAAAAAAAAAAAAACTGACGAGGAAGAAGAAGATGGGCACACAGGAGCAATTTAGGAATATAAAAAATTAATTCAAAAATTTTGCCATATTTGCAAATATTTTTAAAAATTGTTATATTTGTAATTATTTACCTTCATGTTGCCACCCATTACAATTATCGAAAATAATATTACCCAACATTTTTGTCCAAATGGTGACTAGTAGAAAAGCTCATATGTTGTGCTATATTGTGCTGAAGAGCCCAACAATTTATTGTGGCTATAGAGGGTAGTGCTAATTGCAAAATGTTTATTTCTAATTAAATAATTTTTTTTTGAACAATTAAATTAAATAATTCCTTACACCCTAAACTTTCAAACATCAAAATTAAACCATTATAATAAAGGTAAAAAATTTAACCCTCAAACTATAAAAATGTAAAAGTGCTTTTTTCCCTCATATTTCCGCTTTCTCTCTACTTTTTACCTGTCTCCCCCTTTGGACATTTCCCTTTTTCTCTTTCTATTTTACTACTCCAAGTTGGAAAATTTTGAGTGTTATAGGTAATTTCGGACCACTTCAATATACAAGGAGCTGACGAGGACAACCCAACACGAGTCCGAAAATAGGACCAAAAAACGGACTCCAGAGGCGAAACATGCCAGAGGGTCGGGCCAAGATCGGAGGGACCGGGCCTTGGTTCGACCCCTGCTCGGCCTCGGCCATGGGTCGAGCGCTTCCGCCTCCGTTTGGTCCCTGGTGCCCTCGGTTGTCCCGGTTCCACTAGGTTCAGCACAAATCGCCTACGAACGTCGGAAAACCCTAGGACAGAAGCACGCATTTAATCCCTTCTTGGTCACTGAATAAGGGGCCCCCGAATTCGATTCTCTAACTCTCCTCTTGCTCTTAATCGTTCTGCTTACTGACTTAAGCATGGGAGGCGGTGTGGCAAGCACCACCACACCGGTGTGCATGTTTTACTGTCTTGTAGGCCACATCTTCCCCTCTCAAACAAATTTACGGTTGGTGGCACATGAAGGTAGATAAGTTTCCTAGTCCAGATTTTGCCTGAGTAATTATTATTTTGTTTGGATTTTTTTTTTATATGTATGGCTATTATATTTAATTTATAAGAACGATTACGAGGGAAGCCCAATACACCTGCAGCGATTTTACATGAAAACAGCCGTGTAAGAATCAGCAAGATCACCTCAATTTGGACTTGCACATTTCACTCTGCTTTAAATTTCTCTGCTCTGAATTCAAATGCAAGTAACCAAAAAAAAAAAAAAGTAGAGAGGGAGTAGATGATTGAAGCTAGGAATGACTGAGGGAGAGGTAGAAAGGAGAGAGAGTGCACAATGGAGAAGAGAGAAAGAAAACAAAGAGAAAAATAGGAAATATAAGAGAGAATTGGACTAAAATAGATCCAATTTTTACTCTTTTTTTTTTAGGTTTGATTTTTACTTTCGAGAGTTTAATTTTTATATTTAAAGTTTGAGAGTTTAATTTTTACACTTGAAAGTTAGATACAGTTGTTACATATGTGGGGTGGTTTTTGCAATTTGTAAATATATTTATTTATACTATTCAATTAAAAGTATAATTAATAATATCGAACTATACTTTATTTTAATTAATAAAATATTCCATTGAATAAATAAATAATAACATATTTATTTTATTTATTTTTATTGAGTATATTAAATTAACGTAATTAGGGATATTTATTAAAAATATTAATTAATTAATTTTAATGAGTTAAATTAACTTCACATAAGTATTGTCTTTAACGCTCACACATCGAAGCACTCTGAAGTCTGGATCGAGGATTGTCCCCCTTGGGCTCAAGGCAGCTTAGCTCAGGACATGACTCATTTGGATGTAATATCTTCTTTTCATGTTTAGTCTTTCTGTTTTTGTTCTCCTCAAAAAAAAAAAAAAAAAATATTGTCTTTAATACCTATTAGTAATTATCCCATTAAAATAATTATTTGATTATTAATTAATTAATTTAGACTCTTTCATTAACAAGAAAGTTTGGCCGAGTGGTCTAAGGTGCCAGATTTAGGCTCTGGTCCGAAAGGGCGTGGGTTCAAATCCCACAGCTGTCAAGTACTTTTTTTTCAAAAAAAAAAATTATTTTTTTAATTAATTTTATAAAATTATATAAGACTACCATAAAATAAAAACAAACATAATTTGTTCTATAAAATCTTATGACATTTCTATACACAATCAAACACAACAATCTTTAATTTGGAGAAATCCTCCTGCATCCTTTATTCTTGGACATTTATGAAACCTTAAATCCAATCGGCTCCTTTAGATTTTGAGAGGCTATCTAAAGCTTTGCCAATAGGACGTTGTACAGAACAGACTATAATGAATTGAGTTTTTAGTGTTGATGCTTTTTGTTAATGTCAAGATTAATCGAAGAGAGCTTATCAATCTCTCTTTTGCAATGCCTGACATGAGTTGCATGGCAAGTAGATAAAATAGCTAAGTTTCTTTTAAAGATTCGATTGGGCTGCAGTGACATGTCAATGTAATGCTGGAGCTTTTATGGAAGGAAAATCAACATAGCCATAGGCATAGTAACATATAAGAGAGAATTGTTGCTTTATTTGATGCTTCCATGCAATAGTAATGGTAATTGAAATGAGTACAGTCTACCTAATATTTGTGTTCCAGAAACACAAAAAGAAAAAACCAATAGAATATATACCAATCACAGAGGCCAGCTGCTCTTCAGTCAACGAACTGTACTTGTTTCCCATGCACACAAAGAAGAACAAATTAATTAAAGGAGATGAAGCTGCTTTGTGTTGGGTTGTTTATTTGGCTGCCTCTCGTTGAAATGGGTGTTCATTAAAATGTAGTGTTGGGTTCCATTTTAGTTTAATGGTATTGCAACCGATAGAATTTATGCATTTACCAAGTATATAATGAATTTAATCTGTTACTAATAGGAGGGAGGAAAAATAACCACAAACTATATATATATAATAGACTAGAATATGCTAAAATATCATACTAAACTATATCCATTTAGAGATATATAATCTAGGGATCTCTAAACTTTATATCTTGTTAGTGCTAGCTCTAAAAGAAAGATGCCTACTTTATTTGTTGCCAGTCATACAGTCTAATTACATGTTAAATATTTTTCCACTATTCCATTGTAAATCACAGAGATTTTTTTTTTTTTTTTTTTTTTGTACCTAATTGAGGTTAAAAAGAAAAAAATAAATAAATTCAACAAATGTTACGGCATTTCCTTCATTAAAAAAATGTTTCAATATTAAAAACTATATATTGTTAATCTCGGAAAAGTAAAATATATATATATAGAATAGAATTGAATCCAAATATATATATATAAATGTAAGAAAAAAAAAGAAGTCATTGGTTCAGTAAAGTAAAACTTCCATTTTAAAAATAGAAATTAATGTTGGGAGCACTTTCCAATGAAAAAAAAGACACCGAATATATCTCTTAAACACACTCTTTTTAAGTCTTTTCTAATTTAGAAAGGAATTCAAGTGGCAAGAATCTTTACTTTCCTCGGAGTGGAAAAAGAAAAAAGCTATACTCTCATAATTAAAATGTCCATCTCTTACAAGTATTAAGGATAATATTTGGTTCTTAGTTGTTAAAGATAAGTCTCATGTGTCCTAGTTATGTTTGCATCTTTAACCTTCCCTATGGTTGAATATTAATAAAAAAGAGAATGAAACTTAAAATAAAAATAACAAAATGATTATCAATTAATCTACCGTAAATATTTCTAATAATAGAACAAACATATAATTATACTCAAAGTATAAGAATAATTCTAACTTCTTTACCATCAATATTATTAACTTAATTCTTTAGTAATAAATTTGTGTTTAATTAAGTAACTTATCCATGAAATGTGGAAACACACTTTATGAATCATTAAGTTCCTACCAATTTTATTGTTAAAAAAAAAAAGTTCCTACCAATTTTATATTCTCTATTATTTTGGTTTTTGACCAAGCATTTTAGTTAATTACTTTAATGTTGGGCAATTTTTCAATTTTGTCTCAAATATTTTAAATTTTAAATTTTATCTTTTATGTTTGATTTTTTCAATCAATTTCTTACTATTACAAAATGTTAAAATCCATGGATGAAATGATGTTGTGACATCAAAATATGTTTTATTATTTAAATTGGAAATGTCTCTTATGATTTAATTTGAAGATATGCTCACTTATACAATTGAAGACCTGCCTACCTTATCTAGCATGCATTATTTTTTGAGTTACTAAAAATTGCCAATCTTATAAAATATACTATAAAAAAAAAATTATATATGCAATCCTCTTTATAGTGGTTAGTAACTCTGAGGATTGCACTAGAGAAAGTAACAAGGAAGAAATTGATTTTTTTTTTTTCAAATGAGGGATAAAATTAAAAAAAAAAAAAAAAATCTGAAACCAACTAGATTATACCTCCAACAAAAATATATTTTTGGTTCCTAGGTTTGAAGATAGATTTCTACGTTGTTTTTGAGTTTCAAAAGTAACTATTTAGTCCTTGACATTTATAAAAGGTTCTTAGACATTGTTGTCTAACGGAAAGATGATTTTTTTTTTTAGATTAACGGAAAGATGATTTTATAGTTAACTTGTTGACAGGATTTTTTAATGAGTTGAAAAAATATTTTATATATTTTTAGTTTATGTGACATTTTTTTTTTCTCTTTCTTTTCCTTTGTTTTATCTTTTCTCATCAAATAAGCCTGTTGTCACCCTCTCACCAACGTTGGTAGGGGATAATTTTTCTTTTTTTTTAATGAGGGGACAAAATATTTTATATATTTTTCTTTTCTTTTCTTAAGTAGGGGATAAATTTTTTTTTTTTTTTTGCCATAATATATATATACACACACTAAGGTAACAAAAAATAAAGAGAAATTGTTGGTTGGTAGAGAAATAATTAAGAAAGTATAAAATTGGGTGCTCCAATAAAGATGGGATCAACTTTTGAAAACGTGGAAGAAGGTAAATAACAAAACAAAGAAATTTATAGATGATGTTGATGCCAAAATTTGGCCAAGGGACTCACCTGACCTCCACGTGCCATCAACGGTAAATTTGTAGATGAAGGGGAAGACGTGGCCTGCAAGACAGTAAACCTGCGCACCGGTGTGGTGCTCGCCACACTGGCTCCGATGCTTAAGTCAGCAAGCAGAACGGTAGGGAGTGGAAAAGTAAGAGCAAGAGGAAAGAGAGTAGAGAATGTAAAATAGCGTTTAGGGATAGAATTCGGGATCCCCTCTTCAGTGGCGAAGAGGGATATAAATACCTGTACATCCTCCTAGCCTTTTTAGGGTTTTGGAGGCGTTTTAGGTCAAATCGGGCGAAACCGGGGCATTCAGAGGCAGTGGGGACCAGACGAGACCGAACGGGCTCGGCCCGCGCGAGCGAGCCGAGGGTCGGCCTCGGCGCAAGGCCGAGGGCGCCCCTGGGCTCGGGCCCGGCCGCGGGGCGAGGCCGAGCAGGGGGTCGGGCCTAAAACCCGACCCCTTCGGTCTTGGCCCGTCTCACTTGCCGGTTTTGCCTCCTTGGTCCATCTTCCTGTCCGATTGTCCTCGTCAGCTCCTCGTACATCGGGGTGGTCCAAAATTGCCTATAACAGATGAAAATAGTGTTTACAAGCTTAATTTTCAAAAACCAAAAGTAAAAACCAAATGGTTATCAAACGTACCTTAAAGTTCACCTTACATGCAATTTATACCCTGTTTTCTTGTTTGCATGGGACCAAATCAATTTAGCTAACATGATCTATGTAGTTTTTTTTTTTTTTTTTTTACATAGAAAAATTAGTTTTTGGATTTTATAATTCAAAGAGTAATCCTAAAGGCAATATTTTATGTTTGTAGTGTTTCAATATTTAAATTTCAAAATTGAAAATATAGAATTATACTAAAAAAAGAATTAAAAAAATTGATAAATATACTGGGATAATAAAATCTCCGGTTGCGTATCTTCTTGGGTTATAAACTCTAAATTTAAAACATGAAAGACATGATATATATTGTGAATTTATTATTGAGATTCAACTAAATGTTTAATTAGTAATTATTGTCATTTTTATTATTTTAATATATTACAACACATTTTGAACCACTCCTTATATTCAACTTCAATTTCTAAATCCGTTACCAAACACATATTTATAAAACAATAAAATATATAATAAAACCCTATTTTTCATTGAATTCTTTGTATGAAAAATTGTTTTCAAATCACTAACTAGTAGACTCTCTTCAACATCTATTATTTTGATATTCCTATTTTACTTTTAGGGTAAATATTTTATTTAATGTTGGGTCACATCTTTCAATGTTGACTCTAATCTAATTTTAAATGTTCAATTTCATTTTTTATGTGTTATCTATTTTTTCAATCAATTTCTTACTGTCATGGACAAAAATCATGATGTGACATTGAAATGCAGCTTATTAATTTTTTTTTTTTTTTGACAATATGAATGTTAGGATTTGAATCACAGACTTCGTAGTTATCAATATAATTTTATGTCAGTTGAACTATGCTCTTATTGGCTAGCTTATTAATTAGTATTGACTTTGAAATATTTATTATTTAATTTGATGAAAACCTACACATTTCTAGATACACCTAAGGGGGTGACTTAGACAACATGCTTTAGGAGGGGCAGAAGGAAATAATTTATCCTTAGAAAGCCAAAACAAATTATAATTTGAAACTATAAATTAAAAAAAAAAAAACCAATCAAAGTTATTGATTAGTAAGAAAAATTAGTAGGTGCACCAAGATATTCCATTAATTGACATAACCACACATATATGTTAGGTAGGTTTATATATATCTAGTCTATCATAATTTAGATGAAATGTTACAAAAACCATAGCTAAAAAATAATTGTAAATATAGTAAAACTTAAGACATGGTAAGTTCAGCAATTATAGTTTAGTTAATAGGTTGGTTCAACGATATGTTATAGTTAATTAATATCTAAGTTAATAATCAATTATGTTGATTAATAGTCAATATGAGCATCGCTCAATTGTCATAAAGTTGTATTAATGATCAGGAAGTCTGTGGTTCAAATTCTCCTATTCTCATATATTGTAAAAAAAAAATTATATTGATCAATAACAATCATATATAACAAAATAAAAGGAAATCAATATCTAAGTTAATAATCAATTATGTTAATCAATATCTAAGTTGATAATCAATTATGTTTTAATAACAATCATATATAACAAGCTGCTATTTGATCTTCTAGCTCCAAGTTTTTCTCAAAAAAAAAAAAAAAAAAAAGGTATGCAAATTTTTTTAAATTCCCCAAGTAGTTCTTTTATATACTTAACCTTACTATTCTAAAAATATTATATACATGTGTTTACCATCAATTTCTTTGTTTGGAAACTGTGTAAATGTGTGCGAGTCAAAATTTGAAGATTAAAACGTATGGTTGAAATAAACTACCTTTTTATATTTTTAAAATTTAGCTATGATTTTTTTAACTTCATTCTTTTTTTGACAACTCAAACTTAATTATTTTTTTTAGATAACAAATCATGAGATATATAAACAAACTTGTTATAAAACATACACGTGAGACTTTTTCTTAAAACATTATACAACAATTATAAGATCAAGATTCAAACCTTCGGTCATTTAGAGAGATCGATATTATATAATACATATACTAGTGAGACTTTTTCTTTTATGCAATAAAAGAGAAATTTGTTTGTATTTTACTTCAAATACATAATCGTAATTCATTGTAGCTGCGTCAACAAGAGCATAGTAAGTGACAGAAAACTGCACTCTTGACCAAGAAAAAAAAATCTGCGGTGGCCAGTAGTAGTTTATTTGCGTTGACAACCTTTGACATATTCAATGAGCTTACTTATCTCCCCCAAACTGATGATGTCGTCGCCGTTTATATCGACGGCGCGAAGGGATTCGTCGGCTCTGAAGGTGCTCCACCTCGAACCCAAAGACTCGAAGGCACTCTTCAACTCTTCTTTGGTCAGCTTCCCATCTCTGTCCCTGTCGTGTTTTTTAAAAACAGAGGCCAGCTGCTCTTCAGTCAACGAACTGTACTTGTTTCCCATACACACAAAGAAAAACAAAGGAGACGAAGCTGCTTTGTCTTGGGTTGTTTATTGGCTACCTCTCTTTGAGATGCAGGTGTGTGGAGATGGAGATTTATATAGTGGGAAAAGGGCACGACTGCATGTGCATGTGCATGTCACTCTCTCAAGAAATTATTAGGTGTTCGGAGTAATGAGATTGGGGCAGTATGAGTAGTTTTACACCATTGGATGTAAGAAAGAGAAATTGTAAAAGTACCTCGATTTTGTATCCAACGATTATAAGAGGTAGACAAATTTGAAGGTGTACATCTTACAGTTTTAATAATAATATGCACACGAAAATTTAGAGAATATAATAAAATTTAAACTAGTCAAACTCGAAATTTCAAATATCCTCCATCTCTTTTGATTTTCCCCTCCATGAAACATTATTAGCTTAAAGATATTGCAATGGAAACATATACACACTTACCAAATATGTAATGGATTGTCTTTATATTAAAAGGAGGAAGGAAAAGGAGCCACAGAAGAAAGGAAAAAAATATATATATGCTTTCCACATTTGATTAGTTAAAAGATATCTTAAAAAAAAAAAAAAAGTTGAAAGATTCTTTCCATATTTGATAAGTTAAAAGATGTTTTTTTTTTTTTTTTTTTAAACTAGATGCTTTCTATCTCATTGAACAACTATATGTTTTTATATATATAAATTAAATTCTCTAGAAACAATTTGTTGAATATAAAGAGAATACTAGTAGGTATATCATCATAATTTGTTAGTTCTTGAAAAGAAAAATAACTTTATAGAACACAACAGAAACTTTAACACCGATCTTGTGGCTTTATTGTAGAGTCCAATTCAAATATTTTTACTTTCAATAAAAAAAAAAAGATCATATATTTTTACTTACAAAAGAGCATAAACAATTTTTTTGAAAAGAGCATAAACAATTTTAAACCATACTTTTTTTTAGTACTTTTATAATTTTGGATGATAAAAAAAAAAATTAATTATATATCAATAAGTTAATTCATAATTTTTTTAAAATTATAATACATTAGATACTTTTAATGTTTAGACAAAGAATTATAGCGGGTAAACAAATAGTAAAATTAAAATTAAAGATGTAGTTATCCGATGGCTCATTTTTCCATTGGCCCAAGAGTTTATACATTTTAGTGATAACTTTTAATTTGGTTATGTTGCCATCTTTAATCATTGCTAGATTGAATATTGATTTTAAAAAAAAAGGAAAAAACTTCAAATTAAAAATAATACAATGATTTTCAGTTAAAATATTAGAAATGTTATGTGTAGGTATGTACCTTTTTTTTTTCTTGGTTTCTTAAGTTCAACAACGTGTGGATGCAAGAATTCAAATCTCTTACTTTTTCTAAAAGATATGTCTTAACTGTTGAGTAATTTGCTCAGAATTGGATAGGTACGTGGAAAGTTGGATGAACATCAAATTGTACTCTAAATTTAGTAATGAAAAATTTAATACAATTCATCTTCATCAATTGAGAGTTTTTTATCATTTAAATTAGTCCTTGTAAATGACTAAAAAAATATCTCGATTAAGATAGTCCATTAAGATTTTCAAAAAAAAAAAAAAAAGTCCATTAAGGCCCATTTTTCAATTGTTCTTTATGTATTTTGGACCCAAAGTGATTTAACCATTTTTCCTTCCCTTCGTTTTCCTTCGTATCATAATAGATTACGGCATGAAAGAACATTTGAGAGAGGAGAAAAAATGATTGAATTTTTGTAGAATTTTTTTCTCTCCAAGCGGCCTATATATATGGTTGATCATTATCTATATCATATATATAAAGATAGGGTTTTCTCCATTATTTAATTTTTTGCTTTTGTGTTAATTAAATTAAGAAGGTGAACCACCTATAATGCAGTGCATATGTCCATTTTTAGTTTCCTTTCTCTAATTCTCTCTAATTTATATCAAGGTTGAGTGAACTTGGAATTTATCACAAATGTTCTTTTAAGCTAAATTTGGTCATTTTAGTGTTGAATTCAAATACGTATACTTTTATATCTTCTTTCTTCACTCTCTTTTTTTTTTTTTTTTTTTTTTTGAAAAAGTTTCTTCACTCTTTTTATCCTTCTATATATACCGAATGTTAATGATGATATTTTGTTCTTAGTTCTTAAAGATAAGTCTAATGTCCTTGTTATGTTGGTAGGTATCAACAAAATGAGGTTGAAATTACTTAAAATAAAATTAACAAAGTGATTATCAATTTACAGTAAATATTTTTTTATAATGGAATAAACATATATTGATCTCCATAATAGTATAAGAATAATTTAAGATATCTAGCAATATATTGTTCAAAAGTAAAAAGAATCCGATTCCTTCTTAACGTAATTATTAACTTAATCCTTTAATAATAAAGTTGTTGTTTATTAGTTATTTTCTCCATAATATATGAAAACACTTTATGAAATTATCAAGATCCTACCAAGTTGATATTCCTTTTTGCTTTTTTTTTTTAAAAAAAATTATTATTAAGTAGGGCCATTTTTTAATTTTATCTCAAATCTTTTTAAATTTTAATTTCATCTTTTATATTTTGATTTTTTTCAATTAATTTTTTACTATCACAAAATGTTGTAATTCATTGATAAAGGTTGATAATCAAAATGCACTTTATTATCACAAAATTGGAAATATCTTATAATCTAATTTAATAAAATAAACATGTGGAGTAGGATATATCTTGGAAATATCTTAATCACTAAGTTAGGCTCATATTGACTTCTAAAAGTTATATCGTTTTTTACTAATTTCCTTTGTTTTGATTCTTTTTTTTACAGCAAGTGGAGTGAGGAATTTGAACCTCTCTAATCTCTTGGGCAAAAATAGAAACTTTATGTCAGATGAGTGCTCATGTTGACTTTTTGTTTGAATTGTTATGTTTAAAGATACATAAAACCATCGGCAAAATTCATATTTGCTCTCAATTATTCAGGCAACATTCATGGTGTGATATTTTGGTCGATTTAGAAAATGTTTTACTACAATTGTAAAAAAAAAAAAAAAATATAATCTTCTATCAAATTGATAGGTCTTTTGTTAAATCACCACTCAACCCAAAAACTTAAACTTAAGGTTACAACAATTTTAATTATATCAACTCTTTAACACTTCCTAGACCTTGGACATTTGTAGGAGGCCCAACAAGTGAAAATCAATATTAATTAGAGAGAAACTGACTTTATAGGAGTTGGAACATAAGATCTCCTGCTATGATATCAAGTTAGGTTTGTTTTCTCACAATTTCTTTACAATAATTTTTCATCTTTCTCAAGAAAACATTTAAATTCTTGGTCAAAATAAAAACACAAACAAGTTTTTAAAAACTATATATTTTTTTCTTTCAAAATTTGGCTTAGATTTTGAAAACATTTGTAAGAAGTAGATTAAAAAAAAAAATTGTAAGGAAAAGTGACTTTATAAGCTTAATTAATTTTTAAAGTAAAAAAATAATAAACCAAATAATTATCAAATATAGTCTAAACGTGTAACTCAACCTATCACATATTACATACCAATCTATATCTATACCATATATAAAAGGGGCTAAGAGGGGAGAATCTTTGTCTTCCTATTTTGTCCCTACATTTTTTATAAATTTCGATTTTGTCCTTCCCGTCGAATAGTTGCAATTATTAGAGGTGTCCCTTGAGAGAGTTTAATCCATTGGAATTGGTTACACAATGAAACAATGTATTCTTTCGCATATGGACATGATCTAAACCATAAACGTGAAACATCACAATCTAATGGTGGGCTATGTTGGAGAAATTTGCCTTCCAATTTTACCCTTAAAATGTTTATAGATTTTTTTTTTCATTCTTTTGGAATAGCTGTAATTGTTCGTGTCGAGTTGCCTCTTGAGAGATTTTAATCCAATGGATCCGATCATTTCAAGTATGGTTGTGATCTAGACTATAGATGTGAAACATCGTGGTCTAATGGTGGGCTATGAAGGAGAATATTTGACTTATTGTGTTGCCCTTCAAATTTTTATAAAATCATTTTTTTTTTCTTCTCTAGGAATAGTTGTAACTATTTGTATTGAGGTGTTCGTTGGGAGATTTTAATCTAGGGGAAGTGGTTACACAACAAGGTAGAATATTCTTTCTTGTATAGTTGTGATTTAATTCAATGGATCTGATCATTTCATGTATGGTTGTGATATAGACTATAGATGTGAAACATCGTGGTCTAATGGTGGGCTATGAAGGAGAATATTTGTCTTATTGTGTTGCCCTTCAAATTTTTATAAAATCATTTTTTTTCTTCTCTGTGAATAATAGTTGTAACTATTTGTGTTGAGGTGTTCGTTGAGAGATTTTAATCTAGTGGGAGTGGTTACACAACAAGGCAGAGTATTTTTTCTTGTATAGTTGTGATTTAGACGGTATATGTAAAACATCATAAAAAAATATGAAATCATTAAAATAAAAATTGCTTTCCATGTATGTTTTACAATATCAAAATATTAACCTATCATTTAATAAATTAATTATTTGAAAAAAAATTTGTTTTGTACTATATCTATATCTATATCTATATCTATCTATCTATCTATCTATCTATATATATATATATAAAAGAATTTTCATGGAAAAGTGATAATGTGAAAACATTAAAAAAAATTATTGCAATGTATAACTTTTAAAAATTTATTAAAACAAGCCAAAAGCAAGTATAATTCAGTGGGAATTGGCAAGTACCATTGATCAAGAGGTTAGAGGTTCGAATCTCCCACCCCAAATATTGTTGTACTAAAAAAAAAATTATTAAAACAAGAATTACAGAATTATGTAATATTTACTTATTACATACTAAAAAGTACTATTCTCTCTTATTTTAATTTAAAACTACAATATTCACGTGCAATGCACGTGTTTCACGACTAGTTAACTTATATGCACCTTTTTTTGTGACCAATATACCAAAATTAGCATAAGTTGCAGGATAATTAAATTTTTCTCTTAGATTTTTTTTTTTTTTTTTGAGAAAAAAATACTTCATTAAACTAAACCGAGCATAAGCTCTCAGGTAAAACACCAATGGGACAGAACTCCCATTAGTGTTATTAACAGCACCAATATCCACATTATTAAGAGACATAAACCAAGTATGAAAATGATTAAACTAACTGTCAAAAGAATTAATATCACAGGCGTTACGGGCCAGGTTATGGGTCATATAGTTATGCATCTAGACACATGACTAATGGAATGGGAAAATTTCTAGTACTACGGTAGTATGGAAAACCTCCATTCATTATTTGCCGTGTAAGAAGTATTTAAGAATGATGTGGGATCCATAGAATAAAATATTATATCATTAAATGCTCATTAAATGACGTGTCAAATGCTGAATGGAGGAAGTAGGTACTACCGTAGTACTAGAAATTTTCCCCTAATGGTAGTGACGTTCCTAGCTGTCACCGGGGTTTTAGCTTCATCAAGCAAAGTAGCAATGTCCGTGATATCCTCATCCTTTCCTTGACGTACGACTGGAAGATAGTCGATTTCCACTTGCACGCTGGGAGAGACAAACGGAGTAGACCGAAGGCCTTCGACCACAACCACCATCTCTAGCCAACTCACTCTCCATTGTCGATTGAGCGTTCTGTAGCCTACCATCACCGACGATCCATCCCACCGGCGGAGAATCCACTCTAATCCACCCCTGCTCTTCATCTCACTCTAAAACTGGAGTGGGATTGTTCACAGTAGCAAGTGGATTAAGACGCAGAACACCTAGGTCTATATCTTCTTCTTCTTTAAGCAGATATGTCATTGATGTGTCAATCTTCTGCTTTTAAAAGAATGGGATTTGGCTTCTGATGTGTATGAATTACTGCATTTTGATCAGCCCATATTTGCTAGCATATAATCAACCACCGCTTGATGTTGAGATCCTTCAAACTCTCTGCGTTGTTTCCCCTCCAAATGTAGTCACAGTAGTCTTGATTAGTCCAACTCTCCCTATCAACATTAGAAGGTAGAAAATAGATAGGCCATAAACCTCAGGTACACTTACACTCCCAAAACAGATGAATGGTTGACTCTGGTTTATCCCTACAAAGGATACATATGTAGGATTAATATCCATTCCACGTTTAATCAGATTTACTTTTGTTAGAAGGATATTGTTGTATAATTTCCATCCACAAATCTTTATTTTAGAGGGTATTTGTGTTTTCCAATATTTCTTCTCTAGATATTCTGTATGCTAATAGCCTGAAACAGAGGCCTCGATTGACCATGTGTTGAATCTGAATGTCCAGTCGATATGCACTTTTCCCTGAGAAGAAGATCCCTTTTGAGTCAAAATGCCAAATAATCTCATTCATTCTGCCGGTAGAATTAAGCGAGATGTTCAGAATACAAGACGCATCGTCATCTTCTATAAAAGATTCTCGGGCTCATTCCACACACCCCAGAAGGTAGAAGGTTGAATTAACTGAGCCACAGTGAAGTGTTGGATATTAGGATGAGAATAAATGGTCCATTCCATTTATTTCTTTTAGAAATTTTATTCTGATTTTTGAGTTAATATTCATCATCTATCTAAAACCAGTACAATAAGAAGATAAATAGAAAAACATAAAACATGATCACCAAACACAAATAATAATTAGAAAAATGAGCCATCTACATATAATGAAAACTAAAAACTCTCTTGACTAACACATATTAAAAAAAAAAAATTAAAACAAATATATTGAAATATTTGAAACATAAGAACTTAGTATAATAATTTTTTTTTCTTTATCAAATCAGTTGAGTTACAACCAAAAAAAGAATTATATATGACTTGTTATGAAATATATGACCATATGTATAATGAGCTAAAACATATTTTTTATCACTAAATTATATTCTTGGTCAGTGCCAGATTCCTGAACTGTATGTCTTGTTAGTGCTAGCTCTCAAAGAGATGCCTCTTAGTGAACATTCCCATTAAACATCACTCATTTTTCACCATCCATAGTGTGCATAAAACATTTTGTATATTCCTTCATCTGTCACATTAAACTGATCATTGGAAACCAATAATTAAAGTTCCAATAGTAATTTAAATCACATTATGAATGACTCTCATATATCCAGATGGTGTGGAACCAATACCAATAACTTCTTTTCCATCCAATAATTTCTACTCTTGAAAGTATCAAATCACATGATTGTTTAGTTAAATATAAAAAAAAAAAAAAAAAAAAAAATTGAAGAAGAAGAAACTTTCTACCTATATAATTATATGAATAAAAATGGTTCAAAAGTTTCTTAAATTTTATAGAATACAACTCTTTTCGAAATATTTTATCAAAAAAAGAATCCCCATTCAAAGTTGAAAGCACTTTTCTTGATAATATGAAATTAAAGAAAATAGGAAAAAGGAAAAAAAAAGGAAAGAAAAGTATATTATTCTAAATGGAGAAAATACAGATGGGCATTTGGTGTTGGATTCGATAGCACATGGCCATATGGACACGGTTAATGGTGGCCATTCGGTCAACCAATCTATGAAATTACTAGATTGATCTTGTTTGGAGAAAGTTAGAATTTCATCCTTATAATTTGATAAAATTTCATAAATAGTCTTTAACGACATTAGAAGTTATTGATATTTAAAAATGTACCACCCATTCAATCCATTAATTAGTGGCTTTTGACGGCTAGGATTTTCTTCAAATCTCAAATTTAAAATTTAATATAAAAGAGTCATCCCAATCTTCTCGAGAGTCATCCATTAATGAGTGGATTTCTTTTAGGATGTATTTGGTTTAACTTTTCAAGTGTTTAATTTAAAAAGAAAAAAAAAATCATTTTGGAAAAATTTCTAGAGTTTGGCAACCACTAAAAATGGCTTATTAAAAAATGAGATTGAGAAATAAATCATTTTGAGAAAAATAAAAACACTTATGAGGAAATGTAACCAAACATATGAGTGTTTAAATTCTAAAAAAATGTTTAAAATAAAATGCATTCTTGAAAAACATTTAAACGAAAAGTATTCCAAACGGACCCTTACTATATTTATAAAAATTTTTAGCAGTTATTTTTAATATGTTATCTCAATTTTGTTAATTTTTTTTTTAAATTAAATTATTTCTAATTAAATCTCACTTTACAAATTTAGATGGTAATATATAAACATTTTTATTATAGAGATAAAATATAGTTGTGTTTGAAATGTGTACTAAAAAAAATTTGTTAGAAATGTCAAAATCCATGGTTGATTATCTACACATCTAGAAAATAAATGAATGCAGGAGGAGTTTGTGTACGGTGGCTTGGTGTTCATAGACTATAACATTCTAATTAAAGTGTGCGACAAATGTGAGGAAACAATTATGTGGTGTATAATTCTATACAAAGACATAGTTGTAGGGGATTGAAGCGCGCTTTGACTTCAAAAGAATGTAATAAATGTTTTATCCATGGAGTCATCTTTGAAGAATTGACTATAATAGACCATATTTAATTATGTAGGTATATATGAATAAAGGATAGACAAATATTTCTAGGGTGGTGGCCAAGTTGGGTCCTCACAAGGCCCTATCTAAATGGAATGATGTGGAAGAATACCTCTTTTTCAATTGAAGAAAACAAAGAATCAGCTAACTTTGTTCCTAGGCTCACCTAAATTGGGCGGAGAACAACCACCGTCTTAGAAAAAAACTATTGAATGTAGCCACTACATTGTGACGGCTACCCTTAAAATCGTTAGATGTATAAAAATTATAATTTTTAGTTTTGTTCTAATATATAACGGTATAAAATTGTCAGCCAAATTGTACTAGCTTCCTTGAATAATTTCTCTATCTTTAACGTAGAAGACTCGAGAAAAACCAACTTAGAGAAAAAATATTAAATATTTTTAAAACATAATTATTTAAACTAATAAATAATAATACCTATACTCATTTTGTCATAAAAATATAACATAAACGATAAATTTTTCTCCATTATGGACCCAATTCAAACTCTTCAAAGGGTTTATTTTTAAAAAATAAATAAAATAAAAAATCCCTCTTCAAAGGGAAGAATGGAAAAGAAGGAAAAAAAAAACTTTTCAAAGGAAGAATGGGAAAGAAGAAATTGCTTTTGGAGTTGTATGAATGCCTATGAGATACCACTTACTTGTTATATTCAAAATTGAGACACATATCTTAATTTGGTCAGTAAGATGATAGAGTTCAAATCGAAGAATAATATTATATTATTTCATTTCATTTCTCATTTTTTATATTAGAGACAAGTAGATTGAAAGATGAAACCAATACGACCACAATCAACAAAATTTCATTTAAGTCAACATGAACACAGCTTAGAGGTTAACACACTTACCCCTCAAATCCTTTTGTTAAGGTCGGAGGTTCAAATCTTCACCCTATTCTACATATCTTATTAATATAAAACCTAGCTAAGAAATTTTATTAATCATTTGACAAAGAGGGGTAAAATACACTCGTTGATACACATAAGAACCCATAAACAAGAACTCACTCGACATAGTTGGAAAAAACAACATATTTTTGTAGCTTCAACAAAGAGTGTATTTACGACCTTTGGTATACTGAATTAGATTCTTCATCTCGTCCATGCTAACGACGCCATCGCGGTCGGTATCGACGGCGCGGAGGGCTTCTTCGGCTCTGAAGGTGCTGAAGCGTGAGCCAAGATAGTCGAAGGCTTGCTTCAATTCCTCCTTTGTCAGCTTCCCATCACCGTCTCGGTCATGGTTCTTGAATATGCCGGCCAGTTGCTCTTCTGAGAATGGAACCAGAACTCGTTTGTAACATTTACTTTTGGAATTCCCCATCGAAGAAGAAGAAGAACAACAACAACAAAGGGAATAATGAGAGGTTTGTGTGGGTTGAAAGGATTGGTGTGGTTTTGTGGACTTTTTATATAGAGGGAAAGCATCTCACGTATTTAAACTTTAAATTAGATGGAATTTTATGTTATCTTTCATTCTTATGGGTAACTGTTTCTCTCGTCAAACTTAAGGCAGGTTTGGGAATGATTTTAGAGATAGCTATTTTAGTATGGTTGGTTTGTTTATAATTGATTTATTAAAAGCGGTTTTCATATAATCATTTTTTCTCTGGTTCATCCGTTTTAATAGTGATATTTTCATACCATCAAAAGTGATTTTTAATGACTATAGGCATGTTTGGGATTGACTTTAAAGTAAGTGATTTAATTATGATTAATTAGTTTTGTAAAAGTGTTTAATTTAAATCATTTTTAATATTTGGTTCCACATCTTGTAAAAGTGATTTTAATTTAATTAAAAGTATTTTTTTTAATGATTGATTTTTTTCAAAGTTGGTTTTAGAATCATCAAATTACTTAAAAAGAATATTACATTTTAGTTTAAAAAAATAGAGGGTGGTAGACAAAAGTTATATAGAGAAAAATAAAAATTTAAGAGGAGAAAGAATAGAAAGCTAGAGAAAAATTTCAAAGGGATAAAATTTTAGAGAGAGGAAAAAATTTAAAAAGAAAATTTTAGGGGTAGTTGCATAGATGATAAATTGGACCAAATTAATAGCAAATATAGCACAGTTGCAAACTAATTACAAATATAGCAAAATTAATTATTGTAAAAGATCAAAAAGTTGTTGTCAGATTCTATTCGTGTCTATCACTGATAGACTCTGATTATTCAAAGTATATCAGTGTCTATCGCTGATAGACTTCGATTAATCAAAATCTATCAGTGTCTATCGCTGAATCAAAGCCTATCAATGATAGTCACTGATAGATTTTGATTAACCAGAGTTTATCAGCGATAGACACTGATAGACTCTGGATAATCGGAATCTATTAGTAGACTAATAGATTCTGATTAATTAGAGTCTATCGCTGATAAATTATGATAATCGAAGTCTATCAGACCAGAGTCTATCAGTGTCTATCAAGTCTATCAGACCAGAGTCTATCAGTGTCTATCAGTAATATATTCTAATAGATTTTGCTATATTTACAATTTTTTTAACATTGTGTTTTATTTGCTATTAATTTGGTCCAATTTGTCACCCACGGCAAATTTTCAAAATTTTAATAGATAGAGCGAAAATTGGAAGATAGGAGAAATAAAGTTTGAGAAGTATACAAAAATATTAGGGAGAATGACAAAACACGTTTAGGGAGAAAAACTTTAATGAGGAAAAAAAATTTAAGTTAGGGAAAAGAAATTGAAGACCAAAAAGGTTAGATAAAGATGTTAAAATATTAGAGATAAAAAAAGTTAGAGATAGTTAAAAACCATTGAAGAGAGAAAATTTTAAAAAGAGAATAAAATTAGAGAGAGACTTTATAAAAACTTTAGAGAGACAAATAAGAAAGAGCAGTAAAAACTAGAGATAAATAAAGTTAGAGATGGACAAATTTTAGAAAGAAAAAAAAAAAACTTTCTCAAAATTTTAGGAACAAAGTAAAGTGAAATAGGAGAGATTTTTTTTTATATATAATTAATGTGAAATAATAGTCATTCACAATCACATGACAAAAATCACTTGGGAATCGTCTCTAAAGTGATTAACTGGGGGAATCATTTAAAGTGATTTTAGATGCTTTCAAAGTATCTTACTCACTATTGCAAAATATTACAATTTTAAAAGAGAATTGATTTTGGACATGTTAAAAGTGATTTTGGTCATTCAAAAATCAATCCTAAACATGCTCTAATAGTGTGTATGGAATAGTTTTTGAAAAAAAAAAAATTGTTTAAATAAAATAATTTTTTATGAACATTTTTGGAAGAATTAATAATTTAAATTGTGTTCACAATAACTTCTTAAATCTTAATAAATATAAAATACTTTAAAATTTTGGATTAATTTAAAAAGTATTTTTGAAGAAACACTTGAGATATTATCCAAAAATGACCTTTTTAATGTGATTAACAAAATTTTTTCTCATATGTAGTAAGGAAAAAAATATATATTTATAATTAATAGAATTACTTTTAAATATAGTGCAATCAAACATATTTTAAATTTTTTTTTTATTAAAAACATTTTAAGAAAAAGAGTGCTTAAGCTAGAAAGTATATGTCATCCTAATCAGGTCTAAACTTAGATACTAAGAATGATCAAAATGGTAAAGATTCAAGGAGCAATAAAACAATCCATCGAGTAAGTATAGTTCAGCAGTAATTGACATGTAATTAATTAACATGTTAACTACCTCATTCAGTCTTTTCAATAGCTAACACTTATTTGTATTTAAACTATCAGGAGTAGATAGCTCTACGCTTAGTGGAATCATTTCTGAGGACATCTGAATATCGACCCATCAATGAATTTGAGAAAGTCAACATATGACACACGGGGCTTAAGGAGATAGCTATAACAAACCCGCCTTTCACCATCCCTCTAGTTCACTTGGTTGGTCTTTAGTTCAAAGTTGAAATATTTTAGAGTTGTGTACCAATCAGAATTCAATGAGATAAGAGTTGAATTATGTGAACATGTAGCACAATATACATGGATTGATTGTTTGTTAATGTTATACTTACTTAAGTTGATGAAATTAATATTATGACTTACTTAAGTTGTGTTATTTGATAACTTTTTGGTTAATGAAATCTATTATCTCATTATGATTTCACGTTTGGTTGAAATTATGATTCATTTGATTCTATATTTGTATATGAACAATAACGTGTTTGTTACGAGATCTGACGCGTACTATTTATACTTGAGTTTTGGTATTACTTTCATATAATGTATTGAACATGTCATGTTATTGTGAAGTGAAGTTAAAGTTGTGTTATGGGTTTAGAAGTGCATATTTCTGTTCTTTCAGGTACCCAAAAATTTTTGGTTAGTTATAATTACGTTGTTATGTTGTCGGATTTTTGGTAAATCAAACTTGGTTACATGCCCATTTTGGAGGCATTACAATTGGTAGCTAGTTACTATTGTGTAAATGCAGGTTCAAAAGCAGGGTAAAAACCAACGTGAGGTTTTTTTTTTTTTTTCCAAATATGTATTGTTGACGGTTAAAAAATGTCATAACAAACACCATAATTGACATATATTAATCGTCAATGAAAATACACAATTTGACAATTTAATACGGTAATTTGACGGCTAATAAACATCAATAAAATGATATATTGACAGCTAATAAGCATCAATAACCATATATATTGACATTTTCGATCCTATAATTGACATTGAAAAAACGTCAACATAAGTTTATATTGACGGTTTATAAATCAATAAATATGGCAACATTGACGCTTCATTGATATCATTGACGAATAAAACATGTCAATAATACGATTTGTTGATGGCTAGTAAGCGTCAACAAAGGTGCGTACGTTGACGCTTTATGAATATCATTGACGGATAAAACGTGTCAATAATGTCTTTGTTGATGGCTTATAAACGTCAACAACGACATCTTCGTTGACGTCTAATAAGCGTCAATGAAAACAGTAATATTGACGCTTTAGTTTTATTGACACCACTTTAGTTGACTGTCAAAAAGCGTCAATGAAGGTGATAGTTGATACTTTTTAGCCGTCAACAAAAGCCAAATTTGTAGTAGTGTTAGCATTTAATGAGATCAACTAACGGTTAGAGACCATTTAGAACTTTTTTTTTAGTCCCCACTTGAAACTTTAGAAATCAAATAGACATGAACCCCAAAACTAAGGACCAAAACTATATTTAATGTGGCCTTTTAATAAGCTTTCATAAAATTATATCAATATTCTTTTTATTCATATGTCTCTCCCAAGAGCAAGGGGTGAGATAGACACAAATCGTAACTATATAGCCATCAAGCTCATTGGTTCACTAGAGTAAATTCTCCACCTTAGAACGAGAAATTAAGATGTAGAGAGTACTTCTTTAAGAAAAAAAGTAGACACTCAAAATATATGCTAAACTTCAAAACATGGTATTTATTCCATCTTTTCCAATTTGACAAAGATTAAGTGGCAAGCCTCTCTACTTTCTTTTTAACACGTAAATGACTTTTCAACAACATTGGGAGTGAGAGATTCAAACCTCTGACCTCACCGCTGAGCTATGATCACTTTAGTTGTTAACGATAAGTCTGATGTCCTTGTTACGCGGACATCTTTAATCCTCAAGTTGAACGGGCAACCGAATCTGTCACCAATAGGAATATGATCCTATAGAACGGACATCAACTTATATAACAGAGTTCGTGGAGGCTCAAGCAAAGCACCAAGGAGACTGTGATCAATCAAGAGATACTAGGAACTCTCGCCCAACGGAGTGGACACCGCCGCCTCCCAACCATTTCAAGCTAAACGTGGATGCATCCTTAGCAAATGGTGAGATGGGAACAGGCATGATTATCAGAAACTCAAAGGGTCAAACGATGGCAGCCGCAGAAAGTTTCAGGAGAACGAGTTGCTCTGTAGAGTGGGCAGAAGCAAAGGCACTGGTGGAGGGTGTGCAACTAGCTTTGGATTCGGGCTTATCACCAGTTTGGGCAGAGATAGATTCCAAAATTGTGTGGAATTTACTCCATGATCGCGAACAACATTTAAATGAGATTGCCCCCTAATCCACCAACTCCATTTTTCGGCCACAAAGCATCTTATAAGTGGGTTTCTCCTAACTCCTAGGGAAGGCAACAAAGTAGCACACCAGTTAGCTACTCATGCTCGCACAACAAAACACTCTGAAGTTTGGCTTGAAGAATGTCCTATGTGGGCTCAAAGCAGTTTAGCTCATGATCTGCGTCACATGGACGCCCTAGCCATTTCTTTTGATTCGTTGTAGTTTCTTTGTTTTTATTTTCTTCTAAAAAAAAAGTTGAATATTAAATTTTGGAAAAAAAAAGTTGAAACTTGAAATAAAATTAACGAAATGATTATTAATCTAGATTAAATATTCCTAATAATGGAATCGACCTATAATCTCAATAAGTAGTATAAGAATAATTAATTTAACCTATTTCTTGTTCTAATTCTAAAGTAAAAAGAATTTGATTCTTTCATAACATAATTATTAACCTAATTCTTTAATAATAATGTTAGTTGTTATTTATTAATTATTTTATCCATAGCATATGGAAACACTTTTTTTTTTAAACTAAGGACAATTAGTAAGCATATGGAAACACTTTATGAATTATTAAGCTCTTAACAATTATTTGATACTCCGGTTTGCTTTTTGACTAAATATTTGTCTTTTAACATTTTTTAATTATTTTTTCTCAAATGTTTTAAAATTTTAATTTTATCTTTTTATGTTTTGATATTTTTCAGTTAATTTCTTACCACCACAAAATGTTGAAATTCATTGATAAAATGA
The DNA here is from genome assembly GCA_036850905.1 of Luffa acutangula. NCBI lineage: Eukaryota > Viridiplantae > Streptophyta > Magnoliopsida > Cucurbitales > Cucurbitaceae > Luffa > Luffa acutangula. The sequence goes on along the minus strand of CM072092.1, from coordinate 2,739,040 downwards.
GATTTGGTATGATGATAAAGATTATGTTCTATGGATAAGGAATAAGGAACTAAACGTGTAGCTCGACGGATCACATATTATAGGCAAATTAATTAACTAAAAAGATCCAATATGCACATTTTTTGTGAACAAATTTCCAAATTCAGTACAAAGTTGGAGAACAATAGATTTATTTTTAGAATTCTAATACAATAAGAAGATTTAAAGGAAAAAATCCATTTTGGCCCTAACACTTGTTATGTTGCATCCATTTGAACTTTCTTCAAATTGAACTCTAAATTTAAATAAGTATTGCAATTTTTTTCTTCGGTTCAATTTTCGCTAATTCACTCACCAATTTTAACAAGAAAAACCATTGACAAATCTTTGTAAACTCATTAATTTCAATAAGATAAAACTTTGTACAAGATAAAGTTCATAACCGCACAAATTAACTCTTCAATAACTTTGTCAAGGCCAATAAGAGCTTAGCTCAACTGGCATAAAGTTGTACTGATAACTACAATGTTTGTGGTTCGAATTCCCCTCCCCACATATTGTCAAAAAAAAAAAAAAAAAAAAAACTTTGTCAAGACTCATAAATTCAACAAAAAAAAATCTAGCTTTAATGTCATTTTTTTTTTCTAAAATTTTATGGACTTTCATAACGTACATATGAAAAAAAAAAAAACATTGCAGAATGAACAAAGGAAAATAAGTTGTTGATGCAAAATCTGGATAGGAGGAACTCACCTGACCTTCACGTGCCACCAACGGTAAATTTGTATGAGAGAGGGGAAGACGTGGCCTGCAAAACAGTAAACCTACACACCGGTGTGGTGCTCGCCACACCGCCTACGATGCTTAAGTCAGAAAGCAGAAAGAGGAGAGCAAAAGAACAAAGTAAGAGGAATGAGTTCAGGGAATGAGTTTTGGGATCCCCTCTTTAGTGGCGAAGAATGATTTAAATACATGTTCATGCTCTAGGATTTTAAGCGTTCGGATGCGATCCAATCACGTGGAATTGGGGCACCCAGGACTAAACGGAGACGAAAGACCTCGTGCAGGCCGACTATGGATCTCGGCCTCGGCCTTGGGCCGAGGCCGAGCAGGGGTCAGGCCAAGGCCCGACCTTTTGGCCCATTTCACCTTCGGAGTCTATTTTCTGGTCCTATTTCTGGACTTGTATAATTGGATTGTCCTCGTCCGCTCCTTGCACCTCTAAATGGTCTAAAATTAACCATAACATAAGTTATAGTTGTTTTTGTTTTTTTATATAGCAATAGTTTTTTTTTTCCAATTCATTTTTATCTTTACTTATATATGGATGTTATCATAGGAAAGGAGCTAGGATCGTTGCTCATAACATTAATTACAATCTGTGTATGTGTTAAGTCCAACCTAGAGTTAACATAGCACACCAACAAGAAAACGTGATTCTTGAAATTATATGTCAAGGTATGTTTGGTTTAACTTTTCAAGTGTCTAATTTTGAAAAAAAAAACATTTTTGAAAAAAATTATAATGTTTAGTCACCACTAAAAATGACTTATTAAAAAATGAGATTTTGAAAGAAACGCTTGAAAGCAAATTTTGAAAAGAGGGTTTTAAGTATATAATAACTTGTGTATCTTAGAACGAATGTAATCAAATATATGAGTGGTTAAATTCTAAATAATTTTTATACAAAATATTTAAAAAAATGTATCCTTAATAACATTTAAACTAAAAGGTATTCCAAATGTACTTTTGGAATAGTCCTCCATCTCTAACATATTAAAGTTTAAATGACTATCATCTCGATAAGGTCAACTTTTCACAAGATGGTAATCTCAGTAGAGCACAAGCAATCCAAACTAAATTATTAAAGCTCCATTAAAGCTAAAATATTCCTGTTGTCTCTAAATTATATTTTTGGTTAGTACTAGATCTCTAAACGATTTTATATCTTGTTAGTGCTAGATTTCAAGCATATGCCTACTTAGTGGTTGGTGCACTCCCATTACATATAACACATTTTTCACCATCCATTAAAACTCTTCCCAACACTTTTGCACATCCAAATTTCTTATATATTTCTTATGTAACTTTCCTATTGAATAAGTCTTTTTTTAGTTGAACAACATTTTTAGAGATAAGAGAATTCAAACCTCTGACCAATTGGTAGAGGATGTCAATCATCGCATTGAATAAGTCCATATATAAACGATGTGAAACCAATACTAACAACTTTTGTCATCCGGTAATTTCTACTATTGAAAATATCGAAAATCACATAATTTATCAGTAAAAAAATACATCTACCTATCTAATCATAGGAAGAAAGATTTCTCAAAAGTTTCTTATATTTTATAAAATACCACTTCTTTGGAAATATTTTATCAGAAAAGAATCGCCGTTCAAAGTTGAAATTAACTATTAAGAATTTTCTCGTGTTGAGGTGCCCATAGCAAGAGGGTATGACTATAGTTTGCAGATATGTATTATCTATTAATTTGTCAAAAAAGGAAAAAGAATAGAGGAGGAAATAAATAAAAATAAATAAAGAAATTAAAAGGTATATTATTCTAAGTAGAGAAGCAAATACAGATTGGCATTTGGGATTGGATTCGAGAGCATATGGGCAGCCTATATATAAAATAATTTATTTTTTTTTTGGAACTGATATAAAATATATTTTTTTTTTCTTTTGATGAAGTGATAAAATTAAAAAAAAAAAAAAAAAAAAAAAAAAAAAAAAAAAAGGTTACCAAAGGACTGGTGGTTATTTCAGTCCTCTCGAGAATATCATTCCCAAATTTGACCAACTTACCTTTTTTTTTTTTTTTTAATATTGAAAATGCCTCTTAATTACTTATTCAGTTTACCAATCAAAAGCTTAAAAAAAACGAAAAACTTTACATTTTGCTTCTTTGAGTTCAACAAATAGATGGAAAGATTCGAATATTTTTTGGTCAAGTGCATATGTCTTAACTAATTTAGTTATATTTAGGTGGACAAACAAAACTTTTGTGATGAGAAGCAATATGTGTATATTGTTGAATGTGATAACCATCAATTTGTATGGATATTAATTAATTATAATTATAAACTAATTATTGATTAACGTGGTTCTATTTTTAAACTTATATTTATAAATATTTTTAGTTGTTATTTTTCAATATTTTATTTCAATTTATCTCTTATTAAATCACTTTATAAATTTGATATTGTGATATATGAAAATATTTATTGGGATAAAATATAGTCGTTAGAAATGTGCTGACAAAAAGTTGTTAAAAATGTCAAATTGAGTTCTAGCTTAGCGGTAATTATCATGTATCCTCGACCAAGAGGTTAGAGGTTCAAATCCTCCAACCCCACATGTTGATGTACTAAAAAAAAACAAAAAAAAAATTGTTAGAAATGCCGAAATCTAGAGTACTTCTCATCCATTATTAGTCTAGAAAATAAATGAATTCATGGGGAGTTTGTCGACAAAGTGACTATAACATTCTAGTTGAAGATTGCAAGGAGATAATTATTTGTTGTACATTTCTATTCTAATAGTAGAATTGATCCAAGTAGTAATATAATTTCTTTCTATGTCTCATTCTTCCATTTGAAGAGTTGGGATTAGGTTCTATGGTGGAAAAAATTCAATATTTTTATGACTAAAATAACATTGGTTCTATTATTTATTCATTTAAGTCAATTTGAGTCTATTCTACCATATTACATAACTAATATCAAATGGTAGTTGTTATCATTCGAATCGAGACATCTTAATTAGATTCACCATTGATCAAGATATTGTGAAGTTCAAATCAAAGTATAATATTATTTTATTTTCTTAATTTTAACTCTTACAAACTAGTTTCATTCTTTATATTTAGTGGTAAATAGATCAAGAGACCATACTAATATATGAACAAACTTTCGTCAAAACTAACGTAAGCATAGTTCAGCAATTAAGACATATTCATTAGGATCCCGTCCCATATATATACTTAAAAAATATATATACCAAACCTTACTTAAGAAAATTTGTTTATCATTTAACAAAGAAGACTATTTTGCCTCTACTTAAAATACACACATTAATACACATAGGAAGTGATGATTAAGAAAAAGCAACGGACATGTATATATATGTAATTAACAAAGAGTGTATTTACGACTTTTGGTATACTTAATTAGCTTCTTCATCTCGTCCATGCTGATGACGCCGTCGCCGTTGGTATCGGCGGCGCGTAGGGCTTCTTCGGCTCTGAAGGAGCTGAAGCGTGAGCCCAGATAGCTGAAGGCTTGCTTCAACTCCTCCTTTGACAGCTTCCCGTCACCGTCTCGGTCGTGGCTCCTGAAAACTCCGGCCAGTTGCTCCTCTGAGAATGGAACCAGAACTCGTTTGTAATTTGTACTTTTGGAATTCCCCATCGAAGAAGAAGAAGAAAACGAAGAAAGAGATTGAGATATTTTGTGTTGGGTTGAGAGGATTGGTATGCTTGTGTGGCCTTTTTATAATCGATGAAGCATCTGGCATCTTTGAATTTAAAACTAGATGGAATTTTATTTCTACGTTCATATGTACCACAATTAAAATGTTGACAATTAAGAGTGATAGTTTTTTTTTCTTCATTTTTCACATTTCTCTCTTTCAGTTGTTCAAGATCTTAATGGATGTACAAGAAGATAAAACACCAGCTCAGTAGTGTGGTGTTCGTTATTTTACACGTCCTCTCTTTTCTTCTTGTTCACCTTTTTTTCCGTTATACAAATCTATACTTTTTTTTTTTTTGAAATAATAAGCTTCATTAAAAACGCTAACTGCCATTCCTACCCTCATTAATAAAAGGGAGGAACCACAAAGGAAGTTCAGGAGTCCAAAAAAGAAGCTATTTTTCCGTGCAGGGAGATCTCCTGCGGATCGACAAAAACTGAATTACAAGCAAAATTAGCAACACAGTGGGCTACTGTGTTCTTCGTTCGACAACAATGGTTGAACGAAATATCAGAAAAGCGCGAAGCAATGGAGCGAATTTCATCAGTGAAGATTTTCAACTATACAAATTTATAGTTGAAGCATGTGCACCTCAACACTATTAATGTTGTTTATTAGTGATACTTGTGTAAATCAGAATGAGAATTGAGGTATTAAAATTACTATAATACTTTTTTTTTCTTTTTGAAGATTACTATAATACTCATTTAATATTATCAGCTAACTAAAATGCATTCGTTAAATAGTATACTAAAACTTTTTTAACTAAATAACAATAAGGTGTTGAGTTCCTGTTAAGAGAGCACATTAAGGTGTTGTTAATATGTGTTACTGTATTCTGTTTTTCCTTGTATTTATCTTGTATTCACAGAGGTCTTTATATACAAAAGCCTCTACCTTTTTTGATCATTCAATGAAAAGAGATTATACTTTGTGATCAGATTCCTTTCTCTAATTCTTCTTCTCAATTTGCTTTAGAGTTCCATCAATAGACTCTTTACTAGTGCTTTAGTGAACTCTCATTTAAGGAAATGAATGGTTCAATCCTCGTTCATCTTTTTTGGATTATTCTATTGAAGTGAACATAACTTTCATTGTTAATCCGATCATAGCACAGTGAATAAGATAAGACACTAATTATCATTCCAAAAGTGGATGGTTCAATCTCCCGTTTCTGTTATTGTAGATTTTTTTTTAAAAAAAAACACACTCAGTTTAAGGGTACTTTAATTTAATGATACTTACTAAACATATAAATGCATTTATAATCCTCTTGCATTTCTGGTTTTTGGTCATCATTGCTCTTATCAGATCAGGGAGGACATCATTGTTCTTTCTGGTTTTTGGTCTGTCTTCCTCTTGCGTTTTCAGAAATTACGATGCTTCCTCTATCTCGCTAAATTAGAAGACTTTCATGTAACCTCCTTCTTTGTATGTTTCTCACATGCATATCAATAAAGTAACCCTTTTCTAAAAAAAAAATGCATATATAATCCAAAATTAAGAACATAATTGAAACTTTTTGAATGGATTAAATTTACACAGTTTTTTTTTTTTTTTAAGTATTGTATCAAATTACAATTAGAAAAATGCCAAATGTATCATATGTCCCAAATATTTTAAGTAAATTTTCAATTTAATTTTACCCTTTACTGTATTATTAATTCTCCATTTAAGTTTGTTTGTGAAAAAAACATTTAAATTTTTTTTTTTAAGAAGAAAGCTTATATGTAAATAAATTATCGTTTTATTAACATATTTGGATGTATCATCATCTAATCAAATATGTTAATAAATTAGAAAATTAATTTAGTAATACATTGACTTTTGGTTAACAAATTTTAATAACATTTTTATAGAAATATCTGATTGAGAATATATCAAAAGTAAAATTAAAAATTTTAAAAGGGTAAGAATCAAATTGAAAATTATCTAAACGATTAGAGACGATTTCTTACACGGAATGCATATTCGCACATGTCTAACAAGCTATCACTTTCATAATCACACATCCCTAACCAAGGCTTAGGGAGAATATGTGCTCGTTTATTTTTCTTCTTGTTGACCATTGCGAGTGAACCTCCATGCATTTGGTAGAATATTTGGTCTCTTCAAATGTAACTTTTATATGGTTAAAGAAATGTGTAATTTTGAGAAGAGGGAATTTCTAATTGATTAGTACCAAAGTATTTGTTCTAGATAATCAATCTTTGATTGCTTGTTGGGAAGAATCTAGCTGTCAAAAAATTAAAGTTGGGAAGAATCTATGTCAAAAAAATTAAAGTTTTGAAACCTTATCGGGTTAAGTTTTTTTGTTTTGAGTTATCAAATTTATATATTGTATTTAGTATAAATCTTAGGTCTTCTCTATTATTCCAAATTTTATCAAAAAAGGAATATTAAAATAAATTTGAATACAACGTATAAAAGTTATTATTACAGCCAACATGAGCCTAGCTGATCAATTGGCATAAACTTGTATTAATGACCAAAAAGATCGTGGTTCAGATCTCCCACTTCCACTCATGTTGTAAAAAAAAATATTGTAATTACAAATTTGGTTGGATTTTAGATATATACTATAATTTTTTAAAGAACTATGGTTAAAAGTGACAAGAGTTGGTCTAATCATGATTTAAAATATTGCACGAGTTAACCGATAATGGTCTTTTTAACCCTGATCTTAAATCTTTCTATTGACTATGGCTTTTAAGAAACTATATGTAGTCTAAAAATCAAACTTTACACCACGGTTAAAAAAACCCATATTATGAAATTCACCACGGTTTTTAAAAACCATGGTCCAAATTAAAATAATCAACTTTACACCTAGGTTAAAAAAAAAAAAATTGTTATCTATTTAAAAAAAAAAAAAAAAAAATTGTTATCAAATATTAGACACTATACCACGGTTTATAACGGTGTGGGTATATAGACCATAGTTTGAAAAATAAACTAGGTCTATAATAATTCTAATTGAAAACGCATCTATATATAGTTTTATTTTAGATCATGATAAAATAATTTTGTGATCTAAAATCAACTATAAATTGATTCTTAGTCTGAAATTTAACTTTATAACATGGTTTAGAGAAAATGTGATCTAAAATTCATTTATAATGTTACTTTAGACATGGATTAGAAAAATGTGGTCTAAAATCTAACTATCCATCGTGATTATAGTTTGAAAATCATGGTCTAAAGAATTATAAAATCCGACTTTGTACTCCAGCCGAGAAAATTATAGTTTGAAAAAGCATGGTCCAAAATACAAATCTAAACTTTGACTATAAAATTTTAAAAGTTATTAGTAGTCATCTTTTTTTTTTATCACAATTTGCAAAATTTTAAATAATTTGATTTTAACCCTTTCATATTAGACTTTAAATTTCTATAGTAAAAAATTAAAAATTGTGGCCAAAGCGAGCATAGCTCTAACTGGCATGTACCCTCGACCATGAAGTCAGAGCTTCGAATCCCCCCACCCCCAAATGTGATGTACTCAAAAAAAAAAAAATTAAATTGTGAATCTTTTTACCTAGTTTTTGTGACGCCCGAGGTTAGAAGGGGTACATGAATGAACTGAGATCCCCAAATGGGGATCTTGAGGACATGAAAGCATGGTCAAGATAAACTTAAAAGAATTGATAGATACTATTTATACCAACAAGGTGCACCTTCTCCTCCTTTTTTGGTGGTTCAATCCTAGGAACTTTGAAGTTAAGCGTGCTTCTCTCGGAGAAGTTCTATGTTGGGTGACCTCCTGGAACAAATTCGGATTTCAAATCCTGGACTTGGGGCGTTACAGTTTTTCTTTTATAAAAATAAAAAAGAATTTAATTTTGATGATACAATTTTATGATTTAATATCTTAAATTTATTTATAAAACTACCTTTTTTTTATGTGTTGCACCCTGTTTCTCCGGACCTTTCAAAAACATTAAAAAACACCCTTACCGTTAAGTTTTAGATAGAAAATGTTAAAGTTTCAGTTTCATTAATACCTTTAACCTTTCAAAATTTTTAAAAAAATACTCCTACTAAGAAAACACATTTCTTCCTTTTTCTTCCTCCCTATACAAATTATTTCTCCATAAAAATAAACCCACAACTTTGCTTATAAAGACTATGTGCAACAAACATTTCCTCCTTTTTCTTTCTCTCTACAAATTCTTCCTCCATAAAAATTAATGCAACACTTTGCTTATAAAGATTATGTGCAATGAACCTTAGATATGAAAACGAAATTTGAAATAAGTTTTCTATTTTCAAAAGTGTAAAATGATAAGCGAAAGAAAAAAGAATATTGCTCTCTCTTTTGTGTGTTAGTGATAAGCAGAAGATTAATGTGGTTTTTAATTACAATGAATGAGTGGTGAAGGAAGTGAGGTGTAAGATTTTTCTTTTGGTATTGAGAGAGTTACAAAAGGAGAATTTTTAATTAGATTCAATATGATCTCTTACATCAACGAAATTTTAGATTGATTCAAATTCTTAGCAAAATTTCATCAAATAATTTAGATTAAACATAGTTACATGAATGAGGGGGTGATGTTAGAGAAATTAACATAAGAAATTCATATATAATATGGTTTAGCCAAAATTGGCCTACCCCACTCTCAAGTATTCCACTAAAATTCCATGACTTTTTATATCTAATGGTTCAAAGTCTAACCATTACAAACACTCTTTTTACAAGTTCAAAAGGCAACTCTTACAAAGTTTTGAAATTTTAAGAAGAATAGTAGAAAATTTTCTTAGGAGTGATTTATAAGTTTAATACTCAAGGAACAATCTAATTCCCACAATAAAAATGCTCTCTCACAAAAAGGATGAACAAAAAAAAGTAAAGCTTAAAGAGAGATAATCAATAGTGGAGGCTTTTTTTTAGATGAACGAATAATATTGATCAAATTTATTTTTATTTTTATTTATTTATTTTTATTATTATTACTATTGTAGCGAAGCATATATTTGTTATACCCAATCCCATATCTTCTTCTTCTTCTTCTTCTTTTTTTTTTTAGTTCAACATTTGGGATAGGGGATTCGAACTTATGACCTCAGTCGAAAGTACATGCTAATTATCGTTGTGCTATGCTCGCTTTGACGCTCTCCTTCAAATTACCCTACTAAATTTAGGGATGAGTTGGGACAACAATTGACCCCGAGTATGCAATGGAATCTATTATTAAGTCATTTTTATCTTATAACTTAACTTTTCATTTATAGACAATACAATGCAAAAATATAATTACACTCTTTATGAAAACTTTTTAATGTCTATCTCCATATATATATTCAATAGATGATATGGAATAAATGGATGAGACTAGTGACAGATACTAACTAGTTAGACTTAATTGACACTCAAGAGCGACCTGGTTGGCAAAATAAGGAAAATAAGGATAAAAGATTGAATTAAAAAACTTCGAGAATGGTGGGTTCATAAGAAATTAACTTTCAGGAAAATTATTCTCATACTAACAAAATGGAAAGTTTTGTAAAACAACATAAAATCATGAATAATTTAATAACTCAGGATAATTAAAATGTAGAAAAAATCTGTAAGAGTGGCTCTTGAAAACTATATATCATCAAACATGTATCCAAATCTTTGGTCATAGTCATGCATGCACGCAAAAAGCTGCCTCCAAATTGTTAAGCACCCTAACACATGATCCAAAGTTTATGTGTGTGCTGGGGTGAGTTTCCAAAAACTTCTCTCTCTAGTCCTACTATAGAAACATATTCAGATAGCACATACAGGTAATCACCATGTACATAGATCTAATGGTTTGGAAACCACTCTCAATATAGAATCCATAAATTCTCAAATCATTCTAAAATCATACTTTCTTTAAAACAACATTACATAAACTTCCCATATTTCTCAAACAATAAAACACTTGTAAATCCTAAAATAGTCCTATAATATATCAAATATTTCTAAAATGATGACTTCATATAAAATTATAGAATTATTGAAGATTCATATTAATTTCTAAAAATTCATATCAAGTTTTGGAAATTTAATCACAAATTCTCTAAAATCATATATGATAATAGATTTCATGAAATTCCATAAGATTAGCGCCAAATGACATACTATTTTTTGATTAAAATAACCAATCAATCACACACATCTAAAATTGTTAACACTTCATAGATGGTAAATTGTTCCAATTTTTGTTAATTAAGAGTGTGTTTGGTTTAACTTTTCAAGTGTTTAATTTTGAAAAAAAAAAATCATTTTGTAAAAATTTCTAATGTTTGACAATCACTAAAAAAGACTTATTAGAAAATGATATTGATAAATAAGAGAGAAACACTTGAAACCAACTTTTTAAAAAAAAGTTTTTAGCCTACAATAACTTGTGTATAAAAACACCTATGAGAAAATGTAACCAAACATATGAGTGTTTAAATTCTAAACATTTTTTATACAAAATGTTTTTTTAAAAATGCATTCTTGAAAAACATTTAATTTAGAATGTATTTCAAACGGACCCTAAATAATCATATCACAAATTATACACTATTTCCAAAAGGGGACAATAACATAAGCTTCATTTTAATCAATTAAACTAATTTCTAATATCTCTTTCTTTTAATCCAAATTAATCCAAATATTCCACATTTAATTTCTCCTTTCTTTTTTTATCTTTTACAGCCAATATGTACCATTTGTCCTTTATTCTCAATTAGATAACCCTTTCCATCCCCATCCTTAAAGCTTCCTTCTTTACACTTTGTTGCCAATTTTTTTCCTTTGTTCTCTTTTTCTTTTTCTTTTTCCCTTTCTTACTCAAAAGCAAAAAGACAAGTGGATCCTTACCCACATGAAATTTAGAGGGAAAAGTAAGTTAAAAAGAATTTTAAAGTCGAGTTTAATTAGGGTCGTAATTGGATCTAGCCATCGGGTAAAATATGTAAAATTAAAATCCCCAACGAAAAAAATATATATAAAAAAACGAGCACCACGCACAAGAACGTGTGAGCTACACACGTGTGTGCATCTATTGGGGATACGACCGACATTTAAAAAAAAAATCTTTTTTTTTTCAAAGAGATTTCCACAAGTTGCAATGGGACTAGTCCATTTCGGTTGAGTCAATCCTTGGAAAAAATTTCTAGTACTACGGTAGTATGGAAAATTTTTCATACTATCTCCACTCACAACAATAATAGCATTTAAGAATTGTGTGGGTCCCATGGAATAGATGAATAAATCATTTAATGACGTGTCAAATGTTGAATGGGAGAGCATGTGCTACCATAGTACTGGAAATTTTCCGACTGCATTAGCTAAAATTTTATTGTTAGATGTCACATCATCAACTAGATGACGGTTGAAGTTGTCATGTCAATAATGTTTCCACACATCTTCTCACTTAGGATTTTGTCTTCAATCTTATTTTGTTCATAACTTTCTCATTTGAACTTTGAATCTAGTCATTCAAGTAACATTAGGAAGAGTTTTAAAAAAAAATGTAGGTCTATACAACCTACACACGGGCAATAAAAGCTTATATGTAGTAGCTTCCAAAGAAAATCACTCACACGCAAGGTTCTAAAATTAGAAGCATCCAACTCCAATAATTTCTATTAGGCCCAACTTAATTTAAGGAGGTTGAAACTTACCCAAACGAAGACGATGTTCACTGTCCAAGTTCTAATTCGGCCTAAATTCATTGATCCAAGCTCCAATCTCAATGGGTGCCTAAAATCAAGATCTAACATATCTATGGATATTCAAATAAACATCAAAACCAATCCCGAACCTTGCTCAAAATCACTTACCCAAAGTCGAAATCGCTGAAAAACGAAGGAACTTGAAGACCCATTGCTCAAAATGTGCCAAAAACGTCGAAAACAACCCATATCGTCGTTGTCCGTGTCGTCACTCGCCGAAGAAGCTTGCTGAACAACAGAATCGTAGTCTACCGCTGCTACATCGTTGGAGGTTCTCTGAAAGCCACAACAACGAAGAGAGAGAGAGATGACGAGAGTATGATAAACCTACATCAGTACGTATTTTTTTTTACTAAGCAAGAGCCCACCTATCATAATTATTACAAAAAAAAAAAAAAAAAAAAAAAAAAAAACTATATATAATAAATGACGTTCCACGTTGGTAGATGATCTCTTGAAAGAGAAGATCTACCAACATAGATTTAAAACTTCAATATTGATATCATAAATTTGAAACTGAATACATTCTAAACATACGTTTTAGAAAGTACGATTTTAAATTGAAAATAAGAAGTTCTAGCAATGTAATGTAACGTAACCTTGGCTTTATTTAAAATACATATATATATATATATATATATATATATATATATATATATATATATATATATATATATATATATATATATATGTATATATGTGATCATGGTGTGTTTTCTTTTTCGATAAAACTATGTTACTTAGACTAATTTTTATGGCAATAATTGTGAAATTTGATGGTTCACCATAACACTCTAGACGCGCTCTTGATTCAATTATATGAGCCGTGTTAATCATTGTGATAGTTGGTGACTACTTTACGGCGTCGTTTTCACACTGATATTCCAACCTAAAGTGGAAGCAAACTTATCGCACTAAAACGACGACGTGTTCGAGAAGTGGAAATTTTTAAAAAAGAAAATCAATAGAAAATTAGAGAAATTCTGGAATTGGTGGAGACTTGCGATTTGCTAACGGATAAAAGCGACATTTCACTGCATGCACGAGCCTGACCGCCCAACAAACTTTCTCCTTTTTTGGGCCAGCCGTCCACGTGGACTCCCATTTTACAATTCTACCCATGACTCGTTTTCAAATTACTCGACTACCCCCATCTTGGATAAAATTTCAGTTTATTATTACAATTATTGACGTTTATTATTTGTAAATTAATTGCAAATACGTTGTTTTTTAGAAAAGTTCTTTAAACACTGACTTTCATATTTAATTGGTAATATGTACCTTTCTCTTTTATTTTATTTTTTGTAATGTTGATTTATATTATTGATGATTGACTTCCATTATAGTGATAAATAAATTTAGATTCTAATTTGGTTGTAAATTTAAAATGTATATCCTTATCCACGGCGATTGTCTCTTTACAAAGATTAAAAATTCAAAAGTGTTCGAGAATAGATATTGGTTGGAGAAAAAGGAGTCCTAACACATCCCCAAAGAGAAAATTCCAATTTATTCATGGTTCACGTTCACTCTTTTTTATTCTAAAAGTGAAATATTACGCGGTTATTCAATTATATCATAACCAAACAACTCTAAACATTTTCCATTTTACTCAAATGAAAACTTATTACATTTGGAAATTTTTGAAAAAGATGTCTAATATCGTGGATCCCAAATTATGACTTACTTTATTCTAAAGAAATTATCTCTTAAATCTGGTTTGAAGAATAAGGTCAACAATGGAGGTCAAGAGTGCTCGTTACGTTGATTCTTCAAAGAAGTAGTGTACCTATGCAATTTTCTAAGTTGGAAGAGATTTACTTTAAGTAATAATTTGAATAACCTTTCCTGGTTGCAAAACAAAAATAAACCAAGACCATTTAATTATAACCACATAACTAAATTAAGGGGGAGGACATATTGGGAAATTGAGAAAAGAAATTTAATTAGTTCTATCAGTACCAAATACCAAATATATAAACATATAAAACAATAATCATCCAACACTACCCAACAGGGTAACAAGGCAAAGCAAATTAAAGCCTTAATTAAATTTCTCCAACCTTATACTTTTCCTTAATGTTTATGTTTGTTCAAAAGAAAAGGAAATCTAAATCCAAAGAAGGGACACTTGGAGCAATAAGACTGGTCCAACTTTCTTTAATCTTTACTCTAATTTCGCTCTCTTAACTTCTTTAACCACTACGTTAATTCCCAATTAATCTCCTTTTTCTCTCATAATTAATCTCTCTTCTAATTCTTGACCATTTCCCTATTGCACACAAAGCCAGTTTCGTATATAAAAAACCACCTCGGTTTTCTTCACTCTCCCAAAAGCGATTAATTAAGAATATGGTCGAAGGGTTTGGTCTTCAGAGGATGTTGAAGGTTAAAGCTTTGATCATCAGAATCAACCTGCTCTTTCTAGCCTTCTTCTTGCTCGTCTACGCCGCCCTCCTCCTCCGTCGCCCTTCTTCCGCTTCGTACTCTCTCAATGCTGCGTCGTTCGTCTCGTGTTCTCTTCGAGAGTGCCATCCCAAGGTTAGGTGAGCTAACGTAGTAGTTTTTCTGTTTTTTCATTTTATAGTGTTGCCTAACATATTGTTAGAAACTATATTTTGAACTTGTATCGAATGGATAGTAAGTTTATGTATGTACGTTTTAATTGAGTAGATGAAAGCAGTTTTGGAGGAGACAGAGCCATGTCTACCTTCAAAGGTGGGGCGGAACATGACCAAGTTGGAAATACCGATGATGCTTTGGAAGAAGATGGGAAAGTCGACAAAGATTGGGATGGTGAATTTAGATGAAGATGATATCAGTGAATGGGAGTCGAGTTTCGATACCATACGCATTGGTTTTGAGAAGGTTCTATTAAATCGCCGTTAAATCCAAAAGCTTAACCTAATAAGTTATTGTATGTACGATCATTGAACTCATATTCTTAACAGGTATCAGAATATTTCGAGTGGAAGGATTTGTTTCCGGAATGGGTTGACGAAGAGGAAGACCTAGATGGTGCATCGTGTCCAGAGATACCAATGCCAGACTACCGTCGTTACCAAAATCTCGACATGGTGGTGGCGAAGCTACCATGTCGATACCCGGAGGAGGGGTGGGCGAGGGAGGTATTCCGGCTACAAGTACATCTAATAGCGGCGAACATGGCAGCAAAGAAAGGGAAGAGGGACTGGTTTTCTCGAACGAAGGTGGCGTTTTTGAGCCAATGCCGACCGATGATGGAGCTTTTCCGGTGCGACGACATGATCGGGCGGGAGGGAGATTGGTGGTTTTATGAGCCGGAGATGAGTAGATTGGAACAGAAGGTTTCTTTGCCGATAGGGTCTTGTCAATTGGCAATGCCCATTTGGGATCGAGGTAATTAATTAAGTACATGCATATGCAAATGAACTTTCAAATATTATTGAATATGATGATGATTTAGATGTAGATTAAGATTTAGTGGGTTTGAAAAATTGGATCTTTTTGAATGGGGGATATGGAGAGGAAGATGATTGCTTGATTTCTACGTTAAGTGTTGGTTGAGTTTTGGTTGAGAGTTGAGGTTGCTTTTTCACGAGGTCCCCATGGGAATGATTTATGTTTTACGTTAAATTATTCAAAATTATATCAACTACCTAGTTAGGAAGATGTTTTTTTTTGTTTTAAATTACTAATTTTTGTCCCGAGATTTTCATACTCTTTCTTTATTTATTCACTATTCTAAACATTCTTCATAACCATTTGATTTTTGTTCTTGGTTTTTAAATATTCAGTTTGTTTTCTAAAATATTTCAATTTGAATTTGTATATGCTGACGTGGATATTTATTTTAAATGTCCCCATTACAGGAGTAAACAAAGTATACGATCTTTCCAAAATCCTAAGGTCGACAAAGACGGTGAAACGAGAAGCATACGCAACGGTAATCCACTCGTCAGAAGCCTACGTGTGCGGCGCCATAACGCTGGCACAGAGCCTTCTCAAAACCGGAACGAAACGCGACCTTATCCTGCTGATGGACGAGTCTATCTCCATGTCCAAACGCGCCGCCCTGGCCGCAGCCGGGTGGAAGATCCGGATCATAACCCGGATCCGAAACCCGCGGGCCGAGAAGGACTCTTATAATGAATACAATTACAGCAAGTTCCGGCTGTGGCAACTCACTGATTATGACAAGATCATCTTCATCGACTCCGACATCATCGTCCTTCGCAACCTCGACCTTCTCTTTCACTTCCCTCAGATTTCCGCCGTCGGCAACGATAACTCCATCTTCAACTCCGGCATTATGGTTATCGAGCCGTCCAATTGTACGTTTCGGATCTTCATGGACCGACGCGACGAGATCGTCTCGTACAACGGCGGAGACCAAGGTTAGTTTGCTTATAACTCAAAAGCTTAAGTTAATAGATAATTTTTTATTTTTAATTTCAATTCTTCTAAAAAATTCTTCGTTTAAGTTCCTAAATTCTAAAACAATCTAGTGAGTCTCTTTAAATTTTTTTAAACTTTAGATACATATAACATACAAATTTAAAGACTTGATTATTTATCACACAATTTATAAAATTCAGTCATAAATTAGATACAAAATTAAAAATTCAAAAGTTGTAATGTTTTTTTTTTTTTCTTTTGAGTCTTTTCGTTTATTTTTGTTTTTAATTTTTTGAGAAGTTGTGCTTTGACTTCATTTTCCTTTTCCCTTTCTGCCTCTTTAGTTTGAAGGGCTAATTTTTCTCCTTGGCTTTCCTCTCTCGCCAAATAAAGATTGCCCTTATGCATTGTAATATTGGTTTTGTTTCTTAATAAATATCTTCTTTAAAAAATCCAAATTGTTCCAAAAAGAAAATAATAATAATAGTTTATTAAAAGTTATAGACCTACCAAATACAATCTTAAAAGTTCAACATATTGAATTTATAATTTAACGCCCTTCAATCTTTCATTCATATTCTTGTAAAATTAGCCCAAGATCCCATATGTGATTTTCAAAATTAATTGTGAGAGGAAAAAAAAACTCAAAATGTTTGGTCCAAGGGGTAAGAGTTATGAAATTTAGAGTTATTTATTTTTAGGAGTTGGAGTAAGAGTTAATAAATTCACGGAACCCATAATAAAGTGTTGAATATGAGTTAATAAGTTTGTGAACCTCACAATAGAGTTCGGTAGAGTTATTAACTCCAAACATATAACTTTATACCTTGATACCATATTAAACCACTTATAAATCCAAAAACTTAAATCGACCAAATACTTGACTGTATAATAAAGTGTTGAATACTTGGTTGCATACCGACGTGTGATCTTCCTATACACCACCATTAAAACGTTAACAATTAGGTGAGATAAAATAAATTTATTACTTTCTAGTTTCTACACCTTTTATGTCCCATAGTTATCAAAATTTTAATCGGGTGGGCAGGTAATCAAGAATTGAAAATCATTATATGAAGCAAAACCCTTTTTCTTAACCATATTTAAAAGAAAAGTAATCAAATACTTAATCTAAAGTTTACTTAAGGTACATTTCATCCATTTCAAAATCTTCCAAATTACATTCAACCACTCTAAAAGGCAAGAAAAAAAAAAAAAACACTCTTTTTTAGTATACATTAGAGCAAATTTAATCCTTTGATTGGCCATTGTGTGAACAGGTTTCTTGAACGAAGTGTTCGTGTGGTGGCACAGGCTACCGCGGCGTACAAACTTCTTAAAGAACTTCTGGTCAAACACGACGCTGGAGCGGAGCGTGAAGAACGAGATGTTCGGGTCGGATCCACCCAAGCTTTACGCCATACATTACTTAGGGCTAAAGCCATGGCTGTGCTACAGAGACTACGACTGCAACTGGAACATAGACGACCAGCGTGTCTACGCCAGCGACGTCGCTCACCGAAGGTGGTGGAAGCTACACGACGCCATGGACCAGACCTTGCAGGCCTTTTGTAGGCTTACAGAGAGGAGAAGGATCGAGCTGGATTGGGACACCAAGCTCGCTAAGAACACTGGCTACGAGGATCGCCACTGGAACATCACCATCAAGGATCCTAGACGAATTCATTTGGCTTAGAGATTACTGAATTTCTTGTATTGTATTTTCTTTTTTTTTTTTTTAATTTGGTGATGGGGTTTTTTTTTTTTTTTTCTTTTTGTATAATTTATGTGTGAATAGTTTTCAGCTGGGCTCTCTCGATCGAGCTGTGATTTTACACATATATGGGTTTTAGACGATGTATTCACTTTTTTGAATAATAATTCCATTTCTTTTAGGGATTTTCTAAAAGATTAATTTGGAAATAATTTTGTTATTTCTGAATTTGAGGAGGGGTTTCTTAATTAATTTTTAGGTTAAATATTATAAAAAATATACGAACTATGAGGTTGTTTCCAATTATATCCTTGAATAACTTTAAAAGTTTCATTTTAGCTCTCGAAGTTTGAATTTTGTTTCAAAACAACTAAGAGTATTTTTGATAATTTAACCTAATTTTCATGCATCTTCATCTTAAAGATCTCTAAATCCCTATTGTTTTATTGCAATGTCATTTCATTTGTGTATCATTTGACTTGAGCACCACATTTAACATTTATAATTAAGACAAAGTTACAAATTCTTATGTAGCATTATAAATTGTGAGGTCTCCATTAATCTTTTCAATGTGGGATCCTTAACATGCCTCTTCAAGATGGTGCCTCTTTGGATTCACCATTCTTGGATCAGATCTTTTTTTTTTTTTTTTGGGATCGAATACCCGTTTGGATTTAATGAGCTCTGATACCATTTTAGATAACATGGGGTTCCATCTCAAAATCAATTGACAATGGAAGGAGTAACCCTTCAATGTGGGATCCTCAACACATTATTTATATGTGAATAATCTTCTATATACTTAGTGCTAGCTTTTTTATTTTTTAAAACTTTTATAGAGACATAGGAATTTGCCTATTGAATTATTTGTTAATGCTTAAAAAAGAGTTGTATCAAATTAAATAGAATTCTCTATCAATATAGAAAATAAACTGTTAATATTTGAAGTAAAATGATTGAGAGATTAGTAAAGTGAAGTCAAAGCTCTAGACTTTTTAGTTTTTCAGACGAGAACTTAGTTCCAGTATAGGGGAAGATAGGTGGAGGGGTTTATAAATCAGGCTCAGGTCATTAGGGACTACTCCAGGAAGGCTAATCACACACACGTGAGAAGTTTTCTTGGAAATTATTTTGATTTGTCTCATATTTTGTTAGCTTGTTGTAACTTCTCTCTGGAAAAGGTTTAGCATATGTAGCGCAAGGATTTGAGCATGACGAATCTCAACATTTGAGTCTCTGTCATTCATATTGCATAAGTTTAGGCTTGCTGGAGGGTTAGCAAGATTTAGGTTGGAGGTGTTTTGGCTCTGTTTGCTTATCTCCTCCTAAATTTCCTTTTTGTTAAACTCTTTATGCTAAATTTTTTATTTGGACGATAATATTGCTGCATGCCTAAACTAGGAATAAGCTTGGAGCTAAGATGACTAAGAAATGGGAAAGTTAGATGCATACCAGATAAAATGAATTGGTTGGCTACTTAGACTTTTGGACCACGTCCTATCAGGTGGGGGATATATAGTGCTGCGCGACAGCTGGCGAGTATGGCTTGGAGTGAGGTTGTCTCACGGGGTTGAGTTTGGGACTGTCTCCCACTGCGTGGAGATTTTGGGTTGTCTATGTTTCTATCTTTTTGTACTGATACTCTTTGAGCGATTTTCTTTGGTTTGAATGAAATGTTGATGATATGTTTAAAAAAAAAAAAAAAAAAAAAGCTCTAGACTTTTTTTGGTTTGTTTAAATTATTTTTCTTTAGTTTATTTCGTTGACTTTCAAATGGGCTAAAATAGGGGAAGAAGTTTCGTGGTATATAAGTGAGAACACGAATTATTTCTTTTGGTACGAGATGATCTTAAGCAAAGTCATGAAAACTTTATATCCAAAATAGACAATAGTATCATACCATTATAAATATATGAAGAGACTCGTTATTTCCTTAACTAATTCACATTATCTAATTTTACAAATCGAGCAAATAGATAATTAAGGTTAAATTTAATTATCGCCGCAAATTAACCATTAATTATTGAAATTTCTTATGGAGAGACAGATAATTTAGTCTACAAAACTACTCAACACAAGAAATAGTTGTTGTAATTTATGGGATGCTTTCAAGTTAGTTTACCATGTCTAGGATTCAATATATTTGAAAAAATCTAACGTTATAACGACGTATTTGTTGTCTTTCTTCACTGTTTCTAAATCTTCTCCACTACACTTGGAAGCAGACAACCATGCAATTGTCTATTTACAGATTTATTTTTTAATTTAGAGTTGCATCTGTCAATTATATATTCATGCTCTCTAATCTTCTTAATTAAATTAAATTCCACTATTTTTGTAACTGTCTATCGGCCGTTAATTCACTTCAAGTTTGTAGCCACTAAAATTAGGGATTAATTGAGATTAATAGTAACGACTTAGGTCTTTAGAAGTAATAAAATTGTCTTAGAAAAGTAATAAAGAAAATGTTGGGATTTAGAAAATCTTACCCAATTTAATTCTTGAAGTTTTAAAAAATGCTCTATTTTAGTTCATAATTTATTAGTTTTTTAGCTACTTTAATATAAAAATAACATGACCATTTAAATAGATTTTTTGCTTTATGGGGAATGTGGCATCTCTCCCTTCTTTCCATGCATTAAGGAACAACTACCATAGTATGGAGCAATGCTGAAGCCTTAATTGAAGACATTTGGGCTAAATCTTCTGATTTTAGTAATATTCTGCTCAATCATATTCCAAGAATTTGTAATAGGTTGGCTGATAGCTTAGCTAGGCATGCTAGAGATTTAAAATTAAGTGAAACTTGGATCGGAAATGTCCCAGATTGGATGTATGTCTTGGTCAAGAATGACCATTTTCCTATTGCCCACCTGGCGTTCTAATGAATTGTTTTTTTCTCAAAAAAAAAGAAAAGAAAAGAAAAAAGGAACAACTACCATAGTGACTTTCCTTATCATTGTTTTTCATCTTTGGTAAGGACACATTAGAATTCTTCGCCAAATTTAAAAAACAAAGATAAAGATTTTTAAAACTTGTGAGTAGCACAATGTAATTCATATATTTAACTCACGGTTTAAGAACTCAAATTTATGAGTTGGTAAACATAATTTTTTCTAACTTCCAAACTCAAAATGATCCCAACTTCCCTTTTTTATAATTACCATAACAATATTTATAAAAAAAAAATTAAATTATAAAAAATACCTCTGAACTATAGGATTTGTTTAGAAAATGCCTCGGATTTTGAAAAATTTTAAAAATACCCTTAAACACATTGAAAAATGTTTCAAAAATACCCTTAACGTTAATTTTTTAATGAAAACAATTAAAGTCGTTTCAGTTTCAAAAATACCCTCGAACTTTCAAAAAAAAAATACCTTGATAGGAAAATGCTTCTTTTTTTTTTTTTTGTTTCATTCTCTCACTGTAAATTCTTCTTCCACGAAAATTAATGAGAAACTTTACTTATTTGTCATGTATTTATAGTCTATGAGTTTTTTCTTTTCTTTCAACACACAATTCCAAGAGCTTGACTAGATTTTCGTGTTGAAATTTCAAAATCATTTTTGTTGGTAGTCTTTTCAAATATTATTTTCCCACCAACTTTTACCCACTAACTATACAATTTTTCAATATTATCTATTACTTCCCTTACCTTAAATTTACCTTAATTTTCACTACAGACGAAAACAATCGATGAGCCTTAAGATTTGATAAGATAAAATGTGCACACACTAAAATTATAATCTAACATAATGTAAACTAAATTTAGTAACACCCATGGTTTGAATAAGATTAGATAAAATTGAAAGCTTAATGTAAAAGTAAAAAAAAAAAATAGTAATAATAAAAGAAATATAGAGAGGGGCTGAGAGACTCTAATGGATGATATCCGTGGGAAGAGGAAGAGGTGGAAACTCCACGCGCCCTCTGCCTCCCATTTTTTATTCTTTCTATTCTTAGCTCCAATTTTCCACCTCATTTTCTTTTTCTTTTTTCTTTATTATTATTTTTTATCCTTAAATTTCCGCTTCTCATTCTCCCGGTTTCATTTTCAATTCCATTTTTCCTCTCTGGTACGCTTCTCTTCTCCCTAATTTCAATTCCATTTTGCGTTTCATTTCCGTTTTTTGTGTAATCGCTTCCAAATTCTTCATGTTTTGAAGTTACTATCTCTCAAATTTCAATCTCATTGTGAAACTCTGCATTTGGAAGCTCTTGTTGATGATGCATTATGTTCGTTGTCGAGTAATGTCCATGGAGGTTGTTTAATCTTCTTCGTTCTTCGCTAATTTGAACGAACAATTTGGTTTCGCCGTTTTGATTAAACCAAATTGGGAAGTATAATTGATTGAAAATTTTATCTCGATTTTGAAATAGAATATTTATCAACTTGATTGCTTGATGTTGATTTTGAATAGTTTGTTGATGTTCTGATTTTTTTTTCTTTTTTTTTTTTCTGGTTTGCTTCGAATGGGGGATGTAGTTGTAACGTTCAAAGATGGCGATTCAACTCAACATGTAACTCCAACCGAGACACAGGATTTAGAAATGACAGGATCTGAAAGTGAAGCTCCCACTGTCATTATTTGTAATGCACAGATAGATTTTGAAGGTGGAGGTCCAACAGGTCCTGTTGCTAATGGAGTTATATATACTGCTCCTGTTGCTAATGGAGTAATATATTCGGAAAGTCCTAAATTCTTTGATACCAGCGATCCACCTTCTGAAATTTCTGAAGTTATTGTTAGTGATCACGACAAAATCATTGTACCTTCTGTCTTCTCTTCTAATGTTTTATTTTCAAGCAATGATGTTGAGAAGGTTCTTGTTGATGTGTTCTGCTCTGCTGCAGGGAAAGGACAATAACGTTGCAATGGAAGTTCATTCTCCCAAAAATCTCAAGCAAGGTGGTCTAAATAGAGGCTTTATTGAAACCAAGGCACCTATTGAATCTGTAAAAGCAGCTGTCTCTAAATTTGGAGGGATTGTTGATTGGAAAGCTCGTCGAGTCCATTCTATGGTGGAGGTATTTATGTTTTTTGGCTAGCTTTTCTTGTTCTTTGTTTCGTTTTTTGGTGAAGAAAGATAATTGAATTTGTCCTTATGTATCTAGTCACTTTTCATTGCTAGGTTAATATAGAAATTCAGAGATTTCTTCAATGTGTATGAAGAAAGATGATTCAATTTGTTCTTATTTGTTGTGACTGACTAGCATATTGCATATAATTTAGACGTGTTTCGCGACATAAGAATCTTTCAATATTTCTAAGGCGATTGAAATATGTTCTGTTTCCTGCTTCTACAGAGAAGTAAGACAGTGGAGGAAAAACTTGATGAAGTGCAGGAGGAGATGCTTCATAGTAGGAAAAGGTCAGAGGAAGCTGTGGAGGCCGAATTCCACGTGTTGAATGAGCTTGAAAACACTAAACGACGCATAGAAGAATTGCAGCTTGCACTAGAGATTGCACAAACGGAAGAGCAACAGGCAAAACAAGATTCGGAACTGGCTAAGCGTAGATTGGAGGAGATGGAGCAAGGAACCATTGAGGAGGATGATGATGCTCTAGCCAAGGCACAGCTTGAGATGGCCACAGCCGCGCATGCTGCTGCAGTTTCAGAACTGAAATCCATTAAAGAAGAATTGGAAGTACTTCGTGACGAATTTACTTCGTTAGTGTCCGAGAGAGATTCTGCTGTGAAAAACGCTGATAATGCTCTTGCTGGTTCTAAGGAAGCTGAGAAGGCACTACAGGAGCTGACCACAGAGCTGGTTTCTTTAAGGGAATCATTGGAGTCTGCACAAGCTGCTCATTTAGAAGCAGAAGAGCAAAGGATGTTTGCCGCCTTGGCCAAAGAGCAAGATTGTTCCAAATGGAAGAAGGAACTAGATGATGCAGAAGACGAGTTTTGTAGACTAAACTTGCAAATTCTGTCAATTGAAGATCTTAAATTGAAAGTTAATACTGCCTCAAGTTTGTTAACGGATTTGAAAGCTGAAATGATGGCTTATATGGAATCAGTAATGAGGGAGGAGATAAGTGATGATCAGCTCTTGAAAGGTGAAGTTGCCGAAACTGAAAATAAAACAGATACAACTACACGATCAGCGGTTTATTCAACAAAGAGGGAATTGGAAGAAGTAAAGCTCAACATAGAGAAAGCAATTGCTGAAGTAGAATGCTTGAAGATGGCTGCTACTTCACTAAAATCAGAGCTTGAAGGGGAGAAATCTACTATGGCCACCACTAAGAAGAGAGAAAGCAGGCATTCCGACATAGCTGCCTCACTTGAAGCTGAATTAGATAAGAACATGTCTGAAATCGTTGTTGGTCAGGGAAACGTAAAAGCAGCTCAAGGAAACAGTGTAGACCTGACCAATCAATTGAAGCAGGCAGCAGAGGAGGCTGATCAGGCGAAGTCACTTGCTCAGATGGCTCGTGAAGAGTTGCAGAAGGCAAAGATAGAAGCAGAGCAAGCAAAGGCGGAAGCAATAGCAATGGAAAGTAGAATACTTGCAGCTCAGAAGGAGATTGAGGCTTCCAATGCTTCCAAAATGCTAGCATTATCAGCAATCAAAGCACTACAAGAGAGTGATTCCTCCAAAACCGCGGAAGAAGATTCACCAACGACAGTAACTATTTCACTAGAGGAATACAATGAACTCAGTGAACGTGCCCGCGAGGCCGAGGAGCAGGCCAACATCAAGGTGACAGAAGCAATTTCACAAATCGATGTCGCTAAGGAATCCGAGGCAAAAAGTCAAGAAATGCTGGAAGAAGCTTGTCGCGAACTCGTCGTGAGACAGGAAGCACTGAAAGCTGCAACGGAAAAGGCGAGTGAGGCCGAGGAAGGAAAGTTAGCAGTAGAACAAGAGTTGAGAATATGGAGAGAAGAACAAGAGCAACAAAGGAAGGAGGACATTAAAACTGACCAAGAAGTACCAATTCCTACAACAAGCCCAAGAACAAGCACTGAGGTGAAAGAATCAACAACTGGTGAACAAGCAGATTCTCCTGCTCCCCAAGAGCCAGTCGCAAAGGAAGAGACGGCAAAAGGCATTGGTAGAACTGAATCGTTGTCAGAAACCAAGGATGGAAAGAAAAAGAAGAAGTCGTTCTTCCCAAAAATGCTAACATTGTTAGGCAAACAAAAGTCAAGTCGACATAAAGCTACATAACATGTTAAGTCTGACGACAAGACTCTATTCTTAATACATTAATACGATCTTAATCTCTTTATTAAACCAGCTTGTCTCCCTCTGTCTTGATAATCTTTTACCATCTGAACTTTGTCCATGTTATGGATTGCTGCTCATCTCTGCAGGGCCACTGGTTGTTTCTGTCATCCAAAGCTTTGGAACGTGAATTCAAAATATCACAACGTTAGCTAGAAAAACCAAATGCAAAAGTGTAAGACAAAACCTTCATATTTTAAGGTTACAATGTAAGAGCAAGACATGTATTTTACCTTATCCACTCAATTATACTCGAATTGGCAAGTGTTAGAAAATTGTGTTTGTAGCCAAGTTTAAAATGATAAAATTTATTACTCAATAAAATTGTTAAAATTTTAAAAATTTGCAGTGGATGATAAATTGGACCGAATTAATAGCAAATATAGCACAATGTAAAAAAAAATTGCAAATATAGCAAAATCTATCCAAGTATATTAATTCTAGTTAATTAGAATCTATCTGATAGACTTCGATTATACGAGTTTATCAACAATAGACTTTGATTAATCAGAATCTATCAGTCTATTGATAGACTTAGATTATTCGAAGTCTATTAGTTTCTATCGCTGATAAACTCTGGTTAATCAAAATCCATCCGTGACTATCAAAGTCTATAAGTGATAGACTTTGAATAATCAGAGTTTATCAGTGATAGACACAGATAGAATACAACAGCTTTTTGTTCTTGTACAATTAATTTTGCTATATTTGCAATTAGTTTATAATTGTGCTATATTTGCTATTAATTTGGTCAAATTTGTCATCTATGCAATTGCCTCTAAAATTTTGCTCCCTATTCAATATTGGGCTTCCAAAATTGGGCTGCCTCAAACTTCAGATTTTAAAAAATTGAAACCCATCAATCAAACCATGTCCACAAAACCTCCCAACGTTAAAGAAAATCAATGGCAAACAAAAGGAAGAAGATAATGGTGGAGTCGTGTCATTTTCTCGTTCGCAGCTGCTCCTCTGCTCTTCTTCCCGCTCAGAGGTAAGCCACTGGTCCATCATTTGTTGCTTTCCCTCGTAAATTTTTCACACCCTTCATTCTCTTAACAGTTACTTTTCATCTCTCTGAATCGATTATCGAAATTTCCTCCTGCTTTTATCATGATTAATGTTAAAATACTGAATTGAATGCTACATCTGAATCTGTTTTATTAGCTTTCTGATTGAACTTCATTCACTAAACAAGACCCAAATCGGAATTGCGGGTACATATATGTTGCAATGCAAAGGCAGAACCAGACTGTACTGCAATGTAAAGCATTATTCAGTTTTGGATTAAACCCAAATGAAGAACTCGAATCGAGAATCCCCATTTCGATTCCCATCTGGTTGCCCGAGAAAGAACATGTTCGATTGTCGATTACAAGACCCGAAGTTCCACCATGTCTGAATATCAGACATGGATTCTTGTTCAAGAGCAAAATCAGGGTCGCTGCTGGAAATCAGGGGGAGTTGTCTGATGAAGATGATGATCTTTGCCCTGTAGATTGTGTGAGAGAATTCAAGACGGATGAAGAGTTCATTAGAATTCTAGAGAGGGCACAGGAAAGTGGTGCTTTGGTGGTTGTGGACTTTTATCGAACAGCTTGTGGGAGCTGCAAGTATATAGAACAAGGGTTTGCAAAACTGTGTAAGGGCTCTGGTGATCAAGAGGCTCCGGTTATCTTCTTGAAGCATAATGTGAGTACTGAGTATGTATAACAGCAAAGTATTTTTGTTGGGGAAATGAATTTTCATTCTGTCATTGAATGCTTATGCTTTGAATGTGTATGTGGTTTTAGGTCATTGATGAATATGATGAACAATCTGAGGTTGCTGAACGACTAAGGATCAAGGTAAGTTTCTTTTCTCTTCTTGAGTTTTTTGGTATCTTTGAATGTTCGGTGGTGTTGAATTGAAGTGAAGTTTTGGTTCGTTGGGGAACCTTTATGGCTTTTGAGATTGGATGTTTTGGATCAATTTCCATTGTATTTCATCTTACATTTGAGCATTTTTTTCCCCTTCTCTTGATTTGGAAAGTTTGGGAAAAAATAGAAGATGATGAAACTTGTTCTGTTCTTCATTTTTCAAAAAAAAAAAAAAAAAAAACCCTTCTCTCGTGCATCTTTTGAGAACTAGTTTATAAACATCTACTTTTGAAAGCAGATTAAAAAATATATATATTAAAAAAAAGGCAGATTTCTTTCTGTTTCCGTTTTATTTATTTATTCTTGTTAAATTACTAGTTAGTATTTGAACAAAACAATATTAAAAAATATGTGAAGTTTTGTGTTTAGTAGGTCTGCAGATTTTAAGAAAAAAAGTAAATAGATCAAGGACCTACTAAAAATATTTTATGATTCAAGGACCTAATAGACACAAATGGACACAAATGTTTCAGAGTTCAAGGACGTACTAAAAATTTTTTACGGTTCAATGACCAAATAAACACAAATGAAAATTTTAATATAATTTTTTTTTTGTTAAATTACAAGTTTAGTATGTACAATTTCATGTTTGTGTCAATAAGTTTCTAAATTGTAAAAAAGCTTCTAATACATGCTTAAATTTTCAATTTTATCTAATATACCCAAAACTTTAAAAATATCTCATAGATTTCTTAACTTTTGTGTCTAATAGGTCTCCCCAACATATTTGACATTTTAAAAAAATTGTGGATCTATTAGAATTTTATGTCTGATGGGACGGTAAGTGTTTAATGTTAATTAGGTCAAGGACCTACAAATTCAAAATTGCAATTTCAAAGACCTATTAGATACAAAATTGAAAGTTCAAAGATTTACTGATTTGTAAAGAAAACTTATTAATCACAAATATGAAAGTTTAATTACTAAACTTGTAATTTGATTTTTTATCTTTTTCCTATTCTTCAACAACAATTTTGGCTAATAGTTTCACAAATATTAAGAATCATACACATCCTCACAATATTTGGATAGCCTCTCCCATTACTAAAAACTATCATTCATTTAGCTACACTGACGAACTAAGAGGTCTGTGGTTTGAATCCCTACCCCCACATGCTATCCAAAAAAAAGCTATACCAACAGGATCATCCAGTAGGGAAAAAAGAGTTTGTGTTTTGTTTTTGCATTTTTGTTCACTGATGATGAAAATTGATGGTTGCAGACAGTACCACTGTTCCATTTCTATAAAGATGGTGTGTTATTAGAAGCATTTCCCACCAGAGACAAAGAGAGGATTCTTGCAGCCATAAGCAAATATTCATCAATTGCACTTCAATTTTGAACTCTTGTAGACTTCCACCTTTCATAGAATAATAGCAAAGAAAACCAAAAATCTGATACAAACTCCATCCAACCCTTCATGTAATGTGAGTTCTTGGGAACCATATTCTTGATGAGTATTTTTTTTGTGTAAAACAATATGTGGTTTTATCTCTGTAATTTGATCAATTATTAGAAGATATTCAGACAATGAAACCTTTATCAATTGTGCTCTTTCAAGTAATCTCTTATTTGAATTAGGTAACAGCAAGGACAAAAATAAGAACAGTGTGAAACCAAGTACCGATGTATTCATGAAATCAAATTACAAGGTCATTTGTTCTTTCATATGTACCCTTTTTAGCTTACATATCTTCAATGCCATTTTATATGGCTGATGGCTCTCTTGGAGTTTACAGAGCAAAGCTCAGAATTTACAAGGAGACTGTCAACTGCTTCTTCAAGGACTTGAGCTCGAGAGGGTCTGGATAATAGTCTTGTGCCATGGATTAGAAAGGTGCTCCACAAGGTTATCTATTGGCCCTGTATGAGTAACATAAGCTTGCACAAAGATCCCAAGCATGGCTACCATCGCCAGCCGTCCTGGAATTCGAACGAACAAAGATTAGTCTGGGAAAACAAAGACGAAGACGAAGACGAAAATTTTACAATGTGAGTGGAAAACTTAACCATTCTTAATCTCCTTGAGCTTCCAGTCATGTGCATTCTTGATATCTTTAGCCAGGCCAAGAGGATTCAGCAGAGGACCCCCAGGATATCTGTAAGTCAATCCTCAAGGATGTTCAATCCATAGTTTAAGTTCAAGAGGAAACAAGTATTCCCTTTTCCAAGTTTTAATAAAAAAGTTTAGATTTCCCTCTACTAGTTGGTCCAATGATCAAAAGGGCATATAAAATACCTATAGATAAGAGGTTCGAACCTCTAACTTTACAGTCGAAAATATAACAGTGGAGCTATGCTTAGGTTGAGACAACTTAAGATATTAACATTAAGATGAGACGAAATGTGTATTACCCGGGTTCGAGACCCCTGAGAGCGGATTCTAATCCAAAGAAAGTTCCTTCTTGTGCTTGAGATCCAGGGCTCTTGAAATCCATATATCTTTTGGTTTCCACAAAGCTACAGAGCCATATAAAAGCCAAAAAAAAAAAAAAAAAAAAAAAAAAAAAGAATTATAGGCAGCCACACACAGGAAGTTAAAAACAAATAGAAATGGAGGATAAGGAAGAATTAGGACCCCATCAACAGCAGCTGAACAATGAAGAGGGTTTCTTTGTTGGCAAAGCCATATTCCACAGCACCCGCATTGTACCAAACTGGCAAGTTACTGATTCCTGTCACTCGAAGCAACTGCCACACACAAAGAAGAAAAAAGAAACCGCAAAATTAATTCAGTGTATCTCATCGAGAGCTAAGATTGAAATTGGAAATGGGGTTGGATTGGTACAGACATCTGTGAGAAGAATTCCAGAGACGCCGAGCATGGCGAAGCGAGAATGAACGAGCTCTGCTTGAACGTACCACTTCAAACTATCTGGGTCTTCGGCGAGGCCAAGTGGGTCGAATCCAAAATCGCCGGCGAGGCTTCCGTCGAGATGCAGGGGAGGGTCGAGGCCGGGGAGCCATGTTTGGCGAGGCTGAGATTGGGCTTGAGCTGTTATTGAGCGGCGGGAGGGTTTAGGGTTGAATGAGGGAGTGTAAAAGGGCGCGGAAATGGAGGAGGAAGATGAAGAAGAGGGCTGCGGAAGGAAGGCTCTGGCAGTGGCAGTGGCAGTGGCTGCTGAAAGTGAAACCGCCATATCGCTCCTTTGGGAAGGAGAAATCAGCCAATGCCGTTGTTCTTTTGTTATGTTATCCTCTTTCTTTGCTTCTTATTTTTTGGTGTGTTTTGTGATGGGTTCAGTTTCTGTGGACTGTGTGTTGATGGGTTGAGTTGTGGATTCAGCCCAATATTTGGGCAAGTTTTTCTTTTTTTTTTTTTGTAATAATTAGAGATTTGGGAAAGTTGTAGCTTGGTATTATTGCTATTGAATGAATTAGAAGATCATCAAATCTTTGATGTTGAATTATTAGGCTTACTACATTTGTTTGATAACTTCTTCCATAGTTTATCTCCGATATTTTAAACTTTTTTTTAAATCCAATCTCACTTAAATTGAATAATGGAATGATGAAGTGATGTTTAATAGATATTATTTTATACGAGACACAGTTTTTTTATATTAAATATTCCTTTCACTCTTATCTTATTTCAAAAACCTTATTAACAAGTCTTTTTAAGTTGTTGGGTTTGTGAGAAATGTACGAGAACCAAGGCAACCTGAGAAAGGTATTTCAAAAGGTTGTTAGACATGATTTGTGTAGAGAAGGGATCTTGTAAAAGGTGGATTGTTATGTTGTGAATCTAAGCATCTCTTTATTATTTTTGTATAATTTTCATCCATATTTAAAGGAGTTTGCATAGTCTGAAAAATTAGTTGGTGTATTTTTCTTTTTAATGTTCATATTATTGTTGTGTCATTGCTTCGACTTTTTTGAGTGAGTATAGGTTTTCATATTGGAGTTCTCAAAAGACCTCAACTTTTCCATATATAATTCGGGAGATTTTTAATAACTTGATAAACTACAAACAAAAAAATGTAAAGGAAACACTATGAAGAATTTTATTATGTGATTGGGAAAATTTCTCCTTTAGGAGAAACTATGCTCTATTAATACTTTTGTTGAAGAGCTTTGTAGAATATTACATGGCTTTGCAAAAAAACAAAAATTATATCACCAAAGCCACCACATTTCCTTGGGGGTGGATGGATCCTAACTTAACACTCGCCTTAATGGGCCAATGGCCAACTCCAATGGCACAAGGACCAAAAAAAAAAAAAAACATTTCAGTGAGAGACCCTTATTGGGCTTACTGAAATGAGGCCCATTTTCATTAAGAGGGCCCAGTTTGGGCTTTAGTGAAATGAGGCCCACTTTCATGTGGATAATCTCCACACTCTGATTGGAAGCCCATCCATAGGCACTGGAAATGGCCCATGCTGAATCCCATCTCTCTCTCCTGCCAATTCCCACCTGCAACCAAACATAGACTTCCTGAATCCGTATCAATTTGAACATAGTTCAATTAACTAAAATATTTATAATTATTTCATACATTTATTTTCTTTCAACAATTTCAAAGTAGAAAATCAAACTATGGACCTTTAAAATGATAATAAGTGTGTTATCACATTTTTTATAAATTAAAGATTTTGAATTTCTTTGTGATGCTATATTCTAAAAAAAAAAAAGAGAGAAAAATAAGGACCTGAATTTGGTGACTAGATGGTGAATCATGATCAAGATTTCAAGCTTGGCAAGCTCATTTCCAGGGCAGGCATGGACCCCACCGCCAAATGGCATGAATGTATTGGGTCTTGGAGCAACCTGATAGATCCCTTTTTTAGTTAGATAATATTTAACAAATATTTTAAGATGCACATAAATTGCTAGTCTAAGTCTAAGGTATAAAAATATCTTCTTCTTCTTTTTTTTTTTTTTTTTTTTTTGAAAATATAAAAATATCTTCTTTTTACATAGAACTCTAATAACAGATATAACAAAAGTATCTTTGTGAAATACTTCAATCTAAAGATTTAGACATCTTTTCAAAAAAAAAAAAAAAAAAAAAAAAAAAAAAAAATTGGAAGGTTTTTTTTTTTAGTTAAAAAATTGGGAGGTTGAAAGTGAAAGATAGGTATAGTTGGCCATATTACTTGCAATTTCTGTTCTCACATAAAAAAAAAAGCTTGTCTTTTCATTAAAAATCATAGCTGAATATATTTTTGTAGGTAACATTAACATCAAACATAGAGAAAAGAAAAGAATTTTTCTTTTTGGGATGATAAGACAAAAAAGAAAAGAAAGTATAGGGAAATTCAAATATACCTCAAATCTTGAAGGATCAAATTTGTGAGGGTCAACAAAGTAGTCAGGATTGTGATGAATATTCCTGAACAAAGGCATTACTTTCCAACCCTTTGGAATTAAATATCCTGCTCAAAATTTAAAATAATAGTAAGGAATCACTTATTTTGAACCAAAACTTCCAACCAAAATAAAATAAATAATAAAAAAGATAGCTTTCCAAGTAAGGTTGACCTAAAATTCCATATGTAAAAGATTAAACTTTTGGGAGAGGGGGCTGCAAAATTTAACCATTCTTTTTACAAGTATCTAAAGAATTTTTTTTTTTCTTTTTCTTATCCTGTTTTTTCTTTTTTTTTTTTTTTAAAAAAAGGACAAAAAAAAAAAACATTTCCAACTTAAAATCCTATTCAATTTATTTATTTTATTTATTTGTAGTAATTAAAAAAAATATTAGTAGAATCCACTTCACTAATGAAATATATTTTTTAATTGTCGAGGAAAATAAACTATATATGAGAGTAACAAAAGGAGCCTCTATTAGGGTAGTAATAAAAAAGTGCTTGTAACTAGTGCTTTGTGAAAAAAACATTGAATACGTACATTTACATGTTAGTGTTAAAAAATATAGAACCAAATATCAAAATATTTTATTAATTTTAAAAGAACATTAAAACAAACTAACAAATACAAGTTAAATATGGTAGGTGCATTTACATATTAATGTTAATTTAGGGTTATTTTTAGCGTCTTACCATTATATTCAACATCTGTCACAGCTTCTCTAAAAGTGAATGATATAATACTCGCCATTCTCAAGCTCTCCAACACCACCTATTTTTATTTATTTTTTTAAATGCAACCGACAAATAGCTCAATCAATGAATACTATAACTTTAAAAAAACAAAAAATAAGAAAAATAGAAAACAAAAAGGCTCAATTTTGACTTGATCCATCTCTCAAAAACACTTGTTCAACTTCTCCAGTATCTCTTTTCAAAAAATAAATAGTCTCCAGCTTCCTACCTTGTTGGTAAACGACATGTTTCGTGTCTGAGTCCAACTCATTGGTCGGCTCCCCTCATCAATACACTCTTCAATTGCCTTTTGTTCTGCCTACAACAACATGGATCCAAACATAACACAATAAATTAGACATTTAATCTTCATTAAACATTGAAAGTTAGAGAGTTATATACCCACATTGATAACAATTAAATTTTTCTTTAAAAACCCACAAAGAATCAATGTCACAAACAAACCCCTCTATGTAAAAAATAATAATAATAATAATAAATACATATACTTGTTAACACACACAAGATCCAGATCTTAATGATCTATTTCTATTGCATTCACTCTTCTCCTTTCTTTTCTTTCTCTTTTTTCAAACTATACTCTAATTTTATTCATAGTGACTAAAAATTCACCTCATCAAAAAAGTGTTAGTAACTTATATAAGGTCCAAAAAAAAAAAAAAAGAAGAAGAAGATGAGTACCTTGACAGCTTCTAGAACTTTCTGATTATCATGGAGATATTTGAGAACCCATGTCAGAACACTGGCAGTGGTGTCCTGAGCAGCAAACAGAACTCCAATTATATTATCAGCAATCTGTTCATCACTTAAACTTTCTCCATTTTCATCTCTCCATTTTAGCAAACAACCCAACAAATTCTTCTCCACCAATTCCTTTCTCTTCTCCTTTTTCTCTGAGATTATACAGCTTATGATCTCTCCCAGCCTCTTTCTCGCCTTTACACAAAAGTGGCAAACAGATTATTCTTAGAAAAAACAAACAATAATTCACTCGAGAATCCGAATGTTATTGTATTGTATGTGTGTGTTTTTTACTTACTTTAAGTGCTTTTTTGTAAAGCGTTCCGGGAATGTTGGTTGGAAAAGAATTGTAGCCTTTGTTCACTATGGAATAGTTTCTCAGTAATTCGTCTCTGTAATTGGCGTCCTTCAAATGCCCAAAAATCGCCAAAATTCCGACTTCAAAAGAGAACTTTGGAGAGTGAAGAAAAAAGACACAACCATAAGGAAAAGAAAAATATACTAAAATTAAACAATTGATAAGGAATAATTGGTCCCCATTTGATTCAATTAAGAACACAAACTTTTTTAAAGCTCTGTTTTTGTCTTTGTTAACAGAGCATCTCTGCCCCAACTGAAATTTAGATTTTTTTTTATAAAAAAAAATTGAAATTTACCTTCTTCATTTGATGGAAAGTGTTGATGAGATGGCCATTGAGCCATGCGGGCAATGTAGAGAGGGCGAGGGCGTGGATGTCAGGGACCAGGGCTCGGACAGGGTCCGGTGAGAGGGAGCTTTGGATTAGCTTACGCAGCCGCAAATGGGTTTCGCTTTGGTGGAAAAACAGAGCCGATGGTCCGATTAGACGCTCTTTGCTTTGTGGGTATGTGGGCTTGAAGAGATGAGCTTGCGTCACTAGCACGAACCGAGCCGCCTCGGGAGTCGCCAACATCACACACGGACACCCAAGAATGTGGGTCTTGAATATATCCCCATACCTGCATCAGCAAAAATTATTCAACGTGACTGTCTCTTCTTTGCGGCAATTAATTATCTCTTATTATTTTAGTTCTTTAATAATTTTCTTCTCGAGAGCAAGATAACCTTTTTTGTTTTCCAAGGAAGAAGGAGGATGGATGTTGAGAGTAGAGACGGAAGGTCTCGCCGATTAGGGGCCAGCCCATTGAGCCAGGAGGGAGCTTCTTTGCAATATTCTTGTTGATCTTTTGGACATGAAAGAAAATTAGAGGTAGAAGGAGGAGGGCAAGAGGAAAAATGGAAATGAGAAGAAAATTTTGAGGCATCATTTTTTTTTTTTTTGTGTGGAGGAAATGAAGAAGAAGAAGAAGGATGTAAGAGGGAGTGAGGAGAAAGGAGGAGTTTATATAGGAGAGGGAGTGGAAAGGACAATCAACAAATGTCGTCCAAAGATTTGGTGACAAGTATGCATGGGGAGAGAAGAGAGAGAGAGAGAGAGCTAAGATTCATACACATCCAACAATTTTGAATCGACATGTTCTTTATTTTCCATCTTCATTGCTTTAATTTTAACCACTTCTAGTATTAACACTCTTTCTTCCTTTAAAATTAAATAAATATCTCATGTTATTATTATTATTTTTTTATGAAACTTTAATCAATATACTCAAATTGTCCACTACTTAAGGCATATATCATCGATTAAAAGATTTGCAGAAGTTCAAATCTTCATTCTCATATGTTGAACTCAAAACGTGTGTATAAAATTCATCGTGGTGTTCTTGTTAGATTTGTTCATGTTGGCATTTCAAAATTTTTATGAAAAAAAATGTGGATTGATAATTAAATATATGATTGGTGAACATTTATGAAAATTTGTTTTTTCTATGGTTTTAGAAAGGGTAATAATTGAGGATTTAGAGGTTGACAACCCAAAATTTACGTAAGGAGGCAGTCAGAGAATTAGATCAAACATAAGGAATCGAGTCAACTTTCTCAGCTGCGAATGTTGGAGTTTGAGGCCAACTTGCAATGGCTTTGATTCAGCCAATGGCTATAAGCCACATGCCCTATGGATAATTAATGTTATTTTTCTTTGTTATTCATATCTCTTTTTTTTTAATTGGGTTAGAGGAATATTCAATAGGCCATGTGTTCTTTACCCTTTTTTTTCTTTAATTTAGAAGTTTGCATGTGAGTAGCTTGGAATCTAGATTGTGTAGATGAATGAGTTTTAAAATTTCTACACTGAACATGTTTGATGGTGAACTTCTCCTAAAATGGACCACTATAAATAAAAAGTGCATCTTGTTGATATAAATAATAAAACTATTGATTCTTTTAGGATCTTCTTTGAATGTGTACACATATTTATGAGAGTGATTTTGATAACGGCAAAATCATTTTTGTCATATATTCAAAATTACTCCGAATCATGCCTTTAAAATTAAATTTGATGATATGAAATCACGTTTAAAAGTATAAAATCAAATATGAAATTGATTTTAAATAACTAAAGGTATGTTTCAGAATGAGATGATTTCGAACATGACAAAAGTGATTTTAGTTGTTGATGTCAAAATTCGGACAAGGGAAACTCACCTGACATTCACGTGACAACAACGGTAAATTGGTTTGAATGGGAAAGACGTGACCTGCAAAACAAGAGAAAACTGCACACTTGTGTGGTGTTTGGCACACTAGCTCCGTTGCTTAAGTCAGTTGGGAGATCATGAGTGTAGCAAGTAAATTGAGAATGAAGAAGAAGACTCAGAGAAAGAATAGATAGCTCGTCCCCCTCTACCTTGGGGTTAGCCTTTTCTATTTATAGTTGATCTAGGGTTTTCCTTCCTTTTAAGGAAGGGAATAGAAATAGAGATTGACCTAGGCTCGAGGAGTCTCCTTGGACTTGTTTCTAGTATGGGTTCTTGTCATTCTGACTTTAATAAAATTAGGTCCAAATTCATTCATAACATTAGTTATTTCAAAACCACTTCCAAATATGCACTATGATACGTTACCAATTCATTTTTGTACTCTTTTCTTACGTTAATTGATTATTGCTTGGTGAC
The DNA here is from genome assembly GCA_036850905.1 of Luffa acutangula. Lineage (NCBI taxonomy): Eukaryota > Viridiplantae > Streptophyta > Magnoliopsida > Cucurbitales > Cucurbitaceae > Luffa > Luffa acutangula. Next base: position 2,701,800 of record CM072092.1, on the reverse strand, counting down.
AAGATGAGGGAATTCCTCCCCCACCACACTTTGTTTTGAAAGGCAAAAATAGTCTTAATTACCTTTTAGATTTTTTTTTCTTATTCGTAAAAATTATGAGTTTACTAAAAATAATGGATTTTTTTTTTTAATTTGAAAACACCAGAGATTGAACTAACAAAAATGTTAGGATGGATATATATACCATACAAGATATATATATATATACATCCGTTAGTATAACACATGTCATTCAATTTTCTCTTTTGTATTAATAATTTATTCATTTGTTGTCACAAAATAAAAAATAAAAAATAATCTAATAATTTCATTACTTACCATTTTGTTTCTTCTTCTTATTTCTCACAATATTTTCAACTCGTGCCACTTTAATTTATAGGCTTATGAATGATGATAAATAATTTTTTGCAAGAGTTGTCACATTTATTTGTTCATATGACATTTTAGAGTTTGATTTCAAAACTTGGATGGATTATGGGCATTAATGTTCACAATTTGGAAAGGAAAGTTTCCTTAGGATTCATATGAAAAGGAGACAATCTTTAGAGTAGTTGTGGTAGGTGATAAGACGGCACCGTCCTCTTTTATTGAAAAACATCTTATAACGACTTATAGTATCATCTCATATGTTAGTTTCTAATTTGATTTTTGATAGTATTTATATTGAATGCGACATTGAAAAAAAAAAAAGAAAAACAAAACTTTATGCAAATATAATCAATTTATTTCATTCTTCTCTATTTAATGAAATTACATGTCGATATAAATCAAAATTTATTGTGAATTTTTTAAAAAGTCACTGAACATTTTATGAAATATACAATTATCATCTTTTTTATATATATAAAAACATGGCTATAGTTTTTTTTTAAGAATAAAAACATGGCTATATTTTATAGAGTGACACTTTTTATGTATAATTTGATAGTATTTATGATGAATGCAAGTATGCCAACATACCTTTTCTTTTATTAAAAAAAAGAAAAAAAAAAACTTTGTGCAAATATAGTCAGTTCATTTATTTATTTATTTTTATTGAGGAAATAGATATTATACGTTGATATAAATCAAAATTGTAAATTTTCTAAAAAGCCCCTAAACATTCTACAATAAACAAAATTGTGATTTTTTTTAACATGGCTATAGTTTCTGGAGAGAAAAAATATCCTTGTTAATTAAATATTGATGTAATCACATGCAATAAATAAATAGATAAACCACCAAATTACCATCGGAAACAATCAATTTGAGAATAACTCAATGGATAAGACACTAATTACCATCTTAAAAAAATGGATGGTTCAATTGACTATCTCCCACCTCACAATTATATAATTAAAAAAATGACAATATTTGACTGCATAATATAGATATTTCTTTACATAAGAATATTAAAATGTTGACAATTAGTAAAGATTTTCTTTTCTCGTGTGTTACCTTCTTTTCTCTGAATGGTCAACATTTTAACCACAATGTATAGAGATATTACCCATCCACCCTTTATTAAAAAAAAATATCCTAAAAGTTAATAGTTCAATTTTCAACCTCATATTAAGTGTTTTTTTTTTTTTTTTCTTTTTTGAAAAGTAACCTACTAAGAAAAATCACGTTGATTTCGAAAATAAAAAATAAAAAATAAAAAATCACGTAGAATAGAATATCATATTCAAGTTTGAATATGGTTGAAAAATAAAAAGGAAATATAAGGGGAAATTGGAGTTTGAGGCGTAGGGGAGACCTTGGGGTTGGTGAAAGTGGCATCCAGCTCACTAAAGTGGGGTCCATGATGTGTCAAAATAGATCAATCTGCTGTAAGAAATTGATTCTTATGGGGTCCACTGGTCGGAGTTTTAGGACACGTGGAACCTGCTGGAGCCAGGAGATTGATGACCTCCCTTCACCCTATTTTTATTTTTTCTATTTATGGATCTGCTCATACAATGCCAAAGTTTTGATGGATTTTCTTTTTTAATTATTCCTTTGTGCATCTTTTAAAAGAAATAATGTCGAAAATAAAGTCACTTGAATCACAAATTTAGTTTCTATAGCTTTATTTGCACACTGTTTTAATTTGATTATTTAACCACTATGGATAACTATTTTTTTTTTTAAAAAAAATTATGTTTGTTTTATTTCCATTTTTTTATAATAGTTTGGCTTTGTTAAGGACGCATTTGAATTCTTAGTTAAATTTTAAAAATAAAAAAAAAAGTTTTTGAAAACAAAGTCACAATTTGATAATCATTTGATTTTTTATTTTTGTTTATGGCTTTTGAAAATTAGCCTTGTTTTCTCCAAATTTCTTTATAATAATTTTTCATATTTCATAAATTTCTAACCAATGTCAAAGAAAAAACAAGTTTTTGAAAACTACTGTTTTGATTTTTCAAAACTTGACTTGGTTTTTGAAAATATTAGAAAACAGATAGATAACGAAACAAATAAATTTATAGGTAGGAGTTAAAGGGTGTACAGATAACCCTGTAGTCCAAAAATCACGACTTCCCTACCCAAACGGTAAGGATTGGATTGGGTTAGATTATGACTTTTTTCAGCTTGGGTTAGACTGATTTTTTTTTTTTTTCAGAAATTGAAAAATTCAATTTGGAAAAAAAAATTTGGTTCGATTCAACCTCAGAATTGGAGTTCATTAACTTATATATATATATATATATATGAAACCCTAATATTACTTTCCTAATTCTACATGTATTATAAATGAATTTTTTTTTTTTTTTTTTTTTTAAGTTTTTAGCTTTGATATGTTGTTTTTGCTGGTATTTGGAATAATGTCTCGCTGTCATTCAACTTCGAGTGTACTCTAATTTTTTTCAGCTTAGGCTAGGCGATTCTTATTTATTTATTTATTTTGGAATAAAATTTCTAATCTGTCCTTTTTTAAAAAAATATATATATAAAACTTGTTTTTTTCTAGAATAAAACTCTCTGATCTATTGGTTCTCTGATTTGTTGATATGTTTTTGGAACAAAGCTTCTGATATGTTGATGTGTTCTACTTTCTGTTAGGATTGAATGGAAAACAATATTTTGCTTTAGGGTTGAATGTTAACCCTCTGTATTATTATAAATAAATTAAGAAAAACATATATATAAAGTTTAAAACCAACCCAACCTAACCCAAAAAAATATAAGGGTTGTGTTGAGTTGGATTGGACACTCTATTCAGTTTTTTGAGTTATAGAATCGACCAACCGAAAGTTCAAGTTGCCAAAGCCACCATAGCTTAGCGGAAATTAGCATGTACCCTCGACCATAAGGTCAAAAGTTCGAATCCCCCACCTCCAAATATTGATGTACTAAATAAAATCGAAAGTTCAAGTTGGTCCATGAAATATGATTAAAGTTAAAATCAAATTGATTTTTTTTTTTTTTTTTTTTTTTAGAAAAGTGAAATCGAAAATTTTAAAATTATAGAGATGAAATTGAAACAAAAACAAATTATAATTTTACCAATAGGTTTCTAATTATAATTTAACCAATAGGTTGGTTGAAAAAAAGTACCATGAGAAAGAAATATGTCATATTGTTGTCATCAACATGATATTAATTTAGATTAAAAAAATTGAGATTATATATTTACAGAATAATGTGTAAATAAAAGTTTCGATTGTGGTAAAGGTTTGATTTGGTTATGACAAGTGTCACTTGTTTGGTGGTTCCATTTTAGAAATCAGGCAATAAGATTTATCAAAAAAAAAAAAAAAAAAAAAATCAGGCAATAAGAATAAGATTATTAGGGAAGAGAAAAAAGTTATCCACCAGATATAAAATAAAATATGTTTATCTCGCTTTGATATAAAATATTAATATCATCACGTGACAGGTTGTAATAATTACCTGAAATTCTTGGCCATTATTTATCTCTTTTGATTTTTTTATTTAAAAAAACAACAAAACTCTAGAAAAATCCTACGTCTGGCTTGCATTTTGAAATTTCTCCACAGTATCTACAAATTACAATCGTGGTTAACTTTATTAAGCAAATGAAAGAATGACCAAAAAGAAAATAATAATAATAATAAAGTATATCTTTTAAAAAAAAATGACATGAAATATATAACTTTAAGAAACAAATTGTAAATTCAAGTTACTTATGCAACATTTAATTGCAAATTTTCTTCCTAAGCAATTGCTCTTGCATATATATTTTTAACATACATCTCTTTTACTATGATATTCTTTTTTTTTTTTTTTTTCACGTATTGTATTATTGTGACAATCATATCTTCACAATACTAACTTCATACATGTTTTTCACACTCTATATTATTAAATGTTCATTTTAATTTAAATTAAAAAATAGGGTTCGGGATGAATGAATTTATTTTTATTTGGAGGATTTAAGATGAGAAATATGTTTCTTAATTTTGATTTGAACACTATCCTAATAATACTGATCATCCCAACATTTTATCATTTTATGACGACTAATACTATTTTTAATATTATTTGATAATGTGTATAGTTTAATATACACATTGTAATAGAAAGTATATACATAATTTTATCTAAATAAAAATTACACACGTATAATATAATAGAATATTAAAGTAATAAAAATATAAACCAATTTAATAGATTTTCATTTTCAAATAAGTCATAAATTTTTTCAAAGAAAAACATAAACAAAACTTATACAAAGAACATTTTTGCTACCAAATTTTCTCAGCAAATTCATGTATTGATATCTTCTTGTTTATAAACAAAAACTATTTCGACGACAAGAATCATCAAAATGACAACAAAGGAAACAAGTAAGTCATTTCTATGTCGTCCATCCATTCTGATGATTGAAGTCGGTAACATGTGTGAAAAATCTTTAGGAAGCACATATATCAAACAAGGGTGCAAAGGAAAAAAAAAAAAAAAAGTGGGATTTATTTATAAGGACATGGAAAATAGGAAATTGAAGTAGAGGACATGGGTATATCACTGTGTACCTTAAAAAAATGCATCACCATGTTTTGTCCAAATTCAATGTCGGCAACCCTTTACATTGCATGTATAATAAAATTCAGAGGACTAAAAGTACCATCAATTATTATTTTGTAAAAATGGGTTAATTTATTTGCCAAAAAAAAAAAAAAAAAGGTCTTGTCACTTATCTAATTTGCTTTTCTATGGGTTAAATTGATTTTTGCTCCATCACATATGTAACATTTTAAATTTTCTTTAGACATGTCGACATTTCTATATGTCTATGAGTTCAATAATATCGACGTGAGAGGTAAATCATTATTTTCATTCTATCATAGAAAAATTTACAAAATTTAACAAAAGATCAACAAAAGATTACTAATATAGACCTAATATTGAAAATAAGAATATTAAACTTATTTAAAAATTGGGAAATATTTATTTATTAATTTAAATATTTTTATGAATTTTTCATATTTATAAGTTTTCTAAAATAAATTTATCAACATTGACATTTCTTTTTATGATTCCATCGACTTCTCCATAAAATTGAGATCTCAACATTTTTCGCCATCAACATTGACATTTAGAATCTTAGTCTCATCTGATAGATGTTTAATATTGTTGAAAATATAATGGAAAAAATTATATTAAATTTGTATTTGTTTTGAGTTACTAAATGTTAAGAGAGCACACTGATATGGTTATATTTTTATGTTATTAGAGTTTGGTGATTCTGTTGTATTTAGTTGATTATTCTGTTTTCACAGTAGTCTATATATTAGACCACTGCCCTTTGCATAATAAGATTGGAAGTACATTTTCATGATCATTCATTAAGGATATCTCTCTGATTTTTTGTGATGGTATCATTTTCGATTTTTTTTAGTCTAACAATGGATTTAAATATGTATTGAAGTTGTGAGAGTGACTAATAATACTGAAATAAAGATTAGGTTAAAATACATATTTAGTCCCTAAATGTAATTTTCAAGTTTATGTCTAAAAGATCTTTAAACTCTAAAAGGTGTCCAATAAGTTTCTAAACTTTTAATTTTGTGTCTAATAGATTCTTGAGTTTTAAAAATGTGTCTAATAGATCCTTAAACTTTCAATTTTGTGTCAAATAGGTCTCTTATATATTCAAAATTTATAAAACTTAACTAAGTATATTTTATATCTAATAGAACTCTAAATTACTTTCAACTTTGTACCTAGTAAGTCTGTGAATTTTAAAAAACGTCTAATCGATCGAGCAATTATTAGACATAAAATTGAAAATTCAATGAATTTTTCTCGGTAACTCATTCACTAAAAACTCTAAAGCTAGATGCACTTGACTTGAAACAATTGTCGATAATAACTCAAGCCTCGTATACTACATTTTAGAAATGCAAGGGAACCACAAAGTGTCAAAATCTTTGACCTAAAATAATTCTCGAAAATAACTCAAGTCACACAAACTATATCAGAAAAATGCTAGAGCTACCAAGTCATGTCGAATCAGGATCTCCAATCTTGATCTAAATTCTAGGTCCAAAATGTTGCATAAAATTTTTTCCAATTTAATATATTGAAGAAGATAAAATGAGAGGGAATCTACTTTCCCATAATTTTGAAAAGGGTAAAAAGAAATTTGGAAAAGGGTAACTGGCGGATGGGCCCAAGCCATCAGTTGATCGATTAGTAGCGTAAAACAAGTTTACTTTGCTAACAAAAGCATAGTTCAACTAGTATGAATGTATTTATGACTAAGAGAGGTCATGAGTTCGAATCTCTTCACTCCAAATGTTGTTGAACTAAAATAAAAAGTTTACTTTTCATTTGATAAATTTTTGGTTTAAAAGACATTTAAGATCTTGTCATAGAATTGTCACTTAACTTTAGTTTATAATGAATTTAATCTAATTTCAATTTTGTAACAATTTAGTCATTGAACTTTAATAGATAACAATTTAGTTCATAAACTTTAAAATTTGTAACGATTTAGTCTGTCGTGAAAATTTTCATCAAAATCAAGTCTCGACTTTTATTATGTAACGACTAAAAATTTTGTAGTTTATAAATAAATATGGTCCTAATCAAGTTATCAATCTATATACGTAAGAAACTCCATTAAATTTTAATGATATTTTTTACAACAAGGACTAAAACGTTACAAATTTTAAAGTTCAGAAACTAAATTGTTACTTTTATGTAAATTTAGGGACCAAAAGAGTTTTAACCTTTTTTTTTTAGTTAAAATATCATTTATTAGTCCTTGTATTTTCATTATATTTTAGTGATGCATTATCTCAAGTAGTCAAATTTAGTTACTACATTTAAAATTTCTAAGAAATCTTAAAATCAGTTCTTATTCTTAATTTGAAGTTTTTTTTTTTTTTAAATTAGAAAAAAAATAACTTTCATAAAAAAAAACGCAAGGTGAATATGTTTCAAAAATTAAAGAGAAAAAAAGCTAACCTTTTAAGATTTATTAAAAGTATAAAAAGTAAAGTGAAGTAAAATAGAACAAATTCCAATATATTGGGATGAAAATGATATTTTAGCAATTTTGTTTTGTGTGCTTTTAATTTTGTGGGTTGCAAGAAAGGACAAGGAGATATATATTCTAAAGTGAAAGTAAAGCATAAAGCAAGTATAATATAATGAGAGTATGAAGTCTCAATTCAACCAATTTGGGGATTTTTCAAAACAAACCAACAAAATTCAATACAAAACAAAATCCCAAAAATTAAAAATTAAAAACTCCAACTCGAGGATCTTCCAAACTGCATTTATTATTTTATTTTATTTTTGTGGTCAGATTTTCCAGAATATATATATCTCGAATCACACACTCTGTGGAAAAGGATTTGTTTTTGTTTATAATTTTTACATATCATAATCATGTGGTATATATAAATCAATCTATATTATATCGAGTTTTTTTTTATCCAATGTTTCAAGATTTTTTTTTTAGAAATTAATATTTCAAGATTTAAACTCGTTAATATGAGTAAACATGGTTGAACTAAAAAAAAAAAAAAATGTAATATGGAACCTAAAAATCATGTGTCTTCATCAAAGTGAATATAATTCTAAGGTAATTAACATGTATCTTCGAAGAAGAGATAGAGATTGAATCTTCCACCCCAAGTATTATTGAACTTAAAAAATAAAAAAAAATCATGGAAATCCTAAATATTAGTGACATTTTTTTTCCGGGAATGGGTTGACGTGCCTTCTATCATGCTCAAAACTCTCCTTTTATTGCCAATACGAGCATAGTTCAAGCTCGTACAAATGACCATGAGATCTTTGGTTTGAATCCTCTCACTCCACATGTTGTCATAAAAAAAAAAAAAAAAAAAAACTCATTTTATCTCATGAGTATCCAAATCTTAATATTAGGACATTCAAAATATTTAGGTATCCTATTGCGTTATAAAAGAAATTTGAGGATGTTTTTTTTTTTTTTTTTGAAAAGAAGAAATTTGAGAATTTAGAAGGTTATTTCAAGGAAATCTAATCTATTCACATATGAAATCCTTTAAATTAAAAATGAAAATCGAACTCAACACGTTTAAAATCACGTATATAGATATTCTCTAAAACTTTATTTCCAAAGTAAATTCCATCTCTTTCTCTCATCTTCTTCCTCTACTCTTTGTCAAAAGAACAGATTCTTGTTAAAAAGAGGGTATGATCCGAAGTTTTTTTTTTAAGCCTCTCTTTCATCTTATGAGTCAAAAGAACTTAACCCTCTCCTTAAAAGAGCATTTGAATCTCCTTTATTCCTCACTTTATGGCCTCTCAGTCCTCAGTGAGTATATGCCAATTACTGCTGACTGTTGAGCTAAGCTCGCTTTGACAGTGATTCAAACTTAATTAATTAGTTTAAAATGTTATTCTTAATTAATGAGCACAATTGAATTTTAGCACTAAGTAAATGAATTAATCTAAGAAAATGCCAAGTATCTGCTTAATACATAAACTTTACGTGGGAAAAGAATAATAGATGGGAAAGAAGAAATTTGGTATAATGAATATCATTTAATTTAAAAGTCTTTTTAAAAAAAAGAAGAAGAAAAGAATATCATTTAAAAGAAGTGCAAAATGATATATAGTTGCTATGATTCAATACAATATACTAAAAACTCTAAACCTAATCCCTTCATTTGCCAACCCCACATGCCTCAAATTTTCTCATTTTTAATTGTTACATAGTTTAATTTTTTTTTTTATTGGGCTAAGAATCAAGTTATCTACATTTTGATTTAGGTAAAACGAGAAAAATGGTGAAAGTTTAGTTTGAAATTATTGTATCTGTTGAAATAATTATTGTCAATTATGCTAAAAAAAATTAACAGCGTGTGAAGTGTAAATTAATGTTTGATAAATTTCAGCTTTGTATGTTACCATGTTGAGTAAATCTACTAAATTGTTATAATATAATTATAATGACCAAAATAAACAAAATATTTCGCATGAAATTATGCTAATATTTAATTTCAAAATTTTATAAGATAATAATGTAATTTTTATATAATTTAAAATATAAATTAGTTTTTGCTACGTTAAATTATTTGATAAAAGAGTAAAAAAAAAAAAAAACAATGGATTAAAAAAATGTGTCAAACAAAATCTATTTTTGTTTAAATATAAAAAAACATATTAAATTAAATATGGGTAGAAGCAACAAATCAAATTTGAAAATAAAATCGATGAGCTGACATAAGTTGTGAATTATAATATTTGAATTTTTTTGGTATATATGAAAGGATAAAAAAGAGAATTTTAAAAATTGTTAGTAAATAAGTCAAATTTTGATGGAAGTTTTGTTCCAAAACAACTCAACTAAATTTTGCGAATCAATGTGATTCAAGGAGTGATTCAATCTAATTTTATTCTCATGCAATCACAAGATCGAACTCTATTAGACGGGCAGTATACTCCAAAGAAGAGGAGTTGGCATGAATAAAAGCAAACTCTTTGGTAAAAAATCGTGTTGATATGTCTTGAATTTGTTAACGCTTCGAATGACCAAGTACAGGAATCTCGTTAAGCTTAATTATGTATAGATATTGGATTTGATATTTTCGATTTGAGCTTTATTTTGGGCATATTCTGTTAGAGTTAACAGTGGTGTCATATATAAATCCTCTTATCCTAATCCGTCGTCCTGTTTGCTCTTCACTAAAAAGATCATTCTCTCCCTCTGCCCGTGGATATAGCTAACACGCCGTTAGTGAACCACGTAAATCTGTGTTGTTTCTTCTTTCTTTCGTTAATTACTGTCCTAATAAATTGATTGAGTTATCCTCAAGTTGGCAATGATTTACTATTTCAATATTTGATTAACATAGAAGTAAAAAGTAATAGTTACTAATCGGAATATTTTTGTTAATCGTTAATATGAAACTAATTAGAACATTAGTAATAATTTGGTCTATAAGTTTAAATTTAATGAAGAGTCATGGACAACAATTGTTATTATATAAATTAAAATACCTAGAGAATTAATCAAATACTAGCTAGAAAATTTATTCGTGCAATAAATATATGAATGATCATTTTTCACTATATATTATTAAAGATATAAAATCCAAATCTTGAAGTTTTTTGTATTTATCTTCAAGCATGCTCTCAGATATTTACTTGGAAATGAAGGTCTACAAATTGTCCTGGTTGTACTTTCCTTCAAATGATTTTTATTTTATTTTTTTCTTAATAAAAGAAAATAAATAAAAAGGGAAAAACAAGCTGGATGATCATGGATGACAGAGGGGAAAACATGAAAATGACAAGAGAAATTATAAGGGAAAAGGATGACCAATTCAGTTTTCATCACATAAATTTAATCATTTAATTTGGTGTTCCAAAAAGTAAAATTTCCTTTTGATTCATGATTGATTTTCTAGTATCTTATCTTTTTTAACTTTATAATATTTCACTCTTATCCACGTGAAGTAAAAGACAAAATTAGAAGTATTATATTAATGATAATGTTTACATGAATTTTTTTTTAATCTACAAATAGTAATAAGTAAAAAAAAAAAAAAAAGTTAATGGTAGAAATAAAGTCATTCATAGATAGATGGATCAAGATCGATCAGTGCTCATCTCTCTAGCAAAACTGGGTTTGGTAGTCGTTACAACATGGTCGATCTTTGTTAAAGATATGTGAGACTAGGGTTTATCACACCCCAAGCTCGATATGTTTATTGGTCAATTCTGACTGGTCTTTGTTTGCCCCTGTGGTGGTTTATTAATAATATAATTTTTCTTTTTTCAAAAAAAGAATTAATGGTTAATTTGTTAATTAATACGTAAGTTTAAATCTTATTTTAGTATTTATACTCTCGGAATATTCGTCTTCATTCTTATTTAAAGAATCAACTTTGTTCTTATACGGCCACCAACATAAAGTTTGTGCTGATGATAAAAAAGGCGTATGGTTCGAATCCTCCACTCCATGTAAATGCATACTCTTAATAATGCATTTATTCTCTTTTTTTTTCATCTAAAATATGTAATGTCATTAATGTTTACAAATGAACCAATAATAAATTGGGATATCCTTAGAAATGACCAAAAATTACAGTGTATTTTTGAAAAATGGCAAAACGGTTTTTTTCAATGAAAAATGGTACAAGTCTGGCCCAATTACAAAAGCCCCAGCCCATGACTTCCAACAAAGAGAATGTTTATCATATTCTAATATATATTGCCTTTTCATTTTCTCTAGAAAATTTGTTAATGTACTCTATACATTTCGTAATTGAACCTGCAATCATGGTATCCAAAGGGTTTAATCATCTTCAAAACTTGTTAAGAATTTCATAGGGTTTTGACGAGTTCTAGAAATCTCAAACAAATTGGAATAATAACTTGAAGAGGCAATAGATCCACTTTAACCGACAAAATTGCATCAATTCACAAAATGTTTACAAGGTTTAAAGAAAATAAATGGGAATTATCATGACGTCAAGAAGAAAAAATAATCCTATTGAACTCGACGCTTATTTTGCTTTACAGTTGTAATGAAATATAACAATAATATTCAAAAGGGAAGCAAGATCTTTCTTTGCTGCTTTTAAAAGTGATAATCTTCATATCCTTATCATCTTCATAGACCAAACTGTGGGCAAACCTGATCTTGTGTAATTTCTATTCAGCAGAATTTACTCGCAGAGAATGGGATTTGATCAGAGGAAGAAACACTTATGCTTCCTGCTTTTGTTCAACTTCTGGTATCACAGTTTCTTGCAAGTCTATTCGACCTGAGCCAATAGGGGAGGTTTCTATTAAACAACTGGAAACCATCGTCTTGTAATGGTGTAGAAGTTAGAATATAATACAACTTCATAAATGAACACAAGGAAAATGGAAAGGGGAGGAGAAGACAGCCATACCCAACAAGGAAACCAGAGACGGTGTTTTCGATGATGTATTCGAATGCATATCCGTACCTGCAAATTAAAGTTTAAGTTAATATGCTATTGTTTATTATATGCATTGACGCTCGAAAGAAACCCTTGTGTGATTTTTGAGAGACTGTTTTTGTAGTTAGCAGATAACACTTGAGTTAGCAAACTTTAGCGTAGCTCAACTAGTTATAAAATAACAAAACAAAACTTGGCTCATACCGGTATGTAGGAATCCCATTAAAATCTTGACAACTAGGAAAGGGAAAGGGAGAAAATGAGAAAAAAAATTTCTCTCTCCTAGTTGTCAACATTTTAATGGTGGTATGGAGGAGATCCCTGCATACCGGTATGTAGTCAAGTTTTTTTCAAAAAGAAAAGAATAGCACTTGTGGTTAGCATTAGAGTACTATATTTATATGGATCAAGATCCTCTAAATGAGGATCATAAATTGTTCAACTAACATGCTAAAAGAATATGAGGAGAGGAAGTGAATTAAGGAAATGACATTATATTGTTCAATGTACCTGTACTCTCAAGTGATTTAACGTTTGACTTCTTAAAAGTAAATCCAATGAAATTGGTATCTTTTGAAGTTAGCATCTGAAACAAAAAAGGAGAGGTTGAAGAGAAGTGCAAATGGCATAAAATGAGCAACCAAGCAAAAGTAAGCAGCTTAAGGAATAATAGAAAAGGAGGTGTGCAACTTTAAAACTATACCCACTGGAAAATTTTCAAAATATCAATATCGATATTTAGTATATACCGATATAGCAAAAATGTTACACGACAAATAAAAGCAAACAATATGTATGTTGTACGTGTTTGTATATCATCTTAGAATTTAGTTCAGAGATATATGGAAAAGTTGTTAGAAATGAAGGGTTTCAAAATTTTGTACAAGCCACTGAAATACCCCAAAGTAAATCCAAGAAAAATAGACAAGTAATAGAAGTACCCTACACTTTGCAAACAGACAGTAGAATCACAGGCACCAACTGACAAGCAAACACAGTCAAACAACTCACTGAAGCAAGATGTGAAATAACAAGAAATCAATAGGCCTAACATATCATCAAATAATGTTAATCAATAAGTTCACACAGAATGGTAAAATTCGTGTGAACCAGACATAATAGCTTAGCTAGCGCATGCACCATTCCACTATCATTCTTGCTGGAAGAGTACGTTATTACCTTCCTCCAAGGTCCAACAGTTGGCATTTCTGATGGAGGGTCTTGAACCTACACATTGGGGGAGGGGAAAGAAAAGAAAAGAATTTTAGTACAATAAACTCAGAGCAAAAGCTTAAGAAAGATTAAAGGTGGCGAGGAGAAGGATTTTAAAATTAAAGTCCATTTGTACACGTCAATGGAGGTTGAAAAAATTACGTAAAAAGGAATACATTTCACAATATCTGTAAATTATGACGAATGATGACAAACAATCCCATGAAAGACTCACTCCATGAGTACTTGTATTTTATAAGGTTGAGAGGCAATTCCATACTATGACAAGCTAGATATATTATGATTCAGTAATAATTTTTCAATCTTTGGCATGGAGTTACCAGAGAAATTAACAGGTATGCAAGTTAGGAGCTAAATAGAAATTGGACGGGTCGGATTTAAGTAAATTATTGCAGCAAATGTTGCCTTCAATTGAGTAAACTTAGGGGTGGTGATTAAAGGATTATAAAGATATCATGTGAGTTATTGCAAGGTTCATTGTTATGCTCACTTCAGGAAACTTCTCAAAGTTCTGAGTGTCCAGTTCTCCAGTGACAGTTGGTTTGTATGCAGCTTCCATTTCATATAGCTTATCCCATTGAATGCCTTTGAACCATGGATGTGCCTGTCAGAACAATTAATTAGATGAAAGTGACCTGCTAAAAAGGAAAGATGACGAAGGAATAAGAGTTTTCACTTCCAGCAGCATTTAGAACTGCGTTGTGTGGTTCTACTTAGTAGTAACTTTTTTTTGTTTCTCAATTTGAGAAACTCAATGGACTCTTTCATTTGTCCTTTGTAATAGTACAAATAAAAGCTATTACTCTCCATCCTTGGCAAACGTTAAAAAGAAATGTTTTCTATGAAGAGGCTTACCTTAATTTCTTCTATTCCTCGTGTTCCCAACCTCATTTCAACATCACATAGCAAGTGGCTGATCAGATCCTTAGCTTCCTCTGAGATTTTTGGTTCCTCGGGAAATTTCAGGCAGGTTCTCCAATTTATAATCTGAAAGAAACTCATATTAATGACTTCATATATCAGAAACCAGAAACAAACTAGGCAACAATACTGAACAGATTTTACCTTGCGGAAAGTCATCCTTGGATCATCAGAACAAAAAGGAGGATAACCAGCCAGCATCTCATACATAATGGCCCCTAATGACCACCAATCACACTCCATTCCATATCCTTTCTTAAGCAATACTTCAGGTGCCATATAATCCAGGGTCCCAACAGTTGAAAAGGCCTGCAGACATAAATGACGTGATTATGAATCTAAAGTCATGTTTGAGCAAAGAAGGAAATGTTAGAGCAGATGATAAATCCAATACCAATGCTCGACGATTACGCTTCCACTGTTGGATTTGTTCTTTTGGCATCATCCAGTGGGATCCATTAGAGTCAGTATGGCCTTGACCTTCACTTTTGGCTTGCTGGGCTGTTAAATCTTCGTCATTCAAAAGTATACTCGAATACTTATCATCCAGAGGCTTGCACAAGCCAAAATCTGAAAGCTTCAGATGACCATTTTTATCTAGTATCAGGTTATCTGGTTTTATATCCCTGTAAGCGAAGTACTGTCCAAGTAAGAGTAAGCTCCAATATTTACTTGAATAAAGAAGCATGTAATATTGTCTGAATTTAAGATGGGGAATATGACTCTTGGAAAAAAACTCCCATGTCAGTGTAAAAAGGAGGGCTACTACTTCCATTATGAGAATATATTTTCCACTTTTTCTTATTTTTCTTGTGGTATACTTTTTTTATTCTAAGGAGACAGGTGATCGGATCTACAGAGAAAGAAGCAAGATATAAGGGATATACCTATGTATATAATTGTGCTGATGAATTGAATGAATAGCTAAAATGCTTTCTGCTATGTAAAAGCGAGCAACATCCTCTGACAGAATGTCTTCTCTCATTAGCAATGTCATAATGTCACCACCAGGTAAATACTCCATAATAAGGTATAAGAATTCAGAATCTTGAAAAGAATAGAAGAGTTTTACAATGCACCGACTATCAACCTCTGCAAGTAAATTCCTCTCAGATCGAACATGCTCAACCTGGAACATGTAAAAAGAAAAAATACGACATAAGATTTTCTTTTTTAATAGGAAACAATAGATATTTCGTTTCTATGATGAACTATACAAAAGATAGAAACTCATCAAGAATTGGAAATTATAAAAAAAAGCCTTCCAGAATACGACATTATAAATTTTATGATCCCAATAATTTAGAAAAGATACTCCGAACTCATGAGCAAGTTCATTCCTTAATATTAGTAGCCACCATATAAGCAAGTTGATGTATCTGCAACGGTATTTTAGTGGCTTATGAATCATATCTAGTTAATTTATTTCATATTCTTCATGTTCATAGTTCTGGCTGACTGTCTAGAACCATACATACTAACACGTCAAAAAATATCTCACATTAAAGCTTTTACATTTGCAATCAGTAACAAGCATATTAAATTACCGCGTTCAATTATCTAATTCTTCTTGTGGACACGCTGATAATACTATAATTGCACTACTAGCAAGTCAACGCAATGGCATTTCTTGTGCAGAGTTGTAAGTTTGACAGAGTACAGTTACAAGTAGTCAAGTACACAACATTCCAAATTCACCTGCCCACGGCTAAGCATCTCTGATTTCTTCAGCTTCTTCATGGCAAATATTTCCCCAGTTCCTTTTGCACGACATAATCTAACCTGCATATATATCGTAAATAAGATGAGATCAGTTATGACAGAATTCTTAGGGCATTCCTGTCCCAGAGTTAGTAGAACTGAATCTTTAAGCTTAATCAACAAGCACATAAGCAATTGTTCAGACAAAGGAAAAATCTGAAATGAAGTTCAAGCACTACAAAAAGAGTTCAAGTTGCTGCATATAGCATTTTCCTATACCTCACCGAATGCACCTTTACCGATAACTGTTAATTGTTCAAAGTCATCAATTCCAACTTTACGTCTTTGCAGTCTCATAAATTCTGTTTCTCTGCGTTCCAAATTCCTCAGCATCTCTTCTTGTTCTTCAGCTGACATCTGAGCTTCTTGCACTCTTCGTTGAAGCGTCCTCCGTCTAGAAACACAAAAACAGAAGAAGAAAAAAAAAAACATCGTCATAGAGATAGAATTTAGGCAATAATTTCGGACGAAATCGACGATTGCCACAATTTCTTCTCAAAGTCTCCATAAGTCCATAAAACTAAACTCGCCATTAGTCAAACAGCAGATTCACCACAAACACGAAACTCAAGCACATATTTCTTCCTCTAGAAACAAATATCCTGAGAAATATCTTACCTCTCCTTGCGATCCTGCAGACCTTGGAGATAGTTCTTGTAATGATTCTCAATAAACTGTTTAGCAGCAGCGGCTTTCTGCCTGGTCACCGGAGACGAAACAGACACATCAGGGCCCAAATCAAAGCCGCTCCGATCCGGCTTCAAGTTCAGAGCCCCAAGCCTGACAGTACCATCACCACCGCCGTCCATTTGAACTCCGCTCTAAACCAAATCAACCTCAATTGAATCGGCAAGCTCCCATTCGCCAAAACTCCACGAATCTATACAAGTAGAAGAACCTTCTTTATCGCGCACTTCAAGAAGAAAGAGAGATCTGGGGAAGAAGAAAAACAGAGCGAAGACAGAGAGAGAAAAAAAAACTGAACTATGAACTGGCAAACACAATATATATACACATATATATGGATTGCAAGGCTGTCCTATATATTTATACGATTTGGCTGTGGGGTTTTCGAAATCATATTAAGAATTTTTCCTTTTTTTTAGGGTTCGTGAGGGTGCTTTCTGGGGAATTGAGTGGGATCTACGCCATCGTTTTCCTCACAATTTACTGGAATCTTACGAGCATTTTAATCATTTCCAACTTTTTAGACGAACAGAAAATCAAAAATCGAAGATAAAAAAATCGGAAATCGAGAGTTTATTTTGAAGGATTAGGGTCTGCCAGTAAAGCCATATGTGTCGGCGGAGATCTATACAAGCCGAAATCTTAGGCATAAGTGCTGGCGCCGTGCGTGTGGAATCACGCGCCGGCTGTAGTGGGTTTCTGATTCGGGTGATTGGTTCGTGAACGTCACGCGACGTGACTGAAGGTGGGGGAGTTATTGGAAGAGGGGGATTTTTGGAAAAAAAAAATTGAAAAATGGGTCAGCTGTTTATTTGGGGGGTTTTGATAAGTGGACAGGTGGTGTCATGGAATTTGCGTGGTCCCGGGTTTGAGAAGCAAAGACTTTGTTGTAATTTCTTCGTACAATGTACTTACCAACCCACTATAAGTCGTGAAAAAGGGATGTATTAAAAATCATGCCACGTGTATCTCTTTTTTTTTTAAAAAAAAATAATGTATATTTCTTGGAACATCGGTAATTATGTTTAGATGGACGCAAACATTTTTTTTTTAATTACAACATCCTTAATCTTTTTAACTCGATGTTTTCTTAATGTATTAAAATTTCAAAATTAAGTCATTTCATTGAAATAAGATATTGAAATTTATTGTTTTTTTTAGTTCAATGATTGTGGTGGTAGGGATTAAATCATGTGATGATAATAAATGTCTTTATTCATTGAACTAGACTTGAATTGACTTTTTTTCTCACTGTCTTGAATTCAACACTCGAAAAGGTAGAAGATCGTGTTGGGATCCTCAACAGATCGAACCATTAACATTGAGAGTGATTGACATATTATAGAAAAATTGATGTCTTTTTTTTTTAACTATTATTTTATGAATATAGTAGACACATAGACACATCTCGTAATATTTGAGTGACATGTTCATAAGTCTAAATATATATATATTTTTTAATTATTATTAAGAAGTGGAAAGATTCCAACTTCCAAATTTTAGGAAGAAACATGCAAATTATAAAAATAATTAAATTACCTGTAGCATTGGGATGAGGGATATCTTGAAACCCTGATCTCGATCTTTATTGATAGCACATATCAATTACCGTTGAACTATGTATTCACTTTCGCAATCTATACCAAACGTTACAATCAAACATCTTTTACTAATTTAATTATTATTCTTTCTCCATCATCAATAGTAATTTATATAATAGCTAAATTCTCCCTAGGTCTCTACTATATGATAGCTTCTAGGCTTAATAAATTTCATGAGGACTAACACAGTTCCTAGCTACACCTACATTTAAAATTATGTGTAGCCCTGAAATAATACATATACACTATAAAATTCACTATTTTATCCAATCTGATCTATCTTAGAAATTCTAAATGTATCTACCATCCAATTATTTATGCATATTACTTAGTGAACTTTATGGTTAATGTATATTTATATACACTATTAAGATTAGTAAAACTACCAATTCTATTCAAAAATTAATAATTAGGTACTAACCTTTTTACCTTTTTAAATACTAACCAAAAAAAAAATGTTTAGCACTATTGAGTTTTATCTTCTAAAAAAGGTTTGTATTTTTTTTCCATATATAACTTTTACCTACTGAAATCATTTGAATGCCAACTTGAGCTGAGTTCAAATGGTTAAAACATATACCATCGATCTAAAAGTCTAAAAATTTGAATCTCTTTACACATTACCAATTTAGAAAGATTAATTTGTTGTTTTGAGAAAAATAACATCATTACATCACATTACCATATACAATTGTGGAGATATTTGAATATTACTAACTTGCCAAATATACACAATCATCCAAGATTTCCAATCATGAAACGACCACCACCTTGATCAAACAATCAAGTATCAAAATTTTCAACATTCTCGGATTACTTACAAACACACCAAACATTATTCATACTCCAAATTGCTACAAAGAACTAAACTTTCATCACATATTTTACAAAGAAACAAAAAATTGTATCAATCAAAATCATTTTATACAACATATATAAATATTCTCAGCATTTAGATTAAAAAAAAAAAAAAAAAACTGCTCTATATGGCATGAAAAAAAGATCTAGATTAATTACTCACACACAAAAAAAAAATAAAAAAATAAAAATAATGAGATAGGGTTTTATTGTTAGTCTAGGGGATTTGGGCTTTGGTTGTAGTGGGCTTTTGTTTGATCCAGCCCAACTTCACGAGTGCAAGACGACCGACGGTGAATAGAACCGCCGCCAAAGCAATGGAACCGGCGATTAGAAACAAACCGGCGAAGGGCTCGGGTCCTAAACCCGACCCGTCCACGTCATTGTCGTTTAAGGAGCAGTTGAAGGTTGATAGCAATGTGGAGTCCAGGTCCGGCATTTCTCGTCTCTCGATTAGCTCGGCGATCGAGGCCGATATGTCGACTGTCAGGGGAGATCCTTTTGGAAAAGCCTGTCAACCCGAAAACAAACACAAAGTCACAAACCCTAAACATTATTAAATTTAAAAATATGTTTAAATTCTAGTTTTGTCTCTAAATTTTTTGGACTATTTATTAATAACTATTTTGGTGCTTACTATTTAATATTTGTTTATCTAATACTCGTTTTGAACTTATATAATTTTAATACATGTTCAAATTAACATGATAGTTTAATGTATTAAAGAAAAAATAAAGGTTTTAGAACCAAGATATGATTGTTTTTCTTTAAATTGAGGAATTAAAATAAATATTTTGAGAGTACAAAAATCAAAATATAATAATTATTGAAAGTTTCTAGTAGCTTTCTCTCGTTGTATTGTAATTTGAGTAGCTAAAAAACTAGAGTGAGATCTAATCCATCAAATGTGCAATCAAGAACGTATAAAAAAAAAGAAAGGAAGATGACAATTGCCCTTCTCTTGATTTATCTTGAAAAATCATATAAAAAAGTTAAAAGTTGTTAAGTTTTATCTCTAAAATTTGTCTCTCCCTAAATTTTTCGGGAATGATAATTTGTTGTGTTATTGGTAATTTTGGACTACTTCGATGTACAAGGAGCTGACAACCAAGAAATGGGCCTCGGAGGAAGAACATGCCAGAGGGATCAGGCCTTGGCCCAACCCATATGGTCGGCCTCGGCCCACTCGTGTGGGCTTAGTCCTCCCGCCTCCGTTCGGTCCCTGGTGCCCCTGGCGGCCCTGGTTCCACTTGGTTCAGCCCTAATTCGCGAACGCCTAGAAACCCTAGACCAGGAACAGTTATTTAAACCCTTCTTCATCACTCTTCTTACTCTTGCTTTCTTGCTCTCCTCCTTTAGTTTTCTGACTTAAGCTTCGGAGGTGGTGTGCATGCAGGTTTACTGTTGGTGGCACGTAAAGGTCAGGTGAGTTCTACCTGTCCAGATTTGATCATCAACATGTTGCATATTGATTTGTATCTCTCCTTAGGCACCATCATCAAAATGTTGACAATTATGAGATTTTTTTTTTCCTCATTTTCTACTTTTCTCTTTCTTAGATTTTAATGAAGTCCCTAAATACCATTATACAATCAAGTATTATTCTTTTCAAAATGCGACCATTATATATATATAATGCGATAAATATGTAAAATTTTATCCCTCCTTATAATAGAAATAGGGGATGAAAATAGACAAGATTAGAAAGTGTGGAAGGAGAGGCTTACAAAACCCATGCCGACGAGCTTGAAGATGGTGGCTTTGGTGTAATCCTTGCAGTGTTTTGCAAGGAAGACTTCGGCATGGGCACCCGAGAAGAAAGCCGCTTGAATCTCTCCTCTTTCCAAGGCGTCTGGGAACTGATCCACTGAAGGTATCTGCTTGATTTTCTCTGATGGAACTAACAAAACTTGGGATAAAAATCTCACCATTACAGAGTTCTTGTTGCACCCCACTGTAGCATTTTTCAGCTTTAGCGTTTCAATGTCTAAAAACGATGGTTGAGACCTCGAGATCGTCATCATCGAAGACAGACTCGCCGTGAAACTTGCCGTTGTTATGAGAATGGCGAATAGCCACGGCCCCAACACCATTCGAGCCAACCCATTCTTCACTGGTTCTCCTGTAAATATATGTTTGGTTTAAGTGTTTGACAACCACTAAAAATGAATGACTTATTAAAAAATAAATGGCTCGAAAGTAAATTAACCATAATGACTTACTATGCAAATAAAAAATGACAGAAACCGAGAACCATAGCATGTTTCCAATTCCCTTCAGTTCATCGTTGTGCTTACGCTCAATCAGCCAAATGGAAGAGCTCACAAAGACATGCATGGAAAGCATTATGATCCACATTTTTGCAGTGAAAGCCTTCATGAAAAGCCACAATCTCGTCCATTTCAATGGCTTCTCTTTCACTATCATCACCGCAGCATTGTCCAAATATGGCTCAGAAAAATCCACGTACCTAAATCGATCTGCAAATATCCCGAAATCTCCCACCGCCCCATCAAACACCTGCACGTTTCGTGGATTCATCAAAGACTTATTAGACATAAAATTGAGAGTTACGTTTAAAATTTAAAATTCAGAGACTGGACTTGTGTAATTTGAGCGGATTATTATTACCTTGTTGTAGACATTTTGCAGCAAAGTGTCGTAAGAGCCATTGAAGGGGATGAAATCGTATGGTAAAAAGTAAGGTAAATTGCTTGCAACTGCTTGAAATACGGTGATGGAGAAGCCAGAGATGTGAGGGCCATCAGTGTGATTGTAGTTCACTCTAACGAATTCTTGGAAAGCAGCTGTTGTTGGAACCCCAATCTTTAATGGTTTGTCTCCGTAGCTGAAATCCCATCCCTTTGGCACCGTTTTGGAATTACCTGTCTCATGTTGAGACTGACTTTGTTAATTAATAGATTTCGCCCTTTCGGTTTAACTATTGTTCCAACTTTTTGGCTAAATATATGTTTTAGTTTCGGGTTTTTTTTTTTTCTTCACCTCGATCTCGATTTTTTGATATTTTTGGTTGTACTCTTTATGATTGGGTGATCATACTTTGATATGATGAGGTATATATAATGAATGAGCAGTGATGTTTCTACTCTTTAGTTTTTTAAAATTAAGCTTATAAACACTATTTTTAGTGTTAGATATCTACTTTTTTATCAAAATATAAGTCAAGTTTTGAAAACTTAAAAAAAAAACAGTTTTAAAAGTTTGTTTTTGTTTTTAAAATTTAGCTAAGAATTAATTCTAAGAAATAGTGAGAAAACCAACACAATTTTAAAAAGTCAAATAGTTATCAAACGAGACCTTAGATAGAAATTCGAATCACTTATTCAATGAAAAGAGAAATTCCTTATAAAATTTTAGAAGAATTAAAACTTTAATTTTGTTATGACTAGCCCTTCATCTAAATTTTTGCTACATCGATAAATATTATGTCATACAACCACCTTATCACTAACCAATTTTAACATTCAACGATGAAAAAAATATAACAACAAAAATGTTAGAACGCAAATGACAAAATGAAACTTTTTAAACCCTAAAAATGAATCAAAAAATTTCTCAAACATCAACGCATTAATTTTTTAATCACTTGGTTGTTAATTCTTATGCAAATAGTGGCATCAGCCTCTTCTCCTTAAGAATATGCTTCAAATCATCCAATGGTGATCAACTACGCATAAAGATTTCTAAACATTTCTTTTGAAGAGAGAGCTTTAATTTAAGGATTACACTAACCTGGCCAGAAGACTAAGCTCGATAAATCCATAGTGCCATTTCTACTACTTGCATTTGTGCTCCTTTGTTGAGACAATTTATCAAAAAACCCAACCTCCGGGGACCAAAATGCAATCTCTTTATAGCTTCTTCCAAACACATTAACGATTTGAAAGATTGGTAAATTTGACAATATGCCATTCTTAAAGCTCACAGCTCCACTCAAGCCTTCAAATTCACTTTCCAAAACTTTCTCAGGCCATTTCTTTCCACTTGATTTTCCTTGCAATTCATCCAAGGCAGCGGCCACGGCCCAATACGCATCATAAGCTCGAAGTGCAAAGATACTCGGATCACCTTGTCCTTCATCTTCAGGGAATTCAGACATGTAATTCCTTCGAAATTTGGTTCTGAATTCCTTGAAAGAATTTCGAGTTTCTTCGAAGAAAATCTTACAGCCAAGAACTCCTTGCAAGTTATTGAAAGCAGAAGAATATAGAGAATCGAGAAGATTTGCAATCTCATCCCCAACAATCCACACGTACCCATTTCCCATCATGTTCAATTCTTTGGCTTTTTTGAAAAGAAGGGTGGCCAATTCCATTGATGATTGCACCAAAATGAAAACCCTGTTGCTGTTGCGGCTGAGGTTCATAAGCTTCTCTTCAATCAGTGGCTCTGGATCTGATAAAGAGAAAGCGAGGTGGGTTTCGATTTTTGAATTGACATCTTCTAGTGAATCGGAGAGGAGCTTTAGAATTGCCATGTTGGTTGTGAAGCCAAGTTTGTCTTCGTGGATTATAGTGACTCTTCGCCAGTGGAAATTGCCGATGGTTGCTGCAATGCATTGCATTTCATACGTGATATCGTTGGCCATTTGAATAGGTGATGGTAGTACCTGATTTGGCGTCCATGGTGGTACTAAGGAAGCTAAAGATAATGATATTGTTGGGATGTTTATGGAGGATTTGTCAAGCTCAAAGATTAAGGATACCTCCTCCCTTGTCAATGTTCCAAACATGGCTTTCACTTCTTTGTTGGTAATTAGATCCAAACCTATTACCAAAAATTTGAAAAAAAATATCAAATCAAATAGCGTTTTTCTTTAGAATCTGAGGTTAGGGGTAACTATTTGGTTTTTGAAATCCTTCTGGTTTTCATTTTTATTAACAAAACATTTGAATTCTTAGTCAGATTTCAAAATAAAAAAACCTTTTGAAAAGATTAGTAAAAATTAGATAACAAAACAAAGAAACCCATGAAAATAATGTTAATTTTTAAAAATCAAATAGTTATCAAACGGGGTTTAAACTTTATTTCCTTCCTAATTGATATTATGGTCTGGAAGGGGGCGATGGATCTTACCGGTGGCGGTTGCCTGAGCGGAGTTCTCGGGGGAATCCACGAGGAGGAGCTCCACCTTATGATCACAAGAAGAAAAAAAATCATAATCTTTGGCAGCCATTTGAATGGCTATTATATGTTCTCTTCCGACCCTTGAGCTATTATCAGCAATAACTCCGATGTTGAGAGCTGTGTCGGAAGAGCATCTGAACTTGCCATCGTTTTCAGACGACGAGCCGTTCAGTAGGAGAAGCCCTAAGAAAAAGAAGCAAAGTGTGTGGAACATAATTTTGAACAGTTTGGAAGAGACAAAATTCTACATGATATGACTTAGAAGAAGCTAAAGAGAACTCTATCTTTTGAGCAATTATATGGGAGACGAGGAAGGAAAGAATCAAAGTTAATATAATATTAAGATCGCTATCACCTGAGAAATTTTCTGGTAATTTAATTAAGGATGTATTATGGATTTTCTTTTTCGCTAGAATATTAAAAAATTCAAGCTTTGAGAGGGATGGGGAAGAATTTTGAAGTGAATAATGGACATCATTGCATGAGTATTTAGTTTGAGAGGGAACATATTTTTAAGTATTAAATGTGGTTTGGACGGCAGAGGGAAACTTCGCCATTTCTTTTATGTTGCTTTACTGCATATTTTGTTTGAATTATTAAAGGATTGAATCATTATGTGTATTGATGCGACATGTGGACATCCATTAAGAGCCACCTAGACTAATTGAGAAGGCAAATATTAGGACCATATGTGTGTATATACGAGTTCAATCCTACCTGAAATAGAGATTTAAACTTTTGGATAATTGTAATGGGTGGCAAAATTAGGGTAAATAATGGCAAATTTAGCAATTTTTTAAAATATTTGCAAATATGGCAAAATTTTTGAATTAATTTTTCATATCCCCGTTTTGCCCTTGGATTGCGCGCGCTTCTTCTTTCCGGTCGGCGTGGACTTCTCTCCTTTTTTTTTTTTTTTTTTGGTAGGTTTCTATCAGTGAAGTTTTCTATCACTGATAGAAAGTATAAGTGATACTTTCTATCAGTGATAGAAGTTTTCTATCACTGATAGAAACACTTTCTATCAATGATAGAAAGTGTTTCTATCACTGATAGATTCTACAGTGATAGAAACACTTTCTATCAGTGATAGAAAACTTCTATCACTGATAGAAATTATAAGTGATACTTTCTATCAGTGATAGAAGTTTTCTACCACTGATAGAAAGTGTTTCTATCACTGATAGATTCTATCAGTGATAGAAAAACTTCTATCACTGATAGAATTCACTTTCTATCAGTGATAGAAAAAATTTCTATAAATGTTGTATTAGAATCTAAAGTTCTCCTCTATTTTTGTTTTGGTAGGTTTCTATCAGATAGAAAGTTGACTGATAGAAAAACTTTCTATCAGATAGAAAGTAGAAAGTTGAGAACTTTCTATCAGATAGAAAGTTGAGAACTTTCTATCTGATAGAAAGTTTTTCTATCACTGATAGATTCTATCAGTGATAGAAAAACTTTCTATCAGATACAAAGTTCTTCTATCAGATAGAAAGTTGAGAACTTTCTATCTGATAGAAAATTTTTCTATCACTGATAGATTCTATCACTGATAGATTCTATCAGTGATAGAAAAACTTTCTATCAGTAATAGAAAAACTTCTATCACTGATAGATTCTATCAGTGATAGAAAAACTTCTATCAGTGATAGAAAAACTTCTATCACTGATAGATTGATAGAATCTATCAGTGATAGAAGTTTTTCTATTACTTTCTATCAGTGATAGAAGTTTTTCTATCACTGATAGAATCTATCAGTGATAGAAATCAGTGATAGAAACTTCTATCACTGATAGAAAGTTCTATCACTGATAGAATTAACTTTCTATCAGTGATAGAAAACTTTCTATCACTGATAGAAAATTTTTCTATCACTGATAGAATTTTCTATCAGTGATAGAAAACTTTTCTATCACTGATAGAAACGTTTCTATCACTGATAGATTCTATCAGTGATAGAAAAATTTTCTATCAGTGATAGAAAGTTAATTCTATCACTGATAGAAACTTTTCTATCACTGATAGATTCTATCAGTGATAGAAAGTTAATTCTATCAGTGATAGAAATAACTCTCTTCTCTTCTCTTCTCTTCTCTTTCCCTTCAATTCAAACCCCTTAAATTCCCTTTCTAAATCTCTCTCTTCCCGATGCTCTTTCTCGACCAACCCACCAACATCCATCTCATCTGGGTCTCTCTCAATCCTCATTCCAATGGCTTCTCTTTTCCCCAAATTCACCTGGGATTTCCGTCCCAAATCCATCACTGATTTCCTCCGCCAGATTTCCAATGCCTCCGACCCCGCCTCCACCCTCGATCATTTCCTCAAGAACTTGGAGGATGAGTTGAACAAGATCGATGCCTTCAAGCGGGAGCTCCCCTTCTGCATGCTTCTCTTGAACGATGGTCAGTTTTTCCACCTTCTTTTTCGATTCTGGGAGATGGGTTTTTCGATTTCATTTGATTGGGTTCTGTTTTTGTTTCTGGGTGCTTCTGGATTTACCTCTTTTTTCTCCATGTGCTCTTCGCCTCCACTCTCTACAATGCCACGGAAATCCGCCGGCGAGCGGCGGAGGCCGGCGTCCTCAACCAGACCGACGAGATTCTCTTGGCTCATCGCCTTCTCGAAGCCTCCATGATCGGTGAGCTCATCGTCAATCGTGGTGTAATGTCGATGGAGATGACCGGAAAAGTAGAGAAGAAAATAGAAAGGGCATTTTAGTAATTTTACCTTTTAGATGGCAATATTTTGCCATTTTTGCAAATAGTTTCAATGGCTGCTATTTTTGTAATTATTTTGGGCTGGTTTGCTACTTTTGCAACCGGCCCTAAACTTTTTAACTTTATTATTTGAAAACAAAATATATATTAACTAGTTCAACTATGCTTTAGGTTGATATGTCTTGAATTTGATATGAAGCGCTCCGAATAAATATATATTTATTTTGGGCCTATTATGTTAGGATTAAGAGTGGTGCCATATATAAACTCTCTTAACCTTATTTAAAAAAAAAAAAAAACTCTCTTAACCTATTTTTGCCCTAATCTTTGTATTCTGAATACTCCTCTCATATTAAGATCGTTCTTGTTGAGGATCCCACATCGGAAAGATTGGTGGAGACCTCACAATATATAAGTTTCAAGGGTCACTCCACTTATGGCCAATTGGTTTTGAGATGGAAGCCCATATAATATAATATGGTATCAGAGTCCATTAAACCCAAACGGGTATTCGGTCCAATAAAAAGAAATTGGGATCCGATCCAAGAATGGTGAACCCAAAGAGGCACAATGTTGAGGATCCCACATCGGAAAGATTGGTGGAGACCTCACTGGTGGATGTGTGTGAGGCACATATATCTGTGTGTTGTTTCTTTTCGCCCTTTCATCCTTGGTTACTGTTTTCTGTCATAACACTTTAATTTGACATATTTGAAACCTAATACTTGTCCCACCTCATCTTTCCTCCACCCAATCAAAATTTTAATTACACTATATGTGATATTTGGGTCATTTTCAGCATGCTTTGTAATCACTCACAAGCTTCTTTTAAGAGGTTACCCAATGTAGAGTTTCACCGAGCCAAACACTCTTAACTTTGAAGTTTCTATGATATGACTGAACCACCAAAAAGGAAGGTGTGCCTTGTTGATATAGGTAGTTACCATCTTTTAAGCTTATCTTTGATCATACTTTATCATGTTCTCAAGATCCCTCTCATTTGAATCATAGTCTTGATTCTTTCATGTATCCTCTCTAATACTCAGGGCATCATATATGATG
Source organism: Luffa acutangula (assembly GCA_036850905.1). NCBI lineage: Eukaryota > Viridiplantae > Streptophyta > Magnoliopsida > Cucurbitales > Cucurbitaceae > Luffa > Luffa acutangula. Next base: position 2,673,440 of record CM072092.1, on the reverse strand, counting down.
TTACAAATTAGGAGTCAGGTCGTTACGCTAATGACTTAATACTAGCCCAACATTGATTAGCATGTTATTATTCATATTTGAAATCGTGTCATCCATTTCTACATAAATGTCAACATGAGTGTAACTCAACTAGTATAAACTCGTACTAATGATCGAGATTAGGTCTATGGTTCAAATTCCGGCCTCATCCCACATGTTGTAAAAAAGAAAAAAAAAATTATAATGGAATTAAGTCCTAATTATAAATTTGGTTCCAAAAATTTAAGCAGTGTATTTAACTAGTTCCTTAATTAGGGGAAAAAGAAAGAAAGAAAGAAAAGAAAACCTCAATTGTATTAAGTTAAAAACACTTTCTATCAATGATAGAAATCTTCTATCACTGATAGAAGGTTTATCACTGATAGAATCTATCACTGATAGAAAGTTAATTCTATCAGTGATAGAAGATTTCTATCACTGATAGAAAATTTTTTCTATCATTGATAGATTCTATCAATGATAGAAAAAATTTTCTATCAGTGATAGAAATCTTCTATCACTGATAGAATTAACTTTCTATCACTGATAGAAGGTGATAGAAACACTTTCTATCAGTGATAGAAATCTTCTATCACTGATAGAATTAACTTTCTATCACTGATAGAATCTATCAGTGATAGAAACACTTTCTATCAGTGATAGCTATCAGTGATAGAAACACTTTCTATCAGTGATAGCTATCAGTGATAGAAACACTTCTATATCACTGATAGAAAGTGTTTCTTATCACTGATAGATTCTATCAGTGATAGAAAAATTGACAACATTGCTTCTTGACTTATCATGTTCTTTGTTTTGTGGTAAGTTAACTGATAGAAATCAAGAAAAAAGAAAAAGAAAAAGGATGAGCGAAAACAAACCAAAGACGAACGTGCCGAACGAAGAAATCGGGGAAGATGAAAGAATCAGAGAAGATGAAAGAAGACTGATAGAAAAAATGAGAAGCCTGATAGAAGAGATGGAGAAGCTGATAGAAGAGATCGACGGTTCAAGGTTAAAAAAAGGACATTTTAGTAAATTCACATTCCAAAACTTAAAATTTTGCCATTTTTGCAAAATTTTTTACCGGCCTGCTAAATGTGCAAATATTTTGGGCCGGTTTGCTATATTTGCAACCGGCCCTAAAAAAAAGTGATAAAACAATTTTTAATTGATCATTATTCTGAATCAAAATACGACCTTTGCATTCCAATAAAATAAATTGTTTGGTCGGTGGATTATTTTTTTATTTTTTTTTAGTGGTTGATTGGAGGACTTGTTCGTTGTATCCTAACACCGGATAGAACCGTGTTAACAAGTGATGGTCATATCTGAAATTTGATTTTTTTTTTTTTTTTGTCATCAATAAAATTATGATTAAAGATTAGTTTGATCTACCCTTTTCGTTTAAACACATTTTTATGTACTTTTAAAGAGAAAATGTTCTCAATTATGCATATTGTTATAGGTAATTTTGGACCACCATGGCGTACAACAAGCTGACGAGGACAACGGGACAGAAAAAGAGCTGAGGAATGAATCCAAGGGGCAAAACCGGCAAGTGGGACGGGCCAAGATTGAAGGGGTCGGGCTTTTGGCCCGACCCCCTGCTCGACCATGGGCCGAGGCCGACCCTCGGCCCGTTGCGCGGGCTGGGCTTGTCCAGCTCCGCTTGGTCCCCACCGCCTCTGGCCGCCTCGGTTCTGGTTTGTCCCGAAACGCCTCCGAATCCCTAAAAACCCTAGGAGGATGAGCATGTATTTATATCCCTCTTCGCCACCGAAGAAGGAGACTCAAACTCTAATCCCGAAACTCATTCTATATTATCTACTCTCTCCTCTTGTTCTTATTTTTCCACTTCCCACCGTTCTGCTCGCTGACTTAAGCATCGGAGCCGGTGTGGCGAGCACCACACCGGTGTGCAGGTTTACTGTCTTGCAGGCTACGTCTTCCCCTCTCATCTACAAATTTACCGCACGTGAAGGTCAGGTGAGTTCCCTCTGACCAAAATCGACCATCAACACATATGATCATACTTTTTTTTTAATTGTTTTTAGTAATTAATCTGTTTGATTTGTAAATTTTAAAGTGATTCTATTGATCACAAAATATATATTCTTTTTCTTAGAAGGAATTTCTAGTCAATCCACAATAAAAGTCATGACCTAAATATATGTTCTTGAAAACCACTTCTGTTATTTCCAAAATTTAACTAAAAACTTGAAAATGTTTTGGAGAGGTAGACAATGTAACACAGAAATACATGAGTGAAAATAAGTATTTATAAGCTCAATTTTAAAAAACAAAATAGTTATCAAATGAGAACTGACCTGATGTAATGACTCGAGTTGAGTCGATAATTGAATTGTTAAGAACGAAATCCAACTTCGTAGATGAAGCTGAAAAACAAAAGGGTTGGAGAGCCATTTCCATGGCTAAATTCGGTTGCCTTCCCACCCTCGAACTCTGATCTGTAACAGCAGCTATACGGCTGCTTATTCCCATCTGCTCTGCTTCGGCTTCTTCAAACTTCACCAGCAGCAACAGCAACAGCAAGTAACCCACAAAACAGAAGACCCAATGCTTTCGAACCATAGCCACAGACATATTTTATGATGTTTTCCACGCTAACTTCTTGCTCAAATTGTAAGGGTTTAACCACATATGTATACCTCATTGCACATTAATGGACACATTAAAAAATTAATATACTATGTCTTAGATTTTCTTTTATTGTTTTTTTCTCAAAAACAAAAGAAAAAAAAGAACAATTTTCATTTATTGTTTTCATAATTTTGTCAAGGCTGAACGATTCAAACTTTTGACTTTGGGAAATTGGAATGAAAAAAACATCAAAGCACTTTTCTAAACGCATTTTTTCTGAGTGTATATCAATATCTGTTACGCTGACACGTATTCTTTTGCAGGCTTCACGCGTGGATCACACCAAGAACTCAAACATGCAAATTAAATCACACACACTCGATCAATTGAGCAGTTGAACGCACAAGGAAGAAGAAGAAGAAACAAAGGATTAACGTGGTTCGGCAACAGAGGCCTACGTCCACAACAGGAAGGGAAGTCAATTTTATTCCATGATCAGAATTAAAGAAGTTCAAGGTACTAAACTCTCACTGACATGCTAACTTCGCTCTTGAATCTATTAACCTCATCTCTTCTATTCAAAAAAAAAAAAAAAAAAAAACCTCATCTCTTTTATTTATAACCTGAGGTTAGTTAATTCTGTTACGACAGACTTGAGCTATGAATTTTTTATTGCAACATTAAAACAGGTAACAACTGTTTCAATGTCAAAACAAATTAGTATAAACTGAAGAAATTGAATGTCAAATTATGGACCCTATCTTCTAGGCATTTATTATCTTTTTTCAAGTATAATAGAGAAGTTAGCTATGAGGCATCCAAGTTATTAGAGAATAATTCGCCAATTTGATAATCTACACCACCGTTACTGCTAATTCTATTATCCTCACTCATTGCAGCTTCTCTGTTATCCTCATTTGATTTACTTTGTTTGTATTTACAATTTTCTTTAGACAGTTGCTTTATAAAAACAGTTTCTATATACATAAATAACCCCAAGTGATCATACTCCCTTTGGAAGTGAAGTTTTCTTATTAGCAAATACTTCTCGTGGTTCTAAAATTCTATGATTGTAAAATGTAAATTCAAAATCAGTATAAAAACGAAAAAACTAAAAACTTATACATATACACGATTATTATCATACGATATTTGGTCCATATGATATACTATACATCATTTGATAATATTTCGGTTTCTTCTCCAACATCGACAGCGATTTCAATTTCAATTGCTGAATGTAGCTCCCCGTTGGATTGGGTTTGTCCATTGCCCAAGCATTCTGCAGCCAGCTTAACGACAGTATATAACGATACTATAACAGCAGTACATCCTGAAAGCATCAACAATTCTGTGAAAGGCCCAACCCCCAAACTCAAACTATCTGCCTCAACCTTGCTCGATGAAGAACATTCCACATGTGGCTTTGAGAAACCCTCATGTCGCATTCGGTTTGGAAATTTTTCTACATCTCCCACCGCAACACCCAAATGCTAATCAAAAACCAAAAAAAATATATATTTCTTTTTACTTCACGAGATTGGAAATCAACCTTATATTCGATAACCATTTGATTTTTTAATTTTTTTTTTAAAATTGAGTTTGTTTTCTCATCATTTCTTGAAAATGGTCTTCAATCTTTTTTCAAAAAAAGAAACATATGAATTATAAGCAAAATTTCAAAAATAAAAACTAATGTCAAAACGAAAAACTAAACAATCAAACACTTATCAAACGGAAGTTTAAAATGTAATAAGAAAGATTTTTTTTTCTTCTTACTTACGTTTGAGGAGGCTTGCTCTATCAACCGATCATAAGAGCTATTGAAGGAGGCCAAATGGTTGGACAATGGATAAGGCAAGTTTTTTACGACAGCTTCAAACACACTCATGGAAAAGCCAGAGACGAAGCAAATTCCATTACTGTGGTTGTAACTGTAAGATAATACTTCCACACATTCGTGAATGGTATTGTTGGCTGTAATACCCATTTTTATTCTTCTGTCAACTCTAGAATCAAGGTTAACCCGTTGTTTTAGAGCTTTTTGGGCATTCCCTACGCAGTAAATGAAACTTTACAAAATTAGAAAGAAGATTTCTAGTCGTCAAAATTTGAATCTTCCACTCCATGTGTTGTTAACCTCCGAAAAGAGAAGTAGGAAAAAGAGAATAAAAAAGTATCTAGATTTTGCTTAATATGCTTTAATGGCCGAAACAAAGGCTTAAAATTTAACCAAAAGGTTATTGGTCTTCTAAATCTAGTGTAATCACAGACTACGATGTCTCTTTCATAACTCTCTGTTGGAAGACTTTTTTGTAATCTTCTGGTATGTTTCTCACATAGGTTTGTCGCTAATAATATATCTTTTTCCAAAACAAAAAAAAAAAAATAATAATAACCAAAAGGGTATGACATGAAAATTTGTTATGAAGTTAGCCTTTTCACCTTTGGATTTAATGAAATCTGGAGGAAGGTCTTGGCCATAGAGATAGAGTCAGAAACTATATATATATATATAGGTCTAGTTTGAAATACTTTTTTAAAAAACATTTTGTATAAAAATTGATTAGAATTTAAACACTTGTATATTTATTACATCTTTTATAAGTTTTTTTTTTTTTTTTTTTTTTTTTTTTTAAATACTTTTATAAGTGTTTTTATAGACAAATTATTATATACTTAAAAATTCTTTTTAAAAAATTTGTTTTCCAATGTTTTTCTTAAAATGGTTTACTTCTCACTCTCATTCTTTAATAAGTCATTTTTAGTTTGTTCAAAATTATTTTTTTTTTCAAAATCAAACACTTTGAAGAGTAAAATCAATAGTCTTTCGAGGGAAAATTTAGAAAGAAACAAAATTAACATTTTAAATAATTTTTCTGATCCAAGACAAACCAAGAGAATTTTCTTTCCACTTCACCTTGAGTTCGTATTGTTGTTGGCAACTTGCCAGATCAGAGATCACCACCTTTCTTGGTTATTGTTGACTTTGGTGTCTGATAGCTATTGTGGCTTGTTAGACTTTTTCAACCAAAATTATTCTATTTTCCAAAAGACAAAAAAAAAAAAAAAAAAAGTGATAAAACAATATTTAATTGATCAATAATCTGAATCAAACTAGGACCTTTGCATTCCAATAAAATAAATTGTTTGATTGGAGGATGGGAGGACTTGTTTGCTGTATCCTAACACCGCGTTAATATGTCATGGTCATATCTGATAATTGATCTTTTTTGCCCTTAATAAAATTATGATCAAGAGTCTAAATGTCGATGTCGACGAAAGTCGAGATCTCAATTTTATAGAAATGTTGAGGTCGATGATATTTATGGAAAGATATTTAAAAGAAAAAAAATAAAAAAATATTTAATTAACAAATAAATATTTTATATTTTTAAAATGAGTTAAAATACTTATTATAAATATTATCTCCACATTAGTACATTTTGTTTATATTTTATTAATTTTTTACGGGATAATGAAAATGTCGATTCACCCTTCATGTCGATGTTGAACCCATACACATGTAGAAATGTCGACATGTCCACGAAAATTTAATACATTGATTATGATTAAGGATAAATTGTAATACCCTATTAGTTTAAACACATTCTTTTTAAATACTTTTTAAGAGAAAATGATTTTAATAATGCATATGGTCACACTTTTTTAGAAGTATTTTTAGTAACAAATTTGTTTGATTGGTAAATTAAAAGTGATTCTATTAATCACACATATATCTTCTTTTTCTGAGAGGTGCTTTTGGTTAATCATCCTTCAAGTATTTTTTTCAAAAAAAATAAAATAAAATAAAATAAAATCAATCTTATTTTTTAAAAATATATATTTTATTTATTATTAAACATGGTAGATTTTTCTAAAAAGCATTTTAGTCAACTAAAATCATTTAAGAAGCTATACTAAAAAAGCTTTTAAAATGAGTTTCTATGAGTTGGCTTCTTAGCTCATTTCAATTTTCTAAAATCATTAAACCTAATTTTTTAATCGTTTTCTACCTACGAAAAAATGCTAGCTTTTGAAATATGAGCTAATTGGTGAGAATCTCATATTGAAAAGATAAGTGAAGATCGACCTCATCATTTATGAGATAGATAAATTACTTCACTCATTGTCAATTGGTTTTGAGATGAAAAGAAAAAAAAAAAAAATCGATCCAAGAATGGTCTAGAAAGACACCCATCTTGAGAGACCTCCTTTTATTGTCAATTGGTTATGAGATGAATCTCTATGTTATCTAATACTAATCTCTTAAAAGAAAAGTAGACTAAAATTATAAAAATAAATAAATTACAATTTCTTGGTAAACAAGTTTTTTTGAGGGTTCACAGTAAAGAAACGGAAAAAAAAAAAGTTGTCTTTACAATATTTGTACTCTATATCATTTTTATTTCAAACTGTTCCGCTTGTTTTCTAAAAACATATATGAGATGAGTTCCAGAAAAGCAGATGCTGAGTGTTTGATCTATTCTCCATTTTAAGTGTTATGATCTTTAAAAATTATGCTTATTCTCTTAAAATTTCTATAGTCAAAATTTAAAAACAGAAACAAGTTCTTAACAACCACTTTTTTTTTTCCTTCTTCTTCTAATTTTCAAAATTTAACTAAAAGTTTGAAAATGTTTTGAAGAGCTAGATGACATATATATAACAAAGAAATACATGGAATGAAACTAAGTATTTGTAAGTTTAATGTTAAAAAAACAAAATAGTTATCAAATGAGACGTTACCTGATGTAATGGCTCGTGTCGAGTCGACAATTGAATTGTTAAGAACGAAGTCCAACTTGGTTGAGGAAGCTGAAAAACAAAAGGGTTGGAGAGCCATTTCCATGGCTAAATTCGGCTGCCTTCCCACCCTCGAACTTTGGCTGCTTATTCCCATCATGATCTGCTCTGCTTTGGCTACTTCAAACTTCACCTGCAGCAACAGCAAGTAACCAACAAAAGAGAAGACACAATGCTTCCGAATCATGAGATATTACGATGTTTTCCACACCAACTTCTTGCTCAAAATTGAAAGCCTTTAACCTCATATGTATACCTCATTATATTGCACATCAGTGGACACATTCAAAAATTAATATACTATGTCTTAGATTTTCGTTTATTGTTTTGTTAATTTTGTCGAGGCTGAACTATTCAAACTTTTGACTTCGGGAAATTGGAAGGAAAAAAACATCAAAACACTTTCTAAACGCCTTTTTCTGAGTGTATATCAATGTCAAAGCAAATTAATATGAACAGAAGAAATTGAATGCCAAATTATGGTCCCTATTGTTTCAAAAAAAAAAAAAATTATGGACCCTATCTGGCATTTATTATCCTTTTTTCAAGTATAATAGAGAAGTTAACTGTGTTTTTCTCTTTTTTTTGAAAATTTTCACACCTTGCTCTAGATTAGTCTACCTGCGACATACTCAATTGAACAAAACATTATACATTTATCATCTTAAAAGATAAGTGGAGAACTCACAATATATAAGATACATGAGTTACTCCACTCATAGCCAATTAGTTGAGATGGAACCCATGTAATCTAATACCCTTCAAATTATCCCGACTTTATATTTTTAATATAATATAAGGGAACGTTTATAATATTAATAGATAAAAATCATATTAAACATCAAAATTGATGCTTGGTTCATTAGTAGGGGGCACACTGCTTTCCTTAGGTGTCAGGGTTCAAAACACTAAATTCTAATAATAGATAAAAATCAACAGGTTTTAAAAACAAAAATGATATTGTCAAAAAAAAAAAAAAACAAAACAAAACAAAAATGATAGATTTCTATTTTTTTTTTTTTGAAAAAACGATACTTTATTAAAGAGAGCATGTGAGGGACATGCGAGGTCGGTTACAGGAAAGCTTTCCAATTCAAGGCTATATCAGAAGCCTGATAATTGGAAAAAGCTTTAGAGGAGGATACCCAAAAAGAAGCAAGCGAAATGATATCTTCCCAAATATTGGTAAGGGATCTGAAAGTGTTCTGAAAAATTCGCCTATTACGCTCTCCCCAAATAACCCATAATATCGCTGCAAATATGGATTGAAGGAGGATCTCCCTCTTCGATTTAGCTTTAATCGCGAAAGCCTCCAAGCAAAAGCAGTTTGTTGAGGATCCCACATCGGAAAGATTGGTGGAGACCTCATAATATATAAGCTACAAGGGTCACTCCACTCATTGCCAATTGGTTTTGAGATGGAAGCCCATATAATATAATATGGTATCAGAGCCCATTAAACCCAAACGGGTATTCGGTCCAATAAAAAGAAATTTAGGCACCATCTTGAGGGGGCATGTTGAGGATCCCACATCGGAAAGATTGGTGGAGACCTCATAATATATAAGCTACAAGGTCAGAGAAGCGACCCTGTGAATCTGGGGTCCAAAGCAAAGAATCCACCCCTGACCGCCTGTTGGATAACGCAAATAGGCGAGGGAGGGCTTGATGTAACGGCCCTAAAACGGTCCATGAGTCATGCCAGAAAGAGATTTTACTACCATCCTTTAGATTCCAGGCAATGTTCTCCATAAAAGTGGACACTTGCTTGAGAATTGATGTCCAAGGCGCTCGGGAGGAAGCAAATCTCCCTTGCATTGGAAGAGCTCCATGTCTATGGGCTGAATACTTAGCTGAGATAACTCGTTTCCACAGAGAGAGCTCCTCATGATAAAATCTCCAAAGCCATTTAACTTAAAAGGCGATATTCGAAATTCTTGTCTTGAAGATGCCCAAGCCCCCAGCCTCAATGGGCGCAGCCACCAAGTCCCATTTGACCAAAGGGATATTACTACTTTGGTCCTGCCCATGCCAAAGAAATCTTCTGATAATTTGATCTATTTTAGAGCACACCGATTGAGGAGCTTTAAAGATGGATAAAAAATAATTGGGAATGCCACTTAAGGTTGCTCGAATCAAGGTTAGTCTACCTCCTTTTGATATGTAAGAGAATCTCCAGTTGTCCAATTTACGATGAATTTTATCAATCAAATTCGCCCAAAAAGGAGACGCTGATGGATTTCCCCCCAAGGGAGTGCCCAAATAAGAAATGGGGAATTGGGTCATCGGACAACCCCAAATGGTGGCAATTTGGTCAACTCTGGAGTTTCCCACATTAATACCTGTAATAGAGGATTTATTAAAGTTTATGCTGAGACCCGACGATATCTCGAAAACTTTGATGATGTTGAGCAAGTTGCCTATCATAGCATCGTTATCTTGCACGAAAAGAAGAATATCATCTACGAATAGGATGTGAGATACGGAGACTGAGCCTAGTGAACAACCCTTGATCAACCCCTTTTGCTCTGCCGCCTGAAGAATCCGGCTTAAGTAATCCATAGCAAGGACAAAAATAAAAGGAGAGATCGGATCACCTTGATGAATGCCTCTATCAGCCTTGATTTTACCTCTTGGCTTCCCATTAAGCAATATGGAGTAAGAGACTAAGGCGATGCAAGCCCTGACCCAGTTACGCCAAGTAAGAGGGTATTCTTTAAAAGCAAGAATCTTATCAATAAAATCCCAGCTGATCTTGTCAAAGGCTTTCTCAATGTCAAGCTTTATAACAAAACCCTTCGATCGAGAACATTTCCAGTAATCAACGACTTCATTAGCCACCAAAATAGCATCAGTAATCTATCGTCCCTTTACGAAGGCTAGTTGATTTTCCGAAATGGTCCCTTGGAGCGTGCACTTAAGCCTTTCTGCAAGAGTCTTCGCAATCAGTCGATAAAGGACAGTGGTGAGACTAATGGGTTTGAAGTCCTGAATTTGCAATGATTTATTTTTCTTGGGTATCAAAGTAATGTAGGTTTCATTAACATTACAGTTGATGATACTTTTGTGATAAAAGTCGTGGAACACTTCCATAACTGAAGGCTTGATAGTGTTCCATGAAGTTTTAAAGAATTCGACCGTGAAACCATCCGGCCCAGGGGATTTGTTGTGACCCATTTCTTTTAGGTTCTGAAACACCTCTGTCTCAGAAAAGGGGCGAATCAAAGCTGTCGCCTCGGAACTAGAGATCGGACACCACTCTAAGTTTGAGATCATCCATCCTTCGGAAGAGGGGCCTGTATAAATTTTTAAGAAATGAGCTACCACCTCTAGTTCCATCTGGGAGTCTGTAACTAAACTAACACCATTGTCCGAAATCATCTCGGATATGAAGCTTCGCCTACGACGAGCAGTACAAGCTTTATGGAAAAAAGTAGTGTTTTCATCTCCTTCTTTAATCCAAGTTTTTTTGCATCTTTGCTTCCAGAGTCGTAGCTCTTGCAGAGACACTTGATGTAGATCAGATTTGAGGGAAGTTCTTTTTTGGCACAACTGATCGTTTAATCTCCCCAAAGTTTCCAAGTGGTCTATATTCGCGATCTCATCAGAGATGATTTGTTTCTGCGATTTGAGGAAATCCCTGTTTTGACCTTTCAAGAACTTGATGCTATTAACAAGTTGTTTTAATCTTCTCATAAAGGAGTAGTCGGGGAAGCCTTCTTTATAAGTTGAGTCCCACCAGACTTTGATATTTCTGATGAAGTCCTTCTCGTGCAGAAGGTAATTATCAAAGCGAAAGGGACAGGGGCCCCACTTTAACTCTGGATTTTCAAGGACAATTGGAAAATGATCAGATGTAACACGACCAAGCCTTCTTGATTGGTGATCCTGAAATTTCAGCGCCCAATCTGGGGAGTACAGGAATCTGTCTAGCCGCGACATAATCACCCTTTCCCTCAAGTTGGACCACGTATAACTGCCATTGATAAGGGGCGGATCGATGAGAGAGAGATCATTAATGAAAGAATTGAAACACCTCATACTTCTTTTTGCCGGGTTGGTGGAGGAAGTTTCATGATTCCATCGAAAGACATTAAAGTCTCCCCCTAACAGCCAACAGTCATTACACAGACCTCCAAGATCATAAAGCTCAGTCCAAAAATTCTTCCTGTGACGACGACTTGCCGGGCCATAAATGCCAGAGAGCCACCAGCGAAAGCCATCTGCCAACAGAAACTTAATGGAGAGAGAGAACATGCCCCTAAGCGTCTCTGTGGCAGAGACATTCAATTCATCCCAGAGAATTATAATGCCTCCAGATTTGCCAACGGAATCCAGCGCTGACCAATTAATGCTGATAGAGCTCCACAAAGATTTAATAAGCTTCTTAGAGGCGAAGAGAATCTTTGTTTCTGTTAAAATAACGATATTAGGACAGAGATAGTTAATCGTGTCTTTTATTAATGCTCTTTTTGTAGGGGAGCCTAACCCTCGTACATTCCAGGAGAGAACTTTCATGGGTCACTATCTGGCCCCATTACATCATTATGGTTTACAACAGTTGCGTCCACAGTTGAACATTTAGTAGGTACAAGGCAAAAGTTGTTATCAAGAAGCCATTCGTGAAGTTGCTTTTTAAACGCCAGATCATTAGCATTCTTGATCTGCTCTTGTCCATTATTGATCTCGCCATTGTTTGGTCCTCGATTGCTATCCATGTTCGTATCTACTTGTAGCAAAGCCTTCAGGCTGTCCCGAGCGATCATCGAAGGGGTACTATCCTTTGAGTGTTGAGACGGCGATGGAGAATCTTCTGGGCTTGAGAACGGCTGGTCTGATATGGGGGACAGATATCCCAAGTCCACACAGAGTGTAAACTCTTCAGTAGTTGGCTTGTTATTGATGTTTGTGGGCTGAACTGGGGTGCTAACAAATTTTGGCCGGTAAACCTTGGGCTCCCTAATCTGTATCCCTCGATGAGGATTGGGCCTGTGATGGGCTTTTATCTTGGGATTAGCTGTTGGGACAAGCCTTTTTACCTTCTCCGTATTGTGCAAGGACTTGTCTAGCACGTGCGAAGTCTGATTGTTGGAATAAGGAATCTCAGTCTTGGATCTTGGAGAAAAGAAAGATACCCTCTTTTTTGGAATGTTATCAACCTTACTATCCTCCTCGGAGCTTGTGTAGATTTTCTTTCCCTTATCATTTGAAGACGTGGCAGCTGGAAGAGACCGCTTAGAAGGCCTAACCACATTTTTTGAATTGTTGGGACAGCTGACATTTAAGAGATCTGCATTCGCATTTAATTCATACACTGTGCAGGCCACATCCCCTCTGAATGTGAACGGCTCGGTCTTGACGTCATACTCGTCATATTCCACTGCTGCCTCGCGCGTGAACGTCCCATGGACCTTAGGGTTTCGGCAAACATGCCATTTTGCCTTCTCCGGTGCCACTGTTCTCACCGTAAAAGTTTCACCTTTATCGTCTCTGATGCAAATCGCGGCCGGAATAAAGCCACAAAAGTTGTCCTTTATTTTAATAACTGCATCAATTAGGTCCAGCTTCTTCCAGGTGTTTTTAGAGACTTCTATAAATCCTCCACAGGCATCACCCAGTTGAGTGAAGGTCTTCAGATTCCACGCATGCAGGGGAATACCTTGAAACTTAACCCATCCCCCATAACTTGGAATAAGCTTTGGAGCGGCATGTTTTGCTGGTTCCCATTTCTCATACTTGACATAAAAATGCCCTATTGTGACCCACCCTTTGTTCTTACACAGAAGGTGCACTTGATCTGCAGATCTGAGGTAAAGGATGGCTTTGTCGGCATGAAAAGGGGCATAAGACAATACATTATCGTTTACCTCTCGAAGCTTCTTGAATATTCTTGTCCAATCGTCATGGAAACATCTGCGGCTCAGAATAACCACTTTATTCCACTCAAAGTCAAAATCCGCTTCCCCTGTCTTGTTTGCCTGACCTGTGATTCTGTTTAAGTCATTTTCCCCACCTGAGGGGCCCGATTCGACTTCAGATTGATTTTTTAACACATCAGCGTACGATCTCCGAGAGGAATCACTGGAGGAGGAATCTGAGCTTTTATGTATGTTGTAGTGTTCCCGTGAATGCTCCCTTGAGGGCCCCATCTGATTGACTGTTCTTTCCTTCTTTTCCTTAAAAGTAAGCATAGCTAAAAAAGTACTCCATCCACTTTAGTCATAGCCATCTGGAACCATTATACAGTTTTTGATTCCCCTTTCATCTATACGGTAGATCTCAACAATGCTCCCCCTTCTATTTGAGGACTTTTCGACCCAGACACAGTAATCGTTGAGTTTTTTCTCCTGAAAAAAGTGGTTAATGCGTGGAGATGCTAATAAAGTCTGAAAAGTTACCCTTAACCAGTCGATCATCTCTGCATGCAGCTTTATTGAAAAGGATCTGTAAGAACCCATTTCCGTGAGGAGGATGCATGACCCTGTTCGGCCTTCAGGGGTTAGGATGAACTTCTTTCTCTCTATTACACAAGACCGCGGTAAGTGTCGGAGCATCGACATTGTGACTAGTAGACCAGAGCTTAGTAACGAAGAAATCGTAGATGAACTAAGGAGAATCAGAGTTGTCTTTTTGAAGAAAGTAGAGAGAAAAAAAACACTGTAGCTGAACCCATTTGAATCTCAAGTGATATATATTAAATTTAAAATGATAGATTTCTATTAGCGATCCGTGATAGAATTTTTTTTATTATATTTTTATGTATATTGTGCCCCTATATGAAATTCCTGGATCCGCCACCGATCACCTTCTATTATTGAACTAACAAAAGATTGATGACATATGACATCCAATACATAATAGTAATTATAAACGGTCTAAAACGATTCATGTTAGAACAACAATTATTTTGAAAAAAAAGAGAATTAGTGATTTCATTTGGCACTTGTCGATACTTGAGAGTAGTTAATTATTTGGCAACATTTTCCATCTGAATTGCAATATTTCATAGACCATCTGTCTGGCTCTCGAGTTGGCCTTGCGCATAGCCAGAGCCTTGAGGTTGGACTTGTGCACGTTTATTGACTTGGCGCAACCTTTCTCTCACCCAATAGAGAACACTGTATAAGAGTACTATAGCAGCGATACTTCCTGAAATGATGAACAAACCTATAAAAGGCCCAGGCCCCAGACTCAACCCATCAATTTGGCTCGGTGAAGAGCAATTGTAGGTGGACAACAATGTTGTTTCTAATTGTGGCATCTCTCTTCTCTCTATTAATTCAACGATCGATGTTGATACATCCACAGCCAGCCTTGATCCTTTTGGAAAAGCCTGCAACGTAAACATTTGGAAACAAGAGCTCTTGCTTTGTTAGGAAAAACTATTTTAATGTTGTTTCTCTCCCAACAACCGGAAATTAATGTAGTTTCAAAATTCTTCTATTCTCTAATAATAATAAATTATGGAATGCAAACACTAAGGTCTGTTTGAAACTATGCTTGTTTCCTCTTTTAACTTCCTTACCATGGTTTTCATTTTTTTTTCCAAAATTTGACTTGGTTTTTGAAAACAGGAGAAAGTTGTAGATAACAAAAAAAAAAAAAAAAAAATGTTGAAGCTTAATTTTCAAAAACTCAAAACAAAAAATGAAATGGTTAGGCCCCGTTTGATAACCATTTGGTTTTTTAAAATTATGTTTGTTTTCTCCCAAATTTCCTACCCTGGTTTTCATCTTTATCCATTTGAATTCCTAGCCAAATTTCAAAAACAAAAACAAGTTTTTGAAAACTACTTTTTTTTTTTTTTTTTCAAAATTAGACTTGGTTTTCGAAAAGTTGATACTAAAACAAAAAACTTATAGATGGAAGTAGGTGTGTATAAGCTTAATTTTCAAAAATCAAAAACCAAAAGCCAAATAATTATCAAAAGGAGCCTTAATTATCAAATGGGGCCTTGGTTTTTTTTTTTTTTTTTTTGAAAATTTAGCTTGTTTTCTTCCAATTTCTTTAACCATAGTTTTCATCGTCGTTGTTAAAAACACATTTAAATTTCTAGCCAAATTCTAAAAACAGTTTTTAAAAACTACTTTTTTTTTTTTTTTTTTTAGTTTTCAAAACTTGACTTGATTTTTTAAAATATGGGAAGAATATAGATAATAAAACAAAGAAACAAAGAAACTTGTAGATGGAAGTAGTATTTTTAAGTTTAATATTCAAAAAATTATCAAACGGAACCTATGTGGTGTTTTTAAATTAGGTAGAATTGAATACTCGAAAGGAGATTATAGAGTAGATTAAAAACTTACAAAACCGATGCCACCGAGATCAAAAGTAGCTGCTGTGGTGTAGCCTTTGCAATACTTAGCAAGAAAGACCTTGGCATGGGGAGTTATGAAGAAAGCTGCTTTGATGTCTCCATTGTCGAAGGCCTTTGGATAATCATCAATGCCAACAAGGGTCTTAATATTATCAAGAGGAATGTGCAACACATTGGTTAGATATCGCATGATGAAAGAATGAAAGTTGCAGCCCACAGTTGCATTTGTTTGCCTTAATGTTTCAATATCTACAACTGATGGGGAAAATCTCGAAACTGTCATCATAGAGGTGAGACTTGCAGTGAAACTTGAAGTTACCACAAGAATTACAAACAACCATGGTCCTAACACCAACCGAGCCAACCCACCATTCACTTGTTCTCCTGCGTGGGGTTTATGAAAATTGTTGTTAGCTTCATGACACAAGAAGTACTTGTGACTATTGTTGAATGAAATGAGAAGAAACCATGCCACTTATATCTTTTAATTACTTTGTGCATAAAAGATGACAGATATGCCAAACCAGAGCATATTTCCGAATCCAGATCTTAACTCTTCGCTGTCTTCTTTAACGAACCAAACGATAGAGATTATAAATATATGTGACAATGGCAATATTATCCACATTTTCATCGTAAATGTTTTCAAGAATATCCATATTTCTTTCCAATTCTCTTTCTCCTCTTTTACTATCATCATAAGGCCAGATACCAAATACGGTTCTGAAAAATCAACGTATTGAAATCGATCTGCATATATTCCTATGTCTCCCACCGCAGCATCCAAACCCTAATAAAAAGGCAGTATATATATACATCAATAAATTTAGGGGCATTTCCACGTATAGCAAAAAGTACTAAACATATTGCAAAAATAGCAAAAAACAAAACTATTTACAGAAATAGCACAAAATGACTTAAGTTACAAAAATACAATTTTTTATTAGCAACTATCTTATAGAAAAAATTATCAGTGTCTATCATTGATAGTCATTGATAGACTTCGATTAATCGGAGTCTATCAATGACCAACAATGATAGAAAAGATTATACGAAGTCTATCAACATGATAGTTTATCAGTAATTTATCACTGATAGTCACTAATACACTAAATTAATCCGAGTCTATCACTGACAGAAAGGATTATACTAAATCTAATTGATATTTTATCAGTGTCTATCACTGATAGTCAATCGAAATCTATTGATGATAAACATCGATAGACTTCGATTATCAGAATCTATCAATGATAGAACTGTTAGAAAGGATTATACAGAGTCTATCAACACTAATAGACTTCGATTATCAAAGTCTATTGGTGATAGACACTGATAGAAAGGAATGGTATGGAAATTGGTAGAATTCACACACAATTCAAAATTCAATAGGAGTGAAACGGAAATTATAAAATTTTATTCTAAGAGATTGCCATATTTCCTATTACTTATTAAAAAAACCCTAATGGCCACCTAATGCAATTTCCTATAAATTTATGATAGTCTTAGAAAAATCCTTGTCTACACTACACTCTAGAAAGTATGAGTTCTACTGAATTTAATTATGATGTGTAGGTAAAAGTATTGTTCATGTTGGAAACAAAGAAGTAAAATGTATCTTAAAGAGAACAAACCTTTTCGTAGACTTGCTTTACCAATCCATCATAGGAGCCATTGAAGGGGACCAACTGGTAAGACAAAGGATAAGGTAAGTTTTTTACAACAGCTTCAAACACAGAAATAGAAAATCCAGAGATGTAAATCCCATTAATGTGATGGTAAGATACTTTCACAAATTCTCGAAAAGTACTGTTGGCTGGAACCCCAATTTTTAAGGCTCTGTCTAATTTAGAATTAGAATAATCAAGATTAATCCGTCGCTTTGGAGCTCCCCAATTTGACAAATCCAAAAGGCCTTTTCTACCTCTTCGACTAATAATAATGCTCACTTCATCTTCCATCAAGTTGTTGAATAAAAATCCAACCTTTTGTCTCCAAAATCCCATCTCTTTGTAGCTCTTTCCCACCACGTAAATGATTTCAAAAGTTGGCGGTTGCATCAATACACCATTCTCGAATCCTATCTTCCCACTAAGGCCTTCAAATTCAATGGCTAAAACTTCCTGCAAAAATTGTTCACTACTGAACATTATTCCTTGCAACCTTCGCATGGCTATGGTCACAGCCAATGTTGCATCATAAGCTCGAAGGGCAAAGATGCTGGGCTCGCCATTCTTGATCTCTTCATCTTCTTCTTGTACTTGATATTTTGAAAGATATATTCTACGAAATTTGCTTTTGAATTGCTTGATTGAATCTTTGGAATGGTCAAAGTAAGTTCGATATCCAATGACACCTTGCATGTTATACAAAGTAGATGAATCTAAAGAGTCGACAAGGCTTGATATCTCATCTCCAACAATCCAAACAAATCCATTCTCCATCATGTTCATTTGATTTGCTTTATGAAAAAGGAGTTTGGCCAACTCTATGGAAAATTGCAGCACAATGAAGACATTGTTCCTCTCATGACCCACAAGACTTTTTAGCTTCTCCTCAATCGTAGCTTCTGAATGTGAGGAAGAGAATTCTGAAATTTGCTCGATCTCTGCATTGAAAACTTGAAGTTCATTGGAGAGAAGAGTCAAAGTCTCCAAGTTGTTCACCGACATGTCGTTCTTGTTCTCGTAGATTATAGTAACTTTATGCCACTGGAAATGGCCAACGATGGAAGCTATGCACTGTATGTGATATTTAATGTCGTGAGCCATTTGAATAAAGGAGGGCGGATGAAGTTGATCCGACATTAGAGGAGGAACAAAAGCAGCAGTTGGTAGTGATATGGTGGCAATATCTTCATTGGATTTGTCAAACTTAGGAATTAAATGCATTTCATGTCGAGTGTATGTTCTAAGAATGGCTCTCACTTCTTTGCTCCTAGTGAGATCAAAAGCTATCAATGGAGAAAGAAATTTGTAAATAGCATGAGATTATATTACCATATTTAGGTAATATAATTGTAAATAGAGTATTTTTCCCAAAAGGCACACTACAAAAAAGTTGGCTTATTTCGACCATGTTTTTATCAAAGGTTATAAAAAACCTTTGAAAAAGATATGCATTTATCAAAGGTATTTAAATAACCTTTGAAAAATATAACTTTTATCGAAGGTTATTAAAAACCTTCGAAGAAGATATAATATCTATCAAAGGACATTACAAACATTTGAAAATTATATCATCTTTTATCGAAGGATTTTTAAAAACCTTTGATAAATATCTACCATTTATCAGAGGTTATTAAAAACCTTTTAAAAAGATATAATATTTTTCAAAGAACATTAAAAACCTTTGAAAATTATATTATCCTTTATCGAAGGTATTTAAAAAACCTTTGATAAATAAAAAACCTTTGAAAATTATATTATCCTTTATCGAAGGTATTTAAAAAACCTTTGATAAATATCTACCTTTTATTAGAGGTTATTAAAAACCTTTGAAAAAGATATAATATTTTTCAAAGGACATTAAAAACCTTGGAAATTATATTGTCCTTTATCGGAGGTATTTAAAAAACCTTTGATAAATATCTACCTTTTATCAAAGGTTTTTAAAAATCTTTGAAAAAGATATAATATTTATCAAAGAACATTAAAAACCTTTGAAAATTATATTATCCTTTATCAGAGGCATTTAAAAAACCTTTGATAAATATCTACCTTTTATCGAAGGTTCTTAAAAACTTTTGAAAAAGATATAAATTACATTATCCTTACTCAAAGGTATTTAAAAAACCTTTGAA
This sequence comes from Luffa acutangula, assembly GCA_036850905.1. NCBI lineage: Eukaryota > Viridiplantae > Streptophyta > Magnoliopsida > Cucurbitales > Cucurbitaceae > Luffa > Luffa acutangula. The sequence continues at coordinate 2,653,896 of CM072092.1, read as the reverse complement.
AAAAAATATAATATTTATCAAAGAATATTAATAACCTTTTAAAAACCTTTGAAAAAGATGTGTAGTTTTTTTTAGTTAAAAAAGATGTGTATTTATCAAAGGATATTAGGAGCTTTGAAAATTATATTAACATTTATCAAAAGTTTTGAAAAAACCTTTGAAAAATATATGGTTATTAATAACCTTTAAAAAATATATTATATTTATAAGGGTCATTAAACATCCTTCGAAAAAAGTCTCAAAAGTCATAATCAAAGTTATTAAAAACCTTCAGGAACAACGTTTAAACAAAATTGAAAATGAAAGTAAAAAAATAGAAATTAAAAAGAAAAAAGAAAAAAAAGTCACGCAGTGTATTTTTTCGTTTTCGGCTTCTCCCTGTGAGTTTTCTTCTCCAGAACTCTCTGGTTTTCTAGGGCAAAGATCATAAGGTATGTACATTTCTCCCATGTAAACCTTGAATTTCAACACTTGAAACTCTTCATCGTCCAGTAACGAGGCATTGGCTAGCAGCGCTGTTTGTTGGGCTTTCACTTCGTAGATCGGGATAATGGAGATGGGGACCTCTTTCTATTTTCTACCCTTCTGAAAAGTTCAAATTCTCTTTTCTGAGTTATTTGATTCTCAAATTGAATATTTATTGTATTCCAATTCCTCACACTTGTATCTTCTGCACGACTTACTTATGGAACTCCTCTCTTGTTTGTCGTGTTTCGCTTTTGTTCCTTTTACTTCTAAGATCTGTACCCTAATTTTCGTTGCGCTTACTCTTGATGAGCTGGTATATCTTTAGTTGCCACTTGTGTTTATCTGCTTTAGGTTTTGAACATTTTCTTCTCTTTTGCTGCGATTTTTATGCTCCACGTTGCCATCTAATAGTCACCTTTAAAGATCTTCATGTGTTTATTCTGCTCTAAGCATACTTGTATTTGTATCTGTTTATATCATATGGTATCTGTTTGGCCTTTTCCTTTTCCCTTTAAGCATACTTGTATTTTCCTATATGTTATTTACCATATCTTTGATTCCATAAGTATTGTCAGTGTTTCTTGAATTTGCTTGGATTAGCAACTTTCCATCTCTTAAACTGGTTGGAAGTCTCAAAATGCAATAGCCAAAGGTCCATTTGAAGGCAAGGGAAAAGAGTGCTTCAACCAGTAGCAGCAGGAAACTTTTCTGTACAAAGAGATTCAGGTACCGTATAGAAGATAGCATCAGTTAAATTTACTTGTAATAAGTATCTTTTGGGGAGATCTCGTCTGTCTATATTACCGGTATACCTTGTACCTTTTGAGCTTATTAATAATAAACTATGTTTGTTCACTAATCTTGTGGCATATAATAGTTGGTAATTGCTTTTTATGTCTCGATTTTCCTATTTTTTTTGGGAACTTCAAGCCTATTTTTCTCTGTAGACTTGACGGAGGTTGAAAGGGTGAGCGGTCGGTTCAATCTATATGCTCTTAGTCTTATGTTTAAATAGTTTATTAAGTCTTGATTTCGTTTTTCAAATACTTCTTTCACAGGGAGGAATATAAAGTGCATGTACTTGAAATAAGAATAGTGAGAATTGTAAGCTGCATGGTGGATTTTTTTTTTTTTCTTTTCTTGGGGAAAATCATAAAATTCAACCCTAGACTGTAGAGGGTGTTACTATTTAACTCAAAACCATTATTTCCCTCTGATAAATGGTAAAAGCTTGGGGCTCTCTCTTTATTTTTTATAACTTTTTAAATTAAGTTTTCAAGAGACATGTTGGAGAGAGCCAGAAACAGAATTTGATACAGAGGAAACAGAGGAGAATGCATGAGAAGAAGAAAATATTTAAGTTTCAGAGTCAACAAGCTACTTGCTTCAATTCCCTCCAAATAGATTAGCCCTCCAATTTTCAAAATTTCAGGAATAAAGTAGTAGCTTTTAGACAAGACCCCATAGTTTTGATAGGCTCAAGCTTAGACCCAGCTAAACTTGTAGAGCAATGTTTGAACTTTGAAGACAAAAGAATTGCCAGGGTGGAGGAAGTAGGTTAAAAAGGAGGTTGATGAGAACAAAACAACAAAAAAGTTAGGTGCAAAGAGAAGAGATAACCATCGATACTCAAGCTTTAAGAAGAAAAAAACAAAATATATCCTAGATTCTCTCCAACCCAACCTGAAGACAAAAACTTAAAGAAACTTATGAGAGTCACAGGGAGTGTTAGAAAAATGTGGAAGACAAGTATGAATGGAGATGATTTTTCATTCAACTAAGCATGCCTTTATATAGGCTTACAAAAGTAACCATAGAATATCAATGGTTCAAAATTTTAAATGTCATAAAAATACTCATAACTCACCTAACTCCCAAAACTCAAAAGTCACCATTGGTTACAAGAAACCAAAAGCCAAAAGTCACACAAACCAAAAGTCACATTAATTGTCAAATAAAGTTTAATAATGAAAATGGAAAACCTTTCATTTTCTCAACACCCCCCCTAAACTTGATTTGTTACACCAAGTAAACTCCTCATTCTGATAAAAGACTCCAACTTGAGGGGCTTTGTGAAAATGTCTGCCGCTTGGTCTTGTGACTTGATATATTTGAGTTCCACTTCTTTATTCGCAACGCAATCCCGAATGTAGTGAAATCGGGTATCAATGTGCTTGCTCCTCCCATGAAATACCGGATTTTTGGCTAAGGCAATGGCCGATTTGTTGTCAACATAAATCTCCATTGGACCTTCCATTTGAAACTTCAACTCCTTCGCTATGTTTCTTAGCCAAATTGCATGACATACACAGGAAGTTGCCGCGACGTACTCCGCCTCGCATGTTGATAATGTGACTATGGGTTGCTCTTTTGACATCCATGTGAACACCGTTTCACCAATAAAAAATACAAACCCCGTAGTACTCTTTCGATCATCCAAGTCACTACTCCAATCACTGTCACAATATCCAACAATATCAAAATTTCTAGAAGAGACATAGGAAAGACCATACCCAATCGTCCCTTTGATGTAGCGAAGTATCCTTTTTGCCATTTTGCAATGCGTAGTTGTCGGCTCCTCCATAAATCGACTAATAATTCCAACTGAATAAAGAATATCCGGTCTTGTGCATGTCAAGTATCTCAAACTTCCAACCAAGCTTTTGAAATATGTAGAATCTACCTTCTCTCCTCCATCTTGCTTGGTGATTTTGACTCCACATTCCATCGGTGTTCCAACTGGATTAGCATCATCCATGTTGAACTTTTTGAGCATCTCTTTAGCATAGCCCTCCTGGGATATAAAAATCCCATCTTCACTTTGTTTGACCTCGATCCCAAGATAGTAACTCATGAGACCAATGTCCGTCATTTCAAACTCATTTGTCATCTCTCTTTTGAACTCATCAAACATGCTAGGATTGTTTCCAGTAAATACTAAATCATCAACATATAAACAAATGATTAGTATGCTTTCACCTTGCATTTTGATGTAAAGGGCATGCTCATAAGGACACTTCATATACTTCTTCTCTTGAAAATACTTGTCAATTTTTGAATTCCATGCTCTCGGTGCTTGCTTCAAACCGTAAAGAGCCTTCTTCAATCGAAGCACTTTGTTTTCTTCTCCCTTGACTTCATAACCCAATGGTTGCTCCACATAGACTTCTTCCTCAAGAATTCCATTCAAGAATGCCGATTTGACATCCATTTGATGTACTTTCCAATGATTATGAGCTGCCAAAGCAATAATCAAACGAATAGTTTCAAGGCGAACAACGGGGGCAAATACCTCATCATAGTCGATGCCATGTCGTTGACTATACCCTTTCACCACTAGTCTCGCCTTGTGCCTTTCAACATCGCCATTGGCCTTTCTCTTTGTCTTGTATAACCACTTCACTCCGATCGGTTTGTGCCCTTTTGGAAGCTTGGTCAACTCCCATGTGTCATTTTTCTCTATCGCTCGAATTTCTTCATCCATTGCATCCTTCCATTTCTTGCTTGCAATGGCTTCTTGGAAACTAATAGGCTCACAATCACCAAAAAGACAATAGAGAGTTATGTCATTTTGATTTTCATTTACCTCATTAAGTTCCTGTAGACTTCGGGTTCCTCTTGGACCAATTTCATTCTCAGAATCGCTGGATGAACCTTCAGATGACGATCGATCAGTCAAATGGGATGTCACTGGACTAGGCAAAACTTCACCCATTTCATCTCTGGTTGGCTCATTATCATCGTCTTCTTCAAAATATGGAAGGAAATCATATTCCTCCTCCTGTAAATTCCAATCCCAAGATGCTTGTTCATCAAAAACAACATCACGACTAATAATTACCTTTCCATTCAAAGGATTGTAAAGGTGATAACCCTTTGAACTTGCATCATAACCGATGAATATGAGTTTCTCACTTCGATCGTCGAGCTTGGTCCTTTTTTCCTCTGACACATGAGCATATGCAATACTCCCAAATACCTTGAAGTGACCAATTCCGGGCTTTCTTCCATTCCATGCTTCTTGAGGCGTCTTGTCAAGCACACTTTTGGTTGGTGCTCGATTTGTCACATAGACCGCACAAGCTACGGCCTCCGCCCAAAATTCCCTTGGCATTTTCTTTGTCTTTAGCATGCTTCTTGCCATATTCAAGATTGTCCGATTCTTCCTCTCCACCACGCCATTTTGTTGTGGTGTCCTTGGCACTGTTAACGGACGTCGAATGCCTTTTTCATCACAAAACTGTTTGAACTCATTTGATGTGAATTCACCACCTCGATCAGTTCTCATGGCCTTGATTGTAAGATTGCTTTCATTCTCCACACGTGCCTTGAATCTCTTGAAGATTTCAAATACTTCCGATTTTTCCTTCAAAAAGTACACCCATGTTTTTCTAGAAAAATCGTCAATAAATAGAAGGAAGTATTTACTTTTACCATGAGACTCTGGTTTGATCATTCCACAGACATCAGCATGGATGAGTTCTAGAGGCTTCTTGGCTCTTGTCATAGACTCCTTCGGGAAACTACTTCGATGATGTTTGCCAAGTAGACATCCTTCACACACTTGGTTCGGCTTGTGAATGTGAGGTAAACCCCGCACCATCTGCTTCTTCGACAAGTCTTCTAGACTTCCAAAATTGAGGTGTCCGAACCGTAGATGCCATAACCAGGAGAGATCCTCATAACATGTCTTCAAGCATTTTGGAACATCATTACATATATTCAAAGGAAACATTCGATTTTTTGTCATGGAAACTTTAGCAATAAGTCTCTCATGATTATCCCTCAAATACAAACAATTGTTTTTCATTTGAACTTCAAAACCTTTCTCTAACAATTGTCCTACACTCAATATATTATTTTTTATACTGGGAATGTAATAAACATTTGTAATATATTGATTTTCTCCATTTTTTAACCGAATGAGAATTTTACCTATTCCTTTGATGGCGACCAAAGAATTGTCTCCAAAGGCAATATTACATTTCTCCATCTCGTTCAACTCCACAAACATCTTGCGTTTTCCACACATGTGGTTTGAGGCTCCGGTGTCAAGATACCACATACTATCTTGACTCTCTTCTTCTCCCTTTGAAACCATAAATAAGGTTCCATTCTCCTCTGCATAATTGGATTGCCCTTGATGGGCTTTTGATGTGCTGGCGGTTGACTGGTCTTGATGCTTCCGATCATTTGATTCTGATTGAGATGAGTAACACTCATTTGCATAATGTCCATACTTATTACAATTATAGCATTTTACCTGAGATTTATCTCTCCCAGATCTTCCACCACGCCTTCCACGACCTCGACCTCCTCTTCCTCTTGAGGAATCACTCGAATTTTGAGAAACATCGGTGTTGGTTTCACCTCTTCCACCACGGCCTCTACCACCGCGACCTCTTCCACGTCCACGACTATTCTCCTCCTTGAGTTTGAGTTGGAGAAGTTGTTCAATGGTCTCTGTTTGCTCCATCCTCCTTTTCTTTTTCTCCTCATAGGCTTGCAACGAGCCTATAAATTGTTCAATCGTCATAATCTCGAGATCCTGTGTCTCCTCGATTGTCGTGGCAATAATCTCGAACTTTGTATTTAGGCTCCGTAGAACCTTTTCCATGACACGAACATCAGTGATTTCTTCACCGTTCCGTCTCAATTGGTTGACAACGGTCATTACTCTTGTGTGATATTCTTCTATCACCTCCGTCTCCTTCATTTGTAAAGATTCAAACTCACCACGTAAAGTTTGCAACCGTACCTTTTTCACACGATCGGCTCCTCTATGAGTCGATTGGAGCTTGTCCCATGCCGCCTTTGACGTCTCGGCATTGGCGATGGTCTCAAATGTGTCTTCGTCCACCGATTGGTACAAGATATAGAGGGCTTTCTTGTCCTTCTTTCTTGCCTCCTTTAACGCATCTCTTTGCGCTTGATCGGCTCCAGCTTCCGCCTCTTGGAAACCGTTCTCTACGATCTCCCACACATCTTGTGCTCCTAGTAACGCTTTTATCTTTGATGCTCCAATTGTCATAGTTGAGCTTGGAAAGCATCGGTAGTTGAAGCGAACCCATCCCACCGTTGGCCATTTCTCTCAATTTTTTTTGCTACTCGCTCTGATACCACTTTGTTAGAAAAATGTGGAAGACAAGTATAAATGGAGATGATTTTTCATTCAACTAAGCATGCCTTTATATAGGCTTACAAAAGTAACCATAGAATATCAATGGTTCAAAATTTTAAATGTCATAAAAATACTCATAACTCACCTAACTCCCAAAACTCAAAAGTCACCATTGGTTACAAGAAACCAAAAGCCAAAAGTCACACAAACCAAAAGTCACATTAATTGTCAAATAAAGTTTAATAATGAAAATGGAAAACCTTTCATTTTCTCAACAGGGAGGAAGAAGGAAAAGAAATGGAAACATTTCTCTGTATTTGCTCATACATTCAGTAAAAAAAAAAAAAAAAACTAATTCAGGAGTGGTAATTCCATCACATAACTTAGTTTGTGGCACAATCATTAAGATGATGACTAAAAAGCATCATCATTATTATTATTATTTTACTATGCTAATAGAAGTAATCTCTCCTCATAAAACAAATAAATACACAAATCATATAAGACAGTTAATTTTTTCCTCTGCCCTATGGCTCATAGAAGTATCAATACCCAATATAGGCTTAAGAGGAAATTTACAATTTTGGCATTGTCTCCTTCTGTTTGCTAACTTTGCGCTCAGAAAATATAGTTGTAGTTCATTTGTTCTTCCATTGTAAGTTCGAAGCAGAAGTTTGGGATTTTGTTTTGAACTCTTTTGGGGATTCTACTTATTGTCCTAGTTGTTTGGTGGTTTAAAAATGAGGTTAGATTCTTTATTTTCCTTTGTTTTAGAATGTTCATAACCGATGCTCTCAATGAGGAATTTGTAATTTTGGAGTTTATAGTTCTTGTTCGTATATCATTAGCCAAGAGAATCCAATGAATTTGTAATCTGTAATTATTATTATTATTATTCTTAAATAGTAATATATTCCTTGTTTTTCTTATGAGGCTTTCTACACACTTATTCTAGGTCGTCTCTTGCTTTTTACAAAGAAGAGTATCTCATTCTTGCTACAAGCTTATTGTATAACATGGATAAGAGTTGGATGCAATTGGAAATCGAGTTTTACAAGAATATAGAAATGGAGTCAGAAGTTTTTTAGACTTTGCATTTATGCATGCAACATCCAATCAAATTTCTTGTCCATGTAAGAGATGCAATAATGCAGTACTTAAAACTCGAGATGATGTTGAAGCAGATCTGTTAATGTTTGGGATAGTTCCAAGTTACACTCAATGGACAATGCATGGTGAAGAAAATTTGTCATATGAAGCAGAACAAAATGGTAATGGATCCGATGAAGAAGATGTTTTTGAAATATTAGAGGATCATTTTGGTGTTTTTAACACTGACAACTGGACCGATAAAGGAGAATCAAACAAGCATGGTAATAATGAAGAACCTAATGAAGAAGCTTCTAAGTTTTATAGATTGTTGAATGATGCAGAAAAGGAGGTTTATCCTGGGTGTAAGAGATATTCTAAGTTGTCTTTCATTATGAAGTTGTTTCATCTCAAGTGTCTTGGCAATTGGATTGGAGTAATAAGTCGTTTACTTTATCCTGCTAAACAATTTGCTAATAATTGATTGAATGCGTAGTAGTTGGATGTTACATATAGAAATTTGTAGTTATTTTCTCTGTAAGTTGCTATAAAAACAATTTATGAGATTGTCAGAATTATTAGCTACTTTGAAAGTATCTAGGTTTACATTCATCTTAAATCACTTTAGTAGTAGCTACCGTCTCTTTGCTTATTTTTTCTATTCTATATATTGGTAATTGACAATTCAGGGTACTATCGGATACCAATAATAAACTAATAATTGGTTTATACTATTGTATTCAAATGCTAAAGATTTTTGCGGAGCTTTTTCGAAGGATTTACAAATGTTGATAAAAAAACTATTTTCAAAGGCTTTAAAATCGTTGAAAATAACCTTATAAAACCTTCAAAAATAATGAAAACCTTCGAAAAAGGTAGTTTGACAATAAAGAATTAGTGATAAGTAATTTGAAAATTATCGAAGGAATGTGACCTTTGAAAAATAATAATAAAATTTGAAGGTTAATGTACCTTCGAAAAAAGCTTTTTCGATGGGATCTATTTCGACACTTTTTGAAAGTTAGGATAACCTTCGAAAAAAGATTTATCGAAGGTTTGCTTAATACTTTTTCGAAGGTTCTGACCTTCGAAAATAGTTAGATTTCTTGTAGTGGCATTAGAGACATAAGTGTAAGATTCTGAAACCTAGCAATAAACTATTGATACAATGAGGTTCCCTTTCTAAAAGGATCGAATGTCTTCAAATTTTTAACCTTCCTAATAACTGTTGGATACAAAATCGAGATATTTTTACAATTTCTCTTTCTTACATCCAATAGTGAAAAACTACCCCGCTTCATTGTATCGGGAGCACCTAATAATTTTTAAAAAACCTGTTACCTTAACCAAAAGGCATTTAAGGAGTATTTTTTATTTTAATTATTTATTCATTAATTCATTCGTCATTATTATTATTTCAAATGTTGGTAGGCACATTTAAGCTGATTATTATGCAACTGATTCTCCACTAGTGAAATCATTGAATAAAAGACTACAAGTTGTGGATTTGATATTGTAATCGTAACTATCAAATAGTGGATATAAAATTGAAAATCTCCTTTGAATTTAAAATTACCCACTTGTTTAGATAATGAAAGTTAAATGGTAAAATTTTAAATGTTATATATTTATATATATGCATAATTTTCTATTGAAGGTAGTATTAAAAAGAAATGTGAGGATGGGAACAAATGTGGATAAATGGTACCTTGACGATTCCAAAGATTCAATCAAAATACATAACATGTAAATAAAGTAAGCTTGAAGAGAGAAGAATTACCAGAAGAGGCATATGAAGTGAAATTTCCATGAGAATCATGGAGGAGAAGTTCCAACTTAACACAGGAAGACAAATGAAAGCGCCTTAAAGCCATCTTCATTGCTACCAACTGTTGCTTCCCAATCTGAGAGCCACTGTCAAAAACCACAGCAATTCGTATGATTTTTCGTAGGTTTTTTTGACACTTAATCTCAGTTTTTTGACACTTAATTTATCTAATACTAACAGCATCGACAAATGAGTATCTCTCGATGCCAAACTTAACAACATTGAGAGAAGGTGCATTTGTCGACGTCAACAACAATGACATCGACAAGAGTTTTCTTCATAAATGGTATTACAACGAATATCTATTGACATCGTCTCGATAAATGTGTCTTCTCTAGATGTTTTGAATGAATATGCATTTGACAGATGTGTTTTATCTCTAAATTTAAAAATGTTTCTAAGAGGTCTCTAAACTTTCAATTGTATGTCTAATAAGTCATTGATGTTTTCGAGATTTTTAAAATTAGCCAATTTATTAGATATAAAATTAAAATTAAAATTTATGTTTAGTAGAATAAACTTCCAATTTGTAGTTTAGGGATCTATTCAACATAAAATTAAAAGTTTTTAAAGTTGAGAATCACTCATTTAACACAATTTTAAGAGTTGAAAGACTAAACTGACATTTAAAAATTTTAGACCAAAGAAGATTATAACACTAATTTTAAGAAAACTTTTGAAACTTCATGGTATAATTCAAAACAAACCTCATGATTAAGAGGTATTTTTGATAACTTAACCAAAATTTAATTTGTTTGGCTTCCAAATTCCAAGAGAATGTAAGAGAGAGTGAAAAAGAGTAAAGAGAAAGAGAGGAGCGAAGGGTGAACGAGAGACGTGAAGAAGCTCTCTATCTTGACCATAGCCAGAGCCAGAGGTGTCCATTGAAGCCTGTTTATGGTAAGTCCTACTCTTTCTTTCCAGAGGTCGAATGGTTTAAGCCTTTTTATTTATTATTATTTTTTTTAAATGGGTTTAAGCCTGTTTATGAAAATGGGTCTATGGTTTTTGTAAGAACCTAATTATATTTTTGTTTCTTTAGTGAAAAAAAAAAAAACAAAAATGGGGAACAATTTTTTGCATCTGGCAATTTGGTGACTTGGTAGATTTTGAAGACAAGTGGCTTGATTTATTTTTTTGTTATCTTTTAAAAGAAAAACAAGGAGGAGATTGGTGTCCAAATTTACAGCAAGGGATATGTCTCAAAGTGACAAGTGGCTCAAGTGGTGGGAAAAAAATGATAAATAAAGAAGCTCATAGAAACTGTTCTTTGTTGTTGAAGAATCCAGAGAGAGAAGGGGGAGGAAGAAGCTGAAAATTAGAAGCAAGGGATAGGAAGAACAAAAGGGGCTTTCTTAAAGATTTTTCTTGAAGTTGGGCCAAGGACATAAATTGCCAAATTGGTGGTGCTCCTTTAACCAATTGGGAGAATTTGGTAAGTTTTTCTAAGAAAACCATGAAGGAATGGAAGATTTAAATTTTTTTCCTTTTATGGGTCTGTTTTCCTTGCTTGTGTATCTGTCATTGATGCTTCAAAATTAGATAAGAGTGAGGCTAATGTTTGGTTATGGTACTAATTGGTTAGTAGAAAGGGAAGATATTATAGTGCGTTGTATAAATTTGGGATGAGGATAGGAAATAATGGTTCCATATACTTTTGCACCACAAGTTTTGTTTATATAAACTAAGATAGTTTCAAGTGTTAGAGGAAGACTTGTCAATGAATTCCATTGCAAACTTGGAGTCTATTGTCGAACTAGTTCATTCTAGGTTCAGTAGGATAATCTGTAGTTTTGATATCAAAGCTCGAAGATTCTCTATAATGTGAGTAGTGAAATGCATGTTAGCTAATATAGTGTGTGATATGCATTACATTGTAGGTAAATAATTCGTCAGGAACTATCAATAGGCAAAACATTGTAGATGAATAAATATGGTTGGGGAGACTAGTCATTCAAAAGAGGAGCAACAGGAGGATGTACATGATAAAGAGAGGCGGTTGATGGCAAATATTGCTCTTGCTGTAGCTGAGGGGATAAGGATGTTCAAGAATAATCCTGAGAAAAACTATAGGATTGAGCGATTGATAGGATTGGGAGCAAATCCATTTACTGGGATGACATCGAATCCAGCTGATGCAGAAATTTGGATGGGTAAGTTAGAGAAGTGTTTAGAAGTAATGGAATGTCCAGAAGATAAAAAGGTAAGCCTTGCTACATTCCTGTTAAAGGAAGCAGCTCGGGATTGGTGGAAGCTCGTTACGAGTAGGCGATCAGATTCTCAGGTGATTACTTGGAATGAATTCAAGAAAGTTTTCTATGAGCGCTATTATCCACGACCATACAGGTATGAGAAGCAGAAGGAATTTCTGAATTTGGAGCAAGGAGCAATGACAGTTGTTGAGTATGAAAGAAAGTATCTTGAGCTTTTTAAATATGCCTCCACCATAATTAGAGATGAGGTTGATAAGTGTAAAAGATTTGAAGACGGTTTTCGTGACGAAATTCGAACTCATGTTACAGGGTTAGAATGGACAGAGTCTGGAAGATTAGTTGAAGCGGCAATGAGGATTGAAAAGAGTATATCAGAAAGGAAACCTCCAAGAAAACAATCAAAGAGGCAACATCAACATGATACCTCAATCAGCAGAGCTGGTATGGAATATCATCCACGATCGTACATGTACGAGAAACAAAAGGAATTTCTGAACTTGGAGCAAGGAGCAATGACAGTTGCTGAATATCAAAGAAAGTATATTGAGCTTTCCAAATATGCCACCAGCATACTTGAAGATGAGATCGATAAGTGTAAAAGGTTTGAAGATGGTCTACGCGAGGAAATTGGAACTCATGTTACTACGTCAGAATGGAAAGAATTCGGAAGATTAGTTGAAGCGGCGATGAGGGTTGAGAAGAGTATATCAGAAAGGAAGAGTGAATACGACACCTCGATTGGCACAACCAGTACTTCAAATCTCAAGCAATCGAGGAATATAGTTTCGATTGAAGGACCCATAAGTGAGTGGGATGAAGTTAGTTTGAGTAATGATCATGGGTATTTTCAATGTGAAAATTGTTGTAAGATACATGAAGGTCAATGTTTGAAAGGAACAAACATTTGCTATAATTGCAGGAAGGCAGGGCACATGAGGAGGGATTGTCCATTGTTGATGTAAAGGGGCAATTGGGTTGTTTTCTGAAGCAGAGTAACCAGGAGTACATGTTGGGGAGAGGCAATCATTTGTACAAACAAGACCAATTTGTGACAAGTCTTGCACTTAGGAAAAAGTGTTTGCTATGACTAATTACTAAACAAGAAGTTCAGGAGTCACTTGATGCTGATATAGGTACCTTGTTTACTTTTTGGTTGAAAATTACATGGAGTAGCTGATGAAATTTTGAATTTTCAAATGGGGTGATATATATTTTGAAAGGTGCAACGGTTAAAAATACTTCAAAACTACTCAAATCAAAGCAACAATTATTTTGAAAGAAAACATCTGTATTAGCTTTGTTTCTGTGTTAGTTGACAATGTTTGCCAATTGAATTATTGCAATATTTGGTCGATCATCATCCTCAGGTTTGACTCGTGCACCATTGCCATTTCGCGACCAATTCCTAACCCGTTTAACAACAGTATAGAGCAATACTACAATAGCAATACTTCCTGAAATGATGAATAAACCTGCGAAAGGCCAAGGCCCCAGACTTGACGACCCATCGACTTGGCTCGAAGACGAGCAATTGAACGTCGACAACAACGTTGTTTCTAATTGTGGCATCTCTCTTCTCTCTATTAGTTCAATGATCGACGTTGATACGTCCACAGCTAGTGTCGAACCTTTTGGAAAAGCCTACAACATATAGGAAGAAAAGAAAATTATTCTACGTGTGACTCTCATAATATAGAGAGAAGTTCATGGAGAAGTTGAAATAATGAACTGACAGTTTTACTCTATTTGAGATACACTAGACATTAGAAAGAGATTATAAGAGTAGATTAAAAACTTACAAAACCAATGCCACCGAGATCAAAAGTAGCTGCTGTGGTGTAGCCTTTGCAATACTTAGCAAGAAAGACCTTGGCATGGGGAGTTATGAAGAAAGCTGCTTTGATGTCTCCATTGTCGAATGCCTTTGGATAATCATCAATGCCAACAAGGGTCTTAATATTATCAAGAGGAATGTGCAACACATTGGTTAGATATCGCATGATGAAAGAATGAAAGTTGCAGCCCACAGTTGCATTTGTTTGCCTTAATGTTTCAATATCTACAACTGATGGAGAAAATCTTGAAACTGTCATCATAGAGGTGAGACTTGCAGTGAAACTTGAAGTTACCACAAGAATTACAAACAACCATGTCCCTAACACCAGCCGAGCTAAACCACCATTCACTTGTTCTCCTGCGTGGGGTTTATGAAAATTTGTTATTGCTTTATGAAAAAAAGATTTATTGGTTATCAAACGGGGTCTTAAAATCTTACTTTGTGCGTAAAAAATGACAGATATTGCAAACCAGAACATATTTCCACATCCAGAGGTCAATCCTTCGCTATCTTCTCTAACGAGCCAGACGACGGAGATTATAAATATATGTGACAAGGGCAATATTATCCACATAGTTGTCGTAAATGTTTTCATGAATACCCATATTTCTTTCCAATTCTTTTTCTCCTCTTGCACTATCATCATAAGCCCAGATACCATATATGGCTCTGTGAAATCGACATATTGAAATCGGTCTGCAAATATTCCAATATCTCCAACCGCTGCATCCAAACCCTGATATAAAGCAAAATACATATATATTGATCAATTTTTGAGTTTACCTGGCAAGTATATTGAAATTGAAAAAAACAAAAGTGCATGGAAAGAAATGCTTTCTTTTTCTTTTTTCCCTTATTTACCTTTGTGTAGACTTGCTTGACCAATCCATCATAAGAGCCATTGAAGGGGACCAACTGGTACGACAATGGATAAGGCAGGTTTTTCACGACAGCTTCAAACACTGTAATGGAAAAACCAGAGATGTACATCCCATTAATGTGGTTGTAAGATACTTTCACAAATTCTCTAAAGGTGTTGTTGGCTGGAACACCGATTATTAATGTCCTTTCACCACTAGAATTAGAATCAAGATTAATCCTTCGTTTTAATGCTGTTTGTTTATTCCCTTCCCAAAAAACGAATCTTGGCGAATCCAAAAGACCATTTCTAGTTCTTTCTTCATCTTCAATCAAGCTGTTGAAAAATCCAACTTTTTGTCTCCAAAATCCCATCTCTTTGTAGCTCTTACCCACAACGGAAATGATTTCAAAAGTTGGTGGTTGCATTAATGTACCATTCTCGAATCTTATCTTCCCACTGAGGCCTTCGAATTCAGTGGCTAAAATTTCCTTCAATAGTCGTTTGTTGCTAAAATTTCCTTGCAGTTTATGCATGGCCAGGGCCATGGCCCATGCTGCATCATAAGCTCGAAGGGCAAAGATGCTTGGCTCGTCATTTTTCTCCTCTTCTTCTTCTTGATGATGATATTCTGAAAGATACATTCTACGGAATTTGCTTCTGAATTTCTTAAATGAATCTTTGGTATGGTCAAAATAAGTTCGAAAACCGATGACGCCTTGCATATTATGGAAAGTAGATGTATCTAAAGAATCGAGAAGGCTAGATATCTCATCTCCAACAATCCAAACAAATCCATTCTCCATCATGTTCAGTTTTTTTGCTTTGTGGAAAAGAAGTTTGGCCAACTCTATGGAAAATTGCACCATAATGAAGACCTTGTTCCTCTCACGACGGCCCACAAGGCTTTTAAGTTTCTCCTCAATCGTAGCTTCTGTATTTGAGGAAGAGAAAGCTGAGATTTGCTCAATCTCTGCATTGAAAGCTCCAAGTTCGTTGGAGAGGAGAGTCAAAGCCTCCATGTTCATGGACATGTCGTTTCTGTTCTCGTAGAGTACAGTAACTTTATGCCAATGAAAATGGCCGACGATGGCAGCTGTGCACTGCACGTGAAAGGTGATGTGGTGAGCCATTTGAATAAAGGATGGTGGTGGTTTTAGAGGAGGAACAGAAGAAGCAACTGGGAGCGAGACAGTGGTGATATCTGCACTGGCTTTGTTAATGTCGGAGATCAAATGCATTTCTTGGAGAGTAAATGTTCCAAGAATGGCGCTCACTTCTTTGTTGCCAATCAGATCCAAAGCTTTGTAATGGAAAAGAAATGTAAATAACATCAGGTTAAGTTATAATTCTATTTTGAGAATATTACATCGCGGCTACAAGGTGAGAAAATTGAACCTACTATTCGATGAAAGAATCATTAAATATATACAACCATCAATGTTAAACTATAGTAAAAAGTTTTAAATAGTAAAGACAGAAATTAAAGGGGTGGTTGCACATATATGTAGGGGTGTAACAAATCGAACCGAACCGAACCGACCAGTTCGATTTGGTTTTAAAGACTATTACAGACAAAATCGAACCGAACCGATCGGTTCAATCAGTTTGGTTTCGGTTTGTCTTTTCCTAAATCGATACAATCTTTTGTCCTAAATGTCATTTTCACTTGTTAGTATGTCCTTTCGATTTGTCTAAATTTGCAGCTGCCGTCTAAACCTTCGAATAGGGTGCACCGACAGAAAAGGTTCCACCTTTCTTCACCTTTCTTCTCAACAAAACCCTCTCAGATGACATCTCTCTCTTTCCAGCGTCTACTCTCTCTTTTCGTTTCTCACCACCGGCGTCTACTCTCGCCGAAAACCAGAAAAGCATTTCGATGAAACGAAGCATGTAATTTCTCCCCTCCGTCGCCAGGCAAGCGTTGTTGTCCCAACTCCTCACTCTTACTTCTATCCCAGCTCCTCTGTAACGCCCTAGGCCCAGGATTCGGAATCCGAATTCGACCCTTAACAGCCCCGACATTTCCCTACGACCTGGCCACACCACCATACTTGTCTGATACTACTTCTAAGATTGAAGACTGTCCCCACAAACAAACACGGGGTCCTTTTAGCATGTTTTGTCCTCACTCACATGCTGGAAAATTTCCAGGAGGTCACCCAACATAGAACTTCTCCAAGCCAAACACGCTTAACTTCAAAGTTCCTATGATTGAGCCACCGAAAAGGAAGGTGCGCCTTGTTCGTATAGGTAGTATCTATCAATTCTTTTAAGCTTATCTTGACCATACTTTCATGTCCTCAGGATCCCTCTCATTCGGATGTGGTCTTGATTAATTCATGTACCCCTCCTAACTCGGGTGTTACATCCTCACTCTCACAGTTTCGTCTCTGGCCCAAATCGGGAGAGAACGATTCAATAGAAGAAAAGGTGATTCGACCCGATCGGTTCGGGTCAAGTCGGGTCGGGTCGTCCGTACAACCGGCGAGGGTCGGATCAAGTTGTCCGTACAACCGACCCGACCCAAATTTTTTACACCCTCTAATATATAGCAAAATGGGCCAAACTATTTGTAAATACAACCGTCAGCAAAAAGATTTACAAAAATGACAAAATATCATAGTTAGAGAGTCTAAATTATCAAACTACCTTATTAGTGATAGAAACATTCTCACATAGAAAACCGTCAGCAAAAAGATTTACAAAAATGACAAAATATCATAGTTAGAGAGTCTAAATTATCAAACTACCTTATTAGTGATAGAAACATTCTCACATAGAAAACCTTCTATCACTGATAGAAAGATTGATTTCTATCGGTGATAGAAGATTTCTATCGGTGATAAAATCTTTTATCACTGATAGATTTCTATCACGGATAGAAACGTATCACTGATAGATTTCTATTACTGATATAAATTTTCTATCACTGATAGAAACTTCTATAACCGATAAAAAACTATCATTTTTGTTTCTAAAACCTATATCATTGATTTTGTTTTTATAGATGCCGAAGCAAAACAATATGAAAATTGAGCCAGAAGAAAAGAAAAACACAAAGCGAAGGTTGAAATTTAAAGGAGGGGAGGCCTCAACAAAAAAATGTATGTACAAATTATCACATAATCAAATACACTATTAATTTCTATCAAATACACTATTGGTTTCTATCAACGATAAATTTCTATCAGTGATAGAAATCTATCACTGAATTTCTATCATCGTGATTCTATCATTGATAGATAGAAATAAAAATAGGGACAAAACGGAAATTAAAAAAATGATTTAAAAAATTTGCTATATTTACAATTTTTTTTTTTAAAAACTTGCTATATTTGCAATTAACCATTAGATTTTAGCCATCCATTACAATTTTCCAAAATTAAAATCAAGCTTCATATATTTGGCAAATGTATATTATTATTCAAACTCTTGAGTCACGATGTCATGTTAATCTTTTATGTACATATTGAGATTGATGTCTTATATAAATGGTAGGAAAATAATATTATTCTTTTGATTCCTAAGGTTTGACTTAGATTACATTTGTATTGGTGATTTTCAGACTTAATTACATTTTAATCCTTGAGTTTGAGATGTGATCTCTTTTTTGTTAATTTTGAGTTATGTAACTGTTGACTAGACATTTTTTTTATTTAATTTTAATGTTGACATGAAATAAATATATGAGTCGAACATGACATAACATTATAACTTTATAAAATTGTTATTATATTTTCTTTTGTATTTCTTTTTATAATTTAATGTTTTTTTATTAAATATATTTTTAATATTAAATTATAAAAAAATAACTAGAAAATTAAAAAAAAAATAAAAATAAAAATCTTCCATTCATTTTCATCTCCTTCCTCCTTCATCTTCATCTTCTACTTCTTTTCTTCTTCTTTCCTCTCCTTTTTCCTCCTTTTCCTCTTTTTTCTCATTCATCATCTCCACCCATTATATAACTAAAACGAACCAAATTTGAAACAACACTTGCATTCGTTCTAAATTTGGAACGAGTTGAGAAAAGAGGGAGCCTCTTCGTGGTGTCAAAGAGAGCGGGAAAAAGCTAATGGCGGAGACAAAAAAAATTATATATTCTAAACTTCTAAGGTTAAAATGTTGAATTTGAAATTTAGGGATCCAAATGCAACACAAATCAAACCTCATGAAAAAGAAAATACATTTATCCCTAAAAAATATATTTACCCCTAAATATTTAGAGGATAGCACGACTTATATGTATCATATTCTTTGTGTGTTCCATGAAATGTGTGCATGTAATCACCCAATCAACTGTTAAAGTAAATTTTAATAAAACAATCTTAATCAAAACTGCAGCCTATGAATTTCAATTAATAAATTGAGAAGATTGTAAGACCCTCTGTTGAACAAAATAAAAAAATGGAATTAGGTGAGGATATAATCTAATACACATTTTTAGTACATAAAACCCTAAGAAATAATGTGTTGGTGGAGCAAGTTCTCCTCCATATCTCAGCAGTGGCATAATGTGGTCCCTCAAGTTTATATTTTATTAATTTTTTTCCATTATTTTAAAAGTTTCAATTTTAAAATTTCAGAAAATAATGTTTTGTCTTCAAGTTTTTCTTCCTAACATGAAGGAAATTTTATTAAGAAATGACGTCTTTCCATTAGTTAGGTTGCCATCTTGGCTCATTTCTAAAAAAGGGTTTTGAATTCTTCTAGCTTGGAATTTATTTCAATATTATTTTATACATATTACAAATTAGTTGCCATGAGCATAGCTGCCAAAGTAGGTACACAATTAGCAGTAATTGACATGTACCCTGACCAAAAAGTTAGAAGTTTGAATTCCCTATTTTCAGATGTTGTTGAATTCAAAAAAAATAATAATAAAAACAGCTCAATTGGCATAAAATTGGTACTAATGACAAAGAGATCTGTGTTTCGAATCTCCCACCTCTATATGTTTTCAAATATATATATATATATTACAAACGCTAGTCAGCTTTAGAAATATAAGCCAAATTTCTGAAAAACGGTTAATTATTGATATAATTAAATTTACCATAATCCATCTTAAGCTTTTAGATTGAACGGTGATTTAACGAAAACAAAAACTATATTCTCTTGAGAAAAAGAAACTTCCATTAACTAGTTACCTGAAGTTATGGCTCGAGCCGAGTTGCCATTTGAATCGTTATGAAGTAGCTCCAATTTCGTAGAGAAAGTTGAAAAATGAAAGCTTTGGAGAGCAATTTTCATGGCTACCTTCTGTTGCCTTCCCAGCATCGAATTTTGATCTGTAACAGCACCTATACGGCGGCTGCTTATTCCCATCTGCTCAGCAATGGCTTCTTCCAACTTCACCAGCAACAGAAACCCCACAAAACAAGAAACCCAATGGCTTCCAACCATGGTCTTAGAATCATATGTTCTTTTCCATAGATATAAGGGTTTACGTTTAACCAAATATTTATACAGCGTTACATTCAACAATTAATATCTTTTTCTTGAGGCTGAACAATTCAAACTTCTGACTTTGGAAGGAGATTGGAAAACACTAGTATATATTCTATGAGTATAATATCTACGTAAAAACAAATGGGATTTGATAAAAGAAATTGAATACCAATATTTTGGAACCCATCTTAGAAGATATCCAATTAATTAATCTGGTTTAATTTATATGACATTCATTAGTAGCTCTCTGAAGTAATGTGAAGTTTTCTTTCATTTCGTTCTTACCTGTTTCTAAAATTTTCAATGGAAATCTCCTATTGGATACATAGTATTGAAATTGAATAGCAAAAAATTGATATGGCATTGATCAAAATTTTTTAATCTTGTCTCTATTTCTTCATTTTTTTTTAATGTGCTGGAAATTATCAAATCTTGGATAATTGATGTTGTAAACCGGGTTGGATGAGTTCTTTTTTTATTCGGATAGAGATGGGTGTGAAGTAAATATTTGACATTTTATAATCGCTAGTTGGTTTGGAATATATATTTTTAAATATTAGATTACTAAGCATCACTGAATAGAGATTTGACAGGAACTTTGAAATGAAATAGAAAATTTTTTTTGGTTAAATTATTAAAAATACTGTTGAATCATAGGGTCAGTTTCAATCCAAACTTTGCAAATTTTCATTTGAATCCTTAAAAGTTTGAAGTTTGTTTAAAAAATGACACTTAAAAACTTTTTTTTTCCGTTAAATTCATGTATGGAAAATGATATGTTTGTATATAAATGAAATCCTTTGGAAAAAGAATATATAGAGTTTGTGAAGGAGAAGATGTAAGTCAAGAAATAGAAGTTTGAATACATATTGGGTAAGTTATGGTTGCTTTAATTGGTCATATTTTGCAAGTATGAGTCAAAATCTCTCTTGAATGAAACCACCTACTTTCGTACCATATTTCAATCTTCCTCCTAGTCCTTCCCCTACCAAGACTAATTCTTTATTTTCCTATATTTCAACTTCTGACCTCTTTGTCGATGGTACATGTCAATTACCGTTAGCTATGTTCGTTTTGGTTCTATTTAAACACTTAATACTTACTCCTATCCTATTAATGAGAGGCTTAAATAAAACGCAATCAACTTACCAATTTTAATCTTCTCTCCCTCGAAAAAAAAGAAGTTCAATTTTAATCCTGAACCTCAAGGCTTGCTGTATTGTCGGTCAATGGTTGATTTATATTTTCAATGAAAAGTTTGACCGGATCAATGATGGATTCCACCAGCAAGTTAGATATGTAAGTAAAATTGCCAAACAAATTAATTACAATTACACTTTATTACACATGTATAGAAAGTCATGTGACACTTTTGTCTTGGGAGACTGACTACTTGGAACATTCAAATTCATGACTTGTATTCTATAGTTGAAGTTAGTTAAGTCAATATTTTGCATTCAACTTTAAAGTAATAATATAACAATTGTTATAGGTGATTTTGGACCACCCCGATGTAAAAAGAGCTGACGAGGACAATCGAACAGAAATCGGACTGGAGGGTGGACCCCGGGGCGAAACGAGCCAGTGGGTCGGGCCAAGACCAAAGGGGTCGGGCTTTTGGCCAGACTCCCTGCTCGGCCTCGGCCTTGGGCCGAGGCCTACCCTCGGCCCGCCTGTGCGGGTCGAGCCCGTTTGGCTCCGTGTGGTCCCCTACCGCCTCTAGCCGTCCCAGTTCCACTTGATTTGTCCCACTGAAGAGAGGACCCGAATTCTATTCCCAAACTCTACTCTTTATTCTCTAACTCTCCTCTTGCTCTTGTTTTCTTGCTTCCCATCGTTCTACTCGCTGACTTAAGTATCGGAGCCGGTGTGGCAAGCACCACACCGGTGTGCAGGTTTACCGTCTTGCAGGTCACGTCTTCCCCCTCTCAAACAAATTTACCGTTGGTGGCACGTGAAGGTCACGTGAGTTCCTCCCAACTAAATTTGACCATCAACAACAATAATAAATAAAAGTCAATATATTTTGTCGGTGATACAATTTCGGGCTTGTAAGTTGACTGGTTAAAAATCATTGATTATTTCAGTTAAAAAGGAGGAACCTTCGTCAGGCTTTCCTTATATTAAAACTTTAGATTTCAAAGTCAACAAGGCAAAGCCTTGATACAAAGAAGGATGGAGTAGGATAGAAGGAGACAAGGTCAAATCTTTTTGAAGTTAAACTAATAAATTTAAGGGACAACCACATAAATGGCCAAATAAAAATAGCTGTTTTGAAAAAGGGTCATTCGAAATTCCAATTGGATAAATGACCAAAAGCTATTTTTAGTAAACTCTTTTAGCAACAAAGTGGACAAAAATACCCTTATCCAAATCTCAATTCAGAAAATAAAATAAACCAAATACACTGTAAATAAGGGAGAGAATCTAGCTTATTAATACATCTAGCAAAACAATAACACAAATTCAAACTAAATGGAATATAAATCGGGTAACCTAAATTTAAAACAAAAGATTTGAATTCAAAAATAGAGAGAAAAAATAGGAGGACTTAAATTTAAACACTCTAATTTCGGGCTGATTTCCTAACAAATAAGATAACAAATATAACCAATAAGATAACAAATTAGCACGGAGAGTGGTTGATTTTTTTTAATTGTTAACTCGTACCAAAATAGGGACTGCGCGAGAATGATTTAATCAGTTAACTAGTGTCTATTTAAATTACTAAATTCACTTACACACAAAAACCGTATTTTCTTTTCCAAGCCCTCAATAACCTAACTTCGAAGTGTAATCACTAAACTTGCAAATGATTTCAATCTTGAACAACGGGAAGAAACCATTACTCACAAATGGTTACTAGAACAATAAAAAACATTCAAGTTTATAAAAAGAAAAATTATGCAAATATAGTATATTCAGTAAAAAAAATTATGCAAATACAGTGTATATAGTAAACTAACATATTAGACAATATGCAAATAATTTACTATGGTAAAAATCAAATCATTTAAAAAACGAGAAGAAATCATTACTTACTATTTCCCTTCAACTTAATTTGAAAATTGGGATTTAGTATTCACCTTATTTAAAAAAAAAATCTGAAACCCTTGAGATTCTTCCCAATTTTCTTCAGGTCTTTCACATTCTCATCTTCTTTCAACCATTACAAAGAAATTGAGAAACCTTCGATTTTCTTTTGGGCACTTTTCTCCATTCTATTCTTCCTCCAAAAGCTTTAATTTGGAAACCATTGAAGACTTTGAAAAATAATTAAAAAAAATACTTTGTGTTGAAAAATAAGATACAAAGAGGAAAATAATGATAGATAAATACAAAATACAATATTTAATATACCTATGATGTAGATCAATAACCCTTACAATGGTGATATGAACGACAGAGCAGATGGATGACAAAAAGTTGGAAAAAACGATGAAGATGCTGATTAGATAATTAAGATCTAAGAATCTAATCGAAAATTAAAAATGAAAACCTAATTTCTATGTAATCTTTCACTTCTAATAAAAATAAAATCTGATTTTGATTTTTGAGAAGTAGGAGAGAGAAGATAGATGTTGTAATTCCTTGATTTAAGGATATTTTTTTTATAATTAAATCAGATAGTGGCTGGGTGTGAACGTAAAACTTGACTCAAACACGAAAATAGGTTAAAAAA
The DNA here is from genome assembly GCA_036850905.1 of Luffa acutangula. Lineage (NCBI taxonomy): Eukaryota > Viridiplantae > Streptophyta > Magnoliopsida > Cucurbitales > Cucurbitaceae > Luffa > Luffa acutangula. The sequence goes on along the minus strand of CM072092.1, from coordinate 2,630,345 downwards.
CATTTTTCATTGAAAAAAATATGTTTGACCATTTTTCAAAAATACGGTGTAAATCTGGCCATTTTTTAAAAATACAGTGTAAATCTAACCATTTTTCAAAAAGACAGTGTAAATACATTTTTCTATGGTTGCCCAACAATGTTCAATCAACCTCGTTCGGATAGATGATGAAGAGAGAGAATTGATGCTGTAAAAATCTTCTTCAAAACCAAAAAAACGTATATTTTTTTTTGAAGAAAAGAGGAAGACGGAGAAATTGCATAATGAAAATCTTCCAGAAAACATATTGTAGATGGAAGAGAGAGAAAATTGATTTGTAACTATTAGTTTCTTGATTCATGGAATTAAAGGTTATAGATTTATTTAAAAAAAATAATCAGATACGACTGCACAAATATAGGGGAAACGTGGGGATGACTAAACGGTAAAAATGGTATTTGGTATCGCACCAAAATAGGTTAGAAAATCCGATTTGGCCATTTTTCGTTAAAAAATCCGATTTGGCCATTTTTCAAAAGTACCCTCTATTTTTTTTGCCATTTCTAAGGATTTCCCTAAATTTAATCTCTAAACACTTTTTCATAACATGGTTAACCACATGTTTATCTAATATGGTATTAGAGCCTGAAAATTCTAAATTGGGCTCATATTCAGTCTAAAAAAAAAAAAAAAAAGATTTCATCCAAGAACGGTGAACCTAAAGAGACACTATCTTGAGAGCATGTTGAGAATCAAACATAAAAAAGATTCATGGAGAACTCACAACTTATAACATGCGGAGTTTCTCCTCTCACTGTCAATTGGTTTGAGATGGAACCTTTTGCTTATCTAATAAGACTTCCAAATTTTCTACATTTATTTTTTATTTTAGTTTTCAATAATGTATTTGTTAGTTTTCTGTTGTTAATTAGAAAAAATGTTTGATAACAAAATTTGTTAATAATGATTTTTTTCCAACTAGTTTTCTGATGTTCATCGTTGGCTTGCTTCCGAAGACGGTTCCTTCTCCACAAAAGCTGCTCGATCCGTCCTTTTGGTTGCTCCTCCTAGACCTTTTAATAGCCCTGGAGAAACAATTCTCGACAACCTTTGGAAAGCTGATATCCCTAAAAAAATAAAGGTTTTCATCTGGTCCATTTTTCATAGAAGTGTCAACACGACTGACAGGCTTTAGAAAATTTTTCGAGGCTCGTACTTCAATCCTTCCATCTGTCTCCTTTGCAGAATGAGTTCCGAAAGTATCGATCATCTATTCATTCATTGCTGCTGTGTGTCCTTTCTTCGAAACAAGGTTTACCAAGCTTTGGGTGTTCTTTCTGTTCCTCCGGCAACGATTCAATCCCTTTGCGAAGATTTGCTTGCTTTCAAAGCTTCATCCCAAAGACAAATTCTTCTTCGAAATATTTCTATTGCCTCCCTTTGGATTGTGTGGAATGAACGCAACAATCGTATTTTTCAGGACAAGGTTCGCAGCGGGATTCAACTTTGGGAGGATGTCATTTCTCTTGCCGCTTTTTGGGCTACAAGATCAAAAGCTTTCTCTGATTATTCTGCTTCTATTATTGCTTTAAATTGGGAATCCTTTATGTAGCTCCTTTACGTATGTTCCTTACATACAACCTCAATAAATGTTTCCGTTCTCTAAAAAATTATCAAAGTAAGATCTATTTTTTTAATTATGAAAACCAAATATAATTTTTTAAGTATAATTTTCAATTTTAATCATTTTATTTATATTTATAGAATGTACGAGAATAATAAATTCATTAGGAAAAGAGAGAAAAGTTAGAGGGAGAGAGTATGAAAAGATATGTATACTAGACAAGAGGTTAGAGGTTCGAATCTTCCACCCTAAATGTTGATGTACTAAAAAAAAATGTAAAATCATAGAGAAAAAAAGCACATCCCATGTATATGAAGAGATTAAAAAAAAGAATAAATATCCTTTATCAAAAAAAAAAAAGAATAAATATTCTTAAATTATATTTCATTTAAAAATAAAGCATATATGGATACAACCGAAGTTTTGAAATTATAGAAATGACAAACAAACAATGCCCGTAACACACATAATTCCACGTAGTTGAGCTTTGGTTCTCGTGGAGAATGCTTTTAATTTATTCATCACTCGTGTATGTTGTTAGTTGTTATAAACGATAAAAGTATCACGATTTTGTATTCAAAGACAATTTAAAGATTTACATTTCAGGGTTTTAAGGAGACAGTTACATTTGTCAAACATTTGTCATTTGTATTGCAATATTTCCTGGATCATCTGCCTCGCCCTCGGGTTGTCGTTGTGCATTGCCGTTACCCTGAGGATTAACTTGTGCTTGTGCATTGTTGCCATTGCCCCCGGATTGACTTTTGCTTGTGAATTGCGATTGCGCAACCAATTAACACCCTTCCATAACAATACTAAAAAAGCAATACTTCCTGAAATGATGAACAAACCTGCGAATGGCCAAGGCCCCAAACTCAGCCCATCAAATTGCCTCGATGAAGAGCAATTGAAGGTCGACAGCAACGTTGTTTCTAATTGTGGCATCTCTCTTCTCTCTATTAGCTCAATGATCGACATCGATACATCCATGGCCAAAGTCGAACCTTTTGGAAAAGCCTGCAACACAAAGAACAAAAAAACTCGACCTTGTTATAACAGGGCAGATTACGTGGTTCATTAACGGTGTATTAACTACATCCACGGACAAAGAGAGAAAATAATCTTATTAGTGAGGAGAAAATTTATACTGATTACAGAGATTAGGGTAGATTAGGTTAAGAGCGTTTATATATGGCACCACTCTTAACTCTAATAGAATAGACAAATTAAAGCCCAAAACGGAGACCCCGTATTTGGTCATCCAGAGTGATTCAAGACGTATCAACAGACCTCTCTATATCATCGTTAGAAACAAGAGAAATTATTCAATGGTAGCTTCTTTTGAAAACTTTTTTGAAGGACTAAAATAGGATTGAACTTACAAACCCGATGCCGCCGGTATCGAAAATAGCAGCTGTGGTGTAGCCTTGGCAGTACTTGGCAAGGAAGACCTTGGCATGGGGAGCTATGAAGAAAGCTGCTTCGATCTCTCCATTGTTGAAGGCCTTTGCATAATCGTCAATGCTAAAGAGGGCCTTCATATTATCATAAGGAATGTGCAACACATTTTTCAAGTATCTTTCGATGAAAGAATTAACATTGTAACCCACGGTTGCATTTGTCTGCCTTAATGTTTCGATATCTACAATTGATGGAGCAAGTCTCGAAACTGTCATCATGGAAGTTAGACTTGCAGTGAAACTTGAGGATACCACAAGAATTACGAACAACCATGGCCCTAACACCAATCGAGCTAAACCACCCTTCAATTCGTCTCCTGTATTATGAAAAAGAAAAATTTGTTGTGTTTTTATGATCGGAAAAATTTCGCACAAGGAAGACAGAATTTTTTTTCTTTTTAAAGAAATAAACACGTAAAAAAAATTAATAGTAAGCAGCAGGAAATTCATATGTTGGAAGAGAAGTGATTTGAAGAAAATAATTTTGTTTACCTTTGTGTATACTTGCTTTACCAATTCATCATAGGAGCCATTGAAGGGGACCAAGTGGTACACCAGTTCATAAGGAAGGTTTTTTACGACAGCTTCAAACACAGAAATGGAAAATCCAGAGATGTAAACTCCATTGATGTGGTCGTAAGATACTTTCACAAATTCGTGAAAAGTATTGTTGGCTGGAACACCAATTTTCAAAATTCTTCTGACTATAGATTTAGATTCAAGAATAACCTGTCGTTTCAGAGCTGTATTATGTGCAATCCCTGCCCAGTAAACGAATCTGGACAAATCCAAGAGCCCACTTCTACTTCTTACACCAGTAATATTTTCATCATCTTCAATCAAGCTGTTGAAAAATCCAACTTTTTGTCTCCAAAATCCCATCTCTATATAACTCTTACCCACAACGTAAACGATTTCAAAAGTTGGTGGCTGCATTAATATACCATTCTCGAATCTTATCTTCCCACTGAGGCCTTCGAATTCAGTGGCTAAAATTTCCTTCAATATTCGTTTGTTGCTAAAATTTCCTTGCAGTTTATGCATGGCCAGGGCCATGGCCCATGCTGCATCATAAGCTCGAAGGGCAAAGATGCTGGGCTCTGCATTCTTGATCTCCTCTCGATCTTCCGAAAGATACCTTCTACGAAAATTGCTTCTAAATTGCTTGAAGGACCTTTTGGTATGGTCAAAATAAGTTCGAAAACCAATGACACCTTGCATGTTATACAAAGTAGACGAATCTAAAGAATCAAGAAGACTGGATATCTCATCCGCCACTATCCAAACAAATCCATTCCCCATCATATTCATTTGGTTTGCTTTTTGAAAAAGGAGCTTCGCCAACTCTATGGAAAATTGCACCACGATGAAAACTTTGTTTCTTTCATGACGACCCACAAGACTTTTAAGCTTTTGCTCAATCGAACTCTCTGTTTGTGAGGAAGAGAAAGCTGATATTTGCTCGATCTCCACATTGAAAACTTGAAGTTCGTTGGAGAGAAGAGTCAAAGTCTCCATATTCATCGACATGGCGTTCTTGTTCTCGTAGATTACAGTAACTTTTTGCCATTGGAAATGGCCGACGATGGCAGCTATGCACTGCATGTGATACGTAATGTCGTGAGCCATTTGAATGAAGAAGGGTGATTGAAGTTGAAGCGATTTCAGAGGAGGAACAAAAGCAGCAACTGGCAATGATATGGTGGCGATATCTACACTGGTTTTGTTAAACTTAGAGATAAGACGCCTTTCTTGCAAAGTATGTGTTCCAAGAATGGTGCTCACTTCTTTTTTGCTAATGAGATCCAAAGCTGTAATGGGAAGAAAGTGTAAATAGCATCATGTTAAATTAAAATTCTACTTTCAAAATATATTCCATCAGATTCGAATCGTATGGAAGTTTAGAAGAGATTGAAATATATTAACATATGCTCAAGTTGAGAGTATCATTTAATTTCTATTTGAGTTAGGTAAGAAATAGAAAAAATTAGGTTGTTCTTTTTCCTTTTTTATATGTGGGGATGTGAGTTCAAATCTTTCAACAGATTATTGTTTTACATTCATTTAACTATGTTTAGGTTAAAAATCAAATGGGATTATAGGTTTAAAAAAAAACATTGTGCAAAAAGTGAGCTGGATTTTGGGATTTAATTTGGGCTTTTTTTAAGATGTGTAGTAGTAATGTAAGACCAACCAATATAGATTATAATAAAAAGGTTGCTTGCAAAACTAGTGGACTCAAATAATAGCAAATATAGCATTCAAATAAACAATTGCATAAATAGTAAAATAATTGTGTCAACCTCAAGCCTAATTTATAAAAAGATTAAAAATGCTTATTAGTCATTGATTGAGTAATGAGTATCGTTGGCTGACTAAGGCCCCGTTTACTAACCATTTGATTTTTGGTTTTTTATTTTTGAAAATTAAGTTTATACAAACAAACTTCCGCCTATAAGTTTCTTGGTTTTTATAATCAATTTTCTACCTTGTTTCCAGAAACCAAGTCCAACTTTGGAAACAAAAAAAAATAGTTTTCAAAAACTTATTTTTTTGTTGTTAAAATTTAGCTAGAAATTCAAATTCCACCTTAAATAGGATGAAAGACATGGTAGGGAATTTAGGAGAAAACAAACATAATTTTGAAAAACCAAAAACAAAAAACCAAATGGTTATCAAATAGGGTGCAAGAGTGAGTTTGATGTTGATTTTGGAGGAGTTTAAAGTGATTAAAAAAGAATCTTAACCATTTTTAGCATTTGATAAAACATATTATAAATTAATTTTGACAAAAGTACTTTTTCAACTCCGTCAATTTCTAAAATCCAAGAATAATTGCTTTTCAGTTTATCTTCCCTAAAAATCTAGTCGGTAACTAACTATTTATCTTCTTTTTTTTAGACTTAATTCATGTCAATCATTTTTTAAATTTAAGTTAAATATTTTTATTATATTATTTTATACTCATTTGAAATTATTTGTTTTTAATTTTTATTTAAATTGAAATAATTTTTTTTTTCAATACAAGTAGCAAATTATATTTCTTAGTAAAATATAAAACATCTTAGATTAAACATAATATTATATTTTAAATCATATGAAATTTAAAACAATTATCTTATACGTTTCGAAAAAATAATTATCTTAAAATAATTTTGAAATTATCTTATAAAACTTTGAAATTAAACATCAACATTAAATTTATTTATTAAAAAAATATAGTTAAGCTGCAATAATTTAGAATATTAATTTACCAAACACCTCAACCTGGTTTTTCATCTATAAAACTAAAATTTACCAAAGACTAATGTACTTCATAGTACTATGGATTTTCTTAAAAGCATATTTTAGAAGCTACAACAATCCTAAACTAAGCCTAACATCATTTGAATCATGATTCATTAATAAACACTAAAGAAATTAATAAACTCTTAAAAATGATTGCTCTTTTTTTATTTTTTCTTTTTTCTTTTTAACATGTAGGGTGAGGAGATTCGAACAACAAATCTCTTAGTTATTAGCACAATCTTTATGCTAGTTCAACTATGCTTATATTGGCGTAAAAAGGATTACTCTGGGTGGACGAGTGAATCATTTCTACATAAATTAAAAGATAATAATAATAGGCATAAAAATGGAACACAGAAAATCTTACAAATGAACAATTTTTTTTTTTTAAAGTGTCATATTTACTGATTAATTTTTCGTAATAATAATTTTGTAAATAAACTAACTCTATTTGCCAGCCATTAAAAATAGTTTGATAAAAACATGCAAAGCAAAACGTTTAATCTGGTGATTGCAAAGAAGTTTAATTTGGAGAGTTTAACCAAATTATAATATAGTAAAAGTTTGAAAATCTTAAGGACCGAATTGAAATCAAACGCAAACAATAAGGATTAAAATTTTAATTCAACTATAATATTAATTTACGTGCAGGAGATGTATTATATTCAAACTCTTGAGTCATGTTATATTAGTCTAATATGTATTGACTTCATATTAATTATGAGGATAAGTGGATAGCGACTCATGTAATAATAATATTAAAGTTTCCATCCTTTACGTGTGCCATGGAATATATATATGTAATTACCCAATCGATTATTAAAGTAATTTTTCAATGAAATTAATCAAAATGCGACCTTTAGTTAATTGAAAGGATCATAAGAAGACCATCTGATGAACATATGTATATATATATATATATATATGTTGATGCCAAAATTTGGCCAAGGGACTCACCTGACCTCCACGTGCCATCAACGGTAGATTTGTAGATGAAGGGGAAGACGTGGCCTGCAAGACAGTAAACCTGCGCACCGGTGTGGTGCTCGCCACACTGGCTCCGATGCTTAAGTCAGCAAGCAGAACGGTAGGGAGTGGAAAAGTCAGAGCAAGAGGAAAGCGAGTAGAGAATGTAAAATAGCGTTTAGGGATAGAATTCGGGATCCCCTCTTCAGTGGCGAAGAGGGATATAAATACCTGTACATCCTCCTAGCCTTTTTAGGGTTTCGGAGGCGTTTTAGGTCAAACCGGGCGAAACCGGGGCATCCAGAGGCAGTGGGGACCAGACGAGACCGAACGGGCTCGGCCCGCGCGAGCGAGCCGAGGGTCGGCCTCGGCACATGGCCGAGGCCGACCATGTGCTCGGCCCCGGCCAGGGGCCGAGGCCGAGCAGGGGGTCGGGCCTAAAACCCGACCCCTTCGGTCTTGGCCCGTCTCACTTGCCGGTTTTGCCTCCTTGGTCCATCTTCCTGTCCGATTGTCCTCGTCAGCTCCTCGTACATCGGGGTGGTCCAAAATTGCCTATAACAATATATATGAAGGAAAAAGTTCAAGACATAACCTAACATAAACGTTTAGGGGTTCGTTTGGAATACATTTTAATTTAAATGTTTTTCAAGAATGCATTTTTTTTTTTAAAAAAAAACATTTTGTATAAAAATTGTTTAGTATTTAAACACTATGTTTGGTTACATTCCCTCATAAGTGTTTTTATACACAAGTTATTGTATACTTTAAAACTCTTTTTAAAGAAGTTGGTTTCAAGTGTTTCTCACAAAATTGTTTATTTCTCAATCTCATTTTCTACTAAGTCATTTTTAGTGGTTGCCAAACACTATAATTTTTTTTCAAAATTAAACACTTGAAAAGTTATAAACCAAACACACCCTACCTTACAAATGGTGTGTTTTTCTCTGATCTCAAAAAAGAAGAATTATTATTTTTCTTACCACTTTGGTTGGATTTTAGAAAAAGAATAAGTTTATTAAGATGATTTTGAGTAATGAATAAAGTAAAAAGGGTTATGAATCACTAACCAAATGTCTAAATTAATTCACAAAAGTTTGAATTGATACAATTATTAGTTGAGGTTTTAATTGAAACAACTCCTTAAGCTTAGGAGTATAGATTCATTTTTTCCTATAATTTTTACCTTACAAATAGTGTGTTTTCTTTTTTCTTTCCTTAAAGAAAAAAAGTAGATTTTTCTTTTTAGTTCAACAACATCTAAAAATGAGGGGATTCAAACTTGTGACCTCTTGATCGAGGGTACATGCCAATTAAAATGCTCACTTTGACCAAAAAAAAAAAAAGTTTTAACTCCATAAGGATGTGACCTTTAAAATATTTATTAATTTCTATTTAATTGGTTGACATCTTGGTTCATCTCGGACAAATGTCTTTTTTTTATCTTTATAAATTCAACAAATGTGAATATGGTGATTTGAAACTCAACTGAAGAGTAAATGTTTTAAATGCTTCTATAATTTATAGCCTAGAATTTTTGTCAATAATTTTTCTTCCAATTATAAAAACTATAAATTAACCTCTCCCAAAACAAAAGCTAGATTTTCGGGGAAAAGGATACTTCTATTAATTAAATTTCAAAACATGACAATAACTTTTAAAATAGTATACAAAAAGAGAAAGGTTCTTTTTTTTCACTATTTTCTTTGAAATACTTTTCAGGGTATACAATAATTTTGAATTGTATGCTTCTTAGGGTTCACAGAAACTTACCACAAGCCATGGCTCGAAGGGAGTTGCCATTTGAATCGTTATGAAGAAGCTCCAATTTTGCAGAGGAATTAGCTGAGAAAGGAAAGTCTTGGAGAGCCATTTCAATGGCTACCTTCTGTTCCCTTCCCACCCTCGAGCTTTGATCTGTAACAGCGCCAATACGCCTCCTTATTCCCATCTGTTCTGCAACGGCTTGCTGCAGCGGCAGCAGCAGCAGCCCAACAAAACAGGACGCCCAATGTCTTCCAACCATGGTCACACAAAATTGAGACAATGGTGTAACCACAAATTTATAGACCTGGTTGCTAGTTAAGTTCAATAATTTATTAAGTGTTAGATTTTCTTTCCTGTTTCATTGATTTTGTGGAGGCTGCTGAATCAGTCAAACGTTATAATTCTGACTTTGGGAGGATGCGAAGGAGGAGAGGAAGGACCTTGAAACACTTCTTTATTAATGTGGATGTGTATAAATATCAATGTCCGAAATTGAATACCAAAATTGTGGAACTTCATCTTCTATTTTAGGCTTTTTATTTAAAAATTTGTTTTCTGGGTACAACACTAGGGGAGAAGGTATGTAATGAAACTGGGTTTAATTATATTTTATGACTAGCTCTCTAAAGTCTATGTTAATTCCATTCTTTGCTATTTCAAATATTTTCAGTGGAATCTCTTCAATAAATACTACTGATGTGACTTTATATTGATCAAAATTTTGTATTCTTTCTCATTTCTTTCTTCATTTGTGATGTTTTGAGAATTGCCAAATCTTGGATAAATGATGATAGAATCTGAGTGTGACGTAAATATTTAATATTTTCAAATTAGAAGTTTGTATACAAATATATAATCTTAATTAATCATCAGTCATCAAATCAATAAGCAGTATTGAATAGAGTTTGACTGAAATTTTTTTAAATATTAGAGATGAGAAAATGTTCATCTATTAAGCTAGTACAAAATATTGAAAAGTTTTTCCCAAGATCAAATGTACTGTATTATTCTCATTCAACTACAACAATTTTTTTTTTATTTAAAAAAAATTACAACATTTTTTTCTCTTTTCCAGCGCCAAAAATCAGTCCCTGAATAAAAAAAAAATGTTGGAATAGCATCTTCACCCAACGAAAAAAATCATCAGGATCGTTGGTTGAGAAACTTGTCAATGAAATAGAAATGAGTCGAACAAATATAGTTTTTGCTATGATAACGTTGAGAGATATTGACTTAGTGATATCAAAACCCCACTAAATTAAAATTAGAAACTTTTTGGTTATACAAACCCCTTATTCTTAAAGACTAAAACCCTTTAAATTCAAATCAAGGAAGAATTATAGTATGGATTACCTTAACTATCAAAGATTGTAAGGTAAGGATAACTAATTCAAACCCAAGGTTGAACACTCAACAAACAAGCCTCATTAAGTTTTACTCTGGATATTGAAAACAAAGGTGATGCAAATTAAAGGTTTGAAATTCAATTGAAAGAACTCTTAGGGCAATTGATTTCGTCAATTTAGTTTAGGATTAATTAAAGGGAATGAATTGTAATGTGCAATTATTTTATAAGTCTAAGAATCGTAAATCACAACTATCTCTCCCGAGCATAATTGATTCTCATGCATATAATTAACTTGATATCTCTATCTAAGTTCATTAACATGCAAAATTTTTAGTTATTTTGACAACTTCTAAAGTTATTCTAAATCTCCTGATCTTAGAATTTCTACTTTAGTCATGCAATTTTAAGAAAGTCTACGCTAAATCCTCTCTCCCGAGCAAGATTCAACACTTAGATCATTCAACTAGTGGACAATTAATTGAAAGCATTTAAACATATTTGCAATATAACATAAGTGCACAAAACATCCCAATGATCAATCCATAAACATAAACAACTACATCAATCCCTAAGAAACACGTCTAGCTACGCTCATACATGGCGTTACGATATAAAGCTAGATATGAAAAGGCCATTAAAGCTAACTAGAGGTAAGGAAAAGAAAGGAAAACTCTTGAATCCGTCGAAATCCGTCGAAACCGACACGTCCTCGTCACGATCTCCACGTCTTCAAGCTTTGGTTCTCACTCCTTAACCTTGTTTCAACTCCCACAGAAAGTCTCTGGTCGAAATTAGGGCTAAAATCTCTCAAATTAGACTCCCCTTGGCCGTGCAAGAAATTGTTGTATTCATAGAAAAATTGTCGACAACATCTCGACGTTGTCTTGTTGTCGCCAAAACAGAATAGGAAAAAAAAACTTGGCAATGTCGAGACGCTAGGGACAGCCTCTTTACCGCCCTGATTAGATCATAAAGTTATTTTCCTAGCGTCGAGACGCCAAGAAAAAACATGGAAGTGCATTAAATTGGTCAAATATTACTCAAAGACTAACTAAAATTAACCGGAGAAAATAACTCGCTATGCGCACTATCAAGCCTCCATAATTTAACAAGTTTGCAGCTCATTTATACTCAATATTTTTGCTTGATTGTAATATAGCCTCTTAACATTCTAAAGTAAAAATTACTAGCAAAAAAATGGAAACTTAAATTTCAAAGATTTAGTCAACAATAATTAAATATAAATCTACTCACTTCAAACAGCCACATGAAAATAAACATCATCTCACACTAATATATTTTCTTTATACAGTATACAAGACACATATACATCACGAGCATATAGCTCAACTAATTAAGTCATATATACTGAACTAAAATACGTACTTAGTCACGACTCGAACTCTTAGATATAGTAAAATCTTATGAATTACTTTACCTCCAAAAAAACATGGAGATGAAAACTTCATATATTAGGGGTGTAATTCATTGGATTTTAAATCTAAACTAATTGGGGATATGGGATTTGGTTGAGGTGGGTCTTCTAATCCAGCCCAACTTCATTAAGGCAAGACGACAAGCAGTGATTAGAACAGCCATGGAAGCAATAACGCCAGAAATCAGAAGCAAACCAGCGAAAGGTTCGGGTCCTAAACCCGACCCATTTGTATCATCGTCGTTTGAGGAGCAGTTGAAGGTAGAAAGCAATGTCGTCTTCAAATCCGGCAACTCCCTTTCTTCTATCAGCTCTGCGATCGACGCCGACACGTCCACCGTCAACGGAGACCCTTTCGGGAACGCCTGACGTCACCAAAAAACAAACAAAAAACGTCTTAGGCAAAGAATGTTTTTTGTTCGACTTTCGATTTGTGTCATGTACTTTAAAAGCTTACGAAACCCATGCCGACGAGCTTGAAGATGGTGAGTTTGGTGTAATCTTTGCAGTGTTTTGCGAGGAAAACTTTTGCATGGGGAGCGGACATGAAAGCCGCCTCAATCTCTCCAGTTTCCAAGGCGTTTGGGAAGAGGTCCACTGAAGGTATTTCTTTAACATTCTCTGGGCGAAACGACATGACATCGGACAGAGCTCTCTTCATTACAGAGCCTTTGTTGCATCCCACTGTCGCATTTCGGAGCTTCAAGGTTTCAATGTCTAAATACGATGGTTGGGACCTCGAGATTGTCATCATCGACGACAGACTCGCCGTGAAACTTGCTGTTACAATAAGGATCGTGAATAGCCAAGGCCCTAACACTAGTCGAGCCAATCCGCTCTTCACTGGTTCTCCTGCACCAAACATTATTCATAGTATAACAGGTAGGAATCCTACTTTCATTCAGACATATCTTAACTAAATTACTAATTTAGTTTTCGAATTTTAAGGATTATGAAGTCTATAAATTAAAAGAAGAAAATACATGATAGGTTTCTAAATTCAATTATCTATTGAACACAAAAATGAAAGTTTACGGGTATATGAGAATTTTTTTTTTTTTTAACATGAAAACCTATTGAACACAATCCTACAAGTTTAGGGTCTAAAGTCGCAATTTAATCCTTATTTTTTTAATGTTATTGGACTCTACATCATCATTCAAGTGAGGTTGAGCTGACAATAGATGAGAGTAACTATGCTATCTAGAAAATTTTCGTAAAGTTGAAAACTAATAGAAAGAATGACTTACTATGCAAATAAAAAATGACTGATACCGAGAACCATAGCATGTTTCCAATTCCCTCCAATGCATCGTTATGTTTACGCTCAACCAACCAAATTGCAGAGCTCACAAATATATGCATGGAGAACATGAGCAGCCACATTTTTGCAGTGAAAGCTCTCATGAAAAGCCATGATCGCGTCCACTTCAATGGCTTCTCCTTCACTATCATCACTGCTGCATTTTCCAAATATGGCTCAGAAAAATCCACGTACCTAAATCGATCTGCAAATATCCCAAAATCTCCCACAGCTGCATCCAACTCCTACATCATCCAAAACCCCCCCATTAAACCACAAAAAATTTTAAAACAAATTTGAAAACACAATTCTTAGCTGCATACTCGTGTATAGGTACCTTACTATATCCACCACCATTAAAATGTTGACAACCAAGAGAGAGAAAGGTAGAAAATGTGAAAGTCTTTTTCCTCTCCTAGTTGTCAACATTTTCCTATACATCACCGTTACAATATTACAACTAGGAGAATGAAAAAAAAATCTCATTTTTTACTTTGTCCTCTCTTAATTGCCAACATTTTAATAGTGATTAGGGGTATTCGGTCCAAAAAAAAGATCCAATCTAAGAATGGTGAACCCAAAGAGGCACCATCTTAAGGACCTCACATTGAAAAGATAGGTGGAGACCTAACAATTTATAAGATAGATGAGTCACTCCACTCATTGTCAATTGGTTTTGAGATGGAACCCCATGTAATCTAATAATACCTACCCTATGTAACTAAGTATTGTCCAATTCTAAATACTTTTGTGGTGTCTTCCATCTTTCTTACATTTGACAGTAGACAATATTTGGATGCATATAGGAATCTTTATAGGCATCACAATTAAAATATTGACAACTAAGAAAGAAAAACGTAGAAAATGAGAAATTAAAATTTTCTCTCGTAGTTAGTCAAACATTTTAATCATTGTGTGCAGGGAGATCTCTACGTACCATTATAAATGCAACCTTATATTTTTCTTTGACGAGGCAAAACTATCAATCACCGTGTGATGGTCTTTTCCAATAATTTCTAGTACTAAAATGAAAAAAAAAAAAAAAAAAAAAATCAATTTTGTTTTACCTTGTTGTAGACTTCTTTGAGCAAGTCATCGTAAGATTTATTGCGAGGAACGAACTCGTAGGGTAGCATTAAATTGGCTGCAACTTTCTGAAACACACTAATGGAGAAGCCGGAGAAATGAGGCCCATTTGGGCGATTGAAATCCACTCGCACGAATTCTTTGAAAGCAGCTGTTGTTGGAACCCCGATCTTCAATGGTTTCTTTCGGTGCCTAAAATCCCATCCCTTCAGAACCGTTTTAGCATTACCTGTCAATATTTAATCGTTCTAATTACATAATTAGTCGTTAATCATTCTATTGATAATGTCACATATGAAAGAGCTTCAGGGCTACACCAACCTGGCCAGAAGACTAAGCTCGATAAATTGACGTTATCATTTCGAATGCTTGGAAGGTGGGAAAATCCAAAACTTGGTGACCAAAATGCAATCTCTTTATAGCTTCTTCCAAAAACGTTAATGATTTGGAAAGTGGGTAAACTTGACAATATGCCATTCTTAAAGCTAACCGCTCCACTCACACCTTCAAATTTACTTTCCACAACTTTCTGCGGCCATTGATTTCCTTGCAACTCGTCCATGTTGGTGGCAATGGCCGTATATGCATCGTAAGCTCGAAGTGCAAAGATACTCGGGTCAGCTTGCCCTTCTTCTTCTGGGAATTCAGACATATAATTTCTCCGGAATTTGGTTTTGAATTTCTTGAAAGAATTTTTGGTTTCGTTAAAGTAGATCTTACAGCCAATGACGCCTTGTAAGTTGTGGAAATCAGAGGAATCTAAGGAATCAACAAGGTTGGCGATCTCATCAGCAACAATCCATACATACCCATTTTCCATCATGTTCAAGTTTCTTGCTTTTTTGAAGAGAAGGGTGGCCAACTCCATTGAAGATTTCACCAACACGAACACCCTATTGCTGTCACTGCTAAGGTTCATGAGCTTCTCTTCGGTGAGTAGTTTGGGATCTGATAAAGAGAAAGCTATGTGGTTTTCAATCTCTGAGTCGACATCTCGAAGTGAATCAGATAGGAGTTTTAGAATTGACATGTTGGTGGTGAAGTCTTCATTATTTCTATCCTCGTAGAGTGCAGTGACTCTTTGCCATCGGAATTCGCCAACAATAGCTGCAATGCACCTCATTTGGTGGGTGATATCGTTAGCCATTTGAAGAAATGATGATATCCGAATCGGCTTCGTCGGCGTTGGTACTAAGGAAGCTGAAGATAATGATATTATAGGGATATTCTTGGAAGCTTTATGAAGCGCAAAGATTGAAGATGCTTCCTCCCTTGTCAATGTTCCAAACATGGCTTTCACTTTCTTGTGAGTAATTAGATCCAAAGCTGTTATACAAGTAGAAAACTAAAAAAATGTTAACTAAAAGTTGGGAGGGAGGGAGAAATGTTAGAGAGAGCAAAATATTTGGAGGTAAAGAAAGTAAAATATATAGAGAGGGATAATTTTTTTTGGTTAAATTACAGCTTAAGGCCCCGTTTGGGGGTTGCGTTTACTAGCCTATTATGGGAGAATCTTAACCGCCTAAACTGTTTGGTAAAACAGATTATTAATTAATCTATCAAGAATCACTTTTTAGTTTCAAAAGCTCTTAGGCTTAATTTGGGATTGCGGTAGCTCCTAAAATAATTGCTTGTAACTTTGCTTTTAGAAAAATCAGCTTTAAAATGGAGTAAAATAGTGTTTGGTAAATTTCAATTTTAAATTAGAAAAAAACTAGTTCGTAAATTAATACTAAATTATTGGGATTTAATCATTGTTGTCTATTACAAAGTAAATTAGTGTTTGGTAAATTTCAACTTTATAGACGAAAAAGCAAATTGAGGTGTTTGGTAAATTAATATTTTAAATTATTGCAGCTTAACTATATTTTTTCAATAAATAAATTTAATTTTGATATTTAATTTCAAAATTTTAAAAGATAATTTCAAAATTATTTTAAGATAATTATTTTTTTAAACATATAAGAAAATTGTTCTAAGGGTAAAATACATTTTTGGTCCCTCATGTTTCGAGTCAGTTTCTAATAGGTCCCTACGTTTCAAAATCGGACAATCAAGTCTCTACTGTTCCGGAAATGTTTCTATTGAGTCCCTCTAGGGCTGACATGGCAATTTAAAATAATAAAATATTGATTTTTAATTAAAAATAATAATATTATAATAATAAAATAATAATAATATTTAAAAAATATAATAATAATAATTATTATTATTATTTTAAAAAAACTTTTCTCTCTCCTCTCTCTCTCCACCCCCGAAACTTCTTCCCCACCTTCCTCTTTCCCCCACCCTTCCGTCTCTTCTTCTCTCCTTCCTACCGTCGGAGCTCCTCCCCGCCGCCTTGACAAGGAAATAAACCTTTTTTTTTTAATTCCTTAAAATGATTTGGTTAAACAAAATTTTATCTTCGCCATTTCGATTTTCAAACAAATTCCAAATTTCGCTGTCGTCGGTCGGAACCGGAGATTTGAGTGACTAAAGAAAGAGTAAAAGAAGAAGGCAATTTCGATTTTGATCTCCTCAATTTCAACGCCCCTCTTCTTCTCCGACGAAATCATGAAGGCAATTTTACATTCGTCGTTGGATTATTGGCCACCATTGCCGGAAAACTTCCTCAGAGTGTCAGCAAGGTCCACCAAAATCCCATCCCCACATCTTCAATTCACAAATCCACAAAACCCTTCAAATTCTAGACTCCCAATTCCCCGTTTCTCCATCGATTCATCAAAAACCCCAACCCCAGTAACCGCTGTCGGGCTGCCGTCGTTGGTGGTGGTCGGATCGGCCAATGTCGACATCTACGTGGAGATCGACCGGCTGCCGGAGGAGGGCGAGACGATCTCCGCCAGGAACGGTCAGACTCTGGCCGGCGGCAAGGGGGCCAATCAGGTCTGCTGCGGCGGCAAGCTCGAGTACCCGACTTACTTTGTGGGTCAGGTCGGTGAGGATGCTCATGGGAAGTTGATCACGACGGCGCTTGAGGACGGCGGAGTCCGGCTTGATCATTTGGCTATTGTGGCGGCGGCGCCGACGGGACACGCGGTGGTGATGTTGCAGTTCGGTGGGCAGAATTCTATCATCATTGTTGGTGGAGCTAATATGAATTGTTGGCCTGAGGTGTTGTCTGATGGTGATTTGGAGGTTATAAGAAATTTCGGTTGTGGTTTTATTTCCTTGTCAAGGCGGCGGGGAGGAGCTCCGGCGGTAGGAAGGAGAGAAGAAGAGAGGGAAGGGTGGGGGAAAGAGGAAGGTGGGGGAGAAGTTTCGGGAGTGGAGAGAGAGAGAGGAGAGAGAAAAGTTTTTTTTAATAATAATAATTATTATTATTATTATATATTTTTAATATTATTATTATTTTATTATTATAATATTATTATTTTTAATTAAAAATCAATATTTAATTATTTTAAATTGCCACGTCAGCCTTAGAGGGACTCAATAGAAACATTTCCGGAACAGTAGGGACTTGATTGTCCGATTTTGAAACGTAGGGACCTATTAGAAACTGACTCGAAACATGAGGGACCAAAAAGGTATTTTACCCTTGTTTTAAACTTGATATGATTTAAAATATTATCTTATGTTTTTTAACCCAGATGTTTTTATATTTTGCTAAGAAATAAATTTTGCTAGTATTGGAAAAAATATTATTTCAATTTAAGTAAAAATAAAAACAAATAATTTCAAATGGGTATAAAATAATAAAATAAAAATATGTTAATTTTTTTTAAAAAAAAATGACTCACATAAATCAAGTCTAAACATAGTAGAGAGAAATAAATAGTTAGGTACAGATTAGATTCTTAGGGAAACTAAACGGAAAAGCTACAATTATTGGATTTTGCAAATGAACAAACGCTAAAAACAGTTATGATTTTTTTTTAATCACTTCAACCGCCCCCAAAATCATCGCCAAACGCACCCTTAAGCCTAAGTCCCTCAACTTTCAGGTATATGGTCTATTTGGTTCCCATTTTTTTAAAAAAAATTATCTAAAAAGTCAGAAAAATTTCAATTTTGTGTTCAATAGATATCTAAACTTTCAAAAAAATAATAATAATATAGGTCCTTAAACTTTCAATTTTGTGTCCTATGAGTCCATGAATTTTCAATTTTCTGTCTAATTCATCATTGATCTATTCGACATATTTTAAAATTCATGAACTTACTTTATACAAAATTGAAAGTTTATGATCTCATTAGACATAACATTTAATTTTATATCTAACAGATCAATTATTTTTTTTAAAAAAAAAATTGAATAAATTGGAGATGTATTAAACAAAAAATTGAAATTAAAGTTCAATGGGTTGTTAGATATATTTTTAAAGTTCAAAGATCTATTAGATATAAAATTGAAAGTTAAGAGATGTGTTAGACGCTTTTTAAAGTTCAGGAACCAAATAAACACAAACATAAAAGTTGAGGACTGTATTTGTGATTTAACCTATTTTTTAAGAGAAAAATTAGAAAGAGTAGATCTGGAGAGATAGACAAAAAGATTTTAGAGAGAAACATGAGAGGAAGACAAAAAAAAAATGTTAGAGAGAGAAAAGTTAAAGAGTGAGAGATATGTTAGATGAAGAATATTTGTTAGAGGACGAGTAGAAATAAATGTTAGTGGGAGAAATTTGGGGATAAGAAATAAATTTGCTAGGCTTTAGGGATCATGCTCCAATTGGGTAGACATGATTATGGATTGGATTTGTAATAGGGTCAGAATATGACCGTCTTTCTTTTGCCCGTGTGGCGTAATAACATTATTGTCTTTATTTTCAAAAAAAAATAAATAAATAAATTTTAGAGGGAGAAACATCAAGAAGAAGAAGAAAAAAATTAGAAAGAGAAAATTCATATAGTTAGAGTAAAAATGAAAAAGACAAAATAGAGAAAGCTTTAAGTTATACATAGGAGAAATGTTGGACAGAAATTCCAAAAAGATAATGTTGAGGATCTCCATTGAAAAAATGAATGGAGATCATCTCACAATTTATAAGATATATGAGATCTTTATTATTTCGAATGGTGAATTAATTTAGAAAGTGAAAATACTGTAAGAGATGTTTTTCTTAGTTCACTCACATTCTGGGGTGAGGATTCGAATCTCTGACCTATTAATCGAGAAAGTAAATGTCAATCATCTCATAACTCTTTCGCCAAAAATTTGAGAGATGTAGTAGAAAAGTAATAGAAAGAAAACTAATAAAGAAATGAGAATTTGGGCGGTAAGAGTTTGGAGAGAGAACAATTATTAGAAAGAAAAAGAAAGAAAAAATGTGGGAAAATATAAGTCAAAAGGAAAAAGAAAATAGTAATTATTAAAAACAAGAAATTGATAAACAGAAGTCTTTTTTCTTAAATTTACTCAAAATTGTTTTCAAAAAATAGAAAATAAAAAAATATTTTTTTTTCAAACAATCCTGTTTTTTTCAATATTAAAGAGAAAAAAGAAAACAGAAAATGAAAGGATAATCATATATCTTCTAATTTTTTGATAAATATTTATTTAGAAAAAAATCTCTAAATTCTTTAAATGCATCTGTTCTCTTTTGGCCAAATTATTAGGTGCTCTTAATATGGAGAGATTCCCTCTTCAAGATCGTCTGGATGTATATCTTCAAGACGTCTAGATGTATATCTTCAAATTTGTTTGTTCCTAATAATCATTGGATACAAAGTCGAAATACTTCTACAATTTCTCCCTCTAAAATCTAAGCGTAGAAATCTACCCTACTCATCCATTCCTAGTTCCCATCATCTATCAAAAACTCAACGTTGGGCAATAGGACCTTCCTACTCCCAAATCAGCAGAAAAGTATCGTTTGGCTAGAGATGGTCGATCTTACCAGTAGCGGTTGCCTGAGCGGAGTTCTCCGGCGAATCGACGAGGAGGAGCTCCACCTTGTGGCATGAATTAGAAAAATGATAATGATAATGTCGTCTGAAAGCCATTTGAATGGCCACGATCTGTTCCCTCCCCACCCTTGAGCTATTATCAGCAATAACTCCCATCTTCACCACTCCTTTTGGGTCGTCGGCGGAACATCTCAACTGGATTTCCTTGGTCTCAGCTTCTGATGGTGAGCCGTACAGCAGGAGAAACCCAACGAAGAAATAGAAGAAGCAAAAATCTCTAAACATATTCATTTTTCTTTTTCAGGTTTTGAGGATGAAATGATTTATGTAAGAGATGTTATCCTCTGAGGAATTATATTTCGCATTCGGACTTTTTGAGGGGAGAGTGAGAGGGTGGGAGTTGAATTTATTCATATTTATGGCACTTCTTTCCCTACCATTAAAGCTTTTAACTCTAAACTTGCGGAGGAGGGACAAGGAAGGAGGGAGAACTTTTCCCTTTTTCTCTCTCTTTTTTTTTTTTTTGGTTATATATATTTTTAATTAAAAGTTAAGATAATATTTGGATTTGAAAATATATATATATGTATTCTGCTCCATAATCATTTCGTTTTTTGTTTTTGTTTTTATTTAACAAAAACAGGTTTGATAACCATTTCTGTTTTTTGTTTTTTGTTTTTTTAAAACGTTTTTGAAATTCTAAAAGCATATTTCAAAAAAAAAAAAAAAAAAAAAAAGTTTTTAAAAACAGATTTCTGTTTTTTCAAAAACTCACTTTTCATCTAAGACTTATTTTTCTCTTCTTTTGTCTATCTCTCTTCAACAAATTCTTTTTTCGATTTTTTTTTTCTCTAAAATGTTTTTCTCTCTATAAAATTTCTTTTTCTCTCTCAATTTTTTTTCTCTATAACTTATGTATTTCTAAAAATTTATCAATAACTTTTCTCTCCTTAATTAAACATATTCTAATTTTTCTTTTGAAAAACAAATCTCCAAAATTTTCTATCGCTAAAAATGTTCTTTATTTTTCTAACTATCGTTATTTCTTTAGCATATCTTTTACCCTTAATCTTATATCTCTCTAAATTTTCTCTTTTTATTAAATTTTTTTATCTATAATTTATCGTTTTTACTCTAACTTTTTTTTCTATTTTTTCTCTAACTAATATCTTTTCTCGAGTCTAACTAAGATTCTCTCCCTAAACATTTTCTTTCACCTCTCTAAATTTTCTATGTTTAACTTTTCTCTCGTCTTTTCAAAAAAAAAAAAAAATCTCTCGAAAACATTTATATCTGTGTCTCTAAATTTTTATTTCAACATCTCTACATATTTTTCTCTCTCTAAAACATCTTTTCATCTTTCTAATTTTTTAAAAAAATGAAAACAAAAAACGGTTATCAAACAAGGTTGGTTTTCTGTTTTTTAAAAACAGAAAATAAAAAACAGTTATCAAACATATATGGTTTTTGTTTTTAAAAAATAGAAAACCAAAAACTGAAATGGTTATCAAATGGGGCCTTAGATTAACCATTTAAAAAACCAAATGGTTTTTAGTTTTTTGTTTTCTATTTTTTAAAATTACTATGTTTACTGTTAGCCAAATTTTAAAAACAAAACCAAGGTTATAAAAACTATTTTTTTTCAAAATTTGACTTGGTTTTTTAAAATCGTTTTTAAAAAATATGGAATAAAGCAAGAAAATTATAGTGAAATGCAAGGTTTATAAGTTTAATTTAGAAAACAGAAGATCAAAAACAAAATGCTTATTAGAGGGGACTGTTGAACGTTAAAGAAATATTTGCTCCCACCAATTTTAAAATTAAAATTCGTCTAAAGTTAAGTTTTCGGGAATAGGTGTATTTGATCCTTTAGGCCTTATTTGATAACCATTTTGTTTTTGGTTTTTTGTTTTTGAAAACTAAACCTATAAACACTATTTTTACCCATGAGCTTCCTTGTTTTTTATGTACATCATTTCCCATGTTTTAAAAAACCAAGCCAAATTTTGAAAACAAAAAAAAAGAAAAAAAAGTTTTCAAACATTTGTCTTTGTTTTTGGAATTTGGCTAGGAACTCAAATGTCTCCTTAACAAAAATGAAAACCATGGTAGGAAGATTGAGAGAAAACAAGCACAATTTTCAAAAACCAAAAACCAAAAACAAAATAGTTATCAAATGGGGCCTTAGTTTTCAAAATTGACCTTTTCAGTCTCTAAGTTTTGACAAATAGATTTAAGAAGGTCCCTAAGTTTTCAAAATATATCTTTTTAGTTCCTGAGTTTTGAGAAATAGGTTTAAATGTCTCTCATATTATTTTTTTCAAATTTTTAATTAATTTTTACAATTTTTAAAAATAATTTTTATAGGGGCAGTTGCATAGATGGAAAATTGAACCAAATTAATAGCAAATATAGCATAGTTGCAAACTAATTGCAAATATAGCAAAATTAATTGTATAAGACCAAAAAGCTGTTGTCAGATTCTATCTGTGTCTATCACTGATAGACTCTTATTATTCAAAGTATATTAGTGTCTATCGCTGATAGACTTCGATTAATCAAAATCTATCAGTGACTATCACTGATAGATTTTGATTAACCAGAGTTTATCAGCGATAGACACTGATAGACTCTGAATAATTGGAGGCTATCAGTAGACTGATAGATTCTGATTAATCAGAGTCTATCTCTGATAATCGAAGTCTATCAGATAGATTGTAATTAATCAGAGTCTATAAGTGTCTATCAGTAATGTTGTAGGTAATTCTAGACCACTCTAATGCACAAGGAGCTGACGAGGACAACCGTCGGGTAGAGACAGGACCAGAAAACCGACCCAGAGGAAGACCAGACCAAAGGGTCGGGCCAACTTGGCCCAACCCATATGGTCGGCCTCACCCCGAGGCCGAGGCCGAGCTTGTTCGCCTCTGTTCGGTCCCTGCAGCCTCTGGTCGCCCCGGTTCTGTCTGGTTCGTCCCGAAAAACGCCTTCGAATTCCTAAAAACCCTAGGAGCATGAGTAGGTATTTAAACCACTCTTCGTCACTGAAGAAGGGATCCCGAACTCTATTCTCTACTCTTTCCTCTTGTTCTCTTGTTCTCCTTTTTCCGCTTTCTGACTCAAGCATCGGAGGCAGTGTGGCTAGCACCACACCAGTGTGTAGGTTCTCTGTCTTGCAGGTCACATCTTCCCCCCTCTCAAACAAATTTACCGTTGGTGGCATGTGAAGGTTCAGGTGAGTTCCTCCCGACCAAATCTGACCATCAACAAGTAATATACTCGGATAAATTTTGCTATATTTGCACTTTTTTTTACATTTGCTATATTTGCTATTAATTTGGTCCAATTTGCCACCGACTGCAATTATCCTTTTTTATATTACAAAAATATATATTTTCTCTCTCCTCTCCCCTCCGTCCACCTCCCTTTCCCTATCTGGTTTATCTAGTCACGTGGGAATAAGTTCTAGTTAGATTTTGGCATTTTTACTATTGTTTTTAGGGACTTTTTTTTTTTACCTATTTTAAATTTGTGGCTATGCTTTGGCATTTTCATGATTGTGATTGGGCATTTATGTGTATTTGAGTATTTTATTAGTTGGAGCTTGTGTAGGTTGGTTAGTGAGCAAATTCCTAATTTAGTTTTTGAGGAGCTGAAAAGTTCACAATTTACTCAAGTTTAGGGTTTTGGTGTTTTATTCACAACTAAATTATTTTCATGTTACCTAATTTCCTTTGCATCTTTGATAATATTATCCCATCTAAAAACTAAATATAACAATCCTTGATCCATCTAATAATAATATTTTCATACGTCCATTATTGTAATATTTATTCTCAACTTTCAAACCAAATGACGATTGGATAAATCTATAACCGTACCATTTTGAAGATTCAAAGTATATCATAAACTAATCAATCAAAAGAGAGATTCAAATTGAATAAACAAATATAGAATAAAATTCATTTTTGTAAGTATTTTTAATTCGTTCAAGATATTTGACAAGTAATCCTTCGCTAATTCCTCGAAGGAACCAAACAATTTCTCAAATACATCTTTGAAAGTAGATAAGATTCATTCACTCATGGGTTTCTTGGTTGAAAAGGAATGGCTTTCAATTTAATTCTAAAAAAAAACCCAATAAAAATGGGCACAACCCATGACACAAGATGGTTGGATAATAATAGGTATTGGTCAATTGGATTTTCTGAATCTCTATTGTTGCTAAACATACATTACATTAATTGCATGCGAGCAAAAATTCTAACCCTTTAAAAGGGTAGTCGAATAACAACAATTACATTTTCAATTCATTTGTAACCATACGTTTAAATGGTTGCTCTATAATAATAGTTCAATAAAGATTCGAAAATCTATATACATCACTACTAGAAAAATGGCTTTTAATGACGGACGGAAAAAAATTCGCGGAGCTTTTAATGACGGACGAAAAACGCGCGGCTTTTTAACGTCGGACGCGTGTTTTTAAAAAATTTTGGACTTTTAATGACGGGCATTGCCCGTCATTAAAAGACATTTTTAATTGTCCGTCATTAAAAGTGGTTTTTTTATTTTTAAAAACGATACATTTTTTAAATGAAATTTCTCTCTCCCCGACCTGAACTTTCTCTCTCCCTGAAAAAACCCTAACACTCTTTTCCCTCATGTGCCTCTTTCTCCTTCCTCTCGATCTCCATCTCGTCATCAACATGGGAAACCCCTCAACCTCATCGTCGATGGCTTCTTGAAGATGAGATTCGTAATACTTCCTTCTCTTTTTCTTTTTCTAAATTTTTTCTGTTTGTTCTTCGTTCGTCAAGCTTGACATCCAAATGGTTTATGTTTTGTTCCTTTTTTTTTAGGTCGCGACCACCCGAGCAGCTGCTGAGGATGCGTATTGTGTCGTCAGAAAAGGTTTTGTTCCTTGGCCTTTCGTTTTGGTCTCTCTCTCCAGTCCCCGCTTCTGAGATTTCCATTTCCCTCACATTTCTTCCTTTCAATTCCTTTTCAAATTTCTCCAATTTCTTCTCCCATTCTTCGATTCGCTAGATCTTGTTTCAGATCCATGGATCTTTGCTAGCTCCAGCATTATATCTTCCTCTTTTATTGCTGATCGTTTACATTGCTTCTTCAATCTCGCGCCTCGAATCTATGGTCACACGGTTCTGTTTTTCATGAGTTTCTGTTTAGTTGCACACTTTTTGAGGTGAGTGAGTGTGTTGGAGTGGTTTTGTTTGTTTTTTTAGCATCTTTTGGTGGAAGAAGAGATGGAATGGTTCATTGTGGTGATGAATCTTTTCGTTTTTGTGTGTTTGATGTTTGGAGAGGAAATTTTAGTGTAGGTTTCTAGTGGTTTCTTTCTTCCTTTTTTTACTACGGTTTTTTTTTATCATCCTTTTTTTACTACGGTTGAACGAAAAGGTAGATGTCTTTTTTTTTTTTTTATTCTGTGCTTTTATTTTGAGATGGATTGATTTGGCGCATGTTTAGTGTACGATTAGATCGACTTGAAATGGTGTTTTTCATTTGATTTATATGCTTGAATCTGGATAATGGAATGAGAATGGTGCAATTCTTATTTTCTACATCAATTTGATGTTTCACTTTTATTAACATTATTATTTCTTACCGATACTCTACTGTAATATCGGAAATCCTCAGTCTCTCAGTTAGGAGCCAATAACTTTCTTCCGTGAGGTTTGCTTGCTCTTTTTCACAATAAACATTGTCCAACGGTTTTACAGTGGATGAAAAAATTAATGTTTCTGATTCTTAGGTTTCTTGCATTGTGTGATCATCCTTCCATTTTATTTATATTTTTGTTAGCTGCAAGTTTAATTTTGAATTATATGCTTAAATGAATTTTAGAAGTTTCAATTCTAAATACTTTTATCTCATTAGTTGAGTGGTGGTTACAGAAATTCATATATATATTTGATAAGAGAAAGACCATTTTCTGTTGAGATGAATGAAAGAATACAAAGGAGGCCCTAGCAGGACAAGCCAAAAGTGTGGGATTACACACACACAACTAACAAAAAAGAACCTGAACTCTTTCCTTCGAATGGAAGGATCTTGAATAAAATGAACTAGTTTTGTGTCATTTCATTGTTTGTTTTGAACTTCCCCCATCTTAAACACATAATCTGATAAGCAATTGCATATTTTCGTTGAGTTGAGAGTTCTCTAGTTGGAAGTCTCTTATTTGCAGAATTTTCTTTTAGAAATAGGAATTTGCACGCTTGTTCTCTGGTCCAGCAACTTTAAACCTATGAAGCAGAAATTATTCAAGTCTGTAAAGTTTAACTTGTTGAAGAATGAATTCGTTGTTCATTGCTTGTGTCAATGAATTGTTCCACTTTTAAAACATAAATCAAATTCTAGAGGAGTTATCATTCAATTTAGAAACGAGGAAGAGAGCAGAGTCATGTGTTGTAGCTTTACCAAATGGAACTACTTCTAGAATACGTTTTATATTAGGTGATTCAGTGATTCTAAATTCTAAGAGGCAAGTGATATTGGTTATTTGATTTCATGTTAAGTTATTTTGAAGGTTTGTGTTTATATATTGTTCTATGTAATGCTTATAAAATTATACTGAATTAAACTAAACTGGTTTTGTTAGGTTGTTCATGGAGGTGGAAAAATTGTACTGAAGGGTCTTTAGTTTGGATTGGCTGCAAATCTTGTTGGGATGTTACCGTGAGTGTTCCTAACTCCAGATATTTTTCATCATCTCCTTTGCTAGAATGTTGGATAAATGTATCATATCTTCCAATTTAAGAACTCTCATTGCTTTTGATTGAAACTTGTCTCTTATTTTAAAAAAAGTTGTTTGATATTGCAGTTAGCTAAACATATGTTGAATCCTATTTGTCTGTGTTAATATTATTCTTAGTTGATCTAGTTAGTTTTCACGATCCAGTTTGGTAAGTGGTTGGATGGAGGTGGGTAAATGTTAACACAAGTTTTGATATGTTTCCTAATTGGTGAGGATTTTCTTTGTTATTAAGCTAATTTAATGAGCAATTAAACTTTGGGACCTTCGAGGGCAAAAGAGATTTTGTACAATGTGGGAGCAATATTGTCGTGGCGTGACTACAATTGTGTAAGTATCTCAAGTCTCTAACCTTTTATCCATTTTAGCTAGACTTATTACTTTAGCTTACAATATGTGGTTGATTGTTTATCTTTATTTAACTTTGTTTACTGCTCTCAAGGTCACAAGAAATTGTCTTTACCTGTTTTCTTAACGTAGGATGCTAGTATATGAATATGTGAACAATGGAAATATGTGGTTGATTGTTTAGATTTAAGATTGTGCTTGATGCAAGATCTAACTTGCTTAGTTTTAGGATATTTGGGGTCTTGTTGTGAACTTAATTAAAGTGTTGAGGCTGTAGTTGGGTGACTGTTTTCATATAGAAGTGTGTTTCTCTTGTTTAACAGGTTTAAAAATTTTTGGGTTAGTCATATGTATGTCGTTATGCTGTCGAAATTTTTGGAGCAACCGGTTAAAATTATGATAGAAACTTTAGTAATGTGTATTTTATTGAGATACTCATCGAGATTGGTTTTTTTTTTTTGGTGTGTGTATTTTATTGTTAACTAAATTTGTTATTCATAGGTTCTTCAAGTTGTTGGACATATGTTTGTTATGTGAATTCTTGTTCTGGTTGTATCGAACCTAATTATAATTTGTTTTTCTTAGGTTCTTCAAGTTTGATGTACAAGCAAGATTATGGTGACAAGAATGAAAGCGACATGTACGATAATTTTTGTTTTTTAGTGTAGGTGTAGACTTTAAATCATAGGTGTTTAGTAATTTTGAGGCTTTTAAGTGTAAGTGTTTGTAATTTTATTTTTATATCAAACTTATATGAATAAAAATTGTATGAACAAATTTGGTTCATTGGCCTATTGGAATGAAATTTGACAAATATTTGATTTCTATACAATTTTGCATATTTAAAATTAAGATTACTTTCTTTAACAAATGAAGAAAATATTGCTGGTTTCCATCGGGCAACCAACAAATTTTTTTATTAAATTATGAACAAAATAATGACGGGCAATGCCTGTCATAAAAAATTACATTTAATGACGGACATTTGGTTCGCTAAAACTCTTTTAATGACGGACTTTTCATGACGGACGACTTTTAATGACGGACAATGCCCGTCATTAAAGATCTAGTTGGTTGGAAAATATCCTTTAATGACGAACTTTTGATGACGGACGGCTTTTCATGACAGGCATTGACCGTCATGAAAAACGTCTGTCATTGTAACTTGTTATGACGGACAGTTTTTTATGACGGGCATTGCCCGTCATTAAAAGTCGCCCGTCATAACAAGTTATGACGACACTCGTATAGACGACGGACGTGCGCCCGTCATGAAAAGTTTTTAATGACGGCCATTGCCCGTCATTAAAAGTGATTTTTGTAGTAGTGCATCCAAATAATTATTAGATAACAATTTAAAATGCTTTTTTATAATTTCATGAATTTAATGGTATAAAACTATGAATTATATTGTGGTTTCTTCCCTCCAATAAATTTTCTATTAAATTGTCATTGCAATTTTATTAGCATTAAGTTGTAGCTATTTTTCCAACAATAATTTAATTTCTTTGCATAATTATTGTTTTTATTTTTTATTAATTTAATGGTGAGTTTGGCTTTGGTTTTTTTGAAAGAATTGAAAGTTAATTTTATATTATATTATAAATTAAAAGTAAAAGATAAAAGAACAAAAGAGCACAAGAGTGAGAGACAAGAATCGATCACTAAATTGTCTTGTCTTCTATATTCAAGGATAATTAAGGCTCTTCCATGACTAATATTTATAAATTACAAATAAATGAGTAACGAAAATCTTAATAAATTGAGAATTTTATTATAATTCGAAGATCCTTGAATTAATAAAAATTACTAGTCATAAAATTTTAACTAATTAAACATATGTCCGAAATTTCTTATACAGTAATTGAAATTATTAACCAAGTATTTGGTATTTTTCTTTGTTTGAGTTTTATCCCAAAATCTAAGTTTCTAGACTTCTCTTCTTTTAATTTTGGTTTTGTTGATGGTGAAATTTGGTCGGAAAGACTCACCTGACCTTCACGTGCCACCAACGGTAAAATTTGTAGATGAGGGGGAAGACGTGGCCTGCAAAACGGTAAACCTACACATCGGTGTGGTGCTAGCCACATCGCCTCCGATGCTTAAGTGAGAAAACGGAAGGAGGAGAGCTAGAGAGCAGGAGAGAGAGAATTGAGTTCGGGTCCCCAACTTCAGTGACGAAGAAATGTATAAATACTTGTTCATACTCCTAGGGTTTTTAGGAATTTAGAGGCGTTTCGGGATGAACCAGGCGAAACCGGGGTGGCTAGAGACATCAAGGACCGAGAGGAGGTGACCAAGCTCA
Source organism: Luffa acutangula (assembly GCA_036850905.1). Taxonomy (NCBI): domain Eukaryota; kingdom Viridiplantae; phylum Streptophyta; class Magnoliopsida; order Cucurbitales; family Cucurbitaceae; genus Luffa; species Luffa acutangula. The sequence goes on along the minus strand of CM072092.1, from coordinate 2,600,802 downwards.
ACCTGCGCAAGCGGGCCAAATGGTCGACCTCGGCCTTAGACCATATGGGTCGGGCCAAGTTGGCCCGGCCCTTTGGTCGGTTCTTCCTCTGGGTCGGTCTCCTAGTCCTATTTTCGCCTGGATGTCCTCGTCAGCTCCTTGTGCATCGGGGTGGTCTAAAATTACCTATAACAGGTTTTATTAAGAGAAAGAATCTAAGAATTCGACCAGATGCGTGTAGTTTGATGTTACTATTCTACTAAAGTTAGTCATTATATCCTTGTTGAAACCATCACCATAGTCTACTAACCACTCGTGTAAAACAAATAATTATTTAGTGTTTTGGGAGTGTGTCTCAACTACCAATTATCATTTGGTTTATTTATGTTTTATGTAATTTTATTATTACAAAATCTATATAGTAATATTTACCATATAATTATTTGTAGTTAGTTGCATTATTTGTTAATGTGCAATACTTTCTATATAAGTGCATTTCTCCTCTCTTTCAAAAAAAAAAAAAAAAAAAAAAAAAAAAAAAAAAAAAAAAAGTGCATTTCTCCATACATGTATTACTATCTTATATGATGAACTAAAAATAAAAAAAAAAAAAAGCTTACTTAATGAACTATTGTCCTTTGTCCACAAAAAAAGCACATTCGATGGAATATCCCCTCCAACTTGACTTACAAGTTTTCAACGTTGACTTGAATTATTATTTTTATTATTATTTTGACAACATGTGGGTTGGGAGACTCGAACTATAGACCTTTTGATTATTAGTACAAGTTTTATGTCAGTTGAACTACACTCATGTTGGCGTTGACTTGAATTACCTGTTGCAGCCAAACATATTCCAAAAGCAAACATTTTGTTTTTGGATTTTGAAAATTAAGTATATTTTCTCTAAATTTTCTTTTATATATATATATATATATATATATATATATATATATATATTGTTAAAAACACATTTGAATTTGTAGCTAAATTTAAAAAACAAAAGTAAATTTTTTAAAATACTTCTTTTTAGTTTTCAAAACTTGACTTGATTTTTAAAAACATTGAAAGGAAGGTAGATAATCAAACCGATGTGGAAAGTAGTGTTTTGTAAGCTTAAATTTTCAAAAACCAAATGGTTATCAAATGGGACCTGATTTTTTTTTTTTAATAAAATTAAACTTATAAACACAACTTCTAAACTTATAAAATTTCATTGCTATGTTATCTACCTAACTTCTTTTCATGTTTTCAAAAATCAATTCAAATTTTGAAAGTTAAAAAATATATATATAGTTTTCAAAATACTTGTTTTTTGTTTTTGTAATTTGACTTAGAATTCAAATGTCTTATTAGGAAAGAAATTGAGAGAAAACAAGTATAATTTTCAAATACCAAAAACCAAAAACCAAGGTCCCGTTTGATAACCATTCCGTTTTTTGTTTTTGGTTTTTGGTTTTCGAAAAATATGCTTGTTTTCTATTAATTTCTTTATCATGGTTTTCGTCTATGTTAAAAATACATTGGAATTCTTAGCCAAATTCAAAAAACAAAAACAACTTTTTGAAAACAACTTTGTTTTTTTATTTTCAAAACATGAGTTGGTTTTTGATATGGAAAGAATGTAAGTACAAAACAAGGAAGCTTATGGGAAAAAGTAGTGGTTGTAGGTTTAATTTTCAAAAACCAAAAACAAAAAACGAAATGGTTATCAAACGGGGTACAAGTGGTTTGAAACAAAATTGAGTAATTTTAATAGTAATTTGAATAATAATTTGAATATTTAAGTGGAACTAATTTTAGTTGAAAAAATCAAACCTTCTTGACTTGACTTGCATAAGCATACAAATTTGGACGTTTAATGAAATGTAGTAGAGTTCTAAGTTTTTTCCATGGGGCGGCCGGCTGAAATTAAAGTTTTCTCAGTCATGCGGCGGCTGCCTTCATATTCTCAAGCATCCTTGGGACCATCTTCATCTTTCTCCAATCATCACGGAATCGATTCAGACGAATTGCTCCAAGTTTTTTTCCTTCACCAAGTTGTCATATTAAAGGAACTTACAAATGACTTTCCTTTTTAGTTATAACACTTTAAACTTTGGTGTTCTAACCCTAATTAAATAGAGGTACAATGATTTCAATTTCCAAACTATTGTTATGCATATTCCTCAATTTCTTAGATATTGACGGAAGAACAACCAAACAAACAAGGACTAATTTGTATAGAAAAAATCCATTGAAAGTTTGAATTTTAAAAACTTATAATAGCTTCTTTTTTTTTTCTGAAAAGAGAATACTTTATTGAAGAGCATGTGAGAAACATGCAAAGAGTGCTACATGAAAGCTTTCTAATTTAAGGCGATATGGGAAGCACAATAATTTGAAAACGCTTTAGAAGTAGTCGATCAAAGGGTTGCTAAAGCCAAAATATCATCCCATATGGTTAACAAAGGGCGTGCTTTGTCCTAAAAAATTGCGAGAATTCTGCTCAATATGGCCAATTAAACAGAGAACATTATTCTTGTCATATTGTATTTGATCTGTTTGTACATACATGTGCATTACTCTACTAAACAAAAATACTTTTGCTCGTGATAATTAAAAAGTACCACTAAATACATCTGCATATTTTATGAATAATATTACAATAGGGTTGGTGTGGATTGTGAATGTGTCAACTAATCCTCTTGGTTGTTGTGCTACTTTAAGGTAAGGTCTTTTCTAGGCTACATTTGGGCTTTTGAATCCAGCCCAGTTTCATTGTCATGAATTGAAGGCCCATATATAGCAAGACCAACAAAGCAATACAGCCACAAATTAAGAATAGGCCCATGAAAGGTCCAGGTCCTAAGCCCAGCCCATCTGCTTTGTTAGTTGAAGGACAGTGGGAGGCCAGTAGCTTTTGTTCCATTTCTGATGTATAGTTTGTTTCGGCTAAGTTGGCGATGGATTCAGAAACCATCGCAGCAAGAGCAGAGCCCTTCTGAAAAGCCTAAAATAGAATAGAACATAAATATAATAAATCCAATACTTGAGAGACTAAAATAAAAATCAAAGAGAAAGAAGTTAAACCACTATTTAATGTTCACACAATAAAATTAAACTCACAAAGCCAATCCCGCCGAGCTTGAAAGAGGAAACTGCTTTGGTGTAGCCTCTGCAATTTTTTGCGAGGAAAACTTCTGCATGGGGGCTTATGAAGAAAGCAGCCTTGATAGTATCATTCTTAAAAGCCTCTGGATAATCGTCTATGGAATTCATCTTCACAATTTTTGATGGCTCAAATTTCAGGGTATTTTTGAGAAAATTGTATATGAAAGATTCCGCGTTGCAGCCAACGGTGGCATTCATCTTCTTCAGCGTTTCAACGTCCAGCACCGACGGTTGAGACCAAGAGATTGTCATCATCGATGTCAGACTCGCTGAGAAACTCGTTGTCATCACTAGAATCGCAAACAACCACGGCCCCAGCACGAGCCGAGCCAACCCATTTTTCACGGGCTCTCCTGCATTATTAAAAGGATATACTTTAGTACATGTGATTAAAATCATTTTTATTATATTCAAAATCATTTTGAAACAATAACTTTCAAAATTCAAAATCAATTTTGATGATATGAAAATCACTCCCAACGTATTTAAATGATTTCAATGAAACCATAAACATTAGGGTTTAAAAGAAAGCATATAGATCTTACTGTGGATGTAAAAGATGATGGAAATTGAAAACCACAGCATGTTTCCAAAACCCTTCAACTCGTCGTTGTTTTGACGTTCAATTAGCCAAATAATGGAGGAAACAAAAAGATGCATTGTGGGTATTAACAGCCACACTTCAAAATCAAAAGCCTCCATGAACGCCCACCACTTCTTCCATTTCTCTTCCTTCTCCGTTACCACCATCACAATGTCCGTCTTTAAATACGCCACTGTGAAATCGACACGTCGGAATCGTTCTGCCAGTATTGTTATGTCCCCCACTGCTCCATCATATGTCTAATAACATATCAAATAGAATTGTTTAACAAATATTAAATACAACAATACTCGACTGCATATCGGTGTGTATCTCTTTACACAGTTTATTCAAATCTTGACAACTAAAGGAGAGAAGTATAGAAAATGAGAAAATTTTTCTATCTCTCACATAATTGCCAACATTTTAATGGCGGTGTGCAAAGAGATTTCCACCTACAAATATATAATAATTAGGAGTAATAGGAATCGTGTTACCTTGTTGTAGACTGCATCAATCATTTCATTATATGTCTTGTGAAAAGGAACAAAGTGGTAGGACATAGTAATATTATGCATAACGGCCTTAAACAGATCAATGGAAAATCCAGTGAAATTATTTATCGTCCCATTCAAATGGTAGTTCACATTTACAAATTCACGACACGCTCCCTGGTTTGGAACAGCAAATTTCAACCTTCTAATTTCTCCATAACCATCTAATTCTCTGGAAAAGGTTTGTGACAAATGTCTAACAGCCGCCACATTCTCCATAAACTCTAATTCTTTATTATTTGCCACCAAGCTTTCAGAAAAACCTAATTTGGGCGTCCAAAAAGCAACATCTTTTAAGCTTCCATCCACCACTTTAAGGATTTGAAAAGTTGGTGCTTGTGATATTAACATCCCATTCTTGAATCTCACCATTCCACTAAGCCCTTCGAAATTGCTCTCTAGAATTTTCTCCATCAGTTGATGAGAACTGAACTTTTCACCCAACTTTTCTATGGCTTTGGAGATGGCCCAAGATGCATCATAAGCTCGAACGGTGAAAATACTTGCTTTTATTGGCTCTTTATCTTGTGGATATTCTAAACTGTACATCTTCTCAAGCTTGGTTTCGAAGCTTTTGAAGGACTTTTTGGTGTCATCGAAATATGTTCGAAACCCAATAACTCCTTCCATTTTGTTCAAAAGTGAAGGAGAATCTAAAGAGACAACGTGATCAAAAACGTCACTTGAGACGATCCAAGCATACCCATTTCCAACCATGTTCATGTTCTTTGCTTTTGTAAAGAGAAGACGAACCAACTTTAGAGAAAGTTGTGTTACTATAAAAACCCTATTATTCCTTTGGCTGTTCATAAACTTTTCCAATTCCTTCTCGATCAATATTTCAGCTTGGTTGGAGGAGGAATAAGATAAGGCCAGAAAGTGTTCAATCTCTATGTTGGCCGATCGAAACGAATCGAAGAGACGACGGATTGAGACGAAAGAGTTGATTTCATGAAAGACTGTGACTTTTTGCGGCCATTGAAAATGGGTCAGAATTGAAGCAATGCATTGCATTTGGTGGGTGATGTTGTTGGAAATTTGAATCAAAGATTGGATTTTGAGAGGCTGTAAATGTGCAGATGAAATGGAAACAATGGGAGTTGCGACAGGAATTTTATGGTCGGAGATGACAATCAAATCCTGCATTGTCACTGATCCAACAATCGCTTTGACTCCGACATTGGTAATGAGATCCAAAGCTGTTGGAAAAACAGTTATTGTTTCTTTACATTGGATGACTAACTTGACATTATAAAGTACTAAAAATATTGGAAAAAAAAACCCCATTAATTTGAACTCTTGCGGTTAAATAATTGTTTCAAGTTTTACCAATCCACTCACTAATTTCAACAAAATGGAGGTGAAATCTTTCAAAATTATGATTCGAATTCACAATCAACTTTTGTTTCATTTTTCTTTGAAATCTCGATCGATTTTAAAAAGTGTAATTTGATGTAATTGAAAATTTAATAAAAATTGATAAGTAAAACTTTTTGCAATATATGAAGAAACAGAATGAAGAATGAAGGTCAACATGTCTCAAGCTGTTAGATTATATTAATTAATTCATTTATGAAGAAAACTATGCCGATTAAATTCTGTAGATTTCAATGTCCCCACATACTCTTCAATAAAATGGTATTTTATAAAATAATAATAAACAAATAAGAAAGAAAGACTTCAGAAGTCTTGTGGCCGTCCAAATCCTATCTTTCTTCTCCTCTATCTATTCATGATTTTTTTTTAATGGAGAATTTTCTTTTCTACATAATATCTTATTTTATTTTTTAAGAAAAAAAGCAATTTTTATTAATGATCTGAATTGAATCCTTAATTTCATCCAATTAAACCTTAAACTTAAACATGTGTTGACAATTACTCTAACCTAATATTCAATTTCCACTATATATTTAGCCACTAATATTAGCAAAGAAAAGTAAAATCTCTCGTAACTTACTAATTTCAACCATATAAAGTGTTGCATAAAAATAAGTTTGATTAATACACAAGATTGACCATTAAATAAATATTTCAAAAGTCATAAATTTCAACAAAAAGTAAGCTCCAACGCCTTTTTCTTTTGAAATTCTTCATTGATTTCACTTTAGATATATGTTTTGATATTTATTAAAAACACATGAAAATATGTGTGTTGATTTTTAAAATGTAAGTTTATTATAGGGTAAAAATGGTAACATTTATTCAAATTTTAAATAAACATTACAAAACATAACAAAGTTTAAGATTTCCAGATGAAAATTGATACACCAAAATTGAAGGTAAAAATTCATATTAATTGTGTATAATATGCCGTGGACTTAAAAAGAAAAAAAGATATAATTGGTATCTACACTTTGAATGTTGCATCTAAGGGATTTGGTTAAAAAAAATCCTAACATATCTCTAGACCTTTAGCTTTGTGTTGATACATCCTCAATTTATTAGATGCATTATATTTTACAATTCAACTTATTAGACACATAATTGAAACTTAATATAACGACATATTTGATATCTTTTTAAAGTTTAATTTTTCTTCCATTTTTTCTCTAGACAATTATAACGTTAACAAATACAATATAAATAAGGATAATACTAACCACCATTAATTCAGTTTTTTTACGAACCAGAGAAAGAAATGCAAAAAAAGGGAGAGAGAATGAGATATTTTACTTTTTATTTTTAACAAAACAAATAGCTATAAGATTTTTTATGATAATAGGAGGAAATTTGGGTAAAAAACGATGGCTCAAATTTATGATCAAAATATCGCCTATTTGGGACAAGAGACTCGTTGAAGAAAAACCAATTAATAAGATGACAAAATCAACATTTTCCTGTGTAATTATGAATCCATGTAAGGGTATGTTGGTTTAACTTTTTAAGTGTTTAATTTTGAAAAAATTTATAGTGTTTGGCAACCACTAAAAACAACAGATTAGAAAATGAGATTAATAAACAAACATATTTTAAAGAAACACTTGAAACCAGCTTTTTTAAAAAGAGTGTTAAGTATACAATAACTTGTGTATAAAAACACTATGAAGAAATGCAACCAAACACATGAGTGTTTAAATTCTAAACAATTTTTATACAAAATGTTTTTTGAAAAATGCATTCTTTAAAAACATTTAAATTAAAATGTATTCCAAACAAACCCTAAATAAAATTAGAAGAAGATTGAAAGGAGATTACCAGAAGAAGTTGGTGAAGAGAAGTTTGGATGAGAATCATGGAGACGAAGCTCCAACTTAACACAGGAAGACAAGCGAAAGCGCCTTAAAGCCATCTTCATTGCTATCATCTGTTGCTTCCCAATTTGAGAGCCACTGTCAAAAACCACTCCAATTCTTCTACTTTCATTTCGATGGGTTTTTTGACAGTTGAGTTCTTTTTTGCTTGTGTGAGCTTCTGAGCTTAGCAGCAGCAGCAAGAACAGCAACCCCAGAAAGCAAAAGATATTACGAATCATTTTTGCACTTTTTTGTTTGCAAGTCAAAGCATGCAAGTAGCTTGATTTTGTGTCGAATATAATGGACCTGATGAGTTGATTTTATAGCTAGTAATGAAAAGTTTAGGCCACATATATCCTTTTTTCCTATCAGGAAGGTTATCTATATTAAAAGCGAATTTGCAATACAATTACATGTACATTGAAATTATTCATTTGAAATTTAGTCTTGGGACTTAAGCTTTTGATCGACTTGAAATAGTATTCAAATTCATAACTTGTAGAGAGAGAGATGCGATTGAAAGCAATTGATTAATATTAATTGAAGAAAGGAAGGAAATTTCGAAGGGCTTTCGTTTGTATTAAAATTACATAGTTTTTTCCCAAGTCAACAATTGAAGAGGATGGAGAAGGAGTGAAAGATATTGATCGGATTAGGGCAAGGCTGACATGGACATGGACCCACTAGAGAGAATTTTTCTTCTAAATATTGTATATAAACTAGGAAAACATTGCACAAACTACTATTTTAGTAATTTTAATAATAATTTTAGTAGTTATATGTATTCGTAAACTTATCTTAGTTTAAAAAAATCAAACTTCTTGTTGTTTCAAAAAAAAAAAAATCAAACTTCTCGACTCGCATTATGTGTACAAATCAGATTGACCTTCAGGACCCAACACGACTATGCCCAGGACACTACACATATCTCCACAATGATATGATATTGGCCTCATACCAATGGAGATACTAGTCTTCCCTTATATACCCATGATCATCCCCTTATCTAGCCAATGTGGGACTTTGGTTGCACTCCCAACCGTTCGGAGGCGATTCAGAGCTGAACCGAGTGAAACCAAGACGACCAGGAGCAACAGGGATCGAACGGAGGCGGAAGGACTCGGCCCACGCAAGTGGGCCGAGTGGTCAGCCGAGGCCGACCATATGGGTCGGGCCAAGGCCCAGTCCCTCCGACCTTTGGACCAATCTTTAGGCCCGGAGTCCATTTTCTGGTCCTATTTATGAACTCGTGTCGGATTGTCCTCGTTAGCTCCTTGTACATTAGAGTGGTCCAAAAATACCTATAACGTGTATATATATATATATATATGGACAAATAATTCAACTAAAACTGAGGTTTAACATTTTTCTGCTCCAGCTTATACTCGAGTGAGCAACAATTTTTTCCTTTTTTTCTTTTCTTTTAAAGATTCGAAAGGTTTCCAAATGGACACATTAGATGACAAAGCTGGTTTGACAATAACAGGTCTTCTTGACCCCATTCCCAAAAAAAAATAAAAATGTCTTCTCATGAATTGGATTTTCTTTTCTTTCTTTTTGGCTGATATGAATTAAATTAATTGCAAGTCCATTTCCTTTTCCCTCTCCCTTTCAAAATGTAGCCACACACGATAACGTTAAATCCACAATTTTTCCTTCTTCGCATAATTTGTCTTTAATTGTTGATTAATTTGTGGTAAGTTTGGCTGGCTTTTCGAAAAAAATTAAACTAATTAAAGAAAATATTTTTCAATACTTTATATATTGATTATATAGTTAAAAAATTATTTAGAAGAAAAAAATTAGTAAAAGATGTTCCTAATTGAAACTTTTTCCAACTACTTGTACAGAAATTGTATAGGAATGTGTTTTTGGCATGTCTTTTAAAATGTTTATAAATAACCAAAGTATTTCTTTTCGAAAAAAAAGAGTAAAAAGTAAAAATAATAATATCTCTTGTATTATATTAAATAGTATTTTTAACCAATAAAAAGAACTTTATAATTTTATATAATCAAAAGTAATTTGAGAAATTTGATGGAAAGCACTCAACATTAAAATGGGATAGATAATTATTAATTTTCTTTTAAAAATAATAAAACACTTCATTTATTACCTTTTTTTTAAGTGAACATAGATTAACGATAACATATGTACTCTCAACTCAAAGATCGGAGTACTACACATTCATCAATTAAAAAAGGGATTTGACAACTACAAGAAATTTTTTTTTTTTTTTTAGTTCAACAACGTAACATTTGGATGTGGGTGATTCGTGTACAATTCTAACTTGAGATGAAAATCTGTATATTCGTATTAACAGAATAACTTCCAAATACAAGAAATGAGAGTATTTATACTCTCCTGAAATATAGATAAAATATCAAAAATAATCTTACTAAAATACAAGAATTACATAATCTTATCATGTCCCCTCAAACTGAAGAAGCATACCTCAAAAGTTTGCCACAAAACTGACCAAAAACAGCAGTAGTAAGGGGCTTAGTAAGCAAATCAGCAACTTGCAGGGAAGATGGAACAAACTGCACTTGAAGTGTGACACCCGAAGTTAGGAGGGGTACATGAATGAACCGAGATCACATCCGAATGAGAGGCATCCTGAGGACATGAAAGTATGGCCTAGATAAGCTTAAAAGAATTGATAGATACTACCTATACCAACAAGGTGCACCTTCCTTTTCGGTGGCTCAATCATAGGAACTTTGAAGTTAAGCGTGCTTGGCTTGGAAAAGTTCTATGTTGGGTGACCTCCTGGGAATTTTTCTAGGAATCTTGTGAGTGAAGACAAAGCATGCTAAAAGGACCTCGTGTTGGTTTGTGGGGACAGTCTCTTCAATCTTAGAAGTAGTATCAGACAAGTATGGTGGTGTGGCCAGGTCGCAGGGAAATGTCGGGGCCGTTAAGGGTCGAAACCGGATTCCGAATCCTGGGCCTAGGACGTTACATGAAGATCGCCTCGAATAACCTTCTCACAAACAAAATGATAATCAATTTCAACGTGTTTTGTTCGAGCATGAAAACCCGGGTTCTTTGCTAAAGCCAAGGCAGAAACATTATCACTCCATAAGACAGGAGGACTCGATAGAAAGATATGTAAGTCACATAGTAGTTGGCGAATCCAATACAATTCTGTAGCGGTTTGGGCCAAAGAACGATACTCAGCCTCTGTAGAAGACCGAGAGACTGTGCATTGTTTCTTAGCTGACCACGTAATGGGAGAATTACCAAGAAAAACAACGAACCCAGTGGTTGAACGACGATCAAGGGAGTCCCCAGCCCAGTCAGCATCACAATAAGAATGAAGAGAAATGTCACCAGGAGAAACACAGCAGCCCACAATGTTGAGTACCCTTGAGATAGTGAAGGATACGTTTGACAACAGAGAACTGAAACTCAGTGGGAGCTTGCATGAACTGGCTTACTCACGTGATATATCTGGACGAGTGAAGGTAAGATACTGAAGAGATCCGACAATCTGACAATATAATAAAGGATCAGAGTAAGGGACTAAGGTAGTATAGAAGTCACAGGCCGTAGACAAAGGAGTAGTGCAGGGTTTAGCGTTTGCCATTCCAGACTTCTCAAGAAGATCCTTGAGATACTTTGTTTGAGTAACATAAAGGCCCGAAGAAGTGTGCTGAATTTCAAGACCAAGGAAATATTTTAGAGCACCAAGGTCAGTGAAGAGTGGCCTTAAGATCTGAAATATAAGCTGTAAAGTCAGTACCTATCAATATTATATCATCGACATAGAGCAGCAAGTATGTGACAGAACTACCTTCAACCCTTACAAACAAAGAATTATCAGCCAATGAAGCCACAAAGCCTAGAGTTAGCAAATAGGTTGTAAAACGTTCAAACCAAGCACGAGGAGCTTGTTTGAGTCCATAGAGATACTTATGGAGTTTACAAACATAATTAACTAGCTTTGAAGAGTCCTTAAATCTCAGAGGTTGAACCATGTAAACATCCTCCTTAAGAATGCCATGTAAGAAGACATTTTTAACCTCTAGTTGGTGTAAATTCCAGCCATATGTGGCAGCCAAAGCAAGAATAAGACGAACATTAGTTTTCTTGTCAACCGGGCGACTAACAAACAAACAAATATGTTTCTGCGTCTACATATGGAAAAGAAATTTGCCTTTCAAACAAACATTTGGAAGTTTGCCACCACTTATTAGAAGTTTGATTGTAGACTTTACACACCCATGGTAAAAACAAAAGTAGACATTATTTAATGTGATTATCTATAAGAACAGCACATGTAATAACTATCCCTATTTCACATCATAGGATTTTTGTCCATTTTGATTCCAGACTGTGGGTAATAAGGTAATGCCTGCTGGGCTTCACTGGGCTTTTGAATCCACCCCAGTTTGGTTGTCATGAATTGTAGGCACATATATAACAGAACCGCCGAAGCAATACTGCCACAGATCAAGAACAGGCCGACGAAAGGTTCAGGTCCTAAGCTCAGCCCATCTGCTTGGTCAGTTGAAGGGCAGCTTGAAGTTGAAGAGGCCGCCAGTAAGCTTTGTTCCATTTGTGATATATCGTTTGTTTGGGTTAATTCAACGATTGACGCAGAAACATTCGCAGCAAGAGGAGACCCCTTCGGAAAAGCCTAGAATAATGGAATATAACAATCCCAGATTTTAGGGACTAAAATAGAAATCCAAAGACAAAAAAAAAAAAAAAAGGTCAAATCACGAGATTAGATTTAGAAAGTTTGAATTATGTTTAAAAGTTGATGAGTAGAAATAAGAACCCACAAAGCCAATCCCACCGAACTTGAAAGAGACTGCCTTGGTGTAGCCTCTGCAATTTTTTTTTAGGAAAACTTTTGCATGGGGGCTTATGAAGAAAGCAGCCTCAATGGTACGATTCTTAAAAGCCGCTGGATAATCGTCTATGGAATTCATCTGCACAATTTTTGAAGGCTCAAATTTGTGGGTATCGTGTAGGTAACTGCATATGAAAGATTCGGAGTTGCAGCCAACAGTGGCGTCCATTTTCTTCAGCGTTTCAACGTCCAGCACTGACGGTTGAAACCATGATTTTGTCATCATCGACGTCAAACTCGCCGAGAAACTCGCCGTCATCACCAGAATCGCAAACAACCACGGCCCCAACACCAGCCGAGCCAGCCCATTTTTGACCGGCTCTCCTGTGCTCCATTTCAAAATAAATTGACAATGAATAGTTGTTTTCGTTTATCTTTTCAATGTGGGATTTTCAATAGAAAAGAAATAACAATGCTTACTATGCATATAAAAGATGATGGAAATAGAAAACCACAACAAGTTTCCAAATCCCTTCAACTCGTCGTTATTTTGACGTTCAATCAGCCAAATAACGAAGGAAATGAAAAGATGCATGGAGGGTATTAGCAGCCACACAGTAACTTCAAAAGCCTCCATAAACACCCAAAATTGTTTCCATTTCTCTTGCTTCTCCGTCACCACCATCACAATGTCTGCCTCTAAATACGCCACTGTGAAATCAACATGTTGAAATCGGTATGCCGATATTCCTATGTCCCCCACAGCCCCATCATACGTCTACACATGAGATTGAATCATAAAAAAATATATCATAAACTGATCTATTGGGAGTGATTTTAAATAATTCAAAATCAATTTCGATGATAGAAAAGTTACATTTAAAAGTATAAAATCAAACATGAAATTAATTTTGAGTAACTAAATGTATCTTTCGGAGTGATTTCGAACATGATAAAAGTGATAAATCACTCTCAAACATGTACTTAAAGATCCTATTTGATAATCATTTGGTTTTTTAAAAACACTACTTTTTGTTATCTATATTGTCAAAAATCAAGGTCTAAGTTTTAAAAACTTATTTTTGTTTTTAGAATTTATCTAAGAAATCAAAATTGTATGAAAATCATGGTAAGCAAACAAAGAGAAAAAAAAAAACCCTAATTTTTAAAAAACCAAAGGGTGCTTTTGAGTTTATAAGTAGTAGCTACAAAATTGGTTACCTTATTGTAGACTGCGTGTAGCATGTCATCGTTTTTTCCCTCGAAAGGAAACAAGTCGTAGGACAAGGGACCGGGCATATTATTCATAACAGCCCTAAATACATCAATGGAAAATCCACTGATATAAATCCCATTTGAATGGTTGCTCACTTTTACAAATTCTTGACATGCTGATCCCTTCCCTGGAACAGCGAATTTCAACCTTTTTTCTTCACTCGATGATGCCATTAGTGATCTTGATAAGTCTCGAACAGCCACATTTCCCATGTTGGGTTGAAGTTTAGTGGCTGCAGCCTCATTAACTTCCACGAAGCTCTCAACAAAACCTAAATTGGGTGTCCAAAAAGCAACCCCTTTGTAGCTTTGACCCATCACTTTAATGATTTGAAATTTTGGCGATTGAGATATTAGCATCCCATTCTTGAATTTCACCATTCCACTGAGGCCTTCGAAATTGCTCTTTAAAATTTTCTTCGTCAGTTGAATTGAGCTGAAATTTTCTCCTAACATTTCCACAGCTCTAGTGATGGCTTGAGATGCATCATAAGCTCGAACCTCCAAGATACTTGCTTTTCTTGGCTGTTCATTCTGTTGATATTCTAAACTGTACATCTTTTTGAAGTTGGTTTCAAATCTTTTGAAGGACTTTTTGGTGTCATCGAAGTATGTTCGAAAACCAATAACGCCTTCCATTTTGTTCAAAAGAGAAGAAGAGTCTAAAGAGTCAATGAGATCGAAAACATCATCCGAGACAATCCAGGTATACCCATTATTTCCAACCATATTCATTTTCTTTGCTTTTGTAAAAAGAAGAACGGCCAATTCTAGAGAAAGTTGTGTTACTATAAAAACCCCATTCCTCTGGTTGTTCTTAAGCCTTTTCAATTCCTTTTCAATCAATATTTCTTGATTAGAGGAGGAAGAGAAGGTCAGATGGTGTTCAATTTCTATGTTAGCCAATCGTAACGAATCGAAGAGACGACTGGCTGAGATTGAAGAGGGATGATCAATGTTTTCAATTTCATGAAAGAGTGTGACTTTTCGCCATTGAAAATGGGTGAGAATTGAAGCAATACATTTGATCCGGTGGGTGAAATTGTTGGCCATTTGAATCAAAGAAGGGATTTTGAGTGGCTGTAACTGTTTAGCTGAAGTGGAAACAATGGGAGTTCCGACAGGAATTTTCTTGTCGGAGATGACAATCAAATCCTGCATTCTCACTGCTCCAACAATAGTTTTGACTCCTCCTTTGGTAATTAGATCCACAGCTGTCGGAAAAACGACAGTTATTGCTTCTTTACATTAGATGACAAATTGACTTTGCCTAGTATAAAACAAAATGAGGGACTAATAATGTATCAATTTAGGTGTCACTAACGAATTGAATGTGTGTCGATGTCGTTCACGGATTAAGTACGTGGCAGAATAACTAACACTGGGATACTCGATGAGACTATATACATTTATGATGTTTCATCAAGCTATTCAAACAAAAATCTAACGTTTAAACCCTATAGGATCTAAATTTTAACTTTCTCCAAAACTATTTGTATCAAATTTTGTTATTTAACCTATCTTTTATTTTTCAAACAAAAGTCTGTTGAAGGTAAAAATTTGGGATAATTGTAATGGGTGGCAAAATTAGGGTAAATAATTGCAATTTTAGCAATCTTTTAAAATATTTGCAAATATGGCAAAATTTTTGAATTAATTTTTTATATCCCTATTTTGCCCTTGCACGCATCTGGTGGTCTCCTCAATTTTTGTTTTGGTAGGTTTCTATCTGATAGAAAGTTTTTCTATCACTGATAGATTCTATCAGTGATAGAAAAACTTTCTATCAGATAGAAAGTTCTTTCTATCAGATAGAAAGTTGAGAACTTTCTATCTGATAGAAAGTTTTTCTATCACTGATAGATTCTATCGGTGATAGAAAAACTTTCTATCAGATAGAAAGTTGAGGATAGAAAGTTGAGAACTTTCTATCTGATAGAAAATTTTTCTATCACTGATAGATTCTATCAGTGATAGAAAAACTTTCTATCACTGATAGAAGTTTTTCTATCACTTTCTATCAGTGATAGAAAAACTTCTATCACTGATAGAATCTATCAGTGATAGAAATCAGTGATAGAAACTTCTATCACTGATAGAATTATTTCTATCAGTGATAGAAAGCTTTCTATCAGTGATAGAAATTTTCTATCACTGATAGAACGCTTTTCTATCATTGATAGAATCTATCAGTGATAGAAATGTTTCTATCAGTGATAGAAAAATTTTCTATCAGTAATTTTTCTATCACTGATAGAATCTATCACTGATAGAAACGTTTCTATCATTGATAGATTCTATCAGTGATAACTTTCTATCAGTGATAGAAGTTTTTCTATCACTGATAGAATCTATCAGTGATAGAAATCAGTGATAGAAACTTCTATCACTGATAGAATTATTTCTATCAGTGATAGAAAACTTTCTATCACTGATAGAACGCTTTTCTATCATTGATAGAATCTATCAGTGATAGAAAAAAACACTGATAGAATTAACTTTCTATCAGTGGTAGAAACGTTTCTATCACTGATAGAAACGTTTCTAGCACTGATAGATTCTATCAGTGATAGAAAAATTTTCTATCAGTGATAGAAATCTTCTATCACTGATAGAAAATTTTTCTATCAGTAAACGTTTCTATCACTGATAGATTCTATTAGTGATAGAAAAATTTTCTATCAGTGATAGAAATCTTCTATCACTGATAGAAAACTTTTCTATCACAGATAGAAAATTTTTCTATCACTGATAGATTCTATCACTGATAGAAAAATTTTCTATCAGTGATAGAAATCTTCTATCACTGATAGAAAACTTTTCTATCACTGATAGAAAACGTTTCTATCACTGATAGATTCTATCACTGATAGATTCTATCAGTGATAGAAAAATTTTCTATCAGTGATAGAAATCTTCTATCACTGATAGAAAACTTTTCTATCACTGATAGAAAACCTTTTTTCAGGCCATTTTTATCACAGCATGGAGCTCTTCCCATTTTCACACACTTAATTGCACAGTTCTTAGAAAAAGGGTTGGCAATGAACTGTATTTTAAGAGACTAAAAATTGATAAAGTGCAAAGAAGAGAAGAAAAGTTTTTGCTTTGCTGCTGAGAGTCGTATGAAGGAGATGACCATTTTATATACAGATCGAAGGGTGGAAGCCGAAATGTGGTTAGGCACTTTCCCCACCCCAGAAATGGCCGCCCGTGCCCACGACGTCGCCGCCTTCAGCATCAAAGGCTCCTCCGCCACCCTCAATTTCCCCGACCTCCTCCACCTCCTCCCCCGCCCCGTCTCCCTCGCCCCTCGCGACGTCCAAGCCGCCGCCGCCAAGGCCGCCCACATGCACAACCTCGACCTCAACGACCACCACTCCCACGTCGACGACGACCTCACCGAGATCATCCAACTCCCCACCCTCGGCTTCCGATTGCCTTCTTCTCGTGTTCCTCGTCAATCGTGGAGGATGGAGATGACCGGAAAAGTGGAAAAGTAGAGAAGAAAATAGAAAGGGCATTTTAGTAATTTTACCTTTTAGATGGCAATATTTTGCCATTTTTGCAAATAGTTTCAATGGCTGCTATTTTTGTAATTATTTTGGGCCGGTTTGCTACTTTTGCAACCGGCCCTAAAAATTTAACGAATTAAATATTTCAACACACTTTGAAAGGTTAAAGTGTAATTTAATGGAATTAAGATTTTACAGATTGAAGAACAAGGTTATTTTTATAAAATATATATATATATATATATATATATATGCGAATTAGACTTATAAGATTTGAATGTATTTATATGCAGATATTAACTAATTAAATCCAGTGCCGAATTCAATTAGGAAATATCCTGCAAGCCTCTGCCTCACATACTCTTAAATAAAGTGGTATTTTATAAACTAAAAATTTGAAGAGAAAAAAAAAAAAAAAAAAGAGAGAGAGAGAAAAAGAAAAAAGGAAATCTTTGTAGCCATCCAAATCCTATCTTTATCTTCTATCTATTCATGAACTCTTTAATAAATTGGGACTTTTTTGTTTTTCCCACGTAATATGTTATTTAAATTTTGGGGCAAAAAATCAAGGACATTTACTCTTGAAGTTGGCCAATTTTTATACTGAAATTTCAATTAGGTTCAATTTCTGCGGAATTCAATCACTAATGTTAACAAAAAAAAAAAAAAAAAGTGAAGTAAAAAACTCTTGCAGAACAAAAAAAAAAATTAACTGACGCATAAAATTAAAAGCTCGATAACACACAAGATCGATGGTTGAATAGATCTTTCAAAACTCAAGAATGCAATAATTAATGATAATACTTTATGAACAATGTTGAAGAGAATCAAAGGAGATTACCAGAAGAAGTTGAAGTGAAATTTGGATTAGAATAATCATGGAAGAGAAGCTCCAACTTAACACAGGAAGAAAAATGAAAGCGCCTTAAAGCCATCTTCATTGCTATCATCTGCTGCTTCCCAATTTGAGAGCCACTGTCAAAAACCACTCCAATTCTCATACTTTCATTTCGATGGTTTTTTTGACAGTTGACTTCTCTTTTGCTTGTGTGAGCTTCTGAGCTTAGCAGCAGCAGCAATAACAGCAACCCCACAAAGCAGGAGAGGCAACACGAGCTATAACGAAGCATTTTTTACACTTTTTTTTCTTTTGTTTGAGTGAAAGTATACAAGTTAGAGCTGGAGCAGTGATTATTTATAGTAATTGAAAAGTTAGGCGGGACCAATCCTTGATATTATTATGAGAAAGTTAGCTATATGATAAGCGAATTTGCCATACAATTACATTTATATATTTATATATATTGGAATTGAATAAATTAGTGATGAGATTTTTAGTCTTTGATCGAGTTGTGAAAGAATATTCAAATTCATGACTCGTCGAGAGAGAATGATTGGACTAGCAAGTATAAGTCAATTCTGCAGCTTTAATTATATTAATTAAAGGAGGTATGGAAATTTCAAAGTAAGGGCTTTCGTTTGTAATTATATTAGAGGAAGTCAGCGATGGAAGTGGCTGGAAACGATGAAGATGGAGGACTGAAGATTAGGGCAAGAGGCTGAGATGAACTTAAGACCCACCACGACCGACCAGAGGGCCAATTTTCTTTATCTAAACAATAATGCACAAACTATACTACTTTAGTAATTTTAATAATTAATTTTAGAATTTATACTCATCAACTAATTTTAATTGAAAAAATCAAACCTTATTGACTTGCATAAGTGTACAAATTGGATCATTTGTTACCTTTCATTCAAAGTTATGTTTAATGAGTTAAAAAGAAAATTATTATTGATCAACCCACAAATGTTTGCTCCCTCCTTACTTTTATAAATATTATTTCAAAAAAAAAAACTTTTATACTAATTTTTTTGGGAGGAAAAAAATTCGAACGTCTTAACCTTTTGTTTAATGTTATAATGTCTTAATCTAGTTGAAGTTATATTCATATTATAGCAACAATTTTTTTCTTCTTCTTATTATAATTTGTTTCTTTTGAAGATTCAAAGGTTTTCAAGTCAAATGGAAATTATTCACACAAAATTTCAATCATTCAATTCATGACAAGATGATTTGATAATAATAGGTCTTCTTGTCCCGTTTTGCACACAAAAATGGGAGCGACCGTATTCTAATGAATTGGAATTTTCGTCTTTCGTTTTGGCAGATATGAATTACATATGAATTGCAAGTTCATTTTCTTATCTCTCTTTGAAAACGTAGCTACATGACAATAACATCTTGATCCCTATATATATAATTAATAATTTTTTTAGTTCAATAATTTTTTTAGTTCAACAACTTATGGGGTAGGGAGATTTGAATATCTCATCTCTTAAACGATGATATATGCATTAACTGTTTAAGCTACTTCATATTGACAAAACATTTTAATCCATATACTTCATGTTAAATCAACACATATAATTTTTCTTTCATTTTAATCCCTACCTCATAAAATTTCGGAGTTAGTGATTTAGTACCAATTCGAGCATTGTTAAGTAGATAAAGGCACAAATTATCATCTCAAACGTCGATCCCATGTTGAACTCAGAAAAAAATAATAATAATTCTATTCCTTTTAGATCTTTCTTTTCCCGAGAAGGTATAATCATTTCTCAATTTTCAAAGCATATCATTTATATCCATTTTGATTCCTACCTGCTGGGCTTGATTGGAGTTTTGAGTCCAGCCCAGTTTGGTTGACATGAATTGTAGGCCCATGTATAACAAAACCAACAAAGCAATACAGCCACAAATTAAGAATAGGCCCATGAAAGGTCCAGGTCCTAAGCCCAGCCCATCTGCCTTGCCAGTTGAAGAGCAGTTGAAAGAGGCAAGGACGTTGGGATCCAATTGCGGTATCTCTTTTGTTTCTGTTAATTCAACAATTGATGCCGAAACCCTCGCAGTAAGAGGCGACCCCTTACGAAAAGCCTAAAATTCAATCATTTCAAACAAAAACTATAAATATAGAAAGTTTGAGTTGAAGATTCGAATCATAGATCTTACAAATTTGATGACAGTTGAGTTATACTGATGTTAGCTAATCATCTTTTAGCTGCTAAATCTAGTCAAAATTTATGCATTATAGTCAAGAATAGGAAAAATAAAAATTCAAACTTGAGATTAAAAACTCACAAAGCCAACGCCGCTGAGCTTGAAAGAGGAAGCTGCTTTGGTGTAGCCTGTGCAATATTTGGCGAGGAAAACTTCGGCATGGGGACTTATGAAGAAAGCAGCCTCAATGATACCATTCTCAAATGCCTTTGGGTAATCATTTATGGAGTTCATCTTCTTAATTTTTGAAGACTCAATTTTTAGGGTTTCGTTCAGATATTTGCATATGAAAGAGTTGGCGTTGCAGCCCACGCTGTACCCCCTCTCCTTCAATGTTTCAACGTCTAGCACAGACGGTCGAGACCAAGAGATTGTCATCATTGACGTCAAACTCGCCGTGAAACTTGCCGTCACCACCAAGATCGCAAACAACCATGGCCCCAACACTAATCGAGCCAACCCATTTTTCACCGGCTCTCCTGCATCACATTAAGACACGCCTAATTCAATTGGTCAAGACATTAATAACTTCGTTTTAGAAAAAAAATTGAAACCCTTCATCCTACTTTCATTTATATTAGGGTTTACAAGAAAGTTAAGTATAGAACTTACTGTGCATGTAAAAGATGATGGAAACAGAAAACCACAACATGTTTCCAAAACCCTTCAACTCGTCGTTATTTTGGCGTTCAATTAGCCAAATAACGGAGGAAATAAAAAGATGCATGGTGGGTATTAACAGCCACATGGTAACTTCAAAAGCCTCCATAAACACCCATAACTTCTTCCATTTCTCATGCTTCTCTCTTACCACCATCACAATTTCTGTCTCTAAATATGCCACTGTGAAATCGACATGTCGAAATCGATGTGCCAATATTCCTATGTCCCCCACGGCCCCGTCATACGTCTACACAAAATATCAAATGTTTATCAAACGGAGCCTTAATAATCATGTTTTTTAATTGAATAATAGCTCTAGAAATTTTGTTACCTGATTGTGAACTGCTTCTATCATCTCATCATATTGGCCCTTAAAAGGAAACAATTCATATGACAAAGGATCGGACGTATTAATATTAATATTATTGACAACAGCCCTAAACACATCAATGGAAAATCCAGTGATGTAAATCCCATTCAAATGGTGGCTCACTTTTACAAATTCTTGGCATGCTCCCTCCCCTGGAATGGCTAATTTCAACCTTTTTTCCTCATGAGAATTTTCACTCGATGATGTCATTAGCCTTGACAAATCTCGAACAGCCACATTCCCCTCGTTGAGTTTGAGTTTAGATGTTGCCTTATGATCAACCTCCACAAAGCTCTCAACAAAACCTAATTTAGGACTCCAAAATGCGACCTCTTTGTAGCTTTGATCCATCACTTTAAAGATTTGAAATTTTTGTGATTGCGATATTAACATCCCATTCTTGAATCTCACCCTTCCGCAAAGCCCTTCAAAATTGCTCTCCAAAATTTTCTCCATCAGTTGATCACTTGAGTTATTTTCTCCCACTATTCCCATGGCGTTGGTGATGGCTCGAGCAGCATCATAAGCTCGAGCAACAAAGATACTAGCTTTTGTTGGCTCTTCTTCTAGATATTCTAAACTATACATCTTCTTAAACTTGGTTTCAAAGCTTTTGAAGGACTTCTTGGTGTCATCGAAATATGTTCGAAACCCAATGACACCTTCCATTTTGTACCAAAAAGAAGAATCTAAAGAGTCAATAGGATCAAAAACGTCGTCTGAGACAATCCAAACATACCCATTTCCAACCATATTCAATTTTTTGGCTTTTGTCAAAAGAAGAACAGCCAACTCTAGAGAAAGTTGTGTTACTATAAAAATCCTACTCCTTTGGCTACTCAAAAGCCTTTTCAATTCTTGTTCTATCAACATTTCTTGATTGGAGGAGGAAGAGAGGGCTAGACGGTGTTTGATATCTACATTCGCCGATCGTAACGAATCGAAAAGACGACTGGCTGAGATAGAAGAGTTTAGGGAGGGATGACCATGAAAGATTGTGACTTTTCGCCATTGAAAATGGGTGAGAATTGAAGCAATACATTTGATGCGGGGGGTGATATCATTATTGGCCATTTGAATCAAAGATGGGATTTTGAGGGATTGTAATGGTTCAGCTGAAGTGGAAACAATGGGAATTCCGACAGGAATAATTTTATGGTCGGAAAGGAGAATCAAATCCTGCATTCTCACTGATCCAACAACGGCTCTGACTCCTCCATTGGTAATGAGATCAACAGCTGTCGGAAAAAATAGTTATCGTTTTTCTTTACATTGGATGACAAGTTGACTTACATGAAGCATAAAACAAAAAATTGTACTGTATATGATGTAACAGAATAAAGAAGCAAAGTTACCAACATGTCTGTTTAGATTATATCAATTAATTCATTTTGAAGAAATTTAAAGCCAATAAAATATGTTGATTTGAATGTCCCACTTGATGTTATATATTATCTGCAAAAATTAATTAATTAAATTCAGGGTCAAATCCAATTAGAAAATCTTGTAGTTGTAACCGTCCAACATGAATTTTTAATAAATGGAGAATTTTTTCCACGTAATATGTTATTTTATTAATATTTCTCCTCATTTTTAACTATAACCCTAACAAATACAATACATTGAATACAACAATTAGTCATGATTTTTATTTAAGGGCAGTTGCATAAATGGTAAATTTGACCAAATTAATAGCAAATATAGCAAAGTTGCAAACTAATTGCATATATAGCAAAATTAATTGTACAATAACAAAAAGTTGTCATCAGATTCTATCTATGTCTATCACTTATGGACTCTCATTAATCGAAGTATATCATATAGATTCTAATTAACCAGAGTCTATTAGTGTCTATTAATAATATACTCGGATAGATTTTGTTATGTTTGCAATTTTTTTACATTGTACTATATTTGTAATTATATAATTCTTATTTGCCACTCACTGCAAATTCTCTTTTATTTATTTATTAATTTGAGTTCAACAACATTTAGAGATTGGGAGGAGTGAATCTCTAACCTCTTACTCGTGACCTATTAATCATAATTTAACCAAGAACAAAGATCGACTTTTTCATGATTTAAAATAAAATAAACTCAAAAGTTTAAAAAGTAAAATGAAATTTTAGACCATGCAATTGATTGAAAGGGATTCGATTGGCTGTCTTTGAAAATAACGACTCTTAAATTTATGAAAATA
Source organism: Luffa acutangula (assembly GCA_036850905.1). Classification (NCBI taxonomy): domain Eukaryota; kingdom Viridiplantae; phylum Streptophyta; class Magnoliopsida; order Cucurbitales; family Cucurbitaceae; genus Luffa; species Luffa acutangula. The sequence goes on along the minus strand of CM072092.1, from coordinate 2,577,409 downwards.
TCCATGAAAATATCTTAATTTTCTTTGGATCGGAGGAGACCCAATTGAAGAAAATGCAAGAATGATATGATAACCTAGCACATTTTTTTTTTCTTGTAATCACATGAACATGTAAACATAATTAAGAAGTAAGGTTGAAAAGATCAATTGAAGGAGATTAATTACCAGAAGAAGTGGTTGAAGAGAAGTTTAGATGATAATCATGGAGGAGAAGCTCCAACTTAACACAGGAAGACAAATGAAAGCGCCTTAAAGCCATCTTCATTGCTACCATTTGTTGCTTCCCAGTGCGAGAGCCACTGTCAAAAACCACCCCAATTCTTGTAGTTTCATTTGGTAGGTTTTTTTGACAGTTGAGTTCTTTCTTGCTAGTATGAGCTTCTGAGCTCAACAGCATCAACAACAAAAACCCAAGAAAGTAGGAGAGACGGCAAAAGCTATTACAAAGAACCTTCGCCATTTTCCTTTTTCAGTGGAAGTGTACGTGGAGCTTGATCATGAGCTGGGTTTGTAGATTATGACTGCTTATGTTGTATATAGTAATGGAAAGTTTGACTGGATCAATGGTGGATCCTCATCAGCAAGTTAGCTATGGTAGTGAATTGCCGAACAATTTCATGTTTTAAAAAAATGGAGTCTTGGGAGTGAAGTATTTGATGAACTTGAATGATTCAAATTCATGACTTTGATAAAAGAGAGAGAGAGGGAGGGAGGGATGTGATTGAAAGCAAATATAAGCAATTCTTCACCTTGAATATTTGTTAAAGGGATGAATGAAGCTTCCAAAGACTTTCGTTTTTGTATTAAAATTTGTTAGTTTTTTACAAAGTCAACAATTCCAGTGCCTTGAAATGGAGAGGATCTTGGAGTATTTAGGTTAGGCCAAGACTGACATGAACATGGGACCCACCAATGGGATCATCCGATGAGAAATTATTAAGTGCTCTTGTGTACGGAAACAAAACAGGTAGTTTTGCACTATTGGATGTAAGAGAGAAAGTGTAAAAGCATCTCGATTTTGTATCCAACTGTTATTAGAGACAGACAAATTTAAAAATGTATATCTGACGGTTTTAAAGAGAAAGTTTCATCACACCTGAAACACCTAATAAATTGCCCGAACCACACCTCAGAAAATTTTTAATCGTATCGTGGTAGGAAATTTTTCCTTACCTGATTTGTTTAATTACTAACACATGGTACTTGGTTCTATACTATAAAAATCGGTAGACTTTCCACTGGTTTCCACAATTTTGTGAAGGAAATCTTATAATCCATTGTTTCTTTAAAAAAAATAATAAATAAATAAAAATTTAGAAAATCTCTTATTTACTATTAAAATTTCATTCCAATACTTTGACTCTCCATCTTCTTTATTCTTTTTTTTCCTTCTTTACCAATATTTTTAAATCTATTCTAACACTTATCTCTTTTTCTTTTTCCTTTTCATCTTCTCTATTTCTTATTTCTATTTTTCTTTCACTATTAATTTTAAGGTTTAAATCCTTTTTGTCCCTAAACTTATAGGATTATTCTATTTTGGTCCTTAAATTTTCAAAATGCTCATTTTAGTCCCTAAACTTTCAAATTTGTTTTATTTTGGTCTTTAAACTTTTAAAATGTCTATTAATTTAGTCCTTGAAATTTCTAAAAATAACTATTTTGGTCCTTACTTTTATTTCAATTTTAGCAAATTAATGGCATAGTTTTGAGTATGTATATTAGATTGTTAATAAGAACATGATTTCTCAAGTCAAATAAGTTAAAGACAAATATTAGGCAAAGCAGATTCGAAGTATGAAAATAATATAACAATGACCAAAATAATTATTTTTTAAAAGTTTATGGATTGAAATAGATATTTTGAAAGTTCAGGGACTAAAATAGAACAAATTTGAAAGTTTAAGAACTAAAATAGAACAAATTTAAAAGTCTAGGGACTAAAATGAGATTTAAACCTACTTTTAATTATTTTACACGTCTTAAAAAAATTAAGAAAGAATGATGTTTACTTTATTTTAATTTTTTATATTCACTTTTTATTTATAACTTTATTGTTTCAAGTCATTGGATATATGTATTCTTTTATCTCACATTTACCATTTTCTAATTATATTTTATTTATTACCTATTTGATTACATATACGCATTAAAAAATTATAAGTATCATAAAACAAAAATGAAACACAAAAGTTTATGTTTAATAAAACTATAAATTAAATCAACAACTCATTAAAAAAAATAAAAGCTTTAATTTGCAAATAAGAAATCCAAATCAAGAGAAGACATTAAGCAATGTGGATATATCATATTGAAAAGTTACTCCCACATCAATATTGGTGAATAAGGGGAAAAAATGAGTAGAAGGACAAAAAGAATTATTATTACCAAAATATTTGATAAAGAAGAAGAGAGATATACTTCTTTTTTTTTTTTTTTTTTTTTTTTTTTTTTTGAAAAGAAGAAGAGAGATATACTTTTGAAAAAAAAAAAAAAAAAAAAAAAAGAGACTTAAAATGTAGACCCAACAAATTTTATGTATAAAATTAAAGAGCCATATCACAATTAATTAATGGAGGATGTATTACTGTAGCACTAGAAATTGTCATAATGATACTCAGAACGACTTTTTAATTACAAGAATTGTGAGCCCTTTCAAAAGAGAAGAAGTCTCTTTTCTTTTTCTAAAATATAATCTCTTTCTCTCTATATCCAAGGGCAGATATAAGAAATATATTATGGAGAGGCTGACAAGTTATATAATAAAACTATAACAAAATTAGTATATATATTAGTTAGGTTTAGGGTTTAATAACTACATTTTATTATATGAATTAAAAATAGTTAGTGTAGTTGCAAATTTAGAATAATTTAAGTTTTTTCAAAAATAGAAAACAATATCTTAAAAAATTAAAATATGTAAATCAATAATTAAAATTAATCATTCTAGCTATAGCGATAATTGTCAAGATCATAGTTAATTTATATCTGAGTTAGTCTTCAATTGTTAATGTTTGTCACACAAATTTTTTTTTTTTTTAAAAAAAAAGTTTTAATAACACGATGAATTATAAAATCTATTTAAAAAACACTATTTGTTTAAAAAAGTTTTATCTTTGTTATTATTTAAAAAATATATATATAATGTAAATATTTTATAAAAATGAAACTCTTCCTTTTTTTTAAATTAAAAAAATTACAAATTACATATTAAAAGCTAATTAATCATTTTCTTAAAAAAATTAATCACTCATGTATCAAAAATTTATCTTAATGCATAGATATTAAAAAAATTAAGAAATTTTGGGTGCACCCCCTCCATATGGCCTTCCAGTCCTAACTGTAATTTATCTTTTTTTTTCTTTTTTTTTTTTTTTTAAGATTTTGTTTTGCCCACTATTTCTTTAAAAACGGTTTCTTGTTAATTTTTAAAAACAGTTTAAGTTTATTGTGTTTTCATTTATTTCTTCTACCTGTTAAATTTAGAAGTACATTACATTTTCCTATTTTAAAAAATTGTACTACATAGTTAAATTTTTTCAATCTTGTATTCTACTATTTTAATAAAACTAAGCTCTATTCGAATTTTTAAAAGTAAAAAAAAAAAAAAAAAAAAATGTAGTTTTGAGAAATTATACACTTCTAATCAACAAATCTAGTTTTTTCTTTAAAAAAAACTAAACATTCGTCTTAAAATTTAGGTGAATAGATAATATGAAAGAATACCCACCTTGTAACTTGTTAAAAAATAATGCTTTTAAAGAACTCAAAAATAATAATAATAATAATAATAATAATAAAAGCTTTTAAAAGGTCAAACTGGCCAAAATTTGTAGACCAAAAGAAGTAGACGTGAGTATGGCTCCAAAATTTCCAAAGAAGCCTATTCAATGGACAACGTTCACGAGCAAGTAGCAAAAATTGGCTAAAACTTTTCAAACTATGTATACACATTTCCATTTCTACTGAAATTTTGAATGATAACAACAGGCAGAGGTAGATAACGAGCCGACTAAGACTTAATGTTCTAAACTTTCAAACCTTTCCCTTAGGTAATTGTTGGAAATAATCTAAAAAATTTTGAGTTCCGAAAGATTGACCACTCCCTTAGAAAATAGTTTTTATGACCCGATCAATTCTATTCGAATTGTCATCGTCCTGGGGAAGAATTTTTCTTGTTAAACCCTTTTTGTTCTCTTTTTCCATTTTAATGTTAGGAAAAAAACAGGAATTACGCTGCAATAAATGAAATAAAATTCAAAACCATTTTCTTAACTTAACAAAATTTGCCTAAAAGGTAAACAATGTCAAAAATCCAAAAAAAAATCTTCCAAAATCAATTTCTTGAAAGAAGAGAGTTTACCAAATTAGAAACATTTAAATTTGGTGGTTGATAATCAAATTTTTGAAAATTAAGTTTACAAATCTTTGTTTTGATATCTATTTTTTAAAAATGTTTTCAAAATCCAAGTCAAGTTTTAAAAACTAAAATAATAATAATACTAATAATAAAAAAAATTAGTTTTTGAAAAAAAAAATGGAATTTGACTAAGAATTCAAATATTTTTTTTAAGAAAAGTGAAAATCATTGTAAAGAAAATGTGAAAAAACAAACATAAATTTCAAAAATAGAATACCAAAAATAAAATAGTTATCAAATGGCTCTATCTATTTCATTTTGGCTTCTAAATTTTCAAGATCATATTTTCATTCTTAAATTTTGCACATAAATTAGTGGTTCAAAATTGTGTCTATTTAATCTCTAAATTTTTTTTTAAAAAAAATAATAAATTATGTCTATGAACTTCAATTCCATGTCTAATAGGTTCATATCCTTACCTTTGTTAATTTAATGCTTAGGTGGCTCATTGACCCTATCAATTAGGGAAGGTTTGGATTGAGAGCATGTGATAAGAATAAAGGATATGGGAAATTAACAAGGGATACAAAATCTCTTATTTAGTACTAAGGTTTGGAGCTATTCCCATATGTTTGTATACTCATGGATATGCACAAGGTCAAAGTCCTAATAAATCAATACACTTAATTTCTTTTTCTTTTCTTTTTTTTTTTTTTTTGAGATTAATAATACACGTAATTTCATTATTAAATAAATTTATCTCAAAGTTCATCAATTTCAAAAATAAAAATTTATACTATCAGGAAATCTCCGCTACGATGCTAGGAACGGATATGCCAAGAGAATAGCAGAAAACTCTATAAATACTAGAACTCATTATGTTATCAAGGTATGAGATACTATTGTAGTTTAGCTGAACGCCACTTTGGTTCAAGTACTTTAAGCATCAATGTGTGTGTACTAATTCTTAATTTTATTTGAACAATAAATAATCACAAACAAAATATATATACACACACATTATTTTCATTAACTTGCGCATTAACATTTTGGAAATACTTTCGATGATCTAAAATTTTGTGCATCTAGCTATTTCTCAATCATTTAAGTCATTTTCAACCGGTGTGAAATTTAGATTATGAGTAGTTGATTCTTGAATGCTAGTTCAAGCATAGCTCAATAAATAAGACATATATTGTATTTTTTTTTTACAATAAAAGAATATCATTAATAATTAGAACAAATCACAGTACAGTTGCGTTGTGCATCATTAACCAACATCAGTAACCATGGTGGGAAATCGGACATCCATAACATGGAACTGTTGTGGGCTAGAGCATCTTTAGCTAGAGCATCCGTTCTTAAATTTCTATTTCTAGAAATATAACAGAATGAGATAGAATGAAAATTCTTACACATATCCTGAATACTTACAACCCAATGCTCCACTTCCGAAAGCATGTCAATCTCTCTATTAATCAGGTTAATCACAGTGTATGAATCGAAACAAACCTGACAATTTTAGATTTGCATTCATTGAGCCAATCGAAGTCCATGTAATATATGGCTTCAACCTCTGCAACCAGAGGGCTTAATGTTGCGTTCTCAACCATCTATTGTATTTTATTTGTCTACTTCACATCTATTAAACTTAAAAAATATAGGGGTAATTACACAAATGGGCCAATAGTAGTCCATTTATTCCAAAAATGTCTATTTTGTTATAATTTTACATTTTTGTCAGCTCACAACCGGATATTAAAGAAGTTTAAGAAGCTCATTTACATATTTGCTCTCATCAGTTGACAGAAAAAAAATATAATAGTAAAATAAATTAATAAAATAAGAGTTACCAAATTAAATAAGGGCATTTAGGAAAGAATAAAAATTGAATTAATGTCTGAGATCTTACCATTGATAAATTTAGAAGATTTAGACAAATTTGAAATTAATGGGTTAAAAGAGCCCGTCTACCATAATTTATGAAAAATATATATAGTTTATTAAACAAGACAAAATGCATTTAGTTAGGAACAATCCATTCTTAGGCAACTTATGTCTCTATTAGGGACTTTTAGAAATGGAAATCATAAACAACGACCTATATATAAAATTAATATTTACATATCTGTCTAGTTTTTGTAAATAATTAATATATAGATATATATATATATAAGTAATTAAATATTATTCACGTCAAGAGGATCATTTTATTTTAAAAATATTCATATATATCTTGATAAAATTAACAAAAACAATCACTATATCTTTTCCTTTTTAAAATTTATGGTGAAGTAGCATGAGAAACAGAAAGAATATTATTACGTTTTAGTTTTGTTTATGTTTGTTGTAAACGAAAGTTGACACATTTATAATAATTTTTAAATTTTCAATCGTTTTCATATATATAGTCAACTTTTAATTGGTTAATGAAAATAGTACTCTACAATAAGTATGTAGGAAGTTTCGTTTAGTTTTGTACTCCAAATAAACATTTTTTATTCATAATATCTAATTGTTTCAAAATTAATCTTAATATAATATTTTTTTTAAAAAAAAAAAAATCGATGTTCCTACAACAACGTGACTTAATCAAAATATATTAAAAACAAATTGTTATAAATATTCTAAGATTCAAAGTAATAGTCATCAATGAGTCATGGTTGATTGATATGTCGAGATGGCTTGTGTTGTTGGTTGAAGTTGACTGTTCATCTATTGTCCAAGAGGTGTAATAAAAAATTTCTTTAATCTCAAAAAAAAAAAAAATGTTTCATCTAAATATATTAAAAACACATTACTTTTCATTTCACTTTTTACCTCTTTAGTTAAATCTAATTTTCGAGATTTATACCATTTTGACTGTGTAAGTTTTAAAGATTAGAGCCTTTAATGTATTACTTGACCAAAATTTGAAGTCATTGCCAATTTGAGTAAGTAAAGAAATTTTAAAATACTAGTTGAGAAACTCCCATAGTTTACTTGAATTCTTTATAAGAATTAATAAATAGTAAACAAACTTAGCTTAGGCCATTACATAAAATAGTTTGTTATAAGTATCCTTTCCATATAAATATATATTTGTATATTTTGCAAACGACATAAGCAACAATTCATAGACTTTCAATTGATTCGGATTTTTTCTTCTCCAAAGATCTCTTGGACTTCCTGGGTTTTTCTTTTTTTTTTTTTTAATTCTCTATTTCAAGAAGTTTAAATTAATTAATGGGAAATGGGTTCTCTTTGTGAATAAAGTAGGTTTTTTAAAAGAAAAAATTGGAATAGTGTTGTTTTGTAAACTAATAAGCAAAACTAGTAGTTTTTAGTGAAGTAGCTGGAAAAATCCAAATAAATAAATAAATTATAAATATTAAAAAAAAAAAAAAAAAAAAACACTTATCAGTGAGTTGACTCACAATTTTCTCTTGCGATTCAGCCAACATTATTCATTAGCTTTAAAATGAACATATTTTGAATAATTTTTTCAATAGTTACATTATTACTTGAAATAACTTTTAAAAATGAAAGCTAAGGGAACTTACCATCCAATGAATAAGGGTCTCTTTAAATGAAGGAGAATATTTGGTTGTATTTCGAATCTCTCTCCACACGGCTATTGTTAGAATGTTGACAATTAGGAGATACGAAAATTTTTTCATTTTTCCTTTTCTCTTTTATTTGTCAAGATTTTAATGTAGTTGATAGAAAGGTTCATAAATGATTTTTTTTTTTTTTTTTTTGTCTCGATTTAATGTTGACCCATAGAAGATACTTTTTAGCCCCAAATTTGTCTAGTGGAATGGCTTTTCAAAATATTCTTTATAGCAATAAATAGGGAAAAAAGAAACATAAATATATTTTTTAAAAACTAAAATCAATAATAACCTTATCTACCCTTATTTTTAAATGAGCTTACTCAGCATCCAATACTGTCACTTTGTTAGGCATTAATTACAATTTTAAAAAATGAGTTTGTAGAACATTTTTCTAAAAACAATTTTTAAAAACACTATCAATAACCTCCAAGTCTTTGTGCACCTCTTTCATTGTTGTTGTTGGTATTTCTTTAATGTTGCCAAACTTTGACTCCAAATGTACAAGTTGTTAGTTGAACTAGACAAATGGATTTAATTACAATGATCAATTCTTTAAATATATCTCTATATGAGATTAGTCTAGTTTGAATTGGATAATAAACTTCTTCCAGAGAGAAATAGTTTTTAACATTTGAAAAAAAAGGACATGCATGAAAACTGTTGTGTTTTTTATTTTTAATTTTTTGGAGGGAGAGATTGAAAACTGTTGTAATGTTTTAAATTAGTAGATGAAATAGTTTCATTTGAGAAATATAGAAACAAATGAAGAGGTCAAATGTTCGAATTCTCCTATGTGGTTGAATAAAATTATTTTTTTATTAAAAAAAAGACAAGTCAGCATAAAGCCCATAAAGCCCAAAATCTTGAAAACTGATCCAATTAAAATCAGGCCTATTGGTTCAGTAAGAAACCGAATTTGGTTTTAAATGTTGATGTTGATATCTTTGTCACAATTTTATGGAAGTGCTAATGGTGGATGTTGATTGATATTTCTGAAAAAATTATAAAAATTAAAAATCTCATAGAAAGTATTTAAATTAAGAAATAAGCCTTTCACCCTTTTAAATAAATTAAAATTTCTTATTATTAATATTTGTTTTCACATTAGTAATATTTTTGTCGATATTTTTAAATATATTTTGCAAATTTTTACTATGATATAATGGAAATTTCGATTCACCTTTCGAACTCATGGACATATAGAAATGTTGATGAAATTTTAATGCACTGCAATCAAGTACTGCAAAATCGAGAGTATTGGCTCGGTTTCTTTTTTTCAACTAAAATTAAAAGGTTTAAGTTATAAGTTTAGTCTCTAAACTTTCTAGTTCGTATTTATTTGGTCTTTATCTTCAAACTTTAAAAGGTGTTTAATGGATCTCTTAATTTCAATTTTGTGTCTAATAGATCCTCAAATATTCAACGCCGTGTTTGTGAGGTCCTTGACGTTTAGGGCCCTATTAGACATAAATTTTAATTTTATATCTAATAAATCAGTTATTTTTTAAAAAAATTTTGAATATATCATGGACTTATTAGACATAAAATTGAGAGTTTGATGACTTATTAGACATTTTTAAACTTCATCGACCTATTAGTGCAAGGACACAACCGTCTTTTATGCATTTTTTTTAAACAACAAATACAGCTGAAATTAAAAAAAAAATTAAATAGTTGAGGGCACGTGTGTATATTGGATGTGTTGTGTAGGGGAGGAGAAGTAACAAGTGGCCGAATGTTTGTTTGTTTGTTTTTTTCTTGAAAAAGAAGAAAGAAAATGGGGAAAAAAAAATAAAGAGAGAGAACTTAGGGGAGGAGAGAAAGAAAGAAAGAGGAGAGGTGAAGGAATTTTAGAGAGTGAAGGAGAGATTAAGAAAGAAAGAAGATTTCAAGGAAGTTTTGTGTAAAGATTTCATCTTTGGAATTGTTGTTAGGCTTGTGTACAAAATCATGGAGAGATCCCCTTTAAAATAGAGTCTAATGGTGGATAGTTTTGTGGGTTTTCCATTTTCGCTGGTTGGATTTGGGTCGTAAAAGAAAGAAATAAGGAAGAATGTAAATTCAATAACAAGAACAAATTGAATGGGTCAACAAGAGCATAACTCAACTGACATGAAGTTGTACTAATGATCAAAATGTCTATGATTCGAATCTTCCACACCTATATATTGTCAAATATATATATATATATATATATATATATATATATATATATATATATTTCTTATGCTCAACATTTGACATATTATTTAAATGATACAATATTTTATTTCATGATCATTCTTAAATGTTCCTTAAAAAAAAAATAAACGGAAGAAGTATGTTTCCATAATATGTGGTACTAGAAAAATTTCTCAATATGTAAAGAGTTTTTTTTTTTTTTTTTTTTTTTTTTTTGGCACCACTAGTTATTATTGGCCTCCTCGTCTCCTTGGCTTTTGATACCACCAAATGAAGATAGGTCCAGAGAGCAGTTAATGTGCGCCACGTTTATTTCATTCCCATACACTGTCGTGTAAGTAACAACTGAATCCATTTATTATAAATTCTTCTTTTTTATTTTTTATTTTTTCAAGGAAAAAAAAAAAAAAGATAAAAGAGATGATGGAAGAAAGGATTTGATTGCATAATTAATAGGTGGGACGTGGGACCCATTGCCCATTTACAGATAGGAGTTAGGTTGGAAGATCCTCTATTTTCAATTGTTTTTTCAAACCTTCCTCTCTTTAAACAATCCCCTTTCCCATTCATCCAATCATTAACTCAACTCTTTTTTTTCTTTCTTTTTTTTACTTATCAATACTCTTATTATTTCTACAAAAAAAAAAAGAAATACTCTTATTGAGCGGATCGCTCATTCTAATTTTAATATTAATATATCCTTAATTAAAAGTTTTTTTTTTCTCTTTCATTTAGTTGGGGTGGAAAGCTAGTCATCAACCTTTAGAATTGTAATTGTTGTCTTGTCCAATAAACTGTATTCATATTAACAATTTACTTGAAAGTTAAAACCTCGTTTGAAATGGTAAATGTAAATTTCACTCCTCATTTAAATCAAATATTTAGATTTTATTTTAATTTTGGAAAAAATACACTTTTGGTCCCTGAAGTTTTTATTAGGTTTAAATTTAGTCCCTGAGTTTTCAAACTCGACAATTTAGTCCCTGAGGTTTGAATTTTGTTTTATTTTGGTCCCTTCATCTATTTTTCCGTTAATATAGCTATCAAAAGCTTATGTGGCATTTTTTATATAAAAAAATATTTATTATTATTATTATTATTTTTTGTTTGTTTTAAATTTATGTTTACTATTTTTAATTATTTTCTTTTTTCTCTCTCTCTCGTTCCAACTCAAAAGATATGACAATATTTTAAAGAATTTATTAAATATAATGTTTGTGATGAAATTGTAATTAAAAAAGTAAAATGAGATGAAAAGGGAAAATAGAAAAACTAAAGGAGACACTTTCAAAAGAACAAAAATTAAAGACTAAATTTGAAATTTTAAAAATAGAGTATAGCAACCAAATAGAAATGGTTAAATCACCATAAAAGGGGAAAAAAAAAATCTATAAATGAAAAAAAAAAATGAAAAAGTTAATTGCAATAAAAACTTGCAATCTTTGGATGGGGAAAAAATATGAGTATAATTTAATAATTAAAACATTAGCAAGTATATCTTCTAGATATTTAAAAGTGAAATCTCTGTCCCTAAATTTGTAATGTTCTAAAACAAAACGTTTGATTATGATTTAAATATTAAAATACAATATGAAATTTACCGGCCACAAAGTATTAACAGTTTTAGGATGTTTTTGTTCACAAAAAAAGAAAAAAAGAAAAATAAAAATAAATAAATATTTCTTAGGATACATATTTATGTTTATATAGTTTTTCAAATTTTCAAATGATATATATATATATTTTTTACAATATATTTGGAGGGAGATTCAAACCACAGACCTTGTGGTTATCGGTACAACTTTATGCCAGTTGAGCTAAGTTGTTGTTGACAAATTTTCAAATGAGTTAAAAAGTATATATATTTTCTTTTAATATAGTGAAATCATTTGGGTTAATTATATTATAATAAATCATTTATGAATATTCATATAATTTTCCGTCCTCGAAATAAAGGCTCAATCAAGTCAATAATCAATTCATAAAAGCAATCTCTTTTCGAATTATTTTCTCAATATATATACACTATTTTAAGTGGAGGGGGCCAACAAGAACATAGCTCAACTGGCATAATGTTGTACTGATAACCACGAGGTTTGTGGTTCGAATCCCCCCACCCCACAAATTGTCAAAAAAAATAAAATAAAATAAAATAAAATAAGTGGAGGGGGATTTGGCATTTTGACGAAATTGTCCATTGCTGCTTGGCTTTTATTTTTTAGACTCTTTTATTTATTTTTTTGAGAAATTATTTTTTAGACTTTTAACCTTATCAGGATCGCCAGGCGCACAAATGGACAAAAATAATCACGTAAACTAAAGACCATCCCAAACTATATATCTAATCAATAAAACTCTTGCACGCAAAAAAAATAATAATAATAATAATAAAAAAGTAAATAAATAAAACATAATCCTTCAATTGTTATTATTATTATTTTTTTATCTTTTTTAAATTATGCTTATAAACACTATTTTTCATGGTCTTTTTGTTTGTTATTTACATTTACTAATGTTTTAAAAAATCTAAGTTTAGTTTTGATTTGCCAGAGTATTGCTCAACTGGCATATAACTACTAATGACCGAAAGGTCTGTGATTCGAATCCCTCACTCTCACATGTTATAAGAAAAAAGTTTAGTTTTGATATACTCTTACTAATGTTTTCCAAAATCAAGTTTAAATAAAATTTGGTTAAGAATTGAAATGTTTTTTTGAAGAAAAATGAAAACCGTTGTAAATAAAATGTGAAAAAAAACAAAAACAGTTTAAATAAACCAAATGGTCATCAAATAATACCCAAATTAATTTTTTTTTTTTGAAAAGTAACTCATTCATTAAGGAACAAGAGGGCCCCGAGGGAATACAAACATACATCGTTCTTGGAACGATAAACTTTCCATCCACTTAGAGTAGTTTCCTAGCAATAAAAAAGGCGACGACAATAGGGCAGCCCAGGGCATTTGATGAGCAAAGCCATTGAACTTGCGACCAACGACCTAAATTAAAATTTTAGTCCCTCAATTTTAATGGTTCAAGTTTATGCTTAGTAATCAAAATCTTAAAAAAAAAAAAAAATTAAAATTCTTAGTCAAATTGAAAAAATAGAAATAAGCCGTTAAATTTTTTATTTATTTTTTTAGTTTTCAAAATTTAACTTGGATTATGAAAACTTGCTCAAAAGTAGATTAAAACAAAGTAACTCAGAGATGAAATAATGTTTGTAAATTTAAGTTTCTAAAACAAAAAAAACCAAACACAAAAAAATAAGGTCATATTTGATAACCGTTAGTTTTTGGTTTTTGAAAATTAAGCTTCTAGATGCTACTTCCTAAGTTTCTTTGTTTTGCTATTTAGCTTCTTCTAATGTTTTAAAAACTCAAGTCAAGTTTTGAAAACTAAAAAGAGACAGTTTTCGTTTTTTTTTTTTTTTTTTTTTTTTTTTTTTTTTTTGAATTTGACTAAGAATTCTAATGTGTCTTTAACAAATATGAAAATCATTGTAGTGGAAGAAAACAAACATAAATTTAGAAAACCAAATGATTATCAAACGGAGTCTAAGATATCTACTTGTTTTCTCGAAGTCGTAGGTTCAAATCCTCACTCTTACCTTTGTTGTACTAAAAATAATCAGAATATACTTGTTTGAAAATATTTATTAATTAATATGGCATGGAGAAATAAAATAGATATTTGGACAAAATAGAACCGTGCGATGTATAAGAGAAATTTGACACATTGCTTTCAAAAGAGGGTATGTATATTGCATGCATCCTTTAATTATTATCCGATTGTCCACTTTCAAAGCCGGTTAAACACGCTATTAAAGCCAAGGCGAGCCGCAAGAGATCAGAGATTCAAATCCCCTACCCAAAATGTTGATGTGACTCAAATTAAATAAATAAACACACTATTAAGAAAGACGATGAAATTGTGAAAGTTCGTTATGAAAATTAATACAACTTGACAAGTTTTGGAGTAAAAATTGACCATCTTTTAAGCACAACTTGTATTAAAAAAAAATCTTTAAACACAATTGTTGATGGTCAAATTTGGTCGGGAGAAAATCACCTGACCTTTATGTGCCATCAATGGTAAATTTGTTTGTGAGGGGGAAGACGTGACTTGCAAGACATAGAACCTGCACATCGGTGTAGTGCTAGCCACACCGCCTCCGATGCTTAAGTCAGCAAGCAGAACGATGAGAAACAAGAAAGTACGAGCAAGAGGAGAGTCAGAGAATAAAGTTTGGATCCCTTCTTCAGTGGCGAAGAGGGGTATAAATACCTGCTCAGGCTCCTAGGCTTTTTAGGAATTTAGAGGCGTTTCGGGACGAACCAGGCGGAACTAGGGCAATTAGAGGCAGGTAGGGACCAAAAGGAGGCAAACGAACTTGGCCCGCGCAAACGGGCCGACCATATGGGTCGGGCCAAGTTGGTCTGGTCTTCCTTTGGGTCGTTTCTTGGTCCTATCTCCGTCCAGTTGTCTTCATCAACTCCTTACACATCATGGTGGTCCAAAATTACCTATAACAACAACCTTAAAATTTGAAATCAACCAAAATATAGTTCAACTTATATAAACTATATATGTATGACCAACCGTTCCAGAGTTCAAACATCCACTTCCATATTTGTTGAATAAATTCACATGAACAAGAAAACATTACAAGTTGAGACTAAATTATAATCTAATCAAATAAAATGAAGGAGCGTTAGATGAGAGTGAAATAATGGGGGAATCAAAATGATAGAGTGGTCCGCGGTGTAGGGGATTTATTCTCGAGTGGATCATGTGCATGCGCTTTTTAACTGTACGAACCATACCACTATAAAAAAAAAGGGGGGAAAGCGCCTAGAATGGGTAAAACGTGGACGGTGGATATGGACCCACGTTGCATAAAACCATTGGCTGATTTTCACGTCAAGGCTCATCATCTTGGAGTATAGGTGGCCCACTTTCCCATTTTTTAAAATCGGATATATAAAGTATTTAAGTAATTTAAACGCAAAGATCGCTCATTGTCTTCAAACCTACAAATTAAAAATTTTAAAAAAATCGACCAAAAAGAAAAGTAAATAAATAAATAATACTAAACGAAGATAGATAGGAAGCGACAGCCGACACTTGGCGCCTCCACAAAGCCCTAATATAGAGAAGAAGAAGGTACGCAGCCAAATTAGCCACCAGAAAAAAAAAAAACACCAGAAAGAAAGAAAGAAAGAAAAAAAAATAGTGAAATTCAAAGGGGGAAGTTCTATAAAAAAAAAATTATAAATATATATATATATTTTTGTCAATCTTGGTTTCTTCTTTTGGGTTTTTGGATTGCGTTTTCCCTCAATTTTTTTGCTTGATTTGTGGTGTTTGGATAGCAGTTCGATCACTTCTTGCTTTAGTTCATACCTTGGGTTGTTTACCCCTTTGAATTTGTAGTTTATGGTGTTTTCTTTGTGATTTTTGTGTCAACTAGACTTGTTGCAGTGAGGGCTTTCTGGGTTTGCTGGAAATCTGTTTTGAGGAGAGTTTTACTTATATGAGCTCTTCTTAATCGGGGGAGCCATGTGTTTTGAATGTAATAGCCACGCTGAACTCTACCGATTTTGAGTATCTTTGCTGATGGGGTTTTTTCAATTCGTCTTGTAGTGATTGGAGTTTCAGTTTTAGTGCGAAGGTTAAATGATCTTAAATTTCGAGTGATTTTCTGGTGGTTGGATCCGATTTTGGTTCTGATTGAATCAGATTCTGCAGAACTTGGAAGAGATGAATTTCAAGGATTTTGGGAATGACCCATCTGCCGTAAACGGCGGAGGAGGTGGAAGGCCTCCGGCGAACTATCCATTAGCGCGGCAATCATCGATCTACTCGCTGACCTTCGATGAATTTCAGAGTATGGGGAGTATAGGCAAGGATTTTGGGTCAATGAACATGGATGAGCTGTTGAAGAACATTTGGAGCGCTGAAGAAATGCAAACGATGGCATCTTCTGCTGCTGCTGCTGCTGCTGCTGCTGCTGCTAAAGAAGGGACTGGTACTGTTGGTGGTAGTGGTGGGTATTTGCAGAGACAGGGCTCTTTGACGCTGCCTCGTACACTCAGCCAGAAGAAGGTCGATGAGGTGTGGAAGGACATAATCAATGAACATGGTGGTGCTAAAGATGGGAATACTGTTGCTTCTAATTTGCAACAGAGGCAGCAGACTCTTGGGGAGATGACACTTGAAGAGTTTTTGTTCAGAGCTGGAGTTGTGAGAGAGGATACTCAAGTGACTGGAAACGCCAACAATGGAGGATTCTTTGGCAATAACACTGGTTTTGGAATTGGTTTCCAGCGACAGGGTAAGACTCCTGAGAATAACAATTACATTCCGATTCAATCGTCGAATTTATCATTGAATGTCAATGGAGTTAGAGCACATCAGCCGCAGCCAATATTTCCAAAGCAGCCTACTGTGACGTATGGATCTCAGTTGCCTTTACCCAGTGATGGTCAGCTAGCTAGTCCAGGAATTAGAGGTGGGATTATGGGGATTGGAGATCAAGCGTCGAGTACAAATCTGTTGCAAGGCTCTGCCCTGCAGGGTGGAAGGATGGGAGTGGTTAATTTAGCAGCTGGGCCGATAACTGTTGCAACAGGATCGCCAGGGAACCAACTATCATCTGATGGGATCGGAAAGAGCAATGGTGATACCTCGTCCGTGTCTCCGGTGCCGTACGCACTTAATGGTGGAATCAGAGGGAGGAGAAGTAATGGGACTGTTGACAAAGTTGTCGAGAGGAGGCAGCGTAGAATGATAAAAAACAGAGAGTCAGCTGCTAGATCGCGGGCTCGAAAGCAGGTGATCTGTTGTTGAATGTAACTTTGTTAACTGTTCTTTACCATATGACTTGAATTCTTGTTGACGTGCTTCGAAGTGGTCATGTGCACCTGGAGTTGTGAAAAATGGATATTTGCAAACTAAAACAATGTGTGAAACCAACCATTTGATGCGTTTGTGTCCCTAATTACTTAAGCATGTCATACCATATGCTTCATCCATGTGCTTATCTATTCTTTATTAGATGCACTTGTAGATGATATAAAAAACCATGGTGCAGTTTTCTCTATTAGCTCTGGCTGTCCCATTTAACAAATATAGTTATGACGTTGCAGATAAGCACATATGGAATTCCACATTTCCAAATTGTTCTCCTTGAAACTCGAGAGATATTTTATTTGTTGCTAAGTATTATAAATGTAGAATTATAAGAATTTAATATCTTAAGGCATCCTAAGAGGGAAAACTGGACCATATAGATCTGTTACAACATAAAGTGGTGCTAGCTAACCACCATGGGACTATTTTTGAAGTTGTAAGTTTAGACTATAGTGGCCACCTACCAAAAACATTAAATACTTTGTATGCCCTGTTGAGATTTGTTGGAGATGTGCAGAAAAACTGGTCTACCTGAGGTTATCAAAGATTGCATCTGCAAGCCTCTAACCTTCTACCCCTAGATTAGTTCTTTGGGCTTGCCCGCAGTACAAAATTTCATTTAGTATATATAATGTTTGAGCTATATTGCAATTTTTTGAACCACATATCATGCTTAATTTCATAACTAGAGATTGATGTTGGTTTTATATTGATGGAGATTCTTTTGTCCATGATTTTCTCTTCGTTGGTACTAGGCTTACACGATGGAATTGGAAGCAGAAGTTGCAAAGCTAAAAGAGGAGAACCAAGAACTCCGGCAAAAACAGGTACATAAGTGTCTCTACTTCAAAAGAGTGAGCTTGTTAATCAATTAACGAGCATCGCCAATTCTCAATTATTATTTTGTGTGGTTGCTGCAGGCAGTAATCATGGAAATGCAGAAGAACCGGGTATGCTTTCCCCATTGGTATTTAGTAGCGTGGTTGTTCATATTCATATTACCATTACTATTTAGAAAATCTCTTTATTCGTAAAATTTATTATCTATTTTCTATTTCTACGAGTCGTTTTTCTTTTAAGAGCAGATCTATACACTACTGACATCCAGTCAGAGTCCTGCCAGTTTTCTTATCCCTTTTATTTCAAAAAAGTTCTTTTCTTCAGTGGTATATTATAATAACCCAATGGGGATGAGCCAACATGCTCAACTGGTTAAAGCATATACCCTGAACCAAGAGTTCAAAGGTTTGAATCCTCCAACCCCATGTGTTGTTGAATCCAAAGAACAACTCGGTGGGGATGAAGCTTTCTCTTCGCCATAGTATATATATTTTTTCTTTTATCAAGTCATGTATGCTTATTTTGCACTTCGCCTGGTCAGCAATACGCTCTTTACATCTTCATCTAGTTCTTAAACTGGTGAAGGTTGCTGTTAATTCGTCATGCAAACATTCTCTCTACCCCACCTTTTCATGAAACCATTTGTTATATCTTTGATCCCCATGATAATTAATGAACATTCTTTTTGATACTGCAATCTTCTCCATGTGAGAACCTCTGCTTTATATTGTTCTTGATGGAAAGCGACCTTTTCAAATTCTGACATTTGATCACAGGCATTGGAAATAATGGATAAGCAACAAGGAATCAAGAAGCGATGCTTAAGACGAACGCAGACTGGTCCATGGTGATTTCTGAGAATGCTATCTGATTTCAGACCAAAAGAATAATGCCATAGATGATGGTGTACATATGATTGTTCTGCTCTAGGTTGTGAGTTGTACGTGGCTGTGTAGAATACGTCTCAGGATGTCTTGCTTGCAGGGTGTCGTGTCGTATTTGCTTCTAAATGGGATCATCAGGAGTTCGGTAGCTTTTGAACGAAAGCAAAGCGCATGTTGTTCGATTCGTTTTCTGGAAATACTACTTCACACAGCTCCTCCACCACCTTCCTGCCATCAAGAGAGATAAGTTTTTTGTGGCATTTCCTGATATGGCCCTGCTGCTGCTGTGGCTGTGAGTAAATGCCAAGCCTGAATGCAGGATTCATCAGGTTCAATTCATTGGCATGTCAATGGCTGCAACTGCCATTTGATTTCCTTTGTAATCTTTTCATCATGATGTTTTATTTTTGACTTCTGCTTCAGTTGTAAGCTTTAGATTAGCCAAACTAAAACATACATCCTTGATTTTATAAAACCTTGATTCTCTGACTAAAATGCCCCCCTTCCCTAGCCTCACTTTTTGGTCTATTTTTTATTCTGTCAAAGTGCAGATAACAATTACCATGGAACAAAAATTTCCCTCCCTCTTAACCAAATTGTGGAGTATTTTGTCTCCTAAAAACAGCTGCAAAGGCAGACCAAAGATGAAAAAGAGTAAGAGAACATACAAATTTAGGTGAAAAATTATGGTGGAAAAGTAACTATGAGAAGAAAAGAATCCCGTGTAACCTTAAGACAATAAAACCTCAATCAAAAGATTAGAGGTTCAGATCCTCCACCTTGCATATTATTGAACTAAAAAAAAAAGAACTCTAAATCTAAATTATACCTTCGATCGTAGACTTTAGTACAAGTTTTTTATTTGGGTCAAGAATTCGAGAAACATTTATTTGAAATAACTTTAACAAAGTCCTTTTGTTTGGCACAAGCTAATAAGGATGAACCTTGGGAAGGATGTTTTCAAAGGGTAAATTCATAATCTTAGCGGATCAATCCAATGATATGGTTGGTACACAAAATCTCTCTATGGGACCGTACGCTTTGGTACTTCTCATTCACAACCATTCTTGCTACATTATATATATATATATAAATAAACAATATCAATCAAGATTTAAAATTTCTTTATCAATTGCTTCTACTACATATAAGATATATATATTTCTACTTGCTTCTATTGTTAATTAGCTCCGAACTCTCCATCAGAGCTACAGATTCTTCAATCATAGGACCTGCACACAATGAGAGATGAATATGGTTTTTACAATTGAGGTATGTTTATCTCCTTGTGTGACGATGAGAATTCTAGACCCAAACCAAAGATGCATCAATGAAAAATCTTTACAATCTATTCGGGCTTGGATCTTGAAGAACTAGTGGCCCCATATGAGTCCTTTCTTCTATTAAAGCATATTTTGGTTGCGGTTGATGCTTGATTTTGACGCAATGACTCTTTGTCGATGTTGGATTCGAGGTGGAGGTGAGTCAGTTGAGGTAATTACCTGTACAAAGTGATGTTATAATCAACATGCTCTGATGCTTAAGTCAAGTCGAGCAAAAGTGAAATTGCGTACCTATGTGTTATGTTGGATTGGAGGCAAGTGCTCGATTATTCTCACTGAAAGTCTGAAAGCATATGACCCAAATACATATTAAAAAGGAAGAACTTTGAAGTCATTAAAAGGCAGAAAAGCAAAAGAAAAAGCAAAGGCAGTAAAAAGGATATCTCCATTATAAAGAATCTGGATCCAGTGATCCAGCTATGACATTGATGAGATTGTGTACTTGGTTTGAAGATTACGTCAAAGAGCCTACTGATCTCACTGAACTCATACTCACTGTCCCACTTATTTCATTTTATAATTAATTTCCCCAATCTCTTACGTATACATCACTTTTTTCTGTCGTTGTTTAAAGATTTGCAGACACAAAATTTATAAAACCTCATAATGGTAAACCTCACTCAAATAACTCTCTCCAAAATCACATTTTTCTTTAAGATTCCATTACCCTTATTGTCAGTACAAATGATTTTCACACTAAGAAAGTTCATGCATTTTATTAAAATTTAAGAGTTTGTTGGGGTTTGTTTATATATCAATAATCATCCCCAACCGACATATCGGTAAAAATGTTTATAAGGGTGGTGCTCAGTGCTGCTGATATCGCCAACCGACAGATCGGTGAACTTGTGAGAAGGAAACCAAAACCAACCTTATATTTCTTCTGTTTTCTGTGGTCCTCTCCTTACAATTTTAGATCATAACCAACCTCTAATGTGTTCACCGACAACAATAGACTTTTTTTTTTAAAAAAAAAAAAATAATAATGATAAATTTGAAGTTGGATAATTCAGACTTAGCTACGAAATCAAATAAAAAAAATGGTGGTTAATTAAGAGTTTCATCTATCATTAACCTTTCAAGTGAGAGTGCTTGTAACGTCCCAGGTCAAGGATTCGGAATCCGGATTCGATACCTAACGATCCCGGCAATCCTCTGTTTCCTAGGAAAATTCCTAGGAAGCTAAGTCACCCAACATAGAACTTCTCTTAGCCAAGCACGCTTAACTTCAAAGTTTCTATGATTGAACCACCGAAAAGGAAGGTGCACCTTGTTGGTATAAGTAGTATCTATTAATTCTTTTAAGCTTATCTTGACCATGCTTTCATATCCTCAGGATCTCTCTCATTCGAATGTGATCTCGGTTCATTTATGTACCCCTCCTAACCTCGGGTGTAATAGTGCTTATAGAAATAATTGTGAAATTTCTGTCACACCATCATTAAAGTGCATTAAAATGGAGTATTAAGAGTATAGTTTTTGAGGGGGGAAGGCTAATATAGCAAGTAGCAAGAAGGTAGGAAAGTGCTGCTTCAACAAAGGACATGCCATGATATAGTGAAAAATGAGGTTGAGTTTCTAGGGGTTAGTTGAGAGGAAAGAAAATTTTGAAATATGACCATTTCAAGATTATGATGATTTCCAAAATGCATGTGAACCTTTTCAAGGGTTTTTATATAGTAAATGGTTGGAAAAGACTAGCACTTGTAAGGTGTAATATATGTTGTTATGTGGATCGTCTCGTATTAAAGATGGTTTATTCTTTGGTTTAGCATCAATATAATTGATTAATCTATTGAAAAAAAAAGTATATGTTTAAGATGATTAAATTCAACATTTCTAAAATGATATGAGTATTACACATTTACGTAATTATGTGATAAAGTTTAGAGTCAAATTTGACAATTACTTGTCATGCACATGTCCATATCACAACATTAGACTTTTTAGGATACCATTTGCATGTAGAGTCATGATTGATTATAATCTTGAATTAGTAAGAAGACTTTGTGTTCATGCTTATCCTTATTTTTTTTAACTTGATGTCGATATTTTACTATTCATTTCTAAGTTTTAAATTTAAATTTTGAGTTGTATCATTTAAAACCTCCAATCTAATAATTGGTTCGATTATTCAGACTTTCAATTAAGATTTCATTTTAAAATAATTAATATATATATTTTTTTGCACGGATATAAACTTCTTTAAATACAAATATTAACCTAATGAAACTAGATTTGAGTGGGAGTAGAAATAAAATGGTGTCATCAAAATATTGAGATGTGTAGAAAAGTTTTGTGGAAGCTTGAGTGGGGATGTTCATAAATTAAATGTAGGTCAGAGTCAGACATTGAAAATAGATATTCCAATTATTATTTTTTTGAAAAAGGGAAAATGATGGCCCTTCACATTTTCAAGGTCAATCTTTTGGCATGCATTTGCTTGATTCTGTGGTAACATTTACTAATAATTTAATTGCTATTGCAGATTTACATTTCTTTAATCTGCCCATCACATGCATCACCCACGAGCCTTCCTTCTTTTTTTCAATTAATCAATTTATTTTATTCATTATAACACCACTAAAGCCCTCTATATTTCTTATAATTGTTTCTTAAAATAGCATTATAAATTATGCAAATTCCATTAAGAATAAATACACATAAAACAATGGTTAGTATTCCATAATGTCATAATAATTTAACTGTTTTAAACAATTATCATGGGTTGGTCGTAATGTCAATAAGAACCATAGAAAAAATAAATGGCTTAGAAGTTAGAATGAATGAGTTCAATTCATGGTGGATTTGAAGTTCTAACTTCTTATATATAAAGTTTAATGGAATCCATTTGAATGCAATAATGTGGTAAAAAAAATCTAGACTTTTGGGATAAGTTTTAATAAAAATAGAAAAAAAGGGAAAGGAAAGAGGAAAGAAGAAAGAATCCAGGTTAGCTAAACTACTTGGATGCAGACAACTGGGACAGAAGTGGTGCCAGTGCCAGTGATGGATATGCAGTTTTGCTCGCCGTTCAAACGGGGAGCCCAAAGAACCTTTAAACTTTTAAAAATTAAATCTACACATCTCTCTAATCCCATTACTAATTTACAATTTCTTTACCTTTCCATTCTTCAATCCCAAACTTTTCCCTTTTTTTTTTACAGGCGTTAAGAAATATGTCTCTAGACGATGGAAACAGAGAAGTTGCTCTGTTTTTTCTTTACGGTAAAGTTCAAAAATAAATAAGATTCCGAGGAAGGAGCTCATTATTCCAAGGAGTAGAACATTTTGTCAATCTAATACTTAAGTATAGAAGAACTTGGACGGATTGTCCTTCAGTCCTTGTGTCATTGATTGAGCGAAGCACAAGGCTCTTAGCGATTCCCTCCGCTACCCGCCATTTCGACCAATATCATTATCTCTTTTTGGGGATTGTACGACTGTAATGTATGCAGGGAAGTAGAGTGAAGAAGGCGCCGGAGATGGGGTTTCAAGAGCAAACGGCGTCGTCCAGACCAGCCTTCAGAGCTCGCGATTCCAGCCCCGATTCTGTCATTTACACTCTCGAATCGAGTTTCAGTCTCTTCTCTTCTGCCTCGGCCAGTGTCGAGCGTTGCTCTTTCGCATCGGAGGCCCATGACCGCGACTCCCTCATCTCTGAAATCTCCCTCGTAAATCTCGTTTCCTTCTATCTTCTTCTTGCATAGATTCAAATGGGTTTGTTTATTTTGGTGGGGGGTTTTGTTTTTCTGGGTGATACGCAAGTTCAGAGAAGAACTGATAAAATGGGGTTGTTTAATTTGTGTTCGTTTTGGCGGGGTTTTCGTTTTCTCCAAGTAATACCAAAGATTAGAGACGAATTGGGCAAATGGGGTTGTTTATTTCGTTGTTTGTTTTGGTGGGGTTTTCGATTTTCTGAGTAATTCCAAATGTTAGAAACGAATTGAGGAAATTTCTTTGTCTAAACACTGTAATGAAATAAGGGTTTTGGAGGCGACTATAGGGTCGTGAAGATGATTGATTAACAAACATGAGATGGAAAAACAGAGATGGGATTGAAAAATTTTGTTGTATGATCTTGATTGCAGCATTTGGCAGGGCATGATGAGGAAAACCACGAGAGTTGCGGTGGTCCAGATCCAGATCCAAACAAACCTGCACTAAGCAACAAGCATAGTCGTCTCTATACAAAGGGAGAAAAAGCGAAAGGTACAGCTAGATTTTAAGCTTCGTGGCAAAAGAATAAAAAGAAAAAAAAAAAAGTAGAGTCTCGCAAAGAAACACCCACAGAAACTTTTACGTACTTCAAATTCGATTCTAATTGGCTTTTCTCCCTTTTAATTCTCAGTAGTTCAAAATGATGACAGCAATGTCGGTTTAGAAGACGAGAATCGAGCCGTCGATTCAGCGAGGAATTCCTTTTCTCTTGCCCTTAAAGGTAGTACAGATCCAACTCCGTTACCTTTTCTCAGTCTTTATCCGCAATGTTTACTTGAACTGGGTTGATTTTACAGAGTGTCAAGATCATAGATCCAGATCTGAAGCTCAATCCAGGAAGCTGGACAGAAGGAGACCTGCTTCATTGGATCTAAACAACGGTACTACAGCTTCCTCACCTCGTTTGGCTGCTGTCAAGAAGAATCCTGTAGTAACAACGCGTAAGACTGGAACATTTCCAAGCCCCGGGACACCGAGTTATCGGCACAATAGCTTTGGTATGCAAAAGGGGTGGAGCTCAGAGCGAGTGCCATTGCACAACAATGGCGGTCGGAAACATACTAATAACCCTGCATTGCTGACTCTCAACAGCGGCAGAACATTGCCATCTAAGTGGGAAGATGCTGAAAGGTGGATCTTTAGTCCTATATCCGGTGATGGGGTTGTGAGGAATTCTGTTCAACTTCCTCAACGGCGGCCGAAGTCAAAGAGTGGACCACTTGGCCCTCCTGGTATTGCATACTATTCGTTGTATTCGCCTGCTGCTCCTGCCTATGAAGGAGGGACTTTTGGGAATTTCATTTCAGGGTCGCCATTTTCAGCTGGAGTAATATCGACAAACGGATTGGCAATTCATTCCGGTGGGCATGAAGGGACCTTTCATGGACAAACAGAGCCCTCCATGGCACGCTCGGTTAGCGTTCATGGGTGCTCTGAAATGTTGGGTCAATTGTCATCATCAACAGGCTTACAAGAAGGTAAAAGCCACCTGACTTTTTCTTCTTCTCTTATAGATGAATTGGTTAGAATTTTTAAGCAAAGCTCAAGATCATGTTATATTGGATTATAATTACTCGGGTATGTTTTTCTTCTCTTATAGATGAATTGGTTAGAAATTTTAAGCAAAGCTCATTGACCATGTTATATTGCATTATAATTGCTCGGGTATGTTTTTTGTGCAATTGCATAATGGATCTAGATTCTCAAAGGATATAGAATAACCATGCAGATTTGGTATCAACAAAATAAGACTGCTTTGGACCTTATTGATGTAACGGAAAAGATGTTATCTTTCTTGAGAAAATTGCTCGTACTAGAGCAGGTTATTAACTATACCGGCTGTGGAGAGTTTTTGATTTTGAAAATGTTTTGCAGAATCGGGGGAAAATCTAACTACGGTCAAGGATTCAGGGACGGATGTCTCTCGTGTTGTTTCAAGAAGAGACATGGCTACACAAATGAGCCCAGAGAGTAGCGTGCATTCATCTCCCAAGATGAAGTCGTCGTTCTCTGGCTCCAGTTCATCTGCTATGCATATGTTCGAGCTGGGAGCTGTTGCTTCTTCTAAATTGGAGATCAGGGATGTGCAAGTTGATAATCAGGTTACCATGACAAGATGGTCTAAGAAACATAAAACCTCATTTCCTTGGAAAGACTCCCTTGACGACAGGAGAAAGAAAGATTCAGATGCAGTTTCTCGATGTTCGGATTTTGACATTCCTAACATAGGAAAAAGTATTTCAAAGTATGTCCCACCTGCCTGTATCACATGCATCTGACTAGTACTAAATCCTACAATTCATTTCTGGTCTAAGGAAGGATAAGCATATAAAATGAAAATTTATGCCAACAATTAATTTTGACTTGGTTTTCTTTTCCAATTCTGACTCCTTGTCGCAGGGTTAAGCGAGAGGAAGCCAAAATAACTGCATGGGAGAATCTACAAAAAGCAAAAGCTGATGCAGCTATACGAAAACTAGAGGTTCTGGTCTTCTTCTATAATTCTTGATACATCATTTCATAACTTTTTTTCCCTACAAATACACATCTAATTCCCTATAAATCTCCTCGTTGATAAATAGTTATACTTTTCAATTTTCATAGTTATGGCCAATGTAAGTAGTATTTTTTGTGGTCTTTAACACATGTGGGAAATGTTGGATAAGTTTAAAGTACTTGTGCTTTGCTCCTACTCATCGAGAATCATGCATCAGATGAAGCTGGAAAAGAAGAGAGCGACGTCGATGGATAAGATCATGAATAAACTGAAATCTGCTCAGAAGAAAGCCCAAGAAATGAGGAGCTCAGTGATGGCAAACCAGTCCCCCCAAGACAACAGGACATCTTCTATAAAGTCTTTATCTTTTAATCGAACCCATCATATGGGTTCGCTAAGTGGTTGTTTCACCTGCCATGCTTTTTAGTACTCCATTCATTCACCAGTTCTCTGATACAGCCATTCTACCAGGTGACACTTTTTTCTTGGTTAGACTTTGTATCTCTAATTTTCTTACTCGTTGAAAATTGGAATAGACTTCAAGTCATGTTCGTTGCTGCATTTGTTAATGTGGGGCTCGATCAACTCTCGATTTCCTTTTCACGTTCCTGTAAAACAATTTCGATGTAATTACTCTCAGAAGATCTGCATACTTGAAGCCACAGTCTTTTATACTGTAGGATTAAGATTTTATCCCAGCAACACTTTAATGAGCTGGGCTCCATAAGTCTGCAGCTTGTTCTTGAACAGAAGTTTCGTTTTCATCAAAAGTTTCCATGAATGTTGATCTTTGCAACCATGGATCTTGTTTTGACAGATAAGGTTGATATCGACTGATAAATGGCGTTTGATTACATGGATCAACATTGTATAGATCAAGAACCGCCGCTGCTTCCACACAAACGTTGTGTCGATGTAGTTTTCTAATGGCATGGTTAGTAATTCAATTGAAGACTTCAAGTGAGCTGAAGTAACAGAAGCATCTGTAGCCAACTTCCATGGAGTCAAAAATATGAAACGTCGAGTTTCTGTGCGCGTTTGTAACTAAAGTAACCCTTCTCTCTGGTCTGTTGTTTCATTTTTAACAGGTTTTTGTTTACTACTAAATTGTATTTGTCCAAGGGTTCATGTTGTGATATGCACAAAAAATTGATTCAATACCTGCTGTCTGTGTACATCTCAGTTGTTGGAAGGAACAATTGATTATCAGTTTGATTCTCTGTTTCATTTAGATATCAGCAATATAATAATCTAATTCAGACAGGGATGGTATATTTGAGTCTTGTTTCTCTTAACCCAACTAAAGAAACATAGGCACAAAATACAGTATCTTTTGTAAAACAGTAAACTTTAGGAAATTTCCTTGTCGTTTTTATAATAACCATTTGATATGATGGATTATTCTTCGAAGGGAGGTTCAACATTTCTTTTTTAGGAGATCAATGGTTGAAGGTGTGACTGAAGCCTTGAATGATTAAGAATACACGTGCTATTAGTCTTGGCCACATTCTATACTTGATCCTCTCTCTTAACAACGAAGAGATCACTTAAAATTTGAAACTCTCTCGTGGGAGGCTTTGTAATGGCGGCTCTACGTACGTAATCTGGTGGAAGAAGTGATGATCGAGATTCAATTTCCGGAAGGAATTGAAATGTGGGCAGTGGCACCTATATTGGCCGCTATTTCAGCTAATACATCGAACCTCCTTCCTAATACATCTCAACAGAAGCCTCCATTTCCGGCTAATTTCAATAAGAAAAGAGGGAAAAAAAAGATGAGAAAATGGCGGTCTCAAGAAGAAGAGAAGAGAGAGATGAAAAATTAAAAAAAAAAAAAAAAATAATAATAATAATAAAAAAACAGTGACACATAAGCATGCCACCAGTAATTAATACAAAATCGAAGGGAGAGACTAAGAATGTAGCAAAATCCAAACCTAGTGTAAAATTGTTGAGTGACCAAAATGATATCTACCGCAAACTTCAAGGACCAAAAGTGTATTTTTTGATACAAAATTAAGAGTTCAAATATCTATTATACACATTTTAAAGTTAAAAGATCTATTAGACACAAAATCGAAAGTTCAAATATCTATTATATACACTTTATAAAGTTTAGAGACTTATTACATACAAAATTGAAAGTTTAAAAATCTATTATACACACTTTATAATATACAAGGATCTATTAAATACAAATGTGAAAGTTCAATGACTAAACTTATAAATTTAAAACACGTATATATACAAAGATAACATATATAATTTCGTGGATTTTTTTATATTTATTAATTTAGTGAATTTAGTTGAGAAAATAAAAATGAAATATTAAAAAATATAATGTAAGCAATAATCAAACTCTCCAGGTTTGTTGAACAAAAGAAAAAATAAAAAATGAGAGAGCCGAATCCAAATAAACTTCTCATTGAAGTAGAACATTGGTGATGCAGTAAATGTGATATCATAAAATGTAGTACAAATCTTTATGTGTAATTCTCCAATCTCAATAAACAAAATTTATGTAACTATGAATACAATATACTATCCTAACAATTTGCAATTTGCTAACCTGCATCTCGCAATCTAGTCTTGTGTGGCAGGTATTTTCCGAATTCATCAGTATTAAACATGTCCTCTCGCTCCTCTTCCTCTTTCTTTTGGAAGGAGTTTGTATGGGAGATGAATCTTTTGAAGAAAGGAATAAAGGAAAAATCTAGGTAACGGACAGTCGATTAAGATGTTCCATGATTCTTGGCTCCCTAGACCCACCACCTTTAAGGTGGTTTCATCACCAAACCCTTATGTGAAGAATGTTGTTGTGTTGGAGTACATTACTCCATCATTGCAATGGGATGTTGTGAAACTGCACCAGTACCTGGTGCGGGAAGATGTAGAGGTGATTTGGGGTCTTTCGATTAGCAGTTCTGCTCCGGATAGATGGATATGGCACTATGATGGCATAGGAGAATATACTTGTTAAGAGTGGGTATAAGCTCAGTATGATGAATGCTCAAGATCAGGCTTCTTTGTCAGGGGTAGGTCGAGAGATGAGTTGGTGGAATAGATTTGAAAGATGAGGGTACCTAACAAGGTGAAGTTGTTTGTTTGGCAATCCTTCCATAATTCAATTCCAACAATGGTCAATCTTTGGAATCATCATGTTCCTGTCAATGGGATTTGTCCAGTTTGTCAAGAGGAGATGGAGACTACAAATCAAGCTCTCTTTCTGTGTCTGAGAGCTCGAGATGGAAGATCTTTCTCCTTCGATGGTTGAGAGCCTATCGTGTCAATTTGATATTAAGGACCGCTGGTTGTGTTTAGCTGGAAACTTGAGACAAGATTTATAGCGTATTTGTGTGGGGGCCTGGGCAATTTGGAATGATAGGAATTGTTGGGTTCATAATCGCCCAATCCCTAATGCAGCAACGCAAAGTGAATGGATTAATGCCTATTTGTCAGATTATTGGCAGGCTAATCCGAAGGGTGGTGCATATGTTCAGTTTGCGGAAGATGTTCGTATTCTGATCTCACAAGGTGAAGAGTTTATTTTGCACACCGATGCAGCTTATATGGGACGTACGAGCATAAGTGGGATTGGGTTAGTACTGTGGGATAAATTTGGTCATCTCAAGGCAGTACAAACTTTATATTATCTGGTTTGTACATCTCCTTTAGGGGCGGAAGCGGTAACTGTGCTAGAAGGGCTTCGCATGGCTAGAACCTTGGGGGTGCATCGTTTAACGGTGATGTCTGATTCTCTGACATTAATCAAATCTATTAATGGGGAGGTCCAGCGTGATTCTTGCATAGCTAGACTCTTTGGGACATCAAGGCTATACAAAATTCGTTTGAAAAGGTGAGTTTTACTTTCGTTGGTTGCAAATTCAACGGTCTTGCTCATAAGATGGCTCGGATTGGTCTATCTTCATCGCCTTTTTTGTAGCTAGAAAACTATCCTGAGTGGATGAAGTTTGTATCTTCTCGGGGCCTGTTATTTCTCAATGAATTTTCCATTCTCAAACAAAAATTACAATTTCCTATTTGAAATTCATTGGGAGTGCTCTTCATTCATTCATTCATTCAAAAAAAAAAAAAAAAAAAAAAAAAAAAAAAGCGATGTTCCATTTCCAGTGCCACGTGGAAAATTACGTGACGTGCGAGGAAGGGCTTCGATGATTTGACGTCGGAGATAGGAAACGCCGTACACGTGTTGGGACGGAACCCTTCAGGTTAGACGACGTCATCATTTCATTGTGGACACAATAGTAAAAGCACCACCCACCGCTCCCTGTCAGACTTTCATGTGCACTTCACGTGCTGCTTTCTTCAATTTAATATTTATTTATAATATAATGCTCCAGGTGTCAGATAACTACAATTATAAAATAAAATAGAATCACTGCAAAAGTAATACCCAATATGCTGAATATCAACGCCAGAAATTCATTTTCGTTACTCACAGAATAAATATACATTAAACTCTAAGAACAATGAAATGAAAACTAAAATAAATTTGTAAAACAGAAAAACATGTTGATAATTGAATCTATTAAATATATTTCTTATGGACTTAAAATGAATATAGTAATGGACCTTTCCCTTTATTTTTCTATTTCCAACATTTCTTACCCAATCCAAAAACGTACGAAGAAAAACAAAATGGACAAAAAGTTGGCCAAAAACAAACTACATTCAACCATTTTTGGACACGTTTTTTCTTCTTAAATATCTTTCCTTTTCCTAAATAGGAAACCTAATTCATCATCTTTTTTTTTTTTTTTTTTTGTTGATTGCAGAAAAACAGACCATCTAGAAACTAAAACAAAGATTCTCTTCAGACCCAGCAGTGGATGTCTCTTTCATAACCTCAACTCTTACAATTTTACCAAATTTATTAAAATTCTCAAAATTCATTCATTCATTCATTGATCACGTGCTCGTGCCCACTTCGGAAGTGTTTGTAATTAATCCCGGCGGCGGCCGGAAAGCCGAAGGCGGAGGGGCGGTTGGTATTGGCGGCGGCGGCTATTTCGAGGGATTGGACTTGGTTTTTCAAGAACTTGACGTAGTGAATGGCCTCGTCTAACATGGAGGCGGTGTCCATTTTGGTGCCGCCGGGGACTATTCTCTGAAGTATTCTAATTCTCTCGCTTATTCTCTCTCTTCTATGTCTCGCCGCTACGCTCTGTGGGTCGTTTGAGATCTTCACGTTCCGCCGTTTCGGTGCTTTTACCGATTCTGGGTCTATCTGTATCGGCTGCATCGCCGCTATCCTGTAGATCATCTCCCTCATCGCCGCCATTGAATTCTCCTTCTGTAATTAAATTTCAGTTACCTTAGAGATTTGAATTTCTAAATCCATTTCTTCATGACCCACTTCTTCGTATAGTTTTTTTAAATCTATGGTCGGACTTTCTAAAAACTCTCCAATTTAAAATTCAACCTTAAAATGCTAAATTCATATATGCATGTGGTTTATCTAAACTTACTCCTTAAATTACTTTAAATCTAACCAACCACCTTATCCATGCGTCAAACCTCTCCTAAAGATGATCTAATTAATGTATCAAATTCAGGTTTTGGATTAAGGAAGAATAATATTTCCTTCTAACTTCATCTACAGAAAAAATCCAACATGGAGAGAAAAAAAAAAATTCTTTTACTTTCTTATTATTGATGAGTTAGTAGGTAAGTAATTTATTAATTAAGTAGTAGTGTAGATTATCTTACCGTGTCGGCATTTCCGGTAGCGGCAACATGGGTTCTCCACCGGCCAGCGGCGGAATACGGCAGAAGACACGGCGGTCCAACAGGGTTAGCGGCGTTAGAAGAAGGAAAAGTGGGATTTGGGTTTTCCATGAGAGAAGTGGCAGGAATATTGGAACTACCAAAAGCAAAAGCCGAGTGTGGCAGTGGCAGTTCGGTAAATTCAAAAAACTCAGGAAATTTTCCCATCTGCTGAATCATAGTCAGAATATCCATCTGATCCCCAGGCTTTACATGGTCAACATCCATCGCCAAAATCGCTCTTAAAAAAATAATCAGAAAGAGAAAAAGACGAATTACAGAGATATGGAAGTACAGAAGAAAAGAATAATAGTCAAAGGCTCTCGAATTTTGTAGAAATTTGCAGAAGAAGAAGAAGAAGAAGGGAGAAAGAACAAGGTGGAATCGGCAAAGGAAACACAGCAATATCAGTTTTCTAGTGAAACCATATATATAATAGAGACCTTGAAAATGATATAATATATTTAATGCAATAATGTAACATAATAAACAATCTTCAGACATGTGTCACGTATATAAGGGTCTTTTTAAAAAATTTCTCCAATAATTTGAGATATTTAACAATAATATCCAGTTTTGTTCCTTGTTGTTTTTAAATTATTATTGGATGTATCAGAAATCGAAGATAAAGAGATTGTTGGCATGCATTCAGCTGAAATGATTGAGAGAAAACTTGCTGGAAATTGATTGGCAACTATTCTAAATCTCTTTCAAATTTCCAATGATTCACACTCAAATGACAAGGAAAGTACATAAAGAATAAATCAATAATTGGAATCTCAAGACTAGGGAAAATATATCATTTTTTGGTTAAACATTTACAATTTTATTTTTTAAAGTTGAATTATTTGGGATTTGGATCTTGTACTAACATCTATTTGTTCAAATGAAGTAATGGTTTTATGCATGGGAAGGGATATTCATATTTATTTATTTGAAACATGTATTAAGGGTTAAAATGAAGAATAATTTGTATACCACTTTTCAAGAGGTAACCAAACGGGTTTAGGCTTTAAAGCTATGATACATCATTATTAGTCATTAATTTTAGATAGGTTTGTGTTGAATAAAAAAGTGTCTAAAGATTCTCGAACTTTCATTTTGTGTCTAATAACATTTTTAACTTTAAAAAAATGTCTACTAAGTCTCTAGACTTTCAAATTTGTGTCTAATAAGTTTCTAAACTTTCAATTTTATGTCTAATGTGGTCTTTGAGCTACTCAACATTTGTTTAAAATTTGTGAACCTAGCCATTGAACACAAAATTGAAAATTTAATGTCGTCCTATATCTCTACTGGATCTGTTAATCTTAAAAAATGTTGAAAATGTCAAGGTATTATAATACAAAATTGAAGGTTTAGAAATCTATTATACGTATTTTTTAAAGTTGAGGGACTTATTAGACAAGACGAAGATCAAACTTGTAATTTAAATAACTCAATTTTAATTAATTTTCAATTTTCAATTTCATAAATGAGTTCTAAATTCTATTAAAGTTTGGTATGGTATGCAAGCTCGTTTGGAAAGTGCTCTTCTATCTCATAAATGCAATTCGTTTTTTAAAGATTTCATAAATACAGTTAATGCTTATATTTAGTTATCAATTTAATTTTCTTCTCCCTGAATTCTCGATCATAGAAATAAGAGCTATTTAATTCACAGGCATCACTAATGTAGGAAATAATTATTCATTAATAAAAAGAGCACTTATAGCGTGTTCATAATTTATTTATTGTCATATCCTCATTAAAGAAATCTGAAACATTGTTCGATATATATAAATCAAAATCCATCTAAAATAGCAATTAACATAAGTAAAATAGAAGCACAAAAAGAAAAGGAAAATAAAAAAACAAGAAAATAGTTTTAGAATTGGGAGCCTCTGAAAAAGAATTATCTAGAATTGAGGGACTTGAATAACTTTGTTTTAAAGTACGTTTTTATAGATTTAGTAGATATTTTAAATTTTGTTTTTTTAATAACTAAGTAACAAGTGAGTATTCAAGGATTCGAACCTCTTAACTTCTCGATTGATAATATTATAGGTGATTTTGGACCGCTTCGGAATTTAGAGACTAAACAAGACAGCGCGACACCAACCCGAAAGCCTGACCAGGAAGCGGATCCCAGAGGAGGGTGAGCCGAAGGGATTAGGCCAACGACCCAATCACATGCTCGGCCCATATTTGTGGGTCGAGTCTCCTCCCATCCGCTCAGTCCCTGGTGCCCCTAGACACTCCAGTTCCACCTTGTTCAGTCCGAATCGTCTTTGAAAGCCTTGAAACCCTAAGACAGAAAAGGTATTTAAATCTTTCTTCGTCACTCAAGAAGAGATCTTTGAACTCTATTCTCAGACTCTCTTTTTACTCTTGCTCTCTTGCTTCCCATCGTCCGCATCGAAAGCGGTGTGGCAAGCACCACACTAGTGTGGTCTTGTCGGCCACATCTTCACCCCTCTCAAACAAATTTATCGTTAGTAGCACGTAAAGGTCAGGTGAGTTCTATTTATCCAAATTTGACCATCAACCGATGACACATACTTTATGCCTGTTGTAATAGATTCAATTTGATTGATAGTGCAATTAAATTTTGACGAAAAAAAAATAGAAAGCCATGGAAAATATTTGTAGGGAAATGAACACAAGTGGGTATGTTATAGTTATAGTGGTGAAGGAATCTTTATCTTTGATATAGAAGAAATGTTAAGAACCCTAAAACCCCACTCCCACATGAAAAGCGTCAGAAATATCTGCAACTCTGTATTATTTATTTTACAGAGCTTACCATTATCCTTATCATTTTTTATTTTTCTTTTTTGCTGTTTAAATCATTAATTTCTTCGATCTCTTCTCGCTTTCTTCGGAACGCCATTCGAGAAAGGATTAGGTTCTGAAAAAATATGGTCTCTTCAACAATTACCTCATTCACGCGCTGTTCTTCATCTGTTTTTTTTTTTTTTTTTTTTCCTTTTCTTCAACGTACTCTTACACGTTTCATCTGCAAGAATTAAAAAAAAAAAACGAAAAAGAATTGTAAATTTAACTGTGTAGAATAATAAGAAGAAAGGAACATGAACGATGGAAAAAACGTAATCATTTCACAAGTCACACCATAGATTTCATTCTGGCAGCTGCTGTACTACATTTGTAGAAAACTATGATTCTCCTATTCATAATTTTGCTTTTTTTTTTTTTTCATCAATAATATACATACCTCATGTGTCATGTCTATAACTAATTTGTCTGTTAAACTTAAGCTAAGCTAATCTCTCTTTACACACACTGACACACACACACATATATATATATTTTTGAAAAATGACACACACACATATTTGTATGCATAGGATAATTATTTTAATCATGTTTAAATATGGTTTTGGCCTTTCAACATTTATCTACTTTTATTTCTTTAAAATTTGATCTTCGACTTTTAAATTCTCAATTTTGTAAGTTTAATTAGTATTAGCCGAGAAAAATTATATTTTAAGTGATTGTGACAACCTAGTGTGACACCATTCACTATTTATTCTAAGACGATGATGAAATAAATGTAGAATTTAATGAAGTTAATTTTGGCATCATATACATATAGAAGATGAATAAATAAAAGTTGGAAACCTAGACCACATTTTTTAACCTTTTCAATAACCATTCATTAATAACATGATATACTCTAAGTTGAATTAAAAAGTCAACCTAAACACAGTTTCACTCATTAATGTATTGTTCGTTAAATAAAAAAAAATGAACATAATTCAACTGTTAAATTGGAAGTCCGGGCCAACCAGAACATAGCTCAACTGGCATAAAGTTGTATTATTAACCACGAAGTCTGTGGTTCAAATCCCTCACCCTACATATTGTCAACAAAAAAAAAGTTGGATGTTCGGATCTTTGTCCTTACATTTGTTAAGCTAAAAAAAAAAGATATTATACGTTTGTTTGGATCAAATATTCAAATCTTCACCTCACATGGTTGAACTAAACAAAAATATTGGTAACTATTAATATTTGGTGGGTTTTGGTTATTCTTGTAATTATCATCGAAGAAATTGTTTAAAACTGTTGCTTAAAAGGTATTCCAAAACCAAAACACACACTGTTAAGGTTGGGGGTTTAGTCTTGAAGATGTTTTTTAGTTAGATGGTAGGAGCTGAGTATACTAAAAGACAATACATTTATTAGTACAATCTAACATAGATATTCCTAAGTTTCCTTGTCTCAACCCTTTGCTTCAGAATTTACAGCCCAGCCCAATGCCTGGAGAAATAAATATAATATAAGATGACACATTTTAAACAACAACATGACGTGAATAAAGGGACATGTTCTTCTCTTCATCAATCTCTGCAAAATGGAGAGCTTGAAATTTAAAACCCAACATTAAAAAAAAAGTCTCAGCAATTGAGAGATTTTGCTGTTGGATTCTTTTTTTATTTTTTTCTTCTGTTTTTTCTAACACATAACATTATCACTTACAGAACCTTATCTTTTTCTTCCCCCACACCCCACTTGTATTGTTCTTTCTTTCCTTTTTTTTTTTCTTTCTTTTTTTTAATATCTCAGTGACTAAATGATTATCAAAATACAATGAACTCAGCAACTTCTTCATATTTAAAAAATAATTCTCTTTCCTTTCCCACATCCAAAGTTGCAGGTACGGCTCAGATTAAACAATTGGTTTGTCCACACTTTTACTAACAAAAATGGCCCCTCTCTCCCTTGCATGCATGATCTTGTTCATCTCATTCACCACAATTTTTTAACGTTTTTTTGTGTTTTTTTTTTTTTTTTAATGCATGAAACAGATAGTCAAAGTAAAGAACCGCCATTAATGACCAGCTTTTGTGCTTTGGCATATTCCCATTAATGGAGGTGAAAGCTTGAAGATGATACAGAATTGATCGGCAGAGATATGGGATTAAGATCGCTCGAGACCTCCTTAGCTTCTTTCAACTTTCTCATATCTTCGTTTTTTATACTTTTGAGAAACATTCTTAAGATTGTGTTCAAAAGTTTGTTAATTGATTTTTTTTTTTTTTCAAAAAGTAATTATCGAGTCAGAGACAAAAAGTTATGTGGTTAGCTAGGTAAGGTTGGATGCTATTTGGAATTTGTGTTATAGATTTTTTCTATTTATTATTAAATGATCTTTGGATTTTTTATTACTAAAAAGGAAAAGAAAAGAAAAAAGAAAAGAAAAGAAATACTTGAAGTTTTGTGAATGTTTTGAAGTTAGTTCTTATAGAATTGTTTTTATCTTTGAAGTAATCTTGTAATTTTAAGTATGGTTTTACAAATTACAAAGGCATGCACAGTAATGTTAAAAAGATGATATAATATAACCAATCAATAATAGAAGAATTTCGCTAATTTTAGTTGAACATGGTTGAATTGAGTTGTAATCTTAATCTTAAAATGTTTATAAGCTCATCTTAAAAGCCAAGCTAAAATTGAGTTAGATATGTGTACTAAGATTGAGTTAATCTTTAAGTTTGTTTGGCTTTGCACCTATCTTCTTCCCATGTTTTCAAAAACCAAGCCAATTTTTGAAAACAAAAAAAAAAGTAGTTTTTAAAAACTTGTTTTGTTTTTAGAATTTGGTTAGGAATTCAAGTGTGTCTTTAACAAAAATGAAAACCATGGTGAGGAAGTTTAAAGAAAACAAGCCTAATTTTCAAAAACCAAAAACCAAAAACCAAAAACCAAAAATAAAAAACCAAATGGTTATCAAACGGGCCTTAGAGATTTGTTTTTAAGGTTATTTTTAAACCACATTTAGTATTTTAAAACTAACATTTTCTATTTATATTTTAATAACATTTTTAATCTAACATGATTGATTTTAATTATATATTATAAATATTTTTTTTATTTTAATTTTATGAATTCATTATTAAGCACATGCTTTGGAATTTAAACTGATAAACAATTTAGAAGTTTAAAAAAATATTCATTCTTTTAATATTGTAAAGATAAAGATGAAATAAATAATTGATTAATCAAATTTTAAAGAACCACAATGTTATTAGAATTATAGTTGGGTACATTATCCAAAAATGATTCTTCAACATCTTGTCTTTAATATAACAATATATATATAATCTATATTTTTAATCCAAACAAACAAACACAATTTAATGAGATAAAAGTCATTAGACATATATAATCATGTTGAAGATGGATAATAGTTCAGTTCTCTACCTTACAAGTATTGAACTAAGAAATATATGTGCATATATAATGAAATATATGTATTATATATAATGAACTTTTTTTAAAATTGAAATCATTGGGCCATACACCTACATGCAAAACAGGCTGTTTTCTATATTGGGCTTATGGGCTTCCCCTTCAAATTTGAAGGTCCGAGATTTTTTTTTAATTTTTTTTTTATTATTTATTTAATAATATTATTATTATTTTGATAAGCCTCCGAGAAGATTTAATATTACTGAACTAGGTCTAGAAGTAGAATACTATATTTTTATTCTTTTAGGGAAAAAAAAAACCAATTTTTACCTCCTGAACTTGTCAAGTTGTATCAATTTTCAACATAAAATATCAATTTCATCAAATTACACCTTAAACTTAGATATGTGTTATTGCAATCTTAATCTTAAAGTGTAGCAATTTTAATCCTCTAATAAGTTGCCACTCCAAATATTGTTTTAAAAAAAATTATCTTATGGTTTAATGAACTATAAGATAAATGTATGATACAAAATGGATAAAAATTTTAGAGAAAAAACAACATTAGAGAAAAATTTATTGTTGAAAATTGTGACTTTTGACAAAGTCAATCTTATTTTTGTACAGATTTAATTGAAATTAAGGACTTTATGAATATTTTTTAATTCCTTTTTATTAAAATTTGTTGGAAAATGAGCTCAGAGTAAAAATTGCAAAACTTGTTTAAGATTAGGAACTAATTTGATGAAATTGAAAGTTTAGACGGAAAATTGATATATGACAAGTTTAAGAATAAAAAATGATTTTTCCCCTTTTTAGATGAAGAGGTAGAATACTTTGTTTCCTTTTTTTACTCCTTATCATTCCACGTCATGAAATGTGAGAGATTCAAACCTCTTAATCGATAACTATTTTGCCATTATCCAAGTAAATTATTAATTTTGTAAACATCACTATAATAATTAAAAAAAAAACTATAAACAATAAACATGTTATTAACTTATGAGATTAAACCTTTATGAAATACACAATTCGCATATTCAAGATTATTATTAGAGGGTGTATTTTTTTTTTTTTTTTTGAGCTTATATTATTAGAGAGTGTAGAAGTCCACAAGATCAGTATTTTTTTTTTAATTCTAAAAAAAAAAGGATCAATATATTTTTTAAAGAAAAATAATAAATGAAATTAAACACAATACAATTTAGGTACAATGTGTAACATTTTCAAACTTAAAGAATAAAATGAAAACTATGCACAAAATTGTACTAAAAAATTGTTGGAGTGTTTCCGATTAATTATTGAAGAACACGTTAAAAATTTTTTTAGGTCAAGTAATCTACCAATGTAACAACCTAAAGTAGATTTACTTATTTATTTTAAGATTGTGAAATAACAAAGACCACTTTATGATACCTTTTAATTTTGAATAATCATGAAGCATATTATTAATAACACATGCATAATTTTTTCTTTTTAACAAAATAACACATGTATAATTTTCTTTCAAGAAAAATAATACATGTATAATTGACGTGTCCAATAATGCATCAATTTAATTATTTATTTAACGTCTAATATAAAAATGATTATTAAAGGTAATGATTTATATGCTTTTCTTACACATGTAAGGTGGAAGGTTTCGAACCACATACCTCTCGATCATTGGTACAAGCTTTATATTAGTTGAACATATTGAAAATAATTTATATGCTTTGACAACGAAACAAGACACAAAGATATACTTTCTTCATATATCTGACCTTTTGAGGATTCTTCTTTTTCATCTCCATCACTACCATATATTTTCTATTTATTCTCTATTTATGAGGAATTAAAGTGAGCTTCAGGAATCAGTTGACTGAGATCAGAAATTGCCTCGATCAAAAAAATTCTCCATTTTCAATTTTATCTCCAATTATTTAAAAATCATTTTTATTTTTTCTACTGTAAAAGATGTGTCTAATCCACTTTTCTTTTCTTTTTTTTTTTTTTTTTTTGACCCGCCATCCACTATCAGTAGGTAATTATGCCTTTTTGATTCTATCCTTTATGAGAATACTTCTATTTAGTTTTATTTTTATACACACACACACGTACAATTTGGACAGTAAAAGTTTTGTTTGAATACAATTTATTTTCTACTTTTTAAAATTTTAGTTGGTTAAATACTATCTTCATTGTTTCAATTTTCACTTTTTAAAAATAAATACGAAACTATAATCAAAATTTAAATTTGGAATTAGTTATTAGGTCCAATAAAATAGAAAAGTTTAGGAGCATGAACATTTGAATAAAATATAAGAAATGTGGATAAAGCAAAAAGAAAGGGGAAAAAAACGAAAGCAAAAAAAGCTTTTTAAAAAACAGAAAAAAATGAACTTTTTCTTTTAAAAGACTGAATACGCACAAAACGATGGTTAAAGGCAAAGGCATGTTTGGTTTTGGCCAAATTCAAAAACTCTCTTCAAACCCACTCACCTACTTTTCTCAAACTTCACAGTTCACACGAGTGCCCCGCACGTATGCATCTAGGAGTCACGTGCGACACTCCTGAAAGAGGAATTTAATATTATTAATATTAATATATATATATATAGACAAAAGTTGGAGAGCAGCTGAGGTGGTGGGTTTATGCAAAAGGTTGGGATTTATCGTACGAAACGAAATCATTGCACGACAAAGATATTCTGAAACTAAACTTTTCTTTTTTTCTTTTCTTCTTTTTTCTTTTGGTTTTGTTTTTATCTCTTTCTTCAAAAATTGGATCTTTTTTGACTTTACCCTTTCACTTCACCACTCTCTACTGTGACTTTCTCTGCTTTGCAAAAATTCATTTTATTTTTTATTATTTATTTACTCTCTCTGCACTGCCATACATCAACTTGGACTTGGGGCACCATTTCAAAATTAGCTCTCTTTTCTTTTTCTTTTTCCTTTTGGATTTTCAGTGGCTAAAAATTTGAAAGAAATGTGCTTAGTATAATTAACTATTCTTCTAGTTGTTTCATAAAAAAAAAAAAAAAAAAAAAAAAAAAAAAAAAAAAAAAAAGGAAAGAAACTATTCTTTTAGTTTGTTAAAGTTGTTTTTTTTTTTTTCTAATAATATGGACTGTTGTTGTAAATAAATATTTCTAGGGCACATTAATTTTAACTTTTACCATGAGTTTAATCATAGTTCCCAAGGATGTTTTTATTTTCTAGCTAGGATTCTAGATACTTTGACATCGTTTTTAGATGTCTGCCTTCTCGGCATCTCTTCAGAAGCTAGATGCTTTGTATTCTTAGATAGAAATGTTTTATTTGAAAAAAAAAAAAAGAGAATATTTCGATAAATGGTATCCATTTTATAAGATTTATATGATAATTGATTTCTGTAATATTTTTCAACATGAGTATAGTTTAATGATTGGGACATCTACCTTTTTCTAGAGGTCAAAGGTTCAAATCTCCATCTTTACATTTCATGAGATTGAGTTGAATAATATTCATGGATGTGACATTTACAATGCTGATAGTCTAGAGTTAGATAAAATAATAAATATAGAAATGCATATATCCGGATGCTTACCTTATACCATTATTTAATATTATTGCAACATAAACACAACATCTACGAACACGAAAAACATAAGAAAAACTAGGTTGAGAATACATGTGTCAATTACTGCGGAATTATGACTAATTAATGGGACTATACAAGTACATTAGTAATTTTAGATCAGTATATGTATTGATTAACAAGCTATAACCATCAATCCATTATTTATAATCAATGATTTTTTTTTTTGAGTACATCAACATTTGGGGTGGGGAGATTCAAACCTCCGACTACTTAGTCGAGGATACATGTCAATTACCACTAAGCTATGGTTGCTTTGGAAATCAATGATTATCTATTAATTACTATATAGGTTCCAAAGGAATTATTATTAAAAAAACCAACAAGTTAATATAAGTAACTTTTATGATCATAGTTTTTTAGTTATATTTCTATGATTGTCAAAGTGAAAATATCTCAATGGTAATTAGCATGTACTCTTTTTCGGCCTCTTGGTTAGAGGTTTGAATTCCTATATTCCCATTTGTTGTACTTGAAAAAAAAAAAAAAGTATATTTCTATGATTAACTTACTATATGTTAATATCATTGATTATATTAATCAAGGACTATCGTATAATTTTGTTTTAAAAAAAAACAGTGATTACTAGCGGTATTTAATTTGACAAATTGTTTATCAAATCTTCTTGAAATTTTCTATATTTGAAATTATAATAAGGAAAAACAATTATACAAATATTTCTAATAAGGAAAAACAATTATACTAAAAAAATGCCCCAAACTCTCTTGAAGTTTGTGTTGACAAAAAGAAGCATCAAGTCAATGGACTTGAGGTATGATTTATTCTTTGTGTTGGGTATTTTTAGGTAGTTGGCCTTGTGGCCTCTACAACGACTCCTCTCTTGTACCATTTTTCTATAAAGTAAATTATTTTTCACTACCTATAAGCTTATAACCCCTGGATTTAGACTGAATCAACACATTTATAATTCGACGGTTGAGATATCTACTTTACTTTATAAGAATCGATAAGTTTCGATCTCTCACATCACATCATATGTGATATTTGAAAAAAAAAAAACACACACATGCTACATATTATTCAAATAGGTTTTTTATAGGTTTTCGTAACGATTATTATTGTTATTAAATCTTTTTTTTTTTCAAAGGAGCATGTATATACACTATGTCAACTACATTAAATAAATGGAAAAAACTAGCTAAAGCTTTGAATTAAAGAAGACCCATCATCCCTATGAGATCATTGAAATAGTTTGATTTAGTTTTTGGTCATCTAACAGTCAATGGTTCCTTTTTAGGTGGTTCAGTTTTTTGGATGAAGAAACT
Organism: Luffa acutangula; assembly: GCA_036850905.1. NCBI lineage: Eukaryota > Viridiplantae > Streptophyta > Magnoliopsida > Cucurbitales > Cucurbitaceae > Luffa > Luffa acutangula. The sequence goes on along the minus strand of CM072092.1, from coordinate 2,534,184 downwards.
GGAGGGGAGGTGAGCTTTGAAATTTGTGAAAGAATGAGGGACCAAAAAAACAGGACATTGGTCCCTTCTTACTCAGATATATACTTAAAAAAGTAGTAAAAGACAGAGGTTTCTGGTCCTTAAGGAAGAACAACAACTTGGTAATATAGAAGCCCTGATCCTGATGTCTACATTTCACTCTCCATTTTACCCACTTCCTTTTCTTTCGTTTCGCTTTCATCCAATTGCTTCAATCAATATTAAAATTAAAAAAAAAAAAAAAAAAAAAAAAAAAAAAAAAAACAGAAATCGAATATCCTTGAGTAATTATCATAATAACCCTTTTCTTTTTCCAAGTAAAAAATCATAGTAAACTTTCCTATTTTTGACAATAATGACGAGATGATAGCTGTGTGATTATTGTCTATAAATCCCAACTTGAGAAAAATAGAAATATAATTAGGGTGTCAGCCGCATGTGCTTTATGAACAAATCTTCTTGAGGTCATATATCCTTACTACTTAAAGACATTATTTTTACAAAACCATTAATTCTTCTGGAATGTATATATCTTTTTCATCAGAGAAGTAAAAGGGCAAAGAAATATGTATGAAATCTCCCCCACTTCTCTTTCTCTCTCTCTATCTCTATGTCTATTAATGGAAACTGAAAATTTCAGAGATAGTATCAGCAAAAGCATAGGTGAAATCAAGAGAGTAGGTGAAAAATGGGAACAAGAAAAAATAAAAGTTAAAAACATTAACTTTAAGAGATTATTATGCCTCTTAATTTAATGAGATTTATTTAATTTTTTTTTTTTGTTTTGGTTTTTGTTGTTGGCTCTCTCAATTACCAAATCCCACCTGCAAGTAATGAACTTTCATGGGCATTAGAATAACAAAGATTGATGTACAGATAATCACATACACATTCACAAAGTTTTCTCACACAAATACTCCAACAGTTCCCGAACCGAACCGATCCGCTCTCGAAGAAAAAAAAAAAGGAAAAGATAATAAAAAATTGAATAATCTTAAAAATTGAAAAAAGGGTATGGAGGATCAGCAACGGCTAGCATGTAGAAGGAGGCATAAGATTGAGCCCCAAATTGTCACCTTTTTCCAAGACCAAGCGAGAGCTCTTGTTGGTATCTGAGACATTGGAAGAAATAGAAACGTAATTAGTACTATCAGGGTGCAGTCTTTTCTTGGACGAAAGTGGCACTCCAAACAGCTTGGTTTTGCAACTGTTGTTGTCACTCTCAATTCCTCGCTCTCCAACGAACGTATCGAGCTCCGTAACTGCGCTCTTCGACGTCGTAGTTGGAGAGCTGACAAAGTGGGTCGTAGCAACAGTGCTAGGAACAGAAACAGAAGATTGCTTAGTAGTCGTAGCGTTCGTAGGGGGATAGAATCCAAGAAACTGATTAAGGGGTTTTTGGGAATTAGGAGTAGTAGAAGGATGACAAAGAAGCAAGGAAGGGAAAGAATTGCTAGGAGAAACAGGCTTGACATGGTTTTGAACGAAATAGATTATGTCATTATAAAGTTTCCTCATATGAGCGAGCTCCGAAATCAGCATTGAATTATTCCTTCTCAGCCTCTCATTATCCTCGGACAAAGCTGTCACGGAGCTGATCATGTTGTAACTCGTATTAGTATTGTTCATATTTCCACCGGCTAGAACCGAAAATCCACCGGTTGCAGCGGCTGCAGCCCTCGGTGGCGCTGGTGGCGAGTCGCACCAATTGATTTGCTCGTCGGAATCGGAGGGCGAGATGCTAACTCGGGTCGAAAAGGGGAAAAAACTCGGGGCGGTGACATTTCCAAGATGGTGATGGTTGTAAGGAACTTGGGGCTGAGCAGTTTTTCGTCTATGAATCTCACACAACAAATGCTTCTCACCTTTTCTGAAGAAGTCATTGGCAAACTCCCACCTGTCCGGCACAATCTTCCTAAAACCCTATTGAAAAACAAAACCCATGTTAGAAAACAGGCCAAAGTGTGATAAAAATGCAAACTTTAGGAATGGGGATGAGTGAACATACGTAAGTGTTGAGCTGGCGAACGAAGCTGGAGAAGTTGTTGTGTTTGAAGTAGTTGGGAAGGAGATCGCGAGCGAACTCGGGGGGGCGCCAGACGACGAAAGTAGTGTCGTCTTCACCCCAGGAGACAATGTGATCGGTGGAGGGATCGTCGACGAGTTGATAGGTTTTGGAGAGGAATGGGGCTGGGACGGACTTGTGAGAGTCCAAAGAAAGTAAGATACCTTCACAATTGTCAAGCATTAGAGACATGTTCTTGTTCTTGTCTTTGAACAAGAGAAGAGAAGGACTTTTGCAAATTCTTAGAAACAAAGAAAGAAAGAAAAGTTAGGGAATGAGAGGGACTGAGTGTGTGAGTTTGTGGGATAAAAGAAAAGAAATTTGGTGAGAGAGAGAGAGAGAGGAGAAGGGATGTGACGTTGTGGAAGTCTGTAACTGTAATGTGAAGATTTTTTAACTTTTGGGTTTATTAATGACTTATTATTTATTATTATTATTGTTATTATGTTCTTTTTTTTAAAAAAATAAAATAAAATAAAATTCTCTCTCCTCGGTTAGTGAGAGAGAGAGAATATGTGTCTGTCTGTATAGGACTGTGGAAATAAGGGCATTTCAAGACAAACCCGTGACTCTCTCTTTCTCTTTCTTTTTTTTTTTTCTTTTTTTGGTTTTATTTTTTTTTTTTCTGACATTGATCTCCCTCACACCCACTTAAAGTTGAGGCACAGTAAAGAATGGCTGCTTCTTAATTTTGATGTTCGAAAAATGTCATTGAAACCCCTATAGTTCTCTCACAAAATTTTTAGTCTTTTTTTAATCTCAAAGATAGGATTTTTATGTTTGTTATTTGAATATACGAGTTCAATCATGAGATTGGAAGCTTTTCTTTTCTCTTCTTCATATATTCTCCAACGAAATGGCGAGATGGTGAGATGGTTTTTTTTTTTTAGTACAGTTTTTGGACAGAACTACAATGTTCTGTTCTGTGTGTGTTTTAATTGATTGTTTTGTGTTGTGGAAATTGTAAATACGTGTAATTCAAAATGTACAGTGTACAGTGGATTCGTTACGTCAAAATGTACAGTGTAGGTTTTGTTTAGTGGTTTGAGGAAAATTAGCCACCAAAAGGTTTATTTATTTGAAATATGTTTAAAATTAACGTGGTCAATTCATCAACTCATTTTCTTCCGTTTTCTCTGAGATTGTTTGGTTAAAAATATTATGCATGAACTTTGTGACTTTTTTTTTTTTTTTTTTTTTTTTTTTGACGAGCAACTTCGTGACATAATTGATGTAACATAATTTTAGAACTTTTTGGTGCGATGTTTATTATATACAAGTTTTGAATATCTTTTTTTTTTAAAAAAAAAATTAATTTTACATTAAACTTTCTGCTAAAGGAAATAGAGAACAGAAATCAATAGAAGTCATTATGAAACTTTTTTTTTTTCTTTTTTAAACAGTAAACGAGAGATAATGTGAAATAATTGCTAAATTCTTTTGGTTCTCTTTTTTTAAAGAGTAGTGGAATTAAGAAATAGTGAAAACACATGAAGTTAAATTCAACCTTATCTCAAATAGCTTCTCAGCTAATTGTTTCTCTACCTGTATAATATACAACCTTCCTTATCCTATTAAAATTTAATTTATGAAGCGAAGAAACTAGTTAGCATGGACATGATTTGATTGGACATAATTTAATTGGTTGAGACACATACGGACCAAGAAAAAATCGGTAATAAATTTATAAAATACAATGAAATTACTCTTTTTTTAATAGAACTCAGAAAAAGAACACACATCCTAATATCTTTTATTCGCATTTAGTTTCAATTAATTATTACCACAAATCAAATGCCATGCATATATTTATCTCTGAGATTGCCCAAGTGATCGAATCATTAGCCCCAAAAGTTTTTCCACAAAGTTAATAATTCTAAAACATACCAATTTTCTTTTCACTTGCAATGCTTCATATGGCTAAGGTTTTCTTTTTTTCTCATCTCTCTAATTTTTATCAAAAACAAAATTAGAGTAAGACAACATGATTGAAAAAAGAACAAAGGGGGAAGGCCACACAAAATCTCCAATGTCATAATTGGAACAAAGATTGCATGAAAAATCTTTCATGTAATTCAATTAACTAATTAATGAATTAGTGGATATAAACAGATAGAGATATATAATATCCTCCAAAAAGGTTTCATATTTTGTTATGATGAAGTGACCATGCAAAGTAAAAGTGGGAGATCATATCATCTCAACATATAAGCCATCCAAAGTGAATAGAGATAGCTTAAAAAATGATGCCTAATTATTTCAATTAGATATTCATATGATTATAATCCTGATCATCTCTAGGATTCTATCATTATTGGAAAACCAAAAACATAGCTTTTATAAAACTATATCTCTTACACTTCCCCACCCCAAATATTTTATCATACCATTGTTACTTCTTTTTTCTTTTCATCTTTTGGGATCCCCTTGTCCAACTATTTCATATATTACTTATCCAACCATTCATTCAAGGAAATATTCAAAAAGATTAAATTTAGGTTAAATTATTTATGTATGAGTCCCTGAATTTTTAGGTTTATGTCTATTTGATTCATGAACTTTAAAAAGTAATGTCTAATATATGTCCTTGAACTTTTAGTTTTGTATATATCGAATTAATCCTTGAAGTTTAAAAAGTGTCTGTGAGTCTTCAAATTTTCAATCTTGCACGTCTTATGGGTACTTAAATTTTCAATTTTGTGTCTAATTAATAGATTACAGTGAAGATTATAATTAAACCTATTAGACACGTTTTAGACTTCAAGAAAACACATATTAAACATAAACTTGAAAATTTGGGGACTTAAGCATACAATTTGACCTTAAATTTATCTAAAATCTACCCATCTTTTTTTTAATGGTGATTTAACCTAATATTAATAATGTTAACTTGAGCATACCTCAATTGGTTATTAATTCACGATTATTTTTTTGTATTGAAACCCTTATACAAGAGATTTTATTAATAAAATTGAGTTGATTTAAAAGTTTGTTTTCATCTAAAGCTTAAATTAATCTACTTTCTATATTATTTCATTGAAAAAAAAGAGAATGTGAGCAGTAAGTGGTGTGAGTTATGAAGAAACCTTTGGAAAATCAAAATTTTGATATGGGATTTAGAAAAAGAAAAAAAGGTAAGAAGAAATTTCAATTCCCGAGAAGCAATAGAAATGAAGAAGTTAGAAGAAGAACAGAAAAACTTTGCTTGTAGTTGTAGTTGTAATTATCTGTACGTAATTATTTAGTTATGTATTTGTTTTTGGTTCTTCCTTCTTCCATTTGAGATGCCGAGTTTCTGAGACGACACTGACGTTTTCTTTTCTACGCCCTGAAGCATTTCAGAGAGGACTGACAAAAATTTGTATAAATAAATATATATTTAAATAATGACGATTGACGACAATAATGTTTTTGAAATTTTATAATTAGCCCTTCTCTTCTCTGCTGGGTTCTGTTTCTGTATACCATTCTCGTGATTTTTACTTTGTCTTCTTTTTCTCTGTGATACGTTACCATTATTTTACCTTCCCTATTCATCTATTCTTTACCACCCACGTTTCCGGGATAAATATAAATTATTTTCTATCTCTTTAATTTTCTCTTCAACCAATCAAAGAAAAACAAAAACGTAAACATGCCCATCCCCCACTACACAACATGGATTGGATTAGCCAAATCTTACGTTACATTATTAATATATCAAACCTTTTTCTCTTTCAATCATAAACCCAATCAATATGAGTTGTTAATAAAGACGAGAAGGAGGTGTGGTGGGTCCTTGCCATGCCAAATTTTCGAAAAATTTATAATTTGCAAGACTAATTATTCCATTTGTTTTGAATTTGCCCAAGTGTGCATGACTGTCCTCCACCTTCAAATGTTGTCAAACAGAAAAAAAAAAAAAAAAACATGTAGAGACTCGAACCACAAACCTTTTGGTCCTTAATATAAGAGTTATATACTATTTGAACTATGCTCATATTGACTTTTAATAATATACTTGTGAGGAGATAACTACTATCATCTTTTTGACAACTAAGAGAGAAATATAAAAAATGAGAAAAAGAATAAAGATATTTTCTTTTCCAAAAGAATTATAGTTATAAATTTTTTAATGGTAGTTAGCCTATGACTAGTGAGTAAGATTTTTTTCCTCTTATTTTCTTTCCATCTCTCATATTTGTCAAAAACATAATGGTAGTACGTAGGTAGAAAATCCTTATTGGTTAGTCAAGTAAGCTTCATTAGTAAGTCGACCATGAATTTATTTTATTTCATGGTCACAAACTAGTTCTTTTCTTTTTGAAATTACCAAACTAGTTCTTTTCTTTTGAAATTCAATCACATTGAATGATTTAAACATTTGACTTCTAAAATATATGTGGTATGATATCATAGTAGATTGGTCCCCTCACAATTTTGGTTGAAATTACAAATGAAGGTAGTACAAAAATATTTCCAGAAATCCCTAGAAGGGAGAGGAAGCATCAATGGAGTTGGGCGCAGAGCCCTAGACTGTTAGGAAAGGATTTTTGTTTGAATCATATAAGACAGAGTTCTTCACTTGAAAGAGGTTGGAAATGGGTCCATCAATTTTTTTTTTTAAAAAAAAATTATATAAAAAAAGTAAACAATAAAATCTATCAGAAAATAAAATAAAATTAAGCAAAGCAGCACTGATCATCTCTCCATCACTAAACTGAGACACAGAGATCGTACCGAGCCCACCAGCATGACCACCAAAATCTCTCACCCAAAGCCAAGAAGATTCTATTCTAATTTCTCATTTCTAAAATGCTGTGAAACTGAACAATCAAACCCCATTCCCCACCGCCGCTACCATTTTCAAAACACACCCCCAATCAATTATACATTCATACGTTTGAACATAACTCAATTGATATAAAGTATGTATCTTCGACCAAAAAGTCAGAAACTCGACGTTGAAATTCACTTTCTCCCTTTGTCAGTGAAAAAAGAATCAGAATCAAAATTTATGTAATTTAATTTATAGGACAAAACCCTACAAGGTTCTCTTGTCTCTGTCTCTTCTTCTTCCCACTCTCTTTTGTCTTTTTTATCCATCTCTCTCAACGGCGACCAACAATACTATTATTATACCCTCTCGAAATAGGATAATAATTATATATATTATACCCTTTTGTTTCTCTTTTCTTAAAAAGGTGTAACTCCCAAATTCCCCTTCTTGTTCTAACAGTAGGGTTTTAATAATTATAATGTTCGTTTTCTTGAAAAAATCATATATTAATGAAACCATGGGAGAAAGTTACGTCTTTTAATCAAATGGTCCAAGCGTGCCACTCTATTTTTCTTCCTTTTCTTTTATCCGACAAACCCTTTTGAAGCCATTTAGGAAAAAGCTTAGGAGCAGGCAGGGTGATTTTTGTTAATGGAAAATATATAGTTGGTTGGTCTAAAGAATTTGACAAAGTTTGAAGCTTTTTAATTACCCTGGATTTACTTTTGTGAAAGAAAGAAAGAAGGAAGAAAAAGAAGGAACATTTTGTGGACATACGTTAAGAAGATAGGTAGGTTAAGGGCATTGCATATTGATATGATTTAAAAAGAGAGTGAGATTTGACAGCGTTGGATGTGAATGAATGTATTGAAAGATGGAGAAAATGAGTGTATTTAACGGAGAGAGAGAAAGATGAATTAAGGGTCACGAGGGGTATATGGATCCCACGAAGAAATCACACTCTTTAATTAATGCCTAATGGATTATTCAACAAGATACCCGTTTCTCTCTCTCTCTCTCTCTCTCTCTCTTTCTACCCTTGTGCCACTATTGCATGTATCAGTACCTTAGCCTTTCTTTTCAACTTCTGTTTCTACATTTTTGTTCTGTGTTCCTAATGAAATATTTGTCATACCATGAATTGAATGTTCCTGATCTCTTTTTTAGATGTCAAATTGTGAGTATATCTCAATTTTTCCTTTTATAAGTAGATATACATTTTAAATGGTTGAAGATATTTAATGTTGCTCGCTGGTAATATTCTCTCAACTACTTTTTATAATCCATACAAATTTTACATATTGATGACTCAATTCTATATATATATAAAAAAAAGACGTTTTGAATGCCAAAATAAATATAGTTTAGGAGTAATTGACATATTTAAACTAATAAAGGTCATAGGTTTGGATCTCCCAACTTGAATTTGATAACATCGGAGTAGGGGAATTCATACTCATGACCTCTTGGTCATAAGCACACACTTTATGCTCGTTGAGCTATTCTCTTATTGGCACCCTACCTACAAATGTGGTTGAACTAAAAAAAACCATTTGGACAACAATTTATCGTATTTATTAGATTTTAAAAAACAACATAGTCTAGACTCTAGACCATACATCAAAGTCATATCTTTACTCATTGTATTCGGCTCCAATTCTCGTTTCGAACATGACAAATGATATCAAGTTACAAGCCTCAACAAACTTGCACACATTCATTGGAATACGAATTAATTGTCAAAAGGTCTCAAGTCACTTATGCAACAATTCAAAGATTATTAGGCATGTCCCCTTTAAGCTCTAATTTTCAAGCCCCTCCTAGACTAGATATTACATTTGGATTCTTGCCACCACATTCAAATACGCTATGTTTAGCTTCATCTATAAAAATTCATCTATTCAAATGGTCTAGGTAAAATGAAAACATACATAATAATAAAGGGTTTTTTTCTTTAGTTTTCTCATTCTTCTAAACTCGTTTATTTTTCTTTATCATCACAATCTTCTAATTTGATCATTGGAATCATTTGGATATAAGGGTAGACATTTTGAGATCTCTTCTCTCTAAAAATTATTAGGTACATTATTAGGTATATTGAAGTTTTACAATAGCCATTAGAATGTATGACAGTCTTCCATTATTAACTTTATGATAATAATGGCTAAAATTTTGACTTATATACTTAGATGTCGTTGGAATTTAAATTTAATAACAATCACATTATTTCGCTACCATGTCTTTATTATTATTATTATTATTATTATTTCCAAAAGCTGTTGTATGTGTGTTGTGCAAACCAAGATTTTTCGATTGGTCAAAGATTTTTTTTTAGTACATCAACATTTATGGTCGATGGTACATGCCAATTACCGCTGAGCCGAGCTAAGCTCGCTTTGATGATTTGATCAAGGACTTGGACTGTGATTATTCCCATTATTTGCCATATTGGACCCTTTTCCACCATATTTATGGGTTTTTATCAATTTCTTAAGTATTATTAACTTTAGTAATCAAATAAAAAAAATAAATCTCTGAATTTTCTCAAAAACTCCCTTTTTAGGCATTCATATTATCTGGACAATGTATTCTTTTAAAATTAATTTTAGTATTTTTCTGAAAGCCAATTTTTTACTTTTGCATATAAAGGTTTGTGTTTGATATTTGTATTAATTTTTCATAAATGATCATTTAGTAAAATCTTGCAACCGATGCCTTTGTTAGTTTACTTGATAGATGGATGCTTACCTAAACAAATATATGAAGCCATATATATAGTAGTAGGTTTGGTAACAGCTAAAACAAGTTTCTAATGAAAAATTTAGGGATTAAAAATATTATTTAAAAGTCTATCGACTTAAATAGAATAAGTATAAAAGTTTAGACGTTAGAAATGAACACAATTAAAATCTCTTTTAATGTGTATAAAAGGATTTGGTACCAAATCCAATGATATTAATTGATTTTCTAATTGCAAGTTGATAATGCCCCAACTTGGGGAAGTTGTATACATCATGAGCTACAATTCAAATTTATTCATAGAAAAAAGTATATATATATATATATATATATATTTCATTCCCATGCAAAAGTTGATTTTCTCCAACAAAAGACATCAAAAGTAGGAAACAAACTTCCACCAAAAGAAGACATACCCTCTCCCTCTAATTAATCAAAAGAAATTTCCATATAAAAAATTGGACTTTCAAATGGCCAATCGTTTCTTATCAACAAGTAAAGCTAATTTTAACTCACTTTACAAGAGTATCATCAAAAGGAGAAAATACAATAAATGTCTCATGTCTTTCCCCATTATCTTTCCTTTTCCTCAATTTTTTCCTCTCTTTTCTTTTCTAAAGAAGACACCAACCACAACTACAATAAAAGGCCTTTTTCTTCTCCATTCCGTGAGAGCATTAGAACCTATTGTAGGACGTCACCTTGAACATGAAAGTCGAGTTTACTCGAAATCTTTTTCCTTCCACTTGTAAGGAAAATATCTTCAAAATAATAAACGACGTCAAAGAAACAATACACTCTCGAAAAAGTTTATTCTCTCTTATATATCAGTGATCAACTTTTGAAAGAACTCTTCATCTAACCTAGATTACATGAAATTAATTATATGCAAGTATATATACAAAACACAAGACATAATACATAAGAAATGTGGGTTAGAAAGCACAAGTTAACATCAAGGTTAGAATCTCTCCGACAAGTTGATGTGATATTGGGCCTCGGAATTCCACTAATGACATGCTTTTAATAGGTGAAATGACCTCTAGCCTTGGAAAATCAATGGGGGCCTAGCAAAGGTTTGATTTTTTTTTTTTTTTTTTAATTTAGGTACAAAATATATGAACACACATGTGCATTGATTATTGATATATAGGATGAAAGATTAAGAAGGAAAAAAGAAGATTTAGAATGTGGATGGAAGAGGGGAACATAAAGGCTGTTAGATCACATGGATATCACATTCCTTTTTCTTCCTCCCTTCCTCTTCTCTTCTTTTAATACTGTGACTTAGCTAATGAACGTTAAAAGAAAAGGGTATATTTCAAAAGAGAGGGTCCCATTCCCATTTGGCTTTGCCCTAATGCATAAAACAAGGCAGCCCAAGATTAAACCCCTTCCCCTCAATCCAAGGGATTCACAATATAATATATATATGAATCCATATCAAACCTAATATATTATTTTTCATCTGGGTCCCTCCATTTTCCATCCTCATCACATCATCTCATGCTTAAAGTTTCAATCTTTTCTCTCTTTTTTGCCCTAAATGATTGTCAATTATGCCATTCTCCATTCACAGGAAAATAAATAAAGTTCTACCAAAGTTAACCTCAACTTATCGAACCACCCCATAAACCTACATGGTCTCATAGAATCATCTAAGAATCATTTCATGGATTCGCTATGTGACCCATTCTCCTGTTCTTCATTCATACATCTTTTTTTTTTCTTGTGAAAGATCAATAAGGGAGTGAATGTCTTTGTAATCATATGTGTTTTTTCTTTTATTTTCTTTTCTTTTCTTTTGTTTTGTTTTCCAACCCACCACCTAATTATCCACTAACAAAACAAAAACCCTTTTGGCTGCTCAATCACGTCAACAAGAAAAGGCATTGCATGTTGAGTCATCAGATGCAGATCGTTCAGCTAAAGCATAGAATTTCCCGGTCCCCTTTATGGGGTAAGAACTTTCCCTCCACCTTTGTTTTTGGTCTTAATCTTATATTCATTTCATTTCACATACAAAATCTCCATTATTCCAATCTTATGGGACTTTTCCTTCTGTTTCAGTGTTTTGTTGTGTGTGTTGTATCAGTTCTGTTCATTTGGAGAAAGAAAAGAAAAGGATTGATTTACTTGCCATTCGAGTGATTATGTAAGATCGCACATATAATGTAATGAAAAACCCTCCTTGAAAGTTATACTAAAAGGAAAAAAAGAAAAAAAGAAAAAAAGTAGATGGGCTTGAAAGAGAGATTATTAGAGGAGGGGACTTGAAATCAGATTTTTCTTTCTTTTTAGCACCACGTCTACTGTTGCCAAAAGTGGAACCAAAACTTACAATGCTGGCGCTTTTTTCTGATGTTGGCTTTAATTAAAGAACCCTCTAAGCTGTTTTCACGATCCATCCAAAAAAATGCACACATTTTTTACTCTTCTATTTCCCCATCGCATCAAAAACCAGTTCTTTTTGTTCATTGTTTAAACTATACAACACAAACACTTCATAGTTCATACCACTCGTAAATATATGTAAATATTACTTTGATTCATAGACTTATGATTTTTTTTTTCTTTTTTGCAGTGTGTAGAGAGGTAGAAAAGGAGAAATGAGTGAAGAAGGAAAGTGGGAATAATGGGAGTTATTGATTTTGAAAGAGATGAATGATTCATAAAATCTATGAGGAAAACAAATAGATACAAAGTGGAAGAAAGATGCAGAGACCCCACAAAGAGAAAGAATGAAGGAGAGGAAAAAGAAAAGAAAAAAAGGAAAAGGAAAGTAAAAGGATAGGAAAGGAGAGAGAAGCAGCTTTATAGGGAATAAGGAGTGTTGGATCGATGATTGAACTGAAGGAAAGTCCCACTCCTTATTCCTTAATGGAATTTCAGTCTGTCCACTACAGATATAGATAAAATATTATACTAATAAATATTAGTTTTGAAATGATTTTTTTTTTCCTTTTTTGAGAGAGAAAATGGAAAAAAGAAAAGAAAAAAAAAAGGCAAAGAAGCATGAGTATGACAGGACTTGTATGGGCTGGGGTTTGCGGTGGTGAAAGTGGAAGTGGAAGAGGAATAATTAGTAACAGTAATTATTAATAGTTTATAATCATGGGACAACCATTTTTACTTTCCTCTTTGTCATCACTTTCTAAGGCATCATTAGAAAATAAAGTTCACTAATTTCTGCAATTCAAAACCCAATGAGGAACTTGGTTGGTGTTCTGTTCTCACACTTCTCAGCTCTTTTATATTTTTCTTTCTTTGAATAATGAGATGGGGAACTTTGATATTAGATCCACATTATGTTATTATTAATTGGCACTACTTGTATTATCATTAATGTGTGATTGAGATTCAAATATATAGAATGAGGATTACTATTCTTTTGTATGATGGATTATGGCTAATCAATTCATAATTAATCTCATGATATATACCTTTTTCAGCAGTGGTGCTTGTGGATAAGACCTTGAGATTGGTGTGGGCTGAATCCATTTATGGTTTTAGTTCAGATGGGATGGGCTGAAGTTGTGGACCCTGGGCTCATGTATGAAGTGGAACAGTTTTGTTTTTCTCCTCAAATGGTGGAATTCTATTCATAGAAACCTTTTTTCCTCAGATCAGATATGGTGAATTTGGCCTCAGTTTTAGCTAGAAAAAGCCCAAAAGGAACAGAAAAGAAAGTTCAGACTAGACTATTCAGCCTTGAGAATATGAGTTTAAGTGGTGATTCTACATTATATTAGAATAAGAGGTCTTGTATTCGAACACTTACAACATCATTCCTCTCCGTGTAACAGGTAACCATTTGTTGGGACTTGTGCTAGTATCAAAGTACGTGAGTGAGGGGAGTGCTAAAAGTATTGATACAAGTTTAAATTTGTCTTAAGCTTTCAACTTAAATGAACGAATTTAACACGTCTAATACATACTATAGCACCATATCCCAATGCCAACAACAACAATAGTTAATTCTTTTAACAGAAGCAAGTTGGGATATAATCATCAAAAACGGAGAAGGAATAAGAATGCTGTTACAAAGAAAGGTTGTGTACTATATACTTGTATCATGGTATAATCAAATTGCTAGCTTGCTGGTTAAAGACCAGTCCATTGATATATCTTTCCAAAAAAACCTTTGCTGATGCGACTAAGGATTGTATATATCAAACTCTTTGCTTCATATTTCAATGTATATTCTTCTAATTTCATCAAACAGTCTTGACTCTGTTACACACGTTATTGCTAAATGTCCACAGTTTATTATAACTAATCATCAATGGTCCAAAGAGGTCACTTGTTCTTGGTTTACAACCTATGCCTAGCTGGTCCGAGGTAATCTATGTGTTTGGTTTGTGCTTTGATTTGGTTTTCTTAATAATTTTTGAAAGAATTTAGGAAAAATCAAATACAACAAGACAGGATATATATCTACTGTGAATTAGATCCAACAAATGTCCAAAGTCAACTTAGACCAGTTCAGAACATGTGTGTTTTCATATGTACATCACATATGGACCGACACAAGGGACAAAAGCTTAGTTTACTTTCACATCCTTAACACAAGCAGAGATGTCTTAAACGAGTAACAAAATCAAAACAGCTTAAGCATAGTTCAATTGGTTAAGGTATATTACCTTCGATCAAGTGATCAGAGATTTGAATCATTTTTGTTTACCTCACAGTGATGTCTTTTGGACTGAGATGATCATTCATGTCATATCGTTTAATCTGTTACTGTCGAGCGCTTGCTTCCAATGTCGACTGTTCGCCTTGTGGTTCATAGTCTTGTTGCTAATGATCTCCACCTCTGTTTCTGAATGGCCTTTTCTTCAGAAAATGAAATAGTTCAAGACAGATGGCTTGGTCCTTTTCTAACTCAATTCTTTGCAGTTCACCCTGTGGATAAAGTTCGTGGTTTAAATTTTCATTAAAGAAGGTGCTTCCTTTAAGACAGTGGATTCATTTTCAAGTTGCATCAAATCAAAATATTCAACCTCGGTTGGTGAAATCTCAATGTGAAACACAAACAGTGTGGTTTAAAGAATCTCTACACATTGAAGGGATACATAACTTTGAGTTCTTTCCTAAAAACCATCATAGTAAAAGAAAACTACTACAAAAGAGAAACTACATAACAGTAATCAAAATACTTCCATTGCCAAGATGTAACACCAAAAGCTATATGAGATATTAAAAAGATCTTTTGATTCTAAAACTAAAACCTTTCATAGTTCCAATCGATTAGAATTGGAGAAAAACTCGATTATACAAGTAAGAGTGACATCTTTATCGATTTAAGACTTTTTGGATAAAGTCTAAAAGTAATATGCCATCAAAGCCTGGAGTGGATGGTGTTAATACTTTACCACTCATACATCTTGTTGATGGTCGATTTTGGCCAGAGGATCTCACCTGACCTTCAGGTGCCACCAACAGTAAATTTGTAGTTGAGGGGGGAAGACGTGGCCTGCACACCGGTGTGGCGCTCGCCACACCGACTCCGATGCTTAAGTCAGCAAACAGAACGGTAGGGCGTGGAAAAGTAAGAGCAAGAGGAGAAAGCATAGAATAGAGAGTAGAGTTTAGGGATAGAATTCGGGATCCCCTCTTCAGTGGCGAAGAGGGATATAAATACCTGTTCATCCTCCTAGCCTTTTTAGGGTTTCGGAGGCGTTTTAGGTCAAACCAGGCGAAACCGGGGCATCCAGAGGCGGTGGGGACCAGACGAGACCGAACGGGCTCGGCCCGCGCGAGCGGGCCGAGCAGGGGGTCGGGCCTAAAACCCGACCCCTTCGGTCTTGGCCCGTCTCACTTGCCGGTTTTGCCTCCTTGGTCCATCTTTCAGCCCGATTCCTCTCCGGTTGTCCTCGTCAGCTCCTTGTATATCGGGGTGGTCCAAAATTGCCTATAACACATCTTATAAACATTAAGCCCCTAATAACTTATATATCTTATAAACATTAAGCCACTAAGAGGTATCCCCATCAGATCTCACAAGCAATATGAATGTCCTGTCATACACCGGTCGTCAAATAGGATTGATATGAAAATTGAATCTGCGCTGAAATAATGCAATAGCAAACAATCAAATTTATGGATTAAAGACTGTGAGCCAAAATTGAAGGGTTCACCAGAAGAAAAGCATAGAACAAGTGGATATCATGAATGCATTCATGAATTGTAAGCAACTGTGAATCACAAACACAATGAGGAGGATGAAGAAGTCAATATGAACAATGCAAAAACTTAAACCTGAGCTTTAGGAAATCAGTCGATCTCGGCATCCTCTGCCTGTAATTCACAATCTTCAATACAAACATTAATGGTTCTGTCAAGTAAAGTAACGGTCTCAACCCGGTACATGCCGACTTTGATTGTGGGAAATCCACACCACCATATTTATTAATAATACATGAAGAATTTCCAGAGTTTTTTTTTTTTTTTTTTTTAAATATATATACTTTTTTTTCTTTTAGGGATTCCAACCTCTAATTTTGAAGTAAAATCTCAAAACTCATTAATTTAAATCAAAATCAAGTTTTGCACAAAATTGAACTGGATTAATGAACACTGTATAGTGTATACTTAATTAAATCTTTCAAAACTCGAAAAAAAATCAGATTTAGTATCAATTTTCTGAGAAGTTTTTTACTAATTTCATACTAGAGGTATGTTTTATATTAATATAATGCACATAATAATTTTTTTTATTGTCCATTTTTCAAATTAAGGTTTATTAAAAGGTAAAGCTTAAAACATCTGATCAAGTTTAAGGTTAAGATTATAACACTTGTAAAAGTTTAAGGTGGAAGTGGTAGAAATTGAAATTTTATGATGAAATTTGATGCACCTTACCAAATTGGGTGTTAGAATTGATACTTTTCCTAATAAATAATAGGTTAGTAATTTAATTGATATTCTTCCATAACAACTAACTAAAACTAAATAATTTTTATCTCCAAAAAAAAAAAAAAAAAAAACTAAATAATTGATAGGTTCTTGTAATATTTTAGAAAGAAATTATATCAACTAAAAAAAAGTTCTACAAAATTGATATAGCTTTTATTAGAAAAAAAAATTGAAAAATATGATTAATTGTATTCATATATGTTATCTAATAATAGTTTTATGTTAAAAAAAAATTAATAATAAGCGCCAACTTGAGTAAAAGTTAAGATATTATAATTTTGAAAAAAAAATAGAAGTTGAATAGGACATATCATTGGTTGTATATATTATTCTTTTTGTTCTTTAATTATTATTTAAAAAATTAAATATCAATATATATAAAGGAAAAAAGTACATCAACAAAGAAAAAAAAAAAGGAAAATTGTAGCTTGAAATGTGTAATATATCAAGTATAGCATAAAAGGAGAATATTACTTTGCTACTACCAATCAATATGAATTTTCTACCAACATGAGCATAGTTGAATTTGAAATCGTCATCAACCTCACCAGCAATCAAAAGCCAAATTAGGAATCATTAGTTGCAGATATTGTTGAGAAAAAGAAAAAAAAAAATAGTAGGAATCTTTTTAGATCACTAATAAAAATTTGACAACTATTTATTTTATTTTATTTCTTTTAAAAGAAAAACCCTATTCATTCTTTCTTTCTACCTCTCCTCCTTTAATTTTTATTATTATTTTTTAGCATGGGGAGGGAGATCCCTCTTTTAATTGCGAGTCCTATTAGCCATGAAATAAAAAATATTATATCAAAATTACCAAATGAGATTTAAACCTACAATCTCTTCTAACAATTGCACCATACTCCCATTAGCTAGTAAATTATACTTTTTCCGGAGTGGGCATTAACATATAATTATAATAATTTTTTTAAAAAAAAAAAAAAAAGTTAGGAGGGTTTTGCCTTTTATTATGATTTTGCTTTCAGAATTTAAATTACCCATATAAAATTTTTCTTTATAGATAAAGTTACGAGTTTTGCGACATGGCAGGTCATCGGCAAACAAAATGGCTACTAAGCTCCATTAGAGGCAAAAAATTTGATCACTAATACAGGAATAATCATAATTTCAATAATAAGTTTAAATATTTTCTAATAACTAAAGAAACCCATTCATCCTACTAGCTAATTAACAATTCAGGTTTGGATATAAATCATAAAGTCAAATATACAAACAAATAAAATTATATATGAAGCCCTTTCTTTTTAGTACAATTATGAAGTCAAAAAACATCACATGCATGCCTTACCACATGGATTAAAAAAAGATGCTTGAAATTATGCTTGTTGTGACAAATGTGACACAAAAAAAAAAAAAAAAAAATCATTTTACTAATCTCCACCAATTTCCATGAAAGAAATTAGAACAAAAAAAGTATAAATAATTGATCTCAAGTTTGACTAAAATGGTACTCAACAACAAACATCCAAAAGACAAACACAATTATTTTACCAATCAGCCACCGTTCATTATGGGCCAAATCAGACTCTAAAAATATACTTAATCCATTATTAAGAATAATAATACTACAATGATGGAACAAGCAAAATGTAAATTAAAATTAATTATATTATAAATTATGATTATCTTCACTCACACCGTAATTAAAAGAATGAGATAATTTAAAACCAAAATAAAAAAAATAAAAAAAAAAAAAAATTAAGCCCACGTCCATTCACGTGTCGCTGCCCGGAAACCAACCTGTACTGCACTACTCGGGCAAACGGGCAGACAGCCGAAACCCCGTTATTGTAGCTTATTCCTCTATTGCCCTTCCCGTTCGGCGTCGCCCGTTTCTGTTCTGCTGCCGCTTTCGAGCTGTCGCAGTTCGCCATTACTAGACACCTCAAGAACAAATAAACAAGTACTGATTTTAATAAATGTTGAAGAGATTCTCGATTTTGATTTCGATTTCGATTTCGTTTTCAACTGACTGTGCAATTCTTGAGTGACATGGGGACGTTGAGTTTCTTGGGATCGAAGATTATGGGGCAATCCACATGTCTGTAGAATTTTGGCTTCACTAATTGGCCCAACACGTAGGCTCTGGATCTGATCACGAAGCTCAGTTTCAATGGTACTGGAGTCGCCGGAGTTCCGGTGGAGCTGCTCATACTTGCTCCGCTGCCGTACAGTGGGATTCTGGTGCCGATTACATTAATGGTGAGAGATCTCTGACTCTTCCGAGATTGATAGAACTTCTTCACCTGCAAATTCCCCCAATTAGTTGTGAGATTCAATGATCAGAAATTTAGGGGGTTAGGGTTTTGGGAACTTACGGTTCCTGATGCGACTGAGATTTCGGAATATGTTAGATCGACGGGAGTTGATGAGACATGGACGCCGAAGAATGATCCGGTGTTCCGAAATGTGAGTTTCACAGTGGAATTCACAGAGGCCATGTCGGTGGCGACGCCGGTGAAATCGGAGCCGGCTTGGATTTTGAATTGCTCGAATGTAATGCTCTGCAATTGAAAGAAATTAAATCCGAAATTCAACAAATAAAGAAAGCCATTATCTGAAAAAATCTGGCCATTGTACCTTCATCGTGACCTTGGGCTTCATCGGCCTGCTAGCACCCCAGAGAATCAAAGCGAACATAGAAAACAGAACAAAAAATCCCAAAATGAAAGCGAGAACATAGCAGCGACGAGGAAGAGATTTCCCGCGATCTTCATCTTCGAGAAGACCTTCCTCTTCGATGACATCGCACTCCTTCCATGGCTTCTGTCCCTTCCGATGGCCGCCGGCGCCGCCACGAGAGACGTCATTGGGAGAGATCTTCCTGGATCCAGGTTTCAGAGATCCGGAGAATCTGCTGGAGGAGGATTCTCTGGAGTGACGGCCGACGGAGGAGCGAGAATGGGGAGGAGAATCCATGGGGCTAGTGAGAACAGGAGTAGAGTGAAACGACGTCGCAGTCTTCTCCCCATCGTGAGAGTCTCTGGAAGGGCTCTGAACGTAGTAGACCGGGCGGCGGGGAGATCTCGTCGGAGAAGAGGGGGCGATACTGGTGACTTCGGAGTCGGTTTTAGCGTGCATTGTGGCAGTTTGCGGTGGAGCTGTTCTCCTTGAGAGGGATATTGGTATGTTTGCAGAGAGCAGTGGAGTTGCAGTGAGATGTTCAAGAGAGTGAAAATGGAGAGTTGAATGGAAAGGCCATTAGAGAGGGCGACGCGTTTTGCTGAGTGAGAAGTTAAAAAGGGAAAAGGGAAAAGGGTAAAAAGGGAAATGAAATATCTGGCGTGAGGTTGAAGAAGGAGATTTTGAAGCAATGGAATTTACTTACTGACAGCTATGTTACAGTTGGCACCGCCACCACGAATGTTCATTATTGAACACGCAAAACCTTCCAATTATATTCAAAATTAATTAAATCCCTGAAAAATATAAATGGAATTGGAAAGACGAGGGAAATTAAGTAAAAAAGCTATATATAATTGTACTTTGAAACTTGGGTATGCACGAGATTCATTTTTCTCGCCCTTAGCTCATATTGAATTTGATATTGTCTTGCACCTTGAAAGAGAAGCAGGCATACATCATCAATTCATCCCAACTCTGTTGTTATAGCATGTAAATAAGGCAGGCAAATGGTCTGTAGACTGTATTAATTAACAGGCTCAAGTGGAACAAGATGTTAAGGGTAAGTCAGCAAAAAAATTCATCAATAACAATTAATAATGTCAGTAATTTGAAGATTACTTAGAAGAGAGATTGTAATGTGTATTGTGTAAGAGAGTTTTATGAAATAAAATCGGAAGTGGTTATAATGTTGGGTTACGTTGCGTCGGTGGTAAGAGGGCAGGCAGAGGGCAACAGCAGAGCATGTGAAAGCAAACCATGTGCGTGGGCTGGGCTGCTGCTTTTGTCTGTCCTTTGTAATTCTTTGTGTTTAATATTTGGTTTTGTTTCACTGACGACATTCACCAGCATGTAAATTAACAGGATGTTTGCCCGCCCCTTTTCCATTCTCCAACCATAAAACATACTCGGGACGCCCACCTAATTTTAATTCATTTTACTATTATATATCAATTATGTCTTCTAACTTTTACGCATCCATTATTAAGTCGAGAGTATATGTCAAGAGTTATGCTCATTTTTAACCATACAAATGAGGATTCAACTCTTTATTGGAGAGTAGACAAATTTTGTTGTGTTTTGCTATGCATTTCTATAACTATATTTTTTGTTCAAAAATTAATATTTTTTAAAGAAAAATATGAAATAAATTGAATGCAATTGAAAGTTTGCTACCCGTACACCAATTAATAGGAAATCTTGCTTACTTTTTTTAATAGCTCAAAAGTATTAGTAGGATACACAAATTTAAGTATAGGTTAGTAAATAAAATGCTATCTTATTTTTTGAAATTGAAGCTTTGATTTTTCATCTTCATATTCTTATCTTCGAAAAAGAAAAAAAAAAATATTAGGACCCTATTTATTATATATATCATATAAATAGACAAATACAAATAAACCACTTATGTTGATTTGTGTATCCCTTTGATTCAATTTCCTTTTCTTTTCCTATACAATCATTTGGAATCTATCCAAGAGACATAAAGCTGGAAAAGAAGAGAAAAGAGATTCTCTTCTTCGTATTATATTTAATTTTATTTTAAGTATAATTTTACAGGAGTTTTGCCTTTTGAACCCACCTAAACAAGCCTCATACAAATGATTTCAAGGAAAATATTAAAATAAAAAACTACGAACTCGATTCTTCTAAAAAGTTGTAGCTGAAAATAAATATTTTATTAACTATTATGTTTTTTTTTTTTTTTTTTTCTTTGAGGAATGGGATAATTCTATTGAAATTTTAAAAATAACCCAAATCAACTATGTCGGCATCGCTAATCTTTAAGGATGAATTAAATTAAAATTGCCTAGAAATCTAGCTCATTTTCCTTTTCCCTCAAGTTTAAGATGTGGAAAACAATAGATATGATTAAAAATATTAACGAAGGCTAAAATTACAAGAAATTTTGGTTCATGTTTTGGCTAATTGCGGCAGTTGAAACTGTTGGAAGAAATTGAGAAACACACTTGTTGTGTCGTGGTGAAGACCACTGCCTTGAAAGCAATTTCGGCACGACCACGGTGCTAAATCGTTTGACGCCGGTTGCTCCCCAAGGTTAACACAACACCCTCCTCGTTCGTGCACTCGGGAGAGAAGGATTGGAATCAGAGGAAAACGTAGGAAGGAAGAAAATGAATTCGATACCTTCCACCTTGCTCAAGGTCACCTTTTATAGGCTCAAAACCGTAACCATCATCCCTCAAAAGGAGTTCCAGCTGCCACGTGTCAAGCTGTGAGGAGTCAGAACTCCTCGGTCAAAGGCTAAAAAATCGTTCAACACTCCACGGTCAAAGGCTGACTGGTCAATTGAGGCACTGAGGCATGCAAGCTGGACGTTGGGATTGAACCGTGGACCGGACCGAACCGAGCTGTGACACGTGGAAGCTTCTGATACGTTGGATATTGGGAATAAGTAAGAAATATATTTTGGCAAAAAGAAAGAGTAAAACCCTTTCTTTATTACGCGCGAGCGCGGTTTACCCGAACCCGCCCGTCCGACCGGCGGCGGCAGCGGCGGCGCGCGCGTGTGGGAAGTGGTCTAAGTACCACTCTTAACCACTTTTACAAGAGTAGGGAAGAGTGATTGTATAAAAATACTCCTCCCAACTCCAAATCTTTCCATGTGGGACAAACATAAAGTGAAACATGAAAAAGCCAAAAAAATATTCAAGCAAATATGCTAGTCATTCCCAACAATCCCCCACGAATGACGGTGAGCAATATTTCTCTAAGCAAAGGAGGAAATTCAACTTAAGCATTAATATCTTTCGATTTGAATTAATGCGTAGTGAAGCAAGGCAATAACCAGCGTGGTGAAAGTAAGTTACCTTTTGAACTTTCAGCAGTCATGGTTTAGACCCCTACAGCACGTTTGTATCCTCATATTTTCCCTTGATTCCGCGATACAACAGTCGAACAAGTGCTATTTAAGGCCATGCACTAGCACCTTCGGTTATCGTGAGAGCTCTAGAAAGAGAATGCTTTACACTCTTTCATAGAAGGCGACCACACCTTCACTATCAAGTCATGCTTCATCAAGTCTACCGCAGTAAACCACTCAAACTTGAGCTATGAAGACTTTCCAAACTTTGTCCATCAAGTCCATATTTGGACCACCCAAATAAAGGGCTATGGATTTATTTCAACAATTTAAGTCCCATACATCCTGAGGACTCTAGGATTACTCTCCTTGTTAGGCCTTTGGTGAGAGGATCTGCCAGATTCCTCTCAGACCTCACATACTCCAAGGAGATAACTCCCCCTTTCAATAATTGTTTCACAACTCCATGTCTCAGGCGTATATGCCTTCTCTTGCCATTGTATACACTGCTCTTGGCAATTCCTATGGCAGCTTGTGAGTCACAGTGCAAAGAGACTGGCACTGACGCCCCCCACAGTGGTACGTCTTGAAGTAAAGTTCTTAACCATTCCGCCTCTTGCCTCGCAAGTTCGAGAGCTATAAACTCAGACTCCATGGTGGATCGTGCAATGCAGGTTTGCTTTGCAGATTTCCATGATATAGCTCCTCCACCAAAAACGAACACATACCCGCTAGTTGAACTTACTTCGTCGTTATCAGTTACCCAGTTTGCATCACAATAACCTTCTAACACTGCAGGAAATTTTTCAAATTGCAAACAGTAATCTATTGTACCTTTAAGGTACCTCAACAAACGACGAAGTGCAACCCAATGTTCTTTATTAGGATTATGTGTATACCTACTCAATCTACTCACAACATATGCAATATCAGGTCTAGTATAATTCATCAAATACATCACACTACCTATAATTTTTGCATATTCAGATTGAGAGACACTATCCCCTTTATTCTTCTTAAGTTTCATACTAGCATCATAAGGTGTTCTTGCAGGCATATCATCAAAACAATCAAATCTCTTTAGCATCTTTTCAACATAGTGTGATTGATTCAGAGAATACCCATTTTCGGTTTTCCTCAATTTAACACCAAGTATCACATCAGCCTCACCTAAATCTTTCATCTCAAAGTGTGAGGATAAAAACAACTTGGTATTATTTATTACTTCTAAATTTGTACCGAAAATAAGCATATCATCAACATACAAGCAGATAATCACATAATCAACACCAAACAATTTCAAGTAAACACATGTGTCAGAAGAATTTACCCTAAACTCATTGTTTACTAAGGTATTATTAAATTTCTCATACCATTGTTTGGGAGCTTGTTTAAGACCATAAAGAGATTTTTTAAGCTGACATACCTTGTCTTCTTGACCAGAAACTACAAAGCCCTCAGGTTGTGCCATATATATCTCCTCTTCTAAATCTCCATTGAGAAATGTTGTTTTCACATCCATCTGATGTATTAACAACCCACGAATAGCTGAAAGAGCAACTAGACATCTAATAGTAGCTATTTTAGTTACAGGAGAATAAGTATCAAAGTAATCAATACCTTGTTTTTGTGAATAACCCACAACCACTAATCTGGCCTTGAATTTTTCAATTGAGCCATCTGGTCTAATTTTCCTTTTAAAGATCCACTTACACCTAATAGGCTTACTTCCCATAGGTAAATCTACCAAGTTCCACGTTTGATTCATAATTAAAGAATCCAGTTCACTTTTAATGGCCTCTTTCCAGAAACTAGAATCTACAGATTTTAAGGCCTCTTGGTAGGTTTTCGGATCTTCATCTATTAGATACATGCATGCAAATTGATCGTCAATTTTATCTGAGTTTTCAACAAGAAAAACAGTTAAAAAATCCGATCCAAAATCTTTCTCCGTTCTCTTTCTTGTACTCCTTCTAGGTTCAGTTTCATGCATAATATCAGCAGTAGATGAAGGACAAGCAGACACCTGACTAGATCGTGAGATATTAACTGGCTCATTTTTAATCATAGGAAATATGTGTTCGAAAAACTCAGCATCTCTATACTCACAGATTGAATTATCATCTAAACACATGAACCTATATGCAGCACTATTATGAGCATACCTAATAAACACACAATCAAAGGTTTTAGATCCTACCGTAGGTTTCTTAAATACCGGATATGCCACTTTAGCTAAGCACCCCCATACCTTTAGATAGCTCAGGTTCGGTGAATATCCTTTCCAAAGCTCGTATGGTGTCTTGTCCAGCTTTTTGTGAGGAACTCTGTTAAGAACAAAACAGGCAGAAAGCACAGCTTCCCCCCACATACTGTTAGGCAATCCAGAACTTATTAACATAGCATTCATCATTTCTTTTAATGATCTATTTTTACGTTCAGCTATGTCATTTTGTTGAGGAGAATATGGTGCAATACTCTCATGGATAATACCATTTAACTCACAAAATTCCTTGAGAGACTTGTCACTGTATTCACCTCCCCTATCGGATCTTAACCTTTTGATCTTTTTGTCTAGTTGGTTTTCTACTTCTGCTTTGTATTTCCTAAACATGCTACTAGCTTCATCTTTCGATTTCAGAAGATATATTTTCGTGTATCTAGAGAAATCATCAACAAAAGATATATAATAGTTTTTGCCACCTTTGCTAGTAGTGTTTTTGAAATCAGCTAGATCAGAGTGAATTAACTCAAGTAATTCAGTACATCTAGTTGTAACAGGCTTAAACGGTTTTTTAGCAAATTTTGCCTCTACACATACTGAGCATCTACTATCATTGGGTGATTCTGATACATTAAGAAGATGCAGTTTTTTAAGCCTTTTAATAGATGCAATGTTCACATGACCTAGTCTACCATGCCATATATCAATAGATTCAACAATATAGGCAGAACGAGATGTACTTTCATTCATTTCGGCAAGAACAGAGACAGTGTTTAACACAAACAGACCATCGGCTAAGTATCCCTTACCCACAAAGTTACCATTTTTAGTGATGACAACCTTGTCAGCTTCAAAAACAATCTTAAGTCCTGCCCTGTTCAACAAACTTCCAGATACCAGATTCCTACGCAATGAAGGAACATACAATACATCATTCAAAGATAATGTTTTCCCAGAAGTAAGTTTTAAGAGAACCTTCCCTTTTCCAAGTACTCCAGCAGTGGTTGAGTTCCCCATATATACGCATTCGCCGTCAACAGTGTCATGGAACTCGTGGAACAAGCTTCGATTTGAGCAGAAGTGTCTCGAAGCACCAGTGTCAAGAATCCAGTCTGACTTATTCTCCACCAGATTAGCCTCCACCACCACCGCAGCAATGATATCGTCTGCTTCAACCACGTTGGCTTGTGCACCATCAGGCCTCCGGTCTGGTTTCCCTTTCCTCTGGTTGCACTGATAGGATTTGTGTCCAGGTTTGCCGCAGACATAACATATCAGCTTGGACTTTTCTTTCTCTATTTTCCCGCTAGGAGACTTGAACGGATGGTTCTTCTTCTGCGAGGATTTGTCTTTATTTTTACTTTTGAACCTGTCTTTAGATGCAGCAGAAGATTCAACTAAGTTAGCATTAACTGAATTCAAAGACTTAGATTCCAACTTATCCTTTTGCCTGTTGGCTTCTTCAGTTCGCATGTGGCTGATCAATTCTTGTAACGTCAGGTCCTTCTTCTTGTGCTTTAAATGATTGCGGTAGTCGCTCCATGAAGAAGGGAATTTTTCGAGCAAGACATTCGCCTGGAGAATCTCGCACATCTTCATACCTTCTGTCAGAATGTTTGCCACTAGATTCTCGTACTCGTGGACCTGGTCCATCACTGGTTTGTCGCCCGTTATACCGCATCCACTTTCCGACCACGTACTTTTTCCTTCTTGCATCATCGCCACCATATCTGGATTCCAGAGTGTCCCAGATAACTTTAGCTGACTTCTGAACAACGAACAGGTCAAACAGTGAGTCGTTCATGTGGTTCAAAAGATAACCCCGAACTGCCTTGTTGTCTTTCTCGAACTTTTCTGGATCAATATCATGACTGGCCTTTGGTTTTTTAGGGACAGTCTGTACTTCCTTAGAACTGTGTGGATCAGGCTGAACCTCTTTAGATTTTTCAAGGTCTACGACCGGTGCTTCTGATTTCTCCACATAATTGGTGGTTAGGATGTAGTCGACCTCTAGCTGTTCGAAGAAGATGAGCAGCTTCTGAGACCAGCGACGATAGTTAGAACCATCCAGAGGTTCTAGTTTGGATAGATCCGGAACATGCTTCTTGGTTTTGATGGACATTTTCAAATTGCTTTCAACTTGTTTGAAGAAATTGAGAAACACATTTGTTGTGTCGTGGTGAAGACCACTACCTTGAAAGCAATTTCGGCACGACCACGGTGCTAAATCGTTTGACGCCGGTTGCTCCCCAAGGTTAACACAACACCCTCCTCGTTCGTGCACTCGAGAGAGAAGGATTGGAATCAGAGGAAAACGTAGGAAGGAAGAAAATGAATTCGATACCTTCCACTTTGCTCAAGGTCACCTTTTATAGGCTCAAAACCGTAACCATCATCCCTCAAAAGGAGTTCCAGCTGCCACGTGTCAAGCTGTGAGGAGTCAGAACTCCTCGGTCAAAGGCTGAAAAATCGATCAATACTCCACGGTCAAAGGCTGACTGGTCAACTGAGGCATGCGAGCTGGAGCTGGACGTTGGGATTGAACCGTGGACCGGACCGAATCGAGCTGTGACACGTGGAAGCTTCTGATACGTTGGATATTGGGAATAAGTAAGAAATATATTTTGGCAAAAAGAAAGAATAAAACACTTTCTTTATTACGCGCGAGCGCGGTTTATCTGAACCCGCCCGCCCACCCACCCGACGGTGGCGACGGTGCGCGCGTGTGGGAAGTGGTCTAAGTACCACCCTTAACCACTTTTACAAGAGTAAGGAAGAGTGATTGTATAAAAATACTCCTCCCAACTCCAAATCTTTCCATGTGGGACAAACATAAAGTGAAACATGAAAAAGCCAAAAAAATATTCAAGCAAATATGCTAGTCATTCCCAACAGAAACTCCTTTGGACAATATGGTGCTCAATTTGACTTTAATTAGAATTATTTTACGGTTCAAAATATTAGAGGGTCTAATCTTTTCGATTTTTCTGTTTATTAAATATGAGTGTGAGGATTTGAACTTTCAACTTCACGTGAGTAGATGGCTTCATTACTGAGTCAAGCTCATATCATAGATTTTTTTTTTTTTTTTTTTTTGAAAATTTTTTTAATCTTTTCAAAAGGGTGTTATATCATTAAATTATTTTATTGTTTAACATATTTGGATGAACCAATATCCTACGTGAAAATTAACATGTCCCTGTGTCTAAATATGTAAATAAAATATTAATTTGATGACATGTATTATACCAACTTTCTATGAACAAAAGTTTTTAAAAAATTGAGAACTTTAAAAGAATAAAGAGCAAAGAGAGAAAAATCTACCATGAATTAACAAGATTAGGATTATTATTTCCATGTATTTCCCAAACTTGTTAATTAACAAGTTTGGGGAATAAAGCGATTTTCTTTCCTTATCTCTTAATTTTAGAAAATTTCCATGTACCATGAACTTTTGATTTTTAGTAAATCTTTGACAATCACATGATTATTATTTTTTAAATTAATTATTTACAACTTTTGCTTTTTCTCTCTTTATTTACATTCTATTATCAATAATTTTTCTTCTAATAAAAAAAAAGTTCATACAAATATTTTCTTCAATTCATGTGATTTTCTATAAAACCCAAGATCATCAAAACCCATTTAGAGATGTTGTTCATCATCTTCAAATTCCTATATATATATATATATATATATATATATATATATATATATATATATATATATAGCTTGATTGTTAGCTCTATAACCACTATGTTAATGCTTCGAAGTCTCTTTTGAAAAAACCATTTATCTTATCTTTGACTTGTATTAGGTTTTGCTTATTCTTGTACAAGAATTTGTCTAATTCAATGCCTTCCCAATTCTTCCATATATATAGCCATTCTGTTGATGCTTTGAGTCCCTTTCAATTTATGTAAAAAGTGTTGAAATTTGCCTACCCTTATTCAATCCCTTCACAATTTTTCCATAACCACTATTATTTATCTCTTCAAAGACTCCATTTTTTAACTTTTCCAGACTTGTGGAAATAATCATATGTGATGTAGATATATGCTAGTTCCGATGCGACTTCACTTTGGACTTCAGGCTGGTGACTACTATGGGACTTCGAACTATATGTTTACCTCCGACCTCCACCCAACTCAGATAACCAAAAACGACGTCGGTTTCTCTTTTAACTCTTGCACGACCTTCAATTTTCAGTTTAAAACTCAACTTATCATTCTTCCTCTTGAATTTCAATTTATTTGGCTTCACTGTCACTTGAAGCCCATCCATGGCTATCAACTTTGCTTTGTATGTTGTTCCCTTCTCTTCGATATTGGTCACCGTCCTCGTAAATTCTCGTGAAATTTCTCTTGTTGCCTTTGAATCACTAGCATTCACAATTATGATAAAAGACGGGTAGTTCAAGTCCAATGACGGATTCTTGCAATCGTTCGAGGTTGATCGAGTGATTGTTTGAATTTGATTTTTGGTGTAGTTTAGTGCACAAAGAAGATTGACATAGTCTTGTATTCCCATGTCGTAGACCAACCCCGGGCCCATGGCTTTGTTGGGATTAACATGGCCAGAGCCCATGGCTAGAGGAGTAGCAAGTTTGTTCCTGTCGCCAAGGTCTTTGATCGGAGTTCGTGTATTGTCTAGAACATCAGCTGTGGTCATCATCGCCGACCGAATCGCCGCTGGGCTCCATCGAGGGTGTGCGCCCTTGAGAAGGGCTGCAACTCCTGCTGCATGTGGGCAAGACATAGAAGTTCCTGACAATACATTAAACTTGCTGTAAATTGGCCTTGAATTCACGTCCGTGGCCGCCACGTTCTGAGGCCATGAGGCTAAAATGGCGTCACCAGGCGCCATGATATCAGGCTTCAATACAAATGGGCAGCTCTCTGATGGCCCTCTTGAGCTGTAACGAGCCACGCTCGGCGCTGGCTTTGTCCCAAGAATTGTCTTGTGGAAATTCACCCTTGCTTTTGGGTCAGAGCTGCTCTTTATGTAATCTTTTATGATATTTCCATGATATGGACTGAGGAAAATGGAAGGGAATGGAGTTTGGATTAAGTTATCCCAATCGGAGATATTGGAGATGAAGACTCCAGCGGCAACTTTTGCACTTTGAACATTATCAACTTGTAAACTTAAGGAGTGCTCATCCTTGTCTTCACATACCACAATCTTATATCCAACTCTTTTGAGTTTCTTCAAATTGTGACATCTCCCCATGAAAACGATGGGGAGTGGAGACACAGCCGTGCCTGAGTTTAAAGGAAATAGAGACGATCCCAAAACTGAAACTCCATTGTTAAGTGTAATTAGACCTCCAAAGTCACGGTCCATTGTGTCTGCTGCAACATTTAGAACCCAAGGAGCTCCATTGTGTACTGTTCCAAGCTGAGGTCCGCTGTTTCCGGCAGATGTCGCAACAAAAATACCTCTCTCCATGGCAGCATAGGTGGCTATCGCAATCGGGTCTTCATACAATGGAACCCCGTTGACGCCGAGTGACAAGGATATCACATCGACGCCGTCTAAAATTGCATGATCAATTGCAGCGATCACATCTGATACGTAGTTACCCTCTGCCCACACAGCCTTGTATATTGCCACTCGTGCTCGTGGAGCCACACCTCTTGCAATTCCCGAACCATAGCCGAAAAATGATGCCTCTTTGACATAGCTACCCGCTGCGGTGGTCGACGTATGAGTTCCATGACCGTTTGTGTCGCGTGTCGAGTTCATGGATATCGTTATATTCAGAAACTTGGCAATTAGTCCTTTGTTAAAGAACCTAGCTCCAATCAGCTTCTTGTTGCACAATGAGCCACTGAAATGGGGGCCGCTCTCGCATTCTCCTTTCCATCTAGATGGAATTTCAGACATCCCATCGTCGTTAAAGCTCCCACTTTCAGGCCAAACTCCAGTATCCACGACCCCAATTATAATATCACTACCATACTTCGAGATCGGCAAGATACCCGAGTTCGAGCTAAGGCCAAGGAAGTGAGAGGAGTGAGTCGTGTCAACTTGTACTGATGAATCACGAACAGACGAAACATAGCCCGGAGACTTCTGTAAAGCCTCAAGCTCAGATGGAGTGAGACTTGCACTAAAACCATTGATGGCATGTTTATAACTATGGATTAATTTAGAAGACGAGGAGGAGGAGGAAGAAGAAGCCATTGTCCCAAGCCTTGAATTATCCAATACAGAGGAAAGGGTGGCAGAGTACCAGCTATGATGGCTGGCAAAGGGCTTAGGCATGGCAGCTAAGTCCATATGGACGATGTAATTCTCAGTTTCTGTGAAGGTGAAGGGCAGCCAGAAGATGACCATAAAAGAAAACCAGAAGTACACACACATATGAGCTGCCATTGATGATCAGAATGGAAAAACTTAAGCATTTCCACAACATAAATATATAACAATGAGTGCCTACTGGTCTCTGTTGTTTTCTAGAAGTAGGGCCCAGCCAAATCTATCTAACACATACCTAATTCTAATGAATCATTCAAACTTAATAAAAGAAATGACTTGTTAGCTTCCCTTAATCAAACATATTCAAATTTTGTATGTTTTATGCTAAAAGATTAGATGGTTGACCGACATAGAGTGATGGAATTGAAAAGTGACGGGGGTTGTTTGTTGATGGTCCAGTGAGCACCATCGGCTGGATGTGCAGTAGAATTGTGGACGTTGGTTGTAGATCAAATTGACTTGCAAAGTTCCCCATAATGCACACTCGATGTAGATATGGGAAGTTGAAAAAGAGAAATATATGAAATTAAGAAACCAAGCCTATAGGTGTCGGATCGGTTTGTTTGTCTACATGACAAGTAATTTTCACAAATTTAGACATATAAACCCACATTGTGTATAATTCGTTCTACAATCTAAACACAAGTTATATAAACCTACTATTACATTAGTACTTGACCATAATTTAATTTTAGTACGATACTAAATCCAAAGTAAGTGTTCATCATAATTTAAACTCATTCTCTCTAAGCTCTTTACTGTTTACATTAGTACTTGACCATTGGGCCAACTCATGATAATTTTAAACTTCTCAATCCTAGGGTTCGTAAACTCGAATTAGGAGTCAAACACCTCCTAGATGGTTAAAAGAAATTCCTATATAGGGGAAATTTTATATTATGAGTTTGAGAACCTTACAAACAATCATTGAGTAAATTCAAGGGAGTGACCCAGAGCTCAGGCTTTAGGGACTAGAAAACAGAAATGCCAAAAAGTAAGAAACAAAAAAGAAATCTAATAACTTTTTACAAAGAACAATAGCAGAAGAACTTAAAAAGGGAGTGGTCCAAGATTCTAAATCCAAACACACAACAGTCCTTTCCTGTAAACGAGAAAAATAAAGGTTCTCCTTCTCCTACACAAACCCAAGTCCCCACACAACAGTAATGCTCGTGAAGAAGTAGGACCCTAATTTATTCTAATCACACCCACCAAACTTCACTACGACCCTACTTAATTCTAATCAAACCCACCAAACTTCAAGGTAAAAAGTACTCATCTCCACTCTTTACCAGCCTTATTTTAGGGCATTTCAGTTAAATCACCTTTATGGATTTAAGATTTGACCAAAAAGTTCTCAACTCTCCTTCCAAATGCTGTAATTACAGTTACAAATATCTAATTTTGGTGATGTGGACCATTAGAATTGTATGTGGAAACCCAAAACCCAAAACTGAGAAAGCTTGATGATACAAAACATTATACAGATAGTTTGGTACAGTACAATAATGGGGAGAGACCGCAGGGAAAACAATTTATAGTAACATTTTCTCCAGCAGTTTGAGGAACAAAAGGCTGGGGATCTTACATTTTAGAGTGTAGCCTGATTGATTATAATGTGAGCTGCGTATACAAGTTCATGCAGAAGCCTCCCTGTCAACCGTGATACGAAAAGAAAAGGGGCTACATCACCTTAAAGTGTGAGGTTCGCGAGGCTGTTGTTCTTCAAGTTCTTGCTTTCTCCATAGATGTCGGCTTGCTTGAGTCGCACCACTTTCATATCCACTGCTCTCTCCAGATTCACTCACAAGCCTTTCCATGAGCTTTTCCTTGAGCAGTGATCGTCCTGGTTCCCGTCCCACTCTACGATCCTGAAATATTTGAGGAAAGACAGTGGTGGATCATAAGATGTGGAAAGAACAAAGACCAGAGACATATTTTATAGCAAATAAACAACAGTCTAGTTCAAATAACTCACTCGATGATTCTTTTGTAAATACTTTTCAAACAAAGACTAATAGAAAAATAAAATTATTATTTTGCTATTCTACAAAACAATTGGCCATAATTCATAACAATCATTTTCTGCAAAGTTTATACAAATAATTTTGTCGAACAAAGATACACATTCTCACATATCAAGTTGGTTGAAGAAACAGTAGAAATGTTGTTAACTCACATCTCGGAAAGGAAACTCATCTGCTTCAAGCATATGAATTACGTGCCCCATTTTAGGCCTCTTCTGAACATTAGGATCCACGCACCGTAAAGCTACTAACAGAGCACGCTTAAGCGCCCTTGTTGAGGGCTTCTCGGGCAACTTAGGATCCAGAACTCCCTCTGCATTTCGATTACTAACCATTGTTTTAAGCCACTCAACTAGATTAACCTGAAAGTAAGTTCCACCAATTGCCCATGAAAAGTTGAGGGTGAAAAAAGGAGCCTGTATAGGCCTAGTTATGCAATGACAAATGGTCTGAAGGAGTGAAAACAAACCTCTCCTGAAGGACGGCTATAATCTACTGGATTTCTCCCGGAAATTATCTCCATAATGAGGATGCCAAAACTATATACATCACTTTTTTCATTTAACATGCCAGTACTAGCATATTCTGGAGCTACATATCTACAACAAAACCAAGATGCCAACGAGTAAGTTACTCAGTCGGGATCATGAATTTAAAATTAGAAACCAAGTGATACATTTCATGCTAAATTTAGACTAACCCGAAAGTTCCCATCACACGAGTTGTTACATAACTCCTCTCTGATCCAAGAAGCTTTGCTAGGCCAAAGTCAGAGACCTTTGGATTCCACTGCTTGTCAAGCAAAATGTTACTTGACTTGATATCACGGTGAACAACCTTAGGCTCAAGCCCCTCATGGAGGTACGTTAACCTACGATTTTATGAAGTCAAAACCATGGCAAGAACCTACAGAACATAACTTTTTCACATGCAAAATAGTGAAAGCAAATACAATGTAGAACATACCCTTTTGCTGTTCCAACTATTATATTCATCCGAATGTCCCATGTGAGAGGGCTACAAGGCCCGACTTCTCCATGAAGCCACTGTTCCAAGTTTCCGTTATCAATGTACTCATATACAAGCATCCTACAACAAGACAAGCAGAATGCACACACGTTCTCAAATCACCTCGAGAGACTGATTGTTGGGTATGTTATATACTTTTACATAGAATAGTTTCTTAGCTGAGCAGTTCTTTTAACTTCTACAGGAAAATCAGAATACCTATGAGCTCCTTCAGCACAATAGCCAAGCAAACGCACCAGATTCTTGTGCCGAACGCGTCCAATTGCTTCCACTTCAACCTTAAACTCCTTCTCAGCCTGTCCCCTGGTGACAACAAATACTGCATCAAACTTCTTCCAGTATAGCAACAGAAATGCATCAAATTCAACAGTGGATCCTTACAAATTAAGATCAGAGCACGTACTCTAATGCCATTTATGCAAGAAATTACAAGCATTCTTGAGAAGGAAAAAGAAATGAGAAGAAGAACCTGTTATTGAGCAAATTTTTGATAGCTACGACAGTGTTGTCCTCCAGAACACCACGGTACACAATGCCATATCCGCCCTCACCAATTACATTTTCATCCGCAAAACAATTAGTAGAATACTCGAGCTCTCTGAGAGTGTACCAATGTCCCCAACCCAAATGCGAAACCTCCGGCACAGCCACCGGCGCCTGATCGCCGGACCGAGCCTCTCCACTACCGTGGGACGAACCGCCGCCTCTCTCCGGGTACGAAATCCGGTGGTCCTTCCCAATTTCAATGTGAATTCTATGGCGTCCACTAGCTGGGCTCCCTTCTTCCGTCTGAAGCAGCGTCGCTAAAGGCTCTGCCTCCGGCAAGGGCTCAGGGGTAGAAGCCAATTGAACTTTTGGGTCAGAATGAGTCGGGTTCCGAGAAGGGTCGATTCGTATTTCCTGGATTTCCTTGGACTCATTTGGGATAGTGGGGTTCAGAGAGGGTTTAGATTTAGAGGCACTGTTGCGCCTGGAAGTGAACCATAACGAAATGAGGAAGAGAACAATAACAATGGCGGCACCAACGCAAATTCCCAGAACGACCCACAAGCGCAAACCAAAAATGGAGGTCTTCCTCGAGAGCTGATCATTCAAGAAGGCATAATTAGACATTGTCCCCCTTCTCCTTTTCCTTCTCCTTCTCCTTCTCCCCTCGTTCTACAAATGCGTCAGACTGGTTTTTCTAGCGGAGACAGCCACAAAAGAAGGAGGACAACTAGTCCCAGTAGCAAAAGCAGCGATGCAGTAAATTGAAAAAATGAAGACAAAAAATTGAACTGCACATTCCACTCATTCAGTGGGGTTCACAGCGAGAGACTAGAGAGAAAGAGAGCTGGCATGATGGGACTTCAACTTCTAGAATGGAGAACCACCACTAAAGGAGCTTCTTTTATTTGCTAATGTTTTCGATATCTAACGACCCATCTTCCCCGCCCTGGCTTAGCTGAGACTCCACGGTAAGTTACAGATGATTTCTGAAATTGAGGTGGGCTTCCATTTTTATTGACTAACCCATCCATTTTCGTTTCAGATTCTTTCTCTGCAATTATTTTATACTGGATTTTCAGTAAGTGAACTGCTTGATTGTCTTATTCGATCATTAGCCTTATAAAATATGGTAATGAAGCGACCCAATTGTTGAGAAAACATAGCAGCAGTGACAAGAGATTTTGTTGTATCTGATTGTTATTGGTACAATAATCATGGTGAAATTGGTAAAGTTTTTCATTGATTTGAAAGTTTTTTTAAAGTATACTATCTGTAGATTGCAATTGAAAGTAATTTGTTGGTATGTATAAAGATAGTGATCACGGACTTCTTTTTAAAATAACAGAAAAGGAGAAATCCAAAAGTGGAGAGTTTAATTAATTGTAGCGTCTAGTTTAGACTACTTAATTACTTTTTTAAATACCATTTCTAATTTGTTTTCTTTTTCCTTTTTCTTTTTTGGTCGGGTGTTGAATTTAGCATTCAAATTGTTCTGGTAATGTGTCTATTTATTTTCTATTTCTCATTTTGGTAAATGTGTTTGGCTTCTTCTTTTTTCTTTTTATGGAAATTTCACTCTAGACTGTAAACTTTTTTTTTTTTTTTTTTGTAAGTGTAGTTTATATTGTGTTGACTTTTTTTTAAACATATATTGTGTTGACTTTGAGTTGAGTTTTAATTATGTTATTTTTATAAAAGTTTAAACTTCTTGCTATATTTGAAAATACATGCTTAAGTTATACTATTTAGGTAAATACCTCTTTTTATTTAGCTTTTTAGATATATTTTAAAATTTAGAGCGTAGATTTTGAGGAATGTATTTCTTATTTTACGCCTTGGATTTTTTTAAATTATTAATAAATTGCCTTTTATACTTATTTCTTTTTATTTTTCCTTTCTCTAAATTTGTAAGGAATAAAATACAAAAAATAGTGATTAAATACTTTTTTTCTCCTTTTCTTTTTCTGTTAAAACATAAAAGTGTTATATGTTTTTCCTTTTCTTTTTCTCAGAAATAGTAGACATCATTCAAACAGACAAAAAATAAGAAATGAAAAAGTTGGGGGAATCATCCTATGGTGCCCCTACCACTTTCCCCATTTCTAGTTATTCAAAAAATAGTTTTTTCCTTTCCAAAAAAAAAAAGAAAAAAGAAAAAAGAAAAAAGAAAAATAGTTCTTGTATTGCTTATGTATGTGTATATTTATAGTAGAATATTATATCTAAGTAAATAATTTAAACTTTTGTTGGTAAGCCATGTTATCATCATAAATTCAAGTCGCTTTGTCCAAAAAAAAACCCATGTTATCAATTACCATTCATAAATTCAAGTCGCTTTCAGAAAACATTGATTAAAATGTATTAAATAATAATAAAATATTCATTTCTAAGCCCAAAGTTGTATATATTAGTATTTATTTAACTCTTAGATAAACATATTAGCCTTTTCTCTTCCAAAAAAAAAACAAAAAAAAAAAGCATTTTAGCTTCTTAGCTGCTGTCATTGCATTTTCTTCAGACTTTATATTATTTCTATACAATGCCATAACATAATAAAAATGTTGAAAAAAAAAATTCTTGAGTTTAATATACTCAATATTTCAAAAATTCATGAAAGATACAATTTTACGTTTAATAGATTTGTTAATTTTCCAAAATGTTAAATGTGTCTATGATTTATTAAATCCAAAGTTGAAAATTAAATTAAAGATTAAGGTTGAGAGAACTATTATTGGACAGAAATTTGTGAACTAATCTCAGAATCTAACCTAAAAAGAAATTAGTCAAACAATGATACTGTTCATTAAAGAACTCTGACTGCCTGCTTTAATAATAAAAAAATAATAATGAAAATAATAGTGGCGACCTTGTTAAGTAATAATTCATAATAAAGAGTGTCAGTCAATGTTACATAATTAATTTACCTCTCCCGATAAAATAGAGTTTGACTACTGCAGACGCCACAGGCCCTTGCCTCCCTCTGATTTGAATGCCTTTAATCTTTCTAGAGCACCAGACTTTCCTCTTCTTTTAAGGGCACCAATGACCAAACCTTTTCTTTTGGATAAAAACTTCTCTGCATACCAAGAATCTCCTTTTTCTCATTTTCTCTCTCTTCTTTCTTAGTTATCAAGATTTTAATAAGGTATGTAGGGAGGGTATGTAGGGAGGGTATGTAGAAAGATCCCTACATACCGGTATGCAGCCAAGTTCTATTTTTTCTAAAGGCACCAAAATTCATCTTTAATCATATGCCCCTCTGCCCTTTCTCATATAGGACATGTTCTCCCTCTGGCAAATGGGTTCACATCAACTTGGGCCTGACTTGTCCTTATTTTGGGTCAGTCTCAGTAAGGGAGAATCTGGGTCCTCTGGGGCTTTTTTTTTTTCTTTTTGGACAAACATATTAATAGAGATGAAGAAATTCAGATGTTTTAAATCAACAAAACTTTACTAAACACAGGCACTAATCCAACAGCATATGAACAGAGTTATATTGGTATTATCATATAATATGAAGGATATTTTGTTTATCTCAAAATATCCTGCAGAGAGCTAGCATATCTTTTGTTTTTTTCTTTTTTCTTGACAGCATTACAAGGCAAAATAATGCTATACTCCACATCAATGTCCAGATAGAGCTTCAATTTGGTAAGGTAAGGAGTAAGGACCACCATTTTTGCTTCTCCCCAAAACATTTGGCAGCTTTCTATCACCTTTTTCTTTCAGATAACGCAGAAGAGGTAGATTTCTGCATTTCTATGTTTGGATATTTAATACCTTGATGTTTCTCAAAAATAGAGTCAAAGGATAAATATATGTTAAGCTATTCTAGAATAGATTTCTGGTAAGTGTAAAAATAGAACTTTTATGCAGTTTCTATAACGTTTATAGATGAAAATCCACAAGGAAAGTAAGGAATTGCTTCATTAAAAGGCCATACTCTAGTGAGCAGCATCCTCCACAGGACTGCACTAAGAAGCGTCTGCTAAGTCCTTCGCCGTCCGGGTGCAATCTAACTGTGAGGCTGGTTGGGCATCCTACAGATTTGCAAGAAAATAGTTGGTGCCAATTCTGTAAATCCATAAAGAAGTTCATTAATGTTCTTGTTATGGTTACCTTGTAATCGGAGGAAAGGTTGAATTGCCCGTCGTAAGCCTGAATTGTGGGTTCAAAGCCGAATGTGGTTTCTGAAGTTGTGGTGTTTGGTCTAGAAGGGATGGCCATTGACTGATCTGAAAGGTTGCATTTGTTGGAAAGATTGAATGTAGACTGCATTGAACACCCTTCGTTCCCGGTAGATGATGTGTCTATTCCTCTTCGGGATGTTAGAAATGCATTTCCTACATCGAAGTCCAACCCCATCTGAGGTAATTGAATTGGCTGCAGCAATCCTGGCAAGCACATTGGTTGCAAACTCAAGCCATTTCTCATTGATAACATCTGCAAAGCCAAACGAAGTTGATAACAAGAAGTTTAGATGTGTTCATCAAACTATGGCCATTTTTATCGACCAAAAAGGGATAAGTGAACATGCTCTTAATTTTACAAAGCAATGATCAAGAGAGGAAGTCTTCCTGATTCTCATTTCTGAGATTGCACTAGTGAAATCCGAGAATTATATCATAATCAAACATAAGTCAATTGCGCAGGCAAGTTTAAGTACTGTTTTCATACAAATTGCCTACAAAGCCACTACGATTTGAGAGTTTTGCACTGAAGAAAAAGAAAACTGCCATAATCAGAGAGACCAGAATAATTTCAGTATTAAGGTTGCCTACAAAGCAAAGGAAAAGGCTTTACTTCATTAACCAGCTTCTCTTGAGAAGTATAACTTTGGTTATGCTAGGAAAAGGTCAATCTAGTCATCATCTTAGGAACAAAGAGGGTAAAAAGTAATCCGACAGAGAGTGGTGGTGGGGGTAGAAGGAGGAAATCTTCAGCCTTATTCAGCTGAAATGTCCCAACAATTCTCAGAATGAGGAACATAACTCCTACACCATCTTTGATGGGATAACATCGCCAAGCAGAACCATGGGATAAGGACAAATTTCATACCCTTAATGAGACAATAAGTTTCACAATCTCGCAAAAGTTCAGAGTGATTTTTCTCTGTAAACTCGGAAGGTTCGGCCAGAAATAAAATTAGAATGCAATTGTTTGGTCCTTCAAAGTTCTCTGATTGGTTTGCAACCCTAATTCAAGAAGCCTGGCACATTTTACTTGACTCATATCTTGTGGACAAAAAGAACTACTTTTTGATATATCAGCACATAAGATTCTGTGGCCCAAATTCATCGACTATTTGTAATTAGTAACCAATACAATGAACGCGGGCATGTAAAGAGAGACGAGTCCATATCAAAGAAAAGTAAAAAACGAGATCAAACTCTCAGATCCATGGCCCCAAAACATAAAAAGAACAAAAGACACCCACCTGCACTTGAAGTTGAAGCTGCTTCAAATATTCAATTGCTTCGTCCAACATTGAAGCTTTGTCCGTCTGTCAAAAGCACAATCTCCTTGTAACTCTATAACTTAAAAGTGAAACTGTCATAATCTTGAACTTGACAAACATACCTTGTTCGAATTCGGAATGAGGTTCTGAAGGGCTTTCATTTTCTCATTGATCCTCCTTCTTCGTCTCTGGCCCACCCACCAACAACATTAGCAAAAGTTAAGCTATCAAACGCTCTTAGTATAAGCTTACAGACAAGAATGCTTAGACAACCGGGGACCCAATTTGAAACTGACCTTCTCCGACATATTATGGACCTCAGCACTTCTACTTCGCTTCGATGAACTTCGAGGCAGATCAGTACTGAACGGAACTTCAGGCACATCGCCACCCTTCAAAAGAGGATCAAATTAACTTAAGGATAAGCAAAAGCTTAAATTGGGAACTGGGAAAAATGGTGAAAACTGAGAAACAGAAGACATGTATCGATAATTCGTACAAATTACCTCGCTATCACAGCTGAAATCCCCAAGATCATTTTCAGATGAAAGACCCCTTCTCTTCAACGGCGCATTGGTATCGGAATCGACAGCGCCGGAGGAAGAAAACGCGTTGTCGGAATTTTCTTTGACGAAATCCCCAGGATCGGACAATTTCACGCCGCCGCAAGTGGAGTTCACAGCCAAATACGAAGCATCGGCAAATCTGACATCCCTAACACTACAATCCGACAAAGCGTGGTTCAAAACACGACTCGAGTGAAGTCGATCCTCGGGAAAATCAAGCATGCAGGACACTCCGGCAACGGAGGTGGAGTCCGGCCGCCGCGAAAACAGAGACGAAGAGTGCCAAGGAGGTTGAGAATGCAACAGCGGCATGAACTTGTTCTTGAAGGAGACGCAAGAAGGGGAGGAAGAAGAAGACGTGGTGGTCTGAAGGTGCTGATTGATTAAGGAAGAGAAATCTTCTGGGTCATGGGGCAAACCAACAACATCCGAAGAAGGGGAAGTTCCGTACAGATCCGCCATGATTGAGGAAAAAAAGAAGAAACGATGAAAAGGGGTTGCAAGGAAGGAGGAAGAAGGAAGGATTACGTTGGGTTTGTTGGTTTTTGTTTGAAATTGAAGTGTGAATTGTGCGCAGAAACGGTTTGGAGTGCAAGGAAATGGATACTTGTGTTTGTTTGTTGGATTGTATTGCTTTGTGTGTACTTTTTTTCTTGGATTCCGTCTTATCTTTTAGCGAAGGATGATTTGTTGAGTAGAAAGCAAAAACAAGGATTAAGGAATTCATTAATGGGGTTTTTGAAGTTGCAGACTTCTGGTCTGCCTCCCGAGGTTCAACTTATCGTCTTGCTTCTTAATCGTACCCTCCCGCCTTAATCTTCTGTCTTTCTCACTTTCTTTTTTTCTTTCTGTTTTTTATTTTTCTTTTTATACTTGAGATCCCACCAATGGCTTCTTTTTTAAAATTTGGCCCATTATTTCTTTTATTTACAAAGTTTTCCAAAAATAGAGGAATTGTCTTTTACCTAATTTCTCTTTTTGTTCTTTTTTTATAATAATGTAATTAATGTGAGTAGTTGCTTTTATGTTATTCAATTTCTCTTTGTTTAATGACCTTTTTGCCCTTTCTATATGTTTTCTTTATTAATTATTAAATTAATTTGTGTATAATAAGTCCCTAAATATTTTAAAATACTTGCTAAGTTTCTAAATTTAATACATGTTTAGCCTTTTTTTTGTTTCACTTCGGTTCAAATATTTGAGGGTAGGGATTGAAATTATGACATTTTGGTCGAAGGTATAATACATTAACAAATTGAATTGCTCAAGTTGACTATAAGTTCTTTTGCTTTAATCTAAGAAGGAGTTGGAGGATTGAATCTTCGACCTTAGAAAATGTTACAAGTGTTTTACCCACTAAACTATACTCAAATTGACCATAGTCTTCTCAAACTTTGGATTATCTATTGTCTTTTGTCATAAATAATATTAACAAAATGTTGGTATAACATGATCATAACTATGAGTAATTCAACTAAATTTTATGTTAATAGCAATGTATCAAATTTCCGTCGACATTTCCGTGGGGGGGAAGTTTCGATCTTCCCCCCATGTCGACGACATGTCGACATTTCCATGGAAATGTCGGCGACATGTCGACATTTCTGTCCAGTTTCCGTTTTTTTTTTTTTTTTTTTTAGCCCAGCTCTTGAATCACTTGTTTGTCAGGCTTTCTTTTATTTTTTTTATGTATTTTAGCTTTTTATAGTCTATATTTCTTTCTTTTATTTTTTTTTATTTGAACTCATGTTTTTTTTACCTTGTTTTATCATTTTCTTTTATATTTTTATTTATCAATTTTCAAATCAATCCCATCAGAATATTACAAATTCCAAAATTCATTTTTTACCACAAAAATTATTTTTAATTATTTATTTTAATTTTACATTTTTATTATTTTATTATTTTTACCACCTATAAATACCCCCATTTCATCCCAATTTCTTCACACCTCAATTTTTCAAACTCTCTCCCAAACTCTCTCAATTCTCTCAAATTCTCTCAATTTTTCCAAATTCGCTTAAATCTCCTAATTCTCCCAAATTATCTCACTTGTC
The DNA here is from genome assembly GCA_036850905.1 of Luffa acutangula. NCBI lineage: Eukaryota > Viridiplantae > Streptophyta > Magnoliopsida > Cucurbitales > Cucurbitaceae > Luffa > Luffa acutangula. Next base: position 2,491,600 of record CM072092.1, on the reverse strand, counting down.
TCAATTACTAATTTCTTTCTTAAGTTAAGAAGTTTAATTTTAAAAGGTTACATCTTTCTTTACATATTAGTTTATTAGTGTTATTTTGTTACTTTATTAGTGTTATTTTCTTTACATATTACTTTATCAATTATTTAATGTCCACGATCATCTTTTTGGTATTAGTCATTGTAAAATTTTATATTCATAAATCCAAAGTTATTTTTCATCTATCAATATTTCATATCTATTTTAATTTTCAAATTAAAGTCTCATTTAATAATTTACAAATCTTTCTGCACGTATCGACATTTTAATCAACATTTTCATCCAAATATTGTTCTACTTTTTAGATATGATGATAAAAAATTGTCAATTATATCCTAATTAAGCCACAAACAAAGTTTCATGGACTAATTCAAACAATTTCCATCAATTTCTATGATTTCCGTAAATCTTCCGGGAATTTCCATCGACATTTCCATCGACATCGATATTTCCATAAAATCAGGACCTCGACATTTCCATCGACATCGACATTTTAAACCTTGGTTAATAGTATCAACAAAATTGACTAAGGGTCCGTTTGGAATACATTTTAATTTAAATGTTTTTCAATAATGCATTTTTTATAAAACATTTTGTATAAGAAATAATTTAAACACTCATATGTTTGGTTTCATTTTCTCACAAATGTTTTATACACAAGTTATTGTTTACTTAACAAGTATTTTTTAAAAAATTGGTTTCAAGTGTTTATCTCAAAATGGTTTATTTATCAATCTCATTTTCTAATAAATCATTTTTAGTGGTTACCAAATACTATAATTTTTTTCAAAATGATTTATTTTCAAAATTAAACATTTGAAAAGTTAAACCAAATACACCCTAAATATAAGGAAGTAATATTTAGTTCAATGATTAGATTTATAGTTTAACTAAAACTTTTGACTATTACTTTCGCTTTTCTTTACATATTTAATTATTCTGTTGAACTTTCTAGTACTTAAGAGAGTGTGTCATGGTCTTTTATGTTAAATTTTCTATCTTTGAAAGATAATTTCTTCACAATCTCTTTATCTTGAAGTAATATATATGTTATAGGCAATTTTGGTCCACCTCGATGTACAAGGAGCTGACGAAGACAACCGGAGAGAAATCGGGCTGCGAGATGGACCCAAGAGGCGAAACCGGCAAGTGGGACAGGCCAAGACCGAAGGGGTCGGGTTTTTGGGCCGACCCTCGGCCCGCTCGCGCAGGCCAAGCCCGTCCGACTCCGCTTGGTCCCTACAGCTTTTGGCCGCCTCGGTTCCGTCTCGTTTGTCCTGAAACGCCTCCGAATTCCTAAAAACCCTAGGAGGGTATTATACCCCCCTTCGCTATTGAAGAAGGGGACCCGAACTCTCTACTCTCTTCTCTCACTCTCTAGCCCTCGCACTTTCGTTTTCTGACTTAACATCGGAGTCGGTGTGGCTATCACCACACTGGTGTGCAGGTTTTCCGTCTTGCAGGCCACGTATTCCCTCTCATCTACAAATTTACCATTGGTAGCACGTGAAGGTCAGGTGAGTTCCCTCTGACTAAAATCGACCATCAACAATATACATATTTGTATAATGAAAATGAAAAGGAAAAGGAAAAAAAAACTGGATAAGAAATTTTCATTTCGTGTTTCCAGATAATTCTAGCATATTCACTCACAAATTTTTTTTTCCCTTTTGACTATCACAATTCCTTAGTCTTATTTTTCGCTTAAAAAGAAACCGCATTTGAATTTTTTTTGAAAAACCACATTTGAATTTTGAACTATGTTTTAAAATTAGGGAAAATTACCTTTTTGGTCCCTGAGTTTTGAGGGATAGGTGCGTTTGGTCCCTGAGTTTTCAAAATAGACCTTTTTAGTCCCTGAATTTTGAGAAATAGGTTTAAAAGGTCCCTAAGTTTTCAAAATAGATCTTTTTAGTCCCTAAGTTTTGAGAAATAGGTTTTAAAAGTCCCTAGTTTTATTTTTTCAACTTTTTTAAACTAATAATTTTTATTATATTTTAATATTGAATGATTTTTTAAATTAACAAAATTAAAAAGTATTAATTTATAAAAATTTAAAAAATAATATAAGGGACTTTTTAAACATATTTCTCAAAACTCAAGGACTAAAAAGGTCTATTTTGAAAACTTAGGGACCTTTTAAACCTATTTCTCAAAACTCAGGGACTAAAAAGGTATATTTTGAAAACTCAGGGACCAAACGCACCTATCCTTCAAAACTGAGGGACCAAAAAGGTAATTTTCCCTTAAAATTATAGGTTTCATATATCTCCCAAATTCCCAATATAGTATAAGTAACCAGTGGCGGATCCAGAACTTTAGGTGAGGGGGGGCTATATAGGCAGTGGCGGAGCCATTACGGCCCAGTGGGGCTCGAGTCCCCCTCAACTTATTCTTTATTTATAGTTATATTATAAATTGAAACTAAAAATTATCTTCTGTAATGGCCCTTGTGGCGTAAGCCCCCTCTGGAAACTTCCCTCTCCTAAGTTCAAGTCTTAGCGTGCGCAATTAGCTTTGTATTTTCTGTCTGTTTCTTTCTCCTTTTTTTTCTCCGTTCCTTTTTTTCTTATTCTTCTTGTTTTTGCTTTTTTTTCTTTTTCCTTTTTCCGCATTTTTTTTTGTTTTTCGTTTTCTTCTTTTCTTTCTCGTTTTTCTTAGGTTTTTTTTTCATAGGTTTAGAATTGATTAAATTTAAATTTAATTTTTGTATTTATGAATATAAAATAGCATTATAGTTCTTTTTTCAACTTTATTTTATTTTTTGAATCAAATAATTATGGAACAATAAAAATATTTTTAAATTTTAGTAATAGACTTTTGAGTTAAAAAATAAACGTGCAATTGGCCTTTAAAATTTCAATTCTATATCTAGTAGGTTTCGAAGTTTTTGATTTAGTGTCTAATAAATCTGTGACCTAATAAATTAATAAACAAATTTTTTTAGTACAAAGTGCTATTAGATACAAAATAAAAAATTCAGAAACCTATTAGATAGAAAAATGAAGGTTTAGAGACTTAGTAAAAACTTTTTAAAGTTAGTGATTTATTGAGCATAATCTTGAATACTTAATGACTAAATTTATAATTTAAAAAACTTAATATCAAAATGTACGAATTTATAACATATATCAATGTGTTCAAAATACCATTTTGGTTATTGTACTTTGGATTTTGTTTCATTTTTAATCATTGTACGTTAAAATGTCCAATTTTAGTCCAACTACTTTCAATAAAGTTTAAAATTGGTCTCTATAGTAAGTTTATTGTTATTTTTTTCTAAAATAATTTGTCTCTATTAGTATTTTTCTAGAAATTTTAGAAATATATTCACATCGGGTCTTTTATTGTATGAAAATTACTATTTAACAAATTTTGATAAAATTAACTTAAACTTACTAGGGGCCAATTTTAAGCATCGACTAAAATTATTCCTATATTAAGTAACCAAACTTCATTTTTTTTAAATAAAAAAAAAAAACAACAACAACAAAAACAACAACTTATAAAAAAAATAGCTTAATAACTTATAAGTAACCAAACCCTTACCCATTGATTAAATATGTAAATTGTCGATTGATATTGATATATTGATGGATATATCAATTATTTAAAAAAAAAAATGATGGATATATCAATGGAATATTGAAATGGACTAATATTCCTGTGAATCAAGAAACTTATAAAAAATAGTTAAATTAATAGTTTAGTTCTTTTCACTTCCAAGGTAATTTATAGATTTTAGTATCAGTATTCATATTCATATTGTTAATTACTTGATGCTATTTTTTTTTAAAAAAAAAGTTTTATGAGTGTTTATATTATATATCAAATATATCAATTAATCTTCAATATTGCTATCAAACCCTCCGATTTTTGGATATTGACATATCAGTACTTTTTTGTTCTTGCCTCTTATATATTATCTTCCTCTACCACACAAGAGGTTAAATTACAAGTCTAATCCATAAACTTTCAAATTTGTGTCCAACAATTCGCTCAAATGTAAAAAGTGGCTAATAAGTCACTGGACTTTCAATTTTTTGTCTAATAGATTTCTAAACTTTGAAATGTCTAATAAATTTTTAAACTTTATAAACAATGATTTTTTTTTTTTTTTTGGTCTAATAGAAACCTAAACTTTAAATTTTTGTGTCTAATAAATTCATAAATTCTAGAAAATATCAAATAGAACAGGAATCTATTAACATACAAAATAAAAAAAATTATAGGTCAATTAGACATGAAATTGAAAGTTGAGAAATCCGCTTGGCACTTTTTTAAAGTCTAGAGATCAAATAGATACAAAATTGAAAATTATGGACTAAAATTGTAATATAACTCCAAAAAGAAATCAAAACAACACCAAATAATTTATATCAATCTCTTTCTACTATTATTGAATCTCCCCCCACACTAATAATTCAAAATAAAACTGCTCGTTTAGCAAATAAATGAAAACGATATTTAACTTAAAAAAAGAAAAAGGAAAAAAGAAAAAAGAAAAGGATATTTGAATTCCTTTAGATCTATTAGTTAATAATTTTCTTTTCAAAATCAAACTTCGTTTACTACATATTATTTTGTTCTGTTTTTCACTTTTTGACAACAACTTTTAAATCTTAGATAAATTTCAAAAGAAAAACAAGTAGATGCCATCAAATTTCGAAAGCAAATTGGTTAGGAAAATATCGATTTTAATCATAAATTTGACCAGCTAAATCTTTATCCTAAACTTTATTTCAATTTCATCAAACTCCACATTTTTTTAGTTAAATAATATGTGAGAGTGAGATTCAAACCTCTAACATTTTTGTTGAGGTTTAGTTAGTCATCAAATTGTACTTTAAAATTTGATAGTTGTTGCAATTTTCACTTTAAACTTGAATAAGTGTTATGATGTTTTCTCTATATGTACTTTCATTTGAAAAAGAAAATTGTCAATAAAAGTTTTTTCATATGCTTTTAACGAGTAAAAAACATATGTTAGGTATGAAAGTAATTGAAATAAAAAAAAAAAACAATATTGAAGCTAATTTATGTTGAAATATGCAAGTTTTGCTTTTGAAAGGTTTGTCTAATTGTCAATTTCATGCATTAATCAGATTTAATTTTGTATCATGCTTGATTTTTTTTTTTTTTAAATTAAAGATTTTATTGATCAAACATAAATAATGATTATGGTTAGCTCTCCAAATCAATAAAGTTAGAGAAATAATTTTAAATCCTGTCTTTTGAGTTCTGATAAATAATTTTAAAAATTTTCCACGAGAAAAAAATTCAATAATTGTATTTAAATTATTATGGTTTGAAAGGAAAAAGAATAAAAAAGTTAACTAACATAATGAGTAAACGTGGATCTATTAATAGAAAACTAAAATATGACAAGATTAAATTAGCAAGTTAGTTTAAAATTCCATGAAATTCTAAAAAACGAACCATTTTAGTTTGGAAAAATCTTTTCAAGTAAAAAATAGGATTGTAAATCTATCGCTCTATTTTAAGTAATAACAAAAATATCCATCAAACGTGATACCATTTTTTTTTTTTTTTTTTTTTTTGAGTACAACGTGATACCAAATTTTGATTTATAATTAGGAGCACTTCTTTGACATCACAAAATTAAATTAAATTAAATTAGTCCAAAGATAAAATAAAAATTAGTTTAGGTTTCTGTTTGATAACCATTTGGTTTTTTGTTTTTGAAAATTAAACTTAAACACACGTACTTTCACTTATAAGTTTCTTGATTTTAGTATAATATTTTATTTGGAAGGACTGACATTCCCATTAGAAATATGCATATATAGTTAAAGGATATTAATAAACATATTTTCTTTATATAAAAAATAAAAATAGTTAAATAGTACATTGAAAGAAGGGGATCAGAATTCAGAAGGCGACGTATATATTTTATAAAATTGAATATAATTGCATTAAAGGTGATTGGATGAGAAAAGAGTACTAAATGACAGGATGGCAGCGTGAGAAAAAGTCAAAGACGTAATAATGATCTATCCCAATGAAACGTCACCGTTCCGCCTCCCAGTTCTCAATTTCAATTTATTACCCACAAAACCATAACCATATATACCTATTCCCAATACCAATCTTCTCTTGGACTTTTGCCGTGTGAATATTTCAATTGAATATCTATTTTCAAAAAAAAAAAAAAAAAAAAAAACATTTCAATTGAATATCCAGAAAGAGAGAATTTCACTACTCTTATGTTCTTCTGAGCTGAAAATATGGAAAAATCCGATGATATATTAAGACCAACAATCTCTAATGTCAATGGGAGTAAACATTAATTAGTTTCACCGACCATCATAACCTTAAGCTAACAATTCCTTGCCAATTAGAACCTTGAATTTTTCTTCCAAAATAAAAACAAAAAAATGGATTGCTTGCATATATAAAAATTTTACTACTTGTAGTAATGTATATAGGGAACTTCTTCTTCAATGTGGCTCTTCTTCATTTTTTGCTTCCACAGCTAGAATTGGCAAGCAACTTCATAGCATTCTGCATTCCCCCCCTTTGAGGCGTCCCCCGATTCCGTTGCTTAACTCCTTTTAAGCAACCGTCACCGGGTCTGCTCTACGTAACCAAGATTCATTCTCGGCTTGCTAAACCGGTTGTTTTGCAGATGGGGCATAGATTCTTTTGCATCAGCCACTGCTTGATACAATGTGTGTGGAAGTCGTGCCCGCATTCCAGCGTTCCGATGTCTTCGCCTTCAATGTATTCCTCCTGGAAACCGGGTGGGTCGTTAGTCGAGGCTAATGAGTGTAACATGCAGATGAACATATATGAATTCGTTGCTAGCTACCTGACAAACACAGCATGGTTCTTCCTCCACCTGTGACTCAGTGGCATTGATGTGCTTCTTTTGTTTCAGTCGGGCAACTATCGTCTCTTCGTTGAGTCCGGTGTTGACATTTCCGATACGCTCTTCCAAAGCCAACAATTCCTGCAGTTTACATACCAAAACATGAGCAGGAGCAACAGAAAGGAGCAAAATAATGGCTTCATTTGGTTTGTATCAGCCAGACCTCATATGACATGTTATCAACGTCGAGACGCATATCCCTGTGCCTATCATAAATATCAGCCATCCCAAAAAATAGTGACTGGTCCAGGATCATCACATCCTAACAGAAGAAATTTCAAAGCAACATTAATATTGATGATGATGATTATAAAACATGAACTAAAAATGTCAGGCCAATGACTTCAACTACAACTAGAAGCTTTAGAGCCTCATTGGTAAACAAAAACTTCAGCATGCCTAACATAATTCCCCAAAATTTGATACACAAATCCTCCACCACTTCTTGAATATTTAGAGTATATGTTTAATTGTTAATTCAAGGACTTCTGCAAACCAGCCATCTCAAAGACTATGTAAAAGGAATTGCTACAACAAGATTGGTGCACTTTAAAATCAGAAGCCCCAATATAAAGTCTAAAGCCATTGAGGCATATTTTATAGATACAAGACCCTGTCATACACCACCACCATCAAGGCTATTCATATCAATTAAGTGAACCATTTTGATCTTTCCCAAGTCATCGCAACTGAACACTTCATTTCTATCTGTGAACTGGAATATGAACAAGCCTAAGTAGCTGTTTGCCACCATTTTACACATTTTAACAAATCTAGACAAAAACAAAACATGTAACACAAATGACTTCTTGTATCTCAATGCAAACATGTAAATTCGCCAATGCACCCATTGCACATGATATGGCACCAATAAGGATCCTACCTCTACTCGTAAGCTTTCACCCCTACGGACAAGGCCCAAGACATTGCGAATCTGCTGCAGATAAAACAATAACATGTGAGCTTCAGATACATTTCAAAAGGTAAGATCACTAAGAATCAATCGAGGATAGAATATCAACAGTAAACAAAACAGTCAAAGACAAAATTATAATCCAATAAACCTTTTTATAGTACAATCCAACATGCTTGTGCTGTAAATTTATTTAGAATGGGAACAAGATATTTATTTTCATGAAAACAATTAGAGCAAGATTGATAAAAGAAGCTTGTTGAAACCAGAAGGTAGCTCATGCAAAGTAGGATTTTCCCAAAGAATTTGAATACAACTTATATTCCAGGAAAAGACCATCCAAGCAGGCGCAACCCCCAGGGGGCACACACATACTGAAACGCACCCAAAAAAAGATCTATCCAGCAACTTCAGAAATACAAATTTTCATTTTATAAAGGATTGCATTAAAAGAAAAGATTCCTAGATAGTGGACACACAATAGTACTGATTTTTTTAAAAAATTGCATCATTCTTTTTAATGAACCAGAACAAAGTTTAGAACAATATAATCTTGACCACCAATGTAATTATGTGCAGGCCTAAGCATGGAACATTTGAAGGGGAAGTACCCCCCCCCCCCGGCAGAAAAAAGAGAGAGAGAGAGAGAGAGAGAGACTGAACAATTGGTTAGATAGAATAAAAGTTTTTTTTTTTTTTTGAGTACATCAACATTTGGGAGTGGGGGTATTCGAACCTCCGACCTCTTGGTCGAAGGTACATGCCCCAATTACCGTTGAGCTATGCTCGCTTTGGCTTAGATAGAATAAAAGTTACTCCAATAGAAATAGAGGTACAACATCTTTTAAAAGATAAGATAAGATAAAAGAAAAGATGGATTTGTTGAAGACGGGATTTGCATTAAAAAATTTCATGTACCAAAGATATTCAAAAGATTAATCAAGCAAAATGCAGCGCTGCAGATGCAGACTGGCATCCAGATATAGCAGGTATGCATCTAGGGCTGTCGTTCAGTTACTCCATGAAGGAAAAGTTTCAACATACCTCAGATACTAATCTATTATTGTCACTTCCTTCACCAGAAGCAGCTAAGGTTCGTAAAGAATAGGGAAGACCAAGTCCACCGTCACCTCTTCTTTCCATCCATAATGCAGACCTCGGTTGCAATAAACCGTGCCCCCGGCGGCCAGATCCAGATGAAAGAACCATATCCTGAGCAGAAGTAGAACCTGATCGCTGTGAATAATTACTTGTCCTACCTCCAGACTCATTTGTAGCAGAAGAAAATAGCTGCCTACGAACGTATTCTGTTAGCCTCCTGGGAAACTGCGTTGGACTGTTCTCAGGAGGCATCCAAGGTCCAGCAGAGGGATGGACCCCTGAACTTGAACCAACCCTGGATGTAGAAGCAACATTTCCCGGAATGGACAAGTTCGAAGATGTTATACCTCTACTGGATGGATTACGAACCAAATTCCTCAGCTCATTTGCTGGGACAAACATGGGATGTTCAGATACGTTTCTTCCCATGTTGCTTGGTCTCACCTCCTCACGTTGCACCACCTGTCTCTCTCCTGCAGAGCTTGATGAACTGCCACTTCTTGAAGTAGAGCTCCCATTCCACCTATATGGTTGCAGATTTCGAGGTAAAGCAGGTACATGTATCATAATTGGCTGACCTTGAGCAGGTATATTGTCTACAGCTGGTGCTGGCCTCAAGTCTAATACATGCTCGGCAGGTAGAAGTCTTGCTGGCAGCTGGGAAGATGAGGCCCCAGGATGCCTAACAGTAGTCCCTGCTGATGAAAAAGAATCTTGTGCATTTGAAGAACTAATCCTTATACGATAGTTTCTTTGAGAACTGTCTGAGCTTTCTGCAACAATTGACTCAGAGAAGCTGTTGGAAGTCAATTCTCCTGCACCTCGTAGAGAGGCTTGATTCATTCGTGCTGGTGGAGCAGGTATGGTTAACCTATTGCCTGTGTTGTAGCGACCAGGAAAAACTGGAAGAGGGGTCTCAGCACCACTTTCAATATGCTGAGAGTAGTTACTGCTTCCACTTATTGAGGATTGTGCAACACTTCCTTCAATAGCTTTTCTTTTACAGGGTGCTCGACGACCATCCAAGGAAGAGCCTGCTCTACCATCATTTGCAACCACTGGAAGTCCACTATTTCCAGAAGGAAGTAAAAGAGGATCAGATGCACTAGAACATAAAATCCTCCCTTCTTCTGATCCACTAGATTTATACACGTTAGAACCTTCATTAACTCTGCTATTGTCACCTCCATGACTAGCAAAACTTGCATTTAAGTTAAGATTGTGAGGAATAGCATTAGAATTGGAATTTTGTATAATCAGTGGGCTTAAATTCACATGACCCAGTGAAGGATTATTTGACGGCTCACAGAGTCGGTTATCTGTAACGGGACCATCTGCATCACGAGTCACTGAAGACCATCCAAGCTCAGCTTTCTGCTCATCAGGTAGTGCCTCAGTTTGCATGTCGCAAGAGCTAGGCTCACCCAAGCTCCATCTGCTCAAACTTCGTTGCTCATGGCTCACAGAGCTTACATATCCAGTATTAATATCAGAAGTAGGCAACAAATAATCTGGTATTCGGTTTTCTGCTGGATTCCACATGTTATTCCAGTAAACTGGTTGGTTACCAGGATTATTTGATGAAGATCCATGCTCAAAGTTTATGGTTTCTGACAAGGAACCGACACTACTCCTTTGCCCTTGCATTAGAGAGAATGTAAATTTCCCTATCGAATATGAGCCAGGTCAACAAAGTTTTCCGAAGAACAAACCAAGTCACATAAACTTGATTGAATCTGAAATCGATGAAACAGAAAGCCAATTAGAATAAGAAGTTACAGAGCTTCATACAACATTACAAAATAGCATGTACCGTCTGTTAAATAAATAAACTCGAAGATCAAACATAATACTTTTGTTGGAACCAACAAACTTGATACTTAAACAAAAGTACCAAGTACTATTTGCTAGCATTCATAATAATTTCTAAATGAGTATAGAAATGCAAACCAAGAATGAATCAAGGACAAAAAAAAGCTTCCCAAATGACAGAAAAATAAAGTTGGATCTTCATTCCCCCAAAAAAGATTGACCTTAGCAGCAGAAGCAAACACCAAGTAATACTCATTTTCACTGCTCCAGTTTAATGGTCAGCCATGGCAATCCAAGCCAAGAGCCCAATATTAAGCAACACTTGCTTCCTATAAAGCAACCTTCAATTTATTTCGCTAACAAAATAATTTTGAAACCTCTAATTGCTTCACAGTATTGAATTGACCTATCAGCTAGAAATGAAACTTAATCGACACAGGGAAATTTCTAAATAACAAGTAGATATCAACAACTAGAACATCGTGTCAAAATCAAAGACACCCATTTTGGCAATTTGTAACAATGCAACACTGGAAGTTTACAATAGTGTCTGAATGTAAATGGCGTCTTACAGGTGAAATGTCCAATACCTGTGAGAAATTGCAGTCTCATATCATGCACAGAAATTTATAAAACATTATTATAGTATCAAAGAAAGAACAAGAGACAATATAGAGAAACCATTCATTCACAACCAGAATGTAAGTATCTAGAGACAACTGATGGTAATTAGCAACACAGAGGTGTAAAATCCTAGTGCAAAATATTCACTTCAAATGAAACTTTCCTAAGATGCAAGCAAATTCAGAATAATAACTCATTTACATGTTCCTATCCCTAGAAGAGGGCTAACAACAATGGCGACATTCTCACATTGATATCATAGAATAGCACAAAATTCCATCTAGTCCAGTAACTGCCACAAATGACAAATGAGGAACAATGAACAAAAAATTGTGGTTTTAGAACTCAACGAAGCATCATAAATACATCGCACCCACAAGAGGAGAAACGATAAGGCAACGAAGCTACAGAACTAAATCCCAGAATCGATAAAATCAGACTCACAAATTAGGCAAACAGCTTAACCCCAACTACGATCAAAACAACTGAAAATGAGAACTTTTTACTTCAAACAACCTAGAAAAAAGCACGGATGCAGGCGGAGAAATCAAGGCCGCTCAACTAATATCCCTAAATTTTGGCGTGATTAGAACCATCATCGCCGAAGTCGCCGATAAGATCAGTTCAGAATTCAGATTGAAGAAGTCAAAAGCCAAACCCTTTTTCCCCTCGATATACCCTTTAACAAAATCCAAACGAAAAAGAATAATTTAAAAAACAAAAAAAAAAAAAAACAAAAAAAAAAAAACACACATACAAGAATATATGATGTTTAAACAGTATTCATATTATCCGCTAATCCTGCACTCGCATTAAAAACCTCCGCCAAGAAAGAAGATGAGAACAAAGGAGATCAAACATTCGATTATCGAATCATCCATGATCAAGAACCGATCAACAAACAACAAAGAAAGAACCGACGATGAGAAAGAAAAGGGGAAAACAAAAAGAAACTTACCAAAGAGAAGGAAATTTGAAATTTGAAAAAGAGAAAAAAGGGAGGGGCGATCTATGAAGAAAGGATCTGGGATGGAAAACCCAAGAAGTAAAATCCGTAAATGGGAAGTGAGGGAGAAGAAAGCTTTAAGTTTGACAATCTCCCGGAGGATGAAAGTGGGAGCTAACAAAACCCACCGAGTAATGGGTGAGGGAAAGGTGGGGGATGTGAGGTAGACAAAAGACCATGTCCAAGAAAAAGAGATTAATCTCTAATTTAACAATTAACCCAGAAGAAAAGGAGAGGGGAGTAACAGTCCACAGACAGAAGGGCAGGCCGTTCCCATTTCCAGACAAAGAATTTAATAAAATTTGAGGGATAACACCAAAAAAAGATTAAATTTTTAAACAAGAAAAAAAGAGAAAGAGAGAGAGAGAGAATAAAAGTGTGTGTCCTGTTGGGCCGCTTACCAAATGGCTCAGGGCTCAGGTTCAGGGGTCTCCATCTTCTTAAAAAAAAAATAAAAATTCCTCCTTTATTATTATTTTTTTCTTCTCTCACCCTCAAAAGAGAAAGGCTAAACACGCAAGAAAATTACAGAATAGTTAATAAAAAAGAAGAAGCAGAAAAGACTCGCCCCCCAATGTCCGCCATAGACAGCCAGAGCCCCACTTGCCCACTCTCTTCACCTTCCTCTCCTTCTCTATCGCCTTCAATTCCAACCCTCTTTTTTTTTTTTATCTCTTCTTCTCTGTACTGTGGATTAGGGTTGTAAAATACGACCAAACAAGATTCAAGAAAATTAAAAAGAAAGAAAGAAAGAAATCATAAACGTGGCGAGGAGGATCCTTTTCCTTTCATGGGTCCCATTCCAAAACTTGAGATTTGGTTTCCTTTCTTTGCTGCCAGGGCTGTTTGTGTGTAATTTTTGACCATCTATTAATGGGGTTTTTTCTTTACCCATCACGTGGTCAAACAAATGTTAATCACAATCATTCAACTAATACAATTTTGATATTATTTTCCTTGTGTAACGTAAAAATTTTGCAAATACAGAATCATATCATATATCATATCCCTCTTATAATATACGTTTTGGATTGTGGGTAAACGTTATGTGTCCAACCCAACCCCTCCTTTGCTTAAAAGAAGTGTGAAAGGCTGAAGCTACTTGAGTATTAGGCCAGATTCTAAACCCAACTTCCTTTTAAAATGAATGGCCACCCCCACCGTTCATATCTCAATTGTGGGCCAATTTATTCTTTATGGTTTTGGTTGTATTGACACTTTTTTTTTATATATATAAATTATTAATTCATTTTTCTAATTTATTACTGTCTTTCAAATGTGGATTTGCTTTGCCATATGCCCTGTATTTTTTTTTTTTTTTTTTTTGAAAAACATATGCCCTGTATTTTTTTATGCCATAAAATGAGGCCACACAATATGATAGCAATTTGTCCATAACATATGGGTTTGCTTGTAAAAACCAAATGCTTAACAGCTCCTCAAGGGAAATTTTTTGAGTTTTTGTTTTTTTTAGAATAATAATCACACGTATAATTATGATAACGAGATGACGATTCTCCCACCATAGAGAATATTTAGAAAATTTCAATGCTTTTGACTAATTGGAAAAATATATGACCAAGCCTAAACCTTTAGCTAATCAACAACCCAGACGGCTCAGCTTGTGAAAAATCTATCTAGATGCTCACTTCAAATATATCAATATAATATATGAGGGCTCAATCATGCACCCACATAAATTTATACATCTAGAGAGAGAAATAAATAGAGAGAGATTCTAATGGTGGCGTTACAAGTTGACCCTTTCAATAAAAGAACCTACTTGTGAACTGGGGTAAAAGTAAAACATAGTGGTTGGTAACCAAGTTGGAACCATGAGACTCAGTAATAATCTTCCATAATTACCATCTTAAATCGATTTTCATCCAGAGTGGGCTAGTGTCGTAATTGCAAATTCAATATATTTAAGAAAAAAAAAAAATCAGAGTGACCCAAAAAATCATGGATCTGCCAAACATAGAGATCAGGAAATTTGAGGCTATGCACCTAATTTACTGTGCTTAGGCATATGGGGTTGAGGAGGATTGAAATTAACCAGGCACTTGAGATGGGGGGGGGTTACTTTTCTTTGTTTTTTTTCACCAACGGCGGTAGATCTAATTATCAAGCTAAAACCATGAGGGAACCAAGATTGCCTTTCTCCTAACCCACCATTATAAGTGGGCATCTTTGTCACTTTGGCATTTTTCTTCTCAAAATGAGTACAAAGAAGATTCAAAATTAATCAAAATGAATGTGTCAAAGAAAGAAAACTAGATGCAACTTTTGTCAATAATCAAACAGCAGAAATTTGTGCTAATCAATCCCACCTATCAGCCAAGAACTTTAAATGATATTATTAAAATAAAGGAATGAAATGGGTACAGCAAAATGAAAAGGCGCCTGCTGCAATAATCACTGAAAACTGACGTGCCAATTCCTTTCTCCTGCAAAAATGTTGCAGTAAATATACTTACCAAACCATCTAGTAAAACTGTAGCAGTTTAATTACATAGATTAAGCAAGGGAAGGGTGAAAATGATGTATAGGTCAAGTACTTGATGGAACGGTCACTCACCCATAACTGCAAAATAATAATATCACAATGGGTTTTCTCAACTACCAGCTTAAAAAATGCAACTCAGCTATAAACAGGAAAAGTAAAAAAAAGAAAAGGCCTTTTTCATCATTAAGTTTCATTGAACTTTGCATATACAGTTGGAAATTTTGAAAGTAAACTGCCTAAGAAGTTCCCGTGATCTGCAAATAGATAATAGAGAGAAGCCAAAAATATTCACTAACTTCACCATCAAGGGAAGGATGGCACAGCAAGCAAGCATCCGATGCAATTTAAAATTTCACTCTTCCACTAGCCCATTAATAAAATAAATAGACTCATCCTGGTGTTTGAAACCACAGATTGAAAATATGAAACAGGTAGGTATGGTATTAATCTACTGGAAACTAACAAAATCCAATTGATTTAGTCTACATTTGGAGCTCCTCTTTTATCCACATTTTTATCCTTGTAAAGAAAAAGAAGAAACGCCATAAATAGATAAATCTGGAAAAGATTAAAATGGGTAAAAGGAAAGTACTTCAGTCATTAAATCTCCATATCAAAAGTAATGAATATTAAAAATAACTGGGTGAGTGTTAAACACTGTTACCCAGCATCATTAAAACTAAGCTCAAGATTTTGAGGCCATCAGCTTAACTTGTTTCAGTTGCCATCAAAATTACCAGGAAACTTGATCCATAAGGTGGATTTGATACCTATCGAGTCCTCGTCCATAAGTAAAGCATTTGCTCGCAGCTTAAGCCTCACACGTGGGAAGCCACCGGCACTCCAATCATTGTACAGAAGAAGATTAATGTGTGGCAGCAAGTGGTAATCAAATAATTAGAAACTTAGGATAGAAATTCTGAAAACTCAAGGGAAATAGATGCAATTTCGTAGAGGCTTCACAAACAAAGACGCGTGTCTCATAAGATTAACATCAAACAGTTCTCTTATTTTAATTGCGTCCACTTTCATCACAATCCACGTGTTAGAAGGTAAATGCTGTTTCCTAGGTGTCGGCTGAACATTGGGAATTACAGGACAAATAAATATCTACAGAATTTGAGGTTTAATGTAAAGGCAGACTAATGAAATAAACAGGGTCAATACGAAAAACGCACAGTAGGAAATGCGAAAGTGTCTTACGCTTCCACGCCGAAATGACAAATCTAGCTGTCTCCGAAATGAAAGACCAAAGAACGTTGAATTCGTCAAAGCAGTGGCATACCATCATGCAACCAGTCCATTCAGAAACGGAAGCTGATTGGTCAGCTGGGATGTCATACAGCGGCTGCGAAACACTCCTTAAACACCCTCCGAAACTTGTCTTCAAAATCTCAAGTGACTCGATGTGTTTGAAACTTCAATTTGACCCATCCTGGAAGCATCCATGTAGGAAAGAAGCAACTGCGTTGAGAAAAGTTTTAACCAGGATGGCATAGGCCAGGGATGAAGCATTATCAGACCACATCCTGGGGAAAGTTAGCTGCTGATAAGTGATAACCAAATCGAATCTATGAAAAGCAGAGCCATGGTAGAACTGATCTTTAATGAAAAGAAGAATCTTCTACTACTACCAATTTTTCAACCATTTAGACCTGGTCGTTCGTTTGACATACACTCTATATTGATGCTCGGAATAACAGCAGGTACCATTATCCTATAAGAACAAGAAAATCAATATCTGACCCAGGAAACCCCAGAATATCAACCAAATACACTGGTAAATATGAAGCATGCTGGAGAAATCATGCGAGAATCTATTCATAAAGGAAAAGATGTGGAGTGGATGGAACCGCATAAGGAGATGGGGGAGACGATATAGATTCTACGGGGAAATTTACAGAACGTATTTGAACAGTTGTGGGTCATGGAGCTCACTACCAAACTCTGCAATATTTGATATATTAGACACCATGATTTGAGCCCCTAACTCTCGAAGTATCTGAACTTGACCCTTTTACCACCATGGTGAATCGATGATCGCCACAATGTATAAAATATCAGTCATCGTATCAACACTAATAAGAGAGATTTACAGGCTACACTCAAATAAAAATATGAAGAAAAAAGTTAAAAAAGATACGAAGAATGAGAACAAAGTTTTCTGGAGAAGAAAGAACTAAAATCAAATCTGCAAATTTTAGATGACAATTTTTTTTGTTTTTTCTACAGGAAAGACATTTATATTGAAGGGGGGAAAGATACAAAAAGAGTGAGAGATAAGGCATCATCCAAATGTTGTGGGAGATAAGACACCATCTAAATCTAAGCTAAGGGTTACGAAAAAGATTGCCAAAGGGAATAAATGGTAGGAAGAATTTACTGAAATCCATATAAAAGCCACAAATCCATACAACCGGAAGACTTCAGTTTTACAGACTATGAAAGCCACAGAGAATGACAGTATAAATATTTCTTTTCAGATTTGTGAGAAGACAATGTAAAAATCTCGGTCATCATATACATAGTTCTACTGAAAAATGCATACATTTTCAAGAGTTTATGTAAAATGCTTGCATGATGCATGGAAGAGAGATTTCACCAGAAATTTTCCAACAGCAATATATAGAGAACACTAGGAACGTACACGGGAAAGTGACACAGGCAACCTTCGAGCCAACACACTGGAAGTTGTATGATTGCTCCAATTTTAGGCAAAAATCCAATTATCAATTGCTCTACATAAAAAGAGAAACTATGGGGGACTGGAAAATATATTTATTATTAAAAAGGTAATTCAAGGAGATGTTCAGTTTCCTTTACAAGCAATCTTAATATGTTCGCCTAGCCAGATGAATAATCCCAACGAAATATACTCCGCACTAGAAGAGAGAACAATTAGAGCTTGCAGATCCAAATAATGAATAAGAGTTGCTTTCCATGTCTATGAAACGCGTTTTGCAAACAAAAGGACATTGTTAATCTTCCGATGGCAACTAGACAAAAGATTAAAACCACTAGGGCTCACAACTCCAAGACATTGAAATAGGGCAGAGCGCATATATACATATACGTATTAAGGTACATTTGATTTAGCCATCAAATTATTTGACCAATAATTTGGATTGCATCTATGTGCTTTTGGGGCATTCAACTCCAAGGAAATAAGCTACCTAAGACATCCACGACAGGGAGGGGAGAAAGACTCATCTTTTACATGTGGTGTGTTAGTACCTCTCTGCTATAATTGCTAGTTAAATTACCACTGAATCCAATACCATATTTAATGGGGTGTAACAAACATTAGCTCCATCCTCTAGTTAAGAGTACAAAAAGAATCAAGGAAAGAATAGAATTGCCGTTCAACATGTTTGTTCTTAGTTCAACAAAATAGTAAATCCTGAACATTAGTGAATTCTAGTACGATCAAATATCGACCTATGGCTTTAGTAAGGGTTTAGAGAGGAAAAGAAAAGATGACAACTCCTACTCCGAGAAGGATGAAGTTAGAACTGCATGGTTTTATCATGAAAAGAAAATAAGAAACATAGCATGAGAAATCGTATCAACTCCAAGAATACTATCTTAAATTTATCATCATCAATGCTAACGCCCAAGTTTATTCCTAGATATTTGTCAAGTAAATCATCTGTACTATGCTCAATCACCACTTGAACTCTTAACCCTCTCACAAATTTCAGAGCTTTTCAACCTATCACTCGTATCCATCAAACTCTTTGCCATTCAAGTCCATTAGTTGCTTTCAACAATTCACATGCATCTTCTAAGTTAACAAATCTGAAACACTTTGACCTTCCAATTACCTTCTACAGCACTGTGATTACTGCACATCCCGAAAAAAAAGATTCTACAAAGCACCATCTGCTGTTCACTCTAATATATCATTCAAACACAACACATAACGTTAAATTCTCTCATTGAAACTGATCTCTCCTGCTTCCAAGGAAAGTATCCACGTCCAGATTTGTTAGTATTTGATCAGCGATCCATTAGCTTATCTATCGCATTTCGGGCAGATTTTTCATTCTCGACTAATGTCTTGAACAAAATTATACCCGTCAACACGCCCGAAACAAAAATTTCCTTTTGAAGGGAACATTTGATGGATTACATTCTACAGACATGAATCTCATCACTCCCACGAACGTTATCTGGGAAAATTCGACAAAGTACAAAATAGCACGTCTAGAAGAACATCCAACAACACAATTATCAGACAATCCAATATGGAAACTATTCCACCCATTAAGAAAAAGAAAAACCCATGTCATATTTCAAAATGTTTGTCTTGTTCGTGGGACCCCCGGATGAATACTAAATATTAATCAGATATCAAAGTCAAATTAGATGTTTAGCTAAGTGACAATTTTGATCCAAATAAGATATCACAAGGAGCCAAAAAAAAAATCCTAAGAATTCGGCAACGACACAGTCCTTCAGAGGAGACACCGGCATAAATGACCCTTTGAGTTCCATATTTTATAACATTCCACAACACGAGATAAACAAGAAATATAAAAGAAATCATATGATTAATAAATAAAAGGGGGAAGATCTAGAGGATAAGAACGTACCTAAAAAAATATATAATTAATCCATCCTTGCAGGTTGTGGGACAACGACGAAACAGCGCAATTGTAATGTAATGGGCTTGTCACTTAGTGAAGTAAAGAAAGATTCAGTCAATGCCCCTTGCGGCTCTATTACAGGGAAACAGAGGGAATAAGAAACTGCTGAAAATGTGGGAGAACAGGCATTCTATACGAGTGTCTACAAACAACAGGGAAACACAAGAAGTGGGCAATGAATGCACAAGCATGTAACAATTGTATGGTTCTACAACAAGTCCGTCCAGCTAAAAATGTCAAAGGAATCTCTCTCGCAGCATAGGATGAGATTATAAGAACTAACCTCTTAGACTATTGAGATGAAGAGATTGTAACGTTCGGAAGTTGGATCGATGACCGACGTACAGCTATGTCATTGCGAATTGGTTCTCTCTGGAACTTGCCTCCGACATCTCGCAGTTAAGTTTATGGCGCTGAATCGGGAATTGAGTCTGAGCGGTACGAATGAGGAGTTTACTTCTTTCTTTTCCCTCGGCTTTGAAGATTCGAAGATCGCATTGGGAGACAGAAACAACTTCAGAACTCAACTCACTCGATAACATTAACCCTAGACGACGAAGAATGATAACTTCTTGGGAAAATTACAAATTCTAGAACTGATTTCATCTGGCATATGCAAGGAAAAATGGTTTGGTAAAATCGATGGATTTTGATGGACAATTGCTTGTAATCGATTTACTGCATGAACAGCAAAGCTAACAATACTGCCACTGGTCAACTGCTACGCCTTTCTTGGTGAGTTCGATCTACTAGAAACCGTTAGGTGGTGGCATGAGAAATTTTGGGGATGAAATGAATTTACATTCCTATTTGGAATTAGACAAGAAAGTCCTTTAAAATCATTTTTTTAAAACTATGGAGTTTTAAGCTTAGTTTGAAATTGCAAAGTTTTAAAAGTAATTATTGAAACTATCTTTTTGAAAAAATTATCAAGGACTGAAAGTGGGTATAGGTCGGTAATTAACACGTACCCTCACATGATAATGTTTCCTTCTATTTTCCCTTCTCCTAGTAATTGATATTTCCCTGTAACTATTAATGGTTTATTGAGACTAGATTTCCGATAATTTGTCAAACTTAGAGATTATGGGGCTTTAATACATCACTCGAAAATGGTTAGTTTGCAATTTTAATTTTTAGGAATGCAATATTTTATAAAAGCTACTAACTTGAATTTTTTTACCAATGTAAGCATAGCTCATAAAGCTTGTATTGATGACTGAGAGGTATGCGATTAAAGTTTTTCATCTTGACATATTGTAAAAAAATGACTTAGAATTTTGTTTACTTTCCTTTTTTTTTTTTTTTAAGGCGATTTACAAGGATTACTCTTGAAAAAAAATCTCATTTTTTCCACAATGTCGATCAAGAAGTCAGAGGTTCGAATCCCTCACTCCAAATGTTGTTGAACTTAAAAAAAAAAACCAATTGAATTTAGCAAGAATCCCTCACTCCAAATGTTGTTGAACTTAAAAAAAAAACCAATTGAATTGGGCAGACTTGCTAATCAAAATTGACTCAAAGATTCACAAGCATTTGGGCCCAACTAAGTGAGTCGATTTGGGTTCAGGTTCTGTCTTGTCCATAAAATTCCCTTCAAGACAAAATCTGGGTTTGGGCCTTGCTCCCTCACAATCAAAATCCTTGTAGATGACAAAAAAAAAGGAAAAAAAAAATCGTAAATAACCTTATATTTCACACAAAATCCAGATTTTTATTGGTTATGAAACTCAAAACTAGAATGTATATTGGAAGAGATTTATTAAAGAAAAAGAAAAGGAAAAAATTGTTATTAGTGTTTATCATTCAAATTGCTAAACAAGGAACAACATTTGTAGTTAATGAACACAAGATTTAAAATAGGTTTGAGATCAACGACATTGTAAAACATATGTTTAGCACATATTTCCAACAAAAATAACATCACAATTGGATTTTTGTTGAACTTTGTGACGTTTGAAAGATTTGTTTAAGAGTTGAATTTGTAGGCTAGTAAATAATTTGTAAATAAATTAAACAAGCATTAATTTAAAAAATGAAAAACTAAAAACAAAATAATTATGCCATTAAGTAATTAGTAATTAGTTGATTGAGTTTACATAAAATATCTAATATTTCTTTAAATGCTATTTTATTATTATGCCATTTAGTAGAGATTTGGTTGGAGGTTTTAAAAACATTGGACAAAACGAAACAATCTCACAACATGCTTGGAGGGCAAAAGGGAAATTCAAGAAAGAGTCTTAGACCGAGGGAAATAATTAAAGAAATAAAAAGAAAATAAACAAAACAAAAGCAAGTGCAATGTATATTGAAAATGAGCCTAATTAGACTAGTCAAACATCCTCTTCCATTATATCTTAAATTATCCACACACACACACAAAAAGAAAAGAAAGGAAAAAAGATTATAATTAAAAATACAGTTAAGAAATTAAAAAAAAAAAATGGTGTGAAAAAGAAAATAGAAATAATGAGGTGGGGAAGGGTATGTAAAAATAGGAGAAGGTTTGTTAGGATGTGAAAATGTGATTAGACACGTGGCCCACCAGGATCTAACACGATCTACTTGATTGATCAAGTGGCCAAAGTTCTCTTTTATTCTTCGTTATTCAAAAATCAAAGCTAAAGTCCTTCCTCTTAATCTCTTATAATCATTACATTTATACACACCTGCTTTGTTTCTAACCTAAACTATTATTCCAATTTCTAATATGCCTCAAATATAAAAACAAAATTAAAATACCCCATCATCATTTCACAATCTCATACTTTTCTTTTCCAAATTTTAATTAAAAAAAAAAAAACAACTTAATTAATATGATTATTACGTATTTCTATTCAATTACGCAACCACCATCTTACTTTACTATTTGTTAATGCCTCATGCATGCAATAAAGTCCCTAAATCATTATTATGAAGTAAATCTTTTTTTCTAAAGTTCGATAAATGCTGACGTGGTGGCCCTCGAAATTTAATACAATTGGGAGATAAAACTTAGTTTAATTCAGCCAACAAAGATGATATTTTGCTAACAATTAATAGTGCATAAGGGAAGAATATATATCCGCCAATCAAAGTCTGGTTCTATTGACATAAAGTACATGTTTATAATCAAGAAGTCATGAGTTCAAATCTCCATCATCAAATTTTGTTGAACTAAAAATAAAAAATATATATATAAGAGAGAGGATTCTAGTGATCATGCCCAATAAAGACATGATTTTTTTTTTTTTTTTACAACCCAATAAAGACATAATTAACATGGCTACATGCATCTAATGGAGAAATCATGGGCACATTATTTGCAAAAGTGGACGGCATTTCAAATTAAAATTTTTGGTACTACCTAAAATTTGATGTCATGTAAGACTTTGGAAAATTTTAATTTTATTTTCCACGTTTAATTTGTAGAATAAGTCAAATTGAGTTTTTGACTTTTTCTTTGAGCATGGATTTTGGATTTGACTTTTTCTGTCTACTTGATTTCAGACTTGAGTATTTTCATGATATATGCGTGTGTATATAATTATTATTTGTATTTTTTTTCTAATTTATCTTTATTTTTTTTTCAAAATTAAAATTAGAATGTAAAATTTTGCCCTTCTGATCTTCCCTACTGAAGTTGATGACTCTACTCTTTGTTTTAATTAAGCTACGCGCTTCAAGGTAATTCATCAATTAGTTTTTGGGTAAATTTTAATTTGATTGTACTATATTATTTTATTATTTACATGTTTCTTTTTCTACATATTTCGAAGATTTTCGGTCAATAATTTAAGTGATCACGTGTTAGATAATTAATCTATTTTTTAAAATGTTTTTCTTAATTCACTAAGATTTCTTTAAAAAAAAAAACTTTAACTATCTAAAATCACTACACTAAACACACGTTAAATTAATAATTTTTTCAAAGGCAATTATTAAACAAAAAAAAAAAAAAAAAGTGATTTATTTGAAAAGCTCTTTTTTTCCGCCAAACACACACTATAATCTTACAGATTCCGCAAATTCAATTATTTAATGAAAATAATATCAATTCACTCAGCTATTTCAAAAGCATATCAAGATCTCTTTCCAACTTTACATATATATATGTATATATATATATTTTTTTTTTCTTTAGCAAATAATAACAAATAGTAAATCTATGAGTAATATAATTCACTAACTCTGGAAAAAAGTTTTCCTAAAATTTTACCGACAATTCTATAATATAGGACCTTAGAGAATATGAGACATAACACGAACACGTCGCATGTAAACAAAGTACAAACTACATCGTACACGGTAGATTCAAATACCACTACATATTAAAAAAAAAAAAAACAAAAACAAAAAATCGACATATCATCCTATATTCAAAAGTGGGAAATGACAAAAGAATACAGATAACCAAAATTACAATATTTTTTGTTTTTATTTAGCCAAATCTCTTCCTATCATCATCATTGCGAAAGAGATTGTCAATTATGCTAATAGACAAGGATAAATTTGACAATTATTTTGGAAGCCCTAGCTACCTATTTTGCTCCATTTCAATAATCATCATCATTATATTTGAAATTAATGGACGCTACAAATCATGTTAATATTTCTTTTTCACTCTTTTTCAACTTTATTATTTTTCAAAATTTAATTTTTCTTTTTTTAGCTTTTTCAAACTTGGTGATGCAACTTTTCCCTCCAAAACGATTGGCCCCCACTTAGCACTTCTGTTCCGTCATTAAAATACATGCATGTCACAATTTACAAAAATTCCCCCCTCCAAAAAAAAAAAAAAAAGAATTCATGTCCCGAGATGGGTTTGATTTGCCACTTTATGAAAGTCTTCTCTAAGTGGTCAATTTTGTTTACGTTTTGAAAAAATTTTATATTTTTAATGGGAGGTTAGAGAGGAAAAAAGTGGACGTTTGAAATTCGAGGAAGAAAGAAAAAAAAAAAAAAAGTTTATTAAGAGAGAAAGAAGAAGGAAGGTAGCATCGTGGACTTCAGTGTCCAATAGGTCTCCACTTTTAACCTAAAAAGCCTTGGATTTTCACAAGTGATTGTCAAAAAAGGAAGCGTTTTTCTCACTCAGCCATCAGACAAAGAGCTTTAAGAAGGTTTTGTTAAAAGGAAAAAAGAAGAAGAAGAACCAGTTTTTTGCTGTGGGTTTCAAAGTAAGTTATTATATGTAGTGATAGAGATAAGAGAAGAAGAGTTGGAAACTATGGTAGATGATGAGATGATCAGTACAAAGAGACTAGTTGTTCTTGTTGTTGGGGCTTTCTTTTTTTTGCTTCTTTCTCGAAACCCGCAGAAAGAAGAAAAAAGAAAGAAAGAAAGAGAGAGAAATAAAGCACATTGGAAAGCAGTTTCACAACAATTTATGAAGACAAAGCTGCAATCTTTTTGGAAATAGGAATTTGTTTTTTTTTTTCCTTTTTTATTTCCAAAAAACCGTTCTCCAATATTCATCTGCCTTCTGGGTGCAACGGGAATAATTCCAGAGTCCTATCACCTTCCTCTTCCTTTTTACACAATATACTGTTATCCTCTACCAAACACTCAAACCCCCAGCTCATGCACTTCCTCTTGTACGGACTATCTTCCTCTCCCTGCAATTAACCATACGTTCGTAATCGTATGCATGACAGAGAAACTGCAAAAGTATTTTGAATATGTCGTAATCTATGGACGTACCGAAGGGTCGAAGGGGAGGGCAGTGATGATGGGAGGAGGGGGAGTTCTAGGGGAGTGAGCAAGACCGAGACTGTTGCGCTTCTGTTTCTGTCGCTCTCGTGCTTTGTGGTTCTGAAACCAATAAAACACATTCTTGCCTTCGATCTTGCCGTACTTGCCGAGCTGGGCAGTGATTTGTTCGATCTGTTGCGCATTGGGAGTCCTCATTCCTCTCCTATAAAGCATCTCCAATATCCCTATCTGTTCTTGCGTCGGATTCCATCGCGTCCCTCCAGGATGCGTCTCTACTGTCTGCACAAATCAACACAGGTCCTTTTCAGTTAAAACAATCGAAACCCTTTTTAAGTATTTGAACAGTCATTCCAAACAAGTTCTCTTAATAATTACGTACCTGGTTGGGTGAAGAAGAGTCTTTCTTGTGGTCAGAGGAGCCGGGTTTTCTCGGGCCACAATCGGGTCTGATGAAGGTTTTGAGGTCGAAGGCGGTGAGCGTCGTGGTTGTGGTGGTTGTAGTAGTGGTGTCGGGAATGGGTGGTTGTTGTTGTTGGTTAAGCTTAGGAGCAAGAGGGCGTAAGCGCTTGCAACCAAGCGAGAGAGAGGGCTCGTCCCAAAAGCCACGTGCAAACTGATGAACCTTCATGCTAAATCCCATGGTGAAGACTCGCATCAAACAAACCACCTCTCAATATATACACACACAACCAAAAAAGATATACAGAGAGAGAGAGAGAGAAATTAACAAGGAAGAAAAAGAAAAGGGTATAAGGTAAAAAAGAAAGTGGGAAATGAGGTGGTGCTTGGAAGAAGCAAGACCAAATGATGAGGTGAGGTTGACTTAATAAGGATATTTATTAATTTTATTTTGTGTGTTTGTTTAATATCTTTTAGAATTTGAATGAATATAATGAGCTGCAATGCATGTGGGTATGTGTATGAGAGTGAGTATGTGGGTTGGGCAGTCAAATCGGGTCGTTTTTTTCTTGCTTTCATGATAAGGTGTGTATGCTTTTCGGTGCCCTCTCTTTCTCTCTCTAACTTTTTACCATAAAGGTGGAACCCCTAAGAGAGAGAAACAGACAGAGTGTAGCATCACCAAAAACAAAAATACAATTCCTCCAATCCCTAAACTTTTAAATGCCAATTCCCAAACTCTTTACTTTTCTTTTTTTCTTTCTTTTTTTAATTTCAAAATCGAGAAAATAAAATTGGTAAAGAAGAGAAGAAGTGAAGAAAGGCGTGGTGTTTTCTTTAAACAAACAAACAAACAAACCCCTTCCAATATGGATTTCAATATTCACCAAAAAAAAAAAAACTGTTGACGACCCAATTTCCAAAATATATACACAAACCGTGGCTATAGAATTTATGTGTGTATGGTTGTTCGTTTTTCGATGTGCCAGCTGCACCGTTCTAATCGGTGTGGTGGCTCATTCTGTCTAATTTTAATTTTAATTTTAATTTTAATTTTAATTTTAACTTTAATTTGGTCGGTAATGGTAAATAGTAGTCCGATTAAATTCAGTTTCTGCCCATTACCATGATTTGATTACGGCTTTACACTCTAAGGCTAACCACCTTTTTGATTGATGAAAAGGGATCTGGTCACTCACGTGTGCCTCAACGCCAAAAAAAGGAATCCCCCCGTGTACGGATTCACGACACGTGTGCTGCTCATTCTGTAGTAATATAATATATATTCAAAGTAAAATTTTAAGATTAAGCTAAGATGGTAAATTAATTAAGTGCAGGCACATGGGAACGGGATGTAATGACACACAAAAATAATTGAGACAGCTATAAGTCATGCATAAATATGCTGTTCATCTCTCAATTATTCTATCCTACGTTACATTTTCACTTTGTTGGTTGGTTGCTGCGTTTTCGTTTTCGTTTTGTAGGACATGGAAAACCAAGGACCCCATGCAAATAATCACTAATTATATTTGTCCTTATATTATATGTTTTTCCTTTACCATCTTACTCTTCTTTTTCATTACTCGTACGGCTAATTGTTTACTTTACAATTAAGATTTATTTTTTCCTAAATATCATGATTAAAGAAAAAGTTCCTTTTTTCTCCACTATTAATGTAAGGTTGGATTTGTCAATTTGAACATAATTTCATGTTTGTGTATATATTATGAATTTTTAAATAGCTTGATTAAATTTTTTGAAAGACCAACTAATTAAGGAAATAGATCAATAAATATAATATCCAGACTACCATAGAAAATCAGTAACAATATAACAAATATATGATCAAAAAGTAGCTTTAAACCTGACTTTGTCAAAAATGGTTAAAAGTGAAAAGGACAAAAATGGATTGGTTGTGCAAAACAGCGATGGTGGAGGAGGGAAAAGGATTAATGAAAATGAAAGGCATAATTAGAAAATGGGAGAAAATTGAAAATCTTTTAAACGAATATTCTGATAAGAAATGTACATGGCTCGATCTTAAACATTGAGTGAATACATTGTATTTTGAAATTTTGGTAAATTATAAAAATTATAGGGATATTTAATGCCCTGTTTGGTAATCATTTGGTTTTTAGTTTTTGAAAATTATGCTTGTTTTTTCTCAATTTTCTTATCATTGTTTGCATTTTTGTCAATGACACGTTTAACTTTCTAGCCAAATTCAAAAAACAAAAACAAATTTTTGGAAACTACTTTTTTTAGTTTTCAAAATTTGACTTGATTTTTTAAAACATAAAAATGTTAGATAACAAAATCAAGAAACTTATGTGTGAGAGCAGTGTTTTTAAGCTTAATTTTCAAAAACAAAAAACAAAAAACAAAATGGTTATCAAACGGACCTAAACAATCCATAATTAAATTACTCTCCAAATTTACTCAATATGTACACGTATTTATTTTGTTGGTACTTGAATAAAAACTACTGTCATTCATTCGAGTAAACAATGCAGATTAGAACACTTGACTGAGTACTGGTTTATGCGGGAGTTCTACTCCCGATTACTTTTCAATTATTGAATAGAAAATATTAGTTGGATTTATATATATTAACAAAATATAATGTAAAAGACCGACATAAATAAATAAAATAGAAGAAAAAGTATGAATTTCTGGCAAAAATAGAACCCAAATTTGTTTTATGTACATAGTGGCAACATAAATTCTTAAAAAATCACCCTATTATTAGTTTTTTATAAAAAAAAAAATCACCCTATTATTTATGGTGTACAATTGATTATCAACCTAATTCAATGATGATTAATGTGTACTTTTATTATAATAATAATAATAATAATATTATTATTATTATTATTATTATTTATCCTTGATTAAGAGGTTTAAAGTTTGAATATCCCACCTGATCTAAATATTAAGAAACTAAAATAAATAAATATGAGTCCGTTAGATACTTCAAACTTTGGTGAAGAAGTGTGTGATATAGGCTTATATTGATCAAAATTGGTTATTGACTTTATATTCAAAACCTTTATTTACCTGATCTAAATCCTACAAACACTTTTCCATTTTATGTACTTTGGTAATGTTTCTAGTTTTTTTTTCCTTTTTTTGATTTCTTGTTTTCAAAAGTGATTGTGTTTTTTAAAAAAAGAAAGAAAGAAAGAACGAACGAACTTTCATTTTTACCTTAAACTTTAATTTTTATCAAATTGTAAATCTAAAACCTAATCAGTGTTGCCATATTACCCTTAAATTTAATTATCAAGCATTACAAATTATACTCTTTTAATAGAGTTTCATTTGAAAAATCTTAATTGAAAATTTTCTCATGTACATTTAATTAATATAAAACATATGTCTAGTGTAGAATTATGAAGCTTTTTATCTTAAAAGACAATCGAAAGCTTCGAAGAAAATTGACAAAAGAGTTAGATTTATGCTAAAAATCGTCAATATTAAAAGATTAATTCAATTTGTCAATATTGTGATTTAATCCTACTTAGTTTTGTGGCAAACTTGAGTGAAATGGGTAAGTCTTGTAAGAGTTTGTCACTTTCCTATTTGTTAAATTTTGAGCCAAATTTAGTGGTAATTGACCATAAGGTGAAAAAATTGCAATACTTCAATTTGATAAAATCAAAAGACATGGGTAAAAATTTTATACAATTTGACAAGTTTAGAAGTAAAAATTGATTTTTTTTTTCCTTAAAAAATAAAATATATGAAAAAAATGAGAAATTGAGAAGACTGATTAGAATGGGTCAAAGGCAATTGAGTAGATGGAGGTATATTTGGTAATAAAATGAAGTAATAAAAAGAGTGTAAAAAGCTAGTGTGGTGGAAGGTAAAGAGACATTCCCCACGTAGTGAAAGGCAACCAAAAAAAAAAAAAAAAAAAAAAAAAAACTCAGCTTTAAATGGAAAATATGATGAGAGTTTTTTTTTTTTTTTTTTTTGGAAGTTGCGTCATAAATCATAATAATGAGGGAAGTTGGACGCACGGTGTGGCTTTTAGTCTCACCTCATATTCATTTATTACGGAATCAATCATTAGTGTAGTTTTTTTTAATTATTTAAAAAAAGAAAAAAAAGAAAAAGAAAAAGAAAAAAAAAAAAACTTGAAGATTGAGATGAATGCGGGGGGAAGGGAATGATGATGATATATCAAATGTTGAAATTACTACTAACATCATTACCCTTGACTCCATTTTGTCCTCTTTTTAGCACCCACCCTAAACCCCATTACTATTATTATTATTGTTATTTTACATATTTAATCCAATTTCACTTCAAACCTTTTTTTTTTTCCTTCAAATTATTAGTTTTTCTTTTGAATTTTAAATTAAGGTTCCGTTATTTAGATTCCGTTTGATAACCATTTAATTTTTTGTTTTAGGTTTTTGAAAATGAAACTTGTAAACACTACTTTTACCTACAAGTGTTTACAAGTTTCTTTGGTCCCGTTTGATAACCATTTCATTTTTTGTTTTTGATTTTTGAAAATTAAACCTACCCACTATACTTTTACCCACAAGTTTTTTTTTTTCTTTGTTTTATTATCTACATCTTTCTCCTATTTTTAAAAATCAAGTCAAATTAAAAAAACTAAAAAACGATACTTGGAGGTGAGAGGTTTCAAACTTTAGACCTTATGATCGAAAATATACATATCAATTACCAATGAACTACACATTAACGGTGGCAATTTTGATGTTTGACACTTGATATGTAAAATAAAATGAAAAAATTTGAATGGTGAGATTGGAATGGAAGGAATGATTTGTAGTTTGGTGTTAAGGAAAAAGGAAAGTAAAAATGATGGGGTGGACGTGTGATTTTGGTGGTGGGTCCCACACAGTGGAAGAAGCGGTGCGAAATGATGATTAAGGGAAGACATAGCCATCATTTGCACGTGTCTATGCCCCACACATTTCCCACGTAACTCAAAATCAAACTCTCTCTTTTATTCCTCCATTCATTTTCTTTGAAAAATTTCTAGTATTATGGTAGTATGAAAAATTTACTATCTCCATTCATTAATTGCCATAAAATAAACATTTAAAAATGATGTGAATCCTATTAAATAAAATATTATATCATTAAATGACGTGTCAAATGCTGAATTGAGAGAGTATGTACCACCGTAGTACAATAATTTTTCCATATATTCACTTCAATCCACAACATTTAAACCAAAAAGATTATTTCAAAAAAAAAAAAAAAAAACAAAGAAGATTCAACATATACATGCACCAAACTTCCCTTTAATTATATCAAAGTTTTTAACAAATTCATTCATTACATCAAACTTCCTTTGATAATAATTATCGAATAGAATATCAGACTATTGAGTTTTAAGATGATAATAAGTATCTTATCGACTAAAATCATGTCTAGATTGACCGACCAAGTAAATTATTAAAAATGGACATGTATAACTCATCAAACTACAAATATTTCTTACTTAATAGATAAAATGTATCTTAATGACAACTATGCTTTGTTGAAATTTTAAATTATTGTTTACCCTTGTTTCAAAAAAAAAAGTTATTGTTTACCGAAAATAATGAAACTTTATTGAAAATTTTCAAATAATATAAATGTAAGGATGATAATATATATTTATATTTATAAGAAAAGAAAGGATGCATTTAATTAGTGATGTAAAAATAGATATTTGAAGACTTATTATTCAATAATAAAAGCAAGAGTTATATTTTATACTGAGATTTAGTGTGTATGATTAGAATTATTTATAAATTTATTAACATGTTGAATGATATAAACTTATAAAATAATTATTTTTAATTATTATAAATTTTATAATATTATGTTTTGAATGTTTAAATTTTAATACAAATTATGAAATGTACAACATCAAAATTTGTTTGTTTGTTTGTTTTTTTTTTTGGGTATAATTCTATGTTCTCAAGTTTAAAATTTAAAATATGAAAATACTAAAACATGAAAATGTTGTTTTTATAATTTAACTGTTTGAATTGTAAAATCTAAAAAATATTTAAAAGATAAAATTTGCCAAACAGATGTTTACTAATTATTTGATTTAGTGAATCTTAAAATAAAGACAAAAATCGGAATTATATACCAAACAACCTTTAAAACTTCTTTAAAAACTTTTAAATAATCTCCTATTTTTTAACTAAAAATGAATAAACACTTGATTGTTTATATTATTACTAGTACGTTTTAAGATGATCTGTTATTTAAAATTAAAAAAAAAAAAAAATCCTTCCTTGATATGCATAATATGCATAATATGCTTTTTTTTTTTTTTTTTATTGTCACAACATGCATAATATAATTTAAATGTTTATCTAAAGGTACTTGAATAATATTTTTAAAAATAAAATCAAGAAGTGATCCTTTTTTTTTTTTTTTTTCTCTCTCTCTTCTGAAACTAAAACAAGAAGTTATCGACAAAATATTAGTTCGCATCTTTGAACATATTATCTTCAACAATTGAAAGTTGTTTTTATTGACTAATTTAATTCTAAATGGCCATGTTTTTGTTTCTTATACACAGTGAAAGTATTCGGTCAAATTTCCTTCATCATCATTTTTTTTTTTTAAAGTTTAAATAGGTTTTGAAATCTTTTGTATAAAAAAAGAAAAAAAAAAAAAAAAAAAAGAAAAGGCTTTTAAGTCTTTATCATATTTCATTTTTTAAAATACAATTTTTAAGTCTTTATCACATTTTTTTTTTTTAATTTACAGTTTTCAAACTTTTACGTACTAAAATAAGCCTGTATTCAGAGAAATTAAAAAAGGAAAACTAATTAGCAATTGGATGATCATCTTAAAAAAAAATATATTTTATAATAAATTTAAAAAGAAAACCTACAATTACAACAACAAATAATTTTATTTTGGATTTTTCTTTCATATGATTATTTTCAACTACCAGTAAAACATAAGTATAGTATTAGATAAACTATTATATGTTTGACGAATTTATTCAGACAGTAAATTTATTAACTTTGACAAAAAAAAAAAAAAAGAAAAAAAAAATCTCAGTATTATTTTATACTTTAGGACTGTCTTTTAGTTTAATAAGGAAACATTTAGATTTAATTAAATTATACTCATACCTCTTAGTTAAGGGTACATGTCAATTGACGTCGAGCTATACTCGTTTTCACTAAGTTGGTGTAAGTTTAAAAGTTTGTCATGTATTATTTGTATAATTATAATATATTTTTAGGAAAATACACTTTTAGTCCCTGAAGTTTGAGTTAAGTTACACTTTGGTCTCTGAGTTTTCAAACTCAACAAAAATATCCCTGAGGTTTGAGATGAGGAGCACTTTGGTCTCTGCCTTCTAGTTTTCTGTTAAATCCTAACGGTTGCTGACGTGACACTATTATTTTAATAAAATAATAATTTTTTATTTTAAAATAAAAATAAATAAAAAACAATAAAAATATTATTATTTTATTTATTTTTAAAACTTAACCCTCAACCCTCTACTTCATCCTCTTCCCTCAACCCCTCCATCTTCTTCTTCAAATCTTCGGCAGCCGACGACCGATGACTTTTTTTTCTTCCTCTTCTCTTTTCTTCTCCTTTCTTCTTCTCTTACCCCATTTTTCTTATTTTCTTTTTAAAAAAAATACAAGAGGGAGGAGGGACTTCCCTCCTCCTCCATTTTCGGCCAAAAACGGAGGAGGAGGGAGGTCCCTTCTCCTTTCTTCTTCTCTTACCCCATTTGTTTTTCTCTTAAAAAAAAAAAAAAGAAAAGGAAAAATAGGGTAAGAGAAGAAGAAAGGAGAAGAAAAGAGAAGGAAAAAAAGAAATCGCGGACCGGGGGCGGTGATCGATGGTCGACCGCCAGAGATTTGAAGAAGAAGGAGGGGTTGAGGGAAGAGGATGAAGAAGAGGGTTGAGGGTTAAGTTTTAAAAATAATTAAAATAATAATATTTTTATTTTTTTATTTTTTTTTATTTTAAAATTAAAAAATAATAATTTTTTATTAAAATAATAGTGCCATGTCAGCAGCCATTAGGATTTAACAAAAAAAAATAGACGGTAGGGACCAAAGTGCTCCTTATCTCAAACCTGAGGGGTATTTTTGTTGAGTTTGAAAACTCAAGGATCAAAGTGTAACTTAACCTAAACCTCAGGGACCAAAATTGTATTTTTCCCTATTTTTTTTTTAATTGAACAATATCTAAGAGTGAGAAAATTCGAACATTGCATCTCTTGTATATGTCAATTAGCCTTATATTTATTTTGACTGTATAATTATTTTAAAATTTGTTATTTGTTATAATTTCTATAGATTAGATGAAAGATTTTTGGGGCAACAAGAAAAATGGCTACAAATAAAAAGGTGGCTTGAAAAATGGCTACAAACGTTTGTAAATTAAATAGATGGCTAAACCATTTATTAATTAATAATTCCCTAATTATACAAGACAAAAATGCCCCTCAACAAACTTCCTAACGTGTTGTTAACGTTTAAAACCAAAATCATTTAAGAGAGATAAAAAAAACACCCCTAAAAATAGTTGGAGACATTTTAGGAGGTTTAAAAATACGAAAATAAAAAAGACACACAACTATTTTGAAACCCAAATGTACCAGACCCTAGTTGTTCCCCGGGAATAGGAGTAAATACCTTGTCGGACAATGAGTACAAAGTTCAACCACCCCGTCAGTAGAGAGAAACACCTCTGAACTCCATTGAGAACCTCTGAAAAATTAAGAAACCGGAATTATGACACACCAATGAGTACAAAGACCCTAGTTGTTCCCCGGGAATAGGAGTAAATACCTTGTCGGACAATGAGTACAAAGTTCAACCACCCCGTCAGTAGAGAGAAACACCTCTGAACTCCATTGATCAGGAACAACATCCCTGTCCATCTGCATATTTACTACCTGCACCTAAAACCTGTCCATCTGCATATTTACTACCTGCACCTAAGAACCTTGAACTTTGTACTCCTTCCCCAATAAAGGTATTTACTCCTTTATTTATTTATAGCCATTTTTCTTGTCAAAGTTCAACCCCCTTCAGTAGAGAGAAACACCTTCGAACTCCATTAATCGGAAACAACAGTCCTGTCAATAGGAAGATTTACTACCTGCAACTAAGAATACCTGAAAATTTTTAAAAACAAATAAGAACACAGTAATTATGATACCTTAGCTGCTACAATAATGAGTTGTCATAACACCGCCCACCCTCCCACCAGAACCGCCTTCATGCACCAGCCCGTCTGTCCATCTTCATCTTCCACAACCCTCCCTTCCCACCATTGCCCCCCTTGAAAGACTTAATCCTCCATTTCCCACCATTTTCCACCCCCCAACACAGAGTGTATCCCAATCCCTACCTCTCGCATCGCGCCGGCGACCCACATCCGCCGTGCCGGCGACCCACATCCGCCGTGCCGACGACCTTCTTCCGCCGTGCCGTCGAGACTCTTGCTTGCCCCACATCCTCCATCGATTCTCCTTCTGCAGGAGGACTGTACAATTTCTCAGAAATTCAAACCAAGGTAACAGCTTCATTCTCATTCCCTTATATTAGCAACAAACTGATACATTCCCCCAAGATTTTAGGGATTTCGTTATTACATTCCCCCGAGTGGTATGTACTGATAAATACCATTTCTATTAGACATGAACAACTTCATTCCGATTCCCTTATATTAGCAACAAGCTGATACGTTCCCCCGAGATTTTAGGATTTCGTTATTACATTCCCCCGAGTGGTATGTACTGATAAATACGATTTCATCGTTATTACAACTTCTCTGGAAAAAGTGTGCTTGTGGTATACTCATATGTATGTGTGCGTACACATTGACATGTCTAATAGAAAAAATGCTTTGATTTGTCTGTACTATTATATACATCCATGGAATGGTCTAATGTGTCTACTTGTGTGTGTATACACTTAATCCCCCTGTATTTGAGTTAATCACCCCCTGTATCGTGTATGTCTGGAATGCCCAATAAAAATACACTTTGTCTTTGTCTGTGTTGCTATATGCAACCATAATAACCCCCGTACCATGTTCACCTGAATGCAAATACCTGATGAAATGCCATAACTGATATCTGTATATAGTATTGCATACATATGTGTTCCGCATGCATCCTGTGTGTATGCATACTTACCCTAGTCCCACCCCATATGAGTTATATATACGCTGTAGTTTATATGTACTGTCATCTGTCTGTATGTACTGCTACTTACGACTTTTATTGTTGTTCTTTTGTAACATGGATAATGATGGGCAAAATGTGAGGGATAAAATTTTTTTTTTTTATCGTTGGAAACGCTGAACCTAAGCCTAAAAAATAGGTAGATCTTTTTATACACTTGAACACAAACCGCCAACTGAACTCCCTATAAATCGGGATTCATCCATCCCGAAAAAAGGGGGGAGAAACTGAATGAAAACAAAAAAAATCTGTTAACGGCGTTTGTCTATAGTCGTATATACTAGGGGTAAAAATGTCAAAAAAAATCTAGAAAACAGTTCCTACTATTCCGGTAGCCACGCCTGCAAAGACCAAACTTCCGTAGCCAAAAATCAAGACCGCTTTTTTTTTGTAGCCATTTAACACAATTCCCCAAGATTTTTCCATCTCATGATTATCTTATATCAAGAGCCCACATTAGATTAAGGGACTAATTCATTGGGCTTATACACTACAGAGCCCAATAATCTCACAAACCAATACAAGTAACAACTCTACGTAGGGATTATCTACCGTAAATACTCGTAAATTTATTATAATCAAAGAAAAAAAATCCAAACCTAATTTTAATTTTAACTGCACACTTTTTTACCAATCAAGTAAATCGAATTGTATTTTTTTTATTTTAACCAAAATTTCTCATATTTTGTCACCTTTCTCAAGCCATTTTCAAATAGGAGTAGAGGAGAAAAAGTAGTTTGCTTTTCCAAAATTTCCGTACCCTAGAAAAACAAAATGAATAAAAAGCTAGAAGAAAAGAACCCTAAATAATTTACCATTACCAAAAAGCAAAAAAAAAGGAAGAAGAGGCATTGATGAGCTACAGAGGGAACAAAAAAAAAAAAAAAAAAAAAAAAAAAAAAAAAAAAAAAAAAAAAAAAAAAAAAAAAAAACAACAGAACTATAATTAAGAAGAAAAATTATACAGCTATATTACCTTAAACTAAAAATCTTTTAAAAGGAAAATGAAAAAAAAAAAAAAAAAAAGGCTAAAAAGATAAGGAGAGGAGAGGCAAAGGACACAAGGAAAGTAAAAAAAAATAGGTTCATTTTGATATTATTGAATGTTAACCAATCTTTTTCTTCTTTTTTATTTTTGGGTTATTGGAGTTGGCGTTAAGTAACTTTATATTTCTATGCTCTGATCTTTATTTTGTTTGGAAGCCTTTTTAGCTAGGAAATTGATGGAAAGTGATTGTTGAAATTCATCCCAAAAAAAAAAAAAAAAAAAAAAAAAAAAAAAAAAAACCCAAAAGAAAAGTGAAAATTTTTTGATTGAGAATGGAGGTAGTGTAGTGTAGGAGAGGCATGATTGTTATTTTGTTGGTGGCCTTGAAAATATATTCCCAAACAGATTTAGTTGGGGCCAATGACTTTACATTTTCCACACTACAATTCTTTATATTTACATTTAGAAAAAATTTGACTGTATACTGGTATGTAGAGATCTTCCTACATACTACCATTAAAATACTGATAACTATGAGAGATAAATTTTTTTTCTCGTTTTCTACCTTTCTCTTTTTTAGTTGTCAAGATTTTGATCAGGTATGTAGGAAGATTCATATATACCGATATGCAGTCAAGTATTGTTGTTTACATTTTACAAAGTTTTTTTTTTTAAATCTTTTTTTCCCCCGAGAAAGTGAGGGAAAGTTGAAAGGAAAGGATGAGAATTTGGTCTTGTCATGTTAGGGAAAGTGGGTGCATTTTGTGCAGAAAAAAGTGGCTTCCTTTATTATTATTATTATTTTTTTTTTGTTTTTTTTTTTTTTTTTTTTTTGCTTTGAATGGTAAATGGATGCCAGTCCAATTGATGCTATGTCACTGCAAACATTCCTTTTTTCTTTTCTTTTATTTTTTTTCCTTACAGTCATTTTTTATTCTTTTTGTTTCACAAAAATAAAATTTTTTGGAGCTGATGTTTTGATTGATTTAATTCTGTTTGTTGTGTTTGTGGCTATGATGTCCTCACCAATAATTCATACATATAAGACACCAAATTCCCATCCCTTTGTTTCAAGAGTTTTTGGTGCCCATAATTATTGATATTGAGGCCCATTCTTCCACTCTCCCAACAACAAAAATAAAAATTTTAGTAATAAGGTTTTGCCTTCAAATTAACTATATCAATGCTATGAACCATTTACTAGATAAAACAATACTTTTATTAGTTTGAAAATTTTAGATCCTTTCTTTTTAACATTGGAATTTCTATGGTAAGAGAATTTTTTACACCATGATTTACTGCTGCTTTCTTTGCTAGGTGAGTCTCATTTTATGGGTTTACATTCTACTTCTTAAATTTTGGATTTTTTTAAAAGAAAATAAATAAGTTTAAATTTTATTTTAGTTCCTCCCAACTTTTTTTTTTTTTTTTTTTTCCAAATAACCAATTTGCCTTTTTCCCCTATTATTGAAAACCAACCTTATAAATATTACTTAGGCTTTCTGTTTTTTAAAACTAATTATATAAACACTATTTTTTGTTTTTTAATTAAGTTTATAAATACTATTTTCATTGATAGAGTTTCTTTACTTTGTTTATTGAAGAATATTTTGAAATCTAAAATAAGTTTAATGGACTAAAAGTTTTTAAGCTTTTGTTTGACCATTTTGTTTTTCTTGTTTTTTTTTTTAAGTTAAGTTTTTAACTACTACTTTCACCTATACGTTATTTGTTTATACCTACTTAAGAAAAAAAAAAAATCATTTTCAAATTCTAATATCTAAGTTTTGAAAGTGAAAAAAGTTTTTTTTTTTTTTTTTTTTTTTTTTTTTTAATGTTTAAGTGTGTTTTCAAGATAGATAAAAAACTAATCAAAGAAATCACAAAGCAAACATAGCATGTAAAGATAGAAATTAATTTTTATATTCATTTATGAATATTCACAAAAAAATCATTTTAGTCCTTGCTATTATTCAATCTTTCGTATTTGTCCATGAGTACTCATCTTAACTGATTGTTGATACAATAAGACAAAAATGAGGTTGGAAGATTTTTAATATTTAAAATAAATAAGAAGGTTAGAATCCCTTTTTTTCATGAACAATAATAATAATAATAATTTGGGAGAATATAATATATAGGGATGGAGAATAGTGTACTGAAATTGGAAGGTGATGGGGATGAACTGAAGAATATTGTGTGAATGTGGTGTGCTGAAATTGAGTATCAAATTTCAACGGCGGCCAATCATAAGGCCATCCGCCATCCCCACGTGTCACTATCCCCTTCATCATTGACTTCATCTTCAAATTCTCCTCTTTCCAATCTTACCCTTTTCACTCAACATTTTTTTTTTTTCAGATTTTTAAATATATGCTCGTGTTTCTTTTTTTTTTTTTTTTTTTTTTATTTAATTCTAAATTCAAAATATTTATATATATTATTTAATATAGTTGTCACTCGATTAAAAATATAGAAGGCAAAAAATTGACAAATATTTAGAAGACGTAGGGAATGAAAAATACATTGTATTAGCTATATTAAATAAATTATGGTGGAGAGAAATTGAACACAATTTGTCTACAAAATTTTGATTCTTAACATTTTAGATTCACTCCAATAAATAATATTAGATTGTATTGAAAAGTTACAATATTTCATAAAAGTTGCAACTATTATTAGAAATCATCCATTATTATCAAAAGGATGTGTTCGTGCTTAATAGTGTTCTCAAAGCCAATAAGAGCATACCTCAACTGACATACAGATGTACTGATAACCACGAGGTCTGTGGTTCGAATCCCCCACTCCATATTGTCAAAAAAAAAAAATAGTGTTCTCAATGGGTTTTCAGGAAAAAAAAAGTGTTCTTGAAATGGTCATGACTATTTTAAAAAAGTATAACCACTAATCTATTTAAATTATTTACTTTTTTTTATTATTTTTTTTAGTTCAACAAAAATTGAGGAGGAAGGAATTCAAATTTATGATATCTTGATTGATAGTATATGTCAATTACCACTGAGCTAGACTTATTTCTGCTACTTTTTCATTTTTATAACTAGGAAAGATCCTACAATTACAATATGTTTGGCCATTCTTTTTTCTTTCTTTGTAAATTCATTATTTATGTGGATAAAAATTCCAAATGATTGTTCGTAGTTGTTTTTCCTCCTCTTTTTATATATATATATATATATCTAAAATTTTCGAATATCCAACGAAGATAAAGATCAGAGACGTTGTTCAATGGGCCAGTTGCAAGGATAGCAATATGGGCCAAAATAATTGCAAATCTAGCAACCCACAAAAAAAATTGCAAAAATGGCAAAATCTAATAGTTTGTGTGTTGCAATTACTAAAATACCCCTCCAGATTTTCTTTCACTGATAGAAAGTTTTTCTATCACTGATAGATTCTATCAGTATAGAAAGATTTTCTATCAGTGATAGAAATTTTCTATCACTGATAGATTCTATCAGTGATAGAAATTTTCTTTCACTGATAGATTCTATCATATGATAGAAAAATTTTCTAGTACTGATAGATTCTATTGGCGATAGATATTTTTCTATCACTTGTTCGGTGTTCTATCAGTGTTTGGTTGTTGTTATTTGGTTTTCTATCCGTGTTTGGTTTTTGCTTTTCAGTGTTTGATTTCTATAATCGTTCGTTTTTGCTTTATTTTTCAATGCTCGATTTCACCATGTATCACCATCGCTGATAGAAAAAAAAGATCTTCTATCACTGATAGAAAAGTATCATAGAAAGATTTTCTATAACTCACGAAAAGTTTTTCTATCAGTCTCAGTGATAGAGATAGAAAGTTTTTCTATCACTCATAGAAAGATTTTCTATGAATGATAGAAATTTTTTCTATCACTCATAGGAAAAATTTCTATAAGTGATAGAAGATTTCTATCACTGATAGGTTCTATCAGGGATTGAAAGATTTTCTATCAAGAGTTTTCTATCATTGATA
Organism: Luffa acutangula; assembly: GCA_036850905.1. NCBI lineage: Eukaryota > Viridiplantae > Streptophyta > Magnoliopsida > Cucurbitales > Cucurbitaceae > Luffa > Luffa acutangula. The sequence continues at coordinate 2,450,782 of CM072092.1, read as the reverse complement.
GAATATATTTCTATCACTGATAGAAAGCTTTTCTATCCGTGTTAGAAATTTTTTCTATCACTTATAGATTATATCGGTGATAGAAAGATTTCTATCGGAGATAGAAAGATTTTTATGGGTGATCAGGGAATGAAAGATTTTTTATCAAAAGTTTTTCTATGATTTTCTTTAAAAAGTTTTTTTTATCACTGATAGAACCTATCAGTGATAGAAATCTTTTATCACTGATAGAAAAAGTTTCTATTAGTGATAGAAATCTTCTATTCTATCAGTGATAGAAACTTTCTATGATAGAAAATTTTTCTACCACTGATAGAATCTATCAGTCATATAAATATTAGTGATAGAAACTTTCTATCGCCGATAGAAAATTTTTCTGCCACTGATAGAAACTTTATTCTATCAGTGATAGAATGTTTTTATCACTGATAGAAAATTTTTCTACCACTGATAGAATCTATCAGTAATAAAAAGACTTTCTATCAGAAGAAGAAGAAGAAGAAAAAAAAAAAAAAAAACTGACGAGGAATAAGAAGATGGGCACACAGGGGCAATTTAGGAATATAAAAAATTAATTAAAAAATTTTGCCATATTTGCAAATATTTTTAAAAATTGCTATATTTGTAATTATTTACCTTCATGTTGCCACCCATTACAATTATCCTTGTTCAATTAGTTGTTAGCCCAATAAAAATAGTTGGGCTTCGTGGTCCAAAACTTTCGGGCTTCGGTAAACAAACGAAGGCACTAATTCATTGAAAACGAATTATTATAAACACATTAATTTTTTTTTTTTGGAGAAATTAGTTTGACTATTACTTTTTTATCCTTTCAATGATACTTTTTCATAATTGGTCAACTTTTACTTTATTTCCTTATGCTTCGATGATATTTCATAATCAATCATCATTTTCACTTTTGAATTCAGATTAATTCAATTTATTGTCGTATTCAAATTTCTTAAAATTAGGTTATTCAAAGTAATTTATCTAGTGTTTACATGGACAAACACTTCGTTAAAATAATCCAAACAAGTTATATGGAGAAATATTAACTAACTATATATGGAATCAAATAACAAAAATGGATTTTTTTTCTTTCTAAGGACATAACATTTGGCATTGTTGAAACACGTATTCATCTTAACATATTTTAAATAGACGAGTACTACAAAATAAATTCTTTCATTTTTAAAACAATTTGCAAATCGTTAGTAATTATAATTTGAGTACCATGTTATTAGATTCCATACAATTTTTTTTTTTCTTTTTGACAACGTAAGGGTGGGGAATTGAATTTTTAATGTCTTGGTCGAAATACAAGTTTCATGTTAATTGGTAGTGCGACCAAAATCCTACATTGACTAGATAAGAGGATGAGCATAAGTTTATAAAGGGAGGATAGTTATCTCTATGAGGCCTTTTGAATGGAACAAAAAACAAAACCACGAAGACTTATATCCAAAGTGGACAATATCATAGGTTTAACATGGACCATATCTTTTCCAAAGGATTTTATTTTTTATTTTTTCTTTTTTAAAGAAGAAAATCTGTGTTTTGATTATAATATCCACCAGTAAAAAAGAAAAAAGAAAAAGAAAAAGTTAGGGTGCAAGTTAAAATAAAGAGAGAACCAATCAAATGAACTGAATTTAGCCAATATATATTCAATTTGAACAATCTTCACTAATTATTCAAAAGGATCTTTTAACACCTTTAATAAAAAAAAGTCATGATTGATTAAATGATCACAAACTTATCTAATTAAATAACTTTTCCATGACTTATATAACTAAGGATATTCAATATTTTGCTTTCTATATTATCTTCTATTATGAACCTTTGTCTTTATCTTAGTTTGTCAGATAACCAATTACTCACAAAATTGAATAATTAAAATAAAGTAAAAGAAGTTTTACATTCTTATCTTACCTTCAACAACAAGTTTTTGTTTTTTTTTTTTTTTTTAAAACCCTAGTATCATAAATTAGATTTCATATAATAATTATTTTAAAAGTGAAGTTATAAACATTACCTCTATTTATTTGCTTATTTGTTTTATTATCTTCTTAAATTTGTTTAAAAAAAATCAACCAAAATTTTAACTTTTTTTAAATATAGTTTTAAATTTGAGAAAGAATTTAAATGTGTATGTATTTTAAAAAATAGCAAATAAATATAATTTATAACAATAAAAAACTAAAAACTAATTTATTATTCGACAAGTCCTTAATGATGGTGATGAATCTCATTATTTACTTTCAACTTCGTGATGAAATTTGCAAAAATTGCTAAAATTACTATATTGTAGTGGGTTTTTTCTTTGAATTCAATAAAGAAAATACTTGTGACTTAGCCATTCATTTCTTTTTCTTTTTCTTTTTTTAATCAGACTAAGCCATTAAATTAAGTTCATATTTGTCTATATTTCAATGTTGATTGTAGCTGTTCATTAGATAAGAAAATTAAGGGAGAAAAGTGGACCAATAAACAAAAGATTATATTATAAATTAAAAAAAAAAAGGCAGTGCCAGCTAAGTGGTCGGTCGGATTTATTATCTTTGGAAAACCCCGAAAAAATTTGTTAAAAAACCTGTGTTGTCTTGTCATGTCGTCGTTACGAGCATCATTCGCCTTTGCTTTTCCTATTGTAAAATAATAATATCACAATTTCACAATAAATAAAAATAAATAAAATATTACCACCGACCTTCTAGAAGAAACTTAAAATTGGAGTTTCCGTTTCCGTTTCCTTTCGTAAGCAAAGGCATCCACCATGACGACGGCGACGGCGACATTATCCTTTGATTTGTGGACTCCACACGGCGGTCCCCCAATAAACACTCATCCTTATCTTCTTCCTCTTCCTCTTCTTCTTTCGCCCAACCTCTAATTTTACACCAATCAACGCCGCTATTCTATTCTATTCAATTCAACTTTCTTTTTCTTTTACTTTTTTCTCAAATACCCATTCTCTGGGAAGATGTAAAACACAAAGATTAATCCAAACCATTCACAAGAAAACAATCCAAAAAAAAAAAAAGAAAAAGAAAAAGTTAAATTAGTACTCGGATCCATCGACAAGCTTGCTTTTCCATCTCTCCTGTTACAAATTGGAAGCTATATTTAGATATATAGCGAATCAAGAAGCGGAAACCATTTTTGGTTGCATTCCAATTTCCAATTTCCAAATCCACCCCCACCCACGATTTGATTTTCCTTTTGTCTTTTGTATTTCATCGTAAAAGTGGAGAAGCTATGCTATGAAACAGTGATATTGGTCAAGAATCAATCTTCATCCGAGCTTTCCGGGTCCGGAAACTGGTTCAAATCGGGCTTGTCGGAAATGGGTTTGGATTGGCGGAGAGAGGTCTGGTGGGCGGCGGCGTCCACTCTGGCGCCGACCTCAATGGCCCTTTTGCGAATTGAAGAAGGGGAAACGTCCAGCAGCTCCTGATCCATGTCCTGTAAGATCAGGTCCGGGAAGTTGAGGCGGGCCGATGGACCTCGCAGATAGAACACCGCCGTGTCGTAGGCTCTGGCGGCGGCGACGGGGGTCGTGTAAGAACCAAGCCAAATCCTAGACCTCTTGTTGGGCTCTCTGATTTCCGCCACCCACTTCCCCCACTTCCTCATCCTAATTCCTCTGTACGGCTTCTCCTGCCGCCCTCGCTGCTGCTGCTTCCGCTTCTCGACTCCGGTAGATTGTGCCGTTTCTTCCATGGTATCACAAAATCAGTTGAATAAAACCATAAGAAGAAAGAAAAGAGGGGACCAGGGAGAGTAGGCAAAACGGCGAAAGCCCACGAAATAAAATAGAGAAGAGTGAAAAAGGAGTTAGAGTAGGATAAGGACGTGGTGAGGTCGGCGTTTGAGAGAGAGGAAGGAATGAAATTAGATTAATGAGTGTGTGTGGGAGTGGGTTTATATGAGTGTGAATTGGTGACGGCCACCACGTCGTGAAGAGACAAATCCAATCCAAAGATGGCCGACAAATTCAATCGTCTGTCACTGTGTCTGTCTGTCTATCTAACAAATTTCCTTTTTTTAAAAAACCCAAATTGCATATATAATTAGTTTTATAGGGCATATAAGCTGCTTAGGCGGATAAGGGAGAAATAAATGAGAATCCAATCCAACATAGAGGGTGTCACGCATGTGAGCCAGGAGGCAATGTGCAATGCTTTAATCCACACAAATCATATCCCTGTTTAGTATTAATCTTATTTCTCATCATGAATGTGAATGTAATTTTTATATATAATAATATGGTTTGGTTGGACATGTAATGACTAGAAGAAAGACGGTTACATTGAATAATTTTGAATGAAAATAAATAATGGTTTACTTTTGATTTTGTATGATGAGAAGAATCATATCAATATCATATCATTCATAAGAGTCATAAGCCATGGTTTGCGCACAAAACAAGTGGGTATAAAAATAAATAATTTAAGAGAGATAGAGAGAGAGGAAGGAGGTCGGTGCTCTGTTGGTGGATGGAGAGATTGTGTGTTAGAGAGAGAGAGAGAAAGGGAATGGCTTTTCATCCACGCAATGGGGATATATAGAACCTCATTTACGGTACCTTTTCCTTTGCTACTTACCTATGCATTATTTTGATCTTTTTTTTTTTCTTTTTACTTGGATTACAAATTTCGTTTATGTATTTATATATATATATTTTTTATTATTGTTTGAATTTACTTTTTGTAGCTTTAAAAAGTTTCTCGGCTTATTATTTCCCAACTTATTAATACACATATTTCGACTAAGAGATCGAAAGTTCAAATGTTGCACACTGACTACTGGGAACTAAATGTAGATGCTGCATGGAAGTCGAACCCTGACTCGACTGGAACTGGAGTAGTAATCCGAACTAGATGGGAGAGATAATTGGAGCTAAATCCTCCTTTGTGAATGTGGATTACAAAGCCCCTCTAGCTTAAGTAAAAGTTATCTATGAAGGAGCTAGTATCCTTCGCCAAATCTCACAGTTATTTGAACTTGAGGGGAAGCTGACTGTGCCCAAGTAATTAATCTAGTGTCAAAAATCACCAATATCTGGGGTGAGATGGAAGTCGGGACTGAAGCCATCTAGGCTAAGATGCCATTTTTTTTTTCTGATATTAAATTTGTGTATAGCTAGGAAAGTTAATCTAGTAGCTGATGGTATTGCAAAGAGAGTTAGAATGTTTGAGTTAAGTGAGTCCTGGGTAGATTCCATCCCAGGTTGGTTGTATTCTTTAGTCGACAATGACCGTTCTTCTTTTGTCCAAGTGGCGTAATGATTTTTTTCTTCTAAAAAAAGAAAAAAAACTTCGTATTATATATTGGTAGATTTTAAAAGATTTAAAATATATATGTTGAGATTAGACATAGAGGTTAGACAAATCTCAATTAGATTTGATATAGTCAATCAAAATAGATGAATTAAAACGTAGTTATTAATTCTGAATTCATCTTATTGGTACATGTATCTATCTTTTATATATATATATAGTTTAATCATGGCCCTTCCTATATATTTTATATAACAAAATAATATATTAACATTTCAATTTAACAACAGTTATTAGTTTTCTTTGACTACAATGGACAGGTGGAGGTAGTAATTCAAATCTTTTAACTTTTTTTTTTTTTTTGTTGGGAATATAATATTTTAAGTGGTTAAACTAGATTCAATTACAAATTTGATATCTATAAAATCTTTTTTGAGGGCATAGTTTCAATTTGGTTCTTAATGATATATATTTTTTTAAAGAAATTCAGTTCCTATGTGAATAGTTTAAATTTCATTTCCATTTTCTTTTTCATTTGAGTTCACAATATTTGAATGGGAGATTCAAACCTCTAACATTTTGATTGATGGTACATGTCAATTATCAATTAGGCTCACCTAGACAATTTCATTTCTATTGTTTTAAAAGTTAATTTAATACTCTATGTGATTCAATTGAATATCTCAAATCATCCAGAATATTTTGTAACATTGTTTTAACATCGCAAGTGAGTCGAGATTATCTTACCTCTCGGTCGAGAGTAGATGCCAATTACTACTAAACTATACTCGTTTTGACAGTTAACCAAGTAAGTTGATAGCGGGGGTTGGGATTAACAAATCTAATTAATAATATAATAAATAAATTAATAAGTGCTTTGTTGGTGAGGCGGCACCTAAACTAAACAAAACTGGGATTTTTGAGAGACGTGTCACCATTATTAGTTTGGTGATGGTCATTATCATTCTCCATTATTGCCTCCCACCAAATGGTTTAAAGAATGAGTTTTAGATTCTTACAAATTATTATAAATTTCACATTCTCTCATCCAATATTAGTATTACATACCAAAATATATCATTGTATATCTGTTTTTCTAAATCTTAGTTGGCTCTGCAAACCTACCAGGTGGGAATTCTCAAGCCCTTGCTTCCTTATCAAAGTTTGTCTTTTATAGCTGTACTTAATTTCTTTGTTTAATTCTCATTTTTAATTTTAAATATTTATCAAGATCGAACCTTGAATTTAAATCGATCTAAAACAAAGTTATTAGAAAATTGTCAAACAAATGACAGCTAATAAATATATCTACGAATACTTGCGTCAAGCCATAGAAATGTTCAAGGCTAACTGCAAAATGTTTTAACCTAGCTGCAAGATCAAACATATATATTTTTTAAATTTTATGTAAAAGAATAATATTGAAACTCAATAACAAAATGTGAAATAGGCTTGTTCAACTACAAGAATGCTTGACAAAAAGGAATCTAATTGATGGTGTTTGATTTATTTCATCATTTATCCAAGATTATAGTTCATTTTACTCAAGTTACAAAGTTTAAGCAAGTTTAAAGTTGACTACTAAGTCAAGTACGGATGAAAAATATTTCGTACAAAATATACTTTTTGATCTGTAGAGTTTGAGTTTGATGTCTTTTTGGTCCTTAAGATTTTAAAAGAAACATTTTATTCTCTAAGATTTGAAAATTTTGGTTCTAAATAGTTAATAAACTCATTTGACCATTAGTTGATTAATGAAAGGATGATATGACAAGCAAGTTAATAATGGGACCGTGTCGTTGTCATCGTCTCTCCCCCACTGCCTCCCTTTGGTTGTTGATGGGCTAAATTCAATCTTTTTGAGACCATGTTGCGTTTTGGGTTTTAGACAACAAGAGGAGATATGTGAGGGAGGAGCAAAGGAGATAAGTGAGACAACGAGAGAGAAAAGACGACAAAGGCATGAAGTTAACAAAGTCCAACCAACAATTTAACCAATACATCATCTTTTCATTAGTTGTTCACAGACCATTTAGAACAATTTTTAAACCTCGGATACTAAAATGTTCCTTTTAAAACCCAAGGGACTAATAGATCTTTGACATGTTAAAATTTAACTGATCTATTAGATAAAAAAAAATTGAATTCTACATCTAATAGAATCCTAAGTTTTCAAATTTATGTCTAGTAGGTCCATGAACATTAAAAAAACAATTGAATAAAACATTACCTAATAGACACAAAATTAAAAATTAGAAATCCATTGGACACATATTTAAAAGTAAAATTTAAGAAATTGAAGGGATAATTTAACCAATAACTCTCATTTTCCAAATCGAGACCTTCAGTTTTATTATTATAATTTATTTTTTTTAAAAAAGTCCATTTTAGAATAATTAAAACAAAAAAAATAAAACTGACACGAAGCAACTTTCAATTGTAGTAATCTTTAATGTGAAGAGAGAAAAGAAAAGAAAATAATAATAATTTTTTTTTTCCAAAAGTGATTCACCATAATTGAGTATAATTGAATTGAAAATTTGAAACGTTATATACTTTGATTATTTTATTGAAGATGTTTGAAAATTGCATAAGAGCATATAATCATAGAGATGGAAGGAAAGGAGGTGATGGAAGTGGTAAGATTGATGGAAAGTTGGTTGGGTCAGTGAGTTATGGAGAAAAGAAAATGGCATTACATTACATCGTTTTATGAGCTGCAAATGCAACAAAGCAGCAGAGCTGTATCTGAGCAGAAACCTGACCCAACAATCATTCCCCACGCCTGCTTCAATAAAGCAGCAGCGTGCCTAACAGAACGATATTTGCTGTTTCCAGTTTCATTATTTTATTGCAACCAAAAAAGATACTTTTGAACTAAATTACAATCAAATGAAAACAAACATATTCAACACAAATTTCAACACACAAGAGGCCTAATCTTTGTTAGCATATGCACAACAACACTTAGTTGTGACCATATTATTGAGTCCAGTCATCATATAACCTGATCAAAGTTCAAGTTAAAATTGAGTCAAAGACCAAGCTACGAAATCTCTAAGACCCATGGGGCGATTTGTTGTAATGTAAAGATAATATTTCTTGGCCTAAGAATGCATGAGACTCCTTACACAGGCACAATTTCTCGCCTATAAAAAAGCAAAGGGCATTTTTGTACACTATTTGTCGTCAATCTCGACGAAGTTTAGTAGTTAAGAACACTTCTAGTTCTCAAAAAAGAGTCAGAAAATCAAGATGATACTAATAGAATTGTCCTTTAATTTTCTTTGATCTCAAGTGGATAAATTAAAATACAATATCTAGTTATCATGAACCAACCAGCTACACAGAAACTAGAGTATTAAGACTTCAAAATGAATTATGAAAGTCAGAAAATCTACAAGGTTCCGTAACTACCAAAGCAATTGAAGTATCAGCCTATAGCAAAAATCCTATCAAGCAAACATTTTTTTAGTGTAGATGATAAATTATTCTCCCTCCTCCCCGAACAACAAAAGCAGTTAAAATGGATGTAACAAGATGATTATTGATCCTGCTAACCCGTAACCGGAAGAATAAAATAAAAGGGTACAAGGAAGTCACAATTCTAACCTTGAAACAACTATTAAATAACAACAGCAACATCTTTGTCAGCCCTGTGTCAAGCTATTCAACCTCGCACACCTATTTGTGATCCTTGAGCACCACAGCTGCAACACTTCTAAATGCTTCTGTAGCCTTCAGCAGATCCGATTCAGAATGGCCAGCAGACACCATCAACCTTATTCCTACTGGCAATCGACATTTGTCAAGCGTTGATCTTTTAGAAGTCACAACAAATACAGAGTATTCCTTGAGGACCTGGAAACACAAATCTTTAGAATATATGGTGAAAACAGTAAGTCTGCTCGTATTAGAAATCAGGTTACTTACATGTTCGGCAATGTTTTCAAGGAGTTGAAGATCACTTTGTATTGAACCCGTAGATTTCTCTAATATGAGAAAGACAATGGGTGATTCTTGATTGCTTGCTAATTTAAGTCCCGGAATATCTGACAATCCTGCATACTCCCATGAAATTTGAAATAAATAGGCATAATGGCATCCAAATTTTGAAAAAAAAAGGAAAGGGTGTAATTTAGGTAGCATGCAGCCCATATGCATGTCTTATCACAGTAGCAGCTAGACTGATAATCAATACAAAAAAAATGTAAAATATTCTAAATAGTGAAGTGAGAACATAACATCTTAATATTTATTACTTTTGTATCAATAACCTAACTTAAACGTCAAAGGAAATCCTATATATTATCTTAGAAATCCTATGTTAAATATAGATAAATTAAGCTCTAACACATGATTAGACATGAGATCAGAACAAACCTTGCCATAAAATAGCTATGTTCTTTTTCAGCTTTGTTAACAGAATGGGATTTTCCTCTATAAGATCTATGGCAGTAATGGCAGCACTAGCTAGATATGGAGGCAATGAAGCAGAAAAAACATAACCCGAACTGCTCAGTCGCTGCAAATTAAGTACAGCAAAATTTAGCACTTAAAATTGTATGAATGATAGCTGCAACCAAACTAAATTAGTTAAAAGATTTTTGAGCGAGCACTAAATTTGATCCATTCAAATAATAAGGTAAACAAAAAGGAAAAGGATGGGGAGGAAAATGAATTTACTGTTTATACTATCAATTGATGATACCTGGTGATCAATGACTCTAGCACTTCCTGTGCAGAATCCTCCTTCTGTAGCCAATGCATGCCCCATCGCAGCAGTTACTATATCTATTTTATCCACCTGCAACATGAAACCATCATCAAGAATCTAAATCTAATAGCGGGCAAACCTAAAATTTTTGTTTATAAACATACAGAAACCCCACAGTGTTCTGTGAGACCTCGTCCAGTACAGCCAAGTACGCCAAAGGAGTTGCTCTCATCCAATAAAACACGAAATCGATACTGCTCCTTCAATTTGATGATCTCATCCAATGGTGCAATTTGACCAGAATTCTACAAAATTAAGAGTAAATATCAGAAAGTTTTGTACAAGCAGATTTTAACATATGATAACTTTTAAAAAATAAAAAATAAAAAGGAAAAGAACAGAAGAGAGAGAAAAAGATAGAAAGCACAAAAGGCTCTAAAAGACAGTTCCTTAGCGACAACCCAACTAACAAGCCCAGTTGGTTTAGAGATATCGTTCAAGATTTGAATCCCTTCAATCCCACTTTCACCTTTTAAATTATATATGGAGTTAAACTAAAAGCATGACGAGTGTCTCGGGCAAATCCTATAAATTATATGAAGATCACTATCTTCATATTGAAGAACTTTGTAGTATTAACATCACATTAAGCTCAACTTAATTTCGGATGTATACTCTAAACACAACATCTAAATTTGAAGTGTTGAACTACCTGGTACACTGCTTCAACCACAATATAACGTCGTAGTTTCTTAGCCCTTTCATTCCCAGCAGTGATTTTCTCAAGAGTATCTCTCAAGGAAGTCATATCATTGTGCTTGAAATATACAATTGTGCTCCTGGATAGATATAGCCCATTTTGTATTCCCCAATGAACACCCTCATCCCTGGCAAAAGAAAGAAGTGTGGCTTTACTCATTAACATAGAGTCCCAAGCTGCATGGTATTTACTCCCACTGTAGCATAGGTAACAGAAGAGAAATAACAAAATAATTGGATCCAACCCAATCTAATGAACAGATATGAAGACCAAACAATGCTACAGCATTTTATGCCATCATTGTACACGGCTCCTTAAGGCAACCCTGTGGTATAGGGATGAACTCATACCAATAGTTGCACACTTGCACTCTTATGAAAATACTACTCAGAAAAGGAGGGAAAATAGACAATAAGTTTTCTGATAGCCTTATTCAATATTCATCCAAATTAATTAAAGAAATCCCATGGAACTTGAGAAAGAACTTAGGAAAATATTTAAAAATGCACTATATTTCAGTTCTCCTAAGACCATAGAAAAACACAAAATATGTTCGTCTTCTACCCAAAATAATAAAGAAAAGAGAAGAGGTATTAATGTTAATTTTGTCCAAGTTACTTGAAAGTTTCTGTCTACTGGTATTCTAAACTGAACCATATCATATGATAAAGGTGACCAGACAACAATCATAAATGACAGCATAAGAAGAATTACCAATTGCCTAATAAAAACAACATATAATAACATTAAAAGAAACTAAAAAATTAAGCAACTATGTTCTCTAACAAGAATTCGGCAGTTACGGTACTTACACTACAATGACGTCTCCTCTTTTACAAAAGGCTGGAATTGCACTAAACATAGTAGAAAGTCCATAAGAATACAGGATTGAATCTGGAGTTCCCAAAAATTTTGCTATTCTGGCTTCACAATCAAGGTGTACATCTGTAATCAATTAAAATAAAGTCATGTAATGCAAACAACCCAAGAAATCAGTTTTAATTCAATGCCAATCTTACCAATTGTCCCATAAAACCCACGAGGACCACATGAACCAACACCATATTTCTCCAATGCATGGGTACAAGATTCCTGATGAAAAAGATTACTGTAACTGGTTCTAAAATCCAAAGAATCTGTGCACATTCTAATTACTAATTGCAAATTGCTCACGTACAAGTAATTTCTCGTGGCCTATCAATCCAAGATAATTTGCAGATGTGAAATTCACTACTTCTTTTCCCTTGATAATTGTATGTGGTCCAGCAGAACTGGATAAATGAAATTTGTAAGTGAAATATGGGAACAAACTATTAAGAATATAAATAAGAAATTTAAATAACTTATCAGTCAAGAGTTAGAAGTTGGCATCAATTAATCACAAGGATAGGTTAATTTTCAATAAATTGAACGACAGTAAAATTATAGAATTCCACTATTTAAAAGATATATATTACACAAGAGTTAAAAGTTGGAATGAATTAAAGATGAAATAACTTCAAAAGGGTAATCCTAATAAGAACAAGGAAATTAAGAAATTCCCCACAAAATAATTTGCAGTCCAAAATTGAAAGTTCTACTCACCTTTCCAGCACTGGTGGTTCATACTGCATCTCTTCTGTGAGAGACGGGATAAGTGGCTCAGGAACCCATTCATCACATAACTCATCTATTTCCTACAAGGATCGAGCATACTTTTAAGAAAAATCGTGCAAATAAATGTAATGCAATGCCCAGTACATATTAAATCACTATAAGAATAGAGGGAAACATAGTTTTTTTTTTTTTAGGAAACATAAACCTTAGATTACAGCAAGATAGAATGGTGAAAGAAGAAAGACAACAAAACCTTCTAAGATGAAAAGGACAGAGCTGATACAAAGAGTAAAGTTAAAGGAGATCTCTCTTTTTAACATGAACATGAAAACGGCATTTATTGAAAAACTTTAAAGAGATCAGTACTTCAAACGTTATAAATAAATAAAAAGAAAAGTCAAGATTACAAAATTTAAAAATGAAAAATGAAATCAGAGACCACTCAATTTATTGCAAAACTTTGGTATGGCTAATAATAATAGAAAAGACCAATATGGAGATGGATTAACTTCAGAAAATTAATAGCTTGATTATTTGTAAGACAACAAAATTACTGATGATGGATATAGCATTATCTATATGTGTCCCTCTTGAACTCAAATCTTAGATCCACCACTACCTGCCTAACATCTATTCTCTACCAAACAAGATCAGCTGTCATCCATCTACTTTATTCAGATTAGCATAAAGGAGTGATCTCATTGGAAAATAATTATGCCTTCACGTAAGTAACAATTTAGATTTGAGAATTAGAATGACAAAAACAGTTTAAACCTTCTTTGTTAAGGGCCGCTTGGGGGGCTTGTAACTCTTCTGGGAAAGCAGAAAAAGTATGACCACCAAAAGAAGAACCTCCACAAATAAATGTCCTTCAAGAAAGAGATAAGAAACGAATGTTTCACCTAACAGTTGAAACATAGAAAACGAACATAAACCAAGTTCTTTACAGAGCTAAAAACGATACCTCCAATATGCACACCAAAGATAACTGCTCGGGCAGAGGGAGCATCAAGAATCAAGGTTACCCAGTCTAATGTAGATTTCACTATACTTGAAAACATCGATTCCATTATTATCCCCCACCTGAATCTAGCTTAAGACTAAAAATTTGAACATCAATTGGACGTCTACAGTCGCTTCATGTTTTACAGTCGAGAGACCACAATTCACAATCCTGCATTGTCCATTTTTTCCGTGTTAACATCATTAAAGATTTAATGAAAAAAGTGAACACTGTAAGTAAAGCGCACAGATATCTCCAGTGAAAAGTTTTGCAAACGAAAACTTAAGAGGTGAAAATCAAATGTTTATATGGTCCGGAGAAATAGCAGTGAAAATTCTTCATCCAGTCATTATACTTGTGGGAAACGTAATACTAAGAAACTCAAACGCCAAAGATTAACATAATACTAATAAACTCAACCGCCAAATTCCATTTCTCACAAATCAAATAACCGAAAATTCTGCATGGTATCGAACTGATTCAATCAATCCCACATCACTAATTTTCAAGCTGAATGAGTAATAGGAAGATTAACATAGCTACTCGATCTAAAACCAGTGACCCTAGGGTTACCTCAAACCAGCTCAAATCTTACATCGCCGTCTACACATACCTCAAACTAGCTCAAATCTTACATCGCCGTCTACACATCATCGAGATGTCCGAGGAAATGGAAAGCGAAAGAGATTAAGGAGAACAGAAACAATGAAATTACCAGATAATTTTGGAGAAAAGGGCAACATGAAGCGGCGGATGACGATGCCGGATGTGGAATTTTCTCTCGGTTTCCCTTTCCACTCGTCGAAGATTTGGAAAAATGAAACGAGAGAATGGGTCAAATCTGGACTGGAGAATGCAAGTAATTAAAAAATATAATATAAATAATATAAATAAATAAATAAATCACCTTCGCTTTTATATGCTTTTATATGGTTTATTCGTTTATCCCGCGCAAATGACATGGCACTAGACACATCATTTCCCTTTGAAATATTATAAACTTCTTTTTTTATGAATGTTTTTTTTTTTTTTTTTTATAGGATCTCATTATTTAAAAAATATTTTATTCTTCTTCTTCCATACAAACATTTCTATATTCACTTCTTCTTAAAACTAATATTCTATCAAAAATAAAAATCTAGATTTTCATATTTTGCATCTGTGATTAGTATTATTTTAAATCTTATCATTTTCAGTATTTTAATAAAATGGTTTATTAGAATATTGATTTCTTTTAAGAGTCATATTACAAAAATAAAATTCAAATAATCAAATATTCTCTTCAAAAAAAAAAAAAAGTGTGTAAATATTAATGTATCGTTCTAATAGTGAGTTGTGCAGTATTTGTGAATGTGAAAGAGAGATGCAAATGGCTAATAGCTCATAATCCAGCCTCATTTGTTGGTGGATTTTTTTTTTTTTTTTTCATCATCATCTTTCTGTAGCCTCTTTTGTTGTTGATGATTTTTATTTTTTGTTGAGTTAAAAATCATTCTTGCCTCTAAACTTTCGTGAAACTAACAATTTAGTCGTAAACTTTGATTTGTAATAATTTAGTCTCTAAACTTTCAAATTTGTAACAATTTAGTTTACGAACTTTAATAAATAATAATTTAATTCCTATATTTTAAAATTTGTAATAATTTAGTTCATATCATAAAAATGAAATGTTGAGATTTAATGAAATTTCTTACATAGATCGATTATTAAACTAATTTGGGACTTATTTATAAGCTACAAAATATCATTAAACAATAAAATTGGACATTTAATTTTGATGGAATATTATGCGACAGTGATTAAATTATTACAAACTTAAAAATACAGGAACTAATTTGTTTCAAAATTTATAGTACAAAGAATTAAATTGTTACAAAATTGAAAATACATAAACTAAATCGTTACAAATCAAAATTCATAGACTAAATTGTTTTTTTAGTTTGATTTTTATCCTTGGCTATTAAATGTCATGAAAGTGGATGTGTTATGGCTAGTTATGCAATCTACCTTCTTTTTTCACACAACTACTTTCTTTTTATTAGTTTGAGTTAAATAGTATTGACTCACGTATTTTAGAGCCTTAATTTATCACTTGTTTTGGAACCCTAACTTTATTTTTTCTAAAAAAATAAAATATTCATTTTCTCACATTAAATACTTTGGAAAATAAATATCATGTATTAAAAAGAATCTATGATCATATATGAATTATAAGAAAGATGGGATAAATTTATATATTGTACAGAGATATTGGTTATGGCCTATGGCCTCATGGGCTGTGTTTCTTCCTTATTGAAGCCCATTATGTGGTATCTTCGCAGTCCCGGTAGAGGTATAAGACTCTTTTCTCGGGGCAGGATTAATTTAGGATTGTTTTTTTTTTCGAAACATGTGGGGTGAAATATTTGAAATCTGACATATTAGTCGAGATTGAATTTGTAGAACAAAATATATATATATATATATATATATATATATATATATATATATATATATATAGGGTCGGTTGCAAGGATAGCAATATGGGCCAAAATAATTGCAAATCTAGCAACCCACAAAAAAAATGGCAAAAATGGCAAAATCTAATAGTTTGTGTGTTGCATTTACTAAAATACCCCTCCAGATTTTCTTTCACTGATAGAAAGATTTTCTATCAATGATAAAAAATTTCTATCACTGATAGATTCTATCATATGATAGAAAATTTTTCTATATTCTATCGACGATAGAAAGTTTCTTTCACTGATAGAAAAACGATAGATTCTATCATATGATAGAAAATTTTTCTACTACTGATAGATTCTATCGGCGATAGAAAGTTTCTTTCACTGATAGAAAGTTTTTCTATCACTGATAGATTCTATCATATGATAGAAAATTTTTCTACTACTGATAGATTCTATCGGCGATAGATATTTTTCTATCACTTGTTCGGTGTTCTATCAGTGTTTGGTTGTTGTTATTTGGTTTTCTATCAGTGTTTGGTTTTTGCTTTTCAGTGTTTGATTTCTATAATCGTTCGTTTTTGCTTTATTTTTCAATGCTCGATTTCACCATGTATCACCATCGCTGATAGAAACAAAAGATCTTCTATCAAAAATAGAAAAGTATCAGTGATAGAAAAATTTTCTATAACTCACTAAAAGTTTTTCTATCAGTCTCAGTGATAGAGATAGAAAGTTTTTCTATCACTCATAGAAAGATTTTCTATGAATGATAGAAATTTTTTCTATCACTCATAAAAAAATTTTCTATAAGTGATAGAAGATTTCTATCACTGATAGAAAATTTTTCTACCACTGATAGAATCTATCAGTAATAAAAATACTTTCTATCGGTAAAAAAAAAAAAAAAAACTGACGAGGAAGAAGAAGATGGGCACACAGGGGCAATTTAGGAATATAAAAAATTAATTAAAAAATTTTGCCATATTTGCAAATATTTTTAAAAATTGCTATATTTGTAATTATTTACCTTCATGTTGCCACCCATTACAATTATCCATATATATATATATATATATATATATATATATATATATATATATATATATATATTTTAAGTAACAGACGTATTATTTTAGAGTGGATCAAAATCACTTTGGTCTATCATGTTTTTTTTTTTAATTAATTATTCTATTTAGTTATTAATGTAAAAGAAAAGAGTGTTTATTTTCGACTATGATTCATCTGAAAGCTGTTCTTGTTTTTTTCCCTTTAAAAAGTACATTTTTTACTCAACAATTTTATCCAATTACTAAAATCTCATATATTGCAACAGATCTTTGCTAGACAAAAATTTACTTTCTACATGTATGCATTAGACTTTTTTCTTACTAAATTAGTTGTACTGTAATATAGGTTTTATAAATCTTATGCTGTTGTTTTTTTTTATTTAAATATAATTTTACAACTATAGATGGATCTTTGACTTTTGAAAAAAATTACAAGTGCTTTAACTTTTGAACTGTGCTTAAAGTGTACCTTTACCAGTCATGTTTTTAAAGGAGAAATACTTGGTTGTAACCTAAGGAATAGGCAATAATAGACATTTCTAATATACCTACCAATGAATAAAAAATCATTGGCTAATAGTTGTCCATGGAGGCATTTTTTTTGTTAAGCAAATCATTGGTCGATGAAAGCATTTTTTCGTTAAATCTATGGATGGAAAATTATGTGTTTGCATATATATTTGTTCATATACGTAGGAAAAAAAACACATGCAAACACATTATTTTTTGTCCATATAAATTTAACGGAAAATGTCTCACATAATTGTTTTGAAACAAACTTCAAACTCCAAAGGTAATTAAAATGAAACTTTTGAAAGTTCAAGAGCATAATTGAAACCAATCTCATAGCTTAGGGTTTTTTTTTTTTAATAATTTAACCTAAAAATTATAATATTTTTAATATATGTTTTAAAGTAATTGCATTTTAAAAAATAATAACGTTTTTTTAGTATATACACATTTGAGGGCGAAGAGATTCAAACATCTGACATTTTGGTCGAGGTGATAGCGCAATTTATTGAGTTATATTTTATATTATTTTAGAGTTAGTCTTGGGTACTATTTGCCAATTTTGACGTTTTTGAAGATTACCGGTGATTTAGGAACTAAAGAATCAATTCGAACAAAGAAAAGAGCAAAGAAAGTAAGCTTCAAGGCCTAACGTTGGTACATGTCAATTATCGTTGAGCTATGCTCGCTTTAGCGTTAAAAAATCTCTATATGAATAATTTTGTTTACCATCTTTGACTGCTCTTTTTTTTCTGAAGTTTTTGTAACATTGTCTCTCTATAATTTTTGTATGTCCCTAAGGTTATTTACATTTCTAAACTTTACCCTTACATTTTCTTTTTCATTTTGAGTTTAATGACACTTAAAATGATGATGTGAAGCTTTAATCTGTCGATTCTGTTTGAGTTCCAAAAGTTGAATATAATCTAGGGAAAAATACACTTTTGGTCCCTGAGGTTTGGGTTAAGTGACATTTTGGTCCCTGAGTTTTCAAACTCAACAAAAATACCCCCGAGGTTTGAGATAAGGAGCACTTTGGTCCCTGCCGTCAATTTTTCTGTTAACTTTTAACGGTTGCTGACGTGGCACTATTATTTTAATATAAAAAATTATTTATTTTATTTTTTTAAATAAAAATATTTAAAAAATATATAATATTAATATTTTTTATTTTTTTATTCTTTCTCACTTTCTCTCTCTTCTTCTTCTTCTTTTCCATCTTCTCCACCTTAATTTTATTTCCTTATTATTTTTCTTCATTCTTCTTCTTCTCCTAAACCACCATCACCACCAGCTCTCCTCTCAACCACCATCACCACCAGCCCACGGTTGCCGGCGGCCACCGACAGTTGCCGGCCGGCCGCCTGAAAATTTTTTATTTTTTTTATCTTCTTCTTCCTCCTTTCTTCTTCCCTCTTATTTTTCCGAGCTTCTCGACCCGCCGGAGACGAATTTGTGTTTGTGCTCAAGGACCCACGGTTGCCGAAATCGAAAGACCCACGCGCACCTCTCTTCAGATCTGGTAGTTCCGAAAGACCCATGACTCGACGACGCAAATCTGGCCGGAAATATCCCAGATCTGAAACTTCCAGCCGGATGTGTCGAGAAACACGTTGGAGAGGGACAACTCCGAGCCGTCGATGACGCAGCGTTCCAGCCGGATCTGTCGAAAGTGGAACTCCGGCGACTTAGCATTCACGAGCAGCAGCAGTTCGACGCGGGTTTCTTTCTTCTTTGAGTTTCTTGCAATCGAAGACGTTACTCGTCGGAGACCTTGCTCGGATGCTCGTCCTGATCTGGGGCTCGATTCGTGAGTTGTGGGTTTCGATTTGTGAGTTGCTCGTCCAGATCTGAGTCTCGATTCGTGAGTTGTGGGTTTCGATTCGTGAGTTGCTTGGATGCTTGTGAGTCTTGATTTGTGGGTTTTGATTCGTGAGTTGAGGCTGTCGGAGGAAGCTATTGGGCAGTGGCAAAGAAGAGAAAAGAGGGAAAAAAAAAAAAAGGTTCGCCGCCGGCGATGGTGGTGGCCGGAAGCCGGCGGCGGCCACCGGAGTTGAGGAGGAAGGTGATGAAGTATAAGATGAAAAAGAGGGATGGGTAGAAGAAAGAAGAGGAAGAAGAAGAGGAGGAAGAGAGAGAGGGAAAAAGAAATAAAAATAATAATTAAAAATATTTTTTATTTAATTTATTACTATTTTATTTAAAAAATTAGAAAAAATAATTTTTTTTATTAAAATAATAGTGTCAGGTCAGTTAAGATTTAAGGGAAAAATTGACGGCATGGACCAAAATGCTACTTATCTCAAACCTCGGGTATTTTTGTTGAGTTTGAAAACTCAGGGACCCAACTGTCACTTAACCCAAAGGGGCATTTGCATCAATAGCAAAAAAAAAATCAATAATTGCAGGCGTGTCTTTGATTTATTGGGTTTGCAGATATAGCAAAAAACGTTTGGCCCGGCCCAAACAATAACGCAAAAAGACTAAAATAACCTCAGTTTGTCGTCCACTGATATACCAAATATCTAGTATATTAAACCCTAAAAATATACTAGATATTTGGTATATCAATCAACTGATATACTAAATATATATTAAATATATAGTATATCAGATGCATATTTCGTGTATATAATGTATTAGATATTTGGTATATCAATCAATTGTTATACTAAATATATAGTATATCATATGTATATTTCGTGAATATAATATACTTTACACATGAGCTTTCATTAGTTTAGATATCTTTGGTATACTTCATCAATAAAGAATTAGATATATTAGCTTTATTTTGGGACAATATGTGTGGTAGAGGATTTAAACATCTAACCTCTCGGTTGAATGTGTATATATCAATGATTTTTTTTTAATAACAAGTCTATCATTGATGTATTTAGCTACTCATAATCATGTATATTTATTAATTATTTGACTAGTAAAAAAAAATGAGGTATATCAACGGTGTATCAACTTTCATAACAGGTATAGAAGACAAACATTTATTTTATAAAAGACAAACATTTCATTTAAAATAGGTAAATAATACAACATAATTCAATAAAGAGAAAAGAAAATATAACAAATATAAGTAAAGAAAGTAACATATCAAGTATATCATTGGTATATCAAATATTATGTTTATCAAATCAAGTATGTATTAGATATATCATTAGTATATTAGTTATATCATTGTATTCATTCGAGTATATCAAATTTGGTATACTTTATATTTCGTATATCAGTAAATATAAAATATATCCGATATACTACTAATATACCTATTGATATACCAACAAGGGTAAAATTGGAATAATAAAAAAAACGGAAATCAGATTTTTAAAATTTTGCTATATTTGCAAACCTAATAAATCATAGTTAAATTTGAAAATATCCTAATATTTTTTTGCTACCCATTGCAATTCCCCTAACCCAAACTTCAGGGACCAAAAGTGTATTTTTTCCTATAATCTATTAGCAAAAACAAAAATATTCGCCGCCAGCTGCAGCCAAGTATATACTTTTCTTTTAATGTACAGGAACATTATATTATATTTTAGGGTAAAAGAAGACAGTCCATCCTTCCCATTAACACCACGAAGAACGAGGACACGACATCAAATCATCAAACACTAAATTAAAAAACATTAAAAAAAAAAAAAACAAAGACATACACAATGCCATGACAGCCGACAACAAAACGAAATGAAACATCAAACAAAAGTAAACAAACCCGACTCTCTCAGTCACAGTCACCGTAATTTTATTCGACCACCAAACCAAAGAACGAAAAGTTCCCACTCAGATTATTATACACACTTCACAGCACCATCCGCAGAGCAGTGAAGAATCAATGCTGCTGGCGAGGCCTTTCGAGCGCCGCATACGAACGGGGCGAAGGAGGAACCATATCGTCAACAGAAGCAACGGCGGCCGCCTTCTGTTCTTTCAACGCAGCCGCCGTCGGGAGCGAACAGGGAACAAAGCTAAACGTGTTGGGTCGTGGGCAGCTCCTTGGCTTGGCGAAGAAGGAGGAGCATTCGGCGGCGGATTTTTGCAATCGGAAGCCCGGCAGGCAGTTTCCTTGCACGTGGAGCCTCTGTGCGGTGACTAATTTGCGGCACTGTGGGCCGATTCGGGTGAAGTAGTTGTTGCTTAGAGTTATGTTGTAGACGTCTGGAAGCCTGCAGAGGGACTCGGGAATGGTTCCGTAGAATTGGTTGTTGGCTAAGTTGAGGATTTGTAAGCTGAATAGGCATCCGAAAGACTGCGGGATTGGACCTGTTAAGATGTTTGAGTTGGCGTCGAACACTGTGGCTTTTATCAAATAACCTATCTCGAAAGGCAGACAACCGGAGAGTCTGTTTTTTAAGAACAGCACTTCCCGGAGAGTTCTCCAAGCTCGGCCTATTGTTGGAGGGATTGGACCTGTTGAGACGAAGACCCATAAGCTTCTAAAGTTTTGAGTGCAATAATAGTCTAATATGATATCAAAATAGGGTTATAATAATAATTTAACAATCACACATAGTAATTTCATTAAAATCTCGACAATTTAGACACAAAAAAGGTAAAAAATGAAAATTTTATTTTTTTATCCTTCCTCACCGTTGACATTTTAATGGTGATGAGTAGAAATGTATATGTAACTATGTCAAAAATATATATATATATATATATATAATCTAACAACACTCAAACATTAACTTAGTTTAACCATAAACCAACATAATTGATCTCATGGTCGAACGTACATGCCAATTACGGTTGAGCTATGCTAACTTTGACGACTAAGGTCTGTTTAATAACTTTTTTGTGTTTTGAAAATTTAGCTTACAAACACTATTTTCATTCTCAGTTTCTTTGTTTTCTTATCTACATTTTTTTTTCGTTTTTTAAAAAATCAAGTAAAATTTTGATAAAACAAATTAAAAAAATTTGTTTTTGTTTTTGTAATTTGACTTAGAATTCAAACGTTACTTTAACAAAACTAAAAAACATCCTAAGGAGATTGAAAAAAAAACATGATTTTCATAAACTTATCAAATGGTCTAAGTTGGTTAACTTCAAGTCTAAAATTAAATTGTGGTGTTAAGTGGAAGTTGAAGAGGACCTGAAAACTGGTTGCCAGCAAGTGTGATGTACAGCGCGGGCGTGTTACCGAACGTGGCTTGCGGGATCGTCCCAGTGAACCCATTATTGTTAATGAAGAGCACGTCGGTGTCAAGGTTAAACAACCGATACGGCACCGACCCATTGTAAGTATTGAAACGGAAGTCCACAAACGACAATTTATTCGCTCCAAGAACGTACCCAGGGAACCCACCAAGGAACTTATTGTTACTCAAATCAAGCTCGTACAAGAACCGCAACTTGTTAATATTACGGTTGATGATGCCAGTGAAGTTGTTGGAATTAGCATGAAAGATAGCAATGTCGGGTAGGTTACGAATGAAGCGATAGAAGTTCAAGAAAGGGCCACCGAATCTGGCGCCACTGAAGTCGATGGAGGCTAGGCCAGTAATGTTGCGGTCGGGAACGACGTCGCAGAAGAAGCCTTTGAAGAGGCAGTAATTGTTGCCGACCCAGGTCTTGGTGTAGCCAAAAGGGTCGTAGGTGATGTTTCTTTTGAGCTCTTGAGTTATGAACAGGATTCTGGCTCGGTTGGCTAGAGGTCCCGGGTTGTTTTTGGGGCGGCGTGGCATTAGCTTGATGCCCGGTGGGATCAGCGACGGCCTTGGCCGGATGCGAGTGATGGTGGGGTTGGGCCTGGGAGGGCCGGTTTGGGCGAGGCCATGCGGGAGAAATGAGGACTGTAAAATGAGAAGAACGGTGAAGAACTTTGGCCACATTTTTTGGGAGCGAGAGAGAGGTAAGTGACAGCGGGAGTAGAGGATCGTGTCATTTTATAATATGATTTGTATAATCGTTGAGTTTCGTGATCCACGATTTTAGTAGAATATTACTTTTGGCTACCGTAAGGAAATTTGAGGGATAATAGAGTATGTTTATACTTTTTGATCTTTTTCGGTGAGATCATATAGGATTGTGGGGTCTAACTATGAATTTGTTACGAGCTTTAAGTTAAGAGTTCAAATTAAGGCCAGGAGAAGATGAATCAAAGTCCAAGCGAGGAGTGCATAGATATGTTGTGACAAGCAAGCTTTTAACTCTTATACTTTACGAACTTGCTTAAGATGCAATTTTGAATATAACTGAATAAGACATATATCATCATTCAAGAGGTAAAAAATTTGAATGTCTTCACTCCCACATGTTGTTGAATTAAAAAAAAAAAATCATATGTTTAAACATAGGCTATGTGTCTTTATTAGTATGAACAAACTTTTTTTCCATGTAATTTAAAACATATAACCCATATACAATCTTATTTAAAGTGATAATCTTATATCTCTTAACTTGAGGACAATATAATGGACCCTCCCAACATTTTCACCATGGTACTATATTATCGATTTTGGGGGAGTGCGACCAAAGTCCCATATTGACTGTGAAAATGATCATGAGTTTATAAGGGAGTATAAGTTTTCCATTGGTACGAGGCCTTTTGGTTTGAACAAAAAACAAAGTCATGAAGGCTTATGTCCAAAATGGACAATATCATACCATTGTGGATATATGTGAGTGTTCGGTAGTCCCTAATAGTTTTTGTTTCGCTTAAAAGACTTTATATCAATGAAGATATAATCTCTCTGGTTTTGTTTTTGTTTTGTTTTTGTTTTTTTTTTTAAGAAACATAATCTCTCATTTATATATATGTGTTATAGGTAATTTTGGACCACTCCGATGTACAAGAAACTGACGAGGACAACCGGGCAGAAATAGGGCTGGAGGATGGACCCAGAGGCAAAACTGGTCAATGGGTCGAGCCAAGACCGAAGGGATAGGGATTTTGGCCCGACCCCGTGCTCAGCCTCGGCCCGCTTGTGCAGGCCGAGCTTATTCGGCTCTGTTTTTCCCATATTGCCTCTAGCCGCCCCCGGCTCCACCTGATTCATCCGAAAACGCCTCTGAACGCCAAGAAAATCCTAATGAAAGACACAAGTATAAATGAGGCCTCCCACACCCAGAAAAAAGGTTTGAAATCTGACTACTAAAATACTTTTGACTGTTAATCTGACTTAGACATCGGAGTGCAGGTGCCCTACACCACATCGGTGTGCAGCGCTTCTGACTGGTCTCGCAGGTCATGTCTTCAACAAATTCACTGTCACGTGAAGGTCAGGTGAGTGACTTGACAAGATTTTAACATCAACAATATGTACGATCGTTCGTTTTAGAACTTTTGTCGAAAACTCTTAACGATATGATTAAGGAAATATATGGAGAGGGACACATTAGATCCTTATCAACTTTCTAAGAATTCTTTTCTTCTACCAACCATTCCTTTTATTATGGAAATTAAAAAAAAAAAAAAAAAAAAAGAAATAGATTGGTGGGTCAAGATCTCACATGATCAGCAAGACTCTTTTATTCCCAAATCCGACCAGCTTTCCTTTTAATTTCTTTACGCTCCATTAACTCTACTTTGTATTGGGGGAAGATAAAAAGACAGCAGAGTGCCATGGCCCCCTATATTGCATCGACCAAGCAACCTTGCGAGTTGGTCTTTCTTTCAACTCTTTTCTAGTACTATTAGCTTTCACCAGACCTCATTTTTGTTACACTTAAGCCACTTTCACTTTTTTTTTTTTTTTTTTTTTTTTTTTTTTTTGAGTACATCAACATTTGGGGTGGAGGGATTCGAACCCCTGACCTCATGGTCGAGAATACATGCCAATTACGGCTGAGCTAAGCTCACTTTGATCTTTCACTTTCACTTTAATAGTCATTAGTTACATGATTTATAATATTAAAGTCGGTATAAATGAAGAAAGAGAAAACATATTTGTAGTGAAATGTTGGGAGTGTGACCAAAATCCCACATTGGTTAGATGAGGGGAGAATCATGGGCTTATAAGGGATGACAAGTATCTCTATTGATATGAAGCAAAATCATGAGGATTTATGTCCAAAGTGGACAATGCCCCTGAAAAATAGGGATTATATGAAAATGTGCATATATAGGGAGGAATTTGAATCGGTAGAAATAAATTTTAGTTAAAAAATGTGTGAAAATAGATGGTAGATTGGCGAAAAAAAATTACTTTTGTAAAGGGAGATTATCTAGGGTATGTGTAAAGAGAAATAAGTTAGTGAGATGAATTGTATAAAGAATGTGTACGAAAAGAAATAAAGTGAGGAAAAGTGGATGTGAAGAGAGAGATATTTGTGGGATTTAGAAATTAATAGGTGGGGGAAAATGTATGTTAATTAGGAGAGATTGAGGATAAATGTTTAAGCTAAAACATTAGATAATTAAATACATATAAAAATGACTTCTTTTAAAAATGTATTCATAATAAGCAATTTATTTTTTTTAAATGCCTCTAATTTATATTTGTGCATAAATATTTTATATTTAAAAGTATTTTATTTGGAAAACATTTTTGAAGCAACTAAAAAGAAAATTCTCATTCCTCGTAGGGAGATTTTATTGTAATTTATCATAAAATGATAGTTAATTAATATTTATATATTATAAGAGTTGTCCAATTCAATTAAAGACATGATACTTCAAAAAAAGAAAAAGAAAAAAGATATGATGCTTTCCTTCTAAATCGTTGTTTAAGTTTTCCTTCACATCATGAAAGTATTTTTTTTTTCTTTCATAGTGAACTAGTTATTGGAAAGTAATTATTTTTTTCCATTCATAGTGACCTAGTTATTGGATTAGAGAGATGTGGTAAAAAGGCCCCTTAAATTTTATTATTTAATCAGATTAATTATAAAAGAAGAAAAGAAGAAAAAAAAAAGGGCATCCATCCCAAATTTTTAATGACAAAAGTTCATTGTTATGGAATAAAGGCAAAGCTAATGCAAAAGTCCAAAACCCACTCCCAAGGTCTCTCTGAATTATTGCTCCTCAAGTCTAAAGAGATGTTCTTACATTAAAAATTCTTCTACCTAACCTTTTTTTATTATTTTTATTTTACAACAAATTTAATGTAAATTGAACAGGGAAAAAAAATTAAACATTAGTTTTGTCAACCTGAAATCTCTTAACAACCAGCCATACCAAGAAGTTAAATTTTGTCGTGAAAAATACTTAGATGTAGTTACAATATAATAATGGTATGGTATATTATATTGTACTTTAAATCTAATAATAATGTTGATATCTAAGAAAATAAATTAAAATAATTGTTAAAATGGGGAAACTACTAACAATAGTATTTAACTCACTAAAAGAAAAGCAAAAATGAAGGAGGAAAAAAAAAAAAAAAACTCGGGTTCAACACATTATCTTCAAATTTCCTTTATGTTTTTAAATTTGTCAGCACTTTTAAGAGGCTATGCTGCGAGTGTGACTACTCCACCAAAGCTTAGTCTTCTCTTTTTTTTGAAAAATCAAAGCTTAGTCTTCTCTTTACCGTGCACTTTCTTTTTCTCTATTAAAAAAAAAAACAATAGTAAAAACAACCAAACTAATAAAGGGGAAAAAAGAAATAAATTTGAATATTATATGATAATTTTATTATTAAATTTATAACCTTTTTTACAAAAACAAGAAGAAAAAGTTGTCTCAATCCTCCGATTATTTCTAACATTAAATTTTGTCTTTTTAATTCTTTTTAGTACCCAATACATGTGAAACAGAGAGATTTGAATATTAAATTCAAGGGTAAAATACCTTTTTGGTCCCTCATGTTTAAGGGTCGTTTCCAATAGGTCCCTAGGTTTGAAAATTGAACAATCAAGTCCCTACTGTTTACAAAATGCTTCTATTGAGTCCCTGGATCGTTAATTTTTTTAACGGTGCTGACGTGGCAGTAACGGTGCTGACGTGGCATATTTTAAAAATATTAAAATATTAATTTTTGAATTAAAATAATAATATATTAATATATTAAAATAATAATTAGTTTTTTTTTAAAAAAAATACTTTTTCTCTCTCCCCACCACCCTCCCACCCGAACCTTTCTTCCCCTTTCCGTTTCTTTCTCTCTCCTTTTCCCCTCTCTTCCTTGCCGGCGATGTGCGACGGCGACGACGGCTTCTCCATCCTCCCCCACCACCGAACCAGGAGAACCAGACGGCGGCACTGGAGCAGTCACCGGAGGCTTAGCCCCAAATGGCGCCGGCGAAGTGGGTATCCCAGACGGCGGACTGGGGGAAGCTCCAGGCACCGGAGCCGTCACCGGAGGCTTAGTTCCAGGAGGAGAAGGCAAAATCGGCGACCCAGAACCAGACTTGGGCGGCAGCGCTCCGGGAGGCGGAGAGCCCACTGTGGACGGCGGAGGAAGCGGCCGCACAGCCATAACAACCACCACCAATTTCTGGCCCTTTTCACAGCTGCCATCGTTGCCACTAACAAAATAAAACGCCCCAGGCCGATCGAACTTAAACTCGGAATTCCCATCATCCAATTTGGCAATCGGATTCTTCAAATCACAGTTGTCAAAATCCTGTTTACTCACAACCAAAACAGAGTCCGAGCCTTTGGCATACTTGAACACTACAGAGAAACACCAAAATATGCCATGAAAATCAATCAACAACAACAAAAGAAAAAAGAAAACCGGAGCAAAAGAAAATGGAACTCACCGAGAACGTTGTTGACCTGGAATCGGTTTCTGTGAGCCCAATCGCTGTAACTCTCAGATGGGTTGAGAACCCAGCCGTCTTTTCCACCGACGTAGAAGGTGGAGGCTTGAGAGAGAGAGAGAAAACAGGGGAGGAGAATGCAGAGAGAGAGGGAGAGAGATCTGAGAGACGTCATTGAAGAGATGTTTTAGAGAGAGAGAGGGGGGGTTGAAGGCAGAGAAATGGAGGAATGAGGAGATAAATAGAGGCGGAAATGGTGACCGTTGAAGAGAAAGGGAAAGAAAGAAAGGGAGGATTCGGTGGTGGGGGAGGATGGAGAAGCCGTCGTCGCCGTCGCACATCGCCGGCAAGGAAGGGAGGGGAAAAGGAGAGAGAAAGAAAGGGAAAGAAAGGGAAATGGGGAAGAAAGGTTCGGGTGGGAGGGTGGTGGGGAGAGAGAAAGAGTACTTTTTTTTAAAAAAACTAATTATTATTTTAATATATTAATATATTATTATTTTAATTCAAAAATTAATATTTTAATATTTTTAAAATATGCCACGTCAGCACCGTTACTGCCACGTCAGCACCGTTAAAAAAATTAACGGTCCAGGGACTCAATAGAAGCATTTTGTAAACAGTAGGGACTTGATTGTTCAATTTTCAAACCTAGGGACCTATTGGAAACGACCCTTAAACATGAGGGACCAAAAAGGTATTTTACCCTAAATTCAAAGAAAGGAATATATATCAATTATCTATGACGACTTATCTTTTTAACTATCACTCATCGAATATTATTGGTAAATATTAATACACGTTCCATTTAAAAGAACATAGTTCATGTAGTCTTTTTCCTTTTTCCTTTTCTTTTTTTTTTTTTGGCTTGCTTTGGGAGGGGGGAGGGATTGTAAAAAGAAGGAAACCAATAATTGTGTGGAATAAGAGAAGAATGAAGAGTCCTTTTCCAAATCAATGGTGGGGCAGAATCATTTCCTTTAATTGCTTTGCGTTCCATTGGCTATATACTTTTTTTTTTAAAGAGAAAAACAGGTAAAAACAAAACACAAAAAACTACAACGAAACAAAGGGAAAAGTTGGGACATCCATTCGAGGCATGTCCTGCGCAACAATGCTGTGAGTCCAAGGAGGATGATCTTCTAATCAAACTTCAAAAAAAAAAAAAAAAAGAGAAATACATAATTGTATGGGGTTCATCACACTTAAAACCTCGACTAATAATTACATCAATTAAATAAACATGTATATCAGTCATCTAAATCAATTTAAGTTTTTTTTAGATACCATTTTAGAAGTGTTAATGTATAATATTTGCACACATATATAAAACTTATTTTAAATGCAAAAATTAATATAGTAAAGAGAGAAATGTTAAAATCAAATAGATATAATAGTAGTCACACTCCCACTTGAAACTTCAACTAATAATTATATCAATTAACACTTTTAACTTGTATGTCTAAATCGATTTAATTTTTTTTTGTTATGATACTATTTTAAAATGGTTAATGTATAATTTTCACACATATATAAAACTTATTTTAAATGCAAAAATTAACAAAGTAGTATAGAGAAATGTTGAAATCAATGGATATAGTAGTAGTTTCTCTATTTTTCTACATGATAATTTTTTTTGTTGTTAGTTTGGTGGGTTTTTTAAAAGGAGAATAATTTTATTTAGATGATTTTGAGTTGATTCCAAATAAAATCAAGTTAAATTAGTTATGAAACAGTGGAAGAGGATCTAAATAATTTCACTTAATAAAAAATCAGGATTTAGAGTACTGAGATTTTAATCTCAACGTTTGAGGGTATAAATTAATTTTTTTTAAAAAGTAAAAATCTCAAATGGAGCACAAATCCACATGTGAAATTTAAATAAATTACACATTAATTGATTATAAAATGACCACGTAAAAGGCTAAAGCAAAGTCTATCAATATATTAATATAGAAAGACCAAGTAATAAGTTAATTCCATTCCATCCCAACAGTATTGATGCAAACAAACAAGGTCGTGAGTGGTCTTGCTTTTACACTTTTCTACTTTTGGTTACATGGTTACAATGGAGCATATTTTGTTGTTCCCTCATATGCCACTTTTTTTTTTTTTTTTTTTTTTTAAGAAAAAAAAAATAACATGTGCTTTTTGTTTGCTTGATAATCAAATTCATCTTTTCATCTAAATTGACAAGTTAAGATGCTCACTAGAAAATAGATCATCTTTTTATGACTAGTTTCTTCTTTTTAAAAATTAAGTTTATTAACTACTCATGCTTTCTTTGTTTTATTTCATTATCTTATGAGTATATTTGAAATATTTAATAAGTTAGGTAAATTACAAGTTTAGTCCCTAAACTTCGAGGTTTATGTCTATTTGGTTTTTGAACTTTTAAGAGTGTCGTCTATAAATTTTCAATTTTGTGTCTAAAAGATTCTTAAAAATTTGAAAATTTGAAAATTAATTGGTTTATTAGATATAAATTTGAATTTTATGTGAAATGGAACTCAAGAATTCCAAATGTGTATCTAGTAGATTTGTTGATTTTTAAAAAAATCAATAGACAAGAGACTAAGGCTCCGTTTGGGATTGCTGTAGCTTTTAAAATAATTGCTGGTAGCTGTTTAGGAAAATCAGCTGTGCAGATTAGTGTTTGGTAAATTTCAATTTTAAATATAAAAACGCAGTTCATAGCGTTTGGTAAATTCAAACAAAATTGCTGTGATTTAGTTATAATGACCAAAGTAGATATATTATTTTAGTTATTTATACGCTGATTTTCAGTATATTAATTTTAATAGGTTAATTATTTAGAATTTTTAGTTTAAAT
The DNA here is from genome assembly GCA_036850905.1 of Luffa acutangula. Lineage (NCBI taxonomy): Eukaryota > Viridiplantae > Streptophyta > Magnoliopsida > Cucurbitales > Cucurbitaceae > Luffa > Luffa acutangula. The sequence goes on along the minus strand of CM072092.1, from coordinate 2,419,902 downwards.
TACAAATATTTTCTTATTACTTTAAATTATGCTAAAGAGGATAGTTTTTTTTTTTTTTTTTTTTTTTGAAAAAAAGAGGATAGTTTGTTCTATGCTATCACAATTAATCAATGTTATTCCAATTTAAGTAGAAACAAAATGTAAGACAAAAAAAAAAAAACAATAATATTATCTACTTTGTTTTGTATTTTGTTCTCATAAAACTTGCAACTATATTGTATTTTAGAGCATACAATTCTTGAAATAATTTTGAAAGTTCAGAGACCAAATACACACCAACCGTAACTATTCAAGTCTCAATGATAAAACTTTTATATATATATATATATATATATATATATATATATATATATGAAAGGAAATAAAACTTATTTTAAAAAATATAAAACTAGAAATCAAATAATCACCAAGCAGATCAATAATGTTAAATTAAATAGTTGGATTAAAAAAATGGAAAATTCAATAGAATTCCCAAAAAAAAAAAAGAAAAAAAAGAAAAAAGAAAACTTGCAGTAGGTGACAAATAAGAATTATATAATTGCAAATATAGCATAGTGTAAAAAAATTTGCAAATATAGCAAAATCTATCTGAATATATTACTGATAGACACTAATAGACTCTGATTAATTAGAATCTATCGGATAGATTTCGATTATCAGAATTTATCGATAGAATTTGAATAATTAGAGTCTATCAGATAGATTTCGACTATGCATATGTTTGTAATTTTGGTCTAAGGAAGGAAAAACCTTGGGCCCCTGCTCGTGTACTGTTGGCCCATCATTTTTGGACATGAAGCCCACCTTCAGATCGACGACATTTCGGCTGTAGCCTAAATTTGGGTACCAAGAAGAACAGTCGCGGTCGCGGATTGATTTGCTGAGAAAGTCCTCGTTAAGTGTAGGATCCTGTAGAATTCATCGCCTTCCTTCGTCAGCGTCGTGATCTCAAGAACGCCGGCGGAGATGGAGTTTTTTGGAATGGATTTCAGCTGTGTTTTCGGATCTCTAAGCGACGGCAAGTTCCCGGAGAAAGATTGCTTGCTACCCCTCATCTCTAAGCTCCTCGGCTATTGCATTATCGCCGCTTCAACCACCGTCAAACTGCCTCAGGCAAGCTCTTCTTTCTTCCTTCCTCGGGCCCGTGTGTATTTGTTCGAATTTATCGAGGGAAATGTGATGGGATCAATTTCTTCGATCTAGCATCTGTAATTAATGTTCTTCTGGATTTTGATTTCGAGTTTCGGCTTGCCCTCTATTTTATGTGATGCAATTTAAGACTCGTGAAATGTTTGTGAACAAATTTTGAGTTTTTAAAAGTTGATCTTAAATTATTTTAGGTTGAATAGCATTTATACAGTAATCAATGAGCATCTGTTACCTTATTAGGCAGTAATTTGCAACTTTGTAGGCTGTAGCTAAGAATCGCAACTTGTTCTAAGTCTATTAGGTGCTAAATTAATCTTTTGAACTTATATTCATGACCGTAGATCCCCACCATTCCCGTGAATTCAAATTATATTTATTTACTAATGGTTCTCTTCCAGTTCAATGTTTCCGCCGGAATAATTATTACTATTTCTTTAATATGAATCCTACGATGAGAAAAGTGGCCCCCTGTTCCATTTTCGTCGTGGGTGCTTAGCATCATTTCATCATTGTAATGCCTGAATTGTTTCTACAGATATTGAAGATCTTGAAACATCAGAGTGTCAGAGGACTTAGTGTTATCTCCTTTGAGCTGGAAGTCATAGGCTACACTATTGCTCTTGCATATTGTGTTCACAAAGGACTTCCATTTTCAGCTTATGGGGAACTGGCATTTCTCTTGATTCAAGGTATAGTGGAAAGTACTAAAAGTTCTGCCTGTGTCGCTTTTCTGGAAAAACCCTTCATAAAATGCGTTACTGATAAAAATTGAAACATAAAGTGGTCAAAATGGGAAGAACGAAGAAGTAAACTAGATTCTCTGATTAGACTGGTATTTTTTTTTTTTTTTTGAAATAATAGACTGGTATTTTTATTATACCCAATTTAAGGTTGCGAATTGCATGGGTTGCTGATCAGGAGGATGGATTATAGAATACTATACTACTTTTTATGCTAGATGTTTCTAGATCAATGTCATCTTACGTCCTGTACGTGGTGGTTATACATCTTTGGGTGAGTTGATAGATAAATATATAAATGTAGTTGTATTTTAGGTGGACACTTCACACGCTTGTGTACGAGCATATAGTAAAAATTTTCTTGGAATCTACAATTTTTACAATTGATACAAGCTTGACCTACTACACTATGTCAAGGAATGGTATAGCATAGGGCATTCAGGTGCTAATTCATTTTCTAACTTTTAGTTGCTTTTGATTAAGGTTTGTTAATAGTCTTCTTCCTGACCTGGCCTATCTTTAACCTGATGTTAGTTCTTAAATGGAGGACCCTAGTCTACTAAGTTCAATCTAAATGTAAAGAATGAATTTTATAGCTTCTTAATCGAATATAGAATTGCTGGCTCTTCCCATTCCCTACACCATTCTGTTACTGTTGGTTGTATAAATAAATCAGGTTCTTCATAATAATGGAATAAAATGGAATTGCCTGAAATAGCCAATCTAACTCTTAGTTCTTGATTTGCTCATTGTGCCAGGTTGCATTTCCAGAACCATTGGTTATATACTTGCTTGAATTTTGTTTACTGAAATGCATGAATTTTTTGCTATAAATTATACCAATTTATCCTCTTCTAATGGACTTTTTTTTTTTCCTTTTCTTTTGCCACAGCTATAATTTTGGTTGCCGTTATCTACTATTACTCTCAGCCTATTGCTATGACAACGTGGATCAGGGCATTACTGTATCCTATTTCTTTTTTACTAGTTCAGGTTCTTCTTGTTTCTTGTTGCATTCTTTAATAATGAGAAGCTTGCAACCGAGATCCTTCTGTGTAGTTATATATTAATTTTGCGAAAAGGGAGATACTTGTTACTGCTGCCTTAACACGGTGGCCACTCAGATATTCTGCTCTAGCTCCTACAGTTCTAGCTGGTCAAATTAACCCTGTTCTCTTTGAAGCTCTATACGTAAGTCTCATACTGTTTTATTAAGACTATCACTTAATGCATGTTTTAAGCTTTCTCAGTTTCTTGTAAAATGTTCTTCAGATATTTTTACTGTCTGTCACTATTACTCATTTATTTGTTTATTCCTCGAAGAGGGTAAATAAATGAAGCAAAATTGATGACTTACATTTACGTATATTGAAGTTTTTGTCCTGTACTCTATGCTAAAAGACTTCCCAATTTGAAAACTACCTTTCAGGCATCTCAACATGCAATTTTTCTCTTCTCAAGGATCCCACAAATATGGAAGAACTTTTCTGTAAGTTTATTTGAAGGTCCTATCATAGTAATTATACAATTTGAATTAATATTATATATTGGTATATCATTCTTGCTTTATGAAAATCTCAAGGATTCTGAATATTGGCTGAACCTACTCTGTTTTATTTTATTTTATTTAACCCATATTTGTATAGTAAGTTCTATATGATATTGATTTTGCTCCAAGCTCCCTTACCACATCCCCTTTGGAAAAAAAAAATAATAATAAATAAAAAAGAGATAAAGTGGAAAAAAAGGTTAAATGATATTGGACGATCTGTACCATTGTCATAATTTCTCCAATTTCAAATGAAAAGATTAGGATAGTGATTTGAAACAGAACCTTGTAATCACCAAAACCAGCTGTTGTCGTTTTAACAAATGATGATGATAATTCAATTGAGAGTTTGCCTTAACCTTGTTTGAGAAGTGAGAACTAGTAAGATTTAAGAAAGTTTAACATCTGCTGAAAGTGGCAATAATATAAATTAGAATTTTGTTGCCGTCTAGTCTTCTTTTTCCTGCCACCTATCTGTGTCTTTACTCTTTTGGTGCTGACATGCTTCACAGTATTTTGCCTATATTATTTATTAATAATATTTCTATGGCTTGATACCATGTCTTAATTGTATTGTTTTCTTATCTCTTTAATGAAAGTTCTCGTACAAAAAATAATCTTTTCTGTACAGAACAAAAGTACTGGGGAGCTTAGTTTTTTAACATCCTTAATGAACTTTGGAGGTGCTATGGGTAAGATGATTGCATAATGAAATTTAGTCAGTTGCATTAGTTTTCTCGTGAAGATATCAAGGTTTGTTTCATTTTTCTTTTGCAGTGAGGGTTTTCACCAGCATCCAAGAAAAAGCACCAAACAGTGGTATCCTTGCTTTTTTTTCTTTTTTTCTTTTTTACTCTTGAATTATTTGGGTAGTACTTCAGTGATAATATCTTATAAGGAATTTGGATTCAAGAATTAGTATTAGTGGCATACCTACTGCAAGAACATGATACATTTTAGTAACATCTATGATCTAACAACTAACAAGCAATAATTTGACCAACATGGCTGTCTAGAAGGGTCGTGTAAATAATAAAGGGCTTAGAGGGAACGAGTTCAAACCATAATCGCCACCTACCTAGGGTCTAATATCTTATAAGTTACTTGACAACCAAATATAGTAGGGTCACGCAGTTGTCTACTGAGAATAGTTAAGGTGTGTGCATGCTAGCCCAAACACTTTCGACATGAAAAAAGAAAAGTAACAATTGTTAGAAATTAACATTTCAATCCAAAGGTATTAGTTCTCCCAAACGACGATTTTGCAAAATGCATGAAGTTTTGGGCTTTCCTGGGTTGACTCTTTAACATAAAACTTCTTCGGTTTTATTAGCAACCTTCAATTTTTTGTACTCAACGGTTAAATATTCCTTTTTTTCTGTTTGCAAATAAGCATTAATTAAGTCTGATTGCCTATGCAAGCATTATGTTCATCTACAAACACAATGCGACATTCCTCTGGGTCTTTGAAAACTTGCTTCCACCGGCACTCTCTGGTTTTATAAGGAAGCTCTCGTTTTTTTTTTAATTCTTGTTAATATAATCCATGCAAGTTCTTTTCCTAGTTGTTTATTCATTTTGAAAAACTGTAGTCCTTAAATCTTGTCAAAGTTCTTTTGGGATCGGCTCTTTCTATTGCAACAAACGGTACCATTTTGAGTCAGATAGCTCTATACCAGAAGAGGGATGAAAAGAAAGAGAAGAAAACAGAGTAGAGGATGAAGACGTGAAAAGATTAAAGCTTGTATATAGCAAGTAAAGGTGAACAAAAGTCAACTGTCTTCAAAGGAAAGGTTTTGGATTCTCTCTGCTCCGTGACAATTTCTCAAGCTTAGTCTTTAGCTTATTGCCGAGCACACTCCCTGCTTGAGATAATCATTTTATTACAAGAAGTCCATAGTTCTTGTCTTTTCTTTTGAAATACGATGGCACATTGATTGTTAGAATCATACATTAGGTTTTGACTGAGCTCCACCTGACTGCCTTCCCCCATTAATTTATTATCTGGGGTTGTAAAGGGGAAGGAGGTGGGATGTATTTCGCATTAGATTATAGTTCTGATGTAATCACTACAGTCAGAATGATCATTTCCCATCTTGGTAAATCTTTTGCCCATCTATTGTGAATGGTACACACTTATCTACAGGAAGGTGATATAAACTAGATCATTGGACTTGCCATTTTAGCTAAGCAGCAGATCTATATAGAGGATATTGTCGTGCAGGTACATTTGAATGAAATTGGCAAATACATCTCTTAGCGAAAAGTGGCTAACCTAAAGTTCCAAGTGCATTATGAAAGGAAATGTCAAATTACATATCAGTAATAGTCAGGTGGATGTTAGAATGTGAAAGTAACATTACTTTCTATTCTCTGTCATCTTCCTTATTTCCTTGCCTGTCATTATGATCTGATAACTAGATTCAAATATACGATATAAAGGTTCGATCATCCAAGCACAAAAGGAACAAAGTAGCAAGCAATTATTTTTGCTGTCATGGGGTTTTTATTTCTAATATTCTTTTTCTAGCGTCTAGTTATACTTTCTTTTTTCTTTACTGTGTTCAGTGTTCACAGATGTCATAACTTTGTAGACCATTGCCTAGCAAAGGTTGCTTTTGTTTCTTTGGGTTGCCTGGATTGAAGGTTTTTGGAGGTCTATTGGGTGTTGTAAATCTCCCAATTCATAGAGTTTAAAGCATAATGTTTTTCTTCAGCAAAGAAAAGCAAGGTTCTGTAAGTAATATGCAGTGCAGTCCAGTGCGCTGTTTTCACCTCAACTGGGTATGATTAGAGCATGCACTGATGGTTTTGTAGTACTAGTTCTGGATTGTCATGATATTCTGAATGGGAAAAGCAATAGGTTGTCAACTCATTTCTCATCATGATGTCTGGTAGACTTTTGGTAGCTCAAAAATGATTACGACCAACTTATTAAGAACCGATCATCAATGTCATAAAACTTTATATTTCGATCCTATGGAAATTTTAAATGGACTTGTTTGAAAAGGCATTTGAAATGATATCAGGTTTTGAAGTGGGACTGAGGTTGAAGAGAATAGAATCAGAGGCGATTTGGAGATAACTAGAGTGATGTTTCTAGTCTTGGAGAATGACATCCTCCCAAAATCTTGAAATAGGTGTCAAGTTTTGCATTCTTGGTTCTAAACTCATCAAGTTGATAAAAGAAATTGTTATCTAAATACAGATAGAGAAAGAAGGCTATTAGGCCTGAGAGTTGGTTCAAGTTCGTTTGAGCAAGCAAAACAGTAAAGTGGTATCATTCAATACAGACAATGGGTAAAGAGAAGAACATGTTTCAATTATCTGACACTCACAATAGTTACAGAAGTGAGTGAGTGGTAAATACATTGGAAGGTTGATTTCAATAACTTTGAACTTTAAAAGAGGGGATGTTTTAAGAAATATTCTTTTGATGGATAGTGGAAGTGCAGAAATCTAGAAAATCATATGATATAAGAAATAAATGATTATAATTATGAAATGGTGTTTGTTTAGAGTTTACCCAGAAAGAAACTGAAAACAATTGAATCGACACAGTCACAGTTAGTTCAGAAACAGAAGAAAAGAAGAGAGTGAATTTAAGTATGAAATTGGGAAATTCTGACAAGTGATTTAAATTGAGGGGTGGGACCCACACACAGTGAGAGGGTGCAGTCCACAGCTGGAATGGAAAGATCCTTTCTCCTTTCTACTTCCCTTAATAACCACATTCAACTAAGCTTCTACTACTTGGAGACTTGGAGTAGGAGGCCCTAATTCTACTCTTGCACTTTTTTTTTTTTTCTTAATTTTATTTTGGTCCCTAAACAGGATTTGGTTGGTAATTTAAAAACATGAATTTGAAAAGGTTAGATTTATTAGGAAGCAATTTTTCATGGTAGATTGAAATTTTGAGAACATTGAAAACTTGTAAATGTTATTTTTAAAATTTTCGGTTTTTCGCTTTTTGGATGATAAGATCTAGATTCAACTCCAATAGTAATTTTAGGAATAAACCCAATGAACAACAAATTATTGAACTTGTTTGAATTAGTGAATCTAAAAATAAATAAAAATAAAATGTGGGTAAGGTACCAAATAGATCCTTACTTTTTAGAGTTTTATGTCTATTTAATATCGATATTTAAAAATATTTCAATACACTTCAAAATTTTGAATTTTGCGATTAATAGATTCTTGTTGTTAAATTCTATTAGTGCAATACTTATATGATAAGCTAACTATATTACCGATTCTAGGTAATTTAGGGTAGATTTAGGCATTTTGCAAGTGGGTAAATAATGTGTCGGGGTGATTTTGCTAGTTGATTATTCTAATCTGTCACATATTTCTAAAATAACATATTCAATGTGTTACGTAAGTTGTATTTAACGGATGAAATTTACAACACACATCTACTAGATACAAATCAAAAGTTCAAGTACACATTAGAAACTAAATAAACATGATCTTGAAAATTTAGAGACCAAATTTGTAATGAAGCCTAGAGTTCATTCCATTCAAATTCTTAAACTTTTAAAATATAACCCTCTTAATTTTTTGCCTCATACAATATCACCTCAATTAGTCTGTATAAATTGAACACATACCTAAACAAGTCAATACAAATATTCAAAGTCACATCATCAACGTTATATTCTTTTAAAAATAAAATTGAAAAAAAAAAAAGCATTTAAAAAATGATAAGGAAAACGAAATTAAAAACCTGCAGCTTTATAAAAGGGAAATGCATTTTTTTGTTGAAAAGTTGTGGTGATGGGAGAGTGCAAAAATTCGAGAGACAATGAGACATACTATTAGTAGCCTCTCTGTCTCTGTTGAATACACACAGAAACACAGAGCTGGCTCCCATTTCTGCTCTCACTTTGACCATATCTCAACAACAATTTAAACTCTTTTTTTTTAAAAAAAAAAAAAAAAAATGAAAATCCTATGGAGGGAAAAGAGAAAATTGAAACTTCAAAAAGTAAAAGAGCAGCTACAAAAGTAAAAAGTGTTTGTAATTAAAATTTTCACTATACAAAAACAGTCCTTATTCTGAATCTCAACCTCAAAAAAAAAAAAAAAAAAAAAAAAAACACTTTTCTTTTTTCTTACCTTGAATCTATTTGAATCTGTCTCAACATCTCGTAGATTGAGCCTCTAAAAAGAGAAGAAAAGAAAGCAACGTCTCGACACTAATTTTTAAATCTGGATTTCTTTAATGCTTCCATCTTTGCTTGCATTTGCATGAACCAAATTCAGTCTCTCTGTGTAGGTTTTATTTATTTAAGTTTTAAGGCTATTGCTTTGCTTCTTCCAACTTAATGAACACTGCTGCCCCTTTGCTTCCCTAACAAAAAAAAACCAGACTTTTCGTACATTAAAGCAACGTTCTTTAATTGCTGGCTGCAAAGAGTGAAGAACTCCTATGCTTTGCTTGCCCATCTCTCTCCTCTATCATTCGTCCAACCACACCCCAATACAGAAATCAAACTAAAACTTTAAACTTTCTTTCGTTAGTTAATGCCTTGAAAACTGGTATTTCATTCAGACAATTTGGAAGTAGAAACTAAATGCTTGGTTGGAATTGTTTTATATGTTCTCTTTTGCCTTCAAAATAGGAATATTATTTAGAGACTTCTCCACCATTGTTTGTTATTTGTTGGTGTGAGAATTTGGTCAAATACACTCCCATGCTTTAAGTGAGTGCTTAGGTTAAGTTAGTGTTGAGCAAAATTAAAGTGGAATGGTTAGGTTCCACTATTTATAGAGTTTCTCGTCATCGCTTGATAGATTTATATCTAATATAGTGATAGGGATTTCATTAATGGTAGATGTGCCCTTGACTTGGCTAGGATCGAGTTCCCTAAGTTGGATGATTCAATGGCTTCTAAGTTTCCTCCTGATAGTCAGTTCAGAATGTCTCGTTGCCCACATGTTTCGACACATTGGAGTAATAGGACCCATGAAATAAATTAAGAATAAAATCATGAATGTGAGAAGTAGCTACTATACTAATATATACTAGAAAATTTTACATGTTGCTCCCACTCATTGCATTTTTTTTTTAAAGACTCATAGCATTTAAAACTATTTAGAATTGGAATAAAATTAAGACATTTGATAATTACTAGAATATCCCTTTTTTCAAAACATAATTATTAGGAATTAGGATATTCTTATTTTTACGTGAATTAAATGGGACAGTGAGATAAAAGCAATGTATCAAATTTCCGTCGACATTTTCGTCCAGTTTCCGTTTTTTTTTTTTTTACCACAAAAATTATTTTTAATTATTTATTTTAATTTTACATTTTTATTATTTTATTATTTTTACCACCTATAAATACCCCCACTTCATCTCAATTTCTTCACACCTCAATTTTTCAAACTCTCTCCCAAACTCTCCCAATTCTCTCAAATTCTCTCAATTTTTCCAAATTCTCTTAAATCTCCTAATTCTCCCAAATTATCTCACTTGTCTCAATTACTAATTTCTTTCTTAGGTTAAGAAGTTTAATTTTAAAAGGTTACATCTTTCTTTACATATTAGTTTATTAGTGTTATTTTTTTACTTTATTAGTGTTATTTTCTTTACATATTACTTTATCAATTATTTAATGTCCACGATCATCTTTTTGGTATTAGTCATTGTAAAATTTTATATTCATAAATCCAAAGTTATTTTTCATCTATCAATATTTCATATCTATTTTAATTTTCAAATTAAAGTCTCATTTAATAATTTACAAATCTTTCTGCACGTATCGACATTTTAATCAACATTTTCATCCAAATATTGTTCTACTTTTTAGATATGATGATAAAAAATTGTCAATTATATCCTAATTAAGCCACAAACAAAGTTTCATGGACTAATTCAAACAATTTCCATCAATTTCCACGATTTCCGTAAATCTTCCCGGAATTTCCATCGACATTTCCATCGACATCGATATTTCCATAAAATCAGGACCTCGACATTTCCATCGACATCGACATTTGAGGGTGGAAAAACTATAATCTTCTTTTTTTCTTTTTGGAAAACTGAAACGTAACTTTGTCCTTCACGCGTAGATAGTAAATACAATGGAGAGGAAAAAAAAGAAAAAGAAAAGTGAAATAGGTGACTTTCTTTTTGTCGAGATGTATAATTATATGAACTTTCCTTTACTCAAAATAGTTATATTCTTCCTTTTCTGCTGCTGTATTTTTTATCTGTCTATTTATTTATTATATATATATATATTTTTATAAAGTGCTGTATTTTTATTTTGTATATTCTATATTCTACTTGCATTGCATTAAACCAAAGTCAAAAAGCTTACCTATTTAAATATAAAAAGAATTAGACCACCTATGAGCTACCAAATGGGTGACCTTTTTTTTTTCTTCCAGCTGACAAATATAAGAGGTGACTTCTTTTCTTTTCTTTGTTTATTATTTATTTTTTTTCCTTTTTTTTTTCTTTTTGTTTCTTTTTTTCTATTTGAATTTTGAGGATATTTTACCTTTTGTTTTGCTTTGGATCTTGTTGAGATTAGATGGGGTGCTGTAAAAATAGTAGCCCTTCAAATTCCTGTTTTTCTTTTCCACCACATGATGAAAAGTATTTAAATTTCATGTTGATGGAATCTCCGAGAGCTTAGGATCCGTTTGGAATACATTTTAGTTTGAGTGTTTTCAAATAATAATGCATTTTCTTTTAAACATTTTGTATAAAAATTGTTTAGAATTTAAACACTCATATGTTTGGTTACATTCTCTCATAAGTGTTTTTATACACATGTTATCATATACTTAAAAACTCTTTTTTAAAAAAATTTACTTTCAAGTGTTTCTCATTTATTTTTCAATCTCATTTTTTAATAAATCATTTTTAGTGGCTGCCAAACACTATAATTTTTTTTTTCAAAATTAAATACTTGAAAAATTAAACCAAACACACCCTAATTACTGCAAGCTTTAGCTAAAATTAGTTAAGTTTTTGTTATAAAAATGGCATTGAATTTGATTATACAACTGTAACTCATTATTACCAAACTTGATCCCACGTATTTATATTAATTGTAAATGCTTTGTGAAGTGTACTACAAAAACAAAAGTAAATGTCTTGGAATAATATAATTTCAATAGTAGTATATGGAAAGATAAATATACACTATTATATAACCAAGTATTGTTCTTGAATATAATTTATTTACGATTTGCATTTTTTCTTTAGGTTATACTAGAATTCAATGTTTAAGCCAAAAGAAGTGTTTAGCTCAATTGACATAAAATATGTGTCTTTCGGATTCCCATCATATTTGTTGAATTTTATATATATAAAAAAAAAGAATTCAAGGTTTTATTCAAGAACGTTTTTTTTTTCTTCCTTGTATTCTTCCCTTTTTATTCAAGAACGTTAAGTAATATATTTATTCATGTTATAGGCAATTTTGGACCACATAAGGAGCTGACGAGGACAAACGGGCAGAGGTAGGACCAAAAGACCGACCCAGAGGAAGACCGGGCCAAAGGGTCGGGCCAACGTGGCCCGACCCATATGGTCGGCCTCGGCAAAAGGCCGAGGCCGACCATTCGGCCCGGTTGCGCGGGTCGAGTCCGTTCGATGCCGTTTGGTCCCCACCGCCTTTGGCCGCCTTGGTTTCGCCTGGTTTGACCTAAAACACCTCCGAATCCCTAAAAAACCTAGGAGGATGAGCAGTTATTTATATCCCTCTTCGCCACTGAAGAGGGGATCCCGAATTCTATCCCTAAACTCTACTCTCTATTCTCTGCTTTTTCCTCTTGCTCTTACTTTTCCACACCCTACCGTTCTGTGTGCTGACTTAAGCATCGGAGCCGGTGTGGCGAGCACCACACCAGTGTCCAGGTTACTGTCTTGCAGGCCACGTCTTCCCCCCTCATCTACAAATTTACCGTTGGTGGCACGTGAAGGTCAGATGAGTTCCTCTGGCCAAAATCGACCATCAACAATTCAATTGAACCATATTTAAGTTAACAGTTAATACTTCATTCAATAACCATTTGGCTTTTTTTTAAAGGAAAAAAATTAAGCTTATAAGTATTATTACTAATTAACATTGACGTGTTTCTTTGTTTTGTTATCTACGGTCTAAAAGTGTTTTTCAAAATTTCAACACAATTTTAAAAACTAAAAAAATAAAGTAGTTTTTAATAACTTGTTTATGTGGTTAAAAGTATTATAATTTCACTTTTAAAGAAAATTAGAAATACTTTCAAGTGGAAAGATTTAATTTATGTTTTTTTAGTTCAACAAATGTGTATGAAGATATCAAACCATCCACTTTTATTGTTATATTATCATAAATGTGAGATTGAGAAAAACAATTTATAATTCTCTCCATTATATTATTATAATGTAAAAGAAAAATAACCTAAACATAATTAAATTGATTAAGAAATTACATTCTACTTTTAACATAAAAAACAATCGAAAAGGAAAATTGAATCCACCGAGAATATTGGTAAAAGTCTAGCATGCATGCGAATGCCAGCTCATTTCTGAATTATTTTTTTCAAGTGTGATTTCTGATTAACAAGTTTATAATTTTTTATTTTTTTCAATTTTCAAAAAGAGATTTTGTTAATTGGGTTGGGGAGTGGAGAAACTGTGAAAGCTGAATTCTTTTTACTTTTTCAAATTTGTTTTTATTTTTGTTTTTTTGTGTTTCATTTTCACATTGTATCGAAGCGTGTGTGAGTGCTTCTTCCCTGCCCACTTTCACTTTCATTCCCCCTCTCACAATTAATAATTCCCATATTATTACGTATCATTCATTAATTATGATAAAAAAAAAAAAATCCCAAACTTTGCATACTTTCATCAGAGGACTCAGATTTCAGAGATCACAAACTCTCAAATACACCTGCTCGTAGAAGATCACCAATTCAGTGGGGACCACCCACCATCTGCCCCAATCACATACATCTGTCACGTGCCCTCTCTCTATATTTGACAATCGGCGGAGAACCACGAACCTTTTGATCATCATTAGAAAATTTATGCTAGTTGAGCTATGCTCATGTTGGGGTTGGGTCACATGCCCTCTAATGATTGTCCATGGTTGAAAATTTTATAATCCTATCATAACACCATACTCTCTTTGTTCACAGTATAACTATACATTTATAAATATATCTTTGATGTTGGTGGATCCCCCATCATTTTTCAAAAGATGACGGCATAGCAAACAATAAATGATAGAATTATTTATATTACTTTAGTACTAAAAAATTTTCCATTAGAAAACACCTAACAAATGTATGCTAAATGGAAAGAGTGCGTATTGGCAGCAGTAGCTAGAAATTGTTGGTACTACTCACTCACACTCTTTCCATTTAGCCTTTGACACGTCATTAATGATATACCATTTTATTATGTGGGTTCCAAATCATTCTTAAATGTTTGACCATGAGATCATATGTTTGAATCCCCCACTTTTTTTGTTTGTTTGTTTGTTTTTTTTTTTTTTTTGGTAAACAATGGTTAATAAGAGTCATAAACAATTTGAACATAACTCAACTAAGGTATTATACCATCGACTAAAAGATTACATATATTAATTCCCACTCCAACGTATCGTTGAACTAAAAAAAAAAAGTTTAAAAATGCCATTTTGGTTTATATAGTCTAGAATTTGTTATATTTTAGCCTATGTACTTTCAAATGTTTAAATAAAATCTTCAAAATTAAAAGTTCAAAGACATATCAAACATTTTTTAATTTTAGAGACTTATTAGATACAAAATTGAAAGTTCAAAAACCTATTAAACATTTTTAAAAGTTAAGAGACCTAATTCATACAACTCAAACATCAAACTTGTAATAAACCCTTAACTTCAAAGTTAATTGATCGTATATGGACCAAAATAATATTTTAATTAAAAAATTAGGAGACATACATATTTTTTTTAGGAAAATTGCAGTGGGTGGCAAATTGGACCAAATTAATAGCAAATATAACATCATATAAAAAAAATGCAAATATAACAAAATCTATCCGAGTCTATCTGATAGGTTTCGATTATAAGAGTTTATTTTTTATTTTGCAAAGGGAGACCATACACATTTGAAGTCTACATTCAATCACTATTAGGGCAGTCAGCCAGTCACATTGTGTATAGTTGAAAATTTGAATACTTTTTGGTGCGCCTTTGAGCACCGGATACAAACGCATAGCCGCAGCTCCCAAAACCTACCAATAAAAACTCCTTCTCTCCTTCACTCTCTCTCCCCTTCACTCTCCATAAGATAGAGAGAGAAAGAGAAACCGCAGCTTACAGGGCTACAGCCATGCCTGAGGATTGGTCTTCTTCGCCTCTTTCCCCTGTTTTCTTCATTTTCATCTCTTACACCCTACAATGAACCATAATCTCAGCCTCTTCTTCTCAGAAGAAGATGGTACCCCCGTATTCGCTTGATGCTCTGTACTGCTCAGAGGAGCACTGGGAGGAGGAGGAAGAAGAAGGAAGTGGTTTTGACGAACAACATTACACTAACTCAACGAGTGAATCGAATTGTGCGATTGTGGCAGAGCAGGACCTGTTTTGGGAAAACGAAGAACTAATTTCTCTTCTCTCGAGAGAGAAGCCTAATGAACTCTTTAAAAACATTCAGACCGACCCTTCTCTTGCTGCCGCCCGACGAGGCGCCGTCGAGTGGATGCTGAAGGTCAATGCCCATTACTCTTTCTCTGCTCTCACGGCCGTTCTCGCCGTCGATTACTTCGACCGGTTTTTGTCCTGTTTTCATTTTCAAAGAGACAAGCCATGGATGGCTCAGCTTGCTGCTGTTGCTTGTATCTCTCTTGCTGCCAAAGTGGAGGAGACCCAAGTGCCTCTTTTGTTGGACCTACAAGTATGTTTCGAGAAATCTTGATAACCCATCTGACAAATGGTCGGATTGGGATATATTCATGATTCATCCCACGAGTTCAACAATTAATCATTAATCTCTCTTGGGTTTTGACTTGTGTAGGTGGAAGACAGTAGATATCTGTTCGAAGCTAAGACAATTAAGAAGATGGAGCTTCTTGTGCTCTCTACGCTTCAATGGCGGATGAATCCTGTTACCCCATTTTCGTTTGTGGATTATATCTCAAGAAGGCTTGGATTCAAGGACCATTTCTGCTGGGAAATTCTTTGGCGGTGTGAACGAGCTATTCTCTCTGTTATTTTAGGTAAACAAATCTAGATAGAACCCCATTTCCCTTTACTGATGAGTTCTTTTGAAACTCTTTACTGATGAGTTGTGTTCCTTTAACCAAAAACACGCATAAAAGTAGCAATATCACTATCTTTTTTAATCACTCATTTCGTTTTGGTGTTTTTTTGACTTGCAGAGTCAGATTTCATGTCCTTTCTTCCTTCTGTAATGGCCACCGCCACAATGCTGCACGTTTTCAAAGCTATGGAGCCCCACCTCGGCGTTGAATACGATTCCCAGCTTCTTAACATCCTTGGAATCGACAAGGTTCATATTTACCATTCTCATTTCGACCCAAATCGCCGAATCCAACAAATCGACATTTCGAATAAGTTAATAACCAAGTTCTTGAATTGTTTCAAAACAGGGGAATGTGGAGGAATGCTGTAAACTGATCTCGGATGCATCGAGAAGAAACGGCAACCAATTTAAGAAACGCAAATTCGGGTCGATTCCAGGCAGCCCGAACGGCGTCATTGACGTGTCATTCAGCTCCGATAGCTCGAACGACTCATGGTCGGTGGCCTCGTCGGTTTCATCCTCGCCGGAGCCATTAACGAAGAAGAACAGATCAATGGATCAGCCTCTGGAAATGGCGAACCATTCAACAGCTACAAATTTCCTGGACGTTCCTCGCTAGATCCCTTTTTCTTTTTCCTTCCCGCAATCCTTGTATGTTGAATAAGTATTAAGATGAATATTTTCTTGAATTCTGCAAGTTAAATTGCCTAACCATCTCTGCAGTTTATGCCCAATGTTGTTCTTGGGTATAATCACTGTCCATTAATTGCGAATGAATGGGCAATCGGAAGTTAAAAAAAACGCAGAGATGGCTGGCATTTTATCCGGATGCAATGGACATGAGAATATATAAGAATGAAGAAGAGCAGTTTCAGTGCTTCAATTACGTGTTTCATTTTACATATGGGTATGATGAATCTTTCAATTTGAGCTATGAAAAATGGAATTTTGAGTAATGGGGTTAGCTGAAAACGAATGAAAAGAATATATAATTGAAGGAAGAAGAAGAAGAGAGTTGCTTTTTGTTTGCATGTGAACAGGGGGAAGAGGAAGAAGATTTTGTCGGCCACTTAAGCATTGAGATTTGGAAGAAATGATTTGGGGTTTGACCTTGAAAATTTGGTAATGGCAATCTTGTGTTTGAAAAATTGCCTCAATGACTTGGGACCATTGAAACTTTCGTTGCTCACCCACCTCGCCCTTTGCCAGTTTTGCTTCTTAAATCGCACCTACCATTTGGACAGAATGGTCCCCTGTGTTGTTCTGTTTTCCTAAAAGTACTCAAAATTTTGATTGTTGTTTTGAAGATCGGGAAATGGAAGATGGCTGTGGAGATCCATCTCAATCAAGCCAAGTTAAAAAAAAAAAAAAAAAAAAGAGGTTGGATTTGTGTAATAAAGCCGAGAAGCTACGAGAAAAATTATTCAAAGAGGTTACTACAATGTAATCAAACTGTGACGACTTTCTCGAATAATTTCTGATTACAAGGTGGTGAGACAACTGTGGTTTGAAAATGAATATCAAAACAGTGGGGAGTGACGGAGTGTGCGACAAGTGGAGATGGATTAGTATCCCTCTCAACAGGGGAAGAGTTAATGATGGGTAGTGGCATTTATTCACAAATTTCCATGACCAACTAACTTCGTTTTTAATTCAATGCTCGTTCCAATTATTTTTATATGTGCAAGTTATAGATCATCCATCTTTATTTTCGTTATTCATATTACTTGAAGATTGATTTAAGATACAAATGTTAGTATGTGTTTGAGATGGAAAAAGCATTTTTAAATGAAGCACTCCTACAAAAATCAATTAAATGTTCTTACTTTGACATGTTTTTAAAATTTCTTAAAATTACTTTTGACAATTGAAAACTTTAAAAAGCACTTTTAATAATGTTTAAAAGTTTAACAAAAACTCTCCATTTTAAAAGAAAAGCACTTAAAGATCATAAATATGCTGATTTTGATTTTTGAGCTTTCAAATCTTTATAGATCATCCATCTTTATTCTTGTGTAGTAGCATATCGGTTGAAGACTGATTTATAAGTCTTATTCCAATTTAATAACTTTCTTAGTATCTTATTTAGAAGATTCTCAGTCGTTGTCATTAAGTTTTAAATAAATAGTTAGAAGAAATTTGATAAAGACACATCTTATGATTAATTTATTTGATTAATAGATATCCAAGTATCTAACGTCATGTATAATAAGTTAGGACGTACTTTGAGTTTTTGTTAAATGATTAATGAAAATTTAATAGTAAATAGTAAAATATATATATATTTTACTAAAAGTTGGAGTAAAATGGATCCTTTGAAAGTTGAAGTTTGTTTGTTTGATTGTTTTTTTCCCTTTCTTTTTAGTTCAACAATATATGAGATTAGAAAGATTTAGGTCTCGTTTGATATCCATTTGATTTTCGGTTTTTGGTTTTTGAAAATTAAGCTTATAAACACTATTTTCACCTCCAAATTCCTTTGTTTTGTTATCTACCATCTTCTATTGTTTTCGAAAATCAAGTCAAGTTTTGAAAACTAAAAACAGTAGTTTTAAAAAATGGGTTTTTGTCTTTGAAGTTTGGCTAGGAATTCAAATGTGTTATTAACAAAGATGAAAACCATTGAATGAAAACAAGCATAAATTTTAAAAACCAAATGGTTATCAGACGCGGTATAGGTCGACAAAAGTTGAAGGATCAAAACAAGATATTTAATTATCTAGAAACTAAAATGAAATAAGTAACAACAAAAATAAGAATTACCTAATCAAATTTACTATAACCTATCAATTTCCGTCAATTAGATAATTGATTAACACAGTGTTAATATTGGAGGTTATAAATTCAAATTCTTCCAATGTCGTTTTCTTCCTAATTCATAGAATAATATACATGTAAAAAATTATGAAGCCTCATGAATCCAAATGAATATAAATTCAACCTTTTACTTTTCTGACAAAGAATTTAAATTTTAATCTGCAAAGTAAATAATATGTGAAGAAGAATTTATAATGAAAGTAGGTTTGTCCATATGACAAGATTCATAAATGTTATAGGTTTTATTTTGAATGGAGAGTTGATGACAGAACACAAAAAGACAGCCACAAGAAGGCTTGCATGTGCTTTTCTACCACTTTAAATTAAAGGGAATGATGAACTTCAAGAAGCTTTCACTTTAAACTAACACTGCTCACTCTTTTTAATTATTATTTTTTTTTCTTCAATTTCTCACCCGCGATTATCGGGACTATACATTATATTAATTTATTCAATCTTCCCACTTATTATAAATTTGGTTTGGTAACGGGAAGTTTAGAAAAAAAATCATCGTGATGCATGAAATTGAACTTCATTTTCTCCTCATGATTTAAACATTTTGAAATTTTTGGTTATGATTGTCTTATATTAGTGAGTATCGTAGGAGGATAATCAAATTTTTTTTTTGGTTAAAATTCATTTTTGGTCTCTAAACTTTTATGAAAGTAACAATTTAGTTCCTGAACTTTGATTTGTAACGATTTAGTCCCTGTATTTTCAATTTTGTAACAATTTAGTCTCTATACTTTCAATTTTGTTATAATTTAGTCTCTGAACTTTAATAAGTAACAATTTAGTCACTGTACTTTCATATTTGTAACGATTTAGTCCCTATTGTGAAAAATCAATGTAAATATTTAATGAAATTTCTTACCTAGATAGATTAATAAACTAATTTGGGACCCAATATGTTAATAAGCTACAAAGTTTAGTTATTAAATAATAAAAATCGACATTTAATTTTGATAATTTTTTTTCAACAAGGATTAAACTGTTATAAATTTGAAAGTATAGGGACTAAATTGTTACAAATTTGAAAGTACAGAGACTAAAATGTTACTTATTAAAGTCCAGAGACTAAATTGTTACAAAATTAAAAGTACAAGGACTAAATCGTTGCAAATCGAAGTTCAGGGACCAAATTGTTATTTTCATGAAAGTTTAGGAACCAAAAGTGATTTTTAACCAATTTTTTTTCTAGTCTTAATATATATATATATATATATATATATAACGGGAGGACTACAAAATTATTATTTATTAATTTTGAGTAAAAATTGAATAAATAACAAATGATTACTATACATGAATTGAGTTGCTTTTTCTAAAAGATAAAAGAGTGAGAGAGAGTGAGAAACAATAATTGAATAAGAGAAAATTTAAATGGGAAGGGATATTCTTAGATTTTTTGTTTTAAAAAAAGTATTTAAATTTGAGTCAATGCAGGGAAAAAAGGGGAAAAAGAAAGAAGAAAAGGTAAGATAAGAAGAATAGTGTATAAGGCAATAGTGACAAAAAAAAAAAAAAAAATAGAAAAAATTGAAAAGAAATGAAGGAAATAATAATAATAAAAAAAAGATCCATAAAAAGGGGAAAAAAGAAGAATAGAAGAGAGAAAGTTGAGAGGGGAGAATGTAGAAAATGGATGAGGACAACATGTTTCAAATTTGTTTGAGATGTCTTTTGGGTTTGCTTTGAATAATTGAAGTGGGAATTTCAACTAAAAAAGGAAACAAAAACACAAAGGGAGAGATAAAGATATACAAATGTTTGGCCCCAAAGAGAGCCTAGAAACACACACATTCATCACTCATCACTCTCTACTTTCATATATATTTATAGTCAATCCTTCTTTACCTCATTTAATCTAAGCACCTTCTTTTTTTTTTTTAGTATTATCATTAATGATGTAGTCTTTGTATCTTAAGCTAGTGTTTTAGATCATGTTTTCATAAGGTCAAAGAAACGAATATATAGTTAAGTGTATTTGAGTTTGAATTATGAAAATTTCATCCTTCCATTCATTTCTCCTTATCCTATGCTTGAGTTGTTTTATGATGTAAGTTTTGAGGGAAAAAAAACATTAAGAACTTTTTTTTAAATTTTTTTTTTTGGTTAAATTTGAAGTTTATTAGTTTATGAAATTTTAGTGTCGTGTCTTTTTGGTCATTGAACTTTACAAAATGTCTAATAGGTCTCCGAACTTTTAATTTTGTGTCTAATTAGTCTCTGAACTTTAAAAATATCTAATAAGTCCATGGATTTTCAATTTTGTGTCTAATAGGTTTTTGAAATATTCAAAATTATAAAAAATCAACTGTTCTATTAGGTATAAAATTGATTTTTTTTTTTGTCTACTATGATTCTAAACTTTCAATTTTATGAATAGTAGATATGTGAATTGTAGAAAATTTCGAATAGGTCAATGACCTATTAAACATATACAATTGAAAGGTCAGCAGAGATCTATTGAATACAAAATTAAAATTTTAGAAATCTATTAGACACTTTTTAAAACTTAAGAACCAAATAAACACAAACATGGACCAAATAGATGCAAACCTAGGTTTAGAGGATCAAAATCTTATAAGATTAAAGTGATTTTTATAAAAAATGTATGCAAATATCTTTGCTTTGAAATAACTAAAAAGAAGGGGAAAGATATTCACCTCTTCTTTCAATGCAGGTTCTTTTTAGTTTTTTTCTTTTTTTTTTTTTAAAATTTGAAACTACGATAAAAACCACTCGTGTTCTAATATTTCATTTATTGATTAACAATTATTTTGAAATATATCTCAGACATATAAGTGAGTATTGATGGCCTATTCAATACTTAGAGTGAAACTCCAAGTACAATTATAACAAATGTTGATGCCAAAATTTGGCCAAGCAATCCACCTGCCCTTCACGTGACACCAACAATGAATTTGTAGAAGCTGGGGAAGACGTGACCTGCAAGACCAGCAAGAATCGCTGGACACCGGTGTGGTGTAGGCCACACCACCTCTGATGCCTAAGTCAGGAAACTCAGCAGCTAGAAAATAGAGAAAGAAGTCAAGAATCGAGTTTTCGGTCCCCTTCTTCGATGGCGAAGAGGGGTATAAATACCTGCTCGGACTCCTAGGGTTTGGAGGCGTTCTGGGACGAAGCAGGCTGGACCGAGGCAGCTGGAAGCGGTAGGGGCCGAGCGGAGGCAAACGGACTCGGCCCGCGCAAACGGGCCGAGTGGTCGGCCTCGACCTTGGGCCGAGGCCGACCATAATGCTCGGCCTCGGCCCAAGGCCTCGGCCGACCGTACGGGTCGGGCCACGTTGGCCCGGCCCGTCGGTATGGTCTTCCTCTGGGTCCCTTTCCTGGTCCTATCTCCTCCCGGTTGTCCTGTCAGCTCCTCGTACGCTGTGGTGGTCCAAAATTACCTATAACAACAAATATAAATTTTGATTATATAATTTTCATAAATAGTAATGGTCATAATTATTCCATAGAAAGATATCAATTAATAATTATTAAAAAATAATAAATATACTTTCGATAAAATATTAATTAAAACATGAAAGTATCCATGTCTCCTCTTATGGTTGTCAATTCAAATTTCATTATGTTCCTTCCTAAGGCAATAGGGTAAAAAAGAACGAAAGAAGAAAAAGTCAAAAAGTGTGTTATTACGTCAATACGAGCATAGCTCAACTAGTATAAAGCTGTACTAATGATCGATAGGTCTATGATTCGAATTCCCCACCTCAATATGCTGTAAAAAAAAAAAAAAAAAAAAGTGTGTTATTACAAATTTTCTTTTTTGAGAAGTGTATTATTACAATTTGATAATATAGTTGAAAGCAAAATTTGGTAGGTTAAAGCCAAAATGAATAATATGTTATAATATATATTATTTTTGACAACGATAAATGATCATATTATCTTGAATGCTGGGGCAGTGGGCTTCACATAATGTGGGCCAGGCCCACGTAGATTTATGATTGGAAAAAAGAGAGGAAGCAGTAGAATTTTTCCTTGCACGAATGGGCAAAATTAAACACTAACCGCGGGCGTTGCATGATTGCAATAATAAAGACTCACCTAGTTAAAACATATACTAAGCTCAACTGGCATAATTAGTTGCATGGTGATGGTGGGGTAGAAATTTGAGCATGTGGGTGAGGCAAATTAAATGGAGGCAATTTGTTGAATGTTGTTAGTAGTTGTAGGGCTCAAAACAATAGTTTCTCCCAAGGCTTAGAAAGGGACAATTCAACACAATAGGCTCTTGGATTTGGATTTGGTTTTGGTTTTGGTTGGTGCTCTCAACTGTCCCCATTTCATTTAACTTATCTATTTGTTCTTTGCCAGCCTATGCTTGGCTCTATTCTACCCTTTCTCTTTCGCCTTCATATCATTTTCAGTGCCACATCCCAATCCTTCTCTTTCTAATTGTCTTGCCTTACCATTGCCATTCAAAATTAACATTGTTGGTCACAATTCAAAATTTCTCATTCTCAAATTTCTAAGCGCGCTCTCTTTTTTTTTCTAAATTAACATTGTTTTTTGACCTCATCTGACATCTGGATCAATTGATGAGCATGACATGTTTGTTCCAGACCTCTTAGTCATCAGTAATCTATCTCTAGACTTCTAGATGAGCACGACCTGGACCTCTAGGTCATAAACCTCCTAATGAGCATGACATGTTCATCTGAAAATTCGAATGGAACCTTTGTTAATTTTCTCTAAATGTTATCAATATCGATAACATCCCTTTTTTTGAATGATTGGGCATGCAACCAATACCAAAAGGTAGAGGCATGATGGTTTAAGTGTTTGTTGATTGAACGGACTAAACAATAGCTAAAATCCACTCCTTTGCTATCATTATCAGCCAATTAATACAATTTCCTCCTCTCTTTCGTTGATGTTGAATTCAACGCAAAAACAAGAATTCCTATCAAAATTTTCGATCCACATCCTAGGAGCAAGCCAAAACAGACCCACAATGTTCGGCTCAGAATTGCGAGCCCAATAGGCCCAAAATCATTTCTCAAAAACGTCTTTGTTAGTCCAGGTACATCCAAAAGTTGGCCTATCAATCATTTTTTTTTTTTTTTTAAATTGCATCTAGTAAAAAAATAAACATGTTTATTTTTCTTTAATAAATCTTACGTACAAGACAGATTTATCAATATTTATCCGTATGATCAAAGTTGCATAACTAAATAGCTATTTAAATGCGAGTTTGGATTTGGTACAAAATTTCTTCATCCTATCATTATTTTAAAATTTTAGTTGTTAAAGTATATTAAATCACAAAATGCAGAGTAAACTGAAACAGAGAATAAGCCTTGAAAAGACAAACTTGAATGTTACATAGTTTGTTCTACTTCGATTCAGTCGTCGTTCCTGCCTTTCCCCTTACCAAAAATTGCTTCTTTGGCAGAACAAAGGGTGTTCGCCACAGCGGCGGCCGCACTGCTCAAAACTCCACGGCTTTCTCCGCCGTCGCGTTGCTTTCGAGTTAGATGAACCACCGTCGTCTTTTCGTTGGTGGGGTCCTGGCTCTGCCCCGGCGGTGAACGCTGATCGATCGTGTCAACCTTCGTTTCAATGGCTCCTTCTTCATTTACCTTCATTCATCACAAGAAACAACAAAACGCAATCAGAAGAACCATGATGGGTAGAGATCGAAGAAGTGGAATAACGTCTAATACTACCTGCGATTGATGCATGCTGTAGACCTTCAAAGAAGATTCAAACGCTTTACCAAACTTGCGATTCGAAATCCTCAAGATTTGATGTTATAATATATATCATTTGGTTAATTTTTAGGGATGGTGTGGTAGACACGTGCTGCATGTGCTGGCAGCTGCCTAATTACTTCATCAAGGAGAATCCCACAAGGTGCACGCACGTGGCTATACTTGTAAGTTTCAGGTATCAATTTTGGTTCACAATTGTTGATACCAAAACCTGGACAGGACGACCTTCACCTGACACCAGCAGGAATTTGTATGAGAGGGAAAGATGTGACCTGCAAGACAGAAAAACCTACACACCGGTGTGGTGCTTGCAATACCGCCTCCGATGCTTAAGTCGGCAAATAGAAAGATGAGAAGTAAGAGAGCAAGAGTAAGAGGAGAGTGCAAGGAATGAGTTTCGGGATCTGGGTTTAATTGTTTAAATACATTTTCCTGCCTAGTTTGTATGGTTTTAGAGACAATTCAGGCTAAATCAGGTGGAATCGGGACGACCAGGGGCACTAGGGACCGAACAGAGGCAGAAGGACTCGGCCCACATGAGTGGGTTGAGTGGTTGGCCTCGGCCTCGGGCTGATGATCCAATCCCTTCAGCTCACCCTCCTTCGGAGTCCACTTCCTGGTC
Source organism: Luffa acutangula (assembly GCA_036850905.1). Lineage (NCBI taxonomy): Eukaryota > Viridiplantae > Streptophyta > Magnoliopsida > Cucurbitales > Cucurbitaceae > Luffa > Luffa acutangula. Next base: position 2,395,016 of record CM072092.1, on the reverse strand, counting down.
ATGTTTTCGGGTTCGTGCCGCATTGTCCTACTTAGTCCCTGAATTTCGGAGTGGTCCAGTCTCCAGAAACACCTATAACAACAATGATTTTAGTTGGACTTTTATTTTGTAAGGGCTTAAGAAATTAATGAAATATTTTCCTTCAAAAAAAGAAAAAAATTGAAACATTGAAGCTGATGGAAATATATGACGTTGTCGTCAGTTTTAAAGAAACATCAAAGAGTCGTACTCACATTCGACATGAGATGTGGTATATAATTGGACATGGGAAATGAGTCGGAAAAAAAGATATTATTTTCCTCTCTCATGATCAAAATATTTGGGGAGGAACAAACTCCTTTAATTTCTTACTGTTCATTGTCAAAAGTATGTCCATATGTATTCTCTATCTTTCAACCTTATGCATTCTTTTTTTATTTAAACGAAGAAACTAAGGAAATGATTATTTTGAAATAATTTTAGATGTCAAAAATTAAAGTAAAACTTTTAAAACAACAAGAGTATTAGAAAACTACATAAAGTTTAGAAACGTAATTGAAACTTGCCACCTATACCACATGTAGTCTATTTTACAAGTTAACCGTGTCATTTTTATGTCTCAACTTTTATGAAAAAAATTGACAAAATAATGGTTATTTTGAAACCATTTTAAAGTTTCAAGGTAAGAATGGATTAAACTTTAGTAAGTTAGAAGCTTTATTGAAAGCTTTTCTAAGGTTCAGAAATATTTTATATAATTCAACCTTAGATTTTAAGAAAAAAAAAAAAAAAGGGACACAGTTGCTTCAATATGGTAAAAATGGGTTAAATAAGGAGAAAGAGTTGTCATCTTTTGTTAGGATATTTAGGTGGAGATAATTTTTAAATGAGGACAGGTGTAGTACATTGGTCTTAACTAGGTTGCTCTTGAGATTCAACCAAGTTTATAAACAGTATGGGCTAATATCCACCTTGTATATTCGGAATGAGTACAAGAAATGTGGTTATATAAAAGCTTATAATATGTGCTTTGTCCATTGCATGTTTGTGTTTAATTTAGTTATAAATTCCGAAGAGATTTAAAATATTTAAATGATGTGGAATACTAATCCGGTTAAAGATGGAATAAAAATAACATCTAAGAAAGAGGATAAAAGAAAGATTTTATTGAGATAAAATCAGTGATTACTTATTAGCGATAGAAAATGATAAATAATAGGATCACAGTAAATGACCATAATGGGAGAGGTAGGTATCAGCCAACCATTTACCCAAAGCAATTTCAGTGGTAGTATTAAAATGACCGTGATCCAAATTAAAACCTTCATGAGTGGTCAAGTTTATAGGCAATTTCCAGGAGTCGATGGTCACCACGTCCGGCAGCTCGTGTTGGAGTGCTTCTTGTGCCGCCCTCACTGTTGGCAAATCATGAGTATCATGCTTCATAAAAAAGTCATAGAGGGTAGCTTTAACAATAATGATGGGTAAAAATCTAGGTTTTATATCGTTGCGGACGTCAGTGAAGAACTTCTTTAAGTTGTCTTTGTATCTCTGAGCAGTATCACTCATAGCCGCATCGCTTTCCCCTAGGTGCCAGAAAAGAGCACGCACCACCCCACCTTCTTTATCTGACGTTGTGATTCGTTCGATGAAATTTTGGTAAAAAGTTGCATTAGGATTGCTAGGGTTTTTCATCCATTGTTCGATTAATGTGCCACCTTTAGCACAAGGAACTAAACCCACAACACCTGCCTTTTGCCCAACTTTTGCTTGTATCTGGCGAGCAATTGCCATTGCCGGACCAATCCCAGGGGTCTTGTCGGGGAGGTCAATCCCTGCATGGATAGGCTCTCGTGCTATCTCCCATTGGCACTGAGGGTTCAATCGTAGGATGGATGGGTCAGGTTGACACACTGGTGGGACATACCCATCCCACACAAGTTTTTTTCCCGACTTATCAAACTCAACCCCACCTCGGCCAGCCATGTTACTCTGACCGGCGAGGATGAATATGTTGTTAGGAGAAGTAGCCCCTGAAAGGGAAGAGCCAAATAACATCGTACATAACAAGATAGACAATCTCAACAAAGTCATTTTGACCCTTTGTGTCTGTGCAAGTAGGCACAGAAGAAAAGTGTAAGTAGATTGAAAGCTACTTTCTCTTGTCTAAAAAAAGTTGTAACTTTTCCTCTGTGTCTATTTGCACAGACACAACTACTCTCCCTTTGAAATTTTTGTCGTCCTTGCTCTTTTGTTTGTTGGCTGATCCTTGCCTCGGTCTTTCTTCATAGTGATTTTCACATTTTATATTCCATTTTGATTCTATTTTTAGTATTATTTAGCTTTCAAAGTTAATGTTAATGGGTTGATATTTGCTGGTTGTGAGTGTTTGTCGGTCTTAATCATCTTGGATCACACGCAATTGGTTAAATATATCTATAAATAGAGGTATGCATCATAATTATGTTTCACATAGTATATTTTTATTTTATTTTTATTTGTTTCAATCTTCTCTTACATTCTTTTTTTTAGACAAATCAGGCATATCGCCACCTAAAATTCTTGCCTTGTTTTTTTTTAAAATAAAAAAGATTTTTTTTTTTTTTTTTTAACGTAGAAAATTTCCTTTTGGTTTTCCAATAATATTTTAACGGTGTGTATGTTTGGTTCTCCTAAATACGATTTGTCTTTTTGTCTTAAACCTAGTCATTTTTGTTTATGACAAAGTAAATTTATTATATTTCTAGTTGTTCTTGATTTTCAAGGATGAGAGTTTATATTCATCATGCGAAATTCAACAACATTTTTATTATTGATATAACTTGTATCGAATTAGTTTTTTTTTTTTTTTTAATTACTAAGAAATATATTAGTGAATATTTTCGTTTTTTTTTGTTTGTTATCCATAAGTTAATATCACATGTTATATTTCTAAATGCAAACTAAAACAAAATCTATAATAATATATGTAAAAGTACGAATGTGGAAGAAACTTCTTTTTACAATATTATCCATTTTTTTATATAAATATAATACCTAAATTATCCTTTTCTCCCATTATTAATAACAATAATAATAAATTATACACTCATCCATTTTTTTTTTTTTTTTTTTTTTTTTTGAGATAACTCATCCACCTATGTTAGCGTGAATCAATATCCATTTTTTAGTCATAATATCATCTTTAAACTATTAAGAAAACATTAAGAGCATTTTTATTGTTTAAAGACATTACATAACAATAAATGTAATATATTCTTATTTTATATTGGAAAAAATTTGACTACATATTGATATGTATCTCCCTACATACCACTATTAAAATGTTGACAAAAAAGTTTTCTTATTTTTTTCTTTCTCGTAATATTTTAATGGGTATGTAGGGAGAGTTTCCTTCTTTTACATACTAGTATGCACGATTAAAATGTTGACAACTGAGAAAGACAAAAAGTTTTCTCATTTTTTTCCTTCATCTTTCTTAGTTGTCAATATTTTAATGAAGTATGTTTCCTATAATGTACTGGTATGCAGCCAAAGGAAAAGTATTAAAATAAAAAAAAAAACCCTAACATTCTCACGTTAATTAACATCCACCGAATATTGTCAAAAAAAAAAAAAAAAAAAAGAAATCCACCGAACGCCTCGAGACTAAAAAAAAGTTAAGATAATTTATTTTTCTTTTATAGAAGTTACGTAATAATTAAAATAAAGATTTAAAAAAGTAATAAAAATTAAGATAATTGTAATGGGGGGCAACATGAAGGTAAATAATTGCAAATATAGCAATTTTTAAAAATATTTGCAAATATGGCAAAATTTTTGAATTAATTTTTTATATTCCTAAATTGCCCCTGTGTGCCCATCTTCTTCTTTCTCGTCAGTTTTTTTTTTTTTTTTTATTTACTGATAGAAAGTCGTTTTATTACTGATAGATTCTATCAGTGGTAGAAAAAGTTTCTATCAGTGATAGAAAGTTTCTATCACTGATAGAATAAAGTTTCTATTAGTGATAGAAAGTTTCTAGTTTCTATCAGTGATATTTCTATCACTGATAGATTCTATCAGTGGTAGAAAAATTTTCTATCGGCGATAGAAAGTTTCTATCACTAATATTTCTATGACTGATAGATTCTATCAGTGGTAGAAAAATTTTCTATCAGTGATAGAAAGTTTCTATCACTGATAGAATAGAAGATTTCTATCACTAATAAAAACTTTTTCTATCAGTGATAAAAGATTTCTATCACTGATAGAACCTATCAGTGATAAAAAAAACTTTTTATAGAAAATCATAGAAAAACTTTTGATAAAAAATCTTTCAATCCCTGATCACCCATAAAAATCTTTCTATCTCCGATAGAAATCTTTCTATCACCGGTATAATCTATAAGTGATAGAAAAACTTTCTATCACCGATAGAAAAGCTTTCTATCAGTGATAAAAGATTTCTATCACTGATAGGAATTTTTACTATTCTATCAGTGATAGAAAGATATTCTATCAATGATAGAAAACTCTTGATAGAAAATATTTCAATCCCTGATAGAACCTATCAGTGATAGAAATCTCCTATCACTTATAGAAATTTTTTCTATGAGTGATAGAAAATTTTTTTTATCATTCATAGAAAATCTTTCTATGAGTGATAGAAAATTTTTTTTATCATTCATAGAAAATCTTTCTATGAGTGATAGAAAAACTTTCTATCTCTATCACTGAGGCTGATAGAAAAACTTTTCGTGAGTTATAGAAAATCTTTCTATCACTGATACTTTTCTACCAGTGATAGAAGATCTTTTGTTTCTATCAGCGATGGTGATACATGGTGAAATCGAGCATTGAAAAATAAAGCAAAAACGAACGATTATAGAAATCAAACACTGAAAAACAAAAACCAAACACTGATAGAAAACCAAATAACAACAACCAAACACTGATAGAACATCGAACAAGTGATAGAAAAATATCTATCGCCGATAGAATCTATCAGTAGTAGAAAAAATTTCTATCATATGATAGAATCTATCAGTGAAAGAAAATTTCTATCACTGATAGAAAATTTCTATCACTGATAGAATCTATCAGTGATAGAAAAACTTTCTATCAGTGAAAAAAATCTGGAAGGGTATTTTAGTAAATGCAACACACAAACTATTAGATTTTGCCATTTTTGCAATTTTTTTTGTAGGTTGCTAGATTTGCAATTATTTTGGCCCATATTGCTATCCTTGCAACCGGCCCTAAAAATTATCCTAAATGTTTATTAAAGTTTACATTAACAAAATAGAATTGTTAAAAAGTTGGATTCAATAATTGAAAGCGTAAATACACTCGCAATAATTGAAAATGAAAGAGAAAATAAAATGGTAGAATATAAACAAATTTGCCTTCCATTTATTTATAAAATTTAAAGATAATTCATGGAATTTAAAACGGTTATAGAATTGGACCTATTTTTCATATATTTGATCACAAAAACATAGCTTCATCTGCCAATTAGGTTTGTGGTTCGGATCCCCTCCTCACATATTGTTAAAAAAAAAAAAAAAACGCATAGCTTAATATTATTTCTTTACCTTTCCTTTTTCTTTCTTTCTTGACAATTTGTTGATCTACAGAGTCGAAAAATTGTATGATGAGGTCTTACATTTCTAACTTGCTATTACTACCGATAATATCGAGAAGCATAGTGGTAAGCGAAAAAACAATTCACTTGCATAGGCTTCAAATGTACCCTCCTCTCATTGCACATTTAGCAAGTTGATCAACGATTGTATTTCTTTCCCTTTTATTCAAATGCATTATAGATTTAAATTAGTTTTTTCCTTTTCAAATAATAATAATAAGAAAGTAAATATATAATTGTTTGGGGGTTTTGCACTGATAGCAAAAACCGGCAACAATATTGCAAAATTAGCAAAAAAAAATAAAATTATTTGCGAAAATAGCAAAAAATACGTTAAATTACGAAAATACCCTTAGTATCTCCAATAGTCTATCAATCTATTATTGATAGTCACTGATAGACTTCGAGTAATCGGAGTCTATCAATGATAAATACTGATAGACTTTGATAATAATGTTCAATTAATCAGGGTCTATAAGTGATAGACACTGATAGACTTTGATTAATCGAATTCTATCAGTGTGTATCACCGATAGACTCTGATAATTATAATCTATAAGTTTTTATCGTGTTTAATTCAAGCCTATCAGTGATAGCCATTGATAGAAAACAATTTAATTCAAGGCTATCAATTTCTATCCATCAGTTTAATTTAAGTCTATCATTGATAATCACTAATAGAAAACCGTTAAATTCGAGGTTATCAGTTTCTATCACTGATAGAAATCAATTCAATTCAAGACTATTAGTTTCTATCCCAATTTAATTGAAGTTTATCAGTTTCTATCAAAAATCAATTTAATTGAAGTTATTGACTTGTATCACTGATAGAAATTAGTTTAATTCAAATCTATCATTTTCTATCGAGGATAGAAATCAGTTAATTGAAGTCTATCAATTTCTATCTCTGATAGAAATCAGTTAATTATCAATTAATTGAAGTCTACCAATAATTGTTACTGATAGAAATCAATTTAATTGAAATCTATCAGTAAATTACTTTCCATTGCAATTCATCTCGGTAATTAGAAACTCATCCAAAATTATTATACTACAACCATAAATTGAACAAAAATTTTAAGTCTCTTGTGGTAATTAGAACATAAAATCCAAAAAAAAACCATTATGAACAAGCGACTCTTAATCAACAATATAATTTTTAAAGCCTAGCACACAAGCTCCGTGACCACCACCATAAAATTGCTATTCTTGTATTCTTTGTATTTCATTATCTATCAATTATAGTCCTGATAGACTTCGATAAGTGATAGTCAGTGATAGACAACAATTAACCGGAGTATATCAGTAATATACTTTGATATACCTATACAAACACTCACCAAAATTGCTATTTTTGTATTCTTGGCATTCTTGAATTAAAAAGAAGGCCAACAAGAGCTTAGCTCAATTGGCATAAAGTTGTACTGATAACCACAAGGTTCGTGGTTCAAAATAAAAAGAAGAAGAAATAATCATAACAATACCTTGTGGGAAGAAGAATAAAAAGCAAATCAAATCCAAAAAGAAAAAGAAAATGCACAATCTAATAAACTGCACAGAAGAGGGAAAAAAGCATATTAATCACACAAGAACTCCACCCTCATAAATGCACAAAAAATAAAAATAAAAAAGAAAAAAAGAAAAGAAGAAATCGTAATAGCTCATTATAAAAAAAGAAAAAAAAAAGAAATCATAATAGCTCATAAATGAAAAAAAGAAGAAGAAGAAAGCAAAAAAAAAAAAAAAAAAAAAAGAGAAATCGTATACACAAGAAAGGGTAAATGGGAAGGGGGAGGAAGAGAAGGGTAAAATGGGAAATTTGCTATTATAGATAATTAATTTGCCACCCATTGCAATTACTCTAATTGTTTTATATTTTAAACTTTTTAAAGATATTAATTTTAACAAATTTAACATATGATATAATCACACTACAACAGGACTATTGCGGCGATTTAATCCAATTATATTTGCCTAAACTATACCAATTAAAAATTTTATTATTTTTATTACTTTATTTTTTTTAGTCAGGACGTTGAAAGACATAAACAAAGCTTTTGTTGGATATATATTAGTTCTACTTACGTATAAGTTAAGTCATTCCATGAATATTAATTATGTTGTGATTAAGTAGAGATGAGATTTAAAGAAAGAAGGTGGAAGGATGGTTTATTGATATAGAAAAAGAGATCACTTAATAGAGACTATAAAATGACAAACAATAGGATTAGAGTAAATGACCATAGTGGGAGAGGTAGGTATCAGCCAACCATTTACCCAAAGCAATCTCAGTGGCAGTATTAAAATGACCGTGATCCAAGTTAAAACCTTCATGAGTGGTCAAGTTTATAGGCAATTTCCAGGAGTCGATGGTCACCACATCCGGCAGCTCGTGCTGGAGTGCTTCTTGTGCCGCCCTCACTGTTGGCAAATCATGAGTATCATGCTTCATAAAAAAGTCATAGAGGGTTGCTTTAACAATAATGATGGGTAAAAATCTAGGTTTTATATCATTGCGGATGTCAGTGAAGAACTTCTTTAAGTTGTCTTTGTATCTACGAGCAGTGTCACTCATAGCCGCATCGCTTTCTCCTAGGTGCCAGAAAAGAGCACGCACCACCCCACCTTCTTTATCTGACGCTTTGATTCGTTCAATAAAATTTTGGTAAAAAGTTGCATTAGGATTGCTAGGGTTTTTCATCCATTGTTTGATTAAAGTGCCACCTTTAGCACAAGGAACTAAACCCACAACACCTGCCTTTTGCCCGACTTTCGCTTGTATTTGGCGAGCAATTGCCATTGCCGGACCAATCCCAGGGGTCTTGTCGGGGAGGTCGATCCCTGCATGGATAGGCTCTCGTGCTATCTCCCATTGGCGCTGAGGGTTCAATCGTAGGATGGATGGGTCAGGTTGGCACACTGGTGGGACATACCCATCCCACACGAGGTTTTTTCCCGATTTATCATTCTCAACCCCACCTCGGCCAGCCATGTTGCTCTGACCGGCGAGGATGAATATGTTCTTAGGAGTAGTAGCCCCTGAAAGGGAAGGGCCAAATAACATCATACATAACAAGATAGATAGTCTCAACAAAGCCATTTTGACCCCTTGTGTCTGTGCAAGTAGACACAGAAGAAAAGTGTGAATGAATTGAAAGCTACTCTGTCTTGAAAAAAAAAGTTGTAACTTTTCCTCTGTGTCTATTTGCACAGACACAACTATTCTCCGGTTGAAACTTTTCTCGCCCTTGCTCTTTTGTTTGTTGGTTGATCCTTGCCTCTACCTTTCTTCCATAGTGATCCTCACCTTTTATACTCCATTTTCATTCTATTTTTAGTATTATTTAGGTTTCAAAGTTAATGTCAATGAGTGAATATTTGTGGATTGTGAGTGTTTGTCGGTCTTTATCATCTTAGTTCACACCTAATTTGTTATAATTTTCTATAAATAGATGTATGGATAAAAAACTTGACCTAGTATACTATTTTATTTTTCATCTTCTTGTATTGTCTCAATCCTCTCTAGCTTGCATTTATGTTTTAAAAAAACTAAAAGATATTGTTCTTTTAGATATATAATTTCCTTTTTATTTTCCAATATATTTTTTTTAATGTGTACGCTTGTCCTCGTAAATTGTTTTTTTTAAACCTATTCACATTTAAGTTTGTGGCAATGTATGTAAATGGAGTGTATTTGTAGTTCTTGATTTTCAAGAATGTGTTAGGATTATCTATATACGTCATCCAAAATTGAAAAACATTTTTAGCGATATAACTTTGCATCGAATTATAATTTTTTTTTTAATTACAAGATAAATATATGTCACTGAATATTTTGGCTGGTTTTCCCCTCTAACCCTAAATCATATATCAATTTTAGCCTTAGAGGAAAGGGCGTTTTATTTATTTATTTTTAATTTTAATTTTTTTGTTAATATTTTTTTACACTTCAAGTTGATGTTTAATAGTCTTTTAAAAATATCAATATATTTACTATTTTATTGACTAAACTTCAAACATTAGATCTATCTGAGCATGAATCTTTCAAAGGTTGATGGTTTGATCTCATTCACAATTGTTGAACTCAAAAAAGAAAAGAAAAAGAGTTGGATAACTTTGAAAAGATGACCCATAACAAATTCATGAAACCAAGGGTGCATGGACTTTTTTTTTTTCTTCTTTTTTGTTTTTGTTGAGTTCAAAAAACATTTGAGAGGTGGGAGAATTCGAACTCATGACCTTTTGGTTATAAGTACATACTCTATGCCAGTTGAACTATGTTCTTATTGGCAGGGGCACGAAGACTTTGAATCATATTGGGACATTAACTAGAATGTTTTTTAAGGACATTTGATCTAATTATAGAGTAAACGAATAACACAATGGAAGAAGATAGCAGTAATATTCTGGATATTCTACGGTCAACGTGGTTGATGGACATGAAATATATATATTTGAGCTTGCCTTCAATGACGGTTTCATCTTTAATTATGTTAGTGTGACTTTTATAAAAGATCATAACTCAACAATAATTGACATGTAAGGATATTATCTCGATCAAGATACTAGAGGTTTGAATCTCTCACTCCAAATGTTGTTGAATTCGAAAGAAAAAAAATATAGAATAATCTTTGTTTGGAATATACAATGACGATATATTGGCATACCTTTTTCATTGACAATAACATAGGTGTGTGTATATATATATATTAATCACGATATCTTTATATATATTTTAAAAATATTATATAAAAGTTTTTTTTTTTTTTTTTTTTTTTTTTTTTTTTTTTTTTTTTTTTACAATATGTGGAGTGGGGGTTTTGAACCACATTATAACAGTTAGCTAAGCTCTTGTGGGCAAGGTTCAATGATTCTGAATTTATGTTTTATATTCAATAACTATGTATATTGACATAATGTATGTTTATCTTAAGACAACAATTTTCTATTTCATTAATCCTATATAAATTAACTATTGTCAAAACCTTATCTCTTGCATAATTGAATTTATATTATTCTAAACTATTTTTTTTCTTCATTAAAATGACATGAGAATATTAATTATCTAAAGATTAAATTGAATAGAGATAGAGATTTAAAGAAAGAGAGTGGAAGTTTTCTCAAAAAAAAAAAAAAAAAAAAAAAAAAAAAAAAAAAAAAAAAAAAAAGGTGGAAGAGGTGATTTTATTGAGATAGAATAAAAGAGTTAATATGAATTAGAGAAGGAAAAATGATAGAAATCAGAGTAATGGTATAGTGAGAGAGGTAGATATCAACCAATAATTTTTCCAAAAAGCAATCTTAGTGATTTTGATATTAAAATGACGACAATCCTGGATGAACTATATCACAACATATATCAATTAGAGGAAAACTTGGCTTGTGCCTATGGCAGCAGGTCATTCCCACTGCTTAGGTACATGTACCTGTGATACTATGGCATGTGTTATTTTATAATTTCTTATAACTATCTTATTGAAGATATTTATAGAAAATCTTGTCAAAATATCCAAGGAGAGATACAAGAAATCATGAATGATTTTCTCCCCTAATAAGTGCTTTGGCATCAACCACTTTGACATTATCTCCTTGGCTTCCTGTTTCTCTCTTATTTGGTGTTGCCAGGATTGTGTAGCAATGATATCAAGGTATCCAGTTGTAACTTTTTAGACGGTTTTTTTTGTTTTTTTTTTTTAAATAATTAAGATTGTTTTCTTCTAATTTCCTTATCATAATGGTGTTCATTTTTGTTAAGCACATATTTGAATTATTGCTTCATTACTATCAAGTTAAAATCTTGGTTCATCCCATGAAATTTTTATCCTTGGGTTTTATTCATCTTTGTAAGTGATATCGAAACTTGAGTATACTCGGAAGAGACTGTGTGAATGAGCTACCCATGATTTTGGAGCATAAGCTTCAAATCTGTGGTTTGAGGAACGTTCCTTGAGTTAAGGTGGTGAAGAAGATGATAAAAAGAAAGAGACTTCTCTTGAAATTCATGGAAGTAATGGCAGCAGCAGGAAAGTTTTTGAAGGAAAATTTAGGGTAGTTGGTGGGTCAAATCAATTACCATCCCAAACTTTATCTCACCCACAATAATTTGTATTCTAATTACCTTTAGAATATTCTTTAATTAATGTTTTAATTCGTCATCAAATATGCCAAGAAAAAAAAAACAACCAACTTATATTTACATCAACTACACAAATTTTAAACTTTTTTTTTTTTCTTACTTGTTTAGTTCAAACAAGGGATGGATGAAATTTGAATTTTTTTTTTTTTTTTTTGAAACAAATGAAATTTGAATCTGCAATGTTGAAAGAGATAGGGAAAACTTTTGTTGGATATATATTAATTCAACTTACATTTAAGTTAGGATTACTATACATTTGATTATTTTAATTATTTAAATGAGAACTTTCAAAGAAATTATTGTTATGACATGGAATAATAATTGTGTTGATAATCAATTGAGATAAATTTTTAAAGAAAGAGGGTAGAAGGATGATTTATTGACAAAGAATAGGAGGGCCAATAAAGAAAAGAAAATGACAAATAGGATTAGAATAAATTACTATAGTGGGAGAGGTAGGTATCAGCCAACCATTTACCCAAAATAAGTTCAGTTACGGTATTAAAATGACCATGATCCAAGTTAAAGCCTTCAAATGTGGTAAAGTTAATAGGCAATTTCCAGGAGTCGATGGCCACCACGTCTGGAAGCTCATGTTGGAGTGCTTCTTGTGCTGCCCTCACTGTTGGCAAATCATGAGAATCATGCTTTATAAAAAAGTCATACAGGGCTACTTTAACAATAATGATGGGTAAAAATCGAGGTTTTATATCATTGCGAATGTCAGTGAAGAACTTCTTTAGGTTGTCTTTGTATTTATGAGCAGTGGCACTCATAGCCGCATCGCTTTCCCCTTGGTACCAGAAAAGAGCACGCACCACCCCACCTTCTTTATCTGACGCTTTGATTCGTTCAATGAGATCTTGGTAAAAAGTTGCATTAGGATTGCTAGGATTTTTCATCCATTCTTCGATTAAAGTGCCACCTTTAGCACAAGGAACTAAACCCACAACACCGGCCTTTTTCCCGGCTTTCGCTTGTATCTGGCGAGCAATTGCCATTGCCGGGCCAATCCCAGGGGTCTTGTCGGGGAGGTCGATCCCTGCATGGATAGGCTCTCGTGCTATCTCCCATTGGCACTGAGGGTTCAATCGTAGGATGGATGGGTCGGGTTGACACTCTGATGGGATGAGCCCATTCCACCCGAGAGTTTTTCCCGTTTTATCATTCTCAACCCCACCTCGGCCAGCCATGTTGCTCTGACCGGCAAGGATGAATATGTTGTCAGGAGAAGTAGCCCCTAAAAGGGAAGGGCCAAATAGCATCATACATAGCAAAATAGATAGTCTTAAAGCCATTTTGACCCTTTGTGTCTCAAACACGAAAGAAAAGTTTGGATAGGAAGCTATTAACTTTTCCTCCGTGATAGACACAACTAACTCTCCCTTTGAAACTCTACTCACCCTAAATTTTTGTTGGTTGGTTGATCCTTGCCTCTGCCTTTCTTGATTTGTGATCCTCACCTTTTATACTCCATTTTGATTCTATTTTTAGTATTATTTAGCTTTCAAAATTAATGTTAATGGAGAAATATTTGTGGATTGTGAGTGTTTGTTGGGTTTTTCATCTTGGTTTAGGCCTAATTGGTTACTTTTTTCTATAAATAGATGTATGAATAAAAAACTTCGGCAAGTATGCAATTCTATTTTTTTTTTTTTCCATCTTCTTATATTGTTTCGATCCTTTCTTGTAATTTTTTTCCCATAATTTTTTTTCTTTTTTGGAGATTTTTTCCCATAAAACTTAAGAACTTAAGATATCCTTTTCTAAGCTTGAAATGTATCAGTTTAATTCATTAAGTATATAACCTTTTATTGCTTTTCCAATAATATTTTTAATATGCCTACGTTTGTTCTCGTAATTTGGATTATCTTTCTGTTTTAAACCTAATCATTTAGGTTTGTGGCATTGTAAATTGATTTTATTTCTAGTTCTTCTTGCTTGGATTTTTGAAAATAGGAGGAATGAAGTTTCTTCTTCTTCTTTTAAGGTGACATGTATAATGATTTATAGATATCCTAATAAATTTTTGACAAATAAGAGAAAAAGATAGAAAATAAAAAATTTATTTTATCTCTCATAAATGTCAACATTTTAATAGTGGTATGTAGGATAATCTCTACACCGACATGCATGCAATATACTTTGAATATAAATAGTGTTTTACCACCGTAATGCATGTGAACTTTTTTAAATATTAAAATATTTTAAATTATATATAATTTGAGTAAAATATTATTGAATACAATAATTCTTTAAAAATTACTTAAGATAAATTTTATATATTCTTATATATACTACAATCTGATTTAGTAGATGTTTTTTCAAATTTAGTTTCTATTATATAAAAAGTTCCAATTATTTATGTTTTATTATTACTTTTATTTAGTAACCTACTATTGGTAAATATTAAAATTGGCTACTAATAAACTCACACAATATAATCTTTAGTGAATTAGCATAAATTTTAGAGGAAGAAAAATGTATCTAAACTAAAAAAATTTATTAGAAGTTTGGTAGAAATTTTGAGTTTTCTTCTTTTTGATGATTTTTTCTTCTCAATTTCAATGAATTCATTAATTATTATGACATGTAAGTTTATTATTAGTCAATTTTAATAATCACCACGGAAAAATACAAAAGTAAAAAAAATGATAAACCATAAGACATTAAATTGAAATTGTTTGAATAATTTGGACTATATTGAAACTTTTTAAATATTAGAGACTAATTTAAATTAGTCTCAAATATGATTAACTAAAACACATTTTCATACTATATTTATTTCACATATTATATTTTTGTGAATATTATAATTTTTAGGTAACTAAATTAATTATTATTTTTAAATTATAATTTTTATAAATATAGCAATATAATTATGATAGTGAGACCTGACCTATTGATTTATGGGGAAGATTTTGATGTCTTAACAAGACTTCCTTTTCTAAAAATTAATCGATACAAATAAATTTATTAATTAGTTTTCTTTAATAAATTAATATTTTGACAATAAACATTTTTGTTTAACATATGCAGTATTTATTTTAATTAATTAAAGTATTTATGTCAAATGAAAAATTTAAGAAGATAATTTATTTATCAATGCAGTTTTATTTTTTTATAAGATATATATTCTTTTATCATGCAGTGTACGTGGTTTTTAAGTGAAATGACTTAATTTTCAAAATATTTATTGGGTAAAATGTTATTAATTATAATAATTTTTCTAATTTAAATTAATTAGAAGATTTTTTTTTAGTTCTGGATTTTTTAGCTAGTTAATGTTTTTATTTCATTATTTTGAGGAAAAACAATTTATTTCATATATTGTACTTCTTTGAATTTAATATTGTTGTATCTATTTCTTGTCCGATGATAATTGTCATATACACCTTCTTTTCAAGGTTGGAAGCTTCAAATCCTCATATTTTTTTCTTTATCTTGCGTTTTTTTAATTACTAATTTTAATACATAAAAATTTATTAATTAGTTTTGAAATTATAATAATTTATTTATAATAACAATTTTTTAAAAAGTAATTTATGTGGTAGAACAGTAAAAAGTTTAATGCAATATTTATTTGTGAATATTAAACAAACTTCTTGAAAATGATTTTTTTTTTTTTTGGTAAGAATGTAGGATGATTTTATAAATAACTTTTGTCAAATAGATGTTGAAATTACTCAAATTCTTGATTTTAGTTTATATTTATGTGTGTGTGTGTTTTTTTTTTACTTCAATTGACGGGGAAAGTAGAAATGTTAATGATACATGTTTGATTTTTTTACATTTTTTATTAGTTGTTTTCATATATATATATATATTTTTAAAAAGGGTAGAGCAAGTTAATAGATTTCTTTTAAGTGTAATCTCCAAAAAAAAAAAAAAAAAAAAAAAAAAAAAAAAAAAAGAAAAAAGATTTCTTTTAATTGTTGCAATCTTAATAAACTTTAAAAAGTAGCGATACAATTTTTACCGACATATCAGGGTTTTTTTTTTTTTTTTTTTTTTTTTTTTGAATATATCAACATTTGGGGTGGAGGGATTCGAACGTCTGACCTCATGATCAAGAGTACATGTCAATTACCGTTGAGCTAAGCTCGCTTTGACACCCACATATTAATTGATTTTATTAGCTTACCATTATAGCTAGCTTTTTTTTATTATTAAAATTTATGAGTTTCAATGGTTTGTTAATTTGCACATCAATCAAACTTTCTTTTACATCAAACTTGATTTTATCAAAATTTTCTCACAAAAATACTTCCAACCCTTGGCAATGAGGATTCCAATTATATTTCTTTTTAAATATATTTTATGGTTGAATTTTCACATAACATATCAATTATATTAGAACTACGCTCCTACTGTGACAGTAGGGTATTCCTACAGCCAGAAACATGTATCTATGATACATTGACTATGTTGTTTGATAATAATTTTGTTTCATTGCTATACCAACATTGCTAGATTGATAGGATTCCGTCTCCTATCAGATTTTGAGGACATTTTCCATATATATGTTCAGCAAAAGAATTATAAAAGATTTACAAAGAACACATGTGACAATATGACATAGATCCAAGGCACAGGCAAAAGATAAATAGGCTGCTGCCACAACAGAAACCAAGTGTAACTTAATCAAATACCATCACAAACCTTAAATCTCATGCACAATAATTTATATTCAAAATACCTTCAAAGTATTTTTTATTTAATGTTTTATTTTCTTAAATTATACCAACCCCACATTTTAAAATTAAAAAAAAAAAAAAAAAAAAAAAACTTTCGACTTATATTAACATAAACTACGCAAATTTAAAACTTTTATATTATTTTATTTTTTTAGTTTAAACAAAGGATGGAGGGAATAATTTGAATCTTTGATGTTGAAAGAGATAAGTGCAAAACTTTTGTTGGATATGTATTAGTTCTACTTACATTTAAGCTATATCACTATACGTTTGATTATTTTTAATGATTTAAATGAGGAACTTAAAAAAATATATATGTTGACATGGGGTGGAATATTAATTATATTCCGATTAAAAGAAAGAGGGTGGAAGGATGATTTTATTGACATAGAATAAGAGAGTTGATAGAGACTATAAGATGACAAATAATAGGATTAGAGTAAATGACCATAGTGGGAGAGGTAGGTATCAGCCAACCATTTACCCAAAGCAAGTTCAGTTGCGGTATTAAAATGACCATGATCCAAGTTAAAGCCTTCAAATGTGGTAAAGTTAACTGGCAATTTCCAGGAGTCGATGGTCACCACGTCCGGCAACTCATGCTGGAGTGCTTCTTGTGCCGCCCTCACTGTTGGCAAATCATGAGTATCATGCTTCATAAAAAAGTCATAGAGGGTTACTTTAACAATAATGATGGGTAAAAATCTAGGTTTTATATCATTGCGGATGTCAGTAAAGAACTTCTTTAGGTTGTCTTTGTATCTATGAGCAGTGTCACTCATAGCTGCATCGCTTTCCCCTTGGTACCAGAAAAGAGCACGCACCACTCCACCTTTTCTATCTGATGCTTTGATTCGTTTAATAAAATTTTGGTAAAAGGTTGCATTAGGATTGCTAGGATTTTTAATCCATTGTTCAATTAAAGTGCCACCTCTAGCACAAGGAACTAAACCCACAACACCTGCCTTTTTCCCGACTTTTGCTCGTAGTTGGCGAGCAATTGCCATTGCTGGACCAATCCCAGGGGTCTTACCGAGGTCAATCCCCGCATGGATAGGCTCTCGAGCTATCTCCCATTTGCGCTTAGGGTTCAATCGTAGGATAGATTTGTGGGGTTGACATATTGGTGGGACATATCCATCCCACACAAGGTTTTTTCCCGATTGATCTTTCTCAACCCCACCTCGACCAGCCATGTTGCTTTGACCGGCAAGGATAAATATGTTCTTAGGAGAAGTAGCCCCTGAAAGGGAAAGGCCAAATAGCATCGTACATAGCAAGATAGATAGTCTCCATAAAGCCATTTTGACCCCTTGTGTATGTGCAAGTATACACAGAATAAAGTGTAAATGGATTGGAAGCTACTTTTTCTTGTCTAAAAAAGGTTGTAACTTTCCTCTGTGTGTACTTGCACAGACACAACTACTCTCCTAGCTTTGAAACTCTAATTATCCTTGTTCTGTTGTTTCTTGGTTGATCCTTGCCTCTACCTTTCTTTTCAGTGATCCCCATCTTTTATACTCCATTTTGATTATATTTTTAGTATTATTTAGCTTTCAAAGTTAATGTCAATGGTGAATATTTGTGGATTGTGAGTGTTTGTCGATCTTTATTATCTTGGTTCACGCCCAGTTTGTTAAATATTTCTATAAATAGATGTATATAAATAAAAAAACAAATCAGCTAGTATTTTTTTTTTTTTTGGCAAAGAATTAAATTTCTATTTTATTTTTCACTTTTTATATTGTTTCAATCTTTCCTTTTTTTTTTTTTTAACTTTAATTCCTGAAATATATAATTTCTTTTTGGTTATCCAATAATAATTTTAATATGCCTATGCTTGTTCTCCTAAATAGGTAATTTGGTATATCTTTTTGTTTTTAAACCTAGTCGTTTTAGCTTGTGGCAATTTCAATTAATTGTATTTCTAGTTCTTCTTGATTTTAAAGAATGTGTTAATGTCTATATTCATCATCTAAAATTGAAAAACATTTTTAGTGATATCACTTGCATCAGATTAGATTTCTTTATTACATGAGAAATATATCTGTGAATATTTTGGCTTTTGTTATCCATTTGTTAATGTTGATCATAGGCCAATAAAAGGACAAAGAGAAAGAGGGAATTCTTGTATATCAAATGAAAAACATCAACCGCTAATTTTGAACTATTATTTCATTGCTAATAGAATGAACAATAGCTTAGCTGCCTCAAATCTTGTATCATCCCATGAAATTTTGATCTCTTGGTCTTTATCTCGAAATTTTCTTCTAATTGTTGATCCCTCGAGTAGCTTCCACACAATCGTCTAATTAACTTATATTGTTTTAAATATAGTATTCTAGTTAGGCTAGTTTACGACGAATCAAAGAGCCATTAATCCTAGCATCTTTGTTCCAATTCATGACCATGTCTTGTACAATTTTTTTTTTTTTTTTTGTATTAGATCTTGTACGCCCTAGAATCTGCCATATTTGATTGGTCATCAAACTTGTAGAGAGTTTTGACTTTAGGATTGAGAACAAATTCTCTCTGTTCAAAGCTTTGACCATCAAGATATATTTATCATTTTTTTTAAACTAACTGAAATGACGAAATGAGTTTATATCATAATGTCTGATAGTTCGATGGTCCAAATCGATTGTTATTCTTATTATTCTTCAAGACATTATTTTGTACATTCGTTTTTCGATTCCTTTGTTGAATTTCAATCATTCTGATATCTTTTTGAGTAATGAGTTTCAATTGATCACAATTTTAGGTTGGAGTGAATTGATAGAGCTAATCTGTTTATGTTTATCTCTTCCTAAATTGTTTATCTTCGTTGATTGCTATGTGCAAAATGTTTTAATTTGATGGTCATATTGTTGCAGGCCTAATCTATGAGTTCAGGACCGTTTTCAGGTTGAAAACGAGATAGTCCGAGCAAAACCAGTAGCTAGCTTGAAGTTAGGATGATCGAGGAATTGAAGGCTTGTTGAATTTCAGATGAAATCAATTAGTTGTCCGCTTAGGTTTGGACTATTCTTTTTTCGATTGAATTATGTCTAGTCGTTTGTCTAAAAAAAAAGAAAAAAAAATGATCACAATTTTAGGTCTACATTTTTTTTTTCTTCTTTTATCTCATGTTTATGTTTCCTGCATCTTAAGCTAAATTGATGGGTTACCCCTCCTCCAAGGTTATAACGATATTTTCCATAAATATGTTCAGCAAAATAATTATAAAATTTTTGCAAAAGAACACATGTCACAATATCATAGATCATCCAAGGAACTAGCAGAAGAAATCCCATGCAGGCACAGCAGGACCAAGTCTTACTTTATCAATTAGGATCACAAACCTTAATTCTCATGCAAAATAATTAATATTAAAAATACCTTCAAAATATTCTTTAATTGATGTTTAAATGTCTTGAAGAATACGTAAAGAAAAAACAAAATAACATTCAACTTATAGTCACATAAACTACACAAATTAAAAAACTTATTATTATTATTGCGTTTGTTACTATTCCTATTAAGTTCGGAACCAGGAATGGACGAAATTTGAATCTCGTATGTTGAAAATTCTAAGAGAAATTATATTTTTATTCGATATCCTTTATAACCAATTTTTTTTTTTTTTGGTGGATATGTATTAGTTTTACTTGCATTTAAAGTTATCTCATTTTACTTTGACTATTTCTAATTATTTAAATGAGGAACTTCCAGAAAAAAAAAAAAATCATTGATATGAGGTGGAATATTAATTATGGTTGAGAATCAATAGAGATGAGATTCAAAGAAAGAGGTTGGAAGGATGATTTTATTGACAGAGAGAAAGAGAGTTAATATATATAGACTAGATCGAAAATGACAAATAATAGAATTAGAGTAAATGACCATAGTGGGAGAGGTAGGTATCAGCCAACCATTCACCCAAAACAAGCTCGGTGGCAGTATTAAAATGACCATGATCTAGGTTAAAGCCTTCGTATGTAGTAAAATTTATAGGCAATTTCAAGGAGTCGATGGTCACTACGTCTGGTAGCTCTTGTTCGAGTGCATCTTGTGCTGCCCTCACTGCTGGTAAATCATGAGTGTCATGCTCTATAAAAAAGTCATAGAGGGCTATTTTAACAACAATGATAGGTAGAAATCTAGGTTTTATATCATTGCGGATGTCAGTGAAGAATTTCTTTATGTTTTCTTTGTATTTATGAGCAGTGTCACTCATAGCGGCATCGCTTTCTCCTTGGTACCAGAAAAGAGCACGCACCACCCCACCTTCTTTATCTGACGCTTTGATTCGTTCAATGAGAGTTTGGTAAAAAGTTTCATTAGGATTGCTAGGGTTTTTCATCCATTGTTCGATTAAAGTGCCACCTCTAGCACATGGAACTAAACCCACAACACCTGCCTTTTGTCCGACTTTTGCTTGTAGCTGGCGTGCAATTGCCATTGCCGGACCAATCCCAGGGGTCTTTCCGAGGTCGATGCCTGCATGGATAGGCTCTTGTGCTATCTCCCATTGGCACTCAGGGTTCAATCGTAGGATGGATGGGTCGGGTTGACACTCTCGTGGGACATACCCATCCCATCCAAGGGTTTTTCCTGTTTTATCATTCTCAACTCCACCTCGACCAGCCATGTTGCTTTGACCGGCGAGGATGAATATGTTGTTAGGAGAAGTAGCCCCTAAAAGGGAAGGGCCAAATAACATACATAGCAAGATAGATAGTCTTAATAAAGTCATTTTGACCCCTTTTGTGTCTGTGCAAGTAGACACAGAAGAAAAGTGTAAGTGGATTGGAAACTACTTTTTCTTGTTTAAGAAAAATTATATAACTTTCCCTCTGTGTCTATTTGCACAGATACAACTACTCTCCCCCCTTGAATTTCTACTCACCCTCAATTTTTGTTTGTTGGTTGATCCTTGCCTCTGCCTTTCTTCGTTAGTGATCCTCATCTTTTATACTCCATTTTTATTCTATTTTTAGTATTATTTAGCTTTAAAAGTTAAAGTATATGGGTGAATATTTGTGGATTATGAGTGTTTTTCGGTCTTAAGATAGATCTTGGATCACACATGATTTGTGTAAATCAAAAACTTCAATTTTAGTTCATTTTTGTCTTGTTTTTCATCTTCTTTTATTGTTTCTAACTTGTCTAGCATTTCTTTAGAAAGAAAGAAGAAAAAAAAAATCCACCTTCTTGACAATAAACATATCAATTTTATTTAATTCATGAAGTATATCATTTCTTTTTCTTTTTCCATTAATAATTTTAATATGGGTATGCTTGTTCTTCCTAAAATATATTGGATTTATCTTTGTTTGTTCTAAACCTAGTTATTTAGGTTTTTGGCAATCTAAATCAATTGTATTTCTAGTTCTTCTTGATTTTAAAGAATGTGTTATCTCAAAAAAGAAAAGAAAAAAAAACGTGACTTAATGCTATATTCATCGTCTAAAATTGAAAAACTTTTTTAGTGATATAACTTGCATAATATTAGATAGGTTTATTACACAAGAGAAATATATCCGTCAATATTTAAGGCTTTTGTTATCCATTTGTTAATGTGATACGTTTATACCCCTACGTTTTAATGCAAATTATAAATTTGTAAAGGATGATGTCACAACCCATTGCAAATGAATATGACTTGCAAAAATAAAGTTTAAAATGGATAGGCGAAACTGGTAGGAGCTAGGGAGAGGATAAGTTAATATTTTGGTTTTTCTTGCCCATTTGTCATAATGCTTGTTACTTATTTTCTCGTTCCCTTAAACTTTTTGCAGCTGTTTATAAAATTTAGTACCGAAACTTTGTCGTTAGATTTAGTTATGAATAGCTAAATTTCTTATTCTAAGAGAATTGACGTAATCACTAAACTTTATGGATTGATTTTCTCATTATTGGTTTCTTAATTAGTATAGAGTTTTAATTTGTTCATGAGAGAGATGGTTGAGAGTTTAGAGTTCTTGACCTATAGATAGATTGGAATAATTCACTTTCTCTTAAATATATTGATTGATTAATTCAAAATTTTAGTTCGTCCATAAGGGGATCGACATCAACAACACAATTGAGGTTGCTTCTACAATTCCATTCGCTCGTCAATCACACTGATGCAAAAATTGGGTCTGAGGGCGAGGGCTGTGAGTTTAGTTATTCCTTGGTGCAGAGGTGGGACTCTCATCAAACAATGGGTAAAAATTAAGACCCTAGCAATCATATTGAAACTTTTTACAAAAAAAAAAATTTATTGAATTAATCAAAACATCATATAGAGAAGGCAAGGTGGTCCGTGCTCTTTTTTGGTTTGCAAGGGGAAAGCAATAGGGCGAGTAGAGTAGAGACGCCACTGATAGCTAGAAATAAAAGACAACCTAAAGAAATTCTTCACCAATATTTGAATTGATATAAAGTGATTTTTACCCATCATAGTTGTCAAGATAGTTATCTTATGACACATTTGTATTTGAAGCATGGTACTCATGACATGCCAACAATGAGAGCATCAGAAGATGAAAGCTACTGACCATCAACTCCTTAAAATTAGTGAATGCTATTATTAGAGAAGGCTTTAATATAGATCATGGTCTTAATAAAATATCAAAACTAAAATTGCCACAAATGGTTGGATGATACCTACCTCCCCTATTGTGACCACTTGTTTTGATCTTATGACTTTTTTCATTTTCCATCCCTCTATTAACCATCCTTCTATCCTCTATCTTAAATTTCATCCTTGTTTCACCTCAACATAACATGTGGGGTTGGAGTATTCGAACCACAGACCTTTCGATCACTAGTACAAGCTTTATGCCAGTTGAGCTATGCTCATGTTGGCAATTATAAAAATAATTTTGAACACATTGATATATATATTTTGATAAAAAAATTTGTTATATTAGAAGTTTCATCTTTAAAGTTTTAAGATGGTGTTTAATAAGTCTCTCTTAATTTAAAAAATCAAATTCGTTATATTAGGAGTAAAGTTTTAAGAAAGATCAAAACACTTATTACCCAATGTTACATTTTCTCTTACTAATAATGAATCTAATCTAATTCAAATTATATCACATGTACTGATATACAATAATACGTTCTTTTAAATCAAAAGGATTATTTAGAAAATACATAATATTTCATAGCTACCAACTTGGTTAAAAATTAAAGGATTAATCCAAATTTGGAGAAAAATGTAGATATTATTATTCAGAACCTGAAAATCTTATATATTTCATCAAATGAATTATTACATCAGTATTTTTTTTTTTTAATCTTAAAAAAGAACATCTTTTAATTTTGTAAGATAATATTGAAACAATATAAGAGGATGAAATCTAAAATAGTAAACGTCCTGGTCCTGGCAGAAGATTTCCATTTATATCAGTACTATATATAGAAACATTCTACTCGGACGAGATCAAAGACCTTTAGAACCGATAAACACTCGTAGACCACAAACATTCACAACAAAGCTTAACTTTGAAAGTTAAACCATACTAAAAATGGAACCAAAATTGAGTATAAAGGGCAAAAATCACCGAGGAAGGGAGGCAGAGGCAAGGATCAGTCAACCAAAGGAAAAGAAAGAAAGAATAATCGAAGTTTTCGAGGGAGAGTAGTTGTGTCTGCGCAAATAGACACAAAAGAAAGTAACTCCCAATCTATTTACACTTTTCTTTTGTGTCTACTTGCACAAACACAAGGGGTCAAAATGGCTTTGTTGAAACTATCGATCTTGCTATGTACAATGCTATTTGGCCCTTCCCTTTCTGGGGCTACTTCTCCTCAAAACATATTCATCCTAGCTGGTCAAAGCAACATGGCTGGCCGAGGAGGGGTTGAGAAAGATCACTCGGGGGTACTTGTGTGGGATGGGTATGTCCCACCAGAGGCTCAACCCAACCCATCTATCCTACGATTAAGCCCAGAGCGCCAATGGGAGATAGCACTAGAGCCTGTCCATGATGGGATCGACATCAATAAAACAGTTGGTGTTGGTTCAGCAATGGCATTTGCACACCACCTGCAAGCAAAAGCTGGAACCAAAGCTGGTGTTGTGGGTTTAGTTCCTTGTGCTAGAGGTGGCACTTTGATCGAGCAATGGATTAAAAACCCTAACAACCCAAATGCAACTTTTTACCAAAATTTCATTGAAAGAATCAAAGCATCAGATGAAAAAGGTGGAGTGGTGCGTGCACTTTTCTGGTTGCAAGGGGAAAGTGATGCGGCTGCGAGTGACACTGCTAGTAGATACAAAAACAACCTAAAGAAGTTCTTCACGGACATCCGCAATGATATAAAGCCTAGATTTTTACCTATCATTCTTGTTAAAATAGCTGTTTATGACACTTTTTTGAAGCATGATACTCATGATTTGCCTACAGTAAGGGCCGCAGAAGATGCAGTCCAGAGGGAGCTTCCGGATGTGGTGACCATCGACTCCTTGAAATTGGTGAACACTAGAACACATGAAGGCTTCAACCAGGATCATGGTCATTTTAATACCAAAACTGAAATTGCTTTGGGCAAATGGTTGGCTGATACCTACCTCTCCCACTATGGCCATTTACTATGATAAATTTGTTCTCTTTAATCTCTATCAACTCTCTTATTCTATCTAAATTAATAAACCATTTTTTCCACCTCTTTCTAGAATTTATCTATATTCAATTCTGTAGATGATTAATATTTCAGATCAATTCAACAAATAAATTAAATAATTATAAGCGGCTTGAAATATAAATTATGATGCGATAAAATTTTGGATGATAGTTGTTAAAAAATTGACCCTGAACTTTTATTGAAGTATCAAGTTAGTTATTGAATTTTATTAATATATAACAATTCAGTCTTTATAACTTTTCTACAATTAAATCAATATTGTGAAAGTTATTACTAAAATCTAAAGAAATATCTTATATGTGTAGACCAATAAACTAACTAGAAACCAACTATGTTTATAAATTATAAAGATTTAGTCTTAACATAATAAAATCAAATTTTAATTTTAATGGACCTTTTCAAAGGTAGAGATTAAATAGTTACAAATCCATAGAAAAACTCATGTTCTGTTTGGCGAATAGATTTGACAGTAAATGATTTCAATTTCTAGGATTTTAAAAGATGGAAATGATTTTAAATTTCTATTTGTGTTTGGAATCAAAATAATTTGAAATCACTAGAATTAAAATCTCATGGATGCTCACGATAATATATATATATATATGTATATTATATTTTCCCTAGATTTGTTTCTATATATTTCACTCCTTCCTACAAGAATTTTTGTTTCTGACATCCCAAACTTGCTACAAACCAAAGTTGATGAGATTGGCGCCACTAATAATTTTTTAGTCCCTAACTCGTGCTCCTAGGTTTTTATTTTCTTTTATTTTTTTTATTGTTTAGTTTATTTTAGTTTGATTTCTTTTATTCAACCACATAGAAGAAAATCAAAAGAAACATTTTTTTTTTTTTTGTTGATTTCTTTTATTCAACCACATAGAAGAAAATCAAAAGAAACATTTTTTTTTTTTGTTGATTTCTTCCTCAACTAATGTATGAAAAAAAAGGTATACATATAGATGAGACAAAAAAATTAAACCAATATATAAAAAGAAAAATACATATTAGGTATTAGTCTTAATATAGAACTATCATAGGAGTAATAAATTTAAAAAAAAAAAAAAAAAAAAAAAAAGAATATTTCTCGGTAAAATTGGAGACAAAAATTTTTAAGTTTGAAATCCTACAAAATCCAACCATTTTGTAATGGTAAAATTAGTCTTAATATATGTATACTTTTTTTTTCACCCCAAATCAGTATCATTTAAAATCCTTCCAAATTGAAGAGTTTCAAAGAGTGGATCAATATAGAAATTCATGGAGGAAGTAATCCTACTTCTCAATCGCAATGAAACCGTAAAAAGAAAAGTGTAGATAGTAAAGGGAAAAGAAAAAAATTATTGCCACCTAGAATAGAAATATAGAATTGGTCCTTACAAGTTACATCTAACCAAGCTACCTTTTTAGCACGTTTGGAATAGCTTTGGAAAAAAAAACTAAAATCAATTTTTCTAAAAACACCTTTGGAAAAAAAATAATTAGTGCTTTATATAGCTTTTTGGTGATTTTAAATAATCTAAAGTATTTTTTTTATCTAAATAAATAAAAAGTACATCCAAAAAAATTGATTAATTTAACAACCATTTTTTTAGAGAAACACCCAATAAATGAATTATCCAAATATAACTTTGAAGTGATTATTAAAAAAATATTCAAAATATGTAATAAGAAAAAAAAAACCATTTTGTTATTTATAGCACTTCTTAAAAAGTGTAAGATATAAAAATATTTTTTCAAGAAGAACTTAAACTAGAAGAAATACACACCAGATTTTAATGGGTTTTTTAGTTCAACAATTACAAAGATGAGGGATTAAATTATCAAACTTTAGGATAGTAATTAAACTCTTATCTACTTAATCAAAGATAGATCTATGTAAAGGTCAGGAGGGGTACGTGCCCTCCTAAAATTATAAATTTTATACACATTTATAGCATTTTATCATTAAAATGATCAAGTGCTTTTTTTTAGTACATCAACATTTGGAATGGGGGAATTCGAACCTCTGACTTAGAATACATGTTGTTATAGGTGATTTTGGACCACACAGATGGACAAGGAGCTGACGAGGACAATCGGACAGAGGTAGGACCAAAAGACCGACCCAGAGGAAGACCGGACCAAAGGGTCGGGCCAAAATGGCCCGACCCATATGGTCGGCCTCGACAAAAGAGCATATGGTCGGCCTCGGCAGAAGGCTGAGGCCGACCATTCGGCCCGTTTGCGCGGGCCGAGCCCGGTGACCTCTTTTCGGTCCCTGATGCCCCGAATCGCCCCGGTTCCGCCTGGTTCGTCCCGAAACACCACCGAATTCCTAAAAACCCTAGGAGGACAAACAGGTATAAAACCCCCTCTTCACCACGAAAGAAGGGTTCCGAAACTCTATTCATGACTCTTCCCTTACTATCTGTAGTTTCTCCTCGGTTTTCTGACTTAGGCATCGGAGGCGGTGTGGCCTACACCACGCCGGTGTGCAGCGGTTTTTGCTGGTCTTGCAGGTCACGTCTTCCCCAGTTTCTACAAATTCACTGTTGGTGTCACGTGAAGGTCAGGTGAGTCTTCTGTCCGAATTTTGGCATCAACACATGTCAATTACCACTAAGCTATGTTCGCTTTGACATCAATGCGTAGTGCCTGGGTTTGTTGGTTAGAGGGACACATAAAAGCTTTTTTTTGGCTTGGCAATTCGGGGCTTGAATTTTGGATTAAGCAGTTTTTGAATTAATTTTTTTTTTAGTTTATATTTACGTAGCTATTAGTTTAAAGTTTAAAAGAAAATATAAAGAAAAAATAAAAAGAAAAACCTATTCAATTTAATTTTTTATTTTCTTTCTTTTTTTCTTTTTTTTTACAACACGTAAGTGAGGAATTAAACCTCTAACCTCTCGGTCAGGTTACCAGCTTAATGCAAATTGAGTCATGCTCTTGGTGACAAATATTTTTTCTATACACTATTTTAGATTTTCAAATTTTAAATTTTGCAATATATATATTTATATATTATTTTATGTTGTAAAAGGTTGAAATTTGTTAGAATTATTTTAATCTTTTTAATTTTACACATAATGTACAAATATATATATATATATATATATATATAGTAAATTATTTTAGAAAAACTAATTGCATAAAAAAACTTAATTATATTTTAAAAAATCTTAAATATTTTAAGTTTTATGTTTTGCTTATATATTTAGGAATATATAATCCTATCCTCGTTAATTTTATAACTAATATTACTCGATCTAAATACTAAATATCAACACTTTAGAAACAATATAAGAGGTTAGAATATAAAATAGTAAGGTCAAGTTTTCGTTTATATCAATACTACATATAGAAACATTCTACAAATTGGGCGAGATCAAAGACGGTTAGAAACGATAAACACTCATAAACCACAAACATTCACAACAAAGTTTAACTTTGAAAGTTAAACCATACTAAAAATAGAACCAAATTTGAGTATAAAGGGCAAAAATCACTAAGGAAGGAAAGGCAGAGGCAAGGATCAGTCAACCAAGAAAAAGAAATAGAGTAATCAAAGTTTTCGAGGGATAGTAGTTGTATCTGTGCAAATAGACACAAAAGAAAGGGTACAACTTTTTTTAGACAAGAAAAAGTAGCTCCCAATTTATTTACACTTTTCTTTTGTGTCTACTTGCACAAACACAAGGGGTCAAAATGGCTTTGTTGAAACTATCGATCTTGCTATGTACAATGCTATTTGGCCCTTCCCTTTCTGGGGCTACTTCTCCTCAAAACATATTCATCCTAGCTGGTCAAAGCAACATGGCTGGCCGAGGAGGGGTTGAGAAAGATCACTCGGGGGTACTTGTGTGGGATGGGTATGTCCCACCAGAGGCTCAACCCAACTCATCCATCCTACGATTAAGCCCAGAGCGCCAATGGGAGATAGCACTAGAGCCTGTCCATGATGGGATCGACATCAATAAAACAGTTGGTGTTGGTCCAGCAATGGCATTTGCTCACCACCTCCAAGCAAAAGCTGGAACCAAAGTTGGCATTGTGGGTTTAGTTCCTTGTGCTAGAGGTGGCACTTTGATCGAACAATGGATTAAAAACCCTAACAATCCTAATGCAACTTTTTACCAAAATTTCATTGAAAGAATCAAAGCATCAGATGAAAAAGGTGGAGTGGTCCGAGCACTTTTCTGGTTGCAAGGAGAAAGCGATGCGGCTGCGAGTGACACTGCTAGTAGATACAAAAACAACCTAAAGAAGTTCTTCACAGACATCCGCAATGATATAAAGCCTAGATTTTTACCTATCATTCTTGTTAAAATAGCCGTTTATGACACCTTTTTGAAGCATGATACTCATGATTTGCCTTCAGTAAGGGCCGCAGAAGATGCAGTCCAGAGGGAGCTTCCGGATGTCGTGACCATCGACTCCTTGAAATTGGTGAACACTAGAACACATGAAGGCTTTAACCAGGATCATGGTCATTTTAATATCAAGACTGAAATTGCTTTGGGCAAATGGTTGGCTGATACCTACCTCTCCCACTATGGCCATTTACTATGATAAATTTGTTCTTCTTTAATCTCTATGAACTCTCTCATTCTATCTAAATTAATAGTCATCTTTTCCACCTCTTTCTAGAATTTATCTATATTCAATTCTTTAGATGATTAATATTCCAGATCATTTCAACAAATAAATTAAATAATTATAAGCAGCTTGAAATATAAATTATGATGGGATAAGATTTGGGATGATAATTGTTAAAATACGTGTATTTTTTACCGTGAACTTTTATTGAAGTATAATTTAGTTATTGAATTTTATTAATATATAACAATTGAGTCTTTATAACTTTTCTACGATTTAATCAATATTGTGAAAGTTATTGTTAAAATCTAAAGAAATATCTTATATGTGTAGACCAATAAACTGACTAGGAAACCAACCATGTTTGTAAATTATAAAGATTTAGTTTAAATATAATAAAATCAAATTTTAATTTTAATAGACCTTTTCAAAGGTAGAGATTAAATAGTTACAAATCAAAAAACTCATGCTTTGTTTGGCGAATAGATTTGACCGTAAATGATTTCAAATTTCAGGATTTTAAAATATGGAAATGATTTTAAATTCCTATTCGTGTTTGGAATGAAAATAATTTGAAATCACTAGAATTAAAAACTCATGCATCCTTATAATTTTGATATATATTGAAATATATATATAGTTGTTAGCTCCTATTTATTAATATATTTATTGTATATTAAAATTTAAAAATAACCAATTTCTATTTTTCCGCCACTAATTTTTCAGTCCCTAACTTGTTCTCCTAGGTTTTTATTTTCTTTTATTTATTTTTATTGTTTAGTTTATTTTAGGTTGATTTTTTCTACTCAACAACATAGAAGAAAATCAAAAGAAACATTTTTTTTTGTTGTTGATTTCTTCCTCAAATAATGTATGAAAAAAAAAAGTATATATATAGATGAGACAAAAAAACTAAATCAATATATATATATATATATATATATATATATAATACATATTAGGCATTTGTCTTAATATAGAACTATCATAGGAGTAATAAATTAAAAAAAAAAAAAATCTTTCTCGGTAAAATAGGAAACATAATTTTTTAAGTTTAAAATCCGTCCAACCATTTTGGAAAGGATTAAAAAAAAAAAAAAAAAAAAAAAAAAAAAAAAAAAAAAAAACGATTTGAAATCTCTTACTCTTTTTTTTTTCACCCCAAATCAGTATGATTTAAAACCTTCCAAATTGAAGAGTTTCAAAAAATGGAACAATATAGGAATTCATGAAGGAAGTAATCCTACTTCTCAATCGCAATGAAACCGTAAAAAGAAAAGTGTAGATAGTAAAGGGAATAGAAAATTATTGCCACCTAGAATAGAAATATAGAATTGGTCCTTACAAGTTACATCTAACCAAGCTACCTTTTTAGCACGTTTGGAATAGCTTTGAAGAAAGAAGGAAAGAAAGAAAGAAAGAGACAAGAGAAAAACAAAAAAAAAAAAACAAAAAAAAACAAAAAATAATTAGTGTCTTATATAGCTTTTTGGGTGATTTTAAATAATCTAAAGTGTTTTTTATCTAAACAAATAAAAAGTACATAAAAAAAATTGGATTAATTTAACAACCATTTTTAAGAGAAACACTCAATAAATGAATTATCCAAATATAAATTTGAAGTGATTATTAAAAAAAATATATTCAAAATATGTAATAAGAGAAAAAAAAATATTAACTAATAAAATCATTTGTTTTTAATATAGTGCAACTTAACAAATTTGTTATTTATAGCACTTCTTAAAAAGTGTAAGATATATAAATATTTTTTTAAGAAGAACTTAAACTAGAAGAAATACACAAGATTTTAATGGTTTTTTTAGTTCAACCATTACAAACGTGAGGGATTGAATTATCGAACTTTAGGATAGTAATTAAGCTCTTATCTACTTAATCAAAGATAGATATATGTAAAGGTCAAGAGGGGTACGTGCCCTCCTAAAATTATAAATTTTATATACATTTGCATTTTATCATTAAAATGATTAATGTAGTGCTTTTGTTTTTTTAGTACATCAACATTTGGGATGAGAGAATTGAAACTTCTAACCTAGAATACATGTCAATTACCACTAAGCTATGTTTGCTTTGACATCGATGTAGTGCTTTGGTTTC
The DNA here is from genome assembly GCA_036850905.1 of Luffa acutangula. Classification (NCBI taxonomy): domain Eukaryota; kingdom Viridiplantae; phylum Streptophyta; class Magnoliopsida; order Cucurbitales; family Cucurbitaceae; genus Luffa; species Luffa acutangula. Next base: position 2,363,266 of record CM072092.1, on the reverse strand, counting down.
TTGGTCAAAGGGGCACATAAAAGCTTTTTTTTTGCTTGGCAATTGGGGGCTTGAATTTTGGATTAAGCAGTTTTTGAATTAATTTTTTTTAGTTTATATTTACGCAGCTATTAGTTTAAAGTTTAAAAGAAAATATAACCAAAAATAAAAAGAAAAACCTATTCAATTTATTTTTTTTTTCTTTTTTTTTTTTTTACAACACGTAGGAGTGATGAATTAAAGGTCTAACCTCTTGGTCAGGTTACAAGCTTAATGCAAATTGAGTCATGATCTTGGTGGCAATTTATTTTTTCTATACACTATTTTAGTTTTTCAAATTTTAAATTTTGCAATATATATATTTATGTATTATTTTATTGTTGTAGTAGGTTGAAATTTGTTAGAATTATTTTATCTTTTTAATTTTACACATAATGTAGAAATATAATATAATATAATATAAATAAATAAATAAATAAATAAATAAATATATATATATATATATATATATATATATATAGTAAATTATTTTAGAAAAACTAATTCCATAAAAAAAACTTAATTATATTTTAAAAAATCTTAAATATTTTAAGTTCATGTTTTGCTTATATATTTAGGTATAGATAATTCTATCCTTATTAATTTTATAACTAATATTACTCGATCTAAATACTAAATATCAACACTTTAGAAACAATAGAAGAGATTGGAATATAAAATAGTAAGGTCAAGTTTTCCGTTTATATCAATACTACATATAGAAACATTCTACAAATTGGACGAGATCAAAGACGATTAGAACGATAAACACTCATAAACCACAAACATTCACAACAAAGCTTAACTTTGAAAGTTAAACCATACTAAAAATAGAACCAAATTTGAGTATAAAGGGCAAAAATCACTAAGGAAGGAAAGGCAGAGGCAAGGATCAGTCAACCAAGAAAAAGAAATAGAGTAATCAAAGTTTTCGAGGGATAGTAGTTGTGTCTGTGCAAATAGACACAAAAGAAAGAGTACAACTTTTTTTAGACAAGAAAAAGTAGCTCCCAATCTATTTACACTTTTCTTTTGTGTCTACTTGCACAAACACAAGGGGTCAAAATGGCTTTGTTGAAACTATCGATCTTGCTATGTACAATGCTATTTGGCCCTTCCCTTTCTGGGGCTACTTCTCCTCAAAACATATTCATCCTAGCTGGTCAAAGCAACATGGCTGGCCGAGGAGGGGTTGAGAAAGATCACTCGGGGGTACTTGTGTGGGATGGGTATGTCCCACCAGAGGCTCAACCCAACCCATCCATCCTACGATTAAGCCCAGAACGCCAATGGGAGATAGCACTAGAGCCTGTCCATGATGGGATCGACATCAATAAAACAGTTGGTGTTGGTCCAGCAATGGCATTTGCTCACCACCTCCAAGCAAAAGCTGGAACCAAAGTTGGCGTTGTGGGTTTAGTTCCTTGTGCTAGAGGTGGCACTTTGATCGAACAATGGATTAAAAACCCTAACAACCCTAATGCAACTTTTTACCAAAATTTCATTGAAAGAATCAAAGCATCAGATGAAAAAGGTGGAGTGGTTCGAGCACTTTTCTGGTTGCAAGGAGAAAGCGATGCGGCTGCGAGTGACACTGCTAGTAGATACAAAAACAACCTAAAGAAGTTCTTCACAGACATCCGCAATGATATAAAGCCTAGATTTTTACCTATCATTCTTGTTAAAATAGCCGTTTATGACACCTTTTTGAAGCATGATACTCATGATTTGCCTTCAGTAAGGGCCGCAGAAGATGCAGTCCAGAGGGAGCTTCCGGATGTGGTGACCATCGACTCCTTGAAATTGGTGAACACTAGAACACATGAAGGCTTTAACCAGGATCATGGTCATTTTAATATCAAGACTGAAATTGCTTTGGGCAAATGGTTGGCTGATACCTACCTCTCCCACTATGGCCATTTACTATGATAAATTTTTTCTTCTTTAATCTCTACAACTCTCTCATTCTATCTAAATTAATAAATCATCTTTTCCACCTCTTTCTAGAGTTTATCTATATTCAATTCTTTAGATGATTAATATTCCAGATCATTTCAACAAATAAATTAAATAATTATAAGCGGCTTGAAATATAAATTATGATGAGATAAGGTTTTTTTACCATAATTAATGGTTAAAAAAGTACTTTATAGAAAATATCAATTTAGTTCTTAAATATATAACAATTTAGATGCTATATACTATAAATGATATACAACTATCCTAGGTTGGTCTAGTAGTCAATAAGGGTTATAGAAAAAATAATGTGTTTAAAGAGACGTCTTTTTAAAACGTTGGTGGGAGTCTTTTATTATTTAAAAAGAACTAACCACATCTCAATGTATATTTTATTATATTATGTTTTATCTATAAATAATCGAACTATGTTATAAAAGTTAAAGGTCCCACAAGCTCGATTTGGTTTGGATCGGAGTATTAATCTCCCCATTCATTCTTTCACATGGCCTCTGCAAACATTTCTTAACCACTCGGCTAAGGTTTCTTTCTTTGTCATCTCAGCTCCACTACTCCACTTCCCACCCTGAAATGTGTCTTGCTAGAGAGAAATTTCAAGAAAAATGTATTCATAAGTCATAACCCATAATTATATTATTTATCAAAGATAACTCTATTAGGAAGAAATAATGCATATTGAGATTTTGAAAGGTGTTACAACAAGCAATCCAAGTTAAAGTATTTTCATGGTTAGATTTGGACATCTATATCATATTTTTAGGCATTTTGTTAGTTGGATTTATAATCTACTGGTTGATTCATGGACAATTTTCTAATTTAATTTTAAGGAAATATTATAATTTGCAACACTTTATTTAAGTTCAAAATTTTAATGGATGAAATCTAAAAGTTTAAGGTTAAACCCGATAGAATGAATTTATGTTAGGGTAAGAAAAGAATTTTCTGGAAATAAAATTTGATAAAGAATAAAATATAGGGCCAAAAGGGATTTAAATACATTTTCGGATTGGATGCTCCTAACATATATCAATTATCATCATAAGCCTTATCTCGTGCATAATAATTTATATTCCAAACACCTTCCGGACATTCTTTAATTATTGCTTTAATATTTAAACATTACCAACTGTGAAGGAAAAAAAAAAAAAAAAAAAATCAGTGTTTCATTTGGAGCAATATTTTTTTGTTGGTTTGGTAGCTGCCTATATATAAAATAAAACAAAGAGCATTAGCTAGTTTTAACAACAATGGCTGTCGTTTTGTTTTTTACTCTTTTGCTTTTATCTAGATGAAACAACTTGCTCTAATTTATAAACGAGGAGAGATTTCACCTCTTTTTTACTTCTTTTCCTTTTTTACAAAAATATCCATTTTTTTAGTTCAACATGTGAGCTAAGGAAGATTCCAACCTTTTAATGGTCTGAAGTATATATATTTTAACTAATTGAATTATGCTTCCAACAATCTATCGGAGGCATCAACCATCTTAGCGATGCAACTTGGAATGCTCGAACGAGTAGCGGCGGGATCGGCTGGATTCTTCGACGGCAAGATGGTACTCCAGTGACAGCTGGGTTCCGATTAATCAAGGAAAATTGGAAAATCAGTTGGTTGGAAGCCGCTCTGGTGGAGGGGCTGAAATCGACTCCATTTTTTTCTCCCAAGTTGGTTATCGAGCTTGACTCAGTACAAGTGGTACACCTGCTTGAGGAGAAAGAAGTCGACCTCACAGAACCCGGGCTTTTCATTAATGAAGCGAAGCTTTTACTCTCCAACTTCCAAGTTCACTTGATTTCCCAGGAGGCATAACAATATGGCCCATCAACTGGCCCGTCAAGCTTGCTCTCTTAACTCCTCTAATAGTTGGAGTGATTCTTTCCCTTTATGGCTTTTAGAGTTAAATAATGTAGACATTGGTGCTAATTCCATTTCCGGGGGTGCCCGTCCCAAAAATGGCTACCCAATGGGAGCGAATGCTCGGGTTTAAATTTCTAATGGTCTTTCTCAAAAAAAAAAAAACTAATTGAATTATGCTCAAGCCGGTATTATTGTAACCACCTTATACGTTAACTCAAGAAACTTCTAGTTGGAAGTAATGTTTATAACCTTAATTTTCAAAAATCAAAAACCAAAATCTAAGATCCTGTTGATTACAATTTGGTTTTTGGTTTTTTAAAATTATGTTTGTTTTCTCTCAATTTCCTTATCTTGTTTTCATTTTGGTTAAGGAGACACATTAGAGTTCTTAGTCAAATTCCAAAAACAAAACCAAGTTTTTGAAAAGTACTTTTTTTTTCAAAAATTGACTTGGTTTTTGAAATCATGGGAAGCATTAAGTTCAAACCAAAGAAATGGATAGGTGGGATGAGTGTTTATAAGCTTAATTTTCAAAAACCAAAAACAAAAAACGAAATGATTATCAAACAGGGCCTAAGCATTTGGTTTTTGGAAATTAAGCTTAAAAATATACTACTTCCATCAATGAGTTTCTTGGTTTTGTTATCTACCTTCTTCCCATGTTTTCAAAAACTAAGTTAAGTTTTGAAAACTAAAAAAAAAAAAAAGTAGTTTTCAAAAGCTTGTTTTTTATTTTGGAATTTGGTTAGAAATTCAAATGTGTCATTAACAAAAATGAAAATTATGGTAAAGAAATTGAAAGAAAACAAGCTTAATTTTCAAAAACCAAATGGTTATCAAACGGGGTCTAAATGGTTATCAAAGGAGACCAATTTTTAGTTTTCAAAGTTTTGCTTGATTTTCCAAAATATTGGAAGAGTAGATAACCAAACAAATAAACTCATAAATGGAAGTAGTGTTTATAAACCTTAATTTTCAAAAAACCAAATGATTATCAAACGAAACTTAATGTCCTACTATACACAAAATTGAAAGTTCAAACACCTGTCAGATACATTTTAAAGTTCAACCATTCAAGACCGTATTAGACACAAAACTACGAAAGTCCAGGGACTAAACTTGTAATTAAATTTTTTATTTATCTTGGATTCCATACACAAATCTTTTCAATACCTACAAATATGGAATCATATTCAAACAAAATAAGCTACTCTAATCTATATATATGCGACATAATATAGCCTTGTTGGATTATATGGCAAAGTGGAGTAGTTTTAGCCTTTTTTTTTCCTCCTTTTCCATATGTGCGGACCCATATATTATCCAACCAAACACATTTTAGCTTTGTAGCTCTCCATTAAATTATTATATGTTAGGTGAAAACAACAAGATCATGTGAACTCGATGACATTCAAACGATTTTAAGATGCATAAAAATGGGAATTCCGAATATTTTATTTCGCTGTCGATCTTTTCTTACCTTCATTATTAAGAAATGTCAAACACGTTATAAAGTATAGTCAAATCCTTTGTTCTTAAAGTTATTGTCAAAAATCTTGTTCCAATTTGTTTAAATGATAACTGTGATCTTAGAAAGTGAAATTGCAGCTTAATTATTTCTCAATTGTATACACCCTCACAAGATTTTGCAGATCAAGATTTGCTAATTGGATATTGACCTAAAAAGTTGATTAACCAGCTTAATCATAGAAATTTACTAATTAACATGTGTTTCTTCTTACTATGTTTTTATTTTCCATTACTTTTTATATTTTCTCTCAATTATGATAAATTTGCAAGCATGCTATCAAATTCTTTTAGAATATTTTTTTTATTAAAAAAAATTGATATAGAGAAATTTAAAAGTCAATTTATTAACAGATTTGTTTTTTTTTTTAAGTATGCTTGATTATTAAAAGATATAAAATTGAATTTTTTGTGTCTAGTACACCTGTAAATTTTAAAAATTGTTGAATAGATCGATGACTTATTAGACACAAAATTAAATGTTGAATGATCTATTGAACACAAAAGTGAAAGTTTTTTAAAATTCAGGAATCTAGGAGACAAAATTTGAAGTTTGAAGACCTATTTGATATTTTTTAAAGTTGATGGACCAAATTGACAGAATCCTAAAAGTTCACGGGCTATCTTTGTAAATTAATCTTAAAAGATTTATTTATTTTAAAAAAATGCTTAACAAATTTTAGCCAACTTAAAAATTAAGTGGTTTTCAAAAGTGTTTTCTTCTTTGTTTGAAATTTGACCAACAAATTAAGTACTTTTAAAAGGTAGCCTGGACTGGAACTAAAAAGTAATTATATACAAAGTTGTAATTTGTAAACCACATTAATTGTGAAAACAGAAAACTAAAATATAAAAATTATTCTTTTTCAACCAAGGCGCCTATTTTAAAATTTGAATGCCTATTTTTCATAAAGAGACAAGGGTGATTCTTTTCATAGTATATAGTTTGGGAGATCAGAGTCAGTGTAGCTGTCACATTAATGGTTGTGAATTTCTTTTTCTTTTCCTGAAATTTCAATTTTAATTTAATTGCCATTGTTGATAGGGATGGATTTGGACTAAATCCATAGAAAATATATCTTTATTTATTTTGGAAAGAAGTTTGGTTTATATTAAATTAATTGATCGGTTTGTCCTAATAATTTAATTAATTTATTTAGATTTGAATGTTTTTTCTTACACATCGTTACTTTTCTTTTTCTAATGTTCTATTCGTTTCTGTCACTTCATTTCAAAATTGTGAATCAAATGCCTCTTTCGACGATAGTAATATATCAAAATCAAAGTTATTTAACTTTTATATCCTCTTTTTCATATACATAAACTATTTTTACGTATTTTTAAGAGAAATTAATTTGAACCTAACTTAATTAAAATATAATAAATATTTGCAAAGAGTTTCAAATTCGAATCTTTAATTTCAATTGTAAAAATAAATTCTTTTAAAAGAAAAAAAAAAGGGAAAAAGAGAAGGAAAGAAACGAAATGGAAGTTACGTGAAAATGGGAAAGGCGGTGGAGGGGTTTTTGGCAGTTTTGTAGAGTGAGGTTGCAAATTCCACGTGGCAGTATATAATTGGTGGGTGGGCAGAGTTTACAGGCTGGACTGACATGATAGCAAAGCAAGGGCGTTCTTCCCGCGATTCTGCTAGTGAAGTTTTGTCGTTCTATGGCCAGCTCAGCAACTCATTGCGATTTGTAAATATCTTTAAAATATATATTTGTGTATTTATATATAAATATAAAATAATTATTTCGAAATGCTGTCCAGCCTGTCCTGGTCAAAGACCTCCGCTCCCATCCAACTTCCCAACCGTACTCTCTTTTAAATTATATTCTTATCCTCTTTTTCTTTTTCTTTTTTTTATTTAATTAACTTAAATTAAATAACACCACGTTCGAATTTCAATTTAACCTCCTTTCCAACGGCTCCTTCACCCCATTCCTGTACATTTTATCATCAATTAAATTTAAATAATCCTCTAAACCCAAGTTAACCGACTCAATTCCATCGGTTTAATTTCATAATTTTTCAAATGCGGTTACTTTTTTCTTACCGTTGCGTGAATTTGGCTAATTACCTAGATAACTGTTGTGTTGCGTAGGTAAGGCAGTTTTCCAAATGGGTCCCAGCTACGTCCAAACACGCGCCGCAGTTATTTGACACGTGTCTTTGACAGCTGTATGCGAATAACTACCTTCCCTCGAAGCATCCTCTACTGCGCAACCGGCTCAACCGGTCATTCTTATCTTTTCTCATATAAATAACCTCTTTTCCTCTCTCACTTCTCTTTGACAAACAGGGTGAGGCTCCGCCTCCACCGCTTCTTAAATCCTTCCCCTTTTCTTCCTCTTCTTCTTCTTCATCTTTCTGTACAAATTTTCATACGTTTTCTTTTTTTTCTTTTTGGATTTGGATTTGGATTGAATTTGAATATTTAGTTTTAGAGTCTTTGTTCGATGGATTCTGTGAGGAAGGATGTGGATCGGATCAAGGGTCCGTGGAGTCCTGAAGAGGACCAATCGTTGAAGAGATTGGTTGAAAGCTACGGACCGAGGAATTGGTCGTTGATCAGTAAGTCGATTCCTGGTCGATCTGGAAAATCTTGCCGTCTCCGATGGTGTAATCAGCTTTCTCCTCAGGTGGAGCACCGGCCGTTCACTCCTGAAGAGGATAACGCCATTATCAGAGCTCACGCCAAGTTTGGGAATAAGTGGGCCACGATTGCTCGTCTTTTGAATGGCCGCACTGATAACGCCATTAAGAATCACTGGAATTCGACGCTCAAGCGTAAATGTTCTGCCATGGGTGAAGACTTCAACGATGCGGATTTGCATCAGCCTCTAAAGAGATCTGCCAGCGTTGGTCCGGGTCCGGTCGGGTTTGGGATGAACCCGAGTAGTCCATCCGGCTCCGATTTGAGCGACTCGTCTCCATCCCCGCCGCCGCCACCGCAGCCCGTGTACAGACCTTTAGCTAGAACCAGTTCGATTGTTCCATCGAATGATCAGCAGATTGGAAACTCTAACGATCCTCCTACCTCGCTCTGCCTCTCATTGCCAGGATCCAATTCGATATCCTCGGATTCGGTCGCGAGTCCGACCCGGAAGATGGTTCAGGCAACTCCTCTGGTGGGTACTACAGCCGGGCATGGCAAGGAATCGGAGTTATTCAGTGCGGAGTTCTTAGCTGCGATGCAGGAGATGATTAAAATCGAAGTGAGGAAGTACATGTCTGGAATTGAGCAGAACGGTTGGCATTTGCAAACGGACGCCATCAGAAACGCCGTGGTTAAGCGTATTGGAATAAGCAAGATCGATTAGCAGTAACGGCAAAACCAAAAACCCCTTTGGGATTTCACAAGCCCCTCCGTCTTCTACAGAAATCACAATAATTTTGGCAGTGTACAGAGAAAAAGAGCACAATGGAGCGAGAGAGAGAGAAAGAGAGAGAGTCAATGAATGGTGCTGTTTAGACTTCCAATTTCGACGCGAGGATGTCGTTAAAACTTCTTTTAATCTTTGGTTTATTATAGAAAAGAAGAAAAAAAGTTTCTCTTAAATTTTAGTAGACCATGATTATGAAGCAGCCCGAATTCTATCTCTGTGAATCTATGAGACCCCATGGACTTTTTCTCTTCTCAACTTGTAATTTAGGACCCCATGATTTGACGCAAAACGATGAACTATTTGGTACAGAACCATTGAAACGAGTCTGTGGGTCTTCTCCCAGTGGGAAAGGAAGCTGTCGCCATTAAAATCAAGTCAATATAATTAGAAACTTCAACGCCAATTTTAATTTTTACGTTACCGAGCTGTCGACAGACAGAACCATAATCTTTACTTTCATTATTAAATGAAGTTTCAGTCAAATGTCGTTTGCTTGACAAGCGAAAGCCTCTCTTCAACTTCTTCTTCATGTAACAGTTCAGTTGGCATCGAAAAGCAGCAAATACATATAAAATTGCACATCCAAAGTCAATTGACAGAAGAAAAATCTGTCAGTTAGTTAAATTAAAAAAAAAAAAAAAAAGAAACCAAATCCAAACAAATCCGATACAGTGGAAGAAAAGGGAATTCCAAACCACGCAGAACAGAACCTCCGGAAATTCCTCTGAGATCGAGATTTCAAGACGTGGGTCTGTTTTTGAATTTCATCTTCTCGTAGTAGCGAATTGAGAGAAGAGAGAGTGAGAGATGAACCTCGTCTTTCCCCCATGGATTACAGGGCGGCGATCCAATCATCGGCGCAAATGGGTAAAGAGAGTGCAATCGACGGAAGCCACCAAGCGCGAGCACGACGGAGCGTAGCTGTTGGTTGGCACAGCCGATGTTGGCCCAGTGTTTGGTGCAGATGAGCTCCCAGAGGCGCTCGTCGTGCGCCGTTTTGTACCACTGCTTGCTGACGGCGGCCGCCGTGGCCAGTGTCCTTGCGTCGACGTGCTTAAACACCTCGAACAAGAGATCGTCGTCTAAATTGGCAAACCCAGTTGGTGGTTGTTCCTGAAAATCTGACTTGATTTTCTTCATGGGGTTGAAGGAATCTTGGTGGGAAAGAGGGCGCTTGTTGATTGGGAATTTGATTGTGGTTGTTGAAAATGAAGAACATTGGAGATGAAGAATTAGTTGAGAGAAGGAAGTAAGTGGTGGTGGTGGAAGGAAATAAAATAGGAATGGGGTTGAGAGAAGTTGGTAAAGTGATGCAAATTGTCTGAAAAAGTTGGGAAGACGACAAATCTGGAATTGAATGCGCTTCCAACCCCTAACGAAAAGACCGTTTCTCTCTCTCTCTCTCTCTGTTAAAAGTTTTTTAAAAAATAAAAGAAATTCTCCAATTTCGTCATGCGTGAAGGAAGAGCTTAACTTATTCGACAATATTACGATTTATTCAATTAATATTTTTGTCGCGAATCGTCATCTTTACCATATATTTATACAAATTTAGGAAACGAGTAATACGGGACGGGATTTTATTTTTATTTTTAATTTATATAATTCATTTTTAAAATTATGTGATTTTCTTTTCGTTAAGCTAAATTCATTTTTCTCTTAAACTTATAAATTATTGCTTAATTTAAATTTCAAATTTCATAAAATTAGTAGCTCTTGTAGCTCAATTGGTTAGAGCACCCGTTTAGTAAGCGGGAGGTCTTGAGTTCAACTCTCAACGAGAGCAATTTTATTTCTTTCCTCCAAAAAAAAAAAAAATCATGAAATTAAATCTTTTTTTAATCATGATGAAATTAATATCATTAACCTATTAAATGTTTATTTTGTTTATAAATGTGAAGTCAAATTGTGGGCATTGTTTTAGACAAATATGAATATTTTGTAAATTTTCTTTTTTCTCATAAGAAAATGTTTTTCAAAAGTATGAGAACTAAAATCAATGTTGCATAATTAGGATTAAAATGAAAAAATATATATAAAGGATAAGGATGGAAATGAATGTTTTGAAAAATTAAATTTAAAAGTAAAAATGACATGTTTCGAATCAAAAAAAAAAGTAAAGCCAACAAGAACTTAGCTCAATTGGCATAACCTTGTACTGATAACCACAAGGTCATGTTGATGTACTAAAAAATCAATTTATTGAAAGTAAATTTGAGAATTTTAAAAAATTAATGACAAATATTATGGAAGGGTAAATTTTGGAATCATGGTTTCAATGATAAATTATATCAATTTTGGAATCATGGTTTCAATGATAAATTATATTTATTTCTCTCCTCAAAAAAAAATTATATTTATTTCTACAAATTATGTTAAAATTATTTTGGAATATAATTCCAAAAACAAAAGTAGAACTATTTTGAGGATGACTAAAACTCCTCAATTCCAATTATTTAAATTTAAAAATGAAAAATAAGTTCCCTTTAAATTTTACTAAAATATTGAAAGTACATAAAAATATTGATTACAAAATTGATAAACTATTTATATATGAGTTTAATTTTTTGGAAAAAAAAAAACTATTTTTTTAGTTCAACAATTTGTCTCGATCGAGATTCAAACGGTTGATATTTTAGTCAAAGTATGTGGCATGTGCTTTAACTAATTGAATTATGCTTAGATTGAAAAAAAAATCATTTCATTAAATTGGACCTCAAGTCTGGTTGGAATTGCTTTTGGAGGAGTCAAAAGCAATTCTATAAGATCACTAGTAAACAAGTCATTTGGTCAAACGGATTATTTATTAATTTTTACAAAATCACTTTCTAATATACTCTTCCCTCCAAAATCACGTACGTGAAATCAGCTTTTCTAAAAATATATTGTATCTAGTCTATTTCCTTTTTATGTCTTTGTTATATTGTTTTTGTATTTACATGGTAACAAAATATTGATGGATTCAATTTTTTATAACAATCATTTTTATCTAATATTTTATCAAATAATTTAGGTCTTGTTTGGTTGATGATTTGTTTGGATTTTAGGTTTTCCAACGTAAAAATACAAGAATAAAAATGAAATAAGACATTTTTTTATTAATATTGATATTTTTAAAACTTATTAGAGAAATATAGTTTTTTTGAAACTTTTTATTATAATATTGTTGTTTAAAATCCATGTTTGCTAGCAAAAAATTTGAAATTCAAAAAACGTGCTAAACGACATACTTAAAAAAAAAAAAAAAATGTTTGCTGACGTGGCAAAAAGATTAATAAACAGTTTTTTTTTTCTAAAACGTATGTTGTTTAGCACGTTTTTTACCACAGCAGCAAACATTTTTTGAATTAAAAGCATAATTGATGGGAAAAAAAGGTTGCAATACTTATGGATTTAGTTTAAAATTATACTTTCTCAAAAAAAAAAAGTTTAAAATTATACCTTTTTTGCAAAATTAAGAAAAAAGAATTGATCTCGAAAATCAATTTATATTTTCGAAAGTGAAGATTAAGCATCAACGAAAAAGATTTTGTCATATAGATTCCGAACAATATTTTCGAGAAGCCCAATCGAAAATGACGTCATCAGGAGCTGACTACTTCGTCTTTTACCAAAAGTTTTTTGGACTCATCCTAAAACACAATTCAATATATGATTTTAAATCATTTTACAATCAATTTTTTTTTTAAAAAAAAAAACAAACAAACAAACAATAATTTGACATTTTTTATTCCTAATGGCTATATGCTATATCCAATAGTTATAGTTATAATTATAAATATAAACATAAAAAAAAAAAAGTTATAATTATAAATATTATTCCGTCAAAAAAGAGATTGTAAATATTATAGGCTTATAGCGTTTTATTCCCACCTAAAAGCGCGTATTTTTCTTCCAAATTTCATATTTCTTCTGAAAAAGTTGTCCTCATATACAAATTTTTTAGGGTCCTGATCTACAATTTGGAGAATAATATAATTGAATCAATATTTGTATTTTTTTTATATGATAAATATTGTAAGTAATTTTTCTTCAAAAAAGTATTTTGAGTAATTTTTTTTTTTTAAAAAAAAAACTAGTATTTTAAGTAATTGTTATGAGAGAGTAGCTTATTTCAAGTAATTCTTATAAAATAGTAACTTATATACATGCATATTAGTCATGTCAGGATATAAGTTGTGTGCCTCTCCTACTTTATAGATAATCCTTTGATTTTAGGGACTTTTTTTGTGCAATATTTCGTGATTTATGTGAAAAATGCCAACTACATCCACCACATCTTATAATTTGATTTTTTTTTATTGTGAAAATACTTGATGATGTTAAGAAGGACCCTGCAAAGGAAAAAAAAAAACAAACAGATTAAGAAAGATCTAGTTGAAGAAGTTGGCCCTGTCAGAGTGGTATGTACTCATTTATACCTATATTATTTACACGGTTTATGACCTGCTTGTATGTACTGGAGCCTAAAATTGAGATGTATGTATCTGGATATAACTTTGTCTTGTGTATTGAAGGTTGAGATTGAGAAAAACTTTTAATTACAAACTTACAACCACTATTTTGATCATGATATGCAAAAAAAAAAAAAACAAATAAACTAAGCTATGATATTTAAATGAGAGAAAAATATAGGAAAATCTTGTTTGACGCTTGGAGGGATATCAAAATCCGAAATCCTGTAAATCAGGGGCATCCACCCGAAAAATGGGGGAAAATCTGTATGCAGCTGTTAACGGTGTTTGTGTATAAACGTATATACCAGGGGTAAAAATAGAAAAAAATCCAAAAAGCAGTTCCTAAAAAGGTGGAAGTTATGTCTGCAATTATTGAACTTCCTTCGCAAAAAAACAAGATGGGGTATTTTTTCTAGTCATTTACCATAATTTCCCCATGTTTTATCATTTCAATCAACGGGAAGGGGATTGGGCTTAACTGATCCCAAAGTTAATTTGATATTTTCTATAAAAGTTGATTGATGTGTGGTGATTTTTTTGCAACAACTTCAATAATTATAACACAATTTGCCCTACTTGCTCATAAGTGGGACTTTATACTTTCCCTTTCCTACAAGTTGTAATTCATTTAATCAATATTATTCATTATTAAAATGAAGCCACTTTTTACATTTGTACTTCATTGAGTTGAAGTTAACTACAAAATCTACAAGACATAAATAAAATTTTCCCTAATTTCTACAAATACTTTTACCCAACATATCTAAGTCGTTAGTGTTTGACTTGAAATCCCTACTTATTTTTAATGTTAATTACACTACTCCTTTTAATATATATATATATATGTAAGAACTTTTTGATTTCTTTTAATCAAAGTAAATTTGATGACCACCTTGAGTTGGTGACAAGTAAAAAAGTTTTTGGGAGAATGAGTTCAAGCCCATTAAAATCTTATGAATTTCTTGACAACTAAATGTTTGTTGGATGCATATAAGTTGGCTCAACACGGTCACAAATGTCAAAAAAGAAAAGAAAAATTATGAACTTTGTCGTTGTGTCTAAAGCCAGCTGAATTTAATTATTGATGTTAGGAAATGATAAAGATGATAATTGGGTTGGTGTGAAGTCGTTGCATTGGCAAGGACAAAGAGTACGAATAGGATATGTACCTTTCATCGTCTCTACTCATACATTACTTTAATTTCTTTATCTCCATCTTATCCTATTCAATAATTGATTAGATGGATGGACATGGTGTAACCTCTTCCAAATTTTTGGGTCTTGCACATTTATTAATTTGTATGATGATGATTCTCAATGGTTTATCATTATGATTTGGTCTATCATCTAATATATGAGCAAAACAAATACTTTGTACAATAATAAACACAAAACTATGACTTTAATTTATAGGTAGAACTACAAACAATTCTATATAGAATCATTAGAAATTAAAGTCCTCGAGTGTTGGAAGACGTCCTAGCGCTCTCTATGCTAATTAAGTTGAAAGCAATTCCTCTTTGAGGAGATGAAGAAGTAAATACTATTTAGAGGTTCGCTTGATGAAATATATATGTATGTATTTTATAAAAATTTAAGAGACAAATTAGGGGGAAAAATTAGAAACTTTTTTTTTTCATAAATTTTTAGTTCAAGATGATCTAGGTGAACAATTACACCCATTTTTTAGTTCAATAAAATGTGAGATCAAACAATTACTCAAGTGGTATCTTAACTACTAACTATGTTCATGTTGACACATTACACCTTTATTTGTTTTATCCTTAAAAACATTTTTCATCTTTTGATATCATTCAAATGTGTAGAACTTTTGATTTTGGTTGATATAATTCTTAGCAAAATCTCTAGAAACTTAGGACATGTTTATTGTTTGGTATGGAATTTAGACTCTATTTTCAAATTCTTTGAAACAAATGAATTCAGTAAATATCATCCTTTTTGGCATATTTGTTTTTTAAAATAACTATTTGGTTTTTTGTTTTTTGAAGCTATGCTTGTTTTCA
The DNA here is from genome assembly GCA_036850905.1 of Luffa acutangula. Lineage (NCBI taxonomy): Eukaryota > Viridiplantae > Streptophyta > Magnoliopsida > Cucurbitales > Cucurbitaceae > Luffa > Luffa acutangula. The sequence goes on along the minus strand of CM072092.1, from coordinate 2,348,017 downwards.
CCAAATTTCCTTACAATATTTTTCATCATATATGTTAAGCATACATTTAAATTCTTAGTCAAATTCCAAAAGCAAAAACAAATTTATGAAAACTACTTTTTTTAGTTTTTAAAACTTGTTTTTGTTAACATGAAAAAATGTGGATAACAAAACAAAGGAATTTAGAAGTGAAGTTAGTATTTGTAAGTTTAATTTTCAAAAACCAAAAACAAAAAATGAAATGGTTACCAGGACCTTCGTTTTTGTGACATTTGTCCCTCTTCCTTCTTCCTCTTTATTCCCCTTTCTCTCAAATTCCATATTATTTATTGGTCTTCTCTCACTCTTTAAACATATATATCTCTCTTGATTGTCTTTCTCTCTCAATTGAAGAGAGACAATCAAGAAGAATGTTTATAGAGAGAGAAAATACCAATAAAGAACATGAAATTGTAGAGAGTGAAAGAGAAGAGAGAGGTGGGAATGGAGGAAGAAGAAAGGGAAGAAAGAGAGATAAATGTCACATAAGCTAAAAAAATCAAGTTGGCAAATCATTTTTCCATTAGTCAACTAATGGCCTAGGGGCTAATAAGAGCATAGTTTAACTGATATAAACTTTGTACTCTTTAAAAAGAAAAAATCTAATTTTTTTTATCGAATGATAATTCTAACTTTAAATTAGACAAAGTCTATATTTAAAAAAACGGTTGATTTTTAACTCGAATTTGAATTTCATCAAATTGTACATGTCAATTTTTACCAAAATCAATCAATAAGATTGCAAGAGTTGTCCAAATATAAAGTCTAATTAGATCATGAAATTGAGGAGATAGGAAGCTTTTTTTTTTTTTTTTTTTTTTTTGAAAGATAAAAGGAAGCTTCTCTTCATCTCTACACATTTTACCTTTTTAATTCATTCCTTTATGCACTGACGTCACACCACGTGCGAGAGATTTAACGTTGGGAGAAACAACCTATCTCATAAGACACTCCATTAACAAAATAAATGCCTTCGTTTTCAATATTTACAATTAATAAACCCTCTGAATCACTCCATTTTCACACTAATTTCTCCATTTGATGAACTGCTCAAATCGAGTTCAAGCGCCAAGAAAAAGCCAGCATTCCGCCAGCCTTAATCAATCATTTCATTCACAAACACAAACTAAAATTCCCAACACACACTTGCCTTCATTCTCATCGCTCACTTTATGATCTCTGCATGTTATTTCCAGATACAAAGATGTCAAAATCCAGATCTTCAAAAGAAACAATTGCCTTTAAAACGAAACTTCCTTGCAAGAACGTAACTATGGCGCCAAATAGATGATGAAATCACACACTCCCTTAAACTCCCTTTCCAAAAGTCCTTCAACAAATATATAAATATAAACAACCCGCGTGCCAATAGATTGAAGCTGTACATGCTGATTCATCAAAGCGTGTAATTTTTACATCAGTCCTTGTGGCGGTGGCCCTGCAAATGAAGGGCTCATCTCTACAAAATTGCTTCTTTTTTCTTCGAGTATGAACATTTGGCCTTGTGTTTGCACCAAGTCAATGTTCCCACGGCGTGGAAAAGGATGGGAAGAAAGAATTACAAGGCAGAGTCAAAGAATTAGGTGGTTTAAATACATAAAGTAATACACCACCGTCCCTGGAGATTTGGTAAAAAGCTCTTTTTGGTGTTTGTGTGCATAAAAGGGCTACTTCCCAAGTCTCTTTAGAGAGTTTTTTTGAAGAAGCTTAACGTATTTGGTCGATTCAAAAGCAAGGATGAAGCGTGGTTGCTTTGGAGTTGTTGCTGTGATGATACTTTTGGCAATGGTGTTTGTTCAGGTGGATTGCAGGCAGCTCAGATCGAGGGTTGAAACTCTGCCTGCGACGGGAATTGGACGGGAGCAAGTCACCGGAGGTAACCCGACTGGGCTTGTTACCTTCAGCGGTCGTCGGAAGGGAAGATGGGCGTTCAAGCATGCTTCAGGGCCGAGCAAAAGAGGACCAGGACACTAGCTGAAGACATGATTGAAAGAAACTTTTTTCTGACCATTCTTCATTTGTTATTGTTGTATGAATTTGTGACATTTGGTTTGTATACAGATTCTTTTTCATTCTCTCTTTTTTCCCCTCTACAAATGGGTTTGTACACTTGACAATTTTAGAGAGATCAGACATTAATTGGAAGTTTGATCTCTGCATATGCAAATAGTAAGAGTAACACATAGGGAGAAATGTTAGTTGGCTGTGTACTGTGTTTTGGACTAAACGAAAATGTATAAATTTTAAATGTTTATGGATTGGCTTTTAAGTTCTCTCATGTTTCCTTGTGTGGAGATTTACCTATGATTTTTTGGCTGAAGATATAATATGTTAATCAGTCGAACTATCTCTGATTAGAACATGAGTCAATGACACATAATCTGGAAACTAACAACTCAAAGCAACTCCAATGCTCAAATTAGCCGTCAATAATGAAGTACAAAGAAAATATTCAAAGGGTCGAATTCAGAACTATGTAGTCGAGTGTTCAGGTGCTTTGTTGGGCTGACAACTGATTTGCGTTATACAGAGATGGATTCGAGCGAATTGGGGAACATTGCTGCTCAACCAAAGATATGAGCCCTAAATCATGTTCGACAAATTAAGCAACCATAACCAAGTGATAATGTGAGCGAGCTGAACTAAGCTGGTAATTCAACTAGTTTGCGCTTAAGAGGTAAGAAGAAACAGAGGTTGTTATGGAAGAAGGAACTTAAACCATTCATACACAAAACTGGTCTATAAGACCATGACAGATCGAATCAAAATGTATGTCAAAGTGCTGCAAAGGGTCACGATCTGTAATGAGACAGTAAATCATCACACAACAATTTGAAGGCAAAATGAGAAAGGCCAAAAATCTCATCCTTGAACAACTTGGGAATAAAAATACACAGTTCAAACATAAAATATAGTTTGTAAGAGAGAGAGAAAGATCAGAATGATTAGGCAACTATCCCATTACAGTAGAGCGACATTAGAATATGCCCATCAATGGAAGAGCTGGTATTTTCTAGAAACCTCTTAGTTTCTGTCATTCCCAAGAACAAAGAGCACACTATACAGAGATAGCTCAGAGCAGATTCAAGCGACATTAGAATATACCCATCAAATGAAAATATCTCTAGGCAGAAAAAATGCTTCCATGTTTCATTGCATTTAAGGCCATAGAACACAAGAAGAACAAATAATTATCTTGTAAGCAATGTGTGGACAGTGGACACGCAAATAGATCTCCAGAAAAAGAAGCTGAAACAGGGCAACAACAACAACAATACCCCCAAATTCAATAACATTAAGACCAAAAACGTAGAAATTCAAGTTTCAGTTTCCAATGTTGGGCTTTCATCACTAGGTGCAACAACAGGCGATCTTACTCCTTCATCCTCACCATTCTCCGCCGGAGCCGCCGGAATCGCTCTACCCTTCACCGCCTCAAGCATCCGCTTACTGATCTCCTTGGAGTAGACTTGGAGAATCTCGATGCCGACGTCCTCGGTGGCCGGAGAGCCATCGGCAGTGGCATACGCCTCCTCCTCGATACCCCGAGCGACGACGGCGGCCTCGTCCGGAGGAATCGTGCCGTAACGCTTAGAGAGAATGGAAGGGGTGGAAAGGGTTTCGATCAGACGGCTGATAACGGCGTCGCGAGTGTGCTGCGCAGGAGGCCATATGCTGAATTTGGTACCAAATGGCTTCGCCGGTTTAATGGGTTCTTTGATTTCCGGCTGTTGGGATTCTGCTTCGGGCGGAGTGGAGTTCTCTTGATCGGACATGGCGGTGGAGGGGGAAGCGGCGGGAGAATTTGGGGTTGAGGAAAATGAGATCTGAATTAAATATGGGAAATTGGGGAAAAGGGGAAGAATCTGATCGGTTACGATTTGAGGGTTTATTTGTGGGCAAAGTTAAAACGACGGATTATCCTTCTAGAATCCAATCGAGCATGATGTGTCGTGAAGATGATGATGAATCCATGACGAGAATGTTTCACCTCCATTTCTCTAATTTTTTTTTTTAAAAAAAAAATTATAGAATCGATATAATTATTAAAGTTTCAAAATTTATAAATACAAATTTAAGATTTTCCCCAAAGTTTAAATCTTATCTTTCAATTAAATGGTAGGTGTTGATGGCAAAATGGGAGAACCCACCTGACGTTTAACGTGTCAGTTAAATTTGTTTGAGAGGGGGAAGATGTGGCTTGCAAGACGACAAAAAAAAAAAAAAAAAAAACCTACACTCGTGTGACCGCTTCCGAAAGCTGAAGGAGAGGGCAAAAAAGAGAGAGTAGAGAATAGAGTTCGGGATCCTCTCTTTAGTGGTGAAGAAGGGTTTAAATACCTGCTCATGTATTTGGCTTTTTAAGCGTTCAAAGGCGTTTCGGGTTGAACCAGGTGGAATTGGGGTGGTCAGGGACAGTAGGGATCGAACGGTGGCAGACGAACTCAGCCCATGCAAGTGGGCCGACCATATGGGTCGGGCCAAGGCCCGGTCCCTCCGACCTTGACCCGACCTTTTGGCTCGTTTCGCCTCCGGGGTCCATCTTTCGATCCTATTTCTGGACTCGTGTCGGGTTGTCAGCTCCTTGTACATCGGAGTGGTCCAAGATTACCTATAACGATTTAAATATATATTTTAAAAGTTAAAAGACTAAAATAGAATAATTAGAGGTGTTCTCGATATTGATTTATGACCGATGGATATCTTTAGCCCATTAAAATATATATAACAGAAAAGTTAACATGTAATTTAATTATTTGTCAACATGAGCATAACTCAACTGGCATAAGGCTTGTCCTAGTGATCGAAAGGTCTGTGGTTCGAATCCCCTCACCCCTACAATGTTGTAAAAAAAAAACATGTAATTTAATTATTCGAGAATTAGTTTTAAATTTAGTATGAATTGATTAATTCAAGATATGTAATATAAAATTTTAATCTAATTCAAAAGAAAACATAAGCAAGCGTGCGTTGGTTATTTTATTATTTGGTGCTAAAGTTTCGGACTTTGCTTTGCTTGCAAGAGTAAACACAATATGATGCCACATGTATGATAACTTTAAAATAACTAGTCTTTCAACACGTGCGGATACTTTTTTTAATCAAATATCTAAATTAATTTTCTATTTAAAAAGTTATTTGTATATCAAATATGGTATCAATTTTTTTTTTTTTTAGAAATATCAAATATGGTATCAATTAAATTATAACTATCCACACATATACATACACACTATTAGAATTGCATTTAAAAAATCTAAACATGAATATTAGATCAAACGTTCCAACGAAAGTTATAAGTTAAATTAAAAAAATGAAAGAAAAAGTAAATATAAAAAAGAAAAAAAGATGACACTTAAATTTTGTGAAAAAGAAAAGTATGAGATAACAACTACTTATATATATGGTTATAAAGATAAAAAATTTTACAAAACTTTTTGAGACTCCAAGCTTTTGAAATTTCGTTATTAATTATAACTAAAAACAAATTCGTTTATTCTTAGAATTAATTTATAAAAATAAAGGATACACTACTCGTATTCTAACTCTTCATGTTTTTTTTTTTTTTTAATTTCAACTCTTTATGTTTTTTTTTTTTTAAAAAAAAACTCTTTATGTTCTAATGGTTCATATTCTAACTTTTCTCATTATTAAATAATAACGTTTTCTCTAAAATTAATAAGAGAGAGAAACAATGAGAAGATTGAGTTTTTTTTTTTTTTTTTTTTTCGGGAGAGAGATAGAGGGAGAGAGTGTGTGATAAAACTTAAATGAAGAATTTGAAGAGATAGAAGATAGTGTTTATTTATTTTTTTTTTTAAGAAGGAAAGAGAATATTTAATTTAATTAGTATTTTTTAGAAGTTAAAATAAGAACATTTTAGATATTATATCTAAAAGTTGAAACTTTAAACATGACATTGTTGGAGATTTTAAAATTTATTAACTTGTTGAAAATTTATTTAATTAAAATATAACAATTTGCATATTTAATATTAATGTTGATATGAATTCATATATTAATAAATAATTTATATATTCTTTAAAAATACTAATCAAACATAGATTGATTTGTTTATTTTTTTCAATAGGTGAATTTCGATAGTTTTTTGTGGTTTTTGTTGAGCAAATAAAGTATTTATCTATTTTTAAATGGTTATATATTTTTAAATTGATTTCCAATATTTTAAAAAGAAAATTATTTATACCATATTTTAAATTTATTTTTCTAGAAAAATATATTTATTGTAATTTATTTTATTTTTGTATATTTAATTTAGGAGTTGATAGGATTTTATATTAAAGTTGTTTTTTTTGCAATCTCTTAAACTTAACTTAGGAGTTGATTCCTTCTCAAAAAAAAAAAAAAAAAAAAAAAAAAAAACTTAGGAGTTGATAGGATTGAGGGTTGAAATAAATTGTTTTTTCTTAGAAAATAATTTTTGTTGATCCCAGTGATTTTTTTTTGTTGAAAATATATGTACGGTCAACTTTTCAAACATGTCGATATTTCCATCATTTAAAAAAAATGTAAAATATTTTAAATCTTATTTTAAATTTGTCTCCAAACTTTTATAATTTATTGAATAGTAATCATGAATTTAGAATACTACAAACATAAACATAAACATGTGTTTTGTTTATTTATTTGATGATTATCATACATGACCATCTATTTAGAAAACCATATGTACCAAAATGAAAAAAAAAAAATCAATTTCATGTCATATAATTAACAAAAAATAAACGATAAAGACAAATTGATACAAAAAAATTAGAAGCTAAGAAAAGAAAGAACCAAATGCACATTTTAGTTTATCATAATAAACTTTTACATGACTATGAGATTTTAACCTATCTCTACTTCTTGTTCCTTTCACCTACATATGGAGGTTGGCAAGAAGAATTGGAAGATTGCTCCCAAATGCATCTCAAGAGAAGTGAATCAGTGTTTTGCTCTACCAAAAATGGTATCATCTTCTCAAAGTTACACCACCACTTTTTGTAGTCGTCAACTTGAATCTTATCGTCGTCATGGTTGTTGTTGTTCCTACCACCTTTGCCACCCATTTCAAAAATCACAGAATATGATTTTCTAGTTGTGAATAATGTGCAAAAGGATTTGTCTATTTATATAGAATGTTGAGAATAAATAAATTATAATTAAAAGTAAATGAAAAGTCTTATTTGAATTTGAAACCATTAAAAGAGAAACAAAAGGTTTGTTATGAGAGTAATAAAAGCAAATAAATAATGATAAATGGAGAAGAAGTGGAATATGAAAGGATGTAAAAATGAGCCACATAACCCAACCACTGGATCAAATGAAAAGTTGAGAGAGAGAGGGAGAGAAATTGTAGGGAAGTGGGTGGATGAGAGTGAAAATTGAAAAGTAATAAAGGTTTTTATAATTTATAAAAACTCTTTCAATTTCTACAAAATTGTAAGAAGTAATAAAGGACATATTTGGAATTATGAAATTAACATTGGGACATAAGTGTCCAAAAATGATTCTCAAACTAAGCCACTTTTAAGATAGTAAGATAAGATTATAAAGTGCATTAAATTTATATTTTTCGTTTAATTTTAAATTATATGCTTCTACAAATTTAAATTTTATACACGGTTTTTCTAATGAATTGAAAAGATAGGAAAAACCATGTTTGTTTTATGTACCTCTCTTGCTTCAATTTTAAAATGGAAAACCGAAGTTTGTTTCGTGTAGCTCTCTTGCTTTAATTTTTTAAAAAAGGAAAAATTATTTACGTATGCTTAAACAAAGTAGATAGTAATTCTATGTCATTAGGTGTATGTATGATAGAATTTAAAATTTATATATCAAATAGTTACTTTAGATAAATTTTAAACTCAAATTTTTTTTTAAGAATAATTTTAAACCTACATTGTCGATAGTTAAAAAAGTAGAAAATAAAAATAAATTAAATAATTTTGAGGACAAAGGTTAGAGAAAGCGTTTTCAATTTCATCTCGCCCATCTCTGTGAAAAAGTTTGTGGCTTATTTTATTACAAATTTAAAATCGAAATTTTTGTTTGAATTAAACTTAGAATTATTGTAGTAATTAATTATTTAAAATTGAAGGGTAATTGGTTAACTTTTTGTTAACAAATTTTAACAATTTCTTAAGGATCTACTTGAAAATTTTTAGTACATTAAAGGTAAAATTGAAAATTAACTAAAAGATTAGAAACCATTTGGTATAACTAGTCTATATTAAAAGAGATGGTATGATTATTGAACATTAGCATAGCTATGGTTAAGTCATTGCTACTCTCTCTAAAAAGTCATATGTTTAAATAATCTTTCTACTCAAAAATAGTATGTTTTATGAAAATAACGAGTATAAGGTTGAGGTGGTAAACACACACATTATATGTTAAACTAGGCTCAAATTGATATAGATGGATTAGTTTTTGAAGTTAGAACATAGTAGTAAAAATGTTTTTTTTTTTTTTTTCTCTCTCTCAATAAAAAAGAGTGAAGTTTTAAAAATGGGAAAATAACAAGAGGAGAGAAGAGTGCAGAGCAACTACTTGACAGCTACTAAAATGAGAAAAGAAGAGGGTTGCTTCTAAAATGGTAAAAACAAAAGAAAAAATGACATGGACAATTCTCTCCTACGAAAATGACATTACATAAATTTCCTAAAAAAAAAACAAAAATGACATTACATAAATTTAACTCTTAGAACCTTTCTGCAAGATTATCAACATTTCAAAGTTTTGAGTCTTTCACGCTAGCTCTTTGTCAATTCAACTATTCAAGTTTTCTACATCTATTTTAAAAGTATATTTAAATTTTCATGTAATTATTTTTACAGGGTAATTATAAATTTATATTATGGGTGTTTGACAAAAGAGATATTATGAATAATTATGAAGACGACATGTATATAAACCAAAGTAAAAATAGCTTAACGTGGTAATTGGCTTCTCCCCTCAATCAAGAAGTAAGAAGTTCGAATTCACTTATCCCAAATGTTGTTGAATTCAAATAAATAAATAAAGATATTTAGGGAGAGAATTTGGACTAACTTAGAAAGGGTTGGATTGTACCTTTGATCCAAGATCGATATCCAATCCAATAGATAAATCTAGAACTTAATCCAATGAACTAAGAGTCAAGACTGTGCATGTAATTTCTTCATTAGTCCAATTAGTAATCTCTTTCTTTGTTATTGTAAATGCTAGTTAGTAATCTCTTCGTTATTGTAAACACTCAATACCTTGTTCTCCAAAAGTTAACCATTTTTACTAATTTGAATGTATCTCAACAATTAAATCATGGTAACATTATTTATAGATCAAATGTTCGAAAACCAACCTTCCTTATGCAATATTCTAAAAGATTTTAACTCTCTTATTTCTTCCCAAAAAAAACTCTTAGTGAATATAATAATTTCTTTTCTTTCAGTAATGGGGTGGCTAAATTATTTATTAGGTTGAGGGGGTGAGAGTTTTCATATTGGACCAAAGTGAAAAGTTATTTTTTTATTATTTTTTTACTATATATAGAATATAAAGATTGGAACCACAGATTTCTTGATCCACACACCTTAATGTGGTTGAACTGCTCATGGTGGAAATTTGTTTAATATTAAAAACTATCAGAACTTACCTTAAAACATTGGGAACAAAAGTCAAAATTGATATATATTTTAAGAACGCCAAAATTAACATAAATTTTACAATTTTACTATAATTTTGAAAGATTTCTTTTCAGTTTATCAATGTTTGAGGAGGATGGAGATTTAATCCTCTAACTCTTCAGTGAAAAATGTATGTTTTAATTAGTCAGTTGTGGTGAAATTCGTTGGGAAAAAAATCAATTACAACCTTAATCCTTCCAAACATACTTAAACAAACCATAAACCTAATTACACCTTTTATTTATGGTCACAATGTTTCATATAACATGATGTAGAATGAGTTGTTAGATAATTACTCTAATTTACATTTATTGATTTTAAATTAATTAGTTTTTATTAATTCATTCACCCACAGTTTTCACCCCATCTGGTTCTTCCTCCATTCTCTTACATCACCACCAAACTTTCAATTTATAAAAGCACCTTACCCACCCATTTCATTTATATCTAATCTACTACCTCTGAATCAAGGGAAAAAACCAAAATTGCAGCAAAAACAGAAAGAAAGAAGACACTCTAAACACTATTCTATTTCACAATTATTTCCAAAAGCTACCTTACACCTCAAAGAAACTATTTATGACCTTAACATGAAAAATAGCTAATTAATTCTAAAAACACTCATTAAAAAAATAATTAATTGATCAAAATCACACGCCAGCATAGCTCGATAATTAACATGTAACTTCAAAAATAAAAAAAATATATATAGCTATAGGCCAAATACACATATAAAATAGAATAATAAAAGCATTTAAAAATGATGTGGGGAAGCCAGAGTCACGAGCTCCTCGCAAAATGCCGAAACTTATCAGATAATGATTCAACCAACATAACGCAGGCACCTCCCATCTCGAGATATCAATTTTTTTTTTTATTTTCTAAAAAAAAAGAACTCCGGCCGGTCGGGGAAATCAGGCAAAGGAAAGAGAAGCAAAATATGTGTTAAATATAATAAGTATGAAAAATAAATGTTATATATTTAATAAATCTGTTTATTATATATATACCGATGTAACAAAAAAGAAATTGAAGAAGAAAACTCAACGATTGTGGAGCGGATCTGAAGCATTTGGAACCTTTCTCTTACTGGACATGAAAACATGATGGAATGACGTTGTGGTACGTTGCTGTTTCACATGACTTGGGGCTGTTGCTTCTTTAAGCTTCTTCAGATCAACAACTTTGGGCGCTTCTCCATTACTACTGTGGCCTGAGATCAGAAGCAGCAGCAAAGCCACCGCCGTTAACCGCAGCTTGAAGAACCGCATGGACAGAGAAATGAAATGGGTATCTGATCTGTTATTTAATTTGTTGTGAATGGCTTTGTTTGTTGGGCAGTGAAAGTGAAAGAAGAAGAAAGAAGAAGATGGGCCTTGAAATCGAGACTGGGAGTTGGAGTTTGAGTTGTGATGCTTTTGTTTGTGTTGTTTGATTTGGATTTGGATTTGGATTTGGATTTGGATTTGGCGCTATTGTCGCTCACGGGAGTAATTATTAAATTTAATTAATTCAATCAAACCACAAATTACGTCCACATGCTTTGTTTGTTTAGGGTATTACTGCTTTTTATTTACTACCCATTTTTTCCTTCTCAACAAAAACAGTATCATTTTCTATGTTTCCCACTTTCACTTTAACCTCTCCCAAAAACTAATTTAATATTTAAACCCTCTTTTTAATCATGCTCTTTTTTCTTATATGGTTTTAAATATATTTTATATCTATTTTATTTGAGTATAGCTTGACGGGTTGTAAAAAAAAATATATATATATATAGCTTGACGATAATTGATATCTTTTTTTTTTTTTTTATCTAAAGTTCAAATACACATCAACATTATTCAAAAAAATAAATAAATAAATACACATCTTCAAGATACTAAAAAAAAAATATACATATAATTTTAATGAAATTTAAAAATCTAAAGAAACAATTTTTTATTTTTATTTTTTTGTTTTAATTTTTAAATTTGATTAAAATTTTGAAAGAGTATTTAAGAAGTGATCATTTAATAAAGAAATGAAAATTAACATCAATCCCAACAAAAGGAAGTCAAAACCACCGTGGGATATAGCTTTTGACAATATATGGGAAAGAGAGGATTTGAACCACAAACCTTGTCAGTACAACTTTATTCCTTCTTGTTGGCCAAAATACATTGTTTCTTAAGTATAATTAATTTTATAATTTATATTAATTTTAGATTTTTATAAAAGATTTAGTACTATATATTAATATCGATTTTAACTTGAAATACTTTAACTTTTTTTCTAAAAAAGACAATTAAATTGTTGATGGTGTTTTTTGATCTAGTGTGTATTTTTATATTATCAAATCAGAGGAAAGTATAAGAAGAATAATTTTGGTTGATTCCGAACCAACTTTCGGGCCTAAGAACATTAGGATCCATCAAACTTGCGTTTCCCAAAGAAGAAAAACATGTTCCCTAAGAGCTCAAAGGCCAAGTCATTGATCGACTTGACCTATGGAGCTCGATCTAAGCTGAGCCATGTTGTTTGCCCTCCATCAGCAAAATCTTTTTTGCCATGTCAGTTGCAGATTCGATGATGGAGAACTCTATAAATAGTGTAACTTACTCTATATACATATATGCAATTCCACCCTGGCTGGACTCGATATCATTTCGATGTAAACATTAACTTAAGTATCGAAGTGTATTGGGCTCAACATCACACCAATATGAGTTTCCTTCTTGCATGTCAACTTTAACTACCTCCTCACCTCGATATCCGCCCACATGGACCCATAACCTAATTCTCGCATCAACAAGTTTATACGCGTAAATGTAGTATATAAAAAGTGTAAGAATCATTTTTCATCTCTCTTTTATATAATGTATGATATTTTTTTGTTTTGGGTATGAACCCATACAAAGTTCTATTGATGCATACTACCTCGAAAAAAAGAGTATATCAAATATAAATATTATCATTATTTATATAATTACATTTTCTTCATCTTCATAAAGCCAGCCATGGTTTTTCCATTATTGTTGACACATCAAGGGAAAAGTAGTATAGTGAAACTAGAAGCATTAAACACAGTAATTTCCACTTCCTTCCAGGATTCCAGCAAACAAGGGACACAAGCGACGAAGAAGAAGTGACATTTTGGCAAATTTAATGTTGAATTTTCTTTGTGTTAGTGGACAAGATGATTTTCTTTAGTAAGCAAAAGCCTTTTTGTCATCTTTTGATAAAAAAAAAATACCCAAAAGTGTTTGAGAATAGAACAAGGACAAGAACATAGTATATTGGTATTATTGGGTGTCGTGCAATGCTTTTCTTCAGCTGTCCTTCAAGTGGGCAAATCTTGTCGGATGGCAGTGATCTGAAAGTGTTCTGTTTACAACATTTTCAAGGGCCTTACTTAAACAAAATGTCCTTCCTTTTTCTTCGCTTATCTTTAATTGGGGCATTGCTTAAAGCAGACGTTTTCGAGTGGTCAAATCCACGCCTAAACTCTTTCACTCACTTACCATTACCAATGGTTCTTCCATTGTACTGAAATCTCCCAATTTCATCTCCTTTTTGCTTTCTCTTTTAAAAGTTAAAAGTGGATTCCTTCTCTGTTTCTGCTTTGTTTCGGATGCTTATGGCTGGATGTGGATTAGACTTGGATTCACTAGCCTTTTTACACACTACTTTTTACTACTTCGAGTTGTAACTTTTCAAAATCCTATTTAAATATTCAAATCAGTCGGTTTAAGTTTTAAGCTAGAGACGAGAGGTTAAAATCTTGGGTCTAGATTTTCATGATGCTATGATATTGTTCATGGAAAACAAAGATATTATTCATGTTTTATACTATGGGTTAAAGGACAATCGACTTCTCCATATTTTCACAATGGTATGATATTATCTACTTTGAGAAAGCTTAATTCTTTATTGAATAAACACTCTTCTGAATCTTTTTATATGCAAGATAGGAGAAATGAATGAACTAAGTACGTGAAGAGATTGAAAAGAAAATACCAAGTGAAAAAAATAAATCTATAATGAGGAAAAGATCTGGTGAAGCAATGTGTCAACTGATTGGAAGAAGATACATGTCAATTATCACGTTACTGTCAAAGGACATGTTCATGCACAAAGTGAGCAAAATTGACTTAGAAGATTTTTTGTGAACATGTGTGGTGCTTGAAAATTTGACTTAGCTTATGAGCCCAAGTAAACCTATGATGTATATATTTGCCTCAATAGATTCCCATTTATTATTGTCACTATATGCAATTAAAACACACTTCTCAATATGAAAATCAAATTAGTGTTGTTGATACGACCTTAGACAATGATAACAAGCTACCCCAAATGGCTCTCAAAGTGTGAAATTTTGACTGAGCATTGTAAGGGCAAAAAATAGATTGTTACCATTGATGATAGGAAAAGGCATTCTATTGATTAGGTATATTGTTGTATTGAAGGTTTCCACCAAAGAGTTAATGGCACTTTAGCCCAAATGTTTGTGTTTTCCTTCTATTTTTCCCTTTAGTGTTAGAATGATATGGAAAAGCGAATTGCATGTATATTTGCCTCTTTTGTTCTCCTAACTATTAGGAGATCTCTATAGTTTTCATAATGGTATGGTATTGTTTATAAAAACGACAAGATTATTCATGCTTACATATCATAGGGACAACCAACTTCTATACATTTCCACATGAAGATATGCTGAAAAGAAAAGGCCAAATGAAATAAAAACAGAGTAGCAAGATGGCTGAACTAGATTAAGAGCATGAGTTTGTCATAAAGAAAAAATGAACCAACAATGAGACAAAAATTTGGTGAAGCAATTTGTCAACTAGTCGGTAAACGATACATGTTGAATATAATGTTGTCGTCGAATGACCTATTCACGAACAAAGTGAATATCAATCTCAATATATTTTGTCAGAACATTAAAAACCATATTTGAAGCGAGATTCGTGGCACTAACATTATCACACCGTGAGATAGGAGTGGAGGTAATAGGAAGTTGTAACTCTTGAAGCAGAGACTGAAGTCATATGGTAGTTCACAGGCAATGTGAGACAAAGCCTGATACTTAGATTCAATGTTGGATCTAGCAACCACGACTATCTCTCAAGCACATCTTATGCTATCATCAAGACAGGGGAGCCAATCAACATTAGAGTACCCTGTTACAATCAAACAAGAAACAGCTTGAATGAAAATGCCAAGAGTTATAGTACTCGTCAGATAACATAAGATGTGCTCGAGATTGTCGGCTGTGTGCGGGCTTGAGAAAATCGAATTAGCTTATTAACAACAAAGGCAATATCAGGTCGAGTATAAAAAAGACATTGTAGAGTCTAAGAGTTCTTCGATACACATAAAATCTGTACAACAAAGACATTATTATCCTTAGTAAGCTTCCACATATGCTGATTAAACTCTTTTTCATGTGAAGTACATGTAAAAGATCTTTGAGAACAAGTACCAATATGCTTAACAACAAGCCCTTTCTTTAGTCTGCCATTCACACCACACCTGTGGAATAAGGTTTTTCAAGGCAACTTTATTTGTTTATTTTCTTGAAAGAACTTTTTCCATTCTAGATTTCTAAAGTTCTCTTTCAATATGGTGACAATGACTTAATTTCAGTAACTATAATGAAACTTGGTCCAAAAGGGAGGGGAAAAGAGTTAATATCATGAGAATGGAAATAAGTTTAATGTTTGAAAAGGAAGACACAAAAACTGAAAAAGGTACAAAAGGAAGGCATGCTTACAAATAGTCACTTTTCCATAATCCTAAATCTTTATTAACAACTGAATCCCCATCACTTGTGCTTCACTTCACTCATTACATTAAAAAGATTGTTTATCATATGTAACCCCTTTTGTGGAGCTTCCTAGCTGGGCATAGAGAGCTTTATCATGGTCCTAATGGATCATAGGTTGAGTTTTAATCATCATAATTGCTATGAATTCCGTACACTCGAAAAACTAATCCCTGCTTTTGGTGATTAATTATGGAAGTTGCCAAGAACTGTGTGGCACAATCTTAACAAATGCTTTTGATAGGCCTCAACCTCCAATTTTATTTATCAGACAGGAATAGAGAGAATTCGAGAGCTCTCCTCTCTCCAACGTTCTTCTCAGAGAATTGCACACAAAGAAGACAGTCCAAAAAATATACCCACTCCCCTCAACAAACCTACCTTATATCCCTCCTCTCACAAAACTGTAATTTCCTCACACACGAATTTAAGGGGCCCACAAGGTAAAACTAACCAATTACCCTTATACAATATTTTTCTTCCTCACACGTCTCCGTTCATACACCTTAGTAATACGGGGCTTATCAATACCCGCTCCCCAAAGAGCCACCTTGTCCTCAAGGTGGAAAGCTGGAAATTGGGCTTTAATATCAGCAGTTGCTTCCCAAGTTGCATCTTTCGTTGAAGCCTGCTCCCAAGGAACTAAAACCTCCAATGACCGACCAATGGAAGACTCACGTAAACCCAATAGCTCTGCTGGTTGCAATTTCACTGTAAGGTCACGTTGCAGATTTGGAGGTAATGGATATATAGGCAAATTATGCCCCACGACCTTACGCAAAACCGAGATATGAAATACAGAATGGATTCCCGAAGCCTCTGGCAGCGCAACTCGATAGGCCACAGCACCCACACGCTCTAACACTTGAAAAGGCCCGATAAAACGTGGAGCTAATTTGG
This sequence comes from Luffa acutangula, assembly GCA_036850905.1. Taxonomy (NCBI): domain Eukaryota; kingdom Viridiplantae; phylum Streptophyta; class Magnoliopsida; order Cucurbitales; family Cucurbitaceae; genus Luffa; species Luffa acutangula. Next base: position 2,331,625 of record CM072092.1, on the reverse strand, counting down.
GGTGCTTGAATCGGCCCAGTGAAGTTTGACGATATGGCTTCAATTTAATATAAACCCAATCATTAACTTCCAGCTGGACGTCCCTCCTCTTTTTATTGGTTGTATCAACCATCCGTTGTTGAGTTTTCTTGAGTACTTCCTTTAACTTTGCAAGCATCACATCACGATTCTGTAGTTGAGTATCTACCTCCGCAACCGCTGACGATTCTTTTAAATAAGGCAAGACCGACTGTGGGGGACGTCCATACACCACCTCAAATGGCGTCAACTTGGCCGAAGAGTGAAAGGACGTATTATAACTAAATTCAACCCATGCTAACCATTTCGACCACTGTGTCGGTGTACCCATTGCAAAGCAACGTAAATAAGCCTCCAATCCTCTATTTACCATCTCCGTTTGACCATCAATTTGTGGGTGGTAAGTGCTGCTACGTCGTAATTGAGTACCCAATGCACGGAATAACTCCTCCCAAAACAAGCTCGTGAAAATTTTATCGCGATCTGAAACAATACTATGTGGGCAGCCATGTAAGCGAACAACCTCCTTTATGAAAATGTTAGCCACGGTGGTAGCAGTGAATGGGTGCTTAAGAAGTATGAAATGACTATACTTAGACAAACGGTCCACCACCACCAAGATTGTGTCATACCCGTTAGACTTTGGCAGCCCCTCGATAAAGTCCAACGAAATATCCTCCCAAACCCGTTTTGGAATAGGCAAGGCCTGTAGTAATCCAGCCGGACCAAGCGATAAATATTTGGTTTGCTGGCATACAGAGCAATTAGCAACAAAGGTGTGGACCGCAACTTTCATTCCCCTCCAATAAACCTCTTTGGCCAGACGTCGATACGTTTTTAACACACCATGGTGGCCACCCACGGGGCTGTTATGAAATTCGCGGAGAATGAGGGGAATTGTTGGTGAGTCATTAGGTAATACTAACCTCCCCTGATAAAAAAGCAAATTCCCTCGCAGCGAAAATCCTACTGGAGCAGCTTCTTGGTTTCAGATGGCCTGTCTAATGCCATTGAGCGTGCTGTCGGCATCGATTTGCTCCTCAATCACAGCTATGTTCAAGCCCTCTACCACATTAAGCAACCCAAACTCCATAGCTGGTGGTAAACGGGACAATTCGTCCGCCGCCTTGTTGTCGAGGCCCCGTTTATACTCAATGCTAAAATCGTAGCCCAATAATTTTGCTATCCAACGCTGGTACTCCCCAACAATAACACGTTGCTCCAATAAAAATTTCAAACTCTTTTGATCTGTTCGCACAATAAATCGTCGGCCCAAGAGATATGGTCGCCATTTTTGGATCGCAAACACAATGGCTCATACACGGCCTTATGACGATGGGAAGGAGGCAACGCTTGGCTGAAAAATGCCAATGGCCGTTGATTTTGCATTAATACTGCTCCTACCCCAACTCCCGATGCATCAGATTCAATAATGAACGTTTTAGAGAAGTCTGGTAATCCTAAGACGGGAACAGACATCATAGCGGAATTAAGGCGTTGGAAAGCCGACTTGGCATCCGGATTCCACCCAAAATTATCCTTCTTCAAGAGTTGTGTTAAAGGAAACGCAATTGTACCGTAATTTGCCACGAATTTCCTGTAATACCCCGTCAAGCCAAGGAAACCACGCAACTCCTAAACTGTTCGAGGTGTCGGCCATTTCCGCATAGCGTCTAGCTTTGCCGGATCCGCTGCAACGCCTTCCGCTGATACCATATGGCCTAAATACTCGATCTTAGCAGCACCAAATTGGCATTTTTTTTAAGTTAGCAATGAACTGATGCTCTAGTAAAATAGCCAACACCTTTGACAAATGGTCAATGTGATGTTGTAGACTTATGCTGTAAATGAGAATGTCGTCAAAAAATACCAATACGAATTTCCGAAGATACGGCCGCAAAATGTCATTCATTACTGACTGAAACGTGGATGGGGCGTTGCGGAGGCCAAATGGCATGACTAAAAATTCGTAATGCCCTTTGTGGGTGCGAAACGTCGTCTTATGAACATCCGATGGGTTAACGCGAATCTGGTGATACCCAGACTTCAGGTCGATCTTGGAGAAGATGGTGGCGCCATACAGCTCGTCAAGTAGTTCATCCACCACTGGTATCAGATACTTATCCGGTATTGTCACCCGGTTGAGTGCGCGGTAATCAACGCAAAACCTCCAGCTCCCATCTTTTTTCTTTACCAACAAGACCGCGCTCGAAAATGAACTCTTGCTTGGCTGAATAATTCCCGACAACAGCATCTCTTGGACCAAACGCTCAATTTCGTCCTTTTGGAATTGAGGATAGCGATAGGGGCGTACATTGACGGGCCCTGTTCCCGGTTCCAACTCGATCCCATGGTCACGATTTCAGCAAGGTGGCAAAGAAATTCATGGCTCAAAAACCGTAGCAAACCGTTGCAACATTTCCGCTATCTCGGGTTGAACCCCTTCCAAGGGCTTAGTTTGCCTCAGTGTACTAGCTTGAGCTTCCATAGGTTCCATAGCTCCCAACTCAATCAGCACGCCCTGGTCCTCCGCCCCGAAGGCCTTCATCATTGTCTTGAGCGAAACCTGGGATTTTACCAGACTACGATCACCCCGCAGCTGAACCAGCCAATCGCCCACTTGAAAATCCATTTCGGACAAGCGATAATCAAATTGCACCTTGCCTAACGTTTCCAACCAAGTAATTCCCAGGATCACATCTGCACTCCCTATTGGCAACGGAAGAAAATCATGAATGATGGTTAAATCAGATATAGTTAAGATCACACCTTGGCAAATTCCGGCTCCTTGAACTGGTCCTCCAGTGCCCAAGACGATCCCATAGTTGGAGGAAGGAGAAATTTTGAGGCCCAATTTCTGTACCACCTCCGTGGAAATAAAATTGTGGGTGGCGTCGCTGTCGATTAAAACCACTACCGTTTGGCCTTGGATTATACCGCGAACCTTCATCGTCTTCGGTGAGTCGAACCCTACCATCGAATGCAAGGACAAGGCTGCTACTTCAAAATTTTCGACCAAAGCCCGATCTTTCGAATCTGACTCCGGTTCACAGAATTCTTCAGTTCCTGTCGCCTCCCTTCCGATTTCTTCCTCCTCATCTTGAACAACCATAATTTGCAACTCTTTTCATTTACATCGGTGTCCTGGCGACCACTTTTCATCACACTTGTAACACAACCCCTTTTCCCTTTTTGATTGCAATTCTCGATCCGTAACTCGCTTATACGTGGGATTTACGCCGCCCTTCATCGCTGTTTCACGCACCGGCGTTACCGAGGTCGAAAACCCAGTCGCCCCTCGATTGTAATTTAACGAGATTGTTCGGGCCGAAGACCTGCTGGCGCTATTCGACCCGCTGCCCGATCCGCTGCTAGGATTCGTGTTGGGCTTTTGGGTTGGAGTTGCAGTCAGCCCTTTTCTTTTTTTCTCTTGGACTATGTTGTCGTCCTCAATCAATTGGGCCATAATCATTTTGGCCTTCACGCCCACAGGCCGAAACTTTCTTAATTCGCTTTGTATCTCTTCCTTGAGCCCACATTCAAATTTACTGTCTGATCCGTTGCTAGGATTCGTGTTGGGCTTTTGGGTTGGAGTTGCAGTCAGCCCTTTTCTTTTTTTCTCTTGGACTATGTTGTCGTCCTCAATCAATTGGGCCATAATCATTTTGGCTTTCATGCCCACAGGCCGAAACTTTCTTAATTCGCTTTGTATCTCTTCCTTGAGCCCACATTCAAATTTATTGTCCAGTACCCCGTCGCAAACGTCTTTTAGGGTTGCCGCATATTGCTCAAATCTCCGGCGATAATCTCTCACGGTGGTTTCCTGTTGCAGCTTCATCAATCGTGCGTATCGATCACCCTGCGATGAAGGCTGAAATCTCTCTAACAGCAACCTCCGAAACTCCTTCCAACTCGTTATGGCTGCACAACTCTCTTCATATTGATGCCACGTTAAAGCCTCTCCTTCTAAACAATAGACTGTTGCCTCTACTTTGTCCCTCTCAGTCAGCCGATTAACCACAAAATACCGCTCAACCCGATGCAACCAACCATCCGGGTCTTCCCCTTTTTCTCCTTTGAAGATTGGAACTTCTAATTTCCTCAAATGCATATCAAACAACGGAACCTCTCGATTACTAGGGGCGTGAATGCCTTCGTTTGCCGCTACGTTTATCTCGCTATTATTTTTTAGTTCTTCTGCTTTCAAGGCTGATTCCTCATCCACGATGCACTTGCCTTTGTCAGTGACGATTCTATCCGACGAGGGAGACCCCTTTTCCATGCGAACCACTCCATCCAATCGAGCAAACATCGCCTTCATCTCTTCCCGAACCAAGGTAAACTGCAAGTCGAGCTTAGTCTCCACATTTGCCTGTTTTTCACCCAACTCTGCAATCTGTGTAGCTAGCCCTACTTCCATGTCCACCTGTTTCACCGCTAACTCGGCCAATTTCTCTTCCAACGCGACTACTCTTCCTTCCATCTTCCCTACCATACTCAGGTCGTTGCTCTGATACCAAAATTGATAGGCCTCAGCCTCCAATTTTATTTATCAGACAGGAATAGAGAGAATTCGAGAGCTCTCCTCTCTCCAACGTTCTCCTGAGAGAATTGCACACAAAGAAGACAGTCCAAAAAATATACCCACTCCCCTCAATAAACCTACCTTATATCCCTCCTCTCACACAAAACTGTAATTTCCTCACACACGAATTTAAGGGGCCCACAAGGTAAAACTACCCAATTACCCTTATACAATATTTTTCTTCCTCACACGTCTCCGCTCATACACCTTAGTAATACGGGGCTTATCAGCTTCCTTCCAGGTTAAGCTTAAATTCAAGAAGTCTTAATTAATATTTTAATTTCATTAAGCATTTTCAACCAGGATAATGAAAGGCTTTCACAAAACAGATTACAAAAATTGTGAATATAATTCAAACTTATAAAATATAGCGATTGAATAGCTATTGCTCGCTCAGCTGCTTCGCATATTATGAAAGCTGTATTGTTTGAAGGGGGCAGACAACATATTTGGTATAGTTTAGCCAAATAAATTCTCTAAACATAGACAATACCTGGTGCAAGTTGAAAGATTGGAAGAATGACAGTATTCAAGATTGAACCTGAAATTGGAGTTGGAGAAACTAAAGATCAAAAGTCAGATTCATGGTTAAGGGATTTTCACACACACAAGACAATTATTTATACTGAAGTAATTTCACCTGTTACAAGCAGACATCGATAGGTTGTCGAATCTCCTCAATTGCATGCTTGGATTTAGATCTGAAATAAATCGAAGTTAAATTGACTTCCTCCATGGTTAGTTGGATGAAGTTGTAGGGCAAAAGAGAAAGTGTGTTCGTCAAAATGATCTCTTCAGGGCTACGACAACCTTTGAGTTAGTGATAGCAAAAGATTTTATACTTTTGGTATAAGAAAAGGCTTTAAAAGTTCATGTGATAGTTGTGTTTACTAAAGCTGATAACTGACAAGTATTCCATTTCTGTATGTACATTGATGAACATTTATGACACTGAGTTTATTTGTTCAAATTGCAAGTTTAAATCTCAATTGAGTGTTGGATTTGATATGAAAGATCTGGGACTGACAGAACAGAGTTTCTATTCTAACTGTTAACAAATCACAAGAGATGGGACAAAAGTGAAGTTTGTTCTTTCATAACAAGAAATATATCCAAAAGTTATTAAACAGGTTTGGAACTTGGCTAAGGAGCATTCACCAAAGAACATACATGAGATGGAAGAAATGAAAGTAACATACCTTATTCAACTGCAGTTGGATGCTTACTAAACAGTAAGACATGGGAATGACCAGACTCAGCACATCTTCAATATGGTTAATCGTTTTATAGCTGTACCTAGAAAAATTGCATTTGGAACTTAGTAAAATGAATACTTGAGCATCTTCAATGTAGTTAAACAAATGTAAAAACAGAACAGAATTCATTCGATTAAAAGCAGTTTCTTTGCGAGATAACAGAATGACAATCTCTTTCAATTGAAGAATTACAAAATGAAAGTTGTAATCAGATTAATGGAATTGATTTGGAGCTCCAAAGATACTAAGCTCACAATCAGTCCTCCATTGTCCTCTTCATTAATTAAGGCAGTTTGGTAATCCAAAAGTCCTAAGAAAGCTTCTTGATATGGATTTTTCTCTATGGGCGATCTTGTTAGTTCAGCTAAGCTCCAAAGAAAGCTTCCTTCAATAGCATTATTTCCTAAATTCGTCTCTTATTTTACTGTCCTCATTTATTTCACTGCTGGGGTGCTCTTTTTTATCAATTTAATGTGCTGGTTTTTTTTTTTTATAAGGATTCAAGCTAAAAGAATTCAGCATCTCCTTTGTGGTCCAGTTCTTCCATCAAAAGCAAAGATTCTTTGGATTGATGCATCCAAGGCAATCCTCTCAAATATTTAGTTTGAAAGAAACCAAAGAATCTGTGAAGATAAGTTCCTTGATTAAGATCATTTTGAACTCATCAAGATCAAAGCTTCTTATTGGTGCCCTTTATATGTTGTTGAAGATTGTTTATTCTTTGATATTTGTTCAATCTAGGAGGCCTTTTTGTAGGATGTTTGATTTGTTTTCATATTTTCCTTTTATTTTTAAAATCTTTATCTACTATTTGTAGACTTTGCTCGATTGTACTCTTGAAAATTTGTGTTTCTTGTTCAAAAAAATAAAGGCCATGGATGCATTGTTTACTGTTATTCATATGGAAGTACCTTCCAATTTACAGGTAAAAAGGAGTACAAAATGCCCAACTTGTCAATAAAAAAGAAACATCTTTCAACTAATATTAACAATATGGATCCTAATCTTTGAGGCACCAAAATCACCAGAGTCTGGTTGAGAGCTGAAACCAAACTTCCTTCTTCCCAAGAATTCTTTCAATCAATCAGCAGAGGGTCAAAATCATGTCTTCATTAGACACCAGGATATCCCATTCTCCCTTGTCAAACTAAACTAGCAAGTAAAATATATCAAAGATCCTTGTGCCAATCTAAGCTTCTTCAAAATAGGAAAATGGTATCTCAGGAGGTGAAGGCATCATTGCCACACATTTGAACTGTTTAAATCAGAAACATAAACATTAACATCTTAATCTTTTAACCAGATAATTTTATATATGACTGTAGAGGATAAAGCTTCTTACCCTATGTAGCTTGTATTTTTCCCTCACAGCTATCAGAGACCCTCCTCTTCTAGCAATATACAAATCATGTAACAGAAGGACGCATGGCCTCAAATCAGCTGGCTTGTAGCCTGTATATTGTTGCAAGTTTGAACCCTGCAATTGGCCTATATATCAGCAAATTGCCTTCAAGTTCATAGTTACACAAACAAGGGATTGAAACAAGCTTTTACCCAAGGATGCAGCTTCGGTCGGATGATAAATTTTGCAAGAAAAACAACTGAAGCAGCAATCAAAGAAGGCAAGAACTTGACAAAGTTATAGTCCAACAAGCTAAGCTCAGCAAGGTAATAACCCAGAAATTCCAACTGCAGATTTGGTGTCTGTTCAAAGCATAAAGCAGGAAAGGATTAGTAAAGGGGAAACTCCAAGCTGGTTTAGACCCTGATAGAAATAAAAGGAGATCAGCTTTACTTTGAAATCTTCTTGAGCAATATTAGTGAACCTCCTGTAAACATAACAAAGAAGGCAGAACGAGTCAATATAGAAACCACCATGATTGAATTAACATATTAGCAGATCAGATTCATATAGACAAGAATGACTACAGTTTAATTGTACTTGCCTTAAGAACGTCTTGGCAGTAGGATTTCCCATTTCAAAGTTCAAGGATTTAAGGATATCAGCCTCCATCTTCACAACCTTACAACATCAAAAACTCACATCTCAATATTGATAATCCAGCAACAAGAACCAGATTTGTTTCAATTTATGAAGGGAAATATTCACCTCATCCCTTCTGTAAGTATTATCTGTTATGTAACAGAAATCTTCCACATGTGGAGGGGTGATCTCTTCATACTTCCTGTTTGATAAAGCAAGTCAAGAATTAGGCCATGGGAGCTCATGATTTAATGCTCCCCACGAGGAAAAAACATCAAAATGTTCAATTTTAATTGACTTACGAGGCAATCAACATTGAAGAAACCCCCAACAATTGAAGCCTTTGCCTAATGAGGAAGTTCATTGATAAGAATCTATCGATGTAAGAGATTGATAGATACAGAGTATCCGCACCGAGCTTGTATTCCTCTGCAACCTCAACCATCCAATCAACCAAAACTCCTCTCATATTGGCAGTTACATCAGTCTGAATCTTCTCTATGTAATTAGGAATCGGCCTTCTTTTTGGTTCCGCCTGAGGAAAACCATCAAATTAGAAATACCCAAAAGCACGAAAACAACAGTACTTCAAAACCCAAAATCAGAAACCATTTTCAAAATCTGCAGAAGAAAAATGGCGGAAAATTAGATGGTACTATCTGTTAGAGAGAGGGCTCTAACCTCCATCTTGCGAAGATAAGCATAAATATCCGAGGAATAAGGCCCCTTCATCTCTGGGTCGTCCAAAAGATCATCAACGGTCAACTTAGGATCATTATCTTCAACAACAACAGTCGTCTTGATCGTTGGAGCAACACCAATCTTAGTCCTCTTCTTAGGCTTGCATTTGGTCATCTGAGACTTGGCCTTCCTCTTCTGTGGCAGTGACCCAGAAACATTCTGAACGTTGGGAAGCTCTCCGAGAACCACCCGCTGCTTATTCGCGGGTTGATCCTCGACCATGGCAGCCGCCGCAGCTCTCTTCTTAGAAGCACGAGTGACACGGACACAGTTCTCAGTCTCGGCCATTGGGTCCTGATCTCAGCTCTTCGCTCTTGCTCTTGTGGGTCGGAAATTGAAATCGAAAACGAGAGAGAGAGAGAGAGAGAGATCGAAGAAGCAATGGATGAGTTGGAGGGGAGTTCGGAGGGGGGACTTTGTAGTGAGTGGAAAGGAATTTAGCAAGAAGAAGAGCGCCATTTTTTTGCAGAGTTTTGAAAAGCGAAAAACGCAGGAAAAACGATTTCGCGCTACTACGAAAGAGAGCGAATTTGCATGAAATGATTTTGGATTTTGGGGTTTGAAAAGTTTTTAATTTTAATATTTGGGGATTGAGGGAGTTTTGGTGTTTTCCCGGGTCTTCCATGTGTTTTATGTAATGGGATTCGGCGCTCCCAATTTGGCCTTCAAAATGGACCCGCCATTGTGTCTGTAGGGTGCCAAAATTTTTAAGATTTTGCTAATCTCTTCTCTCTCTCCACCTGTTTTCCCTCTCCTTTGGCGCGTGCTCTTCACGTACTCATGACACGTGGCCGTAATCCCTGAGCATTTAAAATGGTATTTGATATGAAAATAAATTTAGTTTATCAACTTTCAAACTTGTGTATATTTTTTTTTTTTTTTAGTAAATCAACATTTGGGAATGGGAAGATTTGAATCTCTGACCTCATGGTCGAGAATACATGTCAATTACCTTTGAGCTAAGCTCGCTTTGGCAACTTGTGCCTATTTATGTCAACATAAACATAATTCAAATGTCATAAAATGTGTACTAATGATTAAGAGATTTGTGGTTAGAAACTCTCCACTCTCACATGTCAAAAAAAAAAAACTTTCGTCTATTTATTCCAATTTATGAGTCTCTAAATTTTTTATTTTATTCCCAATATCTTAGGTAAGTGATAACTCTTGAAATGAGAGTTATTAGTTAGTCTTTTGTGTTTAAATTTCTGTTAATTTTCTAGACCTTTCAAAAAGTTTCAAATATATCTTTAATGGAAAATGTATTTTCTTTTTCTCTCCCTGCAAGCCTCCTCCATGCCAACATTAGCATAGTTCTGACATAAGCCTTGTACTAATAACCAAAAGGTATTTGATTCAAATCTCTCACGGGTCACTCCCACATGTTGTAAAAAAAAAGTTCTTTCTCCATGAAAATTAATATGAAACTTTATTTATGAAGACTATATGCCCTAGGTCCTTATTAAGAAGTATGATCTTTTTATAATATTATTTTTTTTTTATTACAATATATAGGGTGAGGGATTTGAACCTCTAATCTTGTGGTCAATGATACAAGTTTTATTCCAATTGAGTTATGCTGTTATGGATAATATTATATTAAATATAAAGTCTCCATTATATGTTGATCAAAATAAAAGCAGGAAGTTTGATAAAAAAAAAATAATAATAATAATAAAAGCAGGAAGTTTTCCCGGGAAATTTTGAGTATTTATTTTGGAAACTTTTTAAAAATGGACCCGCCGTTGCCACAGAGTTTGTGAAGTGGCAAAAATTTGGATTGCCAAAAGCCATCGAGGCAATGATCAAATTGGTTTCCCTCTGTCCAAAGTGAGAATCAGTTTCAAATTTCAATGTTGGCGCGTGCATCACACAGCAAAACTATTCTTCAAAAGAACATCAAAGAATATTTGATTTTCTTGTATGTCACGTTAGTGGTCTTTTGTTTAAAGGAAATTTAGATCACTTGTATAAAGTCAACGTTTATGCCAATTTGATTTTGTTTTGGATGAAAGTTTTATGAGAGTGGTATTAGGTTATGTGGTAGTTGTTGATGCCAAAATTTGGCCAAGGGACTCACCTGACCTTCACGTGACATCAACGGTAAATTTATTTGAATGGGGAAGACGTGGCTTGCAAAACAAGAGAAAACTAAACACCGGCGTGGTGCTTGCCACACCGACTCCGATGCTTAAGTCAGTTGGGAGATCATAAGCGAAGCAAATAAAGTAATAATATAGGGGAAGAAAATAGATACCAAGCCCCGTCCCCTTACCTTGGGGTTAAGCTCTTCTATTTATAGTTGAAATTAGGGTTTCCCTTCCTTTTAGGAGAGGGAATAACCCTAGAGATTGATTCGGGCCCAATGGGCCTCCGCTGACTTGTCTCTTCTCTGGGCTTTTATCATTTTGACTTTCTTAGAGCTAGGTCCAAATTCACCCATAACATTAAGCCCCCACTCTTTGAATTGGGATTCAAGGGTGGCCTGTTGCTATAAGTCAAACGCCTTAAGCCCAATTTAAGAGTATAATTTTCATTTGTGTCGATTTGTGTGTTGATTTCCTCTTCACTTCACTTGGGCAGCTACATAAGTTCTCCTGAGTTCAAATATTCCAAGGCTAGCCTTAGATGCTTTATCATGAGGGTTCTCCTTTTCATTTGGTTATGGTCAGCTTCAAACTTCGGATGATCAGCTTCAGCCCTCGGAGGGTTAGTCTCGGTTCCGTTTTCTAACCTCCTCGGTCAACTCCTATTGCCTTTTGTTTAATATGGAGGCATATCCCTTCTTGTTTTTTGCTTCATAGGGAGTGCACATCCCCTCTTGCTTTTTGTTTGATAGGGAGTGCATATCCCCTCTTTAGGGTTTGTGCTCGGACTTGGCAAGATATGTCCAACCAGATGAGTTGAGATAACCTGTGGCCTTGAGAAGGTTGTGGAGATGCGTCAAATACTATGGAAAAATGTTGGGCCTTTGAGGGTGGAGCTCGGCCTTGGCCTCTGGATGGTCGACCTCGACCTTGGCATGAGGTCGACCAGCTCCTCTGCGTTGTTTGCTTGCTTGTTTTCCATCCCAAGGGTGCCTGCACTCAGTTGGGGACTTGGGGAGGTTGAGGGCATGTGTCAACCTCTCTTCAAGTGTTTGTGTCCATTCTAGGGGTGCGTACACTCTTCTAGGGAAAAAGCTTGGGGAGGCCTAAGAGGTTTCCGGGCCTCTCTTCAAGCATCATAATCATTCCAGTGGTGCGCACATTCTTCTGGGGAAAAGTTTGGGGAGGCCTAGGAAGTCCCCGGTCCTCTCTTCAAGCATCGTGGTCATCCCAGGGGTGCGTACACTCTTCTGGGGAAATGCTTGGGGAGACCTAAGAAGTTTCCGGGCCTCTCTTCAAGCATCATGGTCATCCCAGGGGTGCGTACACTCTTCTGGGGAAAAGCTTGGGGAGGCCTAGGAAGTTCCCAGGCCTCTCTTCAAGCATCATGGTCATCCCAGGGGTGCGTACACTCTTCTGGGGAAAAGCTTGGGGAGGCCTAGGAAGTTCCCCGGGCCTCTCTTCAAGCATCATGGTCATCCTAGGGGTGCGTACACTCTTCTGGGGAAAAGCTTGGGGAGGCATAGGAAGTTCCCGGGCCTCTCTTCAAGCATCATGGTCATCCCAGGGGTGCGTACACTCTTCTGGGGAAAAGCTTGGGGGGGTCTAGGAAGTTCCCGGGCCTCTCTTCAAGCATCGTGGTCATCCCAGGGGTGCGTACACTCTTCTGGGGAAAAGCTTGGGGAGGCCTAGGAAGTTCCCGGGCCTCTCTTCAAGCATCGTGGTCATCCCAGGGGTGCGTACACTCTTCTGGGGAAAAGCTTGGGGAGGCCTAGGAAGTTCTCGGGCCTCTCTTCAAGCATCGTGGTCATCCCAGGGGTGCGTACACTCTACTGGGGAAAAGCTTGGAATCTCATCCCGAGGGTGCGAACACTCAGTCGAGGTCTTGGAATCTCATCTCGAGGGTGCGTACACTCAGTCGAGGTCTTGGAATCTCATCTCGAGGGTGAGTACACTCAGTCGAGGTCTTGGAATCTCATCTCGAGGGTGTGTACACTCAGTCGAGGTCTTGGAATTTCATCTCGACGGTGCGTACACTCGATCGAGGGCTTTGAAGGACCGAACCTCTGCAAGGGTCAGTCTACAAATATGTTTTTCACAAACGAGTGTATTATTAAGTTTCTAGCCAATCAAGCTATAATAAGAGCACATACTAAAAGAAAGTACTAGCTCAAGAATATTATTCTAGACATAAAAACAGAGTCAAGTAGCTTATGAGCAAAAATGCTAAATCTTTGGAGATGCGATAACATAAATACCTGGATCAAGTTCTTTATGGAACTGAGTATGGTTTTTATGACCACAAAGTGATGAGGCAAAATTTGCTGCCTTTCTGACTGTTTTATTTAATTAGGGAAACATATTCCCTGTGCAGCCCCCTACTCAAGCAAGGTTTTTCTCGAAGTAAAAGTTGTGCTTGAGTAATCGATGGTGACATACCTTAGTGTTTTCATGTCTCATAACTCTCCTTTATTGGATTTTGTGGGTGTCGGCCTCCTACGGCTCAACCTCAGCTCCTTGCATGTCAGCTCTGTCGTTGTCACTGAGACCTTCAACATCATCATTCTCGAGCGCTTGTCGACTCTGCTAAGGTCGTACCATAAATCGAGTGCCTTGGAGAGTATAGGTTTTTTCACTTTTCCAATGACATTTTTTTGACTCAGCTACTCAGCAGGAGCTCCATTTTTCCTCCTCGTGAAATAATGTTAGTAGATAACATTATGTAGATATGAGAAAAAGACTAGTCATTGATAAAAAAAAAATATAAGTGTGTCATGAGGAGCTTGCAAATTATGAATAATTTGCATTTGAGAAATCAATAGATACACATAAAGTAATAAGAATGTATCAAAATTCGTAATTACGAATTGAGTAATAGTAAATTGGAGTAGGTAGAGAACATACCCAAAATGTTAAGCCTTATGAAAGGGTAAAAACCTTTGTTGGGCTAATATGAGCTATCTTCAGACCTCTTGAATTTCTCACTTCATATTGTTGAAATAAATAACAAACTCCATCATATTTGTAGTCAGACATTTATGAAGATGCCATAGAACAATTTATGAAGTAAATAAATAACTTATTTATATAGTCTACTTAATTTAGACTCTTTATTTTAGTTCAAGTAGTTTCATAATTTCCAACTTAATCTCTTTCGGTTTTTCCTAAATCAAGCTATTAAACCAAAAGAATGATTAACTTAGCACATGGAAACTCAACAAGCTATGAAGCGAATAACATGTGTAGCTTAGCTATATATCTGAGTTATAAATAAGCATCACTAAAGCCTTACCAACAGCCCGGAGGCGACGGCTAACTTCTCGTTGAGTTTGTTCTTCATATCCTCCTTGACTTTTTCTTCCATGCTCTACGTATTTTTTTATTATTATTTCTGTTGTTCACCCAATATGGGTAGGCCACGTATAGGGTTTTGATCCAAACCCTTTGCATCTTCTTTGTACGTGTCTGCCGCTTTGGTGTTTCAAAGTTGAAGAAGATTTTCAATTGCACCGCCTTTCCATGCCCTGCAAAAAAAATTCAGCCTCACGGCTTACACGCCATCAGCCCTTCCCTTGATTTTCCTCCTTCTCCGGTGAGCGACAGTGGTTTGAGAAACTCGATGTTTCAACTTTTCCTCTTCTCCGGCGAGCCATCTGAAGTCGCAGCAGCCAAAAGCTTTACGTGCGGCGACGCTTCTCTCCTCACAGCCAGCAATTGACGAATAAAGAATTAAACCAAACTCCAAGAAAAGCCAAGATCAAACCACGGAAACATCCAAAGAATCAAATCCGTCGGATACAAAATCTAAACAAATATTCTTTATAATTAAATATAAAATATTAAAACTTTAAATTTTATGAACCTTATCTTTCAGGTATAATTATTATGAAATAATTTTTTTATTCACTATATGGTTCACCAATCCAACAAACTCATGGTCTCATTTGCCATTAATCAATATAAACTCAGTCAAACTCACATACCTCCACAAAAGTTACCTTTTTGTGTGTAAAGAGTTTAAGCATGCATAAAAAACAATTCCTCCCTTTTCTTTTTTGTTTTTTTTTTCTTTCGTTCTTTCTTTGGATACATGCTGCATGTCCCAAGCAAAAAGGCATTCAAAGTTTGATCCTTGAGAGAGTCGAATACATGGCTTCTCCGTGGCGGTTCAAAACCCACAATCGTGTCTCCGTTTGTATCTTCCCAAGCAATTTTGTCAGTTTTCACTCATGTCTTCCCCACAGACGGCGCCAACTGTTGATGCCAAAATTTGGCCAAGGGACTCACCTGACCTTCACGTGACATCAACGGTAAATTTATTTGAATGGGGAAGACGTGGCCTGCAAAACAAGAGAAAACCTGACCTTCACGTGACATCAACGGTAAATTTATTTGAATGGGGAAGACGTGGCCTGCAAAACAAGAGAAAACTAAACACCGGCGTGGTGCTTGCCACACCGACTCAACAAGAGAAAACTAAACACCGGCGTGGTGCTACCGACTCCGATGCTTAAGTCAGTTGGGAGATCATAAGCGAAGCAAATAAAGTAATAATATAGGGGAAGAAAATAGATACCAAGCCCCGTCCCCTTACCTTGGGTTAAGCTCTTCTATTTATAGTTGAAATTAGGGTTTCCCCTTCCTTTTAGGAGAGGGAATAACCCTAGAGATTGATTCAGGCCCAATGGGCCTCCGCTGACTTGTCTCTTCTCTGGGCTTTTATCATTTTGACTTTCAGCTAGGTCCAAATTCACCCATAACAGTAGTCATGTTTATTCTATTAAAAATATATTTTAATTAAACGTGAATTGTAATTTCAATCTTTAGAGTTGTTTTTCTTTGTCTTGTTAAATGGTGATTTGACTTTGTCAGTTTAATTTGAAACTCAAATGGCAACACGTAAGTGTTTTTTCTCCTCTTCATTAAATTTGTAGATTGATAATTATTTGCGTTAGATAACAATCCGAGTCTGATTTTATAAATCAAAATTAAAAAGCCAAAATATTGTCCTCGAGTTAAAGCAAATGCACAGACACAACTATGTTTCTAGAATTTCTTGAGTGGAAATATCTATTTCCCTTCATACATCTTCGTTGTTGTGATTCAAAACTCATAAAGGCATTCAGTAGTTCATCTATACATCCTCGTGAGAGTCATAGAAGTAATAGTGAAATGATTTAAGAGCTTGAGTAAGAGAAAATTCTTTTGAGGAAATTTTTAATATATATACATACTTTTAGCGTACATGCTAGATTTCTATTGTTTTATATGCAAAAGATAGAACTTTACCTATACTACATACTCTATCGTTTTATGACTATTCAATATACTACATACTCTCATACACCCATCGAATAATATAATACATACAAAATATACATATATAGAAAATAGTTGGTTGCATATCAGTATGTAGGGATTGAGATAAGTATGCTTCTATATATATTATTTGAACATGGAATGTCTATGAAATCTTGAAAGAGTTCCCTCAACCTTGACTGCATACTTGTATGTAAGGAATTGTTGTGGAGATAAGTATTGTTACCTATATATATTACTTTGTTTTGAGTATAGAATGTCTAGCATATTGAAGTCTTGAAAGAGCTTCCTTCATAGTAATGCGTCTATTAGCAGAATCATCAGTGCAAGAAATCCCAATATTAATGACTTCTAACAAGCAATTCGTCTGCTTATCTTCACTAATCTGTCGACCATCATAACGCGAACGGAAGCCAAGTCTCAATTGCTGGTCAGAAGAGCCAATTGTTTGCATCAAATAACTCGACTGAACCCACTTAATCAGATTTTCTTCTCCTGTAAAACCTTCATGGGTTGGCCTCTTCCCTGTAAAAAGCTCCAACAAAGTTATCCCAAAACTATAGACATCTCCAGCCACCGTTGGCTTTCTTCCCATACCGTATTCTGCAACAACAACGCACCTCTCTCTTAGTCTCCACTTTCATAAAAGAATCAATCTTAACAAAATGTGATAGAAACTGAAAGCACAAACCTGGAGGAATGTAACCAATGGAACCTTTAAGAACATGAGAGGAAGTGATGGAAGAATGTTGGCTGCCTTCATTTTCCATCAAGAATCGAGCCAAGCCAAAGTCCCCAACTTTTGCAGTCATGTCTTCAGCCAAGAGAATGTTACAAGGCTTCAAATCACAGTGAACGATCGGCACTTCAGAGCCATGGTGAAGGTACTCCAACACCGAACCAACATCAATGGCAATGTTCAATCTCTCTAAAAAATCCAGCCCACTTCCATCCAAGTGACGCCTGTGCCCATGAATCCACTCCTCCAAGCTTCATTGCACAGAAACTCATAAACCAGAGCTCTGAAATCCTTGCCTTCGAAGTCTATACTCGAGCACGATGTCACGAGTTTCACAAGATTCCGATGCCTCACATTTCGCAAGGCCTCGCACTCGGCCAAAAAGCTCCTAATGTAGCCAGTTCGTTCGATGTTCAGCACCTTGATTGCAACTGCGCCATGAACTCGATTCAGATACCCCTTGTAAACTGACCCAAAACTTCCCTTTCCCACCAAATTTTCGTCGTTGAAATCTGCAGTGGCCGTTCGAATCTCGTTGTATGAGACCATTTCGTGTTGCCTTTTCATCGATTCGTCAGTTGACGATGGTGAAGTTGTTTGCTTTTTCTTGGTTAGGTGAAACCAAGCTCCCAATGTAAAACAGAGTGCTAATGTTGAGAAGACGATTGTTAAAGCAATGATTTTGATTCTTCTTTCGTTATGGGGTTTGTTATTTGCACAAACCGAAGGCAAGCAAAGCTTTGGATTTCCTTCTAAATAAACACTCGGAATGTTCCCAAAAGCTCCACCTTGAGAAACTACTCCTTCAAGGTCGTTGAATGAGAGATTCAACAGCTGCATAGCTGTTCGATTTTGAAGATTCCTAGGAATGGGACCTGAAAGTTTGTTGGAGGAGAGGTCTAAAGCTCGCAGCCCCATAATTTCTCCAAGACTAATTGGAATTTGACCTGAAAATTCATTCTTGGCCATCATCAATACCTCCAAGCTCTTGCAGCCAATGATCGAAGTGGGAATATTGCCAGAGATCAGATTTTCTGAGACGTCAATTTTCTCGACATTTTTAAGGAACCCAATTTCTTCAGGCAAATTCCCACTAAGCATGTTGTTGGACAGATTCAAAATCATGCTCAAACTAGGATAATTTAGAGCCTCTTTGGGTATTCCCCCACTGAGCTTATTGTTCGACAAATCCAATGCAAGCAAGTTTGAGAAGTTTCCAAAAGAACTGGGGATGTCCCCAACAAGGTTGTTTTCCGACAAATCAATATGGTTTAATTTTCTAAGCTTCCCCAAAGAGCTTGGAATTCTACCAACGAGTCGGTTTTTAGCCAACCCCAGCAGTTGTAATTGCTCCAATTGACCAATTTGAGGTGGGATTTCACCAGATAGCAAGTTCTTGTTCAAATTCAGCAAAGTTAAGCTACGAAGATTGCCAATTGAAGATGGTATATTCCCATAAATTCGATTCCCTCCCATGTACAATCTTGAAAAGACTTTAGAAAGATTTCCAATGGATTCAGGAATCACACCTTCTAAATAGTTTTCATCGACAGCAATGAAGGTTAGACGAGAGCTGTTGGTCAAAGACGAGATGAAACTAAGCCCATTTGGACCTGAACTAACGATCTTGTTGTGTCCAATATAATACATTTGAAGATCAGGCAAATTTTCCAAACCTGGTGGGACTGTGCCTTCGAAAAGGTTGTGGGCAAACCGTATGATTCTTATTTGGGTCATATTGTGCATTGATTCTGGAATTGTCCCTGAAAATCTATTGAAACAGAAATTGAAGAACAGAAGATTTGGGAGATGATCACCAAAATCCTTGGGGAGTGTTCCATGAAGACGATTTGCAGCTAATATCAGAGTAACCAAAGAAGACATGTTGTAAATGTTGGGCGGGACAAAGCCACTGAAATAGTTAATGGAAATCACCAAGTCCTTCAAATTTGGAAGACGACCCAGTTCAGAAGGAATCGAACCGCCCACTGAGTTGGTCCCTAAATTTAAGGTTACGAGAGAAGAAAGGTTCCCAAAAGATGGGGGAATTGTACCGTAGAGATGATTCTGTCCCAAGTTCAAAACTCTGAGCTTTGTCAATCGGCTGAGTCCCTCTGGAATTTGGCTCGTGATTCTGTTCGAAGTCAAGTCAAGAATCTCAAGCTCTGCCATTCCACTCATGTTAGAGGGGAGGCCTCCTCTCAGGTAATTGAAGCTCATATTCAGAGCTCGCAAGCGAGAAAGATAGCCAATTTGAACAGGAATTGGACCTGTTAATTGGTTGTTTTGAAGTTGAAGAGATCTGAGGAATGAAAGATTGCCAATTTGCTCATGCACAGAGCCTGCAAGAGCCAACCCAGAAAGATCGAGCCCAACAACTCTTTCGCCGTCTTCATTGCAGCTGACACCCGTCCAATTGCAAGGCGATGAATTTTGATTCCAAGAAGATAAAGGGTCGTTAAGATGAAGATCATTGAATCCAGACTTGAGGGAAATCAAAGCTTGCTTGTCTGTTTCAAGGCTCGAGAGGGACGATCCAAGAGTGAGAAAAATCGAACCTTGAAAAGCTAGAATGAAAATACAAACGAACTGAATCAGTGGAGGAGGAGAAATTTCCATTTTAATCGAAGAGGAAAACTTGCGAGTGTTGTTCTTTATTTGAAATGTCGTTTATAAGACTTTGCTCAAAGGGTTAAGTCTTTGAATTTGGTTAGATGAAAATATTGATAATTCAGCCTGTTTCCACTTTTATATGCTTATAGTTGTTGGTAAGTCGTTTTAGAATTGAAGAGTGCGCCTATCGTTGTCTTTTTTTTCAGTTGGAAATTGGAATTGCTTTTTGGAGAAGATTTGGTTGTGGTTATCGTTGGTTCGCCATTGATGAAAGTCAAGTTTATCGTCTAAGAGTAGGAACAATGTTCATCAAAAGTTCATATCTGATCATATCAAAAGTGATATTTATAGGTGGCACTTGGCAGACTTCTTTTTAATAAGATTTGAATGTAAAATCAGGTCAACTCATTCTTAAAATAAATAAACTAATTTTTAAAAATAAAAAAATAAAAATAAACTAATTGTAATATGAACAAATGTTATCTATTTATTATTAACTTTTTCCTTCTATTTTTTTCTACTAATTTCAATGATTAGGGAGAATTTTTTGGGTATATATATATAAAGTTAGGTTAGTTTTCACACTCTCACTTGTATTTTTAAAGTTTTAGATTGGAGTTAAAGTTTTTTTTTTTTTTAATCAGTAAAATGATTTATTTTTCTTGTTCGTACCACAAAATACAAATGTTGGATCAGGAGTTTGAAATTCAAATTTTATGAGTAATAGATGTTTCGAAGGTTGAGTTATGTTCATTTGGATGATTATTTTTGTAATTAACAAATTAAAAAGTTAGTATTTCACTTGACAAAACATCAGCACCAGTGGTCTAGTGGTAGAATAGTACCCTGCCACGGTACAGACCCGGGTTCGATTCCCGGCTGGTGCATTTTTTAATTTTATTTATTATTATTATTGTTTCTTTTTATTATTATTTTTTCGTTGTTGCTGTGACCATCAGAATAAATACTTTTTTGCTCCTGAGTTTTTAGTATTTGGCTTTTATTATTATTGTTTTTACTCCTTTTAGTTTTTTAGGATTCGGCTGGTGCATTTTTTAATTTTATTTATTATTATTATTGTTTCTTTTTATTATTATTTTTTCGTTGTTGCTGTGACCATCAGAATAAATACTTTTTTGCTCCTGAGTTTTTAGTATTTGGCTTTTATTATTATTGTTTTTACTCCTTTTAGTTTTTTAGGATTCGGCTGGTGCATTTTTTAATTTTATTTATTATTATTATTGTTTCTTTTTATTATTATTTTTTCGTTGTTGCTGTGACCATCAGAATAAATACTTTTTTGCTCCTGAGTTTTTAGTATTTGGCTTTTATTATTATTGTTTTTACTCCTTTTAGTTTTTTAGGATTTGAACATAATTTTAATAATTTAGTTATTGTGCTTTGTAATAGAAAATATTAACTAATAATCTAATAACGGCAATTTATGAGATTTTACCAAACCACTAAGGTATGAAATTGAAACTTTTAAAATTATAGAAACTAAATTGAAAAAAAAAACATAAACTATAAAGATTAAATTAAAACTATATCGAGTTCATACGGACTAAAATTGTAACTAATTCTTTCGAATAAAATGTGTTTCAATTTCTGTTCTACAATTAATTTTATCCTAATATTTGGAAAACTATATATTTTCATTTAAATTGAATAATTTATACTTTTATTTTTTTAAAATATATAAATTTAAACCGCATTTATTTAAACGAATTCTATCTATAAAGTTTTATGATGTAAAAATATATAGTTTTTTTTTTTTTTTTAAATTTTCTTTCCTGATTTGATTTTTTTTTCTTCATGTCAAATACAAATGTAAATGAATAAAAATATTTCCAAAAGCTAGTAAATTGTTTTTTTAAAAAATCAATTCCATAAAAAAAAAAGGCCGGTTGCAAATATAGCAAACCGGCCCAAAATATATACAGATTTAGCAGTTGGTAGAAAGATTTGTAAAAATGGCAAAATTTCAAGTTCTGAAATGTGTATTTACTAAAATGCCCTTTCTTTCTGATAGAAAGTTTTCTATCACGGATAGATTCTATTAGTGGTTGAAAAATTTTCTATTAGTGATAGAAAGTTTCTATCACCTTCTCATTTATTTTTATTAGCTCCTCATTTCTTTCTATCAGTTCTTCTCCCAAATTTCCATCTGATTCCAATTACTCTCTTTGCATTCAACTTCTCCATCGTCTTCAGCTCGTTCTTCCGTTCAGGTTTGTTTCATCACTTTTTTTTTTCTTTCTTTCTTTGATTTCTTTCAGTTCATTGACTTCGATTGTTCTCCTTTATCAGTTCATTTCGGTTGTTTTCTTCTTCCGATTATACATTTCGAGTACTTGAGGTTTGTTCTCGCTCGCTCGCTCGCTCTTTTTGTTTTTTTTTTTTTCATTCAATTTCTATCAGTTAATTAGCGTTTTCGATTAACTTGTTGAGAAACGAAGAAGGCACCAAATCAAATTGTTGGAGAGATGCTGTCGTTTTCACGGAGACTGATAGAAAGTTTATCTATCACTGATATAATCTATCAGTGATAGAAAAACTTTCTTCTATCGGTGATAGAGACTTCTATCAACGATAGAAATTTAATTCTATCAGTGATAGAAAGTTTTCTATCAGTGATAGAAGACTTCTATCAGCGACAAAAAGTTAATTTTATCACTGATAGAAAGTTCTATTAGTGATAGAAAAATTTTCTATCAGTGATAGAAGACTTCTATCAGTGATAGAAGACTTCTATCAGTGATAGAAGACTTGCGATAGAAATTTAATTCTATCGGTGATAGAAAAATTCTATCACTGATAGAAAGTTTTCTATCAGTGATAGAAAATCGATAGAATTAACTTTCTATCAGTGATAGAAGTTTTCTATCACCGATAGAAAACTTTCTCTATCACTGATAGATTCTATATCAGATAGAAAGTTTTTCTATCACTGATAGAAAAAATTTCTATCAGATAGAAACCTACCAAAACAAAAAGAGAGGAGAGAAATCCACGCGCAATTCAAGGGCAAAATAGGGATATAAAAATTTAATTAAAAAATTTTGCCATATTTGCAAATATTTTTAAAAATTGCTAAATTTGCCATTATTTACCCTATTTTTTCCACCCATTACAATTATCCTAAAAAAAACTATAATTCTTTTAAAATAAACAATTCTAATTATTATTTCAAGTCTCTTTTTTATATATTTATATATTTATATATATATAACATATCATTCATATTTTCTAATAAAAAAACCAATATCAAAATAAGGTTCCTTCACATAAAGTTTTGAATCTTTAATTGTCATCAACAAATCTCAACCTTGCATTTCTATAAGTGGTTGATATAAGGATACTTTACATAGAAAAATAATACTTTTAAAGAATTCTTTAATGATTTTTTTTATATAATTCCACTTTTGCCTTTATATTTTATTGATGACTTACAAGCGCCAATCACTAATAGATGTGTACATTAAGATACATTAATGGGCCTTTTCGATTTTTCACACATCTGTAACGAGACTAAGTTTACTTGTATCGTATGTGAAAATCTTTTTAGTTTTGTACTAGATTTGCTATTATTTTGAACCAGATTGGCATATATGCAATTGCTTCATATTTGTTCTATTAAGTGCATGTTTGGGAGTGATTCCAAAACAGCTAAAATCACTTTTGTCAGGTTCAAAATCATCCCGAAACATATTTTTAATTATTCAAAATCAATTTCATATTTGATTTTACACTTTTAAATGTGATTTTCATACCGTTAAAATTGATTTTAAATTATTAAAGACATGTTTCTAGTGATTTTGAATATGTGAAAAGTGATTTTAACATTT
Organism: Luffa acutangula; assembly: GCA_036850905.1. Lineage (NCBI taxonomy): Eukaryota > Viridiplantae > Streptophyta > Magnoliopsida > Cucurbitales > Cucurbitaceae > Luffa > Luffa acutangula. The sequence continues at coordinate 2,308,435 of CM072092.1, read as the reverse complement.
TTAAAAGCACTCCCAAACATGCACAAATGGTGTGTATTAGTGATTTATGGCAAATCACAAATGGGTAGGCAAACAATGATGGATACAAATAATTGTTTTACGTGTCTGAATCACTTCTATACCGAAATATGATTAGGGGTCTTTTCAATCTGTCACGAGTTGGAGCTAAAATTGTGTTATATTTATAGAACTTTTTCAAAGAAAAACTATTCCGTTTGTGCTTATATTTACAACCCTATTGTGTTTATTTCTTCTATAGGCAAAACATTAATACTATCATTCTATCATACTCTCGAACCCTTGTAACAAATATTGCCCCATACTCGAGACTAAAAGCCATCCCCAAAATCTTCAGCTACCATTTGAGAGATGGATAAGAGTGGCCCTGATCATCTTGAGCTTCAAAAAGACATCTTTCATGCCACTGCGTTTTTCAGGCGAATTTGCAGTGCAAGAGAGTCCAACACCCATGACATCAACGAGGCATTCATACTGTTTAGTTGGGTCAATCTCTTGTTCTTGATAGCATAAGTTGATACGTGATTCTAACAGTGTAGCGTCCACTATTTCATCCATGTTCTTTGGATGAGCCAATTGAACCCATTTGATCAAACTGAGCTCTCCTGAAAAGCATTCATGAGTCGGACATTTCCCTGTAAAAAGCTCCAGCAATGTTACTCCAAAACTGTACACATCTCCAGCTGTTGTAGGCTTTCTTCCCAGTCCATATTCTGCAACAACAGAACAGAGAGCTTGCTTAATGTCAAAAACCCTGAAGAAAAAGAGTTCTTTTGAATAAAAAAACAAAACTTTGATGTTAACAAACCTGGAGGAACATAGCCAATGGAACCCTTTAAGACGTTACTGGAAGTAATGGAAGAAGATTGGTTACTTTCACCTTCCATCAGTAGACGAGCTAACCCAAAATCCCCAACTTTTGCTGTCATGTCTTCTGACAAGATAATGTTGCTAGGCTTTAAGTCGCAGTGAATGATTGGAACATCGTAACCATTATGGAGATAATCCAACACAGAAGCAACATCGATGGCGATGTTCAATCTCTCAAGAAGATTTAGTCCACTTCCATCTGCATGAAGTTTATGCTTATGAATCCATGAATCCAAGCTTCCATTGCTGAGAAACTCATAAACCAAGGCAAGAAACTCCTTGTGTTTGAAGTCTATGCTGGAGCACGATGTGATTAGTTTAACAAGATTTCGATGTCTCACGTTTCTTAGAGCCTCACACTCTGCGAGAAAGCTCCTCACAGAACCAGCCCTTTCAGTGTTGAGGACCTTAACTGCAATGGCAGTCCCCTGTTCTAAACAGCCTTTGTAGACAGTCCCAAAGCTTCCTTTTCCAATCAAATTTTCTGGGCTGAAATTCTCGGTTGCCAAACAGAGCTCACGATAGGAGATCATTTCAGGCTTCCCCTTCAGCAATTCAGTTGACAATGATGATGCATCCTTTGATTTTCTTCTCATGAAGTAAACCACAGTACCAAATATAAGAAATATAGCTAACAATGCTGATAAAGCAGAGATGACAACAATTTTAATCAGCTTTTCTTTTGTCCTTGTCGCTGCACATGAGAAACGTTCATCACAAAGCTTTGGATTGCCTTGCAAATAAAGGTTAGTGATATTTTCTAACTCTGTTGGAACAACTCCCTCGAGATCATTGAAAGAGAGATTTAGAGTTTGAAGAGCTTTTAATTGTTGAAGCTCATTAGGAATGAGGCCTGAAAGATGGTTTGAGGAAAGGTCTAGAAGCTGGAGGCCTCTAAGATCTTTGAAACTTCTTGGAATAGGACCTGAGAATTCATTGTTGCCCATTTTCAATACCTCCAAGCTTTTGCAACCACTAATTGTAGGAGGAATGTTACCAGAGATATGGTTGTTAGAGATATCGATGGTGACAACATTTTCTAGAGACCCAATTTCTTCAGGAAGAGACCCACTGAAAAGGTTATTGGATAGATTTAAAACCTTGCTTAAACCAGGCAAATTGAGAGTCTCTCTTGGTATACTTCCATTGAGCTTATTTTTGGACAAATCCAAGGAGAGCAGATTCATAAAGTTCCCAAAAGAGGTGGGTATGTTTCCAGCCAAATCGTTTCCTGATAGATCAATTTGATTTAACATTCGAAGATCACCCAAAGAAGTTGGAATCCTACCAGAAAATCGATTCCTTGCCAAAACAAGCATTTGAAGTTTTCCCAATTTGCCAAGTTGAGATGGGATTTCACCTGATAACGAGTTGTCGCTCAAGTTTAGCAGAGACAAGCCCTGCAGATTAGAAATCGTGGTAGGTATATTCCCATAAAAACGATTCTCTCCCATGTACAGCTTAGAAAGATCCTTGGAGAGATTCCCAATGGAATCCGGAATCTCACCCTCAAAATTGTTCCCATCGAGAGCTAGAAAGGCGAGGCGTGAGCTGTTTGTCAAGGACGTGATGAAATTGAGGCCCCCGTTTGCTTCTGAACCCACAAACTTGTTGTATCCGATGTTGTACATTGAGAGATCGTTAAGCTTTTCGAGACCTGGTGGGACTATCCCTTCAAGAAAGTTGTGGGCAAAGCGTATGACTTGTATTCTTGTGATGTTATGCAACGACTCAGGAATTGTTCCTGTAAATTTGTTGAAGCAGAAATTGAATACTAAAAGATTCGGAAGCTTTTCTCCAACATCCTTGGGGAATGTTCCCCAAAGCTGGTTGGCAGCCAAGGCCAGAGTGACTAAGGAAGACATGTTGAAAATGCCGGGAGGAACAGAGCCAGAAAGGTTGTTGATGGTGATAATCAAGTCTTTCAAGTTTGGAAGGTCAGCTAATTGGCTGGGAATGGGGCCACTAATAGAATTTGTGCCCAAATTTATGGTAACAAGCGAAGAAAGATTACCAAAAGATGGTGGGATTCCACCGTAAAGTTGGTTTTGTGCCAAAATCAGAACTTGAAGCTTAGTCAAGCGGCTCAGCTCGTCAGGGAGTCTCCCATTGATTTTGTTGGACATCAAGTCAAGGATCTCGAGATCAACCATTCTGCTGATGTTGGAGGGTAGCTGGCCTTCTAAATTGTTGAAACTCATATTCAAAACTCTTAAGCGAAAAAGATTGCTGATTTGATCTGGGATCGACCCTGTTAACTGGTTGCTCTGGAGTTGAAGTGAACGAAGGAAGGAGAGGTTCCCGACATGAGGATCGATGGAGCCTGAGAGTTGAAAGCCTGTGAGATTCAAGCCAGCCACTCGACTTCCATTTCTGTCACAGGTAACGCCGACCCAGTTGCAGGGAGAAGAAGTTTGATCATTCCAAGAAGACAGGGCATTGGGAGGCTGAATATTTTGAAATGCAGACTTGATTGCAATCAAAGCTTGTCTATCTGTGTCGAGATTCAGAGTGGCGGAACCAACACTCGGAAATGAACAATATTTCAGAACTAGAATGGCAGTAAAAACGGCAAATTGGAAGTGGGTGGAGTGAGAAGCCATGACTTTGAACTGATGGTTGTGGAAGTGAATGGCAGAGGAGAATGAATTTATAGAGTTCGCCATGAGTCGGGGCCCAGCCGGTTGAAAAAGATGATTTAGTGGAGAAAGCATTTTAGTTGAATACGAGATTTCTTCAGTGTAGATTTTACGCCGAAGACCAAGTCCTATCCTTTTTTCTCAACTTCAAGGCTGAGGCTGAGGTTGAGGCTCAGTCCAAAATCCAACCGTTTTGTGTGACTTATTGATAAATTGGTACAAGTTTTCAATCTGCTATGGTGCATTAGTCTTTGAAGGATTCTCGAACAATGTCATCTAGTCTTTGATTTGATGTTGGGTTACGTGCTGTGCTATTTTAAGCTCTGCTATTTGTTGTAGCTTTGAGAAAAACTGAGAATGGAACAATACTCCTTGGAAAAAGACAAGGTATTTAGGTTAATGATCACAATGAAGAAGCCCCATTTTGTATTTGATTCCTAATAATGACATCATTTGACTTGTTCCTCCCATGGAACGCACTTATTTTCCATCTTGTTGCCCTTTCCATGGAGAATCTACAAAAAAAACAAAAAAACTAAAGTCCGTTCCCTAATTTTCCATCTCATTCCTTTTTCTTTAAGCAATTTCTTTCCCTAAGTGATGTTTCTCTACGTGTAAGAGGCATTATTTCTAGTTTTTGCCTGGAGAAAGTCTCCACTCTTGATCTAAAGGTCTCTAGCAAGACGACTGTTTGGATATTTCAAAATATACCAGTCTTGTTTGGCCAACATTGCCACGTCGAAAACTATTAAGTTTTGGAAACTCAGATTCCTATCATCCTGATGGTGAAACAAACTCCATAATCATTTTTTTTTTATGGATCTTCTTGTTCCAGGCACTTGATCCCCACCAAAATTTTGCACAATGGATCAAATTGAGGTCATCGCACAGGGTAGTAATTATATATAAAAAACTTATACATTATTAGAATTAAATCATGAATAAAGGAACTTAAATTTTGTCTGTATACTTACATTAAAGAATCAACTCACAAATGTGTCTCTTTCTTTACAAGTAATGCCGATAAGAATGAAAAGTACTTCCATTTTCCTAAATCTTTTTGCTAGTGAAGAAAGCAATACCTCGTTAAGTTACTAACCATGCAACTCTTCTTGACTGCGTGTTACTCTTTTCTTTGGAGAACAGATAAGCTTGTCTCTTGCATTTTTAAGTTTTGAAAGAGCATCTTTGATGTCAATGCGGTTTGTCGGAGAATTCACAGTACATGAGAGCGCAACTTCAATTGCTTTGATCAAACAATCCTTCTGCTTATCTGCCTTTATGATTCGATTTTCATACTCCAAATCCACACAATGTTTTGACAACTTGAAATCTGTCACGTCCATCAAATCTTTTGGGAAACTCGACTCCACCCACTTCACTAGATTCAATTCTCCTGTGAAATATTCATCTGTTGGATTCTTCCCTGTAAAAAGTTCCAACAATGTTATTCCAAAACTGTACACATCTCCTGCTTTTGTTGGCTTTACTCCGTAACCATACTCTGCAATTTCAAAATCAATCCTCGAAAGTTAGTTATTCATTTATAAATTAAAGCTTGAATTTTTATTCATGATGTGATGGACAAACCTGGAGGAAGGTAACCGATTGAACCTTTTAGAACATGTGTGGAAGTCATGGAAGTTTGAGCGTCTGCACTTTCCATTAGCAACCGAGCCAATCCGAAATCTCCTACTTTTGCAGTCATGTCTGCATCTAGAAGAATGTTGCTGGGCTTTAAATCACAGTGAATTATGGGAAACTCACAATCATGGTGTAAGTAGTTTATTGCTGAAGCAATGTCAATGGCAATGTTCACTCGCGCAAGGATGTTGAGGCTGCTTCCACTTTCATGGCTTCTTCGACCTCGAATCCACTCATCCAAGCTTCCATTGCTTAGAAGCTCGTAAATCAAAGCTCGAAATTCCATGTTCGAGAAGTCTATGCTAAAGCATGATGTGATGAGTTTAACGAGATTTCGATGTCTCACATTCCGCAAAGCTTCACATTCTGCCAAAAAGCTCCTTATGGAACCAGTCTTGTTGGTGTTAAGAACCTTGATAGCCACGGGAATTCCTTGCTTTAAATTTCCCTGATATACTGATCCAAAGCTTCCTTTTCCAATCAATTTTTTCTCGCTGAAATCTTTGGTTGCCAAACGCAACTCATCATAAGTGACCATTTCATGTTGCCTCTTGAGCAACTCAGTCAATGGGGCAATCTTTGATTTTTTCGTCTTGAAATAGATCAGCATGCCAATGATAAAGCAGAGTGCTAGCATTGAAAATGCAACCGTGAAGACAATAACTTTGATTGCTTTGGTACGTTTAGATCCACTTTCTGAACATGAAGAATACAAGCAAAGCTTTGGATTACCTTCCAAATAAACGTTGTCGATGCTTTCAAACACTCCCTTCATAGGGACTGCTCCCTCCAAGTCATTAAAAGAGAGATTCAAATATTGAAGACCTGCTATATTTTGAAGCTCATCAGGAATGGAGCCTGAAATATAGTTCGAGGAGAGATCGAGTCGTTGGAGGCCTCTAAGATCTTTTAAAGTTCCTGGAATGGGACCTGAGAATTCATTTCTAGCCATTATCAATACCTCCAAGCTTTTGCAACCACTAATTGAAGGAGGAATATAACCAGAGATATGGTTGTTAGAGATATCAATGGTGACAACATGTTCTAATGACCCAATTTCTTTGGGCAGAGACCCACTGAAAAGGTTATTGGATAGATTTAAAACCTTGCTTAAATGAGGCAAAGTGAGAGCCTCTCTCGGTATACTTCCTGACAGAATATTGTTGGACAAGTCCAACGAGAATAGATTCACAAAGTTCCCAAAAGATGTGGGGATTTTACCAATAAACTTGTTTGCTGACAAATCCATTTGAATCAAACTTGAAAGATTTCCCAGGGAGCTTGGGATGTTACCAGAAAATTGATTCCTGGCCAGACCAAGCATTTGTAGCTTTTCCAACTTGCCTATTTGAGGTGGGATTTCACCAGACAACAAGTTTTCACTCAAATTAAGCAGAGACAAGCCACGCAAATTAGAAATTGAGGAGGGTATATTGCCATAGATACGATTCCCTCCCATGTTCAATATAGAAAGATCCTTTGAAAGATTTCCAATAGTTTCTGGAATCAGACCCTCCAACTGATTATCGTCAATTGCAAAGTACTTGAGATGCGAGTTGTTTGTCAAAGAAGTTATGAAACTAAGTCCATTATCACCCACACTAACGATTTCATTTGACCCAATATTGTAATTCGAAAGTTGAAGGAGATTTTCCAAACCTGGAGGCAGTGTTCCACGAAAATAGTTGTGAGCAAAGCGCAAGACTTGGATTTTCGTCATGTTGTGGATTGATCGAGGGATTGTCCCAGTAAATTGATTGTAGCAAAAGTGGAAGAGTAAAAGATTGGAGAGATTGTCTCCAATGTCAGCTGGAAATGTTCCCTGAAGTCTGTTTGAAGCCAAGGCAAGTGTGAGTAATGATGATTTGTTGAACACGTTGGGTGGAACTAAACCAGAGAGATCATTGAGACGGAGCAGAAGATGCTTGAGATTTTGAAGCTCACCCACTTGGCTTGGAATCGATCCATTCAAGAAGTTGGTCTCTAAGTTCAAGGTTTCGAGCGAGGAAATATTCCCAAAGGCTGCAGGAATTGTGCCGTAGAGTTGGTTTCGTCCCAAGTTCAAGACTTGGAGTTTGGTTAAACGACCCAACTCTTCAGGAAGTCGATCTGTGATTTTGTTGGACGTCAAGTCAAGAATCTCAAGGGCAACCATTGCGCTGAAGTTCAAGGGAAGCCGGCCTTGTAAGTTGTTGAAACTCATGATCACAACTCTCAGATTCAAAAGATTGTCAATTTGTTCTGGGATTGGTCCTCTGAATTGGTTGTTTTGAAGTTGAAGAGATTGAAGGAAGGTGAGATTCCCAAGATGAGGATCTATCGAGCCCGACAGCCCCAAGCCAGAGAGATGAAGTTGAACTACTCTTCTGCTGCCATATTTGCTGCAGCCGACACCAGTCCAGTTGCAGGGAGATGAATGTTCGTTCCATGAAGACAGAGAGTTGACAGTTGAGAAGTCGAGCCGAGACTTGAATGAAAGCAACGCTATTTTATCTGTGTCGATGCTTAGAATGGTAGACCCAACACCAAGAAATATGCAGTTCAAGAAAGCTACAACCTTGATGAACTGAACAATTTGACAAGGAGTAGCCATGTTCATAAGCTTAAGATAAACCATTCATGGCGATTTGAAGTCCGCCATTCCAGGTTTGGTTGCGCCTTGTTTAAGATTCTAACTTGTACGCACGAGTCCTCAAATTTCAAATTCTTCTACAAAATAGTTTTCTTTTCTCCACATGTTGGGCTGCTTTAACGAGCAAAGCAATGAAAGAAGACCGGTTTTAAAATAATGATAAAATGAGGAAAGTTTGTACCAGGTCCACGCTTGCTTCAAATGGAAAGATTTAAAATACACCAAAAATGTGACATTTAGTAGCAAAAACCTTTTTTTTTTTTTTTTTTTTTTTTTTTTTGAGAAAAACCTCATTGAGTCAATGAACCAATACATATAAATTCTGAATTTGATTAAAGTAAGATTGTGTTTTGTCATACGTATGTGGTCAATAATATTTGGCAACATCTCTACCAACCGCCATCAGCTTATGGTTTTTAATTAAGTATTTTGTACGCTCCTTGCATACAAAGAATAGTAAATGAGTATGTTTCAAAAAAAAAAAAAAAAAAAATAGTAAATGAGTATTGGTTTATAGGTAATTTTGGAGCATCCGGTGTACAAGGAGTTGACGAGGACAACCGGACAGAAATAAGACTGGAAAGTGGACTCCGGAGACGAAATTGACCAAAAGGTCAGGCCAAGGTCGAAGGGAACGAACCTTGGCCCAACCCATATGGTCAGCCTCGGCCCAAGGCCGAGTCCTTCCGCCTTCGGTCCCTCCTACCCCTGTCCACCTCGGTTCCACTCGGTTCAGCGCTGGATTGCCTTCGAACGCATAGAAACCCTAGAGCAAAACACATGTATTTAAACCTTCTTCATCATTAAAGAAATGATCCCGAACTCTATTCTCGACTTCTCCTCTTGCTCTCTAGCTGGACTTAAGTATCGAAAGCGGTGTAGCAAGCACCACACCGGTTGCTATTTTGCAGGTCACGTCTTCCCCCTCTCATACAAATCTACTGTTGGTGGCACGTGAAGGTCAGACGAGATCCTCCTGTCCAGATTTGACCGTCAACAAATATAGTTCAGTGGTAATTGACATGTATTCTCGACCACGAGGTCAAATGTTCGAATTTTCCAATCCCAAATGTTGTTGAACTAAAAAAAAGAAGCAATAAAATATGAGTGTCGTTTGTTGAACGATGTACTGCATCAGCACTGCTGGCAGTGGCCATCCGCCCCACGCCGCCTTACATCAACCTCTACAACGGGACGGATTCCAACGGCAAAATCTCGTTTTTGTTGCAGAGAAAAAAAGTGTTGGGCCAATGGTATTTACTCTTTTGGGCCCAAGTAATCTCATTTGGGTTGGCAGTTAATTTAGTTGAAGGAATTTGTTGCTTGAAAACGACACTACTATGGAGAGTGTAAAGAGGATACCGACACCTGTGAGTTTCCGGTTATAGTGGAGAGAATTTATTATTCTCGAAAATCGAGTGGAGGAATGCGTTGGCTGATTAACAATTAGGGCAATCCTATTTTAAACAGAGTATGTGAAGCTTTTGCTGAGTGCTGTGATTATAGTGAGCTGAAGAATGAGGAGATAGTATTCTTCCTTTGCTGCCATTGAGGTATCAGAGAATTGCAGAAGCTGGGCAAGAATCGTTGGAATAACTCTGCATGGTACGTTTGTTAGTATCGATAGTTGTTTTCTTCTCCTTTAATCGACAGATGAATTATCTAAGCTGCTGTAACTTGATGTGGGATTATTCATGAATCAATCAAGCTAATGGAACACCATAGTGGATGTAGATAATAGCTTTAAAAATGTCTCTATTTCTTCCTCAACTCTTTTATTGCTTTCAGTGTTGAGTGTGTTTGAGCTGGTTATTGAGTAAATTCTGTGAGTGTGACAATTTCATTCAAATTGTTGTGTCTGTGTGATTGCCATCTGGTTCATTATTCAACAAAAATAATACATTACCAAAAAACATACCATGCGGCTGTTGTTAATCAATACATGTAAAACTTTTCTATGGAAAATGGATAAGACTTTCTTTGGCATCTTTAAGCTTCAAAAGGGCATCTTTGATGTTCATGCGGTTTTTCGGAGAATTCATAGTGCAAGCGAGTGCAACTCCAACCACTTTGATCAAACAATTCTTTAGCATATCTAAACTTAGGATTCGACTCTCATACTTCAAATTCACACAAAGTTTTGACAACTTGAAATCTACCACTTCCATCACATCTTCTGGGAAACATGACTCCACCCACTTCACTAAATTCACTTCTCCAGTGAAATATTCATCAGTTGGACTTTTCCCTGTAAAAAGTTCTAGCAATGTCACTCCAAAACTATACACATCTCCTGCTGTTGTTGGATTTGCTCCAAAACCATACTCTGCAGTGTCAAAATTCTCCAGATGGTTAGACATAAAGCCTTAAAGAATAGTTAAATATAAGCATAGATTTTTATTCATGACTTGACATGTGGTGAACAAACCTGGAGGAAGGTAGCCAATGGAACCTTTTAGAACATGTGTGGAAGTTATGGAAGATTGAGTCCTTTCACTTTCAATTAGCAAGCGAGCCAATCCGAAGTCTGCTACTTTTGCAGTCATGTTTGCATCTAGAAGAATGTTGCTAGGTTTTAAATCGCAGTGAACTATGGGGAGTTCACATTCATGGTGCAAGTAATTTATTGCTGAAGCAACATCAATGGCAACGTTCACTCGCTCAAGGATATTGAGCCCATTTCCACTTTCATGGCTTCTTTGGCCTTGAATCCACTCATGCAAACTTCCATTGCTTAAAAGTTCATAAATCAAAGCTCGAAATTCCATGTTTGAGAAGTCTATGCTGGAGCATGATGTGATGAGTTTAACTAGATTTCGATGTCTCACATTCCGCAAGGCTTCACACTCAGCCAAAAAGCTTCTTATAGAACCAGTCCTGTTGATGTCAAGAACCTTGATAGCCACAGGAATTCCTTGTTTTGAGTTGCCCTTATACACAGCTCCAAAGCTTCCTTTTCCAATAAAGTTTTTTTCGCTGAAATTCTCGGTTGCCAAACGGAGTTCATCATAAGAGACCATTTCAAATTGCCCCTTGACCAACTCAGTCAATGATGATGGTGCAGTCTTTGATGTTTTCCTCTTAAAATAGATCAGCATACAAATGATGAAGCAGAGTGCCAGTGTTGAAAATACAACTATGAAGACAACTTTAATAACTTTGGCATGTTTAGATCCACTCTCTGGACATGAAGAATACAAGCAAAGCTTTGGATTTCCTTCTAATGAAACATTGCCGATGCTTTCAAAAACTCCACCCCTAGGGACTGCTCCCTCTAGGTCATTGAAAGAGAGATTTAAATATTGAAGGCCTGCTAAATTCTGAAGCTCACTAGGAATGGAGCCTGAAAGATAGTTGGAAGATAGATCAAGACGTTGGAGCCCTCTAAGTTCTTTTAAAGTTCTCGGAATGGGACCCGAGAATTCATTTCTAGCCATTATCAATACCTCCAAGCTTTTGCAATCACTAACTGAAGGAGGAATATTACCGGAGATATGGTTATTAGAGATATCGATGGTAACAACATTTTCTAGTGACCCAATTTCTTTCGGCAGAAATCCACTAAAAAGGTTATTGGATAGATTTAAAACCTTGCTTAAACCAGGCAAAGTAAGAGACTCTCTCAGTATACTTCCATCGAGCTTATTGTTGGACAAGTCCAATGAAAATAGATTCACAAAGTTGCCAAAAGAGGTTGGTATGTTACCAACCAAATTGTTTCCTGACAAATCAATTTGACTCAACCTTTGAAGATTTCCTAGGGTGGTTGGGATGTTACCTGAAAATCGGTTCCTGGCCAAACCAAGCATTTGTAGCTTTTCCAACTTGCCCATTTGAGGTGGGATTTCACCGGATAATGAGTTGTCGCTCAAATTTAGCAAAGACAAGCCATGTAAATCAGCAATTGAGGCAGGTATATTGCCATACATACGATTTCCTCCCATGTTCAGAATCGAAAGGTCCTTCGAAAGATTTCCAATAGCTTCTGGAATTAGACCCTCCAACTGATTATCATCAATTGCAAGGTACTTGAGATGCGAGCTGTTTGTCAAAGAAGTTATGAAACTAAGTCCATTTTCACCCACGCTGACGACTCTATTTGACCCAATATTGTACATTGAAAGTTCGCGCAGACTTTGCAAACCTGGTGGCACTGTTCCGTGAAGGAAATTATGAGCGAAGCGTATGACTTGAATTTTTGTGATGTTGTGAATTGACTGAGGGATTGATCCAGTAAATTGATTGAAGCAGACGTAGAAGACTAGAAGATTGGAGAGTTTGTCTCCCATGTCGTTTGGAAGTGTTCCCCAAAGTCTGTTTGAACCTAAGGCCAAGGTGACTAATGAAGACATGTTGAACACGTTGGGTGGAACCACACCAGAGAGATTATTGACAGGGAGCTGAAGATGCTTGAGATTTCGAAGGTCACCCACTTGGCTGGGAATCGATCCACTCAGATGATTGGTGTCTAAGTTCAAGGTAAGTAGCGAAGAAATGTTCCCAATGGTTGCTGGAATTGTGCCGTAGAGTTGATTTCGTGCCAAGTTCAAGACTTGGAGCTTTGTTAAAAGACCCATCTCTTCAGGAAGCCGGCTTGTGATTTCATTTGACGCCAAGTCAAGAATCTCAAGTTTAGCCATTGCACTGAAGTTGAAAGGAAGCCCTCCTTTTAACCTGTTGGAACTCATGTTTATAACTCTCAAGCTCAAAAGATTACCGATTTCTTCAGGGATTGATCCTGTAAATTGGTTGTTTTGAAGTTGAAGAGATTGAAGGGATGAAAGATTCCCGACATGAGGATCAATTGAGCCCGACAATCCCAAGCCAGGAAGATGAAGTTGAACTACTCTTCTGCTGCCATATCTGCTGCAGCTGACGCCAGTCCAGTTGCAGGGTGATGAATCTTCTTTCCAAGAAGACAGAGAGCTGACAGATGATACGTCGAGTCGAGTTTTGAATGAAAGCAACGCTATTTTGTCAGTTTCGATGCTCAGCATGGTCGAACCAACACAAAGAAATGTGCAGCTCAAGAAAGCTATAACTGACATGAACACTGAGAATTGAACAATTTGATGAGGCGAAGCCATGTCTGTGAGTTTTAGTATAAGGCAAATGTAGGCTTTGCTATTTGTCCAAGAATGAGAAATGAAGAAAGGAGTATTAAATGTATTTTGGTTTAAGATTCTAAGCATGTGTGAGGACTTGTAAGAAAGAATTGTCAAGTCAAGGGACCATTTCAAATTGACCATAGACAATTCTATAATAAATTCTTCCTTATCTTCTTAGTTCATCTTACAAGTCTTTAAGTGAATGAACCATTCCAAATTGAGTTATCCCTCCTTCTCAACTGGGGTTATTTTGAGAACTGAATAGTTAAAATATGACTGTTTTAAAAATAATGCAAAAATTATGAAAACTTATACCGGGTTCCTAATTGTGTACAAATATTGATAAATCGTGTCTATTACATATAATTTGCTAAAGGATGTGTTTACTTTTTACTATATACAGTTTACCACTCAAAGTATTCTATTGGTAGGTTATTGATGAATTTAGATGAAAATTAAAGAAAAAACACCTCTAACATAAACAAATTGAACGGTTCGAAACGCATAAGAAATATGGCATTGAGCCAATGAACCAACCAATACAGACCGACTCCAAATTTGACTAAAGTGGGACTGTGTTTGTCATATATGATCGATATAGGTAAAATCTCAATAAACTTGCATCTGCCTATGGACCGAGAATTCTAGAAGGGAGTATTAAATGGTGAAAATTAACGAGTAAATTTAGAGAAAATTGAATATAGGGTAAAAATTACTACACATGTTTAATTTTGAGGTCCAATTTTATGAAATTGAAAGATTGAGATGAAAATTGATATAATTTATCAAATTCAAAAGTAAAATTTAACTTCCTTTTTTCTTTCGAAAGTGACCGACTCAATTATACCCTTTTAAGAAGAGGATGATTAGCAATTTCTATGGTTAATTGGTTTTACATGTTTGAAAGGTAGTTTCTTAGGTTTTTACATGGAACAAATACTTCATTGTACACCGATGGTAGTATCTTTTCAGACACCGGCATTAAATTTTTTACAGCTAGGAGAGAAGGTAAAAAAAATCCAGTTGTTTTCTACATTTCTTTCATCCATCTATGTGCAGCCAAGTTGCCTAATAAGGGTAAAAGGTTGAATTTGAGAAAAATGAACTAAGTAGCATTAGGAGAAAATGGAATAAAGAGATAGCGAATAATGGAATAAAGAGACAGAATGTTATTAGTGCCACAAAAAATGTCATTATAGAGGCCAATGTAGAAGGATGAAAGAGAACATGAAGAGATCAAAAGGCTAGTAAATGATGTCTTAGTTTGTGTTGAGAGTGACACAAAGTGTGATGACCACTCATCTAATTGGGTTATAAACAATTTCCAACATCAATAAATGTAGGTTTAGATACAAGTTCGTTCACATCTTTCATTGTAGGCCATCATGGTCTATTGAAAATGGGGAAGATAGAGTTTCAAGACTAATGACCAATGATAGAGGTGACTTAGTGTTGCAAAATGTTAGGCAAGTGTCTGGTATTAAGATGACTCTCATCTCAACAAGCAAAATTGGATGATGAGGGTTATAGAAGCGAGTTTGGTAGTCACCAGTGTAAACTTACTAGAGGTTCCGATATGGTGATAGTTGGTAAAAAATCTACACTATACACGGTGAGGTTGAATATTGCCAAAAGATCAAAGAGACAGTGGATGCAAATTAAAGCTGGAGATAGTACTAGTAGAAGTAAAATAGAAGGAACCAGCAATAGAGACAACCAAGATAACCAAGATGTATCAATTAAATCATGACCGGTAAATTCCAATGCAAGAGCAGGGAAGTCCAAAAGAAAAGGTCAAGTTTGATGGTTTTCCTGCAACCCCAATTATCAAGTGGTTGAGTGAATTGATAAAGTCGCCCAGGTGAACAGTTGCATCAAAGTGGAAGACCAAAGCAATTGTTGGGGGTCAAAAGTGGAGTCTTTTATCTTGACAACAAGTTTGAATAAAAGAGTCAAACCAATCACAAGGAATATCTTCTGTTCAAAATGGAAGAAAATGATGACACTTAGGTGAAGTGGTATATTTTCTTCTCTCTTTCCTTATCCTCTCTACTGTATTTTCTTATTATTAACTTGATCTGCTTCGTCAGTGGAAGGGGAGAAATACTATTTTCTGTCTTGTTGAATTGCTCTCGGTGGTAGTTGGCTCAGTATACTTTCTCCCAACACTTAAAGGTGTGTAAATTTGGAACTCGTAAGCCTACAAATTCCCCCAACAGCACCACATATTGCTTGCTTTTCACGTCTTGCGAGAAGGGGATGATGTGGACAGTTCATCAAATCACAGTGAAAATTGAACGAAAAATTTGTGAATGATTATTGAAAGAAACACTTGACAATCTTCCAAATCATGGATAAAAGAGTTCAAATTTTATTTTTAGTAATTGAACAAAAGCAAATACTCATATTCATAAATACAACTTACAGATGCTTAATCCACACAAGTAATGCAAAGATTAGACAGACTTTTATGTTCCTTGACCTCCTTGGTCTTTGCTGCAGTGAAGAAACCACAGCATATTTACCAAATCACAAACCATGCAACTCTTATCAATTACTTTCATTTTCCTTTGGAGGACGAATAAGACTGTCTCTAGCACTTTTAAGTTTTGCAACAACATCTTTGATGTCCATGCGGTTTGCCGGAGTATTTGCAGTACATGAGACTGCAACTCCGATTACTTTGATCAAACAATCTTTCTGCATATCTAAGCTGATGGTTCGGCCTTGATACTCCAAATCCACACAGAGCTCTAACAACTTAAAATCAATCACTTCCACTATATCTTCTGGAAAACATGACTCCACCCATTTTACCAAATTCAATTCTCCTGTGAAATATTCATCTGTTGGATTCTTCCCTGTAAAAAGCTCCAACAATGTTACTCCATAGCTGTACACATCTCCTGCTGTTGTTGGCTTTACTCCAAAACCATACTCTGCATTATCAAAATCAATCCTTGAAAGTTAGTTATTAACTTATAATATAAAGCCTTCAAAAGTGGTTGGTAAAAACTTGGATTTTTATTCATGATATGACATGTGATGGACAAACCTGGAGGAAGGTAACCGATAGAACCTTTTAGGACATGTGTGGAAGTGATAGAAGATTGAGTGTTTGCACTTTCCATTAGCAACCGAGCCAATCCAAAATCTCCTACTTTTGCTGTCATGTCTGCATCTAGAAGAATGTTGCTAGGCTTCAGATCACAATGAACTATGGGAAGTTCACAATCATGGTGCAAGTAATTTATTGCTGAAGCAACATCGATGGCGATGTTCACTCGCTCAAGGATATTGAGCCCAGTTCCACCTTCATGGCTTCTTTGGCCTTGAACCCACTCATCCAAGCTCCCATTGCTCATAAGTTCATAAATCAAAGCTCGAAATTCCATGTTTGAGAAGTCTATGCTAGAACATGATGTGATGAGTTTAACGAGATTTCGATGTCTCACGTTCCGCAAAGCTTCACACTCAGCCTTGAAGCTCCTTATAGAACCAGTCCTGTTAACGTCAAGAACCTTGATAGCCACAGGAATTCCTTGCTTTAAATTGCCCTTGTACACAGATCCAAAACTTCCTTTTCCAAGCAAGTGTCTGTCGCTGAAATTTTCAGTTGCCAAACGCAGCTCGTCATAAGACACCATTTCATGTTGGCCCTTGAGAAACTCAGTGGTTGGTGCAGTCTTTGACTTCTTCCTCATTAAATGGATCAGCGTACCAATGATAAAGCACAGTGCCAAAGTTGAAAACACAACCGTTAAGATGACAACTTTGACTACTCTGTCACGTTTAGAATCACTCTCTGGACATGAGGAATACAAGCAAAGCTTTGGGTTTCCTTGTAAACTGACGTTGGCCCTACTTTCAAAGATTCCCCCTTGAGGAACTTCTCCCTCAAGGTCATTAAAAGAGAGATTCAGATACTGAAGGGCTAATAGATTTCGAAGATTATCAGGGATTGGGCCAGAGAGATGATTTGAAGAGAGGTCAATAACTTGGATACCCTTAAGTTCTCCAAGAGTATTGGGAATGGGACCTGAGAATTTATTTCTCGCCATTAACATTTTCTCCAAGCTACTCCAACCTTTGATCGACAAAGGAATCTCTCCGGATAAGAGATTGCTGGAGAGATCAATCTGAAAGAGATTTGCCAGGGACCCAATTTCCTCAGGCAGAGGACCACCAAGGAGATTGTTGGACATGTTCAGTTTTGTGCTGGCAGGGAGATTGATGGCTTCTTTGGGTATGCTTCCATTTAGCTTATTGTTGGATAAATCCATCGAAAGAAGCTTCTGGAAGTTTCCAAAAGAGGTGGGAATGCCACCAATTAACTCATTGCCAGACAAATCAAGATTGGTCAGTTTTTGAAGATTTCCCAAGGAGCTTGGAATCCAACCTGAGAACCGATTTTTGGCCAAAACAAGGCTTTGGAGGTTCTCCAATTGGCCAATCTCAGATGGGATTTCGCCTGATAATGAATTGTAGCTCAAATTCAGCAAAGCCAAGCCATTTAAGTTCCCAATTGTGGGAGGTATATTCCCAGAGAGACGATTCCCTCCCATGAACAATATGGAAAGAGACTTGGAAAGATTCCCAATGGACTCTGGAATTTGACCTTCAAAATTGTTGCCATCAATGGCAAGAAACGAAAGGCGAGAACTTTTTGTCAAAGAATTGATGAAACCAAGCCCATCTTCACCAGAGATGAACTTATTATACCCAATATTATACATAGTAAGATTGTGGAGATTCTCCAAACCCGGTGGGACTGTCCCTTCAAGAAAGTTGTAAGCAAAACGGATGACTTGAATATTAGTGATATTATGCAAGGAAGGAGGAATTGTTCCTGTAAATTCATTGAAACAAAAGTTGAAGACTAAAAGATTGGGGAGTGTATCGCCAACATCTCTTGGAAATGTTCCCCACAGCTTGTTGGAAGCCAAGGCCAGAGTAACTAAAGAAGACATGTTGAATATGGCAGGGGGAACAGTGCCAGTGAGATTGTTAATGGTGATGATAAGATCCTTGAGATTTTGAAGACGACTCAACTCGGTTGGAATTGGGCCAGTAAGAGAATTTGTACCGAAGTTTATGGTGACAAGAGAAGAAAGGTTGCCAAATGAAGGTGGGATTTCACCAAAAAGATGATTTTGTGCCAATTTCAAGACTTTGAGTTTGGTCAAAAGACTGAGCTCTTGAGGAAGAGTGGCTGTGATCTTGTTGGACGTTAAGTCAAGGGTCTCAAGCGCAGCCATTGCACTGATGTTGGAGGGGAATCCACCTTGAAGGGCGTTGAAGCTCATGTTGAGGAGATTGAGACGAAAAAGGTTGGAAATTTGATCTGGAATTGGTCCTGTTAAGAGGTTGTTTTGGAGCTCGAGGGAATGGAGGAATGAGAGGTTGCCGATGTGTGGGTCGATGGAGCCTGAAAGTTGCAGGCTTGAAAGATCAAGAGCAACAACTCTGTTGCCATCTTTGTTGCAAGTGACACGAGTCCAGTTGCAGGGGGATGGGCTTGAATTATCCCAAGAAAACAGAGGATTTGAAGGTTGGAGATTGTTAAATCCAGACTTGATTGAAATCAAGGCCTGTTTGTCTGTTTCAATGCTGAAAGTGGCTGATCCAACGAAGGAAAATGAGGCTGTGAAGGCTAAAATTGCAACAAATGTGGCAAACTCAACGAGTGGGGTTTGAGCTCCCATGGCTCTAAGCTCGTAGAGTAGTATTGGTTGTGAATTTGAACAAGGAAGCTCGCTATATATAGTTGTTCACACGGTAGGAAATAAGAAAAATAAAGAGGTAATGTGATGCAGGATAAATAACAAGTCAAATCTCGTTAATAAGTCTCTAAATTTTAAAAAGTGTCTAATAAATTTTTTACACTTTTATTTTCGTGTCTAATAAGTTTTTAAGCTACCAATTTTAATTTTTGTTTAATAAGTCATTGACCTATTCATATTTTTTAAAATTCACGAATCTATTGGACAACTTATGAATTTGTTTGTTTTGTTATCTACCTTTAATAATCGTCTTTGGAATCCAAGTCTAAGTTTTGAAAACTTAAAAAAGTAGTTCTTAAAAACTTATTTTTGTTTTGGGAATTTTACTAAAAATTCAAATGTTTTCTTAAGAATCATGAAAAACATTGCGAAGAAATGATCAGAAAACAAACATATAATTTTCAAAAGAAATAAAAGGCAAAATAGTTATCAAACGGAGCATAGACCTATAATTTAAACCTTTGACGTATTATTGGAACCCCTAGCATGCATAAAAAAATTTGAATTTTGAAACGGTAATACGTGAGGCATGGTACAAATAGATATCTAACCAATAATTAGTTAATACTTCAAGTAATTTTTCATTTTTGTCGTCTTATCTCAAACAAGTTAATGTGTCAATATCAATTCACTGCCAGTCAATTAACATGGCTGGTAGAATAATGAAAAACCTTAGAGAAATAATATAAAAGAGTGTTAGAAAATGAGTATAGGCATAGAAAATACAATGACGGTCAAATATATATTCCAGCCATGAAAACGAAAGTCATTGAAATGTCAGTCCAAGCTCAATGACACAGAGAAAGCCAAAGTTTTTAGGTTTGAAACGCATTGCTTATACTTTATAGAAGATGAACATTTATTCCATTAATAAGATATTAAACAGCGAATAGTCTCATGTTGGGCTTAATTCCTGTCCAATAATCTCAGTGCTAAATAATAATTATTTATTATTCAATTATGTTGTTTTGTCTCTTTCCGTACTTGGTACAACTCGTATGGTCAAATGATTGCTTAAAAGAATGTTTGGTAACATGGAAATTTTTCTTTATTGATTCAAACACTTCATAAATGGGTTTTATTTTAGTTTATAATTTATTTTTATTAAAACTTATTGGAAAATCAATTACGTAACTGGTTTTTTTTTTAATAAATTACGCAACTGATTATTCTATTTATTTATCAGTGAATATTCGCATGTTTTGGGATTTATTTAGTCAATTATTTAGGGATTAAAAGAATTTGTTATTAATTGTTTTAACTTTAGGATATGGTCCCTTTTTTTTTAAAGAACTTTAGGATAGTCCCTTAAACCAAGGATTTTGTTATAGGCAATTTTGGACCACCCCGATACACAAGGAGCTGACGAGGACAGCCGAAAAGAAATCGGGCTGAAAGATGGACCAAGGAGGCAAAACCGGCAAATGGGACGGGCCAAGACCGAAGGGGTCGGGTTTTCGGCCCGCTCGTGCGGGCCGAGCCCGTTTGGTCCCGTCTGGTCCCCACCGCCTCTGGATGCCCCGGTTTCGCCTGGTTTGACCTAAAACGCCTCCGAAACCCTAAAAAGGCTAGGAGGATGAACAGGTATTTATATCCCTCTTCGCCACTGAAGAGGGGATCCCAAATTCTATCCCTAAACTTTACTCTCTGTTCTCTGCTTTCTCCTCTTGCTCTTACTTTTCCACGCCCTACCGTTCTGCTTGCTGACTTAAGCATCGGAGCCGGTGTGGCGAGCACCCCACCGGTGTGCAGGTTTACTGTCTTGCAGGCCACGTCTTCCCCCCTCATCTACAAATTTACCGTTGGTGGCACGTGAAGGTCAGGTGAGATCCTCTGGCCAAAATCGACCATCAACAGATTTAATTCAAGGAAATACTCGGATTTCAATTCTCCTGATGATTTTTCTCCAAAAAAA
This sequence comes from Luffa acutangula, assembly GCA_036850905.1. NCBI lineage: Eukaryota > Viridiplantae > Streptophyta > Magnoliopsida > Cucurbitales > Cucurbitaceae > Luffa > Luffa acutangula. The sequence continues at coordinate 2,287,826 of CM072092.1, read as the reverse complement.
AAAGAAAAAAAAAAAAAAAAAACTCCTGATGGTTAGTTGTCATATAGATCATGCATAGAAAGAAAATTCTTCATTTATTCGTCCGTTGGTTTCTCACAAAATAAAATAAAAAATTAATTAAAAAAATCATCGGTTGATTTCATTAACTGTAAAAAGGTTGGAAAGGAATTGAAATATATAGAATATACAATACTATCCAAGTCCAAATTCGTTCTTACTTTTTATTTTATTTTTTAAAATTAATTTTAGTATAGTAGATGTTAAAGTGAGGATTTTGCCTTTTAACTGTTAAACTTATTCATGTTGACATATATATATATTTTAACATCGGAGGTAGGGTTTTGAACCTCTGACTTTTAAGTGATGATATGTGTCTTAATCATTTGAACCATGTTCAAGTTTATAATTGCACCATCTTGCTAAGTAAATAACCTCATAAGATGATTTGAATTTTACTTATGTTATAGGTAATTTTGGACAACTCCGATGTACAAGGAGCTGACGAGGACAACCGGACAGAAATAGGACAGGAAGATGGAACCCATAGGCGAAACGGGTCAGTGGGTCGGGCCAAGACCGAAGGGGTCGGACTAGCTCGGCTCCGATTGGTCCTTGATGTCTCTGGCCGCCCCGGTTCCGCCTGGTTTGTCCTGAAACGCCTCCAAATTCCTAAAAACCTTAGGAGCGTGAACAGGTATTTAAACCCTTCTTCGCCACTGAAGAATGGGATCCGAACTCTGATCCCAAACACACTATTCTCTACTCTCTCCTCTTGCTCTCTAGCTCCCCTCCTTTCGTTTTCTGACTTAAGCATCAGAGGCGGTGTGGCTAGCACCATATCGGTGTGCAGGCTACGTCTTCCCCCCTCTCAAACAAATTTACCGTTGGTGGTGAGTTCTTCGAACCAAATTTGACCATCAACAACTATATATATATATATATATATATATATATATATATATATATATATATATATATGAATTGTTACAATGATATTAAAATCAACTGTGTTATTAAAAAAAAGTCAAGACTATTAAGAAAAATCAAGTATATTTAAAAAAAAAAAAAAAAAAAAAAAAAAAAAAAAAAAGATTTTCACCGGGTGTTTTCGGTATTTTAAATGTGATTAAAGATTAAAATACTAATCGGAAGATTCGACATTGATAATAAAAATTAATTGATATTTTCTTCTCACAAAAAAAAAAATTAATTGATATTTTTTAATGTCTTCTATAAGTATGATCATAAAACATAAAAAGTATATCTTCTATTGACAATAATAATAAATATGAATAATAAAATCTATGTTTAAATCTCTTTTTAGTCTCTGAACTTTTAAATTTATTCTATTTTAGTTCTTAAACTTTCAAATTTGTTATATTCTAGTCTTTGGACTTTTAAAATGTCTATTTTAATCCCTATTTTTTTAATATATATATAAAAAAGCGGTTTTGGACCTTGTTAGGTTACTTTTATACTTCAAATCCACTTTACCTAATGTTTGTCTCTAACTTATTTAACTTGAAATCATGCTCACATTAACAATCTAATAGACATACTCAAAGCTATGCCATTAATTGGTTAAAATTGAAATAAAACTAAGGACCAAAATAGTCATTTTCTGAAAGTTCAGAGACTAAAATAGACATTTTAAAAGTTTAGGGACCAAAATGAAATGAACTTGAAAGTTCAAGGACTAAAATGAACCTTTTGAAAGTTCAATGGCCAAAATAGCATAATCCTAAAAGTTTAAGGACCAAAATATGATTTAAATTAAACCTAAAATCTATAACTTAGTTTGGGAGTAAAAACAAAAACTCGTAGGAATAATGTTCACTAACTCAAAGAGTAGAAAACAAACCTAAAGGAACTCTTAGCATCCAAAGAGCATACTCCTTTGTCATTTATGCATGGTATATATATAGGCTAAAAATCACTTTTGGTCCTTGAACTTTTATGAAAGTAACAATTTGGTCTCTAAACTTTGATTTCTTACAATTTAGTTCCTATACTTTCAAATTTGTAACAATTTAGTCCCTGAACTTTAATAAGTAACAATTTAGTCCATGTACTTTCAAATTTGTAACAATTTAGTCCATGTACTTTTAAATTTGTAACAATTTAATCATTGTCACAAAAAAAATCATCAAAATTAAATGTATATTTTTATTAATTTAATGATTAAACTATGTAGCTTATAAACATATATCGAGTCCCAAGTTAGTTTATTAATTTATGGTTTAAATCTTATTTTGGTCTCTAAACTTTTAACTTTGTTGTATTTTGGTCCTTGTACTTTTAAAATGTCTATTTTAGTCCCTAAGCTTTTTAAAAATGATCATTTTAGTCGTTGCTGTTAAGTTAATAATGTTAATAAACTAAGGGAAAAAGCAGATTAACAGATTAACGTTGTTACATTTCCTCTTAATTTTCTCAGTGTTATCGACCCATCCACCTCCCATTTTCTTCTTCTTTGTTCTTATTAACTCTATTATTACCCAGACCCGCCTCTGCAGTCCCCTTCCCCTTCCATCGTTGGTGCTGCATAGTTAGGCCACCCATAAAAGAAGAGTCTTGGACTAAGTTTCTTCTAGATCTTCTTCTTCTTGAGAGGCTTCTTTGTCAATAAATAATTTAGAGTAATGGAAGCTCTTCAAATCATGTCCACGAGCCCCAACAACCCATTTGGCATTTGCCCGAGCATTGGCACTCATTTTCCCACATCTAATCTTTGTCAAAGAGGGTGAAGAGGAAACTTTCTGATGCTCCCAATCCATTTCTGCATGCTAAGAGATCTAAAGATTTCCGATGGTTCATATACCACAGGAATACTATTCACTTATTGACTACTTATTTGATAATTAATAAATCCACATCAGCAACCACTTCATCAATTATGTTAATATATTAACAGCCATTCCATTTAACAGTAGGGACTAAAATGATCATTTTTTAAAAGATCATGGACCAAAACGAACGTTTTAAAAGTACAAGGACCAAAATACAACAAATCTGAAAGTTCAAGGACTAAAATCATATTTAAACATTAATTTATCTATGTAAGAAATTTTACTAAATCTTTACATTAATTTTCAAGATAGAGATTAAATTGTTATAAATTTGAAAGTACAGGAATATATTGTTACAAAATTGAAAATACAGGAGTTAAATCATTACAAATCAAAATTCAAAAATTAAATTGTTACTTCAACGACCAAAAGTGATTTTTATTACTTGTTCCTTGGACAAGCTTTTTGTTTGAGTGAATTTAATTTTTGCTAGCTACTTGACTCCACGCATGGCTTAAATTTGCATATAGTCTAGCTATCACATATTTTCATTAATACAGTGTATTTTCAAGGCAACATACACACACACTATTTTCATAAATTTTCCGATTAAAAATTATGGATGAACGGACAGAATCAAACCCAAACTGACGACTTTTACGAGGAAAATATATGTAAATTTGCATTACAAGTCACTGTCCTTGCAGGCATAATCTTAAACTCTTCTTCTTATCATGTCAATAAAGTTAAATCCTCTGTTTGCCGCCCTTAAACTCGAATCACCAGAAAATGGTTTCAATGAGAGATTGAAATTGATCGTTTAAACCCCAATCAAAACACAACTAATCATTCAATTTTTTTCATCATGGAAACTCCACTCCATTACTATCTTCTCTTGCCAGCAATCTTCCTAATTCTCTTCCATTTTCCCATCACCCATTTACTCCAAATCAAGAACCGCCGCCGGAGGCAGCTCCCGCCGAGCCCGGCGGCAGTCTCCCTCCCAATTCTCGGCCATCTCCACCTCTTAAAGAAGCCCCTCCACCGAACCCTCGCAAACCTCTCCGCCCAGCACGGCCCTGTTCTCCTCCTCCGCTTCGGCTCCCGCCCCGTCCTCCTCGTCTCCTCCCCATCCGCAGCGGAAGAATGCCTCGCCAAAAACGACGTCGCTTTCGCCACCCGCCCCCGCCTCTCCGCCGGAAAGCACCTCGGCTGCAACTACACCACCATCCTCTGGGCGCCCTACGGCCCACTCTGGCGAGACCAAAGGCGCATCGCCACTCTGGAGATACTCTCACCGACCCGAATCCACATGTACGGCGGCGTGAGAGCAGAGGAAGTGAAGTTGCTGATACGCCGGCTGTGTGGAGGCCGGCTGGAGAGCGGAGATGGGTTTGGAGTGGTGGAGATGAAGAGGGCGTTTTTCGAGACGGTGCTTAACGTTATGATGAGGATGATCGCCGGGAAGCGGTATTGCGGGGAGAGAGAAGCGGAGGCGGAGGAGGCGGAGAGGTTTAGAGAGATGGTGAAAGAGGGGTTTGAAGTGAGTGGGGCTACGAATTTGGGGGATTTTGTGCCGTTTCTGAAGTGGGTTGGATTGTGGAATGGGATTGAGAAAAGGATGGAGAGATTGCAAGGTTTGAGAGAAGGGTTTATGCAGAATTTGATTGAGGAACGTAGAAGGATGAGAAAGATCAATTTTTCTCATTGTTGTGCTGATGGTGATGAGAAAAGATGCAGAGTAATGGTGGATGTTCTTTTGGATTTGCAGGAAAAGGATCCTCAGTATTACACTGATGGATTCATTCGAGGCATGATGCAAGTAAGTTATCGTTTTCTTTACTAACAAGAACGATATTGTGAGAGTTTCATCGAGTAATTTCTATTAAAAATTTCCTATATCGATATCAATCTAAAATCAAATTACAATATGGTGGTACAGGGAATGCTATCAGCCGGTACAGACACATCGGCAGCAACAATGGAATGGGCACTCTCTCTACTCCTCAACAACCCACATTCCCTCCTCAAAGCCCAAGCAGAAATCGACACCCACGTGGGTCCAACCACACTCCTCCAAGAATCCGACCTCACCAACCTCCCCTATCTCCGCGCCATCATCAAAGAGACGCTCCGCATCTACCCAGTCGCCCCACTGCTCGTTCCCCACGAGTCCTCGCAGGACTGCCTCGTCGGAGGCTTCCACGTGCCTCGCGCCACAATGTTGCTGGTCAACAACTGGGCCATCCAAAACGACGCCGGGTCGTGGCCGGATCCCGCCGAGTTTAGGCCGGAGAGATTTGCCGGGGATCAAGTGGAGGCGGCCGGGTGGCGGTGGCTGCCGTTTGGAGCCGGGCGGAGGGGCTGCCCCGGCGAGGTACTGGCGATGCGGATGGTTGGGCTGAGTTTGGGGTGTTTGATTCAGTGCTTTGAGTGGCGGAGAGTGGGGGAGGAGTTGGTGGATATGAGTGAAGGCGGTGGCCTCACCATGCCTAGACTGAAACCGTTGCTGGCGAAGTGCAGGCCACGACCGATTCTTCTTGATCTTCTGCCATCACTTTGATTATTTTTGTACCACTTGGAAAACGAAATCACTGACACTGCCTTCAAGTTTGTTGCTTTTTCCGTTGAATTTCAAAAACATCCAACTTTAAATTATATTCAATCTTGTAAAATTAAAAGTTGAGATGAAATTCAATTGTAAAACTTATTATTCATTTCGCTAACAACAATATATATAATAGATGGGCGGTCATTGGGATGTGACACTAAATTAAGTTTGAGGAATCCCAGACAAAAAAAAAGGTAAAAGCGTGGGTCACATCGTACACTGCACGTGAACAAGATCGTCCTAAATAAAACAACTCAATCTCCACTAAAACGACCTCCCACCACCACTCACAAAATCAACAAGATAGATAGCTAGATTATACAACACACAGCAAGAGAAAAAGCCAGGAAAAGGGCTTCAAGGACACTTGGACTTGCCCTTGGAGTTCTTCATCTGCCCATAGCAAGGGCACTCATGCTTATTCCCATAAGTCCCAGAGGGCACACACCGGCATTTCTCGCAGCATATCCCACAGTACTTCATGCACCGATCCTGCACCCCAGCTTTCGCACATCTATTCTTGCACTTCGACCCACAAAAAGCTTTCACATATAACACACAAAAATGTCAGTCATTCTCAGACAGACAGTTGGATATTTTTACAATGGTATGATATTGTTTTCTTCTTACCTGAGCCAGAGAGAGAGAGCTTAAGGAAGCAGGTGAGAACGAGCAGCCAAGTAAGAAGATGAAGGAACTTCATTTTCTCGGGAAACAAACAGGTTGGGAAAGTTGAAAGTTGTGGGATTTTGAAGGGGTTATTTAAAGCGGTGAGTTCTGGGGTAGGTGGAAGAGTGAAATATTTGTTGGTTTCAGGGGGTGGGAATTAAATGAAAGTGAAATCGAACAGCACATTCCAGACTGTCAAAAAGTTGTTTGCAGAGTAAGATTCCGTCTACCATTTTAGGGGTTCTGTTGTTGTTGTTGTACCTTTTGGAATTTTCAGCTTCTACGTGGAAATAAACATGGACCAATCATGCTTTGACATCTGTTCATCATTATAGTTTTTCTTAGTGCGGAGGCCTACGTGGCTTCCTCTCATTGCACCGTCACCTTCACCTTCACCTTCACTACTAACTTCAACGTCATTCTTGTTTTGTAAAAGTCCCGACATGTTCCAGAAGATTCCCTCAATTGACCGAGTGAAATTAAAAAGTAAAAAGGTTAAAAGTAAAACACACTTTTTGGTTTCTAATCAATTTATGAAATTAACAATAAAAATTACTACTTCCATAAAACCACTTTTGTCCTAGTATTTTTCCTTCGATTCTATTATTCTTAATTTTAACATTTAGATCTCGTTTGCCAGTGATTTTTTTTGTTTTTGAAAAACATACTGGTTTCTTTTCCAATTGCCTTATAATCATTTCATATTTATAACACATCTAAATTTCTAGTCAATTTTCCCAAAAAAAAAAAAAAAAAAAAAAAACAAATTTGTGAAAACTTTTTTTTTTTGTCTTTTTAATTTTCAAAACTGGACTTTGTTTATAAAATATAATTGCATGTTTAGGAGTGATTTTAAAATGTTTAAAATCACTTTTGTCATGTTCGAAATCACTCCGAAAATATACCTTTAATTATTCAAAATCAATTTTATGTTTGATTTTACACTTTAAGACGTGATTTTCATACCATCAAAATTAATTTTGAATTATTAAAGACATGTTTCGGAGTGATTTTGAATATAACAAAAGTGATTTTGACAATTTTAAAATCACTCCCAAACATGCACTGAAAAGATAATAAAACAAATAAACTTAGTGGAAATAGTGATTAAATCCTTGATTTTCAAAAACCAAATTATCAAACAAGTGTTTAATTTTTAAATTTTAGTATATAACAATTTAGTCTCTTAACTTTAGTTTATAACGATTTAAAGAATGTTTGAGATTGATTTTTTAATCACCAAAATCAGTTTTGTTACAACGTCGTTCTTGCGAATGGACTCTCCAATTTTCTCGATGAGAAGTGTTTGGTAAATTTAGCTTTAAACTTGAAAAAACAGGTTACGACTACAATGTTTGATAAATGAATGTCAAATGGTTGTCATTCAACTATAATGACTAAAATATGCAATCTTCCAATGAATGATGGAAGAGATATTCACATTTAACTCAAGATATTATACAAGAGATTCAGTATTTATAGGAACTGAATCTAGTAACAGAAAATAGTTAAACAATATAGTAAATAACAGAATAACTATATACACCAATAAAATAGACTTACTACCAAAAGTTGCATAATTTCTGTAGATAGAATTTAGTTATATACATATATATATAATCAATCTTAATTGTTTTGAAGGATAAAATTGAAAATTGAAAATTTATTAGATTATATTCTATGAAAATCTATTTCTAAAAAACTAATAAAAACAGATTTTATGTTGAATATGTTTTACAACAATGATTTTAATAAATGTTTAACAAAACATAAAGAACACTTAAAGATTATTTAGGTCCCGTTTGATAATCATTTCAGTTTTTTGTTTTTGGTTTTTTGTTTTTTAAAAACAAAAACCATATATGTTTGATAACTGTTTTTTGTTTTTTGTTTTTAAAAAACAGAAAACCAACCTTGTTTGATAACTGTTTTTGGTTTTCAATTTTTCAAAAATTAGAAATATGAAAAAATGTTTTAGAGAGAGAAAAATGTGTAGAGACGTTGAAACAAAAATTTGGAGACAAAAATATAAATGTTTTCGAGAGAACAGTTTTTTTTTTTTTAAGACGAGAGAGAAGTTAAACATAGAAAATTTAGAGAGGTGAAAGAAAATGTTTAGAATGAGAATATTAGTTAGACTCGAGAAAAGATTTTAATTAGAGAAAAATAGAAAAAAAAAGGTTAGAGTAAAAGCGATAAATTTTATATAAAAAATTAAATAAACAGAGAAAATTTTGAGAGATAGTAAGGTTAAGAGTAAAAAATAAGCTAAAGAAATAACGATAAATTAGAAAAATAAAGAAAAGTTGTAGAGATAGAAAATTTTGGAGAATTTTTTTTTAAAAGAAAAATTAGAATATGTTTAGTAAGGGGAGAAAAGTTATTGATAAATTTTTAGAAATAGATAAGTTATAGAAAAAAAAAAGTTTTGAGAGAGAAAAATAAATTTTATAGAGAGAAAAACGTTTTAGAGAGAGAAAAAAATAGAAAAAAAGGAATTTGTTGGAGAGAGATAGGTAAAAGAGGAGAAAAATAAGCATTAGAAAAAAAAAAAAAAAAAAAAGAGTTTTTGAAAAACAGAAATATGTTTTTAAAAACTAATTTTTTTTTTGTTTTTGAAATTTGCTTATAATTTAGAGTTTTTAAAAAACAGAAAACAGAAATGGTTATCAAACACCCTTGTTTTTTAAAAATGAAAAACAAAAACAGAAAACCGCATATAACTAAATAGGTTAGGAAGCCTGATCTGTCAAATTTTAAAACTTTGTATATATATGCAAGTAAACTTCCATACTGAGCTAAGAATCACACAATTACTGCAAATTCAATTTATGAAAAATGTGTTCTTTTTTATTTCTGTCAATTATATTTTTGTTTAATTTTTTGACTCCTTGATAGATTATCAGTTTTTAGTTAATTTTTTTTTTTTAATTTTATTCATCAAAGAAAATTATGTTTAGAATCTACAATTTCTGTCTTTCGGAGTGTAACTTATAATTTCATCATTCTCAGATTATAACATAATTTAAATTGAATAATATCCTCTGATTTACATGTAAATATCTTTATGTTAGCTTAAATTTTAAAAAGAAATGGACATTATTTGTTTCCACAAAAATTATTGAGTATCAAGATTCTCTTTTTTATCCCCCGCTGAAAATGAAATCCCGAGCAAAAGGCGTGGAAGTGGGAATGAACAAGGGGCCCATGCAAAAGCCCAAAATGGAAAAGGCCCATTCCTGGTCCCAACATTTTTATTTTTTTAAATATATTTATTAACTTTTTATTCATAAATTAACAAAAATAAAGTATTAAATATTTTAATAGATTAATAAAAAAAAAAAAAACAAATAATAATTTCAAGGGCTGGTTGCAAAAGTAGCAAAATGGCCCAAACTAATTGCAAAAGTAGCAACCTGGATTGCAAAAATGACAAAATCTCACCATCTGAAAAATAAAATTACTAAAATGCCCATCATTGATATTTTTCTATCAGTGATAGAAAGACTATCTATCATAGAAGATTAGTGATAGAAAAAGTTTCTATCAGTGACAGAAGATTTCTATCACTGATAGAAACTTTATTCTATCAGTGATAGAAACTTTCTATCACTGATAGAAAATGTTTCTACCACTGATATAATCTATCCTTTTTTTAGTGATAGAAGTTTTCTATCACTGATAGAAAATTTTTCTGCCAGATAAAATCTATCAGTGGCAGAAAGACTTTCTATCATATAAGATTGGGTAAAATACCTTTTTGGTCCCTCATGTTTCGGGTTAGTTTCCAATAGGTCCCTAGGTTTCAAAATTGAACAATCAAGTCCCTACTGTTTAAAAAATGCTTCTATTGAGTCCCTGGACCGTTAATTTTTTTAACGGTGCTGACGTGGCGGTAACGGTGCTGACGTGGCCTATTTAAAAATATTAAAATATTAATTTTTGAATTAAAATTAAATAATAAATAATTTTTTAAAAAAATCCCTCTCTCTCCTCTTTCTTCCCACTTCCCGAAACCCCCCTTCCTTTCTTTTCCCTTCTTTCTCTTTCTCCTTCCCCTCTCCCTCTCTTTCCTTCCTTTCGCCGGCCGATTGCCGTCGCCGCCACACAGCCCACGCCGCAGCTACCGCCCGACGCCACCGTCTCCTCTTCTCCCCGGTCACCGTCGCCGCCGCCTTCATTGCCTACAGCCACCTTCAACAAACCCCCCTCCACCTCTCAAACTCTCTCCCAACCCCCTCCCCCATCTTCAAAAACCCACAAAAAAAACAGATCTGAGCAAACCCAAAAAACTAGCCTCCGACCAGATCTGAGCAAAAAGAAGAAGAAGAAGAAGCTGCCGGCGGGATGGAAGGAGAAAGAGGGCGGCGGCGGCGACAGATCTGAACAAAAACCCAAAAAAAAAGAGCAAAATTTCCCTCCCATCTACAGATCTGAGCAAACAAAAATAATAGAAGAAGAAGAAGTGGTCGGCCGGAAGGAAGGGAAAGAGAAAGAGAAAGGGAAGGAAGGGGAGGAGTCGGCGAGAGAAAGGGAAAACAGAGGGGGGGCGGGTTTATTGATTGGGGGAGAGAGGGCGGTAGCGGCGGCGGCGACGGTGACCGGGGAGAAGAGGAGACGGCGGCGGCGTGGGCTGTGTGGCGGCGATGGCAATCGGCCGGCGAAAGGAAGGAAAGAGAGAGAGAGGGGAAGCAAAGAGAGAGAAGGGAAAAGAAAGGAGGGGGGTTCGGGAAGTGGGAAGAGAGAGGAGAGAGAGTGAGATTTTTTTAAAAAATTATTTATTATTTAATTTTAATTTTTTATTATTTTAATTCAAAAATTAATATTTTAATATTTTTAAATAGGCCACGTCAGCACCGTTACCGCCACGTCAGCACCGTTAAAAAAATTAACGGTCCAGGGACTCAATAGAAGCATTTTTTAAACAGTAGGGACTTGATTGTTCAATTTTGAAACCTAGGGACCTATTGGAAACTAACCCGAAACATGAGGGACCAAAAAGGTATTTTACCCTATAAGATTTCTATCATTTTTCTACCACTGATAGAATCTATCAGTGATATAAAAACTTTTTATCATAAAAGATTTCTATCAAAATATATATATATATAATTGACGAGGAAGAAGAAGATGCGCGCATCAATTAGTTTTTCTATCACTAATAGAAAGTAGTGATAGAAACTTTATTCTATTAGTGATAGAAAATGTTTCTACCACTGATAGAATCTATCAGTGATAGAAATTTTCTATCAAATAGAAAATTTTTCTACCACTGATAGAATCTATCTGTAGTAGAAAGATTTTCTATCAGTGATAGAAGATTTCTATAATTAAAAAAAAAAAACTAACGAAACGAGGAGGAAGAAGATGCACGCCAAGGACAATTCAGGAATATAAAAAATTAATTAAAATTTTTTGTCATATTTGCAAATATTTTTAAAAATTGCTATATTTGCTATTATTTACTCTCATGTTGCCACCCATTACAATTATCCTAATTTCAAACAAGAATGTCGTCTAATTTTTAACCCAAACACGTTTATGTTTGAAATAAATTTATTAATTATTAATTAACTTTTAATTATAAAATAATTAAATATAAAAAATTAAAAATATTTTATACGAACATTGTTATGTTCATTTATACCATCTAATTATAAAAAAATGAATCTTTTTTTTTTTTTTTCCTTAAATGAAATCAATCTTTTATTATCATTATTTTTTACATTAGAGAGATGGGGAAGAAATCTTGGGATTTTTTTTTCCTTCTTTTTCTAATATTATTCATTTTTTAACGGTGAAGGTATGCCTTCAATTATACTCATATTTGTTTGTTATTATTTAGTTGTATTTTATAGTATGTATTAAAATTTAATTATGTAACTATATATTTAAAGAAAAAAATACATAAATAACCCTCAAGTTATAGAATTTTTTTAGTTTTACAATTGCTGGTCGAAGATTGAACTCATCGACATTTAGAAAGAGAAAGAAATAACGAAAAAAAAGAAAGAGAACAAAATAACGAAAAAGATTAAAAAAAAAAAATAGAGGAAGAGAAGTGATTGGTGTAGGAATGGAAGAGCGAGATGAATACTTGCATGAAAGATAAAAAAAAAACTGAAATAGAATTTGAGAAACAATTTTTTTTTATATTTTCTCAAATTTGACTTCTTTTTTAAAAACGTTTCTAGAAATTTAGAAACAAGAAACATGAATGAGTTATCAAACAAAGTCGGTTTCTTAAAAAATGAGAAACAAAATAAGAAACAGGAAACAAGAACGTTATCAAACGAGCCTTTTAGTTTTAGTTTTGTTTTTTAATGGCATTATATAAGATTATTGATGCTCTGTTTTAGAAGGAAAAAAGAATAAGGTGGAGAAATGATGGGTTAAAAAGTTATGGAAAATAATAATGTAGGCTTGTAGCTGAGCGAGGATATGATGTGGCAGGTGATGCTAAATTGCTAATTGCTAAGGCGGTGGGGCTCGTCCTTCCTCCGTGTGGCTAGAAAAAAGCCCATATCATCCCACTGCCACTGCCTATGCCTTAGCCTCATGGGTTCAATTTCAAGCTTCTCTTAATTACAAAAAAAAAAAAAAAAAAAAAGTGTTTCTTTAAATTGCTTTTGTTTTCTTTTTCGCTGTATCCTTTATAAAGCAAACAAACTTGTGGGCTCTCTCATTTCTGAAACTGAAACAGTCTCTCCTTCTTCAAATTGATCTCATGTTCATGTTCATTCAACATTACAACCTCTGAAAATGACAGCTTAGTAATTGGTTGGCAATGGCCATTGCTTAGCTTTTCATTTCATTCCTAATATTCCGGTGTATGTCAATTTCGATTTCAGATCCAACCCCAACACACATCTACATAAATACTAACGTCCATTAAATGAATACAACTTTGCCGTTGTTCTTTTTTAGTATATATCAATTATCGCTAAATTATGTTTACTTTAGTAAATCTGTTCCATTTTTGTCTAATAACAAAATATAAGAATGTCTGTGACATAGTTTAACACCTATAATTATTATCTTATAAGTTGATGGTTTGATACCTTTTATATAATTTTCCAATTCTACACTTAAAATAATACAAATCACTATACAATCTCCCATAAATTCTCAGGGATAATTTGTCCGATTAACCTAAAAAATTGCACCCAATTGTACTTTGACTTAGGTTTTCAAAATTTTCTAATTATGTTCTTTCTATCTTTCTCTCATTCCCTCGCTTTTTGTTTCCACATGTTCATCATCTTCTTCATTCTTTTGAACTTTTACTTTTTTTTTTTTTATGGTCTTTTTTCATTTTTCTTCTTTTGTATTTGTTCGGTTTCGGTTTCTTATTTTGAACAAATCCCATCTTCATTATTCTTCAATTTTTTTTTATTATTATTTTGCTTACATTTTCGGCCTTTTTCATTTAGGATCTTCTTGATTTGGACGAATCCCATCTTTTATTTCTGTTCGATTTTTACTTATTTTGCTTTATAAACAACACCCCATATCACATTGCTGCATCGTTGGACCTTTTTCATATCTGAATTTCTGAATTCAGATTGAATTTTTCTATCTATACATTTTGAAAACAAAATTAGAATAGTGTGAGATTAGTAGTAGTAGTCAATGTTGAGAAGAAGGGTGAGGTAGGGAATTGTTAGTTAGTTACATATATAAAAGTAGAAAAATTTGGAGACAGTAAGCAACAGCAATATCTCAACATATTGAATGCGTAAAATTGTGGCCACAGCACAGCAGCTTTCAAACCCAGAATTGTTGGGGTCCCTCTTAATTTCTTAAATAAATAAATAAATAAATTCAGTTTAAATAAAATAAAAGTATAAAACACTAATATTACAATTTTCCAAAGCTGGGGTCCGGAAATCCCCAACCAGAGGCCCGCATTCAATGCTGTACCAAGTTCAAATCCCCCTTCCCTTCCCTTCCCTTCCCTTGCCCACACAAATATTAGCTTCCTTACCCTTTTCTTTTCTAAATTTTCTCATCCCAATTTCTCATTTTCATCTCTATATATAAAAAATAATTAATCGGCATGTTAAATCAAATTAATTTCTACCCATTTTTGTAGTTCAGTAGTCAACTCAATTTTGGTTCCTCTAACTATTTCATTTCAGGTTAAGTTATAAGTTAAGTTTAGTCCAATTTGGTTTCCAACTTTAAAAAGTGTCTAATTCGTCTATGAAGTTTCAATTTTATATCTAATAGGTTTCTAGACTTTAAAAATGTCTAATTTTATTACGAATTTAGTCCATGAACTATCAAGATTGTACCAATTAGATCCTTGAACTTTAAAAAGTTTCTAATAGATCCCTGAACTTTTAATTTTGTTTCTAATAGGTCCCTGAACTTTAAAAATGTCTAATAAATCCTTGAACTTTCAATTTTGTCTCTAATAGGTCTATGATATATTTGGTATTTTTAAAAATTAACCAATCTACTATATATAAAATTGAATTCTATGTCTATTGAGACTCTAAACTTCAAATATAATTTTGTATCTAGTAGGCTTGTGAATTTTAAAAATGTTGAATAGGTCAATATCTTATTAGACACAAAATTGAAAGTTGAGAGACCTATTAGACACAAAAGTGAAAGTTTAAAGACCTATAGGATATTTTTGTTAAGTTTAGGGGCCTATTGGAAACAAAATTGAAAGTTTGAGAACTTATTTGAATTTTTTTAAAGTTCAGGAACTAAATTGACACAACCCTTAAAGTTGAGGGACTAAACATGTAATTTAATCAAAATGTTTAATAGGTCTTTGAACTTTCAATTTTGCGTTTAATAGACCCTTAGCATATTCAACATTTTTAAAAATTAACAAATCTATTAGATATAAAATTGAATTTTATGTTTATTGGAACCCTAAACTTCTAATTTTGTATATAGTAGGCTTTTGAATTTAAAAAAAAAATGTGGAATAGGTCAAGAACTTATTAGACACAAAAGTAAAAGTTAATGATCTAATACTTTTTAAAGTTGAGGGACATATTGGACACAAAACTGAAAATTTAAGAATGTATTTGACATTAGACTAAACTAACACAATTTTCGATGGACTAAACTTGTAATTGAATCTTAATTTAATAAATAAAATACAAATACTAGCATATAAAGAGTTCATAAAAAAATTCTAACCACCCCACAAAAGTTTTTAAATTTGATCATATAACATCATACATTACCTAATATTTTAGGAGTTTTCTTCGTTACTTTACTCTTTTTACTTTCAAATTCGTAGTATTTTATAAATATTGAATATATATAATTTTATAAAACCAAAACAAACCATTAATGGTCAATTTATTTTGGTTTAGACATAAAAGAACGGGAAGAAAAAATCAAACCAAATGAGTGGTTTGCAAATACCTCTCGGTCTCTTTTCATTCTTTTTCACTTCATAATTCTTTTAAATCTTTTGATATCTGATATTCTGATTCGATAATTTTTTAAATAATCTATAAAGCAATATTCTTAAAAATAAATACGACATTCTCATTCAACTACCATGTATAATTTAATATACTGTCCTTCTCAAAAAAAAAAAAAATAATATACTGTCTGGAAGATTTTTTTTTTTTTTTTTGAAATATCGTCATTTTCATTACTTTCTTCAAGTATGTCCAAGTTTGGTTAGATTGGATCAATTCATTAATTTAATTAGAAGCAAAAATAATAATAATGAAGTTATAATTATAAACACTCTGAATACTACGTCGTTTCGTACGAAGTAAAAAAAGAAAAAAGAATTAAGCATTATTACCATTTCTCTTTTAAAAATAATATAAACTTTTGGCGCATGCTTACCGCGTTGATCATTGAACCGTAGACTTTGCAGACCCCCCGTTGCGAATGGCGATTCCTCTATGTTCTCCTCGCCGATCCTTTTATTTTCTTTCCTTTTAATTTACATAATTACTAATTTTCATTTTTGTTTTGTTTTATTTTACAGAAACCAATCCACCGCCGTTGACGACGGCGGTTGTCCCGGCGGACCGCCGCCATTTTGCACAAGATAAGATATCGCCGTCAGATTTCTCTTTCAGTCTGGTAACAAAGCGTCTTCATCTCGTCTTGTCGTGTCGTAGCAGCCCAATTTCCCAACTAACCAAAATCTTTCCTTCTTTAATTCCCAAAAAATGAAAAAAGAGTAAAATAACGTGCATTGCACGTGAGGATGATGGGTATTAATTAATTATAAGGAATTTGGGAAGAAGACAGTTACAAATTACAATATAGAAAAAAAATAATAATAATAATAAGGCGGTGAAAATAACGGCTTAAGATGGGGAGCCCATCAGTTTCCGCGGCAAATTACAGAGCCCAAATCTTTATCGAAAAAAATAAAAATAAAACATCAATTAAACTTTTTAAGCAAAAGAAAAAAAGAAAAAAGAAAACATTGTGTTTAGCGTTTCCTTCTTCCAAACGGCATCCTTTTATCTTCTTTTTCGTTTGGTCTCAATCTTTCTTATGCTTATGCTTCTTCTTTGCTTTTTAGCGAGCTTTGTTCTCACTGTCTCAGACTTCGCTGCCAGTCCCTTCTTTCTTTAACCCAAAATCCCACCTCATTTCCTTCAGCAATCTTCCAATAACATCGCTTTCTCTCTCCTCTTCTCTTACAGCCTTTTGGGTAATGGACAGGAAACAAGGGTTCTTCTCCTCGCTTAAAGACGAGGTTGTCAGAGGCCTTTCTCCGGGGAGATCGAGAGCTAAAAGCCCTGTGCGGAGTACCTCTCCGGCCACCAGTTTGCGGCGGCGGAGGAAGGGTGGCCACCGCCTCTCCCGCCATGAACTGTTGATTGGAAGATCCGGGAGCTTGAGGCCGGCGGAGGCATTGTCGCCCTTGAAGGAAGGCCCCGATGATACGGACGGTGAGGATTCGAAAATGGAAGGGAGATGGGCGCAATGGATGAAGGGCCAACTCTGTAGAGCTCCTTCTGTTTCCTGCTCTGCTTATAAACGCTCCGATCTGCGGCTTTTGCTTGGGGTTTTGGGTGCCCCGCTTGCCCCTGTTCATGTTAGCTCTTCCGACCCTCTGCCTCACCTCAGCATTAAAGACACCCCCATTGTCAGTCTTTTTCTTTCTCTCTTCCATTTCTTTTGTTAAAATTTTTGGCAATTTCTTGAGACCCAATTCTTGATTTCATCTAACTACTTGAGTTGGAGGGGAAAGAAGCCGAATTGTGGCTTGGTTGAATGTTGGTGGGATTCTTTAGAGGACTTGTCTTGCGACTGATTTTTCTGGGAAATGGATTGATCCAGTGCGTTCTTTTAATTGCGTAACATTTGGATGAGTTGGGGAAAAACCAGTTTGGATTGATCGATTCCATGTTCACTTGTGATTAGGGATTGTTCTGTTTTGTTTGTTATAAGATTTTTCTGTTTCGATGATGGTTGTATTTGGGGTTTTGTTACACTGAACTATAATCGACAAATTGAGGAATGTAGGAATGTATGTTTTCTATAACATCTTCTTTGGGTGGTTCTTTTTTGCTTTTTCTCGTTGAATGTTGATTCTTGGAGTTCATTGTTTGTCTTAATAACCTGAACTTTCTCTGAATACCATTATTGGATGGATTCCTTTTCAGGAGACTTCATCTGCACAGTATATATTACAGCAGTACACTGCTGCTTCCGGAGGCCAGAAGCTTCAGAACTCTATTCAAAATGCCTATGCCATGGGAAAGGTGAGAATGGTAGCTTCTGAGTTCGAAACTGCTAACAGAGTTATCAGGAGCCGAAACTCCTCAAAAGATGCCGAGTCAGGTGGGTTTGTCTTGTGGCAAATGAATCCAGACATGTGGTATGTAGAGCTCGCGCTTGGTGGCAGCAAGGTTCATGCTGGTTGCAATGGGAGGCTTGTATGGAGGCACACGCCGTGGCTCGGTGCACATTGTGCTAAAGGGCCTGTTAGACCTCTGCGCCGTGCACTTCAGGTGAAGCCACGGAATGTTCTTTTTCAGTCTCTACTGTCTGTATTGACATTTGACACCATATTCGATCATTTTGCTTAAGTTGCTCCAATTTTCAGGGACTTGATCCTAAAACAACTGCAAGCATGTTTACCAATGCAAGATGCACTGGGGAGAAGAAGATAAACGATGAGGATTGCTTCATCCTCAAGCTCTGTGCAGATCCTGCAACGTTGAAGGCCAGGAGTGAAGGGCCAGCCGAGATCATAAGGCATGTGTTATTTGGTTATTTCAGTCAGAAAACTGGACTCCTAGTGCACTTGGAAGACTCTCACTTGACCCGCATACAGAACAATGGAGGTGATGCAGTTTACTGGGAGACCACAATCAATTCATTTCTCGATGATTACCGACCCGTTGAGGGAATTATGATTGCACACTCGGGGCGTTCAGTAGTAACCCTCTTCAGATTTGGGGATACTGCCATGAGCCACACCAAGACCAGGATGGAAGAAGCATGGACAATAGAAGAAGTAGCATTCAACGTCCCTGGTTTATCTTTAGATTGTTTCATTCCTCCAGCTGAACTAAGATTCGCCTCAATGAGTGAAGCTTGTGAGCTCCCTCAGGATCAGATCATTGACAATGCTGTTGCAGCATGTCAAGCTAAAGTTGCCGCTCTCGACAAGTTCGACAATGGTAATGTACTCTGGAATACAGACGCCTAAGGAGAAGACATGAAGAGGGATGGACGATGGTAGTAAGTTATTGTACTGATAGCAAACTAGGTGCCTAGAACTCCTTGAGATAATTAATAGCACATATAGGAACTGGAATCAATACCCTTTTAATTTTGTAAATAGAGCATTGTCATTCATAAAATTTTCCCCTGTTTCTTGATAAATTGTCAATACTCATCCAAAAGACTCCTTTTGAAGTCTAGTTCCCACTCTGCAAAGTCAGATCACTTTCTCCTTATAATAATTAAACTTTATCTTTCTCACCAACTGTAATAAAATGTCTGTCCTATAATCAAACGTCAATCTTATTAGTGTTAGATTTGGCTCGTGAGTTAGACTTGTGTAACTTAAGTAGATAGATTTGAGATTATTCAAGCTTATGGAAATCTAGCTTTTGTATTACGTACTAATCTTAAGACGTACACATTATGCAAACTCGAGTTTTTAATGTCTAATTTCATGAACTGTCTTGTTAAAACTGTAAACCACCTACATCTTCTGTTTGATCTCATAATCCATCCAAAGTCAGCTTTGGAAGCACTTGTTGGCATGATTGCTGAGTTCTATTCCCATCAAAACAATGATGAAGTTGAATCAGCAGAAGGAACTGTTCATCCAGAGATGATGCAATCTGCTATGGCCATTATTGGGAGGTCTTTTGAAGTGGTTTTACAGAGTTAGAATTACGTATTAGAAGGGCTAAAGGTTAATCCTTTGATGGATCGTTTTCAAGAGCCAAATGAGAAGCCATTATTGTGCTTAAACCTTACACTCTGCTGGTACGTACATGTTAAATAATGGAGTCCCATGTTGCTTTCCCTTTTCCTTTTCCACGCTAACTTCAATTCTGTCGGATCCATAAACTTGTTAATGGTAGGATTTGAAACTTAGTACAGATAAAGGCCAAGATCATTTTCAAATGCTGAGGTCCCAATTATTATAATGAGAAGACTAAGGCCACCGACTCATAATTAAAACGCCCCCTTTCTTGCTTTATCTGGAATCATTGCAACTTGGTGTCACACACAAATTTAATTCTTGCAAGATCTAATCAATCCTACTGGAACAGTCTTGGGTAGGGTTTGGTTATGAAGTACATTCAGGTTGGTTTGAATTTAGATAGAGTTGGAATCTCTACAAAGACTGGTTGGTTGGTTGGTTGGTTTAATTTTTCTTTTTTCAAGTATGATATTCAGGTTAGTTTGGATTTAGATAGAGTTAGAATCTCTATGGACTGGTTGGTTGTTGAGTTTTTCTAAAATTGAGTTATAGATTAGACAAATTAACAACTCTATATTGGTTGACTTTGAACTGTCTCTTTAAGTCATAACTAAATCAAACCTAATCTAAGTAAGGCGTTTTGACCAGTGATTTGAATAAATTTGAGTTTTTATAACTTGGACTTTTTAGAACGTGTAATGTTAATATGTCTTGAATCTATCATTTGACACTTGAGTGACCAGGTACAGGATCCCGTTGTATAGAGATTATTATGTTTATTTTTCGTTTTGGGCTTTATTTTGGGCCTATTTTGTTTAGGGTTAAGAGAGATGTCATTTTGTCATAATCTCTGTACCTATACTCTATTACTCCTCACAATAATAAACTATTCTCTCCCTTTACTACGGATGTAATTAACACACCATTAGTGAATCATGTAAATCTATGTATCGATTCTTCTTGCTTCTTTATTTTTTTGCTTGTCAAATTGTTTTTCTGTCATAAAATCTAATTTATGTGGTATACATTTAGATCTGCAAAAAGAAAGGTTACATATGTTTGTGTCTAGTATTTTTAAAATAAAAAATTTTAGCAATGTATTTTTTTTAGCTCAAACAATGAGTAAAATGAGAATTCAAACTTTTAAACCAATATAGATTATAATGTTTTTTTTTTTTTTTATTTAAGCCTATTTTAAGCACACTTATAAAATAACCTTGTACGTAGCTTAAATATTATTAGTCTTTGTATTATTTAGACTGAATATATATGCACATGATTGAAAATTTTTGCAGTGATAAAGCAAATGAGAGAGCTTTAAAGAAATCAAGAGATGTTTCAAAAGTTTCTAACGCTTTGGCCACTAAGAAGAACATCAAAGACATATGTAGAAACTGAAACACAACACTCTGGCCTTAGCCCAATTAGGCAAAACTAAGATGTTGTCTCAAACTCAGCATTCCAATCCAACACTTGAAGAGGAGAGAATATGGATTTCCAAGACTCTTGGGATATCATACATATTGACACAGCCAACTTAGTTTCCTCTCCTTACCCTTAACTTTATTATAAATTTTTCTGTGAGAGATTTAGTATAAAAAAAACTTTCTTGTTTAGATTTGAATATAAGGTCGCTGTAATTTCTTGATGTAGCCCCCCGGATATCGAAATTTAGTTTGTACATTTGTGGCCAATGTAAGGATATCTCAACAGTCAAAACATCCACTCTTTTCTCTGAGACTCTAGAGCCCGTCACAAATTTTCACAATGCTATGATTTTGTCTGCTTTTTTAACATAAGTTCTCATGATTTTACTTTTGGTTCCACCCAAGTCCTTATACTAATAGAGCTAATTGTTCTTTCCCTTATATACTCATGTCTCATTGTCTAGTCAATGTGGGACTTTGGTCGTACTCTTAATTCCCAACAATAATTATGGTAAAAACAGAGTCAAACATACCCAGTAAACTTTCAATGGACTCATCTTTATGATTTTTTACCATACAAATTATTTCGACGACCCTTCACAGATTTCCACAATGACATGATATTGTCCACTTTGAGCATCAGCTCTCATGGTTTTGCTTTTGGTTCCACCAAAAAGTCTCATACCAATTGGGATAATTGTCTTCTCTTATATTCTCATGATCATCTTCTGTCAAGTCAATGTGGAACTTTGGTCGCACCTCTCATTCTGAACGATAATGGTGGGACAGTTTCCTCAATTTTGGGCCAAACTTTGGATTCTTCTGCCACTGAACAAGCCCATGGCTGGAAGTGGATCAAGTATTAAAAACAAAAAAAAAAGAAACAAGCAAATGCAAGGGGGGCAGTGAGGACCACAAAGAAAAGAAATATGAAATATGTTTCGAGTTGCGTAATCAAAGTTTGAGTCATCATCGGCCGAGACAATCAAATCTTAAACCCCCTTCCTCTTCCTGAATCCCTGACCCTTTCTGTCAGCTTCTTCGCACGAGCTTCAGACTTAAATCAACCCATGTTTCTTTCTTTAATGGTTTCCTCAATTAAAATATCAACATCATATCCGCACATTGCTCAGACCCTTCCACTCCTCTTGTACTTTGTCTTCCATTATTCAAATATTTTACACCCATTTCATTTCTCAGCTCTTGCAGCAGCTTGTTTCAGCCTTTAATTTCTGCAAAAGTTTCACACACCAATTAAGGATCTCTCTAAGCCCATGAATGGCTTCTCGCTTTATTCTCTTTTTTTTCTCAGCATAGTGAATCTGTGGTCCCTCTCCTTCTTTTCTGCGGAGGGATCCAACTGGTCTGCACATTTTTGTACTTAATATCTAATATTTATATATGGTGATTATGATGATGGAGTTTTGGAGGCTCAACCTTAAAATAATTAACATGGGAAAATTTACCATGGAATTTGGACATTAGCTAGCCCTCTATCTTCAAATCTTTTGGAATGTTTGTTTGAAGATAGGGGCAGCTAGCTAGCTGGCTAGTTAGCTCTGGACTAGGAGCCTAGCTAGCTAGATCATGTGTTTTTCAGACAGTATGATGACAGATTTTACTAGGGAATCTCAAAGTTTTGTTTTTTACTTGACGAATTCTATCGTTGTTCTTAGTACTGTTTTTCTTTGCTTAGTTTCTTCTTCAATCTTCATCATTCTTCTTCTTCTTCGCTTCTTTTCTCGACGAGTGTTGATGTGGGGAGAGGAGAGGACCACAAGCTTTGCTGCTTTCTGACGTGGGAAGCACTTGGCCGTCTCACCCATTTTCATTTATATTACAAAATCAAAAGATGGGCATCCATCCAAAATTACATACCCAATAAATTTTAAGGTTGATGATTCGATTCTTCACTATTACCATCGTTAACTAGAAAAAATAAAGTAAAAATACTTCTTTATCGAGTTCAATAATGTGAGAGAGATTGATTATCTATAACCTTTGAAATAGATTACCAAAACTAGCATGTGTAATTGACAGATGTTCGAATCTCCCGTTTTCAAATGTAAATGTTGATGAACTTAAAAAAAAAAAAAAAAAAACTTTGAAACAGGTGTACAATATTGAACTATTACTATATCAGTTTTGGTTGAGTAAAGCAATTATTTTATTCCATTTCTGAGGATTTCTTGTTATATATCATACTTTTACTCAATTTAGAAACAATCCCAGTAATTTATGTGAAGTATTAGATAGTGGGTAAACATGAAAAATCCAAAGTTTTAATCTTTTTTTCTTCTCAGGTAGTTCTCTTCTTCATCTAGATTTTCTACAAGAAGTTACGATTGATATGGGAATTCGAGACTTTTAAACAATATGAGTTCAGTTATAGAAATTCGAGCTTCCATGCGCCGTTGCTCTCAAACCCTCCTTTGCTTTTATCCATTTTCATGGTCCTAAACACTTCAAACCCTAATAAAGCCATACACACCTTTTCTTCCAAAACCCTAAATTATTCATTACAAAATGAAGAAGAAGACAAACACAAACACAAACCCCATTATTTCCACCTCCACCAAGCGCTCAAA
This sequence comes from Luffa acutangula, assembly GCA_036850905.1. NCBI lineage: Eukaryota > Viridiplantae > Streptophyta > Magnoliopsida > Cucurbitales > Cucurbitaceae > Luffa > Luffa acutangula. The sequence goes on along the minus strand of CM072092.1, from coordinate 2,264,340 downwards.
GATGAGGGCTTGCACCAATTCCCTTTGTTTCTTTTGCCTAATGAAAGAAACCCACTTGCCAACAAGAAGAGCTGGACTTAAGAAATGTTTCAATGAGTTGCCTTATAGAGACGACCACGACCACGTCCTTGTCCTCAGTGCACTTTGGCACATAGCCATGGCTCAGCCAAATGACAAAGAGTACCCTTCTCTTGGTGTCTTTGACTGCATGGGAAGCTTGATCCAAAGGGGCCTAAACGACAAGAATTGGCTTCTTAGGGACCAAAATATCTACATCCCATATTATGCAGCTCATGTCATTGGCTCTTACACCATGCACAAGGCTGAGTTTGCAGAGAAAGCAGTGGAATCAGGAGTGATTCCGCCATTGATGGAGCTCTTGAGAGGAAAAATGAGCTGGGTCGAACAAAGAGTCACTGTCCGAGCACTTGGTCATCTCGCTAGCTACAACTCAACTTTTGAAGCCCTGGTTGAATATCAAGAGGAACTTGTCAAATCAGCCATGGAGATTGCATCCACTTGCCTTGATTTAGTGTATGAAAATTTTGTAGCCTCAAGTGAAGAAAATAGAGAGAAATACCATAGAGATTTGCTCACAAGAGGTGTTGGTGGGAGAGAGATTGAGGATAGAAAAGCAGAGGAATGGGCCAGCCAGCTCCAATGCTGGTGTCTCCATTTGGTCAAATGTTTTGCTTCTAAAGGCAGGTGTTTGAATCTCATTTGCAACAACCCAATTTTCTTGAGGGATTTGTGTGGAATGTGGGGTGGATTGTCAAATTACACCTCAACTGGTGGAGTTGGGCTCATAAGAATCTTGAGTTACAATAAATTTTCAAGGAAGTACATTGCTGAATCCACAGAAATAATTGACACTCTCTGCAACCTGTCTAGATCTTCAGATGACTGGCAATACATTGGCGTTGAATGTCTTTTACTCCTTCTCAAAGACCCACAAACGAGGTACAACGTTATTGAAATTGCTGCCTTCTGTCTCATAGATTTGGTCGAAATCACAACACTTGGGGACAAAACAAATCTAGGTGAAGCCATCACACAAGCTCTCTTGTCGGATTACAACCAAATGATCAAAACCAAATCCAAGAATCAAAATCTCCAAAGGGCTTTAAGAGAAACATGGGATCTGAAAGTGGAAAGGAAAAGGAAAGAGATATTGCTGTCTGAAGAGAGGCTTGAAGAGAAGAGAATGTTGGTGAATCTCATAAAACAACAAGCAAACGAACTGTTCAGATTGGGAGAAATAGAGGCAGCTTTAAGAAAATACAAAGAAGGGTTGGATTTGTGTCCATTAAGGTTTAGAAAAGAGAGAATGGTGCTTCACAGCAACAAATCACAATGCCATTTGTTGTTGAGGGATCCGGATGCAGCCATTAGTGACTCAACTCGAGCTTTGTGTTACTCAAATCCAACGAATTCTCACAGTAAAAGCTTGTGGAGAAGATCACAGGCTTATGACATGAAAGGGTTGGCAAAGGAGAGCTTGATGGATTGCATAATGTTTGTCAATGGCGGAATGAAGATGGAGGGCAGCAATGGAATGAGCGATCATAAGAGAATCAAGATCCCATATCATGCAGCCAGAATGATTAGCAAGCAGATGGAGGCAACGTGGCTTTTTGCATCAGCTAGATTAAAGAAATTGGCTTCAAGTGAAGTGAAAAAAGCTGAAGATTCTTCAAAGCACAGTCGTGAAGGCCATGGAATGATGATGAGGACGATGACTATATAAAGAATTTATATCTGGTACGCAACTAGTTTTTATATGTATGGCCAGTTTCATTTAAAAAAACTCTAAGATTATCCAACTTGGATTTGTTTATAACTTTATTTCAAGTATTGAATTACATGATTGATGGTTAAAAGTTATCAAGTGATCACCTCGTGGGAACAGTAAAAAGACTAAAAGGCAAAAGTTGGGTTCTTTTAACCCACCTAAATTGATTTTCTACAAAAATGCTTCTATGACAATTGGTTTCACTCGCTCTATCTTATAGTTTGTTTCATCAAAACCCTTTTGTTAGATGTTCATGTTAAAAGAACAATACTTGACAGTTACATACCGGTACGTACGGATCTCCATTAAAATTAAAATCTTGATAAGAAAGAAAGGTAGAAAATGAGAATTTTCTTTTTTCTATTTCTTATAATTATCAAACGTTTCAATGATGGTATAGAGACGGTTCTCCATGTTAAAATTACTAATAGAAAATAGAAGATTGAAGGATATAAAAATCAAAACTTTCAAAACTCCAATGTAGAAAAGTCTTTGTACGTAAAAGGAAAGATGGAAAATTCAAAGAGGAACCCCACGAAAGCTTAAATTTTGATGTTGCTGATTCAAATGTATGGTTTCAGACAAGATTTTCCATAGCTTTAGACAAAACAACCACTTTTCATGGCTTGGTATAATAATCTATTTTAGGATTTTAAAGACACTTTCGGCAAAAATTAACTATGCGTTTCTCTAAAAGTCAGCACTCTCAAAATATAATTCGACATGCATGTCTAGAGAAATTGATGGATTAAAGCTAAAGTTAAACATGATGTAATATTTTAGGATTGTCCATGGACTTTTTGGTTGTCTTGTCCATAACAATAATTAATTTTATAAGCTAACCCTAAAATTTTATTTGGGAATCTGATTGGAGAAAACCCATTACATGTTCATAGGAGAAGAGATCTATGTGAGTAGTAAAGAGTTAATGCTTTTGCCAAATATGGCTAAGAGAGAGTGAAGACATGAAATGAATGGAACTTCATAGAAAACAAACACTAACTAGAGCTAGCTGAAGTTTTGTGAAAGATTTATTCAATAATGATCGATTCTGTTCATCCACCAAAATTAATTTTGTGAAAGGTTTGATTTTTGTGTGAAATTAGTGAATTTTGAAAGATTTTAACTTGCTTTTTATTAAATTTGTTGGTGATTATTGCAAAAACTAACTAGAAAGTCAAAATTGCAACACTTGCATACAAGTTTATGACCAAATATCAAGAAATTGAAAGTTTAGGAGGAAAATTGGATACACCATGACAAGCTTTGAAGGTGAAAATTATTTTTTTGAAAAAGTTATCCTTCTAGTTCCTAAACTTTTACTTGGATAATTTTCATTTTTTAAAAGGTTTTATTTGGGTCATTTTTGTCATTAAGTTTTGAAAAGCTACATATTAGCCACTAGATTTTGAAAAACAGATTTAGAGCATGTTTTAGAGTAATCTTTGAAAAGCTACATATTAGCCACTAAACTTTTACTCTCATTAATTGTTTGTCACATAGTAAAAATAATATAAAGTTAAAAAAGTTTCTAACCTAAACCCAAGGAGTAGGTGCTAGAGTACTAAATTTTTTCTTATTTTAAATTGTAAGAGTGGTCACATACAAACTCAACTAAGAAGTTGTCACAATCTTCCTTCCAAGCTTTAAAAACTACTTGCAATAATTAGACTTAACCACAGTTGAAATATAAGAATAGTTACAATCAAACTTTATTATTTAAAATTGTTACGGTTAGTCCAAATTTGTTCATTTAAAACAATTTAAAAACGATTATATTAACCTTAAAAATGTGTAAATATGAAACATAGCTCAACTGACTTAAAGTCTGTATTTTGACCAAGAGGTTGAGGTTCAAATTTCCCGTACAAAAAAAACCTTAATTAAAAATGTTGTTTTAAATTCAATAATTACAATATTAATTAAGATATATAATACTCTATGTAAAGATACATTTTATTTTCTTAAATTGTTAGTTTAGCGTCGATTTGGTCAAAGATTGGAGTTTTTTTTTTTTTTTCTTTTTTTGAAAAGATTGGAGTTATCTCTCATTTCAATCTAAGTATAGATTAATCAATTAAGACATATACCCTCATAAGAGGTTAAAAGTTCAAATTCCCTACTCTACATACTATAGAACTATATTTTTTTTCTTTTTATAAAAAAGAGTGGTTTTAATCATGGTGTGAGTGTGACCACATGTGAGAGGTGGAGGGATTCAAACCACAAACCTCTCGATCATTAAAACGAGTTCTATGCCAATTGAGCTATGCGCTCATGTTGGCTTCTACCTCCTCTTTTCAATATATCAATTGATAGAATTGATGAACCTTTGGAGTGGCCAAGTATCGTAACCTGGTTGCCAATTAGAACATGGCTTAAAACAGCTAAAGCTTTGATAACATTCTTGATAAGGTTAAAGTTCAAATTCATTTGTATTGTTATATTCTAAAAAGTTAAAAGATATAGATTAAATTACAAGTTCAATTCTTTAACTTTAAGATTTATGTCAAATAAGTTTTTCAATTTTATGTCTAATTGAACATTTAATTTTAAGAAGTGTCTAATAAATTCTTAAATTTTCAACCCTTTGTTTTAAGAAGTGTCTAGTAAATCTTTAAGAAGATTCAACATTTTTTAAAAGATCATGAATATTAAACACAAAATACCATTTTATGTCTAATAGATATCTTAACTTTACAAAATGTTAGAGACCTATTAAACACAATTAAAAGTTATAAAGACCAATTTGATATTTTTAAAATTCAGAAACTTATTAGAGAAAAAACATAAAAGTTTGAGGACTACACTGGTAATTTACCCACAAATATATTATTGTCAACTGATAGGGTAACTCTCAAAATTAGTACTTCTCTTCAGTTAATATTATAAAAATAAAACAAGTTAGTGGCATCAAGAAAGGAGCGATTGAACACATCCTTTTAAGTATCTTTCAAGTTTGAACTATGGCTACATACATCTTAGAAAATATTTAATGTACAAGCAAGCACCTGTGCTTAACAATGATGTCTCGATTATGGCGAGATCATCATCCATTTCCCTCCGTTCTTACTCCAATAACACTACAAGAAGTTGGTGAAGAAAAATAGCTTCTTATAGCACACGAAGTACAATGAAAACTGCAAAAGGAAAGAACAGACGTAAGTCCCAATTCCTGCAGAGAAACTTGCACCAAAAACAAAACAAAGCATTCACTCCTCTCCATATCTTAAAGAACAACTATAGCAAATTTGAATGTGATGTATGAAAAACCAGAGCCAAACTACTACCCATGCTACACAACAATGGCGACATGTGACGACATCTAAGACAGGTTACGCCTCCACATCACAAAGTCTTTGCTTGGGAAACATAATAAATTACGTATAAGAATACAATACTACAATCGAAGTACCAATGCTTGGTCTTTCGCTCGTGAATCCGAGTTTGTGGCGTATTGATACAATGGTGGGATTACAACGGATGCGGAAATGAAGCAGCCGACTACACAAAATTGCACCTAAAGGCTCATTACTTAAGAAGCATAAAATGCAAAACAAAACTGGGATTCTAGATGGGAACTTCCAACAGTGAGATGCAAACACCTCAGAAGACCTTACTAATCGTTGCCTATGTTACTTCTCTAAGGGGCCGTGAAGGTCCCTTCATGAGGAAGATTACCTCTTGAGAGATTTTGCTGGGAAGCAATTGATACAAAAATCTAGCTTGCTATTACTGCTGCAGACTTTATTCTCAGACTTTCACCAGAGGAAAGCAAAACGAGTGAGATCTAAGACAGTATGAAATAAAGCAAGTGGGTTGTTCAATTTGAGTGAGGAGAGGAGAGGAGAGGAGAGAAGGGAGGAGGGAGAGGTGGTGCCATTTCAATGCTGAGAAGAGGGGGCCTGCATTAGATTCTATATGTGGAGAGGGATTAAAAAAAGTAATACTAGAAGAAGCAGTCATTCAGTAGTCAGTGTAACAGTTCCAAATCCAATAAAATTAACACCTGATATTACAGTTTCTAAAATTTGGTAAATCGGAGACAGGCAAGACTTGTATTAAACCAACTACCCTGAATCGATTTTGGTGGTTTGAGCTTCAAACCCAGCACACCTTTCTGTCATTCATGGCAAAGATTACAGAGACTGGTTCTCCAAAACCAACGCAAGTATAGTGTCACGAGCCTATAGAGGAAGATTTACTTGGTTGCTGATTCTTTTGAAGAAAATTGTCTTCAGAATTGGAAAGGGAAAAAGAGTTAAATTTTGGATAGATGAGTGGGCTAATCCGTTAGGATTACAAATATGAATATATCAAGAATATGAATATTAGCAGTGATATATCTGTGCTGTGATTACATGAGAAGTTTGTTTGCTATAATTGAGTGGATATAAATAGATTGAGTGGCCATTTGGGGTCGAGAAAATTCTGGGATTAGTTTATAAGAGAGTTCAAAGCCTCTGGAAGAGTCTGGGAACTTGATTACATTACATAGGCGCCATTAATAATATTCCAAATAAATCCCTATTGTTATTTATAACAAATTCCCTAAGTTGAGAGTGTAATCAAGGGCCAAATGCCCAATTAGCCCCAGAAAATGTTATCAGGCCCACGGATATTCAATCAACCTGTTTTCATTTTAAATGAAGGATCTATGCAGGACCGTAAACAAATAACTAATAAGAGGGTTAATAAGAAGTGCAGAGAAAATCTTACTCTCAAGTTTGCCTCGACATGGAAACAACACATTCTGTAATAAGTTGTTCGACAAAGAGACAAAATATGATATTACTTACTCATTCACTTAACTTATAAAAGTAAGTTGTCTTTTATGAAATGCTTCTTTCTTATTAAAAAACACAAAAAGTAAAATCAACTACTCTCGCACTAAGGTTATTGATTTAGGTAGAGGGCAAAGAATTCTAAAACAACAACTTGAATGAACAATGTATCTCATATATCAAATGAATTTCAAAAGACTAATGTTATGAGAATGATGAACCACGGGAAGCGCGATAAAAAATTTGAAAATAAAGCTATGAGGACGTTAATATATTCCAGAACTTTGATGCAAAGGAATTCAAAGATACAACTTAATTAAACAGCATTTTCTCAGGGGAAAAAAGAAGAATGAATCAAATCATATTTCAACGTTCTAATATACACAGCTATTTGCTTCTTGAGACACAAATATAAGATTAAAAAATATGCCAAGAAGAATAAAGCCTGACAGATCAAAGGAATGCTTACCGACTGAGATAATGAGAACCGTTGAGAATGTCATTTGAACAGGCCTGCTATACTGCATTTGATATAGAGACCTTTGAAACTGTCTTTGGATAGAACCATACCAGCCATACAGTTGCTTATCATAAAAATCATCACAACTATCTAAGCTACTCTTACTTCTTTCATATCTAGCAATTAAACCCTACATGAAAAATAACAGAAACAATAATTTAGTAACAAGACCAGGACATCTAGTTCATAGTCACAATTTTAAAAACAAAAACAGATTGACACAGTAACTAACAATTGATAGAATGCATACCCTTGCTGATTGAGAGGATTGCGACGACATCAATTTAGTTTCCTGATGCCTATCTACTACTTTCAACTTCCTAAAGCCATTCTTTGGCCACTTGATCTTTGATGCAGACTCGACAGTATTTAAGAACCCAGAAACACTGGGGATCTTTCGTACAAATGTCTGGGGTTGTCCATTTAGAGAACAATGTTGGGAGTCAACCTCGGAAATTGCAATCTTCCAGGAACCAATGTCTGGACTAGCGCTGGCTGTCCTCCGGTGTCCATGGGACTTTTCCTCTCTATACTCATGAGAACCCTGCTCGACGGATTGTATAGAATTACTTGAACAAGCTGGTGCCGATTTTTCGTCCATTGCTTGTGGGTTTTCATTTTCACTAACAACAGTTTTGTCTTGACCTGCTGAAGGTCCTGAAAGAAACAATGCAAATTCGTTGCTTTCACCTTCATCCAGTCGCGTCCAAGGCACTGAGGATTGTCCCTTTGATTGAGAAAACTCTTGTAATGAACCTTGAGTTTTAAAAATCTGATCCTCAATTGCTACAATAAATTCGTGGTGCCTGCCCCTCGCATCTTCATTCGTGGTATTACCATAACTCGCTTTCACTGCTCGTTCAAACTCCTCTAACTGTGTTGGCAACACAAGTTATAACTATTTTAGCAAAAGTATGAGGATGATCAGTTGAATATGGAAGAAACTGTCACACAGATTATTGATGGGCAAGATGCCACAACCCAAGCTAAGAAAGTTACAAAAAAAAAATTCCAGTGAGCCAAACGTATGGTATACAGAGGGAATTCTTGTGGGGTGGGGTGGGAAGGACATTAGGGAAGAAATCACCTGCCATTTGGTGGTGCCAAGAGCAGTGCGCAAATCCCTACCAAGCTCATCACAGTTCCAAATGCTGGAGGCATCCTTCGTGGCATGTACCCACGTTCTATACGTTGATTCCATTCTGAGATACATAAACGAGAAAGACAGAGGCCATGACTATCCGATCAATAGAAAACAGAGAACAACAAGAAGAAAGAGGACGGGAAGCAGGGGGAATACCCCGTTCTACATTTACATTCAAGGAAAAATCTAATCCAGCAAAAGAAAAAGGACAAACACCAGAAACCCAGAAGAAAACGAAAACAAAATCCATTTCTTGTTGACAACAGATACATCCAAGGCACGTATGATTTCATTTCCCCCGCATCCTTCTCGTGAATAAAGAAACCACGGGTACGAATCATTTGAGAACACCGTAAGAGAAATGTGGATTAAGCAAAAGGGTACCTGTCGACAGATTCTTGAACCTCCTCAGCGGCTGAGAAAAACGGATCCTTTTCCCAGCGATCAAAACTCGAAGCCATGTTCCTTTGTACAAAAAGGGGGAAAAAGAAAAACCCTCCCAATAAATCAAAAGTAAGAAAGAAAGGGAAAGAAAAGAAGAAGATTCCAAAAATTAGAAAGAGTTGGAATTAGAAAAAATGCAGAAGAATCATGGAGAGGAGAGGAGAGGAAAGCGATTGGGATGTTGAAAGAGAGGAGAAGAAGCAGTGGCGCGTGGAATTAATAAGGTGGGCGACTGGGCGTGCATTTTGGCCGCATCATTCTCAACCAAGCGCGTCGTCGACGGAACTGCAGTTTTCCACTTATTGAAACAGCCGCGAAGCTGAACGTGGATCAACTCCCTTTATCCGACGCCGTTTTCAACCTCCCACTTCCCAGTCCACAATATCTAATTTTTATCCTAAGGTCGATAATTCAAATTTCTGTCACATTTAAAAAAAAAAAAAAAAAGCCGAGTGCTTTATTATCCATTAAACTATTCTAGATCATAGTCCTTTGTTTATGGGTTAGTTTGGGTAATTTATTGTATTAAAATAGTCCAGTTTGTTGTATCGGTTTATTTATGTTATGTTATTAATTAGATTAATTTATGTAACATGTCTTTAAAAATAATCTTGTTACTGAATAAACATTTTACTGTTCTTTTATACGTTTTCAATTTAGAGTGATGCTTATTTTGGAAGTTTCTTTTTTTAAGTTTCTCTAGGAAAACAACTTTTAAAGAAATCCACTAAAATCCTATCTCTAAATAATAATATACCCACAAAATTGTATTACTCAATTTTTTTTTTTTTTTTTTTGAATCATGTATTACTCAATTTAGGGACACAATTTTATCATAATTTTGGAATTGATTTTTGTTGATGCTAAAATTTGGCCAAGCAGTGAATTTGTTGAAGACGGAGAAGACTTGACCTGCAAACCCATATCGGTGTAGTGTACGCCTGATGCCTAAGTCAGATCAAAAAAGTATCTCTATAGTGAATTTTCCGAACTCGACCCCATTTATACTTGTGTCTTCAGTTAGGGTTTACTTGGCGTTGGGAGGTGATTTAGGGATCAACCATGTGTAACCGAGGCGAACCGGGGCAACAGGGACCGAACGAGGGCGTAAGGACTTGGGGCACGCAAGTGGGCCGAATGGTCGACCTCATATTGGTTGGGCCAAGGGTCGATCTCTCTTGTCTGTTCCTCCTCTAGGACCCGTTTTCTAGCTGTCTCCTTGGGTTGGTATTGCATTATCCTTCTCAGCTCCTTGCTTATCGAGTGGTCCAAAATTATCCACATTTTTTTTTGTAAAAATGACATCATACCAATAATAATTATTAGAAACAAATAATCAAGATGAATCAATCGAACCAAAATTTCGATGGGGCAACAAGAAAAATGGCTACAAATAAAAAGGTGGCTTGAAAAATGGCTACAAACGTTTGTAAATTAAATAGATGGCTAAACCATTTATTAATTAATAATTCCCTAATTATACAAGACAAAAATGCCCCTCAACAAACTTCCTAACGTGTTGTTAACGTTTAAAACCAAAATCATTTAAGAGAGATAAAAAAACACCCCTAAAAATAGTTGGAGACATTTTAGGAGGTTTAAAAATACGAAAATAAAAAAGACACACAACTATTTTGAAACACAAATGTACCAGACCCTAGTTGTTCCCCGGGAATAGGAGTAAATACCTTGTCGGACAATGAGTACAAAGTTCAACCACCCCGTCAGTAGAGAGAAACACCTCTGAACTCCATTGAGAACCTCTGAAAAATTAAGAAACCGGAATTATGACACATCTGCTGAAAAATTAAGAAACCGGAATTATGACACACCAATGAGTACAAAGACCCTAGTTGTTCCCTGGGAATAGGAGTAAATACCTTGTCGGACAATGAGTACAAAGTTCAACCACCCCGTCAGTAGAGAGAAACACGTCTGAACTCCATTGATCAGGAACAACATCCCTGTCCATCTGCATATTTACTACCTGCACCTAAAACCTGTCCATCTGCATATTTACTACCTGCACCTAAGAACCTTGAACTTTGTACTCCTTCCCCAATAAAGGTATTTACTCCTTTATTTATTTATAGCCATTTTTCTTGTCAAAGTTCAACCCCCTTCAGTAGAGAGAAACACCTTCGAACTCCATTAATCGGAAACAACAGTCCTGTCAATAGGAAGATTTACTACCTGCAACTAAGAATACCTGAAAATTTTTAAAAACAAATAAGAACACAGTAATTATGATACTTTAGCTGCTGCAATTATGAGTTGTCATAACACCGCCCACCCTCCCACCAGAACCGCCTTCATGCACCAGCCCGTCCGTCCATCTTCATCTTCCACAACCCTCCCTTCCCACCATTGCCCCCCCTTGAAAGACTTAATCCTCCATTTCTCACCATTTTCCACCCCCCAACACAGAGTGTATCCCAATCCCTACCTCTCGCATCGCGCCGGCGACCCACATCCGTCGTGCCGACGACCTTCTTCCGCCGTGCCGTCGAGACTCTTGCTTGCCCCACATCCTCCATCGATTCTCCTTCTGCACGAGGACTGTACAATTTCTCAGAAATTCAAACCAAGGTAACAGCTTCATTCTCATTCCCTTATATTAGCAACAAACTGATACATTCCCCCAAGATTTTAGGGATTTCGTTATTACATTCCCCCGAGTGGTATGTACTGATAAATACCATTTCTATTAGACATGAACAACTTCATTCTGATTCCCTTATATTAGCAACAAGCTGATACGTTCCCCCGAGATTTTAGGATTTCGTTATTACATTCCCCCGAGTGGTATGTACTGATAAATACCATTTCATCGTTATTACAACTTCTCTGGAAAAAGTGTGCTTGTGGTATACTCATATGTATGTGTGCGTACACATTGACATGTCTAATAGAAAAAATGCTTTGATTTGTCTGTACTATTATATACATCCATGGAATGGTCTAATGTGTCTACTTGTGTGTGTATACACTTAATCCCCCCTGTATTTGAGTTAATCACCCCCTGTATCGTGTATGTCTGGAATGCCCAATAAAAATACATTTTGTCTTTGTCTGTGTTGCTATATGCAACCATAATAACCCCCGTACCATGTTCACCTGAATGCAAATACCTAATGGAATGCCATAACTGATATCTGTATATAGTATTACATACATACGTGTTCCGCATGCATCCTGTGTGTATGCATACTTACCCTAGTCCCACCCCCATATGAGTTATACATACGCTGTAGTTTATATGTACTGTCATCTGTCTGTATGTACTGCTACTTACGACTTTTATTGTTGTTCTTTTGTAACATGGATAATGAGGGGCAAAATGTGAGGGATAAAATTTTTTTTTATCGTTGGAAACGCTGAACTTAAGCCTAAAAAATAGGTAGATCTTTTTATACACTTGAACACAAACCGCCAACTGAACTCCCTATAAATCGGGATTCATCCATCCCGAAAAAAGGGGGAGAAACTGAATGAAAACAAAAAAAAATCTGGTTAACGGCGTTTGTCTATAGTCGTATATACTAGGGGTAAAAATGTCAAAACAAATCTAGAAAACAGTTCCTACTATTCCGGTAGCCACGCCTGCAAAGACCAAACTTCCGTAGCCAAAAATCAAGACCGCTTTTTTTTTTTTTGTAGCCATTTAACACAATTCCCCAATTTGGATCTTCTCGAATGGCGACTTCGTAACCATTCATGTTCGATGGGCCTATAAAAGCCCGTTTAATATAATGGGCCAAAAGCCCAAATTTCATTTCTCAAACATGCTAGGGCAGCTCGCTTTAACGGGCCTCTAGCTCTCGGTTGCTTTGATGAGTAGTGCGAGATTACTGCGACGACGATTACTCGGTGGACATGGACGAGTGCGAGCAACTGTGTCTGGCGGCGCGAGGCGGCGACGCCGACAAACTCAGAGCTCTGATAGATTCCGGAGCTGATGTCTCCCTTTTCGACGCTGAGGGCCTTACCCCTCTTATGCACGCGGCCAAGCATGGCCATGCCGAGGTTGCTAAAACCCTTCTCGAAACTGGTGCGCCATGGAATGCGCTCTCTCCTTCCAATCTCTCTGCTGGCGATTTTGCTCTGGAGGCTGGTCACCAGGAGGTCTTCCAGATTCTTCTGAATGCGGGTAAGTGGATTCTTCTTATGATTTTAAACTAGAGTAATTGATTATTTGTTGTACAGCTTGTGCTCTGTGTAACTGCACGGTAAATTGAGCATTTCGAATTAAATTAACGTTAAAATTTATGATTCATTCATGGGTAAACGTAGATTATTAGTGAGTACAAAAGGTGCAATTGATTGGAGTCGAAGATTGGCGACAACTTCTAATTATATATAGGTGAACTTTCAAAATGCCGATTTTAGTTTATGAACTTTTAAATTTATTCTATTTTAATCCTGATTCTAAAGATAATGAATCTCATTTCTTGTTAAAAAAGATCTAAAGATAATGAATTTGGTAATTTTGTTTGTAACAAATGGACAATAACATGCTGATGTGGGCATGTATGGTAGTCACATAGGTTGGTGGGTGTGCGAGTATTAGGAAGATAAATAATAGCAAGGATAAAAGTGGTTACTTTTTAAGTTTAAAGTCCCAAAATAAGATTTAACTTCAACCCTTAAATATATAGATATATATTTTGCACAAACTAATCCTGACAAGAGCTGTATGTTGTTTTTGGATCTTGGACAATCTAACCCCTTCTTCCAAACTCTGTTTATATCAGACATGGCTTTCTTGACTTTACTTTAATGTGAAAGGGATTCAAGCCGAGTTGGTTCTTGGGACCATTGCTAGGAAAGAAAGCCAGAATGGTGTCTGTAATGGGGAATACTTGGAAGATAGAATTACTTTTAGTGAAGATAAAGTGATGGATGCTGAAAGCAAAGCTGTCATGATGGCTTGGGAAAAACCGTTGATGGAAGCTCATGCTAAAGCTGTTTGCATGGGCGGTGGTCACATACTGAACGTCGGATTTGGAATGGGTCTAGTGGATACAGCCATTCAACAATATTCCCCCACTTCACATACAATTGTTGAGGCTCACCCAGAGGTTTATAAACGCATGATTGAAACTGGTTGGGCTGATAAGAACAATGTGAACATTATATTTGGTCGTTGGCAAGATGTCCTGCCTCAACTTGAATCTTATGATGGTGAGTCATTGACTGTAATCTTTTATGCATCCTCATGGAGATCCATGTTTCTCTTCCGTATCTAAATTAGTTCAAGCAAGTTTGAACTTAATTTCATGAGTTTATGCTACTTAATATAATTGTAGGAGTTTATCTAGCTTCATAATGAATGGCTTCCATTTATTTTGCTTATAGTTTTAGAAATTTCAAAGTCTTTTAGGCTTGCACTGTTGTACACTCGTTATCCTTTATACAGATAGTACATTCTTTTGCATTGGAGTCCTGTTCTATGAGTTGATTCCTTTTGTTGGGCTGTTCTTTTAGGCCCTTGTATATATATCTTTCATCTTTGAAAGTTTGGTTTCTCATAATATATATATATATATATATATATATGTAGCTTATTTCAATATGATTATTCATAACTTTCCTAATGAATTTTAAACTTACTTTTTATACAGACGGCGAGTCATTTAGAAAAACATTAAATTGGTTTCAGATGCTTTTCAAATCCTTTGCTATAAAATATTGCATCATTAGCAATATACTATTCATTTCGTCAACTTCTTGAACGATTGTAAACTCATTGCGTTCTCTTACACACTGTCTTTCAAATGTAAATATCATAAACGAAAACATATTTTCAATTTCAAAATCATTGGAAGTGTATGAAAATATTTCAACATGATTAGAAAAAAAAAATTATATTTCAACAAATATGTCCTTATCATGTCTGTCTATATGTCATGTTTTGTTTATGTCATATGCCTGGACTCTAGATTCTCTTTTGTAAGGGAGATGTTTTGGTCACTTGTAATTAGTTTCTTGTCTGTTCGGAAAAAAAACTGGTTATTTGAGATCGTCAGGTAGTTGTCATTTCAAGTGAAGTATTATAGTAGTTACTCTTAAGAATATGTCTGTGGGCTATCTCATTTTGAATGGCTGTTGTAGCTTGATGTGTTTGCTTCCTGTTCTTCAGGTATTTTCTTCGACACATATGGAGAATACTATGAAGACTTGCGAGAGTTCCACCAACATCTTCCTAAATTGTTAAAGCCTGGGGGAATCTACTCATTCTTTAATGGTCTTTGTGGAGGTAATGCATTTTTCCATGTTGTTTATTGTAATATAGTTTCTCTTGAACTAGAAAATTTGGGCTACTCCACCCAGTTCATTCCCTTACCTGTCAAGGATTGTTTGGACGAAGAAGTCTGGAAAGGGGTACAGCACAAATATTGGCAACTCGATACATATTACCTTCCTGTTTCTCAGTCTACACAAGACCCAGAATGAAAAGTCTTCTTACCAATTACTTCCATTTGTTGTAACTTGGATAATTTAAAGGAATCATGTTCTATCTATAATCCTTGCACCCTTGGAAAGTTGGTCTGGCGAGGACGATGTGTTGATCATTTTGTGCATTTAACTAATCATTTAAATCACAATGAAATGGAATCTTTCAATTTTTTAAACTATTCTGATTATGACTGTAATAGCTTAAGGAAAATATTGGAAACTCAAACCTAAGGAGATGGAAAAAACTTGGCTACATAAAAATTTGTTCCAAGGAGATAGATAGAAGTTATGAAGTCTTAACTTTTGCTGGTAAGTCGTGCCATAATTCCCCAATTAATGCGTTTGGGACTTAAATTGCCACGAACAAGTTCTTCCCCCTTCATTGTGACAGCGAGAACTCATACAAATAGATACATAACTTTATGTTACTGCCTGCTTGCTTGCCAACTCTGGCGGCTAATTAAAAGTGACAAAATATATTCAAGGATTCACTTTAATAAGCAGGTATGGTACTACTTCAATCCTACGAGGTGCTAAATGCTTTTAAATGTCATAGCTGCTCGATATTTATTTGAAGAATCTTCATCATGAATACTATTTTCGGAAAAGCATCAACCTAATTAGTTGTTCTCTTGTCGGTATGGCTGTAAATTATATGCAACAGCAGTTTTCAACCTTACAGAATGAGATGAGAAAAAGGAAACAGAACAACTTCAATTTGTCTACGGATTACACTTGCAAATTGCCTTAGATCTATCGAAAGTGTAAATGGAAATCCAAAGAAATTGGCCAAATATGTTGCAATGTTTATATTTTCTACAAGAGGCCTAAATTAGGAGGTCACAAATAAGGGTTGAATCCAATTTCAGGAGAATTTTCAAATGGGAATTCTTGATTGATGTTAAAGACTTGAAAAGAAAGCCAATCCAATAGAATTCTGTACAATTATTTTCCACCCTTGTTTCTTTCTTTCTTTCTTTCTATTTTTGCTTTCCCATGAATATGATATGGTTAAATAAAGGTACAGTTCAACAAGCCCTCCCGGCCGGCGAGGACAGGCAATACAGGATAAGTTATAAAGGAGATGACAGGTTTCACTTCCATGGAAATCCCATTCTTTTTTGCAGAGATTCTTCTATGTCTAAGTCCAGGTGAAGGCAATGGGGCTACCCACAACGTGTTTTCCATCCGACCATTCCAGACGAGCAAAGCTCTCCGTCCCCGACGGCATTGGAGAAGCAATGAAAGTCACTGTGTAACTCTTCTGCTCATTTGCCTCTGCAAACCTCAGAGATTCCGGCTCAACCACAATCTTCACCGACGGACTTTTCGACGTCACTGTCGCCTTATACGTCGATGAGGCGCCCTTGTTGGTTAGAGTCCTTGTATATTTTATGGTGGTCGGTGCGGCGTCTCCGCCTCCTCTGGTTGAAGGGGTCTCCAATGGAACTGCGAAAGATGGGTAGTTCAGATCCTCCAATCTGTAGTTCTTGTTCGCACTGCAGGTGAAGTCTTTCTTGGCGATTACTTTGATTTGAAGTGAGCTGTAGTTTAGGGCGCAGAGAAAGGCGAAGTAGTCGTCGGTGGTGGTATCGTAAACGAGGCCGGGATCGAGGGCGGCCGTTGGATTCACATGTCCGGCTCCGATATCGAACGGCGTGGACGGTAATCCATTGGATATGTCTTGAATTGCTTCGCCACTTTTGTATGTTGAGTACGATGTGGTCATTAGGGCAGATCTAATGGCGGCTGGGCTCCAATCTGGATGGGCGGCTTTCAGAAGAGCGGCTAATCCACTGATGTGAGGGCACGACATTGATGTGCCGGAGATGATGTTGAAGGGCACGCGCCGCTTATCGTCTTCTGAACCAGTCGGGCCGGCGCCGCCGGTCCATCCGGCTAGAATGTTCACTCCCGGGGCTATCAGATCGGGTTTGAGAATCTGTGGAGTGAGAAAATTAGGGCCTCGAGAACTGAATGCGGCCACCACCGGCGATGGCTGAACTCCCAATCTTGTGGTGCCGGTGCTGATTGTTGCTGTCGGATTCGCGTCCGAGGAGACGTAGCTCTTTATTGCGTCGCCGGCTTTCTGGCCAACCGCCGCCGCCGGCAAGAGATGTGCATCGGCTAATTGTTCCTCCCCGTATGTTTCAGTGTTGGCCAGAATCATTCCTGCGCCACCGGCCTCTTTCACCACCACCCCTTTCTGGACTCGAGAGTTCCCTCCTCTGTCACATACGACTATTTTCCCGGCCACCTTCGCCGGAATGAGAGTACTGGTCAAGCAAAGGGTGCCACTGGTTGAATTACTCGCATTGCCTGCATATACAATTGGTATTAAAGAGTCCGGCAAGGGCTTTCCACTATAGAGCGACTCCCCTGTGTACTTCTTCCCATTTCCAAGAGTAACATATGCCGGAAAGTCTCTGTCCAGAGTCCCGGCGCCGACAGTGGTTATCCACGGCGCAACATTGGACAAGCTACCTGATGATGGGCCGCCATTCCCAGCTGAACATGACACAAAAACTCCCTGAGCCGCAGCAGAGAAGGCTCCAATGGCAACATTGTCTCTGTAGTAATCAGGGGATGATCCACCAAGCGACAAGGATAGAACATTGACACCATCTTCAACAGCCTTGTCCATTGCAGCTAAAATGTCAGAGCCGAAACACCCTCCAAGCCAACATACCTTGTATGTTGCAACCCGAGCTTCAGCCGCCATTCCTCTTGCAGTCCCTGCAGCATAGCCAAAGAGGCTGGCTCCGGTCACAGCAGATCCAGCGGCAGTTGTCGAAGTGTGAGTTCCATGACCGTCATCATCCCTTGGCGATTTCGACTCCTGGGATTCGTCAATTGGGCCAAATGCCGCCTCATAGCCCTTTGAAAAGTATCTAGCTCCGATCAATTTCCTGTTGCAACTGGATGAGGTGAAGTTTTTACCCACTTCACACTCCCCTTTCCAGCTTGCAGGCACTGGTCCAAGCCCTGCATCATTGAAGCTCTCCAATTCAGGCCACACACCAGTGTCAAGAACCCCGATGATCACCTCGCCAACCTTCTCCGACGCCGGGAAGAAAGAGACGCTCTTCCCGAGTCCAAGAAACTCAGGCGTCCGAGTGGTATGGAGCTCGTACTTCTCCTCAGGTACGACAGCAAGAATTCCTAGTTGCTTTTCAATCAACTTAGCCTCCTCCACAGTCAATCTTGTGGAGAAGCCATGAACCACTGTATTGTAGGAATAAAGCATTTGGGCTGAATCAGAAACTGACTTCAAAGAAGAATCATACCACTGGAAATGATCATCAAAGGCCAGTGGCATGTTGGTTCTGTCCATGTGAACTATGTAAGTCTTCTTCTTCAACTGCTGATTCTTCTTTAGTGCTACAGCAAATGAGCAGAAACAGAATGAAATCAAAAACAGAAGAAACCATTGTGAAAGTCTGCAAGTTTGCAACTTCATCTTCTTCATTTTGTTGTGGAAGCAAAAGGAACAATTATGCTTTCTCTTGTGTTTTTCTGAGGAGGAGAGGCTCGAGCTAAATAGGTAGCAACTCAGCTCTAATTAGTGGGTCCATTCCAATCATGTCCACCTCCGTGTGGAAAGAAAACATCAATAATTCTCAAGTCTGTTGAATTTGCGTATACTTTCTTCTTCCTTTCTTTTTCTTATTTTCTTTTAATGCTTACAATAACTATTTTTACAAATCATTCCTTTCACAATTTTCAAAAACAATATTAAAAAAATTTAAAAAAAAAATTCCCATTTCCCATACACCCTTTTTTATTCTATTTTGGCCTCGAGTTTTTCATTTCGGCTCGTCTTTGCTTTTATAATTGAAGTGATATTGAGCTCTTTATTTAGCTTTTATTGTGATTATCAATGAATTGATTGAATGAACTACATTGTAATGTAAGTCGGCTATTAGAAAATAATTGAATGTATATATTTATGAAGGAAAAAAAGAGTAGAATAATAGGGTAAAATAATAAAGTAGGTGTGAACTCTTTATTTTTAGTGTTAAGGCAAAATTCTTAGACCCCTCTACTTTTAGGGCAACAGAAGTCCACTTTGGGCAGAGTGATTGGTGGCCACTGAAATATTTGGCCAAATCTGTAATCAATTGTGGTGGGTGGGACACTCATTTTGCCATTAGCTAATAAAGCTGTCTTCTTTCCATTTGCTAAGTTTTTTGTCCCAACAATGCATTTTATATATATATATTTTTTGTTGATATTATATTTTTCCCTAATAAAAATTTGATTTAGGGTGAGATGGAAAATGTTGTTTAGTGTTGTTTAGTGTAACTTCCCCATACTTTTAGAATGTAATTTCAAATTTTTGGGGTGATTTTAACAGGATTAAAAATATATATATAGTAAAAGGCACTTTCTATCTCAAAAGAAAGTGATTTTTTTTTTTTTAAAGTGTGAAAGCTTTTTTTTTTTTTTTTTTTTTTTTTGGTTGAAGGTACTTTTAATTATTCAAAATGAATTTTGATTCATTGCATGCCTTTAGGGATAGTGAGAAGTTCTCTCGGCCAATAAAAAGTATTTTTCAAATATTTTTTAATATTTAGTTGCATAATTAAATTTAATTCTAAAAGGAGTTAAATTTTTTAATTGTTTGTTTTTTCAAAAAAAAAATATATATTTATAGAAAAAATGTTTCACAACTCACACACTAAGACTCACAAGTTATCTCAAATTTGATCTATATTTTGACTGATGAATTATCCCAAAGTCACTCACAAGTTATCTCAAATTTAATCTTAATTGACAAATAAATGATCTAAAACTCATTTACAAGTTATCTCAAATTTGCTCTTAATTGACATATTTCAAAACACAATTTAGTCTATCCAAAAGTTCAAATTAAAAGATTATATTAGATGATAAGATAGAAAAGTAAGTGTGTGGGAGTTTTTGGGATTTTTAAAAATATATATGGCTATGTAGAGTGATTTTTTTTTTTTTTTTTTAATTCAAAGTTCTTTTTATTTTTTAAATAAAGTTTAAATTTGGCATGACACATAAATTATCTCAAACTCAATCACAAGTTATCTCAAATTTGCTCTTAATTGATGCAACTCAAACATAATTTTAGTGTACCCAAAAGTCCAAATTAAGAAAGTATTTGGTGCAACCCCAAACGTAAATTATTCAAAGTAGTTTTTATTGTTCAAAATAGAATTTGAATGTTGCCTTAATTCAAGCAAAAATTATCTCAAACTCATTCATAAGTTATCTCAAAAATTTTCTTAATTGGCGTGTCCGTACATGATCAAAAATTCCAATTAGAAAAGAAATTTTGAACTATGTGATAAAGACAAAAGTTAGTGCTTGGAAGTGGTTTTAGGATTGTCAAAAACATTTATGGCTATGAAGAAAGAAAGTTTTTTCTTTTTAATTTGTTCATAGTACTTTTTATAGTTCAAAATAAAATTTGAATTTGGCCAGACTAAGGAAAGTTAATAGTTAGCTAATTGAAAGTACTTTTGAAACATTTGTTTACATATATTAATTCTAAAAATTTCAAAATACTTTTAAAGTTTTTTTTATAGAGAAAAAAAAAAGTAGTAAGAATACTTTTTGGTCTCTAAAATTTTATGAAAGTAATAATTTAGTCCTTAAACTTTCAAATTTGACAAATTTAGTTCCTAAACTTTAATAGGTAACAATTTAGTCCTTATACTTTCAAATTGGTAATAATTTAATATGCCAATCCATGCAAATATTCAAATTACATGTTCAAATTAGAAAGGAAAAGAAAATCGATGTAGGTGCTAGATAAGACAAAAATAAGTGGAGTTGATGACGATACCAAATTAAAGAGAAAAAATATATATCAAACTTTGAATCTAACCAAACAGACCAGAGTTAATCACAGCCAAGAATAATAAGGATAATGAAGAGAAATAAAAGCATATGGTTACAAATAAATTTCATTTGATTAATGATTAAACATTATGATAATGTTAATCCACTTCCTCTTCTTGAGGGAAGTTTGATTGAGGCATTTCAACAAGCACCTTATAATTTCAATCCCATAATAAATTAAAACTTTATATTATATATATATATATATATATATATATATATTATATAATGGCCAGAGAGCTTTATCAGTGGGAGGGCCACCACTAAAAATCATCACCATAGACGACATTTTCGCCATTTGATAATAATCTTCTTCTCCTCCTCTCAATTCACAGCAATTTGGATAGAGGACCCATTTTTTTAACACACAAAGCTTTTTGGGCATATGATCTTCATACAAAGGGCTGAAAGCTCTATGGTATTTTAATTTTTTTTTGATGGTGATGGCTACAAGTGTGTACCTAGGTCACTCGAAAGTCGAATTGTCTCTCCCCGTTCATTTATGCGTTAACTAAGGATTCCATTCAAATTATATTGGTCTATTCGGGAAAGTCTGATTTGTAATCTTCTTCTCTCGGTGTTTTCTTTGAGAGAATTTTGTGAACGCGGTTTGGATTTGGAAAATTTAAGGTCGGAATCTTGAATTTATATGAATTGTGTTTGGAACCATGTAAACCGACTATGTAAATTTGACTTTAATTTTTCTAATTCTAAATTACATGTGTTATAGGTAATTTTGGACTGATGAGGACAGCGCAATACCAGCCCAAAGAGACAGCTAGGGAAACAGAACTCGGAGGAAGAACAGGCAAAAGCTGAAGGGATCGGGCTTTTGGCCCGACCCCCTGCTTGGCCTCGGCCTTGGGCCCAGGCCCAGGCCCATGGTCGGCCTCGGCCATGGGCCAAGGCCAACCACTCGGCCCGCTTGCGCGGGCCAAGTTCTTCCACCTTCGTTCGGTCCCTGGTGCCCCCGGCTACCTCGATTCCACTCGGTTCAGCCCGAATCGCCTCAGGATGCCTAAAAACCCTAAGGCATGAGCAGGTATTTAAACCCTTCTTCATCACTGAAGAAAGGATCCCGAACTCTATTCTCTACACTCTTCTCTTGCTCTCTTGCTCTTCTCCTTCCGTTTTCTGACTTAAGCATCGGAGGCGGTGTGGCAAGCACCACACCGGTGTGCAGGTTTCTCTGATTTGCAGGTCATGTCTTTCCCCCTCTCAAACAAATTTACCGTTGGTGGCACGTGAATGTCAGGTGAGTTCCTCTCGACCAAATTTGACCATCAACAACGTGAAACTAACTTATGACTTGTGTGGCCAAAGTGAGCAAGTTCAACAGTAATTAACATGTACCCTCAAGTAAAATGTCAGAGGTTCGGATTCTCCCACGTTGAACTAAAAAAAAAAACTCATGATTGTGTAACTTCGTTTCTAATTTGTTAGATCGGTGTTTTCTTTAAGAGAACTTTATGAACGCGGTTTAGATTTGAAAAATCTAAAGTTAATCTTGGATTTGTATGACTCGTTTTTGGAACTATTTAGAAAAATGAATTGGAACTATGTAAATGTGAGTGGATTTTTTCTAACCTAATTTATTGCATGAAACTAACTCATGATTTGCATTTTTTTAAGATTATATTTTAAATAAAGGAATAGAGAATTGGTTACTAATTTTGTTTTTATCCGATATCATCTCTATATCACTTCAAATTTGATTGTTATTATAATTTAAAATCATGTACAGTGATTTTAAAAAAATAATAATAATAAGGCTAAGATTGTCGTTATTCAACCTACTATTACATTACGTAATCAAAGTGAGAGTTTTGTGATAAAGTTTATATAAAAGCATGCAATTCTAGCAAGTGGCTTAGATATATATAAATTAATTAAGGCAAGTGGGCATGTTAAAAGGTTGTACTCAGAAAAGAAAATTGTTATAAGGCTAGTTATGAAAATTAAAGATTATATAGATTATAATCACAAAACAGAAATGATTTCAATTTTATTGGCATTATAATTGAGGAAAATCATCATGGTTGGTAACGTGAAATTTAATCATAACAAACGGAGGGGAAAAAGTGCATATATTGGATATTTTCATGAACAATGAATTTAAATTTCTATTATACCTAGAAATCGATAAAATATAAATAAAATAAAAAAGTAATTAATATTTATTTATTAATTATATTTTTATTTTTATTTTTTCAAAAACATGACATCAACATTTTCATAAAATTGAGAGGGAAGTAAGATTTTAATCCTTGATTTTTGTTTTAAATGGCATAAATGATAAATATAAATATAAAGTGAAATTGAGAAAATCCAAGTGGACAATTAGCTGGAAGGGGTCCCACTTTGCTTTTGGTGATTCCGAGTTTGTTGCTTTATTGGACAGAATATCCACATCTTTCAATTCCACACCGGAATCAGAGCATGAACACTCACAAGTCACAATTAAAGCATTTTGGAATTTCCTGGTTTTCTATATTTATTTTTTTTTTAGTTCAACTAAATTTAATTTTTATGTGCTTCTTAGTACCACCAAAAAAAAATTATTTTGAGGTGCAATTAATGATAAAGAAAAGTAATAGTATTTTCTTCAAAAAAAAAAAAAAAAAAAAGTAATAGTACAGATACATTTTTTTTGTCTTAAATTAATAATGATAACAATCAGTAAATGTAATAACTCATTATTTTAAGATTTAAAAAGGTAAGGACTAGTCTCATAGAAAGAAAAGAAAAAAATCAAGGATTATATTCAATGTTTCAATAGGATTGTGTTTGTAATTTGTATTTTTTTTTAGAAATAAAAAAAAACATAAATTATTTGTAATTTGTATGTTAAAAGTACTTTTGACTAATAAAAAATTATTTCCAATTATTTTTAATGATATTTGAACTCGATTGACGCATAAATTAATTAATAGGATTTGACAAAATTATAATCATGGTTTTTAGATAATAGGTTTTTGGAATACTATTCAATATATCTAAAAAGTACTTTTTGATTGATCTCATGAACAAAAAAAAAATGATTCCTTTTTCATTAATCAACAAATTTCCTTTTGATGTTTGTATGCATATTAAAAGGGATGTCTTTTAAATTTTCAAAAAGAGTTTAGAATACTCAGCTCATGTGAGATTCTATCCTACCAAGTGTATGTTGACTCGATTATATAGATACGTAGTTTGGAGGTCTAATCCACAAGGAATAATTCACATTGATACAATGTTGTGTTCAACATGCTTTGATGTTTAAGTCAATGCTTAGATCAAAGTAGTGTCGAGTTGGGTTAGGATCATTTGGCTATCTCATTAGTGGGATGAGTCCCTTCTATTTATAATTTTTCTCATTGACTCGTAAATTAGGATCATATGTTCCATCGATTGGAAATAAGGAGAAAAGGGACACTTGTCTCGACTCTATTGAGACTCATCCCAATAGCCCATACTCTCTTGGTGTGGTCAATATTCCTCTCTAACTTTGACCTTAATGGCCCAACCAAGGGGATTCTTCCTACAATGACCCTGAGCGTGTTTTAAATTATTAGTGATGACAATATTGTCTCTTTTTTAAGAAAAAAATTATATTTTTTATCCTTGTACTTGTTAGGCTATATCAAACTTTCACTCTTAACTTTTAATTTCATCAAATTAAACTTAGACAAGTGTTGTAATTTTTACCTTTGATTCAATTTTTGCTAATTCACTCACTAATTTTAACAAAAAACAATATGAAAATATGTATAATATCATTGATTTCAATAAAGTCAAGTTTTTCATAAAATTAAATTGGATCAATGTACAAATTATCCATTGAATCACTCCTATAATTTGTACCATACATATGTTTTAACAATCTTTCAAATAAAAATTTATTAAAGGGTAAAAATTTCATGGATTTGAAGTTTATGATTAAGCTAGATTGAAATACTTACCTAAATTTAAATTAAAGGAATGCTTTGTCTAAAGGAAAAAGGGAAAAACTAAAAAACCAAAAAGAAATACCCAAAAGATCATAAGTCCAAAATTCTCACTCCTACGTGTAATATTAAAAAGAAAAATGTATTCAACCAGAGTTATGAAAACTTCTTCTCGCTTTAATTTCAAAGATGTGTTTAGTGATGGAGTTAAATTTGTATAATTCAAGGCTAAAATTTGAAGAATACATTTGTTATTCGAATTTGTTTATTTTAGATTTAGACTATAAATTTGTCAAATTTATATTTACATGTTTTAAAAATTAAAAAAAAAAATCTGGTTTGGCGTGATTTTCAAAGTTTTAGTGAATAATGATTAAATCAAGTACTTTTGGAAGTTTTTGTTCCGTCTGATTTTATGTTTTGTTTTAATTAAAAAAGAAAAAGAAATGATGAAATCAAATAAAAAGTTTTTAATATAAAATTGAACCTTTACGAGAGAAGGAACCCCTTTCACATGCGTAGGCCTCTCGGGTCACCATCTTTATTAGAACGTAAAAGAACATGCGAGTCTTTCAACACGGATAGAATCGCGAAAATCATATACTATTAAGTCTATAATTAAATTATAAGTTTAATTTTTTAAGTTTTAAATTTGTGTTAATTTGTCCCTTACGTCTAATACATCACTTAGGATTCCATTTGATAACAATTTGATTTTTTAGTTTTGGTTTTTGAAAATTATACTTGTTTTTTTTTTTTTTTCAATTTCGTTTTCATAATTGTAAGGAGACGTTTGAATTCAAAACCACTCGAAGCATATTTTTAATAATTCAAAATCAATTTTGATGATATGAAAATCACGTTTAAAAATATAAAATCAAATATGAAATTTATTTTAAATAATTAAAGATGTGTTTAGAGATTATTTTCAACATGTCAAAAATGATTTTATTCAAAAACACTTCCAAACATGACCCGAATATTAAAAGCAAAAACATTATTAGATGGAAGCTTAAAATTTTATTAAGTGTCGATCTCTACAATACATACCAAAACGCCCTCGACATTGTTAGTTTAATTAATTTGTCATCAGTCTCTTCTTTTTTTTTTTTTTCTATTTATACTTCTTTTTTCTTTTTTATGTCATCTTCTCTTATTTATATTCATTTTATTTTCTTAAAAGAAATTATATTTTCATTTAATTGTGTATTTAGAAGTTTTTGCACGCAACCCTAACTTCTCTCACACTCAACCATCACTGATCATCAGCTCTTCTCTCTCGTCTATTTTCTCTCTCTTATTTACAACTGAATAATTTTTTTTTTCCAACACCAAATCAAAAGAAGATTAGAACTTAAAATTTTAGAAGAAGTTGTTAATTTAGTTAAATTATATCCAAATCAACTAATAAATTCATAGATCTAAAATTATTCTCTTCAAATTTCAACGTGTTTTTGTATTTGAATGGATCGTATTAACAAAAAAATGGTTATGTGTTGGATAATTTTTTAGTTCCACAAATTTGGAGGTGGGGATCAAAATTCAAATCATTAATCCGATAGTTTAGGTTTAGATTGACAACCATGTTGGGATACCAACTATAATATCTATAATTCTAAGGATTTCATTGATAAAATTAGGAGTGTAATAAGAAAAAAATGTACTCCTATCAAAATTTTAAAACAAGTTAAATGAGTTTTGATTTATAAAATATCTAGTAAATGAAACTTAAATAATCATGAAAATGTAAATAAAAAAGGGTTGTCAACCTGAACGTAGTTCAACGGGTTAATCTATATACTTTCGATCGAAAGATGAGGTTCGAATCTCAATCTCTACGTATTGTTGTTAAAAAATAATAAAAATAAAATAAAAAAGGATGGAAAAGAAAGAAAAATGGTCTCCATCTCATAAATTTCTGTCATCCAATTAATTCAAAGGATGAGACAAATGAACAAAGTTCCGTTTCAAACTTTAGATTCTTCGTAAATTATTATTAAAAAAAAAAAAAAAAAAAAGATTCTTCGTAAATTGTTTAAAAAAAAAAGGAACTCTTCGTAAACGAATGTGGCCCAATACTTTCCATAATTTTTTTAAAAATATGTTTTCTTAAGTATTATACTTTTATTTTAATCAATACATTATATATATATATATATTTATTTATTTATTTAAAATAATACATTATATTATTTAGTCAATGAAAATGTTGTAAAAAAAAAAAGAAGTAGTGAATATTCTCAAAAAAAAAAAAAAAGTAGTGAAAAACAGATGTTAATATCACGAACTTCAATAAAACATATAAAAAGTAGACTTGATTATGTTGAAAATTCTCCTAAAGAATGATACATAGAAACTTTTAATTTCCACACTTTCAAATGTTACATAACTTTTAAAAAAAGTAGAGCTCATTTTAAAATAAACTTTGTATTATATTATTTACCCTCAACAGTATGTTTTAAATTATTCTATTAGAGTTTTTTCAAAAAAAAAATATATATATATATATATATTAATGGTATAAATATCAAAAGTATGCTAACAAAAAAAAGATATTGGGACATGATGATTTGAACCTTGACTTTAAAAGAAAGAAGTGGTCTCTTAATTTTTGAACCATACTTATGTTAGTTGTTTTAGAACAACAAATGTGGGGAATGAGAATTTTAACCTTCGACCTCAAGTAAAATAGTACATATCAATTACTGTTGAGCTATTCATCCAAATTATTATTATTAATTATTTAAATTTATAATTACTAAAACTACACCAATATTTATTAAATAAGATTTAGACCCTAACTTGAGAAAGTGAGCATAGTTCTTTGAATTTAAACATCAATTACCATTCTAAAGGATAGTAGTTCGATTTTCCATCTCATAATTGTTGAACTCAAAATAATAATAATATAATAATAAGATTCAAACTATTTGAGTGACAATTGTAAATTACACCCTCACGATTCATCTATTACACTAATTAAAACGGTTTTAAACACTTATGTGATTTTAAATAAAAAATATTATCATCTAAAAATTAAAAAAAATAATAATAATAATTGGGTGAAGATTTGTACTTATATAGATGTTACTAATATAATAATAGTTAAGCTATATCTAGATTGCTGACACCTTTTTAATATAATTTGTAAATTACAAAACCATAATCATCTAACTCCAATTAGTTTTGATGGAATGACACACAAATTCATTTGAAACTACTACGAAATGATTAATCCGAATATAGTTTAATGGATAAGATATTTATTTTTCTTAAAGTTGAAAGTTTGATGATTCAAACCACATATTTTAAAGAAAAAATTAACAGAAGAGTATGATTTTTAGATTCAACTGCAATTTCAAAAACGAGAATGTCATTCACAAAATAAACAAATCTCGCAAATACAAAGAAAAATATAGTAACAGGTTTTTCTTCGAGTTGAAAAAAAAAGTTACAACGTCAAATGATAGTTACAAATTTGTATTTAAAGATATTATTAAAAATAAATAAAATAAAACCTCTTACTATCTAAAAAGAAAAATGAAGATAAAGTATTATCAACACGAGCATAGTTAAATTGACATAAAGCTTGTACTAAAGACTAAGAGGCATGTGATTCAAATCTTCTCATCCTCGTATGTTGTAAAAAAAACGGAAGATAAAGAATTCTCCAAAATTTTAATGAGATAAAAAGATAAAAGAAATGTTGCATCAGTATTGAGCATGGATAAGACTCATGGTCTTGTTGTTTTGTGTAATAATGAAAGTGACAAGAGAGTTTTAAGGGATTTAAGAGTTGCTCAAATGTCACAGTCCCAATTGAAATAATTCAATAACACAGTTGTATAAAGCTGGATCAGTTCCATTGTTTTGCTTGGCTTAATTGCATTAGTTTTCCCTTTTGAATTGACAAATGACAACCAATCTATTTTTAATGCCCCTAACTTAGACCCAACCTCCTCAATTATTGACTGATTTAATTTGCAACTTTATAATTGATATACATCAAGTTGTTAATCAATCGATAAACTAACTCATCTTCAAACAATGACACTAAAAATGCGACAGAGAGATTGAATAAGATATTTTGTTTATCTTAATAATGGTTCGATAAGCCAGAAATTGATGACTTAAACATGGGTCAACTAATAAAACTATTAATAATCTCTTATAAAGATTATAAGTTTGAAACTCTGCGACTCCTAATTTGAATGGTAATATTCTAAAAAAGATGGATTAAAAAGTAAGAGAAGATAAATGTGTTCAAAGATTTTCGTGTATGTCAACTTATGAAGTTTTTTTTTTTTTTTTTTTTTTTTCAAGTATTAAGCGTTTTTACAATTATTTAATGTTTAAGATTTTTTTTTATTTAAAGAATATATATTGTAATTATGTTGACATAGCAATAAATTAGATCATATATACATTTTTTTTTTTAAAAAAAAAGTACAACTTTATAAAAGATAAATTAACGATGGGCTATTGGAGGATAAAGGGTCTCCTTATTCGTGATGAGACTTTCCACTCTTTGTGGACATTTTTTTTTTCCTTGCAAGAGACAAATTCTTAGTTTAAAGAAATCAAATTTTATTTATGTTGTCCCAAGACTGTCTCTAAGGAAAAGGGGAAAAAGGGAGAAAAAAGGAAAAGAAAGTCTTTTCAAAGGACAGATTTAAATATATTAAGAACATATTTAGAGTGATTTTAGTATTATCACTTTTTTTTCTTATGATTTTCGAGATGACAAAAGTGTTTTTGGTCATTCCAAAATCACTCTCAAATATATCTAAAAATTTCCAATTCTAAAGTCTAACTTTGTAGCTTGTATTAGAATTGAGAAAATGAATGGATTTTTTTAGTTGAATTTACATATAAACTCTATTTTATTCATGAATTTGAATTTTAGATTTGTAAAATTCAATGGAAAGTTTTGGGACATGCTTCATCAGATGACATAAATTAACTATTTTAACTGGTAGATTTTATGCCAACAAAAGTATAGTTTAACTGACATAAAGTTGTATTGATAACCATGAGATCTGTGGTAAACTGGTAGATTTGATAAATCTATAATTTGCATTAAGAAGACTCACATACTAAAATAGAGATTAAAAAATCAAACCTGTAATCCAAAATCCAAATTCCTATAAAGATCACAAACTCTCTATTTTGCATATCAGAATTGCATTTAAGGGTGAAAATAAAATAACGTTTGCGTTTAGTATTTTGAAGGTAGCCAAATATTTGTTTGAAAAATAAACCCACAAAAAGCAAACAAAAAATCAAACCAAAGATTATTAGGACCTATATGAACCAAGATGGAAATAAGAATGATTCCTCATTTTGAGCTGAATCAACAAGTCAAACATGATCAGGTTTAAAATAACAAGAACGAAACTTTAGAGTTAAGGAATTCATGGGAGGAAAAAAGGCTGAGCAAAACCAAATAGAGTCGAGAATAGTGAAGGTAGCAACCAAAGTTGTAATTTCGATGGTAAAACCTCATAAAAAAGAGGGAAAATATACAGTGGAGTAGTAGAAGAATGACAATATTACAGAACAACTGAAGTGGCAAACAACTGTATGAGCTAACCAGCTAGATGGGTGGGAAAACAGAATCTAGGCTTCAAACTAACGCCACAATGAGCTAAGTGCTATTAAAATTTAACTTCTACACATGGGGTTATTGCGTTCGCAGCCTGCTGTTCTCGGCAGTTCTCACCTGGAAGAAGTATGGATGAGCCTGCAAAGAATATTCATATATTACGAAATCTCTCTCAGGCCTGAAGAAAAACTTGGCAGTAAGAATATCATACAAAGAGATAACCCCTCCGCATTAAACAGAAGTTCGAGAACATTTGACCGATGAGTTCTGTTTGTGCAACCAGTGGTTTGAACCAAGCATATGTTTTGTATGTGAGGTTGCTTACTACAGACTTCCGGCCAATTTCATGGCTTCATGAGCTCGAGTTACATGAGTTCAACCTCATGGAACCTACCTTTTGCACAAGGCACTTACTTCGATAGTAAATTATGAACTTAAGAACCAAACATAGGTTACACAAGTTCAAACTTATGTAACTCATTTTTTCTAGATCTAATTTTTTTTTTTTTTTTTGGAAAAATTCTAGATCTAAATATAAATTATCCAAATCTAGACTTTCAAATCCCAGATTACATAAATCCAAGAAATTCCTCTTCCCTATTCTTAAGCAATTCCCTATATCAAAACCACAAGCCAAACATCTTTAGTTGTACTAAAAAGGGATTAAAAACACAAAAGTAATTGAACTCTAGAGATGTTAATAGTAATTGAATTCTAGAGATGGTAGCATGATATGCTTTAATATCAGAAAATTAACCAGGACAAAGACGCAAAGTAAACCAAACAGTTAAGAGAATGATGAATAAAACTGTAACGGGATCAAGTGATAAATGAAAACACGGCTACACTTAAATATAAGAGAAGTCGATAAATACCATTGCTTCTCTTGCAGTGAGCCTATCTTGATGGTCATATCGAAGAAGCTTATCCAGAAAATCAATGGCCTAAGTGTAGTGAAGACAACCATAAATGAAATGTCACAACAACGTAAAGTAAATATAAATTAGAAACTTATTGTAGTAGTAGTCCATAGACTCAAAAACATAACTGACCTCAGGGGATACAAGATGCTGATTATCGCCATTGATAAATCTTGACCACGGCTTACGGCTATGCCTGCAATGCAAATCATGAGAAGACAACTTTTATACACAGACCCAAGGGATGGCAGATGAATGAACGAAAAGTATATTCATGCAGAGCCTAGGAAAACATTGTTCATATAATGATGAAAACATGCATTCTGTTTTTTTTTTTCATCTTCTCAATTTCTGCATCTATGCTAGGGCTATCTTTTTTTCCCTCCATTTAATGCAATTTGAGAGTTATAGGGTCATATGAAGATGTTGAACAGTACATAACTTGAAGCTGTTTGGGCCAGTTTGAAAATGGTAGAATTTATAACAGGTTGTTTTCATGCTAACTTTTATAATTAAAGAGTCAGCAGAATCCTACTATTCAATAACACAAGTAAAACAATTAATCATGCTGCATTAATTTAATTATAAAATTAAACTTTGCTATCTGTCATAAACATTTGGTTTTGGAAACAAGTTATACGTAGAGTTGTTTTGAAACTTGAAACAAGTCCATGGGAAAAAGAGAGAGAGACCTTCCAACAAGTGCTTCAAGTTGTGGATCAAGAACCAGTTGATATTTGTTCAGATACGCATTCAACTCATCTGTCCCCAAAACCTGAGTAACATGCATTTTTCATTAAAAATAAGATCAATGAGGCAAAGTCCCGATGAAAGTTGAAATAACCAACCAATGTTCAAAAAGAGACGGACAAATACCTTGGCAATTTTAACAAGTTGGTCATGATTGTCATGGCCATAGAAGAATGGTTCCTTCCGGAAAATCTGCAAGAAAAGAAAGTGACCTTGAGCAAGCTCATTGTGGTGTAAGACATTTGTCACACCATTGGCATGACCATGAAAAAAAGAGTAAACTTTACTAAGGCCTCTGTAGTCCCAATCCTCACCATTCCAGCAAACATACAACCCAGGCTCCACATATCCAAGGAATAGTCATAGTCTTGTAAATCTACAAGAAGTTCTGGCCCTTTGAAATACCTGACGATGTCATCAGCTAAATCTATCAAGTTAACTTTCAAATGAATTTACTGATAGAAAATTTGTTCTTCCCACTTCACAATCTCATACTATTGGCAGCAACTATAGATGCACCAAATAAACAGTTGAATAATTAAATTTAAAAAGAAAAATCAATTACCTAGATGCTACACGGACATTGTATTCTTTTCCAGGATGATAAAATTCAGCAAGACCCCAATCAATCAAACGAAGTTTTCGCAGTTCATGATCAATCATAACATTGTGAGGTTTTACATCTCTATGCATTATGCCCTGTGAATGGCAGTAATCCAATGCCTGCATTTATAGAATGGTCAAATCAGAGGCAAGATAAAGTCAATAAAATACAACATAAATTTACTAGCTTCACAGTCAAGACATGACGAATTTGAGTGCATATGTTCACAACAAAAGGCAGAACTGATGCTTATCTATTTTAGTAATGATCCCATTATGAGCACTTTTTAGGACCACATACATCAATTATTTATCTTTATCTTATTATAAACAAGTCCATTTGCTCATGTACAGTATGTGTGGTCATGCCACAAGCCAAAGTACGCTTGATAATTGAAAAAAAAAAATAAAAGGGAAAAAGAAGAGAGAGAGAAGAACATGAAGAAGTATTATCCACGAAGCTCCATGCAGTATCATAGGAAGAAATAGAAAATACAATGCACCATGATATGACTTCACAAGCAAAATAATTTTGTAAATGATTGCTTAGGCCCCATTTGATAACAATTTGGTTTTTTTTAAAAAAATTAAGCTTATAAACACTACTTCCACCCATGGTTTCCTTGTTTTGCTATCTACATTTTACAAATGTTTTCAAAATCCAAGCTATGTTTAAAAAGCTAAAAATACATAGTTTCTAAAAATTGTTTTTCTTTTCGGAATTTGATTGAGAATTCATATGCTTACTTAGGAAAAATAAAAACCACAGTAGGGAAAGTAAGAAAACAATCACAATTTTCAAAAACCAAAATACAGGGCCTTAAATAAATATCATTTTTTTTAGAAAAAAAAAATATATATCATTTCTGTATCGTTCCAATTTTATTGGATGTCCCTGAAGGGACAAAAAATAAATATCATTTATCATCATATGCTTTTCTAGAAAAGGACTCAGGCTGTTTTTATTCTTCTATTAACATTTCAAGCTCACAAATCTATGGAGGAAAGAGGGAAGGGAAAGAAAATGACAAGCATATCAAGAAGTGATAAGACATAAGAAAATACCTTCAAAAGCTCATATATATAGTAGCGTATATCATAATCAGTCAGCATAGGATACAAAATTTTGAAATCTGTACTGTTCACATATTCAAAGATTAAGCTAGGAGTTTTTGAGTGCTGATCTCTGACAATGTCCAGCAGTTTCACAATATTTGGGCCGCCACAAAGATTTTGTAATATTTTTATCTCCCTCTTGATCTGTATAAACACATGATAACCATATTAGAGCAAGTGACGTCAAATTAAAGGAAAACTGGTTTACAGCAGTAATGCAATCAAAATAAGTTGCTTTAAAATATGTGCACATGCCATTCATGTATGATACACATGAAAAACAAAGAATTTGATTGTGATCATGCGTAGACTGATAATTCATGAACAATATATCGTAACTTGTAAGCATACAACACTATTCTTTGTGTATGATTCTGATGCTTTAGAAATTTTAACAGGACTATTTGCTTCCTAAACTTGATTTCTTCAGGATGCATAACACCTCCAACACGTATTGGTTTTAAAGCAAACTAGCAGGAAGATGATAAATTATGAATAAATTAACAAATATGATACAAAAATAACAATTTGTGCATCAAGCAGAGATAGTGTCTATCCAAAGACATCATATTATAGACAAATGATCGTGCTCACCTTCTTCTTCTTGACAGGTTTGAGAATCTTGATAATGCATTTTTCATTGTTGGTGATATTTATACCTTCGAATACCTCACTATACTTTCCTCTTCCAACTTTCCGGACAACCTCATAATCATCTTGACCACTGTTTTTAAAAAATTAAATACAAAAAGGAGAATATGACTGTAAAATTATCAGCAGCAATGTCTTATAAGAAAACAGATGAAACCAATGAATTAAGAGATGAGCTATGAAAGGAAAATGATCGAGCAACTTGAGATCTTCTCTCTTCCCAAATGCATTATCAGTATATCAAGCAGACTTGCTCTATACTAGAACTATGGTTCTCTCTTCCCCTGCCCGTGAGTTAGCAGAAACTACATGAAGCACTTGGACGTCAGCTATTTCAAAAAACCTACAGATGACTGCAACCACAACATAAAGATGCACTCATGCTAGATATCCATAGATTCACATCACGTCGGTCTTCCACATTTTACAGAGACGCCAATGACTCCCAAAAAAAATAAAATAATAGAACATTGAAGATGTCATGTTAAATGCCCACGAGAATGGAATGTCCAGTACCTGAACTGTAGAATGTATACAAAGGCTCCTCCTCAAGCAACAGTCCACTCCAATAGATAAAGGTAATAACAGATCAAATGAAAATAGTTTCTTTCTCGTAATCTCTTCAACCCAAGTTCGGGATTGATCCCTAACCTCCCTCCCTTTTGTATATCCATTTCTTCCTTAAAAATGAAAAAACAAATCCAGCTACATTCTTCAATCTATCTTAGAATACACTTACAGCCAATCCCCCTCTCGGTCCAAAACAACGTCAATGACGCACGGGTCGAACGCCAGACCACGATCCACAAGACATATCTCGCAAATAAACAAAACTAGGCAAGAGGCTAAAATTAAACGACCCCAACTAGCAAATCGAACCCTAGATCGAATGCGAAGAGGGAAAATGGAACGCAAGACGAGGACAAGGATTGAATTGAGAGAAGAAATAGAAGAGTAATTGATGCGACTCACCTCCATTGGACGGCGAGAGATTCGTAATCCCAGTAATCTCTGGGGCGGTGGACATTGACGTCGGCGTAAACTCGAGACCTGGACATGGGTGAAATAGTGGGAGAGCAACGGAGCTTGATCGGCAAGTAATCGCAGAGAGGAACGGTGCGGTGGCGGGACGAATAAATCTGAAGCAGAGTGCTACCAACCAGCCGCCCCTTTCCCCAAACTAAGCAATGATCAAGAAACCAAACCACTAAACAAGCCCATGACTTTCATTCTTCCTTTTTGCCCTTTTCTCCTCCAATCAGCCTTTTGATCCAAGTAACACACACACATTTTTATTAGGTTAAGTTATGAGTTTTCGTGTTTGTTTAATTAATCTACGTTCTAGTTTTGTGTGTGATAGGTTTTTTTTTCAAGTATTTAATTATATATCTAATAAAGCCAAGAATTTTAAGAGTTACGTCTTACTAGATAAGACATGACATTAATTATCATTTCAAAGGTATGTTTGATCCCTACCTCACAATGGTTGAATTGAAAAATAAAAAACAAAAAAACAACAAGAACATAGTTCAACTTGCATAAAAGGTGTATTACTCCCGACCAAAATGTCAAAGATTTTAATCTTCCACCCCATATACCGTCAAAAAAAAAAAAATCAAAGAAAATTGAGAGTGTTTAAGTGGTATATTTGATCTTCCACCCCACCATTGTTGAAACTCAAAGAAAAAGAAAAAAAATAAAATTGAGAGGTGTCTTAGAAGTCTACGAACATTTAATTAAGTTTCTCAATAGGGGCCTCTTTACCGTATGATAAAAGCGTGTGTGTGTGTATATATATATATATATATAATTGAATGACTAATCTTATTAGACACGAAGTTGAAAGTTGAATAGTTTATTTAATAAATTTTTAAGTTCGATAACCTATTTGATACAATATTAAAAGTTTAAGGTGTTGGATCGTCAAAATGAGCTATTTGACATGTATTACTTGTCTTAAGTCTAAAGTTCAAATTCCTATACTCATATTCGTTGTACTAAAAAAAAATACACATACTTTGAAGCTTATTAATACTTGTAATTTAACCTAAAAAATATAAAGATTGAGTAACTATTTTTTTTTCTTTTTTTATACATAAGGACTGAGTAACTATTTTTATTTTGTTTTTTTCTTGAAAAAGGAGTGAGTAACTAATACTTGAATGACCAGGCATTTGAATGATATTTTATTTGGATAGCAAGAGAGTCAGTCATACATTTTGTCCACTTTCATCCGCTTGTGAAAATAGAATTAATTAGAATACATAATTACATTTTAAAAGTATAAAAACTTAATCATAAAATATTAGAAGTAAAGTAATTATTTATTAAACTTAGAAATGAAGAAGAGGAAAGAACTATTTATTATTTCAATCACATTCAAACAAAATAAGGCGGTGCTTATCTTTCATCATAATCAAATTTAATTAATAACGGATCATGGTTGACATTAGTTTTTTTCCCCTTTTTTTTACTTAACAATCAAGAAGTTTTAATCTAAAAGATAGGTTTTTTTTTTTTTTTTTGTTTTGTTGAAAATATGTGGGGAGAGAGATTCGAACCACAAACTTTATGTCAGTTGAACTAAGCTCTTGTTAGCTAATTTAAAAAATAGTTGTTATCTTTTAAGATGAAGTTTGTATAAGAAGAACGAAACTATCTTTCCTTTCACCATATTACTATATTTGTGAAAGACACAATATTCTTCTTAAAATTTAAAATTAAAAAAAAATTAAAAAAAAAATAAACGAGGCTCCATCGAAGTTATGGGCCTCAAAATAGATATTTTTGGACTCAAATTGAGCTCAATAAATTATTTCAGCCCAGGCCTTTTCTAGCGTATGCCTGTGAGCTTTAGACCTTCATCCATGGCCGAAGTAGGCCAGCCATTGAATATTCCGCTTTCGCTCCCAATTCACAGGCGCGAATATCTCGCTGATGGATGACGTCGAGTTCGTTTTGGCTCACTGAAGTTTGAATCGAAGCTCCCAAATTCACTGAGCGAGAAGAAAGAATCGCAAAAAAGCTCGTGTAATTCGATGAATAGCTTGCGTCGACGTTGTGGCTCGCTTCTGCGACCGGTCGTTGCCCATATCAATGTAGGCACCGAAGCTTCTGTCTATACTAAGATTCAATGGAGGGCGTATTTCAGTTTCAGGCCATCCCCAAATGGATTCAGAATCAGAGAAAGCAAAATTTATTGCCCTTCTATCTCGGCATCTAGTCGGCATCAATTCTCTTCGTCGTCTTCTTTATTGAAATCAGGGACTGGATTTGTCGGATGGTACTTGAGGAAACTCGACGCTCACCCGTCTATCACTAAAAGTATCTCTTCTTCTCTTATTTATGTGGCTGCTGACCTAACCTCTCAGGTAGGAAATGGATTTTATGTTTGTTTGCAATTCATTTCCGCCTTCTTTCGGAATTATTTCGAATTCATGGTACAATTCGTGAGTTACATACATGCCGTGAAAAAACTAGATCGAGTATCCGAGAATATTACGAGAAGATGCCTCTTCTCCCGTAGATAATAAATAGTATATCGTTATTATGAATGACAAGCCCATCTAAATAGTAGTGGAGAATGGAGATTATAAAGAGTGCTGCAATTGGTTCTTTAATGGCTCCTAGCCTGAAGTGGACTGGGAATAAAATGCATAGACTTATGTTCTGCACCATCTGAGGTATTATTTGTACGGTCGTCACTATCTTTGTGCTTGGAAATTGGAATCTTGAGTGGTTGCATTTTATTAATGTATATAGCATTTTGGAGTAGATTAAGTTGTACACAAGCCTCAAATTTTTATTTTGTGGTACTTTGACACAATTTAGGTCGACAAATAGCCATTTAAACACCTTCTGCCCAGATTTATGTTATATATACTGTAGTTTTTTCAGGGGTGGGCAGCTGCCATTCGTGGCCTCATGGGTGCAGCTGATTCATTTTTGCGATGATTTGTGTTGAAAATATAGGATATGATACATCTCATTTGTTGTTGCTTTGTGGTTTTGCTGCACGTGTAAATTATGTGCAAATAACAAATTCTTTTAAAAATGTTAGAATGTAAACTTTGCTGTCTGAAAGGATGGTATAAGAATGTCTTCTTTGGCGATTTTATTTTATTTTTTTTAAAAAAAGAATGTCTTCTTTGGACCGTTTCTGTATTTTCTTAATTTATTGTTCTTTCTATTTCAAGGGCATTGATATATTTGGTTCACTTGTTCAACTTTCATCAGTTTTCTATTACACCCGTCATTGAGATAACAACACCCTTTACTCTACCTTCTTGTTTTGGTTAATGTCGTCCCCTAATTGTTTGGTTTACTTTACATAAAACTTTGTCAGATGATTACATTGCCATCTCCTGGCTCTCTTGACTTGATAAGGACAACCCGGATGGCTGCTTATGGATTGTTGATATTGGGGCCATCCCAACATTTGTGGTTTAATTTTATGTCTAGGATCGCACCAAAGCGAGATTTTTTGTCAACTTTCAAGAAGATTTTTCTGGGGCAGGCTGTGTATGGACCTACTATTACCTCTGTTTTCTTCTCCTATAATGCATCTTTGCAAGGTAATCAGAAAGCGGGAGTTGTAGAACTTTAGATAATCTTTCAATGTCTTGCCGTAGTTGGTGGTCTTTTATGACCACCACCCTGGCTTCTTCAACTTTATTATTAGATGGCTTTATGGAGTGTTCTATTGGATTTTCAGGTCCCCTTTTGTGCACATTTATGTTGTGCTTTAGCCACTCTGGCTTTTATAGGCTCAGCACAAGTATTTGTTACATTTTCTTGCTATTGTTGGAGGCTTTTGATGACTGCCACCTGGCTTCATAAGTTCATAATTTTATTGATAATGAAGTTCTGTAATTTTATGGGGCCCCCCTTGGAGAATTAGGGAAATTTGGTTGGTTCTATTTGGTTCAATTTTCCTAGAAGTTAGTTTCCGTGGCAGTTTTCAGTTTTTCTTGGATCAACCAGTGTTTTTTGACATTAGATTGAACCAATAGGTCCAACGCCAAGCAGACATATTAGTTGAAGAAAATTTGAAAACTGGCACAACAACCGACAACTTCCTGGAAAATGGAACCGATCAAAACCAATCAAAATGAACTGACAGACTATTTTTTAGTCTGAATTTGGAATATTATGGAATCAAACTGATTGGCATGTGTTGCTTAGACGTCTCAAACTGAATAAGTTGGTCTCTTTTTTAGTTTTTTCAATTTCAGGTTTCACCCCTCATGGGAAACGTTTATAAAATGTAGATTAAGTAGGTTTCTTATTATCTGCTAATTCTGGGTCTTCTGTGCTGAAATCCAAAATCTCCCAGTTGCAGTCGGTATTTAGCCCTATTGGCTTTTACAGACTTAAGTATTTAATACCTTCTTGGCCGTCGACCACTATTCTCCCAAAATACGTTCAACGGTTGATTTATGACTTCTACCTTATAATCCATGTGGTTCTCATAATCCATGAACGATATTATTTAATATTTGTAACATTATATTCTATACTGCTCATATTACGTTGGCTGTGAAATATTATTCTGAATGCATCATTTCCAAATTCAGGTGAAAGTGGCAGTGAGATTGCCGCTAGATTAAAGCGTGATTTGCTTCCAACATTGTTAAATGGACTCTTGTTTTGGCCAGTCTGCGATTTTCTCACATACAAATTCGTCCCTGTTCATTTACAGGTACGTTCTTATCACATACAGACATAAAAAAAGGAATCCTTATATCATGTGCGAGATGCCACATTCTAATCTTTGTTTTGATCCCTCATCGAAGTTTTTCACTCATTTTGCAACCACACAGCCAGAACTCTAATTCAGTTTTGGGACATTGATTTTGCAGCCATTGACGAACAGTTCGTTTGCATATATATGGACCATCTATCTGACATACATGGCAAGTTTAAAAGGAGTTGACATGAATTGAAGCAGGTAGTAGTAGATTTGAAGAGGCTGCCTTTTGTTTGGCAACAACCCTTGTGAAGCAGTAGGCTTCTATAGCGCTTGGTAAGTAAAAGCACATCCAATTCTTCTATATTCAGCTGGATTTTCTTTAAATTAGTTTAAACATTGATTATTACTGCAAATACGTAAAATCTTGGTTGGATTAAGAGACATTTCGAATATGAATCCAATGTTTCGTTTATAAATATGTCTAATCCAAATGATTATCAAATGATTCAATCTGATTCTGTAGCTGTAAATGTGACTGCTTTTTTGCACCAGCAATTACTCCGATTGCCATTAATCTACATGTTACTTTAATTGTGACTACTTCTTTTATGTTACTTGTGAATGGCTCTTATAATTGACATACAGCACTAAATTTTTGGGTTGCCGCTGCCACACAAAAGAGAGGCCCTTCAATTCAAGGGCTTCTCCTAACTCGCGTGACGGCCTGCTGTGCATTTGCTGTTTGTTTGATTATGTAATTTTAATGGCGATGTGTCAGACTCATACAGAACCAGCAATGAATTTATATGTTTTTTGGTACGTGAAATTTATACCTCAGACATGTTGAGCATGGTCTCTCTCTTCCTTCTATAACTTTAAAGAAGTCTCAGTTTGCACTTAAAACTTTATTTTATAATTCCTTTTAATTTTTACAGATAGCTTCAAATAAATTTTGATTGAATGAGTGTGACATGATAGACCTGTGAACCTTCTAACAATTTTCACTAAAGTAGCAAAACATAATTATTTATTTATTTATTTAAATTATTTTTTATATTCATATGAAGCTATTCTTATTTAAAATTTTAAATAAGAGGATACATTTATATAATGAAATCCTCTTAAATGTAGTATAAACAAAACAATATAGAATTTGATGGATCATTGTATATATATATATATTAGTTCAACAACATTTGGAGGTGGGAGATTCAAACCATTGACCTCATGGTCAAGGTTACATGTCAATTACCGTTGAGCTATGTTCACTTTGGCAAGTTATATATATATATATATATATATATATATATATATATATAAATGAAGTTATATTTAGGTTCATGATATACAAGTGTTTAAGTTTTGTATATAGAAGACATTTTAATCAATGATGTTATGTTTAGGTTGATGATATGAGAGTTTAAGTTTTGTATAAAAAGAACTCTACTATGACTCAATCAAAGCAAACATAGTTCAGCGGTAATTGACATGTATTCTCGACCAAGAGGTTAGAGGTTAGAGGTTAGAGGTTCGAATTCCCTCACCCCAAATGTTGTTATAATGAAGAAAAAAAACCTCTACTATGACTCATAAATATAAATGTCTTGATAGCACAATTTAGGACTAAGGATTTGATATTTGATCAAATTATAGGTAGATTAACGATACAAGTTGGTTATTTTAGTTGGATTCAAACATCTAATCTTTTGCTCTTCAAAAAAAAAAAAAACATCTAATCTTTTGGTCAAGGGTACATGATAGTTAGATAGTGATAAAGTTATTAACCACACGAGCTCTTAGTTTATTTATTATAATTATTTTTTTACAATAGAAAGAAAGAAATATTGGCCTTTTTTTTTTTTTTGAAAATATTGGCCATTATTTTTTAGTAAATAATATTGGTGTAAATAAATCCCTGAATTTAAGCTTAATTGTGAGTAGACTATAATTTTGGGCTATAAATTTAGGGAAATTTATTGGATGCCATTTTCACAACGTCTCTCGGTGGATGGATCGGGATCCACGTCATTCCACACTTCCAACGTTCACTAAACTCAGTCTCTCCTCTTTAACGTCTTTTTTCATCACTCGTTTCCACGCGTACAAAACACCATCCATACTCGCTCTATTTCAAAACCCCTGCTCTGGGGTGGGGCCCACCCATTCATACACGTTGCATCCAAATCGCGCGAGTACCATTTCTATTTGTACACTCGCGAGTAGTCATTAAACCTTCCCCGTCCCTTTTCAAATTTTTATATTTTTTTAATAATATAAAACAACAGTGACGTCGATGACCGTTGTGAAATCTCCCAATTCTTCTTTCTTTCTTTCTCAACCCCTCTCCTCCTTTTCTCTGTATTTCTCCGGCGAAACTCCTAACGGTCATCTTTTACAAAACTCTATCCGCCGTTCGAGATCCAACATTTCGCTCTCTCCGTTCAGATTCGTCTGGAATTCGTTGACATTGCTTTTCGTTCGTTCGGCGAAGTGGATGGTTTTTGGTTTGGATTCATGTCGGGGCGATCTGCGGTGAGAAATTAGGGTTTCATTACGGGGGTTGGTTGTTTTTAACGGAAATTATGGTTGCTGCTGTATCGACGACGTTGAATCCCAAAACCGTGGCTCAGACTCAGAGAGTGCCTCACTCTCAAAACGCTACGAGGCCGCCTCTTTTACCCTCTGATCCCGACAATGGTGCCGCCGCTCGACGGCCCAAATCCCGGGAAGTCACTTCTCGGTACTTGTCCTCTTCCACTTCCTCTTCTTCTTCTGCATCGGTTCTGAGACGATGTCCCTCCCCTTCCGTTTCCGGAACGTCTACTTCGGCGACTGTTCTGACTCCGATGCCGTCTTCGTTCAGGCGGTCCGAATCCTTGGAGAGGACGCAGAGAGGGACTCCACATCCTAATTCGTTGGATTTCAGATTTGGACATGGTAATGGAAGGGGTGAGATGTCGGCGGCTCAGAAGCTGTTGTTCAATTCGACAAGGAGCCTATCGGTTTCTTTCCAAGGCGAATCGTTCCCTTTGCAGGTTAGTAAGCCAAAGCCCGCGCCGACTCCTGGACTTCGAAAGGGTACGCCGGAGCAGAGAAAAACAACCACACCAACAAGAGTTACGGGTGGCAGCGGCGGCGACCAGACTGAGAATATGAAGCCAGTAGATCAGCAACGGTGGCACGGTGGTCACCGGCAGGCGAATTGTATGAGCAGGAGTTTGGATTGTATGGATGAACGGAAGAAGGTCGCTGGTGGGTCTGGGAATGTAGTGAGAGCGCTGCAGAATTCCTTTGTCGAAGACAGGTCTTCATTTGATGGAAGACCTAGTTCTGATTCTGCAAATATAGAATTGGAGAAGGCGGTAGAGCCTCTTGCTGAAGGAACTTCAGCTGATTGTTTAGACGTTTTGTCCGCTTCTGATTCTGAGAGTGTGTCTTCTAGTAGTAATTCGGGAACGCAGGAGGGCGGTGCCGGAAAAGGACAGCGTGGCCCCCGAGTCGTTGTGGTACCGGCGAGAGTTTGGCAAGAGACCAA
Organism: Luffa acutangula; assembly: GCA_036850905.1. Lineage (NCBI taxonomy): Eukaryota > Viridiplantae > Streptophyta > Magnoliopsida > Cucurbitales > Cucurbitaceae > Luffa > Luffa acutangula. The sequence continues at coordinate 2,220,519 of CM072092.1, read as the reverse complement.
CAACCGGTTGCGACGGCAGCCAGAGCCGGGTTCCCCATTATCTAAAAACGTTGGAGCAAAAACTTCGGTTCCTTCGAAGGTAAATATTCCCAAAAGGCATTCAATTGATAGCCCTGCATCATCTCCTCGCCAGGTTATGGAGCAGTCATCTCCTGTTCGAGTTCCGATTGGTCCTGCGTCCCCAAGTAAGCTTTTGGCCTCATCTATATCATCACCTTCAAAAGGAAGCCCATCTCGTGTGAGATGCTCAGTGACAAATGGCTTCGGTAATAACTGGAGCAGCACACCATCTACTTTGAGTTTTGCTAACGATGTTCGAAAGGGGAAAATGGGGGATACCCGTATGGCTGATGCACATTCATTGAAGATGTTGTATAATAGGCTTTTACAGTGGCGTTTTGTGAATGCTAGAGCAGATGTCACCTCTTCTGTACAGAGTCTGAATGCAGAGGTATGATTCCTGGAAATGGACTTTTCTCTGCTTTCTATTTTGAAAAAAGTTGTTCATCCTGAGTCCTAATTTCAACCAACTATTTATCTGATTTGTATTATAATCTGTGGAGCCTAATTATATTGCCTCGACTAAACAATACGATGAATCATCTTGTTTGGATCATCATCAACTATAGGCGCTTTTGAACCTCCAATTTACATTTGGCAAAGAGAGAAGATGATCTGGTTCTGAACTCAAATAAGCATTTTGCAACGAAATTAACTAGTTGTGATAACTTAGGCTTGTTAGTTTTCGTTAACTAGTTCACCAAATTTTCCTAGTTTCCACCATGGCATTGGCAGTGTCCTTCAGTCTATCCTTCTTTCTCATTCTTCTCCTTTTATGTTCTTTCTGTCTTTTAACTTTGTAATGATGGTATTGGAATTATGAGTACAGACCATGTTACTTATATTGTTTAATTCTTCCTTATGTCAGAAAAACCTCTACAGTGCGTGGAATGGTATTTCAAAGTTGCGTGAATCTGTTATAGCCAAAAGGCACGAGTTGCAATTACTGCAGCACAAACTGAAGCTGGCTTCTGTCCTCAAATCTCAAGTAAGATATCTGGATGCATTTTTCTCTCCTGTTGTTAATCCTATTATCCTGAAAATTGTCTAGAGATGAGTTCTCCTGAACTCCTAGTTCGTAACTAGGAAATTATTTAAGTTCATATGCTCTACACAGATAAAATGCTGCATGAATCTTCATTAGATTGTTTATTGACAAATGATCTCTGCTTAGACTTTGGTAATTGTTGGGTTTTACGAATGTAGATGACATATTTGGACGAGTTGGATCTTCTGGATCAAGACTTCTCCAGCTCTCTGTCAGGTATCACAGAAGCTTTGGAAGCTAGAACCCTCCGCTTGCCAGTTGATGATGGAGCTAAGGTGAGTGCCTGCGTATGGATGTGTATCATCAAAAAAAAAAAAAAAAAAAATCATTCTTTGCTTATTTACTATTTATCTTCTGGTCACAGGCGGAAGTCCAAGATGTGAAGGATGCAATTTGTTCAGCAGTTGATGTGATGCAAGCAATGGCACCATCCTTAAGCTTATGGCTATCAAAGGTTGCAATCCCACGCTCAGCTGTTTGTCGTTTCTATATTCATCTTTGTTACTTCTGTACTTCTAGTAGTTGGGTTTTCTTTTTGCTATCGTCCTCTATAATTAGTTATAAGGTACAAATATTACAATTTTGCTCATTTATTCATCATCAACGGCAAGCAGAGGACTGGTGTCTTTAAGTTTTCTTCTGTTTTAACAACACCTGTGAATAATGCCTTAAAATGAATACACAGTTTAAACATATGATTGAAAGGCATCTCTTGATAATGATGATAGGTTGGAGAGGTGAACTCTGCGGTATCAAAACTAGCAGACGTTAATGCACATGAGCGTGCAATGCTTGATCAGTGCAACGATCTATTGTCTACAGTAGCATCCATGCAGGTATCATTTTGTCTCCTCTCTTTTTTTCATCCCTCTCTCCTGTGTTTTTCTGTCTCACACATGAAAGAACAATACTTTTCCAGGTAACAGAATTCAGCCTGAGAACACACATCTTGCAACTAGAACGCATACCAGCTTAACAGGACAGGACAGGGGACAGGTATCTGCTGACTGTGTGTGCATTATTAGACCTAAGATCTTTCCAGAGAATTGAGACCCATTCTTTTTACTTGAATTCATGAAACAAGAAGCAATAAAAGATCCATTGATGATGACAGTAGTGCCTCGGTCATTGAAGTTGTGAGTGTTTCATATATGGTAGGAAATTGTGGTGCTCAACAGTGGATCAGATTTTATAACATTCATGTACCTTCTTTCTTCTTCTAGAGGGGCCAGGGCAACATTTCTTGTAAATCTCTAATGATGTAGTTCTCATTCATTGCTTTTTTTCCCTGCCTTTTGTGGCCTCCAACTCCTGGTTTTGTGAAAAGGGTTTTTGGCTGATGATACATTGGTTGATGTGTGGATCTAGTCGCGGGTTGGGTCTGCCCATCTAGGAGATCAATTCACAGGTGATATGCAAGGAAAACATCTTGCACTCTGGTGGTTTTGCCCATCATTCTCCGATGCTTAAGTCAGTATCGAGTACCCTAGGAAAAGAGTTTGACATTTCACTTTTTGTTGTGAGGTTGTCCCCAATACTCTCTGATGCTGAAGTCAGTATTGAGTACAAGTTAGGTTGCCTACCTTTTATTAGGAGTGAATTTCCATATTTGAGTACATGTTAGGTTGCGCGTACCTTTTATGGGGATGAACTCTGTGTATTTATAGCCTTTGTGTCTCCCTGGCACCTTTATTAGAGTTGCACATGGAGTCGCGCGTCATGTGCAAATTGGGCCCATGGGCTTACATCTTGAGGGTTCGACCCACAACTTCATTCATACAATTTTGCTTGGAAATTTATACAAACCCCACTCTAATATAAAGTAGATCTTTTTTTTATAAAAGTAGTTATAAGGGTTGAAGATTGCAATTGAACTATTCCTTTTCAAAGTTTGGTAATTTATCAACTTAAAAAAATGTCCAATTGAGTCTGTTGTTAATTTTCCCTTCCATTGAATCAGTCCACCCACTTGCAAAGTTGGCCTATCATGATGGGGAATTCTCTTTCAACTTGCATAATTCAAACAACTGCTAGTGCATAGAACTTTCCCAATTCAAATGAAAAACATGGGGAATTAATTAAAAAGAATTAATTGAATTTATCATCACTGATACAAAGTACCAAACTGAACCATGTCTACGCCCAACCGGCGACTACTTCTTAGTTCTTTCTACAATCCAAGAATCAGCTAAATTAATTTCATCAAAATTTTCAATTCAACTAATTTTGAATTTTGATTCTAATCCCTTCTTCCCCAATTCGGGAAGACTCGTCCTAATTCAGCGAGATCTCCGTTTTCGGCAGCCAAAGGAACCGTGGCTTCTTCGTCGGCAGAGGACTCTCCACCTCCTGGTCGCCGTAGAAGAAGAGCTTCGGCGACAGAGCTGGCGACGCGGGGATGTTCAGGTCGAAGTTCCGGTGGCTATGGCTGACGGTGTGGGTCGAACCGACTCCCTCCGACAATGTCAACGTCATCCCACTATAGCTCTGGTGATTCGAAGCGGCGCCGGCACCGCCATCGTAGTGTCGGCGCTTGTGACCACCCAAGGCCTGGCCGGTGGGGAACGACTTGTGACAAACATTACAGACATGAGCCCTTCCACCGGAGTTAGACGTGGTAGTGCTCGACGTGGCGCCGGAGACCGACGTGGACTGGTCGTCTCCGGCGGCGGGTTTCCGGTGGCTAGTCTTGTGGCCACCCAAAGCCTGATAAGAGGAAAAGACCTTGTCGCAAAGGGGGCACTTGTAGGCGGGCTTGGGTGGCTCCGGCAAGGAAGAAGGACCGCCGCGGGCGAGCATGATGAGACAGAGAGCAAGATACTCTTCTTCAGAGGGAGCAGCGTCGAGGGAAGGGCGAGGGGAACGCTTGCGCTTGGCCCAGGGCTTGAGGGGCTGGACGTCATCGAAATGGAAGAGAGGAGGGGCGGCGGCCATGGTTGGGGAATTGAGAGCTTGGAGTGCCATGGATGAAGGATCCAGAAAAGGGGTTGAGAATTGGAAAGTTTCAGTCTTTCAGAGAATTGAGAATTGGGAATTGTGAATGAAAGGATAGAGAAAGGGAAGTGGGGATTTTATAGAGAGAGAAAGAGAGAAAAAGGAAGGAAGTTGCGTGAGGAGTGATGGGAAGATGGACGGCAAGAGGACAGAGAGAGTGAGACCACGTTTTGGTTTAGGGGATTGTTGGCGGCGGCTGACGACCGGCCCACCACTCCTATTCGGTCAAACTATTAGGACGTGGCTGCGCTGACTTTTTTCAACCGCCTTACTTAACATAATACTCAACTAAATCACTAAATTATATATAAAAATAACTCAATTTTGGAGTAGATTTTAATTAGGTTAATAATAACTTTGGGTTGTTGAACTTTTGTGGAACTAATAATTTAATCATTGAACTTTCATTTGTAATGATTCAGTCTCTGTATTTTCAATTTTGTATGTTGAGGATCTCACATCTAAAAGATAAGTGGAGACCTCACAATTAATAAGATATGTGGGTTACTTTTCACATTGTCCATTGGTTTTGAGATGGAACCCATATAATCTAATATTGTAACAATCTAATATCTAAATTTTAATTAAGTAATAATTTAGTTTTTATACTTCTTAAATTTGTAACAATGTAACAATTTAATCCTGGTTGCAAAAAAATTCATCAAAATTTTTGTTGTTTAATGATTAGACTTTGTAGCTTTATAAACATTTTGTTATAAAATTGTTATAGTTTAGAAAATAAACTCTTACAAAATTGAAAGTACAAGGACTAAATTATTACAAATCAAAATTCAGAGACTAAATTGTTGATTTTATGAAAGTTTAGAGACCAAAAGTGATTTTTACCTTTTGAACATGTTAGGTCAGTTTTCAAAGTATGTTTAAAGAAAATTTTCGATACTCAGTTAAAATGAAATTTTCTAAAGTTTAAAAAACAAAATTGTGAATATTTTATATAATTTAACCTAATTAAAAATGGCTCCTCCATTTTTATAAATTTTACATTTTCAACTTACATTACAATATTTGATCCTTGAAAATTGGAAGGTTGTATTGTATTGTATCAAATAAATTCATGTACTCAAAACTTTTCTCTAAGCCAAGTAGTTTATGAATTAACTTTTCTATTTCCCACATGATTCATTCCCGATTTTAAGGGGGAAAAGGGTGGGATATTTCGGCCCGTTTGGTAACATTCTCGTTTCTTGTTTCTTATTTCCAATTTTATTAAGAAATCTAAGCATTTAATAACTATGTATGTTTCTTATTTCTCATTTTTTAGAAACACTCCCAAAATTTGTATAGAACTTTTGGAAACAACTAAAACTAGTTTCTCCTTTTTTGTTCTTGTTTCCAATTTATTCCAAACATAAATAAGAATATAAGTTTATTATTATTGAATGTATAGGTGTTAGGGTCATGAAATTCTATTTTTCTTTATTAAAAATGAAGAAACGGAAACAAGAAACGAGAACGTTATCAAACGGACCCTTCATTGCTAACCGACCCTTGGGTAAATTAAATAAATAAATTTATATTGTCATCAAATTGAATATTTTTGTACTAGTTTTTTTTTTTTTTTTTTTTTTGCTTTTCCTTTAAAAAAAAAAAAAAAAAAAGATTAAAGTTCAAACATAGTAATACATGTATATCTCGTTTGTTTTAGCTTCCACCTTTCCACCGTCTAATTTCCTATGTAATAATTTTCATAAAAAACTCGTTTATTTAAATCGAAAATTGAAAAGATTAAAATGGAATGAGCTCATTCAAGTAATACATGATGTTATAAACTTATAACAGTGACTTGAAAGTCAAAGTTTGACGTTGAATTTTCCTCGTGAATGACAAAACGACGCGGTCTTTTTAATATAAACTCCAAAGGCGGTGCCCCACTATACTACATTCCTTATTCTAAGTCGTCGTATCTAATTGCGTGTTTGGAAGTGATCTAAAAATGATTCAAATTATTTTTGTTAGTAGTAAACCACTCGAAATTTCCTAGTAGTAGGATATTACATATTCCTTTCATTTAGTTTTTTATATGTCATTTAATGATATAATATTTAATTTCATCAGTCTCATACCATTCTTAAATGATTCTTCATGGCAAACCAGGTTTATATTTAATACCTACTACCCTCACTTGTAATCTCAAACTTAATTTGATTTGTCACTACACGAATAACTTCTAATTATTTACATAAATATAAGAAAGCATATATCGGTAACCATTCATTTTTTATTAGTAGGTTAAATTGCAAGTCTAGTTCATGAACTTTCATGTTTCTGTTTAATAGGTATTTGAATTTTACTGAACTTTAACTTTTGTGTGTTGATAGGTTTGTGAATTTTTAAAAAGATGTTGAATAAGTCAATGACTTATAAGACACAAAATTAAAAGCTCAAACTTATTTGATACAAAATTGAAAGTTTATGAATTTATTAAACACAAAATTGAAAGTTCAAGAATTCAATGGACACTTAAAAGTTTAGGTACCTATTCGACATAAATATGAAAATTGAGGAACTAAGGCCCCGTTTGATAACCATTTGGTTTTTGGTTTTTGAAAAGTAGGATTGTTTTCTCTTAATTTCCTTGTCGTGGTTTTCAGTTTTGTTAAGTAGACATTTGAGTTCTTAACCAAATTCCAAAAACAAAAACAAGTTCTTGAAAACTATTTTTTTTCTTTCAAATTTTGACTTAATTTTTGAAAATACGGGAAAATTGTAGATAACAAAACAAAGAAAGTTGTGGGTGAAAGTAGTGCTTATAAGTTTAATTTTCGCCAAAGCGAGCTTAGCTCAGCGGTAATTGACATGTACCCTCGACCAAGAGGTCAGATGTTTGAATCCCCCCACCCCAAATGTTGATGTACTCAAACAAAAAACGAAATGGTTATGAAAAGAGGCCTTGAACTTATGGTTTAACCTTACTAATATTAATAATGAGATGAGTAAGGGATTGATGAGGACTCGTTTGGGGTGGCCAGGAAGTGGACTCTGGAGGGGAGCGAGTTGAAGGGATTGGGCCACCTTGACTAAATATAAATAAGGTATCTCAAGCCCGAAAAAGGGTTCACAACTTTGACTACCAAAAATACACTACACCACACCGTTTGATTGGACTTGCAGGTCCTGTCTTCAACAAATTCACTGCTGGTGTGCATGTGAGTTGCTTGGCATCAACATTTACAATTGTTCATCTCCTTTTGTTAAAAGGGCACCTTTTTCATTTTACCTATTGTTTTTAATATCTAGTCAGCAAAAGCTATATATGTAAATATTCTAAAGAGCAATGTAGTTTTTTTTTTTTTTTGACAATAGTCTTCTAGAAGGTATAGATGTATATTATACACTGCGTTAAACTCCATTGGATAATTGGACCTTAAGCCCAATGATGAGCCTCGAATACTCCTAAGACTTCTGTCTATTTAGGCCCACAATGAGCGTATGACAGGAGTTATGGGCCCAAATGGAGGCCCATCTAGAGTTAGGCTCTAGCTAGTTAATTAGTATAATATAAATAAAATATTATAAAATACATTAAAAAATCATTTAAATTTTAAAAAATCAGAATAAATAAATTAGTGAGCATTTGAGAACCATTCATTAATATGCAAGTGAATAAGTGATAATCATCGACTCGAGCATACCTTGATGGATAAAGCACTAATTACTATCTCAGAGGTTGATGGTTCAATCTCCTACCCCACAATTATTAAACAATTTATTGATAATTAAGTCAAGTTGTTGCATCAGTTTTCAACATAAACTTTCAAATCAAACCTGATTAATTGTCAACATCGACCATTGAATAAATCTTCAAAACTCACAAATTTCAACAAATATATATAGTTTTTGTCCATTTTCTTTGAAACATCAACAATTTTGCCCTAGACATATATTTTATATTCAATAAATAGACATAAGAACCTTTTTGTTGACGATTTTTTAAATCAAACTTCATTAGAGGGTTAAAATTGCAACACCTATTCAAGCATAAGGCTACAATTGCAACACCTATTTTTCATGAAAAAAAGGATAACCCTTAAAATTTCTCCCATAGATTAAGATGAAATTTTCTTAAGTAAGCTCGAATCAGAAGTAATTATAATGCTTCTGTGTTTTCCATTTCCTACAATAATTTAAAAGATGTGGTTGAAAGAATGGAAACAAATTTGAGAAAGATGTGAAACCCAAAAGGAAATGTCATTTTTTAAAAGGGAAGGAAATGACAAATTAAAACTACACATAAAAACAGAATTATGCCCCAAAGATGCCAATGCCTTTGATTCTTAAGCATCAAATATTCTTCCCTCATTAACTTACAAATCCTTTAATTTTTATTTACTCGAAAAAGTCAACGGTTAATTTTAGTCGTTCTTTTTTTAATATGTGGGGAGGGAGATTTGAACTACAGACCTCGTGGTTATCAATTACGACATTATGCCAGTTGAGCTATGCTCTTGTTGGCCGGTTAATTTTAGTCTTGTCAACAAAAGTATGGCTCAATTTATCGAGATCAGAAGTTCGAATTCCATTTTCAAATGTTGTTGAACTTAAAATGACAAAATAAACACATGTCGTCGGATATTTATTATTCAAACCAACCAAACCCATTCAATTAAATTGGTCTCATAATTTATTTTTATTTTTATTTACACTCAATTTAAGAAAAGATCCATTGCAATTTGTGGAGTTATAATGGAGAGTTGGTCTTTGGTCGTTGGTGCCAAATTAAAGGTAGTTTGCAGAAACATTGAATGCACCCATTTAGGTTCTGTTCATGCACCAAAGCTAAGAATTTGAGATTTAATTCCATAGATTTTGTTCATTGTCCATTTAAATATACTTATAAGTGGAAAATCATTCATTATCTAATTTTAGATATAAAACATAAATGATTTGAGATGAAATGATGAAATCAGAACCGTCCAAACTGAGATCAAATTGATGCACCACTTTTCAACATTTTAGTCAAAGCAAAGTCAAATTGTAGAGAATTAGTCAAATTGACTGTCATTTTTTCAGTAGAAAATAACATATAGTTTGGAAGTGTTGGAATGAAAATGGATAAAAGCCTTGGTCTTTAGTTCCTTATGAGTTGATGGTTTGGAATTGAATTCCATCACTTATATTGGTAAATGGTAAGGCATATACATAGGTTTCAAAAAAAAAAAAAAAGGGTAAGGCATATACATCCCATCAAACTATTATTTTCAATTTTTGTTTTGTTTTTTGTTTTGTTTATCAAAATTTATAGTTATAGTCCCTATATTTTAATTTTGGTTTAGATTTGATTTTTATGATAAAATTAAAACAATGAAAGATGGACTGAACTAACAACCAATTCAGAGTTTGATCATTTGATCGAACTTATCCTTATGATCTATTCTTCAATATCTTCTATTTTATTCACACTCCATCTTTAAAATCAGATCATCTGTCAACATGAATATAGATCAACGGTAATTGATATGTATTTGTTTTCTTGATGCCAAAGATTTAAATCTCCATACAATTTTTATATATTTAAAAAAAACCACATTGTCTCTTTTCTCTCACTATAAACCACATTACACCTATTGTCTCTCTTCTCTCTCATACATGCAAGATCCAACCATTCTCATTTCTTCTTTCTCTAACATGCAAGATCTCACCCATTTTTCCATTTCAAATTTTTAGATTTTATTTAGTTAATTGAGTAGCCACGTGACATCCATTCAATATGGAAGGTAGGAAAAATTTCCATACTTTAGTAGGACTAGAAATTTTTATGAAACACTAGAAGGGAAATTTTCTATAAAAAAAATTATTGGTACTAAGAAAGTATCATACTCTCTTTGTTCGACTATAATTTTGTCTTTATAAATATTTATTTAATGCTGGTAGGCATAATTTTTAAAAAGAATTGAAAGGGGTATGGTAAGTTGGTAACTTTCATAAGTACGGAAAAGTTTTCCATAGTTGGGTAAATATACACCTCAAACTTGATTTTTAGTCTTAATTTTTTAAAAATTTTACTCTTAATATATTTTTAAAAATCTCAATTTAGTCATTCAACACAAAAAGTTGTTAAGAAATGACCTCTTTGTTATAAAAATTTGTTAATAAAAAGGTTTTTGTTTTGTTTTGTTTTTGTTTTTATTTTTTTTACGTGGGTGGAGATTCGAACCTATAACATTTTGATGGAGATTGAGAATACATACTCTGTACTAGTTGAGTTATGTGTTAATAGAAAGTTGATGTATTATTAAATTATTGTTATATTCATATATTTGGACACATACACATATTATATCTAGACATGCCACCTGGAAAAAATAAATTTTTGTTGATAGGCCAATCGAAATTTTCTAATGTGTAGGTTTATTTTCATTTGTCAAGTAGCATTTGAATAACATATCTATGATGTTAACAAAATGTCAAAGTGAACATGTAATTAACAAGTATCATTGATCAAGGAGTCAAAAGTTCTTTGAATCCCAAATATTGTTTTTTTTTTTAAAGAATCCCAAATATTACTAAATTTTTAAAAAATGTGAACAAAACAATAATTTGATGATACATCATTTTTTAGAAAAAAGCCAATAAGTGACTAAGAGATAGAGATCACATGTTCATATTTGGTACCGAATGCGTTGTTAAAAAATAAAAATAAAAATAAATCCTCAACTTTTATAGGTTAGTCCAAAATTATTTTATACTTTCTCATCCGCCACGTGGCATACTCGACTGAGCCCCAAAATTTACTTGACCGAATTGCCCTCCCCAATTCACAATTAATCATTAATTTTTCTGTAAAGAAAAAGGAAAAAAAAAAGAAAAAAGAAAAAAAAGAAACCCGACGCTAAAGGAATAAGATCAACTTCACCAACCGCATCTCAGTTTTTTTCTCCTTATTGCGTTTTGGTTTCTAATTCTGATCAGAGCCGGCCATGAGAGCAGCCTCCAATCTCAGTTCTTCACTTCCTATTTCGCCGTCGCACTACACGACCACCGCCGTCTTCACTCCTCGTCGGCAGATCGCTATCGCTTCTCCGTCAACGGCCGCCGCCGGCTCTTTCTCGTCGTGTCGTACACATTTAACTCGCCATCGATCTGCGATCTTGCCTCTGCGATGCAATGGTAATTCGAATTCTCGATCGCCAATATTCGTAGACGCAGGTCAAAATTGAACTCCTCTGCGGAAAGTTCGGTAATGGGGCTTTTTTACGGTGGGGCATTTTGGTCATATGGGTTCTCTCGTTGTGAAACGCTCGCTGCCCCAACTTTTTTTGTGTAATAAATAATAAATTAAACCTATGCTTTCCGTATTGGCCGCTGCCTTTCTCTCTTTCTCTCTGGTTTTACCTCGGTTAGAAACTGTGTTGATCGAGTGTCCGGCGGCTGTTTGGCAGTGAGGGAGACGGTGCCGGATCAAGAAATGGCGTCCATCGATCAACAAGACCCACGCATAGCCAAAATCTCGAAGGCCATTCGAGTTATCCCTGATTTTCCCAAACCAGGTACTCATCTCGTTGTTGTTGAGCCTCGAATGGCTGTTTCTAGGCTGAGAGATCCATTTTTGCTATCTTTATGCTCATTGGGGCTTCGTGGGTGATGGGTATTTTTTGGTAAAAAATAAAATTCTCTGAGCTGAACGCCCTTTTCCCTCTTTTGGTAGGGATTTTGTTTCAGGACATTACGACGTTGCTTCTTGACACAAAGGCCTTCAGGGACACTATCGATTTGTTCGTGGAGAGGTACAGAGGGAAAGATATCTCTGTCGTTGCCGGTAAATTCTGGCTTCAAAAGGTTCTTTTGCATCAGGAGGGGAAGTACTTTTGTGGTTTGAACTTTAACCAATTGATCTTTTTTGTTGTGCAGGGATTGAGGCGAGGGGTTTCATTTTTGGCCCTCCCATAGCTCTGGCTATTGGTGCAAAATTTGTTCCGATGAGAAAACCCAAGAAGTTGCCTGGTACAATTTTGTGCTTCACTCACCTTTATTTGTGCCCTTATGAATCTATTTATAGTCTCAGCTACCCAGAAAGTTTTTAGTTTTTAAACTAGATTCAAGCATAATGTTTCTGGATTTCCACCTGACAAAAACTCTTCGTGCATATGCTATTAAGTTTGTTGTTTGCCATCTATAACCCGAAGGTAAAGAAGAGAGCAATCTGCATGCCTTCGATGGCGAATCTCATTTCCAATTGCAAGAAACTTTGAGTTATTAATCGATGTCCCAAGATATTTTGCTGTCTTGATCAGTTAATACACTGGATATTTGTGAACTCTGGGTTATTGTGTTGGATTACCATGATTAATTCATCTTTGAATACACATGTAAATCATGATTCTGTATCTGAAATGCACGCATATGATGATTTTTACAGGTGAAGTCATTTCAGAAGAGTACTCTTTAGAGTATGGAACAGACAAAATTGAGATGCATGTAGGAGCTGTTGAAGCTGGAGAACGCGCTCTTGTGATTGATGATCTCATTGCCACTGGGGGAACCTTGTGTGCGGCAATAAGACTACTTGGTAGGATACTTTTAAAGCCAGTGTTACGTCTTTCAAGTGGTTATATTACTTTGTATTCAAAATGCACATGCAAGCTTAATAAATTAATGAAGCATCTTGTTTTTACTCTTGGCTCTGATTTTCAAAACTTGCTCAGTTCTAGGTCTCAGGTTATTCATTGAATCTGGTTAATTGTTCTTGTTATTGTGCTTCAGTTTCTTAATGAAATTTGCTCAGTTCCATAACTTAAGTTGCTGAGAATCTGCTGAGAAATGACAATTCTTTGTTGACTCAGCCCTTTGTGGCTGCTCTGTTGATGGAATCCTTCTCTTTCTAACTTTTCTTTATGAGCTTTAAGTTATCTTGTTCATAATCTCCTGTTGGTTATACTAATTGGTTGTTAACCACTTATGCCAGAGCGAGTTGGTGTTGATGTGGTTGAGTGTGCTTGTGTGATAGAGCTGCAGGGACTTCAGGTATGCATTTGTTGAAATCCAAGAACAGATGAGGGCCTTGTTCTAGACTACTAGTTACAGATCTTCCCATGACTTTTGTCTAGATTTATGTTTATGATGTGATGATTATTCTCATTTCTTTAGTCTTGAAAGGAACTTCAGCCATTTTCTCTTCTGGTGTTTTATCAGGGCCGTGAAAGATTGGGAGACAAACCTCTGTTCGTTCTAGTTAACGCGGCAGCTTGATCGTAGAGCCTTCATCTGTAATCTGGCATGTTTGGTAATGACGATATTAAGATCGTATCACTGCTTTAATTTGAAGTTTCAAAGTAATGAGTAATTTTGAAGGGGAGAGTCTGGCTAGAAATAAAAGGGATGGTATTAATTTGAGAATCGAAGTAGATTAAGAAAACAAGTCTGTAGAGACAGTATAAGCTTTTGATTATTCTGATGGTAATGTATTTGTTCTTTGTTAATTGTTCTGCTATCTCTTTTCTGCCTAGCTGTTCCTGTTGGCGAGGGGAATGAGAAAGAGAAGTGGTTGATTTTAATTTTGAATTTCTGCAGAAACTTCTTTATTTTGCAGTTACTTAGGTTTTATCAAATAAAAATTTATTCTCAACCCTTCATCCCAATGCATGATTAGTTTTTTCTTTTTTTTATTTGCCTTATTTGAATGAGTCTATTATATGTGTATCTCCTACTTTGTTCAATTAAATTATGCAAAATGCTCCTAATGGATGTAGTTAATTTCTATTTTATCTTAGGCAGATTTTTCCCCAATGTTATCTATGAAATTTAGAAGCTTCCAATTTGTGATGGACTTGGACACTTTAGAGGGAATTGCTTATAGAAGGTTTTCTTAAACAAATTGAAAAATTGGATGTAAGATTAAAAATTAGAACCTATGTAATTTATATAACTTAGCCATCTTTATATTAATTGGAATTGTCTTGATTCTGTATATATTTCTATTAGTAAGCGTTGATTGATAAATTTGTAGATCTATACCTTATAATAGTGATTTTAAAATTGAAAAACATGTAGGGGTGAGAGATTGAATCTCTGACCTCTTGGTCAGGAATCAGGATGTGCTTGCTCTGATCTTTTGTTTATTTGTTTGTTTTTTTAATTAAATTTTTATTTATTGCAAGAATAAGTAGAGCGAAATTTGGATTCAGACATAATATTTGTTATATTTGTATTTTAAATAAATAACATCCTATTGGAGAAAATACTTATTCCTCTTACAATTTATATATTTTAAATATAAATTTATTATAAAAAAATCATTTATAACAATGTGTATTTGAAATGTTTGTGGATCAAACTCTAGTATCTTTGAATTAGATGATAGCACTAATTGGGACATAATTCAATTAGTTAAAAGTGTATATTCTCAATGTTTGAATTAGAAAAACAAAGTAATTCTTACTTATATACGATCTTTTACGACAAATTTTCAAATCTCCCCACGATAACAAAATGAACTATATTATATATTAAAAAGCCAAGTGGCCTCTGTTTATTTCTTTATTTATTTTGGTAAAAGAAAAATTAAGAGACTAGAAATAGTTTGTTTTGCAATAGTTTTGAATTTGGAATTTCCATGAGGTGGATAGAGAATATGGAGAATATTTGAGCATCCTGGATTGCTTGGGCATTCTAAGGTGCTCAGGTGGACAGAATATGTAAAGATTTGAGACCTATGAGTTTTCTTTTTAAGATTCTCATATACAACCATATTTTTGCTCCTATTATTATTATTATTATTATTATACTATGTTTTCTTTATTTCTCGTCTTTAATGTAATTACGATACGTTCTGCACAATTCTTACAAAATCAAACAGGACTATCTAATAATTTTTATACATCCTCATAATTTTTCTTTCTACAAAATAAATATAGGTAACCAATATTTAGGTTTATGGATTAGATTCGGCAAATAACTTACTTTTAAGAGAAAAAAAAAACTAACTTGTTGATTAGAAACAATAAATATCGTGGGCGTGCTTCATGCAGAACATTTGAGCCATTCTAACATTTAAAAAAAAAAAAAAAAAAAGAAGCATTAATTAACACAAAGGAATAATTTAGGTGTGTGTTAACAATCAATACATTTTTAAAATTAGAATTATCTTTATACAAGTTTCTTCCCTGCCCATATCATTTTTTTAAATAATCAGACGACTTGACATTAATATAAATAAATTATCCATTTTTTTTTAAATAACATACAACAATTAATGGATATAGTAGAATAGTCCATTCCCTAATAATTTAGAAACTGAAGATGATTAAAATGCCAATTAATGCACCCCGTGGCGTTAACTAATAACTATTTCTTTTTTTAATAAACAAATTACAATATTGCAACTTAAAAAAAAAGAAAAAAAGAAAAAGTATATGTGTTCAAAGTTCAAAGCATGCATGAAGAATGCTAATTATAGATTAATTGAGATTCTTTAATTTTATATACCGGTGATTATCTGTCACTCGAGGTTTAATAAATATAATTTTTTTATGTTCGATGGAAAAATTACAAGAATGAGTATTTTCTAAATCTTTAAAAAGATATATTAAGCTTTATATAATTTTTAATTTGATTTAATAAATACTAGATACAAGATTTTATTCTTTCATACACATCCTCAATAAGTAGTTAATTGAATTAAAAATTTCTGCAAATGACATCATCTTAACTATAGTTCCACTGAATAAATCATTGGTAACTTTTCATATGGGTTTGAATCTTCACCTAAGGTTTAAATTTAACATAATATTAATAAATAAATTAGAAAATTTATCTTTCTACTTAATATTTTTCATATGAATACTTCATTTATTATCATTATTACTTTCATGTTGTTGATATTTTTCAATTTTTAGTTCTAATAAATCATCATATCACTTATTAGTGATAATTTGATAGGATTAGATTAGTTCCATAAAAAATAAATATAAACGGGCGAAAAAAGGGTTTTTGAAATGTATTTGTCAGGCTGTCCATTCCATCGATTTTTTTTTTTGAACTTTTTATTTTCTAAACCGCTAACGAACAAAATTAGGGCAGATTAATTATTCCTAAATGGACGATTAAGAGAATGATGTGTGGTCTAAATTTTTGTTGTTGTTTTTTTTTTTCTTTTTTGAGAAGTAAAATTTTGTTGTTTAGTGGCCTTAATATACCATTAGGATATATTTGAACCTTTTTGAAGTTCTCTTTTTGTAATTTGGATAAACCTAACACGTGGTTGAGTATTTGAATGCTACGTGGCTCTTTAGAAATCAATATAATTGTTCTTTTCCCATATTATAATTGTTCTTTTTTAAAATAATAATAATAAGAAGAAGTGGTTGATTGAGAGTAGGATAAAAAAAATGGTTCCAAAAATATTTTTTGAAAAATTATGAAATGGTTGTTTAAAGAATGATTGAAGCCATTGATTTTTTTTTTTTTTAGCATCAGAACACATCGACCTTTCATAACACCAAGAGAATCGCTCAGAGAGCAAACATTACAAAAGGAGAATCAGATAAACACCACACCCTCCACACATGGATGTACAGTCTCAAACCACATTGTGCAACACTCTTCCCCACACGAAAACACGTGCCCCAATCTAAGAGGACAACCATATGATTTTATCTGCAATTTAGCTAGCTTCCAGCTCCTCGATCATTTCCACACCAAGCCAGCCATCAGAGTTTTCGAACTATCCAACTCAACAACGGACACTGATCTAAAAAATTTAGGCCTTCAAACAATATTACCATCAAATGAGCATCTTTGCACATAAAATCCAACAAAGAAAAAAAAAATTAAGGAGAAGATAAACATTAACAAAATTCTCTATATCCAAAACCCCCCAAAACCTGAGCTTCCCTGCACCTTGATCAAACCTACCACTCTATAGCATGACTGGCTGAGATTCACATGTTAACCTTTATCATGCTCAAGTCCAAGAGATAAGCCATTTACCAGTGAGAAGCTATTGCAAGCTAACAAAAATAAGAGACAGATCAAACTTTCCCAAGAGCCTCTATTAGCCCAGAACTAATTTATAAAGCCCTCCACCCATCTTTCCCCTCCACGGGAAAACTAAGGCCCCGCAAGAAACTAAAATAACCAGATTAGAATGCTAACCCATTACTTAGGAGCCTGAGCAAGGAGATTCCCTCCCTTGAATTATAGATTTGTCACGGACATCAATTTTTTAGTTTTTTCTTAAACCAAGATGACAACACACAACATTGATCTAAAAACCAAACACTTGTTAGTAGTTAATATTACTGTATTCTATATACTTAAAAAAATGTATCAATTTATAACAATTCTATCATTTGAGGATTTGATTATAACAATCCATATAATTCAAGAACAATTGTGCATTTTGTAATTAAGCGTCAATATAGCAATTTCTCCCTCTCTCCCTCTACAACATGTAGGGGTAGATTAGAGATTCAAATCACATACATCCTCGTTATTAATATAAATTTTATTTCAGTTAAGCTATGTTGATATTGACAACCATTTCTCTTTTTTCATTCTTCCCTAAAATGAGAAAGAAAAATCCAAATCAATAGAAAATAAAACATATCTTGAATATATATTTAGAAATAAACGATAAAAAAGAAAAAAGAAAAAAGGAACCAAGAGTTTTTCTATAAAAGAACGTATAAATTATGGTAATATTCTGCTTAAAAATGTAAAAACATGCAAAAAGAATTCGAAACTCAATTATATAATAAAATAATGCATTTCAGCACTTCTTTTAATGGGGAAAAAGTTATATTTTTTATTTTTTTAAAAAATTAATATATAAATATCTTGAATATTCACCTAAGAAATGACTCAATGAGACCAACCCTATAATATCGGAGAATTTTACATCAAGTAGGAGAAAGAAACTAAAGATTATAATTTTACCATATATCTAAGAGTTTAGAGGTCGTAATAGTTATAATGGGAGACGACCATATTGAATAAACCTCCTTTGCTAATTAATTTGTTTTGTTCTAAGTGGAGTAAATATATAATTTAATTTGTTATAAATAGGATTTCTCTTTAGTTCATGTGACTTTCATTTATGAGTTCTAGGTCATTCTAACCTTTTTCTCGGAATGTCCTTTCATCTATATTAAATATTTATTTGGTGAATAAATCTATTATAAAAATAGAACGGTCTTTAACAAGTTGATGAATGTACTCTTATCTAATATATGTGAAAGTTCTCCCATTTATTTTTTTCTATTACCTCTAATTAATTTATTAGAATTGCTGGCATAAAAAAAAAATTATTAGAATTGCTTTGACAAATACCACATTAATCTTAGTCGTGTTGAGACCTTCAAAATGATCTTTTAATAAGCTTGTGAGATCTCTTGACATTAAAATTTAAGATCCATAAATGATAGTTGCAAAGACGTGTATGTTACAAAAAAGTTTATATATTCTTATTATCCGTTTGGCCGATCTCTATAAATGTAAAGAATTAACAAAAGAATAGTTGCAAATTACACTTCTACAACTTAAATCAATCTATCAATCAAATCTTTATGTTGATTTTTTAGACTTATTTGTTAAATTATGCTATTAATTCTCAACCAAGTACAAATGGCATGCTAGCAAAGTGCTATGAAACATAATGGACAATTTAATAGAAAGATCTGTTTTTTTTTTTTTTTTTTTTTTTTTTTTTTTTTTTTTTTGAAAAAACATACAAGAGTGCTTAAAATGAGGGAAGCAATAAATGATACAGATGCTTAAAATCAATTTTAAAACATAGGGATATTATTTGTAGATTATATAAATAATGGGGGTATGATTTTCAATTTTCCTAAAAAAAGGTGTAATTTAAGTTATAATTTTTTTTAATAAAATTTTTAAAAATAACAATGTTGCATATGCATGGGTACTATTCTATTATAAAGTGGTTTGATTGGATCTTACTATGACTTGGTACTATAAAAAGATTAAACAAAGCCACGTTGGTTTTGAACAAAATAACATCAAATTAATAAAATCGACATTATCAAGGAAATATCTTATATAAAACAATGTTCATAAGAAATTTTGTTCCCATATCATTTTTTTCTTTCTTTTTTTTTTTTTTTTTTTTTGAATAAAATGTTCCCATATCATTTGATTCTAGGCAAGTTGTATGATATTGTGTTGGAGAAAGACTTGTACAATTTTGTTATTAAATCTTTAGTCAATAATAAAATGAGTATGCACTAAATTTATGAGTTTTTATATTACAAATGGATTTATAATATATGATCATTTTTTTTTAGAATATAGCATCACATAATTGTATGATGAAAATTTGAACACAAGCATTTTAAGTATTTGTATTTCTACAAATATTTACAAATTACATAAACATAGTTTCATGTAGCTCATTCCTTTCTACAATTTAAACACAAGTTTAAATCTTAAAATTTTAATATTGGTTTGTGAAGTCTGAGATGTGAAAATATAAATTTGTTTCATTTAACTTTCGGTTTATGATTTGTAAATGTAAGTATATGATATAGAAAAATAAGTTCTATCTATTTAAAGGATCGATAAACAAACTCATAACTTGGGAATAAACAAACTCAAATACTAAATCTAAGTTTAGATTCTCAACCTTGAATGTCAACTTGAACATAATTCAATAGATTAAGACATTATATCCTTGATTAAAAGTTCACATATTCAAATCTCCCACCTCCACAAAATCAATGTGAAACTAAAAAAAAAAATCTTAATTTTGAGTTATAGAATCTTAATCTCTAAATTAAGTACCATAGATTATAGATTGTACAACCAACCCTAAAATGACCCTCAAGAAAAGAGTTGAGCCGAGGAGGTACAATTGGATGAAAAGCTGACAATCTACATAGCTTAATAAGAGTCGAACCAAGGTGCCTTGGGGAGGGCTAAGCATAGGAGGGATGATTGGATAAAAATTGACAACCTACGAAACTCGATGATGACAAATAAGACACAGAAGTGGCGAAAAGTATAAATACCAGAAAAAACACACCCCATTAAAGACGTAAGCAATACTACTTTAACTAAGCTCATATCACATCGATCTTGAGTACTGATATAAACATTATAACGTGTTGGACATATGATCACATCGGTATGAGTATCTTTCGTGCAAGTCTGTTTAGCTACATGACCAATCATCGAAACTGAAGTGGACTTGCAACCAAATTCTCACATGAGCATAATATATACCATTTTTAAAACACCAAATATATTTTTCTCACAATAATCATCAATTTTACAGTAATTAAAAAAAAAAAAAATGGGCCAAAGGGAAAGAACACGTGGAACGGTTGAAGAAGGAGAATCCCAAGTGGCCAAAAAATTCCAACAGAAGGCGAGAGTGTTGGATAGCCAGTTTGCCATTCACACGTGGAAGAATCCCAAACGCCATGCCCACCTAAACACATTAAACAAAATAACAAAACACAAACTTTAGAATGTGTTTGGTAACCCTAACCCACAAAATTCCACAAAATGGAAAATCAAAACAAGAAATAAATTTCTTTTTTTTTTCTTTTTTTCTTTTTTGCAAACAAGTGATCGTGCAGGCAGCCAATAGGAAGCGTCGGATCAAAGTTGGCAAGAATAAAATCGGATTCTGGACCTTTTTTTTTTTTTCTGCTTAATTTCTATTCCTCCGCCATTATTATTTTTTTTTCTCTGTAATGCAACTTCAATTCGCAGATCCCTTTTTTGTTCATTTTAAATTTTATGATTCCAAAATATTATTCTGTTTCTGTAGGCGTGGGTTTGGTTTCAAACTTCAAAGGTCGTGCAATGGGCGGCGCAATTCCCCAACATAAAAGAAAACGAGTGGTCCGGCCGACGCGTGAGACCAAACCGGCAGATGCGGCGGAATCTGCGGCGGAGAACTCAGAAGAATCACCCTTCTCACTTTTCAATTACGGACCTCTCCTTCCTTCCTTTTACATTACTTATTCTTAAATTTCGAGGCCGGTATTAAAAAGTATTCCTGAATTATGAAGTTGATTTTAATTATATCATTGTGTGTTTGAAAGTTTCATTTTAGTCTTCGAAGTTTGAATTTTGTTTTCAATATAATCATTAAAGACATTTTTCGCTAAATTTATGGATGAAAAATGACGTACTTGTACTTGTACATGTAGTAGTTTATTTGAACATATTTGAACATTTAATTGGAAAAACAATAAAAACACATGCAAACACATCATTTTTCGTCTATAAATTTAATGGAAAATGTCTCCTATGATTGTTTTGAAACAAATTTTAAACTTCGAGGACTAAAATGAAAGTTGTGAAAGTTGAAGAGTATAATTAATTGAAACTAACTCCATAGTTCAATGGTATTTTTTATAATTTAAGTTTTAATATAAAATCTTGTCGGTAAGTTGATTTTCTCACACAATTATTTGCCACATTTTATGTTTCTGTGTATTTACAGATGGATGGATTAGTTGAATTCTTTATTTTAGAAAATTTGTAGTGAGACTTTTGAAGTTGAAAAAATTATAATAATGCATGGGGTAGTCCTGTCATTTGACTTGCTTGTAATGAATATTATATTTGAGAGTGTTTGACTTGTTGGTTAAGTTTGTGTTTGGTATATAACTTTGTTTATTGTAACCCTCTTTTGATAAATTAATTTATATGTTATACTCTAATTTTTAAAAACTACAAATTACACAAGTTCAAGTTCTTTTTTACTCTATAGAGTAAATAAATTCAAACTTTCAAAACTTTCATTTCGTAATTTTTAAATAAAGTCTGAACCTAGGTTTAGAATAGATAAATTGATCAGTTAGTGTTAATGAGTTCAACTATAAATGGAGTCTTAAAAAAATATGAATATATTATAAATATTTTATATTCATTGTACAAGAAACTCATAATTTTATTGTTTCATTCAAGAAAATTACTCAAATTAAAGAAACAAAAAATGGAGGGCATGAAAGATGAAACCTTGTGGTTTATGAAGATTGTGCACCAAACATCTCCTATGTGTTTTTGTAATTTTACTTATTTACTTTAATATTTGTCTTATGTTTATTTCAATCCTTCTTTTATATGAATACCTATCTTCTTTTTTGGGACAAATATATTAGTGAAAAAGAAAATTTGAATCCTCATATATAAAAATATTAAGTTAACAGCTTTACCAAGTTAGTCATAGATGGGTTAGTTATGATAATTGCACAGAAATGTATGGTTTACTTTTTTTTTTTTTTTTTTTTTTTTTTTGAGTACATCAACATTTGGGGTGGGGGATTCGAACCTCTGACCTCATGGTCGAGGGTATATGCCAATTACCGCTGAGCTAAGCTCACTTTAGCAGAAATGTATGGTTTACTACTCTAAAATGAACATAAGTTTAATCACATTACTAATCAATGTGAGAAATACTCTTGTGTCAAAATAGACATGTTGAATATATGGTAAGAAAAAATCAAGCTGAAAACTCAAATTGAAAATAAAAAAATAGGCCGCATTCAATAACCTTTTGATTTTTTGTTTGTGAAGGTAAGTTTATATACACTTCTTTTACTTCTAATTAGGTACCTTTATTTCCATATTCTCAAAAACTAAGTTAAGTTTTAAAAACTAAAAAAAAATCATTTTTATTTTTAAAATTTGGCTAAAAATTCAAATATTTTATTAAAAAAAATAAAAATCATTAAGAAAATTGAAAGAAAACAAGAAAATTTTTCAAAAACCAAAACAAAAAATTATCGGATGGGACCTAAACTAACAGAATTGAACTAAACCAAATCAACCAAAATATTTATAGTTTGGTCAATTTTTTTATATTTCGATTTTGACTTGCACTCCAAGATGCATGTCTATTTGAAAATAAAAGATAAATTTCAAAAGTTCATCCATGACTACAAAGAATTAACATAGATTAATTAAAAAATCGATCTTCATTTATCAAAGTCGACAACAACTAAGATATTTGTATATTAAAAAAAAAAAAAATCAAACCGATCAATGCTTGTTACCTAAGTCAATTCATTTTTTTTTAAAAAAATAGAAGAATTCAATTGGTTTTGATCCAAAAAGAAAGGGGGAAAAAAACTTCATAACTTTAAACCTCACAAAACTTGTTGAAACAAACAGCAACCATAATTTAGACAATATTCAAAATGAGTGTGGTTTTAATAAATAAATTACATGGTATTATTATTATTATTTGTTTTTCATTCATTTTTTTAGTACTGATTTTTTTATTCAATTACATGGTTGTTTATGTACTGTATATGAACCTTTGACATTACAGCCGAGCAATATGAACGTACATTATTTTCTCACAAAAAAAAGAGAGATATATATATATATGAACGTACGTTAACTGCTGTGTATTCACTGGAACAGTAATTAATTATCTTAATTTAATGTATTTAAATTTAGCTGCTGTCTTAGTCAATTAGTGTGGATAATATTGCATACAGTTTAATTTAAGTCTTGTCGGCTTCAAATTTTTAAGTGTTATGTCTAATTTCTAACCGTAACCGTAGTACATACTCCCTCCATTCACCATTTGAAACATCATTTACTGAGTATTTAATGATATAATATTTTATTCTATGGGTTCCACATCATTTTTAATTACTCCTTACATGGCAAACAATAAATGGAGGTAATATGGAAAATTTTCATACTACCGTAGTACTAGAAATTTTCTCATGTCTACCATTACAGCTGGATCTTTTGATCTCTCTTACTATAATATATTCATTTTATGCCAAAGATAAAAATTAAATTGAGTTGAATAACTCTACTGTTTCATACTCTTATTTCAAAAAAAAAAAAAAAAAAAAAAAAAAAAAAAAAAACTTTACTGTTTCATATAGTGGGGAAAGAAATTAATGATAATTTTTATCTATTATCAGACATTATGGTTATCAGTAAAACTATATGCCAGTTGAGCTAAGCTCTTGTTGACCCTTCATTTGTATAAAGATTACTTTGAGTGTATTTTCTTTTGTCATGATTGTACTCGGTGTATGACAAGATATTAATTTACTTATGTCTAAAGTCTATATACAAAACTATATTCATGTAGAATGATGTTGATGTCATCCTTTCCTTTTGAATATAAAATTTTTTCGATTCATCCAAACTACTAATCTAAAACTTTAATATTATGATTGATTAACGACATCATTGCAAGTCGTACTCAACTAATTATAGGCCTGTATGAACTCTCGAAGATATTTTGGGAAAGAATTTTGTTTTTTTTAAACCTATATAAAAAAAAATATTCTCATTCAAAATGCAAAGTTTTTCAAAGATACCAAAATTTGAAACTAAAATTGATAACTAATATAAAATATACTAATTACATCATGGAATAATCATAGATGAATTAAAACAAACTACTACTGTTTGGTCAATCCAAAATTAAACAAAGTTTTACATTACGAATAAAAAGGGAAAATATAAAAGGAAAAAACTTGAAAACCATCGCACGAAACATGCTGACTATTAGGTTTTTGTAAGTAGTTGATCTTTGAATGTGATTGAGCTGAATTAATTACAATCGGTCAAACGTTTTTTTAGAAATAATATTTTTATTTTAAAATTAATGTTAATTTATTTAGATGTTTTATTTGATGTCTCCAACTTTTACCTATTCTACTTTAGTTCTTAAAACTTTGTATCATTTTTTTTAATCCTTGTAATTAAACTTGAGTCTATCTCAAGACTTGAACTTGCTTTACTCTTTAATTTGTAGCTACAAACAATTGTAGTTGTTTAATATAAGTGAACAAAAAAAAAAAAAAAAAAAGGTTGGTTTAGGCAAACATAACTTTTCCCATATAACCCAATGGATTTTTCTTTTGGAATCACTAGAGTCCCACCAAAAAATAATCAAGCAAAACTCCTAGTGATCTCATCACAAAGACTCTTAGAAAACCTAAGAACACTCATAGCATAAGTAGGTATTGCTTGACCGATGCTCTTTATTAAAAATTCCTTCCTAACTACAGAAAAAAGAGAGTTTTATTCCACCCCTGAACAGATTTCCAAACTTTCTTTAAGATATGACTAAAATCCTTGGACTTGTTCTTAGAGAAAATTGAGGAAAAACGCCTAAATACTTGTCAAAATGATCGACATTACTAACCCCAAAATAATATTACTTAGAAAAACTCTCCTATATGTATGAACTTTTTTAGAAAACATAATAGAAGGTTTAGAGAAATTGATTTTTTTCACCCGAGGCCTTTTCATAAGTGTTTAAAAAAAAAAAAAACCAACCCATTTTTTTTTTTTTTTAAAAAAAAACACAATTTACTTTTACTCATTAAATATCAACATCTCTTACAAAGAAGAAAGTGTATGAAAAATCATTAGATAAAGAGAGAATGATGATAGTAAAGATAATTAGAAATAGAAATAAGACATGAAATTGGAAGCCGACAAAGAGCGATTTTGACGGTCCATTTGTCCGAATTTCGAAGAATGTCAGACTCAAAACTCAAAACCCCACGATGTAGCTGAGCTGACCCTTTCATTCTCCTTTTTTGTTTTTATTCAATTATTAATTCATTTTTCTTTTTTCTTTTTAAATATTGTTTATCCGAAAACAGAATTAATCTATATTTATTAAAATGAAAGACAGCCCACGTTCTTACATTTTTAGATTATAAAACATAAGTCTAACCCTTCTCCCCAAGCATGCTTTCCAAACAATCACCCATTCTTCTCTTATGTCTATTTTCTATCTTTATTTTACAACCATGGTGGTTGCAAATTTGAATCTATGTTCTTCTTTATGTCTGGATTATTACTTCAATTATTTCAATTTCATATTTCCAATTTAATCATACAACGATTTTTCAAATCATTAAACAGTTATTCAGTAACATTTTTATTTTTCATCTTTCCACTCTTTTGTTTCCAATTTTTATAAACATAAATATTTGATAACAATTTTGCTTCATCTTTTTCTCACTTCATCCTAAATAAAGGATATATTTGGTTTAACTTTTCAAGTGTTTAATTTTGAAAAAAAAAAAATATAGTGTTTGATAACCACAAAAAATAACTTATTAAAAAATGAGATTGAAAAATAAACTATTTTGTGAGAAACACTAGAAACCAATTTCTTTAAAAAGAGATTTTAGGTATACAATAATTTGTGTAAAATAAATGTAACTAAACATATGAGTGTTTAAATTCTAAACAATTTTTATACCAAATGTTTTTTTAAAAAATACATTTTTGAAAAACATTTAAATTAAAATGTATTCAAACGTACCCAAAATCATTATTTTAACTTTTATTTTACTTATAAAATCATAGTTTTAGTTATTTTATTTTTAAAATATTAATGTTAATGTGAAACTTGAATTTTTTTAAAAAAAAATTTAAAATTTGAGTAACCATATTTTTTTTTTCTTAAAGAAAAAAAAAAAAACGACCCAACATAGTTTTGTTTTTCTTTCTAAAAAATAAAATAACAAACAAAAAACATAAATATTATTAAATACACTCTCAAAACCTTCTATATTCATACTCTATGTTAGCATTTGTTTAGAAATTATTTTGTGCATGTAATGTAAAGACAATATTTTAATTTATAATTCAATAAAAATAATGATCACGAACTTGTTTGATGATATTCTTATTTTGTCATTGAAGAATCTTACTGATTAAAAAAACATATTTATTTGAAATATAATTAAAAATATTTTTTAAATCATATTACGACACTAATTAATAATATTAATGGGCATAGTGAGGGCTACGAGGGAGAATGAAAGATATCCCTCTCGAATAATAATGTCCCCAAATTCATCACAATCTTCTTTGAGTTTATAATTTTATGATGAGGATATTATACAATAATTATTATATTATTGCTCCCCATTGAGAAAACATTATTTTAAAATGACATTCTCTTAAAATGCAAACCATGATCGTCGAAATAAACACAAAATTGGAGTCTCATTTAGAACAAACAAAATACATGACGAAATATATATAGCAACAAACTTGTCCAAAATGACCAAAATAGGACAAAACTACACACATACTTTTGCCAAGGACATATAAAAATCTTTGTCTATGGACAAAAATGATGATGAGAATGTTTTATTCTTATGATTGTCTTCAGAAAATCTTGTACCAAACAAGGGTATCAAATTCTTGTCCATTCCCATCTTTAAAATCCGGGTATCAAACGACTTCAAATAGACTTTTTTCCCTTTTAATATATTGGTTGGATTTGAAGTGTGCCGTCATTTCATTAAATTTCATATTTATTTTTATTTTCTATAGTTCTCAATTGTTTTATTTTTGTATTTTAGTGATCTAAATCCATATTTCTAATGATCATCTCAATTTTAATGACTGATTTTTTTATTAGTTTTTTGGTACAACAAAGATGAGATACGAATTTGAACATCTAACTTCAGAAAAAAGTAGATGCTAAATTATGTTTATGCATGTTTAACAAATGTTGTTATTAGTTTTCATATATCATTTAACAAGTATCTTAAACTTGCTTATTTTTTGGTTCATTTAAGTGACAAAAAGATTGTTTATACAAACAAGTGTTTGAAGCTACGTGTATTTTTTTTTTTTTTTTTTTTGAGACGTGAAAGCTACGTGTATTTAGACTACTTTTGAATTTGATTTTTCGAGTATTGAGACTAATTATAGAAATAATAGTGTTTTGTGTTCGATAAATCTGATTATGAATGAATCTACTTAAAATCACTTTTAAAAACAAGTTTATTCATAAAAATTTGATCTCAATAACTTTTAAAAGCAAATTCTCATGGAATTAGACAACTTCCTTTTAGCAGATTTTAAAACATCAATTTTATACTTAAAAAGTGAAGATTGATTTTATAACTCTACTATCTTTCTCATCCAATCAAATTCCATCTCTTAATTTTTAAAACTAATTAGTTTAATGCAACCATTTTTTTAAATAAATACTTTTAAAAAATCACCATTTTTTATAACCATGTTTCTCCTCATACTTAAATCAATAATTTAGTATACTCTCTGACCTGTTATTATGTGTACACATAATTTAAAGTATTTATTCAGTACACATAATTTAAATTTAAATTGATATTACAACATTTTAAATAATTATCCTTTACAAATTATAAATTATAAAAAAAAAAAAAAAATCATGCAGAATTTACAATTTCCCAATCACTCTAACCTACTTTTTAAGTTTAAAATCGAAATTTACTACTTCTAATTTACTATATATTACGATAAATATTTTCTAAAAGCACAAGTTCTAAAAATTATTTTAGAAGCTATAACAATCTCAAGTTAAGACTTATAATCAATACGTAATGATAATGAATAAATATTTTCTTATGCAAATCAAGGACTGAAACAAAAATATATATATATTTTGAAGACTAAAACGAAATAAATTAAAATAACACTTAAAACCATTGATTTTTTTTTTTTGAGAAAAACTTAAAACCATTGATTAATAATAGGTAAAATTACCTTTTTGGTCCTTGAGTTTTGAGGGATAGGTGTGTTTGGTTCTTGAGTTTTCAAAATAGACATTTTTAGTCCCTGAGTTTTGAGAAATAGGTTTAAAAGGTCCCTAAGTTTTCAAAATGTACCTTTTTAGTCCTTGAGTTTTGAGAAATGTGTTTAAAATTTCCCTTATATTATTTTTTAAATTTTTATAAATTAATACTTTTTATTTTTGTTAATTTAAAAAATCATTCGATATTAAAATATAATAAAAATTATTAGTTTAAAAAAGTTGAAAAAATAAAACCAGAGACTTTTAAAACCTATTTCTCAAAACTTAGGGACTAAAAAGATCAATTTTGAAAACTTAGGGACCTTTTAAACCTATTTCTCAAAACCCAGGGACTAAAAATGTCTATTTTGAAAACTCAGGGAGGGACCAAACGCACCCATCCCTCAAAACTCAGGGACCAAAAAGGTAATTTTCCCTTAATAATATTAATACTCAATAATCCTTAGTTTCAAAAAAAAAAAAAAAAAAAAACTCAATAATCCTCATTATTGCATGAACCGTGGTCCCATCTGAGTTGGAGTCTGCTTTGTGTTTGGGCCCCACAGTGGACTCTGGAGCTCCATCCATCATCAAATTCCACAGAAGAAAAACAGAGCTTAAACAATCACTAATCAATCATTAAACAAATTCCCTGCAAGTCAAATTCTGTTATCACATTGCCATCACAGCGTTGGCTATAAATATACCATTAATCTTCAAGCTCATTCAAGCAAACCCAAAAAAAACAAAGAACTGACTCCCAAGCTTTGATTTTTCTTCATAAAAATGGAGGCTTTGGGAGCTTTCTCTGATGGGGAATGGGATTCTTTCACCGCCATGTTCTCATCCCTTCAAGAGCTCGACCATTCCACCGAGCTTCAATTGCCCAACAATGGCGGCTCCGAATGGTTCTATTCATTGGACGCCTTCGATCCCAATTTGCAGAGCTGCAGCAGCTGCAGTACTGATAATTCAAGTGGTAGTCTTTTCTTGACGAATTCCAGTACTGATTCGTTTGTGCCAATTGATGAGAGGAATTTTGGGTCGTCGTTTTTTTCTGATGTTTTCATGGAGGAAGTGGACGAGGGTCTCGCCGGCGCCGGTGAGAGATTGCCGCCGCCGCAGCTTGTGGATTCCGGCGTTGCGGGAAAGGAACCAAAACCAATGGCATTGAAGAGGAAAGTCAGTGAGGGAAAGTTTTGTGATAATCCGAAGAAGAAAAGTCGGGTGTCAGGAGATGTAAGCCCTCATTTTTACAGAGCTTTAAATTTTTGTGTTTATTAAAAAGTGAAAATTTTTGAAAGTGGGTTAAAAATTCAGGCAGAAAAGAAGAAGAAAGGGCAGAAGAGAAGAGGAGAAAGCGGTGAGGAAGAAGGGAATAATGGAGAAGAACAGAGCTCGATAAGTTACAGTTCAGAGGAAGAAAGTGGTTTGAAAGAGAAGAGCAGAGCCAGCAGAGGATCGGCCACAGATCCCCAAAGCCTCTACGCCAGAGTATGCATATATCTTCTTCTTTGTGATCGATGTGTGTTTAATTATATATGTTACTGAGAGACTGAGAAATTGATCACTTTTGTTGCAGAAACGCAGAGAGAGAATCAATGAGCGATTGAGAATCTTACAGAAACTTGTTCCCAATGGAACCAAGGTCAGCATCAGAAAAGCAGTATGATTTTATATGATGAGAAAAATTTTAGAAAATGTTTGTAATTTTTGTTGATGAGAGTTTTGAAATTTGATGGCCAGGTTGATATTAGTACTATGCTTGAGGAAGCAGTTCATTATGTCAAGTTTTTGCAGCTCCAAATCAAGGTAACACAAACCAAATAACTTCAATTAAAAAACAAGAAACTTTGAAAATTCCCAATTGAATACCTTTCATTTCGATTTGATAAGATGTCACATATTTTTCTAAACATTAAAGATTCAAATTCCTCTACCTTTTCTACACAAGTATTATTATATTATTGTTTTATTAGTTAACAAGAACATAACTCAAATGATATAAAATATGTATTTATAATCTCGGTCATGAGTTTGAATCTTCCAATTCCATATTGTTGAATTAAAAGAAAAATTGTTGTTTTATTAATATATATTAACGAATATGTATCTCATTCTAAAGAAAATGAACTTTGTTTACAAGTGAGTTGGATTTTGTTGATGAATAGATTGGATTTGATATGTGGTATTCGATGAATAAATGAAATAGTTGTTTGATATTTTCATAATCTTTTTTAAAGATTTCTATGAATAACATGTGTATATATATATCTGAATTATTTTGGTATTTTTTTTATAATGTGCCGACAAAATATAA
The DNA here is from genome assembly GCA_036850905.1 of Luffa acutangula. Classification (NCBI taxonomy): domain Eukaryota; kingdom Viridiplantae; phylum Streptophyta; class Magnoliopsida; order Cucurbitales; family Cucurbitaceae; genus Luffa; species Luffa acutangula. The sequence goes on along the minus strand of CM072092.1, from coordinate 2,189,592 downwards.
AACTAGTCTTCTAGAATTAAAAATTGAATGGATTTAATTGTAGATACCAAAATAAAACAACGGTTGAGAAACTATCAAATTTATTTTCTACAAATAAAATGAATATCATGTAACCGACCTTCAATTTTTCTTTTTTTCTATTTCTTCTTGACTTTCAACAATTAATTAACTCGGTACTAAAAAAACAATTAATTAATTCGACTGTTTTTCTTTTAAATTAATAATAAAGAACCATTTAAAAAAATAATAATAATAATAATAATAAAGAACCAAATTTACTAAAATGCCATTGTCTCATTTTTTGCAGTTATTGAGCTCAGATGAGCTTTGGATGTTTGCTCCTTTGGCTTACAATGGAATGGACCTTGGTCTTAACCAGAAGCTCTCTCCATTTCTATCACATTGAGAGACAATTTTATTTCCATTTTTACCCTTGTAATGTTTAATTAACTCAATACAATTAAGATAACTATAAATATCTTAATCCAAAGTTTAATAAATTATAATTATGAGGAGAATCCTCATAAAATCATGAACAATCTGGCTGCTTTTATTTATTTCTCAGACTCCCTAGGTTGATGGCAGCAAAATTTTTAGCTAACTTTGCTACCTTTAAATTATATATATAAATATAATATCTCGAACTTTTATGAATATGATATATAGCTGGAATTAATATTTAAAATTTTCAATAAACGAAGTAATTTATAGATCTAATAATCTATAATCTATAGACTTTTAATTATATAATATCTTAGACTTCTTTTAGATCCAATAATTTATTCATCAAGAAAAGTTAAAACTTTGATGTGATTTATATTAAAATATTTCATTAATGAAGCGTTGAACCGTCTAATTTGATTTGATAATCATTTATTAAATGGATTTTAAACTCAATCCATTGAACCTAGAGATTTGAAAGAAAACACTTGAATTTATTGAACTTCACCTAATCATGTATAGTCACATCATATGTTTATTAATACAGGTGGGAAAATAAATATGATATATATATTTTTTATTTTCTAAAATCAATTATTCTACTTTTCATATAGGGGGTGTTTGGGGCACTGAATAGGTTATAATAACCCCCTTATTATAACCTATTCAATGTTTGGGGCACCAACAAAAATAATTGGTGAGGTGGGTTATTTTAACCCCCGGTTATTTTATCCATTTTCTACAGTAACCATTATTAAACCCACTACAGTAACTATCTCCTCACTTCTTCCATGCGACTCCTTGACTTTTCCGACGACTGCCGGCCGCCGTCAGCCGGCGAAGTTTCCGACGAATTTTCCGACGATCGCCGACGACTTTTCCGGCGACCGCCGACGACTTTTCCGGCCACCGCCGATGACTTTCCGGCCACCAATTTTTTTTTTCCATATTTCTTCTCAATTTCATTTTGAAAAATATAAAAAATAAAAATAAAGAAAAAAAACATCAAAGGTTGCCGGAAAAGTCGTTGACAACATCGAAGGTTAATCAACTTAAAAAAAAAAAAATTCAAACGAAATTATATTTACCACACTCAAGTTTATTTCAAATGATTTTATTGATAAAAAAAAACTAATATGATTTTTGAACTAAACATTTACCATTTTTATTTTGGCAATACTAAAAGTTAACTAATATGATTTTTCTATACCAAAACCTAAACTTTTTTGCTTTGTTACAAAAAAAAAAAAAAAAAAAAAAAAAACATAACCCTAAATCAAATCAAAGTGTTGTATATCATTAAAAAAAAACTAGAAAAAGAAAACAGTCAGTTTGAACCTTTGATTCAGAACCTCATGTTAAAACAGATCAACACTCCAAACACAGATTATTTTATCCCAGATTAAAATAATCTGCACCCCAAACACAGATTATTTTATCCCAGACTATAATAATCTGCACCCCAAACACAGATTATTATAACCCCAGATTATTATAATTGCCAGATTATTATAACCACCCGATATTATAACCAATTCAGCGTCCCAAACAGCCCCATAGTCTTTTGATAAAAGTTTTGTTGTAGTGATTGTGATTTGTGAAGCCCACTTAAGTTATCCAGCCCAACTACCTTGTGTGTGCAAAGAAACCCCAAATAAATTCCCATTTTGTTATTTATTTTTACAATAAAACACCAAGGAAATTTGGTTGGTAACATTTTTTTTTTTTTTTTTTTTACTTTCATTAGTTAACCTCTATCATTCTTAATATTTTCTCCCTTTCATAAACTCTCTTCACTAATTTTTTAACAACATGTTTAATAAAGATCTTGGCTTTGAATATGGAGATTGAGTAACCGTGTTTGATAGACAATCAAAATTCTGTCTTTTGTTTTCGAATTCACTCAATTCAGAATATGTGACAGATGTGTTTTTTAAAACTATTTTTGGATTTTGTGATTTGAAAATTCAGGAAAAAAAAAACTCTTTTTATGTTTTAAATGGATCTAGATTTTGAATTTGAAAATTTAAAATGCAGAATTAAATTAAAAAAGATAGTATTTAAGGTTATAAACTAAATTCATTTTTGTTGAATTAAAATATGTATAATACAATGTACTATCAATTATATGAGGTTGTAAAATAATAATTATAGAAAATTTATAACATATAACATGTTTATAAATTAATTAATTTTTTGTATTCAACTCAATATTAAATTGATAATTACAACTAGTTTATGGTTAATAAATATATTATCAAACACATTTTGAACAATTGTTTGAGTTGGGATCCAATTTTTAAATCCAAATTCTAAATACAAACACATATATGAAAACATGAAATACAATTATGTTTTTATTGAATCTTTGTTTTTCAAATTGATTTACTCATATATAGTTATAAAAATGTAACAACATAATAAAAAGGAGATTGTATGATTAATGATGGAAAGCCCACCAGAACCAGAAGTGTGGAATTTTGATCTCTCAAATCTCAATGCATGCGTGTAGTCACCCCCAATCTTATCACATTTCCTTTTCAATTCCCTCTTCTATTTTACTTTTCCAATTATTTGATTTTCAGTCTACTTTTTACTTTTTTCTATTTTCCTTAATTATGTTAGTGTCCCAAAACACACTGTTCGTTTAAACTTTCACAAGTTTTATTTTAATAAAACAATCTATATCGTTTCTCAATTTAAGATGTTTCACTTACATTAATGTTAACATGAAACTAGTTCATCAATTGAAGTATGTAAGTTTAAATCTCCGTTTTCAAATTTGTTGTACTAAAAAAAAGTCCATCAGATCAATACGTTTTTTTGTATACCAAGTTCAACCAGTTCAAAAAGAGAGTTGAATTCAACCCAAACTAATATTCAATAGCCCCAACAAAATTAACTAGTTTTTACAACTACTAAATGGATTAAATGAAAACTTTTGATTTAAATTTGACTTTTTTCTTGAAGTACAATTTAAAGTTGACTTACCGAACTAAAAACGTATCTAAAAGCACAGGAACGAATTTAATTATTTGATATCACTTTTTAACTTTTTGAAAAAAAGGAAAAATTAATCCAACAATTGAAAAACAAATTTTAAAATGGGTGCTTATTCAGCTTTGAAAGGCAGAAACTTTTTATTATCCCCTCTCTCTCTTTCATTGTGAAAGAAGGGGACAATATGTGCCAAAAACTTAGTTCATTGATTTGCCACATGTCGTGCTCCTATTCGTCGAAAAATCTTTTTAAAGAAATAATAAAAGTGGGCATATTGATTATTTAGCAATTAATTTAACTAATATAAACTTTTTTATAGAATAATTGTTCACATGACAAGAAGTAAGGAACAACTTTTTCCAACTTGTGCTAGCTAGTAACTTCAACTTATGATTGCATTAATTTATTAATTTATGGTGGCCATACCAATTTCTCTTACATTCTCAAAACTTTATCAAAAAAGGTTGCTTGGGTATCATTTTTCCTACCCTAGATTGAAATTCGCGTGGACTTACTTTTTATTCTATTAAAATAATTTTTCGTACCAATAGAAATATTATCTGCTTTATTCATTTAAGTTCATGACTTTTCAACCATTTAATTGGTGTGAGCTTCAAACCTATACTATTTACCGAATTTAATATAAGAATAATTTTTATTCCTAACTATATTCTAATTGACAACTAAGCATCTCATCTAAAAGTGGCCTTTATTATGAGTCTGTTAGAGTTTTCATTAAAAAAAAAAAAAAACAATGTAATCTATTGAGCTATTGATCCTAGAGGATTGATATATTAGTGAAAGATGTTGAGATCAAAACTATTTAATTAGTGTGTGAAAAAAAAATCTATTTATTTAGCGTTATATAGTCTCCAAACAACAATGTCGTTATTTCAGTCTCTTTCATTCTCCATCTCAAATAGTCACCTTAACAATTAGGTCTAAATTGTATAGTCGAAGAAGATCAAGGACCAATAAAACTTTTCCTCATGGATTCTACGTTATTATGATTTACTCAATAGATTCAAGTGAATGTGTTTCATTCTTCCTACATAATTCTATTTCTTTTCTTTCCATATATGCACATTAGATTCTTTTGTAATAATAATAATTATTATTATTATATATAGGTAAAATATACTTTTGAGGTCAGAGGGACACGTGCCCCTCTCAACTTACCAATTTTTCTTATTTTGTGTCTACACAAGTTAGATTTTCTAATTATTGTGATAAAAAAACAAAAACAAAAACAAAAACAAAAACAGTTACTTGTATGATTTATGTTTTTGTAAAATTGAATTGATTATCAAACGAAACCTAAATATTTCAAGCTTTCATTCTATTTACGCGATATACATATATTTAAAAAACAGATTTCTGTGTCTCCACTGATATAAAATTTTTGGATCGGCACGGAAACGATGTAACATGAAAGGTAAGGTGTAGTAGCAAATAAGAAGGTTTAGGGTTACAATTTTGGAAGAAAGAGAAGTAGAAATTAAAGTTAGAAAGGAAAGATTAGTGTTAGTGTTAGTGTTAGTGTTAGTGTTAGTGGAGGGCAACAAAGTCGTCTCGAGGCAACGCTTATTGTTAGGAGGAGATGCCAAAAACCGCACAAAACTCAGCCACCTTATCCAAGTGCCACCAAATCAATGCTTCAATTGAAAATAAACACCAAAAGATTATTTTTTAAAAGGAAGAAAGAAAAAAAAAAAAGTCAATTAAGCTTTTTTAACATTTAACATGGAGAATCCACATTGGAGAGAAACTAGTGGTCGTCACACGCGTGCCTTTGGAAAAAGTTCAATGCCAAAATATAAATAATAAAATAATAAACAAATTACAAATTTAGTCCCTAACTTTGAGAATTGTGTGTGGTAGACTCTGAATTATTAAAAAAAAAAAAAAAGTTTCGTAGATTCATTGATTTATTGATTTTAAATTTTATGATTCATAGGTTTTCGAAAGAATTGATCTATGATCGATTTGGAAACTTTAGGCAGGTTTGATAACCATTTGGTTTTAGTTTTTGAAAATTATGTCTGTTCTCTTCCAATTTTCTTATAATAGTTTTCACCTTTGTTAAGGTAACATTTTAATTTTTAACCAAATTCCAAAAATAAAAACAAGTTTTTGAAAATTACGATTCCATTTTGATAACCATTTTACATATTAGTGTTTCATCAACCAATGTTAGCCATTGAAACTAAAGATAAACATATATCTAATTCATAATCTAAAGATATAATTGCAATCTTTTTAAACTAATTAAATCAACACTTTAAACACCTTCATTATTTCATGTTAGTTCATATACTTTCAAATGGTTAAATTTAACCAATACTACTTTCCACAAATCTTAAAAAATAATCTCTATTGTTAATTTGGAGTTAACTTTTCACAAACAAACAAAAGAATAAAATAGACATTTGATAAATATATTTACATTATGTCCTTTCTTTAATGGAGGTCATTATAATTATTTTGCAAGTTAAATTAAAATTAAATCAAACTAATGATGATATTATTTTAAAATTTTATTGAAGCATAGAAGGGTTAAATTTGAAATTTTTAAAATTACATAGGCTAAATTAAAAAACAATTAAAAAAAATGTCCAAAATATTTTTTTACCAAAAAGTTTTAAGCTAAGGAACTAAATAATAACAATGTTTGAAATTTAGAAACCAAACCTGTAATTTAACAATAAGAAAAATTAATTAAAATAATTAGGCTATAGCGTTTTTTGATTTATGGGTGAGTTTTTAGCAAAAAGTTGAACAAAGATTGATTGGAATGTATCGTATGATATACATGCATGAATACTTATGGTAGAAATCATTATGTCCAAAGAAAATTTTATAAAATAAAAGTAATCTTTAGAGAAATCATATAACTGCATGACTTCCTGTTACATTTCCATTTCATACTCTAACCATTTAGATTCCACTAATTAAATTTTGTCATCAAACCGAACATAGCTTAGCGGTAATTGATATGTACCATCGACCAAAAGATCAAATGTGAGAGGTTTGAATTCTTCCATTTTCAAATATTATGTACTAAAAAAATAATAATAATAAAGCCTCGTTTTCTATTTTTATTTCATGTTTTTTTTTTTAGTTTTTGAATTAAAAAAGAAAATCAGAAATCAATTTTTCTTTAATTTATATTTTCCATTTTCTAAATTAATTAAATTATTATGAACTTTAATCTCTAATCTTGTCCGTGCTTCAATTTTTTGGAAATGCTTTTTTTTTTTTTTTTTTTTTTTTTTTTTTTTTTTTCAATATGTAGGGTTGGAATTGCGTTTCTTTGTTAAAAGGAAAAATGTACTCCTACAAATAAAATAATTTTATGTGAAAAAGACATGGTATCTCAATACTTTATGCCACTGCATATATACTATAATTACTCCATCTCTATTTAGGATATGTTTGGTTTAACTTTTTAAGTGTTTAATTTTGAAAAATAAAATTCTACGATTTGACAACCACTAAAAATGGCTTGTTAAAGAATGATATTGAGAAATAAACTATTGTAAGAGAAACAAAGAATTTTTTTTTTTTAAAAAAAATTTAATATATAATAACTTGTGTATAAAAACCTTTATGAGAAAATGTGACCAAACATATAAGTGTTTAAATTCTAAACAATTGTTATACAAAATGTTTTTATTAAAGAATGCATTCTTGAAAAACACTTAAACTTAGAAGTATTCCAAACGAACCTTTCATGTCCATGATTTAGTTGCACTCTCAACAATGATAGTTAGCTTTTCTTTTTTCCTATAGTTCTTGATTTAGACAACAATGGATTGATTAAGCGCAGGGTGAATTTTTTTTTGTTCTGCAATTGCGAAACTAGAAAATCAAACTTTTGACCATATAAGATGTACCAGATGTTTTATTCAGTAAACAACGTTTGAATTGGTAAGTATTGGTCAGGATATATAAATTATACTATACTAACGGTCACTATTATCGTAAAAAAGAGTATAACTCAACTGACATAAAACATATATTTTGACCAAGAGATTAGATATTCAAATCTCTACCTACACTCGGGTATTCACCTACACAAAGAAGGCCATAAGACACAAAGAAGGCCAAACTGAGAGAGTCATCCAAAACCAAAACCCTTATTGAAGGATGCAGCCCCTTTATTTGTGGTACGGTCGTACCCTAAAAGCACTTCTAGACCCCTCCAACCACCCAATAAGGTCACTTTCACTGTCATTGTTTCTGTCATGGCTTATCTACAACTCTCTTCTTTTTCTCTTGCATCTTGTCCTTTATAAGTGGTTCATGGAAGCCCATATGTTTCTCCATTTAAGAATATATACACTTCAAAACATCATCCATAATTTATATTAGATTAAACATTCAAATTTAAATGATAATTTAACATATAGTATATCAAAGTAAGATGATATCTTAAGTTTGATGGTGAAAATTTATGTATAAAAAGTTAGATATATATTCGCATTTATGAACTTAAACTTTTAGGTTAAGTAAGGTCGATTTGGTAGAATCTTGAGTGGCTAGTTTTGGAGGATGTGTCAACAATAAGAAGCTAAGAGAAATGATAATGTAGGGTGTGTATATGGGTAAGTTGAAGCCAAAAAGTAAGTAGGGATCTTATCTACATACTGCTGATATTACTTTCAATTTCCTCTTCCACCCACTGCTTTTTTCTAGTCAAAATGGTTGTTGAATTTGGTGGGGTCACTCAATTTGCTTTCTTTCCTTAACTTTAAACTTGTAAAGTTAATAGAGAGAGAGAGAAAGAGAGCCAAGCTATGGGGCAAGATGTTGATGGGCTCTTTTGAAAATTGCTTTGCAAAATTCTCTTTTGAAAGTTTGTTTTAGAAAATTATTGGATTTCTTTTTTCGGAACTCTTAAAGGTGCAATCAAATTCGAATCATTCGTTAATTAAACTAGTTATTCATGTTGTTGAATGAAGAACAACTTCAACTATTCTGTCAGTGTTAGTAAAGAGAATCATGCAAATATGTTCCATTTCAAAACAAAGAAGATGTTGAATTGATGGTAATTAAAATCAAAGATCATTTAATTTTGTTCTAATAATATAGAATTATGTTTCGGTTTTGTGAAACGGAAAAAGAAATTGAATTATATATTATATGGAAACAAAAAGCAATGAAAAGGGAAGAGTTTGGATGCGGAAACAAGAAAGAAAAAGGTGGGGGCATTGAGTATAAATAATATTTTGTTTTTAGCTTTGAGGGAAGAAGAAGGGTCTCCCCATTGAATCAGATTCCCGTTCAAGTGTGGGCCTTTGAAATCCCCCATTAACGTTGGCAGATGAAGATTCCATTTGCTTCTCTGTAGCTGAGTTGTTTTGGTTGTGACTACTAACCAAGCTCATCATAACACACACATCCGTCACCATCTTTACTACTCTTTCAAATGCCATCCCACTCACTGTTTCTTATCCACAACTCCCTCATCGTCGTCCTCTTCCTCTTCTTTTTTTTTTCCTATCTTTCTGTTGAGGATCCCACATCGAAAAGAAAAGTGGAGACCTCACAATATATATGTTAGAAGGGTCACCCCACTCATTGCCAATTGGTTTTGAGATGGAAGCCCATATAATATAATACTTTCCGTAAATTCAAGTTTTCTTTTACATCAACGAAAGTGAGACTGTCGTTGTGGCCGCTACATGATGGCTCGATGAAAAGAACCTTCAATCGTCAACACATATATTATAATGCTCTTCGAATCCCTTCGTCTACAAGAGTCGCCGTCGTCGTCATTTGAAGTTAGCTTTCAAATAGAAACTCGAATGCAAGCTAATGAAAACCCTAGTTTGCTTTTTGACTAGGATTATTCTATGAAAGGCTATCTAAGCAAAATTCAAAAACCTAGATATATGTTTAAGATTATTGTTCTAAGATTTTGAGCAAATGGTGTTTTCTAATCATATGATTCGATTAGTAAATTTAATTGATTTAGGGTTTTTTTTTTTTTTTTTTTTTCTGTTAAGGTTTTAAATCGTTTCCATTCTTAATCATAAATTTGTTTTGTTTGGGAAGAAAAAGTTCATTGATATGGTTTATTTAGAAGTGAAAGAGAGAAGGGTTGATGAGAGAATTTTATTAGTCTAATGTTTTTTTTTTCTTTAAATGTAGATTAATTAGAAAAAATTATTATGCGACTTTGGAAAAATTTTCTTGAATAGCCTCATTTTCTTAAAGGAATTTGTTTTCTTTTATCCTTTTTTTTTTTTTTTAATTTTCCATAATAATTAATTTCATTTGCCTGCCTATTACATATCATTTTTTACAAATTTCTTTCATGTTCAAATAAAATGAAAGATATATAATATGATTCTTGAATTGAAATTATTTTCGAAACATAATTGTATAATATTCTCAAATAAACTTATTTCAATATTTTTAACCATAAATCTAAATCCTTACTGTGTTCTAAATATCAATTTCAAATAGATTCTCATCTAGTTACTTTTTCTACTTGTTAAAAAAAAGAAATAGATATTTATCCATATATAGTCTATACTCCAAATTATTGATAATTTAAGCAAAGGTGGTCCCCTTAGACTGTCGGATCGCATGCTTTAAGATTAGTCAACTCCATCGCTTGATGACCATAAATGACCATAAATAATAGGATAAGATCCATTTTTTTATCATATTTTAGCGTGTTACCTAAAAAAAGAATGAATTTTAAAATTGGAATAAGAAAAATACAAAGGGGCCAAAGCTAATGTAACAGCCCTCCACCAACAAAGAAAATGACAACCAACATAGATGGAAGTCATTCTTTTTTTTTTTTTTCTTTTTTTTCTTTCCTTTGGGCAAGAGGTAAAAGTAAAGTCATTCAAGCATGCCTCTTTTAGCACAAAGTCCTTCTCAAGTACCAATCCCCATTCTACAAAAATAATAATAATAATAATAATAAATAATATAATATAATATAATTTTAAAAAATGGTACAATAATAGCAATGAGAACCTCACATGAAACTATATAATAGTTTTGGGCCCATTAGTATTTTGTTTGGGTTTAATTTTCCAAAAAAGAAAAAGGAATATAGAAACTTATAGATGTTTGCATTAAAATGGTTTTTTTTTTTTTTTTGTTTGAAGTAAATTTTTAATGTGGGGTATTTCAAACAATATGTCCAATCCCTCAGTTTTAGTCAATAAGACACCAATTACCCGTTTAATTTTTCACTCCACAAAATTGTTGAACTAAAAAAGAAAAACTTTTGTAAGCAGAAGATCAAAGGTGTGTTTCGTTTAACTTTTCAAGTGTTTAATTTTGAAAATAAATCATTTTGAAAAAAATTATAGTGTTTGACAACTCTTAAGATGTAAAAGAAGATAGAATAAGAGAGAAGAACATAGTAGGGATGCATGAGAAAACCCTATGCTTTTATATATTGAATGATTAAACATCATCAGCCATATATAAAGGCCTGGGGAGAAAAACTCCTACAAAAAACCATTCTAACCAATCTTTTCTCTGGAATGTTCTTCCCTAACAGAAATAGGGATCTTCAGCAAAAGGGGTGCCACACAAGGAAGAAGACAACTCTAAAACAACACTAAAACAATTAGATAACAAAAGGAGAAATAAATGGGCTAATAATTGGGCCCGATACAATAAATTATATAACAAGCCCATCGGATTAATGGGCTATTCTAACACCCCCGCAAGCCGATGGTTGTAGCATTACGGACATTGAGCTTGAATTTAAGCCGTTGAAAACTTGTAACAGATAGAGGCTTGGTGAGAATATCAGCTAGCTGTTCTGTTGCAGGGAGATGTTGAACCGTGATCTTCTTGTTTTGAACTAAGTCACGAACAAAATAAATATCCAGCTCTACATGTTTTGTTTTGGAGTGCAAAATGGGATTTGCACTAAGATGAACAGTGCCTAAATTGTCACACCAAATAATAGGAGGATTAGGTAAATATATATTCAAATCAAGAAATAAAGAATTTAACCAAACCAATTCTGCAGCCACTGTAGCAAGCCCTCGGTACTCAGCCTCAGTACTTGATCTTGAGATGATGGATTGTTTCTTTGAGCCCCAAGAGATTATGTTCCCACCGAAGTATACACAGTATCCCGTAGTCGATTTTCGATCATCCGGATCTGATGCCCAATCAGCATCTGCAAACCCAACAATAGACAGATCAGATGGACATTTGAACAATAAACCATCATTTATAGTTCCCTTCAAGTACCGCAAAATTCGTTTAACAAGTTGCCAATGTATGACCTTTGGAGAGTGCATAAATTGGCAAGCTTTGTTAACACTATAGGAGATCTCGGGGCGAGTCAGAGTAACATATTGTAAGGCCCCCACAATACTTCGATATAAAAAGGCATCATTAAACAGTTCACCCCCATGAGCTGAAGGTATAGAATTACTCACCATTGGTGTTGAAATGGAATTGGAAGTGTCCATTTTTGCTCGATTCAGAACATCAGAAATGTAAGCAGACTGAGATAGAAAAATACCTCCCGAGGTTGGATAAGAAGGAGATCGATTAAATGTACTGAAATTTGGAGTATACGAACCTGGCGGACCGTACGAGGATGGAGGGGCATATCGAAAAAAACATCGGGTGGCTGTATGGCCAAATTTACTGCAAACTTGACATTGCACCTTGTTGCGATTATTCCAAGGACTACCACGACCTCCGCGATTAGAGTTTGAACCACGACGGCCACCGCGTCCACCTCTACCACCACTGCCAGAAGACTGAGAAAACTGAGGAGAGTTAGTTTTCGAAACATCGGGTTCAGATGGTTCAACCATAAGATTAACCGAAGGGATAGATCCTTCCGTGTGAGCAAGTTTGCTCTCATTCCGATTCTCCTGAGTTAGGAGAAGAGACATCACCAATTAGACATCACCACTAAAAATGACTTATTAGAAAATGAAATTGATAAATAAACCATTTTGAGAGAAACACTTGAAACCAATTTTTTTTAAATAGTCTTTAGTATACAATAACTTGTTTATAAAAACGCACCAATTTGGAAATGCTACCAAACATGTGAGTGTTTAAATTCTAAACATTTTCTATACAAAATGTTTTTTAAAAAATGCATTCTTGAAAAACACTTAAATTAGAATGTATTCCAAACGGACCCTAAGTTTGTGTAAGTTGTGTTTCTAGGTTATATGACTTGTAATGATAAACAACCAACTTTGAATAAATTAACTTACACATACTTAATCTTTGCTTATAAATTTACATGACAATGATCACTGTTTTTCTTGTGAGCGATTAAGTTTGTTAAATCAATTAGAGTTTAGGGTTGAGTAAAAAATAGAAAAAAATTTATGGGATGAAAAATATTTAAGGATGATTTGTGACAGTCCAAGGAAATTTTAAAGGAAATTTGTAATGGGTGGCTAAAATCTAATGGTTAAAAAATTGTAAATATAACAAATCTTTTAAATCGTTTTTTAATTTCCGTTTTGCCCCTGTTTTGATTTCTATCCGTGATAGATTTCTATCACTAATAGAATGTATTTGATAGAAATCAATAGTGTATTGATTACGTGATAGTTTGTACATACCTTTTGTTTTCTGTTTTTTGTTTTTTTGTTTTGTTTTGTTGAGGTCTCCCCTTCTTTAAATTTCAACTTCCGCTTTGTGTTTTCTTTTCTTTCGATTCAATTTCCATATTATTTTATTTCAGCAACTATAAAAACAAAGACATAGGTTTTAGAAACAAAAATGATAGTTTTGTATTAGTAATAGAAGATTTATATAGTGATAGAAACGTATCACAATCTATCAGTAATAGATAGAAGATTTTTATCACTGATAGAAATCTTCTATCACTAATAGAAATCAATCTTTCTATCTGTAATCAAGTGGTAGAAGGTTTTCTATCGCGGATAAATTTTATCATCGATAAAATTCAATCTCCGATAGATTCTATCAGCAAGATAGGAGGGTATTTTGACTTATAAAAATCCGATTGAAACATTAGATTCTATATAAAAAAAAAAAAATCAAAGATGCAAAACTTTATCTCCACACGTAGTTGGATTAGAAAAAACAAAAAAGGCACCATTTATATCAACTAAGAACTGGAATTCAATTAATTTTAGGATACAAATGAATTAAATCGAAAATTTAAGAGTTAAAATTGACCCACCTCCCTGTCCCTCAGTAAAATTCGATTTTTTACCTTTAAAAAAACCTATAATAATCCAAAGAAGAGAAAAAAAAGAGGAGAAGATATGAAACCCCTATAAATAGGAAGTAGAGAGCAAATAAAGAGAGTAAAAGAAAAGGCGTGAAGTTGAAGCCCCACCATATACCCAATACCAATTCCAAACCAAACCCACCGTCACCGCTATATTGCTTCTCTACTCTCTCTCTCTCTTCACTTCAGATACTTCCTCTTCTTCTTCTCTGTTCTCTGTTCTCTGTTCTCTGTTCTCTTTTACAAAATCAAAATCAAAATCAAAATTAATCATGGTTAACAACGCCCTTCTGGAGGCCCTGAATGTCCGTGTCCTCGGCACCGGCGACCGCTTCCTTGTCCTCGCCCATGGCTTCGGCACCGACCAGTCCGCTTGGCAACTCGTTTACCCTTCCTTCACCCCTTACTACCGCGTCATCCTCTACGACCTTGTCTGCGCCGGCAGCGTCAACCCCGACTTCTTCGATTTCTCCCGCTACACCACCCTCGACGCCTTCGTCGACGACCTCATCTCCATCCTCGACTCCCTCCACGTCCACCGCTGCGCCTTCGTCGGCCACTCCGTCTCCGCCATGGTCGGCATCCTCGCCTCCATCCGCCGCCCCGACCTCTTCTCCAAGCTCGTCTTAATCGGCGCCTCCCCAAGGTCCTCCCTCTACCTACTACTACTACTCTGTTTTTAGTTTTCTCCCCCTAGGCCCTAGCTAATTTCTTTTTTTTTTTTCAGGTTCCTCAACGACGGCGACTACCACGGCGGCTTCGAGCAGAGCGAGATTGACAGGGTCTTCGCCGCAATGAAGGCCAATTACCAAGCCTGGGTCAACGGATTCGCCCCTCTCGCCGTCGGTGCCGATGTTCCCGCCGCCGTACAGGAATTCAGCCGGACTCTCTTCAACATGAGGCCCGACATTTCCCTCTTCGTCTCCAAGGTCATCTTCAGCAGCGATCTCCGGGGAGTCCTCGGCCTCGTCAAAGTCCCCTGCTGCATAATTCAAACCGCCCAAGACGTCTCCGTTCCGGCCTCCGTCGCCATCTACCTCAGAGACCACCTCGGCGGCCGGAACACCGTCGAGATGCTCGACACCGAGGGCCACCTACCCCATCTCAGCGCCCCTCAGCTACTCGTCCGCAAGCTCCGCCGCGCCCTTGCTCGCTGACTCTGACCCCTCACGGCTGGCCCCACCGCCATTACACGAATTTAATTTTATGACAAAATTGAAGAATTTTTAATTTTTAATTTTTTTTCTGAGAGGGGGATTTCGGTGTGGTGGTCGTATTAGACACTTATACCCTTGTGCGAAGTTTGATGGACGATCAGTCACTGGAAAATGGAAGAAATCAAGTGGTGGAGAATGAGACACGTGGCCGAATAAATATGTGGAAGTTGGTTACTCCATGACTTTCCATGTAAAAGGATAAGAATTCTCCACGTGAACACCACGTGATCATGTATCCTCTCTGTTTTATCGTCCCACCCACTCCCATTTCTTTTCTTCTTCCATTTCCTTTTTTTTTTTTCTTTCTTAATTTTGTTCTTTTTCTTAAGCAAAAAAAAAAAGGACAAATAAATTCGGATATTTTTCATTTTGTACTTTTAAAGCCACACCATGACTCATGAGTAGGTTGTTTTTTCCTTTTTAATTTATTTCTTTTATGTCGTAAATTATCAAAACAAAAAAAAAAAAAAAAAAAATGTCGCAAGGTAGAAATAGCGTATTGGATTATACTTTCTTTTTCTACAAAATAGAGAGAAATTGAAGCTTCGAAAGTAAAGGATGGCCCACCAATCAGTTTCATTTGGAAATGTGACTTCGGGATTGGCCGGTTCTTGTTTATTTAGAAATGTGAGGGGGTCAGTATTAGAAAGGGACATTTTTCAAAAAAAATAAAATAATCAATCTACTCCTCTAAAAATAAATCAAAAATTAATTATTTAATGTACTTTTTTTTATTACAGTAGGAAGTTTTAATTTATAATAAACTAAGCTTATCTTTGATTCTTTGAATACTTTCAACCTTTGTAATGAAGAGATGATGTGATTTCTTTTATACATTATTGATAATAATAAAGTTTATATCATTGGAGAAATCTATCATAGAGTGGAATATGATATGATATATTATTGATTAGAATGTTACAATAAAATTGTTTAAACAAGGAATTCAAACCAATGATTTCGATTTTAGAAAATGGTGAAACGAACCACTCCATAACAAGAAAGAAATTGGTTTTCAACTAAATCATTTTTTTGGTTTGGTCACGCCAATTTGAGTGCAATGTATGATAAAAATAAATAGGTCTAAAAAATTACTAATAGACATGATAGAAGAGACGATGAAAAGAAATATCAACACCACTATGATGGGCATGAGAGAACCAAAAAATGTGATAACAATGTTGCAAGGATATGAGAAAGTGAGATGAAAGGTTATTAGCGACACTACAATGTGTGTGTGAGTGTGTAGTTGGACATGTGAGAGTGAATCAAATTGAAATTTATTTATTTTCAAATTGATTTAAGGAGTCCATAACTTTTTTATATAATTGAATGAAAGTAGCTAATTTAGACTAGGATACTTCCGGAAGTAATATTTTTATTTTTATATTTACTATTATTATTATTATTATTATAATTTGAGTTCAACAATTGCAGAGGTGAAGGTCAAATCATCTCGATTTTTAGAATGATAACTGATGATTCAATCATTTAACAACTCCTATTGTAAAAAAAAAAAAAAAAAAAAAAATCATTTAACAACTCGAACCAACCTAACCAATGAACGCCCATTCTCCTGCAGCCTAGCCCATGGCTTCAGAACTTTATGAACCATAAGCCATTGGGCCAGTAGGTGGGCTTGAGGCCCTCAAAAAGTAGCCCATTTCCCAACCTAAATTTGAAAATTTAAGATTTTTTTTGGAAAAGGTTGAAATTTTTTTGATTTAACTTAGCTGGATTTTCTGCAATATTTTTCTTACATTTTTTATTAATATCTTTTTCTAACTTCTTTTCTCTCCCAAATTTTTCTATCTACAAAAATTTCTTTCTTTAACTTTTTTTCATCTGGAAAAAAAAAAAAAAAACACTATTTCTGACTTAGTAATTTTTTTTTTTTTCCAAAATTCTTTCAGAAACTCTTTTTTAAAAACTCTTTCTTAAGTTCTTTTCCTTACTTTAAAATGTTTTCCTATTTCCCAAGTTTGAGCTGCATAGGGTTCCAAATGATGATCCAAGTAGATTGCATTAGCCACCATAGCTTTTCCTTCCTACAGATTAGGTCGAGACCTGTGGTCTGAAGATTAGGATCGCAAGCGGCGTCACAATTAAGCTTCCAGAAACCAGATTGAGGGGTTTTCAAGCATGCATTCAATCTAGGGGATCTGCGCTCAGTTCTTTGCGAAATCATCGACCTTCCATCTTCCTTAGAGTTCATCTGAAAAAACTTTTCCAGGTATTCCATCATCCATTTGCTTCTCAAATTGATAGATGGAATTTCTTCACCGTTAACGTGTTTCTTCATGTCATTCCCGCTACAACTAATGTCATCCCATTAGATATACTTGAAAAATGCTTAAATGAGAAAATACCATCATAAAAGAGAAGCAAGAAAATGTTTTCTACTTTGGAATGCAAAAATCACAAAGATCGTGACCTCTTATGAGAACTATACTTGTTCTATTTGCTGTGATTTTGATCCCAATCTTTTCTTCTATTGTTGGGAAAGTCTTCCTCGGAAGGTAAGTCAAAGCCTTGAAGGAGTAATTTTTTTGTTTAAATTTCTTTTTTTTTTTTGTTCATTGAGATAATTCCAAGGATTATCCAATTCATCATAAGAAAGTTTTTCTGCTGTCAAAAAGATTTTTTTTTGTATCATTTCAAAAAAAGATGATACACTAGGTGGATGTGTAAGAACTATTCTGTCTTTTCCGTCACTTTTACATGTCGAAAAAAAATATGTCAGGCCTAACCATCACTCCGGGACCGTTAACCAACTTCTTTGCATTCTTCGATGCCGACTGGACTGGTTGTCCCGATAGCAGACGGTCCACTACTGGCTTGGGTTTCCAAAAAGCAACCGACTCTTTCCAAGTTTAGTTACGAAGGTACTCGCCCTTACTACCTCTGAACTTTTATGGCTTTCTTATTTGCTACCCGATCGGGAGGTGCCATTTCATTATCCCCATGCTGCAATTCCCTCCAGTCTATTTCGGGTTGGGTTAGGAGAACATCTGAGCGATTGTCCAAGAAGATTAGACCATACTAAAGTCAAGAGGCATTCAAAAAGTGACAAGTCGCTTCTAGCCAAGCTTCTGTTAGGAGAAATCTTTTGATCTGCGTGCGCAGGAGCAACTCAATCAAAATATTAGGAAAGTGACTTTCGATTTTTTTAATTTATTGATCTACTAGAATTTTTTTTAAAAAAAAAATTAATTCAGGGTTACAGTAGACATAATATTCAAATTATGTCTAATAAATCAATTAACTTATAAAAATTTGAATTTTTTCGGAACGTATCAAAGGCAAAATAAATAGTTTAGTAGTCTATTAAACACAAAAATGAAAGTTCTGAAAATTGTTTGAAGACTTTTAAAAGTTTAGGAATCAAATAGATACAAGTCTCTAAGTTTTATGAACTAAACTTGTAATTTAATCCACCACGAAAGATTAAGGAGTCAATTGAGAAATGTGGGCTAACAAGAACTTAGCTCATAAAGTTATATTGATAACCACAAAATCTGCGGTTCGAATTTCTTTCCCCACGTATTGCCAAAAAAAAAAAATAAAAAAAAATTGAGAAAGTTGGGTGGAATTTGTGTTGTGTTGGATAAGCTGATGTGATAAGTGTGTACAGTGTGGAATTGAAAAATGTGAGACTTGGGATTTGAGTGGTCAGTTCCGATGGCTATTTCCATTTGACTGCTTCTGCTCGAATTTCATTCGCCTGTTTTAGTCCACTTTTTTTTTTTTTTTTTTTTTTTAAATTATTAATAACAATATTCTATTTTTATTATTGGAGAAAGTGATTTTGTCCATGTTTGAAACTTAACAGAAAAGCAAATGCTAATTATGATATGAATAAGAAAGGCGAGTGGACTCAATTTTGACTCGACCAATTCCTCTCTTTCCCCATTAGCGATGCCAATTACCAGTTTGCCTTCAATTCAAATTCAAATTAATCAACTGCCCACTGCTTCCTAACTGCTTACACACACCACACACCCTCACCCTATTTTAATACATGATCGTTTAATGGTTGTACATGATAGACATGTTTGATGAGCTTCATGTCGAATTCAAATTTTTGCTCAATCATTTATAAGAAATCAATGACAATATCAGAACTATAATGGTTCTTTTTTAATACAAAAGTAAGGTATTAAAACAAAATATTTGATAGAAAAAGTCAATGCATTCAATCACGTCTAAAACTAAATATGAATTTAGATTCCTTTAATATATTGTTTATTGGGTCAAAAATGAAAATTCAAATCTTGGAGGTATGGGATTTGAATTTCTATGCACTTTTTTCAAAAAGAATGTATAAGGTTAAAATATATGGAGAACCTTCCCAATGTTGGAACTGAAATTGAAGTGTCAAATGGTTGAAAAGACCTAGCTAGAGAAAATGGTTGAATTCAAAATCATGTGTTTGGACCTAAAGTCCTAATATTTTAGATGTTATTTACTTTTCCAAAGTATATGTGAAAGCTATACCAATGTGCTTGGGATTAAGTGGGCTAATAGTTTATTCATGGAAGTGCTGATCAATTAAAATTAGGTATTAAATATAATATCTGTTGAGGTTTTAAATCAATGTCACTCTTCAGTTACAAAAATATTATGATGAAATTATTTTTAAAAAATAAATTTTTGGATCAGTTTATATTTAAATTTATATCTTTATATTAATTGATTAAATTATAAGGGACCTTTTAAATTGAATTTTAAAAAAATTCTCATACGTCTTAACATTCTTAATTTTTTGTCTAATAATTTCATGTTATTAACTCTATTAGTTTTTTTTTTTTTTAATTAGTAAACTTTATTAGTTTAAGTGGGCAAACATGAACGAATAGTTGGCAAAATCTACAAACAAAAATACACTAAACTGTCTAAGTGAATATAGCTAAGCGATAATTGACATATACCCTTGGCCAAACTTAGCAGTAATTGACATGTAAACTTCGACTAACAGGTTCAAATCTCATCACCCCTAATGGTTGTTGAACTAAGAAAAAAAAAATCTTTACACATGTAACAAATGCTTAGATCTAATCCAAAATCAAACCATCATATTATGTATAAAAGTGACTGTAAGAGAGATGCTTTTATTATTTATTATAATTTTTATTAGTTCTTCACTTATTCTTTTTGTTTCCTTAAATTTAATAAATGTCAAAATAAAATAAATTAAAAGTAATGTTATAGAAGACTTTTATTATTATTTTTTTTTTTGAATTTCCAATTCAGTCCCTTTTTTTACAGGGTTCATGTCTTACATTTATTTTTTTTTAAAATCTAAAGATTTACATGTAATTATATGTCAACTTTTTTTTAATTGTCTCAATTTTCGTCAATTCAAGTCTAATTCATTGGATAAAACACTATCTCAAAGGTTGATGGTTCAATTTTCCATCACCGCAATTCTTGAACTCACAAATATTTTCCAAATTTTCCAATTGTTTCATATCCAAAATTGTTCAAGTAAAGTCATTACCAACGTTTTGAATTTTAAGAAGTGGCCTAAGAAGAAAAAACTTGTGCTATCAAATATGTTTTTCCATTTGTTTGATAATCATTTTGTTTTTTGTTTTTGAAAATTATATTTGTTTCATCACATAATTTTTTTAATCAATTTTTAAAAAATACGTGCAACAAAAGTGAACCTAACTAGTGATATACTAATCCACCTCAGTATGTCACGTACAACAGCCGACAAAGTTAATAGCAAAAGCCAATTCAATTCAACATATCAACCAACCAACACTAATATCTTACCTACCTAGAGATCTAGTGATCTCAATTAGTTGAATTTCTTACCTCCCCAATTTAAACCATCAATTAATTCAAGTGAGTAACATTTCTATCAAG
Organism: Luffa acutangula; assembly: GCA_036850905.1. Lineage (NCBI taxonomy): Eukaryota > Viridiplantae > Streptophyta > Magnoliopsida > Cucurbitales > Cucurbitaceae > Luffa > Luffa acutangula. The sequence goes on along the minus strand of CM072092.1, from coordinate 2,168,832 downwards.
AACATTGGACACCATAGAATTAGACGTAGACAAGACATTGAGAATGAATTTTGAGAAATGACATTAAATTCAAATGGGGTAGGGCCAAAATTTCTTTCATAATAATTGAACTACTCTCCAAAGCATTCAAAAGTTTCCAATCAAGAGATGGTCAATCCATTTCTTACTTACCAAATATAGAAACTTTGGTTTGGTTTCACATCATTAATAACATTTTTCTGAATCAGCCTAAAGAATTGGAATTATCGGAGCCACCACTAGTTCACACGTGTGCCTGCCGACCGGCAGTTCTGGCGGCCCGACCCGGCCTCGGTCCGGATGTCTGAACGAACCAAGATGGTCGACAAAAGAGTTGGGCGGACACACTTTTTTAAAAAAAAGTTTTACGAAATTATAAAGCATACGAATTTTGAGGAAAATAATTAAAAGGCTTTTCAATTTGTTTGAGAAAGAGAGAGAGAGAGAGAAATATATATATATATATATAAATAAAGTAAAGGACATTATGATGAGGAACCTTCTCTTGTTTGGTTCACAAGGCACACAACACATGTGCCCCATGTGGAGAATATAGCTAACAATTAACATTCATTCTTAAGCTTGTGCTCAATAATTTTCTTATTATATATAAAAAGGAAAAAAAAAAAAAAAAACAGAGTGGGTATTGAATAATTGCTTAATTTTAGTTCATCAAATTATAAACTAAAAGGATTAAGATACTTATTAATGTTTCTAAGATCGAATATTCAGAAAAAAAAAAATAATAATAAAATCTATCCTTGTATTTGTTGAAATAAAAAAAAAATTGGTAAATTTTAAGTTTTTATTTATTTACTTATGACGGTTGAATTTGAATCTCTCCAAAGTAATTTATTATTTGAAAATGGATTAAGATATTTGTAGGTTTAGATCTCATTTGATAATATATTTTTTTTATTAAAAAATAAGTTTGGTTGTCAACCATATTACATAAATAGCATAAAATAAATAGAGAGATTATAATTGACGACAAAACTTGCGAACATATTTGAAAATTTTTTACTCTGCAAATATTATAAATTTTGTCTTGTCTGTCACTAATGTTTCATTTTTGTATTATTAATAAAGTATATCATAGATATACATAATTTAAAATACTGATTTATGGGATCGTGTATTTTACCACTTTTGTAAAATAGTTTATTATGTGATTAAACTAATATTTAGACTATATCTACTATTATTTTTAAAAAATCCAAATAACTATGTACAAATATAGCAAAAGGTTTTATTTATTTATTAGAAAAAACATAAACTAAATCAAACTCAAATTCAAATTACAATTATGCTATATTAGAAAAAAAATGAAATGCTATTGAAAATTTGTAGTAATACATACTAAAATTATGTTATCTAGTTTTGGGTTGGTGGTCATAAATAGTAAACAATGCACCACTTGCTTTAGTGTATTAATCGAAAAAAATATATATATTGACTTGGATTTTCAGAAATCAACTTACTCTAAGTCCAGTGCCAAAGCAAGTACAAGATACTTGCCCTCACTATCAAATTTCTCTTTTTATTTTTATTTTTTCTCTATCTCTGTACCCTTTTTTTTTTTAACCTAGAAGTGGTGGGGCACTCTATTCCCCTTTCAAGCTTTTTATAACTTGGCTACGGTTTTAAAATGATGTTTGAAAAATACGTAAAAAAAAAAAAAAAAAAAAAAAATCTTTGTGAAGTTTAAGTTCTAAAATTTTAAAATAAAAGAAATGTTAAAATATGAAAAAACCCAACATCATCATTTACGAATTTTGGGACTTTAATAATTTATATAATAAAATAACTAATTCCTTTTGAAAAATCCGTCATCCTGATTATAAAATAAAGTAATTTTGCATAACAGAAAAAAATGTACAAAAACAATTATCCATTTATATTTCAATTATTTTATTTGATTTTTTTCCAAAACACAATCCTTCAGGCCTCGACTTCATTTCCCTCATGCAAAAAAAGCTTCAATTTCAGCTTTTAAAAAGAGATCCTCAAATCCACTGCATTTATTTCTCGAAATGCCCCAAAAAAAATCTCGTACGCAATTAATGTTTATAAATAAAAAATAAAAAAAGAAAAGAAAAAGGCAGGAGTTTGGACGTTAAATTGAAATGATTCGGAAACGGTAAGGTAAAAGTAGCACATCAGCCGTCAAGGTTGGGGTCCTCGATGGCGACATGTCGGCCTCTCTATTGACTCAACGACCTCCACTCACTTACTCATTATACGACACGTCGCCATTGCCATTTTCCTTTTCACCCCAATTCAATCATCCTTCATCAATACCTCGCTATGCTGGAGCTACTTGTCGGCTACTGCCAAACGTTAAAATATAACACTTAGATTTTTCTAAAAATTAAAATAAATTATTACGCCATTATTCATTTATTCCCCATTTTTTTAAAATTTAAATGTCGGTAATTAAAATAAATCCGATCGGACTCACTTTGTTTCTTCAATTATTTGTTTCTTTCTCTCCTAAGAACCCACATAATTGCACCCGATGCACGCTAACCTCGTGGACTCTATTTTTTTAGATGACTTTTATTTTCCCTCTTTTATTTATTTTTTTATTTAAAAGAAAGCTAATTAGGAGAATAGAATAGAATACCCCACCACGGATACAGCAATCTCTTTTTTTCTTTTCCTTTTTTTTTTTAAATCAAAACTTCTATCTGCCTCTTTTCTTCTTCCTTTATTCAGATTTAAATAAAGAGATCCAATATTCGATTTCTGGGTCGGCCACCTCTATTGCCTTTTTTTTTTTCATTTACACATATTATAAATAAATATCCTTTAAAATTTCGAAAACTCAAAAAAAAAAAAAAAAAAAAAAAAAAAACCTCAAAACTCGGATCAATCTTTCTTATCACAGCAAACATTAAAGAAAAGAAAAAAGTTGGCAAATATATATTTACAAGAAAACCTCTCCCCACTTATCTCTTTTTTCTTTTTCTTTCTACAGGGCCTTCTTTTTGTTTTTTTTTTTTAATATATATAAATATGTGGGGGTAATTGAGATGTCTTGTTGTGTGGGGGGGTTGCATCGTCCACGTGTCTGGAACAAAAATTAGACTGACACATCTGAGGTGGTGGCAGCGTAGTTGCCGGATCTCGGTTGCCGTAGAAGCTCTATCAGTTTCTCCGCCTGTCCTCAATTTCACCCACAAAAAACACCAAATTTTTAATCACTATTAATTCAATACATTCATATACACACAATGCCAGATTAAATCTAACATTAATATTTTCCCCTAATTTTTGTCTCAATTTTTCTGCTAATCACTATGTATAGTGCAAGGTTTAAACCGGAGATTCCCATATCAATTATCACTCAGATTTTTAATGTCTTTGTTTGTTTCTATTTTAAAAATTCAATTAAATAAATTTAAAAAATGACAAAAGCCAAGAAGCAGACTGACGTGGCCGAACAGCGTTCTCTTCCACCTCAAAAACCAAATCCCAATTTTTTTATTTTTATTTTTTTGAAGCCATCGATTCTTTTTTTTAATAGAAAAAATGAAATGCCATGTCAGTTATGCCGATTGGTCGGCCTGAGAATGACAGACGGAGGTTCGGCCGGAAATCCGTACCTTTTGCTTGGCGCGATTGGTGCCGGACTGTGTCAAGGCGACTAGCGGCGGAATTGCTCCTTCACGGGCCACCATTGTACGGTAAAGGACGCTGTCCTCACAAATCTGCAGCAAAATCACCGCCGCGATCTCCTTCTGCCGTTGAGTTCCGTCTTCCACTAATTCCACCAGTACCGGAATTCCGCCTTCGTCTACCAGAGCCGTCCTCGCCTCCGGCATCGATACCAACACGCTCAACACGAACGCCGACTTGTCCACCATGTTTGACCCGAAATCCGCCATCAATTCCACTATCGGCCTCATGATTCCCGCTTTCACCGCTCTGATTTTGTTCTCCTTAACCGAGCACAGCGAGTACAGAGCCGTGGATGCGTCCTTCTTTCCGCGAAATCCGCCGTTCTCCAATAGATTCACCAGAAGCGGAATCGCTCCACACCGTCCGATCGCTATCTTGTTCTCCTCCATTTGCGATAGCCGCAGTAAAGCACAGGCGGCGTTCTCCTTCGCCGTCGGAGTTCCGGACATGAGCGCTCGAACCAGAGGCTTAATCGCACCGGACGCCGCTATCACCTCCTTATTCTCGTCGCACAGCGAGAGATTCAAAATCGCCGTGACGCCGTACTCTTGAAGCTGAGGATCCGTACACGATATCAGCGAAATCAACGGCCTCACCGCTCCGGCTTTCGCGATCTTCAATCGATTCTCCGGTTTGTTCTTGGCGAGGAGTCTGATCTCCATAGCCGCCTGCTTCTGCTCCTCAATCGAACAGGACTCGAGGTCCAAGACCAGCTGGCGAATTAGCTCGTCGGAGTTATCGGAAGCACAAGCAATCAAAAGGCGGCGGCTCTGCGACGAGGCGGTGGGAAACTCCCCGGATCTATCGCTGTTACAGTCGCTAAAAGCCCCAGAACTGTCGGCGTTGCTGAGATCATCATAGGTCCGGCCCATGTAAGTAAAATTGACGGGATGCTCCGTCCCCATCGGCCGAATTGAAGCAAAAGCCCTCCGTATATCAGCACAAGAGGAAGAAGAAATTCGGAATTGGAAAACCCAATAGTTAAATCTGTTGGAGTCAAGAAACGGAGGAGACCGGGTGAGGATTGAGTGAGTCTGGAACTCGGAGGTTTCAGAGGGAATTGGGGAAGAAAGAAAAGGGGGGATTATAAAGGAAGGAGGGAGAGGGAACACCTGGACTGAGTCTCGGGCAGTGGGCTGACACGTGCACAGGGAAGCACGTGCGAGAGAGATGGAGTTGGGTGTCTTTAAACGCGTGCGTACAAGGGTTGGGTATTCGATGAAAAGGAAAGGGAAGGGTATATGGTTAATGGTTAATGGTTAATGGTTATGGAAGGCGAGCCAGTTTTGTTCCATCGGTTCATCTTACTATGAAAATCAAACTTCTTTTGGTTACTTTCAAACCGATGGACCAATCGTAATCCACTACTACGCTCCACCATAATTATGCTGCTCCACCGCCTACTTTCTTTTGCCACGTTTACAATACATTTCTACACATAAATACCCCACCTAAATTGTAACAATAATTAAATTAAATTACAAAATTGGTGATGCTATATACGTCGGACAAAGTTATAATTTAGTTCTATTGTTGGACTTAGTACGTGCACATTAGAAACCACAACACCATACTTGAGTATGCGGTAGCCAAAGCAAGCTTAACTCAGCAGTAATTGACATGTATTCTCGACCATGAGATCAGAGGTTCGAATTTCCCACTCTCAAATGTTGATGTACTAAAAAAAGATTGAATATGCGAAACCATATATATTCCAACTTTCTCCAAACTAGTACTAAAATTGTAATTTAAAAGAAAAAAAAAACAAAAACAAACTAGTACTAAATTTGTAATTTAAAAGAAAAGAAAAAAAAATCGTTTTAGTTTATGGAAGGTTTGGGACTTATTTCTATTTATTTATTTACTTTCTTTTCGTGTTTTCAAAAACCAAGTCAAAATAATCCCTCCCCCACCTTCTACACTTCAAATTTCATTTACTTATCTAAAGTCCAAACTTATCATTAAAAGGAACTGTGTCTAACGAAAATAAATTAACACTCTATTAATTAGTATGACTATCATAATTGTATGATGGACTTACAATTCTAAGCAAATTATGAAACTAAATTAAGAACCTTAACTCACTCAAACCGTGATTATAACACTAAATCAGACATTAAAAGGAACCTTAACTCTCTATTATTCAATATGGGTACAATAACTACTAGATAATGTACGATAACATACAACCAAACACGTAAAATCCAAGTTTCAATATTGATTTTATAACATTTAATAACTCATTCATACCTAGTTAGAAGAGATCTCTGATGATGTGATTGCCACTATATTATCAAAATAAGTCTAATTCAAAAAGATCATGAGCACACATTGTTAGCAATTATAGATAGAAAATTATGAGGTAAAAATTTATTGCTAAGGGCATTAGTTTAAGTTCATAATCATTACACTAGAGCAATTTAATAGTAAACAAGTTGAGAAAAAATCAATAATTCTCACACGTTATAGAGATACAACAAAAAGAAAAGTTCAAAAACTCAAACAAACGTTAAAAAAAAAAAAAAAAAATAGAATCACCTTAATTGGAGGATTAGCAATTACATCATCATAAGCCCCCTCCTTGACCAAGAAATTTAAAATACATCCTAAAATTCACAATCACATCACTCAGAAGAAATTAAATATTAATAGCATTTGGGACATTAAAGAATAGAGAACGTGCCTAAAAGGAACTCAAACTTTTTTTTTTTTTTTTTGACAATATGGGGTGGGGGATTCGAATCACAGATCTCGTGGCTACCAATTCTTCTTTATGCCAGTTGAGCTATGCTCTTGTTGGCAAAGGAACTCAAACTTGGCTAACTCATTTCCAAAACAAACTAAAATTTATGTACTAAACTAACTTAAATACATGTTTGGGAGTGATTTTGAAATTAAAATAACTTTTGTCATGTTCAAAATTACTCTGAAACATACATTTAATTATTTAAAATTAATTTCATGTTTGATTTTACACTTTTAAACGTGATTTTCATATCATCAAAATTGATTTTGAATTACTAAAAACACGTTTCGAAATGATATTGATCATTTTAAAATTACTCTCAAACATACCATTAATAAATGTGCGTAGAAGAAAATTTAGGATGCCTTACAGAACCGAAAATGTTCCTAAAAGAAAATTTAGAACGAACAAAAAACATTCATAAAAGAAGTCAAACCAACCTAACCCACCCCTAAAGAATTTATCTAAACAAAACTAATGCACAAATGAAACAACGCAAAAATCAATTTCTCTACACAAAACACTCATTAATTAACCAATCAATTGATGATATTCACGAAATAAGCCATCAAAGAAACATAAAAAAAAAAAAAAAACAAAAATGGGAGAAATTTACCGGATATGGGTGGTTGGACGGCTGGGCAACGGGGAGTGGTTGGGTGACGAAGAAGTACATATTCGGGAGTAAATTTTAAAATAGTGGTAATAATTTTTAGTAAGTGAAACCATATGCCTTTAATAATTAAAAATTAATTTTGATGGTACGAAAATCATATTTAAAAGTGTAAAATCAAACATGAAATTGATTTTGAATGATTAAAAGTATGTTTTGAGGTGATTTCGACATGACAATAGTGATTTTAGTCATTTCAAAATCACTCTCAAACATGTTAGAAGAAGAAGAAATGGAGAGATAGTAAACGACAAGAGAATGGTGAGGGAGCCAGTGAACGACTAAAGGGGTGAGTGTTGGTGGCAACCGAAACGAAGAAGAAGATCCGAAGGAGAGAGTATCAACAACAGCAAAAAAGAGGAAGGAAAAATAATAAAAGGAGAAATGACTATGTTTTTAACTTCGAACATTTGTTGACACTTTTTAAAAAGCATCGGCAAAAGTAACGTTTGTCTCCACCCTTTTTAATTTTGTTGGTAAAAAGTTGGGCTTTTGTTGACAATCTTTCGAAAAGATGGGAAAAAGTGCTACTTTTGCCGATGGTATAAAAAATGTCGAAAAATTTAGTTTCTCATGACGATTTTTTAAGCATCAAAAGAAAGAGCATTGGTAAATATTGAAATTTTTGTGTCACAACTAAAATATGAGCTAGAATTTATTTTCTCTAGAAGTGGAAGACTTTTATCTCATGAAAATTCTTGGAATGAAACGCCAATAAGTTAAAATATCACTTTGGTCCATATATTTAGTGTTTTGCTTTATTTTAGTCTCGTAGATTCAAAAAGCGTAAAACCGATCCCTAAAATAAGTTTAAAGTTTTTTTTCCTTTTACGGAAATTAGTTAAACAATAACAATAATTTTCATATAAGAAAAGACACAATGTAAACATATTTCTAAAATTTATAGAAAGAAGGTTAATAGAGACTAATTTTCTTTTTAGAAAAATTAACAATAATCTTATTGTAGGGACCAATTTTTAGGTCTTATTGAAAGTACCGAATCTAAAATTCAACATTTAAAAAAAAATAAACTACAATTGATAAAATCCAAAATAGAAGTATCAAAATATTATTTTTTTTTTAAAAAATGCATCAAATTTTATTAAAACGCCACAAGGCAACAACATTATTTTAACCAAAATCAATATTATAAAGGATACATTTGGAAGGTACACAAGACTTAAGTATTTAATAAGTTTTTTTTTTAAAAAAAAAGTTTATTTAATTATGGTGAAAAAAGGCCTTGGGGCTTAGAAAATTAATAGTGGACACTTGGACAAAACCCAAGAGTTTTGTCAAAACTCTCCCTTTTTTTTTTTTTTTTTTTTTTTTCTCTCTCTTCTTCTTCTTCTTAAGATAATCGCAATTAATTGCACCAATAACGTTTCATTTAGAGTGTCAAAATTAAAGAAAATGACATTTAATCATCAATGCCAAATTCTATTTTATGATTTAAAAACATTTCTCTTTCCTCACCTAATCACTTTTTTTTTTTTTTTTTAATTGTTGTCCTAAAATCAAAACATTATCATCTTTTCATTATCCATTCGAATATCCTTTCATTTAGCAAATATCCCATTTATTATAAATTTGCTAAATAAATGATGCACTTTATAGCAAGCATGTATGGATAATATTAATGGTGTTGATGGTACATTATTAAAAAAAAAAAAGAGTTGAATAGACTAATTGAATATTACCAAACATCAAAATATAATTTGATCTAAAAAAAATATTTGGTTTAATTTAATAGGTTAGTTTATTTTCATTCGTTTTATCCATGAATTGAACAAAGAAAAAGATATATAAAGACATATAATGGACAAAATAATTCAAGCATATGACCAATTAAATATTTCAATATTTTCATTTATTTTAATAATTCAACCTAATAATATTTATATAAAAGAAAAGTGGTACTATCTTTAAACATACAATGGAATGTACAAGCATGATGCATAGAATTGTTTGTAATAATCCAATAAAAGAATCCATCCTTTAATCACTTCCCATTTTCTTTAAGAAAATAAATCTTAGAAAAATGTATAGATGCAAATATGTAATTGAAAACTCTCTCTCTCCTTTATCTTTTTTTTTTTTTTTTTTTTTTGAAAATAACTTGAAACCCTCCCAAGATTGTAAGTTTGAAGATTATAAAAAGAGTTGTTGTAAGTTATAATGGGGATTAAAAATTCCACACTAAGTCTATGATAATGAAATGTGCCATTTTTTTAAATGATATTTATTCATGAGCCAATTATTATTGACTTTATTTATCATTTAATATTGTAATCTACGTACGTTTTTTTTCCCTCTTTTGAATGGTCAATTTTTTAGGTTTGTTTATGACCTACTTTTAACTAATGTTTGAACAGGCTTCGCATATTTCAAGTTTAACTTAAGAAGCAAGAAAAATTTTAGGTTATTAGAATTTTAGCTTAAAACATCTTAATCCAAAGACTAAAAATATTAGCTAACAAGAACATAGTTCAACTGGCATAAAGTTTTATTGATAACCACGAGGTCTGTGGTTCGAATCCCCTACCCCACATATTGTCAAAAAAAAAAAAAAAAAAACTAAAAATATCACGCCTTACCACTAGAGCACCCTTAAAAATATTTTAGTCCATAGTTCGTTAAAAAGGGTGGGAAGAAAAAAAAATGCCTCTTAATTGGTATAGTTTGTAAAATATATTTATATATATGTATTAAATGAAGACCTAAAGATCCACTAACTTTGCATATAAAAATTGAATAAATGCTTTACCTTTTTTAGTTGGGTTGCATATTTTATGATAAAATTGCAATTTAAAAAACGATTAAAAAATAAATATTTAAATTGTTAAAATTTATAGATATGTTTATGTACGTTTGATGTTGATTTATATAAATATTCTATTATCTTTTATATAATATGTTTAATCAGAGCTTTATATTTATCCCCAAGTCCAAGTCGCATTTTCAATGTCCCACTTTTACTTTTTCTTTTTTGTACTTCCAAACATGATATATTTGATCAAAATTCTCATTAAAAACTTTAGATACTTTAAAATTTTGGCATTAAAATTGATCATAGTCATTTTCAACCTCACCTCTTATGACATATGGTCCCGATGATAATAAATAACAAAAATTTTTTAAGACAGTCATTAAGGTAAAGATTTGAACCTGATTATGACTTCAAAAGAAGAATTAGATGTCTTAATCATCAAGTTATGTTCACAAAGACGATAAATAGCAAAATTAAAACTTAAATTCTCAAATATTTATTTAAAATATTTGAAAGGTAATAAAAGTATAACATAAAGTGTAGTAATTGAATTTTTTATACATTTAAGAATCACCAAATTTTGTTTCACTCCTTACAATTTTTCATATCATCGTATCACATTTAACATAAGTTTAGGAGCGTTGAAGCTAAAATACAAAAGGAAATTGATTACATTTATCCATTTGGCATTATAGAAAGAGGTGGATTGAGTTTGAGTTTGAGTTTGAGTTAAGAGTGAGAATGAAAAATGGATGATATTTGAGTGGCGGGTGAAGTCAATGGATTAATAAGTGGGAATGTGCTGCAACTGCCAAGTGCCTCTCCATGTGTTCCCTTCTATAACCCTTCATTTCTTTTTGTCTCTACAAACCTACCTCTCCTTCTCACTTTTCTCCTCACTAATTGCAATTTGTAATCATTACCAAACAATAATTACCATCTAATTTCCTTTAACTCTCCATTAATTAGGATAAATTACAACTTTAATCCTTAAATTTTCTAGTGTGTTTAATATATAGGCTATAAAACTTTAAAAAATTGTCTAATAAATTCCTGAATTTTCAATTTATTTCTGATTTTTTTTTTTTTTTTTTTTGAGAACTAACTATTACATCATGACAAAAGCTAAGGAGCAGTACAACCTGCCCTAAAACCCAAACCTGAAGACCTCAGCTCAGCAACATAAACGTCATCGACAACCGGTGGCACCTCCTCCAGCCAAACGCCCTCAATTCACAACCTTAAAGCTGTCTTCGCTACTTCATGTGCCAAATTATTCCTCGCTCGACAACACCACCCAACCTCACAGAACCTCAACGCCCGAGAAATGCCTCTAATTTCCTCCACTAGAAAGCCCGTCTCCGAAAGGTTGCACCCGTCGGACTGAACCTGCTTCACCACGCTTGTCGAGTCCGAGAAATGCCTCTAATTTATTTCTGAATTTTAAAAACTATTGAGTTGGTCAAAGTTCTATTAGACATAAAATTGAAAGTTTATAGACTTGTTATAAACTTTGATCTATTAGGACATAAATGGAAAGTTAGGCACCAAACACTTGGGACCCGTTTGATAACAATTTGGGTTTTGGTTTTTTGTTTTTGAAAATTAGGTTTAAAAACACTTGCTCCAACTTCTAAGTTTCTTTGTTTTTGTTGTCTAACATGTTGTAAAATTATGCTTATACTACCAAGACCGAAACGAACATTCTACACCTAGAAAACCTCAACAATTGAAACTAGAACAAAAGAATGAAACAGAGAGAAAGGGAAGAGAATTGCATCGAGGTTTATAGTGGTTCGATCAAGAATAGATATCTACATCCACTTAGTCCCTTTCATTTATCAACGATATACAACAACGAGAATCACTCTCTGCATCAGCCACCAAGCTTAATCGCTTCCTCTCCCACTCTACAGCTCACTCACTCTGTATTTCACTCTCCCAAGGAAGCTTCACTCCTTTTATACACTCAATAGGGAATTAAAAAACTCTATTTTACAATTCACTCAGCTCACACATCTCACACACACTAGGATCCAATCATATGCATGAAGAAAACAGTGAGCAAAAAGAATTCAGCATCTCCATGTGCTTTCTTGTGCAGCTGTACAGAGTTGGTTGAGAAACCTCAGCTGACATGTACAATCCAATCAGCAAATCTAGTCAGCTAGCTCATTAATCGAGCTAGACTCCACATGGCACTTCAAAAACGAGAAAATTTCTAGTACTACGGTAGTATGGAAAATTTTCCATACTACCTCCATTTATTGTTTGCCATGAAAGAAGTATTTAAGAATTGTGTGGGACCCATAGAATATAATATTATATCATTAAATGCTCATTAAATGATGTGTCAAATGTTGAATGGAGGGAGTAGGTACTACCGTAGTACTAGAAATTTTCCCTTCAAAAACTTTGTCAAACTTTAACATTACAAGCATAATTTTCAAAAATCATGTGGAGATAAAGGGGATTTAAACCATAGATCTTTTGATTATTAGTACATGCTTGATGCTAGTTGAGCTATGCTCATGTTGGATAAAACATGTGTAGTCCATAAAATATCAAATTCAATCAATAATCTTTATGACCAAAGTCAACCAATATCTTAATCAACCATCAATTAGGTAAATTAATGATCATAACATAAAATAAAGGTTGGATTATTTGAAGAAATGACCTTCTTAAATAAAAAATTAAAAAATAGCTGACACAGTCACAAAAAAAAAATAAATAAATAAATAAAGGTATTGTCATTCAGATTATACATGGGCAGAAGGTGTTGTTCGACTTTAATCAGATGTGAAAATGGACAAATTTTTATGGGCCGAAAGTCTTGAGCTTCTATCAGGAGAAAATGGGTCAATCAATGGGCCGAAAGTATTGGACCTTTATCAGAAGAGAAAATGGGCTAAGCTTCATTGGGCAGAAATTGTTGGGCCAATCAGAAGTGAAAATGGGCCTCGCTCCTCAATTTGGTTCAGCTCCATTAAAGTGTAAATTTTATTTCTTTCTTTTCTTTTCTTTCTTTTTCTTTTTTTTTTTTTAAGGAAAAGTGTACAAAATTTTAGAAGGAGAAATATTTTCCCCATTTGTTGGGTAAATTATTAGGTGCCCCAAATGCAATAAAGCTCCTTTTTTAAAACCGTCAGAGGTACAACTTCGAATTTGTTTGCTCTCTAATAACCATTGGATACAAAATCGATGAATTTTTACAATTTCTCTCTCTTACATCCAATGGTACAAAACTATCCGTCTCATTGCACATGGAGCACCTAATAATTTCTCCATTTTTTGTGGGGGTTATTATGGAAGAAAAAAAAGTATAAAACGTTTGATAACCATTTGTCTTTTATTGTTTATTTTTTAAACTTAAGCTTATAAATACTTTCTAGTTCTGAGCTTCTTTTTTTTTTTTTTTTTAATATCAACTTTCTAAAAATCAAAAGCTTTTAAAAAAAATTGGTTACAAATTCAAATGTCTCTATGACATAAATGAAAATCATTGTAAGGAAATAAAAAGAAAACAAACATGATTTCCAAAACCAAATAGTTATCAAACCGAAATCTTAAATATCAATTTTGAACTCCTCCTCCTCCTTTTATATTTGACTCCACACCACTAATCAACAAAGTTTTTGGTTACTAATTTAGCTACCAAAAGTAGTAGCGGTTTTAGAATTTGATCTTGAAAAATCCACCCTAACTAATCAAGAAGTTTGAAGAATTCAAATTCAAACTTTGTATGCAAATATTATCAATGCCATATGTCACTGTTTTCCATGTTTTTCATTACTTTAATTTCTCAGTGGAAATTATCGTTCATCTTCCTTTTGTTTGTTTGTTCCTTCATCATTGTAATTGTCAATCCTTTATCATAATCCAAGTTGGCCCTAAAAAATTTCCCTCGAAATAGTTGACTTTCGTTAACTTATTTCCCATCCAAAAAAATGTCCTGTCAATTTAATAAGAGGAAAATTAAATGAAATAAGGACCCGCCAGTGGCTTTTCTCTCAAATATCTTTTGCCCTAAAGTTTGTGGTGCAATAAATTAAACAGATAAAGAAAGGTCCACCTTGGGCTGTTGCAGCTTGTAAAAGGACAAATTTAACTCCTTAAGGATGTTGTTGCTTACGAAACAGCACGTGGAGATGGAAATTTGAATCTTTACCCTCTAGATCGAAAGTATATATCTTAATCTATCGAATTCCTTCAGTCGGTTCGTAGTTTTATGATTAATAAAAGTTGATATATAATACAAAAAGTGAGTTTGAAAGTTCAACTCATGCAAATTTAAGTTTAAAGTGGAATATGATACCCAAATCAATAACTCTCATCCTCAACTAAATGTTTTCTGGGAAGTCAAACAGCAATGACCATCAGATGAAACCCCCAAAAGCTCGGAAAAGAGAAAACATAAACAGAAAAAAACACCAGTTTGGAACATAAAAACTTTTGTATAATGCCATTCTAAATGGGCAGATTCAAGAAGTTAGTAGAGTTCCCTTTGAGGCATTTTTACAAACACATAACAGACTGACCTAAACAAGAACAAAATTGGCAATAGAACATAGTAATCTGAAACTGAATCAGACAATGAAAGAATGAAACAAGTCAGGCAGATGCGTACAATTCAGGCACAAAAGAAAACCACCTGAAACCACAGCTCCATCTCTCCGGTAGAGAAGGGCATTTGGGAAGCCAATGCCAAGTTCTTCTGCAAAATTTGTAATACAAAATCTCCGGCCAAGTGTAGCAGCAAAGACAGATGGTTCCCTGATGCCAAAAGCTATACACATGCTCGTAATTGTGGTAACAAATCGACATGAACTTCTTGCAAATCATCTGTGGCACACTTTCAACTTCCACCCAATTCCCCTGTTCCGAGAACTCCCATAATTTCAAGCTCCTCGAAATCCCATTCCTCCCGACTCCACCGATCATGTACAATCTCCTATCTCCATCGCTCACTAATCTAACAAACGTGAGGTCCTCAGGCATTACGATATCGGGTTGCTCCCACGCGCCATTTTCCAAATCGAAGGAAACAATAGAAAACGGTTCTGGTGTAACAAAATACAAACGGCCATTGAAGCACGCAGCTTCTTGGCGATGATTGTCCCCGAGAATCGGCTCGAAATTTTCGAATCTCCGCCAGGAATGATCCGTAGAATCGAAGACCAAGGCGGAAAGAGGAGACGAGCCGGAGAAGAGCGTGAAAATCTTGTACCCTAGAGGAACGGAAACCAACGTGAGCAACTCGAATGCGAATGGATGATACGGAAATTCGATCACTCTCGAGGATTTGGTCAAGAGATTGCAAACGACGAAGGAACGCGAATTGCGAAGAGAGAAGCAAACGAGGCCGTTAGCAGTGGAAAGAAGAGCAGAAGAAGGAATGCCAGAAGGAAGTGAAACGGAAACGGAAACGGAGAGCGGCAAGCTCCGCCAAGTGCCGAGAGAAGAGTCGTACAGAGGGAACTGACGGAAACACTGAGGATGAGCCAGCAAGAGGAAGGATGAGAAAGAGGAATCGGAGTGCTTGGAGACGAAAGAAGGAGAATACAAGAGAGAATCGAAATGCTTGCAAGTCGATCTTAGGTTAAAATAGGTTCTGAGAGGGAGAAAAGAGAGTACGTGATCGAGAAGTTCCGGTGGAAGTCGGCTCCAGATTCCAGGATCCATTTCCGGCGACGGGGAGCCCGCCGGAGAAGAAGGAACGCCCTTGGGTTTGGCGGTGACGACGGTGAGTCTAGTGAACTTGGAGAGACATTTGAAGCTCCTGGATTTTTCTCTGGTTTTCATATCTGAAATTCTGGAAAGCACGGCAAGGGAAATGAGAGATGAAGAAGAGGCGTTTTTATTAGTCATTTGGGTCCAAGTGGTAGTGGACTTACAAGTAGATAATTACAATAATGAGAATTTTCTTCTATAAATATTCTTTTATAAGGACATTAATGGAGCTAGTCGATGGTAGTAATATTCATAATTGGAGGCAGTTTCCCAAAAAAAAAAAAAAAAAAAAAAAAAAAAAAAAAAAAAAAAAAAAAAAGTTTCAAACAAAAATGACTCTGTTTGATAATCATTTGGTTTTTGGTTTTTGGTTTTCAAAATTATGCTTGTGTTTCCCATTTTTCTTATCATGGTTTGCATCTTTGCCAATAACACATTTAACTTCCTAGCCAAATTTTAAAAACAAAAACAAGTTTTTGAAAACTACTTTTTTTTAGTTTTCAAAATTTGGCTTGGTTTTTGAAAACATAAGAAGGAGATATATAACAAAATTAAGAAACTTATGCGCGGGAGTAGTGTTTTTAAGCTAAATTTTCAAAAACCAAATGGTTATCAAACGGGGCGACGAATTTGGTTTTTGGTTTTTGGTTTTTGAAAACTAAGCTTATACACACATATTTCTATTTATAAGTTTCTTTGTTTTAGTATTAATCTTCTTCCTTGTTTTCAAAAACTAAGTCCAATTTTGAAAAAAAAAATTCAAAAACTTGTTTTTATTTTTAGAATTATGTTAGGAATTCAAATGGATCCTTAACAATGATGAAAGTTAGGAGAAAACAAGCATAATTTTCAAAAACCAAATGGTTATTAAACGGGACCTAAGTTTTTGTTGAATTTTAGTTATTGATCTTGTAACACAATGTTTAGGTGTAAAAAATAATATGAGGGACCTTTTAGACCTATATTTCTCAAAACTCAATGACTAAAAATGTCAATTTTGAAAACTTAGGGACCTTTTATACTTATTTCTAAAACTTAGGGACTAAAAAGGTTTATTTTGAAAACTCAGGTACGTTTTTTTTTAGTTCAAGAGTTTAGAGGTTTAAAACTTTCACTCCACATATTGTATTTTATATTATATATATTTTTTAAACTTTTTTTTTTATTTTAATTTTGAGATTTTTTTACAACAATAATCAATTTTCATGTTTTGATTTTTGTTATGTTTTGTGATCATTTTATAATTGTTATTTTGTAATATCTTTTAAGTAAATCATGTTATAGAAATCCCGAATTAAATCTTCATTAATTTTGTAAAAATGTTGATGAAAATATCACTAATATCCATGTTTTATTTTGACATTTATTATTATACTTTTTTTTAGTTCAACAACATTTCAGAGTGGAGAGATTCGAAGATCGGTGGTCGGAAGTATATGTCAATTACTGTTCAGCTTTTGTCGTCATATTTATTATTACAATTGAACAAGGAGGTTTAAATTTTATAGAGGTATGGGTGGAAAATTCATAACTATCTACATTTTTGTTTCATATTTAACATCAATCACTTTCCAATATCAAAGCTAGGTCTAAATTTTGCTTTCATATTTAACATTTTTTTTGAAACAGCTTTCAAATTTAATATCAATCACTTTCCAACATAAAAGCTAATTCAAACACTATAATAATAATATTATTATTATTATTATAAAAATAAATAAAAAGTGGAATTTCATTTAAATTAATATAGTATTTAAGCAAAATACACTTTTAGTCCTTGAAAATTGGGATTGATATCTATTTAATCTCTAAAATTTCAAAACGGATACTTTTAGTCTATGAAATTTGAAGAACTATTCTAAATGATTCAAGATTTTATTTATTTATTTATTTATTTTTTACAATTAGTTGACTGACGATAGAATGATGTGGCGATAATAAAGATAAAAGTTACTATATTTTTTCATCTTCCCCTCTCTCTTTCTCCTCTTTCTCCATGTTCCTGTTGTTGTCTCATTGAAATCGTAAGGAACAATATCCAGTTACATTATCAAAAGAGACATTGTCACCATCAAGATAAGGTTCCTTCTCAAAATTTTGCAACAAGGAAAAACGACATTCCTTGTTGCAAATCTATGACAAGGAGGAACCCTCTCTCGAGATAGATTATTTAGCAATGACTTTAGATGGCAATGACGTGACGATGAGGGCTTATTCTAAGTTTTGCTAGTGGGAGGAGAAAAAGAGGAAATCTAGTGAAAAAGATATTATCAAACCAACATTTTGCCTAATCACCCAAGCATCATTATCAACTTAGTCACCACATACCATTTATCTCAAACATTATGGACTGAAAGAACCTAATTTGAATATCATACCTTTAAGAAAATAAGTAATAATATCTTGACTAATTGTATTAGGCTCAAAGCAACAAATTTTTTAAAATTAAATATGGTAAAAAAAAAACATTTTTTTACTTAGTAAAAAAGAGAGTAAAATCATAAAACTTAATCACTAAATTCTTAATATAGTATAAATTTAATATTTAATTTTAAAAATCAGGTTAAAATGAAGATAATTTCATAAAAATGTGTCCCTTTTTCCGTACTTTTTATGGTTAATTTGAACATACCTCATTGGATAAGACATCAATTATATCATTTCAAAAGTTGATAGTTCGATTCCTTACTTCCAATGGTTGAACTAAAAACAAGACACTTTTATTATCATTAAGTTAAGTGTGCCACTGCCAATGAAGAGGGGATTTATCAATTTTTTTTTTAGTTCAACTACGATCGGGAATCGAATCATCGACATCTAAGATGGTAATTGGTGCTTTATCCACTAAGTTATTTTTGAATGACGATTTATCAATGAAAAGTATTTTTAATTAGTTAAAAGTACTTTTTACCATTTCAAAAGTTATTTTAAATTTTAAATTTTGAAGAAGAAGAAAAATTACTCTTGTCTAGGGTGTCTATTAAACATATTTAACGTATCACTTTCTCACATTGCTATTTTTTTAGTTCAACAACATGTGAAAGTGGAGAATTCGAACTTTTGACCACTTGATTGATGTTATATATCTTAATTAGTTGAGCTATATAACAATCATACTCCATGTCAGTCCACTTTCAAATGCCTATTTGAACATCAAACGGGATGTGCAATGGCAATGGCCACATAGGACCATATACACGTGTACCCAAATGTTGAATTTTTTTTTTTTTTTTTAAACAAAATTGAGTTGTGATAAATGGCTCACCATTCATATTTTCTTATTTTTATGCAACTAATGGAATTTGGGATGGAAAATTATTGTTTATGCATCGTGAAACTTGGTCAATTGTTCCTCTCTCAATTATAGAATTAAATATCATTCAAAAAAATATATATAGAATTAAATAGTTCATTTGAATTTTTCAAAAATACAAATAAATAAATAAATAAATAGTTCATTTGAATACCACAAGTTGCTAAGTTCTGTCTCTCTGTCACAGCCTAAACGCATGCCTGCAAGTTGCTCGGCTGGCCTCTAATTAATATACCAATTAGTCTTCGTTTTTTTTTTTAAAAAAAAAAAAAAAAAAAAAAAAAAATCTTTCTTTCTCTGTTTTCTTTCAATTTTCTCCAATTTCATTTTGGTAATACACATTCTTAGTTTTTAAAATATTTTATTTTAATTCTTCACATTTATATTAATTACAAGTATAGCCAAACTTAAAATTTCAATTTTGTGTTTAATAAATTCTTAAACCTAAAAGTATTCAATAAATTTTTTATAGAACGATATTGATGCGAGACAAGTGATGACTTCTCCATTCTCATCTCTGCCACCCATTTCATTTCTTGTCCCTACAAAATTTCTCACTAAATTTGTTAGTAGATAGAGTCCAGCTAACTCTAGACTCTGGAATATCTCCAATTTGGGTAGAAAAAGATCTAAGGTTGTCTGGAATCTGCTTCAGTCCAATTGGGAACGTCATTACAATGAGATTACTCCCCACATCTGCAACCTCAAGTGGCTTTACATTTCTCACCATATTAGGGGTTTTCTATTAATTTCTAGAGAAGGAAAAAAAAGTTGGTCACACGTTAGCCACTCATGCTCGCACCACAAGACATGATAAAGTTTGGTTAGAAGATTGTCCTCTATAGGTTTCTAGCATCCTTGATCAAGATATGTCACCTATAGTTGTTCAAGGTTTTTCTTTTTTATCTTGTCTGTATTCCTCAAAAAAAAAAAAAAAATAGTAGGCCAGGAATAGAGACCATTCCCATTTAGACCACAGGGAAAATGTCCCCCACTCCATGAAAAAAAAGTAACATCTATAGTATTTGAACTTTTAATTTTGTGTGTAATAAGTTCTTGACGTATTTGACATCTGTAAAAATTAACAAATCTATTAAAAATAAAATTGAATTCTAAAAACTTTCAATTTTGTGTATAACAAGTCTATGAATTTAAAAATAAATGAAAATTATTAAATACTAAGTTCAAGAACCAATTAGAAAAAATTAGAAGTTCGAAGACCTATCAAACACTTTTTAATGCTAAAAAACCTATCAAACACAAACTTAAAAATTCAAATATTAGATTCCTAATTTAACCTTAAATTAATTTTGTTGAATTTTTTTTGTTAATTATTTAACAAGAATCTATATTCGTTTGAAGCACCTAATCTACTTTCAAGTTTTTATTTCTGAGAAAACAAACAAATTATCTATATTCAAAATCAAAAAGCAAAAGAACACATTAAAAACTTTTATGAACCAAAATAGATTACAATAAGAATGTGTTATTATTTTTCTAAAAATCTCATCAACGGCTCGCTCACGTTGTTATCGCTAGCACGCTGCTTCTCTTTCCTAAAAAAAAGTCGTACGCTCGAGAGCTGATGAGGATTATAATCCATATATTTCTCTTTTTCCAAATCATGACGTAAAATTCTAGAACAAACTCAAGTTTTCAATCATATGAACGCGAATCCAAGACATTATAACAAAGTTACCAAACTCGATGAAAAAAAGCTACACAGCCAAACCAACATGCTGCAGGTTTGCAGCACGTTTATTACAAAATGAACAAGGTGTGGACCTTTTCCAAGTCCACGCTATAGTGCACGTCCTAGTCGACAGTTTGAAAGAGAGGGCAGAATCATTGAAAGATGATACACATCTGGAAAGTTATGTACATGGTGAGCAGAGTCTTATGGATGGAATCAGTGTCGAAACCGAACTTCTTTGTCGATGACAATCAGTCGCTCCAGTTATCCTTGTCTGCCGTTGATTCCCAGTCCTGCGTGTCCACTGAAATGGAATAAGCTACCAGGGCAACTTCACTGGTATTATTGGAAAGAAAATGCAGAGTAGAGTCGATTAAATTCCATGAAGGGGCATGAGTTCAGAAGGTGTACCAGTTCGGTAGAGTTCCGAGATGGTGACCAGACAAGAATTTGCCTATCGTTGCCACCGGTGTACAGTTCCTGAGGCACATTGCAAAACTTTGAAGTAACTTTATCATTTCTTCCACCAATAGGTTTTTTCAAATTCAGTTGAACCAACCTAATGGCTGCAGCTTATAAATTGATGAGTGCAGAAGTAAAGGGAAGAGGAAAACGGCCGTACCTGATCCGGGAAATTATACCAGCAACAGTTCACGCCTTCATAATGGCCGCTGAATGTCAGGGATGTCTTCCCTGTCCACATATCAAATGCCTAAAAGTTCAAGAAGTCAACTAGGTTTACACGTAAGCTGTACACACAGAAACAAACTGAAAATAAAGGAAGAAGGATGTACTTTAACAGTCGTCATGCATGGAGCAAATACAAGGGCTGAATCTTGGGATGTGGCTAATTGCAATGGCTTATTGGTCTGTAACCGCATTGTTTCATAATTCACGAGTGTATTACACCCGGATTCAACATCCCACAACTTTAACCTTGAATCGGAACCTGGAATCAAAATCCAGATTTTACATATGATCTGTTCATAATCTCTATGTTTTTACTTTTGGGAGGTTAGCATGCCTACCGATTGTAAAAAGACAAAAAAAAATCCTAACAAGATGACATCAATAGATTTAATTATATCGCAAAGCAGAAAGAGGGTCTATAGAGAATTCAATTCTCCAACCATCGTGATTTGTTAGAATATAATTCAGGCAGATCTTGTTATTGATACAAACCTATCAGCATCATTATCACCAAGAAGTAGGGTACATGATTACCATATACAAAAGGAATTTCAAAATACTGATCTTTCTCTTATCACTATGGTATCTTATTTTTTAATCAAAATCTAATGGCAAACTCATTTTAAATTCCCCTTGTGCTTAATCAATTCACTACTTTTTTCCTCCATCTCGACATGATGTCCTGCAGTCACATACTCAAGGAAATCATGTCTTTTTATAGATTATTAATTCCAGAAAAAAATATATATAATATAATACAATTAAACTACATTTAATTGGATTGGAAGGAGTTGTCAGGGTAACCCAACCTGCACTGAGAAGGTACATGCCATCTCCAGTTACTTTTAATCCAGTGACAGCACCATAGTGAGAGACTGCTCGATCCTGACTGGACAAAAGCCCTGGGTGTAGCCTCTGCCTTGTGGATCCCTTAGCTGGCAGTTTACCTGTAGATGATGGCTTTGTTGCGTTCCCATTGGCTAGTTTCTTATGAGGTACACGAGATTTCATATTTGAACCTTGGCTGGCCAAGAGGGACTTAGATGTTGATAGCTGAGAAAGAATAAAATCAAATCTGTTAATTCACAAACATAAGAACAAAGGTGGATACTGTGAGAACCAATGTCGGGGAGGGAGGGGGGTTAACCTTATTTGCAGTCCATCCTGAGATAGGTGGTCGTCTCCCAAGCTGGGATTGAGACTGATCTAAAACACGAAAACATCCAGCTCGTCTGATGTCCCAGAAACGTATTGCTCCATCACAACCACCAGTAATCAAAACCCACTCACTAGAAGCTGACCATTCTACACTCATTACACCATCTATAAAACGATAATATAAACATTAATGTCCGTAGATATAGACTTACATAGATGGGTAGGCAAAAAACACAAGTCAGCTGGTTGAGTAAATTTCATACACAATCAGGTCTTGCAAATTGTAAATCCGGTAAAGTACTACATAATGGGAAAGAAAAATTGGAAGGACATAGATCATTGTTCAATACCACTGTGCTACCTCAAGTTTTATCACTTCCGTAGAAGTAGGGTGAAGATAAGAAGTAGCTCTGTTTCATCTTTGTTTCATTACTTGTATTCTCCAGGAAGGAAGAAGAAAGTAAGCCTAATTCATGCTTTTTCAAAGTCAACCCAGCCTATGGCATGGGCATGTGCTTGTCATAACTTGGATTTTTTTTTTTCTTTTGGTGGTGGGGGGGAGGGGAACTTTGCACCAGGGAACAGGGAAATTAATTATCAACCTCTTAACCTGTTTGCCAAAAAGGTATTGATATCATCCACAAATTGATTAAAAATCAGGATTGCAATTGTTGTGTAACATTTTGGAACAAAACCATTGTGGTACAACTTAAACAAAGCGACAACTCTCTTAGAATTAAATGTATTGACCATCACCATACCACGATGTCCAGATAATGTGTGAGAAAATGCCCCAGAAGAAATATCACAAAGGCGAACTTGAACATCTTCTGTTCCAGCAGCAATCAGCATATGTGATGTTGCCAAAGAGGACATGGCTGTCCTATAAACTTTTCCTGGCAGTTTAAAATTCACCACCACCTACAAGATGGAAATATTAGTTATATAACAAAAATTGCAGCATAAAACCCACATGACCTTTTAGCTGCCTACCTGAGTTGTATTTGTATCCCAGACATTAATGTGATGATCATATGAACCGGTGACAAACAATCCAGTATCAATGGGATACCATATGGCTGAGGATATTGCATATTTATGCCCATGTTCGTGCTGCTTATCAACTGCAAAAATGCATTGGTGCTTTGCAATAAGACCCTCGGAATGAGTTGCACGTTGAATATCAAACACAGCAGCTGATGCATCTGATGCTCCAGATAACAAATATCTCCCCTCTGTCAAATCAACCTGATTTCATGACCCAGAATGTCGGTGCTAGTTGTTCTTACTAGTTTTATAAGCATGTTATGAAATCTGAACAAAGATACCTACTAAAGAATGAAATCAAACAAAAATCAAGCTTATAAAATCCAAACACTCAATTAGCTCTACAACACCAAACTTTTTTTTAATAACCACAAGTGTTCGAGCCAACTTACATGCGCCTTGACTACTCTCAGGGCACAATGTGCTTGGCTCTACAATATTTGATGTCAAGAACTCATAGAGTATTTGATATCCTACGAGCCACCATGGTTTAAACCCATGACCTCAAAAACCATCTAGCTTTACAATTTTTGCTTCTTTGACCATTGGGCCAACCATGGTGGTTGGGCTACAAGACCATACTCGACCTAAAAGAATATTGAAATTCAGAGGAAACAGAATGAGGTAAAATAAATATAAAATATGTTAATAGAGTTATCAAAAGAACAATAATTATAAAGAAACACCAATGTCAGTTAGATAAAATGCTTACAAAATATTGGTCTTGAGACCTTTCCTCCCAAAGAGGCGAGGCATGAGCTTTGAGGTGGTATGAGGTGTAAGCCTCAATTTTTATTAAAAACATTCTACAAATGTACGACCAAGTATTGCTAAACATAATAGTTATATAAAAGTATACAAAAAATCACCACGGTCAATTGCCACTTAAACAAAAAAATTTAAAAGGATATCTTTAACATCACTACTATTATCATTAATAGGATTAACTTATACTATACATTTTTTTCTTCAATATTTTAAAAGGCTAAATAATAAAAGTATCAATAGTTCAAATTCTCACCACTCAAACCTTTATACTTTTTAACAATGGGGCAAATTAATATTATTCTTCTAATCATCACATAATGCTGCATTTTCATAGAGGCGTAAGCTTTTTCTATAAGAGGCGTAAGCCTCTTATGGTCCAAAGGAGGCGTAGGTCTCAAGGGAAGCCTCAAGGCGTAAGCCTCAATAGCCTTTCAAAACATTGGTTTTTCCAAATAGTAAACAACAAAGTCCAATTGCAAACTCAGTAACTTTTAAAAAGTTCCAAGATGACAAATTCTCTATAATCGATGGAGGGTATCCTAACTCTTGATACTGACTTAGGAGAACGTAATGAAGAGCATAAAGTCATAAGACGACCTTATTAAGACGTTTAAGTGCTAAACCATTTCAGGAACATTTTACTACAATTTTATTTCGGCCGTTTGTGATCCATACTTTCTGTTATCTTCACAAAAAATAAGACTTATCTTCATAAGATTTTTTTTTGGTGGATATCTCTTCCTAAGTTTTTTTTTTTTTTTTGTAATTATAGCTTGGCTAGCTCTTTTGAAGTAGTTCTCGAGTGAGGGATCCCTCTTCCCTCGGCCCTTAGGTTGTTCTTGCCCTTTTGTTGATAATATTTCCTTATCGTTTCTTATAAAAAAAAAATACTCTGTTATCTTCATTTAGCTTTCTTATGCTGCCACTTTCGTGGATTTGTTACAAACTTTGTCTATTTAATACAATTTGTCCTCAGGGCATCCATGCCCTAAGCTCATTCACCGTTTTCTAACTTCTTGTGTTCTCTCTTCAGCCAAGCTTCATGGTATCATAGCCTTAGCTCCTTCTCAAAAGAAGAAGAAAAAGATGAAGGAAAGAGAAAAGAGAGAACAATAGCTAATCTCCCTCCTGGTTTTGGGTCTTCCACCGTCGACCAACAACATCAAATTCCAACTACGCCGATAGAACCTAGAATTCCAGTTACACCGATGGCTACACATGTTTAAAGCTTTTGGGTTTCTGTTGTAGGTCAAAAAACTAAATGAA
Source organism: Luffa acutangula (assembly GCA_036850905.1). Lineage (NCBI taxonomy): Eukaryota > Viridiplantae > Streptophyta > Magnoliopsida > Cucurbitales > Cucurbitaceae > Luffa > Luffa acutangula. The sequence continues at coordinate 2,143,273 of CM072092.1, read as the reverse complement.
AATCCACAAACTAAACCCCTTTCCTTTTTCGCGTTGTGCAATTAACCAAACTGAATACAACCTGATGACCATAATTAATTATGAAAAGCGTGCGATTATAGGCAGAAATAGGCAATTTACAATCCACTAATAACAAAAAAATAGATAACAGCCCGAAAGAATTCGAAATAGCCAAAAAAATAATAAGTTGACAACGAAAAGATCTAAATTCTACCCAGAAGGAAAGTACAATCGAACAATTTCCAACTTCATTCACTTGAATCCATTCGGACCAAATTGTTTGAAAATAAGAAATCCAAGATTACCTGAAGTGAGTTGACGGAACCTCTATGGGGAGAGACAATGTCCTTGTGATTGGAAAGTTGCAGACTGCTGATTCGATCGGATTTAACACGATTTGCGAAAGAATTTGGGCGGAGTTTTCCCGCTTCTCTATCTCTAATATCCTTCCACATTCTCCAAGCATCTTTGCCCTCATGCAAAAACGCTGTATCTTCCTCTCTGTCTCTATCTATTTTCCTGCAACAGTATCTCCCCACTTGAATCCTTCAAACACAGCGTTGAAAAGCTATCAAGTCCAAGGATATATACCCTGCTCTGCAACCCCAATTCGAAGGCCACCAATTGAAGGTTCTTCAACTTTATTCTCTTCCCACCCACTGTTCCTTCCTCTTGATCCGGTGTTCTCTGTTCCTCCTTCTCCGTTATCTCTCTCTCTCTCTCTCTCTCTCAATGATTATTGCAACTATGGAGAGAAGAAAGATGATCGCTTTGGGCTTCCGTGTGATTAGGGCTAGCAGGTCCAAACATCACGTACGTCGAACAAACATTTTGGCCCAACCTCCTACTCAAAACTTCCAACATCCAACTCACTTTTTCTTTTTCTTACAAATGATCAAATTTATTTTATTACAGTCATACACTATTGAAACCTAAATATAGTTTAACTAGTTCAGATATATATTCTCGAACTAAAAGTCAAAAGTTCAAATTTGAATCTCGATCATCACATTTAAACTCGACAAAATAATAATAATAAATAAGATTATTTTATTTTAGCTTTTAAACTTTCAAAAAGTAATATATGTAACTAGCACTCATAGGTTTGAGACAAATATTAGGTAAGAAAATTTTATTGATCATATTTATTATCAACTAAAAGGTTCAAAAGTCCAAATCTTCACTCTCGCGTGTTTTTTTTTTTTTAATTTTAATCATTAAATTTAAATATAAAAAAAGATTTTATTAATCATATTTATTAAGTATAGAAGATAATATACAATAAAAAAAATATTTAAGTATCATAAGTTATTAGGTAAAAAAAATGTGATCTCAAAATATATAAAGAAAGTTATTTGGTATTTACTTTACTTTTTTTTTTTTATATAACATGGGAGGTTAGGAAATTTAAATAGCAGACCTCTTAGTTATTAGTACAAGTTTTATGTCGGTCGAATTATGCACGTATTGGTTATTTACTAATTGTGTCAGGCTTGAGTGGCCAAGATTATTTCATTTAAATGCAAATCATACACTCATTAAAAGATGCAAGTCGTCTGAATTCAGAAAAAGAAAGAAAAACAAAAAAAACAAAACAAATAAAGTCATATTCACATTAAAATAATTCCCTCAAATAAAAAATTCACATTAAATAATTCAATTTTTTAAAAATTAAAATAATTCAATTAGTCCTTTGTCAGATGATAATAATAATAATTCAATTAGACATCGTTGAATTTGCAAAAGGCGTAAAATTTTATTGAAAGTGTCTACCTGAAAAATAAATTATTCAATGAAAACCAAAATAATTGAATCCATAATTTATTGAAAACTTTGACTAGCATCTTAAATTACAAGACAGTCTCTTATTAATCATTGTACTTTCCATGCAATTGATAATCATTATTGTACTTTCCATGCAATTGATAATCATTTTCGACAATTGAACTATGTTTATGTTGACAATAGTTTGGAGACTTCTTTTTCACAATATATGAGGTTGAAATTTTGAATCACATACCTCTTGTTTATTAGTACAAAATTTATGTCAATTGAGTTATGTTCATGTAGACGATAGTTTGGGGACTTATTAAATACTTTTTAAAATTCTTTATGAGTACAAACTTTATGTCAGTTGAACTATATTCGTGTAGGTGATAGTTTGGAGACTTATTAAATACCTTTTAAAATTCTATAACCTATTTGACACAAACATAGTAAACTAAACTTATATTTAACCAAACTTGTATTTAACCACGACGACGATAACGACCACAAGGAAGAACAACAACAAAAAGTGGTATGTTCCAATTCCAACTTCCAACCCTTTCTTTTCTTGGAAATGTAGAAAAAAAAATCAACCATGACACAAAAAAAAAAAAAATAGTATAATGATTTTTTTTTTAAAAAAAGGAAAGTATAATAAAAATTGAGTGACTTAACATATGAAGTGAAATGTAAATAATGTCTTATGTCACAATTGTTTCTTAGAATAGCATCAAAGTGAAGTGTGAAGCGTTTGAAGCTGATGCTCCATCACGTGAACTGTCAGCGGGACTTGGCAACTGCAATTTGCAACCACCGTCCTCTCCTACGCCCCCTATGCTATGGCCCTCTGATGGTTGTTGGGCCAGCTCCAAATCATTATAATGGTGTAGATTTGCAGTACAAACATAAATTCTTGTTCAATTATGCCTTCCTTATAATTTTTGGCAATAATGGGCCAATTTTCCCAATGCTTCACCCGCCATTGTAAATTGTAATTCGATCAATTTGGAGAAGATGCTGCGCTGATCGACAGCCAATGTTCAATGCCGATGGGTTTGTGGGGCTCTCTGTTTCCTTCAAAGCTGTAAAGATTCTGAGTTACACAGCGTTGGACAGTAGCTCGTTTTGCAGAATGGGCGCATAGCGACAACTTCAAATCTCAGACCCACTTCTCTTGGTTTTTCTTACTCTCCCTCTCTCGCCTCTTTCTGCCCAAACCATTTGGTGGGCATTAATTATGAACTTCGTTTGTTTTCGAAATGTTGACAAAACTGTATGTGTGTTTGTCATTCGCTTCAGGGAGTTCGATTTTTCACGTTTCTCTGCTTCGGCTTCTGTTTGAACTTGAAGAACCGATTGAGTGGTTGGATTTGAGCGTTGAAGTGGAGGAGAAAAGAGGGTGAAAGCCCATTTGAATATCGCCATTTTCGGCGGTGATTAGTTTGTTTCACTGTTTGTGCATCGATTAGTGTGTTTGACGTCTGGAAACAAAAAGTAGTAGGAAAAGGAAGGAGTTCAGAGATTAGTCAAAAAGTGATTAGCAACCATAATCTAAACGAAGCCAGGTGTTTGTTTAAATGCCTCAGTGACATTTTTTAACAGTATTTTCGTTCTTAATGCTGTACAGAGTTTACTCATAACGCCCATTCGATTCAATCTGACAAGTGGGAATATCACGTGCTGTTCATTCCATCATCCTCTGGTTGGTGTTGGCTGCTCCACTGTTTGGAAGGCACTTGGAATTAAAGTAATAGGTGAGAGAGATTTGTGGTGCTTTGTTTAAAGTATTTTGTGAAAGCTTAATGTATATTTTATGATAAATATCATTAATGGGTTTAGATGTTAGGCGATCTTCTTTTTTTGTCGGATAGCATCATTCGAGGTCTTTGCAGTTGAATGTATGTAGAGAATAAATTTACAGTTTCTGCCTTCTGGGTTACTTTAATAAATTAGTAAAGCCACGAACTTTTTTATCAAAAGAATAAAGAAAAATCGAACCCATCAAACCTCAAACCAAAGGAGAGAGAGTAAACTGAGGGAATCCATAGGCATCTGCGACTCTGCTAAGCACCTCTGCCCCTACAGGTAGAAAGCCCATTCCAACATAGACAAAGGACCTTTCTACACTAATAATGTCATCATACACAAAAAAAGAGAAAAGAAGAGGAAAGGCCCATGTCAAGGTAGCAGATGATTCAGATCTCAGGCTTGAAAACCATCACATGGTTTGCACTGGATGTGCTTGAATGAAGAAGGATCAATTGCTTTAGGCTCAGATTCGAAAGAAAGAGACTGGGGAAAGACTAAAGAGTGGAAGTTCTCACCTTGGTGGGTTTCCATTTCAAAATCACGTTTAGATCCTGAGTTCTTGTATTTTTTTGAAGGAATGAGTCCAAAATATGCACTGGTCTTCTTGCTTGTGTCGCCCATTTCATCTTCTTTCTTGTTTCCCGCATTATTGTCGTGTTCTTATTTGTCATTAATCAAACATTACTGTTTGCCCCTAATTTTGTATTACTGAGCTTCTATTCCTCCATCGTCTTCCCACTATTTCATTGCAGAATTTGTGCACGCCGTTTCCTATACGGTAAAAGTAAAACGAAGGTCTTTTTTCCAGTTTAGTTTACTCGAAAATCGAATCCTAGAGTTCAAATACCACACAAAGTACCCTTTTTGCCCAACATTTGTATTTCTAAGTTAATTACTCCCAAGGGTCGCTTGAATTCGTTCATGAATGAACTCGAACCATTTATAGATATTATTTCATACCTTCATTTCCAGCACAAACCCACGGTGGAGAAGAATAATTACCTGTGAAAGTGAATCTCCATCGCATTATCAGCAAAGACCATCAAAGTTATTGAGCCATTTCGGAAAAGATGCTGTGCGCTTGTTCGGGAGAGCAATTTAAGTTCGAAGAGCCACCGCAGTCCCCAGAGTCACTTGCTACGAGGGATTTCTCGGCCAGTTGCCTTTCCTCGAGAACTGGAGACTGGGATTTAAAATTTGAAGATTCTCAAGTAGATGAAGTTGAATCCACTTTAAGAGAAGCCCTCTCATTGAACTACGAGGTGCATACATTTCTCTTTTCAAATCTCCTTGACCAAATAAGCTCGTCTTTTCTTGCATCTCTTCTTGCTTTTCTGGCTTCATTTTATCATCTCATAAGATATTTCTATCTACTTTCTAATTAGGAAGCCAGAGCTTTGCTGGGGAGGCTTGAGTATCAAAGAGGAAATTTTGATGCTGCCCTACAGGTATTTCAGGGTATAGACATTAAATCTTTAACGCCAAGAATGATTAAGGCAATAGCTGGAAAGATAAGGGAGGAAAAGCCTCGACATAAAGGTGACAGTGCACCCCCTAGTGGTGGAATGTCCATGCATTCTGTTAGTCTACTACTTGAAGCAATTTTACTGAAGGCAAAATCACTGGAGGAACTTGGCAGATATATAGGTAAATTGCTCTTGTTCATTTTTTTTTTACTATAGTTTTACTTTTATATGATATTTTGAAGACAGTATTCTGTAGCAGCGTTGTGTTATGATTGGTTATCAAGATGAACAATGCAATAGATATTAGAGTTTCTCTTGTTTATCTGTCTGACAGTGGTATTGATCATAATTCTTTCTTGTTTATCAGAGTCTGCAAAAGAGTGCAGGATAATACTTGATACAGTGGAATCAGCTTTGCCTAATGGAATGCCCGAGTGTATTGGTGAAGACTGCAAATTGCAGGAAATGTTTCACAAAGCTTTGGAATTACTACCTACTTTGTGGATTAAAGGAGGGTATCTTGACGAGGCCATAAATGCCTATCGCCGGGTCCTTGTTAAACCATGGAATTTAGATCCAAACAAGTTGGCTGCCATACAGAAAGAATTGGCTGGCACATTACTCTATGGAGGTGTTGAAGCAAGCCTTCCTCTTAAGTTTCATGTATTCGGTCCAAGAACACCTAAAAACAATGTAGAAGAAGCAATCCTTTTGTTGCTAATACTCATGAAGAAGGTGGTGATGCAGGAAATAAGCTGGGATCCAGAGATTATGAATCATCTGACTTATGCACTTTCTATCACTAGACAATTTGAATTACTTGCTGAGCATGTGGAGCAGATCCTTCCTGGAATATATAGTCGAGCTGAGAGGTGGTACTTTCTTGCTCTTTGTTACAATGCAGCAGGACAGAATGAAGCAGCTTTGAACCTTCTAACGAAGGTTTGCGGTTCCTCTGAAGTGAAGCACGAGCCCCATTTCCATTCTTTTTTGTTGCTTGCAAAATTGTGTTCAGAGGATTCAAAATGCGCATGTGATGGAATTAAATTTGCTCGTAGAATGATCGATATGGCCAGTGAACAAAGTAAACATTTCAATTCTGAAGCCCACAAATTTTTAGGTGTTTGCTATGGGAATGCAGCTAGAGCTTCTGTATCAGACTCTGAAAGAACTCTTTTCCAAAAAGAATCATTGAACTCCCTACGAGTTTCTTCTCTCACTGGGAGGCATGATCCAGAAGTAATGTTCAACATTAGCTTGGAAAATGCCGTGCAGAGAAATCTCGATGTCGCCTTCTACAGTGCAATGGCATACTCAAATATGGTGGCTGATGGTTCCGGGAGAGGTTGGAAGCTTTTGGCCCTCATACTTTCAGCTGAGAGGCGACTCAAGGACGCTGAAACCATAGTTGATTTTGCTTTGGATGAAGCGGAGAGGATGGATCAACTGGATTTTCTTCGATTGAAAGCTGTACTCAAAGTTACTCAGGAACAGCCAAAGCAAGCAATAGAAACTTACAGAGTCTTGCTAGCTCTAATTCAAGCACGAGAAGAACTTCAGCTTCAGGCTAAGAACTTTGACCAATCCAAGGACTTGGAACTTGAGGTTTTTCCCTCCTCTATATTGTTTCTAATATTATGCTTGTATTCACTCCACGACATAGATACGCAGGCCCTGATAATCTTTCCTTTGACCCTTTACCACTTCAGGAAGTGATCAACAGCTTCTAAAATCTTTTCCCCTTTTGCAGGCAGCGGGAGAACGTAACTTGGAACGGGCAGCCTGGCAGGATTTGGCTGCCATATATTCGAAACTTGCTTCCTGGGGGGATGCAGAGATTTGTCTGAATAAAGCCAAGTCATTAGATGTTCATTGCCCCAGAGGTTGGCATGCAACAGGTAGAACTATTTTTTTTAATCATCTTTAAATGTATCTTCTGTAATGAAATGGATGGCAAGGTTGCAAAGGCAAATATCCATGTTCATATGTAGTAGATATTTACTTATGTTGAACTCAATTGGAACCACTGTAGGCAAGTATTTTGAAGCTCGCTCATTACACAAGGAAGCCCTTGTTTCATTCTCAGTCTCTCTATCGATAGATCCTGATTATGTTCCGAGTATCATCTCAACAGCAGAAGTATTGATGAAGTGCAGTACTCGATCACTTCCGATTGCACGCAGCTTGTTGATGAATGCTGTAAGATTGGATCCTACAAGCCATGAAGCATGGTTCAACCTTGGACTTCTCTCCAAAATGGAAGGACTGTTGCTACAAGCTGCAGATTTTTTTCAAGCTGCACATGAACTCCAACTATCTGCTCCTCCTCAGAGTTTCGTCTAAAAGAACAATTTTTTCACCTTCTGAGTGGAAGAGTTATGGGCAAGTTGAGCACACATGGAAGCTCAATTATTGCATTGGTTGTGCCACCAGCATATTCCATCAATCTTCTCTTCTTCTACATTCTTTTCCTTGACATCTCATAACATATTCAAAGCTGAGGGCATGTTGGACCAACACTTGCTAGGTTTTAGGGTAGACATATAGTTCCAAATTCTGAAAGTCCAAACCAACTGATTTTGTGTAGTTGAATCAAGGATTTGGTAGTGTATTAAGTAAATAGCATATTTTGCAGTATTTTTCTTCTTGTTTAGCATCATCTCTGTTCCCCACTTCAAGAAGAGGATATCAAGATAAAGTCTGGAAATGCATATTATTTTCGAGGTGCATAATGTTTAAGAATGCCAAATTTTGTTAACTCCTGAGATGAAGATTTTTTTTTTCTTTTTAATTTTATTTATTCGGTTGAGAATAATTCTAGCATTACATGAACTGTGACATTCTTAAGGTAATAAAGGCGAGCAAATAGTTGACGATTGTAGTGAATTTTGAGCTCTTTATGTCCATCCAATAAAACTAATAAACTGATTATTATACTCGAAGCTTTTATGGTAATTGCCAAAGCAAACCAATTGATAAACATTGTTGGATGTGGATCTGTGATGTTCGAACCTCGAACCATGAGAGTCAAGAACCAAAATGACTGGAAATGACTGCTCATCAGACTAGCCTCCTGATTTGTCAAAGGAAACATCACAGGTTTACCAGTTTAGGGAACCCACCAAGGCCTGACTTCTGATAGCAACAGGTAACCTGTAGCTAGGAAAACTGGAAAACTGCCAAAATTGTCTCGCAATCTAAAAATTGGATCTTGTGACTGAGCTCAGCAGGCTGCAATCCTTGGTTGGGACTTGGGATGATTGCAGGATATTGAACCAATGGACTATCATCAATTAACATGTTAATGTCAATATCCAACAATATCAACTGTAGGATCTACCAAAGAATGTAAATATTCAGAGAAACCCGAGCAAACTTATTGAAAGTTAAACAATGCTGAAAGCATTTCTGCACGATACAAAAGTATTCTTGCAGAAACATGTTCAATACTTGCTTCTTTTTGCAATTTTTCTTTTTGATACTTCTTATTTTATGTGAAAGTTAATTTTCCCATGTCAGATTGCTTGTATTCTAGGTTAGAGCAAAGAAATCATTCAAAGTGGCTCATTTCATATCGAAGAAGCCTGTATGAATAAGGATTCATTTTGGAAAAATATCAATGCTAAACTTAGTTAATGATATCGTCAAAAACAAGTTTTTGCCAAGAGAGCAAAACATGGAGTTGATGCAAGAAACATTTCTGTACAGTAATTGCATATGGATGAAATGTAAATTGAAATATAACAAGTTCGAGTAAATGAAAGAAAAGTGTCAAAAAAATAGAAGTCTGCACACTTATTGTTTTCCTTGATTCATGAATAACAAATACAAGACAGTTCCTTCCAATAACTTCTGCCTTGGAAGACTTGGGAGTATAGACAAGTTGCTTGGGGCACAAGAGAATCCAGGAATGCGGATAAATATACAATCTTTTCCTTTTATTAACACTGCACAATTGAAATTTTCTTCTTAGTAGGGAATCAAACGAGATTCATCAACATCGTAATGCAAGGGAAAATAGAGATCACATTACATGAAGAAGTACAATTCTACTTGCATAGGTCTTAGTATTACAAAACTTCACTAATCTGACAGTGATAAGCATAATGTGCAGAAGAGCTGATTAAACTTTAGCTGCTAGAAATTTCACTTACAGCAAAAGAGAAGTGAAGATGACCATAGATTCACTACCTCAGCCCATACTCCACTGCATCAACAAAAACAAGAAGAAAATGTTAAGAGGCCTTCCATCCACGTGCTCTGATAAATTGCGCCTGAAGTGAAACAAGTTCTACGAGCGGAAGTATAATGGGATTGGTTAAGCTATATTACCAACCACAATAAAGAAAAGAAATATAATCGACCATATAATATTAATTAAGAATTAACAATCAACAAAAGCAACTGGTATTTGAATGACCTTAAGAACTGGTTCTCCCTTGTTAGTGTTAGCAGATTGCTTTGCATTTGCTGCCAACTGAGCACGTGCAGCTCTTCCTGCAGCAGATTTTTCGAATTCTTCTTGCCTGCAAAAATTTATATCATTTTCAGTATCAAAAACATAGATGATCCCCATCATAGTTCTAATTTGAACTTTGAAATTCTCATTTCAATTTAAGACAGACTACTCAGCACATTATCAAGAGCAGCCACTGGAAGTACTTCAGTGTTAACTATAGCAGTTACATCCTTGGTATGAATAAGCAATTAATGTATGCCAAAGTGAATGTGTCAGTAAAATATTGGTGGGAGCAATCCAGTCATCTCAAATTAGAACACTCATGGCTTCTTTTTCTTGCTATTTTCTCTCTTTCCTTTAGGGCACTTAGAATTTCGATAGCTCTATAAACGTGAAACAATACTTAGACTAAGGTTCATTATTATCACATTTGTTTTGCCTTCTTTTCTAAAAAAAAGTAAGCTTGTTTCCTAACAGTATCTAAGTTCTATTATATATATTAAAAAGATTCTCAAAATCTTTGCCAAAATTTAAAAATAAAAAATAAGTTTTTGAAATCTACCCTATATAGTTACTGAAATTTTACCCAGATTATATAAATGGTTTCAAACAACTAGTCTTTACCAACGGAAAACTAAAACATAACCCTAATAAAAAAAAGCTCGTATACGATTATTTTTCATATACAGTTCCATTCTTTGGGACAGAAGACCCAAAAAGCATTCCCCTGCGGAACTGTTACATCCCAAACGTGAACAATTAACATTGATAAAAAAAATCGAGGGCACTGACTGAAAAACAGAACGATCAACAAAAGCCCTAGTCAAAATGATAAGCTGTTCTAATTGAAAAAGAAGGATCAAGACGCACAGAAATTTGAATGGAAGTCAAGGGTGAGAGGAAAGAAAATTACCTTCTCTGAGCGGCTTCAGCAGCTTTGGTGCGAGCTTCGACGGAGGCCAATCTTTCTTCCTCTTTTCTCTCTTGCTTTTGGCCTTCGTCTAGGCAACTTACGCACTGCCCCATCGCTTTGCTTGCAGTTGCAGGCTTTTCCCAAATTCTCGAATTGGTATTTTCACCATCAATTTTGACTTTCTTGGAATTCGTATTATATCGGACGGCTAGGATTGACTTTACAACAACTACCGTTATCTGATGGCGCCATGTCATTACCCGCTTTTCCACCCTAGAAAATTCCGTTTACAGCTGAGTTTTCAGTTCTATATGAATACGACGTCGTATTGATGATATAAATTTGTTCTTTTCCAATAAAATATATATACAAATTAAGAAGTGGTTTAAATCCATACTCTACAAAAGTTTTAAATTTTTTTTTTCATTTTGATATTTAAATGTTCATATTATCTATTTTAGTTTCGAGCTTAAAAAAATGGTGGTTTATTTTTTAAACTTTATTTTACTTTTAACAAACTAATGTTACTAGTATGTTCATAAGACAGGGTTCGAGACTTCGAGTCATATGGGTTAGCGACAGACATTGGACAAATAGATAGTTGATGAGAAAATAATATAACAGTGACAAGTATAATTAGTCAAATTGGGGTCCTTGGTAGTTGAAACATTAAGGCTAATTACTACTCAACTAGAGTGACGACCTTGTAGTGAAATATTTGATGGGGACGATAACTAGTTATTTAATAAGGTAGATGGAGAGTAGGTGTTATAGTCTCAAATTCTCAATAGGCATCTGTGATGACTAATGGGTGCTTAGAGAGAATATGTTTAATCCTCTTTCCTTGCTTGGGTCTCCGACTAATAAGTACTAATAGAGTGTGAGATACAAGGATAATGAAGGAGCTCTTTTTTGTGAAGGATATTAGACTAGTTTAAAGTATTTCATTGAGCTCCTAACTATAGTTTATTGATTCTTTTAGCACTATGATAAGCGATGATTTTATTCAATTAAAAACAATTGCAAACTAGCACAAGCAATAGAGAACAAAGCCTCACCAACGAATAATACAGTAACATGTGGACGTAAGGAAAAACATTGTGAAGTTTGAATGGGACAATTTACGGTACTCCTACAGGCCACGATATATAACTCCATATGTTCACCTTACAAAATTTGCTATGTTCATTAATGTTTTAATGTTACTAGACCCCACGATATTCTTAAATGATGTTGACGTGACAGACAATAAATGAAAGTAATATTCATCTTATCACGGTAGATGAAGTTTTTTCTGATTTGAACATTTCCACAAAAGTTATTTTTTTTTAAGTAGACAACATGCATAAATGCGCTCCCCACAAGTCTAAATCTTCATTGAAGGTGCAAATGATTTGGATTACAACATGTGTTCACCAGAGTAGAAGGGATGAAAATCGACCTTTCCCACCTCAACTTTATTTTATATGAATTATTCTAACCTCTCATCTTTATATGAAGGATCACTACTTTTGTCTTGATCCTTGAATAATCTAGAACCAAAAGGAATGACAAAGTTGACACCCTCCATAATGTCAATATAATTATTGATCGATGGTGCATTTCTCAAAAAGAAAAAAAAAAAGTTTCAATTTTGTGTCTAATAGGTCGTCAAATAAATCAATGACTTAATAACAAATACGTAGGTAAGTAAAAAAAAATTAAAAGGTTAGTTTAAGGACCAATTTAAGCTACCTAAATTTGTAATTACATACCTAAAATAGATATGGTAAAAGTTACTAAAATAAAACAAATATGACAAAGAGGGCTTAGCTCAATAGCGAATCCCGATCTCCAAATGTTGATTTACTCAGAATATATATATATATATATATGAAAAATCAAACGTGATAAAATTGATTTTTTTTTAGGAGAGTGATAAAATTGATTTTGTTAATTTGAAAATTACTGTCAAAATATAAATGAAAGTTGAAAAACATGTCTTAAAAAAAAAGAAAAAGAAAAAGAAAATTTAGGCTAACGCCCAACATGGCGTCGTGCAAGTCATCGTTCTTCTCGTTGTTCGTTCATCTTGCAGAGGAGCTAAGCGAAACCCTAATTTAGTAACAGTGACAGTTCTGTGAAGAGAGGGAGGACCGAGAATGACGGTCAAACCGTTGGAGTCGCTGCCTCCTACAGAAGCGTTAGAAATGGAGAGTGGGCTTAGGCTTGTGCCGCGTCTGAAACTGAATTTCACAGTCTATCCGTCAAGCCCTTCGGTGAGTAAATCCCTAGACGAGTGGAAGTTGAAGCGAGCTCTCATTGACTTTCTCAAGTCTTCGCTTTCGGTTCCGGTTATCGTCTCTGAGGAGGACTTGGTGATCAAACGTATTAAAGAACTTAAAGCACGCAAGCGCGAAGATCCACTCGCTCGTGGTACTCTCTTCGTGCGCGATCTTGGGTTTTTGAAAAGTAATTACAAGAGATATGAGGAGGAAGAAGAGGAAGTGACGGCGTTGGAGAAAAAGTTCTTGGATTGGAGGCGATACCTGGTTGAGAAATTGGATGGGATTGAGCTGAATCTTGAAGGGTTCAAGTTCAAACTCGCTGTCGTTATACCGGATTCTGATAATTTTGAGGAAATGAAGAAAGCCTGGGAGGATTTTTACGCATTTGGGAATCGTGGTAAGCGAATTTCAGTGTCTCTTAAATTGTTAATGGTGTTTAGGCAGTAAGCTTTGGTCTGTAATTGTCTTCATTTTGCCTTAGGATATTCGAGAAGTGGGAGCCAAGGACCTGATACCATTATCTTGAGAGGCGCACCATCTAGGTGGTTTGCCGAGCCTCGGGTTTCGTCTAAGCCCTCCATGTTGGTCACACATACCATCTTTTCAACATTTGGAAGGATAAGGTTTTCTTTTGATTAAACCTCTGCGTATTTCTTCTTCCATGGTCTTCCCCTCTTATTTTGCATGTCATGTCTGTTTTATTCCTTCCCTTCATATTTTCTTTTTGATCTTCCAAGCCGGTACCGAGCTCAATTCAATGAACATTGTATAATTGTATTGGTCTCTCTTCACTGTAACCGTAGGAATCAAGAGGTTATCTGATTTACCTTGTTTTTTTTGCGAGTAGGTGTCAAATAATGAATGTATTGCATTGCAGCATTTGAAGTTAACGATTTCCATTTTAGCTAGTCTGGTTCTTCTGTTGCTTAGGTTTTGTTATCACTCATCATCAGCTTTTTTTCCCTTTAATGTGCTCTCCACAGGAACCTAAATATTGCTGTGGACGATGATTTTGGTAAGGATGGCAATGAGGATGGAGAAGACATAATTTCAGGGCTACACTGTAAAATAACAGTTCAGTTTGAGAAACACAGGGACTTCTATAATGCTCTAAAGGTGCTATCTGGTCGCTCCTTGCAGAAGGTTGGAAATTACCTCTCTATAAAGGATGTATTTTATAATCAAGTCATTTGGAGTTGCTTGGCTAATTTTCCCGTCGTCACCAGTAGCATCTTGCCTTTGAAATCTTTGGCAGGTAGCCATAGAATTGTAATATCACTCTTATCCAATTTATAATGACAAATCACAACTAATTCATGGTTGGAATGTTAGATGGTTATAATTTATATCGTGATACATATGAAAACCGGTTTAGGTAGTGTAAGAAAGTATGATGGTTAGATGTAATATTGTCATTTTATTGTTCGATCCCCAAATGACATGTATGGAACTACATGCCCTCTCACATATCAGAAACCAACCACTATCATTGGTGATTGAAGTTACAGAGGATTGTGACATGAATTGAATCCTCTTTGTAACTACGTGCTTTCTACTTTTTATAGGGGGTTTTCTTTCTACTTTTTATAGGGGGTTTTTGTAACTTCCTTTTGGATTGAGGCTCTCCTCCCCCTCTTTTGTAAGAAATAGATGAAATTGTTTTCTTTTACACACAGACAAAAAAAGTAGATTTATACAGAAACAGAAAGTCTCTAGGTGTTTTCACGACAGAGATATATGTACTTCTTAATACTAATTCAAATTGTGTACTGCAGCAAGGATCTCGTCTCTGGGCTGATTATGAGGTTACCTGGGACAAGGATGGCTTTACCCAATACTCAAGAAATCAGGGTGATGGCAGCAGAATGCAGGAAATGGCAGCAGGGCAATTTAAGAATGAGGCCTTAAGACGTCAACGATATTCTGGCTCAATTCCTGAAGATTCTAGGCGAAAGAGGTTCAAGGTTAGTGATCAGCTAATGAATCAATTTGCAACGAAGTATGATGGATGGAGAAATTTGTGATTTGCTTTCTCATTTTGTATTCTATCAATATTCCTATCTTCACGAAATTGGTAGCACATTTCTGTGGCTCGTTATGGTCTGGTGAATGGTGATTATGAATCAATCTCTCCTTGAAAATTGACTACAGTACTTCTCCATTGCAGGAATAGGAGAAATTGACTCTGTAGATTTCCTCAGTGAAATCTTCAAGTTTGCTTCTGGCATTATTGGCAGCTCCTCTCGCAGGCGCAAATGGTCTTCTGCAATTTGTGATGACAATCTGACTTCTGTTTCTCACACAAAAGTCTACAATGTAATGCTCTTTCCTCATATTGCAGGATGCTGTGTTGCATCATATTTGTCCTAATATCTTCTCTCTCCCACAGGCCCACATATATAATCCCTTGGCCTCTGAAAATTTTGTGTAAAGGTTTAAAGAACCGGCTGGAGCAAACATATTTATCAGAGAGGAGATAAAAACTAAGCTTTACCAGGACCTTAGATCTTTCCTTTTATAGTCTGCTTTGCATGCAAAACTTATCGATCATTTGCTCCTTTTTTGGTGCAACTGGCAGCTAATCTTTACTCTTAATCACAAACGATTATGATATGAAATATGATCTATATGATTAATAGTTCATGTTCAATTATGGTAAGATGTGATTGAATAACAATTATGACTTGAGCAAGTGGGTTGCCTTAGGAGGCAAAAGAGCAAACCGTGATTAGTTCAAAACTATGATGGCTCTTTAAGATATTTTACATCATAAGTTCTTTGACTTTTGAATATTGTAAAATTAAGTGATTGTTTTATAGTAGTCTGCATGTATGAGAGCAAGTAGCAGACTAAGTTGTGATTAATTTGAACTTAGATGGTTACTTGGAGTATTAAATATCCTACGAGTTATTTGACTTCAAATATTATAGCGTCGAGTAGTTGTCGTAGGAACACCTACACTTATGATACACTCTCATTCGCATGTGCAGTCTGTTATCAAGTACAAAACGAAACATTATAAAATGTAGGTGGAAAAAGGCATTTGTTTCAGATCAACAAAACTATTTAGGACACAGGGTGAGCTGTAACATTATTAGCTTTGCAATTGCATTATTTTGAAGTATAATATTGATGGGAAGATGATGGGTCGTTATTTGTTTGTGATATTCTTTTAATAGCTTTAATGTTGAGCCTTACAAATGAAGAAAGTGTCACTGTAATGATGAAGAAAAGAAGCTTTTCGAAGTTGGGAAGCAGGCAGGCCACCCGCTGAGGCTGAGCATTAGGTGACTAAAGTGTTGGCTTTTCAAACTTATGGCCCCTCTGATTTCCATCCTTCCTTTACAGCAAATGCCATCTCCATTCTCTCTTTCTGTTTTTTCAAGGAAGAACAAAGGTTGAACCTCTGCCTTTTATCACTCTTCCTTTATTTTTTTTAAAAAATAATTATAGATGAAATGTCAAATTAAGATTTAACATGCACAAATCCAGCTAAGAAAATGTTGGTATTTACCAAAACTTTTGAAAACCCTTTTTAAACTTTCAACAATGTTGTAATGTGTACTTCTTGAATGAGTTCAATCAAAAACAGAAGATTTTGTCTAAATTTTGTTACCAATAAACTTCCATATTTGGCTAAAAACGTCAAGTATCAACAAAAACTATGAAATGTTTAAGTGAGCATACCCAATTGCTTAAGGTATTATATCCTCAACTAAAAGATTGGAGGACTACGCTATATCCGAATTTTTAACATATACCTTTACTCCATTATTACCGACTCTAAAAACTAGACTTATAAAATAAAAAATAACTTAAAAGGCAAGCTTGTATGGTCCCATATATAATTTCAACTAAATGATACATAAATTTATGCCACCAAAATCAAAACGAATTTTTTGTTTGAGCATACAATAATACAAAAACCAAACTATAATTTAAACTCTTCTTTAGTTTTTCAAATTATAACCAGTTTTTTTTTAAGCATTACTAACAAAAATAATCGGTGGTAAACAAATGTATTATTAAATTATCATCAATGATTCCTAAATAAAGCAACAGTTCACGTACCTCTCATCATTCAATTTGAGATTTCTTTCTCTTTAATTTTTTTACTGATTTGATCTCAAGACAGCTACAGGTTGAGACATTTTATCAAAGAAACAAGTTGTTGCGTCTGCTCCCAAGATCCAACGAAATGATTGTTTGCTTCCCCACTGACATTATTCATCTATATATCCTTTGCTTCATTTCCCCATTCTTCTAAACAAAGCTCACTTCTTCCACTGAAGCCTTCACTGAGAAGAAGAGATCTTCATTCTTCTGGTGAAGAAGACTGCAAAAAAATGGCATTTGCAGGCACAACCCAGAAATGTATGGCTTGCGAAAAGACCGTCTATCTCGTCGACAAGTTGACCGCCGATAACCGCATTTACCACAAAGCCTGTTTCAGATGCCACCATTGCAAAGGAACTCTCAAGGTAAAAGCATTTGTTTTTAACTCTTTTTTGCCTGTGGTTAATGAAAGAAATGGAACTTTGAAACTGAAGTTGTTGATCTGTTTTCAGCTCAGCAACTACAATTCCTTTGAGGGGGTACTTTACTGCAGGCCACATTTTGATCAGATCTTCAAGAGGACTGGTAGTCTTGACAAAAGCTTTGAAGGTACAAATTATAAATTGTTTGGATGGATCTGATTCTTCAGATTTTGATGTTAATTCTCTGTTTATAACCAAACCATTTTGGTTTATTTTTGTGTTTTTAGGGACACCCAAGATCGTAAAACCAGAGAAACCTATTGATAGCGAGGTAATTCCATTTTTGTTTGAGACTATTACATGAAGAATTTCTTCTGTTTCTCCCATTGATCTTGAAAATGCATCGACAGAAACCGACAGCAAACAAGGTTGCTAGCATGTTTGGCGGAACCAGAGATAAATGTCTTGGCTGTAATAACACTGTCTATCCAACAGAGAAGGTAACAAGAATACACAAGTTTTTTTCTTCCCTTTTCATTTCATTAAGAACGAGCAAATCCAACCTCTGTAAATGGTTTCTGTTTCAAGGTTACTGTGAATGGAACTCCATACCATAAAAGTTGCTTCAAATGCTGCCATGGAGGATGCACGATCAGCCCTTCGAACTATATCGCTCATGAGGGGCGACTTTACTGCAAGCACCACCATATCCAACTGATCAAGGAGAAAGGAAACTTGAGTCAGCTTGAGGGAGACCATGAAAAGATACCAGCGAGGGAGAAAATCAATGGCGGAGAGGTGGCTTCTGAGGCTTGATCTGCAGAATCAAGCTCTCTTCCGGCTGTCAGAATCTGCTTTCCACTTCATCAGACAAGATACAATATCCTCCTCTGCAACCCTTGTCTTTTAAGGCTATGCACTAAGAAAAGTACCAGCATCCATTGCGTTTCCTGTTAAAAGTGTGTTTTTGGCCTGTCTGTTTCTTAAATATTCAAATAACATGCTCAAACAGATGCCAAGATCTGTTTGATTTTCACCATCTATCATGTTGAAGAAGAGTGGCATGTTTTTGTGAACTTGAATCGTATTTCTGTCAATTCCAATGGATGCTTATAATTATACATATATTTGCCATGTTTAATCAGTATTTTCTTTCATTGTCTATTCTAAATTAGGCTCAAAGATACCATAATAACAAAATAGAATTGAGTTGTAGACATGAAAATCATAAGAACTCAATAGGTCCCTCAAATCAGAGAAAAAGAAAGGTAGGTTTTGTTGAGCTTTTCCTTTACTTAGTTTTGAAGTCCTTATTCTGAAGGTTGGCCGCTTATCCTGTCATTGGCTACTATCTCTTTTGACTTATCTCACAGGCTGACCTTACAACATTTGAGGTCAGAGAACTTGTATGCATTAGGTAGAAACCATGTTTTGATCGCCACCATTCTAGTTTTATATGAAAGAGAAAAAGAAAAAAGAAAGAACATTGTATTTGTGAACTTTTGACATATCAACAATTCATAATCAATCTGTACATTGTATAAAGATTAATCTTGGCCAAAGAATTCATCACACCACTACATTATTAACTAAAAGACGAGTCAGTCAACACATTATTCCACAGTATCCAGAATTAAACCATTTCGAGCAATGTGCTTCAGGTCTATGATAAAATTATCCCGAAGGAAACCAAAGCCAAATGTCCCATTACTGTACTGCCAAATTCTTCCCTCCACATTCCGAGGATTTGGTGTACTTCCAACCAGGTCTGGTAGGACTAGATCATAACTCGAGTTGACGCAAAGAATGCGAGAAATCTTTTTATTTTCAAATGAAGGCACTAGCTCATCAATGTCATTGACTGCTAGAGGCCTAACATGTATTCGGCAGTCGTGCAAATGTTCCTCCTCCAGGGAGAATGGAGATTCCAAGAATGTAGTATTTGATGTCCAAAACACAGGAGCATAACTAGAGAGGCGTTCGGATGAGTCCCCAACCCTCCGACAGGCAATGCCACCAATGTCATCATATACAACAAGATAGAAATCCATGCTCATATCGTCACTGATTCCCTGCAGGATGAAATAGGAATCCATGCTATATCATCTCACATAACCAGCACTTTTGTACCACTTCCAAGAATGAAATCAAAATCAACAGATATAATGAAACTGTTCTACTTCTAACCCCCCTAAGAAATGTTCATGTGAGTGTTAGTTTCATTAACAGCTTATTTCAAGTTTACAGAAAACAGAGCATGTTTCCTTATTCGGCTCATCTAATAAGATAGCAAAGATGCAAGTCTTCTGAAACAGATATCCAGAGCTTAACAAAGATCACATCAGCTATAGAGACGATAAACCCACCTGCATTTTCTGAAATCAGATGGTTTGTATGTTTCCCAGCCATTAAATTCTCAAGTTTTTGTAGCAGTGTTTTTAATATTTTGCTGTATTCTATTGTATAACAAGCTAACTGAAAGAAGTAGCTCTTGGAACCTCAAAAGTTCCCCAGAAAACAAATAGAACTGTTCCAAAAGGACACATAAACACAAGGAGGTAAGAGAGGGAGATAACACCTTCCACAGGCCCTGTAATGGCCGCGATGGTGTGGGCGAGTAATTGGCAATTTTAACGAAATGCTCTGGTTCCCACTTCCTCTTTCCCAGCCTTTCCTTCTCCCTCCTCCTTTGCCTCCTTGAGGCTCTATCCCCTCCCGGACTGGTTCTATTCGCAAAATGCTGATAAATTTCTGACATTAAACGGTCTGGTAAGCTTCCCGGAGAGCCACCTTCCACTCCGTTCACATCTGTTCTTGCGGCTACACCATCCTCCGCCAGCAAATTGGCGGAACTTGAACTCCGGCGGAATCCGCTTTTCCTTCGTTCTGGGGAATTCGGATAAGCGAATGTCAGATTTTCCTCGATGACAAAATGATTTTTCCCCATGAAGCTTAAATCGATTGGAATCAAATCGCAATCGGAGAAATCGGATTCCCCCAAATCCGCAAATTTCCCGGCAAACTCAGAACGGCCATCGGGGTCGATAAAACCCATGGCCTGACCTTCTGAAGAGAGCCCCATCCATAAAAATGGAGACTTAATCACGTCGTAAGTTCCGTTCTTCGACGGAGAAACCCTAGAGCCAGCGAGAAAATCCGGGCCCCATTCGAAGAACACCAACGGCGGCGATGAGACGCCGATGGTCGACGACCCACTCCGGCGCCAAAAACCGATTAGATTCTCCCATTGAAGAAGAGTTCTATAGAGTAACCTGTAAGTAATGTTTCCTTTTCCCCAATTCTTGATCTGAGTTTTGGATCCCCATCTCCGGTCGCACATAGTAAACCACAATTTCCGATCATTCCTGCAGAGTGAGACGAATCTCTTCGATGTGCAAGAGAAAGTCGCAATGTCGGAGGGGGAAAGGAAGGAGAGAATACATAACTGAACATCTTCAGGAAAGTCACTGAAGGAGAAGGAACCCAATTCGTCAAATTCGGAGCTAAGATTCGCCATGTTTGCAGTTCTATGAATAGATTTTCTCGGAAAATCCGGTCGAAATTTTCCCAATGAAATAAGCCAAATAAACTTCGGTGACTGGTCGGGGTTTTCCTCTGCGTGAGGGAAGAGCAAATCTTGAACAATGGAAGCAAATTCGAAGATTCTTTTATCGGAGTATGGAATTATTCCTTCGGATCGAAGATGCCTTTTAGAGATTGTCAGAGGTAATCTGCCGACTAAAACTTGTTTTTGAGTATTTACAAGAGACGGCCCAATTCTTAAGAACAAAGCTTATCAATTCACTGCAATTTTCATGGTCAGCAAAATAGATAAGTCAAATTATAATTTTAAAACCTATACTTTTTTTTTTTTAGTATTTTTAAACCCCATACTTAAGTTTCTTCAATAGTGTTATATTTAATTTAAATTGGCAATAGAAACTTATATTACATAAGTCAAAGTGAACATAGTTCAGTCGTAATTGATCGACAAAAAGGTTACAGGTTCAAATTCCCTATCCAAATGTTGTTGTACTAAAAAAAATTAATTAAATAAAATAAGCTTCGTTGAATAATTTTTCATGGATTTCTTATTTTAAATTTTAATGGCTCAAACCTTTGGTAACTAGGGCACTTTATTTTGCTTTGGCTATATGTTTTTTTTCTTCAAAGAAATGTAAGGTGAACTAAAAAATAAAAAAATAAAAAATAAAATAAGACCATAAGATTTTAAAATATTATTTTAATTAAAAATTATAAGAAAATGTGGGATTAACCCTAGTTTGAGACAATGTTGATTTGATTTTCGTGACTTCTTTTCCTACATCACAAATAACTTATTAGGTTAGGTTTTAATTTTCAACGATAAATTGAAAATAAATTTTAGAGGTGAATGACTCTTAAAAATACTCTTGAGGGAACACGTAACTTAAATGAGCTTATCCAACAAATCGTTTCTCTTAAATATCCTCTATTTAAAAACCATCCCTATAAAATGAGGAAAAAAAAATTGAAAAGTGATTGGAAAATACAAATATTATTTTACTTTGACTCAATCTTAAACCTCTGCTTTCATTTTAGTTGAATTTTATTTCATTCGACCATATTACGTGACAATGAAACATACAAATTCTTTTTATCCTTTTGGCAAAATCATTATAAAACCATGGACCAAAGAATATTTCCAATTTTCCACCAAGTTCCTTATAAACATTGGAATACTTTGCGTGGTCAATCACTCATCAGAACAACGATCACACGACACGTCATAGCTATCTCTAACTATTCCGATCCAACGGCCATCATTGGTCCATCGGACGCCACATCAGCCATCCGATCCACCGAACCCCGCCGCTTCAACTTGCCACCCGGACCAGGCCCACTTCCACCTTCGAACTCAAAGGCCCGGCCCACAAAATCATGGATCGTTTCCAGGCCCACATAATACTTCCCAATTCCCGGCAACAAAGCCGAGTGCAAATTGAAAAACTCCGTGTAAGCCGGTAGTATCATCTTCAGAGTCGCCTCTTTCAACTGCTCCCGCAAATCCAAATCCGGAATGGAATATGACGCTCTGTGTTTCTGTGAAAATTCCCTCAGAGCCTTCACGAATGCTTCCATTTTTGTCTTCGCCAAATCTTCGACGGTTTCCTTGTTCTGGAATCGCACGTCTTCCATGTCCATTACCGAAAGCAGAGGCTCCCAACATAGCATTTGGTACGTGTAAGCCGATTCTTCTGCCACTGCTTTGTAGTTCTTTCTCATATACTGTTCTCCTAGCAATCTTCCTAGTTCTGTGTTTCGAATTCGCATGTAGATGTACCAGTATGTGTTCATCGAGAAGATATGCGGTAGGATTTTGTCTCTGTAGCGCGATTTTTTGGATTCGACATTTCTTTGTAGAGCTTCCATTACGTTGGAGAAGGCGTCTCTGAGCAGATTCTCGTCGGCTTCCGATTTTGAGAGGAATCCGATTTTCCATGATTTCTGTATTTGGAGTACTTTGGCCATGGCGGAACTGTAGTTGTCGCTTGCGAGGTACTTGAGGTAGTTGACGGCGTATCTGACTAGTTTAGGAACTGAGCCGTCTTTTGGAGGAGGAAAGCCGTCTGCATTTCCCTCGATTTGGAGGCCGAAGTCCCAGAAGACTTTGCTGGATGCGTGCACGAGTAGCTTCTCGAGCTCTCTGTATCGTGTACGGATTTCGGTGCCGGATTCGCCGTCGAATGCATCGGAGAATTCGGAGTTGAGTTTTTCCATGGAGTCGAACATGTCCAAGAGCTTGAACAGCTTCTGCGGCTCTTTGGTGCTCCTGGCAACGCCTTCCCCAAACCGGAAGAAGACGGCCATGATTTTGTCCGCGATCTTCACGAAGCATTCAGGCCACATCAGTCCGTCCATGATTGAGCCCAAAACCTGGCTACATAGTCTCTTCTCGGAAACCAACACGCTGGTCGCTGCGACCTTGAAGTGTTCAATCCACAGAGAAATTGCCGTCTCCAATTTTTCCCACTCCATCTTGTCAATTTCTTCTGGAGTATATGTTTTGAGATAGACTGGATTGAGTCGCATCAATGCTGTAGCTGCTCTTCTGTATCTAACCTGATTTGAGAACGATAGTTTTAGAATTTGCTACACCTTTTTTCTTCAGTAATTTTTTGAACTTCTTTTTTTTCTTTTTAACCTGATTTAAGAACGATAGTTTTAGAAAGAAATTATCGCAAGTACCTTGACGTAAATGTTGATGCAAATATCCAAACAATCATTGGCAGCAAGAGTTTCAGAAATTCGTTTAGCAGCTTCAATCTCCAACTCGCTTCCCATCTCAGACCCCACTGCTTCACCTTCTTTTTCTCCTTCGACATCTTGAAACTTCGGTTTTCTTTGATGCTTTAGATTCTTTAATATGTTTTCAAATTCATCTTGCAGACTCAGCAGGGATTCGTCAAGCAATCCCTCAAACTTCATGTCATCAATTTCTGTTTCATACAGAGCTTTGAGAGTGATCATCGTCTCTTTGAGTCTGTGTGTCCGCTGTGGATCAGCAGCCTTCGTCCTGCTCAAGAACTCTACCACCTCTTGAAGTTTCTGGATCACCGATTCGCCCTCTTCGCTAATCAAGCTTATGGATGCATTGAGCCTATCCACACAGTTGACTAGTTTGATTATCTTCTTCAAGCGTTCGTGTGGCGATTTTTCCACTGATAAATTGGCAAAGATCGCGAGAATCTTGCGTTGGAGAAACTCGGATCGCTTAAAAGAATCGAGGAGAATGAGAGCAGGCGAAGCTGCCCGATTGATTCTCGTTTCGAGAGCTTTTGTCGTCATCGCCAAAGATTGTAGAGGTATTATGCTTCTCGACGCCGTCGCAAGCGATTCATCGATTGAATCAAGGCTCTTCTCCATCCTCTCCAAGCTTTCGTTCAATTCCGCCGAGGCTTGAAGGAGGATTTTCAAATCCGAACATGCTGATTCGAGCTTCTGCATCCTCGAGTCCTCCTCCTCCCTCGGCGCCATTGTTACTACTCCCTGACTCAAGACTCCAAAATTGCGAAGAGATATAGGAACAACGACGAACACGATGCAAGTGGGCAACATAATACGACGAGAAGTATTACATTTGCCAACTGGAGCTCCGATGTAAACTAAGAACAAATGGCGTTTACTGATTGAAAACGGACAAATTCATACTAAGAAGCTGAGAATATGCAGAGCCGGTTGAAGGCAACTCCTCGAGAATCAGTCCAAACAATCTACCTAGCTCCATATTTCTGATCCACATAAAGCCATACATCACATCATCACGCTTTGTCGCGATCAGACACGGTCAAATTTTGTCTCAGTGACGCCAACTTTTTAGAATCCGACGATTTTTTGCAAGGTTTCCATGCCGCCGGCAAAGGCGTCTTTGAGCAGATGTTTGTCGGTTTCCGAGCTCGGAATATGATTCCATTCCGTTCGTGTACTTCTGTTGGAAGAACCTGAACTCTGCCCGGTTCTGCACGAGTAGCAACAATTTAACTAGTATAATTTAAATTACTTCTTTTACTATTCCATATTAGTTGTTGCCTCCAAATGCCATGCAAAATGGAAAAATCACAGTGGAGCCAAGTTTCTTTGTCGAATGTTCTTGAAATTGTAGACGTGGCGTGGCGTGGGGGCGCCCTATTCGTAGAAAAATCTCCAGCAGGGCAAAGACCTAGTTAGAAGCATCGCATTTCTGGAAGCTTCGCGTTTTCTTGTGATTGATCGGGAATGTTATATTATAAGGCCCATCGGCGAGGAAAATGCGATTGAAACCCGTAATTAGTCTGGGGATAGAGGAATCTGGTGGTCGTCGAGGCTAAAAGATGGCGAGCTCTGTGCTACGTAGGTACAATCTTGTTTGTTGGAATCGATCAGCTTTTGTTCATTGGAGAAGACTGCTTTCCTCGAGTTCCGACTCCTTGGTGGAGTTCAAGCCAGGGGAGATCGGCGTAGTCTCCGGTATCCCTGAAGAGAATCTCCGTCGTCGGGTATGCATTTTAAGCGGTTGCTCCCCGTTTTTTGCTCTTCGTTTAGTTTAGTTTCGGATAGGTTAAAAAAGTCTTGAAACTTTAAACTAACAATGTAGTCCTCAAATTTAGTTTTTTTCTTTAGTTTAGCAACACTTGAGGTAGAGAGTTGGAACTTAAAAATACATGTTAATTACTTTTAAATCTATGCTCATTGTCGTGTTCAACTCCATAGTTTATAAATATATTTGGTCTCTAATTAATTTTTGGTTAAATTTTAAGTTTAATCATTGAAATTTCACATTTGTGTTTAAATTTTCAATTTTATGCACAATAGATTTCTAACCTATTTGAAATTGGATAATTGTAATGGGTGGCAACATGAAGGTAAATAATTGCAAATATAGCAATTTTTTAAAATATTTGCAAATATGGCAAAATTTTTTAATTAATTTTTTATATTCCTAAATTGCCCCTGTGTGCCTTTTTTTTTTTTTTTTTTTTTACTGATAGAAAGTCTTTTTATTACTGATAGATTCTATCAGTGGTAGACAAATTTTCTATCAGTGATAGAATAAAGTTTCTATCAGTGATAGAATAAAGTTTCTATTAGTGATAGAAACTTTCTATCACTGATAGAATAAAGTTTCTATCAGTGATATTTCTATCACTGATAGATTCTATCAGTGGTAGAAAAAATTTCTATCGGCGACATAAAGTTTCTATCACTAAAATTTCTATGACTGATAGATTCTATCAGTGGTAGAAAAATTTTCTATCAATGATAGAAAGTTTCTATCACTGATAGAATAGAAGATTTATAT
Source organism: Luffa acutangula (assembly GCA_036850905.1). Taxonomy (NCBI): domain Eukaryota; kingdom Viridiplantae; phylum Streptophyta; class Magnoliopsida; order Cucurbitales; family Cucurbitaceae; genus Luffa; species Luffa acutangula. Next base: position 2,117,296 of record CM072092.1, on the reverse strand, counting down.
CACTAATAGAAATTTTTTCTATCAGTGATAAAAGATTTCTATCACTGATAGGTTCTATCAGTGATAAAAAAACTTTTTTATAGAAATTCATAGAAAAACTTTTGATAAAAAATCTTTCAATCCCTGATCACCCATAAAAATCTTTCTATCTCCGATAGAAATCTTTCTATCACCGATATAATCTATAAGTGATAGAAAAACTTTCTATCACCGATAGAAAAGCTTTCTATCAGTGATAAAAGATTTCTATCACTGATATCAGTGATAGAAATCTATTTCACTTATAGAAATTTTTTCTATGAGTGATAGAAAAACTTTCTATCTCTATCACTGAGACTGATAGAAAAACTTTTCTTGAGTTATAGAAAATCTTTCTATCACTGATACTTTTCTACCAGTGATAGAAGATCTTTTGTTTCTATCAGCGATGGTGATACAAGGTGAAATCGAGCATTGAAAAATAAAGCAAAAACGAACGATTATAGAAATCAAACACTGAAAAACAAAAACCAAACACAGATAGAAAACCAAATAACAACAACCAAACACGGATAGAACACCGAACAAGTGATAGAAAAATATCTATCGCCTATAGAATCTATCAGTAGTAGACAAATTTTCTATCATATGATAGAATCTATCAGTGATGGAAAAACTTTCTATCAGTGAAAGAAAATCTGGAGGGGTATTTTAGTAAATGCAACACAAACTATTAGATTTTGCCATTTTTGCAATTTTTTTTGTGGGTTGCTAGATTTGCAATTATTTTGGTCCATATTGCTATCCTCGCAACCAGCCCATTTGAAATTTTTAAAAATTAACTAATTTATTAGATATGAAATTGAATGAGTTAAATTACAAGTTTAGTCTCCAAACTTTCAAGGTTGTAACAATTTGGTCCATGTACTTTAAAAAGTGTTTAATAAGTCCCTGAACTTTCAATTTTGTGTTTAATAGGTTCCTAAACTTTAAAAATGTCTAATAGATCCTTGAATTTATAATTTTGTGTCCCATAGGTCCCTAACCTATTCAAGATTTTTAAAAATGAATTGATCTATTAGATATAAAATAGAATTTTATGCCTACTGGGAGGACTATAAATTTCCAATTTTGTATCTAGTAGACTTGTTAATTAAAAAAAATGTTGAATTGATCAAGGACTTATTAGACATAAAGTTGAGAGTTGAGGGACCTATTGGACACAAGTGAAAGTTTGACTTATTGATACTTTTTAAAGTCTAGGGACACACAAAATTGAAATTACAAGGATCCATTTGACACTTCTAAAAGTTCAGGAACCAAATTGACACAACCTTTAAAGTTCTAGACTAAATTTGTAATTGAACCAATTGAATTTTATGTCTAATGAAATCCTAAACCATCAATTTTATGTCTAATAGATTTGTGGATTTTAAAAAAACTTGAATAGATGAAGGATTTATTAGATTAATAATTCAAGAAACTATTGGACACTTCTTAAAAAAATAATAATAACAACTATTATTGGATACAAAATTGAAGGTTAAAGAATTTGTTTGAATCAAATAGACACCAATTTGAAAGTTTAACATCCTCATACTTTTTAAATTTAGAGCAAAGAGACCAACCTGAAAATTAACTTAATCTTTTGTTAAAAATTATTAAAATTGTTTCCTACTAAATTATTCCGGGAAGATTTAGACTAAATTTTTGAAGTTTAGAAATGATAAGTGTTTCTTAACCGTTTACTTAATCTTGAAGTTCTGTTGTATAGGTTATTTTCAAAGAATCTTGGAAAGAGAGTCAAATATAATCGTCTGATTCGAGATATGAACTCGAATCAGATTTAGCTCCATTTAGGAATTAGAGCGGAAATTTTCACTTTGTAAGGAAAACTTTGCTGCACGAGGGTTTATCATGGTGGATTTGTGGAATTAGTAATTACCATCAGCATTTGAGCTTATGGAGGAACTGATTGGATTGTCTTCCTTTATGCATTGCAGGTTATAATCTACTCACCTGCTAGAACCGCCACACAGCAAGGCTCTGGGAAAGTTGGGAAATGGAAGATTAATTTTCTCTCCACACACAAGTATGATTTCTTCAATTGCAAAGCCCGGCCTGACTCCTCTGTTCTCTTGATCCTTTTCCTATATCAATTGTTGCATATTTTATCTTATGTTTGTTTTCATGCCTTATATCATACCTCATAGTTTACATACGATTTATGACATTCATTCATCATTTCTCATTACGGCAAGTCATTCCTCTACCCTCGGACTAGAGAAAAAGAACTGAGATGAAATTCTGGATATTCAAAAACTGTCAAGTCCATGTAAAAATTGATTCTCTTGGCATTTATCCAGCTTTGGACTCACTCCATTTTGTTCATAGCTACTTTAGATATCGTGAACTGATCGCCCTTTCTTATCTGGCTCCATTTGTTTAGGTGGGAAAACCCCTTGATGGGATGGACATCCACAGGAGACCCATATGCTAATGTCGGTGATGCAGCCCTTAGTTTTGATACTGCAGAAGCTCCAATGACGTTTGCTGAAAAGCATGGCTGGCAATACGAGGTTTCACTGAAATTTTGTTATCATTTACAATTGATACAGTTTCTGGGACTTCCTTACTCTTAAAATTGAAACAGAAACAATTTATGTTCTGTAATCTGAGTCGCTAACTTTCCTGAGAACTTCTATTGTAGATTAAGAAGCGTCAGACACCAATTCTTGAGGTAAAGTCATTGTTGATTAATTTCTGAAACTACTCTTCCATGCCGCCCCCCGTTAGTGTTTTCACCATATACTTGGCCAAAAAAGCTTCAGGTTCTTTCTTCAACAGCCAAATTGTTTTTATCACTAATTCTTATGAGCTGGAGAAGAATTTAGAAATCACCCTATATGGTTTGTCTACTATTTTATACACAATTCCTATGCATCAATGTTAAAGCATCGATATAATTAAATTTGTCGTAACTTAATTATCACTTTTAGGTTCAGTGATGATTCAACATGATATTAGAATAAGATGTCATGTATTCGAACTCCTGTAAAATCATTTCCTCTTCAATTAATATTGATTTCCACCTATTGAACTTTCTACAAAATTTCAAGTCCACAAGTGACTTTTGAGTTCAATGGTGATTTAACACCAAGCACCTCTAGAGATAATACCATTCCATTAAAAACTTAGATTTATTACAAGTTTAGTCTTTGAACTTTTAGGGTTGTACTAGGTCATGGCATATTCAAAATTTTTAAAAATTAGGTCCCTAAATTTTCAATTTTGTGTGTAGGTCCCTGACATATTCGAAATTTTTAGAAATTAACTAATGTACTGGGTATAAAATTGAATTTTATGTTCCATCGAGACTCTAAAATTTCAATTTTGTATCCAGTAGGCTTGTGAATTTTAAAAAAATTCAAATAGATCAAGGACTTATTAGATATAAAATTAAAAGTTGAGGGATCTATTAGACACAAAACTGAAAGTTTAAGAACTTATTGAATACTCTTTAAAGTTCAAAGATCTATTGAAAACAAAATTGAAAGTTCGAAGACCTATTTGAAACTTTTTAAAGTTCATGCACTAAATTGGCACAACGCCTAGGTTTTAAACTATTAGTGTGTATTAGTGTTAATTAATTATAAATAAGTTTTATTGTTATATCAGTTGTAGTTACACAGATTGATAGTTTAAGTTTCTTGAGCTCATGTACTGTATACATACTTAACTCACAGTTCATCAATACAAGGGGCTGATCATCAGAGAGTTCTATCTCTCATTACATTTCATTCTGAATTGTTCATAAACCACCTAATTTATTACTAAACTTTCCTTACATGAACCGTGATCCGTGAAGGTTTGTACAATCCTTCCAATTTTCTCTAACTTCATAGTGACTTGGATGGATTTCCTCGAGAACTGCAGGCTACAAGTTTCTTCTTTTGTCCATTGTTATTTTCATTTCAGGTTTGTTGTTTTTAATCTTGTGCAGCCGAAGTCGTATGCGGACAACTTCAAATGGAAAGGACCACCGCCGAAAGCTGAGCAAAATTAATTTGAAGCTTCAAGCTCCCTACCATGGAGCTGCCACGAATGAAGCTGCCATTTGAAAACTGTACTTGATTGTAAATTTAAAAATTTTTAATGTGCGTTTGATAAAATCTTATTTTAAATTTAAGGAAAAAAAAAACTAATTTGTGATCTAGAAATCAATAGAGAGAGAAAATACTTTTTGTTTCAAAGTGAAAGGAAAGAAAAATATGACTAATTTTTGTAATTAAATCAAAGTTTGAAAAAGTATAATATGACAAAGCTCGTTTTACGAAAACCCTCCCATTGTTCTCATAATTTCTAAAAATAAAGAAAACAAAATTTTATTCTTTAAAATATGCTATTTTAAGAATTGTTTTAAAAAATAAATATACCCAACGTATTTAATTGTTTTTCCGGTATTTCTTATTTTTAATAATATAAAAACCCAAACAGCCTTACTAAACCTAATCAAATTTAGAACAAATATATTCCTGATAAATCATACGAACAAAATTACAAACAAATTATTTGAAATATAGAGATTACATTTTTATAAAATTATATGTACAAATGCATCTAAATATTTTGACGGCCTAAAAAACAATATATTTCGTAGAGGAACTTTCCAACAAGTTTCACTATGTTACACTCTTGCCCAATGAAACATAATTAGGTACTTTATTAGATTATCATTTGTCTGAATTCAAAATTTTATTGTGAACTAAAAAAAAACGTAAATCTAAATAGCTCAGCGTCCATTCACTCTTTATCAAAAAAAAAAAAAAAAAAAAAACCCGCTTAGAACCTTTTTTTTTTAAAGACTTACCCGCTTAGAACCTAATCAAACTGTTTAATCTATCTTCTTGCTAAAAATTGTTAGGTTAGTTTCGCGCTTCATCTTTCTTTGGAAAAAGAACCGGGGAAGCGGTTCGACTTGGAGGCCGTACATTCTTCTCTAGCATGTGATCACAAAACTCCATTGAAAAAATGGTTCCAGTCCGTTTCAGAGATCCAATGGGTCAAATATATACTTCCAGAATTTGTCTTTTCTTCTTCTGTGATTTTGAGTTTTCGATGTGTCTTTTCCACTGATCGATGGAAAAAGCTACTGCTCTTTAAAGGAGATTACAATTCCATTTGCAGATGGAAGGACGCCGAGAGATTCCATCTCACCCATCCAACTTTGTCAGTATTCTTCATCTTCGAGAACGGTGGCTCAAAGAAAATGAACGAAACCAGACAGAGAAGGAAGAGCAGAAAAAGCCAGAGCAACAAGTACAAGAACAGGAGGTTCAGCGGACGGAACTTGAAGAGAAGAATGATCGGAAGCCGGAGGATGTTAAGCCAGTGGTTCAGAAGCCTCGAATTTATACTACTTCTTGGAGCAGAAATGGGAGTGGGAAGGTTCCGAGGTACAATCGAGCTGTACCGGCGAGTAATCCGCCCAATGTGAACGAGGCGTGCGAGAAGACTGAAAATGAGGCTGTTCCTCTTATCGAGAGGGATAAGAAGAAAAAGAAGTCCAAGAGGAAGAGTCACAGGAAGAAATCTAGAGCACAAAATGAAGAGATTGATAGAACTTCACGAACACCCGAGGAGAACTTAAAGGAGGAAATGCGAGAAACAGAATGCGAGGATGGGGTGCAGAACGGGAAGGAAAATGTTAGGGCAAGTAAAATCGATGAAAAGAAAGGGATGGAGAGTCAATGTGGATCTGAAACTGGCTACACGCTTGAGATGAAGGAGATGAAGGAGATGGATAGAACTTCACGAACACCTGAGGAGAACTTGAAGGAGGAAATGCGAGAAACAGAATGCGAGGTTGGGGTGCAGAACGGGAAGGAAAATGTTAGGGCAAGAAAAATCGATGAAAAGAAAGGGATGGAGAGTCAATGTGGATCTGAAACTGGCTACACGCTTGAGATGAAGGAGATGAAGGAGATGGATATAACTTCACGAACACCTGAGGAGAACTTGAAGGAGGAAATGCGAGAAACAGAATGCGAGGTTGGGGTGCAGAACGGGAAGGAAAATGTTAGGGCAAGAAAAATCGATGAAAAGAAAGAGATGGAGAGTCAATGTGGATCTGAAACTGGCTACACGCTTGAGATGAAGGAGATGAAGGAGATGGATAGAACTTCACGAACACCTGAGGAGAACTTGAAGGAGGAAATGCGAGAAACAGAATGCGAGGTTGGGGTGCAGGACGGGAAGGAAAATGTTAGGGCAAGTAAAATCGATGAAAAGAAAGGGATGGAGAGTCAATGTGGATCTGAAACTGGCTGCACGCTTGAGATGAAGGAGATGGAAAACAAATTAAGTCGTATTTCAGTGAGTTTTGAAATTAAAAGAGGGAGGAATAATGGTTTTTACAGAGGCAATAGTCAAGGTAATCGGAACTTCAGAGATCATCGGAATCTTCGCCGTTGGGCTCCCCGTGAACAGAGGGGTGTTGGAATGATTTGGGTGAGGAAGGATGAGCTTTCTAAAGCTGCGTAGCATACCGTTGATGAATCTTGGGTTGTGCTGAATCACAAGAAGATAGGTAATCTGGTGAGCGCTTCCTTTCTTGGATTTGATTACTTTTGTGATTAATATTAGTATCTAAACTGATTCAATTTCATCATCTAATGAGCACTCTGCTTTCTTTGGGAAACACATAGAACAGATAAGGGTTTGAATTGTAAGTACAGACGTCGTTATTGTGTAAAACATGATAGCAGAAAAAATACTTGGTGAATTAATGGGCAAAGATAAAATATTAGATTTTGAATGCTTGTGGTGACTGTGGGTTGATGGTGAAAGTGGTGTTTTTTCATGGATTAAGTCTATGGTGGGTTCACAGTAGCTACATAGCCTATATAAGCATTTGTGCCTAGTTATAATTGCTTGAGTGGGGTAATTGTACATGTGAATGGCATCCTATGCCACATTTTTGCCCTGTATGTTTTGTATTTTTAGAGAAATGAGGTTTACAGTCTGGTTTCGAGTATTATAAAATGAGAAGGATTCTTTGTTCTAAACAATAAGATGGAAAATAGATAGTCGATATAAGCATAGCTCATCTGGTCAAGGTATATACTCTCAATTAAGAGGTTCAAATCTCCACCTCTCCATGTTGTTGAACTCAAAATAATAAGATTAGGCATAGATAAATACTCCTTGTAATGGCTGCAAGTGGTATTGATTTATTATTTTGGGTGTTTTATTAGTAAAGTTACTCTAGAAAATATAACTACGAAAATTCTTATTGGAACTACTTGGAAAGAAGACATTTGTAAGTATTATTGTGGGGTAACCAACTCTTCCAAGTTGTACCAATGGCCAATGGGCTTCCAACAACTAAACGGAGGGCTGTTTAGTTTATACTGATCATATGTTACATTGTAAATTCATAGTCATCTAGCTCCATTAAAATGATAATCTATCAGTGATCAGTTTGAAATCACACGGACAATTTAGACAAAAAGTAAAATAATCTAAATCAGCCTGGAAATATGTATTATGAGCTCTAAGAGTGGCCACAAGTTCAAATCTTGTTTCTTTCTATCCTATTTTGGATCTTGCGAATTAAATTAATATCTAAGCTCACACATAATAATTGATAATAATTGATGGTTATGCTTATTAGGACTACCCTAACAACTTGTACGGTTGGATTCAGTGGGGTTTGATAAAGGATCTCTGTTCCCCATCCCCTGATTTTTTTATTATTATTATTATTATTTTTTTTTTTTTGTTAACAGGGTAGAAATCTCTTCAGAAGAACAGACAAATAGTACATTCTTGTTCTTATCTGGTCAAATGCTTTGAACGCAGGTTTGCTCTACTGGATGGTGATATCTAGATGAAAGATCCAGTACTTAACTAGATATTATTATAGAACTGGAAAAATCTGATCAAAAGAACACACACTAATACTTTGTTATATAATTGTGTTAGTTTTTGAACCATCTGTCTGGGTTGAGAGATATCAACAGAAGTCTTCGGCATTTGATGGAGTTTTAGCGAGCAGATTATGGCTCATTTTGTGCCATTGTTTCTCACCGCTTGCAAGTCTTTTAACCTTCTCTTCTTTGCCAATTACTTCTTGCTCTTTGTATATACTGATCTTGAGCAGGTGAAAGTCCTATTGGCTTACGCTTACCATGTTTCTTTGGGGATTGCTTCTCACACTCGATCCGTCTCCTGTTGGAAACCCAAAATGATCTTCACTTCAATAGAAATATTTGCAATCATCCAACTCAAAGAATTGAGTATGAGAAAGATAATTGTGCTTATTTAAGCACTATAATTTAGACCTCGTTGAATAACTATTTGACTTTTTGTTTTTGGTTTTTTCAAAATTATGCTTGTTTTTTCTAAATTTCTTTACCATTGTTTTCATCTTTGTTACAGAGACATTAGAGTTGTTTGTCAAATTCTAAAAACAAAAATAAATCTTTGAAAACTTTTTTTTTTTTTCAAATTTTGACTTGGTGTTTGAAAATATGGAAATGATGTAGATAAAAAACAAAAAAAAAATGTATAGGTGGAAAAAGTATTTATAAGCTTAATTTTCAAAAACAAAAAACGAAATGGTTATCAAATGGGGCATTAGTTTTTTATTTTTGGTTTTTGAAAATTTAGTCTATAAGCACTATTTTTACCGTTAAGTTTTTTGTTTTCTTATCCATCTTTCTTCAAAACATTGTAAATAAATTAGAAGAAAACAAGCTCCAAAAATTAAAAATTGATTGTTTATGAAGTGAGGCCATAGTTTTTTTTGTTCATGCGAGAGTAGGGATTCAAACTAGATGAGTTGTATTTAGGTTGGCATGATTATTTAGTTTGCATCGACTCAATTTGTCAATTTTGCAGTCAAATTATTATTAACGTATTTTGTGCTTGTGCATGACTTATCTTCTGATATTGATCCGTTTTAACTAAAGTAAGAGCTTGGTCATTCAGAACAATGATTTTTTCTTTTTTGAAAACAGAACAATAACGTTGTTCTATTAAACTAACTATTATACTGATATTTTAAGCGGAACGGCAACCCAAAAGCATTTACCTTTAGTGAACATAGCTTAGGGTTAATTGACACCTATCCTATCAAAAAATCAAAGTTTCGAATAAAATATACTTGTGCAAAATAATTGCAATATTACTTTTCTAGGCGAGATTCTTTCTAGTGTTACCGTTGAAATCAGAGACCAGCCTCCAATTAAAGCTACTGATGTCTTGAATAAATGAGCACAGATAACCCAACCTCGTTTTGATGATCAAGAGAAATCATATGTGCAGTTCACCAACCACTTCAATTAATTTGGCTGGGTTTGTTGGCCAACCCAATGACAAAACAATAATAGTTTTTTTTTTTTTTTTTAAAAATATATTTGAAACTCAAAAAGAGCTCAATATTCATTCTATACTATCGATACAACCACACCTTAACTAATTTGATCACCACTTTTACAATTCTTTTAGGGGCCGTTTGTTTTTTTGGGAATGTAGATGTCCGACATCTTCAGATGTCTGGAATCTCAGATGATCGGAATTTTAGATATCCGGCATCTTCAGATAGCCACGTTTGTTTTGTAGGAAAATTTATAAGGTATCTCGGAATATTTTGATAATTTTGAAGGATTTATTCTTGGAAATGTTGTAAATTTATGTAATGTTCCAAAAATGCCCTTATTAATATATTAATATAATTTATATATTGATTTAATATAATTTATATTTATATAATATATATTTGTTTTTATTAATTTAATTTTTTTTATATTAATTAAGTGTACATCCATTTTTGTATGTTATTTCATAGAATTCATATTAATATATGACTTTTTTTTAAATAAAAAACCTATATTAAATATAAATTTTATTTTTAATTTTAATATTTTTCTAAAAGACAATTATATAATTAATGTTATATGAGGTGAAGTCTAATTGAATTGAAACCTATTTTATATGTAAATGTAATATATAAATATACTTAATTATATAAAGTTGATTATTGAACATTAATCTATTTAAATCATAAAATTAAAAATAAAGATAAAGAAAATTGATGAAAGAAAATATATAAAAAAATGAACGAAGGGCAAAAAGGTAAAGAGGGGATGCCCGCAACATGGGAATCTTCGAAACCCATGTTTCAAAAGGGCATCCAAAAGTACTTAGATTACCTCCGGTAGGGCATCCTAGGATACCCGGGCATCTCAAGATACTTGGATATCTTACATTACTGCAAAACAAACGTGGGAATCCAGATGCCTGACTCATGGGCATCTCAGATTCCCAAAAAACAAACGGCCCCTTAGTAACTCCAAAAAAAAAAAAAAACAAAAAGAAATATATACAACAACAATGAGTATCCTAAATGCTTGAATGTAAGAAATTTACAAATGACGTCTTAAAGAAAAAAAAAAAAAAAAAGGTAAGGATGCTTTAGATTTTGAGATGATTGCACTCACAATTGCAGCAGCACAATGCTTAAAAAAATAAAAAACATTTAAGCATAAGAATCTAGAAAATTCTTTTATTTCTTATTTGAACATTAATTGATAAGAATTCCACATCTTAACGAATTTTATTATCGATTATACCATTTTTAATACCTTCAAAAAAGAAGAAAAAAAAAATATACAAGCATGAATATCCTTAAGTGCCAAAATATAAAAAATTTATGAAAGAATGTCTTAAAGAAAGAGAGGTATAAAAAACTTTATGAAATAATGTCTTAAAAGAAAGAGAGGAAAATGAAGGTATCAAATTTTGCGATGATTGCCCATACTAACAATTGGTAGGAAATACAAAATATATATATAATAATAATAATAATAAATATATATAGCCTTTTTGTTCCTTGTTTGAACATTAACACTATTCGTAATTAATGTGTCTATTGATAAAGCATCCCCCTATTATTAAAATAAACAAAAAAAAAAAAAATGTATGCTACCTAATTTAAAAAGTTTGTCAATTCGGGCATAGCTTAGGAGATAAGTCACCAATTTACTATCCCAAATATCGATAATTTGATCTCCACTCCACAATTGAATTATATATATGTATAAAAGTTCATGTTTTTAGTAAGTCATTTTTAGCTGCAATGAGACTTCACTAAGGTAAAGACAAACAATAGTTTATATAATTCAACAAGTTAAAACCAAACATAAAAATTGTAAACAATATTATCCACCCCTTCGATAGTTACAACAGTTCCTAGACTTGTAAACTTATTAAGTAAAGATGAAAGAAAAAACAAATTTGAATTTACAACATATCTAAGATATTAATGTAAAGATAATGTATATGTATATATATCACATTTTTCAACTAAAATAAAAATCTACTTTTTTTTTTTTTTTTTTTTATGTACAACATTAAGTTATCAATGACTATTGGATTATGTTAAAAAAATACGGTGGATGCACCTAAAAAAGTAATAGCAAGGAAATAAAGTTGTTAATAGTCAAAGATACGAATTGAATTCTTTATGTACTGATTCGTGTATACTATTCATAAAAGATTCAAAGTCTCATATATATTAATACTAAGAAAAGGATCCAACCACCTATAGGCTTCTTTTCATAAATTGTCAATGGTCCCAACTCCAAATTATTTCTCTATTTTCAATCTTTTAAAAATGTGTTATTTATTCAACACGTTTGTTGGTAGAATGTGTTACACGTTAAATTGTAGACTAGTTATATTGGACGAGACCTATTATGTATGGATAATGGATATAAATTCATAGGCTGTGATTTTATTTATTTTTCTATATGTATGTAAGTTTTTATTTCCTTCTTTGTTTTGAGATCACCATAAAAAAAATAAATAAATAAAAATTGTAGAAGAAATTGGACAGAAATCTTTCAATAGCAAAATCTTTTAAAAGATAACCAAATCATAGTTGCTTTCATTTAGGAAGCTTGAGTTTGTTTGATTTGTGTTTGGGGTTGTTCAAATGAATAAATTACATGAGTTTGCATGCGTGTGTAATCCTAAGTTTAAGTTTATAGGTTTTGTTATAGGTGACAAAAAGGTCCTTCCATGTGGTTCCCTTCCATTAATTAGGTTATGTATCTGGGGACCACCCTAGCTAGTTACGATAGAATAGAAAGAGTCAAGGACCCTTAATTTAACTTCGTTCAAGACTCAATAATGGGTTGAGCCGATTTACACGTCCACCATTTATGGAATCCGTGTTATAGTGTCAGGTACAGACTAACAATATGAGGGTGGGAATTTCCTATAAATAGTGGAACTTACCTCATAATAGATACACAATTTCACTCCTCAACTCGACATCCATCTCAATCTAAGTACTAACTTAAGTATCGAAGTGTTAGGCACAATTATCACATATCAGTGTGCAAGTTCTTAGTGTAAATCCTCTTCGGTTTCACCTCTCAAATTCACATTAGTAAGGACTTATGTGTGAGAATCATGCATCAACAAGGATTATTATATTATTTATCAAAGCTAATATCTAGCTAGTACAAAGTGTGAAACAAATTTCATAAACATAGATTTGCTTAACTTAAGTTTATGTAATCAATTGGATTAACAAACTTGCAATTTAAGATAAACAAATTACATATAATAAATTTTGGTTCAGATTTTTAACCCAAAGTTACACAAACTTAACTCGTAAGCTAAATACATTCGCAACCATACCAAAAAAAAAAAAATCCAATGCCAATATTTATTTATTTTTATTTCCCTTCCTTTTTACATTAATTAATGTTTTTTTAATATAATTTTATGAGGTTTTTTGGGATGGATCCAAAAAACAAAGCCATGAAGGCATAGATTTAAAGCCAATAGAGATATTTGTCCTCCCTTATGTATCCATGATTTTTTCCTTATCTAGTCAATGTGAAACTTTGGTCGCATTCCCAATACTTTTGGGGTGGATCCAAAAACAAAGTTACGAAGGTTTTATGTCGAAAGTAGACAATATCATACCATTGTGGATATATGTGGTGCGAAGTGTCCTTTATCCCTAACAAGATGTGTTTTCAAAATTTAATAGTTTGTTTTTCTATATCTACAATTATCACTAATTTTATCTTCCATAACTATGTCAAATACTCAATACTCATATCACATCCTAATAATGAATGGATATCTCATTTTAAACAACATACTTGCTAAAGTAGAGTAAGATGATCAAAGTTCTACTAAATGTAAGTGATTGGAGTTTAACTTTCTATTTTTAATTTCATCATATTAAACCCCTCCATATAAATAAGTGGCAAAATAAATATTTCTTCAAATTATACATGAAAAATTTCAATAAAATCAACTAATAAATCATATAAAATTCAACCTATAAAAGGCTCAAAATTGAGTCAAATCCCCCCCCCCCCCAACTCTATGACAAAAATTTCATAACCTAATTACAACACAATCAAGCTATATCAATAAAATAAAATAAAATCAAGCAAGTAAAATAACACTGAAACCTTGCAACAAAATATCCAACTTGTAGTAAAGGATAATAGGCTATTAAAAAAATTCGAACCAATAATTTTTTTTTTTTTTACAATTATTAATAATTAGTTACAAATCTTAATAAATAGAAATTGTAATTAGTAAAAAAAAAAATACCAATTTTACCAACCATTCAAGTTTCAACTCGACCGATCACAACCGTAAAAAAGTGAAAGCCAAAACGAACATAGTTTTGAGGTGATTGACATGTATTCTCGACCAACAAGTCAGAGGTTTGAATCTCACTCCAAATATTCTTGAAAAAAAAAACCGTAAAAAGGTGAAAATATCCCCCCTTTATTTTTTTTAAATAAATATATTTATTTAAAAATCTAGCCCATCACTCCTGAAAAAGAAAAAAATTAATAATAAAGAAACTCAAGCCTATTAAAATCTTTATTCCTAGCCATGGATTCACCTTCCTCATATTTATATCAAATTGGATTTTTGTATGTGGGTCCCTCTGAGATTGGCAAAAAATAAAATGGATATTGGATATAATGAAATGATAATAATATATCGTACTATTATATTATATCTATATCATGGGATTCAAATTCTCTTGCAGTCCACAACAGTCACTTTGCTCCATTAATTAAATAAAATGAATTGATATTATTTTGTTTTGTTTGTGGGAATGGTCCATCACTAATTTAGGAGGGCAGAAAAATGGACCCTATCAAAGATATTGAAATGTACTACTATATCTCATTTTATTTCGTCCCCAAGAAAATTGCTAACATGTTCCCCACTCTTATTATTATTATTATTTTTATATTTTTTTCGCGCTCGTGCAATAATCATTGCTTTCGATATTTTTCTCATTCTTTAATTTTTCATATTCTATTTTGTACTCTCCTCCCTATCTAACCTTGACTGATAGTTTAAATGAGAGGAAATTAAAATTAAATTCGATTGAAATTAAAAAAAAAATCGTGAATTGAAATAATGAAACATAAAACTATAATATTTATAAAGTAGATACAAGTAAATTAAAAAAGTTGTGTAGTTAATTAATGAGATTCATGATTTTTAATTGTAAGGGATGGTTATTTATTTTTTGATAAAATGAGTACATAATGTTTTTTTTTTAATGATATAATATTATAAACATGGACGTAAGGAGTCAAGCATTCAGCATGCAGACTTGCAAAGGTCTTATTCAATTCCTCACTCTTGCAATAATTTTTGTTTAGGTTGGTAGTAAACAATGATAGTAGAAAGAAAGGAGTTTTTTTTTTTTTTTTTCATTACCTTCAATAAACACAAGCTTGGTGCTATATCGATTTAGAAATTCAATTGATGTCTCGTTATCTAATTGATGTCTCGTTGTGATCTCTTCTTACTTTTTTTTTCTTTTTTTTTAATTCAAACAAAAAAGAGTAAGGCTCAATTAGTACAAAGCTTGTACCTTACCTAAAAGGTTAAAAGTTCAATCCCCCACCTCTACATGTTTGAAAAAAAAAATTAAAAAAAGGAAAAGAAAAAAAAAGACCTCCTATATAAATTTCGATTATTATTAATTCTATGGGAAAAAAAGGTTGAATATTATCTTATATTAAATTATATAAAAATACAATTAAAAACTACAAAGAAACTTTTACGAACAAGGGAAGGGGAACTAATTTTCGGTACAAACTTTTTTTTTTAGAAAAAAAAACCAATTAGGTACAAGAACTTTTCTATCAATAGAAACAAAAAAAAATGTATATATATATATATATTTTTGTATTTTTTATTTTTTTTTTGAGAAGTATATATATATATATATCTTTCAATATCTTCAATCAATATATGCCAACTCTTGATTTTATTTAATTACTGGAAACGGCTGATATTTTTATAGATTTGAAAATAATTATTATATAAAATAACCCAATACTTATTTTGTCATTTCTGAAATTGACAAAAGAAAATTGAATCTTCTGTACCATTACCTCCAATTTTTCACTTCAAATTGATAAGAAGTTTTGATTGTTTTAATTGTATCTAAATAATTCAAGTTCCTTTCATTTTTGTTTTTCAGTTATTTTGAAGAAGAAGAAGAAAAAAAAAAAAAAAAAAAAAAAAAAAAAAAAAAAAAAAAAAAAAAAAAAAAAAAAACAGGAGGAATTCAATTATTTGATGACTCTGATGTGTGATGTATCACACCACCAGATCTCATCCATAATAGAGGTAGTCTCTGCCATCTTTTCAACGGAATATATATTTGGAATAAACAGTTTAATATTATGAATAAGTTGTATTTGGCCGACTTGAGCATATGAGCCTACATAAATTCATAAACTTATTAGTATTCTCTCGAGGTTATAAATTTGAATCTCGACCTTATTTAAGTTGCAGCATTTTTAGGCAAATAAATGAATTCAAGGTGAACATAACTCAATGATAATTGATATGCGTACCTTCGAGATTAAGAGGTTTGGATCCTTGATTTTTCAGATGTTGAACTCAAAAACAATAAGTAAATAAATAAAAGATGTCTTTTAAGAATATGAGCGGATAATTTGTTTTAAATGATCCAAATCTATTATCTCTGATAATAGTAGATGTTGCTATTTAGTTATTTGTTTAAATTTCATTTTGGCCTTAAAATGTTTTTAAAATGTTGAATATAATATTTAGGTCTCTAAATTTTTAAAATGTCCATTTTAATCCTTGATTTTTTTTTTAAAATAATTTTTTTTGGATTTCATGGATGTTTTGCTACCTAATATTTACTCTCTATCAATCCTCTCTCAACTAACCTATATATACATTAGCATGTTAATGCACTTACTTCATTGTTTGCAGTTTGTTATCCATTTGTTAAGAGCAAAATAAAGATAATGATTCAAAATGATAAGTTTTTTTTTTTTTTTTTTTTTAAGTTTTGAAAGTAAAATAGACGTTTTTAAGTGTTTTATGGATCAAAATGGACGTATTGACCAAGAACTGGAATAAAGGAAAAAAAACGTAAAAGTTTAGAGACCAAAGTAAAACGTGAATCTTAATCATTTAAGTTATGTTATGGCTAATTTCAAGAAATTATTTTTTATTTTTATCACATTTAATCTTGATAATATATTCCATATAATTTCATTAAAAAAAATAAATTTATTTTATATCATGGTGCACAATCTAATCTTAGAAAAATTATAATGAATTGTAAAATCGATTGTCATATTTGTAAATTTTGTTACATGACAATTTTTCTCATTCGTATAACACATAAATATGATAATATTTATTTTGTTTTATTTTATTTTTAACATTTGTGAAGTATATCAATGATATAACTAATATAAAGTGTATATCACTGTTTACCATCGTTGTATTATTGATAAAGTATATATATAATATACCGATATAAAGTATATCATTGATATACATGTTCTTACATTTATGCTATTTTTAAAAAATATTTTATCGTGTGACAAGTCTACTATTATAATAATTATTTAGGTCAAATCCACTCTTAGACTAACGAAATATGCAATTATCCCAAAGGACATTTGATATCCATTCTCAATATTTTAATTTTTTAGCAATCTGTAATTGCAATAAGTGATAACTTGCCATAGTGTATGATATGGGACAACGATATAAGGTCATTCTTAATGAGGTAGACGTTAAATGGTTGTCATCATGTTCTTGATTTTTTTCATTAAGATTTGATGATGACTACATGTTCGGTGGTTTATAGATATGATTTCTTACCATTTCGTAATTTATATGTTGGAATAAACTAAAAAAAGAAAGTAATAATAATATAAAAATTAAAATATATAGTTAATAAAGAATTTATCTTGAATTCAAATCTCTTGCTCACAAAGTTAGGGTGGTTGAGTCAATAACCTAATTTATAATAATTTGGATTAAACGAATCTTTACCTCGAAGACTTACATTTTAAGTCTTTACGTCAGACTTGTCATATCAAGAGTATAGTTTGACTGACATATGAAGTTTGTATTCTTAACTGAGAGATTAGAGAATTAAATCTCTCACCTCACATACTGTCAAGAAAAAAAAGTATGTCAATACTTATGTGGAAATGGAAATAACAATTATCCCTCTTAATTTCTCTTACTATTTATCTTAGATTTTAAAAATTATATATAAAAAGTTATTTGTAATTCACTCGCTCTATCTAAAATTTCATATCGAAAATGTATTTCTTTTATTCAAGAAGCTTTTTATTTTGCCTAGTCTAAAAATTAACTTCCTTTTGAATAGGTGTGGGTGTAGGACGAAGGCTATATACTTTAACTAGATGAACTATGTTCATTGTGGTGTCTAAAAGAATCCATTTAATAGAATCTATCTAACTTTTTTTTTTTCACATAAAAAATGTTTTTAGAAAGTAGGTAAATTATCTTTTTAGTATTTAATGATGAGTTTGAAATCACTTTTAAAAAAATAAAAAACAAAAACAAAAACAAAAAGTGTTTTAAGTATTTTTAAAGTAAAAGCATTTATTTTATAAGCACTTAAAAAATGTTCAATTTAAGTATTATCTAATCAAATACTATGAAAATTTTTAAATTGTTTTCTATGGCTAAAAACATGCACTTATCACCATCTCAAAAATCATTTTGAACTCAATTTTAATTTTCACTTTCATGTTGTACCCTTAATATTTAATTACAAATTTCTTTTGACACTTTTCATTTCATCTTTTAATATATCAATATTGTTGTATACCCTTAATATTTAATTACAAATTTCTTTTGACACTTTTCATTTCATCTTTTAATATATCAATTGTTGTATCATAAATTTACTTTTTTTTTTATCCATGCATATATATGTATATATAAAAAAATTGCTTTTACTTTTTACGTTTGATTCGAATAGTCTACTTTAATTTTAAATTTTCAATTTCATTAATTAAACCTTAAACTTAAATACATGGTGAAATCGATTAAATCAAAATTAAAAGTTTAGAAAATTCTCTATGATTGAGAATTATTATAAAATGGTTGATCTTTACAGGGTTGTGTAAGCAATTAGGGGGAATCATGAATGAAAATTATTACAATGTACCAATAAAGCCATTGAGTTCATTAATTTGTTTGCATTTTGTGGGGGGAAATTGTAGATGCTTCTTCACCTACTCTATTTTCTTATACAATATACTTGTGGGAGAGAAGATTTAAACTTAGGGTAAAAAAATTAATAGGTAATTCATTTGGTTTACCTATGATAGCAGCTAGTTTTTTTTTTTCTTTCTCACATTGTTTCATTTTATCTTTAATCTTTAATACGTTAAAAGGATCCGACCGTTACATTTTTATAAAAATCATTTGACGTATTTTTCTTTTATGTAATTTTAAAATTCTAAATCTACCATTTCTTTTCATTGTTCTATATATCCTTACCAACAATTTTTAATCTATAATTAAATACAAAAGAGGAAGATTTAAAACCTACAACAATTTTGCGTTACTTTAATTGAGTTATACTTAAGCCAACAAAATTTTAAGTTTGTCTGGATTCTTAATTATGATAATTTACAATTTTATTTATTTTTCACTTAATTTTTTTTTAGTTCAACAATATATGGAATGAGAGATTTAAACTTCAGACTTCATAATCAAATGTTATATCAATTACCTTCATAGTCAAAGATTATATCAATTACCGATTGAGTTACGTTCACTAGGGCTAAAAAGTTCATTTTCATAACCATACACTCTTCGTCACTTTAATGTTAGGGTTTAATCGAAAGAAATTGAAATTTGTTTATTTACAACCGAAGGTATAATTTTTTTTTTTTCCTTTGGAAAAGAGAACTATTTCTCAAAAGAAAAGAAAGAGGAACAAAAGTACAATAACTATTTACTAAAAATAGTCCAATAATGTTCTTCAAAAAAAAAAAAAATAGTCCAATAATTAGAAAAACAAAGGGGGCGCCCCCCTTGTGCTGTAACCTACAAATCCATCATAATGTTCACCGTTCACTCCAATGGAGTAAAATTGTATAGAAAAAATATACACAATACTCTTTATGTGTTGGATAATTTCAATTTAGTACTTAATATTTAAAAAATTCTCAACGAAATCTTTTGATAAATAAAAATTTTCAAAATTTATTTAGAAAGAACTCTATTCATCATTAAATTGCTATTTTATTACCATATTTGAATAGAAAAATATGTCTTTCTAACGTATGGATTCAACTCATTTCTCTTCATATCTAACTCATTCATTGACATAAAATTCATTTTGTCCAAATGGCTAGCACGTGTTCAATTATGTTAATAAAACAATAATAAATTAATACACATAATTCTCAGTTTATATATTATGAGACTTATGAGCCTCTAGAAATTGAACTATTTTTCATGTTTATACTTCTACATTTTCATATTGTTTTTTACGTCCTTGATTTTTATTTATTTATTTATTTTTTTTTTAGTTCAACAACATTGGGTGGGAGGATTCGAACCTCTAACCTTTGGTCGAGGGTATATGTCAATACCGTTGAGTTATGTTCACTTTGACTTAACATCCTTGATTTTGATACTACGTGGGCGTGAAGATGCATTATTTATTAGTTTATTGATTAATTAAATAATTCACCCAAGTTTCTATGATTTCTTTTGTCTCGACGTCTATCAATTAATAATTTGGGAATAATCATAAATATTGCATTATTGAAAAAAAAAACATATCAAGATTTTACTGAAAATCTTTTCTTGAAATTGATATTAAATTGGGTGATCATTGATTGCGTTTTATATGTTTTACAATGATTATATTTGTTGTTACTGTTTTTGTAAAATTAAATGTTGGTTAATTTTTAATTTTTATTTTAAAAAAATCATTCAAGTAAAGATGCCAGTTTTCAAGAGTAGAGAGAGGGCAACTTTTCAATTACGCATATAATCTATCATGTTTTAAAAATATTTCATATAAATACAGCTAAACAAGCATTCAATCTTGTCGTTTCCTACTTGATTACCTTTTTAAACTTACAAAACGAATTTACCACCTTTTTCAATAGTATTTCAATTATATACAAAACTTACCAAACGTTTTTACCATGTACATTGGGTCAATTACTAGTCCCAATGCAAAAGGTTTTCATAAGTATATATATATTTTTTACCACACCTATTTTTTCAATATACAATATTTCAAAATTGTGAGTAGATCGGAGGTGTGGTAGAGAAAACACTTTAAAATCATAACTCTTTATTTTTAATTTCTAACTTTTTAAAAACTAAGACAGACAAAGACATTAATTAATAACTTTCTTTATAAGTTAAATGTTTAAATGTCCCTACTTGTATGGTTGGTTTGAATTATATCAACATTTGAAAATTTTTAATTATATCATTAATGTTTTAATTTCAATATGATATTGTAATGAAAATTTTCTAAAAAATTATTTTCTTCTTTAAAGAAGAGGTTGAAGTCAAATTTAAACTTTTAAAATATTAATGAAAAATTTAACAAAAGAGGAAAAAAACACTATGATCCAAACTTTTTTTTTTTTTTTTTGAGGATATGATCCAAACAATTTTGTGTATTAATTTTTTTAAAAAAATATTGACCACATTTTCTTAACATTAACATTCCTAAACAACCTTTATTTCCCCTAGACGGGACAAAAATCCTACATAATTAGATTTTTTTTTTTTAATAATACCCATAAGAAAATAATAATAATTCAAATATTCCCAAGAGTTACAAAACCATGTGAAAGTTTCTTTATGGAAGTGCGTCAAATTGGAATCTTCAACAATGATATCCAAAAGTCACCAAAGAAAAGTAAAAATAATAAATAATAAATAAATAAAAAGTCATCAAAGAAAAGTCTCTTTTTTTTTTTTTTTTTTTTTTTTTTTTTTTTTTTTTTTTTGAGAAAAAGGTCTCATTTATTGCTTAATAGAGACAAAAAGTAGCGAAATGGAATGAACTTGTGAGAAATCCACGAGTTTTTAAGATGGAAGTTGCAATTTTAACAAGATTAAAAAAAAGTTAAATTTGTATTCAAATTTTTATTAAAAAAAACCCAAAATCAATGAGAATTGTCTATTTTTTTAAAGAAGAAACCACAAACTTTAAAAACTTCATTCATCATAAAAAGAATTATCACTAAATTTTTATAAATAACTTAAGCAAGACATTTATTTTAAAATATCTTCCTAATTAAACTGTTGTTTCTAAGAAACATAAAACTATTATTTAAAAAACAAAAACAGTTCTCATCCATATCATAGTATATGATATATATTCCCTATAATCATTTGAGTTTATATAAGGAAGTAAGAAAATTTACATCTATATAGCCTATATTTAAATCATGCAAAATAATATATAATAAAATCTTCTCTTTTTTTTTTTAACTCAATAAAATCTTAATTTTTTTTTTGAAACTCAATAAAATCTTAAATTTATACTATACATATTTTAATTTATAAATTTATGATATACATACTGTTAAAATTAAATAAACTAAATCTAATTTATGGACTATGCCACATTCATGGATGGAGACGACTAGAATATTTTCACAAATGTATTTAAGATGAGATTACAAAAGAGCACATCAAACACTCACTAAATGCCAAAATGAGCATAGCTTAGTGGTAATTACCATTTCCTCTCGACTAAAATGTTAGAGGTTTGAAACCCCCACCTCAAATGATGTTGAATTAAAAAAAAAAATAAATAAATAAAAAATCAAGCACTCACTAAATATCACATACACCCAAATATTTAAACTCGCCAAAATTACTTTATATAGGTTTTGTTTTTAGTACACAAACATTTGGAAGTAGAGGGATTAGAACCTCTGACCTTATGGTCAAGGGTGCATGTCAATTATCGCTAAGCTAGACTCACTTTGACTCTTTTTCGATGTGAGATTAATGTCATAACATATACTTAAAAGATATATAGGTTTCATAACCTCAAGTTTATTAGTATAAATTTACCCAACTAGTAGAGTTAAAATAACTCAGACCCTATGAAAACCAAACATATCTACCGCTACAAAATACAAATCCAACTTTTCTTTTCTTTTCTTTTTTTCCTTTTTTTTAGTTCACTATAAATCCAACTTGTGGACTATAGGTTAACCCTACCCACCTCAAACATATGACACTTGAATTATCCATATAAAATTGCTAGAACGAGAAGAAAAAAAACAAAAAGGAAAAAAAAAAAAAAAGTCTCGTGAGATGGTACACGTGTTTTTGTGTTTTTATCTGCCATGTAAATTCAACAGTGAGATTTGAAAAAGGAAAAAGAAAAAAAAAAAATGAAGTGCAAATGAAATATAAAGGGATTTGGAAGGGGTTTGACAAGACAAAACAGAGGACGAGCATTCACGAAAATAATTTTCGCAAGGGACAATGTTTATTAATACTTTGGGGCCGCCTTCCATTCAACTATCCAGGTGGCTCGCATTCTCCAATCATTGATCCCCAAACTTCACACTCTATAAAACTAACCGAATCCACCCTCTAATTTTTTCACAATTCCCCCAACCAACCCACTACGCCGTCGTTTTTCTTTTCCAATTCTCTTCCTCTGTTTTCGGATTTTTCTCAACATGAGTGGTTTTTCGGGTTCGCAGTTTGATAGTGCCTCTGAGTCGGGCTGGACGGTGTATTTCCAGGATTCGTTTCAGACGGAGGGCAGATTCCGGGCGAGTGCGGTGGATTACGGCGGCGAGGAAGAAGGGGATTTGTCGATGATTTCCGATGCGTCGTCGGGGCCGAGGAATGAGTATTACGAGGAGAATTGCCAGTCCGTGCGGCGGAATGGGGGGAAATCGGCGGCGGCGAAAAGTAAGAGGAAAGAGGAGATGGGGCGGCGGAACCAACATTCTTGCCTTGACGACACTGCAAGCTCCCCTGTTTTTGGGCTTTCTAAGGTGAGTTTGCTTCTTCTTTCATCTCCACAATCACAGGCTTTTGCTTTCGCTACTTGGAAATGTCGGCCCGTTTGATAACGTTATCGTTTATTGTTTCTGTTTCTTCATTTTTAATAAATAAAAGTAGAATTTCATGACTTTTAACATCTATACATTCAATAATAATAAACCTATATTTTTATTTATGTTTGGAAAAAATTGGAAACAAGGAAAAAAAAATTAGTTTTAGTTGTTTCCAAAAGTTATATACAAGTCGTATACATAGTTATTAAATACTTAGATTTCTTAATAAAATTAGAAATAAGAAACAAGAAACTTACCAAACGGGCCCGTCGTTGTTCGTTCTTCATTTCCCATTTTCTTGCTTTCCTTTTTCAATTCACTAATTTCAACGGCTTTTTCCTTTTTCCTTTTTTTTTTCTCTGCGAGAAACTATTTATTTTACTCACTATACCCCATGTCTTCTTTTCTTGATTATAAAAAACACGTACATGTAACAAATGTCATCGGGAATAAAGTTTTTTAAAAAAAAAGAATTGGGTTTCAAATTTATCTATTACGAATGGCAGTAGTTAAAAAGAAAAAAAGTTGAATGTCACGATTACGATTCAATCAAAATTTGTTCGAGAATAAAGAATTTTAATGACTTGACTAGTTAGATTATACTCGTGGACTAGACTTTTGATTCCAAAATTTAATTCATTGAATTTAGGCAAAAAATAAAAAACATGTCATATCATAGGAACAAAAATAAAATTTACCACTGTACTGATATAATCTTGATTTCTCAATCATATGACTAAATAGTTGTCCCTCTCAATAATACATTCCTCGTCACCTTTTTTCTTGTTATGTTCAGAGAGAGACGAATCCGTACACGAGTGAAGGCTTCGTGGAAAATGTAAAAGAATTCTCACAAAGCCGCTCTCGAAAACAACATGACAAGGTAAAAAAAATATCTGGTTTCCCTTTTTTTTTTAAATCTTCGAGACAAAGACAGAGATAATAAAAAAATAATAATAATAATTTATTGCAGAAACAGACGAGCTTTTTTCAGTCTTCCTCGGCCAAAAAAATGACAAAAAATGTCTCAGGTAAAAAACTATTTTGTTACCATTGCTACCGTGGACGACTCTGTTCGTAAAATTGCTTTTTTTTAGTGTTTTTATTTGCATGCAGGTGATTTTCAAGAAGCAAAATGAGAACAATAGAAAGAGAACGACGAGAATATATATGAAGAAATAATAGAGACAGAAGGATCGTGAGATTATTATTTTGTTGGTTTAATTTTCTACTATTTTTTTGCCTATAAAAATGGTTTATTTTTATTTCCCCCAATTTTCTGTTGCTTTCTTGTCAATGTTGTGTAGGTAGAAATGGAAGAGCAAGTTGATTGAAAATAGTTGAATTATTTGGGAAGTTGTTGTCTTTTGGTTGTTTCTTTCTTTTTCAAGAAGTGTAAATTTTGCAAAAGATACTCAGCATGTTCGAGTATTTGTCACTTCTATATTACTTTTTTAAATAATAATAATAATATTATTATTAATGAGTTGCAAATTTTCGTGCTTGAGATTTTTTTAAGGTAAAAAAATATATTATTATTATTGTTGTTGTTTTATGACAATGAAGGTAAAAAAAAAATTATTGATTTTACTCTTGTGATGATTTTTTTAATAATAATGAAAAAAGTAATTTAATTAAGATAAATATATTTGCACGTGTTAGAGTATGAGAATATTATTTATCATTTATATTTAACTTTATATTGCGATATATTGTTTTTTTTTCTTTTCTTTTTTTTTTTCTTTTCTTGGCTGGTATAAATTTAAAGAGAAGAAAAGTATACATTAAACGTGGAAAATGTATTAGTTTATAATTTAAACTTTTAAATTCATCCAATTATCTCTTGAACTTAAGTAAACTGCAAAACTTGAAAATGTGTTATAGTTTTTACTTTGTGATAAGTTTTCAATTGAGAAAAGTATTATGATGTGCATTCAATGAATATATAACATATATGTACAACATTGATAGGATTTCAAAGGAAAAATGAATTGAATTTGGAATTTTATTTAAATTTGTGAGTTTTTGTAAAGTTATTCAATAATTGATTTTGTGCCTTCATCAAACTTAATTATGTGTGAAACTTAATTTCATTGAAATTAGTGGATGTTTTTACATTTTTTCTTTGGCTAAAAATAGTGGGTGAGTGGAAATTGATTAGATGGTAAAAATTGCAATATCTATCTAAGTTAAAGGGTTAATTTCAAAAAAAAAAAAAAAAAGTTAAATCTAGGGTTCAATTTAATGAAATTGAAAGTTGAGAAATTTGACATTGGTAGTCTAGTTTAGAAGTAAAAATAATTTGTTTTTAATCCCCATCTAAAAATTACTTAACGATTTGCAATTTTTTTTAAAATGTAACAGTTAATGTTGAAAAGAGAAAAAAGAAAAAGCACACCTTAACACAAATTACTTTTGAAATTCGTCATTTTCAGAATAAAATTTGTTGTTTATATGGTCAAAGGTTCAAATTATATCATTTTTCTACCACTGTACTTTTATACTTATCAATTTTGTCATACAGGAGAACTGTCTCAAATATTTTTTTTTACTGACACATGGAGTGGAAAAATTTGAATCATAGATCTTTTGGTCATTAGTACAAACTTGAGTCATGCTCATGTTTACGAGAATTGTCTTGAATATGGTAAGAATATAGAGGACAACTATTTAAGGGAGAATGGAAAAATATCTATTTTTAGTCTTTTACTTTGTAAGGTATATCAATTTTTATCTTAAATTTTCAGTTTAATCATATTAAATCTCAAATTTTGATAATGTTACCATGTTTACCTAAACTTGAATAAGTATTTGAAATTTCACCCTCTAATAGGCTTTCATTTGAAAAATAATCCATGAAAAATATTTTCTTGTACATCTAATGAATATATATATATATTTGAAAAAGTACATCTAATGAATATAAAACAACATATATTTGAAACAGAACTAATGAAGCTTCAAAGGGTGGATGACATTAGAGTTGAATTTATGTTGGATTTTTTTTATTTTTTATTTATTTTTATTTTTGTTATTTGAGGTCAACATGTGAGGTGAACTTTGATGAGAGCATATGTTTTGACTCAGTTGAACTATGTTTAGGTTTAGTTTGTTAAAAAATTTTATCCAACCATCAATCTTGTACATTAATTAGACTTAATCTCGTCCAAAATTAGTTAGACTTGATGTTGGAGATTAAAAATTAACATGTTAAAAGTTCAAGGACCAAAACATTATTCCTTACACAAGTCTCAAATAATCAAATTTATTACTTACTTCTTTAAAGGTTAGATGATCAAATCCTCCAACTTCGTTGTTTAACCAAACCAAATTATTATTATTTTCAATTTGAAATTAAAACAAACATGTGAAAAGTTAAAGAATCAAATGGTTATCAAATGTGTCTAAAAAAAATGGTTATCAAATGAGAAAAAAAAATTTACTTGTTTTTTTTAGTTTCAAAGAATAGTTAATTTAGTGTTATCGACTAATATTTATAATCAATCCACATTTTAAATCTTAAACTTTTAATATTTAAATTATCAGGATGAAATTATAATATATAATATATAATATCAGTAGTTAAGACCCCGTTTGATAACCATTTGATTTTTTGTTTTTGGTTTTTGGTTTTTAAGCTTATAAACACCACCTCCTACTCTAAGTGTCTTTGGCTTTTCACCTACCTTCTTCTCATGTTTTCAAAAACCAATCCAATTTTTGAAAACTAAAAAAATTAGTTTTCAAAAACTTGTTTTTGTTTTTACAATTTGGTTAGAAATTCAAGTATGTCTTTAACAAAAATGAAAACTATGGTGAGAAAATTTAAAGAAAACAAGTTTAATTTTCAAAAACCAAAAACAAAAAACCAAATAATTATCAAACGGGGCCTAAAGTATCAATATAATACTATGGTTTGGAACAATTAAAAAAAAAAAATACTATGGTTTGTAACGAGCTTCAATTTGGACACTAAGTTTAAAAAGATTCTCTTGGATTTTTTTTTTTAAAAAAAATGATTCTCTTGGAATTTATAGTTTAGTTGAATCTTGCAAATCACCAATAAAATTGTTTTTAATTGAGACCTAATTGAAACAAAAATATCATGGGATATAATTTAGTTAACCAAAATAATAAAACGAATATATTGTCTAAAAAAAAGATATCTATTCATTTTTTTTTTAAACAATTGCAGAGGTGACTGAACCATTGATATAAGTAATTTATTTGCTGAGTTGCACTCAAATTAATATAAAAAAGATATATATATATATATATTAAAAAAATCGTAAAAGGACATACGTGCAAAGAAAATGTTGAGAGGTACTCAAAAAAAAAAAAAAAAAAAAAAAGAAAATGTTGAGAATTTTTGGAACGTGGGCATGGGCCGGAAAGGTTTGGCATTGGGCTAATATAGCAACAGTTATGGATTGTGTTGGGCCAGCGGGAAATATGGAAGGCGCGTATTGATTATTGAAGGCAATCGTTACTTTGCATTTACGATTCCAACAGTTTACAAGATTCATTTCTTTTTCTTGTTCGGATCTCAAGCAGCATTTGCTGTACGAAACATAATTTGGAAGCAGCAGGTGGCTGCAAACTCCACTCTCGCTTTCAGTGAAGCCACCCATTCGGAAATGGAGGACGCCTATGCCAGATCTATCACTGAGGTTTGCATTGCTCTTTGACTTGCCTTGTTTCTCTCCCGCATCCTTGCATGCGACTTTGCATCAAATTCTACGATTCAACTTTACAACACTGCTTCCGAGCACTGGAAGAAACTTGGACAGTTTTGTTTGAATTGTGGAATAAGACCCGTTTGATCCGCTTGTTGATTCGAATTTATTGCTCTCTCCATTGGACAATTATCTTGTAGTTTCTTCTTTAGCTGTGTGAATTCTTGGTGCATTTTCACATTCGAGGCTATGCTTTTTGACAGGTTTTGGATTTTTTTGGGGTTGACCCATCACAAGGTCTTACAGACGATCAGGTACTGGGAATTAATTATATGGGTCATGCTGGAATGTTGATTCATGCTCATCCAATTTAAAACTTTAAGCTGCTGCAAAATCTGTGGTGGTTTAATTTTGTGTAAAATTAAATAACTTTTTTTTTTTTTTTTGTTATTTCAGGTTTTGCATCATGCTAAAATTTATGGAAAAAACGGTAAGTTTTCTGACTCTGACTCTAGACCGGAGTGTTTATACTTCCAAATTTGTTCCTTGCTTTATTTTCTACACCAAAGCAACTTATTAAATTAGGTTGATAATCATCAAATATGCATGTTATTTCGTGTACGCTCGGTAGTTTACTTAGTGAAAAGTGGAGGCAAAATGTTTGCTGTATGGACTATGGAGTATTATTTTGTTCAGATGGACAGTTCTATTGGTGAATTGAGGTTAAGAGAACTAGAACAAGTATTCTGCCACCGGCTGTTGTTAGTCTGAGTCCTAAAAACTTCTCATAGCAGTATCTACTTTTCAGGATAGTCAGTGTTGTAAGGCGATTTTCTATCAGTTTGTATAGTGCATTCTATTGATGAATGGGGGGATTTCTCAATTGAATTCAATTTTAATCTAAGAAGATGATAAGGATCAAGGAAAAGGTTTTCTCTTAAAGTATACAGATTTAGTATGATCTATAGCGGTTTTTGACTGTCCAGGAACCATTTTACAGGGTTTTGATGGTTTTGGTAGTCTAACTAGGTTTTCATTGAAACATCTATTTTCTAAAACAGCATTGCATTATGTGCATCATTCATTGTTCTCATAGTTTTTAGCATGAAGTGGTTGGAATCCAGATGAAGGTTCTATTTATTATACGTGTTATAAGTTTGAAGAGTAGAACACGTCAAAACTATCTAATCAGGCTTTTAATGGCGTATAGTTATTGTTTTTAAATAAAATTGCGTGTATATGCATGTAAGGTTGCATCTCCTTGAAAGGAAAAAAGAAACCTGATTGGTATTTAACATGATAACCTATTCCTGTTCTGTTGCTTGGTTTGCTCTTAATTAGCCACTTAACTTTCTTAACATATTATAATTCATTATCTGCTTTCTCTAATGGTTTTTCTCTTGAATTGCATGATTCATCATCGTGTCCAGTGCTACCTGAGGAGAAAAGTAAGTAGTGGACTTATTTGCTCCTTTTTCTGCATACTTTTGCCTTGCATTTCTTTCACCTTTTGTGTGCAATGATATTTATTTATCATTACTTTGAGGAAATTTAAGCTATATATATTTTAATAAGGCTGTACAATCGATCAAAAGTTCTCAAGTGTACAAAATCTTAAATATTCAGTGATTTAAATGTTTAGCCCTATGAAAGCCAGTTCCTTGTAAAAAGCAAGAAAGAAAAAAATTCTAGCCCAAAACTCTATAACAAATTGTGGTTGAGATATAGTAAGAGGGTCAGTATGCTTAAACTCTATAACAATATTCAGTGATTTACTATCTTGATATGATTGTCATTTTGCCGAACTCTATTTTTTTCAATCCAGCAACCAACAGAATATAGGAAATTTGAATGTATTTTTATGTTAATTTTTTCCTATCACCATTGCCTTCCGAATATGTGAAGAATATTCAGATTTGAAGAAGAATCTTGCTTCTTGACGCTTATATAAACTGTTATTTTTATACGTTTTTATGTTGAACTGCCTCCTTTAATGAATATCTATTGTTAAATTGATTTAATTTCTTGTGATTCCCAGCTGAATCTTTCCCACAAGTCCACATCTGTACAAAATTATAAGAGAGAAGGTGAAAGAATTGCGACCAAAGGGGACCATTGTCAATTTAATGATTCTCTTGAAAACAAACACAAGGCCCATTTCTGATAAAAAAATTCATAAAATTGAGGAAACAAGTTAGACACTTAAAGCTGGCTTTCAATTGGATGGGCCATTATTCATTTCAATGGGAACAAACTAATAGATCAAGACTCGTACTTAGTTATAACCTTATGCCACAGGAGCGTTAGGATTTATGGTAAAAAGCAATTCTCAGCCAAGAGAGCAATATTCCTCAATAATAAATTCCTAACCAGCAAACCACTCTCCTCAGAAGCTCTTAAAATCGATTCCCACTTAACCAGATGAGACTATTCTCCTCCCTCTACCCCTTGCAAAAGTTTCTCATGGTTGTTTCTGACTTGGCACCAATAGAGGAGAGAGTATATTCTAGATAGTGATAAGAAATAATGCGAGGGATATTTATTTTTGGGAGGATTTATGGGTGGGGGATTGCTCCCTTTGCTCCTTGTTTCCGCGTCTTTATCATTTATCTTCGATGAAAAATCGCACTGTGGCTGACATCCTTGGTCTTGTGGGGAGCTCCACTTCTTTTTCCTTCGGTTTTCATCGTCCGTTATCTGATAGAGAAACCACGGACATCACGACCCTCTTATCTCTGCTTGAGGGGGTTATCCTTAGATCGGGCAGGAGGGATATGCGTTTTTGGAGTCTCGATCCCTCTGCGGGCTTCTCCTGCAAATCGTTCTTTCAGTTCCTGATCAATCCCTCCCCTGTTAGAGAATCTGTTTTTTCGTGCCTGTGGAAGGTTAAAGCTCCGAAGAAAGTCTTATTCTTTGCTTGGCAGGTCATCTTGGGTCGCGTTAACACTTGTGATAGGCTCTCGAGAGTGAAGGCTCCTTTAGTTGGCCCTTTTTGTTGTATTCTTTGTCGGAAGGGTGAGGAAAATCTTGATCACTTGTTATGGGATTGTGAGTTTGCTCGCTCTGTCTGGAGCCTCTTTTTCGAGGTCTTCGAGTTTCAGTTTGCGAGCCAGAGGCATTGTAGGGATTTGATCGAGGAGTTCCTCCTCCATCCGCCTTTTTGGGAGAGAGGAAAGTTACTTTGGCATGTGGGCGTGTGTGCTATTTTGTGGGGTTTATGGGGGGAAAGGAACAATAGAACTTTTAGAGGAGTTGAGAGACATCCTTGTGAGGTTTGGGATACTATTAGATTTCATGTTTCCTTATGGTCCTCGGTTACCAAGGCTTTTTGTAATTATCCTCTAGGTCTTGTTTTGTTAGATTGGAAGCCCTTCATTTAGTTGGGTTCCCCTTTTTTGGGCTTGGTTTTTTTGGTTGCCCTTGTATTCTTTCATTTTTTCTCAATGAAAGCTCGGTTCTTTATAAAAAAAAAGGGAAAAAATCATTTTTAACCCTAAACTTTGGGGTTGTATCAATTTTAACCTTGAACTTTCAATTTCATCAAATTGAACCCTAAACTTGCTAAGTTGTATCAATTTTAACTCTTAACTTTTAATTTCATCAAATTGAACCTCAAACTTATCAAATCGTATCGATTTTAACCCCAAACTTGTATAAGTGTTACAATGTATACCTTTGATTAATTTTTCGTTTGAACCGCAGTACGTAATTGATTATTTCTTTTTTTTTTTTTCTTAATTTACATTGCACCTGAATTAGTTTCTGGTAAATAAACTACCGACGAAACTTGATTTTAGATAACTTTTTCTTGTTGTTGAGAACTTTGTGAGAGCTTTTTGCTGCTATCTAAGATTATGAAAGCAAAGAAACTTTGGAGGTTTTTTATCTTTAAATATTTGCTAGTTTTTTCTTGTTGCTAAGAACTTTGTGTGATTACTTTTATTCTTTTACTGTTTTTTTTCGTGCTAATTAGAATAATGTACAAATGTAGGAAACGAAAATAAAGAAATTTTGAGTTTTTTATTTCTCATATTTACTGGACTTTTCTTGTTGCCAATAACTTAGTGACTTTTTTTTGGATAATAATGAGAAGAATTGTATGAGATATTTGATTTCTTTCGATAAAGAGTTTTTCCAAGTTTAGGGTTAAAATTGCTACAACCTGCTAAGTTCAGGGGTCAAAATTGATTTTTTCCCTAAAAAAAAAGAAATAATGCGAGATGAAGCTGTCTTTTCCCAAGAAAAATACACTTTCTTTCAACAAGAAAGACGCTATTAAACCTTTTCTACCCCTTGAATACGAAAACCGATCTAGGATATGACCTCAAGGGCGACCCGAATAGCTAACCTACATGCCAAGCAAAGAAGCCCTACAGTTAACATTGGCAATGAAATATTTCTCCCTATTCATTTTCACATTAGAAATAGGCAATAAGATATGCAAAATGCTATGAGAATCATCCTTAGTAGAATACAATAAGATGTAAGATGGTTTTATTAGCAATATACGAGTGAGATGATCCTCATCTTTCCCTACTCAAAACCCAACCTACATGCCAAGCAAAGAAGCGCTACAGTTAACATTGGCAATGAAATATTTCTCCCTATTCATTTTCACATTAGAAATAGGCAATAAGATATGCAAAATGCTATGAGAATCATCCTTAGTAGAATACAATAAGATGGTTTTATTAGCAATATACGAGTGAGATGATCCTCATCTTTCCCCACTCAAAACCCATGCGTTGGGTGCAATCACTTTGCCTTACCTCTCTACCATTCATCAGAATAGGAAAATTAGCCAAACTTAAATAATTTGCCACCTAAATTTCTCCATTGAGACCCCAAATCCTTATTCTCAAGGACCTTGTCCAAGAAACTCCAATTTACATGATCATAAATCGTAAAGAAGCCTTCCTACTGATGAATTCTATAGTCCTCAATGGCTTTGTTAGAAATGATGAGTAGAAACCTCAATGCGGATTTTCCTTTCAGCTCAAAAGGCATCTAATTAATAGAAGTTGTGTGGGGGTTTGGAACAACTTCTGCATTCTATTGACCAGGGCCTTGACAATGATTTTATACAAATGGGTCACTAAGCTTGTAGGCGTGAAATCCTTTACTGTATATATATTCAACCTCATAAGGAGAAGAAAAATGTAAATCTGATTCGTGAGTTTTACCATTGCATAAAATTTGTTAAATACCTTAAGCAAATCCCACTTCATGACCTCTCAACTACCCTAGAAGAGGAAGTACAAGTGAGACCATCAGGACTAGACACCCCTAGCCTGAAAACTAAGCACCATTCTCTCGATTGCTTCCAATGTTAGCGGACTTTCCGTCAATGAGGACAAGAAGAATCAGAAAGAGGGCAGAGTATGAGGACTCAGGTCAATCCAATCCATTAATAGGGGCAGTGTATAAGGATGAGGAGAGAACCACTTCTATCTCAATGTCACCATCTCTTGAAAGAATTTCTCCATTCTTGGTAACGTGGGAGTCAATTAAGTTTCTTCGGCTCCTAAATTTAGCTATTATAAAGATGAAGTGTGCAGACTCCCTCTTTTACCTGTTATACTCTAGATTTCTGTCTCCAACTAGTTTCCTCCTTTTGAAGTAGTAACTCAACTCACCCTTAAGCCTGGGCAAGATATAGCTATCCGATTATTCAAGTGAATTGAAAATATAAAAATTTTAATTTGTAACAGGCTGCTGTTGTGTTTCCTTTGGTGTTTGGGTTGCCCTGAGTGGAAAGATGTCAATGGTTTCATTTTTTTTTTGGGTATAGTTGGACAGGGTTTCAAAATTATGGGTTTTTATCTTTTTGTTTATGTTTGGTATTTTTGGGGGGATGTTTTATTATATATGCACTCCAAACTTGAGGGGTTTCCTTTGGTGTTCTGTTTCCTGATTAAATCATCCTCAAGCCCAATCCCATCGTTCTCTTGAAACTTCACTTAGACTGCCTATTTCTTCAATGTATATAGGGACCACTATCCTATTGACTGATGTCCTCCTTTTTAATACAGACATCACTGAAGATGAGAGAATTTTACTCTCTCAAGATTATGATGTACCTCTTTATGAATCTGAAGCCTTTCTACTTACCATCCACCCTTCTAGATCACCAAAGAGCAACTTTTTCGAAGGGTTCTGTCGCCAAATATATTTTCTTTTTAAATGAAAGGACGAAGGCCCAACCTTGGTCGTTTATAAAATTGGTGGTTAATAGTGTATAGAGCAGATCAACTCCTGTGATAATTACTTTATAATGGAAGAAAATAATGAAGAAATTTTACATCCTTAGGATGTCAGCATTTTTTTGTTTCTCTTCTAATGTGTGCTTAGCATGAAAAGGACCTTTTCTTGCTTGTATGCAGAAACTTAATCGTTTCTCATGTATTCAGGGGCCCCATTTTGGAAATTGGTTTTGAAGCAGTTTGATGATTTACTAGTGAAGATATTAATTGTTGCAGCAGTTGTTTCTTTCCTTTTGGCTTTGATAAATGGAGAGACAGGTGTAACAGCATTTTTGGAACCTTCAGTAAGATCCAATTTCTAGCTTATCTTATTCATTCTTGTCTGTCATGAGGAAAATAAAGGGCTTAGAGGGAATGAGTTCAATTCATGGTGGCCATCAAACTAGAATTTAATGTCCTACATGTTTCTTAGTAACCAAATGTAGTAGTGTCATGCGGCTATCTGTGAGATTAGTCGAAGTGCACGTAAGCTAACCCGGACACTCACAAATGATAAAAATAAAATTTGATTTTATGTTTCTATTTTTGAGCTGTAATTTTCCTTAGTTCTTATGCACGTTGTTTAGTTCTTTCTTTATATGCATTCTCCTGCTTTCGTCTGTCTTTCCTCATCCGCTGTGTGTGTGTAAATAAGAAACTAAAACCTTTCATTAAAAGTGGGAACATATACAAATGATGGAAGCAAAGTTAGACACTTTTTCAACCCAAGGTTCAAAGAAGATCATAGAACGCAAAACACTCTTCAGTTAGCATTTTAAAGAGTGAGTATAATAAAAATAAATGAATAAAACTTCACAATTTTAGGGGCCATTCTATGAAAAGCTCCATGAGTAGGCTATAAAACATATGTTCACCAAAAAAAATCATCGGTATGATCTATTCTCGGAAAATTCATATTACAACAGGAGTGCCTTAACTACAACCAACCATAAAATTAAGTATTAATCTTTATCCTTAAAAAGATGGCTGCATCACCAATGAACTTTGATAAGAACCATCAATCGGAGGATTAATTTCGATGTAGAAAGAGTTTATTTCCTTTTTGGTGCTTTCACTATTCTATAACCAAATAAAGGTTGGTAGGTGCTTAACAATAGATCTTTCCTTATATTTTTTTTTTAACAACAAACAAAGCTTTTCATTGAAAAAAGGAAAAAAGACTAATACTCAAAGATACAAACTCCATAAGGAAGTAAAAGAACCAAGAAACAAACAAATACAAAAGGAACAATAAAACAACCCAATAATGAACAAAAATAAACCCAAGGAAAAATCTTGCAACAAAAGAGCCTTAGAAGCCGAAAACAACACAGAAGGCTGCCCCATGAAAACCGCACAAAAGGCCATAAAAAACTTTAAGAGATACCTCCAAAGCATCAGAAAACAAAAGGCCAAAAGACCAAGAAAACAATTGAGGACCAAGCTTCAACAACCAATGCAAGAGCCAAAAGCCCGAACACTGATTCCAACTGAGATCATGGGAGTAATTTAACGAATCTCAAGGCCATAGGCTTCAATAAGAGATGCAAATTTGCTTGGCACTGAAAACGGTGGAGGAGAAATCTCAATGCTACATCCCTAAAATAAAGAACCTAGATCTTCAACCATAATATCATTGATGTTGTTTTCTATAGGTTGTAAGATGGATTCCACACTACTTAGGTTGACATCTAAATCAGCATCAAATCATCTTCACGACGAGATGGAGAATGAGAAGATGTAGGGTTTTTTTTTTTGGAAAGTCAAGTACCCGGTTAAAGTATTTTTGTACATAGCCTGTCTTTGTGGCCTCAGTACAGTGCTTAGATTGTTGACTAGATGCCTCACCATGGCTTTATATCCATCTTGATGTTTTCTTTGCTTGGGAGAGCTGGAAGGAATTGATCATTTCTTTTCCTTTGTTCCTTTCGCAAGAAGATTTTGGACTCTTTACTACAAATTTGTGATTTACCTTGGGTTCATCTCCTCTTTAGAAGGGAACTTGGTGCAAATGTTGTTCAGCTATCCTTTTAAGTGAAACAGAATAATATTATGGGTCTATGTAAATGATGCTCCTTTTTTAGTTAACACAAATTAGGCAAGGGGAGGGGGGAGGGATTTTGTAAGATATATTGAGGAGTGGTCTTCTTTTTGTATTACTCAGTCTTTTGGTTGTGGGAATTACTTTGTAACTTTTTTCTAATCAATGATTTTTTTTGGCACCGGTTTTAAAAAAAATACTGATCTATGTGTCAAGTAAAGAATGGAACATTTATTTATTGCTTATATTTTTCTTCTTGTACAGGTAATTCTAATGATACTGGCTGCAAATGCAGCAGTAGGAGTGATTACGGAAACAAATGCTGAAAAGGCTCTCGTGGTTAGTTCTAGAACACTTGAATGACACCATGAGTATGAGTAATCTCGTGGCATGATTTGGGGTATTCAGTTATTTGAAGTTCAATTCATAAGATTTATTTCTATTTTCAGCTTCACAATAAGGTTAACTTGATCAAAACTTTATATTTATGAGAGTAGTTTTCTATTTTCAGCTTCATGATAAGGATAACTTGATCAAAATTTTGCATTTAATAGTGTAGTTCTTATAATCTCATTTAATGGGATGAGGTAATGGATGCTATTCCCCTTTATCCTTGACGCGGGTTGCCATAGCGGATTATTTAACAAGGATCTAGAGATGGGATTATTGAAGGTTTCTTGGTTCGTGAAGATAAAATTCCTCTAAGCTAGTTTCAAAGCTGAGAAAGGGATATGTCTAGCGAAGGAGGGATTTCGGCTAGGAATACAGGTGTATTATAGAGCTAGTGATGAATCAGAGAAAGTGGAAGTTCCTTTTTTTACCTACTTTGAGATCTCTTATGGACTATTCTAAATCTTTCCAACTATGTTATGGGGAGTATCTATGTGCCCACAATAATGATATTAAAGATTATTGTGGATGCTTGGAGATGTGGAATGGGATATTGTCCTTTAGAGTATTTGGGTCTTCCTTTAGGAGGTCATGCTAAGGCATAAAATTTGAAAACCTACTGGAAAACATTACAATTCGGTTGGACTCTGGTGTTTTGTGATACATATAAACAAAAGAAGACCATTCTGACAGATATTGCAATGTTAGTTGATGGACGAACTGGATGCATGTAGAGTAAAAAACATTAGACCTATTAGTTGGTGAACAACTTGTGTAAGATTGTTTAAAGACTTGAGTAGGGATGCTGTGCTTCGCCGTCTTCTCTGATAAGACACCTCTGTGGCTGGAAATTGGAAAACAAATATTTGATGAGTTCCCTTGTGGCGATGAGGTCATTAAGGACTATAAGGCCCCTTGTCAATAAGGACTTAGGGTGAGGAATTGACGAATTGTATGAGTTCACCAACTTTTCTATTTTAGTCAATAGGAGAACCAATGGAAAAGAAAAAATTCTATGGAAGGGTGTTAGGCAAGGTGATGTCAAATGATTTCTTAGGTTGACTTGTCGTATTACTTGAACATAGGGATATGTTTATTTTCTTTTTAGTCGTGAGAGAAGGCCATGAATATGTGGGTTTGGAGTGTGTTTTATTATACTTGGTCTTAGGTAGTAAATGTGTGGCCAGTGTAGTACATTAAGCTTGGCCTTAGAAGAGGACTGGGCTTTTGTCCTTTGGAGAATTTGTTATGTCTATCTGATATTGATTAGTATTGGAGTCGTTATTTGCATATTTGAAGGTGTGTAGGTTGGAAGGAGGGTTTTTTTTTTTTTTTTTTTTTTTTTTTTTTGTTTTGTTTTGTTTTTGTTTTTTGTTTTTTTTTTTAAAAAGAAAAAAGAAAAAAGAGAAGACGACAATTGAGGATATTATTTGAAAATGCTTTTGGGTTTTGAGTTTCGAATCATGGAAGAGGCTTGAGCCTGTGTAAGGGCGATTCATTTGTGAGGCCTTAAATGGGTTAGTTAGAGAGTGCAGCTGCACTCTAAGGGCTAGCCTTGGGTGAAGGTACAATCAGATAATATTGCTCTTTTCTAGCAATGTGGCTTTTGGGAGTTTTAATGGTGTCTATCCTACATCATCTCCCCAGTTTAACCGTAAGTGTTTATACTTCTATCTTGACCTCTATTTCTGCAGGAACTACGGGCATACCAGGCAGATATTGCTACTGTGATGAGAAATGGTATATTGTTTTCTTTCCAAGTTTTCCTGTTTTGTCCTTGAATGGTATCATGCTGTTGAGTCCTTATATTTGTTTTTGCCTCTCTCTCTCTCAACAAAAATTTTCATTGTTTTTGTATATTTCATTTATTGATACTATTAAAAGGAAATTTTATTTCATTTATTGATGATATTAAAAGGCAATTCTCTCTCTTAAGATGCATGAATAGCATTTCGATAGATAGTTGGGTGATTTGGTTGGCAAGAACCTATAAAAATTTTAAGAAACTGCCTTTGGCTTGGCTTATGGAGGATATTTTATTTTCTCTCCCTTTTAATTCTTTTATCTTTTTATGAAAACGTTTCCGGGCATGTTCTTCATTTCTCTCAATGAAAGCTTGACTTATAATAAAGAAAAATATTTTTCTTATATGAATAAATTGTTTCTCCATTCCAGTTGCTTAATCTTGCATGAATGTGCGGGGTGATTAGTTTCTTTGACCCCGCACATCGGTTTGTGATACCCATTTCCTTTCAAACTTTTTTGAATACTTAAGGTAGTAAAGCTTATTCTTTGGACATTTTATTTTTTTTCTTATTTCATAATGTTAATGAATGTTAGTTCTATCAGAAGGGGAAGAAAATGAATTCAGAGGTCAATCCTGTTACATCATTCTTTCTGAACAGCCGTTCATCACGAAGTATCTTTTGCAGGTTGTTTTTCAATACTTCCGGCTACTGATCTTGTTCCTGGCGATATTGTAGAAGTTGCTGGTGAGTTTAGTCATTCTGAGTGCAAGAAAATTATTTTCCACGAAGGAATTATAATGCTAATTTAGAAGAAATTCATTTTAAATTTTATGGTGGAATAGTGGGGTGCAAAATTCCAGCTGATATGAGAATGATTGAGATGCTAAGTAATCAGCTACGTGTTGATCAAGCAATTCTCACAGGTACTTTTTTTCTTACGAAATATCATTCTCAAGTCCCTAATCTCGTTTCAACTGAATTTTCCAGATATATTCTTTCAGTTTTGGAAGAGAGTAATTTTTGTTGCTAACGCCCTATGACCTAGGCAGTAGCTTCTTGTTTCAAATGTTAAAGCTATTCTTAAGTTTACACGTTTGAAGAACTTCACTTGAGTTTTGTTAGCAAGTGAGTTTAGGTTTGTTTGTAATAGAACCTAAATGTATTGCAACGTGAAAGATATCAGGACTACAAGATAGAACCCAAATGTTTCTTGTCCAATAATAATAATAATAAGAAGAAGAAGCAACCATCGTGGGTTGGCCTAGTGGTAGGCCATGAGAATAATAAAGGACTGGGAGGGAGAATGAGTTCAATCAATGGTGTCCACCAACCTAGGATTTAATATTCTTCGTGTTTCCTTCACAACCAAATGTGGTAGTGTCCAGAGGTTGTTGGGTTGGCCTAGTGGTGGGCCATGAGAATAATAAAGGACTGGGAGGGAGAATGAGTTCAATCAATGGTGTCCACCGACCTAGGATTTAATATTCTTCGTGTTTCCTTCACAACCAAATGTGGTAGTGTCAAGAGGTTGTTTCGTGAGATTAGTCGAGGTATGTATAAGTTGGCTTGGACACATATAAAAGAAAATAACGACAACAAATGAACATCATATAAATTACTATTTTTAAATTCATATATCGCCATTCATTTTAATATTTATTATGGTAAAGAATTAATTAAAAGAAAAAAATCCTTTTAAATTCATATATCGCCATTCTTTCATCGTCCCCTTACTCATAGGGAGGCGACCGATGTGACAAGTCTTCTTTATATTCTTCAATCTTCGAGATCAATTTATTTATCCCAGGAGGATGGATGTTAGAGTTTGGACCCTTGACCAGTCTAGGGGCGTCTCTCGTCATACCTGTTTTCGTTTTCTTGCCTCCCATGCTGGTCCTGAGGTTTTTGTTTTTGCCTTACTTCAGAAGGTTATAATTCCTAAGAAGGTACAACTTTTTGCTTGGAAAGTTTTATTTGGAGGGTTAACACTTTGGATCGCATTCAAAGACATTTTCCCGTAGTCTTGTGCCTGCAATGGTGCATTCTTTGCAAAAGGCGAGGAGGATATGTATCAGTATCACTTGTTGTGGGAGTGCCAGTTTGCTAATTATCTTTGGGACCGTTTGAGGAGTTCATTTGGTGTTACTGGGGCACGTAATAGAGATGGGTGATTTTTGTTGGGGGAGGTGCTCTTTCATCCCCCCTTAGGGAGAGAGGCAAAGTGTTGTGACAGACTTGTTTCTTTGCTGTGTTGTGGGGTGTTCGGCTTGGGAGGAATAATAGGATCTTTAGAGCGAGAGAAGTTGGTTGAGAAAGTTTGGGGCGTTGGTCACTAGACCTTTTTGTAATTATGGTCTTGGTTTTGTTCTTTTGGATTGAAGTCAATTTTTGTAGGTAGTTTTGGAGTCCCCTTTCTCTTGGACTTCTTTTTTATGCCCTTGTATTCTTTCATTTATCCAATGAAAGTTTGGTTTCTTAAAAAAATAAAAAAAGAAAAAAATCAATATATATAGGATGAAATTGAAACTAATTTAGTCCCTACTTTTCGGTTCATTTTTCAATTTAAAGTTTCAATTTCATCCTATATAAAGTAAGGACTAAATTATATACTTAGCCTAATTTTTGCTGAGCCTAATATGTTGTCTAACCTTGTGGCTTATACCTCACTTCTTTGAGAGAGAATGACTCAAAGCTGCTTTTTATCAAGATGGGACAAATATTCTTTTCTCCGAAATTCTTTTAATGCACTAGAGATAATTATTTGTTCACCTTTTATAATGATTATATTCCAGTTGTATCAGTTCAAGCCTTCAAGTTAACCAGTCATTTTTCTGAGTTATGATTAGATGTGAAATTTTAGTCTTCTTTGAAGGTCTGGCTGTGTTTGCTGTTGCTAAATTTCCTTGTGTGCTATTCTTAAACTAATGATCAGGCCAATTACAACTATTCTTTCACTCATTTTTCCCTTTGTATCTGTGCGCTTCTTCATATATGATGTAAAATTTTGTGGTTTCCTATACTCGTGCCCATTTATTATGTTTTATAAATGATGTGGACTTAGAGACGGGGTTATATTGTAATCAAACTTCATATTTTCTTTAACAGCAATGCACCCGAAGAGATATGTTTATAATATTGAAATTATCTTGCTTAATGGTCTTTTATAGAGGTTAAATCTTTGTTTTACCTTGCACGGTATACATTCTCTTTGCAGCCTGACTGTTTCTTGGTCTTTTTATTGTTTCTCGCTGTCTAATTGTTTTTTTTTTTTTAAAGAAATATAATCAGTGATATGTTGTATTGTATGTGTTTGTTGATGATGACAGGTGAGAGCTGCTCTGTTGAAAAAGAGCTCGAGTCCACAACAGCAGTAAATGCTGTATATCAAGACAAGACAAATATTCTTTTTTCTGTAAGAACTCTATTGTTTAAATTTGAAAATAGGCAAAATCATTGGAGATTGAAGATGTTTTATTTCTGTCTCTTGTTTTTGGTTTGAAGCAAAAAACACTTGATACATTAAAAAGTTACCACAATTAACGTAAAAAGAACTCCCTCTAGGAGCTTAAACAGAACATTTGAACTAGTATTAATTATATTGGGATTATAATTGCTAAGGGACTTCGATAAGGCCCCAAGAAGAAGCCTGATATTGAGTCAGATCTACCCTTTCCTTCCAATAAATGTATTTCCCTTAAAAAAATCCTATGGTTTCTTTGTTACCAAAGTTCCCAAGTAATTTGCTTTATAGCATTGATCCACAACGTGTTAGCTCTACTTTTAAATCTATGACCAAAAAGCCATTGTATACTATTGTCTTTAGAATATTTTTCAAACACCCATGTGTAAGAAACACAGCGCTTCCAACATTTCCTGCTGTATAAGGATAGATGTGATTTGTCCTGCCTCGCCTTTGTACTTGAATCACAAAGCTAAGAGAAAAATTGGGGAATGTCCTTTTGTAGTTTGTTGTGTTAATACTAGCCACATGAAAACATTCATATTCTCCAGGCTTTTTGTCTTCCAAGAGGCTTTCTTTTTTCGGCATTGAAGCAGAATTTTAAGTTCCCTGACCAAAGACTTCATTGAGAAAGAACCCGAAGGATCAGTCTTCCTGACTATTTGTCTTCCCTCCTATCAAGAGCTAATCCATCAATCATCTACTATATTTCTTCTTTCTACAACTTTCCAAGAGATAGTTTCTTCTTCCCAAGCATTTTAAACCAAGATATTTTTCTGTTGATCAATGTAAAAGATTGAGGGAAAAACAAACTGTGAAAGATTTAGGGAAACTAAGGGAAAGAGGTAGTTACCTACCTAGGGTCCCAGATGTCTTTCTACCGTTTCCAACACCAAAAAATCAAGGGTAGTTCTGCTAGAATCAAAGATCAAAAAGTTGATAATCATCTTGACATTTCTTTGATATTATTTATAATCTCAATCTTCAAAGTGATTATAATGGGAAATTACTGTCTGAAATTATAACTAAGAAGAGAAAAACTTCGATAACACAAAAATAATTTAAAATTCGTTTTCATCTGTTCTTTCAAGTTACTATTTTGATGCATTATGAAATTTTAGTGAGCATTTCATTAAACTTTCTCAACATGGTCAATGTTTGTGTGGAACTCTGTTCTTGGACATGTTTGTTGATATTATTATTTTCATCTTTTACTAGGATTTATAAGTTTGTTTTCTTTCCTTTTGTCACTATCAGGGAACAGTGGTGGTTGCTGGCAGGGCACGTGCTGTTGTGGTAGGGGTTGGTGCAAATACTGCCATGGGCAATATACGAGATTTTATATTGCAAACAGATGATGTAAGTGCCATTAAGTAGCACGTTTTTTCTCTTCTTTCTTTATTTTCATTTTAAAATTTTAATTTCTTTCAATAAGTTGCGTTCCTATTATTGGAGAAGATGTTACAATACATGGAGTCGTAAGTGTCTATTCTGCAAAAGGACAACGGAGTTAAAAAAAGCTCTTCAAGTTTTCATTATAAATAATAATGTCTACCACTAAAAATTTAAAAGAAAACTGTCCAGGTATTCCTTGCCATATTTCTTAATAACCGCTTATTTTGACCCCCCCCCCCCCCACCCAAAAAAAAAACCAAAAACCAAAAACCAAAAAGACCATCCTTTTATTTCTTCCATTAAGAAATTAGAAGCTTTCCTGCATCTCGTGACCTTATTTTCATTAAGATCCTCAAGTCAAATCAATCCAAATAGATCACACTCGATTTGATTACAAAAAGAAATGATGTACATTATCACTCATTGGCAAAATAGAAGAGGAAATTTTTTGAAAAAAATTATCAGTACATTGTCATATTGCCCTTTCTTGTAAATTCGATCTCTAATGGACTGAGAAATGTAGCTATCTGGAACTGTGCAACTATATATACTTTTGACTTCTCTAGCCTCTTGTGATCTAATTTTGCACCACTTGCATCTGAAATGACATTGCACCTTTCTTTTTCTCCACCCTGCAACTAAGCTTGTAAATATGTTCATCCATGATGTTTACTGTGTTAATTTCATTATTTCAAATCTATTTTCAATTGCAGGAGGCGACACCATTGAAAAAGAAGCTAGATGAATTTGGAACTTTTCTGGCCAAGGTGACGCAAAATGCATATTAAGTCTTGGATCTTCTTTTTCATCCTTACTTCTAAAAACTTCATTAATTTCATTATTTAGACATTTGGATATTCATATTCCTGGATTTTTCATGAGAACTAATATGCATATGTGGGATTGACTTCTCGGGTGAAAACAGTAAAAATTAAAAAGAAGTTTAGGAAGCTGTGCTGAGGTTTGGCTTTAATTCATGAGAGTAAGATATGCTTATCTGTCATATATTTATCCTGATCCATATCAAGCTTCTCCCATGGATGATTGGTTCGTCATCTGCAGATTAAATCTTTGAAGAATCAGGAATAATTTTCTCAAGTCCACCTCTCAAAGCTCACTTTTGTTAGTTGATATTGTACCATCTATTTTTGCCAAGATTTTTATTTTATTTTATTCCTTTTTAATTAGGTTATTGCTGGAATTTGTGCACTTGTATGGATAGTGAACATTGGTCACTTTCGTGATCCTTCTCATGGTGGGGTTTTGAGTGGTGCAATACATTACTTCAAG
This sequence comes from Luffa acutangula, assembly GCA_036850905.1. Lineage (NCBI taxonomy): Eukaryota > Viridiplantae > Streptophyta > Magnoliopsida > Cucurbitales > Cucurbitaceae > Luffa > Luffa acutangula. The sequence continues at coordinate 2,072,607 of CM072092.1, read as the reverse complement.
GTAATTTTCCTTTGAAAGGATTTCTTCATTTAGTTATTCTTAAATTGACTTCTGTGACGACCTTTACACTAAACTAGACTTTGATAGGATGTCTCTACATGGATGCTTACAATGTAAGGAAATGAGTTTTTTAAATAACAGGAAATGGGGAAAACATTAAAATAAAATAAAATGAAAAAGAGAAAGAAAGTATTACAGGATCCCTTTAAAAGTAAATTTCTTTGACAATATGTGGGAGGTGGGGGATTCAAACCTCTAACCTCTTGGTCGATGGTACATTTATGCTAGTTGAGCTATGCTCATGTTGACGATCCCTTTAAAAGTAAATTGCTAAACAGAGGTAGAGATAGTCGTGAATAAGGAAGGTCAAGTAGAGACATTTCTTCTTTTACATAATAAAGACCTACGTGCAACAAAGAAAATGTAAAAATGCATGATGAGACTGTATGACTATGATTGCTGGCACCCTTGGCACACATCTAAATTGTCACCCACAAAATTTATAGGTGGATGACTATTTTTTGATAAGATAGGTGGATGAGTATAAAAATACTTTGTAGTTTTCTATTCATTTTCTTGAAGTTTGTAAATTTGAGCATTAGTCTATGAAAAGTTTTGTTTCTTGTTTTAAAAAAAAAACTATAAAAGTACTATGTAAGTACCCCTCTGATAAGAACTTGAAAAATGTGCATACACATGTTACGGCACTCCAAGGGCATGCAAAAATGTTTTTGAAATCTTCATAGTAAAAGGAGATTGAAAAAAAAAATCTTCATAATAAGAGGGCATCTTCATAGAAGGTGAGGGAGGGTAATTTCACGCTAATCTTATGTTAGGAATCTGTTAGACCCCCAATCATACATACATATGTAAGGAGGGGTAGAGGAGGGAATTCACCACCTATGTAGGCAGACAGTTAGTGAATAAGTAGTACGTGTTTTGTGAGTAATACGTGTTTTGTTGTAATGTAGATATTAAGGGGCAGGCGGTGGGTTTAGCGGTGAAGATTATCATAGATGGAGGGAGTTTAAAAGAAAGCGGTTGGGAGGGAGTAGGGCATGAAAAAAATGCACTTTTGTAATCTTTTGCTTATCCGCGAGATAGGAAAAGAGTTCCCCAAAATACCTCTAAAACTTGTACTTGGATCTTTTGTCTGTAAATAAAAGTACGTTGCAAGCTGGTATCTTTACAGAATCCAAACTAAGAAAAGACACCAAACACTAATATATTATATTGCAATATCGAAATGAAGTTACAATATAAAACCGATAGCCTTTCGAGAGGGCTAACTCTCTCCCAAGTCCCACTATGAGACAATACCAAAATTCTCCACACCCCTAAGACTCCCTAATTCCCCTATTTATAACCAAGACACAACCAAAGCTCTCTAACTATTTACTAATATGCCCTCACTACTAATCTAATACTAATCCCCATATATCCCTAACTAGTACCCTCATATCTTACTAAAGAAGTGAGAAATTGCTCTGCAATGGGTCGCGTCACGGTCTCAAAATGGAAGTTTGTCACCTTTCTTAAGATAACACAGAAGGTCTTTTAGGGCCGCTGTGTTCGCATCCTCCGACTCAACATCGAAGTGGTCTTGTGCACAGCCATATGTTCTTGGGTCTGAGCTACATACGGTTACATGAAACATCGAATTTGCAAGATTATAATGATTGGGGGGTGGTTGGGAATGGTTTGGATTTTCATTGTCTACATATAATTTATTTCTTATCAAAAAAAAATTGTCTACATATAATTTACTACAAGAATGATGGCTAGCTTAGTTTTTTAAAGCTTTCTTTTCACAATGTTTGTTGACTATTTTTTGCACTATCTTCTAATCGTACTGACTGAATATTAACTCTATGGTCAACTACCCTGCATCTGCTTATCTCCCAACTTAGATTGCTGTTGCTCTTGCTGTTGCGGCCATTCCTGAAGGACTTCCTGCCGTTGTCACAACGTGAGTAATTTATTTCAATTTTCATAGCAGATAAAGATTTTTTTGGTACTATGAAATAATTTCACCATTCACTTGCTGCATGAAAAGTTAAGAATATCAGATCATGATGTAAAAGTAGATGGAGCATTGAAACCTCTGCTAATGCAATGGTTGCAGCCTAAGTAACAACAGCAAATTACGACAATCTAGAATATTAACTGAACATGTAGTGGCAATAGAACTCAAAAGTATTGTTTTTCATACATAACCACAATCATGTCAGCAGTATGTAGTCTAGCATTTTCTTCTTATTTACTAACTTTTCGTAACTGGAAGCTTAAGATATGGATGACCTTTTGAATGGCTATTAAGCTAATGTGCTGAATACAGAATACCTCTCCTGTCCTTGGCCATGATGGCGAGGTTCGTATGTGTTAAGTATGCTATGTGTTGCTTAGCATCATTTATCATATTAATGGTTTTGGGTTGCAACTTTCATACATTCAACTTTATAGTAATTACTTGGCTTCATCCTCAATATCACGATTGCCTAATTTGACTACTTGCTGGGGCAACTTTTATCTTGTCCGAAGGTGCTCATAGTTTTCATTTACTGCTTATAGGTGTTTAGCTCTTGGCACCAAACGAATGGCACGTCTGAATGCAATTGTGAGGTCTTTGCCATCTGTTGAGACTTTAGGCTGCACTACTGTTATCTGTAGTGACAAGACTGGAACTTTGACTACCAATATGATGTCTGTCTCAAAGGTGATGCTCTAGTGAAATATGAACCTGAAAATTGCGATTTGCATTTTCCTTGCATATACCTGATCCGTGCACACCTGAGCATCATCACATGATTTTCTCCTCTTTTATTTTATTTTATTTTTTATATTATTATTATTATTATTATTATTTATTTTTTATGGTTTCTCTAAATATTAAAATTTTTCTTTCTTTATTACTGTTTTTGTTTAGATTTGTGTGGTCCACTCTGTTTTGCATGGTCCACAACTTTCTGAGTACAGTGTCAGTGGTACAACATATGCTCCTGATGGTATTATTTTTGACACCAGGGGACTACAGGTAATATTACTGTGTAGCTTATGAGATATATGCATTGCAACTCTCTCTCTCTCTCTTGTACCTTAGATTGGAAATGAGTTGTGGAAACTATTGATGTTTTTATGTTTGCTATCATAATGCTTTTTTTTTTTTTTTGAAACAGCTATCATAATGCTTTTTAGTGAGTTAAATCATTAATCATTTTATGAATGCAACAGTGTTCACTGTCTGAATCTTCATCCTGAGCAACTTACCCTCGGGTTATGATCTGTTAAACTTCTAATGGTAGTTTTAAATTCACCTACAAGTTTAAAAGCTAAATATACTTATATCTTCACGGTTAAATATTTTAATATCACACCTCTTACTCCATGGTTAGAGAGATTTATCCCATCTGGCATGACCTCTATTTTACCAGTTAGTAGCCAAGTATATCATTAAAACTGGAAGGTCTTTCCTTTTCAATACATTTTTAACTTTGTGGAGGCTTCTTTATACATTGTTCATTCACTTGTTTGATTGAGAGTTTACCATTTAGCCTGGTTCAAATGTTTGAATTCTGTAGCTTGAGTTTCCAGCTCAATTGCCTTGTATCCTACACATGGCAATGGGCTCTGCCCTCTGCAACGAGTCTACTTTGCAATATAATCCAGACAAGGGGAGCTACGAAAAAATTGGTGAATCAACTGAAGTAGCACTTCGTGTCTTTGCTGAAAAGGTTAGGGCCTGTTTGAAAGTCATGTCTACAAATGGTTTTCTGTTTTTAAAAATAAAAACAGTTGCTTGATGTAGAAAAGTATTTTGGCAGGATAATTTTTTAAAAGAGTTTTCAGAATAAGAGTAGCAAAAAGATAGAAATAGTAATTTGTTTTGTTGTTTTCATAGGTTCTCTTTGATTTTTTTTTTCTAAATTTTTTGTTCATATAAAATCTTTGATTGTTGCTGAAGTATAAGTTTATTTAAATGTGTTTTATTTTTAATTAATATGTAGAAGAAATAAATGAAAAGACACTACAAAAATTATCTTTCTAAACAGTTTTTTCTTTTGAAGAAAAAAAAGAATTAAATCAGTTTAAAACAATTTCTAAAACATACATCCAAAACACCCTTGATGTATTTTCCCTTCTCATTACTGTATTTCGAACACCCCCCCCCCCCCCCCAAACAAAAAATATAAATACATATATAAAATAAGTATAATAATGTTTCAGGTTGGTCTTCCTGGTTTTACTTCAATGCCTTCTGCTCTACATATGCTAAGCAAGCATGAGCGTGCATCCTATTGTAACCATCATTGGGAGAGCCAGTTCAAAAAGGTTGGTTTCCTTTTACAAGCAAACAATTGATACAATGTGCATGTATTGATTTAAAATTTAAATTTACCATAATCCATTAGCTTGAGCTTTTGGGTTTGGTGGTGATTTGACATGGTATCAGAGCAGGAGACCATGTCTTCAAATCCTTAATTGTAATTTTTTTTCTCCAATTAATATTGATAATCATTTGTTGGGCTTTGTGTAAATTTCCAAGCCCACAAGTGAGGAGTGTTAAAGTATTAATATTAATAGATTAAATGTACCACAATCTGTTAGCATAAGCCTTTGGGTCCAAGGGTGATTTAAAAATATTCAAACAAAGTATTTTTATTTTTATTAGAGTGAAAAGAGGATAATAAAACAAAACCTCTTTTAAGAACAAGATATGAGAGATTGCTGAAAAATAGCCCATGTTACTGCCATATAGGGCTCCATTAATTTGTGAGATGCTAGTGTTGGATCATACTGGTTTCAGTGGAATGGATTACTAAGAGTATTGAAAATTTTAAGCAGTTGCATTTCATGCAACTTAATTTTTCAGGTTGTCGTTTTGGTTATGTTGCAGATTTCTGTATTGGAGTTTTCTCATGATCGCAAGATGTTGAGCATTTTATGTAGCAGAAACCAGTCACATATCCTATTCTCCAAGGGTGCTCCTGAGAGCATTATTTCAAGATGCTCAAGTATCCTTTGCAATGAAGATGGTTCCACTAGTGTTTTAACTTCTAGCATTCGTGATGAACTGGAAGCAAGATTTCAAAGGTTAGAGCTTGTGGCTTTTTATCAGTGTAACAAATTAATGCTCATGCATGTTCTTCTGCACTTCCTTCCCTCTCTCTGGCTGTATCTTTTTATTTTCACCTACCAACTGTGCAGAAAATTCCTATCTTCATATGTGGCTCCTATTTTCATATGCTGGAAATCTCCCTACTCTTTATTTTCATTGTGTACAAAGAGAAGCAAAGGAAAACAATACTTTCCAGACATGATTGAATTTATATTTTAGTTGTCATTGAGATCATTAATTTTTTTTTTTAAGAATAATAGGAAACACCAATTGATAGGTATTGATGTTAAAAGATGTAAAATAGGAGAATTAGATCTCTTCAAAAGGACAATGGACACAACTAAAAACTCTTCAACCAACATTTATCAAAAATAAATGGCATTACAGAACTCTCTGGCAATCAGTGATTTACAAATTTTTTGAAGCCTCGAGGCAAGACACAAATTTTTGTCTCATGGCCCTGTTGTGGTTCACCAATCACAAGAGGTCTATGCTTCCATGAGAATACATTGGAGCATATGGAGTATTTGTGCCTCGTATACTAATGTACATGCTATACAAATTATATGAATGCATGTGTTGGACAGTTTTGCAGGAAATGAAATGCTTAGGTGCCTGGCTATAGCATTCAAATTGCTTCCTGTGAGTCAGCAGAGTTTATCCTTTGATGATGAGCAAGACCTAACATTCATTGGGTTGGTATGCTTTCTTTTTGAAATAGAATGCTAAGTTTATTTGCTGCCTCATTCTATGTATTGTCTTTTATCACGCTGCTATATGGCTGCTGAATGCCAATTGATGCATTCTTACAACTGATTCATATTTTGCCACTTCGTCTACAATTTTGTTTCCTCTGTAAAATTTTACATCGGTTCAACTACAAGGTTACCAGTTTTATTTATTGTTGGAGAGTGGAGAGTAATTTGAGTGTATATGTTATTCTAAAATGAGAATCTTCTGCATTTGCATAGATAGACAAAGCCTAATAAATAATAAAAAGGTGAATCTCTTTGGTTCAAGAGTCTGGAGTTTCTAATTGATCACTTGATATCCACCATATTACTGAGTGCTATTACCTTTAGCATGAAAGATCTAGGTACTTGGTTGGTTGAAGATATATTTTTAAAATCGGCACCTTGCAACAAGTTAAAATATAGTAAGATGAGACTTTTTTAACCTGGTTTAAACCCATTTCATAGAATCATTACTTTGTGTTTTTCTTCATTCTTGTACTTCCTTCAAAACTCTAGATAATCTAGATACATCTAGAGGTTTTATTATTCGTTTGGATGAATGCTTACTATCTTAAAGATGCTTGGAGATTACGCTCAAACCTAACTAAAGCCTTACAGAAATTTAAAGCTCTCAAGCTTTACAGAAATGTAAAGCAGGCTTTCATGCTACACTTGGAGAGATTAGAAAGCCCTTAGAATGGGAAAACTTCAGAGAAGAATGATTTTCAACTTTATTAGACATTCGTGTGTAGAAGATCATATGGAAATTGGATTAGAAATCAGTATAAATTGAAGCATTGTTTTTTTAAATAAAAAAAATGACTGTAGATTTGTTTTAATGAACAGACAGAGTAAGGATGGTTGCAACAAATATTGACCTGAGCCTGAGCTCAACGTGAAAATATTCATCAAAATTATATCATTAAACAAGTCTATATTATGATCTGAGAAGCAGTCCAAGTTAATCCATCACAGAAGAGTCATTGAGAAGGAAAATAAAGTGAAGAATCTCTATGAAAGAAAATATGGTTAGTATTAATAGTGGAAAACATCATCAAATTAATGCTAAAAAAAATTTCTTAATAGTTGCTTTGTTGCAATTTTTTCCAGAGTTTGTTACAGCTGTAATGCAAGCAAAAAGAGAAATTTGTTACCTGAGAACTGCAGGAATTAGAGATAAATGAATAACAAGAGGACAACCATGGATGTCAATTACTCCAATTTCTTGTTAATTTCTGTTTTGATTAATAGAATATTTGGTAACAAAGGTGTTGATAGCATAGAAATTTGGGATAAACTTAGCATTACATGTTAATGTTACAAGACATATCAGGGGACAACAGTGATCTTTACTTCTAGATCTTTGGAATCGTTTGGGATTATACTTATTGACATAGCTACTGTTAAGAATATTATTTGTACGGCTTTCTATACTTTTCAAATATTATAGTTCATTTGACCTGTCTCACAGTTGTCATTGATTGGTCTTCATTTATGCTTCTTTGTTTTGTTGGAGCCCTTTCCTTTAGATTCATCTTTGGTGTCTTTGTTGCTGTGTTGTGGTTTCCTTTCTGGCTTCTTTTTAAAATTTATTTGCTTACCTCTCCTTTTTAAGGTTGGAATGCTTGATCCACCGAGAGAGGAAGTGAGAAATGCTATGCTTTCATGCATGACCGCGGGCATACGTGTTATAGTTGTTACTGGGGATAATAAGGTTTTTCTAAATCCAGCCCTTGACTTGTTTAATTTTATATAATTTTATTTATAGGAAATTCTTTAGAGATAACTTGATTACTTAACATGAATTTGTAGTCAACTGCTGAATCACTATGCCGCAAGATTGGTGCCTTTGATCACTTGGTAGATCTAACTGGTCATTCTTTTACTGCTTCTGAATTTGAAGAGCTACCTGCAGTGCAACAAACAATGGCATTGCAACGAATGGCACTCTTCACCAGGTACTTTGGACATTCGTATATAACTAAATGCTAATTACATATTTAATCATTTTCTTCAATGAATATTTACTCAATTCTTTTGTCAGTACACATCTTTAATAGAGTTCATTTTTCTAGGGTTGAGCCTTCTCATAAGAGAATGCTTGTGGAGGCTTTACAACATCAGAATGAAGTGGTAACTTTATGTTTTTCTCATTAGTAATATTGCAGGAATACCACTTCATAGTTTTGTGCATGTTTTGTCATTTATTCTATGAACTGTACGTATACAATTAACAACCACATTGCAGCACTATCAATTATCAACTAATTACCACTTAACAACCACATTGCAGCACTTTCAATTATTTGTACTTTTTCTATATGATATGTTCCTTTTGTTGTGAACTTTTCTATTTTGAACGTTGTTTCTTTTTCGTCTATGAAGATGTGTAAATGGCATTTGTTAAAAGTTCAAAGAGTTATTCATGATTGTTCTCTTCAGGATTGATGATTGTTTTTCTTAACATGTTTCTGATCTTTACAGACTCTAGTAGTAAATATGAAATATCCTTTCACTCAAATGCATTATCTAAATTCTAATTTTTAAAGAAAAATTGTAAAAAGCGCAATGGAAAGGTAATAAGAACGTAGGGAAAAAAAATTAATATAAATAATAAAAAGACAGGATACTGGTGAGAGGATAGTGAAACATTGTGAAGGAAAAAGAGAAGGCTAAGGATCACGTTTAAGAATTTATTTAGTGGAAAATAACTTTAACGATCTGACAGGATCTGGATGGACAATGCGTAGTCTTGTGTATTTGGTATATTCTAAAAGATTTTTTTTTTTTTTTTTTTTTTTGTGTGACCGCATTTCTTTTCTTTCCTTTTTCTTTCTCCTTCTACTTTGGAGGAGGGAGGGGAGGCGAGCTAGAAAATGTGAAAATGTGAAAATGGGCATAAAATTTGGTGGAAGACAAAAAAGAAATACTAATTTGTATGCAGAAACACGCACATGTACAAATGTTACATTTTTCTAATTTCTCATTTTGTGGATTTCTTAGGTTGCTATGACAGGTGATGGCGTCAATGATGCACCTGCACTGAAGAAAGCAGATATCGGAATTGCCATGGGTTCAGGAACAGCAGTTGCCAAGGTTGGTGTGGTCACTGGCAAAATTGCATGACGTTCTTTAAGTTTTCATATTTGCAAATCTGTTAATTGGATTTGCTAATTAAAATGAAGTTGCACTTTAATCACATGTCTAGACTCACATAATCTGTTAATGTACTTGGTTCTTTTAAATTATACCCCTCCGTGGCTCTCTTATAATTCTTGGGCGATGCTAACTATTTCCCTTGCCATTCATCTTCCTTCCCTTTTTCTCTATACCTAGAGTGCTTCTGATATGGTCTTAGCTGATGACAATTTTGCTACTATTGTTGCGGTAAGCTCCTGCCTCGTGACCTAAAATTAAGATGAAGGTGATTGATTAATTTTGACTTTATATATTCTTAAACTTTGGTTTCAAACTCGATAGGCTGTTGCAGAGGGCAGAGCTATTTACAATAATACTAAACAGTTCATCAGATACATGATCTCTTCAAATATTGGTGAAGTAGTTTGTATATTTGTGGCTGCTGTTCTTGGAATACCAGAGACTCTTGCCCCTGTGCGTTTTTTGTCTTTTCAAATATATCAACTTCTTTGATGATAGTTATTATATCTGTAAAAGTTGATTGTACTTCCATCAAGTTGGCAAAGGACATTTTTCTTTTCTCATTTTAAACAAATGATTATAGGTGCAACTTCTTTGGGTCAACTTGGTCACTGATGGGTTGCCTGCAACTGCAATTGGATTTAATAAGCAAGACTCTGATGTAATGAAAGCCAAACCTCGAAAGGTATTGAATTATTGATGCTTGCTTCTTTAATAGGCTATAGATTTGTTATCTTTGTGGGTCGTTACTTGTGAAGTTCAGCAATTAACATTAGATTTATGGTTATATCCTTCCTCTCATGTTCATCTTCTTTACTGGTTTGCTGTTGGATCAATGATTTCTTGCTTATACAGGTTATAATTTTGTTCTCTTATTTATTACATGTTTGGTTGGTGACTAGTATTGTAGTATCTAGATTCTTCCCCTATCTTCATCTTCTTTACTGCTCTCATTGCTATAGGATGATGTAAAATTGAACTGATTTTATCTTCCTAGAACAATAGCTTGCCTCTTTTATGAAGGTACTCAGTCCAATTGATTTGATCTTGTAGGTGAATGAAGCTGTGGTGACTGGGTGGTTGTTCTTTCGTTATTTGGTAATTGGAGGTAAGGCAATGAATGACCTATTCTTGGTTTCTTCCATAGAATGTTTGTTGCTAGATATGTATGGCTCTAGTTTGGTATCTTTGTTGTTTCTTACCTGCAAAAGTTACACTCATTTTTGGGACTATTAGATCCTCGCTGATCAATGTGCCGTGGCATGGCTAGATAGACTGCTACTTAGGGCTGTATACTTGGTTACCTTCACAGTTTTCTTCTCCTTGTATTTGCTCAACTATGCAGTAAAACTGAACGGTTGGGATTCAAGTTTTTTCCTCATGGCCAATAAGTCAATTGGACTGTAAATGTTTAAGAGTATCCGTTCACACTTTTTTCATCTAGTGGAAAGCATTTGCTTGCATTAGGTGAACTTGCTAGTTGCTACAACGTTCTCGGTTGCATGTTGCATCAAGAATCTTTGGTTACTTTATCGTTATTTATTCTATTAAGTTCTTGTGGTGAATCTAATTGTCATCTTATGCATTAATGATAAGTTCTACCAGTGGACACAGAAGTTTCAGCGTGGAACAGAAATATTCTTCATTCTTGTTTATGTAGAGCTAGAGCTAAATTCTCAGTGCATTCAAATTATATGCTGTTATCAGCGGGTAAAAAGTTTTTGAATGGTGGTATCATTGGTGCAGTTTATGTTGGTCTTGCAACAGTTGCTGGCTTCATATGGTGGTTTATATACTCTGACAGTGGTCCTAAGCTAACTTACACCGAGTTGGTAAGATTTTATTTTTTATTGTCTTGCCATGGCATTGTGCAGTTTATTCCTGGTTTAACATATGAAGATAAGCATATGCATGTTGGTTATGTGCATTATGTGTGTGGTTGGGGGGACATTATTCTCATTCTGTCCGAAAGACATTACTTTTGACTTGAAGGATTGTTAGATAAGCAATCTTGAGCTCAATTAAACATCTAAATTCATGGCATTAAACATTTTTACTCTAAAAGATGCAACTAGAACTTCTACACTCGTCTTTCCCCTTGTACGCTTATAATTTTCAAGAAAAGAAAAATTGGACTTGGTTTTGGCCCTTTCTCAACTTGGTATATATTTCTTTCAGATGAATTTTGATACTTGCTCAACAAGAGAGACAACATACCCATGCAGTATATTTGAGGATCGGCATCCATCGACTGTGTCTATGACTGTACTTGTTGTTGTCGAGATGTTCAATGCTTTAAATAACCTAAGTGAAAATCAATCTCTTCTGTAAGTATTCAGTTACATTTATATTTTGAGGTTTCTGCAAATTATCAAGTTGGTGCATTGTTGAATGAAGTAAATGACAATTAAAACCTTGATGGAGTCCCTTTTTGTAGCTTGGCTCTCCTTTTTTGTGGGTTTTTTTTTTTTTAAATTTCCGTGTATTCTTTCATTTTCTCGGTTTTTCATTGACTTTGCTGTTCCTATATTTTTGAAAGCTAGGTTAGTTTTGATCGAGTATTTGGTTAATTCAATTGTATTTTTTGTGGGTTTGTAAATTTTAATCTCTATTTACTACTTTCACAAGTTTGACATATATCTCAGAATAGAAAAATGTAAAAGTTTCAGCATTCTTCTTTTATCTCTAATTTGTTGTCTAATGCTTTATAGTTGAATAGGATTTTTTTTCCTTTCCCTTTTGTTTAAGTTTCTCTTGTGTTTTTGTGCGCGTTCCTTTTCCATCACTGTGCTGGGGAAGGATTACTTGGGAGGCTACGACTGACATCAAGATGTATTTTTCAGTGTTATCCCTCCCTGGAGTAATCTATGGCTAGTTGCCTCCATTGTCTTAACCATGATCCTTCACATGCTTATTATGTATGTGCGACCACTCGCGGTTCTTTTCTCTGTAAGTTGTTTCTTTCTCCTGATCCACTTTTGATTCCTTTTGTGACAGTTTTAGATAATTAAGGTCCCGTTTGATAACCATTTGATTTTTGGTTTTTGGTTTTTGAAAATTATACTTGTTTTCTCTCAATTTCCTTATCATGGTTTTCATCTTTGTCAAAGACACCTTTGAACTCCTAGCCAAATTCCAAAAACAAAAACAAGTTTTTGAAAACTTTTTTTTTTAGTTTTCAAAAATTGACTTGGGTTTTTTAAAACATGAGATGAAGGTAGATAACAAAACATAGAAACTTAGAGATAGAAGTAGTGTTTATAAGCTTAATTTTCAAAAACTAAAAACCAAAAACCAAATGGTTATCAAACGGGACCTAAGTGAATTGAGTTTGACAGACCTAAATTTGTCTTCTTACAGGTAACGCCATTATCTTGGACCGAATGGACGATGATATTATATCTTTCATTTCCTGTAATATTTTGCATCCCTTGCCTCATTTTCTGTTGTACCACATCTGTTTTTCTTATTACCCATCCTATTGCCTTACTGTTGTTCGGAAGGGGGATTCTGATTCTTGATTGAAAGGATCACTCAAACTATGAGCTACAATAACTTTCGATGATTTTCTTAAAATTGAAATATCCTAAACTCTTGGAAACCCCTCTAAATGTTTGTACTTTATTTATGTGCATACCTACCAAATTCTCATTTTTTCATATCAATTTAAAGGATCTGTTCTTTATCCGATGCAGGTTATAATTATTGATGAGGTACTAAAGTTCTTTTCGCGACGCTCTACTGGCAGTATGTTTCCTCACCTATTTGATAATATCTATTATTGTTAATGCATGTTTGCTTATGTCTAAGTACTTGTTTATTACAGTAATTTATGATTAGTAAAAGCAGTAATCTCCAAACCCTGTTCTGTTAGTCGAATATTTTGATGTAGTAATAGGTAAAAAATGGCTAAACTTATTGGTTTCTGTCTTAATTTTTCGTTTTCGTTCGATAATTGTAGGGTTGAGGCTTCCATTCAGATTCAGAAGGCATGATTTACTTCCGAAGAAGGAATTACATGACAAGTAGGAATCATTGCCATGTTATACTCAAGCATGGTTGATTAACAAGGATGAAGATTGATATCATTCTTTTATCCCATCAAACCTCGAGAGTTCGACCTGAGCATTCACTAGTATTCATTAATCTTATACCGGAGTATTCTCACAAGTCCAAAGTTTCGCTACGGGTCAGTTAATACTATCACAACAATCATGAAGAGAGAGCAGCAAAGATGAATGTGCTGGTCAGGAATGTGTGGGGTACTAATCTTTTTAGTTTGATCCATCAATTTAAAGTTAATCCTAACATGAATATTTACATTGGTGGTTTTGGAATTTTATTCATATAGCAAGTCTTGATAGAACAATGTCGTTGCAATTTATAATATTAATCCCACTATACTATGGACGAGCTTTTGTTGAATAGGTTCAATTTCAAATAAAATTCCATCTTCTCAAGGTCATCAGTTTCTTTATTTTCAAATATAATTCCATCTTCTCTAGCATGGCAAAATAACTAATTGCCAAAGTAAAGCACTCGTTTAAGAGTTCACAATAACTTGAAAGTGTACAAATGTGGGGCAGAATATCAATAGGAAAGAAGATTATATCAGGGACAGAATAAACAGTCCATCCACATTCCACAGGTCAAACAAATATCAAATACTTTATACTTAAATCCTGGCAAAAGAATCCTGAATAAGTATTTCTAATTAGAAATTTCCCTTGGTTAAACATAGTCCGAAACTTTTCGTCGTGACACCTAGTCCTTGACGGTCTATTTTTAATAATAAATGCTTTTTCGAAAGAATCAACTTTGAATTATCAAAATATGAATATTCCATGAACGTTGCATCAGAATTTTAGAGTGTGTTTGGTTTAACTTTTCAAGTGTTTAATTTTGAAAAAATTTCTAGTGTTTGGCAACCTCTCCAAATGATTTATTAGAAAATGAGATTGATAAATAAACCATTTTGAGAGAAACACTTGAAACCAACTTTTTAAAAAAAGACTTCTCAAGTAAACAATAACTTGTGTATAAAAACATTTGTGAGGAAATGCAACCAAACATATGAGTGTTTAAATTCTAAACAATTTTTATACAAAATGTTTTTTAAAAAATGCATTCTTGAAAAACATTTAAATTAAAATGTATTCCAAACGGACCCTTACCTGATGGTGCTTCATTTTAGGGTTTAGGGTTTCATAGTAAGTACCTCCCCCTGTCTGCAAGTTAAACTAAAAAATAGGTCTATGAAACTTTTGAAAGTGTCAAATAGGTCTCTAAAAAAAAATCTAAAACCCTAAAACCCACCCAAATTTAGACCCGTCCCGAATTTATTGAATGTGACAATTTTTATTTGCCACATAATCAATACATTTGCAGTGTCAACAATGTCACATAAGTATTTAACTCACGAAATTGGACAAAGTTATCGGTAGGGACCAATTTGACACAAAATTAAAAGTTTAAGGATCAATTTGACACTTCTTAAAGCTCAGGGACTTATTTGACATAACTATGAAAGCGTAGGAACCAAATGTGTATTTTAACCTTAAAATAAATAATAGTCTCGAAGGACAACGAGGAGTTCATATGAATGATCAGGGAAGAACCTAACTCAGGGGACTGTGTTGAACCCCATCATTCGGATATCTCCCCTTTTTCCCACAGAAATCTGCAGAAGATCTTACAGATAAGAAAAGGAATATGAACTGAAAAATCATTAAAAATGGGAAACCGTTGTCTTGGGCTCCACCCTACTATCCATAGAGACGTCAACAGTTTTCAAAAAGTTTTCTTTCTTGTTGGAGCTTGAACTCAACACCTTCAAAAACTACCTCCAAACATCTCATGTACTAACCAAACTTTGCCCCTTTGCAGCATCAGAAAACTAATATTGCAGGTTGGCTTCTGTTTTTACATTTATTTTTCTTTTCTTTTTGAGTTTAACTCGGGTGCAAAGACAACCAGGAGGAGGTTTGTTTAGAAATAGCCACCCTTCAGAGAGTGTATAAAATAGCTCATCAATTGAACGCTCTCACATCGAAGATGAACTAGACCGAGCAATGTCGAAAGATAAGTGATGTTTTAACCAGTTAAGTAAGATCGATTCCGTTTACTAATGCAGGGCAAAAAAAATGGCGGAGAAGAAACATGTATTTGTTAAACAGTGTAATACAAATCTAGAAAGAAGAAAATAGCATAAAACTCACTCCTAACCAAGCTGAAACGTCAAAGGGTTCGGCTCTGTCCCTTTGTAGAATCAAAAAACTAATATTGTCAAAATTGACAATCTCTCCCTTTGAATTGAAATCGTCAAACGAAGAAACTAAGAGGAAAGTCATTTTGTGTTGGCTCCTAATGGTTCCAACATTACCCAATTTGGTAGTTTTTTTTTTTTTTTCCAAGATCCATCGGATCCTTCTTGCCCGACCCGAAGTACAGACTGACGAATTCAGACATGTACAGAAATCTGCTTCTGACACCAGAAAAGAACATGATAAACTAATTATTGAAAGCAAGGTGAGTTTCAGATTCCAGAACAAATTTTCCAACGAGAATCGTGAATTTATTCTCAATATTTTGATTACTTATTCACTATAACTCAAAAGAGGGAAAAAAAATCAGTTGGGAGGCACTTATAATATTTACATGAACACAGAAGAACAAAAGGAAAAAAGATCTTCAAATAAAAGGGAAAAGAAGAAGAATGTGAATGAAAATCCCTTCTTTTTGCTTCCCAATCATTCAAAAATTTTGGGAACAATTTGCAGAACAGGGGCAACGAAAATCAAAACCCAGCCTTTGAATTCGTCACAGCGTAGCTCTTACTTCTTGGATAAACCAAATCAGCCTTCTCCTCAACGCCATCTTCAAACTCGCAAGCACTTTCTTCATCGATCCTACCCATTCCAACACTGCTACTTTTAAGCAGCTTCTTGGACTGTCTCAGCCTCTGTGGACAGAGAATATCGGCATCGATATCTTTAATGTCCAAGCTTCTGACGGAAGCGGCCTTAACAAGCTCTCTGAAATCGTCGGTTTCATTGGATCTGCAAGACTGAGCGCTGTAGCTTCTGGGCAAGACGGGCAATTGGCCAGATGGGTAGCCGTAAGTGACTTTTGGGGCACAATCCATGATGCTTCGTACATAGAAATCCTTGGCCTTGCCTAGAGCTCTGATGGGTAGTGTAACGAATCGCATGAATTTGCTCTGATTGTGCGCTTTGGTTCTCATCTCGAAAGCCCACCAATTGTTCGACGAAATTACTGAGAGAGATTTCGAAACAGAGATCGTCGATTTACGGTGGATGGAATCAGTATAGAACCGAATTTCGAAGAATGAATCGATTAAATCGGGCTTGGTGAAAGAAAAAGAAGTGGAAATTGATAGCACCCTGATTTGGAAGAAAATTCGGCGATGAAAGCGAGCAGGTGGGGCAATTGGCGCAAAGCGTCGGCCAGGGTTGAAATAATGGTGGAGTTGACTTGTGAAGATTTCCAAAACGTGTGACTTTTAAATGTTCTTAAACCTTATCCAACTGATCTTAGATGAATCATCGCCTTGTCGAAATCGGAGTGGTAGATTGTAATTTTGAAATTTGAATTTTAATGGAAATTGTATTAAGATTCGGAAATTCATCGTAGTCAATTTTTTTAAACGAAAAAAATGGCTTTTACGGAACCTGTTTTCTGCTTTTTATATTTGAAGATGTTGGTTTGGTCCTTTCATTTTATTTTTTATTATTATTTCTTTTTTATAATTTGTTTGCACTGAAACGCTATCCATGAAAATCAAGTTTAAAATTATTTTATTGAAGTAAGAAGTTGGTCCATTATTATTATTATTATTATTATTATTATTATTATTATTATTATTATTATTATTATTATTATTATTTTGTTGATTATCAATTAGTCCATATATTGTTAGGTCGGATTGATTTTGAGTGTATTTAAATTGATGGTGAATGAATCAACTTTTGTTTGTAACGATTTATTTCTGAACTTTCAATTTTGTAATTTAGTAACTTTAATATGTAACAATTTAGTTCATGTATTCTAAAATTTATAACAATTTAATCATTGTCGTGAAAATTTTCATCAAAATATAGTGTCAATTTTTATTATGTAATGACTTAATCTATATAGTGTTATAGGTAATATTGGACCACCTTGATAAGCAACGAGTTGAGGAGGACAATGCAATATCAGCCCAAGGAGACAACTAGGAAACGGGCCCCAGAAGAAGAACGTGTTAGAAGGTCGGGCCTTGGCCCAACCCATATGGTCGCCCTCGGCCCAAGGCCGAGTCCTTCCGCCCCCGTTTGATCCTTGGTGTCCCTGGCACTCCGATTCCACTTGGTTCAGCTCTGGATCACCTCCAAACGCCTAAAAACCCTAAAGTAGGAACAAGCATTTAAACCCTTCTTCATCATTGAAGAAGTGATCCCGAAACTCATTCCCTGAACACTTTCCTCTTACTTTGCTCTTTTGCTCTCCTCCTTCAGTTTTATCTGACTTGAGCATCAAAGACGATGGTGGCAAGCTCCACACCGGTGTGCAGGTTTACTATTTTGCAGGTCAGGTCTTCCCATCTCTCATACAAATTTACCATCAGTGACACGTGAAGGTCAGGTGAGTTCCTCCTATCCAAATTTTGTCATCAACAGTTAGTTTACAAATACACATGGTCTTAATCAAGTTACCAATAATTATATGTAACAAATTCTATTAAAACTTAATAATAATTTTAATGACAATGACTAAATCGTTACAAGTTTTAAAGTTTAAAGACTAAATTGTTACATAATAAAGTGCATGAACTAAATTGTTATCAAATATAAAATACATGGACTAAATCATTGCAAATTAAAGTTTAGGGATTAAGTTTCAAAAAAAAAAAAGTTTAGGGATTAAATTATTGGTTTTATGAAAGTTTAGGGATCAAATTTATTTTTTAACACATCAATTTTGTATATTATAATCATCTTCTCTAAAAAAAATAATAAATAAGGAGTAAATCATCCCTTCATATAAGAATGGATTTTTTTTTTTTTTTTTTTGCAATAATAGCAAATGTGACATAAATAATAGCAAGTTTATCAATTAAATATTTTGCAAAAGTAGCCCAAAGTAGTTGCATATCAATTTTGTATATTATATTATGTGTATCGATAATAAAAAAATAATATATCGATCACATACTTTATCACTAACGCAATAATGCATTGTGATATATTTTTGAGACTATGCATAGTGATATATTTATCAATACAAAAGAGCATATCAACAATATATTTTATATTAGGAATATTGTTTATATACTTTGTTACAAAAATGGTGCATCACTTATATACTTTAGTGGTAACAAAAATGATAGATAAGTGATATAAATAGGTAAATTCACATATTTGTGAATTATTTTTCCTTGTCACAAATTTTCAAATATGACAATAATTATAATTTCTCAAATAAAATAAATTTCATTTTAGTTCTTGAATTTTTATTATTTTTTATTTACTTTCATCTAAGACTTTTAAAATATCTATTTTAATTTTAGCTCATTTCATTTTAGTTCAAATTTCTGTTTTTAATCTTTGAACTCGAATATATATATATATATATATATAGTCATTGTCCGTTTGTTTTCCATCAATTTTTTAAATAGATGAGTATTAAGTACACAAATTCTAAAACAAAAAATAAACATAGAGAGGGTTATTTGGTATGCAACCTAGATGGTTTTCTTTACTTTCATATTCACCCTCTATCAAATGAATCTAATAAATAATTGATCGGTATATTCGTTTTTAAATCAGTTTCGAATTATGTGATTTAAATAGTGAAAATTCTAAACGCAAACATATTTTTATGTTTTTAGTACATCTAGATTTTAAATTTGAAAACATAAAACTACACTAAAAGAAAGATACTTTAATAGATATACTATTTCAGGTTGTATATTTATTTATTTGTTTTAAAACTAAAACATGAATGGTCTAATATATTATAAATTATATAATATTGTATAATAATAATTTTGTTAGAAAAAAAAGACATTATAGCATATGTTGACAAATTTGCTAATAATTTTAGGATTCAACCAAATATTTAGTCGGTAAATATCGTGAGTTTTATTTTATAAACATATTACTAAATACAATTCTAAAAGCCTTCACATATTAAAAAAAAAAAACATTGAAAGCTTTGTTTTCTATTTTGGAATCATTCAAGAATATATAAAAATTAAAAATGATGAAAATAAAATATTGTTAATTTGCACGCTGGCGGCGGAACTCAAATCAAATACAATGCAGCTGCCGCCAATGCCACCAAGCAATAGGGATTAAGTTATATGGTTAATTTCAATGGGCTCCAAAAAAAAAACCAGAGTGGGTTTTGTATTTATTTTGGGACCTTTTCTTTAAAAAAATTATTATAGACTCAGAAATTGTCTTCGCAGCCGCATAGATAGAAATGGAAATACACGTCTTCTAGAGCATTTGTACCGAATCAAATTAGCCGCCAATTTTGCATCATAAACCAATTCAATATCTTATCCAAATTTAGACTCTTAACTTTTACTTGTTTATTCTAAAATTCTTGTTTCTTTCTTTCTTTTGTTCTTGTGAATCAAATAACATAATTTGATTTCTTGTAGCCTGCAAAATCCAAAATTATCTAAAATGGTTTTGATTTGTGAGAAATTTTAAAAAACATTCTAGATTAAACCCATAAGAAAGAATAGAATGTGAGAATTAAATCTAGGAGGAGATAAAAGGAATCTAGATTTTTTTTTTTTAGAAGAAAAAAAAATGGGAACGATCATCCTTAACCATAACATTTTAACAAGATTTTTTTTTTTTTTTTTTTTTTTTGTCAAATGGGATGAAATAAAGAGACTAGATAATGTTTGGTTTTCAATAGGGCTTCAACTAACCTACAACTACAACTAAATAGGAATTCATGGATCCTAATTAGCTTGATTACTTAAATGCCTACCAAACTTAATTTATCGCTCATTTAATATTATAATTAATTAAGAATTTAATACAATTATTGTTGATGTAATTGTTGCCTAAGTGGTTTGTGACCAAGTAAGAAGGAAAATATCATAACTTTTTAATAATGTAGAAATTACATGTCTTAGTTAGTGAAAGTATAGCTCAACTAGTATAAAACTTGTATTAATGACCAAGAGATATGTGGTTCAATTCCTTCCACCTTCTACATGTTGTCAAAGAAAAAAAGAAATTACACATCTCAAATGGGTCATGAAGGTAGAAGCTCCTATAAGAATGATATGTCTCTTCTTATTGAATAAAATATGAGACTTATATCGTCGATGTTATGGGTAATTTTAGACCACTTCGATGTATAAGGAGCTGACGAGGACAACCCGACACTAGTTTGAAAATAGGACCAGAAAACAGACACCGGAGGCGAAACAGGCCAGAGGGTCGGCCCTTATGCCGACCCCTGCTCCGTTTAGTCCCTGGTGCCCCCGATGCCCCTGTTGCCACCTGGTTCAGCCTGAATCGCCTCCGAAAGCCTAGAAACCTTAAGGCAGGAAAATGTATTTAAACCCTTCTTCGTCACTGAAGAAGAGATCCGAACTCCATTCTCTACTCTCTCCTCTTACTCTTTTGCTCTCCTCCTTCCGCTTTCTGACTTAAGTATTGGAGGCGGTGTGGCTAGGACCACACCGGTGTACAAGTTTTTCTGTATTGCAGGCCACGTCTTCTCCCTATCAAACAAATTTACCGTTGGTGGCACGTGAAGGTCAGGTGAGTTTCTCTGTCCAGATTTTGCCATCAACCGTCGATATCTACCTCTATAAAATTTTAAGCTATGAACTCAGTAGCGTACATCACCATACTTCTTATTTAATATGAGAAAGTTGTTAAAAAAGAAGTGACATGTTGAGTATCTACTTCAAAATATCCTCCACAGTGGCTATATGACCAATTGCATTAACACAAAAGGGCAAGAACAGCACATACATTCCTCACATTGTGATTTTTAAAAATGACGATAACAAAAATCTTTAAAATAACCCCCCCCCCCCAAAAAAAAAAAAAAAAAGTTAGATAGATCACTTCGGTAAAGGGACTGAGAATGAAGCATTATTTTCCAAGGAGGGAAAATGGACTCGCTAAGCCCAAGAGTAAAGGCTCGAAAGGCCCATAAAAGCATTCAAGTGGGCTTCAACGAAGGCCCAATTAATCGGCAAAGCAAAGCCATCCACGTAGTCAGCGTCGCTGGACCGAGGATAAGATCAAGCAGCAACCAACGAATATATTAGATTTTGAAAAAACAAAAATATAAATATTTAATAAATAAACATATATTAAAAAAATTAGTTTATGAAAAGTATATATATATAAAAATATAATAGGTTAAATAATTGGGTGGGGATGAGATCTGTCATCTGAGGGAGGGGAATGGGAATGGGAACGGGAAGAGGCAGTGTCCAGTGAAGGGGATCAATCAAAGGGGGGCGGGGGGCCCACCAGAGCGTGGCTTTGTAAAAAGTGCCAGCTCAGCAGCTTTGACTGGTACTGAGATCTAGAAGACCGGTTTTTATATCCAAAATCCCGGTCTTCTCCCTTTGCTTTGACTACTTTGCCCATTTTGCTTTTTGGTTTTGGTTCAAACTACCAAAAAATTCAAAACAAAAGAAAAAAAAAAAACCATCCCCTCGTACACTCCAACTCTCGCTTTTCCATCTATCTACCGACACGTGTCCTCCGAAGACCGTGCCCCTTTTTTTTTTTTTTTTTTCCACTTTCCATCTCATCCACACTCTCATTTCTTCCTTTTTCAAAGGCGCTCCATTTTTTTTTCTTTTTTTTCTCTTGGACCTTGGATTTCATGTAATGACATAAATTCAGGCAATTAAAATCTACTTTAAGGGGTATTTAATTCAAATTGTATAATGTACGTACAAGGTTTCGGTAATTAATTTCTTGATGCAGTTGAGATGAATGGAAGGTGTGAATAAATTTGAGAGTTATAAATTCAGGTGAAGTAGAGGATTATTGAAGAGGTGGGTGGATTGATTTGGATTTGTGGTGTTGTGTGCCAGCACAATTCTACAAATTAAGCCTTGATTAATCAATAATAATAATAATCGAAGACCCTACCACAAAGCAAAGCCAAGTACCAGCAAAAGTTCTTGGACGACTAATAATATGCTTTTGCTGCAGAGAGAAGACTGGACTGCACGTGTGGTGCACGGTCCTTCTGCAGTAAAACAACCTGTTATATCCAGTAATATCCATTTTTTCTTCTTTATTTTATAAAAAAAAAATCAAGGCTTTTTTTAGGGTTTTTATTTTTATTTTCTTTTCCCCTTCCCTCTAAAGGAGGAGTTGGGAGGGGCAGTCTGTGAACAGTACAGAAGATAAGCAAATCGCTCTTGCCCTGCCCTCAGCTTTCTTTAATCTTTCTTCTCTTCTTCCTTCTTCTCTCCGCTCTGTTGGTTATGCTTTTGATTGGGCGAGTGGGTAATGTTTCTTTTTGGATGTGGGTCATGATTTTTCTGATCTGGGGTTTGATTATTTCGGCCTTTTTGAGAGCTTGAAGAGGAAGCTTTGGAATTGGGGAAGGAAAAATCTCGTAGCCTCCATCTTTTGTTTGGTGATGATGATGATTGATAGTGTAATGAAGAAGAAGGAGATATCCTTTTGACCAGAGAAGAAAAAGAAGGAAAAGATCAGATAAAGTAACAGAGGAAAAAAGAAAGAAAAGCAACAAAGTGAGCAAACATTGTTGCCTGTGATTGTCAATGAGAGCGACAGTGTAGTGTAGGAAGGTGAAAGCAAAAGAGAAAAAGAAGAAAGAAAACAAACAAACAAACAACAACAACACCGCTCGCTTCTCTCTGTTTTTTCTTCCCTTCGCTTTTTCTTCCTTTTCCTTCCCACACGTTCCTCTGCTCTTCCCTGTTCAGCTTTGCCCTGTTTTTATACCATTTTAATCCCCTCATTATCAGATTCAGATTCGTCTTCAGTTTTCGCAAAGGGGTTTTCCAAAATGCCGATGTACCAGCCCTCTGCTTGGAGAGACGGGGATCCCAAGCTCGTTGTGGGTTGCGGAGCGCAGATTCTAGATCTGGAAACTGTCGTCAAAGATGGGATTCTCGGCGGCGGCGGCGGCGGTGGGCTCATCTCCGGCGGTGGTGCTGAGAAATTGGATCTAAAGGAGATGATTGAGGAGCTGGAGTCGTCGATAGAGGTCCCATCGGTGTTCATTTGCCCAATTTCGCTCGAGCCGATGCAAGATCCAGTGACCCTTTGCTCCGGGCAGACCTACGAGCGGTCCAACATTCTGAAATGGTTCTCTTTAGGCCATTTAACTTGCCCCACAACAATGCAAGAGCTTTGGGACGATTCCGTCACACCGAATCGGACCCTTCATCAGTTGATTCACACCTGGTTTTCGCAGAAGTACTTAGCATTGAAGAAGAGATCGGAGGACGTTCAGGGCAGAGTTTTAGAGCTTTTGGATTCGTTGAAGAAGGTCAAGGGCCAAGCTAGGGTTCAGTCCCTCAAAGATCTCCGACATGTCGTCGCCACCCATTCCTCCGCCAAGAAAATGGTGGTCGACAACGGCGGCGTCGCGCTAATCTCCTCTCTTTTGGGTTCTTTCACTTCTCACGCAGTTGGGTCCGAAGCCGTGGGGATCCTCGTCAATTTGGATCTCGATTCGGAGTTGAAGAAGAATCTGATTCAACCCACGAGAATGTCCCTAATTGCAGATATTTTAAACGAAGGGTCCATCGAAACCAAGATCAATTGCACGAAATTCATCAAGATGTTGATTGAGGACGACGATTTAAGAACAGAGAACGTTTCAAGTTTGAGTCTACTCGTCGGATTGTTGAGAATGGTGAAGGATCAGAGACACCCAAATGGAGTAACCGCCGGACTCAGTTTACTCCGAACGCTCTGTTCAAACGAATCAATCAGAAAGCAACTCGTAAGCATCGGCGCCGTCGCGAAACTCGGCGGCGCCCTCTCCGGTTTAAACGCCGATTGCTTGGAATCGGCGCTTTATATTCTCGACGTTTTGTCGTCCCTACCAGAGGGGAGATTAGCGTTGAAAGATTGCGAAGATACGATTAGAAATTTGGTTAAATTGTTGATGAAAGTTTCTGAGATTTGTACTCAATTTGCGTTGTCGATTTTGTGGGCGGTTTTCAAGCTAGCGCCGGAGGAATGTGCGGTGCTCGCGGTGGAGGCGGGATTGGCGGCGAAGCTGCTGCTTGTGATACAAAGTGGGTGCAATAAAGAGCTAAAACAGAGATCTTCTGAGCTATTGAAATTGTGTAGTCTAAATTACCCAGATTCTATCTTCATTTCTAAATGTAAGCTTACGAGAACTATACAATAAAAGATAGCTTGTCAAAATTGTTCATACACCCTTTTTATTTTTAAAATTTTTGGTTTATTATGCATAATTGAGATTCTTTAAACAGTCTTGTGAATGAATTCGAGAAGCAACTTCTGATTCCCATGTGTTTGTTGCTTTTTCTGTGTATCCCTTTTTTCCGATGACCGGAATATTCTATTCCGGCGACTGTATATTCCTAGATGAAGATGGTGATTCACGTATTTGAATCCACTTGGAGTTCATATACAGATGAGGCAAGCCAGCACCGATCTTTGGATTCAAATGCTGAGCTCAGAGAAATATCAAATACAGTGTTGTTTTTGTTTTTGTTTTCCTTTTTTTGTGGTCAAAGATCTTAGACAATGCCAAGCTTCATAATTGTTAAACTATGCTTTGACTGTGTTTGGCCAGAGATAGAGAGAGAGAAAGGAAAGTGTTACAAAAGCAAAAGACTCAAACTGAACAGACCCAATAAAACTGTATTTTTAATTTAGTACAAAAATTGAGAAAAAATTTTGCTTTTTTAAAAAAGTAATTTTTACTTGTTTCCAGAGATACCTTCAATTTTTTGATTTCAAGTAAACCAGATTAATAAAATTTTGGTTGATAATATATTTTTGTCCATCCATCATGTGTCCTATCTGATATGTAGCAGTGGAGAAATAATTGAACCTTAAAAAACATAAAACAGAAGAAGACAAGAAAGGTAGGGCCTAAAAATTGAAAAGAAAGCAAGAGGTAAAGGGAAAGAAAAAGGGGAATCATAGAATGGAAGTGAGAAAATTCATGAACATTTGTTGGTGGCTGGGCAAGGCTTGGTTTGATTGACTAGTGAAGGTTCAACCACCACTTTAAAAGAAACCACATTGAAGAATATGAATTGGCAATTGCAGTTGAGTTGGCCAAAAATTTGGTCTTGTTTGCTTATTTTTCTTACTTCTTTTTTTTTTTTTTTTGGGTTTTATTTCTCTCTCTTAATTATACCCAAACTGAACTGCCCTCTGCTTCTGCCTGTGCCTGAGGCTGCACAGTTTTTTAATTTTTTAATTTTTTAACATTTAATTTGAAACAATCTCAAATAGAATAATGGCATTGAAAAGTGTGTGGATGTGTTTAAAATTTCATTCTTGTTTAGCGTGCTTTGACCGAGTGTTTGCCACGTGAACACCTCGACTGTGAGGAAAAATAAAACGTCTAATTAATTATATTTTGGTTTAAAAATTTTTGGTTTCCTTTTTACCAGCACGGACTTTTGGGAAGGGAAATGAATAAATTAACCCTTGAATATTGTTATAATTACAGTCACGTGCAGAGCAAGTGCAGATGGGGGGTTGGGTAATTATCAGACACAGACTACTTTACTCGTGACCCACCCAAATGCCACCTCCCCCAACTTCACCTTCTCAAAAATCATGTGTTCTTCTACCAAATCCATCATTTTTTTTGTATCACAATAATTATTTATGTCTTTCTCATTTCACTTTTATATTGTAAAAATTTTGTTTTTAAGTTTCCTGATTAGAATCTCTAAACCAAAAAGAGTCTTTGATGAGTTTTTTTTTTTTTTTTTTTTTTGGCTTTTGGAACTCCAATTATCTTGGATTGTTTATCTATATAATATTGTGTTGTGTTGAGGTTATATGTTTGGAAGAAGGATTTGTCGCAGATAAGAATTATATAATTGCAAATATAGCACAATGTAAAAAAAATTGCAAATATAACAAAATATTACGGATAAACACTAATAGACTCTAGTTAATTAGAATATATCTAGTAGACTTCGATTATCCGAGTTTATCAGTGTTATAGACTCCAATTATTCAGAGTATATAAGTGTCAGTTAATCGAAATGATTATCATTAACAGATTTTGATTAATTAGTGATAGTCACTTTATTAAAGTTTAGTGATAGTCACTAAATAGATTTTGATTAATTGTAGTCTATCAAGACACTTATAAACATTGATAGAATCTGACGTCGACTTCTTGTATAATTAATTTTGATATACAAATTTTTTTTTTTTTTTTTTTTTTGATAGAGCACAAAATTTTTATTAGATACTATTAACAAAATTGTAGAAACATAAATTAAGGTGATTTGTTATATAATGTAAAATTAAATATGATAAAACTGGGTATAATTTGAAAGTTTGGGAATAAAATTTGATTTTTTGAAACCGTCGGAATTTGGCTGGATCACAGTTTCTATATTCTCACTTTGACCCATTCTGAAACTAAAGCCCTTAAACCATGGAGGATTTTGTGTGAGATATTTTTGGAAACTGAAGGATTTTCCATCAACATTGATTATTTGAAAATCACATCCCATCCCAACATTTAAAGCCCAAATTTTGATTCAAACTTAAAACATAAAAACTCTCCAAAATCAATCTCATTGAGACGACCATTAGAGATTAGCTAGCGCAATGGATCCATTTCGAGGACAAGGTGGCATTCAAATGCTATTAACTGCAGAACAAGATGCCCAACAAGTCGTAACCACAGCAAGAAACAGTAAACTCAAACCACTTCCTAATTAACTGCTTTTTTCTGTCCACTCATTCCCAATAATTGGTTTTGCAGTGAAGCTGGCCAGGTTGAAACAGGCTAAAGATGAAGCTGAAAGGGAAGTGGCTCAATATCGTGCCCACTTGGAGGCTGAATTTCAGAAGAAAGTTTCTGAGGTTAAAAAAAAAAACCAGTGGCATTCATAATTAAATTGAAGGCATTATTATTTTTTAAAATTTTGTTTTAATTTTTGTAATCAACAGACAAATTCTGGGTCCTATACTCAACGGCTGGATGAGGAAACCGAGACTAAGATCAACGATTTGAAAGAATCGTCGGAAAGAGTTTCGAAGGATGTGGTTGATATGCTTCTTCGATATGTTGCATCTGCCAGAACTTGATCATATGGGTAATGTAATGGTAATGACTTTTAATTTCATTGTGAAAATTTCTCTTAAATTATAAATTTCGATTCTCGTAAACATTATTAATGATTGGGTCTATTGAATTGAAAGAATGATTTGAAACAGACTGAGCAAATATATTTTGAAGTTTATCTAATATAAATTGGTTTATTGTTGGGTTGTCTTGTAACTTGTATTATATTATTTATCTCCTCACTCGCAGAAGAAGATTGCAAATATGTGAAGCCATGCCTTTTTTTTTTTTTTTTTTTTTTTTGACAACAAAGACCATGCAATTTTTTTATTGTGATTATCCAACAATTTTCTGTCATCACATGTTTTGGTGGTCCTTTAAAAAATGATTTTAGATCCTTAGGTGTTATTAGGAATCTCCTACATCAAATGTTGACAACCAAACGAAGGGAAAAGAGAGTTGTCAATATTTTGATGGTGATATGTAGGGAGATCTCTACATACAGGTATGCAGTCAAGTTTTTTTCCATATGTAAAAAATACTGGTTGCATACTTTGTGTAAAGATCATGTTGCATGCCACCGTTCAAATATTATGTCACCGTTCAAATGTTACAACGAGGAGATATAGTACCCAAATATTTTTCTATATTTTATTTCTCTAACTATTTATCTATCTGTGAAGTTAATAATTTTCCAAGATTTTCTCTCCCTAAACTTATATTTCTTTTTCTAATTTCGTTTTTTCTCATTCCTCTCAAATTTACTCTCTCACATTTCTCTTTCTCTCTCTAGAGTTTATATTTTTCTTTCACTTTGACATTTCTTATCTTTCTCCAACGATATTTTATCTCTAACATATATTAATAACTCTAAATTTTTTTATTTATCTCTCTAAATTTACTCTATCTACAAAAATTTTCTCTCTAGCATATTTCTTTGTTGTTCTAACTTAATAATAATAATAATAATAATAAAACAAAAAACCAAAGATCATGTTTGGTTTTTTTTTTTTTAAGAAAAAAAATGAAAACAAAAATATTTTATTTTTTAAAAACATAAAATTGGGAAAAAAAAACCAAAAAACAACTTTGGGTTTTTTTATATTTTTATTCTTTCTATTTTTTGTTTTATATTAAAAAAATCATATATGTTTAATGACGATTTTATGTTTTTTTTCTAAAAAAAAAATATTTTTTGTTTTTTAAAAAATAAACATGTGTTTGATTGTTTTTACTTTTGTCTTTTTTAAAAAAAGCGGGAAGAGAGATGGTTAGAAAGAGAAAGATGTGAGGCATGAAAATAAAAGTTTACATACATAGATATCAATTAGAGAGATAGAATAAAATATTAAGAGAGAATTATGATTTTTTTTTTTAAAAGGTGAGAATTATGATTTTGAGCTCTTAAAAAAAAGAGCATTAGTTAGACAAGAAGTGAAAGAAAAGTTAGAGGGAAAGAAACAAGAAAAAAAAGTTAGAGAGAGAAATTTTTTTAGAGAAAAAGTAAAGCTAAGAGTATTATCGAAAAAAGAAAAAGAAAAGTTATAGTGAGAGAAATTTAGAGAGACATTTTTTTTCTAACAAATGGTTTTCTTAGTTCAACATCATATAGAAGTGAGGATTTGAACCTCTAACCTTTTGGTCGATGAATAATTCTGTTCTCAGGTTGGAGAGTCATCGACCAAAAGGATGGAAGTTTGAATCTCCACCCTCACATGTTGTGAATTAAAAAAAAAAGAAGAGAAGAATAAGAGGCAAGAAGGGGAAAAACTCACCTATTAGAATAGAGAGACAGTTTTGTTGGAGAAATGTAAATGAAAAATAATTGAGCATGGAAAAAAAAATGACTTTTTGAAAAACACATATGTAAGTTGGAAACTAGTTGATTTATATATATATATATTTACTCATAATGTCGAAACGGATTTAAAAAATTGAAAAAATCGGATTTAAAAAATTGAAAAAATACTTACTTGTTTTCTAGAAAATCATTGACAACAAATGAAATGGTTATCAAACAGAAAAAAAGAAATTACAATCACATACCACAATTTTTTTTTCTTCCATAAAAATCAAGCTTATACACACTCAATTGAACTATGTATGTTATTATCAAAATCTAACCTAATTTTTAAAAATTAACCAAAAATGTAGTTTTAAAAAATTCAAATTAAAAATTTGTCTAAGATTTCAAACCGGCTTTTAAAAAGGGTAAAAAACATTTAGAAAAAGAAAAAAAAAAAAAAAAGCAAAACAAAAATTGTTTTTAAGAACGGTAAAACCATTTTTTTTAATTAACTTTTTTTTTTGTTTACTCACAATTTCTTTATTTGTTTCTTTAATAACTTTGATAATGCGTTTGAATGATTCTTCAAATTAAATTATAAATAAATAAATAAACAGGTATCCGACTTTTTTTTTTTTTTATCAATTTTACAATAAATATATATATATATATATATATATATATATATATATATATATATATAATTTTAAAATAAAAAAATAAAAAAATAAAAAGCAAAAAGCAAAATCTATAAAAATAGAAAACCTGGAAGTTGGTAAAAAAAAAAAAAAAAGTTAACAAAATTCTCCAAATTTATTAATGAAAACTTAAAAAAAAATACATGATGACATCTCTTGAAGAGACATCCCACATCTAACGTTAAATATTTATCTCTTAGAGACCAACTCACTAAACTAAACGATACGAGATTGACTATTTGAGGCGTCCTCTGTTTTTCAAATATTTTAGACTGCCCTCATTTTCTCTAGTTTTTTTTTTTTTTTTAATTAAAAAAAAATCTTCCTTTTCTAATTAATCGATAAAACTACAGGCAATTTTAAAAAATAATAATAAGAAAAAAGAAAAATGATAGAGAGAGAGTCATTTTCAGTCAATTTTCTCAACTACCCCAATGGCAAGGATTTGTGATGAAATTATGAAGAGGCAGAGTTGAGAGCCCAACCCAACTTGCCTGGTTTACTCTTCTCTCTTGTGGTTGCCAATTGCCATCCTTCCTCCACCCAATTCTCCCCCTCTAAACATACCACCTTTCATTATTCTACTTCAAAATATCCTCCAATATATTAATATCCCATCATCTAAATTCATTAACTTATATTTATTTATTTTATAAATCACTACATAATTTGATTTATTAAAAATGTTATTATAATACTAAAACATATCTCATACTAAAATATATATATATTCATACTTTTAAACTTGTTTGTTTGTATTTACTCCTTTTTAAATTGTCTGCTTTGATATAGCTAGAGCCTAGAGCGTACTAGTTGGACTAGTTAGAAATAGGGATGTCAAATTCATTAGATGTACTTTCGTGTAATCATAGAAGTCAATGAATGTGTTAATAAAGTGGTAACTTCTTAGCGAGGCAACCACCTTTTTTCATCGTACGAATTTTTTTTGTAGAATGCAACTTTACTCTAAAATATTTTATATGAGTTTATTCTAATTTCTATTCAAACAAGCTCAATATACCAAACCTTTTTTCTTTGCATTAAATTAAAAAGTAACCGATCTTTTACACAGCACTAGCATAAGGGGAAAAGAAATCCAATCATCAACTAATCTGTTGATACATAAAATTAGAAAATATAGCAATATGACTAGTTTATCATAATCTAATAAATTAAAATTTTAAGTACCTCCAATGGTAATTTAACGTAATACCAAAATACAAGATCTTTTTTTATATATAAAACCAAAATATAAGATTCTTAGCTCGTATACTTGCCACATAAATTTGGTTTTTCTCCCTCATATAATATGAATAATAATACAAGTATTGATTTCCGTGTATTAAAATATTATATTATGCCCATATATAAAGAAGAATGTCGAGATCAAATACTTTAACAAATTAAATCTATTTTTTAAAAAAAAATTAAAAAAAATCTATATTTGGAAGTATGTACTTTTGCAGATATTGAATTCACACGGTCGATTTCAAAACTAAAAATTTGAATTCTTCGCACTCTATATTGTCTGTATTATTCTCTTTCGGCTCTGCATTAACTTCGCCGTTAGGTGACGGTGACGGTGACGGAAAGAGAGAGATTAAAATCACTGTCTGTCACCGTCTAATGAGTGATATAATATAATAAACAAATGTGTATATTTACAGTGCAAATTCACCTAACACATACAGACTCAGAAGAATTCACCGTATGGAGAGTGGAAGTTGTTTAAAATGCGTTTGGTCCCGCTCAGACGCATGCAGTTTTGGGCTTGCGACAAATTTTAATTGACGTGTTTAATTGACGTGTTTGACCCTCTGCTTCTTCTTTTTGAAATTCGTAGATTTGACATGTTTTGTTTGAGGATTGGATTGGAATGGCAGCACCCAAGTGAAAACCAAGCAAATTAATTAATTCTACTAGTCCCATGTGATTCATGATTCTATAACTATTGGGATTTAGTATGGATTTCATGTTTGTGAAGAAATAAATTCTAAAAGTTGACTTCCTTTTTAAATCTTTCTTAATTTTAAAATTTTCACAAAGTTATTTTAGTTCTCGTCTCAGAAGTCTTTAACTATCGTTTTAAAACTTGATTCATTGTATATAGCTTTAATCAATAATCACTGCATTGAAATATATATATATATATATATATATTTTGCATTAACCACAAAACATAATTGAATAGCTAAAACACAACTCTGTTTTTTTAAAAAGAAAATATAATAGGTAATTTGAATATCTAGGTTTTATTTTTGAAAAAAAAAATCTCTGATTTGGACTTTATCATTTTCTACACAAAATTCAACGACTCAACGACCAATACTTTTCTTTCGGATCATATTTTCTTTATTACGATTATCAACATTATACTCTTACTCTTTTACCTCGTTTCAAAAGAGTATAATGTTGAGTGTTTTGTGAATGTTTTTTTTTTTTTTACAAAATGTAGGGTGAGCTATGTTTTTGTTGGCTTTGGTGAATGTGGATTGAAGTTTAATAGCAAAATTTTACCGTTGGTCCATCCCTAAACTATATATGAGTTTTCGATTCTGTCGTTTTTTTTTTAAGTTTATTAAATATATACACCTTTAAATTTTGGATTGTTTTATAATTGAACTTGAGTTGATACCCTTAAAATATTTGGTATAAACATGATTGATATCGATATACATGTATCAAAATTTGTCTTCAAACTTTAAAATTTTCTTATAAAACTATATATATGAGGTTACAATTTTTATTTTTTATTTTTTATTTTTAACTCTATTAGTTTCACCTTTAAACTATATATTTTTGTTTAATACGAAATCACTGCAAAGAATGGTTTTGAAATACAAAATAGTTTAAAGGGGTATATTTGAAAATTTATGAAACCCCTCAAATATACAATTTGGAAACATTTTAATTTATACATTATAAAACGTATAATCTAGTTTATTATTTTATGAGAAATAATATGAAATTATCTTGTAAAAGAGCTTCATGGGACACAGGACATCAAGATGATAGAACATTGAGGTTGCTGGAGAGGGCATAATGAATTTCTCTCTAATTCAAAAGTTAATCCAAAGAGGCAAAGATATTTGAGGCCTTCGAGTTTGGTGTGGAGACTACTTCAAAATAGTTTGCAATATTAAGACGAATTCAATGATTTTTTTTTTTTCTTTACGGAATTCAATGAAGTTTAACATACGTAACGATTATTTCTCAAAGCAATTAAAGGTATTCTTTTTTTCAACATAATCATAATCATATTATCGAGTTACCATTCTTAAAAATAATTTTGAAAACTCTTAAAAATTAAGATTTGATTGATAAAACAATTTCTTAATAAACCAAAATCTTGTGCAATAAACATGTATGGAGTCGATCTTTATAATCACAACATATATGAAATGAAAATCTTTATAATCTTTTTTTTTTTCGAGAAAGGAGAAACCACATCATTAATAATGAATTGGAAAGTCTCTTTGACCTACCTAATAAAAAGTTTGTGTTTATAGAATATAATTAGAGCTGTTGGGAATTAGAGAGTGCAACCAAAGTCCCACATTGACTAGACAAGGGGATGATCATAGGTTTAACAATCACAAGATTGAAGATTGAACCACATTGATCTTTAGATTATAATATGTACTAGTACCTGCCATCAAAGCATAGCTGAACTAGCATAAAGATAACGATCTGTGATTCGAAAGTAATTTAACTTTTGTTTATTTGAAAAATGAAAAGTTATTTTCTTCAAAAAGCATATACATGTGAGTGGTTGAAAATATTTTCAGGTACAAAATAGTTATCAACCAAAAAGAGAATATATATCCTTTATTAACCAATTGATTTGATGGTAAACCGCTTCAATTCCTAACTCATTCTTGTTACGGAAGCTGTGGGGACGACGAACTGAACAACGCCAGCTGAATCGAATCGGCCGTCGGTTTGTTTGTAAAGTGCTGATCGAACGTTCTCCTTTTGTTTTTCTCGGGAAACAAACAGAAAAAGCAGAGAGATGGAGAAAGAACGCGTACTTATCCTTTTCTCTCCGTCGCAGCCAAATTAACAACAGGAAAATAAAGGAATCCGGAAGAGATGAAGAAGAAGAAGAATGAACTCCGGTGGTTTGATTTATACCATAATTATTGTTATTATTTGACTATTGAACTGTATTAATCAGAGAATAAAGATACTGTGAGAAGACACTTTAATAATTTTTCCCCATTTTGCAGAGGACTGTGTGTGAATTATGAAGGTTCAAATACGAGTTCATGGCTTGGTCTCACCCGTATAGATGTAATCGAGATGAGCCTCTAACGTTCTTCTGATCAGGCAGTCCTCTTTCTCTAGTCCCTCGCAACTGTCTTCATTAACCTTTTCAGAAACGACCTAAAAACCATAGCGATTAAGATACGTATAAGATATAATGATGAAATTAGAGCTTAAGAATCGAATTGGAAAGTTGAAGAGAGATTTGAAATTTGAGGTTACCGGATGCGCGATTTTGTCGACGGAAGTGGCGCTGTGTGTAGTGATCGGACGAGCTTCGGTGGATGACAGAATGGACATTGTTACAAGAGCTGCAATGGCCAAAAGAGCGGCGAGCTTCGACATTTTCGCCTGGAATTGAGATTTGAAATCGGTTTGAATTTGATTGCAGTGAAGGCTGGAGGTTTCTTATTCTGGATTTTATACAGACAATTGAATCGCTGGCATAACGGCGAGATGAAGAGAGAGATAGAGATTTGAGAACAGAAACGGATGAATGCGAGATTTCGAGATGCTGTCAACGTTGGCCTGGCCATGGCTTATAGTGATTTTTTTTTTTTTTTTTTTTTGGCGTTTTTGTCTTTTAATTAATAGTCTATTTGAATAGATTTTAATTTAAATGTTTTTCAATAATACATTCTTTAAAAAACATTTTGTATAAAAATTGTTTAAAATTTAAACACTCGTATGTTTGTTTTCAAGTGCTTCTCTAAAAAAATGTTTATTTATCAATGTCATTTTTCAAATAATTCATTTTTAGTAGTTGCCAAACATTAGAAATTTTTTCAAAATGATTTTTTTGCAAAATTAAACACTTGAAAATTTAAATCAAACACACCCTAAGTAGAAGTTTGATCGAGAATATACTGAACTATGCTTACTTTGAACTTTGAACATGTATTGTGTGTATGTATGTTACAAGTTCGGCAAGTATTGTACTAAAGAAAAAGTTTGGCAATTCAACTTTTTTAGCTTTGTTTCTCTGAATTTATAAAAAAAAGAAATGTTTAAGACACCTCTACATTTTAAATTTAAACCTATTTAATAAAATTCTAGAAATTTTGGAGTTGTTATTAAGTTGATGAATTAAAAAAAATGTCAAATAAATCAACTATTATACTTAAAATTAAAATTTAAAGTTAAAAAAATTAACCAACACAAATTGCAAATTTAAAAACAAATAACTTATTAGAAACTAACTTAGTTTAATGATCTATTAAATTAAGCATAATGTTGAAAATTCGTATATTTTAAAAATATTTTTACAATTAAATATAGGTATATTTTAGTTTATAAATTTTCAAAAAATACATTTTAAAGTCTTGAAACTTTCGAAAAATAATCATTTTGATTGTAAATAACTAAATATAATTTTGTCATCTAACATCTTCCATTCACCACCCACTTCAAATTTCGATATATGTTCAAGCTGGTGGTATACATATTGGAAGGTCAAAACAACTCTATCCATCATTTAAAAAATTTACGAACAAACAAATAACAATAACTAAAATTATTTTGCCAAGAAAAAAAAAAAAAAAGAAAACAAAGAACGAGCGAACTAAACCTATAAATTTCTTTAAATTTTTTTAAATATAAAAGTTCATAGATTAAAATAGGACGTTCCAACTCATTCCATGCCAGTTACATAAATAAATAATTCTTTCAAATAATATTTATGGTATAAGCAACCATTTTCTTTTTTGTACTTGTAAGTCATATGTAACACATCCATTTTTAGAGTGTATCGGCGGTTCTTGAACAAAGTTTTTAAAATGTTGTAGTCGAGCTCGTTTTTAATAATTAAGAAAAATAAATATAGAGGGAGAATGAGGTAATCAAGCCCAATAATATATTTTGTTTTTTTTTTGGTAAAGTTAATCATAAATTAACCACATAGACTAATTTCAAGGTTTATTGAAAGTCTATGAACTAAATCTGGACATTAACTAAAATAGGACAAGTCCTAAAGTAAAGTATATGGATTAAAATGATATTTTAATCATTATTAGTGTAACCGAGAAAAATTATTATGAATTTAAATTCAAAATCCATCCCCAAAGAGAAAATTGTTGTAATTCTAATATGTTGTCTTTACGTAATTCTTAGTTTGGTGTTTTTTTTTCCTTTAAAAATGGTTCTGTTCAGATGGTCAATAAATGTTAATTGCAAATTGCCCAACTTCAAATGATGACTAATCTTGAACAAAATTTCCACTTCCAAAAGTATTTTCTCTGTCCCATGTGCTCCATTTGCATCAATTTGGATAAAACCGAGCACCTATGGCATTATCATTTTTTTATTATTATTTTCATCCAACAAATTTAATTAGATAGATGTTTTATAAAGCTGATGTGGCACACACTTATCACATAAATTTTGATTGAATCGACGTTCTATCATGTTCTATTTGGTCGATGGTAAAGATTTAAAATAGAAAAAGTCATCCTGAGCCTAATTTAACTATTAAGAGGCATTTATTTCTTCATTTGAAGTTGAAGAAAAAATTTAAATAAATACCCCCAAATTTATAATTGCAATTAAACTAAACATAAATAAATTTTGGTTAAACTACGATTTTTTCATTGAACTCTAAAAGATTTCAATTACATCTCAGGATTTTCAATTTTATATTTCATAAATCCTTATCAAATATCAAACCATGTTATTTTAACACTAACACAACACACTATGTTAATTAATTAAGAACCATGAAACACAATGTATAATTTAAGTAATTCTAGATGAATAAACTTAAAAAAAAACATTCAGACTCACTTTTTGGATTCAGTCCAATCGACGTGCTTTTATTATCACATTAATGTGACATAATCCTTGTTCAAACCAAAATGTCAGTAAGAACTAAATCGATGAAGTTAACGATAATAATTTATTAGACACAAAGTTGAAACTTTAAAATACTAAAATAGACACGATCTTAACAGAAATAAAACTAATAACTTGAGTTAACGAGTAGTCAAATAAAAGGAAAAATGGTGAGTACAATTGAAATTGACTCTAGTAAAGAAAATTCAAGTTGTTGATGGTCGATTTTAGCTAGAGGAACTCATCTGACCTTCACGTGCCACCAACGGTAAATTTGTAGATGAGGGGGGAAGACGTGGCCTGCAAGACAGTAAACCTGCACACCGGTGTGGTGCTCGCCACACCGGCT
Organism: Luffa acutangula; assembly: GCA_036850905.1. Lineage (NCBI taxonomy): Eukaryota > Viridiplantae > Streptophyta > Magnoliopsida > Cucurbitales > Cucurbitaceae > Luffa > Luffa acutangula. The sequence continues at coordinate 2,035,382 of CM072092.1, read as the reverse complement.
CTGATGCTTAAGTCAGCAAACAGAACGGTAGGGAGTGGAAAAGTAAGAGCAAAAGAGGAGAGTAGAGAATATAGAATAGTGTTTAGGGATAGAATTCGGGTCCCCTTCTTCAGTGGCGAAGAGGGGTATAAATACCTGCTCATCCTCCTAGCGTTTTTAGGGATTCGGAGGCGTTTTAGGTCAAACCAGGCAAAACCAAGGCGGCTAAAGGCGGTGGGGGCTAAATGGAGTCGGACGGGCTCGGCTCGCGCGAGCGAGCCGAGCAGGGGGTCGGGCCAAAAACCTGACCCCTTTGGTCTTGGCCCGTCCCACTTGCCGGTTTTGCCTCCTTGGTCTATCTCTCAGTCCGATTTCTCTCCGATTGCCTTGTCAGTTCCTTGTATATTGGGGTGGTCCAAAATTGTCTATAACACAAGTAATAACTTTTTTTTTCTCTTACCTTTTTAATTTTCTTAGCATTGAATGGTTTGATTGTGAATTATAGTTGTTAGTTTTTTTTTTTTTTGGCAAACAATTATAGTTGTTAGTTGGGAGATTGATAATTGAAGATGGAATCGATTAAAAGAAGCAATCTTGGGAGTTGGAAATTAGAAGCAAACAAACAAGCAACCTCGTCGACAAGGAATTAGATTCCACTCCCACCTCACACAATCCCTTTTTATTTTATAAATAATAAAATTGTGTGTGTGAAGTGAACTGTGAATTATAAAATCAAGGGTGGATGAGACAGCTTACTTGATATTCACGCCAGGAGTAGCCAGTCGCAGTATCCAAACAGTATTCCTTTTGTTGGGTCGTAATCCAATTTATTCATATTTGGAAGTAACACCACACGAACCCCATGCTTTCTCTCCATTCATTTTAAGCTTTCTTCCACCACGTTTTGTGCTTGTTTTGTTTTGGATTACCCTCTTCAAGAGGGCACTAATCTATCATCTCTGTCTCTATTTTCGTTTTGAGATGGAGGTAATTGAGAGGGTCGAAATCTTGAAAAAACGGCGGTTGTCCGATCATAGATTAGGTTTATGAATGACCTTTATTTATTCTCGATGGACTTAGTATGGTTTTAGTTGCTTTCATGATTAACTTCATCTCACTATATCTAATAATGTCATATCACATATTTACTAATATATTTAGTTTTATTGCAAGTTTAGTCCCTCAACTTTTATGGTTTCTGTCAATTAAGTCCTTCAACTTTAAAATGTGTCTAATAACTCTCTAAATTTTCAATTTTGTGTTTAATAGGTCCTTAAACTTTAGAAATGTCTAATAAGTCATTGAACTTTCAACTTTGTGTCTAATAGATCCTGACATATTCAATATTTTTACAAACTAACCAATCTATTAGATATAAAATTGAATTGTATGCTTATTGGGACCCTGAACTTCCAATTTTGTATCTAGTAGGCCTGTGAATTTTAAAAAATATTGAATAGTACAAGGACTTATTAGACATGATAATGACAGTTAAAGACCTATTCGATGCAAAAGTGAAAGTTTAAGGACCCATTGGATACTTTCTAAAGTTCAGGGACCTATTGGACATAAAATTGAAAGTTCGAAGACCTATTTGACATCTTAATTTCAAGTTCAGGGACCAAATTGAAATAACTCCAAAAGTTCAAGGACTAAAGTTGTAATTTAACCTATATCTTATGTCACTCACAATTTAATTTAATAATTTTTGTAATTCATGATTAAATTTGTTTTTCTTTTCAAACTTAACAAGTTCGTTTCTTGCGACTACATTTTTTTTTTAAAGAAAAAGGTGTTAATGAGGTGGAAGAGATTCGATATTGCCTATAGTTTTTATTTATTATTATTATTATTTAGTTCAACAACATTTGAGATGATGGAGATTCGAACCTCTAATATCTTGGTCAAAGATACATGCAAATTACGGCTGAACTATGTTCGCTTTGGCTATAGTTTTATTTGTGGATATGAGAAAATGGAAGTTCTTTTTGTTAACAATTTTTTAAATATTATATCAATAAGGGGAAAAAAAACGGCCAATTCTATTAGGAAGAAAGAGGGAACGTAAAATAAAGAAAAAGTGAAATAATAGGATGCAATCTCTAAAAGAGTGTGTGAATGCACATTAAACCTTTTTAGTGTGGAAAAGAATAAAGTTGAGATTGATATATTTGTATTTATATATAAAAGTGAAGTTTTGATAATAATTATTGTTTTTTTTTTTAAATAAGTTTACGGAATAAATAAGTTGAATCTTTAAAATAACTTTACCAATTGAGCATTCCTTTTTCCTTTGATTGACAAACTTTTATGGTACTTGAAATTTGAGCTTATGGTCATGAAATGAAAAATAGAAAATAAAATATTTTTTTTAGTTCATCAACATTTGGAGGTCTTGGTCAGGGATACATGTCAATTATCTCATTTGGGTCGAAAATGCTATTTATTTACTTACAAATTAAGGTGGGGGACAAAATAAGCTTGGTAACAAAAAGAAGTTGATTTTTTTTTTTTTTTGAAATTAAAAAAATTTGTAAAAAGGAACTCGTGTTAGTACCTTTTTACATATTTGGTATGTGCCCAAATCATTCGTAAATATATTTGTGGTCTGAATGATATATTTACTACCATAGAAAGTTACTAACCCAATATATACAAAGTACCAATAATATACATATTCTCAATTAGTGGGGGAAAATGATGAGTTCTAATAAACAAAAGAAAATTATAGGAATAAACTTAGCAAAGTGATTGCATGGAACATGACGTATTTTCATATATTAATTAATTAAAATTTAAAAATATTTATGTGTTTTAAATTTGAAATTATAAAAAAATACCTCTGAATTTTGAGGGTAAGTTTCAATATGCCCCTCAAATTTTCAATTCAAGGAATTTTTGGAATGATTTCAAAATTCAAGAGTTTAAATGATTTATTTTGGAAAGTCTATGGACATGATTGAAAATCTATCTCAAAATTTAAAGATTTTTTAAGTATAGTTCCTCATATTTAAGTGAAGAAGGTATAAATTACGAAAAAAAAGAAGGAAATAAATTTAATATTTGGGTGTATTTGTTTTTTTTTTTTTGAAATCAAGGTGTATTTGTATTTTAATTTCATTTCATTTTTGGATAAAATAGTTAATTTAGAAATGATACTATTTTTTCTAACTAGGTTACATTATTATTATTATTATTTATTATTTAAAATAACTGGATTACATTATATTAGCTAAATATCATATGCGTTTTCCCAGGTTTGATTTCGAAGGATCTGTCAGAGAGGAAAAAAAGAAATTTATTAAAAGAAAAAGCGCCGTTGCCGGGGATCGAACCCGGGTCACCCGCGTGACAGGCGGGAATACTCACCACTATACTACAACGACTTTGTTGTTAATCCATCAATTTTTATCCTAATTAAATAGTTACCACTTGTAGAAAAACTAGAAAAACAATTCGCCGCTGCCGGGGATCGAACCCGGGTCACCCGCGTGACAGGCGGGAATACTCACCACTATACTACAACGACTTGTTGTTATTTCATTAATTTTTATTATAATTAAATAGTTAATACTTATTGAAAAAGTGGAAAAATATTTCGCCGTTGCCGGGGATCGAACCCGGGTCACCCGCGTGACAGGCGGGAATACTTACCACTATACTACAACGACTTGGATGTTGATTAGAATCATCACAAAGTTGATCAACTTTAATTTCATAGAAGCTCAGGAATTTTTCTTGAAGTAACGGTGAATTTTTCTAGCTTCCTCGACTCGAACGCACCGCATTTCCCAAGAAAAGAAATCGCGCCATCTGGTCATTAAATTCATCTGGGGCTTAATTTCATCTTCCTTACGTCTACTGCATAAACTCTCTCAGAATTCGAGCTGATTCAGACAAACAACAAGACTCTTCTGTAGTTTCTACATTCTTTTTCATCTTTAGAAAGTAGAAGCTTCCGGAAGAAATGCTCGGAGATGGAGGAGAAACTCCTTGCAGGTACGACTCTTTCCCTACCTTCTCTTTGACTACGGGCTTATGACCTCAATTATTAGTTGCTCTACTGGTATATTCAGTTTCTCTGCTTCAAATTCTGGTTCCCGATCAATAAATCGTGCTGCATTCAGTCGATTCTTCTCAGCGAACTCCCTGATCGTCTTGATTTTCATACATTTGCATTCTTTGAGACTGCAGCGATTAATGATATTTAGCTTGATGTTGTGATAAATCGTGATTGATGATTAGATGCACGAGAGTGATTGTTGTTAGATTGATAATTGTTTTGTTTCGACTGGTTCAACTATCTCGCTTCATCCATTAGTGCTGAACCTTTGCTTGAAGTTGAAGTAAAGCAGAATTATACGAAATTAATGAGGCTCCGTGAATCTTTTTGTAATTTGATTGTTTAATTTGTAGATACGAATTGTTGAGCATGGTTAAGAAGCATTCCAACTTAATAGGACAAACTGAGGTAGAAGAGCAAGATGCTTCGGATGTAGAAATGGATCCTCGTTTTTGGCACGAGGTTATGGATTTGTATTTTATTCGCGGTAAGGAATCAAGGGGACGACAAGACGACGATCTCGTGTTTTTTGTTAGAAAAGTGGTACAATTTTTGCTATTGTCTTCTGTGTATTTCATGGTCTCAGAGCCTTTATTTTCTTTACCTAGTGCGGTATCTAAATTCTAATACACTTTCTGACTTATGTTATGAAAGAAAGCTCAAGGATATGGCAACGATGAAGATAATGAAAGCAACTCTCCTTATTTTGTTCGCAGGTGGGCATCTAAGGTATATAACCTCCATTCTGGGCCGTATTATTTTATGCATATAATGAATTTATTTTGCCAATTTTTCTGATTTTCAAGTAGTGAATGGTGTTTAGAGAACCTTTATCGTGTAAATATCTTAGATGTACTGTTATTTGTACAACTGAACCTCTCGCCTAATAATGTATTATGACAACAAAATGAGAGTGCCTTGTTTTCCTTGGTTGTTCCTGTTCCTGCTATATGTCTGTCTACTGTTAATTGTTAGATTTGATGCCTGTAGTTGCTATAAATCAGACTCGACAGGTCTTCAGGAATTAACTTGCCCGTGTTTATGCTGTACCAAGTAAAGCACAGTAATTTGTGGTCAATGTCTCCTGGCTATCAAAATAATAAGCTATATTTGTATGTTAATTAGTTGGATAATTTGGTTGGAGACGCTTCGGTAGATGTGGATTGGAGGCGTTCGTTTTACTTGAATTTGATTGCTCACACTTCGTTTACTGTGACTGTGGCAATTTGCAGGTATGGGCTTTTTATATGCACTCTTTATTTTCTTAACAAACTAGTCTGATTTTCTTGAACACATAGCCTGCATTTGTCATGGGAGGTTTAAATCGTTTTATTGTGGGCAAATTATTATCATGTTAATCATGTGTTCTGGCAGGATTGCTAATTATTCACAATTCTTATAAGTTATATTTATGAATTTTAATGAACTGACATGTAAAATTCTCTGCAGCAATCAAACTTTTTTCTGTTATCTTGTCAAATGCTCTTGTGATTTTCACCTAGTGTCATCTTTATACGTCATACCATCTATCTGAATGGGAGAAAATTATTTTGGTTTAGAATAAATTTGCTGGCATGCAATGCATATTCTTGTAATGGCTAACAGTTTCATGTTTTTACCTATTTTTTTTTCTGTAAATTCTCTAAAGTTCATTTTCTTGGAGTGTAACATTATTTTTCAACGTCCTTTATGGAAATGACCAACGTATATGTATATTTTTAGAATCTGTTTAGTCAAATAATAATTGGTGCATGATGTAGTTGTTAAGGCTTATTTCCTTCTTCCTTTCCCATGAAACTTCATAAATATTGATTTGTTGTTCTGTTTATTGATTCTCTTTCTCATTTCATTCCTTCTTCAGTCATCTGGTCCTTCGAAATCATCAAGCTGGACAAACTACATCATTGTCTCCTATATATAAGGTATCTTCATGTGCTCTCTTATTCAGTTGTAGGATTATATGTTTTGTCTAGAACTCATGCTCGGAAGGAAACATACTTTTGATGTTGGTATGATAATAAATATAACGTGCTTATGTACTATGGTTACATATAGTAACCTTTTTTTATAACTTTAATGATCCTTTAATGAATACCATAAAATTGCTGCTGCAAGAAGTAGTTTAATTTTCTGGTCATTCAAATGTGGCTTCTTGCAAGTCTTGCTCTTTGAAAACTGTATTTGCACCATTACTTAATTATTCTGTTTGGTTTGGGGCTCTCTGAAGGTTGTAAAGACCGTTTATGCATCTCCTAGCCGTGTCAATTTTCATTTGGATTCTAAAAAGGTAAATTAAGCAAGATTTTATATATCATGCTTTACCATCAATGTCAATTTGACTTAATCATAAATTATGTTTAGGAAGTGGAGACAACGCCGGCGTATCCAGATATCTGTTTTGCAGTTGATGACTTTGACTCCACGTTTGATGCAGTGGTAATCTTCCTAATTGATCGCAAGACTTGTTTGTTTGTTTGTTTTTTTAATTTCCTTTTACTAAATATATGTGCGAGGAATTTGTTGTTATGATTAAGCTTTCATGATCTATGAGAATGAATAAGCATTTGCTACCTATGTTTTGACTGTGCTAGAATTTATATGTATATATAATTCTGGAAAAAGATTAATTTATACCTCTAAACTTTGGGGGTTGTATCAATTAAAATATCAAATTAATAATAATTTTAGACCCTCCGTTAGAATTCCATTTTAAAACTATTAATACAATTATTAGTTCGAGGTTTTAATTGATATAACCTCCAAATTTTTGGTATAAATTAATTTTTCCCTATGTTTTTTGATATCCATGAGTGGTAAGGCTAACTTGTGTGCATCTTGACTAATCTCATTGGACAATGTCTAATCTTGCTACATTTGGCTGCCTAAGAAATTTGTAGGATAAGCTAAGATAATTTTGAGTAGTTGGCCACCATAACTTGAACTTGTTCTCTCTAAATCCTTTATTATTTATATGGATCCTTATTGATCAATAGGCCATTCTTGGTGGGTTTTATATAATTTCGCTGAATAATGTGTTTGTTTCTTCTAGTGTAAATACACACTGAATCATTGAACTTGAACTGGAACTGGAAAGTTAACTTTTGGAAAATTTAAAAACATTCATAACTGTGCATAATCTTTGGGCTAGTCATACTATCGATACATTTCTAAACTTAAGGTAGCACTGGTTCTATTAATTTCAACATCACTGTGGTATAATTTTATTTGTTGAAATTTCAGTGTTCTTATTATTCAGGTCTTGACAGAGACTGACCATTGCTATTGTGTACTTCTCAATGCACATGATGGTGCAGCTTTTCCTGTAAAGGACAATGCAGAAAATTGCAATTCTAGTGACGTTATGGCCTCGAGTATGGATTCTAATTCTCAAAGTACGAAGAATTCCAAGGTTCAAGTTAGTTCCACTTTTCAGCAGTCTAACTACTATTTTTTGTTTCCAAGAGCTACTGAATCGTCCAAACGTTGCCATTCATGTAAATCTCATTTTTAATGTAGTAAATAAAACTTTCATGTTAATGTAAAAATCATAATGTTGCTCTACTTCATGCTGGTTTATGTTGAGTTGCTTGAGCTAAGCCATTAGGGAAATAGTAATTCAAACCAAAGAGGTATATGATATAGAACTGTATCTATAGGGTTGACGGATAGAACTAGGATTGGCAGAGGGCCTTCTTCTCTCTTTAAGAAATTTAATCAGCTTCCCATTTGGGCTAACCTTTCACCCCTTATAATTAGGATAGTTTTGTCGAGGTTTTTACTTGAATTGGTTGTAGAGCTTTTCTTGTTGTTATTTCCGCAAACTTTTCTCAAGGGACTGCTAGAATCTACACTGTATGGGTGAAGGGAAATACTTGTTATGAGTAACCCATTTCGTAAAATAGGGAGTTCTACTCGTTAAATATTCTAAATTCAACTTCCCTTGGAATTCAATGTTATATCTGTTTTTTTCCTTTTCAATGATCTGTAAATGCATGTTTTATGTGAGCAGAAGATTTGAGCTGTGTTTAAATATGAGCATTGACATGAACCGTGAGATCCCCTCAGGAGTATTGGATAATGAATACTCACATCGTTCTAAATGCTGCAGATTACTCTTTTCTCTGGATTTGTCAGCTACCAAATGGTTCGAGATGCATATGACGGTAAATTTTTCTTGAATATGGTATAAAATTTATCGTACTGAATTTCCCATTCTGATTCAATGGGGAAGAACTCTCTTTCTATCAAATTTCTCCAGTGCATTTGTTGATAGGGGGTGTTGCATCCACTGTTTCCTGGAATGATATGGGATGTATGACATAAGTAACTATCGCCTTGTTATTATTTTCTCTGAACTAATAGTGGACGTTTTATGTCCTTCAATATGAATAGAAAAGACCTTTTCTGTTAATTCTAGAGTTCGAACAAGCCTACAACTTGATATCTTTTTCTTTAGTATTTATATTTTATTAATCAAATCCTTCCTAAGTTCCTCTATACAATCCATCTGCTACTCTTTTACTCAACCACTTTAATGGACACATGCTGTTGAGAGAAACAACTAGAGGACTCGTCAAAGTGTTCTTTTGTCCTCAGAAATTGAAAGAATGCTGTGATGAGATTTTTTCTTTACATTTTCCATCTTGTTCTGCTATCATCTCATTCTCAAGGTAGCCTTCTTTTTCTTTACATTTTCTTTACGTTTGTGCTGAATTGCTTATAATTAGTACTGGATAATAGAGAAACTCCTGATAAATATTATTAGATTTGATGTAGTTTTGACACTTGGTGGATAAATGCATGTCTTATCATCCCCTTGGAGATAATTTTGTTGAACCAATTGATATATTGTTCATATGTGCAAAATATGTTTTTTTTTTAGTGATTTTTTTACTGTGCTGGCTGGATCATTCTTGAATAGTAGTTTACTCTAAACAATGCCATATGGTTTCTGTCTTACAAAATAGATTTTTGTAGTTTATTTTTATCAGAGGGACTGGTAAGAAATTAAGTTTCTCAGTCTGTGTTTCTCCTCTCTCTTTGATTAACAGCTGGCAGGTCTAGATTTGGTAGCCTTCTCTCTCTTGGTCATGCTTCTGGAAAAACAGATAAAATTTACATGAAGGGTCCTGGAGGACGTGGGGAAGTTGAAGTTGCTGTTTCTGGCGTTGCAGGTAGCTAAGGAAATAGGATCTTTTTTGATGTTATCAAGCCTTTTTTCTTCTTTTACTTGAGTATCAGTGGACAAGTTTTTCCTTCCCTAGCCTTTATGATGTTAACAAGCCTTTTTTGTTCTTCTCCTTGTTTTATTTTTGTCAAAAATCTTGTTTTTGAATCATGAACCAAATGGTCCGCAAAAGTTATCCTTGTAGGAAGCTTATCTCACTGGAAAGTCCTACATTATTACTATTATAGTAACGTTTGTAGTATCAGTTTTGTGGTAAACGGAGTGAGAGAACGAGCATCTGAATATTAAAAAATTAATTACTAGTTTTCAGTTATTTTATTCGGTGAATAATATTATGCCATTTCTCTTTCATATGGGTGACAGACTGACAGTTAATTTCGTTTGCCTAATTAGTTCTGTGCCATTTCGGGTTAAATGGGCACAGCACGTCCAGAAATCGTTTGTTGCAACTCATGTGTGTTTTTATTATAATATCAGATCAAAGCCTGCAGGATTCTGGGCCCTTTTCGCCTGTGGTATCAAAGAGAGGATTTGGGATTGGCTCCATCGTTAGAAAAGCAGCATCTGTAGCCACTGTCGCTGCAAAACAGGCTTATGCAGCTGCTAGCAGCACTAGTTCTGATGACGAGATGATACCTCTCAAGTGTTGCCTGATGTCAATTTCATTGCCCTGGGAATACATCGCACACGATCTTTTGTTCAAGGTAAGATCATTATTAGATATTGTAACTTCGCATTATGCATATTTCACCATACTTAATCCGATTCCCCTAAAGATATACTGTTTATGCTGTATGGTAACGGAACTTTGCCAAGTTTCTCGAATGTCTTCATGCTGTAGACTTGCTCAAAGCTCTTTAGGTCAAAGATGTACAACTGTTTTATATTTCTTTGGTAGTATATAATCAAGCCAATTCTAGGTTGCACCGTCATCATGCATGTTGTCAGTTGGCTAACCACATCATCCCCAGCAAATTCATAATCTCCGACGTACGATCAGGACTGAGTGCCTTCAGGATGTGGCCATGCACCCAAAATTTCTTTCCCTCACATAGATGAGCATCTCTACATAATTTGAACTTAAGAATAGTTGAGGACAGTGAAATTAGTGGTTGGTACTTGAAGTGATTGGCTACCAATTATAAGGTTTTGATCTTGGGGGGTGGTTTATGGATGCCAGAAATAGGATTGAGATAGGTATTGATTTTTTAGGATTGGTCTTGGTAATATTTATGTTTCTTCTTTCTTTTCTCTTATTTATCATATTATTTTTTTCTTTTTTAAATTAAAAAAAATCTTAGAATAATAAACAAAAATATATATGGTAATAGCCAACATGAACATAGATCAACTGACATAAAGCTTGTACTAATGACTGGATCCCTCCACCCATATGTTGTCAAAAAAAAAAAAAAAAAATGTATGGTAATAAGAGAGGTTTTGATCTCGGGAGGTTTTCATGATGTCAGAATTGGGATTGAGATTTGTATTGATTTTTTAGGATGTGCTTAGTAATATTTATTTTTCTTATTTCTTCTCTTATTTCTCATTTTCTTTTTTCTTTTCTTTTTTTTTTATAAAATTATTTTTAAAGAAACAAGAATATATTTGCTATAGAGTGAGAGAGAGCGAGAGAGATTTTCCTTGAAAATAAAAAATAAATAAAAACAACAATTTCATTAATATTTTGGAAAATTAGAAACAAGGAAATAATTTTTTCCCCATAATTTATATACAATTATATAGGCGTTGATCTTTGATACCATGGAACAATGAGTGGAAAGTATACTTCTTTTTTTTTTTCTTTTGGAGAATGAAAATTAGTGGTTATTTTCTCCTTGAGACTATAAATATGACTAACTTTTCTGTGTACGAAATAAGCTTAATTATTAAATTATTACTATACGCGGTTACTGATTAGGCAAAAACATTATACAACGGAAGAAGTTGAGGAACAGCATAATTAGGAATAAATCCTTAATAAATGATTTTATTCCCAAAATAAATCAGTCTTAGCGTTTGGCCGAAAGTATCCATCTTGAGTTTTAGCAGTATATGTGGAAAAAAAAATCTAATTTAGAGCATCGGATTTAGGAAGCTGTAATTTATCAATTTTTTTGGGTTTACTCCTAGCACTTTTGGTTATGGACCTATTCTCTTCATAATGATCACTAACTTGTAGAGTCATCAACCAGGGAAGTCCGCCAGTGAACTTGTGAGCATCATAGGTCTCCGACGCTGAGTTATAAACAGAAGTGGAACTCATCCTTGAAGCCTAAAGGCACCAAAGTTTCAGGGAGGAGGTATTCCTTGTATATGCACACAACATGAAAGAACTACTTGTAAATTTGAATTGCATTTGGGTTATTTATGTTTGTTATTTGCATAGAGTTTTGTCTGGTGACATAGAGGAATCTCGCTGAAGAAATCTTGTGGAATTTAGCTATGTAGCAAGCGCTTGATTCAAGTCATAACCATCTACTAAGCTGCAGCCACAATTTTTTTTTTTTTTTTTTTTTGGGGGGGGGTCAAAGGCAATAGGAGGTGATAGATTCCAACTCATAATTTAAACCATGTTGTCTTTTTCACTTGAGTTGTTGCCAAATATGATGTTCAACAGATGGATGGAAAGCAGTTTGCATTGCTTCTCCGCTAAGCTAATAGTTATTCTGTAATTTGTGTTTATTTCTTTTATCAATGGGGGCGACGACAATCATCTTGTGTTTAAAAGGATTTTTTGTCTGATTTTTTTTTTAATCGTTAGATTTCTACAGACTTGAAACGCTTGCTTTCAGGCTTTCAAGTCTCGAATACTTTTAAATTTGATCCACTCTTTCCCTTATTGGAAATTGAATCCATTTTCATTCATTTCTAATCTTATGTGGCCCAAGTGTGAGCAAGATCAATATACTTAGTTAACAAGTTTTTAGAGCTTGTAATCAACACGGAGGCTTGGGTTGCTGTATCCTTGAAGGTCGCCGATCTGCTAACTTTATTGTTCTGGCTTAAGCTCTAACACACGAGCAATCTGTGCTCAAAAAAGGTATTCATAGATACCAAGAATGAACAACGCTTTATTGAGTATATTACCACTTTTCTGTCGCATCTAGCTTGGAAATATTTGTGCAATAACAAAGTTGTATTTTGCATTGAGATACGCGTTAAAAGTAAGCAAATTGTGGCAGTGTCACAGTTGGGTTTACAAAAGCATCTTGCAAAGGAGGCACCTGATGGCATCTCAAGTTCCTGGCGGCAAGGCGTCTACTTAAGGTAAATAATGCAGGGTAAACCACTGGTTTCTAAGCTGTAATACCATGTTGATTTTCTTCCCTTCGTACAGGTAAAAAGTTCAATAATTTAGGGGGAGAGGTGCTGAACTTGCATGTTAGCCTCCATTATCGGTAAATCTGGATCCCGCTCTTATGCTAAAGGCTAAAAAGTAAAAACTAATTGTTAATTAGGAAAGACAATGCTAAGAACATTTGCTGTAAATATATAGTGGAATCTTCTCTACTTGAGATTTGATAATGTGCATGCCATGTTTTGAACCATGGGGCGAGGCTCCGGATCAAGTGAAAAACAGACGGTACTTTTCAGGGTTAGGTTAAAAAAAAGCTGCCCTTTTCGATTGAATAAATAGGATTAAAGAAACACATATAGAAGATATTTACCTCTCATAGGTTAGATTTGTGTTCTAGGGCTATAAACTCAAGTTGATGTTTATAATATGTGGTGCTTGTGTTGTCTCTCAAGTTAAGAAATTAATAAAATCTGACGCAAGTTACACAAATTAGGTTTGTAAAACTATATTTTCTATACTATATATTAACTTTAAATGCACAAAAAAAAATATAAATTTACCTGAATTCAGACTTTAAAGTGTATTGAGTTGCATAATACAACATATTATACAAACTCAAACCTTCATACCCTTGACTCTGTTATTGCGAATCAAACATTCTAAAAGTCAAACTAACAAATTTGGTTTTGGATGTACACCTAAAAGTCCTCCCATTGTTTCTCTCATTAAATGGTACCGTCCTAGTCTTTCATATTCTAGTTTCAGTTTTTTTTTTTTACACAATTTTTTATCATTTTGAATTTTTATGATCTAAAGATTATAATTTGTAACATAATTGGCCTTTCTTCACTTACCTTCTCAATTCTTCTGGAAGTTGCATGGATAGTGAATACTTATTTAAAAAGAAAAAATTCATGTATTACATTCTTCCTATATTCCCTACCATCCTTTAGAGGAAAAAGGTGTATCTACACAAATGGGTCAATGATAACTCATTTATTTCAAAAATGTTTATTTTGTTATAATCTTACATTTATGTCAGCTCACAATCGGATATTAAAGAAGTTTAAGAAGTTTATTTACATATTTGTCCTTACAGGTTGACAAAAAAAAAAATAAAATAATTAGCTTGGAAAAACGACAGTTGACTAAAAAACGAAAATGAAATTGCTATTGGTAAGGGGAAAAAAAAACAGAAATGGGACGATGGGGAAGATGATTAAAAAAAATGAAAAATGGATTTTTTTTTTTTTTTTTAATTTAAAAAAAGAAACTGTGCTCGGCACTTTTGCACAATGGGTCTTGGCAACTTTTCCATGTATTGCAGAGAGTAATTTTCCAAAACCATGCCGATAGCTTTGGGCTCCGTCTTTCCTTTTTTAGGCTATTTTTTTAATCCATTCATCCAACTGTTTACACTGTGTTGCAAAGTAATGGGTTGAACCATACCCTCTAAACTTTTAACTTCATGACATATCCCCCATCCCTTCGTGTCGTTTTTTGCTTGACTCTTCATGATTAAGCTAAACCACAATCTCATATTCCCCATCTTTTTTTTCTCCTCTCTTTCTCTTTTTACCCATCTAAAAGTTTAAAGCAACATTTCTGGTCCAGCACCTTGCCACCGCAGCACAACTCCCAAAAAAAAAAAAAGAAAGAATTTAAAGTTTTTTTTTTTCCCCCCTCAGAAAACTACTACTACTAGGTAGCAAGAAGCAAGTTCTATATTACTCCTTTTCGTATTTTGCCACATTACCATATCCCTTTTATTATGTGGGTCTCTTGCATAACTAAGTGTTAATGACATGGCTAAAAATGAATAGTAGTAATAGAGTATTAGCATTCTTTCTGTTGTCTGCCTGATGTTCCTAAAAGGCAGCTTTCTAATTTTGTTTTCAAAAACTATTTTAAGCATCTTATAAGATGGTTTGTAAAATATTGGGTTTTGGGTGTTTAATATGATAACAAGTCTGTAATTAAAAGGGTCAAATTACATCTTTAGTTCTTGAACTATTGTGTCAATTTGGTTCCTGAACTTTAAAAAGTTTCAAATAAATTCTTAAACTTTCAATTTTGTTTTCAATAGGTATCTGAACTTTAAAAAACATTAGATAAGTTCTTAAGCTCTTAGTTTTGTATTCAATAGGTCCCTCAACTTTCAATTTTGTGTCTAATAAGTCATTGACCTATTCAACATTTTTTTAAAATTCACAAGCCTATTAGATATAAAATTGAAAGTTTAGAATCTCAATTATATATAGTAGACTGGTTAATTTTAAAAAATATCAATTATATATCAGGAACCTATTAAACACAAAATTAAAAGTTTAACGACCTATTAGAAACTTTTTAAAATTTAAAGACCTAATTGGTACACCTTGAAAGCTCATTGACTAAACTTGTTGTAATAAAATTAAACCCCGTAAAAAGTACTCTAATTTATCAAAAATATATTATTCACAAAAAAAAAAAAAAAAAAAATCCAAAAGAACAGAAAATAACTTAGGGAAAACAAGTGCTTTAGAAAAATGAGAGAAATACTTTTTAAAAAACAATAATAATAACTCTCGAAAGCAATCACAAAATTACATACATTTTTTTCATGAAACAAATCACGTGCTATTTTACGATAGAAGTTTTTTTTTTTTTCTTTTTCTTTGGACAAGTTTACCTCACTCCTCCAAGGTTTCATGCCTTATTGGGCCCCATGTGTCCCTCCCATTTCTCCCATAAATACCCAACACTTCCTCTTCCTTCATCCCCTTTACTCTCTCTCTCTCTCTCTCTATCTCTCTATCTCTCTCTATCTCAGTTTAGTTTCATACTTTCATTTACATGGCAATGCTGGATATGGGGGAAGAAGAACTTGGGTTTCAGTGTGAAGTTCCTGAGAATCATGACTTCACTGCCACTGAAATTCAAGAGCTTTTATCACTCTTTGTACCGAACGACGACGGGCCCCCGAGTCCTGGGTCCGATTCGCAGGGCTCGAACCGGACCACGACGACTTGTTCGACCAACGACGACGAGAGGAAGCTGCGGCGGATGATATCGAACCGGGAGTCGGCCCGGCGGTCGCGGTGGAGGAAGAAGAGGCATTTGGAAGATCTAACCAATGAGGTGAACCGGTTGATGATCGAGAACCGGGACTTGAAGGACCGGCTGGGCCGGGTTTTGAACCGCCGCCATATGGTTCTGAGAGAAAATGATTGGTTGTGGATGGAGTCAGTGGGTCTTCGGGCCAGGCTTTCGGATCTTTGCCGGATCTTGGCCGCCATGCAATCGCCTTCAAAGAATTTTACGTAAAAGTAAAAAGGGAAAAAAAAAAAAGAATAAAAAAAATTTGCATAGCACTGAGTTTAATAATTGAAAAAGAGGAAAAAAAAAAAAAAGGTTACTACAGCTAAACGCCCTGTATTATACGCATTGGAAGTGAAGAAAATATTGATGCTTTTTTTTTTGCTTCTTTCCTTTCTCTCTTTCTTTCAATAAAGGCCGCTTCGTGGGAAAAACTCGGAAAAAGATTAAAGCAAATTATTTTCTTTTTTGTTTGATTTAACAACTTTGGTCTCTCGAGATTTCTTTAAGGAAATTGGTATCAACAGTTTGCTTTTCAAACTTAATTAAAAAGCCCAATCTAACATATCATTTGCCAAAATATATGTAAATATTTCGCAATATTACCAATGCTTAGTATTGTTACTAAGATATCTATTGCTTTTTATAAAGTCAGACGTTTGAATTCTCTATCTCTACATTTTGTAGTAGTAAAGAAAATCTCACTCTATTATTTTTGTAAATTACTGTAAAACATTAGAAAAAAATTAACTTTAATTAAAATATCTCATATTAATTAAAGATGCGGTTAAAATTACAAATTTGACTTTTCTACTTTGATCCTAAAATTTTCTAGAGATATTTTCTCAAAAAAAAAAAAAAAAAATCCATTGTATTACTTAAACGTTGATGTGAATTTGTTTTAAAAAGCCTTCTAATGTTAAGATGGGACTTCAAACGTTCAATTTGTAGGAAACGTTACCAATATTTTGTACTTATGTTGGCTATATCAATGTACGTTGATTTGAACTAGTGAGTAAATAATTTAACACAATAGATGACATGAGCAAATAAGTCGGTAAAATAATTAGTTTAAAATGTATTCTACAACTCGCGCCATATACATTTTTATTTGAACAATATTTGACTGTATATTGATATGTAGAGATCTTCCTACATATTTCATGAACAAAACTTGACTGCATACCGGTATGTACTCCATTAAAATCTTGACAAGTAAGAAAGAGGAAGGGAGAAAATGAGATTTTTTTGTTATCTCTTTTAGTTGTCAACGTTTTAATGGTGGTATGCAGGGAGATCCCTATCTACCGGTATGCAGGTTTTTTCCATATTTCATATTGACAACTAAGAAAGAGATGGTAGAAAATCAAAAATCATTTTTATTCATGTAAGATCGCTACATATACTTGTACGTAGCCAAGTTTTTTTTTCTTTTTATTTATCTAATTGACTCTTTTTTTTTTTTTTTTAAGAACATACCGCATACAAATACGTTCTTGACCAATAAGGAGCCTCGAGCTTTCATATATTAAATATTATCAGAAAACTAATACCTTTTTTTAATACAATAATTAGAAAAAGTATATATATAAAAAATAAAAAAAAAAAAAAGAAAAAGGAAGGGATTTAGAAATGTTGTAGGAAGAGTATCTTTTGGGCGATGCGTGCACATGACTGACTGTTTGGGTGAATCACTGAAACCCATGCCGTTGGCTGCAAAATGCATCTCCATATAATTCTATTTTGACTACTTTTTAAAAATAAATAAATAAATAATAATAATAAAAAAATAAAATCAAACCTTTTTATGTAAAAAAATAAAAAAATAAATAAAAAAACTCTCTGACATCAATGAACTGAACCCATTTTTAAATTAAATAATTAGCAAGTTGTTTGCTTCGTGCCAGTCTTTTTGTAGTTATTAAAGTATTACAATTTATAACCAATAAAAAAATAATAATAAGTCAGTATCTTTCTGTATTATATATTAGTGATAGCTGAAAATTAGTTAAATATTAATTGGAAATTTTGAAAATGGAATAAGATTGCTAGTAACCTTGAGATTGAGTCCGAGAAATCATTTTTTTTATAAAGGAAAGGACTTTAAAATAGTATAGTAGATTATTATATAATTATAATATAAGTGAGGTTATATTTATTTATTAGAAAATTAAAAAGAAAGGTATAATTAAAATAGACACAAGTCAATCCAAATATAGTTCAATAGATAAGATACCAATCATCATCTTAAAGTTTTATGGCTCAAACCGACGTAAACATAATTCAACCAACATAAAGTTTAATTTGTACTAATAATCGAATGTCTTTGGTTCAAATTCTCTCCATCCACCACATATTGTTAAAAAAAAAAAAATTATAGTTCGATCTCTATCTTATGATTGTTGAACTAAAAAATATATTAAGCTAAAAAGTTGATTTGGTCTTTTGAAATATTTGCACTAAATACATAAAATAAGCATCTTGATCATTTATATTTAAACATTTGGCTGTATCCTCATTTTTCCATATGAGTTCACATCTGGCTGAATCAAAACTGAAATATTCATGTTTTGTTTCTCATAATATTCTCCTTGACTCTATCCTCATACTTTAAGGTAAATAAATAGGAAATATTTAAACTTAAACTCAATCAATTGACATGTCTCAAACTGTGTTTTTTTTTCTTATGAAATGATTCTTAAATTAATAAACACCTTTTTAATTCTCAAAAAAAAAAATTAAAAAAAAAAAGAAAGTTAGCTAAAAATGCTAAATACTTTCTCTCTGAATCACTCTTTAAGTATTTTTTTCAATCAATTTTTAGAATTTCTTGATTAAAAAATCTTTTCATTATCAAATACTTAAAAAGGTTATAACTCTTCTCTTTTCAAAAAAAAAATAAAAAAGTTACTCTTCTATTTCAAAAAAAATACTTAAAAAACAACATGCATGCTATAATTTATTAGTTTTAACAAAACACTACTAATCTTTAAAAAAAACAAAATAGTAATTATATAAATATTTTCAAAAGGCCAATAAAACTGATAAAATTATAACTCTAATAATACATATACTCTTAGATCATACTATGTGAATTTCGCTTCATAAATAATTCTTTAGTGTTATAGACCATCATTTTTCTCAAGTAGCTAATTTTTTAACATAGTTCAATGAATAAGACATCGATATTCTACCATTTCAAAGGTTGATAATTTTAATACAAGGAAATCGAGACGGTAAGCAAATTTTTTTTTCTGTAAAAAGAAAATTAAATTTACGCCGTGTCTTTTTTTATTATTGAAAAACATATAGTTTGAGAGAATACATTAAGAGGGAAAAATAATACAACTACTACAAACTAGTTAACAATCCAAAATTTATGTTCTAACAACCAAAAAATAATTTGAAGCCAACCTTAATCATTACCGTTGCTAATCTCTCTTTAATGCTGTGAGATCCTTGCCTCCTATTATATATTTAAATTATATCACGAAAGTCAAATGATAAGTTTAGTCCTTATATCTTATAAACTTGTATCTATCAAGTCCTGAACTTCAAAAAATATTTAGTAAGTCTATGAACTTTCAATTTTATCTTTAATAACTATGTCTCTCGTTTCTAAAAGTGTGTAATGTCTCTAAGACTTTCAATTTGTGAAAGACACCTCCTTAAGTTTAGACCCATATGAAGACTTCAAAATTCAAATGCTAAACTCAATACTTCTCGAACTTAATGTTATTTACCCTATTCATTAAAATTAAATAATTTATGGATATGGTGTTAATTATATTAAATATTAATACGATTCCACGTGGACACTCAAGTGACATCATGTGGGTCTTACGAAATTAGTTTCCCTCTCACTTTGCTTTTAATAATTCAGTACATAAAATTTGTAAAAAAATAAAAAAGAAGAAAATTAAACAAGTGAATTGAAAGAACTTCGTCTCTTTCGGTGAATGGAATGGCTCTTCCACTAGTGAGTTGAGCAAAGCAGTTGGTGTATGGTCCTTCCCCCAAAAGAAAATTTCCCCTTTTGTTTGCCTTTTTTATATATATAACAAAAATAACTTTCAAAAGGGATTTAGCTCTTTTTATTCCCTTCAATTTTGAAGATAACACCATCCACATCATCTATATATGTTTTAAGTATCACAAAAAATTAAAGTTTTTGTTGAGAGGTAAAATTTTCTCATTATCATATGTCAAAAGTAAGGATCAAATCAAATAAAAAAAAAATATTTTCGTAAATATAGCCTTTTAATCTCATAAGAATATAATGGTTCAACCAAAAAAAAAAAGTCATCTTATTTTTCTATCCTAATTTACCTTTATTAGAAAAACAAAAAAGAATGGAACTATGACTTCAAATATAAAAGGAGGAATTGATATATATATTCTCTTACCCGTTTCAATTTATTTTAGTTCAACTTTTTATAAACTAATATAATTCACGTGTACTATAACGAATTATGACAATGTACTACTTGTCTTCTTACAACGAATTCAACAAAAATAAGATTACTTTACAAACTCCACATGTATATTATATTGTATTTTCAACCTTGACAATATATCTCCTCGAATAAAATATTCACTAAAAATAAAAATCCATACAAGGAAACAAATTAACAATCCACAAAACCTTATGCACATTCATGATACACTAAATCTAAAATGATTGTTTGGAAGAAAAAGATATCTAAAATCAAGATTTACAAAATCTCCCTCTCCTTTTTCAATCTATACTTTAATTTAGAGGATATATATGTATTGTTGTTGAAATTGATACATTACCCTTTTGAACAAGACATGTGCATAATATAGTAGATTTGTAAACATTATGACATAGATATAAATATGTATGAGATTATGATTGGTAGCTTTTATAATTGATCAATCACACCAAAAAAAGAAAAGCTAATTTAATTAATTAAAGTTAACAAAAGAAGTTATGGAAAAGTAATCTCCATAATTCAAAGAGAGGGGGCTGCCGACCCCTTTTTCCAAGTCCACGTGGACGGTCCGGATTGAAGCTCATGACCGGTAATCAAAAGCCAAAAAGAGAGGATAAAAAGAAGGCTCGGAAGAGCTCAGCCACGTGTATGCGGTTGACCGAAGGACCCGAACCCCACAATTCATGCCATGTAATGGGTGACGTATCATTCACTGATTGGTTACTTTATTTTTTCTTTCTTTTTTATTTTTTGGTGATTTGTTTGAAGTTAATTAAAGCTTAATTGAATCACTTTATTTTGAGGGGAAAAAAATTGTGTTGATTGGGAAATATGGTTGGAGTTTATATGCTTATCTTTGTCAGATGGAATGTATCTAAAGTCGTTGCAACTACTCTTTGAGCTTCAAGTGAAGTGCAATGTATTTTCTTTTGTAAGGAAGTTTTGATTTTGGGAGTGTGTATGCTTCATGTATTATAATATTGTCATGTGTATCAAAATTAATAATTTAATACATAAGATGTTGTAATATTTTATTGGGGGTGTTGTTTTTTTTTTTTTTTTGTAAAATTTTAAATGGATTGCTATAAATATAAAATATTATATTTATTGTGTTTTTCCAATACTAATTATACCATTTTATTTTTGAAATATAGGATGTGTTTTGTTTAGGCTCCGTTTGATAGCCATTTGATTTTTTGTTTTTGGTTTTTGAAAATTATGCTTATTTCCTCCCAATTTCTTTACATGGTTTTCATATTTGTTAATGACACATTTGAATTCCTAGCCAAACTCTAAAAACAAAAGTTTTTTAAAACTACTTTTTTTTTTTAGTTTTCAAATTTTGATTTGGTTTTTGAAAACATGGGAAAGATGCATACAACAAAACAAAGAAACTTGTGAGTAAAAGTAGTGTTTGTACGCTTAATTTTCAAAAATAAAAAACAAAAAACAAAATGGTTATCAAACGGGGCCTTAACTTTTCAAGTGTTTAATTTTGAAAAAATTTCTAGTGTTTGACAACCCACCGAAAATGACTTATTAGAAAATGAGATTGAGAAATAGACCATTTTGAGAGAAACACTCGAAACAACTTTTTTAAAAAGAGTTTTTAAGTATACAATAACTTGTGTGTTGATGGTCGATTTTGGTCAGAGGGAACTCACCTGACCTTCACGTGCCACCAATGGTAAATTTGTTTGAGAGGGGGAAGACGTGGCCTGCGAGACAGTAAACCTGCACAC
The DNA here is from genome assembly GCA_036850905.1 of Luffa acutangula. Classification (NCBI taxonomy): domain Eukaryota; kingdom Viridiplantae; phylum Streptophyta; class Magnoliopsida; order Cucurbitales; family Cucurbitaceae; genus Luffa; species Luffa acutangula. The sequence continues at coordinate 2,013,574 of CM072092.1, read as the reverse complement.
CGGTGTGGTGAGCCACACCGACTCCGATGCTTAAGTCAGAAAACAGAAGTACGAGGGCTAGAGAGTAAGAGAAGGGAGTAGAGAGTTCGGGTTCCCTTTTTCGGTGGCGAAGAGGGGTATAAATACCTGCTTGGGCTCCTAGGGTTTGGAGGCGTTCTGGGACGAAGCAGGCTGGACCGAGGCAGCTGGAGGCGGTAGGGGCCGAGCGGAGGCAAACGGACTCGGCCCGCGCAAGCAGGCCGAGTGGTCGGCCAAGGCCTCGACCGACTGTACGGGTCGGGCTGGTCTTTTGCTGGGTCGTCTCTTGGTCCCATCTCCGCCCGGTTGTCCTCGTTAACTCCTTGTACACCATGGTGGTCCAAAATTACCTATAACATTGTGTATAAAAACACTTATGAGAAAATGTAACCAAACATATGAGTGTTTAAATCCTAAACAATTTTTATACAAAATGTTTTTTAAAAAATGCATTCTTGAAAAACATTATTTAAATTAAAATATATTCCAAACGGACCCATAATTTTATTATTATTATTATTTAACTTTAATGTATTAATTTTTCCCCCTAATTTCACTTATAAAATAGGTTGGGAAGTTGGTAGGTCTATTCAATTAGGATTTAAGAAATTCCCCTTCGATGATAAATAGATCATAGTTAAATAAACCGAAAATGATAAAATAGGGATGAGAATTGGAATCAAAGATTTAATGATGGTTTGTCCCAAACTTGAGATTACATCGAATCTGCAAGTTCTACTGCAAGAATAATTTTTCCTATTTCTTACAATCTTCAAAAACTTCACGATCTTTCTTCAAAACTCTCTCAATGTATCGTAACAAAGACTACCTAAACTCTTTGTTGTATATCTCGTTCTTTCATTTACTCATCAGATTTTATTTTTCTCTATCACTTCTTCTTTTTCTTGCTTAAAATGACCTAAATATAAGACCATATATATGAGAGACCATCTAGAAATCATCTAACGACTAGGGTTTACAAGAGAATCGCTTTAGCGTTGTGTGATTTCTTTTCCATCAATCTAAGCTTTGAAATGATCTTCTAATGAGTCTTCTTGATGAATTAGGCTCTACAAAATCCAAGGACTCGTTTGATAACGATTTGGTTTTTGAAAATTAAGCCTAAAAATACTACTTCCACCTTTTAAGTTTTTTGGTTTTGTTATCTACCTTCTTCCATGTTTTAAAAAACAAGTCAAATTTTGAAAACTAAAAAAACTAATTTTCAAAAAAATTGTTTTTGTTTTTAAGATTTGGCTAGTAATTCAAATGTGTCATTGACAAAGATGCAAACCTTTGTAAGGAAATCGAGAGAAAACAAGACTTAATTTTCAAAAACCAAAAAAATAAAAAATCAAATGGTTATCACAGTCTTAGTGTTGTAATTATTATTCACATTAAATAATATCGTTGAAGTTGAAATATAGAACGATAATATGATATTTAAAAAGTTAATTTTTTTTAATGATTTAACCTATTTGAATATAAAATATTTGAAAGTGGAAAACTTTGCAAAGTAATATGCCACTCTTCTTTCACATTTTTTTAGATATATCAAATCACTACTTTTGCTATATTTACATTCTTATTGAGTATAAAGATTAAAAAGATAGGATATCTCTTTAATATTTAGCCCAAGAGGCGTTATAACATTTCTTTTTTCTTCTAAAAAAGAAAAAAAGATGGGATATCTCGAGGTTAAAATAAAACTTTTAGATTTTTTTTTTTTTTTTAAAATCCTATATGCTATAGGATTCAAAGCCGGCGTTTTCTCTCTTTTGTAAAATACTTTTTCCTGTTTTTCTTCTCAAAAAAAAAAAAAATACTTTTTCCTGTTCATATAGTATTTTCTATAAAGAAACACATGATAAATATGTTCTCTCAAAATTATTATTAGCTAGTTTATAGGTTCCAAGTCTCTTCTCTATTCTTCTTCGGAGATCTTCCGAAAGTTATCTCGAGAAAGTCTTTCGTGACCCTTCTACACATAGTCATCTCTTCTTCAATTTTTTTTTTCTTTTTTTTAGAATAATATAATAGAACCATAGTGAAGAGACATCAACGCTAGCTAATTGTCGCCAACAAGAGCATTGCTCAACTGGCATAAAGATGTACTAATAACCACGAGGTCTGTGGTTCGAATCCCCCCACCCCCATATTGTCAAAAAAAAAAAAAAATGCTAGCTAATTGTCAAAACGAGCATAGTTCAGCGGTAATATGAAAAATCAGAGATTCTAATCCCCCACCCCCAAATGTTGTTGTACTAAAAAAAACAGATAAGATATTGATGAGGAAGAAATTTGTTATATATATCATTGTTATATAGTTATCATAGAGTATGACCAACGATGAAAATAAGAAGTTATGCAAAATTATTGGGATTTTCTTTTGATAAAAAACTATTGTATATTGTATATTAAATTCTAGAATAATTAAGGCAAACCATTTGGTTTTCTGTTTTTTGTTTTTTAAAATTAAGTTTATAAACACTACTCCCACATTTCTTTGTTTTGTTATAGACTCATGAGGTAAAAAGAACCCGTAAGGATGATTTTGAACAATGTAGTTCCAAAAAGGGGAAAAAGACATTATTTTTATCCCTTAATTTTGAATAATAGTTCCAAAATCAATTTGTTAAAAAAAAGTGGGTAAAGATAGATGGTCCTTTTTCTTCTAGAGAGGAGTTAAATGAAGCAAAATTAAAACAGCAATAGATGTGACACATTTAAAATTTAAGGATGAACATACACAAAATATTTATACACTTTCATTATCTTGAACATGTCTATTTTCTTTGATGGTATTAAATGAAAAGGTGAACTCCAATTGTAAAATGTATAAATTTCACATGTAGTCCGAGATTTTTCAAAAAATAATGTAGGGATAATACCTCATGGTGGCTGAATTACAAAGATTTTGTTTTGTAGGTCGTTCTTTTTCAATTAATAAACTTTAGGTGATTCAAATAAATTCAAGAAGAACCATAATACAGCCAACCTAAACGGATAAAAGTTGTGAAAATTTTTATTTTCATTTCTATATTTAGTTCAACAATATTATTTCTAAATTTTCAATTTCATCCCTTAAATATGGGCCTAGGTCTAGCCTTGTTGCAGTTTGGGCCGAAAGAAAAGGGCTTCCTAAAGTCGGCGGCAAAGGGAAAGAAAATCGATGGTATAGAATGTAATAAAATGCAGTGGAGAGGGTATTTCAGTAAACAGCACAATTTCAAATTGGAAATCCGTTTGAAGCACAAATCCCGCTCAGACCAGTTCATCTGTGACAGAATTCTTCAGCCCTAGATCAGAGAAGGAGAAAGTTCAGTGGCAGAGTATTACAGAGAGAGCTCAATATGGAGAAAATCTGTGTTGCTGTTCGATTGAGGCCATCTGTGTCTCAAGATTCATTCCGTGGAACGTACTGGAAGATTGACGACAATCGAATTTCGCTTCACAGAGCTCACGGCACCCCAATCTCCGGCAATTCCTATGCTTTTGGTACCTTCACAATCCATTTCTCTTCTACCATCGCTCTATATTGAGCTCGGTTTTTGTTTAAAGTGTTGATATAATTAAATTTATCATAACTTATCGGCTTAAACTTATGGATTGAGTGGTGATTTAACAGTCTCCTTCAAGTTGCAGGAATTTCCTCTCGTAATTAGCTCGTATGTTTTTATATTTGATCTCTGTCTAAAATTGTGGTAATTTCTGTTTTGGACTCTAGATCACGTGCTGGACGAAAGCTGTACGAACGGCAGTGTTTACGAGCTTGTTGTTAGGGATATCATTCATGCTGCTGTTGAAGGATTTAACGGTATGTTTCTCTCTTTTTTCCTTCACTGTTTCATATGCTAAAACGTGATTGAGGATGATGGCCTCTTTAGGAAAAAGGTTGATATCTCGAACCATTCGGAATATATCATTGTTTGACCATAGTACTTAGTATAATTGCTAAATTCTGGGATCATATTCGTCTCGATTATCGTGACCACGTCTGTGTGCGCTTGCGTTTATATCTTGACGACGGAGCTCATAGTTGGGACATTGCAGGAACCGCTTTCGCTTATGGACAGACCAGTAGTGGTAAAACTTTCACCATGAATGGTTCTGAAAGTGATGCAGGAGTTATTCACAGAGCAGTGAAAGACGTGTTTGAAAAAATTCACGCGGTAAATTCTTGTTTGTATCTCGAAGTCAATATGAAATGCTTGCAGTTGCAAGATAAAACTTTTAACTCCACCATTTTGCTGTGTTATCAGATGCCAGACCGAGAATTTCTGATTAGAGTTTCCTACATGGAAATTTATAACGAAGAAATTAATGATCTATTTGCAGTAGAGAACAATAAATTGCCAATTCATGAGAGCCTGGAGGTTGCTATGCACTCCCTTACATCTTATCATTCTTTTCCAAGACATTTAGAAACAGAACTGACATGGCTCTCTCTTTAGCGTGGGATATTTGTTGCAGGTCTCAAGGAGGAAATTGTCAATAATGCTGATCAAGTTTTACAGCTCATCAAGCAGGGTGAAGGTTGGGAAGAAAATACGATCTAGGATTTTGCTTAAATTTGTTCCTTAGAATTGAAACATTAAGGCTTATCTGAAACACTAAGGCATATCTGTAAAATTTTTCCTGCAGTGAATAAACACTTCGGTGAAACAAATATGAATGCCAGGAGTAGTAGGTCGCACACAATATTCAGAATGGTACGTCTATGTTAGGTCTTTGGATGGGGAGCTCCTTTTACCGGTACCCTTATTTATACGAGTTCATCTTATGCAGGTAATTGAAAGCAAGGGAAAGGACAACGGTGATAGTTTGAGTGCCGATTCCATTCGTGTCTCTGTATTGGTTCGTATCTTTTCACCATGCGGCATAAAACTTATAATCTAATCAAAGATAACAAATCATGTTTTTTCTGATTATTTGAGTTTCCTTCATTTACACCTTATTTTCCCCTTGTATTATGGGACATAGAATTTGGTGGACCTAGCTGGGTCTGAGCGTATTGCTAAAACTGGAGCTGAAGGAGCACGTTTGAAAGAAGGCAAGCATATTAATAAGAGTTTAATGATTCTTGGGAATGTTATTAACAAGCTAAGCGAGGGGGTTAGGCAGAGGTAGTTTCTTCTCCTGGAAAACTCTTTTCCTTTCATGTAAGAACAGTGATTAATGTTTTACTCTGCTAGGACAGGGGACACATTCCCTATCGAGACAGTAAGCTGACGCGCATACTCCAACCAGCTCTGGGTGGTAATGCTAAGACTTCAATAATATGCACTATAGCTCCAGAAGAGGTATCCAATGAATTTTTCTTTCAGTTTTCTTGTTTTGCTTAATGGTGTGCATAATTTCAAACATACACAAACACACAAGAGTACATTTACGCAACATACCATTGCACAATCAGTACAGATTCAAATCTGCTTAAACTTATCTCTTTGCCTTTAAATTCGACATGTGCTTTAGGTACATATAGAAGAAACAAAAGGAACTCTCCAGTTTGCTAGCAGAGCAAAGCGCATCACCAATTGTGTTCAAGTTAATGAGGTTGTTCTTCTGTAAATAGCCCACTGTCTTTTACCACATAATTGTCTGTCTCTTACTCTTATTTTCTTTGGATCTTGCGCTAGACTAGTTTTCCTTATCATCATCATCACGAAGCAGAAACTGGTTTGTATTTCACAGTGTCCGACAACTTTGAAGTTGTCTGGTTTGGTTAGAACTTTATCTATCTGTCAAAAGTTTGCGTCGCTAATTTTGACCAAGTGCAGTTGTTTTTCTATATAACACGTTCTTTGCCTATCATTTTAACGTTGCAGCTAATTCTCCTTACAATTGTCACAGATTTTGACGGATGCAGCGTTATTAAAGCGTCAGAATCAAGAGATAGAGGAACTGCGAAAAAAACTTCAGGTGCGCTCGTATTTGTGTCACTTGAGACAAAGATTTCAGTTAGTTGACCAATTAATTCTTGTGCAGGGATCACATGCGGAAGTACTTGAGCAGGAGGTTTTGAAGTTAAGGAACGATCTGTTGAAGGCAGGTTTTCTTTTCTTTTTTCTTTTTTCCTTTTCTTTTTTTGTTTTGTTTTTAGTATATCTCCAGTGATTTGAGCATGTACTAATAATTGTTCGTTCTAGGATCTGCTTTATGTACTACTAATGCTGATTTTAAATAATCCAGTACGAACTTGAACGTGAAAAGTTGCAAATGGAACTTGAAGAGGAGAGGAACTCGCACAAAGAACGCGATCAACGTATCAGGGAGCAACAGATGAAAATAGAAAGTCTCAATAGTCTTGTCAATCTTTCGGAGTCTGTGCAAAACTCCAGTCAAAGTCGAGTATGAAACTAAGATTATCTGCTCTACATTTTGACGTAGACAAGTGTGACCGTAGAATGCCGTTATTGTTGTTTGGTGTAGCTTTACAGGATTATCCTGCATGCTCTAGGCTGTAATACCGCTCTCAGATTTTTGTTTTGGAGTTTAACGCCAATGACAAACTTTGTTGCAACAATCTTTTGTATCGTTTTTGCAGGAACAAGATTCCTTGAAAAAGATTCTCAAGGAAGATTTTAGTGGCAGTTGTAATAAAAGCCATGAAGATGGATTTGTAACACCTTGTTTCAAGGCAGCTTCTAATGCTTTTGTTGCCAAGCGATCTAATTATTCTATGCCTCCTGAGTTTAGCCCTCTTCCAGATGCTTTTAGCAATGTTGCAGATGAGGATGCTTGGTTGAAAATGAATAAAGGTTATGTAGCTGACCTTGATTCACTTCAAACGACTCCTGCGAGAAAAGTGCAATCTTTTCCATTTAATGAAATAACTCCTGTGAGTGCTTTTCCGTGCAATATGAGGGTCTCCTATACGTCACTCTGTCAAGGCTTTATCTCTGTTAGTCTATAATTATGAAAGATTCTTATCTTTTTGTTACAGGGTCAGGGTCGCTCCAATGAGAACCATAAACAAGAGCTTCAAAATCTTGAGAGACAATTGGAGCATGCCATCATGGAGAAAAATAAACTTCAGGTTGTTTAACTTGTCTTTTCTTTCTGTCATTGTAGATTAAGTGAGGTTTGGATAAATCCATAAGCATTCTTTCCCCTTCCTTGTTAATACACCAGTATAACTACGATGATTTAAGTTTTCATGGCACCTAGAAAATTCCATCCATGCAGGGTGTGTTGCATTCATATTTCAAACAAGTCAGAGCTTATTTAAGCAAACGTTTAAGTCAATAACTATTTATCTAAATGAAATATAAAAGTAATAAAAGCTATCACATAAAATATAATCGTTAAAATGCATAAATACGCCTTGGACGACAAGTGAAACTCAGTAGAGTTTACTCAGGAAATAATTTTTTTGAGACATTTCAGCTAAATAACTCATGCCATTTATTAAAGGGGCTCTCATTCAAGTTAAACCTGACCCAATTGCTTTTTGACTTTTTATCAGTTCTCATGCTCTTTCATGCATTAACTATTCTAAGCGGTTGTTGATAAATACAGGAAAAGCATAAGGAGCAAGTTCTTATAAACGATAAACTGATGGCAGAAATATCAGAGCTTCAACAAGAAGCACGAGTGATCAGGGAGCTTCCGCAAAAGATGTGCAATTCTTTGGCGATGTGCAAAGATGTTTACATGGAACTTCTATCATCCCTGAAGGTAGAATTTGACTCTTATATTTACACACCTTCCTCGCCAAGCAGTTTTTAAGAGCATCAGTTAGGTAACACCAATTTTTATTTTATCCTCCTATTACTAGAGTACCGCATGTGACGATAAACCATCAACTGTAAAATTGCTGTCAAGCACCGGTGAAATTGGAACATGCTTTTTTACTGCTCTGGAAGCTCATTTAACTGCGGCCACGAATTGGCAGAGTTATCTAGCAGCGAATGATTCACTTATTCAAGAACAACAAGATTTACTACGTGCGAGTATGAATAGCATAATGGAATCTCTTGTGTTATCAGAAACCTCAACAGTTAGTAGTGAGCAAACGACGGATCCTTTAAGCTCTCATCAGTGTAAGGTAATTGCTTGGCTACAATTTTTTATGAGACATTTCAACTAAATAACTCATGCATTAGTTCAATTTGGAATTTCATATACTTTGTTAGTTCATAATTAAGTCGATGATTATACTTCCAAATTTCTTAGATTCATGTATTAGACTAATATAACTGTATTAGTTGCTTTAGTTATTTTAGAAGTTTCTTCTGTTATATCAGCTGAGTTCCATTGTATCAAGTTTTTGGCTATTTATATGGCCTTGCATCTCAATAAGACAAGTATGCAAGTTTTATTTACTCTCAAGTCTAATATCATGGCCTCGAATTTTTAAGTTGCATGAGGTCGTGTCCATGCATGCTCATCTCTTTTAAGACATTTGAGTGATTCTATAATCTTATCTATTTGTTACTATCGAACTTTTTTCTGCCAAAGGGATGTGCTGAAGACGACTTTTGGAAGGAAAGCTTGAGTGCTGAACTCGATGATATCAGGAAAGTATGCCATGGCCTCGAGAAAGAGCTAGTATCAAACAACCAACTTTTGGAGTTATCGAAGCAACAATATGAGAACTTGGAAAGAGAATTCAAGCTTGTGAAAGATGAAAGAGACTCTCTGCGTAAAATGGTCTCTGAATCTGTTCAGAAACTACAGCTGGAGAAGGAGCAGAAAGAAACTGCATTGAAGGAACTGAACACTGAAGTTCAGAGACGAAGAGATCTAGAAGAAGGGATTAAGCGATTCAGTGCAGCATTTGCCTCTCGACACAGATCATTCATGTCATTCAACAGTGAGCTAAGGTCCAAAACTGAGGAACTGAAGACCCAGAATCCAGTTGCCGTTCCTGTTCCCAAATCTCTTGGGGGTTGAAAATTGGCCATTGTTTTTAACTATTGAACTCATGCACATTTGTTGCCTGTTGGCCGTTGTATTATTATGTGTTCTGTAATTATGTATGTAATATCCCTTTCACGTCAACTTGCGTTGTCTCAAGGAGGGGGCTGAACATAGAGAATTAGTTGGTCTGATTAACCACACAGACGCCTTCAAAAGGCATTTTAGATGGCTTCTGGAATTGTGTGGTTGGGTTGAAACGATGATTCAGCTCCTTGAGTAATGTGTGAAAGAGCCTGCGTGTATGATAATATCTCTTGCATGTTCCTCGTTTGAGAAATTGCGCAGCACACCTCTTAGCTCGAGAGACCTTGATAGAATCGGAATAGTTCTTTATTGATTAGGGCACAGTTACAAGCCAAGAGGAGAATTCGAGAGTTCCCCTATCCCTCCCAAGACTAGACCCAAGTCTACGATTAGTCAAAAAGCCCCCCAAACCTATTTACACCCCAGCTTATATAGTACGAGTACTTACAGTCTTACAATGGTCCCCACATTACCCGTCTAACCCCCTTTCTAACTATCTTTCTCCTTCCTAGCTTTCTTCCTCTGTACACATACACTTAATTGGGGGTCTATCAGACCTCCTCGTCGGCTTCTAATGCCACCTCTTCTGTAGCCCTTGAGGCAAAACACCCATTTCCTACTTAACGAAGGCTCATTTTATCTCGAAGAAAAAAAAAAGAAGCTATAATTGATATATATTATTTGAACTTCAACAAAGATGGTTCGTGGAACTAATAAAACTTCAAGTCTCCGTGTGGGGATTAAGGTGTTGTCAGCTTTGGAACATTAGGATTAGTTGTTCATAAGTAAAATGATATAGGTACAAATTTAAAGTTTTTAACAAATTTTGTTTTTTGAAAAAGTAAAGGTTTTAAGAAATTGATCAAATGAACTAAGAAATAAAATATTGAAAGCTCATAAATGGAAATTATAATTAAAAAAAGTTATATGGCAAAAATCTTATAATTTGAAGATTTGATTCTAATAATTCTTATGGTTAAGTAGTTTGTGTGATTTGACAAATGGTATTAATATAACAACTCTATATAAGTTTAGTTTTTGAATTTTTTACTCTTTCTGAAGGGTTCATAAATTTTAAAAAGTGTTTAATAGATTTTTAAATTTTTTATTTTTATTGTAATTCACGGTTTTCTTTTCTTTTTACTTCAACTACATTTCGGGTGGAATCTCTAATCTCTCGAAGATAAACTTTAAAAATGCTAATTTTGGCTGATTCACGTTAATTTAGGATAATTGTAATGGGTGGCAACATGAAGGTAAATAATTACAAATATAGCAATTTTTAAAAATATTTGCAAATATGGCAAAATTTTTGAATTAATTTTTTATATTCCTAAATTGCCCCTATGTGCCCATATTCTTCTTCCTCGTCAGTTTTTTTTTTTTAATTACTGATAGAAAGTATTTTTATTACTGATAGGAAGTATTTTTATTACTGATAGATTCTATCAGTGATAGAAAGTTTCTATCACTGATAGAATAAAGTTTCTATTAGTGATAGAAAGTTTCTATCAATGATATTTCTATCACTGATAGATTCTATCAGTGGTAGAAAAATTTTCTATCGGCGATAGAAAGTTTCTATCACTAATATTTCTATGACTGATAGATTCTATCAGTGGTAGAAAAATTTTCTATCAGTGATAGAAAGTTTTTATCACTGATAGAATAGAAGATTTCTATCACTAATAGAAACTTTTTCTATCAGTGATAAAAGATTTCTATCACTGATAGAAAAACTTTTGATAAAAAATCTTTCAATCCCTAATCACCCATAAAAATCTTTCTATCTCCGATAGAAATCTTTCTATCACCGATATAATCTATAAGTGATAGAAAAAACTTTCTATCATCGATAGAAAAGCTTTCTATCAGTGATAAAAGATTTCTATCAATGATAGAAAACTCTTGATAAAAAATCTTTCAATCCCTGATAGAACCTATCAGTGATAGAAATCTTCTATCACTTATAGAAATTTTTTCTATGAGTGATAGAAAAAATTTCTATCATTCATAGAAAATCTTTCTATGAGTGATAGAAAAACTTTCTATCTCTATCACTGAGACCGATAGAAAAACTTTTCGTGAGTTATAGAAAATCTTTCTATCACTGATACTTTTCTATCAGTGATAGAAGATCTTTTGTTTCTATCAGCGATGGTGATACATGGTGAAATCGAGCATTGAAAAATAAAGCAAAAACGAACGATTATAGAAATCAGAAAAGCAAAAACCAAACACTGATAGAAAACCAAATAACAACAACCAAACACTGATAGAACACCGAACAAGTGATAGAAAAATATCTATCGCCGATAGAATCTATCAGTAGTAGAAAAATTTTCTATCATATGATAGAATCTATCCGTGAAAGAACATTTCTATCACTGATAGAATCTATCAGTGATAGAAAATTTCTATCACTGATAGAATCTATCAGTGATAGAAAAACTTTCTATCAGTGAAAGAAAATCTGGAGGGGTATTTTAGTAAATGCAACACACAAACTATTAGATTTTGCCATTTTTGCAATTTTTTTTGTGGGTTGCTAGATTTGCAATTATTTTGGCCCATATTGCTATCCTTGCAACCAGCCCGTTAATTTATGCGTTTCTTTTTTTTTTTAATATAATAATAATTGCATTTTGAACCAGAGATAATTGAGCCCAGCCCAATAGGTAAATGTAGCTAGTAGCCCAACATTTCAGCCCGACTTATTGGTTGTGAGACTCGAGATTTGGTCGAAGCGATCCTCGGTGCGGCTAGGGTTGCGGAATAGAATCTTTGATTTCGTATCGTATCCACTCAAGGTTTAGGGTTTCCCAGACGTTGTTCTCTATATAAATCGCGCCATTCAATCGAAAAGAGTCAATCGCAGTGCCCTTCACCCGCCGTAAGCTTTCTGCATTCCCAACTCGCTCTTTATGTTCGGCATGATTTTTCTTTTTTTCTTTTTTTTGACAAATTTGGGGTCTAATTTGGCTCTATGATCCCGCTTCTTACAATTTAGAAACGGATTCTTTAAGATGATTTCCCAGATTGCATATATCTATTTGTTTCTTTTTTCGTTTTTTGTTTTTCTAAGATCTTCATATTTTTCCTGATTTATTCGATTTCGTGAAATCATTTTTATACGACAAGTATTTCGATGAAGTTGTTCAATCTGTTGATCGATGCTTATGATGGGGCTTGGTTGCGATGATTATAAAAATTCCTCGTTCTGAATGCTAATGCCATGGCATGACAGACACTTTACACCCATAGAATATGAGCACCATGCCTTACCCAATCTATTTTTCTTTATTTTATCAACTCTGTTTCTGTTCTTCTCTGCATTACTGAAACCTTTTTTTTTCGTTCTCTTTGTTTAGATCTGGATTTATTAATTAGATTGATTGATTTTCGTGTTGTATGTTCAATATTTCTGTCTGGATTCATAATTTTTTTTGAGGATTTTGTTGTTGGGGGAAATTATGATATATATGACTATGATGGAGTTGGAATTCTATAATTCACAGAGCATGTTCCTATAACTGCGTTGTGTATCTCTGCAACTCCTATAAAAATAAAGGAGGTGTTTAAAGCTCTAACTTGGTAGTAGAAAAGCTCCTGAGGTTGGGGTTACGCACACCACTAAATTTCTCTATCACAAATTCTACTTCATACTTCATCTTACAGACGCAGTAAGTATAAAGGCAGATGGTTTTGACCATGTTTTTGATTGGCTCTAAAAACGTTCCCAATTTTATACAAAAGTTAATAAAGTGAGATTGAACTCAACGTTCAAATTGATGAATTTTTTTAAATGATTTCTTTGTAATCTTGGGTCCAATAGAAGTTGCGAGCTTGTGAACTAAGATTTTTATGAGGTTAGTGGGAAGGAAAATGTGCAAGAAAACAGAGAACATGAAAGCTTGTGAACTAAGATTTTACATTTAAATAGCTCTTAATTTCTTTCTAACAATAGGATAGAGATCTACAGAAAAAAAAAAGGATATAGATATATACAAAAGATGTATAAAGAGTTTAGCTGAGTGGTAATTGGCCTATATTCCCGACTAAAAAAAAGGAAAATAAATTGAATATTGGATTTTAGACCTTCGAAGGCCAACTCAACTTACAGGAAGCCGAGCCCACACCCGGACACTCCTTGAACCAGCTGATTTTGTTTCAGATTTTACCTATCGTTCTCATGGATGATCAGAACTGTGTTGAAATTGGGAATGATTGTGATTAGAACTGTTGTGAGATTGGGAGAGATTATTATTAGAATTGTGTTGAAATTTTGAGGAATTGTGTTGAAATTTTGAGGCATTTCCATGAGAGAAATCTTGTTCTTGACGCGATTTAGTTTCAATGGAATGAGAGAACTTCATTTGAATGGCCACATTACCCAGGTTTCCAATATATTTCAATTGTGTTTTCATTTTCTTTTTGAGTTCTATAACACATGTTTTTCGATTCGAAATTTTGATAAAAGAAAAAACTCAAAAAAATCTATAAAAACTCTTAGGTCTTTGGACTCATAGTTAGGGACCATTCAGATAAGATATGTTGGCCTAAATTCTCATTTAGCCCACTCCATTCTTCCAAATTCATGGCCTACAGAAACATAAGCCATGAGTGTGAGATCTTGCAAAGAACGAACAAAGTTGTTCACATCATTCTCTGTTTCAAACCCTCTAATAATGAATATCATCTTTAAAACTCTAACCTTTTTATTAGATCTCTTAAGGAAAGGTTCAAAAACAAGGTTGAAATGAATAAATAATGAGAGAATGTAGGTATAGTGAGTACTAGGCTCCTAGGGGAAGGAACACAATTCATAGAATTGAGATAACTAGTTGAATGGTGGGAAAGTTTCAAGTGGATTGATGATAAGTTTGAAACTTTGTTTGATTATTTTGTCACATGAGAATCAGCTTAGGCTAAGTTGTTAGATAGACAAACTATCCTATTAAGGCAAAGATTAGTGTGTGGCCAATCAAGACGCTTCCCTAAGTAGGGAACATGTGGTTTGTAAGGCCTTAGGTCATGTTGACTGTCGAGGTGCCATTCATTATTTGTCCGATTGCCCGATTGAGGCATGTCATGTTGTTCTTTTCGATTACAACTAATAATATTTTTTTTTAAAAAAAAAATGACTGATATTAAAAGAAAAAAGAAGTAAAATCTTTGGAATAGTTTTGTTAGTGTTTTCATTTGTATATTTTGTTTCTTATTTCTGTACTATTTTCTTTCTAGAAATATATACATTGGGGAAGAGAAAATAAATAGAGAGTGTGCAAGTGAATGATTTTTTCAACTTTTGAAGGAAGGTTTGGTGGAACAAATGGTTGAAAAAAATATCAAGCTTAACATCAGTTAAAAGTAGTAAAAATCATGTGTTTTTCGTTTTTTTTTTTTTTTTTTTTCTTTTAAATTATAAAGGAATTATCATGTGGGGTATAATTGAGTTAATTGTCTGTATCCAAAGAGCTCGACTAGTGACTACCAAGTTTGTTACAGATAAATTTAATATCATTCGAGAAGAAAAAATTTATATATATATTATTTGTTAGGAAAAATATATATAATGAATGAATGAATGATTTTCTTTATTATATATTATTTGTTTGGCTAACTACCTCCTCCTTCGAGAAAGTCTTCAATGTCTGCCTAGAGACTAGAGAATGCCCACCTTCAAAGCAACTATCGAGAGAACATTATTTCTCGCATTCCAAATCGCCCAATTGGATACAAGTCTAATTCTCAACAAATAGACACCCAAAAGCAAAGTGATAAAATTTTAGGTCCGGTTTCATCATCATGAGTTGAACTAGGTGGTTAATAAAGAACCATAGTAAAAATAAACAACTTTGGATTTAATCCATGATGGCCACTTACCTATGCTACGGAATCAGTTATCCTATGGGCGTGTTAAGTGGAGATTGAAATTATAATTTAACCTCGTGTTAAGATCCAATAAATATCAAGCATATAGCTCAACCAAGTTAACTTCTTCTCTTTGAGAATAGGGGTTGAAAATCTCATCCTGTATCCTTGTTTAAATTGAAAAAACAAAAAGTTTGCTAAATAATGAATGTTATAATTTTGAATACACCCATCTCCCGTTAAAGTGTCAACTTTGATATCTTACTCTTGAAAATGGCGGGAATCCGGTCAGCATCCTCAACGATTAACTTTCTTTTTCAAGACCTTTCTCTTCTTTGAGGCAAGAAGCCACATGCTCATTATCGATATAGCTATTTGAATTAAAACTTTTTGTTGGTAGTGTGACCAAAGTTCCACATCGACCCGGACGGTAGCGGTGTTGGACGGAATCCTCAAGTGTCGAACAAAGAAGTTGTGAGTCCTAATAGTCATAATGGAGGTCCATGATTGAACTCTGGGTAGGCGGGTATACTTTGGTGAAAGGAGTTGTCTTGGATTAGAACAAGAACTCTCGATAAAGCGACAAAGCTTATAAAGTTGGATGAATATCTTCGAGGGGAGGTTCGGTGGTACTTTGTTCGAGGGGAGGATTGTTGGGCCCGACCAAATTCTCATAAGATAAGGAGATGATCCTAGCTTTAGAAGAGAGGACAAATATCTTCGTTGATATGAGACCTTTTGGAGTAATCCAAAAGCAAAACCAGTTTATGTCCAAAGAGACAATATCATATCTAACATTTTTAAGTATAAAAATTTGTCACTATGAATTTTATGAATTATAAATCTTGTGATCATAGATGAATACATCTAATTTATCTTTCATAATCCTAGAGAAAGAGAAAATCTCCATCAGTATTATTATTAATATAAGAGAAAAAAATTACCTTATTACTAGTAGGGATATAATTTGTTTTTAGTAGATAAAAAAAAAATATTGATAAGATCCACCTATTTATAAAACAAATAGAAGGAGATCTTATAAAATCAACACTATTATATTATATATACCAGTCAAATTTATTTTTCCCACCAACAACTTACAACCCAATGCATTTAATATTGAAACCTACCTTTTTTAGGGTAGAGAATAATAAATAAAAGCTTGGCAATTCCATAGATTCATTTCTCAATAGAACAATTAATAATTAAAAAAAAAATAAAAACAAAAATCTTGTAATATAGAAATTTGGTTGGAAGAAGATAAGGAGATGGTAGCGAGCCAAGAGCCAAAGTCCCAATCCCAATATTCTCCCACATGGACATGGTGCCTATGCCTGCGTTGGGTTGCAGCTCAAGGGCTTTTATGGAAACCCAATTTATATATTATCATTAATTCAATGCGTGCGAATATTCGATAATCGAGTCTTTTATTTATTTTTTAATTTTAAATACAACATTATTCATTACATTAATACACTATCCTATCTAATTTTATTAATCCCCTCCTTACCATGTGACTTCCCAAATCCAATCTCTCCTACTTCCATGAATATTCTTTTTTTCAAATTGTATTTTATATTAAATTGTCTAGGGCTCATGTGGTCATGTTTTTTTAAATTTGTCTATAATCTGATATTTTAGAGACCCTCGTGTTGTGGGAATAAAAATATTGTGCTATGGAATTCATTTGTTAGATCTATAAATATTTTGTTACGAACTTACGTTTGTTTTTTGTTACTTCTAATTAATAGTAAGGGCGTTTGTATATTTGAGTTGAAGGGTTAAAATGTAATTTAATCAACGAAAAAATTACTAAATTGAAAAAATATATGATCCCTTTTGGTTTTTGGTTTTTGAAAATTAAGCTTATACACACATACTTCTACCTAAGTTTCTTGGTTTTAGTATCAATCTTCTACCTTGTTTTAAAAAACCAAGCCCAATTTTGGAAACAAAAAAAAAAAAGTTTTCAAAAACTTGTTTTTGTTTTTAAAATTTGATTAGAAATTCAAATGCAACTTTAACTAAGATGAAAGCCTTGGAAGGAAATGTAGGAGAAAACAAGCATAATTTTCAACCACCAAAAACCAAAAATTAAATGATTATCAAACGGAGTCTATATTATTAATTTTAATTTTAAACTTTCAGGGAGTGTTTGGGACAATGAGGTGTGAAGTTCAAATTGGGTGGAGTTAATAACTTCATTCAACTCTTTGTTTGGCCCAACGATATACAACATCCAATTATGGGACTCACAAATTTATCAATCAATCACAACACTCTATTGTGGGTCTCACAAACTTTTTAACTCCTATTCCAACATTTTATTGTGGGTCTCACAAATTTATTAACTCCTATTCCAAACTTCAAGACAAAACAACCTCAGATTTCATAACTCAACTCCTTGCCTCAAACACCCCCTTAATTTTTTCGAACCTAAAATGGGCAAGTAAATGTCAAGAATGACCTTGGAACTATTCTGAACACGCAACACTAATCCGGGACAGAAAAGTAATTTTACCGTCGGTTTAGAGTTTCATAATCCACGAAGGAATATTTGGGTGTTTTAAGGATTTGATTATATATGGTTTAACTTATCTCCGTCAAACTTGCATTTATCAAGAAAAACATCAAATGAATAAAAAAAATCAATTATAAAAATTATTGGGTTTTTTTTTTTTTTTTTTTTTTTTTTTTGAGTTCTTAAAAGTTATAGGTTTCTTCGTGAAAAGAGCTCCGTTTTTGGGACTGTGGAGCACCGAGAATCGAGGTTAAGCTAATTGTTTGTAACCGAAATTGAAGTATTCCCTAATCTCATACTCAGATTAATAAATGAAAGAATAGATTAAGCAATTAATTAGTGTATATTTAAATGTTAAATGATTAACAACACATCCCTAATCAAATTGTACTTAAACCACAGTCTATTCTGGTAGAGAGAAAAAAAAAAAAAAATGCAGAGTACCTGTAGACCACAGATGCATGAATGGAATTCGTACAAAAATGTTGTACGTAAAAAGAAAATGTTTAAACAGTGTGTAAAATTTGTGGGAGTGGGTTTTAAATTTTAATTTAATTTTTAGTCCTCTCAATTTCAAAATATAAGAAACTGCCAAATTAGCTCATTTGTAAAGGGAGATTTTGTTAGAGTGTACACTTTAACTAATATGACTTTGAATGACTTTCTTTACATGTATTGTAATTTTCTTAGACAGTAGGCTATTATAATTTAATAAATTGATACATAATATAAAATATAGAAATTGGAGAAATTATCAAAACTATATGTGAAAAACGTGGTCTCAACTCTCAATAATTGAAAGGAATAAAAGTGAGTAAAGTACAGTAATAATTGACATCTATCTTCGATCAAAAGAATAGAGTTTTGAAGTTTTCTACTCCAAAATATTGTTGAAATTTAAAAAAAAAAATGTCAAAAAGCATGGCAATTAGATAAGTAGATAACTTGAAAACTTTGTGGATGAATTGGATATTTCTTTTGTGAAATAAAAGGCCTTCATAAACAGTTGAGATTTTTGTGAATTTTGCCACTAGCAAACTAAGACAAAAGTTGTATGATATTTTCTTGGCTTGTAGGGTTCTCTAATTTTAACTACTTTACCCATAAGTCTCATATCCCACCTTGCATTCACATTAATCTTTCAGCCATATCCATTATTGAAGGGAGGCTCTCATGTTTTGTACATGGTGAGTGTTGTGATAAAAATGATGGGGTTAAATTTTATTTTGGTCCTAAACTTTTAAAAATGTCCCTATTAATCTTCGAATTTTTCAATTTTGTTCTATTTTAGTTTCTGAACTTTTAAAAAACAACAATTTTGGTCCTTATCTTTAATATGAGTCTAATTTCAAGCCAAATGAGTTAGAGACGACCATTGGACAATGCAGATTTAAGGTAGAAAAATAACATATAGCAAAGACCAAAATGATTACTTTTTAAAAGTTTATGGACTAAAATAGATATTTTGAAAGTTCATAAATCTAAATAGAACAAAATTGAAAGCTTAAGAACCAAAACAAACATTTTAAAAGTTTAACCACAAAAATAAAATAAACTCTCGAAAGTTTATGGACTAAAATGAGATTTAAAGCAAAAATTATGTCTCTCAAATAAATATGATTAGTCAATTATCCCTTAATTTCATAAGGTGCTTCATGAGCTCTCTTCAAAAGGGATTTCATCCTACTCAACAAGAACATCTTTTGATGAAAGGAGGGAAATTAAGAAGGATTAATGCCATGTTCCTTAATTTTCTTAACAAGAACATCTTGAGTTTGTTTATGGATCGAATCTCTTCATATTTTTACATAGATATAATATCGTCCATTTTGAAGTGATCTGGTATGACTTTACTTTTTTAAATTTCACTAAAGAAAATCCCATATCAAATATATCATAAATTTTTCTCTCTTTCTTTCAACCGGACAATGTTCACATTAAGATATTGCATCAAGTACCAATAAAGGCTATAATTAGTTTAGGTCTCGCATGCTTGGTTAAAGAAAGTTAGTGCAATGTTGGACAAAGAGTTTACCACATAAATTTGTGTTATGTTTAATTATTAGGAATGTTTGGGCTCTACGTTTTCTTCCACCAACCTAGATTAAACATATGACTGAGGTGGAAGTTTAATATCCACTATCTTAATCTAATATCAATCCTTTAATTACATCATAATCTACGTTAACTTGTCTTTTCCTTTTTTAGGATTTCTTTGTCTTCCAAATAAATAATAAGAATTCAAATCTAACCAACTTTAAAAGTCGTTATTAATCAATGCCCTGATGTGACTTTGGGATACCTCGTCCTCTAAGCACTCATTTTAATAAAATATATTTTCTAAAAAAACATTCTAATAAAAGTGATTTTAATTGAAAACACTTATGTGTTTGGTTTTGGTTACATTTTTCAAAATTTGGTTATTATGATTACAAAAGTATCATTCCTTATATATACTTCTTCACACCAAAAATATCTCGAGAAATCCTAAAAAACCTTCTTGGCCCAAGGAAAGTTTCTAATATAACCACGGGGGATAAAAATTTTCAAACTATCTTCATTTATTGTTTGCCACAAAAGAAACATTTAAAAATGATGTGAGATGATAAAATAAAATAACATATCATTTAGTGACATGCCAAATTTTAAAATTTTTTCTCGTGACAACCTCCTAACAAGAAATTATTTGAAGGAACAAACATGATGCGTCTAGGAGTTTTGCAATACTGAATATATGAGAGAGATAAATTACAAAAGTAAATTAAATCTCGTATATTCAATAATTATTGATATTATATATTTGTGACATCGTCGTAAAATATTTTTCTGCACGAAAAAAAAAAAAAAAAAAGTATGTTCAGAAAAATGGAATGAAAGTTGACATTGACAAGTCTACGTAATAACTCCTTCCATTCCACATAGAGAGAAGGGAAAAAAATAAAAAGAAAAGAAAAAGAAAAGGAAGAGAGCAAATTCCAAAGAGATTAGAGGGCAAAACGCATTGAGAAGCGAAGAAAAGAGTCCTAAAAATTAATAGCTTGGAGTGTAGCTACAGCCCCTCGGTTTCTGCGAAGGGGTACCCCTCAATCAAACACTCCCACATAAACATAAACAAACGCTCCTGCCCTTACCTCACCTCCAAAACACACCTCCCCAACTACTTCCTAACTTTTACCACATTTATATCATTCATTACTAGATATTTATAGTTAAAATATTGATAGTTAGATTAAAAAAAAATCATTTTTAACATTTTATCTTTTAATTGTTAAGATTTTAATGAATTGTGTAGGGAGATTCTTACACACTGCTATGATTAAAGTTCATAATTATTTAGTCTCTCTGTAATGAAAGATTTTGTTAAAATGAAATATAGTATGTTTTTTTTACCTATATTGATTGTACACAGATTAGAAACCAAATGTGTTCATAAAATTTTGGAATTAAATGGAGACGAAATAATTATATAGGGACTGATTTAGATTAAATATATGTTTAGTTTTGTTCACTTTTGAGAGTAAAGTTGAAAGAAAACACACAGAGAAACCTACATTATTATTATAGACTAAAATATAGTTTTAGC
The DNA here is from genome assembly GCA_036850905.1 of Luffa acutangula. Taxonomy (NCBI): domain Eukaryota; kingdom Viridiplantae; phylum Streptophyta; class Magnoliopsida; order Cucurbitales; family Cucurbitaceae; genus Luffa; species Luffa acutangula. Next base: position 1,992,629 of record CM072092.1, on the reverse strand, counting down.
CTTTTATTGAAGCAATGAAAAATGAAAATGGCGTCGTTTTCGTTTTGATTAAATATTGAGTTAGGAAAATGAAATCTGTGAGGCCATGTGAGGAGAAGATTATAATAAACAAAAAGTTGCCAAGTCGGGTTTTTAGAAAAAGACATCATAAGTATAAGGCGAATGGAAAATGTTATTATATACATTAATGTTTGTTTTTAATTAATGTAATTCCCAATGCATGTCGAGCCTTGGAATCTCAGTCAAACGGTTTCATTTATTTATTTTATATTATATTATAAGAGATGAGATGCTATCCTTCTCTTCTCACGCATCCAACCAAATTAAAAGCCTTTTTCTTTTCTTTTCTTTTCTTTTCTTAATAAAATCAAAAGAATAAAGTGATCTTTTGAGTCAGCAACAAAATGCCCAGATCTTAAACCTATAAACATTTCTTTAATTACTTTACTTCTCATCATTTTTATTCTAAAAAGGCCACTTAAAATATAAAAAACAACACCCACTTGTCACGTGACTAACCATTCCCATCTAACCTTCCCAAACAATTATCTATATATATTTCGCCAACATGAGTGTAGCTCAATTAACATAAAGCTTATACTGTTCACTGAAAGGTCTGTGGTTCAAATCTCTCCACCTCCACATGTTGTCTAAAAAGAAAAAAAAATTACCTATATATATATTTCCTGGACACTTTTAAATTTTCTTTAGTTAAAATATCATTTCATCTTATTTTTATTTTAATTCTTCAAAATAATTACTTTATATACTTTCAATAAATTTTAAAATTAGTTCCTATAGTTAGTTTGTTATAGTCAAACTCTATAAATTTTGGAAACATATCCACTGATAGAGTCTTCTCTTATACAAAAATTATTATTGTTATTTCAAATCGAAGGGCAAAAAATTTAACAATACAACCTCTAATATTACCAAACACTACTCGATCGCAAGAGACGAACTCAACATCAATATGACATTTGCCTAAGTCTCTCAAAGGTGAAAATTAAATTAGAGTTAGTTTCGAGCAAAGTTGAGTAAGAGTAGAGTATGGTTAAGTATACCTCAATAATAATCATTTTCAAGCTCTATATTTATAGAAAATGAGTAATGGACTATCCTATCTGTCATCATCATCATGTTTGATCCTATCAAATTCAGTGACCTAATGTTTAAGGATACACGATGCAATCAAATGTTTGGTTGAATGAAAAAGAGATATAAATAATTTCTTGAGATAGATTTTCTGTCTCAACCCTATTTCTGCCAATGGGCCTCCTCATGTAGACACGTAAGTCCCGTGGACACTTGCATTTAGGACAAATTCAATTGGATCGTCCTACTTAGTTTGGCGGGACAATTAGTATGCAAGTCGAGATTGAGCGTGTAATTATTTGAAGTCATTGTGTGATGGTTTAGAAAGGTTAATAGGGCAAAGGGGTTTGGTCCCCATTGTATAGTATTAGTAGTGACAAGACAAGTGTGTGATCTATTTCTTGTTGTTGTTTGTCTCTATTTCATTTAATTGAAATGAAATGGAAATGGCGCGTGTAGTGAAGTAGTAGTAGGAATGTAGGGATACAGCGTATAGGTTGGCGGCAAGCCAATGCCAATGCCAATGCCAATGCCAATGCCAAATGGCAATCAAACTTTAAACACACATTCTTATTTCTCAACTACCTTTGAATTTCCCACCCTTTCACGTGCTTCTCTTTATTGCCTCTCTCTGCTTTTACTCACTCTTATTCAACTCTAACTTATCACTTAAGTTATTTTCCTCTACTTTTTAAATCAAATACTTCAAGAAATCAACCTTTTATTTTAAATATAGGTTTAAATCTAGTTTCTATCTTATTTCAAAAAAAAAAAAAAAAAAAAAACTAGTTTCTATGTTTTTTTAAAAAAAAATTAATAATAAGTCTAGTTTCTATATTTTGATCTTTTTTTTAAAATTAAAATACATGAAAATGATAGAGGTTGGAATCTATGATCTTATAGTCAAGGATATTATGTCCAAACCAATTAAATTATATACTTATGTTAACTATCTGTTTTTATCTTTATACTTTTAAAATACTCATTTAAATTATGAGTTTTTTTTTTTTTTTAATGTAAAACTATGATTATTGACTGGAGTACAAATTATACTTTATTGTAAAATAGTGGGTAATACCCTTTAATTTTTATCTTTTAAGAGAGAGAAAGATAGTAAATATAATAAATTATTTTTTTTTTTACTCTCTTTCCTAACTTTAAAGAATTGGATGGTGGTAGGTGAGAAGATATCTATCTTACGGATATGCAGTCAAGTATTGTTTATGTAGTAATTAAATTGAAATTGTTATTGCAAAAACACATGAGCTAACAAGGTTTTCCCAAAAAAAAAAAAAAAAAAAAAGCTAACAAGGAAGAAAATTACTGAAATGAACATTTTAAAAGTAGGACTAAAATAAGAAAAAGGGAAAAAAGGGGCGGGGGGCGGGGAGGGTGTTCTGAAAATTTTTATATGGACAAATTTAAAACACACATTGACTAAAACATATACAAGTTGAAAATACAAAATCTAAGTAAGAGTTAAACTTTATAAATATTTAATATGAAAAATGATTCCATAAGAAGTCACTTGGAAGTTTGATTTTACACTTTTGGGAGAGAAGTACTTTCTAAATTATAATTGAGTAACTAAGTTGAGAGTGTTGTACAAGTAACTCACACTAATACTTCAATATATTTATATGTAACTCTTTTTTTTGAAACATTATATATAACGATTTTGAAAGGAGAAAATCTCAAACTCAGTCCAAATACATGTGTTATATAATATATTAGTTTGAACAATTACCAGTTTTCAATAAACGAATTATCCACGAAAGTTAAAAAAATTTCTCGATGAACCGCCAGGACACCAATACAACATAACTTTGAAAATGACTTGCTACAAATATCGGCTATTTTATATTTTAAAGACATAAATCTTAGCCTTCCACGCTCTCGATGGTTTGAAACAGTAAATTTATGGCAAATACTAAAAAATAAAAATAATAGTAATAAGAAAAAGGAGAATGAATTGTAAAAGGCCAAAGGCCAAAGGGTGAGGGGGAAAAAGAAAACAAAAGAGTCCTCGAGGTTCGAAAAAAAAAAAAGTGGAGAATGGGAAATTACTGAGAAAAGGAATTGTTGTGCTAAGTGCTAACTGCATTGAGGTGACATTGGTGTATACATACATTCATCCGACAAACTTTACCCTTCTCCCATTTCCATCGCTAAGAGGATAAGCCAAGATCTAGTGAGATCGACATTGATGCCAATCCTTCCAGAAATTATTCAGGAAACTGGTACAAATATCTCACATTGAAAAGATGAGTGAAGACCTCCCAATTTATAAGATAGATGGATTAATTTTCTCATTCCAATTGATTTTGAGGTGGAACCCCATGTAATCAAATATGGTATCAGAGTTTATAAAATCCAAACATGTATTTGGTCTAAAAAATGAGATCCGATATAAGAATGGTGAATCTGAAGAAACAACATATTGAGGGGGATGTTGAAGATCTCATTGAAAAGATAAGTGGAGACCTCACTATCTATCATCTATAAGATAAATTGGTTACTTCTCTCATTGACAATTGGTTTTGAGATCGATCATTTTACACTATTGGATGTGAGATGGAGAAATTATAAAAGTATCTCGATTTTGTATCCAACAATTATTAAAAGTAGATAAATTTGAAGATTTACTTCCGACAATTTCAAAGAGGTAATCATAGGAATAATTGAGTCATTTTTCTTGCTTAATTCTATTTTCTTTCCTTTTATAAAAAAGAAAAAAATATAAACAAAAAAAAAAATGTGATATTAGGGCAGGGGTGGGCGTGGGAGTGGGTCCGTTTTGATAAGGTGACGCAAATGTGGACAAGGATCCATTATGGGGCCCAGGGCACGGCTGTCGGTAAAAGGGAAGCTAGCTTCCTCTATTCCCATCTCAGGAGGGGTTTTGGGTAATTTTACAGGGGTAGTCGTGGCCCCCACGTGGCACTATCAAAGTCCACACCCGCTGTTGACACGTCAATGTCACAGTTGGAGAGAGAGAGAGAAGTGAGGATTCCAATATATTGAAATGATGAGATGGGTTTGACGTGGGTTACTTGCTTTACTTTTACTGCTTCTCTTTTCTTTCTCTGTTTTTTTTTTTTTAATTATTTTCATCGTCTTCTCCAGCTAAGCAACAGCTCGCAGAGAGCGTGAGCTCACGCGCATGAGTCGGGAGCGTTGGGCATACGCGCTGGAGGGGATGAATTGAATCGAATAGCATGCTCCCCCATGCTACACAATCGCTTTCTCCCCCTACACACCTCCATTCCACTTACACACTTTTCTATGTCTTTTTTTTTTTTTTTTTTTTTTTTTCAAATTTTTTCTTCCCTATACAATCAACCATTTTCCTTCTCTATTTTAATATACATTTATATATATATCCTTAGGGAAGGGTGCTTATTTATATATTATTTTGTTCCTATAATAATATTTTTAATCCGTATAAATTATGTTTTACTGACCATTTCAACTTGGACGATTTATTGTCGGTTTCGCATGTTTTTTTCCAACTAAAAAATAATATTTTAAAGTTTTATAGATTTTTTAAAGCGCTTTTCATTTTTGAAAATTTTAATCAACTCTTTTAATTAATTAAATGTATTATTTACTATTTTCTTTGTTAAAAGACACTTACAATGAGTGAAGTGATCTAAAGCATTTAAGTTTTCAAAATTTAATGAAAAACATGTTTATTTTCATCATTATGTTTTCAATGAAATTTATAATGGTGTGAAGATAAGAATTCAGATTGAGTGAAAATATAATAATTTACGAAATTGAAACTTCCATTTCATCTTCTATCCCATATTTTTTTATACGAATAATTGGAAGAGATTTGTTTTAATTTGAATCGATCACTAAGATATTAAGTTCAAATTATACACGTTGTTGAGGATCCCACATTGAAAAGATTGGTGGAGACCTCGCAATTTATAAGCTACAATGGTCACTCATTCATTACCAATTGGTTTTGAGATGGAAGTCCATGTTATTTAATACACGTAATAAATTGTGAGAATCTAGTATCGAAAAGATTTTGGAATCTTAAATGTTTTTCTAGGTGGGATGAGAAAACCACTAGGAAAAAGGAGATGTCATTGACAGTGAAAGTTTAGGACAAATAAAATTAGAGAACCAATGCGACCAAGATGTTTAAAGCAAAAACTCCCCATATGAACAAAACTAAACAAAAATTAAAAAAAAAAAAGACATTATGTAACCTCAACCCACAGCTTACAAATATCACAAAAGAAACATCCATTTTCTTTTTCTTAGTGTTCCTCATTTCGTACCAATCTCCAAATGTGTCTTCCTCAACAATGGGAGACATTGCCAGAATTTATTTAACCATCTGACTCTATGTACTTGCAATACCGCCGAACCTTCGGTAAATCAAAAGAAAAAAAATATATTATCCCTCAACATCCCACTTTGTATTCCTTTTACTATACAAACAAATAAAATTTTGTTCATACTTTGTTTTAAAATATTCCAATTGCACTCTACTTTCGATTTCCTTAACAATCTCAAACATGTCTTCTGAAAATATACATATAATTATCGAAAATTTATATTTATCTTTCTTAACCTTGTGTTATAGGTAATTTCGGACTACTACGATTATAAGGAGTTGACGAGGACAACTCGACACGAGCCCAAAAATAAGAACAGAAAACGAACTCCGGAGGCGAAACAGGCTAGAGGGTCGGGCCAAGATCGGAGGGACCGGGCCTTGGTTCGACTCCTACTCGGCCTCGGCCTTGGGTCGAGGCCGAGACCCATGGTCGGCTCGTTTGCGTGGGTCGAGCTCTTTCGCCTCCGTTTGGTCTTTGGTGCCTTCGATCGCCCCAGTTCCACTTGGTTTATCCCAAATCGCCTCCGAATGCCGAAAAATCCTAGAGCAGAAGCATGTATTTAATCCCTTCTTGGTCACTGAAGAAGGGACCCCGAATTTGTTTCTCTGATTCTCCTCTTGCTCTTACTCTTTTGCTTCCCACGTGAGCAGAAGATTTACTTGCTTCCCCTCATTAAGTAGAGGCGGTGTGGCAAGCACCACATAGGTGTGTAGGTTTTACTGGCAAGCACCACACCGGTGTGCAGGTTTTATTGTCTTGCAGGCCACGTCTTCCTTCTCTCAAACAAATTTACCGTTGGTGGCACGTGAAGGTCAGGTGAGTTTCTCCTGTCTAGATTTTGCCATCAACATCCTAAAATACTACTAAGCTAAGTCGCTGTCGATTTATTGTTTTTATCGAGTGGGTTCCACGTGAGCAGAAGATTTACTTGGGGGGGGGGTCATTTCAAAAATTGAGCTGAAAAAGTCCAACATGTTTGAAATGGAATTTAAGGCAGGGACCTTAAATTAAATAGGAAAAATATATATGCATAGGGTAGATAATAATTGAATAAGAAAAGTAAAGTGTGAAGAGAAGAGCATGCAATGGGTGATGGCAATTAAAAAGGGTCAGAAGAATGGTAATTACAGAGTTAATGCTTAGGAGGGGTTTGTCTGCAAATTGTGTGGCAACCATATCTTTTGCTATTATTATTATTATTATTATTATTACCATTACTATTCCTCTCTTTTGCATTTGGGTTTAAAAGATGAGTAAATAAACAGTCTACCAAATATTTTTGCCCCTTGTTTCTTTCCCAGGATTTGAAATTTATGGCAAATCTCACCTTAGAGGTTAGAAAAGCCAACCCAAACTTCATTCAATTAATTGTGTGTGTCTTTGTGGCACGTGCCACAGTTGTGCCTTTTTTTGGTCAATGCAATGTATAATTTGGACTCACTTCTAAAAGGGAGATGCTCATAACTGTTAACAACATCCCTTCACATGGGGATAGGGTGTGTTTTTGAAACCCTTCACTTTTTTTTTACCTTGTTAGGAACTCGGAGACACACCTAGTACTCACCTAATTATCACAATCCCCGAGGACGAACATGACATCTCTCTCAAATTTGGAGCAACGTTGTTCTTTATTTTTCATATTTTGACAGACGACTGGTCGTCTTCGTCTCTACAAAATTGTAAGACTGTATAAAAATCTTGCAACAACATCGAGTAAACATTTAAACTAGTTAAGATTATTTCGGATGATAATGGAAAAAACTTAAAGATTAAATAACTTTAAATCTTATGGTACGGTGTGATGATTAAATGTGTCGATTACCTACGATAGGGATATAAAAACGACCTATTGGGAGAATGAAGTTGTCTCCCAAAAGGGTTATATAGGGCAGAATGAGGAAGATGAGGGGAGCAAGTTACCCGGGCACCGTGGAAGAGTGTAGGTCGAGCATAAAAAAGTTGGGCATTAGGGTGACATGAAGGATCAAAGTTGCACACCCGTTATTTGTAGGGTCATGTCCTAAAAAACCATTGGCCAAAGGGGTGTGTGACATATCGTCGGATTTCTAATAAAGACGAATAATCTTTGTTCTATGTGCACGTTTGAACTTGCGTTTTAACATATATGTATGTATGTATATCCATATATAAATTATTAGACTTGTTTAATAATTCAAGTATTACCATAGCACATATATTAAATGTCTATTCATTTATTTTATATTCATGAAGTTGTAGACGAGAAGCACAATAATTTATCCATTTAGGTCGATTTCACCTTTTTCTTCTTCTTCACTATAATGTAATTAAATTGTTAAAAAAAATTAAAAAAAAAAACTATTAATCAAAAGGGTTATTTGACTTTCTTTAAAAAAAAAAAAAAAAAAATCCAACATGGCCCCCTCAAAATGGTGCCTTCTCAATTATTTTTTTAGGATAATTGTAATGGGTGGCAAAATTAAGGTAAATAATGACAAATTTAGCAAAATTTTAAAATAATTGCAAATATGACAAAAATTTTAAATGAATTTTTTATATTTCCAAATTGCCCATGGAGCGCATCTTTTTCATCCTCTAGTTCTTTCGTTATTGTATGTTGGATTTTTCTATCACTTATAGAAAGTTTTTCTAGATACCATATTATATTATATGGGCTTCCATCTCAAAACCAATTGGAATGAGTGAAGTAGCCCATCTATCTTATGAATTGAGAGGTCACCACTAATCTTTTCAAGGTAGGATTCTCAACAATACCAAGCACTAACATATTTAAAATTCTCTCACAAACACTTTATCTCACAAACAAAATCAATCTCAAATAAAACTATAGTATCGCCCAAAAAAGAGAAAGATCTCTAAATAAAAATAATTAATAAAAGACAACATTTTTTTTTTTTTGAAAATATAAAAGACAACATTCTAGTGAGTATATGATATTGCATAAAAAGTACATAAAATTGAATATATATAATTTGAAAAAGAAAATGATAGAAGGTTAAAGATAAAAGAAGAAAGAGCATGTGATTGGAATTTAAAAAAGATGAAAGGGGATTTGGAATTGGGGAATGGGTTTTAGGTAAAGAAAGTGGGAACTCAAAAAATGGAAGAAACCGACCAAAGCAAAGGAAAGGAAAGCAATCCCAATCTTGAAGCTATTTCAAGTGGCACACCACCACACCACGACTTACCCAAATATTCTCCCACATGCAAGCCCCCGGAGACTAAAACAAAACCACTACATATTTATATTTATATATAAAGATACGCATATGGCTTTCTTCCCCATTCAATTTCATACTATAGCGTGTCACCATCTCTTTTTATAATATGGTTTAATGTATACAAACATACATTTTCCTTTTTTAAATTTATAAATCTACCATTTACGAGAATTGTTTCCTTTATTATACTCACCTAATCTACTCATTATATTTGAACATAATGTCATTTATTCGAATGATATCAAATTTTGCACAGGATTAAATTAGATCAATGCACAAGAAGGATAATTGAAAAACTTTATTAAAACTAAAAAAAATAAAAAAAAACTCTAATATTGTTTTCCTCTACAATCCTTTCAATGTCGTCCACACATATGTTATATGATTCACTAGATACGCTTGTGAATTCTTTATTTTAACAATTTTTCATAAGATAAATTTTGCAACACTTTTTCACATTTAATTTAAAGTAAAGAATACAATACTTGTTATAGGTAATTTTAGACCACTATGAGATGTAAGGAGTTGACGAGGACAACACAATACCAATCCAAGGGCACAACTGGGAAGCGGACCCTAGAGGTGAGGTAGGCCAAAAGGAATTGGGCCAAGGCCTAATACCTCAGCCTGGTCGGCCTCGACCCATGACCGAGGCCGACCCTTGGTCCACTTCGGTGGGTCGAGTTTTCTCCCATTCGCTTGGTCCCCAGTGTTTTGGTCCAGCCCATTTCAACTTGGTTTAGCCCGAATCTATCTTCAAACACCTATAAACCCTAAGGCAGAAAAAAAGTATATAAACCCTTCGTCATTGAAGAAGGGATCCCCGAACGCTACACTACAAACTCTCCCTTTTTACTCTTGTTCTCTAATTGTTTTCCATCTATCTCCTTGTTGACTTAAGTATCGGAGGCGGTGTGACAAGCACCACATCGATGTGCATGTTTCTTTGTCTTGTAGGTCACGTCTTCTCCCTCTCAAACAAATTTATCGTTGGTATGCCATGTGAGTTCTTTCTGTCTGGATTTTGGCATTAACAGTACTCATCTAAGTTGAAAGTGTATTTTGATTAAATTAAAAATTTAAAATAAAGATTGTCCTCCCTTATAAATCTACGATTTTCTCTCTATCTAATCAAGGTTGGACTTTGGTGGTAGTCTCAATATTAACAAATTTGTACAGTTGGAGATATTGACAAAATTGAAGTTGTTAATGAAATAACAAGGGAAAAAAAGTTTAGATTTTATACAAGGGTAAAATTGGGAAATGGAGTAGGGTGTGGACCGGGGAGGAGGAGTCACGTGGTGGTTTGATGCAGCCCACCACAGTCGTAAGGCCATTTGAAGTTTTAAAGAAGACAGAGAAAATGTAAAAATTCTCTCTTAAACAAATAAACAATAAAAATTAAAATTAGAAAAAAAAAAAAAAAATGCTTCCTATTTGCTAGACTAGCGGGCTTTGCAAGGCAACCTCATCGACAACCCTTTTTAACCATCTTTGTCCATTACCATATATTTTCTTTTTCCAATTTCCTTTTTTTCAAATTTTACTCTCTTTTTATTATTATTATTTTTTAATTCTGTTCGGATAACGACAGATTTTGTTCTGTTCTTCCCCAAATTACCCTTCTACCCTTGTACCTCTCCCTTTTTTCTTTCCTTCGTACCACAAATTATTTTCATCTTTCTTCCCCTTTTCTCCAATCAACCGAATATTTCTATTTAATCTTTAATTGCCAATATGAGAAAAATAACAATTTTAATATTAGCATATTGAGAGTATCCATCCATGTTGCCCCGTCTGAGGATTATAGATTTTTAGCCCAAAAAACAAATATCATAAAAACATTTTATTTCTAGAAGAAATGATAATTACCTAAGGGGACCTCAGTATTTCAACTACAGTGTGACCGCAAAAAGTTGATAAGAGATTGATGTGTTATAATTATATGAAATATTAATTATTGAATGATTAATCTTGATTTGAACGACCAAACAAAACTCGGGAGAAGATTGGATGTAAAATTAATTAAAGACTTTTATTCTTGTGTTGCCGAAAAGGGCAGGATAAGCAAAAAATCAAAAACTAATATTTGGTTAGGCCCAGAAAATAACGCTTTTTATCATTTTGTTTGGCTGACTTTATTGTAGTTTGAGAAACTTAGGAAGTATTGCTCATGATGTTTGTCGTACTCCCATTCCATTCTCTCTCTCCAATTATTTTAGTTTATTTTTCTCAAAAAGAAAAAGGAAGGAAAATAAATAATAAATAAATAAATAAATAATCCGTAGCTCTTAAAATAAAACCCGGACTGGTCTGGTATTGTATTTGAGTTGCCTTTCCTCCTATATCTTAAGCTTAAAAGCCTTAAACTATCTTGAAATGTGCCTCCTTCAACCTCACAAGGTCGCTGTCTTTTTTAGCCAGAGAATAGAATCAATGTCCCGTTTGCTCAGCTCAGAGGTTTAGTTTAAAAAAAAAAGAAAAAAAAGGAAGAAAAAGGGATTATCGAGTGTTGTGTTGTTTCGGCCCCGTCCCCTGTGTTTTGTATGGATTTTGGAGTTGTGGGTTTAGATGGGGTGGTGGTGGGTTCATCAGACACAGCTGGTTTCGGTTCTCTTGCTGAAACGAAGCAGAAATGGTACGAATCTGGTTCAGGTTCAGGTTCTGGATTTTTACACAAGCAGGAGCGATCTGGCAGTGGTGGTGCAGGGGAAGATGAGGACTTGAGAAGCTCAAAACTGGCCAAGACTTGTGATGACTTGTCGTCTTCTTCTTCTTCCTCTAAAGGAATGCTTTTTCCTCACAGACAGGCCGCCTCTTTGCTCAGATCTAATTCCCCTTTCTTTCTCTCTGATTCTAACCAACATCACCAAATGCTCTGTTTCTCATCTCCTAAATCAGACCCTTTTCCTCTCGATAAGACCTCTTCTCTCTCACCTGCTTCCCCTAATTTCTTCCATTCCTCCGCCCCTAGAAATGCAGGTACTTTCTATTTCTAACTCCCCCAACCTCTCTCCCATTCCTTTTCTTTACTCAGTTTTTGTGGGTCTTTTCATTCTCAGTGCCCCTTCGCTTCAGTCTTGTCCTAAAAAGTAAAAAAAGTTTCTTTCTTGCTTTCTTTCTCTTGTCTGCTTTTTTTTTTTTTTTTTTTTTTTTTTACCTTCTTCATACTGAATAATGGGTCTATCTGTTTGGTGGACGGTGGGTTTTTAATTTCTTTTCCTAATACTAGCTAAGGGGAAAAAATATATGTTGTAAAAATGGGGGTGGATGCTGTAACAAACAACAGAAAGGGTCCTTGTTTTTCTTTTTCTTTTTCTTTTCTTCCCCACACATCAACTCAACTGTGTTGTATCGAATATTGTCGCCCCCCAAGTGTGGTAGACATGTTTGGAATTTGGGGATTTTTCTTTTATTCACACCGATTTCAGAGCCATGTTTTCTATTTTCTGCACTGATTTCTGCTTCGTTTGTTTTTTTGAAACATTTGGGTGGTGTTGATTTTCTGTTCTACAGGCTGCAATTATGGAGGTTTGAACGGTGGAAGCATGCACGGAAGCGCTTTTATTGGTGTTAGAGCTCCGTTCACTCCTTCCCAATGGATGGAGCTCGAACACCAGGCTTTGATCTACAAATACATTACTGCTAATGTCCCTGTTCCTTCTAATTTGCTTATTCCCATCAGAAAGGCCCTTGAATCTGCTGGCTTTTCGACCTTTTCCGGCGGATATCTCCGACCCACAGCTGGTAAGCTTCTTCCTCTGTTCGTTTCTGTGGATCTCGACGAAAGAGGGGTTTGTTAATTTTTTAATTTTTGGCTTATGTTTGGGGGGTTTTTGTTTGTGTTGTAGTGGGATGGGGATCTTTCAATATGGGGTTTTCGAATAACAGTGATCCTGAACCGGGAAGGTGCCGTCGGACCGACGGGAAGAAATGGCGGTGCTCAAGAGACGCAGTTGCCGATCAGAAATACTGTGAACGGCATATGAACAGAGGCCGCCATCGTTCAAGAAAGCCTGTGGAAGGCCAAGCCGGCCACTCCCACTCCGTTGCTGGAGCTTCCAATATTACCACCACTGCCACCGCCACCGCCACGAAGCTGATTTCTTCTTCAGCGTCCATGGCGGCGGTGCCCGGCAACGCTTCCTCCAATAGCCTCTCCTTTGCTGCTAACCAACACTTGAAGAACCTACAACGCGGTGGATCTCACCCGCCTCCCTCTACCGCCGCCGCCGCCGCTCAAATCAACAGGTAAAAAAAACTCCGTCGCCCAATTCTTTACTTTTTACTGTCCGTTTTTCATCATGTGCTACAAATCGTCGAGAATCTGTACTGTTCATGATCCCCATTACCAAACAAATCAAGCCCCAATCTTTAATTTCAATCTTCAATCATTGATCGAAAAATTTATTTCGGTTTCTTTAGCTTTCACAATCAGCTAAGGGCTTAGCTTTGCCCCCTGTCTATGTTTTTGTCTTTTCTGATTTTAATATTTTCTTAGATATTTTAAATGGAAAGGAAGTGAAATTTTGAGCAAGACCCATTATAGGAGAAAGAAGGGGACGTGTTTGATAATTTGATTTTGGTGTGAATTTCTTGGCTAAGTCTGCAAACTGTTCAATTTTGTGTTGCAGAATGTTAGTAACGAACAAAGAGAATGGTGGCATTGGGCTGCATGAGACAACAACGACATCTGGTCTTTCTGTGCTGTCTCCTTCGATTGACATGAAGCAACCCAAACAGCTTCCATTTGCCATTCAGAAACAGCAGAATCCTTTCGAAGAGTCTCCAAGAACAGAGTTTGGGCTTGTCTCTTCCAATTTCCTTGTCAACCCCTCACAAAAGGCCTCTTCTTTGATGTCCTACAGAAGTTTCAACCCTTCAGAGGGCATCACTGCTTCCCAAGAGGCAGCTGAAACCCAACATTCACTTCGCCAATTCTTCAACAATTGGCCCAAGAACCAATCTGATAGCTCTTCCGTTTCTTGGTCTAACTCGAATCTCGACCTGCAATCCGATAGGACTCAGCTATCCATATCGATCCCAATGGCTACTTCGGATTTCAGATCCTCGACTTCATCCCCAGCCAATGAGAAAGTCACCCTTTCGCCGTTGAAGTCGTCACAGGAGTTGGACCCAATTCAAATGGGATTGGGAGTGGGGAATGTAATGGATGAACCAAACAACAGGCAGGCAAATTGGATCCCCATCTCGTGGGAGAGCTCCATGGGTGGTCCACTCGGAGAGGTTCTCAATAGCACGAACAACAATGGTGGGGAATCGAAAAGCTCATCGATACTCAACCTGATGACAGAAGGGTGGGACAATAGCCCATCACTAGGGTCATCGCCCACCGGGGTTCTGCAGAAGACTGCGTTCGGGTCTTTCTCGAACAGCAGCACAGGGAGCAGCCCAAGAACAGAGAACAACAAGAATCATGAAGGAGGAGGAGGCAGCAGCCAATGCAGCGATCGTTTGGGGTCGACGACTTTCGTGAATTCTTCTTCATCTTTGCCTAGTGTTTAAGAAACAGGTCGAAGAAGAATTTAAATTATATGTTTGTATGTGCAGACTTCCATAATAGTTTGTCAGAAAATTTCATTTTCGGTTTGTGAAACTTTTTGGTGTTCTTTTTTTTTCTCCCACTCTTTGAGGTTGAGGCCCTCATAATTTTCATTCAACTTCTCTTCCTAATCTTTGTCATTGGAACGTTTTGTGAATCATCCAACAGAGTATAATGCATCCATTAATATTATAATTGAGAACAACCAATTTCCTTTCTTTAAGCAACCAGCTATTGCCATTGTTTTGTTCAAGTAAACCTTCTACAGCCAAGTTAAGATGAGATATGAAACTTAGTCAAGTGGTTTTTGAGAAACAGATTTGTTTGGTAAAAGATTTTTGGAAATGTCTAGTTCATGTATGGTTGAGATTTGATGTTAGTCTAAGTTGGAAGAGTTGAGAAGCTATGTTAAAAACAAAAGAAAACAACATGGGCAGACCTTGTTTTTATTATGAGTATGAATACATCATCCAAATTACTGTAAATGTTGGTCTGTCATTTCTTTCTTACTAAACATTAACAAAGGAATAGTATATAAATGAGCAACAACATGAGTGTCTATGTCCAAAGTAGAAAGTCGTGCTTCAAATATTAACTAAACATTATTGTGGAGATATGTAGAGAGTCGCTTATACTACAAATAGCATTAGAGTCATGCTTCGAATTTAGTCATTATGAGCCTTGGAGACATTGTCTTAACCGAAACAAAAAGGCAAAGCCACTAAAACTTGTTCACAATGTAGATATTATTATTACCATTCTGGAGAGATTTTTTTTAGAAGAACCATTTTAGAGATTTGTGGAAGATCTGTTGTTCCTAAAATTTCGAATAAATACTGGTAGCTCTCGATGCCATTTCACATCTATTTTGACCATTTCTTATGGCTTACACATGTTAATAATCACATTGATACTTTATTAAAAATAAAAAAGAAAATATGAATATGAAATAATCAAATTTTTAAAAGGATTGAAATGAAAAGTCAAAAATGTGAATATTGAAATAATATGATGACCTGGAGGGATAATATCAACCCTTGAAGTCCATCCACAACATTCCACTACGTTATTGCAAATTAACAGAATCCATTTTATTTTTATTTTTTTTGAAAAATATTATTATTTAAATAAGAGGATAAAAATTTCTCAAAAAAAAAAAAAAAAAAAGAGGATAAAAATTTAAACTTATCACGAGCTCACTAGCCTTCAAATATTTAAATTATGATAAAATCACCACATACTTATTTTTTTTCTTTTTCAAATTATACTTATCATAGCAAATATTATTCTGAGGAACATATTTTTTCAGGAAAAAGAAAATAGTTTGAGGACCATCTCCATCCTCTAATATAGCTGATTTTTATTGTAAAAATACAAAAAGCACATTTAAGAAAATAATTAATTCCAGAAAAAAAATTATGTCCATTAAATAGAGTCCAAAAAATACATAAAAAGGCCCGTCAATTTTTGTGGTCTATAGGATAATAGAAGTCACAACAGAGGCTACTGGCGAAGGTGAGCGAGGCAGAGAAAAAATGTTGCCTCTGAGCCAATCTCCGGCCGGAGTTCTACCGGCGAGAAGGTTCTCCCTCTCCACTCTCCCCTCTCTCAAATTCTCTAACCCTAATCCTTTTCGACGCTCTAAATTTATTCCCAGAAGAAATCCTTCGAAACCCCTTAACATCACCCTCTCTAAAGCCGAAGGAACCGTCGATTCCACCAAACAGGCTCTCCCCAGCTCTCCAAGTCCGCCTCCTTTTCCCACTGACCAGACGGTTTTCGTCGGCGATGAGAATGTTCCATTGGAAGGTGTAATTCAGTTTGATAAGCCCGATAGGTCTTCTCGTTTGAGCAAATGGGGGTAATTTTGACGATTCATTCGATTGATCAATTTGTTGTGAATTTGGCTTATTCTTCTGTGGTTCTCTGTTTCTTCAGCCGTGTGGCTATGCTTTCTGGTGGAGATGTATTGGCCTTGCTTTTGTTCTCCTCAATTGGACGATTCAGCCATGGTTTCCCTGTTTTTGATTTCGAGACTTTACGCACGGCTGACCCTTTTATTGCTGGTACGCTTTCTT
Organism: Luffa acutangula; assembly: GCA_036850905.1. Taxonomy (NCBI): domain Eukaryota; kingdom Viridiplantae; phylum Streptophyta; class Magnoliopsida; order Cucurbitales; family Cucurbitaceae; genus Luffa; species Luffa acutangula. Next base: position 1,976,314 of record CM072092.1, on the reverse strand, counting down.
CTCTGCCATAATTTGCAGTTGAATCTTTGGTGTTTTTTTTTTTTTTTTTTTTTTTTTTTTTTTGCTCGGTGAATCATTGATAGTGGATTGTTATAGGTTGGTTTCTGAGTGCTTACTTTCTCGGAGGTTATGGAGAGGATGGACGTGGTATAAATGGTTATTCCAAGGCTGTTATTGCCGCTTCTAAATCATGGGCTTTGGGAATTCCAGTAAGTTTATTGGCCTTATTGGGTTTGTTCTTCATTACATCTTAATTCTGAATTCGAAATTTGAACTGGTTTTGGTTTTGTTACTAGACTGAAGAGGAATTCTTGTTGGATTAGTTAGCTTCAATCCTTATCTGAGTAAGGCTAGAGCTTTTTGGCTTTGCCAAATACTTTTATCACGGAAAAAATGGCATTCCCTTCAAAGTTTTCATGATCAGTAGTACTGCATTGGAAAAAGTTGAAAGTACCTTGCAATGCTCTGTGAGAAAACAATGGTAGGGTGTTTTAAAGTCAATTATAAAGTGCTTTAGAAAAATTAGAAGTTCTTTAAAATGTTTAGCAAGAAAGTATTTGTAAAGTGTTTTTGACCCATGCAATTGATGGGAAACACTTAAGCCACTTTTAAGAATATTAAAAAAAGCATCAAGGTAATTTAACATTATACACTTTTTACTAAAATACTTGTGATTAAAGTACTTTTGTTAAAAGTTGCACTCCCAAACATACACTCTAATACTTAGACAAAGGCTTCAGTTGCTGAAAAGTAATGGTTTCCTTCCTCCATTTTGAAAACTAAAGGATGGTGTTGGATTGTTCATATGCAAATACCGTTGAACAAAGACCACTATCACAAAATAATTCTTGTTTATTATTTAGGATATTCGTTTGATCTTAGGTTGTGCATGTGGAGATGGATCTTAACTCATTATAGATAATGATATCATGATGAATGTATCCTGATCATCTTATAGGATTCCAAAGTCTGTGGACATTAAAGGTAGATCTTGGATCTTGTCATCTGCACGAAAAATCACTTTTCTTTGTATGCCTCCTGCAGCTAGGTCTGATAATACGGGCAGCAACCTCTGGCCATATTCCGCCATATAATTTCATAGGAGTAACAATGGGAAGCACGGCTGTCTTGCTCATTGGATGGAGAGCAATACTGTATAAAGTTTTTCCAGTCAATAACAGCAAGAAGAACGATGTATATCGGCGTGGCAACCCATTTGAACTATTTGAGGTGCAGAAGCTTCTTCTCTATCAACATCCAAAATTTTCAATGACTATCTATGCCATTCCTTTCCATGAATGCTTCTTTGGAAACTCGTTATTTTCTATCTTGAACTTGATATTAAACTGGTCTTATGTGATGAGTTGGATGGTCACACTCACAGTTGAACTGCATTTCAGTAAAATGTTAGTTGGCTTAGGATACAGTTAATGACAAATCTGGTTCTTAATCCATAGCAATTGCTTTTGGTTACTTAATCCTAACAGAAATTATCTCTATAAATCTGGTGCAGTTGTTGACATCATTGGTGAGAAGATGGTGATGATGGACAAACATCCTCCATTTGCTTGTATCATATTTTTCTTTAAGGGGACCTTATAAACTAACTGGTAAGTGTCCTACGTATAATCAAAATGTGTATTTCTCTAATCCAAGTTTTGTTGATTTATGTATCTTCTGACTGAAGTTCGATAATCAATAGTGAGTTATGTTGGTTGTCTAACAAAATGTTTAGATTACTCATTTCTCTTAAGGCCGATAATTTGTCTGATTGTCTCGTATTTAGCTCTAAAAATATAAATTCATGATTGGAAGATAATAAGGATGAAAAGTATAAATTATAAATAGATGTGAGGTAGAATGAAATAGCCAAGTATCTGGATGAGCCCTTTAATTGGATTACTGGTGAATATAATTTTGGACTACTTGTGAGAGTGACTGATGAATTTTAAGATGAATGGCCAACTTTCTCAATGTACTGTTATTGTGAAAACTACTCCATGTGTGGGTTTAGATATTGACAAATGTGTGAATCTTCACCTCTTATATAGATATCTCATTACATGACCACTGGACTAAGAAATTTCAAATGCTAAATTTGTTAGGTGTAACGCAATATATATCTATATCTATATATATAAAGACAACAGTGATGTCATTTGAATGTTAAATTTATAATTTACTGCTTATCATAAAATTAGTTGATAACATAATGTAATCAAGACATGTCAAAATTTAATTTATTGTTAAATGTGAATTGATGATAGCTAATGATTTATCATGCAAAATCAATTGTACCATCCCCATGTTTTATACTATTCTAAATTTAAACACGAGGTTTGATAATGGTTAAAGAAAATACATTGATTAGACATTAGTTTTATCAATAATAAAACTAATTACTTATAATTTATAATTAATTGATCAAATTCGTTACAAGTAAATCTCTAATTTATCATAATCTTTAATTAAATCTAGATATATCGTTCCTTCTTCTCATATACCCTTTTTTCTTCCTTTTTGGAGTTCTCATACACCCTTTTATCTTTATTTTTATATGACTTAATTTTAAACTTGGGTTAACAGCATAGATGTCTATATTTCCAAAAAAAAAAAAAAAAAAAAAAAAAGGATAGATGTCTAAATTTAAATAGGGCTTGAAATGAAAGACTTCGCAACCGTCTTCTGGGCCGTATTTTGTGACCGCATTCGGAGATATAGGGCCCAGATCTTTTCTTGGAATTGGGCCGGGTAACGTTAAATGGGTTTGGGCCTGGTCTCCGGAGTTTACATCATTTGTTGGGTCGTGGGAGTTTTGGCGGGCCTTACAAGTTTCAGCCCGGTCCATTAGATCTAATAGGCCCAACATTAAACCATTATGTACAAATTTGTTGGTCGTTCAAAATATTACATATATGACATAATGCTGGAGATTTTCTAATATATCTCATCCATCATATTTCTTTCTTCTATGACCTAAGGACATCTATGGTAAACAACATTTTCATTTATTTTCTTGATTTTCAAGAGTACAAACTTTATGGTTTATAGGACATGGTTATTTTTAAGTATTTCACAAATATTGGATGGTTTTTATATTTAAGTAATTAATATCATTTTATTCTAATGGTAACATTTTCACTTCCTACTTTTATAAATTTGTATACCAAGTGAAGTTTTTATTTGGTTGTAATGAATAGAAAAGGTTTCTTTCTTTATTTTTTTATTTTTTTAGGGAGAGATTTGAACCTTTGCTTTAACCGGTTGATCTACATTCAGGTTGATGAGTTCTTTTTTATTTTTATTATTTGTATTATTATGATTATTATTGTTATTATTTTGACAATAGGTTGATGAGTTCTTTTGGTTATATGTTATGTTGATAAAATGAAATAATGGAAAACGTGTTAATTATAAATATGTTGAAATTGGATTGCTTAGGCCCTGATGGGTAAAATTTGTGAAATTTTTGTAAATTAGTTGTTACTTTTATCCTCGTTTTAGTATTTGTCATTTTTTTTTTTTTTTTTGAGAAGGTTTTAGTGTTTGTCATTGTTAAACCTAGAATGTGCATTTATGATTTTCATGTGCATGGCATGGTATATATATTATCAAAGATAGATATTTGGATGTATTGTCCATTTTTTATATTCATTTAATTTATTTTCCAGGTTTTTCTTTTTTCATGCATATTTTGTTGTTCGTTTGCTTAATTATTATTAATTTGTTTGTGTTTTATAAATATTTTTGTTTGTGAAATAGACAAAAATATTTATAAAACACAAACAAATTAATATCGTACCAATGTGGAGATCTGTCATGTGTCTCTTGTCCTTTACAAGACCTTAATGAATATCACAACAACATTTGGGGCAGGGGGAATATCACTGACATGAGATTTGAAACTTTTTTTTAGCACAACAACATTTGGGGCAGGAGATTCAAAACTTTGGCCTGTTGGTTGAGGTACATGTCAAACTTACATCGGTGAGATTTGAACTTATTTCGTCTCATAAAAGTTTTTTTTAAACCTTTTCCCACATTCATAAATGTGATTAGCTAATCTATATTTGATATTTACTACCAAACCATTACACACATCTTTGAAAACCCTGCCATCAATTATGATATCTCAAATCAAACAAGAATTTTACTCTAGAAAATCAAGTTTGAGTTTGTAGAAGTTAGAGTTGAAGTTAGAGTTGAAAAGTTCAAACCAATGTAACAACTTATGTTTAAACAGCCTAAAATAATAATGTTAAAATAAGACAGTTGGTTTAAGATTTATTTTTATTTTAGTTTAATCAAACCATCAACCTTTGTTTCTGAAATGTTAATTGGTATCGTATGCAAGTATGTTCGGATTGACATCTGTGTTATGAGCTTTAAGGATTTCAAGAATAGGCTCACGGTACACGTGGTTATATAACTCATTAAAAAAACAAAACCATAATACATTATAAACAAAAAGAAAGTATTAACTAAGGTTAATGGGACACCCTCTAACAGAATTTCAAAATCTCTCTCTCAATTCATAGGTAGATTAGATTAGATTAGATTGCAATTTATTTTCATACTTTCAAATGAAATGATGTTAAAAAAAAAAAAGGTGTGATTGGAAAAGATAGAGGAGAGACTGGATCCGTTTAAGCTGTCTGTAGGCGCAGCCTGAGACTGTAATTTTTCTGCCAAACTGTAATTTCCATTGCCCTAACCTGTCTCATCCCTCCGTCAAAATCTGCCATTTACCCTTTTCAATCATTTTCTTTCTTTTTTTTTTTTCATTTTCATTTAAACACCCTTTTTTTTTTTATAAAAAATTTCCAATCACCGTTGACCATTTCATCATCATCATCATCAACATCAAAGCATCATGTGGCTATGATCACGTAATTATATATATGTCCACATTACCCTCAATCTCTCTCTCTGTGGTCCACACAAGTCCACCCTTATATCCTCTGCACCTGACCCACACACAATCAAAAACACACACTAAATCTTGGCTGAGATCCGAATGACAAAATAGCAGAGAGAAAAAAAAAGAGATTTCTGAAAACGTTGAGTTCTTGGCTTCCTCCTCGAGAGACCACCCCACTGACCCAACGAATATGACCCATTTTCCATAAACCCACAAAATAGAACGAACAAAGCAGCTTAATTTAGTAAAATCTTTTGCTTATTCTTTGGTCAAAAGAAACCATTTTATGATGTCTTTCTTTCTTTTTCATCACATTCCAAAATAATGCCTGCCCTTAACTTCCATAAAAAGCAAACCTTTCTTCATGCCTCTCTTCCACTTACAAGCAATGGAAATGGATAAAGATGGGATCTTTCTTTCATTTTACAAATAACCCATTTGTTCTAATGGTGTTATATATACTGTTTGAGTGTGTGTAAGTAAATGTAAATGTAATGGTAATATTGATATATAATAATGGTTGAAAAGTAAAAGTAAAAGCACTACCCAACTCTCTCTTGTATGAAAGAGACGTGTGCTTTGAATTTTTTGTTTCTCTCTCTCTCTATCTGTGGCTCTTTAAAAAAATTAACACACAAACTTTCACTCTTTTGGGAAAAGAGAGCTACAAGGGTTTATTTTGATCAGGGCTTTCTTTTTCTCAACCTCCTCTTTCTTTCTTTCTTTGCTTTCCCACCTCCTTCGTTAAAACAAGATTAATTTCCAATCGCCTGCTCTCGCTTTTTCATTCCGTACCCTTCATGCATTTAATTTAACTTCCACGACAAGAAAAAATACACAAACATCCTTTCAAACTTTTAAATTTAATTGCTGAGTTGCCAACAAAAATGTCGTCCATCACTTCGTATCCTCCAACCTTATATCATTTGAATTACAAGTTTCGTCTCCCGAGTCTAAAAATTAGGTTTAGAATCTATTACACAATTTTTTTAATTACAAAATATATTACCCTACCCACAATCTTAAGTTTAGGAAAAACATTACTTACCCATTAAAATCTTAACAACAAAGAAAGAGAATGATGGAAAGATTCTTATTATCGATGTACAACTAATTTATTTATTTTTGTTTAGAAATCTATTAGATACAAGTTAAAAATAGGAGGCAAAACATATAATTTAAGGGAAAAAAAAAAAGAAAAAGAAAAAAGAGGGATTTGATGAGATATATATGACAGATATTTGGTATGTAATGTGACATGTCATTGGAGGGTGAGGAAGGGTTGGTTTCAGAGAGATCCTAGACTAGGACAGTGACAAATACAAAAGAGTTGAGAGAGTTTAGTTTAGTTTAGTGTTTTTTTTTTTTTTTTTTTTTTTTTTTTTTTAAAGAAAAAAAAAAAAGGCATTTAAACAGTGGGGAGGGTTGCAGGGTAACAGCTAGATGTCCTTGTCTGTTAAGTAGCCATCATCCGGTGATTTTCTTGACCTCAGTTTTCTTTTTTGTTGGTCCCTTTTATTATTGGAATTATACATATATATGTATTGGCTATATATTCATCTCTTCTGTCATTCTGTCATCTCTCTTTGGAATTTTCTTCCTCTCTTTTATCTTCTCACGTGACCTCTTTTCCCACCATTAATTTCCATCCTTTACTATATATATTTATTTTTTGTCATACTTGGTCTGGTCTTCCAGAATATGGAGGATATTTCCCTCATTCCCTGCCCCCCAACACATTCAACTCTTTTAATTTATCAAACTTAGTACCTAACTTCCATGTCTTGGAGTTTTCTAAGTTTAGGGTTATCTATCTGCCTTGGATTTATATGCTCCCTAACATTATTCAAGTCCTTTTAATATCATATACCAAATTTACCAACCATTTTATGTGTATGTGTAACCAATGGTGTTGCCTGTGTGAAGATATCACACTCAATCTTACTCTTCAAATTTATAAATTATGTTAAATTGATGTTGGAGTTTTAGTTAATGTGTTTCAAAAGATTCAGGGACTGCCCTGTCAAAGAAAAAATATTGAGGGGCTATGGGATGAAATAAGTGGGAGTCAGTGTATAGTTGGCAACAAATTTTAATTCATAAAGTAGAGGCCTAAAATCGCAATTTAATCCTTCTTTTTTTGTTGTTCCTCTGCTCGTTGTGGGCTTGGGCCTCATCGTTCCACTAGTATCGTTTCTCTTCTCTTTTTTCCTATGTATTTCGGAGTTTATTCTATTTTAATTTTTCTATTTTTAAAGGTCTAAATTTGGTCCAATAAGAATTTCAAATTAAATACATACAAAAGTATGATTGTTGATGGTCAAATTTGGTCAGAGGAAACTCACCTGACCTTCACGCGCCACCAACGGTAAATTTGTAAATGAGGGGAAGACGTCACTTGCAAATCTGTAAACCTGCACACCGGTGTGGTGCTAGCCACACCGCCTTCGATGCTTAAGTCAGAAAACGGAAGGAGGAGAGCTAGAGAGTAAGAGAAGAGAGTAGAGAGTTCGGGTCTGTTGAGGATCCCACATTGAAAAGATTAGTGGAGACCTCACAATATAAAAGCTACAAGATCACTCCACTCATTGCCAATTGGTTTTGAGATGGAAGTCCATATAATATAATAGGGTCCCCTTCTTCAGTGGCGAAAACGAAATCACCTATAACAATGATGAAAGTTACAAATTAGTCAAATAAAGAGGAGATCTGTGGTATATATAAATAAAGACAATTACCTTCACTAGAAATAAAAAATAAAGTTACGAAAGCTTATGCATGCACAAACCGAATAATATCATACCATTATAAAATTAAAATAATAAGAATATGGGTGTCCTTGAAACTTAAAAGATATACGGATACATACATTTTTGTAATATAACTATTTTGTTTTCAATCAAGATATCTGCCCTTTTTATAAATATTTTTTAAATAGTGTATATATATAGTAAAGATTGCTATGACTTGTAGTGTGCGGTGGTTTATTCATAATGAGGGGGAAATAGAATAGCTATATAAATATATATATATATATATATTTTTCCTATGATTGAGACCTAATTGGAGTTTTAGTACAAAGTTTCCAACAATGCAAAGATTTTATATGATAAAAGTAGTCAAATTCTTCCACGTAAACCTGATTCTAGGGGTGGATGTTTTTGTCGTGTGTTAATATAAAGAAAAAAGAATGGAAATTAAATAAAATTAAAAACAGGGAATTGGCTTTGAATTGTGTCTGTTTGTGGAGCATCACATCTCTGCCTAAGACAAACTGTGGTCACAGTGTGACAACCCACCACACTGCCCAATCTTTTCTTATATGCTTATTATTTATATTTCAATTTAATTATATGCCTTCCTTTCCATTATGATATGAAATCACACAAGAGCTTAACTTATAAAAATGGAAATTTTAAGGGTAGTTCAATATAACATTCATGTTTCTCATTTTCTATTTTTTATTTCTAGTTTTTAAGGAATATAAGTGTGTTGACAATTACTTCCTCATGATTTTCTAAAAACTAATAATTTCCCGGAGTGAAATTAAAGAAATAACTTTTAGATTAAATTACTAGTTTAGTTATTAAACTTTTAGAGTTGTGTTAATTTAGTCATTAAATTTTAAAAAGTGTCTAAAAAATCCATGAACTTTCAATTTTGTGTTTAATAAGTCCCTGGACTTTAAACATGTCTAATAGATCCTAAACTTTGATATAAAATTAACTAATCTATTAGATATAAAATTGATTTGTATGGTTATTAAGACCCTAAACTTTCAATCTTGTATCTAGTAAGCATGTGAATTAAAAAAAAATGTCGAATAGGTTAATGATTTATTAAACACAAAATCAAAAGTGGAATGACTTATTGGACACCAAAGTGAAAAAAGTTTAAGACCTACTAGTTAGTTCTTAAAGTTTAAAAGTCTATTGGATAAAAAGCACATATACTTATTTGACACTTTTTAAAGTTAAATGATCAAACTGACACAAAACACTAAATATATAATTTAACTTAATTTAAAAAAAAATAATAATTTAACTTAACTTTGATATAAATGAAATTAGTGATAGACATTAGTAAGCACACCCATCAAAATCAATTTGTCACCTTTAACATCATCATTATCTAAATCGGCCAAAGTATTATTAAAGATAGCATACAAAACAAAAAATCTAAAAAAATTTATGAAAGCTAAAAAAAAATTAGGTAGGAGAATTGACAAACCCATCAATATCGATTCAAGAAGATTTATATTCTCGAAGTTTGAACTAAAAAACTTCTCTAATAAATCATCATTAAACTAAAAAAATTAGGTCAATAAATTATAAGAATGCTCCTCTCTTTTAGTTTTTATTTTCTGCCTTTACAACTCAAAGAAAAAATATATACATCTACTCAAAATCGGGACCAGATTCATCAAGCATTTGAATTTAACCCCATAAAAAAATTGTAATGAAATTTGATGAGCTCCAAATGCATTGGTGAAGAGCATCTAACTTATCCATATATTATTGTGACTTCATTAACTATTTGGGTGGACCCACTGTTTGGTTTCAATACAACTATTCCTATCAACTTTTTTTTTTTTTTTTTTTTTAATGTGTATCTATCCTTGTTGATTAAGACAAAGACTATTCACTTTTTTTTTTTAATTATTATAATTAATTATGCTTTAATTAATATGAGACCTAAAGCAATGATAATACTATTTGGGGGGGGCCGATGATATTTCACTACTTGCTTTAAAAAAAAAAAAAAAATCTTTATTTTCTTGTAGTTAATTTTGACGAATAACTTATCTTCTAGAATTTTTGTTGAAAAAAAAAAAAAAGATCTATGTTCTAGAACTATAAAAATGATTATTGTTTAATTATTGTTTGAAGAGAACAGGGCATGAATACATATGTGTGAAATCTTCAATTTCCAGCTCTTTTGCACTTTGAGTAATTAATGTCAAATATTTCGGTGTATGCATGGAAATTGTGTTCTGATTTCTGGGCCCAAAATAAACAGTATTGTTTTTGTATGGATGTATCAAGAAGACGAGCAATGAAAAGAAAAAGTTTGAAACCAAAACCAACTAAAACATAGAGAGTGTGATACTTGAAAGTGGGATTCTTTTTCCAAACTTAGACCCAATCAATTCATAGATAGATAGATATAAGGTCCGTTTGGAATACATTTTAATTTAAATGTTTTTCAAGAATTCATTATTTAAAAAAAAATTATATAAAAATTGTTTAGAATTTAATCACTCATATGTTTGGTTGTATTTTCTCATAGGTGTTTTTATATACAAGGTTATTGTATACTAAAAACTCTTTTTTTAAAAAGTTGGTTTCAAGTGTTTCACTCAAAATGATTTATTTACCAATTTCATTTTCTAATAAGTCATTTTTAGTGGTTGTCAAACACTAGAAATTTTTTCAAAATGGTTTATTTTCAAAATTAAACATTTGAAAAGTTAATCCAAACACACCCATACACGGATGGATAAAAGTGTATGGATAAAAGCTTATCCTCCGATATGTTTGGAATACTTTAAGCACTTTTTAAAAATATATTTTCAATAAAAATGTGTATATAACTTACCTTTTTTTAAAAAAAATCAATTAATTACAAACATGTTTTTTAATTAACTATATATGGTTAATCACTTTAAAGTCATCGGTTAATAATCTATCTTTGAGAGTTTCTTCAAAAAGTAGACTTTAAATTAATCTGATTTGTAAGTGCTTTTTATTTATTAAAAGTTTTTTTAATATAAATAAAACAATTTTGAGCCTCTAAAATTATTCAATAAGTTATACTGAAAATATTTTAAAATTATTATTATTTTTTTTCAAATGTGCTTAGAGAAAAGGAATTATATATATTAATTTTGTTGCTTAAAAACATTTTTTTTTTTTTCAAAAGTGATTTCAAACACTATTAATTTAAGCTTTTAATTTTAGTAGTAATTTGACAGATATCAATAGAGATCAAGATCATGTTTTAGGTTTCCAATCATACCATTTTCTTTTCAATTATCGTACCGTTGATGCGTTCAAACACTACATATCATTAAATTAATCTACAACAATAGCTTAAAAACATTGAAATAATTGAAAAATAGTGAGGCGAATGGGAAGGAAGAAAGGACCAAGGATATGAGTGTGAGGTTGAAAAATCATCAAAAGCAGACAAAGAAGAAAAAGAAAAAGGAAGCAAAGAAGAGAGAGCTCCACCAACTATTGTCACATTTGTTTCTCACTGAAAAGTTTGATGAAAATGAAAGGGGAATAGCGAGAAAGAGAAGTGGCAGTAGTCAAAGCCCTTTGCCCAAAATCCATGCCCAATAAAAAGCGACTCGTGGTGGGGCGTTACACTATATCTGCTTGTTTTAAAGTCACGATTCATACTCAACTTCGCAATCGTCACGATTTTATATTCCCCACTCATCATTAGTACATAATCACTCAAGAAAAAAAATATATGTATTTTCTCCCTTAAAATTCTCCAGTTTCTATCCAATCCTTTTTAAATTCCCTCTCATGGGTTCAAAAATCAAACCCCAAATCATTTTGGATTTTAATTTCTGTCTCCATGAGAACTTCCATGCATATATTATTTGCATGCAAAACATTCCCACTCAGAAAGAACCTTAAACAGGGTTGGTGGACAAGAAAAAAAAAAAAAAAAACAAATAAAAGATATAAAGGAGTAAAAGAAAGAAAGAAAAAAAAAAGCTGTGGAAAAATCTGTAAAATTTTATTACCATGTCCCTATCATTCACAACACAAAAGCAGACAGTAAAGTAAAAGAGATTTTGACTGGTTAACAAAAGAAGGAATATATCAAACAATTGGAAATACTATACAAGCATTTTGGAAAATGGTCTGTTTTAGAATGAATTTGAATTTCCATCAAATAGTGGATGAGAAATTAACAACAAAGGCTAGATTTTTTTTTAGGGATAAAAATTATGAAATTTAAATGAAAAAGGAAAGCATAAGGAGGGAATAAAAGAAAAGGGGAAGAAAGAGAGATAATTTTGGGGCCATTTTTCTCTATCATATTTGGAATATTACAACTTTCAAGCATATTGGAGGCCCCATTTTCCTCTTTTTGTCTGAGAAGCAGGTGTTGACTACCACAGCCAATAGCCTTAAAAAAAAAAAAAAAAAAAAAAAAAGGAGTTTCTGTTCTTTTCAGCTACATTTTATTTTTATTTTTTTTGTTATCACATTTCACAAAAATAATGGCTCTTACAATCTCAGATACCAAAAATCACTTTTTTTTTTTTTTTTTTGGTTTTTCAATTTTGGTTTTTGCTTTAATACTACTATATAAGATAGATGGGAATTTATCAAACTTAGAACCTGAAAGAACAGCTTTTGGAAATTCTATTTTATTTCAGAATATTCCATTTAAAGTAAATGCATTGCTTTTATCCAATAAAAAAAAAGTGTAAAGTGGGGGTATATACAGAATCAATTATTGGGCTTGTTTTTCGAAACAAGTGTCCTGTATCTATGATTTTCACCAATGCTTTCTATCCTTGATTTCTTTTTTTATTTTTATTTTCTAGTTCTTTCTATCCTTGAATTTTGACCTACAAGTGAAGCCCTAAATCCAACGTGAACAGTTAATGGTTGTTTTTATTTATTTTAGTTGGTTTTTGTTAGGAAATAATGTATTTAGTGCAGTATATGAATTTATGATTTAAATAAATGTTAAATTTAAAGATTTCATCACTATTCAAGTTTGTCAATGGACTTCAATCTACAAACTTTCAGTTTTGTGTCTAATAGATTTCTAAACTTGTTTTTTAACCTCTAAACAAATTTTTATTAATACGATTAAGTTATGATATCATCAATACGTCCCTTTCAGGATGATGTTCGAATCTCATTTCTTTTAGACTTAATATTTATTTGGATTTTATGAATTCTGATATCATATTAAATAAACATGGGTTCCATATTAAAATCAACTGACAATAAGAAGAAAACTTTTTAACGTGGGATCCTTAACAAAAACTTTAAAGTATTTTTTGTGAGAAAGTACTTGTAGAGAACTTTTCCATTGGGTTTAAGTGTTTGAGGGAAAGTACTTAAAAGCAATTTAATAAACATTGTAGCCAACATTTAAGTGTTCTATTATTAAGTATTTTACAAAGAAAAAAAAAATCTTAGAATTAATATATTGTTGCTAAATACACTCCCAAACTCACATTTTTAACTAAAACCAAGTAAAAAGATCACTGTTTTAAAAAAGGTGTTAAGGACAATGACACAACTCACGGATCTCTACAATGGTATAATATTGTTAATTTTAGATATAAGCTCTTGTGACTTTACTTTTGGTTTCACTCAAAAGACATCATACGAATGGAAATATTTGTCATTCCTTATATATCTCTTTGTCTAGCCAATGTAAGACTTTGGTTGCACTTCCTAATTCCAACAAAAGGCATGAATGGAACTTGCCTGGTCACTTAGTAAGAGTGACATTTGTGTATAATATTGATATAAGAGTTGGTATTAATGAGTAAAATAAATAGCGAATAGTAAGAAGGTAGAGTTAATTTTGTAAAGAAAAAGACGAAATTAAAGGTAAAGAAAAAGAGAAATAAAATACAGGGAGGATTTAGGGTTTTGTAGATAGATAAGTCTTATTCACTTTGGTGGACTTGAAATTAAAACCAGAGTTGAAAGAAAAGTTAGATAAAAATGGGTTCCGAGTGGGAGCGAAAAGAAAACAAGACAAATTTTGGAGTTAAAGAAAAGCACGGGATGTTCTACTTTTACCCGACCCGATCACAAAACCAACCCAACAATAAACCAAAATTTTAACTCCAAATTCGAATATGCTCACTAAAAAACAAATAACTCCCATTTCCAAGTCATTATTCGGAAATTAATTCCTTCCGCTTAGGGTATTTCCGTATTTCCACTTCCATTCTTCAATTTTTTGCATCTTAATTCTACAAATTAAGAAATGGAACCTCTAACTTTTCCAAAAATAATAATAAATAAAATAAAATAAAGAAATGGAACCTCTAAATATGATTCCTGATTTTATCACGTTTAATTTATGAAAATTTAGATGCTACGTGTCGGAAAATGACGTTTTCTTTTTCTCGATAATATGCTTGTCTTTGCTTCCAATTGAAAAGAGAATTCTTGTACTGAAAAAAGAAAAAAGAAAAAGAAAAAAAAAAAAGAGGGAGATGAAAGAAATAAGGAGAATATTTGAACTAAATGTGGATTTAAAATAACTCAATAAATAGGTAGCATTTTAGCCACTCACATTGGTAGAGTTTTATTTGCTTATTTTTGTGGTTGTTTCAATTATTTTCAAATTATATAATACTCTTAACAGTGGAACTATTATATCTATGGTGGTTCAATTTCTATGATTATTAAATCTTGTTTAATAAAATATTAAATGGAAAAAAATAAAATATCACATTCAATATCTTAGTTTATCAATGAATTGCGGCAACTTGTTATTTAAATAAAAATTTTCTATTAAAAACCAAATAAATAATCAAAGGAATGTGTTAGGTTAATAATTTGACACATTAATAATTATTCAAGCTTTAGTAGTTAAGAAAACATTATAATAAATTGTACTTAATAACTATAGAATAGTACTTGCTATTTAAAATTTATATGTTTTGCGGGTTTTGAGGTTGCCCATGTCATGAAATAATTCCTTACCCAAAAAAAAGGCCATGAAATAATTTTGAAACGGCCTCAAATGTTTGAAATTTTGGCTACATTTCACGTTACTTAGTGCATGTTTGAGAGTGATTTTGAAATTATTTTTATCAGGTTCGAAATCATCTCAAAACATATATTTAATTATTCAAAATTCATTTCATGCTTGATTTTACACTATTAAACGTGATTTTCTTTCATCAAAATTAATTTTGAATTGATAAAAATATATTTCGAAGTGAATTTGAATATGACAACTCTCAAACATGTACTTAATTTCTTTTAAAAGCAACTCCAGCTATCCTTTTCCATATATCGATCTCATCAACAATAATTATGCAAATCAATATGTGTTGTTGATGGTCAAATTTGGTTGGGAGGAACTCACCTGACATTCACATGCCACCAACGATAAATTTGTTTGAAGGGGGAAGACGTGACCTGCAAGACAAGGAAACCTGCACACCGGTGTGGTGCTTGCCACACCGCCTCCGATGCTTAAGTCAGAAAACGAATGGAAGAGCAAGAGCAAGAAGAGAGTTAGAGAATAGAGTTTGGGATCTCATCTTCAATGATGAAGAGAGGTTTAAATACATGCTCATGCTCTTAGGGTTTTTAGGATTTCGGAGAGAATTCAGGACTGAACTGGGGCGCCCAGGGGCAGTAGGGACTGTAAGAAGGCAAACGGACTCGGGCCACGCAAGTGGGCTGAGTGGTTGGCCTTGGCCCGACCTTTTGGCCTATTTCGCCTCCAGAGTTCATTTTTCGTTCCTATTTCTAGGCTCGCTTCGGGTTGTCCTCGTCAGCTCATTGTACATCGGAGTGGTCCAAAATTATCTATAACATGTGTGTTTCACACCAACCTATCAAGAAAATTGTTGAGGTGAGAAGAGAGGATACAAATCTTTAATCTTCTAGTTGATGGTCTATATTCTATGCCAGTTGAATTATGCTCATGTTGATTATTAATATAAGATTACTTGAATCTAACCAGGTTGGATTGACTAAATATTTGGCCTAAATTAAGGGTGAACTTTATTTTTTAAACAAATGGAAGGAAAACAATGTGAAATTGAGTTTTTCTTTTCCCTCTAAAAGAAAACAGCTAACCACTCTGATAAAAATCTGTCAAATTGATTGAAATCAACAAAATAAATCCAAACTAAATTAATGAAATGGAGTGGGTTCAATTATTTTCCTTTGGTATTCTTAAAGTTGGACTTACACTCCCACATACACTTGACTCAACAAATTGGTTGTGGAGCAGTAAAATTCAGAATTAAATAATGAAAAACAACTTCTTGACAAAATCTTATCCAACGTTTGTTTAATAATAAGCAAAGACGAAAATGGTTGGTGCATTGTTGAAAAACAAACAAACACATTACGTCTTTTTCCACCTTCGTATTATATTATTTAGATTTAGTCCATCATTTTGCTCCAAATACAAAGAAAAATTACAACTGAGTTCCAGCTGCTTCATCACCACCACACAAAAATGGACACCTCTCAAGGAACCAACGGTGTGGGATGTGACTGTGAGCATCCTACAGTCACAGGCAGGGCAGTAAGAAAAACGGGGCTAGCTAATTACCATTTTTGTTTAAAAGTGTGTCTGGCAACTGGCAAGTGAATTAAATTGAAAATTGGGCAAAAAAGCAAAAGCAAAAAACAAATGAGTTTTTAAATTAAGATCCTTTCTGTGTGAGCTGCACAGTGCCTGTACTGTACTGTGTGAAGAGACCCGATGGGGCTGAGTGTGAGCAGATATGTCCTGCCCTTCAAATCTATCCAAAATGTACTCTATCTTCGTGTCTTCTCTCTATTAACCTAATCAAATAAACTAAACTCCTCAATCTTTAAAAATTTATTCAACGAGACTATCACAATGTGAATGTCGATTATAATTGTGACAGTCTTTTCAAATAATTTATCCGTGGGTGTAAAACTATCGACCACATTGTAACGGGATGGGACGGAAAATGGGTGGTGGGGATTTAGGGAAAGTAAAAGACGTGGTCTTTCTCAAAATACACAGATCCCTATGGACTGCAGGGATGCTACCCAACATTGCTCATTTACCCTTGCTTCAAATTTCATTCTGTTTGTTTAGTTTAAAGAGACCAAGGCTTTGCCTCTTCTCCTCTATTGTTTAGAGAAGTGGGAGCGAGAGCTATTTTCCAAATTCCAAACGCCAAGGCCAAGGCCAAACTTATTTGGGGTTATTTCTTTTTGCACTGTAATTTCTTATTCTTTGAAAGAGGGAGGGAAGAAAATAAAAAAAAAAAAAAAGAATTGAAATAGTTGTTGTTGTTGTTGTGTTTTGTTATTTAAAAATCCCCAATGATTGATTTCGGTTGTTGCAGTGCAGCTAGAAGAAGAAGAAGAAGAAGAAGAAGAGAAGATCATGAAGTCGATGAATGAAAATGAGAGTAACAATAATAATAATAATGGTTGGTTGGGATTCTCTCTTTCTCCTCAAATGAAAATGGAGGTTACTTCTTCTGATCCTCACCACCACCACCATGCTCATCCGTACAACAACCACCACCATTCTCACACTGCTTCCAATTCCTTCTACTTGTCTCCTCATTACAACAACAACAACAGCAACAGCTCTGAAATTTTCTATGGGATTGCTGAAAGTGCCCCTCTCCATCACTCTGCTGCTGCTTCCCTCTCTGTAATGCCCCTCAAATCCGACGGCTCTCTCTGTATCATGGAAGCCCTCTCAAGATCCCAAACCGAAGGTCTTTCTTTTTTCTACTTTTTCTTCTTTTTGTTTTATTTGGTGTTCTGAAATTTGTGGGTTTTGTTTTTTGAAGGGATGGTGCCGAGTTCGTCACCGAAGCTTGAGGACTTTCTCGGCGGTGGTGCAACAATGGCGGGTCGAGGTTTTTTCAATCAAAATGCTGAATCCGAACCCGACAGGGAACATTCGCTGGACCTTCTTCACCGACCCATTAGACAGAATCAAGAACACCAACAGATTCTCATTCAAAATTCTCATCAGTACTACTCTGGGTTGGTTCCTTCTTCCATTGGAATGGGAACTTGCGATCCCCAGATTCTACCGGCGGATGACGACGAAATCCCTTGCCTTAGAAACTGGGTCTCTCGTTCCCACTACGCCCATAATACTCTCGAGCAGCATATCGGCGGTGCCGCGCTGGTGAATGACGGCGGCGGTGGCGGTGGCGGAGGCGGTGGCTCTGCCTCCATTGGCGGAATGAGCTGCGGGGAATTGCAGTCGTTGAGCTTGTCCATGAGCCCAGGTTCTCAATCGAGCTCGTTTACTGCTTCCGGCCAGATCTCACCGACCGGAGGGGACGGCGCTGCCGTGGAAACTAAAAAAAGAGGCCCCGGAAAACTCTGCCAGAAACAGCCCGTTCACCGCAAGTCCATCGACACTTTTGGCCAAAGAACTTCCCAATATCGTGGCGTTACAAGGTTCCATTACTTCATAATTATGTCTAATCATTTTCTAATTAATGACATAAATTTTTTCAATGTGTTTATATATCTTTTTTTGGTAAATATCGTAGACATAGATGGACTGGGAGATATGAAGCTCATCTGTGGGATAATAGTTGCAAAAAAGAAGGACAAACCAGGAAAGGAAGACAAGGTTCGTAGAAATAAAAATAAAAATAAAAATAAAAATGCCCATTTTGAAATTTCAATTTTTTATTTTGTTTTGATTTCTTTTTTACCCTCAAAGGCTTCCATTTTGGCCTGACTCTCTTACGGTTTGTTTCTTTCTTGTCATGGTCCATTTTTTTTTTATGGGGATGTCATTCCAATCCAACGATATCATTACAGTTTACCTTGGTAAGTCTATGACAAAAATACAATGCTTCAGTTCAGTTTAAAATTTTTCCTTTTAAATATAACAAAACTTGAACTTGATTATTTAAATTTGAAGGAGGATATGATATGGAAGAAAAAGCTGCAAGAGCTTACGATCTAGCTGCTCTCAAGTACTGGGGACCCTCGACCCATATAAACTTTCCAGTATGGTTCAAATCTCAAAAAAAAAAAAAAGAAAAGAAAAAACTCAGTGATTAAAAAGCTTTAATCTTTCATATGTTTATTAATTCTCTTGTTTATTTTTTGGCAGTTGGAGAATTATCAGACTGAACTGGAAGAAATGAAAAATATGAGCCGCCAGGAATATGTTGCCCACTTGAGAAGGTAAAATTTCAAGATTGGTTTTTTATTCAACATTGGCTTTGCCACCACCATCATCATCATCTCATCATCCCTTTTACTTCTTTTTTTCCCACTGCTGCAGATTTTGTTCGTAATCGTATATTCCCTTCTCTTTTTTTTTTTTGCAGGAAAAGCAGTGGTTTTTCGAGGGGCGCTTCAGTATTCCGTGGAGTAACAAGGTTCTTTTCTTTTACTAAATCAAAATTTGATCTTTATAAATTATAAAGTTGTTTCTTAATGTGATTGATTATCTCTTAAACAGACACCACCAACATGGAAGATGGCAGGCTAGAATTGGGAGAGTTGCTGGAAACAAAGATCTTTATCTTGGGACATTTAGTGAGTTTTTTTTTTTTTTTTTTTTTTTGGATTTATTTTATGAGTGATTTAAATGTTTGAATAGGAATTAATGTGTTGTCGGAACAGAAGGTCTCTAAATTCCGAAATCTTTGTATGTATGTGTGTCAATGAATGCTAAGATTTTGAAAAAAGTTGTCATTCAATGAAAAATTATTGTCAGGCACGCAAGAGGAAGCGGCTGAGGCTTATGACATTGCAGCAATCAAATTCCGCGGTGTAAATGCAGTCACCAACTTTGACATTTCCAGATACGATGTCGAGAGAATCATGGCCAGTAGTACCCTACTGGCAGGCGAGCTGGCCAGAAGGAACAAGGAGGTCGACCCGAGCAGCGACCCCGTCGTTGCCTACGACTCCTCGACCACGCCAAACAACAATGGCGGGATCGGGATAGGGATCGAAATGAATCCCAACGACAATGGCGCCAATGGCGCCAATGGGAATGGTACTGATTGGAAGATGGCATTATATCAGAATCCATCACATCAGCAACAGCAACAACAACAGGCAGCAGCTGCAGCTTGTGTTGCTGAATCAATGGATCATCATCACAACAAGTCCATGCCCACGTCGGGAGGCTATCGTAACGCGTCGTTTTCGATGGCATTGCAGGACTTGATCGGGATTGAGTCCTTGAACTCTAATAGTCATGGCATTGAAGATGATGTGAGCAAACAAGTGACTCATTTTTCAAATTCGTCGTCACTGGTGACGAGTTTGAGTAGCTCGAGAGAAGGCAGCCCCGACAAGACGAACGCATCAATGCCATTCGCAAAGCAACCACCCCTGATGGCATCGAAGCTAATCGGTGCAACGAGCGGGGTCGGGTCATGGTATCCGACCCCACAGCAGCTGAGGCCAACAGCCATTTCCATGGCACATTTGCCTGTTTTTGCAGCTTGGAATGACACTTAAGAAAAACAAAACCCCTTTTGTTTCCTTGATTACTTTTGCAATTAGTTTAGAAGGTGGAAGCTTTTTCTTTTCCTTTTTTCTCTTTAAATTTTGGTTTGCATGAAGGTGAATGAAAAGAAAGAAAGCAAGAGAAAAATGATGATGATGTTTGGGAGGCAAGAAAAAAAGAAGAATGGGTTTGAGAAGATAGAATTTTGATTACAATCCTTTTTTTTTTAGATGTCAGTGGGAGAAAAATGGGGACTAATGAATGACAAGAGTGGGGTCCAAAATCAGTGTCTGTAATCCATCTCTTTTCAAACCAAACCTTTTGGCTCCTTATTGCAAATGAAAATTGAAAGATTTTTGTGTAATGAAAGAGAAAAGAAAGGGAGAAGTAATGATTAAATTCTCTATGATTTGATGTTAGTGAAATTTAAAGTTTTTTTTTTTAAATTATTCAATTTGGCCATAGTCTCACTTTCTCATCTTTATTAAAAAAAAAAAAAAGAAATAAAAACCACCAGCTAAGTACAAATTACTTCGGCAATAATGCAAAGGAAAAGTTGATGGCTTTGACCCAATGTGCAGCTCAATCTTGCATTACATCATGATTGCAATTCTCTCCTTTATTACATTTGCTTTCCCAAAAGGCAAGAGAGAATAGGAAACAAACATTCCCATCTCTCCCACTTTTTAAAAAAGGACTCTTCTGTGTGTGAAGACTCTCCTTTTTTACAACATTATTTTAACATTCCTTAGTGCTAATTACTAATAACTCAGGGCATTTAAATTTTGGTGCTTTATTATTATTATTATTATTTGGCTCAAATCCCACTTGCTAACTAAGTAGAACCCTTTTAGTAAAAGCCATTCCATGTCTTGGTGTGTTTTTTTTTTCTTGATAAAAGAGAAAAAAAAATTGAATGGAAGATTATTATTGTTATTATTATTATTAAATGTGATAGTTACACGTGTAAGATGGGGTTGAAATTATGGTTAAAAAATGATTGGTGGGCAAGAAAATGTTGGCGCAAATCCAGGAAAATGGAGGGTGGCTTAGGCTTAACTGATAGGAATGGCTATTGGATTTTAGCTCTTTGGCTTGTAATATAAATGAAGGAGAAGATGGTACCCAAAAATCAAAACCTAGCCAATAGTGATATAGCCTTCTTAGATTTTAGCTACTAACCCAATAAAATATACAGTCCTTTCACAACTTTTTTTTTTTTTTTTTTTTTTTTAATTTCTTTTTTCTAAAATAGAATGAGAAGTTGGTAGGTACAGATGTTAGCCTATTTTTGGAACATATGCAATTATTCTTGCTTTTTAAAATTCCAAGTTTGTGAATGATAATGCATTTGCGACCATGTAAGTTCTTTTATTATGATTTTTAAAAGCAAGAATTATAAATTATTTTAGGACATACTCTCATTTTCAATCATATGTTTGTCTTTTTAATTAGGCTGGTTTGTAAGGGAATTTGATCTATTGTAAAACGTATATTGGTATATCAAGAAAATTGTTGCGTCGTGTTACATGTCAATGAGATGTAAAATCTTTTTATTTTTATTTTTAAGCATTGGAGAGGTTTTGTTAAATAACCTATGATATTCGTATTGTTATAGGCAATTTTGGACCACCCTGATATACAAGGAGCTGACGAGGACAACCGGGGAGGAATCGGGCTGAAAGATGGACCAAGGGGGCAAAACCGGCAAGTGAGACGGGCCAAGACCGAAGGGGTCGGGGTTTAGGCCCGACCCCCTGCTCGGCCTCGACCCATGGCCGAGGCCGACCGAGCGGGCCGAGCCCGTTCGGTCCCGTTTGGTCCCCACCGCCTCTGGATGCCCCGGTTTCGCCTGGTTTGACCTAAAACGCCTCCGAAACCCTAAAAAGGTGAGGAGGATGAACAGGTATTTATATCCCTCTTCGCCACTGAAGAGGGGATCCCGAATTCTATCCCTAAACTATATTTTCTATTCTCTGTTTTCTCCTCTGGCTCTTACTTTTCCACGCCCTACCGTTCTGCTTGCTGACTTAAGCATCGGAGCCGGTGTGGCGAGCACCACACCGGTGTGCAGGTTACTGTCTTGCAGGCCACGTCTTCCCCCCTCATCTACAAATTTACCGTTGGTGGCACGTGAAGGTCAGGTGAGATTCTCTGGCCAAAATCGACCATCAACACGTATGATAATGCATCTACCTCCCACTTAAAAGTATTGAGAATCTATTGGGAGTGTGACCAAAGTTCCATATTGATTAAACAAGAAGATGATCATGGATATATAAAAGAGGACAAATATCTCCGTTTGTATTGGTATGAGGTCTTTTGGGTGAACCAAAAGCAAAGTCATGAGGGCTTATGCCCAAAGTGGACAATATCATACCATTATGGAGATCTGTGGAGTGTCTCTTGTCCTTACCAAGTGGTATCAGAACCATGCCTCAGATGTAGTCGTGTCGAGTGGAATCCTCGAGTGTCGAACAAAGAAGTTGTGAGCCTTGAAGTAGTCATGGGGAGATCCATGTTTGGGCTCTATTGGGTAGGCCGTATACTCTAGAGAAAAAGAGTCGAGGGTATCATCATTGGTATGAAGCCTTTTGGGTAAAACCAAAAGCAAAGTTCTCAAAGTGAGCAATATCATACTATTGTGGAGATTTGTGAAGTGTTTGTTGTCCCTAACAGAACCTTTGCTCTCTAAAAAGAATTGCATTCTCCAATTATTTTAAAGGTGAGAGAAAAACAATCTAACACTATTAAATACTGCTTAGAAAGACAAAATTTGCATCCCATTGACATTTTTTTTCTTCTTTAGCCAACCAAAACATAGTTTAATTGATTAAGACAACATATCTTCCTCAATTAAAAGGCTTAAAGTTTAAATTCCTAACTCGGTGTATTATTGAAGTAAAATATATAATAAAAAATTACTTTGATCTCATTGACATTTTTATGTATTTTAAAAAATAAAATGGCAAGAAATAGAAATATCAACATCAAAATAGTTGGAATTGAACTTTATTTTTCTTGGATTCTATGTCTTTTCAATCAACACAAAAAACAGAAAACGAAAAAAATAGTCATAGAAGAGAGCTGTTGAGACTTTGTTTCCCTTCTTTTGTTTTTGGATTTACGTTAAGATTCACTTTGTTGACATGCTTTGCAAAATTCAAAAAATCCAAATAGAAAAAAGAAAAATCCACAGTGTTCATTGGCAAAAAAAGAAAAAGGGGTTTAAGAGGACGAGAGAAAGAACAAAACAAGAAAAAGAAAGCCATAGATTTGATATAAGAGAGAGAATAGACAGATCCAAAAGAGAGAAAAATCCGATTAAATTAAAGAGAGAAAAAAGTGTTGAGTGGAAATGAATTTGATTAGTCAAAAAGATTTGCAAAGAGTGGAAACTCACGATCTTAAATTTTCTTTTTTAACCCTTAGTCAAACAAAAACATGCATGATTATGATTATTATTGCAAAGCCTTAATCATGTTGCATACAGCTGCTTCGAATTATTATTATTATTATTATTATTCATAAAACCCAAAAAGATTGTAATCATAAAACTCTTCACAAATCTCTAATCATTTTGCCCCTTAACTTAAGAGCTTCGTTGTGCACGAGCTGGATTGCTCTAATTTCTCACTCATTATTACAAATCACTTTATATCATCACCATGTTTATTGGCGTACGTACACACACAAAAACCTCGTCAAAATTATCACCAAAAACATGGGAATTCTTCAATTTCAATTTCAATTTCAATTTCAATTTCAATCAAATATTATTTTGAAATAATATTGCAAGGCATATATGTTAGGTTTAGGTACGGAGTGAACAGAGAGAGTTGGATAATGGATGAAGAGAATTTTCTTGAAACTTTCATATATATGCTGAAAGTTGATGAATTGGACGTCAAAATCAAGTGGGTTTTGGTTTTTTAGGGTTCTTGAGAATTTAAAGAATTTAATTGCGAGTGAATAAAGCAAAAGGTAAAAGCTAGGTTTGAATTTTAATTTAAAGAAGAAAGACAACATTAATGGAAAATGTCGTTACATGGAGTGTGAAGTTGAGAAGAAAGACAAAGGGAGATCCAAATTTTAGTGTTGGCGTACGACATTTATTGATTCAGAGGTAGCAGCAGCAGCTGCTGTCCAAATACAAAACTGCAACGCTAAGGACATCTGGAAAAATGCATCGTTTTTCTCTGTAGTTTTCTGCTCATATTCATACACATCTACATTATTATTATTATCTTTATTTTTTTTTTTAATAATAATAATAATATAAATAAATAAATAAATAAATAAATTGTGGTGGGTATATGTTTCAATTGAGGTTTCTTGTTTCTTCTGAGGAGACGAGACATGGGTTGGTTGGTTTCAAGAACTTGGTATGTTTCAAATTGGAGGAATCATTCCTGTCTAATCATTTTAAGCAAATTGGACCAATATGGACCATATGGATGACACTTGCTCCAAATTGAGAAGAAGTAAAGTTTTCGGGTAAAGATTCAAACTTTTGATCTTTTAGTCGATATTATGATAATATCTTAACCAACAGAGCTATGTTGAGGTGGATTAAAGTTTTGATTGATGATTTTTTTTAAACTAGTTAAGCTTAAATTAAACGAGTATTGGGAAAACGGGGGTGAATAATAAAAAAAGAATGAATGAATTTGTAGCTGTGTAGAATTATATTTATATTGTGTTTGCAGAATGGTTGTCTGTGTTTTCTGTGTCTGGGGTCCAAAAACCAGTGATGTGTGTGTATTGAATACAGTAGGTTATGTCTGTTGGTTTCCATATATTCATTCATCCATGGTCCATGCATTATACACTTCTTTCTCTGTCCTTCTTTGTCTCATCCAAATTGTAATTAATGTTCACTATTTATTACAGGAGACTCAGGCTGAATGATTTTAATTTTATAGCGATATAGGCTAAATTGATCGGTTTGATTTCGTATATTATAATTTTTTTGTGGCTAAACTCAAGAGGCTATGAAAGGAATCCTTTTGATTTGCTTCAATTATATTTGAGTGGTGGTCGATTTTTCTATTTCAATTTGTAATGTCTGTTTTAAGCTTTAAAAATCATTTTTAGTCCTTCTACTTTCCATTTTTAAGTTTACAGTAAACTTCAACTTAACATTTATGAACTGTGTTTGTATACTATCAACCAAACTAATTTTCCCCTAACTAACATGAGCATAGTTTAACGGGTATAAAGTTGTACTAATGAGCCGAGGTCTATGGTTCGAATCCCCTCACTTCATATATTGTCAAAAAAACTAATTTTCCCCTAAAATTATCTAGATTAAATAAAAATTGGTTTAAAATCACTTTTTGTCCCTAAACTTTCATGAAAGTAACAATTTAGTCATTGAACTTTGATAATATTTGAGTGACATAAAGCTTGTACTTTTGACCAAGAGGTTAAAGGATGAAATCGCTTAGCCCATATGTTATTAAAAAAAAAGTTTACAAAGTATAAAATTAAAATAAAAATAGAATTACAAATTACAATGGTCATGTTTGTCAAAATGGAAACTTATAATGAAATTTTGGTAGTTGAAATCTAAAAGTAAATGTGACAACTTTTTTTTTTTTTAATATGAACATAACTCACCTAGTTAAGATATATATTAAGTTCGAATTCCCTCCCAAATGTTTTTTGTGAACTAAAGAAAAAAAGTGACTTTTTCTTTTTTGCTCAAAAAATTGAAACCTCCATCGTAATTGGAGCTCAGAAACATTGGATAACTATGCTTGATTTTGCATACGGATATTGTTCGGTGTCTTTGGTTAGTGATGTCTTAAAGTGTGGGCATTGCAATGTGAAGCATGAAAAGTTATCATAGACGGCATGTTTCTTTTATACACTCCACTATGCAAAAGGAGTTTGCGCATGTTGCAACACAACATGACTAGAATGTTGCTCTAAGGTCCTTTTAAGGCTTTAGCTTCCTAAAAATAATCGTGTGTTGTCAAACCAGCCAATATTGTGGTAGTAGTAAGAGTATATTTCAAAAGGCTTAGCGTTTATTTCTCTAGTAGATAGAGAGAAGGGTCAACTTTTTGTGTCATAAAAAGGTGAGATGTATTCTCCAAATCATTCTTAGGTAATTTTTCATTGATTCTAGGAAAACTTCTAAAGTTGGTAAGAAAGTAAATTAATGAAACTTAGGTAGAATAAGCTTTTCTTTTTCTTTGTTTCTTTTTGTTGCTCATATTACTATCGTTTATCACTTTTGTTGAAAGAATATTCTACAACGACCCTTCAAATTCTATTGATTTTTTTTTTTTTACTATTGTTTTTTTAGGTGAGCAAATGTTTAGCATAAAGAAAAAGACGTGAAACATTTGTGTTTGGCATATATTTGCTTTATTTTTCAAGCGTGGGCATTGCCTTTAGTAGGAATATTGCAGGTATAATACTAAAGTGAAGGGTAGAAAAGTATTTTGGAAAAAAAAAAAAAAAAAACGAAAAGAGAAAAAGAAGGATTTGTCAAATTACAATGAAAGAGAAAGGACAAGAAAATAGAATAGCGAGAACATTTTCTGCATTACCCATTTATGAACAAATTAACCCGAAAAAAAAAAACACACAAAACAAGACTAAACAGATAGTATTTGTTCATTAAAAATTTTACCTATTCGTTGAACCCCATTTTTTGCTTAATTATGAAATGGTTATCAAACGGAGCCTAGTTTTTAGTAGGTAAACTTTATATATACAAATTAAGATGACTAAGGTGTAGATTTGATAGAGCATAGCATAGTTGTTTAAATAAATAGATATCTAGAACCCTTCATTTACAAGTATTGAATCATGTTGATATGAGGTGTGTATTTTATTTTAAAAAAATGAAAGATTATATTTGATTTAATGAAAATAATCAAAGAGGGAAGGAGAGGGAATTAGAATTTGTGTGATATGTAAAGTGGATGATGACAGCAGTAGCAGAGAGGAGCAGAAGAAGAAGAAGAAGAAGAAGAGTTATTATTATTATAAGGTTAGTTGTAATGAATGTAATTAAGAGAGAATTGAAGGAAAGAGGAGAGAAAGGAGGGGCAAGGGGACCTAAAGGAAGAGAGGAGATAGGGTAGTAGTGTAGGGTTTAGGGAAATGTCGACATCACGTATCGAAGGTAGAATCTTTGCTGGTTAGGGTATACCCTACACTGTAGATGACTAAAACAACAACAACTGGGTAATGTGATCCAGCTCTTACTTGCTCCAGTAATCTAATTCTCTCTCTCTCTGCTTAATTCGCCGCTCTTACTTTCATATCATATCATATCTGCCCTGCCCTGCCCTGCTGCTCTCTGCTTCTGCCCCTGCCCCTGCCCCAGCCACCCTCTCTCTGACCCTATAATGTCCTCTTCCCTCCATTTCTTTAATCAAATCTAACATTATCACTTATAACCTAACTAATGTTTAATGTTTACATCAGCTAATCAAATCATGATTAAATTATTAAAAATATCCATAATCTATGGAGTTAGTTAAGTTTCATTTTAATTCTTAAAGCTTGAAGTTTGTTTCAAAACGGTCATCGGAGACATTTTTAGTTAAATTTATGGACGAAGAAGGGTGTGTTTGCATTGTTTTTATTATTATTATTATTTTTCATGTGTATGTTTAAATATGTTCATATAAGTAACAATGCATATGCAAGCATGTTATTTTATGTCCTAAAATTTAACGAAAAAAAAAATGCCTTTAAGGATTGCTTTGAAACAAACTTTAAACTTCAAACTTCAAGGGGTCGATTAAAATGAAACTTTTGTAACTTTAAAGGTATAATTGAAGCCAATTCTATAGTTCATGGATATTTTTAATAATTTAACCTAATAATTGTGAGGTTTATAAAATAGTTCAAAATGGGTTTTTAGTTCATTTAAACGTTAGTTGATAATGAAAAATTTATGCATGGTTTATTGTACTTTGCTAACTTGACAATATATATTTAATGTTTCTATATATTTAAGGCTTATTTGGTATATTATCTCTTCTCCTTCTCTCTTATATCTTCACTTCTGAATCTTGGTGCAACTCATCTCTAATTATGGTTGCGCATTGCGTCAACCATTGAGCTCCTAGTCCACACACACTTTCGTTGTACTCTCTCTTATACTCGAATCTCATAGATCAAAAGTGTTTTGTTTTATTTTTTACAATTTCTTAAATCTATAGAGAATAATAAATAATCACAAAATGTTTTATTGGTGTAAAATATTTGTATCGAAGCTATAATGAAAAAAAAAATGGTGAAAATTTAGGGTCAAAGTAAATGGTGTATTATTGTATTGGTTAAAGTATATAGAGATTTTGTTGTTTGGTGGCTTACTCCATGAGTTTGCTAATACTAGATTATTACATGTTTGTTCAATCACTATATTGTTTTTAACTCAAATTTATTTGTCAATTTGACCATAGTTTAACTACTTAAATATTAACACACTCAACCAAAAGATCGAGGTTCAAAATCTCCTCTCTACATGTTAGAAAAAGAAAAGAAAAGAAAATAATTTTTTTTAAAAAATAAAAAAACTCCACAATTTATGTGAGATTTTAACATGAACTTTTAGTTGAGACCATTAATAATTACTGATGAAAATTTAGGTTAATAATCAATCATATAGATCAACCTCGATCACTACCAATGTCTTCAATTCGTGTGATGAGACGTCTTTCTATCCATCTCTTGACTTGAAATTGGGCCTTGGGCCTTTGTCTTTCTGGCTCGGTAACGGCCCACGTTCAAGCTCCAGGCGGTTCTGAAGCCCAATTATCTGTAATTGGGCCGCTTATTCTCTTTTGGGCTTTAGAGGTGCATATATGATCCATTTGTTATCGGGTTGTCATTTGGGTTATTGGACTTGCTACTTCGGTGGGCCGACCTCCATAACCATTGTAGATGGTCCATTTTCAATGGTATTTTAAGGAAATTTTAAGCTGGTAAATGGTAACATTTACTCCATGAGTTTGAATCTCTAGTCTTTCGATCGAGAGTACAAGTCTTATATCATTTGAGCTATATTCTTGTTAGCGTGTGTGTTTTTTTAATATATATATAATTACATAATTTTTTTTTTTTTAAATATTGTCAATATAATGTCTCACATGTTTGTTGATAATAGTCCATTTTGTTTATGTTTGAACTTCTAATTTCTTGATCGAAAGTACCAATTACTGATGAACTATGCCCACTTATACGTCGGTGCATTATCATCACTCATTTTTTTGTTTTGAAAAAAACAATTCAAATCTACCCTTCTCATTAGTAAAGGTAAAATTTGTTAATAGTAAGTTTGGGTGACAAAATGTTGGAAGGTAATTACCACCTCAGAGAAGAAAAGTAAAAAAATTTTGCTAACTTCTTTAGAAACCTTTTCTATTAAATAGTCTAATTCTTCTTCTACATAAATCTTTTGAAACTTTTTTTTTTTTTTTTTTTTTTTTTTTTTTTTTTTGACATCAAATCTTTTGAAACATAAGCTACTAAATTGAAACTTTTTAAGTAACGACTAAAGTTTTTTTTTTTTTAAAAAAAAATTATAAATATCACGATTAACCATAATTTTTTTTTTTTTTGAAAAGTATTTAACCCATAATTTTACTCTTAATTGTTCTTGTAGCAGATTACCGACAGCTGGCCCAAAACCATATGATTTCACCTCAATATTTCCAATTCTTCCATTTCAAATAATCAAAAGTCCTTCTTATGGTACACAGCACCGTACTGAATCAGTACATTGGAAGAAAATTAGGCATTGATTTCGGAATAATTATTCTTTCTTTCTCTCTGCCATAAGAGAAAAAGTCACAACCAACATGTACACTTAGACTAATTTGTTATAGGCAATTTTGGACCACCCCGATGTACAAGGAGCGGGCCAAGGTCGAGGCCGAGCACATGGTCGGCCCGCTCGCGCGGGTCGAGCCCATCTGGCTCCGTTTGGTCCCCACCGCCTCTGGCCGCCTCGGTCCAGCTTGGTTTGTCCCGAAACGCCTCAGAATCCCTAACAACCCTAGGAGCACGAGCAAGTATTTATACCCCTCTTCGCCACTGAAGAAGGAGACCCGAACTCTCTACTCTCTTCTCTTACTCTCTAGTCCTCGTACACACACCGGTGTGCAGGTTTTCCTGGCACGTGAAGGTCAGGTGAGTTCCCTCTGACCAAAATCGACCATCAACATAATTCTTTTTCCTTTTTCTTTTTGAGTTCAACAAAGAATAAAACATTTCAAACTTAGTTGTTTTGGACATTAATACATGTAAATTACATTTGAGTTATACTTTGAATGGACGAAAATAACTTGAAAGCAAGCAATATTCATAATATATGACAGTTTAAATACATGAGAACATTTTACATCAGTGAGTGTTGGCTCTCTTTTATGTGATTGATTTGTTTCTTTAGTTCTTGAACAAGGGATTTGATGGTTTCTTTTGCCATTTCATGCAAAACCCAATTGAAGAATTTGGTATTTCATATCCAATTTAAGCTGAAATTCGATTCTCCTTTCAAAATCTTCTGATTGATCTCTCTGCCCATTTTGTTCTTTCTCATTTCAACTAAGAATTTTGGTTTTGGTTGTTAGGCTAAAAGAGGCCAAGCCTTTGCTGTCTATCAATCAAATTGATGTTTGGATTGAGAGGAATTGTCAAATTCACTTTCTTCCATACCCAAAAGTGAAAGGGAAGAAAAAAATAAATAAAAGGGAATCTGGTTTCTTTTCTCTAAGTCTCTTGAGCTGTTTCTTAGCTAAGGCCATTGATTCTTCATAAATCTCTCTGCTTTATGCTCTGAAAGGTTCTTTCACTTTTATAGTGTTTGCTAGATTTTATGCTTCACATATTAGATTTCTCTCATTTTCTTTACTGCCCCTATTTCACACCCTCTTGGTCTCATAAAGCTGCACATCTTACTTTTTCCTGTTCACTCCCTTTCCATGAAATCACATTCAAGTTTGGTCAAACCCCTCTTCATCTTTTCTCTTACACTTCTATCTAGCTTGTCAAGTTGATTCCTTTTTCACTCTCTGTTTCTCTGACACACAAGTTTAGTATCCACAGTTTTTGCATTTGGTTTGGCTGTCCAAATTTGGAAATGGCTGGTTCTGTCATTGAATATGAATTCAACTGTTCTTATGGAATTAGCCCTCAGCCATTTTCTGAAAATAATGCTTCAGAAATGGCATTGGGTTCAGTGTCCATATTCAAATCTACTGTTGAAGCTGACAATTCCTTTTCTTCTGGTTTTGGAGCTTCTGCAACAGTTCCTCTGGAGAGTGAGGGAGTGAAAACCACTTCCCACCTTCTTCATGATCCTTCAAGTTTGAGTTTTGATATGTTTGGAAGTGGGAACTTCTCAGAAATGGTGGGTTCTTTTGGCTTTGTAACTGAAGGTCACCAGAGCCAGATCGCTACTATTAAGTGTCCATTTAGTTATGTGCCAAATCTGGATGCAGGAAGCAGTGAGGAAGAAAGAGTCTCAACCAAGAACGATGCGAAGACTCGACTCGATTGCGCTAATGAAAAGAGAAGAAAATTGGCTCTTGGTTCCAATTCTTCCAGCTCAAATAAGGTAAATTACCTTGTGATGCTTATTTAGTTTTTGTGTTCATTCTATTTGCCCAATATTTGAATTGTTTTGTGCATCTGTTGTTTAGAATGCTGTGGAACCAATTGAGAATGTATCTGAGATACTTAAAAAAGATGACAAAACTCTGAAAGTTGAGCATAGAATGTGTGCAAATTATAACACCAAGTCTGATGGCAAACAAGCCAAAGGAGGCTCTCAAAGTGTACAAGCCCCTAAGGAGAATTATGTTCATGTTCGAGCCCGACGGGGCCGGGGCCGAGCTACTAATAGCCATAGCCTTGCAGAAAGGGTACATTCTTTCTTGTATGCTCCAAAAACTTTTGGAATGAATTCAATGCTTTATATTTGGTTAAAGCTTTCAAACTCAACGATGGCAGGTTAGGAGGGAAAAGATCAGTGAACGAATGAAGCTGCTGCAAGATCTTGTTCCTGGATGCAATCAGGTCATTGCAGTTATTGATAATCTACTCATAATCCTAACTGCTATTAATTGAAGTCGTGTTTTGTATTTCAGATTACTGGGAAAACCGTTGTGCTAGATGAAATTATCAGTTATGTGCAATCACTGCAACAACAGGTTGAGGTATGCCAGTCTGCAAGCTTAATGTTCGTTTGAAATTGCATTGAATCTTAACATAGAGCTTAACTTTGTGGAACTTTAGTAGTGAGTGATCTCTAAAATAAATTGCACCAATTGAAACAAGTGATTCTGTTTTCTACTTTGCAGTTTCTATCGATGAAACTCGCCGATGTCGGTCCAGAATCAAACTTGGATACAGAGGAGATTCTACTCAGAAATGTAAGTTCTAAGGCTATTCTGTTTGCTTCAGAACTTCATCCATTTTAGCAATTCTGATCTGTTTTAAATGATTATGAACTCTTACATTTCGTCATCGAAGATTCTTCGTGCACAAGGAGAAAACGTCGACGGTGTTCTTGCAATCAATCCTAGATTAACCACATCTCACACTACTCATCAAGCAACATTTCAACTTCATGGAACAATACCAACAATGCCAAGAACATCTCAGAAACTTTGTAGTCTTTCCAAGGTAAGTTCAAGATCTTCAAAACATACCATTTCCTTTCCTCTTACAATAACGACATTAACGAATTCGTTTACGTGCAGACGAAACGATAACCAGTTGTTCGAATTGCAAGTAGATGATCACAATATGCAGCTGCAAAACCAGAGACATGGATGGCAAAAAGTTGTGATCTTGTTTTTGGTTGGCTATAGAAAATTAGAATAAAAGGAAAGAAAGAGATGGAGATATGGACAATCAGACCATGATGTTTGAAGAATGTCTACAACTGATGATGATCATTCAAGGAACGGTTGTGATTTGATTTCAAAGTCTCAGAATTAGCTGTCGTGTTGTGTTGTATTGTTTCATTTGATCTCACTGTTGAAATTCTGCCGACAATCTTAATGGTGGTTTTAGTTGCAAATATCTGTCATTATTTTTCCTTTGCTGGTCGCTGCAAGTGAAGCAAATTAAGACAGCTTTGTAAATAGTGTACTCATTTGTTTTGTTTGGTGATAAACAGAATTGCAGCTCTTGAAAGTTGGAAAAGACTTGAGACTGTTGATTTTAGTTTGAATTCAAATGTTATTGTTTGAGAGTGATTTTCGAATAACCAGAATCACTTTTATCATGTCTAAAAATCACTAAAAGGACATAACAAAAGTAATTTTAGTCATTATAAAATCATTTTCCAAACATGATCTTAATCTTAACCATAGATTTTGTAAGTGAGTCTCGTTGTTCCGAATAACGTTTAGTATGTGGGTTTTCTATCAAAAACTATGAATTTGTTAATATGAAACCAACCTTTTATAAGCTTTCAAGTCTTGTTAAAACTGAATGCTTTAGCTCTTCTGCTCGAGCCTCAAAAAGGTTCATTTGCCGTTCCACCCCCGATACTCCTTGGAAGACATTAGTCGGCGTTTTTGTTTTTAGTACAATAACGTTAGGGGATTCGAATCTCAAATCTCTTGATCGAGAATACATGCTTATTAAGTTATGCTCGCTTTGCATTTATTACGAAGTTGGGAGGGAAAAGATTTGAATTCAAACATATTATTAAATTCATTAAAATGAGGAAAATGTTGCTATTCTTATTAATGAAGAATTGGAGAAGTTGTTACTAATATGGTTGAGTTTGTCAAGTTGTCTATTAATTTCAACTTTTTTGACCCTTATTTCCTTTTAATCTCACCATCTAACTCTTAAGGTCATTTTCCATCTACTTTTTCCCACTTCTTTTTCTTTCATAATTGTCACTTTCTATGAAAATACAATATCAATTGCATTAAATTTGGGAATTCAAATACTAGATTATTGATAATGTCATCAATAATAATGTTGATAGAAATATAGATAGCTCTCAAGAGCAAAATTTTATTTTATAGAATTTCTTTTCTTTCTTCCTCTCTTATGGTTGCAAATTATTTATGATTGACATAACATTTTGCAATCTCATGATTTTTCTCTTTTAAAATTTATTGTTCTTAATGATAACATAGAAATTGTTTTTCAAAATGTAGTATTTGAGATCAAGTTTGAGATGATCTTTCTAAGAATAGAAAAAAAAAGGGGTTACTTTTTGTCGCAAGAAAATTGACTTTTGAAAAGATAAAACAAAATTTTGTTATTTGCTTTTATTTAACTAAAGAATCAATAGGGATGTGTTAGAATTTATTTTTTTTGTTATTTAAATCTTTCCAATCAAAATTTCAACTTAAAAGTTAGTTTGGCAAAAGACTTTATAAGATTCTTAGCCTATAAATAATATGTAATACGTAATTAGTAAGTCAAAAAAGAGTCGAATATATAATTGACATATATCCTCGATTGACAGGTCAAATGTTCAAGTTTTATCATCTCTAAATGTTGTTGAATTAAAAAAATGTCAAAAAAGAAAAATAATTATGATTTCAACGTTTTTGTAAATTAAAAATCTAAATTTTACGATCTGAATATAAATTTTGAGAACCTTTTACAACGAGTCGAGACATTAGTAACTTTTTCTAGAGGTCAAAGCCACAAATCTTCCCTCTAAACATTTTTAATGATATACTAAAAAAAAATTAAACTTATGTTTCAAAAAAAATAAAAAATAAAAAAAATAAACATATTATTAGATTCTCTTATGGACCCATGTGTCTAAAATACATCTAATAAAAAGGTAAAAAAGAAAAAGAAAAATTCTTCTAACCTTTATTAAGGGTATGATATAAAGATATAATCATATAAATCAACAATCATCCATATGATCATATCATTACAAAATTCCCCTTTATAGTCCAATAATCCAATCATACTCTACCAATATATATACATATATATACAAGATCAGTTGGTTACATATATTCTCAAATAATTATTTCCCTCAATAGAAACCCCACCAATTTTGTAGTTGAAAAATTTAATATTGGAAAGAAAAAAAAAATGTGCTGCTTTACTACTTGAGCTTCTATAGAGGGTGAAGGGACCAAAGAGCTGTGATGATCACCAAGGCCAAATTATTTGAAGAATAATAGAGGAGACTTTGAAGCCTACAATTTTTACCCTTAATAATTGAGGCTAAGCAATTAATCTTATAACACATGGCTGCTCTTTTAATGGCCTCTTCACCCAAAAATGAATGCAAAAATCATAGGGGTTGGCCACTCTCATTCTTTTGGTTATATGAATAGGAGAAATTTGCAAAGTAGGTTTGAAATGTGTCATATAAATTATTAAATTTCATAAGATATATCCCTCACACCAGTGAAAATGGCTTCTATCTTCTTCTTATTCAATGCTTTAAAGGGAACTTACAGCCATAAGGGGGAAGAAATGTTGTGTACTATAGTGGTGTTTGATATTCTTATTATGAGCTGTGACATTGATTGTTGAAGCTTAAAAAGATGTATTTATTGAGAAACCATCTAGTGGTCCTCATGAAACTTTATTGTTAGTTGTTTTTGTTGATGGTGAGAGAAGGGTTATGGGATTATGGTCATGAATAGTGACATTCTGTTAAAATTTACTGGATAGTGAATTATGTGAGAGAATTAAGAAGTGGAGATTTGAACTTTTGATCTCTAAGATATACCTCTTAACCAATTGAACTATGCTTAGATTGACATTATTTAACATCATTGTATAAAAAGAAAGTGAGAGGAAGAATATTGAATGCAAAAATTATATGTAATTTGAAAATGAGTAAATATGCAGTGGAAAAAGGACAAATTATTAGGTACTCCGATGCAATGAGGCTCCTTCTTTAAAACCACTGGATGTACATCTTCACATTTGTTTGTCCCTAATAACCGTCGGATACAAAATCGAGGTACTCTTACAATTTCTCTCTCTTACATCTAACGTTGTAAATCAATCTGTCTCATTGCACGAGGAGCGCCTAATAATTTCTTGTGGAGAAAAAAGTGAGAAAATTGAAACCAATGGTTGATTCCTCTAACAATAGGAGGCTTCCATTTCCACCCTTTCAAAGATTAGATTAAAAATAGAATTATTACATGTTAACTTAAGGTCTATATCCCTTTCTTTCTTAAAACTTTCTAGGTTGTTTAGTCTAATATAGCCTCAATTTGTGAGGCCAAACTTACATTTAGCATGTGAGAACACCAGTTTTATAATTCGTTCAATAAACCTGGCATACACAAACTACATAAATTGAAAGTTATATACTTAAATGCATATAATTAGTGGGAAGACCAAGGTCAAAAAGTGAAGAGCATTATACACACACGTGGCTATGAGTAGGTTTTACAGAAGAAGTAGGACAGGAAGATCTCAGAAGCTTCCTGAGATGTTCCTGTCCACCCACCCATATTATAAGTTGTACAGGTTTAGTTCAGCTATATTCTGCAATGTTGGGTGTTCTCTGAAAGAGATGAATTTAAACCTCATTTCCAAACTTGTCTGAATCTGAATATAACTCTGAGAGATTTCATCCAAGTTGATGGGGCTTAATCTCAAAGGAATTCACTTCATTTCATGAAAAGGAAAATTTGGAAGAGTTGGTTTTCATTGATACCATTTGTAACAGGAATTAAAGAGTTTGAGAAGGACATTCAGCCAACATTGACAGTGACACACAACTAATGACATTCACATCATTTTATTGACAAGAAAAGAACTAATATTATTCTCATAGTTTATTAACAAAGGGAAGATAAGAGAATTAATACCAAAAAAAGAAAAAGAAAGAACACAGACTGCTCCTATTCTCTGCCTGCAGGCTGAAACAAATTCTCTATCTGTTCATGTTTGAATCCTAACTTCTTGTAAAAGAATTGCCACAAAGACACCCTCCCTCCCCAAAACAAAAGCAAAACCAGAAAAGAAGATATTCAATCTTACTTATATCTTCAACACCATCACCATTTCTTTTGTGTTTTGCACTTTTTCTTCATGTTACAACGTTTTAGTTGACGAATTCGACAGTTGCAGACGGAAGATCGCTGCCAACGGATGTACGTACTCTTTAACAGTTAAACGTAGTTTTCAGCTCCACATATTTTGGAACTTAGATCTCGTCGGTTTTCTCGTTTTCGGATGACTGCAAGAGCTTTTGTTTCAAGCAACCTGTTCACCGATCAAGTCTAGACCGACGAGGAGGAAGGATATTCCCTGAAACATCAAGAAGTAGAAATGAATTCCTTGAGCTGAGAGGAGGCTTCTCGCTGAGGCTGTTAGAAGAAGGAAAGCCAGTGCTAGTTCCTTCATGTATATCCTGTTATGCTTCTTCCTTGGCAACTTCTTGTCCTGTTTTTGGATTAACTCAATCTCCTCAAGGTTGTTTGCTGAGATACTC
The DNA here is from genome assembly GCA_036850905.1 of Luffa acutangula. NCBI lineage: Eukaryota > Viridiplantae > Streptophyta > Magnoliopsida > Cucurbitales > Cucurbitaceae > Luffa > Luffa acutangula. The sequence goes on along the minus strand of CM072092.1, from coordinate 1,938,767 downwards.
TTTTGAGTTTTCAACTCTTTTTTCCCAACCATTGAGACGAGATCACCTTCGGAGGAGCGGCCTGATTTCTTCGTAACGACCCATTCGTATGCGCTGCCCAACTGGAAGAGTCCCGAGACCATTGCATTGAACTTGGTTACTGACATTGTGTTCTCAAAGAGGAGGTAAGGGACAATGAAGGGGAAGAACTTTGGTGCTGGTAGAATGTTGAGAAAAGACATGGTAGCTGGAATGTAACATACAACCCATGCTGGTAACTCGGCTTCGGGAACGAACATCGTCATTGGGAGAATTATGCAGAAAAGGGTAAACGAATAGAATGGTAATATCAGCTTTCGTAGGAGAAAGAACAGGAAGATCAAATTGAATTTCTTCGCTATGCCAATCTGCATTGGGAGAAACAAAAACAAAATGAGATGATTGAAGCATGCCACATGACAAAGACGTAATGAATCAGATATACAACAATGTGAATCGTCTACCTTTGATCGAACTATGTCAGGCAAACAAAGACGAAACAATTGCATCGGTCCAGAATGCCATCTGTGCTGTTGTTTTCTATAAGCTTCATACGACTCCGGTAATTCACATTGACACTGAACAAAAGAGTAACAAATCAATCATCAAGTCCCAAACACCAATTAAGCTAGCACTCCTCAGAGAAAATACAGAGAGACGAGATATGGTACCTCTACATCATTGAGGAATATGAATTTCCAACCATGAAGATGAGCACGAACGGCAATGTCCATATCCTCAACAGTGGTTCTTTCCAACCAGCCACCGGCTTCTTCAAGAGCCTTTATCCTCCAAACACCAGCCGTTCCATTGAATCCAAAGAAATTGAGAAACACTCCATTCACTTGTTGCTCCACTTCGAAATGGAAGGCTAAGTTAATGTTCTGCAGCCTGGTTAATAAGTTTTCGTCCTTGTTCACGAACGACCACCGCGCTTGAACTAGTCCTAGTTCCTCATTATCCTAAAGTTCCAATCATCAGCAGTTCATTACTATCAGTCCAAAGTTCAAAACATGATTATATTATCAAGCCAAGAATCATCCACACAAAAAAGAAAAATTGAAAATCCGTGATACATTTTCCTTTCCATTAGACATTAGCCAAAACTAAAGGTCAGACACAAACAAATAAAAACAAACAGATTACCTTAAAATGAGGAACTGTTCTTTTAAGGAAATCTGAGCCAGGCTGAAAGTCAGCATCAAAGATGGCAACAAATTCATAGTCTTTGACGTAGCTGCAATTCATGGCAGACTTGAGATTGCCTGCCTTATAGCCCTCTCGGATCACCCGATGCCGATACTCAATGTTGGCATCGAGTAGCTGCCATTTATGAACCTCCTCTTTGATCAGCAATTGGGTGATTGGATCGTCCGAGTCATCAAGAACCTGAATTAGTAACTTATCTTTTGGCCAATCCAAGTTGCAGACAGCAGCAATTGATTGCTGATAAACCTATAATTTAATCAATGAACAATCAAAACCAAAAGAGATCACCAAAAACAGAGGGTTTTATACATCAGAAAAGAGCTAAAACTCCAAATTTACCTCTTTCTCATTGCACATTGGGATCTGAACAAGAACCATGGGGAAGTAGCCAGTCTCTCCAGATTCAAGATCCAAGGGACCAACATTAGGAACAGGTTTGATTTTCTTGAATCGGATCCAGAAACAACCCAAACAAAGAATCAGCCTATCCAAAGTCTGGATAAGGAACAACACTATACAAACATTGGCCAAAAACTGGAGAGGAGGAGCAAAATATTCAACACGAATCACAACCCATTTCAAATAAAACCAGTCGAAAACATCCTTAACCCCAAATGGGGCTGTCCACAAGTAGTCCAATTGAAAATGGGGTGCCCCAAAATGCCAGCCCTTGTAATATGCCGCCACCTCAAACCCTAACAGAAGCACCGACAGCCAAAGGAAAATCTTAATAAACAAATAAAACCTGGTTTTGACAGTTGGGTTCTCCCTCACGCCGCCGTCAGCGTTGTCATTGTCGGCGTCGGCGTCGGCGTCGGTTTTGCCGGAAGCAAGACGGCGTTTTACAGCGGCGCCGATGTTGACCAATGCAGAGCCAATGGAGGTTAAACAACCGGCAGCCTTGTGGGCTTTAAGAAGAAGGACCCAAGTGAGCTGTTTGGCATTTTTGCCTCGCCCTTTATCTCTGGCTCGGCCCTGCGGCGACTCGGCGCCGATGATGAAGTCATCATCGGAAGGACCTTCAAGTTCGACCATTGACCAGTTGGGATTCTCCATCTTGACAACAACAGGGGTTCCCTTGTGGCTGTCTTTTCCCCACCAAGGAGCCATTTCTGGAGCCAATGCCTAAACCCCAGTTCAAAAGAATCTTCTGTACGGACCCCCAATTCCTCCACACAAACACACACACTGATATCAAACTCTCAAATGTTAAAATGGGAATAAAAGCTGAGATTTTGGCGTCATGGGCGAAATGGGGTCAGAGAAAAGAGGAGGAAATGGAAGGAAGATTGAATAAGCAAAGCAAAAACAGCTTCCAGTCAGTTGAAATGTAACACAGGCTTATAAATAAGAACAGGGCTAGAAGCGTGAGAGAGAGAGAGAGAAAGAGGAAATGGGATTCAGTAAAAGGGATGGTAACAGCTCAACACGGCTTCATTTTGATTCCCTCCATGAGAGAGAAATAAAGAAAAAAAAAAAGGCCCAAAAACCAGAGAGGAATTTAAAAGTTTAAAACAAATTGATCATCGAGATTTTCGGTTTTTAGCAGGATTGAAGAGACTGGGTTGTCTTGGTTTGAAAAGTTTTATAGATGGTCAAAACAAATTGTTAAGGAAAGTAATATATTGAAATGAAATAGATCCACCGGAGAAACAGATGGACGCTGGTTTGGAGAAAAGGACAATAATTCAGCTTTTATTATATAATGAGATGAACAGTGGCTCGAAAATGACAATTTTCAATTAATTATATTTTTTTTTCAAAAGAGAAAATTCTATTTCTCCCCCTAACAGTGCCTTTCAATTAGAATAAGAACCCAGAATTTCCAGTAAGATAACAGAGACGAATTAAAAATTCCTTTTTTCCCTTTTATTTTTATCAGCAGTGGAGAAGAAGAAACGTTACAGATTTTTGCTTCCGGGTTTTGTAGTTGAAGATTCGCATCATTCTTTCTCCTCTCATTGACTCTTCTTCTCGTGAAAAAGATCCACCAACTTTTTTTTTGTAATTAATAAATTTGTTTATTTCACGAGATAATATAATTATAATTAGGATAAAAAAGAAAAAAGGAAAAGAGGAACAGAGACCGATAAATTCAGGACAAGGGTGACGATGAAATGAAACGACCAACAAGGATAACCATACGCGTAATGCCACTCTAGCAAATGCTTCAAAAAGTGAAGATTCAAAACAAAACCCAAAAACAAAAACAAAAAGAAAAGAGATTGTTTTAAGTTTTTTAGTTAAGAAAAATAGATAGATTATTAGCTAAATTAGGACTTTTCCTTGACGACGGCGAGTACAGCAGAATCATAGAAAATCCAGGTCAGATCATAGAAAATTTAGTGTCCGTCACCGTATCCTGGTCTAAAATTGTCAGCCACATTGTGCTAACTTAAAATCTAACATTTTTGGCCGCATCGTGCCAACTTAAAATCAACAAAAATAGCTTCTAGATTAATAAGAATTACAAACGTCAAACATAATTCCTTAGATAAAATGTTAGCTACCATTCCAAAGATCAATAGTTTGATCATCTTACCTGCAATTGTTGAACCAAAAAAACTATTCGATTAAAGATATGTATAGTTTATAGTATTGGTCTTAACCAATAGAATTATGTTGGGTAAATAAAATCATATATGGTTAGGTTTAACCGTAAAATATTTATAAAACCAAAAGGCATTGTTTATATATATATATATATATTTTTTTTTTGAGAAGTTGTTTATATCAATTTTAATAACAAATATTGATTTTATATATTATTATTAATTAAAATTTCAATGTTTTTTTGACAAGAAAATTAAAAAATTTCAATGTTAAGTCGGTGATGTACCAATTTGGTAATACAACGAATTTCTTTTATTATTTTGTGTAATTCTAAACGTAAAAGATTTGTGCTTACTAGTAATTCACATGTTCCATTAACAAATGAAAATACTTGAGGCTGTAGTTATTGAAATATCATTTAATAATTGATTGCATAAGATTCTAGTTGTTTTTTTTTTTTTTTTTTTTTTTTTTTTTTTTTTTTGTGGTAAGAAGGAAAAAAAAAATTCAAAATTTAAAGTTATGAAATTCGGTACTTTTAATATTAGTAATAAATAATATATCATTACGCATCACAGATCACAGAATTACATATATGAAATTTTCATTATTATTTATATCATTCTATGAGGTTAATATCCTAGGCTAAATTGTCATTTTAGTCGGTTTAAAAAAAATATATCATTTTAGTCCATATAAATAGGGTTTGAATTCAACTTAACATCAACAACTTAAAATTTTCAAAATATTCATGCTCTTATTAGAGGTAAACACAATCTTTTATATATATATATATATATATATATATTTTTATGTAACATGTGTTTGGTGAGTGATTAACTATGAATTAACTTTTCAACTAATTTAACACACCCCTCTTGTTCTTTTTATATCCAACCTGAATCCTTGATTAATATGTTTTACGTTAATACAATCAACCAGGAGGTCACTCAACATAAATCTTCTCCAAACCAAGCATGTTGAACTTCAAAGATCCTATAATTGAGCCATTGAAAAGAAGGTACACATTGTTGGTATAAGTAGTATATCTATCAATTTTTTAAGCTTATTTTGACCATACTTTCATGTCCTCGTGATCCCTCTCATTTGGATGTGGTCTCAGTTCATTCATCTACTCTTCCTTATCTTCGGGCGTCACAATTATAATGAATAAATTGAAATGTTTAGAATAATAAGGATGAAATTGATATTGTTAGGAATAACACAAACCCCTACATATCTCCATAATGATATAATGTGTTATCCACTTTTAGCATAAGTCCTCATAATTAAAACTTTGCTTTTGGTTTCGTCTAAGAGACCTTGTATACCAGTGAAGACATGTGGGAGTTCGTTATTCCTAACAATTGGTATTAGAGTTATGCTTTTGACTTAACCATGTCAGTAGGCTCCTCATGTGTCAACAAAAAAGTTATGAGCCTTTCAAAAGATCAACTAAATGGATATATGATTATTTGAGCGGTGACTCAAAGGTACTTTGTTTGAAGGAGGATTGTTGGAAATTATGAATCCAAAGTCCCACATTGGTTGGATATAGAGAAGATTGTGAGTATATATAAGTAAGAACAACCATCTCTATTAGTACGAAGCATTTCAGGTGAAACAAAAAACAAAATCATAAAAGTTTGTGTTCAAAGTAGACAATATCGTACCATTATGAAGATGTGTAGAGGCTCGTCGTGTCTAACATATACAAAACACAAATAAAAAAGAATCACCTAAATATTATCACAGATCATATATAGAAAAATCTTCAAAATCTTTTTTGAATACGAGATGAAGTAGATAGGTATTACTCTAAAGTCTAAACCCAAGTCAGACGGAGCCAACTCAAAGCAAGAGAGGAATTTAACATATTTTTTTAACCCAAATAAATATACTTTTTTAAACAAAAGTCGGAGAAATGTTTTAATTATTATTATTATTTTTTAGGAGAGAAAAAAAAAAAAAAAAAAAAAAAAAAAAAAAAAAAAAAAAAAACTCAACGAACCGAACCGGGCCCATGTAGGTGTACAGTACAGCAGAAATTGATATGTTGTGCATACGAAAGCGGTAACACACGCGCCTCTGATGCGAGTGCGGGAGGGATGGTTGGTACGAGATCGACGACGTCGCCAAATTCCTCCACCGACAATTCTTTCCAGTCAACGACCGTCAAAACTCCAATTCAACCTCAAATAAATATATTAAAAAATCATCTCGTTTTCAAAAAACAAAAGAAAAACAAAAAAAAACAAATGATCTTCCTCTCCCTGTCTTGGAAGGAAACCAATGATCTTTCTCCTTTTTAGATTATTCTCAATTTGATCTGTGATATTTTGAAATTTTTAATTTTATTTTTTAATATATTCAAAATTTTTAATTATCCTTCCATAAAAAATATATTAATTAAAAGTTAGTGTATCATTAAATTTTTGTTTTGTTAATTTAACATATTTAAATGTGTAAACGTGTCACTTACAAAAAAAAAAAATTATTGTTTTTTGAAACTAAAAAAAAAATTATTGTTAAGGAATGAGATGAATTTCATATATCAAATAATATAGGAGTGATATATTATGTATTCAAGCATATGTTAATAAAATACCAATGTAATGGTTCAACAAATTCTTTTAGTAAATTTTTATTGTTTAGTCAATTATATTTGAGAACTTTTTTTTTTTTATATATATATAAATTTTTCGTAAAGTTGAAAATTTCTAAAAAATTAAAGATTAAAATTGAGAATCATAAATCAATTTTAGAATTGTTTAACTGGTTGATATAGTATATTTTTTTTATTAAAAAGGTAAAATGTTTAAAATTTTCATCTCTATATTGTTGAAAGAAAAAAAAAAAAGACGACCATCGACCACAAAAAGAAGGGTAGGTCATATGAAAACCGTTAGGAAAAATCCGTAATTTCGAGAGAACTTGAGGATTAAAGAGGGATAAGCAGATTGATAATCGTTCGTGGTCGTTGGATTAAGACAAGAGAAGTAGAGTTGGATTGGCAACAAGCAGGTTTTGAAGAGCGCACGTGGGGACAACGTTGATAAAAAGCGTGCGAAAAAGCACGGAGATCAAGACACGTGGAGGAGTTGACGGTGGATGATCGGACACTCTCAACGAACAAGTTGTCGAAAACCATAGACCTTGGTGTGATGTCCTACGTTTGGCAACTATTCTTTTGTTCCTACGGCCACTCACTACACAACAAGTTTACCAAATCATTAGTCAAATTTTTGTGATTTCATTTCATTGTGTGACACAATATTTTTTTAATTCATTAATTATCACTTACTAGATTATTTATGAGATATCAATTTCCAGTGACGCAATTTAGTAATTTTTATTCTTCTTTTTTAGCAGAAAAATTATGTATTATTTAAAAGGACACTTAATTGGATGGACTAAATAAGTGAACTTTATTAGTTGGTCTATGAACTTTGTCAGTAATAAAATAAGGGTATTAGAAAACTTTTACATAATCAATCCAAATCAATCCATAAAAAAGAACATTTATAAAATAGAGAGATAACAAAGAACTATAAATTATGGATTGAGTGATAATTATAAAAGTTGTCTATAGAGAAAAGACGTTTCCTTATTGCAATGAATAATTTGACATTCAACTCTGTTTCTCATCTGATAGAGAAAATTTCAAACTATCTTCACTGATATTAATACTTATATTGTATGTATGTATTTGTAGAGGAAATTGTTAGTGAAATGGAAGAGTGTGGCTTAGAGAAGGGGTTTGAAGCCATTGGTTTTTGTGGGTTAGTGGGATTGGGGGTTGGGAATAATAGTATTACAGACTTTAATGGCCATTGGAGGACAGCTCTACATTTCCTTTTCTTTTTTTTTTTTTTTTTTATATATATATATATCCCCTTTTTTCAATGGTGGATGATGCTTTTAGGAGAGTTCTTATTCAGCATAACCCAAATAACAAAAATTAAATGTCTATTTAATAAATAAATAAATAAAATAAAACGTGTAAAAAGACAAGTAGGCCCCTCATGCATTGTCTCTAAAGTTAGGCTTTTCAAAACCAAAAGACAATGGAGGGCCGAGGGCGAGGGAGAGACTTTGGTTATAATTAATTTAATTTCATAAAGTTAAAACTAAAAGCAGTTTAATTTAGCGAGATGTTAAAATAAAATAAGTGCCCTTTTTGGTAATTCACCATTGACCCTTTCATCTCTCTCTATTGCCGACACCCCAAACGATACAAAAAACAAACGAGATTGTTGTGTCATGTGAATCTCGAACATGGGTTTTTTCCTTCTTTTTTTCCCCCACGATATAGGGGTAATGAATTCAATTCTAAAAATAACAAATACATTCATTGAAATCAACCAAATCAGTATTAGTTGGTCAATTTGAACCAAAGATGTTGATTTTGCATTGTATTTGTCCAATCTTAGAGTAAGAAAATCACAATCTTTGACTGGTTGAATTAATGTATATTTTAAAAAAACTTCAATAATAAAAGGGTTTAAAGAGAATGAGTTCAATCCAATGATATTTCATGTATTTTCTAGTAGTCAAATATAATAGTCATATAGTTGTCTCGTTAGATTAGTCAACATGTGTACCAGCTCACCCAGACACTCATGTATATATAATATTTAATGAATTTCTAAGTGTTTTAAGTGAAAAATTGTGCTGCATGGAAACAAAACAATCGATATTACCAATTCATGTGCAATTGTGCACTCATACCACGAGATGCTAATTTAGAAGTTTTTATTTGTAACATATAGTAAAAATAGTAATAAAAAAGAAAAGGTCAAACTTCCAAATATTGTAATCCCATTTTTTTTTCAATAAGTTTGCGTTGCAAGCTACTATATTCTCAAAGTTATTCTCAGTTTGTTATTTCCAATATTTAATAGACATTTGAGATTTGACATCTTCAAAATGCTTTATAAAATTTAACTTTTTCGTAAATACCAATAAAAATTAAAAATAATTCAACACTATGATATAAATTATGTCATGAACCATTTCTTATAATATTTCAAACTCGGTGATCCTGGTTTCGCGGAATTTAGAGAGTCATTAGGCGGCCCGCTCGACAGGCCCAGAAACATGCCCAATAGGCCCATTTATTCATCTTGGGCCCTTCGTCGATTTTTAGTTGGGGAATTGTGTTAAATGGCTAAAAAAAAAAAGCGGTCTTGATTTTTGGCTACAGAAGTTTGGTCTTTGCAGGCGTGGCTACCGAAATAGTAGGAACTGTTTTCTAGATTTTTTTTTGACATTTTTACCCCTAGTATATACGACTATAGACAAACGCCGTTAACAGATTTTTTTTGTTTTCATTCAGTTTCTCCCCCCATTTTTTCGTGATGGATGAATCCCGATTTATAGGGAGTTCAGTTGGCGGTTTGTGTTCAAGTGTATAAAAAGATCTACCTATTTTTTAGGCTTAGGTTCAGCGTTTCCAACGATAAAAAAAAAGATTTTATCCCTCACATTTTGCCCCTCATTATCCATGTTACAAAAGAACAACAATAAAAGTCGTAAGTAGCAGTACATACAGACAGATGACAGTACATATAAACTACAGCGTATATATAACTCATATGGGGGTGGGACTAGGGTAAGTATGCATACACACAGGATGCATGCGGAACACGTATGTATGTAATACTATATACAGATATCAGTTATGGCATTTCATCAGGTATTTGCATTCAGGTGAACATGGTACGGGGGTTATTATGGTTGCATATAGCAACACAGACAAAGACAAAGTGTATTTTTATTGGACATTCCAGACATACACGATACAGGGGGTGATTAACTCAAATACAGGGGGGATTAAGTGTATACACACACAAGTAGACACATTAGACCATTCCATGGATGTATATAATAGTACAGACAAATCAAAGCATTTTTTCTATTAGACATGTCAATGTGTACGCACACATACATATGAGTATACCACAAGCACACTTTTTTCCAGAGAAGTTGTAATAACGATGAAATGGTATTTATCAGTACATACCACTCGGGGGAATGTAATAACGAAATCCTAAAATCTCGGGGGAACGTATCAGCTTGTTGCTAATATAAGGGAATCGGAATGAAGTTGTTCATGTCTAATAGAAATGGTATTTATCAGTACATACCACTCGGGGGAATGTAATAACGAAATCCCTAAAATCTTGGGGGAATGTATCAGTTTGTTGCTAATATAAGGGAATGAGAATGAAGCTGTTACCTTGGTTTGAATTTCTGAGAAATTGTACAGTCCTCGTGCAGAAGGAGAATCGATGGAGGATGTGGGGCAAGCAAGAGTCTCGACGGCACGGCGGAAGAAGGTCGTCGGCACGGCGGATGTGGGTCGCCGGCGCGATGCGAGAGGTAGGGATTGGGATACACTCTGTGTTGGGGGGTGGAAAATGGTGGGAAATGGAGGATTAAGTCTTTCAAGGGGGGCAATGGTGGGAAGGGAGGGTTGTGGAAGATGAAGATGGACGGACGGGCTGGTGCATGAAGGCGGTTCTGGTGGGAGGGTGGGCGGTGTTATGACAACTCATAATTGCAGTAGCTAAGGTATCATAATTACTGTGTTCTTATTTGTTTTTAAAAATTTTCAGGTATTCTTAGTTGCAGGTAGTAAATCTTCCTATTGACAGGACTGTTGTTTCCGATTAATGGAGTTCGAAGGTGTTTCTCTCTACTGAAGGGGGTTGAACTTTGACAAGAAAAATGGCTATAAATAAATAAAGGAGTAAATACCTTTATTGGGGAAGGAGTACAAAGTTCAAGGTTCTTAGGTGCAGGTAGTAAATATGCAGATGGACAGGTTTTAGGTGCAGGTAGTAAATATGCAGATGGACAGGGATGTTGTTCCTGATCAATGGAGTTCAGAGGTGTTTCTCTCTACTGACGGAGTGGTTGAACTTTGTACTCATTGTCCGACAAGGTATTTACTCCTATTCCCGGGGAACAACTAGGGTCTTTGTACTCATTGGTGTGTCATAATTCCGGTTTCTTAATTTTTCAGAGGTTCTCAATGGAGTTCAGAGGTGTTTCTCTCTACTGACGGGGTGGTTGAACTTTGTACTCATTGTCCGACAAGGTATTTACTCCTATTCCCGGGGAACAACTAGGGTCTGGTACATTTGGGTTTCAAAATAGTTGTGTGTCTTTTTTATTTTCATATTTTTAAACCTCCTAAAATGTCTCCAACTATTTTTAGGGGTGTTTTTTTTATCTCTCTTAAATGATTTTGGTTTTAAACGTTAACAACACGTTAGGAAGTTTGTTGAGGGGCATTTTTGTCTTGTATAATTAGGGAATTATTAATTAATAAATGGTTTAGCCATCTATTTAATTTACAAACGTTTGTAGCCATTTTTCAAGCCACCTTTTTATTTGTAGCCATTTTTCTTGTTGCCCCTTTTTAGTTTCCAAAATTCACCTTTAATAATTAAATTCCAGATGACAGATGAGCAAATTTCTTCAAATGTCTTCCATCTGATTGTTTATTTATTTATTTATTATTATTTTTTTTTACAACAAATGGAGGTAGGAGATTCAAACCACATAACCTCTAGGAGCTGATTATCTCTTAACTGGGGTTGTACGAAGCTGGTAGTTGAATCTAATTGTCAAATGGCCATTAACTTCATTTTGGGGAAATCAGAAGTGTGGAATGACGTGGAAGCAATAGCGTTGGCCATCTGGGAGCTGATTCCTTCATTTAGTAATATCTATTTTGGTTATGTGCCCAAAAATTGTAATAGAGATGCGGACCAGTTAGCTAAATATGCCAAAATCAAAATGTTAAACAAAACCTGGATTAACCAATATCCAAGGTGGATATGTAATTGGGCCTCGCATAGCCTGCTTTCTGAAGCTCAAGTGGCGTAATAAAGATGTATGTTACTTAAAAAAAAAAAAAAAACCATAGACCTCTTGATCATTAATACAAGCTATATGTCACTTGAGCTATATTCATGTATTTGCTCAACTTAACTATAATCATCATATCTTATAAATGAACTTATTATAAGTTCCTAACTTTAATCGAGGCTATTTAATTATTAGACTCTACAATATATACAGAGTAACTTGTACTTAAAAACTGATTCAAATGGCAACATAAACATAGTTCAATTGACATAAAATTTCTACAAAATGACCAAGAGTTATGTGGTTTGAATCCTCTCGACCCACATGTTCTAGAAAAAAAAAAATCAAATCCTACCCAAAAGTCAAAATTTGATGGCTAACGCATCATTTCCTTGAATTGGGTATAGGGTGAGTCGTGCACGCATACCTATGATTCTACAACCCCATTGGGCTTACCCATGAGCTCATAATAGTAAATCATAAGAACCAGTTTCTTAGAACGCTCCTACCTTATTAAACCTTCTCAATAATTTTTTAAAATACAAGATTGAAAAAAAAAATAGAGGTCAAAGGTTTGAATCCCCAAATGTTGATGAACTCAAAAACTATCAGACACCCACATCCCTCTCCACAATAGTATGATATTGTACACTTTTGACATAAGTCTTTATGGTTTTGTTTTTGGTTCCACCCAAAAGACCTCATATCAATCGAGATGTTTGTCCTCCCTTACATATCCATAATCTTTTCCTTATGTAGCTAATGTGGGACTTTGGTCGCACTCCTCTAACAAACTATTTATTATATAGATAGATAAAAAACTATCTCAAGAGACTAGTTCCTTCCATGTCTTCTAACCATATTGACAAACTATTTAATTACATATATAGAAAAATATATGAGTCGCTTTTAATTAAACCCTTTGCATATGGAGCTTGGTGCTATCTTTGAAGAAGTTTCTCTTGTGATGAGCCTTGGTTTAATTTAGAAAGATTGAGGTAGAATCATATTCTGTTTTGGCTATTATATCTCTCTGAAAAATCCCTTCACCTTTCATATATAATGAAGCTAGCACTAGCACATGGATTTAATAATGACATTCACATGATGCTATCTTCTTTTGATTTTATTCATGTTAAGAGAGAAATATATAATAATAATAATGCCCTTCCCTTTTTTGCCATTGTAATTTGGTGGGCTACTTTCCCCATTGGTTTTTTTCTCTTGCCAAGAGAACTACCACCTTGTTCAACCTTTTGGTGTTTTTTTCAATATTATCTTCTTCTCTTCAAAAAAAAAAAAAAAAAAAAACCATTAATTCAATTATATATATATAACAACCATCGTATTTTCAAATTTTCTATAGCGTTTAATTAAGAACTAAATAATACTTATGGCTGGTCGAGAGAAATGAAGGAAAAAGAAAAGGAAAAGGATATGTTTGCTCTAATTTTCTAAAAAAAAATATATTAAATTTTTAGTGGTGAACAATGAAAAGTTCATTAAGAATTGAGAATCTCTCTCTAATGTTGGTCCACTTTATTTTGTCCATGCACATACAATAATGAATGTCCACTTCAATTTCTTCGTCTTTTGTCTCCAACTCAAACAGGACCAAAAACCTAACATCTAGACATGAAAGATCTAAAAAAAGACAAATATTGTACTAATTAAAAAAGAACAAAAATTCACCAAAATAAAATAGTTTGATGTATAAAAAAGAAATGTCCACACCTTAATTAGCAGCCAATGCTATCCCATACCATAATAGCTACGAGACGTGGTGCACAATTTCTCCACACAAAACTATCATTCTTCCACACATTTTACCCTTTTTTTTTTTGCAAATTTGTCACCTAAACGGAGAAAAATAAAAATTAAATTTAAAAAAATGTCTTTCTTCATTTGTGGTAATTAATTCAAAATGTATGTCAAGTTAGCAAGTAAAATTTTGTCCCCCTAACAAAATTTTCGGCTTCCCTCCGGTTTTTTTCATCACTCCTTATGTAATTTTTTCTCTAGCTATATTAATTAACGACGGTGTATAAGATGTTCAAGACAAATATTACAATGAATGTTTAAATTTCAACCATTCAAGTCTTTGTCATATATATAAATAGCTCTTAATGTATATTGTCTGGTTTATTTAAAAAACAAGGAGCTAAAATGATAATAGACGACTCATTTTAGAGACTATAAATTAACCTTTATTATTGATTTTTGATGAATTGAAACATCCAAAATCAAATTCATAAGTTCTATCAATAGTAATGTTATTGCTAGCCAAACCGAGCAAGAGAAAAAAAATCTAATACTATTGTAGCATGAATGCTACCCTCCTTCATATTGTTTGTCACTATAGTACATTTAAAAATAGTATGGAACATACGAAATAAATTAATATATTATTTAATAATGTGTCAAATTATGAATGGAAGGAGTAAGTACTACCGTGTACAAGAAATTTTCCTCTAAGCAAAGTGACCACTAGTTTGTTGGACAAAATCACATCGATGTTAGACAAGTAAAATCTCTTTTTTTTTTTTTTTTTGATATATCGCAACAAAAATCAATATTAATTGGGAAGAAAATAATTTTATTGTGTTCGAACACAAAACCTTATACTCTGATACTATGTTAAATCAACGCTCGATCAAGAAGTTAAAACTCGATGGATTATGGTAAATTCTCAAACACTTTTAACAGAAAAAAAGAGAAGAAAATAGTTAACTCGTCATACAAAGAGTTTCAATTCTTACCAAAAAAAAAGAAAAAAAAAAAATTCTCACCCACCCCCTTGCTATGAGCTGTGCCGGCCCCATAGGCAGTAGACGGCCAAATTCCCTTTTGAAAGAAAAAAAAATATATAGAATAATATTTTAGACAGAAGAATATATATAGAATTATTTTTTTAGAAAAAACAATATAGAATTACTTATGAGTTTTTTTTTTTGGAGGTTAAATTACCGAAGCTTGATTGGTCTAACATGTTATAAGAGTTAGAGATTATATATGTTATAGGCAATTTTGGACCACCATACCCCGATGTATAAGGAGCTGACGAAGACAATCGGACTAGGAGATAGACCCAAGAGGCGAAATCAACAAGTGGGACGGGCCAAGACCGAAGGGGTTGGGTTTTTGGCCCGACCCCCCGGATGAGTTTGAGGCCTCCGACGCCTTTTTTTGAAGACTTTTTGTTGCGCCCCTATCTCTAAAGGGCGAGGGTGGCGGCCTTGATTGGGTGCCCCTCTAAGATCCCCGGTAAATTCGGGCTCAGGGGGGCCTTTGCCTTCATTTCTTGAAGAGCATGAGGTCACCTCTTCATCAATAGAAAGGGACGTCAGAAAAAACATTGTGAACTCCCCCCAAGAAAAAATAGTGGTAAGTGACGAGGGGGCGGCTGGCCGAGGCCGACCCTCGGCCCACTCGCGCGGGTCGAGCTCGTCCGATTCTGCTTGGTCCCTATCGCCTCTGGCCGCCTCGGTTCCGTCTGGTTTGTCCCGAAACACCTCCGAATTCCTAAAAACTCTAGGAGCATGAGCATGTATTTATACCCCTCTTCGTTACTGAAGAAGGGGACCCGAACTCTCTACTCTCTTCTCTTACTCTCTAGCCCTCCTACTTCCGTTTTCTGACTTAAGCATCGGAGTTGGTGTGGTTAGCACTACACCAGTGTGTAGGTTTTTCGTCTTGAAGGCCACGTCTTCCCCTCTCATCTATAAATTTACCGTTGGTGGCACGTGAAGGTCAGGTGAGTTCCCTCTGACCAAAATTGACCATCAACAATATATATATTGACAATATGTGGGGCGGGAGATTTGAAACACCAACCTCGTGGTTATCGATACAATTTTATACTTGAGTTTTGCTCTTTTTGGCTGTAAGAGATTCTATATTTGAACTCTTGTAATATATTATTCATCTTTAATTAATATTGAATTCCACTAATGTAAGCTTTTGAGTTGGTCAAGATTAAAATATATATATAAAAAAAATTATATCCCTAAACTCTTGGGATTTTATCGATTAATATCTCAAACCAATAGTTTTATTCATTTAAACCTTAAACTTTCATAATTATTTCTATTTGGATTCTTTGATAATAATTTATAACTATTTTTCACCTTATTTCATTTAAAATCGACTCAAAATCATTTAAAAGAAAATATTTTTCTTCCAAAATTCTACCAAATAAGCAAAAAGAATTATATGTATTATGTAATCCTTCCTAAAAGTAGGAGAAAAATAGAGGAAATTAAACAAAATGATGAAAAACCACTCATATTAATGAAAAGACGCTAATATTTGATTCTAGCATTTCTTTCTTTAAATTACATTAATCTTGCATTTAAAGAAGTTTTATACCTATGAAAACTATGCATTGATTCTAAAGTTTAGCATTTTAATTGATACAATTATTAGTTTGAAGTTTAAGTGATAGAACTACGAAAGTTTAGAAGTATAAATTATTTTTCGCCTTGAATATATCAAATGGTAAATATCCTCTTAAATAATTCTCAATTCAGTTTAAAAATAATTTTTACTTTTAATGTGTTAAAATTTCTCGATTATATCATTTAAAAATTATTATAATTTATCAACAAAAAGTTGTTGTGTCATGAAATTATTATTTTATTATCATATTAAGATAATAAGCATCTTACTTATTTCTCTCATTGACGATATATCAACTTTTTAAAAATAAATTTAAATGTTTTTCTTTCTATAAAAACAACCTCATTAAGAATTCTTAATACATTTTTAAATATTAAAAACCAAATTGATAATAACCTAAAAATAGTGATCGCTTTATATATTTAGCTTTGTTCTTAATTAAACCTAAATATGGTTGAATTGTTTGAAGCATTTTATATCATCAATGAAAATGTTAGAGATTCGAATTTTCACATCCTCTATTATTGAACTAAATATTCAGTGGAAATGTAATGGGATTATGAAGGTTAAAAAAAAAAAAAACGTGAAGAGAATAGAAGTATGAAATAGAGAGAGAGAGGATATCTTGTGATGGGAATTCGTTCCACATTTTTCACGTGGGATGGATCCCGACGCACGTGATACACGAGGAAACGTAATTTATTCATTATTTATGTGATAAGATTTTTTGTTTTCTTTAAATAATGTCATACTCACTTGTTTATTCTTAAGTGGTTGTTTTTAAAATTAATTTATGTTTATTATATTTAATAAACAAGTGATTAGATTATAAAAAAAAAAAAAAAACAAGTGATTAGTGTATTTCAAAAAAAAAAAAAAAAAAACGAACAAGTGATTGGTGAATCTTATTTGTGTCTTTATTAAACTAAAATAAATGTGTATCAGAGAGGGCATTCAACCGGTGTACGTACAATAAAGTGTTTAATAATATATCATTTTAATGTGTGAGTTTGCACTCTAAAATGAATTTTAGTTAAAATATAATTTTCGTGTTTATGATTAAGGCAAAAAATTGGACTCTATAGTTTTGATAAAGTTTTAACTTAAAGTCTTCTTGATTATCAAAGTTTCAATTTGATCTTTAAGGCTTAATCAAATTTTACAGATGGTCTCTATCAATTATTATCATATTGACATTTTTTTTTTATTTGTTACAATAGTCGTTGTTTTCTATTTAGGTTTCTGATTAGTTGACAATATACAAGTGAATAAAACATAATTTACTATTTTAGAGATGATTTATGATATTTAACCAAACATTAAAGATCAAATTGATTGAAGCTAAGTCCAAACTATATTTATGTTAGTTGAATTGTGTTCAGATTGGTTAATAACTATCAAACCTTTTAGTATCGTGTTAATTATAGATTAAATAGACAACAAATTGACAAAAATGAGGATATATTCTTGATCCAGAAGTTAAAGATTTGAATCATCTCACATTTCTAAAAAAAAAAAATCATTTGTGTTAAGGATCCCACATCAGAAAGATTGATGTTTTCTCTTATTTAATAATGAAACTAAAGAAAGCTACGTATGCCCGATATTCGTTGCAAAGGTCCATGCACGTGAAAATTAATTTAATTCCTTTTTAGTTTAATGTTTAACTATTAAAATATTTATTAGCAAATATATATATATTTGTTCAAAATCTGATTATTCTGAAACTAGGTTAATATATAAACACAAATTACCTACTTTAAAGTTGAACATTAATCCTCAAACTCTATTAAATAATATATTAATAATTTTTTTTCTAAGTACATCAACATTTGGGGTGGTGGATTCGAACTTCTGATCTCATGGTCGAGGGTACATGCCAATTATCGCTGAGCTAAGCTCACTTTAGCAAATAATATATAGATAAATTAAAATGTTATAAATACGGAGAAATATAAAATAAGTTAAAAAAAATATGATTACCAGGAGCTTAGCTCATCGGTAATTGACATGTACTTTCAGAAGTTCGAATCATCCAACCCCAAATGTTGATGTACTCAAAAAAAAAAAAAAAAAAAATTACTACTATAAAAATTGAAAGTGGATGTAATACTATATTATCAAATAAACTCATGATTCATGACTTATTAATATTCTTTTAATGCTACGATTCCAATTATTTGAAAATAAATTATTATTATTATTATATATTTTTCCTTTTTTTTTTTACATTTCATCAAACCTTATTTATCATTTTATTGTAAAATTCAGTTTCAATTAGAAAAGTAAACATCTTCTCCCCACAAATTGGAGGGCATGCCTTGTTAGATGTAATTTGAATATTGCTATTATTATTATTTAAATTGATCATCTATATAATTTATACTTAGATTCTTATATTACACTTTAATGTTGTTTCACAACGGATATGTTTAATTTATACTATTTGTGATAATTTAAATAAGTGTTTAAAGGTCTAAAAGAAATTACAAAAATTTATCTCAAAATTTACTCAAGTGGCTGAATGTTTATATATACTGTATGATAAGTGGTAAACATTTGTAATGTAATATTAAAAAAAAAAAAAAAAAAAAGATGGAGGAAAAATTGTATATGTAATCTTAATTAATTTTTTAAAATGTATATGTATTCTTAATTAATTTTTTAAAATAGAATGCACATCTCATTTTTTTTTTTTTAATCTAATATATGTGTGTGTTTTCTTTTCTTTTCTTGGGGGGAGGGGGGAGTGTCGGCACATTTACAAACACGTTGATTTTTTTTTTTTTTTTTTTTTTTAAAAAAAATTATTATCATTATTTATGCCACGCACGTTGAATTACATGAATGTAATTGTGACTTGTTATTTTTTGACAAATAAAAATTTATTTTAAAAGGATCATACTGCTAACTTTCAGACTCCAAAGTAAATAACACCTCGCTTTATTTAATGAAAAGGAAAGAATATATATACATGAGGTGAGCCAAGCTACTAAAGAGCTTAATTGGCAAATAATAATAAATAATATTTCTAATACTAATACACAAATCACATATATCCTATATGCCCCCTCAAACAAATGACGAAGAAGTCATTAGTTTGGCCCGAAGAAATTGAAGTCGATCAGTTGTCATAGCCTTTGTAAACAAGTCAACAGGTTGAATCTCAGTGGGCAAAAATTGCAGCTGAAGAGTTTTGGAAACAACACGCTCACGGACAAAATGAAGATCAACCTCGACGTGCTTGGTGCGGCCATGAAAAACTGGATTCCTAGCCAACTGAATAGCAGATTTATTATCACAGTACAGAGTAGGGGCAGATGGCACAGAAACAAAAAGCTCACGAAGGAGCTGTTGAAGCCACAAAATCTCAGCCGTAGTAGCAGCCATAGCACGATACTCGGCTTCAGTAGAGCTGCGAGACACAGTCATTTTCTTCTTGGCAATCCAAGAAATAGGATTAGGCCCCAGAAAAATGACAAAACCTGTTGTAGAGCGACGATCAACCGGATTACCAGCCCAATCCGAGTCAGAAAAGGCACTGAGTGATAAAGAACCAGCCCGAAAATGAAGTCCAAGAGACAAAGTACCACGTAAATAGCGTAATATACGCTTAACAGCAGCAAGATGATCATAAGATGGAGAATGCATAAATTGAGACACTCGACTCACAGCAAAAGAAATATCCGGTCGAGTAAAGGTCAAGTAATGCAAAGCACCAACTATACTTCGATAGGCAGTAGCATCCTCAGGAGAGCAAGCAGCTGAAGAAGTGGAAAAAGAAGTAGTAGAGCACGGTGTATTACATACCTTGGCTTCAGACATGCCAAATTTAGCAAGCAGGTCCTTCATATACTTGTGTTGAGTAACAAGAATTCCAGTAGAGAACCTCTTAATCTCAAGTCCAAGAAAATATGATAAGCTTCCCAAGTCAGTCATGTCAAAACGAGTCTTTAATTGATCAATGAGGGAAGCAACATATGATGGATCATTACCAGTCAATACAATGTCATCTACATATAATAAGAGATATGTAATCGAGCCATGAATATTTCGAACAAATAAAGATGGATCCGAAAGAGAGGCTCGAAAACCATAAGCCAATAAGGAGCTTGTGAAGCACTCAAACCAAGCACGGGGAGCTTGTTTGAGGCCATAAAGCGACTTATGTAACTTGCAAACAAAGGAAGGGAATTGCTTACTAATGAACCCTTGAGGTTGTTGCATAAAGACTTCTTCCTTTAAATCACCGTGAAGAAAGACATTCTTCACATCAAGTTGGTGAAGATCCCAACCATATTGAGCGGCTAAGGAGAGAACAATACGAACCGTTGGCTTCTTAACCACCGGACTAAAAGTCTCATCATAGTCAATGCCCTCACGTTGATGATACCCTTTGGCAACCAAACGGGCTTTGTAACGAGCAACACTCCCATCCGGGTTACGTTTAACATGATAAACCCATTTGCACCCAATGACATTCTTATTAGGAGGAAGAGGAACCAAAGACCAAGTTTGTTGTTGCATAAGGGAATTATACTCATCAAACATAGCATTCTGCCACTCATGAAGTTTAACAGCTTGAGCAAAAGAAGTTGGTTCAATGGCAACATGAGAAGCAACATTAGAATCAACTTTGGCCAAATAAACCTTTTTCTTACTAATGCCAGATTTCGAGCGAGTTTGCATAACATGAGAGTTGCCAACAGAATGAGGAGCATGATGCTCAGTGGTACCAACACAATTATCAGCATTATGCATAGTAGAAGGCACGGAAACAGCAACATTATCATGCCCAACAGAAACAGCAACAACAGTAGGCACAGAAGCAATATTATCAGCACAAACAGAATCATGTGCAACAGGGGCAAGACCAACAGGGTCAACATTATCAACAGAATTGGCACAATCAACAGCAGACGTAGAGGCAGCATTATCAACATTAATGGAATCAACATGATTAGCATTATCCATAGCATTATGCTCAACTGAAACAGGGGCTATGACATTAGACTCATGGGCAGGTGACAACACCTCAACTGATTCCATAGGAGTAAAAAGGCGAAGCAAGGTTGGAAGGTTAGAAGAGATAGGAGAAGATGAGGAAGGCAAAGAGGTAGTTAAGGCGTGAAAGGGGAAAACATGCTCATCAAAGACAACATGTCTAGAAATATAGAGTTTTTCAGTAATAGGGTCAAGGCACAAGTAACCTTTGTATCCAAGAGGATATCCAAGGAAGACACATTGAGTAGTTCTTGGTTGAAGCTTGTGAGAGGCATAAGGGCGAAGGAGAGGATAACAAGCACACCCAAACACGCGAAGATGTGTATAGTCGGGAGGCTTATGAAAGAGTATTTCAAATGGAGAACGGTTACCAAGAGAAGGAGAAGGTAGGCGGTTAATAAGAAAAACGGCACAAGCAAAAGCATAGTACCAAAACCGAACAGGAACATAAGATTTGGACAACAAGGTAAGAGCCATCTCAATAATATGACGATGTTTGCGCACGGCAACACCGTTTTGTTCGGGGGTGTAAGGACAAGACTTTTGATGGATAATACCAAAGGATTCAAAGTAAGACACAAGGGCATGACTCATGTACTCACCACCCCCATCACTACGAAAGGTTTTGATTTTGGAGGAAAGTAAGTTTTCAACAAAGGGCTTAAACCGATAAACAGTAGAAGCAACACCAGACTTGTATTCAAGGGGAAAAATCCAGGTGTAACGAGAAAGATCATCAATAAACGAGACATAATAACGATATCCATTTATTGACAATTCAGGGGATGGTCCCCATACATCACTATGAACAATTTCTAAAGGCTTAGAAGAGCAAGAACTAGACAAGGAAAAAGATAGTTTGCGCATCTTGTCATTCAAACAGTGAGTACATAATGAATCATCACTAGGAGAAGTAACATGAAGCAACTTTAAAATGGACTTAAGAACAGAAAGGTTAGGATGTCCTAACCGGTCATGCCATACAGTATTATGGACCTTGGTTCCTAGCTGGGCAGTGATATTGCTAGGAATGTATGAAGAAGAACAAGTAGTCAATGGATAAAGACCATTGATACTAGGCCCATGGTAGAGAGTTTGTCCCGTTTGCTTGTCCCGAATGGTAAAGGATCGAGCATCAAAGATAAACCGACAGTTATTATCAACACAAAACTGGTAAACGGATAAAAGATTAGAGGATATATGTGGTACACGAAGAAGATTGGACAAAAGAAAAGAGTTGGAATCAGTATGAAGTGAGGTACAACCTGTGTGAGTCACTGGTAATGCCTGACCATTGCCAACTGTAACACTAGCTTCACCATTGTACTCACAGGAAATGTTCATATTTGCAAGATCCGAGGTGACGTGAATTTGAAATTGCAAACAAATTTAAAGAAGTACAAAAAAAAAAAAAAAAAAAAAAGTAGAAGACAGCTTTTATTCCTCTGAAAAGAAATGGAAAATCTCAGCCAAGATTAATAATTCTATAATATTAGACATGATTTTTTTTTTTTTTTTTTGGTTAAAATACTATTGTAGTTTTTTACTTTGCAAATTATTTTTTTATAATCCTCATTCTTTTAAATATCTAAATCTAGTACCTATTAATAAATCTTAATAGTTTCAAACAAGTTTTATTTTTCTTCGTGGGGCTTCTAAATGGTTTTTTTTTTTTTTTCTTTTTTCTTTTATCGTTTAGGCTCCACAAAATCCTCCAATAAAAATCTATGAAAATATAATCCAAAATTATATAAAATAGCAAACTCCACGAGAAAATACTTGTTAGGTATGTCTTAGGAGCCTCGTTTAGAAGTTTCCTTAGTGTTCATGTAAAATAAATATATGAGAATAAGATGTATATGAATAATATTGTTCTGAATCAGTCAAAGCGAGCTTAGCTCAATGGTAATTGGCATGTACCATCGACTATGAGATCAAAGGTTCGAATTCTCCCACTCCCAAATGTTGATGTACTCAAAAAAAAGAAAAAAAAAATGCTCTGAATCAAATATTTATGCATACAAATATTATCCCATATTTATGGAAATAAATGATGTTTGTATTTATTTATGATAACAAAATTATTTTATAAATATGAAATATTAACTAATGAACTAATCGAATTATAAATATTTAGTAATAATGGATGAAAAACGAATTTTTTTGTACTACATTTATTGACTAATTTTAATTAATTAATTAGTTAATTATATTTAAGATATTTTTAACCTAATTAGTTAAAAATTTCAGCTACTAAGGAATTTCATTTGCAAACGCAAATCAAGTATATACTTTTTTTTATGAGAATAATCAAGTATATACTTTAATCCACATTATTATCAACTTAATCTAATTAAATAATTAATTATATTAATTTTGATACATCAATATCAATAATTATTATTATTATTTTGATAATATGTGGAGTGGAAGATTTGAACCACAAAAATATTGGTCATCAAGCTATGCTCATGTTGGCTATCAATATCAATTAATTAATTAAAATATATACACGTAAGGTTAATAATACCTTTATCTATAAGTATATAAATTATGCTTTTAAGGGAATAGATTATTATTCTTATGTCAACTCCATAAATTTTATGTCAAAAGGGAATCACATATACTTTAATATGTTTTTTCTTCCAATCCCTCATACCCAATGATATTTTAAAGTGACTTCTTATTATTATGAGAGATTGCAGGAAGACATTAATCTCTACCATTATAAACTTTATCCATCCAAAGAATTTTTTATTATTATTTACAACATGTGGAGGGGGGAATTTGAATTGCAGATAACTTTGAGGTTAGTACAAGCTTCATGCCACATTTTAGGCTAATAATTTTATTATTCTAATATATCATTAAAGTTGTCGTATTCACTATTCATGTTCTATCGTGGTTTCTCATTTTTCCGACATATAATAATTTTATTATTCTCTTATACTATCAGAGTTCAGAGCACCACCTATTTACATGAATAAAATGACATAACGAGTGAGAAATTTATGATTTTATTGTAAATTATACCAAATATTCCTAAATTACAAAGTTTGTTTCAATTTTATTCTTAGTTCTTAATCTTGTCTTATAAATTGCTAGCCAAAAGATTTTGTGAAACAAAATTAAAAAATCTCGAGTTGAAGTTGAAACGCAACACACAATAAATTATTAGAGAAAGCCATCCTAATTTGACGAATAAATTTATACCATTGGAGATATAAGAGAAACTACAAAAAAAAATAATTTAAATTTTTATTTAATGATTATTAGAAAATAGACAAACCATGTCACTTTATTTAATAATTTTATTACATTTATGAACTTCATTCACCTATAGAATAGTAATGAGTTGAAACAATATTTGACTAAATAATGGGCATGGATCTCCATTAAAATCAAGAGAGAGGTAGAAAAAATATATAATTTTTTTATTTTTTAATTGCCAACATTTTAATGATGGTATGTAGAAAGATGAGTCCATTATTGTTGAACCGATTATCTACCTCGATAGATTTGGATTGACAAGAATATAGAATATTAATTTAATTTTATTTTGACAAAGGAGATTGAATCTCTGATTATTGTTAGAATTAAAACTTTATACCAGTGGAGCCATGCTCGAATATTAATTAGTTTTTTTCTTCTTCTTCTGAGTACATCAACATTTGGGGTAGAAGATTCGAACCTCTGATTTCAAGTTCGAGAGTACATGCCAATTATGCCTGAGCTAGGCTCGCTTTGGCTCGAATATTAATTAGTTGGCAGTTGAGTAGATTCCTAATAGAATAATTTAGGGGGAGATGTGTGGAGGTTAGACGGAGCAAGTTAGCATTTAGAGCGCAAGATTTTGAGCTGTAACAAATTAATTGTATGCGACTGCTCTCAAGCCTTCATCGCACGTGTATAAAATCACCGTCTCTTCCTCAAATTTCAGTCCGCATTACCGGATCTTCTGCACTGACCGATAAACTTTCGCTTTCGCTTTCACCGTCGCCGTCGTCGTGGCCGCCGCGGCGATCTCTGTGAGAGGTTGCTGTGATTTTGCCTTCTCCGGAACGAGGAAATAATGGTGGATCACTGCGCCTTCGGGTGGATCTTGACCGCCGTGCTCGCCCTCGCGATTGCGCTCTCTTTCTTCATCGCTCCGAGGAGGAATCGCCGAGGAGGAGACGATTCCACGGCGAGGAACGACTGTGTCAAAAGTACTCCAACCGCCAATGGAGAATGCAGATCCGACGACGGCGACGGCGACGTTATCATCGTCGGAGCCGGTGTTGCCGGTGCAGCTCTTGCTCACACTCTCGGCAAGGTACCTCGGTTTTAACGCTTTGTTGTGAATTTTGAATTTGCTCTGTACTCCTGTTATCTCTTTCTCTTTGCTTTTTCATCCGTTCTGTTCCCGCCAGCACGCATCTAATTAGTTCTCTTGCGTCGATTATTGTTTTGATGAAAAATTGGCGTATTTGAGTTCTGTTTATACTTGACGCATAGATACCCTCAGAACAGAAGAATTCATCTCGAGTTATCGATTATGGATGAGAGGAAAAAATTATGGAAAGAAGGACGAAAAAACTTTGGAGTGTAAATTACTCGTCCATGTAACCAATGAAATGATTGGGTGATTGTTTTTTCTTTCTTTTTTTTCTTTTTCCTTTTAATTTCTTATTGGCACAGATGTATAGAATAATTGTTTGTTTTTGGAAGTAAGATGTATATTATAATAAAATATATTATGTAGCCACCAGTTGATTTTAAAAATGGATAAAATCAGTGCTTCTTCTTGTTTCGGTGTAAAATGGTTCTGATTGTTACTGACCTCAGGACAAGGTTCAATTTATATTTTAAATCTAAACCCAAAACCTTTTTTTTTTCTTCCTTAAATCTACCTTTGAATAGTTTCTGTATTGATCTCCATCGCTTTGTTCATGTGTATTTCTTACCACATAAGCTAACCGCCATAGATTGCGAATATATTCTTTCTTTTTCCCTTATCTATCATCTCACTCGTTCTTTATGCTAATCGTTGTTCATCTCTTTCATTCAACTCATCAAAAAAAAAAAAAAAAAAAAACATATATATATATAAGATGTTAGAAAAATTCTTTTATATCCAAGCCACTAGTCTTGGTTATTTTTGAACTCGTTAATCCTCATATTCATTGGAAGCAAAGCTGATAAGATCAGATTTGGTAGGATGGTCGTCGAGTTCATGTGATTGAAAGAGACTTGACAGAGCCTGATAGAATCGTTGGAGAATTATTACAGCCTGGGGGTTACCTCAAATTGATCGAGTTAGGACTTGAAGGTTTGTAATTAGCCTGGGGAAATTTCTTTTCCAACTCTTTTTTTAAGTAAAATATTCATCAGTTATTCAGGAAAAAATATGTTTATACTGCAGATTGCGTTGAGAAAATTGATGCACAGAAGGTGTTTGGCTATGCTCTTTTCAAGGATGGAAAGAACACTCGACTTTCTTACCCATTGGAAAAATTTCACTCTGATGTATCTGGAAGAAGCTTCCACAACGGACGCTTCATACAGAGAATGAGAGAGAAGGCTGCTTCCCTTCCCAAGTACGTTCATTGGTTTCTTTGTTTTATGGTCCTTGAATTCTTAGAGTATGAGTTTCAACCCATGTAGTTTTGAAGATCTTACAATGTCCCGTGATCAGATGTTAAAAGTTAATTGTGATCTCTAGAAGTAATGATTCAAGCCATACGTTATATTTCTTTTATGCTCTTCTGAGTTATTCTATGATATGAAATTTATGCTCTTGAACAGTTAGAGATTTAATTGTATTGTAAAGCAGACTCGGATAATATGAGGTTGAAATTAGTGATACTACATACGTATATGGATTCAAGACAAATTTCTTAGGACGGATCTGGTCAAAGTCATAGAGAGTCAAACATTTCATCATTGATTTTCTATACTCCAATTCTGTATTTCTTGTGATTGGTTAATGAGTTAACTACTCGGGTTTCACTCATTAATGAAACTTCTTATAGGCTGTTTTTCCATTTCTTATAGTGTGAGATTGGAGCAAGGGACAGTTACGTCTCTGCTTGAAGAAAAGGGAACGATCAAAGGTGTGCAGTATAAGTCTAAAAATGGTGAAGAGAAAACAGCATATGCACCTCTGACTATTGTTTGTGATGGATGCTTCTCAAACTTGCGTCGCTCTCTTTGCAAGCCTAATGTAAGGAGACTTCAACTGTGCAGTGGCACCTTAAAATCGACAATGATTTTCTTTTAGATTTGAGTGGCTGCAGAATTATTCCAATTACATTTTGCCTGCATAACTGAGGAACCTAGAGCATTCTGTTACCACAGCATGAAATCAATAAACAAGTTCTTCAAATTCCAAGCCCTTTTAACTGCTATCTTTTGCAGGTTGATGTTCCATCTTGTTTTGTGGGATTGGTTCTGGAGAATTGCCAACTTCCTTTTGCAAATCACGGCCATGTTGTTCTCGGAGATCCTTCTCCTATTTTGTTTTATCCCATCAGCAGCACCGAGATCCGTTGTCTGGTTGACGTTCCTGGTCAGAAGGTTCCTTCCATATCAAATGGTGAAATGGAAAAGTATTTGAAGACTGTAGTAGCTCCTCAGGTAGAACTTTTTCAACAGTCCCATTCATCCCGACTTTCACCTTGAACCAGTAAACATTTTGAGTTACTGTCCCTTAATGTTATGACTTCTAGTGCTTTGAACTGTTGAGTTACACCATTACTCGTGTAGGTTCCTCCGCAAATCCATGATGCCTTTATAGCTGCTATTGAGAAGGGTAACATTAGGACAATGCCAAACAGAAGCATGCCTGCTGCTCCCCATCCGACACCCGGTGCCTTACTAATGGGTGATGCATTCAACATGCGCCACCCTCTCACAGGTGGAGGAATGACCGTGGCACTGTCTGATATTGTTGTGCTGAGGAACCTGCTCAAGCCTCTGAAAGACTTGAATGATGCATCAACACTCTGCAAGTATCTAGAATCCTTTTACACTCTGCGAAAGGTACGTGTTATAGTTCATGTTGGCATTCCTAAAAGCCATTTTTTGGTAAAGCTAATTTATAAGTCTGAAACTGCAGCCAGTGGCTTCTACAATCAACACGTTGGCAGGGGCATTATACAAGGTCTTTTGTGCATCGCCAGATCAAGCCAGGAAGGAAATGAGACAAGCTTGCTTTGATTATTTGAGCCTTGGAGGAATATTCTCAAATGGACCTGTCTCCTTGCTTTCGGGATTGAATCCTCGCCCATTAAGTCTGGTTCTCCATTTCTTTGCCGTGGCCATATATGGAGTTGGTCGCTTACTGCTTCCATTTCCTTCTCTGAAAGGCGTCTGGATTGGAGCAAGATTGATCTATGTGAGTTTTGAACAAACAAAACATAAGACCTTCATATAATCTTCCTCTGAATTTCTTCTACTTTATAGAGAAAACTGTTGAAATGAGAAATGAATTGGTTTGTTGCAGAGCGCATCAGGAATCATATTTCCAATTATAAAGGCGGAAGGAGTTAGGCAAATGTTCTTCCCTGCAACTGTTCCTGCTTATTACAGAAGCCCACCAGTTTTTAAACCCATAGCATGATGCAAGGATCAAATTGGGCATTGTTTGTATCATATCTGAGGAAGAAGAAGCATCCAAACTGAATTTTTTGTTGTTAGATTTTCGTTTTAGTTATGTGAGTTAATATTTTCTCAAAAAAAAAAAAAAAAAAAAAAATTATGTGAGTTAATAGACTGTGTACTTCTGATCTGGAGCCGGAATGTAAAATTCTTATTTCATTCAAGCGCCCTCAATGATTAATGTATTTTCAGACTGCTTGGAAACGCATAGTATTGTCCGACACTCCGACTTTTTTTTATTTCTTTCTTTTTTTTGACAATATGTGGGATGAGGTGATTCGAACCACAAATCTCGTGGTTATCAACACAACTTTATGTGACACTTTGACTTTCAAATTACAACGTCATTAAAAAATGTTGAATATTTTAGCTTAAATGTCTGGGGTTGTAATTTCTTAACAATATATTTAAATCTTGTCAAAATTCTGAAAACTAGAAAAAGTAATCTTAGGCTACGAATATAAAATTTGACTAACATTTTGAATGTATTTGTAAAAAGAGAACATCGGCAAAGAACACTATTTTTTATTTTTAAAAAAGCAGCTGAAAATGTGTGCTTAAATCACTTTTTGATAAGTTTTTAAATTACTTTATCTTGGTTTCTAAAATAATAATTTTAGTTCTCACTATTATTTCATGGTCAATATGCATATTATCATGTAATAAAACACATGTTGAAGCCACATAAGTTCATTAAAACCATAGAGGTTATTTGGAGCATCTATTAGATGGCAAAGATATAGTAAGATAAGAACTAAAAGTAGTTGATTTTTAAATGTCTAATAACTAAAATAGCTTTAAAAAAAAAACTAAAATAGATACTTAGGAGTTGAAGAGACTAGCTTTGTTATTTTCTATTAAAAAAAAGTGAAAAGAATAAGATAGAATAAACATCAAAATTTAGTGAAAAATAAAACTTCAAGACTGAAAAATAAACCTAAACTTTTAGGCATCATAATATAAGATAGACTAATTTATTTAAGAAAATCTTCCAAATTTTGCCATTCATTTAACAAAAGAAAAAAAAAAAAAAAGCTTTATTCTTCCAAAAGTTACAATATTACTCTAGACCTTTCCTAAAGTTTCAAAATTACCCTTAATAAAAAATCAGTTAGAATGTTGGACAAAAGGTCAAGCTATAACGACGTGTCGAAGACTAGGACACAAACTTGCTTCAGTTAAGTCGGTAAGTCGAAAAGAATGACATTGCATCATGTTGACTTTTCGTTCAACATTCTAACAGATTTTCTACTTCAAGGATAGTTTTGAAACCTATATGAAAGGTCAATGATAATATTACAACTTTTGAATCAAAGGACAAAGTTCGGAGTATCAATTACAATTTAACCTAAAATATAATGTTATTTTTTTAAAAAAAGAAAATATAATGTTATTTACCTTTCCTCCGATGCATCTTTAAATATGAACTTAAGACAGAATTATAAAATATAATACAATGTTTGAACTCTGAAGTAAATAGAAGATGTTCGTATGGGCCTCTTATCTTAGCACCTTTTTTGACAGCTTAATTAAAATTACCAACATGAACCCTATTACTAAGCTACACCTATGACATCCAAAACTCCTCAAAAAAAAAAAAAAAAAAAAAAAAAAAAAAAAAAAAAAAAAAAAACAACTATGATATCCAAAAGGAATAAATTTAATATGTATAGACAACTCCTTGAATAATATTTTAAGCCAAAAAACGTAAAGCTTTGCCATGCCTGCGTGATATCACGCCCCTATCAAATATCAATACACGACCCACACTTATTTTGCTTTACTATACTATAAGAAGCTCAATTTCTCTTAACAAGACATAACTAAGCAGGGGAGGGGTATTCCAGCAAAAATAAACCAATAATATCTCATACTGTTAAAATGGTTCCCGGAGCTCTGATCCGTTGACGACTAGAGGTGTAGTTAGTCTTATGCTCTACTGTTCTTTCTTTCTAACTTTATGGCCTCATAAGATGTCATCACCTCTTTGAACTTGGCCTCAGCAGCCTCTGCAACACAATAATCACATGGGGGCTATAGTAAAAGAATGAAAATGGGGAAAAAAAAAAAAAGAAGCAAAACAACATGATATGATCGATCATGCCCGATCATCTTCTATGGTTCTACCTTTATTATTCTGGTTCTGATCCGGATGGAACTGCTTCGCCTTCGATTGAAACGCCGTCTGTGACCATAAATAGTCCGGTTCACAACCCACAACTTGAATAAAAGAATATTTCATAGAAACTGACAGCAAGAGCTTTAACTCTAGTCCAAAGTTCAAACCACATGGGAGCTTATATGAATAGGGAGCATACCTTAATCTCAGCATCTGTATAAGGTGTTTTTCGACACCTGTAGCAGACATTAAGACAAGATGTCACTATAAGACATACAATTACCATAAAACATATTCCATGGGGTCCCGCCAAATGGAACATAACCAGTCATAACTAACCCCTCAACATAGAGAAAGAGGAACAGTGCAGATGAAAGCCAATTTGTAGGTTTAATCCTAACTAAAATTGGACGGGGAAAATATGCTTATTTTACTTGTAAGCAATGTTATCAAACACTAAATTCACCTGTCGAGACCCAAAACTGTGTAATGATGCGATAACAAGTAACTTGTTCTGTCTCTTGGAGTTTCCCTATAATTATTACTTTGCTCTCTGTAGAATGTCTCGGCCTTCCAATACCAATCATCTCGCTGGTGATGTTGATGATACGCACCAGGGCCATTCTCTCTCCAGCTTTCATAGCCTCTCTTGTATTTGTTCCTCTCTCTGTTGAATACATTCTGCATGCGTCTTATGCGCTCCTAAATCAAACAGTGCATAGTTGAGAATTGAGATCCAATAAGACCAAAGGCAAAAGGATGAGATATCAAGAATTCACAGTGAGAAAGAAATAAAATTAAGGTTCCAGAGAAGATAAAATAAGTCATGGTGAGATAAAGACATTGGAAGCTTTGAACCCCAAGAGTGTCGTGATGGTAATGGGTTGGGATGTTTATTGTTTGGAGATAGCTTCAAGGTCCAAAGTTCAAACCACATGTTGAATACTAAATAACTTAAACATGTGTTTCCTCCCAGAACTAGCCTTGAGTGGGCAAAGCCTCCTTGGGGATTAGAGGGGGTAGGCCATTAGCATTATGCAAGGTGTGGTGTCCCAATACCCTGGTCATTAAGAGAGAGAATCCGGGAGATTAGATCAAGATCTAAACTTGAGCTTAGCCGAAAAGGGTCAAGTGAGATTCTCGCCCAAAAAGCATCACCAGAGCTTCTTGTGAAATTTCAAATTCAAAATTATAAAGAAAGCAGTATAAATTCCAAGGTCTTTAGAAGTTTAAAAAATGACAGAACATTGCAAGACACTATACTTGCTGGACGGAAAAAGAAAACAATGAATAGCCAGAGAATTCTTACCACCCTCTCCATTTCTTCTTCATACTCCTCTTGCAGCCTACGATTATACCTTTTCCATGCTTCCTCCTGAAATGATGACCGGAAAGAACGGCCACTTCCTCCAGTCCATGATGATTGTGACCTGGTCAACTTTTTTTTTAACAAAAAAATATTATCAGCTACCAGATTTCAACAGTATATCGCTAAATCCTTTCTATCCTTTTCTTTTGAGCAAGTTTCTGTTGTGATATGATAATAGGCGCGGCCTTAAAAGCAGTAAAAAATGCAAAATTAATTATTTCTCCCTCACATTGCAGCAGTTGTTTTATAAACGAGTTTAGTAAATATTAAATAGCATAATTAAATGCAGTCACACTTATACCTGAGTATATACCCAATCAACAGTTCTCCGCAGCTGACTAGCCTGCCCAAAAACAACCAGTCAAATGGGTTATCTAGCAGCAAGTTGATTAAGCGATAACTTAAAGGACAAAAACTGCTTGATAGAATTAGTGTCCTAGTGTACGAGGCAAATATTTTATTTCACCAAATATTAGTGCATATAAGCAACCAGTCCATTAACAAATATACTCTAACTCTACTATACAAATTCAGGTAATTTCTTATCATTCGTTATTAACGAGCAATATTGTGTCAGTTGATAAGAGTCATGATCAGTTCTCAAGCATATACTGACGCCAGCCTTCTGATTCATTATGATAAAGGAGGCAAAATGCTCCGTATATCAATGAAATTTGAATAGAGCATTTCATTATAGATCGAAATTCACATCGCCTGCCCTACTCCAATTTCTCTTTTCAAAAAAATTAATGAATATTGTAGCTCAACCCTTAAATTCCACGAACATGAACGAAGAGAATTGAAATTGAGCCACCAGAAAGTAAGCTAAATAACGAAAAGTGCGAAAAACTCACGGCTAAAGTAGTGGCAGAGGCACCAATTAAGCCGAAAAGAAGAATTCCCCAGAGTTTCATATCCTCCGTTTTCTCTTGATCCGGTGCTGTTGGCGATTGCCATTGGTTACCCTTGTCCGATTTGCCATTGTCGTCGCTCATCTTCTTTCGATGATAAAAGTGGCGTTCAGCTGATTCTAATAGCCGATGTTGGTCGAATTCGAAACCCTAAAAGCATGGTTTAGGGTTTCTTTCTCCCCTCGTCTTTTCAATTCCGCTCTTCTCCCTTCCCCACAGCGCCTTGAGGAACAGACCCTCCTCTCAATTCGCTCGTGTTCTTAATGGCTTTCTCTGCGATTTCAGAAAGGGTTGATCAAAATCAAAGGAGAAGATGAAGATCAAACGAATTCTGGAATGAAAGGTGGAAATTCGAAGCGATGAAGCCTTGTTTAAGGCTAACTTGTAAAATCAACGCTATGGAATTTTGTGAGAACTAAAGTTTGGGAAGCTGGAAAAAGAGGGACGTGACGAGATATATATATATATATATATATATATATATTTAACCATTATTATTATTTTAAAATTTTACTTTGAAAATTAATTAGAAAATAATATGATATTTTTGTTTGAGATCATAAGGGTGAGAGATTCCAACATTTGGCCAACAATAATATAGTTCAACTTGCATAAAGTTGTACTGTCTGTAGTTCAAATCTCTCAATCCTATATTGTAAAAAAAAAAAAAAAAAAAAAAAAAAAAAAAAAAAAAAAAAAAAAAAAAAAGATTCCAACATTTTGCATGAATTGATAAAATATAGCGAGAAAAACAAAAAAAAGAAGATTAGAGAAGATCCTCTTAGAAAAGTTTAAACTGATTTATATTAGTTAGGTCAATTTTGTAAAAAAAATTTATGACAATGGTAGGGGCTAAAATAGACATTTTAAAAATTTAGGGACAAAAATGGAACAAACTTGAAACCCAACTACTAAAATCAATATTTTAAAAGTTTAAGAACTAAAATAGAATAATAATTTTAGAAAAAAATAGGATTCAAACCTATGTTTTTAAATACTACCGATTATTATAAAATAACATATTTGTAAATATTTTTAAAAATAAAGCTACAGCTCGCAATCGTGTACTCTCTAAAAAAACAGAAAAATGGAACCTAACCAGCCCATTAAGGTGGAGTACTGGCCCAAATAGCCATTTTAGGAATGGGCCGAATGGTTTCATTTCATGCCCGACAGCATCCCAGCCCAAGCCCATATTATTCAATCCATATATATTTTGTTGAAACCTATTAACCTATTATTCAATCTTTTATATATATATATATATATATATATATATTCGTGTTGTTGATCATTTTTATTGAGTTACAATTCATTACAAGAAGAAGAAGCTTTATCTTTTCCAAAAAAAAAAAAAGAAAAAAAAAAAAAGAAAAAAGAAGAAGAAGCAGCTTTATAATATTTTCCTTATATGTTGCCTACTAGAGCATAGGTACAAAGTTGTACTAATGACCACGAGGTCTTTGGTTCGAATCCCTCCACCCCACATGTTATCAGGAACAATTAAAAGATTGTGAACGATGATTTGGATTGATGATAAAATAGAATCTTGGGCCTCAAATTGTGATTAGATTAATGATAAAGAAAGAGAATTCTTGGTTCAGTTCTCCACCTTAACGACAAAAAAAAAGGATTGATAAAATTCTATCAAGTCTGATTCATAGTGATCATTTATCAAAGAATGACTCTAGTTATGAAATGATTAAACTACTTAGGATACTTAGTTGACATTCCTAAAAAGTATCTAGTGAATTATGAGTTCAATACATCATGTTTAGCAGAAAGACGGACATTTCTTGCTCATTATCTGACAATCACTAATTCACAAACCTCGTGTAGGGCTAATAGTTTTCATTTTCCATCTCATGGAAAACCCTTTTCGCTTCACTTAGCCCTATCCCCCTCTAGGGGTATTTTAGTGACAAATTCTATAGGAAATGGACTATCCT
Organism: Luffa acutangula; assembly: GCA_036850905.1. Taxonomy (NCBI): domain Eukaryota; kingdom Viridiplantae; phylum Streptophyta; class Magnoliopsida; order Cucurbitales; family Cucurbitaceae; genus Luffa; species Luffa acutangula. Next base: position 1,903,715 of record CM072092.1, on the reverse strand, counting down.
ATTTGGTCAAATACCTAGCGGCAAACTCCTATATCTTCCCTTTTACCTCTTCCTTATATGAGCTCAAGAAGGAACCAAGAAGAAAGTATTAGGAAAAACATGTTTTATTACGAAACAACTCATGATGTTCATACCATTCTATCATGTGCATCTACATTTAACATTGGGTAGACCTCATACAATAATTATCCTAACTCTACTTTATCTTTGTTTCATTTCTTCTAGAACAATCTCAAACACTTTTTTTTTTTTTTTTTTTAATGGATCTACCACCACAAACTCAATGCATAACCTTAGTATCAAATGTGTATTCTTGAGACATTTTTTTACTCAACACCAATAGCAACAAACTTTATGGTCCTAACAACAAATATTAATTTTGTTCCTCTTGAAAATATCAATCGCAAATAAAAAGATAGTAAGTCGAATATATGACTTATAAGGAAAAATATAAATGCTTTAATTTTTTAAGATAAAAAATTGTAAATTTTGAAATAATGGACGAACATTCGAACTAATAACCAATATGACAAGTAACTATTATTTGAATCAATTGAGCTATACGTTGAAATTGGAGGTAGCAAATTATTTATGATTGGCATTTAACATATGGTTAGGAATGAGAGCAAATGTGTACATTTTGAAGAGCATTTTCATGGGATTTGTAATAAGATCCACATTCAATGCAAGGATTTGAAAAAAATGACACATATCCCCATGACTTGATTGGTCAAAATATCTACTTTGTGAGAATATTCACTTGTATATCCTCACTACTTGGAGTGTTGGACCAGTGTTCTCTTATAGATAAGAGTTTCTATTTTTGTTCAATACCAACCTCAACATTTAATAATTGTTTCCCCATTTATGTATCTATGCATGAAGAATGGAAATTATATTCATCCACAATTCCTTCAGTGGATGTAATGAATTTATTCTTATTTTTCATGATTATTTTCTTTTTTTCCCCCTTGAAATCTGAAACTTCTACAATTTTGTTTTCCAATTTTCACACCTTAATTCCATTTCACACCATTTTAAATTAAGAAATGAAAACTCTCATCAAACCTTACGGATTTGTTTCTCTAAAATTTAAAAATAAGAAATAAAAAAGAATTTTAACGAACTAAGACTTATTCTCGTAAAATAATTTAGTTTAATCAAAAGATTAAAAAGCTACATTAAAACGCTTCGACATTTTTATCATACAAGAGGTAGAATGCACAACTTCATCATTGATAGCTTTGAAATTCAAACTTTTTTCTTTTACACACATTATGTGTTTTTGGATTAAACCAACTTCATCCTCCCTTTCAAAAATAAAATAAATAAATAAATAAATCTTACTTTTTTCTCTTTTACACACATTATGTTTTTTGACCCTTGAATTTTTACCTTTTATTTATTTTTATTAAATTCCTAAACAGTTTTAAAAGAGACCATTTAAATTCTTAGAATTTGTGAAATAGTTCTATTTAGTTTTTATCATCATTTTTTAAACTATAATTAAAAAAAAAGAATTTTATCGAAGATTGAACTTGTATAAGATTTCATTATAATATATATATATATATATATATATATATATATATTATTTTTGTTATGTTGCGTGACTAAAATTCTTTGAACTTTTTTTCTTTCCATTTTGATGTACCCTTGGATGGCTTATATGTACACCTTCATGTCTAACCTCAAACAGATCTTTGGTCTTGACTGATTGATGTCTTCAACCTCATGAGTCATTATATTATACCCGGATATAAACATGAAAAATATAATATAATTGGATACACATCTTGTTTGTTTCTAAAGCTATCCACACTTTTTTATTTTTTTTTTTTGACTGTTAGCTATCCACACTTGTGTTGTTCTACACTTCACAAGTAATAAAACTAATTACCAAAATTATCACAAAAGTAACTTACAGGAGCACAAGAAAGTTAATCTTTTTAATTCATGAAACCCGAGTCCTAAAAGTTTCATAAAGTAATATTATTTTAGTATATTTACAGAGGTTTATGATGTAGCTCAAATTGATTTTGGATTAAGATATTTAATATAAGAAATTTGATTGGATAAATTAAATAATGATGTGGCTTTTCATACACCACCCACGCTATCATTAATAGAATGCTAGTTTTAATAAATCCAATTCAAACTATTTTATATTTAAGGAAAAAAACTGAACTTTAAAAATTGACGAGTACTCGTGTGTGCGAATGAATACACGTGAATTCATTGATGTATATGAATATGTTTTTAATCTATAACACCCTACGATAAAAACGAGGAAAATCATAGTCACATTATATTAATTAATCAATTGTAAAAGGGGGTGAAGTGATATGATAGGCATGGGATGAAAGTGAAGTGATATGCAAAAAGAAAAGAAGTTGTTGACAAAGAAAGGAATTCCGACAAGCAAAAGAGATAAGTTGACAAAAAGGTAAAACCAACAAAAACAACACACACATTCACACATTTATATATTGGATATTCATCCTCATCCTCAATATCAAACTGTCATTTTCAAGAGCAAATGGCCAATTAAATTACCCCAAAATTGTAGGGTCTCAGAATAAAAAGCTTTCCCACTTTCCCACCCAATTCAACTACATATAAATGACACTATTTGCATGGCCCAACTGCCTTCTTTTTCCTCTATGCATTATATGACCCTAAATTATTACCCCTCTTTTTCTTTTTCTTTTTTTTTTTGCTATTGTATGTTTGTAGCTAAATTTCTATCGACACGTCGATATTTTTATATATTTTGGAGGGTTTGGCATTAGAATGAAAATGGAAAGAAAATTTTCTTTTTTTCATTGAATTTTTTTGACTTTAGTGATTGTTTTATGAATATTTTGTATCTAGTTTGTTCTATTGATGTGATCCGTTTTGCACTTTTACCCATTAGGTTGGTTTAATGAGTTATGTCATATCACTTTTCTTTCTTTTTCAAAAACCAAGATGTGTATATCTTTCCTGCCATATACTTTTGAGATATAATGACATAATTCTTTAGACCACTACGCAAATTGGTTTTCATATATATCCCTCCCCAAAATGGATTTTTCTCTTTTTCGACTTTTAATAAACCAAGTCATATATCTTCCCTAAGTTTCCAACCCTATCTCTCACAACATTCTTTTTAGGTTGGATTCTTATGTAAAACAAAGTAAGCATGCATCTAAAAAGGTAAGCTTATACCATCACTATTTAAATAGAGGAAAGAACTCAAAACTCAATGCAATTTCTCTATATTTTTTACAATTACAAATATTCATGTTTTAATATAAATTTCCATCTCACAAGTCACATCAACATCTTAACTCTCTCGAATATGTCAATGACCATACATTTAAACAATGATCACGATACTTTCAGACTTGTAATATTACTGACTCGCGACGGTTTTCTCTCTAGGAAAAAATTATTAAAGGGTAGCTCGGAAGAAAAGAAAGGTAGGTAGGTAGGTAGGTAGGACGAAGGGAGCGGAGTCATAAGTTATAATTTTTGATGGGAGAGATAGGCGTGGCCTGCTGTAACCAAGGGCTGTCTCCTTGAAGATAAGTGGGAAAAGTTTGAAAAAAAAAATGTTGTTTGGAAATGTGTAAGTGCAAATACTACGAGGAACACAGCTCACGCAAAGAGAAGAAGAGACATCATTCTATAAAGTTATAGTTAAAGGCTTTGGACTTTTATCTCAACTTGTCGGGGAAAAAAAAAAAAACAAAAACAAAAACAAAAAAAAACTCACGCCCTCTCTTTCCTTGGGTGTTTTTGTGTGTGTTTTGTTTTCTTCAATGGTGGAGTTCAAATCAGTCATTTCTGTCGGGAATTTTTCACTTTTACTTTAGTTTCTAAACACATATAATTATTTGCCTCTCTTCCCCCCCTCCACTTTCTTCTCTGTTGCATCAATTTCTTCAACACTTGTATACCTACAAGTAAATGTAGTACTAAAATCAATTTTGTTGACATGTGGATCATTTACTCTCTCTTTTTTATTTTGTGTTCAATTATACTTAATATGAAGGTGGAGATTTGAAATTGGAGTTCCTCAAATAGAGATGCTTTTAAATGAATAGTTTTGAATGTATACTGAGAAATTGACGTGACACTGATGTGATGATATTCGTATGAGCTGACAACAATTTTCCATTATTAATATACCAATGTTATTATTAATAAAGTATATTACTAATATATCATTTATGTAATGTTGATGTCAGAATCTAGCCAATAAGCCACTCACCTAACCTTCACGTAACACCAACAGTGAATTTGTTGAAGACGGGAAAGACGTGACCTGCAAGACCAGTCAGAACCACTGCACATCGGTGTGGTGGAGGCCACCTGCACTTCAATGCCTAAGTTAGATCAAACAGTAAAGAGTGTTTTGATAGCTTAATTTTTCGAACGAACCTTTTTCCGGGTGTGGGAGACCCCATTTATACTTGTGTCTTCAATTAGGGTTTTCTAGACGCTAGGAGGCGATCCTGGGCTGAACCGAGTGGAACTGGAGCGGACCGGGGCAACAGGGACCGAACGGAGGCGGAAGGAACTCGGCCCACACAAGTGGGCCGAGCGGCCCAATCCCTTCGACTTCACTCTCCTTCGGGGTCCACTTCCTGGTCAAGCTTTCTTGTTGGTGCTGCGTTGTCCAACTTAGTCCTTGGATTCTGGGATGATCCAGAATCACCCACAACATGTAAGATTGAGTATATCCCCAAGTTACCATATATAATACACCACTTTTTATCATTGAAAACGTATATCACTTATATAACTCAATATAAAGTAAATTATTGATTTATAATATACAAATTCTTAAATTTGCACCACTATTGCAAATTCTTTTTAGGTCAGATTTGCTATTATGTGGGAAATACCCTTTTGAAAAAAAAGCTTTAGTCTCTCACATTTCATACGAAATCCTCATGGAAAACCGAGTTTTTCAACATAAGTTTAATTAGATTTGACCAAAAAGATTGAGATGAAGATCTTTGACGAAGAATATTAATTATAATCTAAGGTTTGTTGATCAGTTTTTCATTGTATTGTTCAAACGCGGCTGTTGAATCTGACCAACGGAATTTATTGCTTCCATGTTTACCATGCACAGCCTTTGCTGTCAATTTTCAATGTCCTCTTTGAAAACAAACTTACATGAGGTAAAAATGTCAACAATGACAACTCTTCCAAATTAGGTTTTTATCAACCTTCATTTGCTCTAAGTACTTTTACTGAAATCCTCTCACTTTAATTTATTGACGTTGAAAATATATCAATATCATCCCACAAGGATAATATAGATGAGTCAAGAGTGAAATCGAGCATAAGTTGACTCACTCTTCTAAATTAGTGAATACCAAGTGCGGAGTTATACCTATTATACTTGCATTGTAAGATGTTAACAAAAAAAAAAAAACTTATGTTATGATTCTTTTTTAGTTCAATATATATGAAAATATAGTGAAATCTCAAATGATCTTCAATAGTAGAGAAGGTATACGTGCTTTAACCATTGAGCTAGTCTCTAGTTACGAATCTTGTTAATTAAGTCACTACTCCAAGAAAATATTGATTGTTAGGCTCTAGAGTTAAATGAATTGATTTTGTGACGCTGTATACATTTAGTATATTTGTAGGATTAAGTTTGAACCTTTTTTATAAAATGAATTTGGATGATTGTGTTTAGGAAGAAACTAAAAGTTTGGTGTCAATAAAGTATAAAGTATAGAGGTCAAAAAATGAAACTTTAGGTATAGTTCTTTGTGGAAAAATGTATACAATTATGCTTCAAATTTACATTGTTGACTGAAACTAAATTAACAAATGTAATTCAATTGGCTAACGGTTGACAAGATTCGGTGAAGTAAACGCAAAGAAATAAAAGAGAGACAATGGATAAAAAAAGATGGACAAATGAATCAGTTCAGAACACAATAATTAAACACCGTAAAATTTGATTAAAAAAAATGTCAAAAGGGGTATTGAAAAAGATGAAGACTTGGCCATTATATAACAAAAGTAAAGGCAGGCAAAGGGCAACTAAACAACAACAAGAACAAAAAAGTCAATTCTCTTAAGAGTTTAGAAAATGACATTATGGATGAGAAAAAGCACAAAAAACATTCCATTTATGTTAACAAGTTGGTCTTCGACGGGACAGGTAGTGATCTTAAAGCAATGGGGGAGCTGCCGCGTGACTCGTAACCTCCATAACATCAAAACTATATTATTGTCAATTGTTTTTCTTACAATGTAAATACAATCCCACATCCATTCAAAGTTTTTGGTATGAAAATAAGAATATTATTTTTCATTCATCTAGATATCTTTTAGAAAGATTTAACTTCGACAATTCAACAGACCTGATGTCGTGTAATGTCTTTATTGAGACAAATGTGTTTGTGTGACGATTCATAATCCTTCAACTTTCTTATGATGCATTTTATATAATCTTTTTGTAAATGGTCTCAAACCCAAGTTTATAATAGCTTATAGTATGCCTATGGATGTCTCAACAAACTTTACAGTACCACTAAGCTAATGCAAATAACATATTCTAACACAAAATAGTCGATTCAAAAGACCTGACGTGGTAACAGAGATCCATGTATTTTTGGATACCAACCTCCTCAACCTTCTTATGACAATGCCTTCCATTAACTCTAACATGACATCACCTCTTCTTCTTCTTTCTTCCGTTCTACTACAAACCCACGTCCCTCTTTCCCTCAATTATTAACACTATCTCTTCATCCTCTCTCCCTCACATCACTACATGGATATCTCATCTAAAGTACAAAATGCACCAACCAGAAACTTCACTAATAAGAAGAAAGACTTGATTTTTATTATTATTTTTTTTAATTTAATACTACAAAGTCATTACTTTGCAATTTGCACAGTGTGAATATGTATATAAATGAAATATAATAATAGATATAATGGATATAATAAAAGGTAAAAAGAGAAAAGAAAGAAAGAAAGGTAAGTGGAAGTGGGGGCATGGAGTTAAGAGAGGGAAGTGAAAGGAAAGAAAAAGAGGGCCTACAATTAACAATGGGAGTGATGGGAAACAGTTAATTTCCATTTACAGCTTAGAATGTCTAATAAAAAAAGACTGCAACTCTCAAAAGACTTTCCCTAATGTTGCCCATGTTTTTTTTTTTCAACAGTATTTGACAGTACATTGGTGGGTATAGATTTTCTTACACAATACCGTTAAAATGTTGACAATTAGGAGGAATGATTTTTTCTCTCATTTTCTACATTTCTCTCTTAGTTTTCAAGATTTTAATAGGATGTGTAAGGAAATTTCTACACACTCGTAGCCAAGTATTGTTCTTTTTTTTTTTCTCGCCTTTGCACGGTCATAATTTCCACCAGCTTCTTCTCTTCTCCTCGCACTTGTAAAACCACATATACACCCAAATGCCACTCATTATTAAGCCCCCAAACAAAGTACAAGTTAGGCACTCTCACAATAAAATTCCACACACCAAAACTGACCTCGACCCCACTTTTCTTTTCCTCTCAAATTATTCGGATGTGAATTTAAAAATTTGCATGTTCTTTAATAACCGTAAAGATACATATTCAAAATATTTTTATAGCGGTCTTCTCATAGGATAAAAATTCGTTCTTTCTATTTCTCTAAATATACCCTCCACATCTATTGCCGTCCATTAGGGTTTTTATCTATACTTGGCTTAATAAAAGCCGTCCAAAGAAATTGTTTGGACTTTGGCTGTCCTGTCAGACAGTACCCTAATTGTTTTATAACTAAAAGGAAATTTTATAAATGCGTAAATAATAATTAGTGAAATCCTTTCATTATCCCGATAAAGACACTTTATTTTAATATTCTTCATGCATGCAGGTTGACGACATATAGGTTATCTAAATCCCTTGTTTTATGTTATGTTTAATTAAATAACGTTGAATTAAACAAGATGGCAATTTTTATTTTTATCATTTCATTGCTCTTTATGAGTCAAATTTCTAATTTATTATTTAATAATTTTGAAAATGACATACATATATAAGTTAAGACATGTAGAGGAATTTAAGCGATTGCAACTTGATTGACTTGATTGACATTTATTGGATTCTAATATTCTTCTAGCTTTGAATTTTTTATGAATTATTAAATTTGGTCACTTATTTAAGTTTATAGTTTAATTCATTAAAATCAACTCGTTTGAATAAACATACAAATAAAAAGAAATAAAAATATAGAATGTAATTAAATAGACACACATGATATCCAAAATTTGATGGTTTTGATGATACTCTATATGTCCGAAAATGTTGATCAAAATTCCAATAAAAAAAAGATATTATTTATGTGAAAATAAGATTGAGATTGAATTGGTGAGATATATAGTACATATGAAATTGATTTGTGACACAATCGGACAACTGATAGAACCGTCAACCATAAGGTACGAAACTGCAGAGTTAAAGTGAAAAAGATTCTCTATCAATTTCAAGTTTAATTTTCAACACAACGTATTGGATGGCGACATTATCGATTTACGGATTTATTTATTTTTTCTTACAATTCATTTACACTTCTTTTTCTTCCCAGTTTTATTAGTAAAGAACTAAAAAAAGTTGTATTTAATTATTATTATTTTAAATAAATAAGTTTTATTGGTAAGGAGGAGATCTTTACCTACTCTTATATCTATCACTTGCTATTGTATTTAATAAATGAGTGAGTCTTATTAATATATATTTTTTTTTTTCATAAAGTAAATTACGTTAAAAGCCTTTCCTTTTTAATGTAGAAGCTGAAGAAAGAAATTTTCATGTCAACAGGAATATTTATGAAAAAGTGGATAGAAATGTCAATGTTAGTGAATATATATTCTGTTATAGGCAATTTTGGACCACCCCGATGTACGAGGAGCTGACGAGGACAATCGGACAGGAAGATGGACCAAGGAGGCAAAACCGGCAAGTGAGACGGGCCAAGACCAAAGGGGTCGGGTTTTAGGCCCGACCCCCTGCTCGGCCTCGGCCATGTGCCGAGGCCGACCCTCGGCTCGCTCGCGCGGGCCGAGCCCGTTCGGTCTCGTCTGGTCCCCACTACCTCTGGATGCCCCGGTTTCGCCCGGTTTGACCTAAAACGCCTCCGAAACCCTAAAAAGGCTAGGAGGATGTACAGGTATTTATATCCCTCTTCGCCACTGAAGAGGGGATCCCGAATTCTATCCCTAAACGCTATTTTACATTCTCTACTCTCTTTCCTCTTGCTCTTACTTTTCCACTCCCTACCATTCTGCTTGCTGACTTAAGCATCGGAGCCAGTGTGGCGAGCACCACACCGGTGCGCAGGTTTACTGTCTTGCAGGCCACGTCTTCCCCTTCATCTACAAATTTACCGTTGATGGCACGTGGAGGTCAGGTGAGTCCCTTGGCCAAATTTTGGCATCAACAGTTGGCGCCGTCTGTGGGGAAGAGTGCTTGCCAGTTCAGACCGCGCATCGGTGTTGGTCTACAGGATGGATCGGGTGCAGAAACCAGAAAGAAACCTCGGGTATGAGCAGAAAACACTGAACAAGACTGGGCTCGACCTCGGTATGGAAAAGGCCGACCCTAACTTCGGAGATTGTTGTAAGGTTCCGTGTGCCCACGATGCTGTGAACCAGACTGGGGTCGACCTTGGTATGGAAAAGGCCGACCCTAACTTCAGAGATTGTTGTAAGGTTCCGTGTGCCCACGATGCTGTGAACCAGACTGGGATCGACCTTGGTATGGAAAAGGCCGACCCTAACTTCGGAGATTGTTGTAAGGTTCCGTGTGCCCACGACGCTGTGGACCTGACCCAAGAGGGCAACCGACAGAAGGAGTGAGAGAGCCGAGAAGTTTTTGTGCCCGACCGGCATCGAGAAGACAGAGGAAAAGGACGCGGGGTAGAAGATGGAGCCCATATCCGACATGAGCACTCTTCGGTCGATGGCCGAGGCCGAGTAGAAGCCCAATCACAAAGAGGCCCGCAAAAGTTCGCCGCTAAAGACAACGTCAGGTACGTACACAGGGAATAATGACAGGAAAAAATCAGAGGCTCGGGCAAAGTCCGAGGCTGAGTAGGGCCAAAAGGGGCGAGAGCTATCCAAATGGCTAAAAGACGAAGCAACAAGGTGCCGAGCCTCTGCGCTAACACTCACAGGTTGGGCAAGGCAATGGATTAGTAAGATCCAACGGAAGTCAATCGGTTCGTTTAAAGAATTGGCCCGAGCGCTTGTTACATAATTCCTAGGAGTCTGGAGCCGACATAAGCCTCAGATCAAGTTGCTGACAGTAAAGTAGGGGCCTCGAGAAAGCTTGAAGGATTATATTAACAGATTTTGTAACGAAGTTTTGCAGGTAGAAGGCCATGACGATGGAGTTGCCTTGACTGCTATGATTTTAGGTCTACAAGATGGAAGACTACTCAGCTCAGCCAGCAAGGACAGTCCTCGGCCAATGGCCGAGGCCGGAAAGAGGCCAAGGAGCCACAGGGTTGTGCGGAACAAAAAGTCAGATCCGACAGGTATACACCACTAACAGCTTCGCTTGAACATGTCTTGGCCACAATGCAGGATGCAAACCTAATGAAGTGCCCAGAAAAATTGAGGTCGGACCCAGACGGGGGGAAATGGGAACAAGTGATGCATGTTCCACGGAGACCACGGTCATACAACCCGGAAATGCATACAGTTGAGAGACGAGATAGAAGCCCTAACCCGAAAGGGTTACCTCAAGGAGTTTGTGGGAAATGACAGAAGCTAGAGACCATTACCAGCAGATCAAGGTAAAGACAGTGTTAACCCACCGCTCGAGATACGAACAAATTTAGGAGGACCATCTGGTGGACAGTCAGGCAGAGAGCGAAAGGTCGCCATTCGAGAAGCACAGCGAGAGCCTGAAGGGCAAAGAGTTTACAGCAGCTTGAAGAGAGGCTCGGGAAATTCCTAGGCCTCCCCAAGCTTTTCCCCAGAAGAGTGTACGCACCCCTGGGATGACCATGCAGCTTGAAGAGAGGCTCGGGAAATTCCTAGGCCTCCCCAAGCTTTTCCCCAGAAGAGTGTACGCACCCCTGGGATGACCATGCAGCTTGAAGAGAGGCTCGGGAAATTCCTAGGCCTCCCCAAGCTTTTCCCCAGAAGAGTGTACGCACCACTGGGATGACCATGCAGCTTGAAGAGAGGCTCGGGAAATTCCTAGGCCTCCCCAAGCTTTTCCCCAGAAGAGTGTACGCACCCCTGGGATGACCATGCAGCTTGAAGAGAGGCTCGGGAAATTCCTAGGCCTCCCCAAGCTTTTCCTCAGAAGAGTGTACGCACCCCTGGGATGACCATGCAGCTTGAAGAGAGGCTCGGGAAATTCCTAGGCCTCCCCAAGCTTTTCCCCAGAAGAGTGTACGCACCACTGGGATGACCATAATGCTTGGAGAGAGGCCTGGGGAAATCCCAAAGCCTCCCAAGTTTCCCTCAAACTTCTCAAGTCATGCAGGGAAAATGCTCGTCCTCATGCCAAGGCTGAGGCCGACCATTAGACAAGGAATGGGGCTCGACTGAGTCCGGTAGTCACTTCGCAGGCAAATTATCCGCACATGAGTCCAATTATGAGGGGAGCAAACAGGTGATGGAGAAGCGAGGATCGACCTCATGCCAAGGTCGGGGCTGGCTATCTCAGCTTCAAGGATGAACTTTGTCCTGAAAAGACCAGGTATGATGTTATATTTTCTTACTGAAAAAAAATGCAACTCTTTAAATCCGGAATGCATATTTAGTGTGGGCTCGGGAAATTCCTCAGCCTCCCCAAGTCCCCAGCAAAGTGTACGCACCCCTGGGATGAACGCAACATGCGAAGAGAGGCTCGGTAATTTCCTTGACCTCCCTAAGTTTTCCCTGACTGGGTGTATGCACCCTTGGGATGAAAAACAAGCAAGCGAACAACACAGAGGAGGTGGTCGGCCACATGCCAAGGTCGAGGCCGACCATCCCGAGGCCAAGGCTGGACTTCACCCTTAGAGGCCCAGGTACGAAGTTAGTTTTTCCTTACTCAAAAAATGCATGTCCAAGGTAATGAATGCACATTTTGAGTGGGGGGTTGGGAGTAAGGACAGACCAAGTCCATCATAATCATGGCCATGTTGCAATGATTTTGACTTTCCTTTCTTATTCAAGTTAGGATTACGAACAGCGATGAAGCTATTTTTAAGATTGTTTATTCTCATTTTGTATAGCACATAGCTTTTTCCCATGGTACGATGCAGACACTTGCGAATTTGATAAAATTCTTTATACTATGTTTGTGCAAAGCATTTTTCCATAGGATGGGCACATATGGCCAAACGAGAGTGATTCTTGTAGAAGCCGAACTTCTGCACTTTCCCTTGGAAGGAGACTAAACTCTTGCAAAGAGGTTGACGCATGCCCTCAACCTCCCCAAGCTTTTCCCCAGAAGAGTGTACGCACCCCTGGGATGAACACAGCAGATTGATGAGCAGAATAACGAGCAATGTAGGAAAAATGCTCAGCCTCACGCTAAGGCCGAAACCGAGCATTCTAGCCCTAAGAACGACTGTGGGGGGCTTGCGGTGAGGCTCGACTTGCGCAACCGAAATATCCAAAGCAACAAAGAAATGTTCAAGCAGAAAGTGAGTCTGCACACAAGCCCAACTACGGAGCAAGCAAATAGCATAAGGAAGCTGGTCGGCCTCATGCCAAAGCCGATGCCGACCACCTAGAGGCCAAGTCCAAAATTCAGCCACGAAAGCACAGGTTCCCAACAGAGTGTACGCACCCTTGGGAAGAGACTAATTCCTGCCAGAGAGGTTGATGCATCTCCACAACCTCCTCAGAGCCACAGGTTATCTCAACTCATCTGGTTGGGCACATGTTGCCAAGTCCGAACACAAACCCTATAAGGTATTCTTCTCTTTACCCAACTACACTTTGTGTTTAAATGAGGCTTTACCTGAAATTGGGGGCTGCAAAGGGGATATGCACTCTCTATTAAAAAAAAAGCAGGTCACCGGGGATATGCACTCCCTATTAAACAAAAAGCACCTATGTTTAGCATGTTCTACTGAAATTTACATGTTCAAACCTATTCTCTTGTTATTTCCCTACAAGGACTAACATATGGATGCAGGGAGCCAAATTTTAGGCTAACGGGGGCTTGAGGCCGAGGTCGACCCTAGCCACTTCCCTCACTTTTCTTTTGTAGAAAACAACTTTTCTATGCAGGAGCTCGAAACCTTTTGTGCTTGCATATTTCCCGAGGCCGAGGCCGACCGGGCAAGCAGAAAGGGAGATAGCTGTGCTCGGCCTCTTCCCGAGGCCGAGGCCGACCAGCACCACTTTTGTAATCTCTCACCCTTTTTCATTTCCATTACATCTAACCCCTATTCAGGGAGTGTCTACTTCTATCCTACTTTGCAGGATGACAACAAAGCTACACGTAAGCCAGCCCAGGGCAAGGGTCATTACTCTTAAATCGGGCTTAAGGAGCTCAACTTATAGCAATAAGTCACCCCGAATCCCAATTCAAGAGTGGGGGCTTAATGTTATAGGCAATTTTGGACCACCCCGATGTACGAGGAGCTGACGAGGACAATCGGACAGGAAGATGGACCAAGGAGGCAAAACCGGCAAGTGAGACGGGCCAAGACCGAAGGGGTCGGGTTTTAGGCCCGACCCCCTGGCCTCGGCCATGGGCCGAGGCCGACCCTCGGCTCGCTCGCGCGGGCCGAGCCCGTTCGGTCTCGTCTGGTCCCCACTGCCTCTGGATGCCCCGGTTTCGCCCGGTTTGACCTAAAACGCCTCCGAAACCCTAAAAAGGCTAGGAGGATGTACAGGTATTTATATCCCTCTTCGCCACTGAAGAGGGGATCCCGAATTCTATCCCTAAACGCTATTTTACATTCTCTACTCTCTTTCCTCTTGCTCTTACTTTTCCACTCCCTACCGTTCTGCTTGCTGACTTAAGCATCGGAGCCAGTGTGGCGAGCACCACACCGGTGCGCAGGTTTACTGTCTTGCAGGCCACGTCTTCCCCTTCATCTACAAATTTACCGTTGATGGCACGTGGAGGTCAGGTGAGTCCCTTGGCCAAATTTTGGCATCAACATATTCCTTAAGAAAAATCATCAAAAGTAATTTTTTTAAAAATCATTTCAATTATTAAATAAAGTTTGTATGTTTGATTTAAATTATATTTTGGTAATTCGTTTCTGAAGTTTTGAACATTTGCAGTACATCTTGAACTTTAGATTTAAAAAAAAAAATTATTCATTATCATTTATTTTTTCAAATAAATTATTTAACATTTAACAAAAAAAAAAAAAAGATAAAAATACATCAATGTCCTACATAAATAAGTGTTTAAAAGAATTTAGTTTTTTTTTTCCTCATGATTAATGAAAAATCAATGATTGGATGATATGAGATCATGACCAAACTTTTAAAGGTAACATTTAAGTATTAAAAAGAACATTATAAATAATTGGTTGAGAGATTGAAACAAAGCATGTGAAAGTTTAATAGTTTAGACAAACTTTATCCATCATTGGTGTTTATTTACTATTATTATTATTATTTTAACAACATGTGAGGGTGGGGACTCGAACCACAGACTTCTTGATCGTTAGTATAAGAGTTATGCCAGTTGAACTATATACTCATGTTGACATTGATGTTTATTTTCATGTTTGGCAATATGCTACCTAGATCAACATATTATTAATATATTTTGTCAATATATTGTTTTTTTCAGTTCAAAAAATTGAGAAAATAAAGGATCAAATATTCAATTTAAGGGAGACAACAACTTACTTTTATTTAGTTAAAATTTGGAATGAAACCAACAAAGATAGAAAAATTAAAAGGTGATTGGTATTGTGTTTGTAGCATTATTTTGCTCTTTTACCTTTTCTTAATACTTAGTTTATTGGGTTGAGGTGTTGGTAATGTGTAGTGCCTCCGTAAGTTTTTCTTCTTGGATTTATTTTACAAAATGCTACTAATGGGAATATTATGTGCAGGTTTGAATACTGAGATCAGTGGTCGTTTGAGCTGGATAGTCCGAACACTTAAGATGGATGGCTTGGTGTGGATTGATTGAGGTGTTGGTAGCTAGCTGAATTTATGCATACAAGATCATATGGCGGTCATTCTTGATTGGGGTGTGCACTTCGTGTGGGGAAGAGGGTTGCACAATGGTTGGTGTTTGGCCTAACCTCTTTGAGAGGCTATTCCTCCGTGTGTGGAGGGTGGTAGTTGTTTTCTGGTTTCCTTTTGTAATGTTTTGCTCTCTAAGCGGTTCTATTGGTGTAATGGTTGATATCAAAAAAAAAAAAAAAAAAAATACTTAGTTTATTGTTAATTCCTCTATGAATAAAACAATTAATTAACATCAATTTCAATCGAGTCACATTTCTCCTTCATCATGCTTGAATTAACAAGTAATTAAATGATTTATCTCTGCTTTGGATGAGTAAATTTCATTAATATATCATTAAGATATAATAACAATTGATTTCTAAAATCGAGGTGTAATTCTTCGAGTTTATGAGAATATGTATATTTCATAAAGACAAAATTTATAGTTTGGGGGACAAAGAAGGGCACATCTCAAAACCCGACATTGCCTTTGATTTTACAACGTAAGCAATCCCCATGGACCACCCATGTCCTTGCGCTCACCCACTGACACGTGGCGTTACATCCTTATTTTTCATTATTTTTCATTTTCTTTTTCCTTTTCTCTGGTTGCAAAATTTCTGCAGGGCATTATAAGACACCGTGGTCCGTGGACCACCCGAACCTAATGCTCTGTCCCTCTAAATTTATTTACCTCTTGGATTCTTTAATTCCCGTAAATTTTTTAGTAAAAAGATTATAAAAAAAAAATTGTGTTAGAAAATTGGAAGAAATTAATTTTACCTTTTGTATTAGATACTGAGGACTTGCATAAAAAAACAAATTAAATTAAGGAGAAATTTTGCGCGTGATTTTCTTGGCAAGATACCCCACAAGGCAAGAAGAGAAAGAAAGATTTTAGAGGATCAGCAAGCTCAATTAGGAGTAGTTTTAAGGACACATTTTGTTGTTCTGCCTTTACCTTGTCCTAAAAAAAAACAAATATTCTTATCTAATTCCACATTTTACACCTCGTTTTATGTTCTACAAACATGACACAATACATTACCTCCAGTCAATGAAAGCTATATCTTTTTATAAAGTTGTCGAGTCCCACGATATCTTAATCTACTTTACTAATCATTCATTACATCTTTTTTTCTATTAATCTCAAAACATTCTCTCTCTCCCACCATAGTTATAATAATATAATAGTAATAATAATAGGAGAGAAAAATCAATGGTTGAGACGGAAAAAACATACACGGTTTCTCCCTATAAATCCATGTGTCGACTCATAAATCACGATCCACCTCTATTTATTTCTTCTTTTAAAAAATTACATTTATATTTTTCAACGAGAATTAGATTTATGCTACATTTAAACGTTTGTCATTGGTTCTCTCAATCCTTTGGATTAAAATTAATTTACAACTTTCACCCCATTCTCTTCTACTATTATAATCCTCCACAAATCTAATCTAATTAAAATCTTACGTGCATGTGATCTTATCAATGTGCGAGTTGACCTAACAATTCAATAGGTAAAACTATATATAAGGGTGATTTTAATTAATACTTAGAAATCCCACATAAGCTATATTCAATTAAGATTCTAATAGAAGACACTTTATATGAAGATATTTCATTATTAGTTTTTTCCAATTATTTTCCTTCCACTTTTGTGCCTAATAATAGAAAAGATGAAATCTTTATGGGATTTGCATTTAAATCTTTTCATGAATGTGAAACCCAAAATTTTGAGTTTGAAAAGCATTGCTATTGCTATAAGAGGATTTGACTTAGAGCAGCCTAGCCATAATCTGATCATGTTTTCAAATAAAGTTTGAAAAAAAACATTCCAAAATCGAGATCAGAGAGGAAAGAGAAAGAAAGGGAAAGAGAGACAATTAGTCAAAACTCCCAAAACTGTCCGTTTGTGGTCAAAGAATCAACTCTTTCATGCTCAAATAAAGCTCCCCTTCCCTATATATATTTAAATAGATGCCACTCTAAGTTGCCACACACACACACAAAAAAATTCAATATCAATAGCTACAACTCTAAATATACTATCTCCCTCTCCTATATATATATCCAATCTAACTAACAAAGACAGGCAAATTTTGGCTGTCGGACTTTGCACTTGAATTCAGCTACTATAGCTAGATACTATAGTGATCATATCATGGCAATGTTGTCTAGCAAAGCTAGCCATGATTCTCATGGCCAAGACTCTTCCTACTTCTTTGGATGGCAAGAGTACGAGAAGAATCCTTATCATCCAACTCGAAACCCCACCGGAATTATCCAAATGGGTCTCGCCGAAAACGAGGTAATTTTATATATACTTTTTGTATTTACGATAACTTAAAAGGGATCGGACCATTTTTTTTTTTTTTTTGTGACGTGTAAATTTTTTGCATGTAAAATGATATATTTGGTAATTTATTTGCAGCTATCTTTCGACCAATTGGAAGAGTGGCTGGCCAAGAATCCAGACGCCTTGGGATTGAGAAGAAATGGAGAGTCTGTGTTTAGAGAATTGGCTCTATTTCAAGACTATCATGGCTTGCCTGCTTTCAAAAAAGTAGGCTACTTTTTCATCTGGGGTTTTCTTTTTTCGATTCGTTGAGATAGATAATTTTAATGGGACGAAATTGTGTTTAATAATAATAGGAGCTGGTTGAATTGATGGCGGAAATACGAGGAAACAAAGTAAAGTTTGATGTGAATAAACTGGTCCTCACCGCTGGTGCAACTTCTGCAAATGAGATCCTAATGTTTTGTCTTGCCGAACCTGGAGAAGCTTTTCTTGTTCCCACTCCTTATTATCCAGGGTAACCCCATTACTACTATCAAAAAACCAACTCAATTATTTGTTATGTACGTACGACGTATATTTATACACAATACTCTCAATTATATTCGCATAAAATCATTACTATTTCCTCTTCAGGTAAAAATACAAGGTACAAAATAAAGACCATTTGGATTTATTTTAAATGCAGGTTTGACAGGGACCTAAAATGGCGAACTGGGGTTCAAATAATTCCAATCCACTGTTCGAGTTCAAACGGTTTCAGAATCACAGGGCCGGCCATGGACGAGGCGTTCGAACGAGCCCAAAAGCTGAATCTACGAGTCAAAGGGGTGCTGATAACGAACCCATCGAACCCATTGGGCACGACGTTGAGCCGCAACGAGCTGAATTTAGTAGTGGACTTCGCCGCAACGAAAGGGATCCACATCGTGAGCGACGAGATATATTCAGCGACAGTGTTCGAGGCACCAAATTTCACGAGCATAATGGACGAAAGCTTGAAAGAGTCCCCAATTTGGAAGCGAATCCACGTGGTTTACAGCCTGTCAAAGGATCTGGGGCTGCCCGGGTTCCGAGTGGGCATGATTTATTCGAACGACCACAGGGTGGTGGCGGCCGCCACGAAAATGTCGAGCTTTGGGCTGATGTCGTCGCAGACACAGTATCTGCTGTCGGAAATGCTGTCGGATCGGAAATTCCGAGGGAATTACATGGAGGAAACGAAGCGGCGGATCCGGAAGAGGAAAGGGATGCTGGAGTCGGGGCTCCGAAAGGCCGGAATCGGGTGCTTGAAGGGGAATGCGGGTCTGTTTTGTTGGGTGGATATGAGGGATCTTCTCAAGTCGCCCACTTTCGAAGAGGAAATGGAGCTTTGGAAGAGGATTTTGTGTGAGGTCGGCTTGAATGTGTCGCCCGGTTCGGCCTGTCATTGCACCGAACCGGGTTGGTTCAGGATGTGCTTTGCCAACATGTCGGAACAGACTTTGATGCTGGCGATGTGTCGTCTCAAGGCGTTTGTTGACTCTGTTAAAGGGAAGAAGGTTGTTGGTGGTAATGGTAGATGTGTTAGGAGAAGGCCGTCCTTAACTAAGTGGGATTCTTGATTCATCTTGTTTTTTATTTTAATCACTAAACTGAAAAGTGGTGGTAGTAGTGGTAGTAATGGTAGTGGTGTATTTTAATGCACGGGTAAAATTAATATGCAAAAATTTGTCTTCTTTTGTATTAATTTACGTATATCTTTCACTTGGTTCTCTTCGACTATAATCTTCTTCAAATCGAATCCAATTAGTGTGCCATGTGCGATCTTATCAATGCACGAATTGATATGGCGATTCATTATGTACAATTATATATAAGGAGATTTATTCAACAGTAGAAATCTAAATGTGGTACGCGTGACTGTTTCATGAGTTGTATCATTTCACATCTTATGAGTTGTATTCCTTCAGTCAGTGGTCAAGTTTATTCACCTTTCACACGAACTAGTTTATAACTATATGTTTTTTCTTCAATTGAGAGACACCCTTTTTCTCCCATCAAAATTTTGTTGAAATTCATTTTGTTCCACAAAGTAATGTTCACTAAATCTTGTGAAATGCGGTGTTGCATCCATAAGAAGGTAATTTGATTTACCCTAAGAGACAATTACTCATTAAACTCAAGCACCAAAGAGAATGCAATTTTATTAAGGAGACAACGTGAATTGGTTGGGTTCAGATTTTCTCTTGTTTACAAATTTATGTTTCATTTATGTGATATTCGAATGCATAATGCAATTAAAATTTTAATAAAAGTCACTTTTCTTGAAAAGGTTAACTACAAATGTCAAGGTTGGAAGATACTCGTTATTTTTCAATTTTCTTCTCACTTTTCTACCTAGAAACAGAAAGATGACATAATTTTTGAATTTGCATCTAAATCTTTTCATGAATATGATACAAAAATTCTCGAGTTTAAAAAATATTGCTATTGCCATAACCATAAGGGGACTTGACTTAGAGCAGCCAAGCAATCATCTGAAAATGTATTTAAATAAAGTTTGAAAGAAAAATCCAAAATCAACTGCGAGAGAGAGACAAAGAGAGGAAAGAGAGCACTAAGATGGACTGGGCTTGTTTTGAAAGATAACCTAAGAAGCCCAATCCTTGGCCCAAGGCTCAACCTCGAATATACCCACTAGAAGCCCAAGGCCCAAGTGAACACGTAGTCCAAAACACCAAGCCATTTTGACGCGCCACATTCAACAACGATTTAAACCACGTGTCCAGTACTCGCTAAACGAGCATCAATTAATTCAGATCACGAATCAATAATATTCAACACTGTCACTTTTAACACTCCGATCATTGTCAGCCACGTGGAATTTTCGTGGGCCCCGCTCAATCTTTCTCGACAGGAATATCATTCAACGTGGCATTCCTTTGAATGTCATCAATAATATTCCGTTTGTAGTATTTTTTTTTTTTTTAAAAGGGAACTTTGGCATATTTTGAAAAAAGATGAAAAAGAAAAAAGGTAGAAGATTTTTTTTTTTTGTTGATGTGGCTTCATGGAAGCCACACAAACGAAAGAAAGAGAAAAAGAATTGTTTTTAAGAGAGGGAAGACGTGGTCTGGAGAGAGAAAGAGAGAGAAAAAAAAAAGAGAAAAGAAAGGAAAAAAAAAACTAAAGAACTCAGAATCTTTTTTTTTTTTTTTCTTTTCTTTTCTCTCCCTGTCGTGAGCACCCATCAACCACCTCCTTCCCCTTGCTTCTTCGTCTCGGCGATTCACGAGGAGCCAACGGCGCCGCTCTCTCGTCGCCGGCGAACCCCACGCTCACACAGATCTCTGTAACGACCCTTTTCTCCGGTAAACTCCACGACGGCGCGCCTCCATGCAGACGATGTTCGAACACGAACAAACGACCCCCAGGATGCAACCTAGACAGTAAAAACGACCACTCGCAAACCAGTTGGATCTGTTCAGTTTTGGAACCCACAATTCGAACGATCCCAGATCTGGACACCCATAGTTCAAAGAGGTCAGATCTGTTAGTTACATACAACACAAACCAACAAAGATTTTAGCTTTTCAATGGGTAACGGCCGGCTTGCTCTAAACTCTTTTCGAATTCGCTTAAAAGTGCTTTCTAGTTTAGCTCTATCCTTAGAAACCCTTGTGTGTATAGTTTTGGACGGATCAAACATCTTTTAAAAGCCGTGGCTAACGTCGGAAGGATAAAGATTCGAGCCGGGTAAGCAATTTGTTTTGTCAAAAGTTGAAGGATTAGGAAAAATATATACGAGTTTTGGACAGTTTGATATGGATTTTTAAAAAGAACCTGTTGATGTTGTGGTTTTAATTATTGTTGGGTGGAAAAAACTAAAAGAGAAGTGATGGTGAAGAGAAAGAAATAAAAGGACTAGAATGAAAGAAATGTTTTGTGAATCAAAGAGGAAGATGAATATGAATAGTGAAAAAATAAAATAAACAAATATAAAAATATATATTAGAAGGTGAGGAAGTTTTTGTATAGTGTTAAAAGGTCACACTTTTTAGTCGGTTCAAACCTCTCTGATCTTTTGGATGAAGATACAAGTTAATTACTACTGAGTTATGTTCACTTTGACGATCTTGACTTTCTTTTTGTAGTGTAAATAGCTAAAAAATGGAAGGAAATTGATGATGGACTATTTTATTATAAAAGTACATTAAAGTACCAAAGAGAAGTCATTGGGGAAGAGAATAATGAAATAAAGACATGGTGGACTAGGAAAGCCATGGTTAATCAATGATAGAGATGGAAATTAAGATTTGGTTTCAAAATAAGTAATTTATACTTTAATTGGTTCTCTTCAAAAAAAAAAAAAAAAAAAAAGAAAAAAAAGAAAATTAACCGGTGATTCAAGAGTTCTTATTATTTCAGGTGGACCGGAAATTAGAATGGCTCATGATTAGGAGTTTCTAGTTAATAGTTTTGTGAGTGGTTAAGTTTACAAATATTTATGTTATTTCAGTATTTGATGAAACTTGTGAAACTTTCAAATCAATTATGATTATATTCATCCAAATAAATTTGGGTATTTGAGATTTCAAGGAATTAGTGCTTATTCTTTAAATTGTTTATTATTGAAAGCAATGTATGATTTAGTATCGTTTAGAATTTTAAGAAGATTTATATTTACATATGATTTTATCTATGATGGCATACTCCATGATTAATTATTTGAGTTTATGAAGTATCGAATCTTGAAGAATTTATGATATTAGCCTATTAGAAATCATTCAAAATTATGTTAGAAAGTTTCAAGTATTTGTAAGTTTAGAAATGACTTGATTTTGAATTATGTTGATATATGAGTTTTTCGAATTGTGTAACCCAACTACGAAGGTTTACACGTGCGAGTGAGTGGGGGGGTGGGGGGGGGGGGAGGGTGGGTACAAAAGAATGTGCGGTGGTGTGGGACCAAAGAATGTCGTTGTTAGTTAGGAAATGGTATTTAAATCCTTGAATTAAGAGATTAAGCAACTCCAAGAAAGTCTTCTATATATAGAGAATATTATTTGTGGTCATATAGAAATGCAACACAAAATGAGTTTGTAAAGTTGGTACCAACATCAATAACATTTTGAAGTATTAAAAGACATGTATGAAACCTTTTAAGTGTGTCACTTTCAATAGTACAAATATAAGATTACTAAGTGAAAGAGAATGTAAGGTCAAAGGTAAGCTCCAGTCTTAATGATGAAATGGAATGGATGGAAAGTAAGTAGAAAAAGTTATGAGAGTCAAAAGGAGCATGTTATAAATAAAGAGGTTCAGAAAACCATGAAAGATTGTATGTGGCTCTTAGTCTATGCAAATGTTAAGCATAGTACCTTAGATGAAGTGCCTTATCATAGGATATGATTATATTAGTTTTTGGAAAAAAGAGGATATTATAAGGTGGTGCATTGTTTATAACCATTTGAATAAGGTGGTTGTATGTAATAAGTATTTATTACTTTGATAGAGAGCATGCTTCATTTTGGCCCAATGATGTTTCAACATGTTCTAAAGTTGTGTCTCCGATGATGATATCACCAATACCTGAGAAACGTATGTATAAATAGGTTTCAAGGTCAAGTCTAAGTACTATGAACTTTTGGTTGCACCATTCAAGTTGCCCAGTGACCTAACAAAGTTAAGGATCTTTTGAATAAGGTGGTTAAATTCTTATCGATGCAAACTATGTTTGTATACATCAATGACAAGTTAGTATATATATGTTATAGGAGTAAAGAAGATGATACAAAATATCCAAGAATAAGAGTAGTTGTATGCTATATTTAGCAAATGTGAGTTCTAACTCGATCAAGTTGTGTCTTTGGACTATATGATTCATGCGACATATTTGTTACCCATAAAAAATTGGCCAGGACGGTAGTTAAAATTGGGAAGTTATATCAATTTCTATCCTAACATTAAATTTCACCTTAAACTTAGGTAAAGTGTTGTGTTCTTTACCTTAAACTTGACAAAATATTGTAATTTTTAACTTCGGATTATTTTTCATTTCAAGGATCATTAAAAAAAGTATTCTTATATGTGTTTATGAATTATATTGTTTTTCTTTCTTTCTTCTTCTTCTTTTTTTTTTTTAATAAAAAAACAAGTCACCAGTTTTGGTAAAGTTATTCAATGGTCAATTTTGCCATTGACTAAGCTAAACTTTTGTATAAAACTTGATTTTATTGAAACATTCAAAGATTTTTACCTTATTTTTTTATATAAAATTTAAACTAGTGAGTAAATTAGCTTTAATTAAAAGTGTAATTTAAAATTTTAGAGTGAATATTGATATAATGTGGATCACTGGCAGCATCTCGACGTTAGCCACAGTGTTTGACATGGTAAAAATGTGCATTTGTGCATCCCAAGCCCTCCATGGACAAGCAAGAAACAAGTTCATATCACAAGCCATACCTCATCGTCTTTGTCACCCGCTCTTGGCCATTAGGGGCCCGAATAACTACTAAAAGGTCCAATTTCGAAAGAAGAATGTAAACACTTGTCTCTCTTTGAAAAATGTCAGAGCAAGTTAGATAGGGAGAAAAACCTATATTCCCTTAGAAACAAAATACCATTGGTCTATCTGGGTGTGAGCACGAACCTGGACTGGGCTTGTTTTGAAAGAGAACCAAAATGGGCCCAATTTAGAAGCCCAATTCCAAGCCCAAGGCTCAAAATTATACACACTAGAATACCAAGGCCCATGTGAACACGTGTAGTCCAAAACACCAAGCCAGTTTAACACGCAACAATGATTTAAACCACGTGTCAAGTACCCGCCAAATGCATTAAATTAATTGCCAAACCCATTGGATGCCAGCCAATCACAGAACGCCACGGCGACAAATCCCTACTGTATATAACATTACACGATGGATTGCAATTGCAGTGAAGAAAGAACGTGGGACGCCGACAACCAACAGTTGGGACGGTTCTGTAACCAGAATGAAATGGTGTCCGATAATTGTCTGCCACGTGGAGTTTCCGTTGGCCCCGCTCAATCTTTCTCGACAGTGTAATGGCCGTTCATCGTGGCATTCCTCTGAATGTCATCAATAATATTCCGTTTGTACAGCGTAAACCAATTGCTTACCCACTTCGAAAAAACTTCTGATTTTTATTTTGTTGGGTTCGCCGCGAAGAAAAAGAAGACTTTTGGGTTGGATTCGATCTGGGTTTTCTTTTTTGAAAAAGGGTTTTTTGGATTTCAATCTCTGGAGTTCAAGCAAAGTGGGCTATGGCGTATAAGTTTTGTGAATTATTTGTTTAAATGCCGTTTTTTTCACTTCTAAGTTTTCTCAATTAGATCGTCGATTTATAATTAATACCGATTGGTTGGTGTTGTGTTGTGTTCTTGACCATAATTTTCAGGTAGTTTTTCTTTTCCCCTTTCTTGTTTCCCTATTCATGTTTGATTCTGTTTTCTTTCCTTAATAGAAGTTGAAGTTAACTTATTCAAAGGGGTGGATTATGCTTGTTTAGTTTTAATGTTGTAAATATAAAGCTTTGCCTTTTGTGGAATGGAAATTTTGAGTTCCTTGCAGTGAATTTTTCTTGCTTGTTGTCAACAGGAAGAGAACAAAAACGTATCAAAAGATGGTATGGTATGTTTCATTGCAGCAAAAAACTGAATCTGAGTGAAAACCATTTCCGTATGATCCTTGGATGTCAGATTTTGGTTTCTTGTGTTGTTCTTTCTTTTGAGGCTTGAGAGTGTGGCAAAGTAAAGTGAGATGGAATTCTCTGCCCTTCTAGCTTCGGTTGGAATTAATATTGGCATCTGTGTGGTGCTTTTCTCTCTGTATTCGATATTGAGAAAACAACCTAGCAATATAAATGTCTACTTCGGTCGGAAGATTGCATCGAGAAAGTTAAAACACTGTGAAACCTTTTGCTTAGATAGATTTGTTCCTTCCCCTAGCTGGATAGTGAAAGCTTGGGAAACAACTGAAGAAGAAATTTTGGCTCTTGATGGCTTGGATGCTGTAGTTTTTATCAGGATAATTGTATTCAGGTTGGTTTCACCTCTCCTAACTTTAGTCTGGATTTTGATTGTCATATTTAGTTACTGTATGATCTGCCACTTTTGTTTTTGTTTTTTCAAATGGATGATCAAATGCTTAGGTAACTTTCTTGTTTTGTTCTCTGTAATTTCTATAAATATGATTTTTTTTATCGAGTGTAAGATGATGTCTATGTATTGCGTCTGACTAAGTTGCTGTTTTCTGCTGATTAGTCTTTTTTTCTTTTATTACATTCACCTCCCTGAAATCATTCCCTTGCAGTAAAGAAAAACAATAGAATCGTTAATTTTCACCTTTCATTTCGTCGCTTACTCTGTCGTTGTGATCAGATGTCATAACATAATAACATTAAAAGACAAATAACTACCAGTTGGATGAAAGCAACGCCTATGCAATATTTTTCTTGGCATATTCATGTTTGACATAGATTTACATAGGTAGTCATTAGTTGGGATACTTTCAATGGCTGAATGAAATTGAAACATCAATGTTCTTCATTTAATCTAACTGAATTTTGCCTGGCCTAAGGGCTATGGGATTGGTTTTCGTTATTGAAGTTATGCTGTGGAGCCTATGTGCTTTTTGGTTGTCATTTGTTTTGTTTGATTCATAATTTTCTCCCATATTTGTTAGTGTCTCATATACCACAGTGCCTTTTCGGTTTTGGGAGTCATTTTCTTTGCTTTTTGATGAATTTAAATTGGAAGTTCCTTGTATACCTGTATTGTTTCCACCATCTATAATCAATGAATTCTTTCAACGTGCTTGCATTGAACTTCCTGTATGTTGTTGAAACAAATTTCAGTTTTCTGATTTTGCTTACTGCAGATGCTAATTCTTTTGCTGTACAGCCTTCGAGTTTTTTCAATTGCTGCCATCGTTTGCATGTTTCTAGTGCTTCCAATGAACTATTATGGCCAAGAAATGACTCACAAGCTGATACCTTCCGAGTCGCTCGAAGTTTTTAGCATTGAGAACGTCAAAAATCCAAAGTGGTACAAGATCTTGAAACTCCATAGCTTATGTATTAATCTGTTATCTTCTTAACTTAACTCAAGATTTTGTCTGTCCCAGGCTTTGTGCCCATTGCATCGCTTTATACATCATATGCGGCTCGGCTTGTGCGCTTCTTTACTTTGTAAGTTCCCCAAGATGTCTATATATCATGTTTTTGTTTTCCCATTGAACATTACCCTTAATTGAACTAATTATTGGCAGGAGTACTTAAGCATCAGTAGAATGAGACTTATCCACATCACTGGATCTCAAATGACTCCTAGTAATTTTACGGTTTTAGTCCGGTCGATTCCGTGGTCTGCAGAGGAGCCTTATAGTGAAACTATTAGGAAGTACTTCACCAACTACCATGCATCAGGTTACTTGTCACACCAAATGATATATCGGTCGGGTACCGTACAGAAACTGATGGTATGTTTCTACTAAATATTTTTCAGCTCATTCCACCGATTCATCACCAATTATAATTTGGTTGGTTGGATGTATTTTCAAATTCTTGTAGTTTTCTTACTTTTAAGTTCATTTCCCTCATCACTATAGGGATACAGACCATTTAACATATGTAGTACTCGAACTTGGAATTTAAAGGAAATGAGCAAGATGAATAGGTCGTCGCTGTTTATCTAATTTGCTTCCGATAGAATAATCAGTTCATATTTCATGCTTATTGAGAATATTATGCTTGTTTGTTCACTTTTAGAAGTTGATAACAGAGTGAATTTTCAGAAGGATGCAGAGAAAATGTACAACATGATGAAGGAAAATTCGGTTGAAATGCACTGTCAGAAGTTCAAAGGAGGTTGTTTTAGTGCAGGACCAACAAATTCTTTTGAAATGCTCCCTAGTGTAAATAATAATGTGAAGGATAAAGAACTATTTGGTAATATGAACTTGATGGCCGGAGAAAAGGTTAGAGAATTGTTATGTCTGCATAAAAAACCATTGGAAAATGGATCTTGTTTTGGTTTGTTGATCATCCATAGGCTTAGTGTGTAATGTGTAGACACATTTTGTTTGCTAAAATCAGGAGTGTTCGGCTGCTTTTGTATTCTTCAAGACTCGCTACGCTGCACTTATGGCTTCGAACATTCTTCAGTCAGCAAATCCTATGTCATGGGCAACAGACATAGCTCCAGCACCAAATGATGTTTATTGGTCAAATCTTGCTATACCATATAGGCAACTTTGGATTCGTAAGATAGGAACGTTGGTCGCTGCTACCGCATTTATGCTGGCGTTTTTGCTTCCTGTGACACTGGTTCAAAGCATGACACAACTGGATCAACTACAGCAGACATTCCCATTCCTTAGAGGCCTCTTGAAAAAGTAAGTGCGTGCAAATTTTGCAACTAGAGATGATACAAACATCAATACAAGGAATTTACTGGATATCGTTATGTTATGCAGGAAATATATGAGCGAACTGGTGACCGGTTACTTACCGAGCGTCATATTGATCCTATTTTTGTATCTGGTTCCACCTACAATGATGACATTTTCAGCCCTGGAGGGATCTATTTCACGCAGTGTGAGGAAAAGGAGTGCGTGCATTAAAGTCTTGTACTTCACGATCTGGAACGTCTTTTTCGTTAACGTATTTGCGGGGTCTATTATTCATACATTGAATGTCTTTTTCAGTGTAAAGGACATACCTGCCCAATTTGGCAAAGCAGTACCAGCACAGGTGATGGATAGATCACACACTTGCTTTATTTGATTGATGGCTAATATTTGAAGTCTCATTATACACACTTTTGATGTAGGCTAGTTTCTTCTTGACTTATGTTCTATCATCTGGATGGGCAAGTTTGTCTTGTGAAGTTATGCAAATTTTTCCTCTTACTTGCAACATTATCAGAAGAGGGATTCTTAGAATCAAGAATGAACCCTTTTATGAAACTCTTTCATTTCCATATCACACCGAAGTTCCTCGAATTCTTCTCTTCGGTTTCCTCGGCTTCACTTGTTGCATCTTGGCTCCTTTGATCACACCCTTCTTGCTGTTTTACTTTTTTCTTGCCTACCTTGTTTACAAGAACCAAGTCAGTTCTGCCTCTCTACACTGGATTACTTGTTTTTCTTGCTCAAAATGGCTGCTTCCTAACAACATTATTTCTCTCAGATTATCAACGTCTACGTATCCAAATACGAAACCGGGGGACAATTTTGGCCCATTGCTCACAACACAACCATCTTTGCTATGGTAATCGCTCAAATAATTGCTGTTGGAGTCTTTGGTCTCAAAGAATCTCCAGTTGCATCAGGTTTCACAATTCCTTTGATCATCGGCACGCTTTTATTTCACGAGTACTGCAGGCAGCGATTCCTTCCGATATTCAGAACCACAGCTGCAGAGGTAGCCAACTCTCCGTGCGTGCGTGCGTGCGTGCGTTTGTTTTTCCTTCTTACAAGTTCAACCCTTCCATTGTCATATTGTTTTTCAGGTGCTAATCGAGATGGACCGCAAAGATGAACAATGTGGTAGGATGGAAGACATCTATCGACAATTGCGTACGGCCTACTGCCAGTTCACACTCTTGGCTAAACGAGACTCGTCTATGTCGGGATGTTCCAGTCAGAACAGCGTTATCGACGCCGAAACCACCAGACCAGGTTTGATTACACTACACTCTCTGTCATTCCTTAATATTAAGAAACATGTTTCTGTCTAATGCTGATTTGTTTTCTTGAAATTCAGGGAAGCCCAAGCAAGTGATTGAGTTGTGGAGTGCTCCTAGTCATTTGGGTGAACCACAACTCCCCACGAATTAAATTCCATTCTTTTCATGTCAAGTGTTCTGTTAATGTACAAATTTCTTTTCAAACGATCTTAATTTAAAGACTTGACGTCCATGAAATTCTCTTTTTTGGGAATCTCATGAAAGTTTGATCATGTGACGTCATGTTACAGATATTGAATGTTGTTAGAAATTGCCAATACATGAGAAGTTCAAATTGTCAACACAACCCCAAATAAGCAGTTGCTAGGAGGAATTGGAATTATCAGGGAGGAGTTATAAATTTTAAGAATTTGGGACTCAGAATTCTATGGTGTTCAAACATTATACAGACAACGAAATTGATTATCAACCAAACCTGTTTTTCTGAGCTTAGTTTGGGATTGCGGTAGTTTTTTAAATAATTGCTGGTAATTGTGCTTTTAAAAAAAATTAATTGTAATATGTATGAAGTAAAATTAGTGTTGTAAATTCCAATTTTGAACTTGAAAAAGTTGGTTATTGGTAAGCGAATATTAAATTGTTGTGGTTTAGCTATAATGACTGAAATAGACACATCATCAAAATTTGCATGTTTTTTTTTTGTAATTTATAATTTTTAAATAATGGTTTAAAATATTATGCTTTCAATTTAAATTTATTTTTTTCGTTTGCTCCAAAAATTGCATTCATCTAATTAATTTGAAAATTTTGGAGAAAGAATTTAGTTGTGTGATAAAATAATAGACTTTATAAAATTAATATGGATTTCTGGAAGGATAACATTGAATTAATATGGATTAACTAGTTTCTTAGTTTGTCCACTACTATATTTCATGAGTTTTTTTTAACAAATATGGAGGTATGAAAATTTGAAATATCAATTACGGTTGAATTATACTCATGTTAACATCATATTTCACATTGTAATGAATCGCCAGCGCCACTCTAATTTGGTTGGATGCAAAATTCTGACAGGATAACATTCAAAATTACAAGTAAAATATAAATAAATTTTTCATAACTAATATATAAATTAAACAAAGTAATATTATTGATAAAAAGGGAAAAAAGATGATAAAACTTAGAAGTTTAGAGTCATTAAATCAACAATATTTTTAACTTGTCTCTTCTTTTATTCTTTCTCTAATATTCAAAATCAACCTCTCACCTTTCAAACTTGATATAATTTCCATATCTCACAATTGTGATGTCTATGATTTGGTTTAGTAGTTGAAACTTGAAAAAACTGTACAACTAATTCTTAAATTATTTGGTCAAGTTTAACAAAGGACAAATCAAGACCATTTTAGTCTTATGAACTGATGTTTCTCATTGTTTTCTAAACAAATATATATAACTAATAAAGTTTAAAAAATTAAAGTCAATCAATCAAATGAAAAAATGTCCTCATAGATGATTAAATAAGAACTCTAGGAGGGCTCTTCTTTGGTAGTCTTCATAAAAATTAATATCTTATTTTTATAATATTCAACACTACTCTAAAAAATAATTGATAAAAGTAGTGTTTGTTGTGCATTTAACCAATTTTGGATAACTTTCTAAACGAAAAGTCATAAGATATTAAGAAATGGAACTTCAACTTAAATCAAACTCGAGTAGTTAAGGCGAACATGAGTATATCTCAACTGGCATAAAATTGGTATTAGATAACATGAGGCTCCATCTCAAAACTAAATGACAATGAGTGGGGTGACCATTCTAATCTTTTCAATGTGGGATCCTCAACAGCTGGTATTAACTTTTTTTTTTTTAGCTTGTGCTTTGGCAGATTATTTCTTCATTATTGTTTATTTTTAAAAATTATTTAATCCTTACTCCCACAATCTTCATTTATGAAAATGGCCATCGCATTACTCTTCAAATGATTCTGATTCTCTCTTTTTAATATATATAATTCGTTCTAAAACTGAATTAATCTGTACCAACATAAACTAATTTTATTATTTCCAAGGTAGTGAGTGTCATAATCAAAGTTTACAAAAGACAAAATAAGAAAGAATTATTCAGATTACACAGCAAAAAAAGCTAAGCAGGCCAGTTTAAATTTTAATAATACACACAATATTTATTAATAATGTGTATACATATATATAATTTTCTTTTTTTTTTAAAAAAAAAAAGAAAAGAAAAAAAAGGAAAAAGTGGTGAAGGAAGTCATTGTTTGGCTGTTGGTTTTGGCATAACCTGCGCAAGAATATTGCCCCAATCACGGAACCCAATTTTATAAACATTTTTATGGCTGTTTTTTTGGTTTTTTGTTTTGGACATTTTCTGCTCTGCTTCTTCTTATTTAGGGATATTCCCTTTTAACTTTACACTTTCGAATTACTTGTGGTTTTATTTTATAATTTTTAAAGATAATTAAATTATCTTCTCTTTTCTTTAATCAAAATGACTCCAAAATTAATTGTTTTGATGTATTTAAATATATGGTTTTCGAAATTGGGAGCTTATGTGGATTTCCACTACCACTTAATTAATTTAAATTATGTATTGTAATGTTGGATTAAGTTTCAATATCACTATATTTTTTTTTAAAAAAAAAAATATCTTTGCTATATTTATATTGGCCAAAATCTCTTTATTCTAGATTTAGAGGAATAAGCAAATGCATTTGAGTTTATTTTAAATTCGGTTCTTTATGAACACTTTTTAGCCAAAAACTTGATATGTTTGATTGAACAATTGAATTAAAGAAAGTTAAAAACTTCCAAGTCGACTCCCTCAAAAAATCAAACTTACAACCAAACTGACAAAAACCTACTCATTTTGAGCTCAACTCGTGGGAAATCCGTACGGTAGCATTTGGGATAGTACAAGTTGTGAGCATTTTGGAGTGATTTCTGCAAAGGCGTGACACATTCTTTACGAGATCTTTTTTTTTTTCGAGTTCAATGCATAAGTTAATAACATTTGGAGTGAGAGATTTGAACATTTAACTTCCTGGTCGAAGATATATATGAATTGTCGTTGGGCTACATTCACTTTGACAGGAGAGTGTATACTCTTTATCATTTTTGTAACAATAGCTGACCGAGTATTGGTGGCTAGGTATCATTTTATATACCACCATTAAGTTTTTTTTTTAAAAAAATTAATGAGTATGTAGGAAAATACCAACCACGGATGTGGAGCCAAATATTATTAATCTTTTATGTCCGTAGAAGAAACCTTCAAAGTCTACAAGACTAGCTAGCAACTGAGATGTATAAATCCGTATGACTTATCTCTTTATTTAGCTTATTATTGTCATCAAAACTTCCGTAGAGAATTAAAATCTTGCAAATCTTCAAATCCTACTTGACCATTACCTCTCTAATTAATAGGATTGTGACCAACCCTAAAAGAGATAATGGCTGAATAATAATGGTGCTAAAATTAAACCCACACCCTTAGGGTTTTCACCATTATACATTTATCCCTATGATTCTATATGTCACAATTGTGGTCGAAAATTCTTTCAACCCTAAAATCCAACGTAAAGGTATATACACTTAAAACCCTCTATTTTCTCTTAGGTCATTATAACATATAATGCAGTCAAGTCCCTCAAAACTTTCAACTTAATCTAACCACCCCCAAAGAATAACCTTTCAAAAAAAAAATATTTTTTTTTGAAACCCATTTGAAGAATTTGTTAATTAAACAAAAAAAAAAAAAGGGTAATTAGGAAATGGCCTTGGAAGTTGTATGGAATTGATTAGCAAACAGTGGAGAGTGAATGTAGGAAAACAAAACAACATTATTTGTTAAAAAAGCAGACAGTGAAGTGTAATTGAATTATGGTACTTTTAGTCAGACAAATATAAAGTACATTAAGCATAGTTCCTTTGACCTTCCAAAAAGGCCACATGTGCACTCATAAACATTAGGCGGCTTCACCTGCAACATCTTCACCAACCACAACACACTCATCTTTAAGCTTCCATGGCCATGCAAACTTAAGCTTTTTTGCTTTCAATGCCTATTATTGTTGCTGCTCTTATTGCCCTTTTTCAAACCCTTCTCTGCATTCTATTATCTATATATACTTGTATTTTGAAAAATATTAAATTATATTTGTACTTGATGTTTAATTAATCAAATATTATATATATCATTCTTTAATAATACCCATTCCATCTTTAATAGATTAAATTATTGCCTAGTTGTTGCATCATGCGAGTTGGTTAGTTGGATTGTTGAATGGACAAATTGCCCCCTTTACTATCTTTAAAAGAAAAGAAAATAACTCACATAAATGTTTTAAAAACAAAAAAAAATTGACATATAAAAGTTTAATATTGGTATTGTTAATGATGGTCGTTAACTTGAACATAGCTTAACTAGTTCAGATATTGTATCCTATTAGGAGTTTAAATTTTCACACCTTGATTTGTCAAATATCATAGAAACAAAATTCTTCTATACTTCCCACATTTCCTCTACTTGTGTCTTTTTTTTTTTATTTTTTTTTTTATATATATGTTAAATTACCGTTGATGGGTTATAGCAAATTTAATTTTATATCAATATTTCAACTTAATTTGGTTGATTTTTTTTTTCTTTTTAGTAAATTGTTTAGTTTCATAACCCTCAAACTCCTCAAAGTATTTGTTAATATATGTGTTCAAAAGTTCATCCACAAGACTTGGTAAATTCTTTTCATTTTGAAAGGAACAGCCATATTAAGAGAAGTTTCGCCATTGGGAAGATATAATCTCCTTGGCAGCTATTTGGTCTTCTATCTTGAATGCTTTTTCGAATTATAGTGCAATTTCGTTAGCGCTTAATTGGAAAGCTTTCTTCTAAATTGTATATTTCTCTCACATTCGATATCAATAAAGTATTCTTCTTTCAAAATAGATATATATATATTCATTTTGAAATGAGTTTCTCCCAACAAATAATTAGAAGTTGTAAACTTATCTATAGAACCTAAACGTAATCATCTCTTTCCCAATACATTTCCTTTTAGCATCAAAATATGAGCAAAAATTAAACCAAATTAATTACACAAAGTTAAAATGTGTTTGAACACATTCATACACCATTCATCTTCTTGGATGCCACATTTGGGGGACCCTAAAATCACACATAGTCAACTCCAGCATGGATCTGATGTGATGTAAGGAAACCATATACAAATTTTAGGGTTTCATTTTTTTTTCAAACATAATTAAAATAAAAAACTCTCTAGGGCACTCAATCATCTTGACTTAAACTCTACAAAATGACATGGATTCAACTCTTTTTTAGTCCCAAACTAGAAAACCCTAGGTATGAATTATTATAATCTAACCCAATATCCAGCTTTCTTACACTTTCCCACCATTTGTCAAAAAAAGACCAAATAGGAGCAAGTTTCAACATATAAACAAAAATGAAAAAGTTGGGGCATTTATGTTTGTAAAGTCTAAAGCAACAAAATTAGGTAATGCCCTAATTTCGAGAGATTTCATGTAGGGAAAAAGTTTGAGGTCAAATTGCAGATCCCAATGAAGTTCTAGCAACACACCCATCTAAAATTAATATCTAGCTGTAATCCTTGAGAAATTACACACTCAACAACAACAACCCTACTTTTCAAACACTTTTCAATTTCAACACAAAACATCACTGAGAAAGGAAGCTGAGAGAATTATAATAATTAAGTTTTAAAATAATTCTGACTATAATTAATTGCACTGAGATTTTTTTACCCTTTTCCCTCTACAAGATTTCCATAAAATTTAAACCAATTATACAAGAAGCAATAAAAAGAAATCACTCGAACAAGGGCCTTTAAAATTGTACTGTTTGCAGCATGTAATAATACTCACTGTCTAAATTCAGACATTCTGATGAGAAAATGACTGCAAAATCTTGGTAAAAATATAAAGCTGCTGCTCTTATTATTGCCTAATTTCAGACAACAAAGCTAGTGGTCGGAATTGAATTAAACACAAGATATAGTTATATATATATATATAATAATCAGTTTCTTCAAATCAACAGGAAAAACCAGACATAACAATAATAATAATATATATGTTTTTATTGTTCTAATCATAGGAAAATCCAAACCCCGCCCTCCAAATCTCTACTGCTAAAAAGAGTCTATTTTTATTACTTTACATCACGGCCACCATGGATCATAGTCCATTGTTATCCAATATCTTCAACTCATCGAACTTAGCATTATATTCTTCAGTTGTAGTTGACAAATCTTGCAGCATTTCTTCATAATTTGAAGGGCAAGAAGAAATCAGAGAACCCATTTCACAGCCATGATCATTGGCTGCAGCCATTATCTGATGATGATTATGATGATCTCCATACAGAAACTCAAGTCCACACAAAACCCTTCTCGGATCATCAAACCCCATGTTGTTATAATTCTCAAGCTCCACCATTTGGCTGCTGCTTTGCCCTTGAAGAACTGGCAAAAAATGGCCATATCCATTTGTGTTAATGTTATTGTACACACTTTCTTCCATGAATTGAGCTCCAAATTTGCTCAAATTCTCAATGGGGTTGATGTGATCAGAAGGTGGCATGTTGTTGTAGTTTGGTGCCGCCACAGGGAGCTGAGGCCAATAAGGAATGTTGTTATGGGCTTCGTTTAATGAAAACATGGCACTGTTGTTGTTATTCACAGCCCCATGAGTTGTTGTTGTTGTATTCATGTTCTCTGTTGATCTCTTCATTTGCTTTAGGGCATTTCCTCTACGAGTTGCCTGTTGTTGTTGATGATGATGATCTTTTCGCTGCTTCCCAAATAGCTTCTTCTTCAACCTCGTGTTCCAATAGTTCTTTATGTCGTTGTCGGTTCTTCCCGGTAATTGTGCTGCAATTATAGACCACCTATTCCATACCAGAAACCATTTGCACAACCCCCATATTATATTTCTATCCATAGTGTAATACGAAACCCTCAAATTCGAAATCATTCATGTCGAAACATGGATGGTGAGTTAGGTTACTACCAAACCCACAAACTTAAACTGATAGATATGACAGATGATTATCAACAGTAGGAGAGGAAACAAAATTACCTGATCCTGTGACACTATACTGAACTATCCTTTAACCCAAAAGCTTAAACGGATAAATTATTAATATCCTTGGCTGTATTTCTTTTATTTGAAACTCAAACCCTAATTAAGCTGAAATGATTTGGGATTGAATCAAACTATGGGGACTTGAAAATGGAATGAAACTACAGGAAAAAAGTTACCTGCTTCCAATACTAACATAGAGGCTACAAATGATTCTATCTTCTTCCTCAGAGAAACCTCCATGCTTGATGTTGGGACGCAGATAGTTGAGCCATCTCAATCGGCAGCTTTTGCCACATCTCTTAAGGCCTAATTCCATTAAAAAAAAGAGTCAAATTTCAACCCCAATTAACTCCACAAAACAGAAATCCAAGAACAAAGATGAAACAAAAACAAAGAACAAGAACAAAAAAAAGATTGAATTTTTACCAATCTTTTGAGGCAAAGCAATCCAATTACCACCAGTGCCATGTTGTTCAATATAAGACTTGAGCTTGGCATCTTCTTCAGGAGACCATGGCCCTTTCTTAACATTGGCTTTGTCACAGCAAGGAGCTCTCCCCATGTTTTTCTCTTGCCTGTTCCTCTCCTAATCCACAACAAAACAATTATAAAGAGAGAGAAATATAAGAAAAAAAAAATAGAGAGAGAGAAGGTTATCTCAGAAAAGTGGGAAACATGGTCGCTGAAAAAGCCATCTGACTAAATATAAAAAGAAAAAAAAAATTAAATAAAGGGTCATGGAATAATGCAATAGAAAATTAAATGAAGGATGACAGAATAAGGAAAACAAGGATGTTTTCTTCTTGTCTTTTTACCAGTATACCATAATAATCACTGTATGTACACAGATAGACATTACAATTATTTTTTAAAAAGGGGAAAAAAAAAGGTTCTTTTTTGTTTTTAAATATACGTATTGGGAGTTGGGACATGCACTTTCAAGTTTCAAAACAACATTCTACGAACTCTATATGAAAAAGTAGAATAATCCACATGTAATGTAATAATACCTCAATTTGACCGAAACTGTCCAATCAAAATGTCATTAATTTGTTTCTGTTTACAGAGCTGTTTCAAAATATTTTTCACAAATGCTTTTGATTTTTCCTTCTGCCGTATGTAATTTTTTTGTCTGGATCTGTTTTATGGTTGGTGTGGAAATGATAGATACTCAAAATGACGAGAAGGGTTGAATCAAACTAACTTTATACTCATTTTTTGACGTTTTGATTTTTTTTTTAATTTTTATTTAATTGACCATTTCAAATCTTGTTATTTCTATAAGTGTGTTCATGCATTTAGGTCTCCAATGTTGATTATACGTTTAATTAGTTATATAAAATTTGTTGTAGCATGTTATTGGAAATATATACCGTATCGACTTTGAAGCGACCATTTTCTCATTCACATACATATATTATATTTTAGGGGTAACTACATAAATGGGTCAATAGTAGCCCATTTATTCAAAAAATGTCTATTTTGTTATAATTTTACATTTTTTGTCAGCTCAAAAACGGATATTAAAGGAGTTTAAAAAGTTCATTTACGTATTTTTCCTTACCAATTGATAGAAAAAAAAATATAATACTAAAATAAATTAATAAAATAAGAGTTACCAAATTAAATGAGGGCATTTAGGAAAGAATAAAAATTGAATTAATGTATGAAATCTTGATAAATTTAAAAGATTTAGACAAATTTGAAATTAATTGGTTACAGAAGTCCATCCACCATAATTTATGTATATTTTACTGGTCAATCTTTCTAACTTTGTATTTAGTTTTCTATTGAATTATATGTTCGATTTTTTTTAAATAATCCATACTCTTATCTTTCTTCTTTTAGTTTAACAACATGTGACGATATGAGGTAGAGGATTCGAACCACAAACTCTATGATCATTAGTACACTTAACGTCAGTTGAACTGAGGTTTTGTTAGTCTTAGTCTAACAACATGTAGAGGTGAGAAATTGGACTACTTGTAAACACATGGATTCATATTTTAGATTCTTTATCCAAAAGGCAACATTCTAAAGGAGACATTATTCTCTAATTATAAACTAATATTCTTTTTTTTTTTTCACTTCTAATCAAATCCCTAACATTTCATGAATAAAAAGAAATCCATGTGTGGGAAAGGAACATGTGATGTCTACTAACATAATTTAATTTAGATGGAAAAATAATGAAAAGGGGTTTGTGTATTAAAACATTCTATAATTGAAACGAAAGTATTTTTCTTACTTTTTCCTTTATGAGCCTTAATGAAGAAAGAGAAACCCCCCCCCCCCCCCCCCCCACAAGTCTCCTCAAGAACGCAAGTAACAGGAACCCTAAAATGAAAATTAAAAATTTTGATTATTTAATAGAAAGAAAAAAAAAAGAAAAAGAAAAAAGAAGTCAAACATATACATTTTAGTGATGGTAACATCTAAAGGAGCAAAGGCTATCTAGCTAAGTAATAGCTGTAGGGTTCTAGAAGCTTAGAAAGATGGATGATTTAAAGTCACTACACTGCCACTAACTGATATTGAAATTGTGTGGAAATTTGTTGTTTTGTTTTTCCATCTTGGTAGGTCACCAAATGACCAAAGAGACATTATACAACCACCTTTCAAAATCAATCCCATTTCAACTTAACTAATCACTGTTTTCTTTAATCCATTCAAGTAATTTACATCTCATATTCATTATTATAAATTTTAATACACCCAAAAAAAAAAAAAAAAAAAACTTTGTTTATTTTGAGTGTTGGGCGTTTGAAAAGTCTGCTTTTTTTCCTTCCACATGTGCAATTCAAACAGTAGTAAGAATATCAACATAGGGGAAAAGTAAAAAGGGGAGAATTATTACATCAATGATCAAGAAAAGTAAAAGGAAAAAGAAATAGTGTATATTGTAAGAAGAAGAGTAAATCTTTGTAATATTGCTTGTAATTAGCCTAACTCTAAATAACCTCTAATTCTCAACAAGATTAAAAAAAAAAAAAAAATTGTTGGATGCCTCTAGTTTAGGTTGATAATTAAGATCGTGTGTTCTCTTCTCAGACATAATCTCTTGACATCCAAAGAGTCGTGAAATATGAAAGTTCTCAATGAATTGGTGTTGTAGTGCCATGCAACATGTTCTAATCTCATCCCATAGTTAGAACGTAAATCAAGCAAATCGAAGTCTTATTTGATAAGCATTTGTTTTTTGGTTTTTTTTTTTTTTTTTGAAAATTATACACGTTTTTTGGTCTTTTTATTTCTTTACAATGATTTTCATCTTTGTTAAGGAAACGTTTAAGTTCATAGTCAAATTCCAAAAACAAAAACAAATTTTTGATTTTTTTATTCAAAATTTGACTTGGTTTTTGAAAATTTAGAAATAGGTAGATAACAAAACAAATAAACTTATAGATGGAAATAGTGCTTCTAAACATAAGTTTCAAAAACTAAGGCCCCGTTTGATAACCATATAGTTTTTTTTTTTTTTTTTTTTTTTTTTTTTTTTTTTTTGAAAAATGAAAATTAGGCTTGTTTTTTTCTAAATTTCCTACCATAACTTTCATCCTTGTTAAAGATCCACTTGAATTCCTAGCCAAATTCTAATAACAAAAACAATTTTTTTTTTCAAAATTGGACTTGGTTTTTAAAAATAAGGAAGAAGATTGATACTAAAACAAAGAAACTTATAGGTAAAAATATAGGTGTGCATAAGCTTGATTTTCAAAAACCAAATGGTTATCAAACGGGGCCTAAATTCTTGTTTGATAACCATTTGGCTTTTGATTTTTGAAAATTATGCTTGTTTTCATCCAACTTTCTTACAATAGTTTTCATTTTTATCAATGACATTTGAATTTCTAGCCAAATTTCAAAAGCAAAAACAAGTTTTTGAAAATTGTTTTTCTAGTTTACAAAGTAGATAAGGAAACAAATGAAAAAGTAGTGTTTATCAAATCCAAAATCAAAGGAGTTTAAATGGTTATGAAACGTGAGTTGAATATAATCAGAGTAATTCACAATAATCCAAACATTCAAATCCCTTTTGCAAATTTCCTTTTTGTTCCAATCATTTGCAGAATCATTATGATAATTTTCGTTTTTGTATAACTTCTCCTTTAAATATTTACATTTAAAAGGTAATTAATGTTAAGATAAATTGCAAAACTTTATAAATTAACTTCGAGAAGAGCGCCAATGAACATAAATATTCTCATACTTGGTAGATAGATTAATCAAGCTTATCATTATATTAATTGTCCTTCTCTGTCTCTGTCTCTGTCTCTGTCTCTCCCAATTATTCAATTTTAATACAAAAGTTGCTTCTTTTTTTTTCCTTTGTAAAAAAAATGTTTTTTTTTTTTTTAATTTTTATGGGTTGTATTTTCAATCGTCTTTTGAAAAGAGTGTGATCCAACTTTCAAATTGAAAAAACAGTTATTGGATCATAAATGAGATAATTTGACTCATTATTAGCAGCTTGAAAGTGGGTTTGACTTGGTTGGCTATTTATTTATTTATTTTCCTTTTTCCCAATTAATTTATTTATTTAACCCTATAAAAGGGTATATAGAATGTTGAACTTTGTTGTTGTGGTTTCACTTTTGAATTATGTGTGTTGAGTGATTGAATTGATTATCAACAGCCTCAGCATATCATAATAAGACCCAATCAATCAATTCCTATTGCTACAGAAAGAGAGAGAGAAAGAATGTTAAATAATAATAATAATAATAATAATAATAATAATAATAAGGAAAATAAAAAATAAAAAAAGGAAGAAAATAATTGAAATTCCTAAAAAGTAGAGAGGGTGAGAGGTTGAAACAAACCCGAGAGGTAAAAAGCTGAAAAACAATTCATAAATAATAAGAATTATTATTTGGTGAAAGTGAAAGGACAAAAACTGTTTATTTCTTTCTCTCTCTCTCATTTCAAAACTAAAACTTTGTTTCACAAATTCTACTCTTTAAAATGGTAAGATTGCTTCCTATATTTGACACCAAAAAATAAATTGTAAATATGCCTTTTTTTTTTGTCCCCATTTAGACTTAGACACTTAATTTTCTATAATTATCTTTTTAATTACTTTGGTATTATGGTATATCACTCACATATTACTTAGACGTACTTCTTTACTTCTTTACCTCTATAGTATATTACTAATGGATGATACCATTTTTATATTTATTGTTCATATACTAATAGATTGATAGACGTTAATTAGTGATAGGTGTGGGCTTTGTGAGGTTGATATGATAATGAGTAATTTTGACCTCTTAAATTTTTTATTGGGGTAGGACTTAAAATTATGTCATATTTGAAAATATTTTTATTTATTTATTATTTGCTAGATTTACTAGTTGAATTGCTATAAGTGTGTGACTGTCCTATTTAAAATTGGTAAAAAGTGAACAAGATATATCTAGAGAGAGGTATTAAGTTTATGTTGACATGTTGACATATTAAAAAATTTTCATATGTTAATTGGTTTGACATCGACATGAAAGAAGAATCGACATTTATATTATATCATAGAAGAATCGATGAAAT
Organism: Luffa acutangula; assembly: GCA_036850905.1. Lineage (NCBI taxonomy): Eukaryota > Viridiplantae > Streptophyta > Magnoliopsida > Cucurbitales > Cucurbitaceae > Luffa > Luffa acutangula. The sequence goes on along the minus strand of CM072092.1, from coordinate 1,861,856 downwards.
ATAACAAAAATATCACTAATGTGAACATAATATTAATACTAATACATTTTAATTATTTAAAAGAAGGTGAAATATAATGTTAATTTAAATATTTTTTATAATTTTTTCAAAAATATAATATCCTTCCACATCAACATTTAAATTTTGGTTATGAGTATATATAATAACCTATAAATAAAGACAAGACTTTTCTATGATGGATAGCATTTTGGGTCAAATTTAAATGTAAAATTATATAGGTCTTTTTAAGTCCAAAATGAATAATAATATGGTGATATAACACTTTGAAGTTATGAGGACACCCATTATCTTTACACTTCTTTTTCGACCCATTACTATCAGACTTGTTCTAATTATGGTGAAAAAGAAAAGCAAAAGCCATGTGTTTGTATGTAATAGGGTAGAAATTAAAGGGAAAAACTTTTTAAAAAAGAAAATTCCCCCTGTTATAGGTAATTCTGACCACTCCGGAATTCAAGGCCTACGCAGAACAGCACAATACCGACCCGAAGAAGCTACCAGCGGGCAGACTCAAAGGAGAGGCGAACCTCTTTAGCCATGCTCGGCCCACACTTTTTCCCCCTCCGCGCATCTCTTAAAGTCCCTGGATCGTCCCGATTAAACATGTTTTAGCTCGATCAACCTAAAGATGCCTAAAAACCCTAAAACAGGAAAACGTATATAAACTTTCTTCGTCATTGAAGAATGGATCTGAAAACTCTACTCCTGAACTCTCTCTTACTCTTGCTCTATAATTGTTTCCCATTGATCTCTTGACTGACTTAAGCATCGGAGGCGGTGTGACAAGCATCACACTGATGTGCAGGTTTCTTCTGTTTTGCAGGTCACGTCTTCCCCCTCTCAAACAAATTCACTGTTGGTGTCACGTGAAAGTCAAGCGGACTCAAAATATATCACGTGATTTTACTTTGATTTATTATAAGAAAGCTTGGAGCTATATGTTACTTCAAAATCAGCCAGCTCATAATAGTGTATACTAATTGAGATGTAATATCTTTTAAAAGTTGAAAGATCCCACAAGATAAGTAGGTTAATTATTATTATTATTTTCCAAAGAATTTATTCTCAATTATTGGAATATTTGGTTTTCACTAGAAAACTAGGTCAAACTAATTTTCCAACAATCACAAAATTACAGGAAGTAATTTTCAAGAGATCGGTCTTGTTTTTGTCCATTAGAAAATGTGGGATTTCCTTGAAAGGTGATTTTTTTTTTTTTTTTTTTTTTTTTAAAGGTGGTATCCTATATAATAAATGTTAGGGAATGTGATGGGTAATTATATTGAGTATATTGAGTATTTTAATTTTATCATAACCACTATCCGTTTGGGTTTATGGGCTTTGATACCATAATAGACAAACATGAGGTTTTATCTCAAAACCAATTGACAATGAGTGGAGTAGCTCATCTATCTTATAAATTGTGAGGTCTCCACTTATCTTTTCAATATGAGATCTTCAACATGAAAACATTGTCCTAATTTTCAAGCTCACAAATAAATAAAAGGATTTAATTATTGACATATGTAGAAAAAGATGTATATATGAAAAGACAGACAGGGACAACTATAATGATTATGCACACCATCAACATTCAAGAAAGTCTCCATAATATTTATTGCAGTTTCTATTGGTTGGAACTTCAAACTTCAAAATAACTGAATAAAACGTATTTCTCACGCCCACCTACAAATTTTATGTATTAGAAAGTTCAAATATTAAAATGAAATTTAAACAAATTTCAGAGGCATAATTAAAATTTATCCAAATAACCTTAATATTTCAATACAGCACATGAAAAATAAAAGAAAAGGAGAACTTAAACATTAATCTATACCATGGAAATTGAGTTCCAATTTAAAGTCGATTTTTTAGGACAAGTTTTGAGAATTATTTTGGAATCACCAAAAATCACTTTTGTTATACATTTTTCAATTATTTTAGATACGACAAAAGTATTTAGAATTATGCCCGTAATTATAAAAAGTGAAAAATGAATAAATCATATTTACGAATCAATTAAACGTAAAATTGAATTATAGTATGTTGACCAAAAATTGAGACGTGGTGAAATACAGACCTGGAAATAGTGTTCATTGCATGAACCCGTTTTCAAGTTTTTCTACGTTGGTGCGTTTTTTTCTTTTTTTTTTTTTTTTGTGTAATTAATTTTAATTAAATCGAGCTGTCTCCAACAGTCCAAACTTGTCTTGGAAAGCAAAACCCTCAACCTCGAGTGTTAATAATCAATCAATAAATCAGAACTCATGTATTTAATTAAGGAAAATTTTAGTTTTAATGATTTGACGTTTTATTTTAGTTAAGAAAAATATTTAAACAATTTATGTCGCATTTGGCCAAAACGAGTATAGTTCAGCGATATTTGACATGTACCGTCGATAAAGAGATAAGAGGTTCGTACTAAAAAAAAATTGTCTCATTTGTTAATTGTTTGCTTTTTGAAAATTATATATTTTTTCTCAATTTTCTTACCATGGTTTTCATATCTTTATTACAATATATTTGAATTCTTAGCAAAATTCTAAAAACAAGAATAAATTTTTTAAAACTATTTTTTTTTTTAATTTGAAGGTTTGCTAATCTTAAGTTGAAGGTTTGCTAATCTTACCTAGATTACCCATAAACATATTTTATATAAACCATTATAAAGTTTATGAAACCCATATTAATTTTCTCTATTGGTTAATAACTCATTTTAAAAACCATAAATTCACAAGTCAAAACACATTACGAAAAATTGAATTTGTAGTTCAATTGGTTAAAATATATAGATCGAGAGGTCATAGGTTTGAATCATCACTTTATATGTTGCTAAATAAAATAAAAACTCAAATCTCTATGTATAACATTCTTTTAAAGTGAGTGTTAATTGACACTTATCTTTGACTGATTTAAATCTTATGCTCTTAAATGTTGATGAACTAAAAAAAAAAAAAATCGTTTATCCATGGCCAGAAATCTTCTCAATTTTCCTTTATTTAATGGTTAAATATCTAATTACGGAAGATCCCCTATTAGTCTATCATACAATTCTCAATTATTGGAATTTAATTGATCTTTTTCTTCTAAGTTTAAGAGTTCTCTTCTCATATTAATCTTTGATTTTTTCAGCATATTTTCTCTGTGTTTAATATAGCTGAGTGTATTTATTATTATTTTTCAACAATGATAAATATACTAGACTCTAATCAAGTCACAGATCATAATTTCTGTCTTTATGGTTGTTCAAAGTTCTAACTCTGTTTTTTCTACCTAAAAGATAATAATAATATAATAATAAAATAAATAAAACTCTGTTTTGTCTCTTATTTTAAAAAATAAATTATTAATATATATACATTTTTTTTTATCTCCAATGGAATGAAATTTCCCATCTAAATGGGCAAAGAAAAGAGAGAGATAAGACCATTTTCAAAAAATTGTATTTAGATAATCATGCCCTAATCTCAATTCCAAAATTTTCAATCTTCCCTTTTTCTTTTTGTTCAACAATTATAGGATGAGAAAATATCATTTTTTAATTTTTTTAAACTAAACTAAAAAAGAATAATTAAGAAAAAAACAAAAAAAAACCCCAACAAACTCAACTCAACCCAAATATTTCGAGCTTCAATTGAATATATCCACTACCTAATTAAACTAATTTTTATTGAAAAAATTTACAATACAAACAATTAATTGATTAAGTAAAAAGATCAATGTTTCAAAAAAAAAAAAAAAAACAGTTAAAAGGTCGAAAAAATACCTTCTAAACAATTTTTTTTCATAAAAAAAAAATAAAAATAAAGGACACAGGTCTCAATCTGGCATCAAATAAAGTCCATAGCTTGAAGCATTGGTCATTTATGGTGACACCTTAAACTCGCCCACCACTAGTTAATGAAAAAGGTAGTTCATTCACAATTATTAAAGTTCACAAAATTCAATGCCCTGTCCCCAATTTTTGCCCAACACAATATTATTTTTCAATTCAACATTAATCATTTCAATCATTTATTGACAATTTCCAAATTTATACATAGAAAGATTTCCAACTTCATCATTCTCATATGAATCTCCAGTTTTTTTACCCTCTTTCTAGAAATAATTTCCAACTTGTATTGGAATTCCATTGGTTTAATAAGGCTTGCTTGATTATTCTGTACAAGAAAAGTAAAACACTACCAAATTTTGACACATTAGAATGATAACCAGATCGAAAACAATCAATATGCGATATGCGATATGCGATTTATGACTCATATCAATAGGTCAGATGAAAACTCAAGAGATCTCAACAGTCCAGCCCATCTTATCCTCAATGGTTCCAGTTTGAATCCCAACAAGAGTTGAATACAGTTCTTGGCATGTTGTCTCAGCACCCGTTTGGTATTCAATCCTGCAGAATTTACGATCGAATTTGCTCGTTAACATCGTCAAGAAACTAGTACTGGAAATGTAATTCTGTTATCGGATCATTCTCGAGCTTGATCTTCTTTTGCTTACTAGTTGAAATAGAAGGTCTACATTTGAAGCAATGACAGGGTATTATTAGCAGTTAACTTACCTTCTATCCATACATGTGATGCTGCCAACAGGGGCCACACCGACCGCAGTTCCCGTGCAGAAAACTTCACGAGCATCGAACAGTTCTTCCATGTCAATAGCCCGTTCCTCGACCTGAATAAGATTGATGTCAACATTATGTAAAAAGAAGGATAAGTATGTGACATTTGGAAAACCAAACAATTTGAAAAGGAGGAGTACGGTGGTTAATCATTTGAAAATCAATATCCTGGCTGCTAGATTATTGATTTGGGATGAGATAATCACCTCGTAACCGCGACCACGGGCAATTTCAATGACGCTTTTCCGGGTTACGCCTGGAAGAATTGTTCCACTTGTAGCAGGAGTTGAAATTACATTGCCCTATAGAAATGGAAAACAATTACATTGGATCAGAACAGATAAAGTTCTTCCAAATTCAAAGAATGAAAATTTTTAGTTCTACAAACTGAAGAACAAATACCATCATCATCAGAACATCATTTATCATGCAAGTTTCTAATGATAACTTAAAGTTTACTTTCACGTCGGTATCAATGTCTGTCAGCTCAAAAGATTTCGCCCTATTGCTTCGTATATTGTTGATTTAACCATTCAAAATGAAAGAATAGTTCTATAACAAAGATACCTTTACAACAAAAATATTGCAAGAAGAAACTTCCTCCAGATTTCTCTTATTCACTGAATCAAGGTATAAGACATCAGAAAATCCTTGGCCTTTTGCTCTGGTGATAGCTTTCAAGACCTACATAGAAAAAGACATGAAAATATCTGGTTGATGTAACTTCCTCAAATGCCAAAGTTATGCCATTGTCAACTAGGAAATTGAATTAAAACTGAGCTCTCTGATTGACAAGTTTGTTCATTAGTTTTCATAAAGAAAAAGAAGATCTAATCACTTACTGGAGCATAATTTGAAATGGTTTTCACACCTCCAGTTCCACCACGAGATGCACGATCGAACTCTTTCTCGACATATAGGTTCAACGGAGCCGAGCCTTCCTGTTTTCAAAACCAGGAGCATATAGATAAATCATGTCTTTTTTATGTGGAGAAATTAGCTTCATTGAAAGAATTCCCACCTTGAAATAGTTACGAACAGGGGAAGCATAAACTAGAAAAGTATACTCAGGTGCGGGTGCCAAACCGAGAATAGGACCAGTTCCAATGAGCAAAGGCCTTATGTATAGTGATCCTTTCCCTGTTGGAGGGATCTGCAAGTGAAATCAATCATGAGAGTGAAAAACAAACCAAAGTCGACAGTTACTTCTTATTGACATAAATTCACTCAGACAAGTAGCTGAGACAGGTAAAGAGAGAGGACTACCCAACGCCTATTAGCAATGGCAGTTTGCTTCACAGCATCAATAAATTGTTCGATGGAGGGCGACGGCATACACATTCGTTCAGCACCAGACCTCATACGAAGCGCATTTTGGTGTGGACGAAAGAGAAGAAGACCTCCATCTTCTTTCCTATATGCTTTCAGACCTTCAAATAATCCCTGTCCAAATTTCCAACACCACTCCTTAAACTCTGTCTAGCCATTCATCAAATAGATTCTACATGTGTTAACTATCTCTTGAATGATTTCTATTGAACATAAAGACACTGATTTTATAACTCAATCATATAGAAGGAAACTGACTAAAACAGTGAATCTCAGCCGATCACTTATCATTATCATATATTCAAAACTAAACAGAATTTAGAGTTCCTTTGGAATGACTATCCAAGTGTTAAATGGTACGAAATCATAACTTTGTGAATGAAATTTGATCACAAACTGAAAGTGAAAGATACCTGGCCATAATTTAGAACCCCAGCAGAAGGGCTCAACTCAATGTTCCCATAACGGCTCAGTTGGCCTCGTTTGAAATTCTCATCTTTAGAGCATTTCATAACATACATGTAATCAGTTGGCGTCAGCCCGAATCCAAGGTTATCCCAGTCAATATCACAGCTCTCATCGTCACTGAAATGAAATCAAAGCCAAACAGAGAGCCAATTTCTCAGCAATTGAACATCTGTATCACAAGGGTCTGTTAATAAAATGCTAAACATATGTTTATGTTTTAGTATCTAATGATGTTTAAGAACTTTCAGTTTAGTTACTTTATGTATTGACATTTTACAATTTAGTCTTCTAGTTAGTTTGAAGAAGGGAAAGGAGGAGTCCTCAACCTGCATCCATACAGAGATTTAAAAGTACCTGAAAGGCGATGATCGGCAAGGCTCCGGCAGGGAAGATATAGCCCTAGACGCATCGCCATGGAAGCCTCCTCGAAGCTGCAATGATCAAAAACTACTTTGTTTAAAACCAATCGAAGATTCCCAAAATTGATCGTCGTTCTAATTCCTGATGGGTTACAGTTAATCGTAGATTAACAAAATTTGAAGAATCAAATCACCCATTTCGTTTCGTTCTACAATTTCCAGGATAAAAACAGAGATGATAAACCCAGATGGAAAAGAACAGACACTAGCTGAAAATTGAAATGTTCGTAGTTTGTGTGGGCTCAAGAAGATTATGGTACGTCCAAATTTCCAGAATAATCGAAAGAAATTAAAATAGAATTCCAAACGTGACCCAGCACCCAAAAACATTCGACGGTCACGATGCTTCCAACGTCTTTTTTTTTTTTTTAGTAGATTATTCAAATTAATTAAATATTGTTTTATTTGATAAAATTTGCAAGTATGAAATTCAAACATTACTAGTTATTTTTAAAATTATCTAAAATAAAAATGATAATGAGAATAAATGAAGAAAAGAAAATTCATTATTATCTTTGTCACAAAAAAAAAAAAAAGTCAAAACGAACATAATTCAACAGTAATTGGCATATATCTTCGATCATGAAGTCAGAAGCTTCCCACCCCAAATGTTGATGCATTAAAAAAAATGTTTGTCAAAAAAAAAATATTATCTTGCAACTAGTTCAAGTATTTTATTTTTTTTAATAAAAGAAAAGATGTGTTTAAATATCTCGTCATTATCTGATTTTTTTTTTCAAGAAGCAGCCACAAGTTTCTCATGCAAGAAAAAAAAAAAGTGGGTCCCATTGAAGTTGTTCCTTTATTGCAAATAGTTGATAGAAGTTAAAGTTTGTAACTCCTTTACTTGATAACAAGTTCATGAGAAACACAACTTACAATGATTCAAAATCTTTTTTTCTTTTTTTTAGTTCTAAATATGAACAGGTGAAAATTTTGAATCCCTAATCTCTAAGTTTGAGAAGACAAGTTTTATGTCAGTTGAGTTATATAAAAGTAAATTATATTCTCTCTTACATCGAGATTAATAACAAAGTTAGATTGGAGAATATATAACATTTGTTTTATTTAAATAAATAAAAAAAAGAACTTTTTTTTATTTCTTCATTGCCTAAGGCTATTTTAAAATTTTAAAATAGTGAAGTTATAGATAACAACAAGAATTTTCGTTCAACGGGTCATCATGACTCATCCCATAAAAAAGGATGAAAAAGGAAAAAACACAACACTAAATAATATAATTTAAAATTAAAACATTACTTTAAAGATAGAGATTATAAAAATAAGGGAGTTCAAACTCAATCCATCACAAAGATATTTATAAAGTTGGAGAATGTTTACTCATTATAATATAAACTTACTATTAAAAGAAAAAAAGAAACTAATACCAACAATTTAAGATGATGACGATTAACATTATCTTTTTCCACAACAAATCAATATCATGACGGTCATTACTCAACTTCCTTCCAAATTTGATCTCTTTCTCACCCAACACTTTTTCTTTTTTCTTTTCAAAGAAACAAAAAAAATCAAATAAAAAAAACACATGAACGACCATGAAGATCAATTATCGAACTCTCTTTCAAATATTGGATGCTCTTCATATGTACGACGAACACAAACGGAGAGAAGATGACCAAATCATACATAGTAAAAAAAAAAAAAAACCGAAAAACAAGTATGGATGTATACATTATAATCAATAGCAGCAACACCCAAATGAAAAAATTTAAAAAAAAAAAAAAAAGTTAAGGGGAATGGTTTAATTTTATCAAACCTTTGAAAAAGAAGATGATGAAAAGGAAGAAGATTGGAGAAAACGGCGGGAGAAGAGAGTTGTGTGAATCATGGTGTGGCTGATTATTGTCGAAGAGATTTGAAGAAATTAGAGAGAATTTAAAAGGGAGAGAAGAAATTGGTTTGCAGAGAATTTGAATACGGAACTGAAGTGTAAATGTGTTGGGAGATAAGGGAAGAGGAGAATATAAATAAATAAATAAATAAAGGCATTATAAAATAGGAAGGAAAAAAGGAGATAGATAAGGAGAGAGGTTGTGGAATTTTGGCATTATTGAAAATACAGCTTGTAAATTTGTAACAACCAACATTTGCTAATGGGTATCCATTCCATGTCAGCCACACATAAACATGCCATATAATTCTTTTACCTTTTTTAATCCACGATGTAAACCTACCAACCTCCGAGACATTTTAGTACTACGCTACAAAATGCAAAACAAAACAAAACATCAAAATTATTCCATTCGGGATAAAAGTACGTCGATTTTGTTCCAAAAAGAAAAGGGAAATTGAAGGGTTAGATATCGGTATCAAAATTTATCTAATATAAATATCTATAATCTAAAAAGAATTGAATTATTAATTTAAATGATTTTTATATACTTTTTTTATTTATAGATATATCTATCATATTTTATTTAATATATCTATAGATATAGCTATCGAATTGAAATCTTCGTATAGACAACAATCAACAATTGTTTAATCCTTGCTTTTACTCATAAATTTAGGTGGAAAAGTCAATTTTAATGTTCAAACTTTCGATTTTATCAATTTAAACTCTGAATTTGAATATGTGTGGTAATATATTAATTAATATTTGTTATTAGTTGAGGTGTTTTTTTTAAAAAATGGAAATTTTGACTAGCTATATATTGGGGTGTTTATATATAGTTTTTTTTACAACTAGTTTTTTTTTTTTTTTAAATAATTTTTTTTTTTTTTTTTTTTTTACAACTAGTTGTTTCTATAGTTGGGTGAAACTATTTTTTAGATGGGACACATTGTTTTTTTTAATTGTGTCGAATGCTTTAATTAGTTTGGACATTTTGTTGATAAGTTTAAACTTTTCTTTTATCTATTTTTCTTTTTTTAGAAGGGTAAAATTTTATAACGCCACATGGGCAATCGAAGAATGGTCAGAATTGACCAATATAATCAACGAGATTGGGATAGAATAAATCCAAGATTCACTAATTCTAAATTCTCTAGCTCTCTTAATTATGAAATCTGCATTTACATTACATGATCTTGAAATATAACAAAAATTTATCTCTCTAAAGGATGGGATCATAGTCCAAATTTGTTCTAGAAAAAACTCTCCTTCTTTTATCTACTTAATTTTGTGGTTAAATTTAAGTATTTTCGTGATTGGGTTTGGATATTTTCTTAATTAATATAACTTTAAATGCTTTGATAATTAAATTTTGTATGGTTTGTTGGTTGGTTCGTGGGTAGTTTTGAAATTTAATTTTGAGGAGGTACGAATTACAAACGTTTTTCTTATTTCAAAGTTTAATAGATCAATTTAAAAATTTAGGGTTAAAATTATTTTTTTTTTTGTGAAAATTGAAGTTTCACACAAAATTTAAAGACAAAAAAGGAAAAAACATGTATTTTCAAACTATTTAGAAAAATAAAGTTGTTTTTTTTTTTTTTGTTAATCTTTACAAAATACTTGTGGGAGTTTTTGTCTGAGAGGAGGCTAGAGAGAATTCTAGGTCTTGTCTTGTATAAGAGCAAGAGGAGTACTGAACCAATTAGGTCTAGTGTTCTATTTATAGAAGAGAGATCGACCACTATCCAGCCCACAACTTCATAGTTCAAGCCCAATCCTCTCAGTCCCAGCCCATTTCCATTTCCAAGCTCATCCAATTTTCCAGCCCATTTTCATTTGTGTTATTTTAATTTAAAAAAAAAACCCCTAGATTCCCTTCACTTCATCTTCATGCCTCCATCTCCTCTCAGCCCCCAAAACGAGCCTCATCGGGAAAAATGTATTCTCGTGATTCAGGAAGCAATTCATAGGAATAAGACCGTTATCATTCCCTTTAGCTTTTCTGATTTTACGACTTAAACTAGACAATCTCTGACCCAAGCAAACGTACCCACGTCCAGTTCCATTTTACTCGGAGATAGCGGAGTATATGCTTAACTCCATTCCAATGTCTTTTCGTTGGTGAAGAACTATATCTAGCTAATAAATTTACTGAAAATGCAATATGATTTGGTCTTGTATTATTAGCAAGATACATAAGTGCACCAATTGCACTAAGATATGGTACATCAGGACCGGTGCGCCTCTTGGAGAGACACATTCAATGTTGTTGCATTTTTCTAAGAGACAACACTCTTCAAAATCTAATATAATGGAACCCAAATGGTTGGTTAAAAATAACTTTGACGGTCAAATATTTATTTAAAAATATATTTAGGTTTGGCTTATTCATCGAGTTACCTTCTTGCATTATAATAGTTCCTAGTTCGAATTTGGAATTCGTAAAAGGTACTCTTGAAAAAATGCAACACTACGCCAAAGCGAGTCTAGCTTAGCGGTACATTGGCATGTACCCTCGACTAAGAAGTCAAAGGTTCGAATATCCCACCCCAAATGTTGATGTACTCAAAAAAAAAAAAAAATGCATCTCTCCAAGAGACACACCTGATAAAGATGAAAAAGACCATGTTTTTTGAATTTTTTTTTAACATTCTTATTTTTCTAGTTCACTCCAATATCAAGATAGTTTAATTTAAACATCTAACTTCTTGATTGAAGGTACAAATTTTATGTTAGCAACCTTGTACATGTGTTGAGGTAAAATATGTTATAATCCTTACATTCATTAACCTATCACCACTAATACTATTTAGCCAACACCAATAGGCAAGATTTAGAGTAGAGGGCGTGTATAGATCTATCGAATAATAAATATCAATGAACTAATATGGGAGTCAAATATAAATTAGACATTAGTATAGCACGATTTTATAGTTGTGTTAGGTGTGGCCAACCTAAATTTTCCGTCCTCTACAATAAATGGAAGAGAAAGGCGTTTTTTTTCCTCATGAGTTCAATAATTATAGGTTGGGAGATTGAACCGTCAACCTTTAAAAATAGTAGACAACAAGACTACAAGAGCATGACTCGACTGATATAAAGGTTCAATCCCTCACCCCTATATGTTGTCAAAAGAAAAACTTTAAAATAGTAACATGTGTCTTATTGATTGAGCTATATTCAAATTGGTCATATTAATGTTCACAACATAAAGTTCTTTGAATTCAAGAGTACATGAAGGTAGAAATTCAAATCTTTGATTTTTTTCGAGCTTATACAATATCTTAACCAGTTGAATTATGCTCCAATTGAAATATTAATAGGCTCTTTAATTCTTAAAGAATTGGCTTATATTATTAGTTAGGCATAGTGTCTTACAGTATATGGAGTGATGGAACCAATCTATTGGTATGTTTCTAGATCTTAGGGTTTGGTGAATTAATTTGAGTTTTAATTAGTGGACAAAAAAATCATAGTTGGGAAAATGACAAGCTAAACATAGTTTAATTGATTAATTAAGGTATTATGTTATATTTGAATTTTCACCCTGATGTTAAACTCAAAATGTAATAAAAATAAAAGTAAAAAAAAAAATCATGTAAAACTACAAAAAGCTTTTCGTAATCATGTAGTTTGGTACTCTTAACTTATAAATTATCAAAAGATATCCATCATAAATTAAACCAAACGTGATTTCATAATTGATTTGGTAAATATAATTCTTTTTCTTAGTTCAACCATTGTGGGGTGAGAGATCAAACCATCGACTTTTGAGATGTTAATTACTGTCTTATCTATGAACTATGTTTTGGATTGGTATATATATATATATATATATATATATATATATATATGTATTAATTTTTTTCTAGAATATAACACTATGAATATATCTTGCAAAGGATGTTATCGGAAAAAAAGAAAAAAAAAATCTTCTTTTTTTTTGACAATATAGGGTGGGGGATTCGAACCACTGACCTCGTGGTTATCAGTACATCTTTATGCCAGTTGAGCTATGCTCTTGTTGGCAGAAAAAAAAAATAAAAAAAAAAAAAAAAATTTAACAAGAGTAGTTGAGATAAGAAAAAAAAAATCTTCATTGAATTACATATTTGAAATAAAATTTGGGCTGGACTTTTAACAAGAGTATGATGGTGAGTATATATATAGGGGCAACAAGATATATGGCTAAGATAAATAGGTGGGACTTGAAAAATAACTAAAAAGGTTTTGTAACTAACTAAATGATTTTAATTAATAACTTCCTAATTGAAGAAGACAAAATTACTCCTAACAACACGTCTAAGAACTTCTTACCGTTTAGATCAAATATTAGGAGAGAGAGAAATGCAACTAAAAGGTAGGAGGAAGAGAGGGAAATACATAATCGAACCCCACCTAACAACCTAATTTGAATTCTCTATAGCAAAATCTATCATCTAGTTAAAAATGAAAAATTAGGAGAGAAATGCAACCAAAAGGTAGGAGATTTATGAGGAAGAGAGAGAAATACATAATTGAAACCACCTAACAACCTAATTTGAATTATCTACGACAAAATCTATCATCTAGCTAAAAATGAAAAACAAGATGGCTTCTTGAAAAAAAATAAACATCAAATTCTTCTTTTAGCAGTAGAGATAAACAAATGATTACCCCCAGGATGAGTTTGCAATTGCCCCTCATTGTGTATAGTAGTATCTACCCCTGGACGTCCGCAACTACACAACAATCCTTGTACGTGTCATTCTGAAAACCGTTTATCATCCAAAAAAAATCTTTATCTTCTGAAGTGACTATGTTCATCGAGTTGTTTGACCCGTTCCTGAAGATTGTCAGCCGGTAGATACTATTACTGTTAGCCAAGTTGAGGTAGTTAGCAACACATATCTTAAGTTGAGAGAGATTAGCATCACAACACCGAACTTAAAATCACTGTAGATTTCTGCCACATCCCAAACACCGCCGAACAAAATCGTGATTTGTTGTTGAGTCATTTCGTGTTAATGGTAAAATTCAATAAAAAAAAATACCAGAGAGTATTCCCACCGTGGGAATGAAAAAGACCTTGGTTAAGCTATATATTGTAAAGATCTTCAAAAAGTAGTTGAGATAAGAGTTAGAGAATGCGTGGAAGTAGGGAATATAAACAAAAACCAATTTTGACTGTTGGAATGAGAAAAAAAACGAGATCTGGGGGAAACAAACGAGAATCCCACAAATTGTGGAGAAAAAAGATCTTGGGCATGTAACGGCAACATAGACGGGGTCTGTATATACGCGGATATACCCAGGGGTAAAAATGAAAAAATCACCACCCATTTGCACGTCCCTGGTTTCACGGTATCCACGTTTGAGAAAACAGAAGTTTTTTAGCCAAAAAACTGAACAGCTTATTTATTCTAGTCATCCAGCACAATTTCCCGTATAAGATATGTCTGATCCACTAAATACATAGATACGTCCAACCCACAATTCAAAATTGACACTCAGCCTTTTCTTCTCTCACTTCATTCTCCCGTCAATATACTCAAGTTCAAAAAGAAATTCATCGTCTCCTTGTGTTATCTCCACAATGGTCTCCTTGTGTTATCTCCACAATGGTATGATATATTGTCCACTTTGGACATAAACTTTCATAGCTTTGCTTTTGGTTCACTCCAAAAGGTCTCATACTAATGAAGATACTTGTTATTTCTTATATACCCCCACGATCTTTAATTTCCCTTATCTAACCAATATGGGACTTTGGTCGCACTTCTAACATATAATCAATTTAACTATTGGGGCATTGTTAATGAAGAGCATATGAAAAGCGTATGTATTGAATTCTCAAATATCTGAAGATGACTCTAGAGAAAGGATTTATTTTTAAATCATGTTGATGTTTCTTCATGATACAAGATGGACGAGTAATATTACGGATGGAAGATCTACCTTAAGTTAAGGTAGCAAGAAAGTAGAGTCATGGTAGAATTCAGAGTTCTTGTTCACCATGACATGCATGTGTGAGGGCGTTTGATCAAGAAAGTTTTAAGTGGATTGAGAAAGTATATTATTATCCATCACGAATACAAAATTGGTATGTGACAATCACAGTATGACAAATTTTAGTTGTGAAGAAATATTATATAATACTTTGAGATTGTGGAGGCGATTCAGGGAAGCTAGTAATGAAGTTTTAATTCTTAACACATAAATTCAAAACAAAAACATTGTCAATCGGACCCTTTAAAAACACAATCATTATTAAATGAAATTTTAATTTTTAAAAATTGGCTAGAATTTTAAAATAGAAGATTACAAAAATTACAAATATAACTCAATAGTAAACCAAGTTACGAAACACGACTACCTTCAATTTAAATTCAGAGTAACCATTGCACTTGAGAAAGTCTTTAATTTATTGCCAGGACAATCTCATCATAGCATTCAGTATTGTGTAGTTCATAGTTTCACATTTCAAACTACTAAAATTAAAAAAAGAAAATTTTACATGGTTTATTGTAAAATTCCATTAAATTTTACCTGGTTTACGTAGTTTATAGTTTCGCATTCGAAACCACATGTAGCGACGATCAAATTCTAAATTTCAAAATAATTCCATTAAATGGTTTAATGTAAAAAGTTCAAAGAATAACTAAAATAATCTTCTACGCAATATTGAAAAACCAAAATAGAACTTGCAAGAGCCAAACAGAAACTAAAATAAAATATTCAAAAAAGTATAAGAATCAAAACGAAAACAAAGGATCATACAATAAACTTCCCCAGAAAAAGAAAGGAAAAAAAAAAAAAAAAAAAAGCAGGACTAAAAGGATGGATATTATTATTATTTGACTTGCATTTGCATTTAGGAATATTCACGAAATGAGAGGCAGAAAATTAAATTATGACTAAAAAAAGACAATAAAACAAATACCCTATCATCAACATCAACTATAAGTGAAGAGACTAAAAAAAGAGTATCGATATCCATATATAGCATTATAAGTGAAGAGGTAGGTAGCAACTAAAAGGAGGGTGTGTTTAATAATAATAATGTAATTATGCAGGGTGCTGTCAAGGACCCAATCGATAATGGGCGTCGGCCATGTAATGGCCATCGAAATAAAAGGCGGCAGCAGCAGCAGCAGCAGCATTGGGATGGTAAAACCCCTCCATGCCCATGAACTGCACATCCTCAGAGGGCTTCCAGTGCCTTTTCCTTTGGTTTATGAACCAATTATTTATCTGTTTCTGATCCAACCCAGTGGATTCAGCCAATGCCAACTTTTCTGCCTCCTGCGTGCACACTCCACACATCACAAACAAAATTAAATTAAAAGTTTCTTTGAGGCATTTTAACAAACAGGTTGGTTGTGTTGTGTTGTGTTGTGTTGTGTGTAGAATTGTAGATTACCGATGGGTATGGCCATTTGTTGTGCAATTCCCACCATCGGAGTAGCTCTTGTCTTGCGTCTTTTGGGAGTTTGCCTTTCTTCTTCTTCTTTGAAAGCTCTTGCTTTAGACTGCTCAGATACCCACTGTATTTTTTCAGTAAGTGATTCTTTAGCTCTCGCTCTTCTGCACGTGGGTCGATTTGATCCATTCCATCTCTTTCTCCTTCCCCGCCCTTCTCTTCCTCCTCCTCCGATGATCCCATTCCTTCGCATTTCTCTTCTGTCGCTGCATTTTTATTTTTCAATTTTATGTTATCTCATCTCTTAAACCTTTCTTTTTGTTTAAAAATATGTTAATTATGTATTTTTATTGTTATTCCTTCACCGTGGCATTTGGTCATTAGTATAAGCTTTATGTTAGTTAGTATGATCATGTTGGCAGTTAAATGTATTATTTAATGAATTTCATTGTGCAAAGATTTATTAGGGGCATATAGTTACTAGATGCACTCATGGGTACCCGTCACATCCAATCATTTTTTTGCTATTAGATATAAATGTAGAAGTTCATGGCATATTAAAATTTGAATTGGGAGTCTGAGACTGATTGGACCTAACTTTGAAAACTCAGAACCTTTGAAAAACTTTTAAAATTAAAGGATTGAATAGACATGACTGTAAATTTGAGAAACAAAGCTGATAATTTACTGGTATTAGATTAAAGAAAAAATGTTTTTTTTTTTTTTTTTTTTTTTGAGATCTAACCTCTAATCTTTTAGTCGATATTATAATACCTTAAACCATTTGATTTATGTTTAGATTGACAAGTTTAAACCCTTTTTTTTTGACATAGTAAACTTTGTTTGACTGTTTATATTTTAATATGTTTTCTTCAAAAGAAAAAGGTTATTTTGAGAGTTTGGATTACAAACTAGATGTATGTGACTTCACATGAATCAAACTATATGCAATACTATTACTAAATGTAATATAGAAATTCAATGAGAAGTACCAAAACACAAATTTTAGTATAAATACTTGGTTTCTGATGAGTCCATGGCTAATTGTTTTTTTAGCTCAACAATATGTGAAGGTGTGAATTCGAATATTTGATCTATCAACTGAGATTATGTTCAAGTTGACATCGAAGATTAAGTTTTATACGTTAATTCTTTAACATGATGCATAATTCATAAAGGTAAATTATTGATTAGGTGATCAAGAATTAATTCAGAATTCAATCTTTAAGCAAAAGCATGATTACATTCAAAAGAACTCAAAAAAAAAAAAAAAAACATCATTACATTTCAAAAGAACTCTATAATCAAAATTTGGAATAGATATATGATTTTTAAAAAATAAAAATAAAAATAAATAAATAGAAGCTGAATGAAAAAGAAAATCCATAATAGCTAATTCTTAAATTTGATGACCAAATAACAAAAAATATGCAAAATGGAACATTAAAAAAAAAATAAATAAATGTAATGACGAATGGGGTTCAATTTAATAAGCAATTTAGGTCATTAAGGCTTTGGATTAAACTTCCTTTAAAAAGGATTTTACTTACTACTAATTTAATAGTTATACTAAATTCAGATTGAATTTACTTTATTTTTCCTTTTTTTTCTCCCCTAATTTCACATTTATTAACTTATATTTAATTTCCACGGTTTGGGATTTTTTTTCTAAATAATAACAATAATTACTTTCGATGAGAAAATTCATAATATTTTAGTGTTACCATACTATTACCGCTCATATTTAACCATATGACTACTAGATTTATTATTTACTTAAGTTTAAAAGAGTATGAAAAACTTCTCCACTACCTACTTATCTCCCCCATAATTATTTTTCTTTCTATTTTTAAAGAATAAATTTGTTGATTGACAAACAAATTCATTTCTCCCCGATCTACTAAAAAAATATCTTTTTTTTTTTTTTTGAAACTACTAAAAAAAATATCTTTAAACTGATAGTCAAATTTCAAAGTTAAAATAGTTTCTTAGAACATTTTATATTTCTTTTTAAAAAGTAAAAACACCATTAAAATTTTGTATAAGGTGTGATCTTTTTGTTAAAAAAATAATTTTTTGTATAATTTTTTTTTTTCATTTTTAAACAAGGACAATCATTAGGATTCACATCCAAAATTTGGGAAGAAAATTTCGAAGTAAAACAAAATATATCAAGTTCCATAGTACCAACTACCAAGCCACTAATTTAATGTGATGTGAAGCCACTAATTATTTTGTCATTTTGATTTAAACCTTTTTTAGAGATACATTTTATCCCCAATTAAGTGTATGATTAGAAATTAAATACATCTTAACAAAACCAGCTTTAATTTAGACCATCAAAACAATACATTATATCCCCAATTAATAGTATATAATTAGCACTAAATACATCTTTAAAAAACCATCTTCTAGACCATAAAAAAAAATTCTGAGTATAAGAAATATTAGATGGGAAAAATAAACAAAAAAAGAAAAGGAGAAAAAAAAAGCAGCAAAACCAGGGGAAAAAAAGTACAAAAGGTTGAAATCACAATGAAATTAGGGTTTTTTTTTTCTTTTCTTTTTTTTCCTTTCTTTTGACAATGGCTCTTTCTTCCCTTCAATCATAAAGGCAAAAATCCTTGCCCCCAACAAAATTAACCCCAAAAAAATAGCACTTCCAAAATGAACAAGATCAAATGGGTTGCAAAGTATAATAAAAATTTAAAAATAAAATTAAAAAAAGCATATATTTGAAATAATTAAAAGAAAGAAGTACCAGATGCTAAGATTTGAAAGGAGCCATTGCAGAGAGTATTGAGCTGAGATTCAATTCTCTGCATGAAATCTGCAGCTTCTTGAATAGGCCTTGTCAGCTCCTCTCTATACTTCACCAACATCCCATAGTAAGCTTCCTGTTTTTCATTCCACCATTACAAATTATATTTTAGTCTCGGAACTTTCAAAATTTTCATTTTATTCGACAACTCAAATAATCGTTTTTTTTACCATGAAGTGATCGAGTTCTGGATCACTCGAACCCTCAGTAGTAGACGCCATTGAAGACCGCCGCCGCTCCTCAAATTCCTCTCGTATCGACGCAAGCTTCGCCGCTACCTCCGGCGGAGCTCCGACCTATAAAAAAAATTACATCGATAAAAAGCTAAAAGCAAAGCGAAGGAAAAAGAAGACAATCGTCTTTAATTCATTTCAAATTTTTTTAAAAAAAAAAAAGACATCAAATTTCGAGCAATAACGAAATTCAAATTGATGGGTATTGAAGAAAAACCTTTTGGCAATCCAAGAAAGCTTGGAGAAGATTAGAGAATTGAGAGTGAGAGATAATTTTAGCTTTCATGGCATCGACATCGTTACTTCCACCGCTACTAATTTGAAACTCTCTCATTAAATGGTAATGAAAATCATGAACTTGTTGTTGTTGTTGTTGATGATGATGAGATTGTGAACCACTCGGCTCCACTTTTACAAGCGGAAAATTACAGTCGCCGGCGAGATTATTTACAGCCATGGGATTATTGCCAAAAATTGAGCCAGCTCCATTTGAAGAAGAGGGTCTAATTACGAAATTGCCCGCAGGGGAAGAAGAATTGGTGGCCAAAACGGGGACTGAAGTGTACAAGAAATTTCCCCTAGAGCTATCACCATGAGGGTTGTACTGATCTTCCATTAAAAAAATATATATTTAAAAAAGAAAAAGAAAAAGAACCCAGTACCAGAAGAGAGAGAGAGAGGAGAGAGAGAGGGGAAAAGAAAAAGGAATGATTACAAAACCCTAAAGTGGGAGAATAATTAAACAGTGAAGTTATGGAAAAAAGCTAGCAGTCAACTTCCAAAGGACAGGGCCAAAAAGGTTATGTTTATGAGCTGGGTTTTTTTTTTTTTTTTTTTGGTGTTTGAATATTAATTGAGAATGGATTTTCAGGTGGGTGTGTGATTTTGAAAGATGGGTTTTGTTTATTTATTAATTTTTTAAAAAGGGTACTGAATGAAACTGATTTCGGAAATTTTTAGGAAGCTGTTTTTAGCTAAGAGGTGCGCCATTAAAGAGGAGCAAAAAGGGAAGCTATAGCGTGTAGTAGCAGGAAGGAGACAACGACGGCGTGGCCGGCGACGGCGACGGCGATGTCTCCGGTGACTTGGGTGCTCGACAAGACCTTTTTTTATTTTTTTATATATATATATATTTTTTTTGGTTGAATGATGAAATACTTGAAAGTTGAAATTAACAATATATAAAAGTGTGAAGACGTTGAAAGATTAGACACCTTGATCTTGTGCATAAACTGAAAAGAAACTTTTGAATGGATGGATAGATGTATCATGTATGTGGATGCATGCATGTTTTTTTTTTTTTTTTTTTCCTTTTGGACTAGGTTTTTTTTGTATTTTATTTTCTATACACAGATGCAAATATATGTTTTGATTTAAAAAAATAAAGCCTTCTCCCCCCGTTTATAAATCTCATTTTGCAAACTTTTTGTTTTTAAAATTTCTATAATTTTTTTTTTTTTTTGAAACATCCTTTTAAATTTCTATTTTGGTGCATATAAAATTTTAAAAAACAATTATTGAAGTTTCAAAATATCGATTCTACTCCTTGAACAATTAAATGCTAATATTTTTGGTCACTTAATATTTCTTCATCCAATACTTGCTTTAGCAAATCATATCCACGTCAATATATTACATGTATACTCGAAGATAAAGAATGTTAATACATCTACTTCAAGGTTTGCTATCCACCTATACCAAATCATAATAAAGATGAAGACCAAAAAGAATATTTTTAAAAAAGTTTAGTGACAACTAAAATAATGGAATAACT
Organism: Luffa acutangula; assembly: GCA_036850905.1. Classification (NCBI taxonomy): domain Eukaryota; kingdom Viridiplantae; phylum Streptophyta; class Magnoliopsida; order Cucurbitales; family Cucurbitaceae; genus Luffa; species Luffa acutangula. The sequence goes on along the minus strand of CM072092.1, from coordinate 1,840,901 downwards.
AAATAAAGAACGTATTTTACATTTGATAAATCTATAGATTATTACGACAAGAAGTAAATAAAGGTAGTCTTTCTATATTTGTTTCATAAATGTAGGGGTTGTTTGGAAGTGAAATTCACTCACTTGAGTGTGAGAGTAGTGAAATTTCATGTCCAGATATGAAATACGAGGATCGGTGGAGGAACAACAAAAGCAAAGACAGCTCTCTAGGTCCCTACTGAATGTTGGGGTATGGTGTGAAACCACGAGGAACGTATAATAAGATTAGATATCTTGGTTTGTGTAAATTAGGGGCCCAACTGTAGCGTGAAGCACTCTACCTGAAGAGTACGGTTGCAAGACCAAAACTCAAAAGAGAATTGATGGGGGGGCCTGCACCTATTGGTACAAAAATACTTTGTACTAATTAAACAATCTGTATGTTACCTTGCAGAACTATTTTTGACAATCATGAATGAGTTACCTAATCTGCATACGACTATTTAACAAGTAAGTGAATTTTTTAATTAATTAAAATGACTAAAGTTGAAATATAAGAACAAAACCCACCCTAAAAGGTTTTGAAAAATCATCACATACCTAATATATGGTTCTTTAGGCAAATTGAATGGATATGTTTTGGGTCTTATATGTTCAACTTTATCTCATTATCTTTCTATATTTTATTCTTCCATCATTTGCAATTGCTAAAAAGAAAAGGGTACAAAAATTTGAAGGGTAAACAGTGAAAAGAAAAGGGCAAAGGGACAGACTAGTCCAAACTGATATGAAGGGGAAGGAAAAGGCTGAATTTGTACAAACAGGGCTGCACCCAATAATGTAGAAAGGAACATAAGAAAGACAAAACACTGACTCTCCAATACCAATACTCATCAACTGCTTTATTAACTAATCCTTCTATTTCTCTAACCTATTTAATTCCCTAATCTGACATTTTTGGACAAACTTTTTTTTTTCAACAACCTCTCTCTTCTTATCTGTATGTAAAGTTGATAGACGATTTCGAATCTCGACCTTCTGATCGAGAATCTATGACTATCAATGAGCTATGTTTAAGTTGGACATATGCAAGGCTTTTTTTTTCAACAAATGGAGCAACGGAGGATCAAATCTTTAATTTTAGGAAGGATAATATGTGTCATATCCATTGAGTTAATTTACTTGGATTGACAATTATATACAAACAAAATTTATTTTATTTTAATTAATTTTTAAAAAATAAGTTTTTTTAATAATGTTTTTTTTTGTTCTATTGTTCATTGAAAAAAAAAAATAAAACAAAAGTTTGAAATTTCATGATCTATATGATAACCTTTTCTTAAAGAAATATTTTTGCGTTGGTTTTATAATATTTTATAAGTGGGTTTCTTCTTTTTTTTCTTACTTTATTGACCAAGTTATGTTTAGCGATTAGAAGTGACTTTTGAATCTTAGTTAAATATTAAAAAACAAAAGTATATTATTAGTAGTAGTATCTACATTAATAAAAAGACATTCTAATAAGTAAAAAATAAAAAATAATAACATTGATAAGGGACGCTTAATTACATTCAACAAATATCTAAAATGTTAATAAATTAAAGGGTTTCATTGGTCCTATTCTTTTCATGATAGAAATTGAAATAAAAAATTGAATATAGCTTAACAGATAAGACGCTTATTCTTTTCTATCAAATAAAAAAAAGATAAGACGTTTATTATCTTTTTAAAACAATAGCATTCAATCTCCTATACCTCTCATTTGTTTAACTAAAATAGGAGGGAAACTCATGTCAAAAAACTATACAAAAGTTTTTTTATTAAAAAAAAAAAATGCATCTTGTCTTTTTCTATCATGAAATTAAAAATTTATAAGAAAACCAATGGAGCAAACTCCATGGAGTCTCTAAAAAAACTTCTCTCTTATTTCTCACATGTATATACAAAATCAAAATCATTCTAAAATATTGTAGATCTTTAATAAATCTCTTACCCTTTTTCATCTCCAAAATCATTCCTATGGTTAGTAATTGACCAATCAAATGAAAAGAAACATTAGACCACACACACACCCAAAAAAAAAAAAAAAAAGTGAACCCTTAATGAAAATCTTGCTCAATTAAAATTTTACCAATTGAATCAATCTTAATAAAAGAAAAATGTTTTAGATTTGTTTTTTGAACATTTAAAAAAAACAAACACATATGGAACATGATTCTTAATGGGAAATTGGAATTTTATATATATTTTCAGTCAGCACAAAAGCTTCATTTGAAAGAAGAATAAGGATTATATAAGATGGCAACAGTTGCTGCCAAGCCATCAAGAATAAAACATGGAGACCATTATTCACTCTCTATTGTTTTGTCTAATCACATTAACTTTTTCCAAGTATTCCATATCCTCTTTCCCAAAGTCCTTCATCTTCCTCCAATCAAATTCTACAACTTTAGAATCCTTTCCACTTTATTGACATTTTCTTTTTTAAATATCAATCTTATATATATATATTTAATTATTATATGACCTGAACATAACTCAACTAATTAAGACATATACTTTTCGTTAGAAGGTTAAAAGTTTAAATCCACTGCTAAACTTTTTTTTAAACCAAAAAAATCATAGTGATGTGAAAGTGAGAAAGTAATATCTATGGATTTAAATATATTTTGAGTCTCTTTTTTTTTTTTTTTTTTGCCTATTTTTTTTATTGGCGCGGTTGATTTTGATATTTAAAACTTTTCTCTACCTTCCTAAATTTCGAAGACTTTAATTTTAGTGTTTCAAATTTAGCTTAAGAAACAAAAGTGATAATCTAGTTGTAAGTTGTAACTTATCAATAACAAATAATATTTTTTTTTTATAGATGAAGTATCAATAACAAATAATTAGGTCATATTTTTACATTAGGTCATATCATGTTTTCTTGAACATGACCACGAAGTTTGGTGAAATTTTAATTACTAGAATTGAAATTTTATAGATTCTAAAGTCTACAAAACCTAGCTAATTAAAAACATCTTCCAATAATTTAATTACAATAGCAAAGATGTTTATATATTTACATCTCATTTTTCAAAAAAAAAAATATATTTACATTTCAAGAAAAAAATCATTTCAATCATTTAATTTTATTGCAGTCAGGGTTTGAATTTTCTTAAATTTTATAATTAGAAAAATAGTAAACCATTATAAGAAACCAGAAATAAAAAATGCTATAACAAACAAATCAATCAAATTTCAACCACAAAATATATCCCATCCAAATTATATATATATCCAAACACAACAACAATTTTTTTTCTCTTTTCTTTTTTTTTTAAAAAAAAAACAACAAATAATAAAGCCAACTCTCAATATAACACTAATATAAAAATTACTACCTAAGAAATAGTTCAATCCAACCACAAAAAATGCCAAACACCCACAGCCATAAATCTCCAAACATATGTATATATGTGTATGTCACACATGTAACTATAATCTCACCATTCATTGAAATCCCTTACTTAAAAAAAATAAAATAAAAATAAAATAATTTGAGCCACCCAATTCATTAATGGGGTAAATGATTAAAATTAGAACTTAAAAAATAGAAAATGTTGATGGTCAAATTTGATCGTGATGAACTCACCTGACCTTCACGTGCCACCAACAGTAAATTTGTTTGAGAGGGAAAAGACATGGCCTGCGAGACAGAAAAAAACCTACACACCAGTGTGTGGTGCTTGTCACACCGCCTTCGATGCTTAAGTCAGAAAGCGAAAGGAGGAGAGCAAGAGAGCAAGAGGAGAGAGTAGAGAATAGAATTCGGGATCTCTTCTCCAGTGACGAAGAAGAGTTTAAATACATGTTCCTGCTCTAGGATTTTTAGGCGTTCGGAGGCGATTCAGGGCTGAACCGAGTGGAACCAGGGTGGCCAAGGACGGCAGGGACTGAACGGAGGCCTGAAGAGCTCAGCTCGTGCAGAAGGGCCAAATGGCCGACCTTGGCCGAGGCTGAGGCCGACCATATGGGTTGGCCCAAGTTGGCCCGACCCTCTGATTTGTTCATCCTCTGGGATCGGTCTTTCTGTCTTATTTATGTCCGGTTGTCCTCGTCAGCTCCTTGTACATTGAAGTGGTCCAAAATTATCTATAACGGAATGTATATATATATTCTTTTCCAGTTCAACCATATAAATAAAAATCTCTAATAATATCTTAATCATTAATATATATCAATTATCATTGAGCTATATTTACTTTGACATATACACGCATATATATATATATATATATACACACACATATAGATGGGGATTTAGAAAACAGTGTGTTAAATTATTGGAGTGTATTGTCTGAAATTGCAATCAAATCATGATGCAGCTTTTTATGGGCATGATATACATGGATGAACATGAAGTTGTTGGCGTCATGTCAACCAACCAAGCCAAACCCAAAGCCAAAGCCAACAAGTTGTTAAATAAAGATAAAAATTAGTGTGAAAATGGAAAAAGAACATTGCACTGTTTTTGATATTTTTGGCAAACCCTAGCTTTCTCCTTAACCTTTTTTTCTTTTTATAATGTTAAGAATATTATGTAACACCTGCGTCAGTTAAGCCCTACAGTTCCACCTTCCCAACCTGCCTCTTCCATTCTGCATTTAATAATTATTAATAATTAATAATACTCTCAAACCCTCTCATCTTTCTCTTTCTCTTTCCCCTTTTCTTTATTTGGTGAGATTTAGAATCCACTGTCCCTTTCTGTATTTATGTTACATTTCTTTTCAATCAGGTTAATGCATCTTTTTCAATCCCCCTTCACCATTTTTTTCTTTTCTTTTCTTTTTTCTTCCTTTTTCTCTTCCCTTTTTATCAAATGTTATCTTCTTCTACTACTGTTTGCTAAAAGTAGAATGAAATGAATGATATTGGGAATTTTGTTAAAAAGGGTCTCTTTTTATTTTTTTATTTTTTATTTTTTTTTCCTTATCTTTTTGTTGTTAGAGTGTTGTTGATTTTTGTTTAGTGTGTAGCAAGATTTTAAATTGGTTTTTAACTTTTTATAGTTAGCGATGAGTCAAATTTTGAGTTTGATAAGTTGGTACAAGTCGGTCATGTGAGGTGGATAGAGATTTTAAAAAAAAAAAAAAAAAAATTATCAATGGATATGTCTATTTCATTATTAGGATATTTTCAATTGGGTTAATAAAATGTATTTTGATGTCCTATCAATATTTGTTAATTAATTTTAACATTTTGTGATAACAAAAACTGATTAGAAAGAAAACCCTATATACATAGAAAGTGAAATTGATTTTTTTATAAAAATTGGAAATAAAATTAAGAAAGGACACAAATAATGACTGATGACAATTACATGTTTAGCCTCACAACAAGTCATTTCAACTGTGGTTAAGTTAGTACAAGTTGCCTCATGTGAAGAGGGTAAGTTTTTTGTGGAATATGTCTATATCAATAGGGTATTTTCTTTTTTTTTTTTTTAAAAAAAAAACTAATGTATTTTTTATGTCCATTCAACGTTATAATCTTTCGTGACAACAAATGTAATGACCCAGGCCCAGGATTCGGAATCCGGATTCGGCACTTAAGGCCCCGACATTCCCCTACGACCTGGTCACGCCACCATACTCGTCTTAAACTGCTTCCAAGAGTGAAGACTGTCCCTACAAACCAACACGGGGTCTTTTTAGCATGCTTTATCCTCACTCACATGCTCCCTAGAAAAATTCACAGAGCCACCGAAAAGGAAGGTGCACCTTGTTGGTATAGGTAGTATCTATCAATTCTTTTAAGCTTATCTTGATCATGCTTTCATATCCTCAGGATCCCTCTCATTCGGATGTGGTCTCGATTCATTCATGTACCCCTCCTAACTTCGGGCGACACAACAAAACTTTATTATATAGAAAAAATCAAATCTTAAAAGGTAAAATTTAGATTAAACTACAAATTTAATTCATGACCTTTGAGGTTTTGTGCCTATTTTGGTCCTTGAACTTTCCAAATTACAAATTTAGTCTTTGAACTTTTGAATTCTTAAAATTCATGGATGTACTAGACACAAAATTTTAATCTTAGGGTTCCACTAGATATAAAAATCAAATTTATATCTAATAGATCAATTATGTTTTAAAAAAAATATATATATTGATTTTGTTAGTGACCTATTAAACGAAAAATGAAACCTTAAAGATTTATTAGACACAAAATGGGAAGTTCAAGAACATATAAGACACTTTTGAAAGTTCAAAAACCAAATATACACACTCAAAGATCGGAATTAAAGTGGTAATTTAACCTAAAATTTAATCTTTATATAAAAATTAAAGATGAAATATAATTAAGAAATGAGACAAACTCACAATTACATATTTAGCCCTAGCAACAATTGAAATAAAAAAATAGTTTAAAAATCATTTTTCCTATGTGAACTTTCTTAAAAGTAACAATTTAATCCATAAACTTTTAATTTGTAATGATTTCATTCATATACTTTCAAGGGTAAAATACCTTTTTGGTCCCTCATATTTCGGGTCAGTTTTCAATAGGTCCATAGGTTTCAAAATCGAACAATCAAGTCCCCACTATTTAAAAAATGCTTCTATTGAGTCCCTAGACCGTTAATTTTTTTAACGGTGCTGACGTGGCACGTTAAAAATATTAAAATATTAATTTTAAATTAAAACAATAATAGTAATAATAATATAAAATAAAATAATTAAAAAATAAAAAAAAAAACCCTTTCTCTCTCCCTCGTTCCCTTCTGTTTCTTTCCCTCTTCTTTCCCCCTTTTTCCTTCAACTCTCCTCCGACGAGCCGCCACCACGCCGACCGCCGCCATCACGCCGACCACCGCCACTTTCTTTTTCTTCTTCCCCTTCCCTTTCCCCTTCCCCTTCCCCTCACCGTACCCCTCCGGCTTCGGTACCCTATCCTTCCCCTTCCCCTTCCACTCACCGTCGCCCTCCCACCACTTTCTTTTTCTTCTTCCCCTTCCCTTTCCCCTTCCCCTTCCCCTCACCATGCCCCTCCGACATTGGTACTCTCTTTCCCCTTCCCCTCACCGCCGCCCTCTCCAAATTTGGGTTTTCAAATCGTGGGTTCTTTTTCAAGTTTTCAAATCGTGGGGTTTTTTTTTTCAGTTTGAAAAAAATGGTTGGAAGAAGATCTGAGGGTTCTTTTTTTAAGCTTTCAGATCTGGAGGGGGAGGGTCAATGTTGAGGAAGAAGTAGATTGGAAGGGGTGGGTTATTTTCCAGTTTGAAAAAAAAAACAGTTGGAAGAAGATTTGTGGGTTTTTTTTCTTCAAAGTTTTTAGATTTGGAAGGGAAGGGGTGGGTTTTTTTTCAGTTTGAAGAAAAAATGGTGGCAGCGGCGGCGTGGTCGCGGCGGTCGGCGTGATGGCGGTGGTCGGCGTGGTCGCGACGATCGGCGTGATGGCGGTGGTTGGCGTGGTCGCAGCTCGTCGGAGGAGAGTTGAAGGAAAAAGGAGGAAAGAAGAGGGAAAGAAAGGGAAGGGAACGAGGGAGAGAGAAAGGGGTTTTTATTTTTTGATTTTTTTGATTTTTAATTATTTTATTTTATATTATTATTATTATTATTTTAATTTAAAATTAATATTTTAATATTTTTAACGTGCCACGTCAGCACTGTTAAAAAAATTAACGGACCAGGGACTCAATAGAAGCATTTTTTAAATAGTGGGTACTTCGATTTTGAAACCTAGGAACCTATTGGAAACTGACCCGAAACATGAGGGACCAAAAAGGTATTTTACCCTACTTTCAAATTTCTAATAATTTAGACCCTAAACTTTAATAAAGTAACCATTTAGTCCATGTACTTCCAAATTTATAACAATTTAATTCATGTCGCAAAAAAAATCATCAAAATTAAATGTCATTTATTATTAAGCGAGACTAAAATGTAAAAGCAAAAATAATACTAATAAACTATGTTTATAACTCGTTTCCTAAGACAATAAATATCAAACTTTAAACTTACTAATTGAATGATAAAATTGTGGGTTTAAAACTGCGACTTGAAAGTAATGAAATAAACAAATAACATCTTGCTTCGAAAAGAAAAAAAATCTATAAGAACAGTAATCATAGTTCAACTAATATAAAACTTGTACTAATAATCAAGAGGTGTATGATTTAAATTGAACTCAGGTGTAATTAGTATGATAACCATATTATGCACAAATAAGCTAAATAAGAAAAGATATAATAACAATTTCTTTTAAGTGAGGTGTGGCAAATTATTCTAGAAGCTACCTTAAAAATATATCTTTTTACCAAAATTTGCAAAAGAAAGTACTAAAAAGTGATTCTATTTAAATTTAATAAAGATTCAGTTTTATCTCTTACTTAAAATGGTTAAACTAAATTATTTCATATGACTTTTAATCCTTTTAAAATCAACTTCAAACGCACCAAAAAAAAAAAAATACAAAGAAAAACTAATTAACTAGCTTGGCTAGCTGCTCGACAAAAGTGAAATTAGATACATTAAAATGAATGTCTTTTAATTTTGTCAATTGAATTAGATGTAGACCCATAACTCTCCCAAACACAACTTGAGTGACAAATATTTGATCATGTTAGATCCGATATCTATTTTAAGAAACATTTTAAAGAAAAATGTGACTAGATGTGACGCGTAATCACATCATATAATACATAATATTTTTCTCTCTCTCTACTCCATATTGCTAGCTGTTTGTGTATTTATTTGTATTTAACAAAGTGGAAGATGGAGGGTTTAATCACTTCAATTGTAAGCAAACTCTCGTACATGATTACTTGGCATAAAATGTTTGGTTTCGCTTTGTTTTCATTGACTTTGTTTTTTTTTTCTTATAAAATCTTAGTTTTCCTTAATTATTTTAGAAATATATATATACTTATATTATTTCAGGGTTAATTTACGGTAAATTTCTTCACTATAGTCATTTACTATGCTTGCATTGCCCTCATTTATGGATTTTATCCTCTCAAAATAGCTCAGCGGTAATTGACACGTACCGTTGAGATGTATAATTACGAACATGAACTTGGTAGAAAAATGATAGGATTTTAGAAAAGAGAGTCATTAGAATTGTTTTTCTTAGAAATTGATTTTTTTTTTTTGTTTTATTCCATTTTCAATCTTATTTGGTTATTGGATTTGATTTTGTGGATAGTTTTTCATAGTTTGATTTTAGTTGAAATGAGAGGGTTTGGAAAGATTTTCTTTTTCTTTATTTTTTTAGAAATTAGTGTGGTAAGTTAAGTACAACATTAGTCTAATATAAGACAAAAGTTGCTACATTTATTCAAATTTGAGATTTTTTTTTTTTTTTTTTTTTTGAGGAATCAAATTTGAGATTTAAATCTAATGAAATTGAAAGCTTAAGTTTATAAGAGTTGGGTCACCGTGGCAAGATTTAACGGTAAAAATTGGGTTTGTTTTTCTTTGGAAAATTGTAGTGGGTGGCAAATTGGACCAAATTAATAGCACCATGTAAAAAAATTGCAAATATATCAAAATCTATCCGAGTCTATCGGATAGACTCCGATTATTCAGAGTCTATCAGTGTTTATCGCAGATAAACTTTGGTTAATCAAAATCTATCAGTGACTATCACTGATAGACTCTAATTAGTCAAAGTCTAGTCACGGGTAGATTTTGATTAATCCAAGTCTATCAGCAATAGACACTGATATACTTTGAATAATCAGAGTCTATCAGTGATAGACACGGATAGAATCCGTCAACAGCTTTTTGGTCTTGTACAATTAATTTTGCTATATTTGCCATTAGTTTGCAACAGTGCTAAATTTGCTATTAATTTGGTCCAATTTGTCATCTATGCAACGGCCTTTTTTTTTTTATTATTATTAAACTACAGATTTGATTTGGGTATAGTTTCAGACTTTTTCCTTATTTTTTAAAGTTTCAATCGAGTCCATTTGATTTTTTGTTTTTCTTTTTTCTTTTTTCCACTTTTGAAAGCTCTGTTTCATATTTTTTTTTTTTCATTCTTATAATTTTAAATTTTTTTATTTTGGTCCTTATCATTTATTTGGATCTCACAAATTGTTTAGATTATTACTGTATTAACGCATTCTATTTGGAGTGATTATAAGTACTAATATTTTCTATTTGTTTAATTACGTTAATGAATTGAATTAAAGTTCAGGACTAAGTAGCCAACAAGAGCATAACTTAATTGACATAAAGTTGTACCAATAATCACGAGGTCGTGGTTCGAACCCCTCATCCCACATATTGTAAAAAAAAAAAAAAAAAATTCAGGACTAAGTAAAAAAAAAAAAAAAACAAAGGAAAATAAATGGCTTTTTCAAGAGGATAAGATGATTTTATGGAGAATTAATTTGTGAAATTTAACCAAACAATATTGAAAGTAAGTCCAACCCATAGATATTAAGTTGAAAATTCCAAAACTATATAAACCAACTTGAAACTACACAAAGGACCAAATTTGTAGTTCAAAATTATATTCTTTAAATGAATGAATTATGTCATCATTAATTAAACTAAGGTAATTAAGTTGTAGTTGAACTTCAAGTTTGCATCTAATAGGTCCTGATCTGATTTGGTATCGATTTAAAAGTATTTTAACAGAAATATTATAAGCCTCGTTTGATAACCATTTAGTTTTTTCGCTTTTTGTTTTTAAAAATTATGCTTATTTTCTTCTAATTTTCTTATCATAGTTTATTCATCCTTGTTAAGGACACATTTGAATTCTTAGCCAAATTCTAAAAATAAAAACAAGTTTTTGAAAACTGTCCTTTTTAATTTTCAAAACTTAATTGAATTGGTTTTTGAAAATATAGAAAGAAGGTAGGTAACAAAACAAAGAAACTTATTGGTAGAAGTAGTGTTTATAGGCTTTCTTTTCAAACACCAAAAACCAAAAACAAAATAATTATCAAACAAGGCCTAAATTCTCAATTTTGTGTATGATAAAACCCCTAACCAATTAAACTTTTTTAAGAATTCATGAAACCATTAAATATAAAATTGAAAGGACATAGTTCTCTTAGACACAAAATTAAATTTTGTATTAGTAGATTCATAAATCTAAAAAAATGTTAAATACATAAAAAGGTTTATTAAAACATTCATTTCATCATCTATTAGACACAAAATTCAAATTATATTAATTTAAACCATATAAATCTTAAAGTTGACTACTAAAGTGAATTTTATCCTAATTAAACTAAATAAATTAATTATAAAAAAAGAGACACATGACCAAATTAAGATGTAAAGTCTGAATAAAGTTCAACTGGTTAAGATATATATCCTTGAACAGCCAAGAGAGGATTGGAGGTCTGAACTTTTGTCTCTACATGTTTCTCAACTAAAAAAACTAGGTTAAAATATCATTTTAGTCCACGCACCTTAGTTCTTGTTTCATTTTAATCTTTGTATTTTCACATGTCCAAAATTAGTTTTTATATACTAATAAAAATCGTGAAGTTAATTTTTATTGAAATTGGTTAAATAATAATATTAATAATAATTTTCATACAAGAAAAGACACAAAATAAACACATCTCAAAAAATTATAGAAGAAATGTTAATAGAGATTAGTATTTTTTTGGAAAAAATGCATTTTTAACCTTAAACTTTAGGGGTTGTATCAATTTTAACTCTGAACTTTCAATTTCATCAAATTGAACCCTAAACTTAACAAGTTGTATCAATTTTAACCATGAATTTTCAATTTCATCAAATTGAACCTCAAACTTACCAAATCGTATCGATTTTAACCCTAAACTTGCAAAAGTGTTACAATGTATACCTTTGGTTAACTTTTTTTTTTGGAACCACCGTACGTAATTGATTTTTCTTTTTTTTTCTTAATTCACATTGCATCTGAATTTGTTTCTTATAAATAAAATATTGAAGAAACTTTATTTTAGATGATTTTTTCTTGTCGTTGAGGATTTTATGAGAGTTTTTTTTTTTTTTTTTTTGCTGCTATTTAAGATTACAAAAGCAAAGAAATTTTGGAGGTTTTTATCTTCAAATATCCGCTGAGTCTTTTCTTGTTGCTCAGAACTTTGTGGGATTTTTTCCTTCTTTTAATGTTTTTTTTCTTGTTAATTAGAAGAATGTACAAATCTAGGAAACAGAAATAAAGAAATTTTGAGTTTTTTATTTCTCATATTTGCTTGATTTTTCTTGTTGCCAACAACTCTGACTTATTTTTTAATAATAATGAGAAGAATTGTCTGAGATATTTGATTTCTTAAAGAATTTTTCCAACAAATTTCTTACAAAACATTATCTCAGGTGCAATGTGAATTTAAAAAAATAAAAGGAAATGGTCAATTACATATTTTAATAGCAATTCAAATGAAAAGTTGACAAAATGTCTAAATTGCAACATTTATGCAAGTTGGAGGTTCAAATTGATACAATTTGTTAAGTTTAGGGTTCAATTTGCTAAAATTGAAAGTTTATGGTTAAAATTGCTACAACCTACAAAGTTCAAGGGTCAAAATTGATTTTTTCCATTTTTTTTTTAAGGAAAATTAACAATAAACTAACGACCAATTTTAATTTTATGAAATGAAAATACAAAACAAAAATATAATTAAATTCCCACAATCAAAATGATATTTTAAACTAGAAAAAATAAAATAGGTAAAGATTGAAGGCCCCAACCGAAAAATGGAGGAAGAAAACGAGAAGAGCCAGATCGGGGAAGGGTATTCCTATTTCTTCCCACTTGAAGTCGCCGGAGCAGCACCCAGTAACAACTCTCCGCCGCTACCGCAACCGCTGCCGGCGAAGTTTCTGTGTGTTAAAATAAACATGATAAGAGTGTAGAATCTCGAAGCACATCAGTTTCCAAAAACCCATCAATCAAAAACACCATACCCCATAAGAAAAAAAAAAAAAAAAAAAAAAAAAACTGTACGAAGAAGCTAAGCTTAGCTAACTCCTCGATTGTTGGGGCATTCCCATTTCTCTAGAGAGAGAGAGAGAGAGAGAGAGTCCGGTAGGCGGCAGGAACAACTGTGGAGCCATGTGGCGGCGGGGCCGAGACGAGAAGGAATTCCTAGACACAGTCTGTGACTTGCCTCCTCCTATTATCATACAAAACAAATTCACCTCAAATATATTCTGCTTTATATCATCCTAATATTATGTCATTTGTTGTTTTTTTCTTTCTAATTTGCTGCTCAAACTTCAAACTTTAAAGTTTGGAATGGGTTTTATTTTGGGTTCAATTATAAGTTTCGCTCTAATCTTTTCAAGGGTGTGTCTTAAACGTTTCTTTGCAATTTTATGTTTAATAGATTTTTGTTATCTAACTTTTTTTTTTTCGTATTTTTAAAAATCAAGTCAAATTTTGAAATATGAAAAAAAAAAAGACTAAGAATTCAAAGATTTTTTAACCAAAGATAAAAATTATTATAAAGCAAGGATGAGAAAATAAGTATAATTTTCAAAAGCCAAAAACTAATTGAGGTTATGTTTGATAACCATTTTGTTTTTTGTTTTCTGTTTTTGAAAATCAAATTTATATAGACTACTTTCACTCACAAGTTTCTTTATTTTGTTATCTACATTTTCAAAAACTAAGTCAAATTTTCAAAAACTTGTTTTTTGGTTTTGGAATTTGGCTAAGAACTGAGATGTCTCTCTTAACAAAAATGAAAATCATTGTAAGAAAATGGAAGGAAAACAAACATAATTTTCAAAAACCGAAAACCAAATGGTTGTCAAACAAAGTCTTAGTTTTTGAAAACTACATTTGTTTTCTCTCAATTTTCTTACCGTAGTTTTTATCTCTGTCAAGGACACGTGTAAATTCTTAACTAAATTCAAAAAACAAGCTTTTAAAACCTTTTTTTTTTTTTTTTAGTTTTCAAAACTTGACTTTATTTTTTAAAACATAGGAAGAAGACAGATAACAAAACGAAGAAACTTATAGGTGATAAAATAATGTTTATAGACTTATGTTTAAAAAAAATGGTTATCTAACGATATCTAAATGAAGCGGACATTATCGATTAAATTTATAATTTAACCTTAATTTTCTCGAGTTTAATTTAGGGCACACACCAGTACTCTAGTCCTTCTGGTGCCCCTGGTGGATGTCTTTCAGGTTGATGTGATGTTGGTGTGTGGCCTGCCTTGCAGACCCACTTATACTAATTACACTCTTTCTATATCATTTCTAATGTGTTCAAATACCATTTTCTTCTCTCTCTAACAAAAAGTCCATCAGTAGTAATTGGCAATCTTGATTTTTGTTTCATTGGTTACACACAGATTTCAAGTGCAAATTTGATCGTGACTAGCTTTTTAAAAAATTAAAATATAATTTTTCTAATTTATCAGTATGCCAAGGTGTGGACTCATTCATCAATAACATAAAAAGGTATGTTTGAGAATGTATTATTCATTTCATTTTGGTGCTTAAACTCTCATAATCAAAGAGGTTATTTTGGTGTTGTAGTAGAATATGATTCTTGTGAAGTCATCTAGACCCTAAATCGAGAGGTTGAAGATCAATCGGAGATTACATTGATGGTTGAAGACGTTGGTGAGCTAGCATCGATCGGAAGTGTAGCCTCGTTCTCCAAATGCTCAAGAGTGGAGAACAAAGGGGCTCACGATTTGGCGCGCAGCAGTTGTGAATGGAGATATTTTCTTTTTTTGGGCGCGCATTGTACTCTGTTTTGGGCGAATCTTTTTTTTTTTTTTTTTTTGTAGGGATGTCATTTTCCTCCTTGGTTCTCTTTGGTTGTAAATGAAGAGACTGGTGTACCTAACTTATCTCGGTTTTAATGATATGGATGTTATTTTCCAAAATAAAAAAATCACTCTAATAATCAAGTTGGTAGGAAAAGTTAGGATAATTGGATAAACAAGAACGCAGATATCTTATTAGTTTCTAAACTTTCAATTTTGTGCCTTAGATATCTTAACTTTAAATTTTGTATCTAATAAGCCTACGATATATTTAACATTAAAAAAAAAAACTAATGATTCTCTTAAACATAAAATTGAAATTTGTATCTAAGACATTAAGCTTTCAATTTTGTATCAAATAGATTCATGAATTGTAAAAAATGTCTAACAGGTCAATGACCTATTAAAAGTACACAAATTGAAAGCTTGGGCCTTGTTTGACAATATCATTTGGTTTTTGAAAAATATGTGTTTATTTTCTCTCAATTTTCTTTCCATAGTTTTCATGTTTATTAAGGACACATTCGAATTCTTAGCCAAATTAAAAAAAATAAAATAAAAACTATTTTTTTAGGTTTCAAAACATGATTATTATTTTATTTTTATTTTTTAACGTGGGAAAAGAAGGTAGATAACGATCAAAACAAAGAAAATTAAAGGTGGAAGTAGTGTATTTTATAAGCTTAATTTGTAGAAACAAAAAACCAAATGGTTATCAAACGAGACCTTAGGAATTATAATACTCAAAATCAAAAGTTTAGACATTAACTAGACATGTTTTTTAAAATTCAATGATCTATCAAACACAAAATCGGAAGTTTATGAACCTAATAAACAATTTTTAAAAGTTCAAAGACATATACAACACAAACCTAATTGAAATTAGTTCAGGGATTGAACTTGTAATTTGACATAAAAGGAAAGAATGATGACTTTTATAAGCTTTTTCCTATGTTCATAGGTTTGATATCAACCTAAGAAGTGAATCAATATTTTCCTTACCTCATAAAGAAGTAGAGAGATTGTAAGATAAAATTTTGAAATATTTAATATTTCATCATGAAAATCATGTACTTTTAGAAACTTATAATGCATAATTTATTTAACAGCAACAAATGCATAATTATGATCGAATGTAAAGTTGCAAAAAGATAGTCAAGATTCCTATAGGTGTGTAAATTAAATATTTAATTCAACGAACAAAAAGCATATAATATTACTAGTAGAGTAATATATTAATTGTTGATGGTTAAATTTGGTCAGGGTGAACTCACCTGACCTCCACGTGTCACCAACGGTAAATTTGTAGATGAGGGGAGAAGACGTGGCCTGCAAGACGGTAAACCTGCACAAGCGCCACACCGACTCCGATGCTTAAGTCAGCAAGCAGAACGATGTGAAGCAAGAAAGTAAGAGCAAGAGAAGAGTTAGAGAATAGAGAGTAGAGTTTGGGGATAGAATTTGGATCCTCTCTTCAGTGGCGAAGAGAGGTATACTGCTCATCCTCCTAGGGTTTTTAGGTATTTGGAGGCGTTTTGGGACAAACCAGGCGGAACCGGGGCGGCCAGAGGCGGTAGGGACCATTCTGAGCCACACGGCTCTACCTGCGCAGGCGGGCCGAAGGTCGGCCGAGGCCGAGCTGGGGCGTTCGGTCTTGGCTTGACCCACTGACCTGTTTTTCCCCTGGGGTCCACCCTCCAGTCCGATTTATGCCCGGTTTTCCTCGTCAGCTCCTTGTACATCGGGGTGGTCCAAAATCACCTATAACATTAATTATAAGGATATGACATTAGAGATAGGTTAGAACTGGGTATTGTACATTATTTTTATTCTTTTGTGTATTTTTAATCATCGTCTTTTCCCTATTTTAAGTCCAAAAAATTCCATGGCGAGAACTGGTTCCTCATTGAGAAACTATCTATTTTTGAGACATTATATATTCGAGAATGTCAGAGATTCGAATTTCCACCTCACATGTTATTGAAATCAAAATATAAATACATTACTTAAAATCGAGGGTTTCCCTTAAATTCCAAGAAACCAGTCTATAATTATCAAATAATTCACTTTTATCTTGCTTCTTAAACTATTGTGTCTGTTCCATTTGGTTCTTTCAACTTTATCAAACATTTTTTAATCCCAAATTTTTTGTATAAATTTTTGTTGACGGAGTATAAAAATTATTTTAGTATTTTGTGTTCATTTTTTAAAAATAAAATTATTTAATAGGAGTCCAGCATAAACACATATTTTATTTATTTATTCCATGAACCATAAATATTTACATGAACAAAATGTGTCTTGTTGTATGTAGTAGGTCAAACGTCATATTTTGAAATATATTTAAATTGTATAAAATTAACCGGAATTACAGTAGTTATATAGACAAAGTTTATGATGTAAAATATTATATTTGAAAATTGAAAGCATAAAATAAAATATTTAAGGGTCGGTTGCAAATATAGCAATATGGACCAAAATAATTGCAAATCTAGCAACCCATAAAAAAAAAATTGCAAAAATGACAAAATCTAATAATTTGTGTTGCATTTACTAAAATACCCCTCGATAGAAAGTTTTTCTATCACTGATAGATTCTATCAGTGATAGAAAGATTTTCTATCAGTGATAGAAATTTCTATCACTGATAGATTCTATCATATGATAGAAATTTTTTCTACTACTGATAGATTCTATCGGCGATAGATATTTTTCTATCACTTGTTCGGTGTTCTATCAGTGTTTGGTTATTGTTATTTGGTTTTCTGTTTGGTTTTTGCTTTTCAGTGTTTTATTTCTATAATCGTTCGTTTTTGCTTTATTTTTCAATGCTCGATTTCACCATGTATCACCATCGCTGATAGTAACAAAAGATCTTCTATCACTGATAGAAAAGTATCAGTGATAGAAAGATTTTCTATAACTCACGAAAAGTTTTTTTATCAGTCTCAGTGATAGAGATAGAAAGTTTTTCTATCACTCATAGAAAGATTTTCTATGAATGATAGAAATTTTTTCTATCACTCATAGAAAAAATTTATATAAATGATAGAAGATTTCTATCACTGATAGGTTCTATCAGGGATTGAAAGATTTTCTATCAAGAGTTTTCTATCATTGATAGAATATCTTTCTATCACTGATAGAATAGTAAAAATTTGTATCAGTGATAGAAATCTTTTATCACTGATAGAAAGCTTTTCTATCGGTGATAGAAAGTTTTTCTATCACTTATAGATTATATCGGTGATAGAAAGATTTCTATCGGAGATAGAAAGATTTTTATGGGTGATCGGGGATTGAAAGATTTTTTATCAAAAGTTTTTCTATGATTTTCTATAAAAAGTTTTTTTTATCACTGATAGAACGTATCAGTGATAGAAATCTTTTATCACTGATAGAAAAAGTTTCTATTAGTGATAGAAATCTTCTATTCTATCAGTGATAGAAAGTTTCTATCACTGATAGAAAATTTTTCTACCACTGATAGAATCTATCAGTCATAGAAATATTAGTGATAGAAACTTTCTATCGTTGATAGAAAATTTTTCTATCAGTGATAGAAACTTTCTATCACTGATAGAAACTTTATTCTATCAGTGATAGACACTTTCTATCACTGATAGAAAATTTTTCTACCACTGATAGAATCTATCAGTAATAAAAAGACTTTCTATCAGTAAAAAAAAAAAAAAAAAAAAAAAAAAAAAAAAAAAAAACTGACGAGGAAGAAGAAGATGGGCACACAGGGGCAATTTAGGAATATAAAAAATTAATTAAAAAATTTTGCCATATTTGCAAATATTTTTAAAAATTGCTATATTTGTAATTATTTACCTTCATGTTGCCACCCATTACAATTATCCAATATTTAAACATTCTTGAAATATTTAGATTCAATTATATTGATAATGGGCCTATAAAATTTTGGGCGTGGATTCTTGGTATGGTCCGTTGGGCTGCTGAACTTCGTTTTAGTTCACATTCAAAGTAATTGGGCTGGAAAATTGTATGATTCAGCCTACAAAGGTAACCCAATTTTCTTGATTTAACTGTTAATTTGATGAATATGTGGATCATTTAGTGTTACATAAATATAGATAAAAGAAAAATTAGAGTTTTGTCTTTTTTTTTTTTACATATTGATGGAGTTTTGAAAGAGAGTTTAAATTTTATATATATATATATATATATATATATATATATATATATTCTTTTTTTTTGAGAAATTTTTAAATTTTATATTTGTATTAAAGTTTAACACATTTGTATTAATGTTATTGTTTTTTTTTTTTTTTTTGAGAAAGTTGTATTAATGTTATTGTTATTTTGCAGATTTGTAGTATATTTGTACATGCACGTTTTGTACGTTATATATAAGTAGAAAAAAGATCAAAAAAAAAAAAAAATTGCACATAAAGTAAATCAAGCAATTTGTTTATTATTGACTGAAATACTTTTTTTTTTCTCAATTTGAACGACCTTACTCGTAATTAAAAAAAGTATTACAATAATTTTGTTTACTCAATTTTAGTGCATGATTGGGAGTGATTTTAAGATAGCGAAAATTACTTTTGTCATTTTCAAAATCATCTCGAAACATAACTTTTAATTATTCAAAATCAATTTCATGTTTGATTTTACACTTTTAAACTTGATTTTCATATCATCAAAATTGATTTTGAATTATTAGAAACATGTTTCAAAGTGATTTTGAATATGAAAAAAAATAATAATAATTTTAACCATTTTAAAATCAATCCCAAACATGTACTTAATTACTCAAAAAATATCTTTTTGAAAAGAAAGACAAAAAAGAAAAAGAAAAGAAGTGAAGCGTTCTCCCCACATTAATTTTGCTCCCAAGCTCTATAAATGATTATTAAATGAAACTTACAGTCTATTTATCCAAATATTAATTTTACAGTCCACTTAACTCCAAGTTTGGTGGTAATATTATCTGTTTTATTTCCCTTTTTCTTTTTCTTCGAAGCTTTATATTATTTTTCTTAAAGATAAAAACAATAGCCTTTTTCTATAGTGACATGGTCAATGTAAAGGATAAAAATGAAAATAATCGAATGTCCATATCAAAAATCCAATTACTAGTATGCTGTTCCTTTCAATATTTTTTTTTCCCCATCTTTAATCATTATTGTTGCATCCAAAACAATAAAACACAAATAAAAGAGAGCATTTAATTGCTCGTACAATTAGTTCAATTATTATTTCTAAAACAAAAACTAACAATTTTAATTCCTAAAATTAAAAGTTTTCTCATTCGAAAATTAAAATATTTTTAGAATCAAAACTATGGTGTAAAATCATAAAAATTTACCGTGTGGGTTAGTTAATAAATGAACACCAATGAAAGATTTAGAGAATATTAAGCTAAAAATTAGGTAAAATTAATTTGACTGGTGAAATAATTCTTCTTAATAAAGCATTTGGACACGTTAAACACATAGAATAAGACATAATTTTGCAGGCCGAAAGTAACTTTGAACTTATCAACTGAGCAAAAGAGGGAAAAAAAAAAAAAGAAAAAAATAATAAAATGAAAAAATGAAAATAAAAAATAAAAAGGCATGGTGTGACATTGCTTCATCATAATATTATTTTATATAATTGTACTTGGATTACTGGCCATTCAGAATCTGCCACGTGGAATCTCGTTGTGGATAATCCTCTAGGCATTTACACGCAAGTCTGTCGTTCCGGATAAAGATCGACCTTCAAATTTTAAAAAAATAATAATAGAAAAAAAAGGTATGGTCAATGGTCATGATCATGAGAATCTCGAGGAATAATAAAGCTGGAGAAAGATCAAGTGTGCCACGTGGATAGTTGTTGATTTGAGGAGCCAAGAATCATGAGGGACCAACCCATCACCGCCAAGTTATAGGCACCACGTGGACAAATATCTGAGTTCGGCTCGTAATCTTCGGCCACGTGGATAAGAGAAGCAATCTCTTTGTTTCTATTTTTGTTTAATTTTGTTTGCTTTTTATGGAAATCCTAAAATAATTTAAAAAGATGATTCCCCAGCTGAGTCGCCATGTGTCCCTGGAGCATGTGACTTTGATGGTATTTGTCCACGTCCTAGACAAACTTTTGTCCCATAAAATCCACTATTATAACAACTTGCCAATATTTATGTTCACCCATGTCCAAACATATTTCAAAGAAAATTATTAGTTTCAAAAAACAAATTTGAAAGAAAATTATTTAGTTGTCTATTCAAAGGTCCAAAAGATGAAAAAAAAATAAAATCTACCTTTCCCTCTTAATTTTTAAGTTTTTAATAAAATGTGTAGAATTTTAATGAGATAGGTAAGAAAAATCTTTGTATACAATTATACAACTAAGTATTATTCTAATTGAATGGTATTATCAATTTTAACCTAATTCAATAAACAAGAAACTTTTTTTTTTTTTTTTGAATTAACAAGATACTTATTATTATTTAAAAAATTGAGAATTCAATCTCTTCCACCCTTAATTATTAAACTAAAAAATTTAACAAAAAAAAAACATATATCAATTACGTAGTGCCAACAAAAGCTTAGCTCAACTGACATAAAGTTGTACTGATAACCACAAGGTTTGTGGTTTGAATTCCCCTTTTCACATATTGTCAAAAAAAAAAAAAATATTACTTAGTTTGTAGATTCAAATTTTATTTTCTAATTGTGAAAGGAAAAAACTTAGCAATACTTCTTCTTCATTTTTACAAGAAAACTTAGCAAAACTTAATTTGCTATATTGTATATTTTTGGGAAAAAAAATTGACTTGCTAAATGAAAATTTTGACTTTAAAAAAAATAATAATAAATGCAAAATTTTGAGAGGCATAGTTTATCGTGTATTAAATGTTATGTTAATATACATATGATAAATTTGTATCCAATGTAGCGAAATTTTACTACCAATAAAACCAAAACAGCAGAAATTGCTGGTTTATGTTTAATTGGGTCGAAATTTGGTTTAGTATGAACGTAATTAGTTCAACCACGTATCCTCACTAGGTTTTATCAACTACAGTTTTTTCTATATTTAAGAGTTTATCTTATTTTGATTTTACAAATTAAACTACTTTAGTTGAATGTTGGTTATAGCTTGTGTAATTAATTAGAAAAAAGAATGAAAAACTACAATTTTTCTCATAAACTTTTCGAGCCGTATCTATTTATTCGATCTATTTTAAAAAGACTTCAATAAAGCATCAAATTATTAATTTTATGTTGAATAAGATAGCTAAAATATTGATATAAATTAAATCTATCAAAATCCATTAACTTAAGCTTTTAAGTATATCGACAAGAGCTTTCTTCAAAAAAAAAAAAAGTATATCGACAAGAGCTTAACTCAATCGACATGAAATAATTTACTATTAATCAAGAAGTTTGTGGTTCGAGTCTCCTCATCCCACATATTTTTAAAGAAAAAAAAAATCTATGATTAAATAATGATTTAACCATAATAATTAACTATGTTATTTAACATTTACATAACATATTCAAAAATACCAAATAAATAATGAACTTAATTACAAAGTTCTATTAAATGTCTAATTGAAAATTTAAAAAACATATTAAAAATATTCTAAAGTTTAGAACAAAATAAACACAATTTTTTTTTTTTTTGAGGCAAACATAAAAATAAACACAATCTTAGAAGTTTGTAAATCTATCTTTCAATTTATATAAACTAGGAAAAAAAAAAAAAACAAGACCATTTTAATAATGATTAAAAAAATGTACTGAAAATTATAATAATAAAGAAGTACAAATAATGCAATCTTAAACTTGAAGCCAAGAGGGAAAAAAAAAAAAGATAAAAAAGAAACAGGGAGGTGCAGCACATAATGATGGACACGCGAACAGAGTAGCAAAACCTCCGGATTGGGTAGATATTTAACGGGACAAAACCGAGCGAGTTAGTTGAGTAACCGACCACGGTTGGAAAAACCCACCACCGTCTCTTCCGCTCTCCGCCTGAAAAAACCGCCACTTCCCATTTCGATTTTCGATCTTCAAAAACCCTTCCATTACACTTCTTTCTCACAATTCACCATGATCACCGAATCAATGTTCCTCAATCCAACGGCCCACATTTCATCCTGGGACTCCCTCGACGATTCCGCCGCCGGAATCCCCTCCTATTTCGCCGCCGACCACGTCTCGCCGCTCGACTCGCCGACGTCGGCGCTCATGGAGTTCGACTCGTCGTTCTGGGAGGATCAGGATCTGCCGGCGGCGGTCGACGCCTTCTCGTGCGACCATTTCCGGATGTACGACTTCAAAGTTCGCACGTGCGCACGTGGGAGGTCGCACGATTGGACGAAATGTCCGTACGCTCACGCCGGCGAGAAGGCTCGCCGCCGGGATCCGAGGAAGTTCAACTACTCCGGCGTCGAGTGCCCGAATTTACGCCATGGGAGTTGTAAAAAAGGGGATGCCTGTGAGTACGCTCATGGAGTTTTCGAAATTTGGCTCCACCCGGACCGGTACCGGACTCAGCCGTGCCGTGACGGAATCGGCTGCCGGCGGCGAGTCTGTTTCTTCGCCCATACTTCGGAGCAACTCCGGATTCCTGCAAAACAGAGCCTCCGGTCTCCACGGGCGGCGACTGTATCATCGCCGACGTCGATCCTAATCTCGCCGTCGTCGGACTCCCCTCCGATGTCTCCGATCAGCCCTGCAACCACCGGCGGCGAATCGTTCAGCAGATTGGCCGCATTGATGTACAATCTCCAGCTTGACGAATTAAAGCCGAATCCGTCAGTCGCCGGATTTGGTTCGAGTCTCCGGCGGAGCTCCGGCGGATTCGATCTATGGGACAGAAGTAACGAAGAAGAACCAGCAATGGAGAGAGTGGAATCGGGAAGAAACCTCCGAGCCCAAATGTACGCCAAATTAATGCGAGAGAATTCAGTGGACAGATCGCCGCCGCTGATATGGGCTGGATTTCGGAGCTAATTTCAGGAGGAAGAAGAAGAAGCCGCCATGGATTCCAAGTTCTTACAATACTGAGTTACTGTGAATCAAAATCGTTTTGTTGTTTTTTCTTTTTGCATTTTTTTTTTTTTTTTTTGTTTCTACTAATTTCTGTAAATGGGTTAATGTTAATATTTGGAGCGAGTGAGTGAGTCCATAAAATTTCCCATTTGTACAGAAAATGAATGGGAATGAACAAATTTGTTTCCGTAACATTGGGCTCAATTCAAAATCGATTTCGGGTTATTAGACCTAGGTTTTAGTTATTAAATGTTTAGATTTTTTAATAAAATTAGAAAGAAAAACAAGAAACGAGAACGTTACCAAACGGACCCTTAGTAATTTTAAAAAAATAAAAATAAAAATTGAAATAGTTTTTTAAAACTTGCTCTAAATTTTTTAAGTCTAGTTAAGAATGGTAGATTACTCAACTTTCAATTTTATGTAAGTTTTTTAATTTTAAAATTTTTTAATAAGTCTCCAAAGTTGCAATTTTATGTCTAATAGATTCTTATCATATTCGAGATTTTTTAAAATTAACCAATCCAAGATATAAAATAAAATTGAATTTTATATTTATTGGGATCTTAAACTTTCAATTTTATATCAATTAGGTTTATGATTTTTTTTTAAAAAAAATATCGAATAAATGACTACAGAACACTGAAGGTCAAGGATATTTGACACAAAAATGAGAGTGTAAAGATCTCTTGAATACATTTTAAAGTTCAAGAATTTATTGGACCAAAAATTGATAGTTTAACAACTTATCCAACAATTTTTAAAATTTGGAAACTAAATCGACAAACTTTTAAGGACTAAATTTGTAATTGAACTTTTAATATAAAATAAAATCGTTATCAAATTGAGACAATGATGATGGAGACCTTAAAAATCGTTTTTCAACCACTTAAAAAGTTATTCTAAATGATTTCTAGCAGAAAAAGAATGAATTGTAGGAGACAAAAGTATGAAGTTAAATAGTGAAAGGGCAGACCAAAAAAAAAAAAATGAGACACAAGTGGATGAATTGGGCAGATTTTGTGTATCAAATTCTGAAACGTGCTCTTCAATATTGCTGTAGTTGGTGCCTCAATCTTATCCTCGTTTTTATGACCTTTAAACACAAATTATAAGTAGTTTATGTCAAATCATAATTTGTTAGTTTAATTAATATTTAAGGAAACTTTACAAAATAGGAATAATTAATTGGAGATGTAATTGAGATTTAGATTTATAAGCCTTTGTTCGATAACCATTTCGTTTTTTGTTTTTGGTTTTTGAAAAATAAACTTATAAACACTCATTCCACTTATCTATTTTGGTTTGAAATTATATACTTCCCATATTTTCAAAAATCAAGTCAAATTTTGAAGAAAAAAAAATAGTTTTCAAAAACTTGTTTTTGTTTTTTAAATTTGGCTAAGAACTCTAATGTCTCTTTAATCAAAATGAAAATCAAGGTAAGAAAATTGAAAGAAAACAAACATAATTTTGAAAATGAAAAACAAAAAATCAAAAGATTATCAGATCTGAGTGTTGCAGTTTATTTTTAGGATGGGGAATTAGATTGTGATTTAAATGTATTATAAATTATAATATGTTTGTTTGATTTTGGAAATAAAAAAAATTGGAAGTAAAATCCAAATGACTGCATCGAATAATGACATGAGATATTTATTGTCGACTTGGATGGATCTTCCGTACGACTTGGAATGGATAAGAATGGAAGGTTGGAGAAGGGGCATTTTTCTCGTGGTTTGCAAAGCCCATAGGTTTTGTTACTCCAAAGTTTAAAACTCCAACTTACATGAATCAATTAATGAATTAATCTTAGCCTTTAACTTTTAACTTTATATTTGAAATAAGATGAATATTCTCCATTAGTTAAATTCTCTCTCTTTTTAAAGATTCATAATTAGTTATAGATGGAGTGAAACTATATTTGTAGGTATTAATTTTTCTAATTGTGTTTAGTGTTTTAAATTGGTTGGATTTTGATACATTGTTTTACGTTTAAGTTTGAGTGATAGTTTTGAATGTTCTCTTAGTTAAATAGAGTATGGTTTATTGATTGGTTTATTAACATTTTTAATAATTCAATTTTGAGTAGTTACTGGTTGCAATATGCGTTTAAATTTCTGAGTCTAGATGAATGAGATTGAAGGCTTGATATTCTTTTAAATTGAGTGGCAAATTTTGAATTTTACCCTTAATTTTATGTTAAATGATATATCTGGTCTATCTATTTTATTATTATCATTATCAATTATTAAGTTTTAATGAGATGTGATAAATTATTTTGAGACGTGATTACTCTTTTTTTTTTTTTTGATAATATATGGGAAGGGGGATTCGAACCACAGATCTTGTGGTTATCAGTACATTTTTATGCTAGTTGAGCTAAGCTCTTGCTGGCTGAGATGTAATTACTCTAGAGTGACTTTGTTGTCATTAATAATGACTAAGACATAGTTGTCTAGAAAGTTTTAAATAAATGTTAATGAAATTCAAGTAAATGATAAAAATGATAATTAAAATTTTAAGGACACATACTAAATTGAAACTATATGAAAGTATAAAGGCTAAAATATAATTTACCCTTATTATTACATCAATCTTAAAATTTAATATTTTAGGTAAAAGTAAACTTCATTTCCATTAGTACACTTCATATTATAATTTGAATTACATCCCAAAATTTGAAATTTATTTTCTTTCTTGTACCTCCTCTTTCTTTTTTCTTTTTTTTTTTTAACGTAAAATACGTATTATTAAGCCACAAGGGCTAAATTTGAATGGTCTAACTCGACCCAACTACAAATCCATCTTCGGATTCTTTCGACTCAAGATTCACTCGATTTCGAAGAGAGAGCATATCTAGTTATTTCATGAACTACTCTATTACATTGTCTTGGAGTAAATTGAAAAGAGATATCACTATATGATAATCTCCCAATAGTCTCTACAAAGATTCTACATTCTTCCATGGGATTAATTTCTTCTAATAAGTTAGGAAATTGTAGCTGTCGTAATTCTTTTTCCTTTTTTTTTTTTAGTTCTAATTCTTTTTCCTTTTGTTGTCTTTATTTGTTGAATTTAAATAATTGCGTAATATAACATTCAATAGAGTATATGTTATTTATAAATAATATACGCAAACTTACATGCTCCTATCATGGGCCATTTGGATTTTTCTTTTTCTATTTTTAAGAAGAATTTGGATTAAGATGTTATAAACTTTTTTTTTTTTGAAAAAGATGTTATAAACTTATTATAGGTGGGGAATGAGGGGAACTTTTTGGCCATTTACAAGAAATGCTCAATATAATTAGGTGGTAAACTCTTAACTTTGTTGAGTTAACCTAACTCTTAGGCATTTCTTAGGCTAATAGATGCACATTCTTTGAATCCACATCTATGACAAAAATGTATCCCTTCAACTTTATTGTAGCTCTTAAAGAATAATGTGTTTCTACTAAAACTGCATTCTTGCATAACAATCAAATACATCTTTGACTTTTTCAAAAAAAAAAAAAAAAAAAAAAAAAAAAAATCTTTGATCTTTTGAGAAAACCATTCCTAAATATCTAATGGAATCTGTTTATAAACAAGTCAAGATCACTATAGTTTATTAAATAATAAATAGTTAAAGCCCTATTCCCTTAAAATTTTCAAAATCTACCCTAGATGCTACAAAAATCCAATAAATTTTCGAGAAACAAGTTGATTATATATGAACAACCCTTATGGAAAAGGGAGAAAGAAAATTAAAGAAAAAAGAATTTACTATACATTCTTCTCTCCTCATTGTCGAAAACATAATGTTGAACAATAGATGATTCATATCGATCAATCATAAGTATTATTCTACTCAATTTAGTAAAACTGTTGATGGCGGAGACCAATACAACAGATCAAAACTATGCTACAAGAGTATGATATAGTAATGAGTTTTAAATGTATATGACAAAAAATAAGGATCACCCATATCATTTACTGCTAATTTCGAGACGTCTTATACCCATATTTGTCTAATAGTAGAACCAATCAGGAAGGGCTCATTAATTCTGTAGTCTAGCCTTGTCATTTAAGCCCCTCTAGCCCTCTTCACAGCCTAACTTTATTTCAAAAAAGAAAAAGAAAATCCTTCCAACTTTAGCCAAATATTTTAGAAAATAAGCAAAGATTCTTCAAGGGTCTTCCATTATGGGAAGTGCTGAGACCAATATGCAAAAGCATACCATGTGAGATGTTCTGAAAACAATTGAGTATGGTTTTGTTATCATTTCCTTATAAAGTAGTGCAGATGATTTAGCAAATATTCTGTGATATAAGAGATCAGATCATCGCATCAGCACATAATTAAATCACCTATTTGGATTTGAGGAAAAAACACTGAACTTGAGCCATTTCGTGAGGGAATATCATTGTAGAGTGGACCCATCTGCTATTTCACATTCATATACTTAATTGTAACTTGTAAGAGAACTTGGAACTTTCCTCCCTTTGTTTACTTGGCTTCTTCCTTCTGCTTCTGACAAAAAGTAGAGAGTGAAAAACAAGTCAGCAGTTATTTTTATGAAGGTGCAGATGAAGTTACCTAAGAATTTTTGCATCCAGTTAGTGGAGTTCATATTCAATGAGGATTCAAACATATGATCTTTTGGTCGATGGTATATACTTTAACCAGTTGAGCTATGCACAAGTTGGCTCGTTGAGAATGATGTTGAAAAACTGTTTTCAGTTGTTTTGATCAGAAAACTTGTTTGGATAATGAATTTTTTAAACTAGTTTTATGGCTATTAACTATATAAATGAGTACACAGAAATAACTAGTGAACTTTTAAACATGGAATTATTGAAAAAGAAAACAAAAAATAAGATTATACAAAATGCACTCGAACAGCTTGTATCTTTTGTCTATGGGCGGAAAGGTCCCTCTATAATTAACGAACAAGAAATAAGCTTGGAAGAAAGGGGAACCAATGGGGAGGTGGTACAAAGTCAAGCTAGATTCTATTTGGCTCTCACTGACTTAATAAAATCCTCAACCAAAATTAGAAGGATTTTGCAGTTGAGCTAGCTTTAGAAGCATTAGCTGCGAACCTCTCTCCCATTTATCCTTGTGGGGAGAGTTAGGGTGAAGAAGCAAACGACCATGGGAAGAGCTCCCTGTTGTGACAAAACCAACGTGAAGAAAGGTCCTTGGTCTCCTGAGGAGGATGCCACTCTCAAAAGCTATGTGGAAACTCATGGCACTGCTGGTAGCTGGATTGCTCTGCCAAGAAAAGCTGGTCTCTCTCTCTCTCTCTCTCCCTTTCAATCTTCTTGTTTTCCAACTTGCATTCCCATTTTCCCAGAAGATCTAGGACTAATTTTGTTTGGTCTATCTCTCTGTAATGTAATGTATAAAAACCTGCAGGGCTAAAGAGATGTGGCAAGAGTTGCAGGTTACGGTGGCTAAACTATCTCAGACCCAACATCAAGCATGGAGACTTTACTGAGGAGGAAGACAATGTCATCTTTAATCTCTATAATCAATATGGAAGCAGGCAAGTCTGATTCTTTTTTCAACCGAGGATCATTCTTAAAATGTTTATTGTTCTTAAACTGTTCTTGATATTCTACTGAAACAAGGATTCAGATTTGAACTTTTCAAAGCTTACAATATAGAAATTTGAATCTAGATTCCTTAGTTTCTCTAAGATTTATGAGTAAAACTTGTATTACTTAGTTGAAGTTTTCAGATTATAATTTGTTAATTGTTGTGTTGTTGGTCAGATGGTCTGCCATAGCCTCTCAACTCCCTGGTAGAACCGACAATGATGTGAAAAACCACTGGAATACTAAACTGAAGAAGAAGCTGTTCCTTGCAGGCAAAACCAAGCTCCAAACTGAAAGTACTGAGAGCCATCTTGACTCAAAATCCTCACTGTCACATGCTCCAGAAACCGAATGCCATGCCATTGGCTTCACCGTGCCTTCCCTACCTCTCAGTACTTTAACAGAGTTCACGGAAATTATTAATCACAGACCAATCTCAGACTTTGCTGGTTTTCACTCGACTGATCTGTTAGAGATTCCTACTGTCTCCAGTTCAAGCTTTTCCAAACCCTCTTCAGTCACCATGGTCAGACATGCGTCGGTGCTCAGGGCCAGTGGTGATGGTAGAGATGAATGGGGCTTATTGGAAGATTGGGGCTGTGACTTCCCACCAGACATGGTCTACAGCATGCTATTTAAGGAGAAAAATGGTGAATTGTGTCTCTAAGAAAGAGATCTCTCTGTTGGGTTCTTAGAATTGGAAAGATGAAGATGGAAATATAAAGGGGTGTTGGTGTTTACTAGACTATTGATATATATAATGGGACATGGTTTGAACATTGCATAATTGATCAGGCAATTTCTCAAGCAAAAGCTATTTGGGCTGGCAACTTTCTTATAAAGCATCTGGATAAGGGTACTGGGCAATTTGGCTTTTGTAGCTCGGTCTATGTTTGGAACATGAGTTTGCTTGCTAGAATGCTAATCTCATGAATTGGAACAGTAAAATTACATTAGCTTGTTAAACCTACTCCTCAAACTATAAACTAACTTTTAACAAATCTCCATCGCACAAACAAAACACAGACCGTACAAGTACAAATTTCTAAAACTTATTGCTATTCACAATCCAAACATGTGCTGCATAAACCTAGACCTTTCGAAACTGGGAACCAAATGCCCTTATACAATTGTATGTTGCTTTTGATTTGAGATCTTCAACAATTGGTACTTTAAACGCAGGTTATTATTATTTTATTTTATTTTTATTTTTTATAAGAAACGAGAACCACTCCATTCAAAAGGGAGATACATACAACGTAGTGAGGTTATTCACATTGCATGTTAATTCCTTCAGTTTTGACGTGACCAAAGAGACTGATTTTTTTTTAATCAGATTGAACTTACTTTATTCGTAATTTGTGGTATAGTCATCTAACATTGGATACAGGTCAGGAGTGCATACAATTTTTTATAGCAATTTTTAATACTTCATATTCAGAGAAAAAGAAACTCCCCAGTAATCCAAGGTGCTACAATCTCAGGTCATAAAAGCACACAAGAACTGTATATAACAAACATACATGCCATCTATGATTTATGAATGCATCATTTGGTACATGTTTCCATGAAGCGCCATAATAAAATTGATTCAATTATCAATGGGCCAGATTCCCCATAGAATTCTTTGCCTAAATAACAGATCTTGGGTTTTCAGAAAGACAGATGAAATGCAGTGGTCACTTTTTCCCCCTCTTCTTGAAAAGAAAAAATGCAACAGCATGTTCTCCCTGATGAGTTTATTTCTTTTGAAGAAAGATGACGATGAACGGAACATTACAATATACAGTAAAGAGGAAGCTTGAATCCGTACCTGCACAAAGAACCTTTGAAGTGCTATCTCTGCTTGTAAGGTTGCAAGCTCATCTTCCTCGGCTGTGTTCAATGTGGCAAGCTTTGCTGCAACATCAATGAACAACGTGATTTTGAAAAGAGAATTTGCAGAAAATGAGCTTAGTGTGCTAAGCCAGCCATTGGAAATTCATTAAGTCACCGAAAGGGAAGAATACAACTGAGCAACATGGCAGCAGACTATAAGAAAGGCAAATAACAGACAAGGACAATATTCTAACAGAAAATGACAGAAGCAAACAGAATGCACAAGAATCGGTTGGGAATAATGTAGCTAAAATAACACTAAATAGTATGGTTTAACATCCCTCAAAGCTGACTGGTCGGTTGATGACAGTGATCTTCTTCGCGGATTTATGAAGTGTTGGATAGTTAACCCTTTTGAGTTTTGTCATAATGTCTGCAAGCTGCTCATACATGTTTTACTACGAGTTGCTGATTGAGGATTCAATAGTGAATGAAGTGTTGATCAATCTCAATGTGCGTTGTCTGTAGATGCATAGCATAACAGGATTGACAGCAATCACACAAAACAATTTCAATTCAATATCGAGTGACACGATTTCAGCTGAATTTAGACAGTCTAAAATGAGAGTAAGGGCATTTAGTTCCAACAATTCTAGACGTATTTACATTCTCCTTTTGTCCAGAAACTCAAGAGTGTGAATATGGCAGAAAAAGTTCACTTCGGGGATCAAAATAACATAATAAGAGAATGACAACCAATATTGGCAACAGATTGAGAACCCATAGGCCATAGGAGAACTCTTGCGGATGCAGTAGAAATGCCACTTTGAAGAAATCAAACCAATAAATAACATGGGATTCCTTACCACGTTGGAATCAAGTGCCATCAAATCATTCGCCCAGAGAGCTTTTAACCATCAAACGCCAAGCTTCACGTGCGCCATTAAGGCTTAACCTAGAGACCATAACTACACCAAAAAAATAACAAAATCTTCCATTTCAAATGCAGTTTCCATCACCCTCAACCCGCAGTTTCTACCCATTGATTGCATCGAGCGGAGGGGGGCAGAGAGTGACGATAGAAGGAAACATAGAGATTTGAATATACAGAGAGTTCTGAATTTACACCTCGTTTAGGTTTCCCATTGATTTGCTGAAACATCACTCTCCCCGTCTCTCTCGATCTCTCTTCCCGCGAGTTCTCAACATGAACACTACGCGGCAAACCTGGAAATTTATTTATTCATAAAGCCATTAACCATCCGTTACACGTCGCTCCAATTTAAAATGGCGTGGGTTTTGCTAGGTTTTGCTAGATAAAACAATAGATTATATATATATATATATATATATATATATATATATATATATATATATATTTATTTATTTATTTATTTATTTATTTATTTATTTATTTATTTGTTTTTAGTACATAACATCTAGACCGAGAGAATCGAACCTTTGATCTCTTAATCGATGATACATGTCAATTACTGCTAAACTATGCTCGCTTTGACAATAATAGAATATATTTGAAGTTTTGTGTTTAAAAAAAAAAATCGAAAACTATTTGAAGGATTTTTTTTTATACAGCCCGTAGGAGTGAGAAATTCGAAACACAAATCTCTTTGTCATTAGTACAACTTTATGGTAGTCGAGCTTCTTCTTCTTCTTTTTTTTTTTTAACAATTTCGTGTCTAATAAACGTGTATTTTGTTTTTTCCCCCTTTTCTTTGAGTTTAACAATATTTGAGAGGTTCAAATTCTAACTTCTAACTTCTTAGTTGATGGTATATATCAATTACTACTAAGTTATGCTCATTTTGATTGTTCTATTTTCTATTGTAATACTATCACATTTCGTTAATTAAAACTAAAAATAAAAAAATAAAAGGGATAGAATTGGTATTACATGACAACTAGTATGCTTTAAAAATATTTTTACTAATATTAATAATTACAACACATATTATATGAAAGTATAAATACTAAGGTGAACATGTTTTCAAAAAAAAAAAAAAATACTAAGGTGAACATGTTTTCAAAAAAAAAAAATACTAAGGTGAACATAGCTAAGTAGTAATTCTCATGTACTCTTCTAAAAGGTTGAAGTTTCACGACGATTCAAAAAAAAAAAAAAAAAAGATTTCAATTATCGTTGGATAAAATTTATGTTGGCAAAATTTCCCCATTTAGGGGCCGTTTGTTTTTTGGGAATCTAGATAACCGGAATATTCAGATGTCGGGAATTATAGATACCCGAAAATATAGATGTCCGACATTTTAGATAACCGTGTTTGGTTTGAAGGAATAATTTATAAGAATATATGGGAATATTCAGATAACTATGTTTGTTTTGCAAGATTTTTGTACGGAAAAGTTCTTAGATTATTTATAATACCAATAATGTCCTTACTAATATTTAGCTAATTTAGCTATTAGTTTAATATAGTTTAGTATTATTATTAACAGAATAAATAAAAAATAAATTAAAATATTATTCAATATAACTATCATTTATTTTACATTTTAATGTAAAATTTTAAAAATAAATGGTTATTTCTTAGTGTACGAATAAATTAATTTATTTTTAAATAAAAATACAAATTGTAAAATGGAGGGGTAAAAGTGTCATCCGAAGATGCCCTCAACATGGGAATCTTTGAAACCCATCTCTCACGAGGGCATCAAAAGCTCCTCGGATGCCTTGGGCATCCCGAATTTCCTAGGTATCCAACATTACCACAAAACAAACGAGGTAATCCAGATGCCCATTCCATGGACATCTTGAATTACCGTCAAACAAACGGCCCCTTAAAGTATGTGATGAATAACTATGTACCAAGGATTAAATTAAGCTATTAGCACAAATGCAAGAAACTAGTCATTTTCTACTAAAGGTGGAAGGTTTTAATTTTTGTTCCACCATTTTGTGTAATGCTATGTACCCTAAGGAAACGAAGAAAGAAACGAAAAACACAAGATGTCCAAGAATGTAATAAATTTTGAACTATGACCCCGAGCTCTAAATTAATATAGTTAAGCAAAATAAATTCGAGGTGAGACAATTTAAAAAATCAATAATTCAATTTTCATTCTTGAAAAATAGTTGAACTAACCAAAAAAAAGAAAACACGATCAACAATCTAACCGATAAACAATCAAACGCAAAAAAATGAAACAAATATAGAAACGAAATATTTTTCAATATGATATTTGCTTAGTTTTACACTATAGCATAGAATTTCAATCCCATGAATTATACAAAATATAGTATATTTTTCTAAGCAATTTAAAAAATAAACAAATTTAAATTACAAGTTTTACGAAAAAAAAAACACACACATTAATAACTTCACTTTAGCAAAAATAATCACAATTTGATATTGGAATCTATAAATTTGTTTATTTTCAAAACTTTTCTAACAGTTTCAATTAGTTTTAAATCAAACAATCAAATTCCACTACGAAAATTGCTTCGTTGTCTCGTCTGTTCTTTCGGCTTTTATCTCCACCATCACAAATATAAAGAAAGTTGAAAAATCATCGCGGCCACCCGATTTCCTTCTTCCCCAGGATCTGAAGGTTCCCAGCTACTCTAAGGTGCATCAGCTCTTCTCTGTTTTTCTGTTTTGTTCGCAATCGATTAGTTTCACCTGCATCAGCTCCAGCTGTTTCAAATTTTTGGTGTTCTTTTTGGATCTATTGCGTAGATCTTTCTCCAATCGCTCATATTTTCTGGTTTTTATTCTGTAATTTTTGTGTGATAGATTTCGCAGATCCGTCATGGATTTCATGAAGGTTTTCGATCAAACTGTCCGTGAAATGTGAGGCTCGAACAAGTTGATCTTTGTCAATTTGGCTGTTAATCATTTTCTTTCCGCTAGATATATAATCTTCTGGATGGAAGTTGACCTTCTGTTGGATTTAAACTTTGATTTTTGATGTGATTTCCATTTTCATTTTATATATCTGTTACAGAAAGAGAGAGGTGAATTTGAAGGTCTTGAAGGTTCCGGAAATCGAACAGAAGGTTAGAACAATGCATTTGCTTTTCGTTGATATCTTGATTTAAATGTTTACGTCATTTTTGAGGCTTCTCTCTTCCGTGCCTCAATAGATCTAAGAAACTCTCAACACGTTTGTTGAATTATCAATGTCACGGCCCACCCCCACAGGAGAATACTTTGCCTGCTTCACGATAGTACGCGGTGTCATATGCTATCCTCCATAAAGATGAAATGTAATAATTCAATCAAACATTATGAAAGTTTAATTTAATGCCAAATCTTTAAAGAAGCATATATTACTGTTTAAATACTGTCAACACCACTGGTCTGTTAATTTCCAGCATCAATTGGGTGGATTTCGGGGAATGTTGATGTTGCCTAGTAGTGTAGCATTCAACTCCCACAATGGCGTTTAGCATTAGCTAGGCATGCGGTCTGTGCGAATTTTTGTCCTCAATTCCATCCAAATCCATACAACAATCACATTCGTTTGAGCTCCAAGTGCCATTTAGGTGGTTTTTTTTCAAATTGGTTTGTCATATTCCGAATGACCTTCAGGGACTGGCCTTTTCAGATACAATGGATTAAGTTTCAGAGCAGACCCACTTCTAATGAAGTATTTAATATTTTATTGTTGGAGGATAGGAATTCTCGATGTGATTTCGTAACTGGTTGTCATCACTGCTACAGGTGCTGGATGCAACAGATGATGAACCATGGGGTCCTCATGGATCTGCATTGTCAGAAATAGCGCAAGCTACAAAGAAATTGTAAAGTTACAACTCTTTTCAGCCTATATTGTTCTTTCCTTCTTCAATCAAGCACTCATTTTTGTTCCGTGATTAATTTTGATTTTTCAGTTCTGAAACTCAGATGGTGATGAATGTTCTCTGGACAAGATTGAGTGAAACTGGTAAGAATTGGCGTCTTGTCTATAAGGTAAAATTTCATTTGTTCCCAGTTGAATATGTTCTTATTTTCTGATAAATAATAGTTTATATCCCACTCTTGCTTATGAGTGGCCCGGTCAACTTCTTCAGGCTTTGGCTGTTATAGAGTATTTGGTGGCACATGGATCTGAACGTGCAGTGGATGACATTATTGAACATACTTTCCAGATATCTGTAAGAATGTTTTAAAATTTTGCTCTAAGATGCAGTTCAACTCTTTGGAGACTCTTAGTCTTATTCTATTTCGGGTTTTGTTTTTGTTGGATAGTCACTCTCGAGTTTTGAATATGTTGAGCCAAGTGGAAAGGACATGGGGATTAATGTCAGGAAGAAGGCTGAAACCATTGTAGCGCTTTTGAATGATAAAGATAAAATACAAGAAGTGAGAAATAAAGCAGCTGCAAATCGTGAAAAGTAAGTGAACATTTAAGGGCCCGTTTGATAACCATTTGGTTTTTTTGTTTTTGGTTTTTGAAAATTATGCTTATACACACATACTTCCACCTATAAGTTTCTTGGTTTTAGTATCAATCATCTACCTTGTTTTCAAAAACCAAGTCCAATTTTGGAAACAAAAAAAAAGTAGTTTTCAAAAACTTGTTTTTGTTTTAAAACCAAATGGTTATCAAACGAGGCCTAAGGAATCTGATTCTGTGTTCTTTTCTTAGACTGACTACCTACGAACAAGTTATATTTATGAGCTTCTTCTCACTAGTTGATCCTTGATTAAAATAATAAAAAGTGTGGGGGTAAAACCTTTAATGACAGTGTAGTAATTAAATGACATTAATAATGAACCCCAGTAGACAGTAACGATTACAACTTTAGACACCAATTACCATCCCAAAGGTTGATAGTGATCTCCCAACCCACAATTGTTGAACTCAAGAAAACAATTACAACATTAGACTATATCAATTTTCCTTGGGCTTTAATCTGGGAGCCATCCGTAGAGTTAGTAGGGTAATATGCTGCAAGATCAGTAATCTTAAATATGTTGGAGATGCTCGTATCTCTGACTTTCATCAATATTTTGCTATGACTGAATTTCTTGTGTTTTAGCTTGTTATATGTGCTTGCAGGCAATCTTCCCTCCCTTAAATCAAACAATTACCAAAATCAGAGTCGCTTGTCTCATTTTGTTAGCATATTGTGCTTATTTGGCATTGGATCTTGTCGAATTGTCTATGATTTTCTGAAAAATACATTTAACTCTCTCCATTTAACTACTTTCCTCTACACTAATATTAGTGGATGTAGGCAATTGAAAAAAATGTACAGTAAGTCTAGGAGCTTTATTTACCACTTTAAAGGGAGACTTATTACTAGAGTGGTCTTTCATGTTGCTATATGCAAATTCAGCTTGTTAGAGTACCAATTCTCAACATTTAGGTTGTGTTAGATAGAAGCACAGTCACTGTATGTGAATTGATTTTTCAGAATAAATAGTGTACGTGTCCATTCTCAGGTACTTTGGACTATCATCTACTGGAATTACTTACAAGTCAGGTTCAGCCTCGTATGGCAGCAGTAGTTATTATAGCAGTGACAGTTATCAAAGTCAGAGTAGATTTGGTGATAGGAGCAGCGACAGGGATTCCTATAGAAAGGAAAAAGATGACCAAGATGTCTTTAAAAGGTCAGATTGGGCTACTAAGAAGGATCATGGCAAGGGTTCTGCACAAAACAGCAGGTATGTACTTGTTGAATGCTTACCTTCTTACTTGATTCTATTTGCTGTATATGGTGTAACATTCTTGGAGAAGGTTCTGCAAACAAACAACACATCTGTTCCTTTGAGGCAGGGTTCTTTGGTTGAGTTTCGTTTGGACTGTGTGATATATTGAAGAATTATATTACTGAAGAATTGTCAGTGGATAATCTTTTTAGAACGAGAAGTTGATCAGAAGTTATTGCATTTATGGTTGGAGTTATTAAATTTTGGAGAAGTCATGTGATGTTTCTTGTTGATTGGTCTTTAATTATTGAGGTCTAATATAAACAGATAGACATTGCGTCTATAGTTTTATGTTGCCTTGCTTCCTACTAATATGGAGAATTCTATTTCAGCAAGGATCAAGGTAAAACATCATTTAGTACATCGAAGTCATCAAAAAAGTCGAATGATTCTGCAAATCAGAGTGCCTCCTTCAGTTCTGGGACCCATACAAATAATTCTGACGAAGATTTTGATGATTTTGATCCGCGTGGGACTTCCACCACCACCACCACCACCACCACAAGTAAGTGTTTTGAATTTTGAAATGTTTGTGCTTGTTTTGTTGCTATAAGATAATTGATGAATTAATGTTGAACATGGTTTATTTTTGTAGCTTAAATGCTAGTGGATATTTGCCAGTGGATGAACATTATATACTATATACAAGTAGGACTATAAATGAGAATTTTTCTACCCATTTTGCTTTTTTTAAAAAAAAAAAATTAATTCAATTATCAAAATTCTCTCTTAAATTTTCCATGCCCATTTCATACGTTATGTTTATTGATTGCCATTGTTTCGTTATATTAAATGAATTTTAAATAATTTCTAGTTTCTTATACTACCAAAGGAAAGCTAACTAGTAAAATAAAGTTAGTTCGGAACTAATGAGTAAAATAGAATTAGTTCGTTTAAGGTTGTAAAAAAGGTGCTAAGTGGTTAGAAATTGTGTTTTACAAATGGCTCCTTCATTTCCTTCAAACTGTGTGTATATTTTGGTATAAGATTAATTGAAAGTTACATTGGGTGAGAAAAGGTGCAAGAAGTTAATTAAAACCAATAGTTGAGAGTATTAATAAAATCTCCATTTTCTTCCTCCTAACTCTGATGTTGGTTTTAGGCGGTGTTTATCTCATGGGGGTGAGTTTGTATAGGCTAGGATTGTAAAACTAAACCTACATTTAATACCTGGTTTTACTTATTCCAATTTCCAGGCTACAAGCTTTCTGATCCATGAAATACACAAACGCAAATTATACAAATCCAGATTTTTGAAATCTATCATTTAGACTATTAACTTCTATAAATTACAAACTACAAATGCCAAAACCAAACGAAGTTTTACATAAACTTTCGTGTATACTACCGAGTTCTCTTCACAATCCAAATACGTATTACATTAACCCAGATTTCAACTCAATCTTCACAAAACAAAACTTTATTTAAACCATGGGCAAAACATGCTCTTATATAGAATAAATATTACAAAAACTACAAGTCACAATTACAAAAACTAGAGGTGAGAGATCCCGATGCACTATGATACAGTTTGAGAGTGATTGCAATCCAATTTGTATCATTGTATGAACATCATATTTGTTCTTTAGCTTCTATAAAGTGTCTATTGGCTTTATGTTCTTAAAGAGTAAGAGATCCCAATGCACTACATATGTGTGGTAAATTGACAGTATTGATAAAGGGTGGAATGAGAGATGTTTTAACGTACTACAAATTCGAGTTTTTAAATAGGGAGCATTTTGAGATCGTTTATCTTCATTGTAGGTGAAATATGATCCACATGCGCTGACTTACTGCTTAAATCATGCTCATATGAGTTTTAGGTAGGTGGCCATCATGGATTGAACTCATTCCCTCTAAGTCCCTTATTGACCACTAGGGCCAACCCATGATGGTTAATCTAGTTGAAGACTCTAACAAGGTATTAGTATAAATACCAATATCATCATCGTAGTAAGATGTCACTCAGTGCATGTTTCCACAGATGAGTGAAAAGTTAAAAACACATCTTCTTTCATGTGGTTAGTTGGCAACTACATTTGATAACTTAATGATGCAAGGGAAGATCCAGAAATTGGAGGGGAAAGTGAATTGAACTAATAAAAATTATAAATATTAAAAGAGAAAGCTTATGATATTGTTAGACCCCCAATCACCCTTGAGTATACACGGAGGGGCAAGAAAGGGATTTCCCTATCAACCAGTTAGTTAGAAATGTCAGGGAGAAGAGGGGACTGCGAAGGGAATGTCTATGACGGTAGGGGGACTGTATATGTAATGGGTTAGTGCCGTGGATTTTTTTTGTTTTTTTGTCTGTTACTAAGTCATAGGAGAAGGGGAGAAATTACGACCGCTCCCTAAATGTCTGGGGGAATGTTTGCACTGCCTTAGGGCGATTTCTTCCTCTATGCATCAATACATTGTAAGGAGATTACCTTACTGATGTCAATCGTATCCTTTTAGAAAAATGACATATGGTTGATGATTAAATTAGTTTTACAATCTTAAGCCATAAAATCTAAAACTAGAAAAAGCAAATGAATAAGGGAACACGGAATCAAATAATGTGTGTATGTATGTATTTTTTGAGTTCAACAACATTTGGAGGTGGGAAGATTCGAACCTCTGACCTCTTAGTCGAGGGTACATGTCAATTACCGTTAATCTATACTTACTGTGGTTATACATATGCATTAAAAATTATATTTTTTGTGATTCATTACTCTTAAATTTGATGAAATTAAAAGCTTTTCTTTTAAAAGGCTTGACTCCGGCTATCCAATGTTGTGTTACTACTCTTTTCAAGTTCATGCAGCAACAAACACATGAATGTGTTTTATTATTGACTGAATACAGGAATACTGGAGCAGTCATTCCTTTCTATCTGAAAAGAAATTGAGAAGAAAGAAGAAATAAGCTAATCACATTCCTAAATTGTATATGGGATGCACTTGTTTGTTTTCCAGCAATTCTCTCATTCTGAATCAAACTTTTTGACAGAAGCTGCTGTACCAAGCCCCAGTGGAGTGGATCTTTTTGGAGACAGTTTAATTGGAGATCTCATGGATGCTCCAACTCTTGTTCCTCCTGGAAAGCCTGACAGCAACTCTCCGGAGGTTGATCTGTTTGCAGATGCTACATTTGTATCAGTTTCTCCGCAAATGGAAAAGGAATCCAATTCCTCGTTAAAGGTTCTGGATACTTTAGGATTTTTAGTGATGTCATTAAATTCCCCAATTAATACATGCTCCTGTAGACGAGGAGAAACAAATTCCTTTGGTTATTGCAATTAATGTCTTGCATTTAGCTAAGTTAATAATTTACCTTTGGATCCAAGAATAATATTGCATTTAGCTCGAAGGAAGTCATGCATCTTTTTCTACGCACTTGCATTTCTTGGTAATCGTTGGGAAATTCTCACATATGTTTTTGAAATCTAATCTTCCAGTAATTATCATTTCTGCCAAACTAGACTTTGTTTGAGCTGTCTTCATATGTATTTCTTTATGAATAATTTAGTAATGACCGAAAAAAAATGTCTTTCTCTAACCAGTTTTGCGTTGGGATGTTTTTATTTCTCATTAGTCTTTTTATTTTGTATTTTTTTTTTCATTTCCTTAATAAAAAGTGTCATTTCTTTTTGGTAAAAAATATCTATCAACGGCCATTTTGATGTTCTAACAACGATGTGCTCTCTTTACTGCTATTATCTCATCAAAATATTTTATTCATGAAAGTGACTGGAGTTCATAAGTGCCTCTTTCTAATGATTAATTTCCTTTTTCTTTTCGTTAAAAAGAAATATTTTACCCTTTTTTACAGACTGAGGTTGATCTATTCGCTTCACAACCTACTTCGGTTTCTGCAACAGTTGATTTTTTTGCCTCTCCTGAGCCGGTTGTGCAAACAGGAACCAACTTTGCCAGTGCAGCAGGAGAGAGTAAAGCTTCTCAACCTGCTTCAGTTTCTGCACCAGTTGACTTTTTTGCCTCTCCTGAGCCGGTTGTGCAATCAGACACCAACTTTGCCAGTGCAGCAAGAGATATTAAAGCTTCACAACCTGCTTCAGTTTCTGCACCAGTTGACTTTTTTGCCTCTCCCGAGCCGGTTGTGCAAACACAAACCAACTTTGCTAGCGCAGCAACAGACAGTAAAGTTGTGGATCCATTTGCTGCTCTTCCGCTTAACTCTTTCGATGGATCAGATCTTTTTGGTGCAACCTCCTCCCATTCCGAACCAGTGTCATCAGCAGAACCTTCCCAAAATCCTGTTGGTGGCCCATCTAATAATTTAAATGAAAAATCTATCAACAATACAACAGCTCCAGCCAAGAAGAATACTTTCCAGGTCAAATCTGGGATTTGGGCAGATTCACTAAGTCGAGGATTGATTGATCTTAATATCTCTGCTCGTAAGTCTATCTTAACTGTCACTATCCTTTTTACTGACCCTTTCTTTCATTCCCCTCTTTCTTCCCTTCTTGAATTAACTACCTTTGGTAGACAATATTCTGCAATAGAATGTACCATGATCAGCATTTTAAATTTATTTTCCTAAAAGATGCACCTTCGAAATAGTAGTGTGCCAATCGAATTGGTGCTTAATGAATATCACGTTGTGGTAAAAAGCAATATCTTCTTATTTCTTCACATCAGAAATTGTTGAGATCTTTTACTAGTTCTCTTAATTTATTGCATTTGAGAACTGGCTCTCCCTGAAGGTACTTCTGGGTTGTTTCAATAGCTCCCTTAACCCGTAAGTTGCTTGCTTGCATTGCAGCCAAGAAGGTTTCCCTGGTAGACGTCGGTGTCGTAGGCGGACTGAGCGATTTCTCAGATGAGAGGGAGAAGGGACCAGCACCTACTTATCACATGGGGCAAGCAATGGGTGCAGGATCTGGTCTTGGTAGGACAGGATCGCAGGCGATTGGAGACGATTTCTTTTCGCAACTTTCTGGTCAACAATACCAATTTGGCACTTTCCAGAAGTAAATTTGTTCTTTTACCCGTACCTCTCTTTTCTTCCGGTTAATCTGCAAAGAGTGTGTGGGAAAACATTTGAGCCTTTTGGTGTGAGTGGCTTTTGCATATACGCCATATATTGTTTGATTGGAGGAAATGCCTTAAAATAATACAACATGGTTGCTGCATTTCTTGTGGTTCTATATCTTACTGTGAATGAAGGAATAGTGTTCCTTTTTATTAAATATGTTGCGAAAGTAAGACTTGAGCAATTTAACTAAATAGACAAAGTGATCGCGATACGCTATCTATAAAACGATTGTGATGTTATAAAGGGTGTGTATATATAACTAGTTGACCTTTGAGCATCTAATTACATGTTCGCAAGATCTGAACTATGTACAGAACTATGTACGTTTGTGTTTAAGAGTCGATTAGTTCTTCCTCAATGGGTCCAAATTAATTCATCGTTTCATTGTCTAAATTTCTGTATTTCTATTGTTTTGAGGTCTGGTTCTCTACCTCGTTGCTGGGAAATTAATGATATCGAGGGCGATTTTTTAGAAGGAAAATCAAGTTCACCCCTTAGAGCTTGAATGCCTGGGGCTGGGGAACAATTCTTTTACTCGACAACATCTTGATGCTGTGTTCTCAAAAGCAAAAGGATGGTTGTAAATAGTTCAAGTGCTTTTTTTTTCCTCCAATAATATAAGAAAAAGGAAAAGGATTCATTCAAGTCCTATACAATTTCCGATTTAAAAACAGAAAGAATCTCAAGTTGAACTACTTAATTCCAGGTATGAAAATAAGTTAAAATGCAGTTCTAGTTCCTAAAATTTACTCATTAATAATTTAGTTGGTAAGAGAGTTCATCTCTCTCATAGGCAACACTGTTCGAAAATCACTTACAATACTTCAAATTTCAAAAGATCAAATCAAAACTCATAACTATCAGAATGAAAAACCAATAAAGTAAATTGATACTTTTATATAAGATAGAAATATGGTTAAAAAAAAAACAGTATATAGTAATTGATTAATAGTAACCTATCGAAGGTAAAAACAAATAATTGATTGATCAAAACATTTGGCTCAAGTGAATCAATGATTTACTGATTTTCCGTTATTAAATTTGAATTTAGTTTCTGCCACTTCTTTATTGTTTACTTTTATTTCTATTTTCATCTTTGGAACTGATTTTGTTTTTCATGTAAAATTTGCTTCTTAAAATTCTGTGCACCTACACATACACATGCGACTTACCAGTATGTAAAGTAATCCCTTCCATTTGGGATATAATACTAATAGCAGCTGAAACCCTCATTTTGCCCCTATCCATTCCGTGCAATACACAAACACGAAAGTGTTTTAATATTGAGGATTGAGTTCATGTTCGTCACAACACAGTTTTTATTCAATCATATTTCAAGC
The DNA here is from genome assembly GCA_036850905.1 of Luffa acutangula. NCBI lineage: Eukaryota > Viridiplantae > Streptophyta > Magnoliopsida > Cucurbitales > Cucurbitaceae > Luffa > Luffa acutangula. Next base: position 1,796,670 of record CM072092.1, on the reverse strand, counting down.
ATCCTTCCTCTTAGCATAGCTTCTGCCTTCCTCACCTGCCTCACCGATCCGATGATGAATACCTACATCACCACAATTACATTCAATAATTTTACTATCTTATTGACAGAAACCAAGTTGATGATGTCCATCAACATTCAACAGCTTTTTGGATGATACTCAAAACTTTGAGGCAAGCAGAGCGAGTCCCATTTGTTACTCGAAAAGAGTCCCATTTGAAGCAAATGAAGAAGAATACAGGAACTTCCCAGGGAACTTAAATGAATAGCATCAAATTTTGGGCTTTACAGTGGTTGGTTGAAGTGAATGGGAAGAGAGACTAACCTTGTCCGGTGGGCCCTTAGCACCGCCAATGAGAATTTCCGCACTGCATTTAATGAATCCAAGGTGAGAAGAAAATGATATTTTTGAGCCTGAAGGATATAAATGAAGTTGAAGAGATTTTGGTGATAAACAATTACTTGCAAGATTCCTTTATCGACAAAATTGAGGCTCCTCTCCTACCAATTACGCGACCCATCATTCCAGGGGGAACACCTAAGACTGAAAGAATTTCTTCTTCAGGAGCATTGCCCTCTACTACAAGGTTATCTGCAAAAATATGTTACACCATGATAAGTAATTATTATTATTAGTTTTTTTTTACAGAAAAGATGAGTAATTAATTGACACCATATAACATGATATTTTTGTCACATCAAATAAAAAGTAGTCTAAGAAGCCCTAACAATCAAATCCCCAAACAATATGTTAAAGTAATAATGAGAAAGATATAAAATATTTAAAAATTTTAACATATTTGATGTTCAGCAGATTCCAGCAGTATTTAGATAATCCAATTGAGAGATGGTAACTGGTAAGCCAAAACTTCACACATTGCTAAATACCCTTTTTCAATTTTGAACCCAATATCAATTGTGAAATCATAACATAACATAAGCCTAACAACATTGAAACACCACAGAAAAATATTAAGATGAAAAGAATTCAAACTGTACATGTTGAAAAGTTCGCAATTATAGTCTAATCAACTTAACAATTTTTTTGTAACATGAGTGTCCGAAGCTGATTGCGCGCACCTCGACTATTCTCATGAGACAATTGCTTGAACCTACCACATTTGGTTGCCAAGGTAACTCATAAGATATTAAATCTTAGGTAGATAGCCATTGGTAACATGACTTGAACCCATTCCCTCTAGACTCTTTATTATTTACATAGCCCTTTTATTGACCACTAGGTCAATCTATGGTGGCCACCTAACATATTAGAATGTTCAATTTGACATTATTCTCATTATATGGACCACATAAGGTAAGATGAGTTCTTAAAGAAAACCTGGAACAGAAGGGAGAGGAGGCCAATCAGCAAATTCATTATCACTGATGCAAAAACACCGACAGTATAAAGCACCACGCACTGCAAGGTACCACAGCGATTGTTGATTCAATTTCTCCATCATCTTGCGATAGATGTAAAGAAGGAAGCGTACATCATCCGCAGCTGCACGGACCATCAATTCAGACAATGGTCTATAGGTCCAAAACTTGGGGTCCTATAATAAATAAATTTAGAATTTAGGTTTTATGCAAAGATAGGCATTCTTTGATAGGTGGAACCATCCATATCTCAAAGTTACCCTAAAAGGTAATGTATGAATTACTTGATTAAATTAAGAGCTTTTTATCAATATGACCAACCTTAAGGGAATTTCGTTTGTGTTAAGTAGTACCAAAAATCTGGCAGCAAGTTTTGTGTGTTTTTTCATGGCAACGTAGATGGTTACAACATTATTCGTGGATATATATTCGTGCCATTTAAGATGGCCTAGTGGATATATAACATTTTCACTAGGAAGGAATACCTGCATTTTTTAAAAATTTATTTTCGATATACACTACATTTTACAAATATATTCATTTTCATATATTGAAAATAATTGACAATGATTTATAACATACCATAAAATAATAATAAAAAACTTATATAAAAAACCAAGTATTTTGACAAAATATAAAAATCAAGTCTAACAATACAAATATTACGAAATTTGTGATTTCTGGAACAATAATTCTAAAATCATATATTGTGTCATTCTGTGCAGATTGTTAATATTATGGTCATAATTATACTATACCTGTATATTAATAATCTTAGTTTCCATATTATTTTTGTTGACTAAAGACATGAAATGCCTCTATATTATACTTGTGCTACTCCAAAAGAAGGATATTACATTTAGGAACCAAGCACATCTGACCTACAAAGCACCACAAACGAACAAACAATGCTAAATATATAGAACCACAGAACTATGACCAAAATTCTCCACAGCAATACAACTATGACCAAACTAACCTGCCTAAGTAGGAGGCGGACCTCTTCCTTCTCCTGATATGATACACCTACATTTAAGCGTAAGGATTACATATTCGTTAGGCAGACAATAAAAATGTAAGCATTAGCCGCGAAAAGTATCAAGTTTTAAAATATTAGACAAATGCATTTCATATAACAAAAGCTCATCAATTTCTCCACTGGTCATAATAATTGACATAGATTCTCAACAGTTCATTCCAGAAATTTCTGATAATCCTATTAGCAAGCCAGACAATTTAGACTCTCTACTTTATTTTTATAACATGTACATGTTTATCAAAAAAGATGTTTTATCTCAAACAGTAAAATAAAAAAGAAATTCATGAAGAGAGAAACTAAATGTTCACTTCACTCCTAATCAAAAAGTAGATCAGAGATGGGGGGGAAAAACTTTCTAGCTTCCCAGAAAACGGATAACATCAAACTCAAAGTCTATTTATTTGAGGAAGTGGTAGTGCTACGGACTACAAGGAGCCAAGAATTGGGTCCTCCGAGCACTTTCCAACTGACCAGAACTATAGTCAAATTTGTTTCTACCCTTATATTCAGAAAAATGGTCATCGCCTTTCTTACCCAAAAAGTATAACTCCCAGCACTTTCAAATTTGCACACCCACGATTTGAACTATAAAGTCTGCAATACCCACAACCAACTAACATATTTAAGAAAGGTTAAGAAACTTCATCCATATTGATGAAGGACGGAATGAATGCAAAGGGGAACCATCATTGGACAATAACATATCTTTGAGGTTGCAAATGGTGATTCCTCTTTTAATCCAGTCATTAGAGCACAGCTTTCAAAAGGTCACGAAGTAATAAACCACATTCTATTAGGCACTTTTACTTTCAAAGCCACATCAGCATTTATTCTCATAAATTATCTAACAGGTGATTCAGCAAGGATTTACAAGAATGCCCTGGATTGTGGACAGCCCATATTCTGGGTGAAAAACAAAGAATGAACCTAGCGCCAATTAAGTGTGCACATAAATGTAAGATTGTTTTAGAATTTTTAATCAGCATCGTAGTGTGGTCATTCTAATTTCCTATGGTAGCAGAAAAATTGCAACATTTAGACAAGATGAAGAATGAGAAACAAAGGTTGAGAAAGATGACTGTGCAATCCACATATGACATAACCTTCCCAAATATAATTTTATAACAATTCTCAAGCTTATACTTGGTCCATGAAAGAAAGAGCTCAATATTTTGAGGGGAAGGGGTGAGAGTTGTCATGAAGCTCTCTTTCAAATTAAATCTGTATTCTTTCCCATTCTTGTGGTGATTTTAGCATAATGAAGAGAGATGTATTGTTTGGGAAACCTCCGAAGTCCAAATCTTAAAGCCAAGTTTCCAACTCCAAATTCACCCACAAGCTAGGCTAATTAGGCTTAGAGACACTGCCCCAATTACCCAAGTGTGATTCTTGTCCCTCCTCCACACCTTCCAGTAAATTGTTTCTGAAATCTCCATTCTTTTCTATAACCTTCTAGGAGATATGGGCAGTGAGATATCATATAATAATTTATCTCAATTCATGGATTTTGAGGCTATTAACTATTAAAAAACATGTAACAAAAAAAAGTGTCATTAATGCAATAGTCATCCTACAGATCAATGAGGGTGTCACGATGAGGCACTGTTCTCAGCTAGGGGTTAAGATGATGAAGTTGTCTTAACATGATGATAGCAAGCAATAAATCAAAGCTTTGCGGCTTTGGAAGTTCAATAAGCAATTATCAATTATCACTTTTGAGTGAGTATAGGTAATTTTATTCAAGAAGTTTAGAGAAAATGCATAAATTTCCTGATAAAAAATGAAGAATATCTAATTGGTAACAGGATTTAAATATAATACCACAGTAACGTGAATCTGCAAGAAGACTAACAAAGGAGATGTAATTATCTGGTGACTTTGTCCGTCCCTCTTGCTCCTCTATGAGTGAATATGCAATCTGAGTCAAGTAATACAATTGAAAAATTACTCAGCCTTCCCCCATATTGCAGTTTATATACAAACCTCTAACTCCAAAGCAATTACAAGTTAGCTCACTAACTTAAAAGAAATTGGTTAAATCATTAGTTTTTTAATCAAGAAGCAGAATCTCTTTAATGACATTTGAAAAGTCACAAGCTAACCACTCTCTATTAAGAAAAAAAAAGTTAAAACCCAAAAAACGAAGACATGCATACTTTCAATCTTAAAAATTACAAGTTAGTAGATTGAAATCAGTTAATAATCCTATAATAGGTTAAGATTAGAGTTTGCTGGGAGATATTCACATAAACCTATAAAATAAGTAAGTAGACTAATGATTAAACTCTAGCAAGATAAAAATATTGTGCACGACAAATTGGTGTAAACAAGTGAAGAGTCTCAAGCTTCTCACAATTGATAATCACCTGTGTATCAATAACGTTGTTCAACTTGATACCAAACTGAAAGTACAATGCCTACAGGGAAAAATAGAGCAAATATTAGCTAAAACATTGCCATATTACTGTGAAGGCAATATGTGATGGAAACAAAGTCTGAGAAAGACCTCGCTGTCTCGTTTGCAATCATGTATAACTTTTGTGACATATTTGGACTCAAGAGCAGGCTTACAGACTTTCACAAGTTCCTCTCCTCCCTGAACAGCATCAACCAGATATATAGCATCTGGAAATGCAATCTGCCAATAAATGAACACACATGAAAACTTGATATACAATAATTCTATTCACTGTTTTTTAATAGAGTAGAGACTGGATATTCTTGAATGCCCATGCATATGTCAGCAGTCAACCCCAGAATCTATAATTTGAAGGATGAATTACTATAGCTACAAGTGAGGTCTATCCAGGTGTTTCATTGCTTAAGCTATAATATTAGCTGTTCTCTTGCAAGACTTCCGATTGGACTAAGAATTGACAATATCACCAGATGATTAAAAGATCAAAATTATGAGTTAGAAACATTAACTCCCTCAGTTGGGAAGGTTGTGATTTGTTCTTAGAATTTTATTTACCTGCATGACACAGAGGTTTCCATGGCGACATAGGTCAACACCTTCACAATCAAAGCCAACTACCAGATGCTTTTCAGGTGACGGGTTAACAAATTCATTAGGGAGTTGAGATGCATTAGTAACAATATGAATGGGAACCAAGGTCGCGTTGGCTTCAGGATCAGTCTGATTTTCACCTGACATCCACAGAAAATGGAACTCATTGGAAGATGATAAAAATCTTCAAGTGAAATGATCATGTGAAGGGCAGGAACTGCGGAACGAGGTGGAGAATCAGACTCTCCAGTTCCATTTTATATTAAACAGTGCGCAAAATACCAAGCATATAAAAGATTCCGTCCTCTCAAAATTAAAACGAAAACAATAACTAAAGATTTTGATGGAACATGTGCGGTTGACGCAATCAAGAAACCATGCGCCCGCGGGTAAAGCAATCAAGAAAACCAAACATCCGCAGCAAGAGACATAAAATGGCGAACGAACAATAGAAACAGAGAAAATACTTGGCATATACTAATAACGACCAGTCTTTAAACATTTCCAAACAAATTCTTCTACTCTAACCACGGATAATTACATCATTGTGATTCTCTTGAGTCTTGCATCAAAATTCAGTTTCCAACATCAGTTAAGTTTATTCGAGGAATTCTCATTGGCGAAAGAAACAGCAATTTAAGCTTCGATAAGAGAGAAAACAATGTCCTACGAAGAATCGCACGTCAATCCATGGACAAGAAACTTGCAATAAGTAAGCATTCATTAAAAGAACAGGAAGAAAGATAGATCAAAACAAAATCAATTTGATCGTAAATGAAAATGGAAGTCCAATCTGAAAGAACGCGAGAAAGGGGAAAGAGAGAGTGACCTGAGTCCGAAGGCAGAGGAATATACGTCTGGTGAGAAGGAGGAGTGTTCGCCATTTGAGCGAATCATTCGATTTTCTCTTCAAACTTATTGCTTTTAATTACTTGGAATCTTGATTTTCAAAAATGAGATATTAATTTATCGATATGGCGACTTAGGGTAACAAATTGAATGGAAATTTTGGGCTTAATCTCAACCTAATTTGACTGATTAATACATTAGACCTATGTAGTCAAAGTTAAATATTCGAGTTCTTCATTTTCAACATTGTTAAATTAAAGCAAAAATGGAAGCTTAGAGAGAAAGAATATCTTAATTTTATGTTTTACACGTTTATTTATTTTTTTTTTTTTTGGAAAAAATACACTTTTAGTCCCTGAGGTTTGGGTTAAGTGACAGTTTGGTCCCTGAGTTTTCAAACTCAACAAAAATACCCCTGAGTTTTGAGATAAGGAGCATTTTGGTCCTTCCGTCAACTTTTCTGTTAAATTTTAACCGTTACTGACGTGACACTATTATTTTAATAAAGAAAATTATTTTTAAAATTTTTTAAAATAAAAAAATAAAAAATATTTAAATATTATTATTTTAATCATTATTTTAATCTTTTACTTCTTCCCCTCTTCTTCATCTTCTTCCCTCCACCCTTTCATCCCTCCACCCTTTCATTCATCTTCTTTCTATCTCCTTGTCGGCGACCAGCGGTCGGCGACCAGCGGTCGGCCACCACTCGCCGGCGACTGCAATTTTTTTTTTTTTCTTCTCATTTTTTCTTCTCTCTTACCCCATTTTTCTTCTTTTCTTTGTTTTTTTTTTGAACAAAAATAGAAGGAGGAGGGACCTCCCTCCTCCTCCATTCTTCTATAAAATGACATCAGTATTTTTTTTAGTTCAACGACATTAGGAATAGTGAGATTCAAACTTCTGACCTTTTGATCGAGAATACATGTCAATTACTGCTAAACTATGCTCATTAGCAAAGTGTAGGTTGGAATATTAACCTCCATATTTGAATGGTACTATAAAATTATATGAAAAATATATGTATTTACCTAAATTAGTCTATTTTAATTTTAAAATCTTATTTTCATCCAATTATATATACATATATACAAAAGAAAAAAAAGTTGTTCAATAATTAATTTAGCAATTCAATAAGAAAGTTTTTCTAATCCCTTGGTTGAATGCCTTCACAAAAGAAAAATAAAGCGTTGTCAAATCCTTCTCGCAAACACATCAGAAAATAGGCAAAGAAAGTTTTTTTTTTTTTTTTTTTTTGGTATTAATCTATACCTATTTTCTTACACTTGGGCTTACGTATATAAAAGTAGTTTGTAACCCTAAACAAAAAATAACTACCAACTAAAACAAACTTTCAATCGCTAACCATGATAAAATAAAGAGAAAAGTCAATTTTTACCCTAAACTTTGCTAAAATGAGCATAGTGCAACTGACATCGAGATTGTACTAATGATCAAAACGTTTGTAGAATCCTCTCCAGAGTTATGTTGGTTTCTGTCAGAAACTCTTTTGGAAGAAATCAACCCCTCAATCTAATTATTCTCATTATTGTTAGCTTGAAAAAATACACAAAGTAATTTTTTCATTATTATTAACCTAAAAAAATCACAACGTTATTAGCAACAAAAATCCAACAAATATGAGAAAAAAAATATGAAATTACTTTACTTTCGTCTCCTACACTTACATGTTCTAATTTGAAGAGGAAAAAAAAAAACAACAAGAAAATAAGGGGGAAAAAACCCACCAAGTTCTTAGTAAAAAAGAAAAAATCACCAAATATTTGAGGAAAAAAAACTCCAAAATTGTTTTGCTTTCATAATCCTTGATAGTAGGAAAAAAAAAACACAAAGTTCTCAATAACAAGGAAAAATCATCTAAATGAAAAGAAAAAACTCTAACATTGTTTTCACATCATCTTGCTAGTTTTCCTAAGTAGTTAAAAAACAACAACAAGACCCTCGAACAAAAAAAAAAGAAGGAAAGGAGTGTTCACACGTAACTTCGGGGATGGAGACACGTGGAATAAACTTTGATTTGTATTAATGTTGTATGTGTGTGGGTGTACAATCTCTAACTTTAATCCTCTGATTCTCTCTCTTAAATATATAAACTTTGGCCTCTAGCTTGTTGCTCTTCTTGGGCCGGTTTGTTGGGCTTCTTGGATGATCGGCTTGCTAGGTTGATGATCTCTTGGATCAGCTTGTTAGCTTGTTGATCCTCTTGGATGATCGGCCTGCTGACTTGATGATCTCTTGGATCGGCCTGTTGGCTTGATGATCTGTTGGATCGGCTTGTTAGCTTGTTGATCCTCTTGGATGATCGGCCTGCTGGCTTGTTGATCTTCTTGGATGATCGGTCTGCTGACTTGTTGATCTTCTCGGATGATCGGTTTGATGATCAGTCTGCTGACTTGTTGATCTTCTTGGATGATCAGCCTGTTGACTTGTTGATCTTTTTGGATGATCGGTCGCTGACTTGTTGATCTTCTTGATCGGTCGATTGGCTTGATGATCTGTCGAATCGGCTTGTTAGCTTGTTGATCCTCTTGGATGATCGGCCTGCTGACTTGTTGATCTTCTTGATGATCGGTCTGTTGGCTTGTTGACCTTCTTGGATGATCGGTTGGCTTGTTGATCTTCTTGGATGATCGGCCTGCTGACTTGTTGATCTTCTTGATCGGCCTGTTGGCTTGATGATCTGTTGGATCGGCTTGTTAGCTTGTTGATCCTCTTGGATGATCGGCCTACTGGCTTGTTGATCTTCTTGGATGATCGGTCTGCTGACTTGTTGATCTTCTCGGATGATCGGTTTGATGATCAGTCTGCTGACTTGTTGATCTTCTTGGATGATCAGCCTGTTGACTTGTTGATCTTTTTGGATGATCGGTCGCTGACTTGTTGATCTTCTTGATCGGTCGATTGGCTTGATGATCTGTCGAATCGGCTTGTTAGCTTGTTGATCCTCTTGGATGATCGGCCTGCTGACTTGTTGATCTTCTTGATGATCGACCTGTTGGCTTGTTGACCTTCTTGGATGATCGGTTGGCTTGTTGATCTTCTTGGATGATCGGCCTGCTGACTTGTTGATCTTCTTGATCGGTCCGTTGGCTTGTTGATCTCTTGGACCAGCCTGTTGGCTTGATGATATGTTGGATCAGCTTGTTAGCTTGTTGATCCTTTTGGATGATCGGCCTGCTGACTTGATGATCTCTTGGATCGGTCTGTTGGCTTGATGATCTGTTGGATCGGCTTGTTAGCTTGTTGATCCTCTTGGATGATCGGCCTGCTGACTTGATGATCTCTTGGATCGGCCTGTTGGCTTGATGATCTGTTCGATCGGTTGGCTTGTTGATCTCTTCTTAGAGTCTTCTAGTCTTCAAACATTCTGAGTCTTGAGTTGGTTGAATTCTGAATCTTGGATCTTCTGAATTCTCTAGACTCTCACTTCTGATGACTCTGGACTATGGCAGAATTCTCTAGACTCTGAGTTCTCTGATCTGACTCTCCGAATCTGAATCCCCCAGAATGAATGGTGACCTCCTCTATTTATAGAGTTTGATGGACCTCATATGGGCTTGGGCTTGGGTCCAATTGCCACGTGGCATAATCTGATTGAACTTGGCTGATGTTATCTGATGGATCACTAATAGACAAGTGGCATTCTTTGATTTGCCGAATTTTAATGTCTATTAATTCAATTTAGGCACACGTGTAAATGTGTAACTGGTCCCAAATTTATTTTATCATTAATTTATATTAATGACGTGGCAATTTGTGATTGGCCAAAATTTCTCTTTCAACAAGGAGAGAAAACTTTTTTTTAGCACATCAACATTTAGGGGATTGAGGGTACATGTCAATTACCGCTTAGTTAAACTCGCTTTGACAAAGGAGAGAAAACTCATGTTCAACTTCCTAGCAGCAAAAGTTTATTTAAATAAAAAGTTTCTCCAATATTTTTTTCTTAACAAAATACGTATTTATTATTACGCCACATGGGCTGATTTGGGTGTGCTTCAACAATGGTTCAAATCAAATAGAAAATAATTCAAAGTTTATATTGTAACACTTATGCAAGTTTGTGATTAAGATTGATACAACTGACTAACCTCATCTTACTAAGTTTTGAGTTCAATATGATGGAGATGAAAGTTCATAACTAAAATTGATCGAAGCTGTTAAGCTTAAGTAAATATGTTACTTGAAAAGACAACTATATCAATTTTTTTAGTTTTATTTTATTGTTTCATGTTAGAATAGTTTCTTTAGATTTTAATTGTAGTCTTAAAAAAAAAAAAAATAGAAACACATATTAGTACGCCACTTGGGCTAAATTTGAATGGTCTAACTCGACCCAACAACAAATTCATCTTGGGATTCTATCGACCCAAGAATCACATGACCTAGAAGATAAAGCAAATCTAGCAATTTCATGTGCAACTCTATTACACTACCTTGAGATAAAGTGAAAAGAAATTTCTCTAATGCTCTGTTTAGAACCTCATGATTTTGAGTGATTTTAAATTATAACAGATTTCAAATCAATTCTCTTGTTTGTTATCACAAAAAGAGAATGATTTAAAATCTGACCATGTCATGTTTTAATTTTCTATTAATAAATTAATATTAAAAACATATATCAGTAAACTTCTTACTTCCTTTTCTTTTATGGTTACCATCCAAACACAAAATTTTAAATACATTCATTTTAAATATTTTTCGTTCTAAACGAGATAAATAATTTAAAATAATTTCTCGAATTTCAAATCATAAGATTTAAAATCATTTCTTGAACTTTCGTAATTTCAAACAGAGGGTAAAATCAACTAACATACTCCATATAGACTCCACCCCTCCCCCCCTCCACTTCATTCCGGACTCTGACTTTTTTTATTAAAAAATTGATGGTCACCTTCTGACTCCACTAATAGTTTTGTACATCCCAAAGCCTTTGATATTTTCATCCCTTTGAGGATAGCAATCAATTCAGCTGATAATGCTCCCATTTGAGAGTCCATGATTTCTCCTTTGGAACCTCTGCAGATTAACCCTAACCCAGTCGATGGAAAAGAAGAGTATGTGTGGTTTAACTTTTTCAAGTGTTTAATTTTGAAAATAAATCATTTTGAAAAAATTTCTAGTATTTGGCAACCACTAAAAATGACTTATTAGAAAATGAGATTGATAAATAAACAATTTTGAGAGGAACATTTGAAACGAACTTTTTAAAAAAGACTTTTTAACTACACAATAACTTTGGTATAAAAACACTTAGGAAGAAATGCAACCAAACATATGAGTGTTTAAATTCTAAACAATTTTTATACAAAATGTTCTTTAAAAAATACATTCTTGAAAAACATTTAAATTAAAATGTATTCCAAACAGATCCGAAGAGTTGCAAGTCGCATCCGTGTTTAGTCTAGAAGTTGAAATCAAAAAGTACTATTATCAAAACTCAATACTCAATTTATATTCAAATATATCATTAAACACAATAAAAAGGTCAAATTTATGCTATACACCGAATTTTCTGTTTTATGTTAGATCAAATTTATGTTGTTAGATAAATTATATTAAAAAAGAATAACATAAAAGAGATAAAATAGTCTGTTTGTTAAAAATACATCTAAAAGAACTCCCTCTAAAAGGATTTTTTTTTGTTTAGAAAAAAATATTTCAAATACACTATGCAAAATAAGTAATTCAACCCTTATAATAGTTAACATTCTTCCTCTGGTTCACTTTTGTTGAGTCAATTTATGAAAAATAAATATGAAAATAAGAATCGAAATCTTCAACTATTGAATAAGTAATAGATATCTTATCCACCCAACTATATTTACATAGTCTGTTTTATTTATATTTTTAAAGAAATCAATTTATACATGTTTTTCTATATCATAACTAAATTATGACCTTTGGCTTTTTCAAAAAAAAAAAAAAAAAAATTAGGACCTTTGGCATCAAAAATAAATAATAGAAAACCAAAGCAGATATGTTTCTTTATTAGTTGTCATTTTCTTAATCCAATCACAAAACTTAGTTATTATCATTAAAGCGGCACTTATTTATTTAATTTACTTTAATTATTCTAAACTAATCCATCGTCCTTCTTATCCGGAAAAAAAAAAATCAATTCTTGGAATTGTTCTTCATTTTTTCCCCCCAAATTGACCATTAAAATAACTATTTAAAAATTAGTTTTTCGCTGCTGCCAGCTGTGAGACACCGAGTCCGGATAAAAAGATTTCCACGTGGCAATTAAAATCGCACCTGGTATTACGTGGAGGCCAGGAGTACAGATGCCAAGGGAGAAAAAGGGCAATAAATAAAATTGGACGGTGGAGATTAAAAGTTCAACTGCCGTTCGATTGACAATAAAAATTTGGAATCTATCCACATCGTTACTTTTATTCTTTTTTATAAAAAAGATATTTACTTCAGTCAGTGATTCAGTGTGACGATACAAATACAATCAGCCCATAATATTGAATTATATATTCAGATAAATTCTTTTAAAGCTTCGTTATATTAAAATAACTATTTTTTTTTTATCTAAAAAAAAAAAGGGATCTACTCCAATTTATTTATTTAAAATATTTAAAATATCTATCCACCACATGAATGAAAATTAAAAATGTATCTATATTTCTATTAACGAGTTCAACACTTTTACGGTAAAAGTTTTACCAATTGGTCGGTGTACGTAGATTTTGAATTCAATAATGAGCTGTTCAAAAAGAAAAAAAGAAAATGCAATAATGAGTTAAAAGAGATTTTTTCCTTCTTACTTGAAACTCGTGAAAATATCTCTCTCTCTTTTTTTTTTTTTTTTTTTTTTTTTGAACCAACACTCGTGAAAATATCTCACTCCTGAAAAATATCTAACTTTTTTGGGTAAATCTTTATATATGGTCTATAATAATTATGTTTGTTGTTTGGCTTAATTTAACTTATTGACAATGTGGTTGACTTCTGTTTCAATTCTATATTTCTATCATGAACTTTTTTTTTACAGTAACATTTTGCTAGTAACTTTTATTTAAAAGGTCTAAAAAAATTTAAAAATGAGATAAAATTAAAAATGGTTTAAGATAAGATCAAACTTTTAAAATGTTAAAGAGAAAATTTGAAACCATCCACATAAAATTAATTTCACTTTCTCTAATTTATACAGGCACGTTTTACCATGATCACATAAGTCTTTGTATACTATATTAAAAATTTATTTGTAATTTGTATGTATTAGAGATTATTTTTTTTTTTTTTTTAATTAGAACAATGTTAAATGATAAATGAATATTCAACTTCAAAAAAAGGCTTTATCCACTAAATCATAGTTACATTGATATTTTTTGAGATATAAATTTAGTAAAAAAAACCGATAGAAAATATTAATAGATACAATACGATGAGTACCTTTTAATTTATTCATGATCTCATACTCAAACGATTAGATAAGTTAATTTCAAAATAAACTTTATGATGTTTTAAAAGTGTATATATATAATTCTATACCAATTAAGGAAAATATTTTATTAGGATTCTTGTGTACTAATTAGACTACATGTAAGATACTTAACAAATTGTTTATTGTCTTCAAAATCTGTTTTATAAAAGCTGATTATTATTATTATTATTATTATTTTGATAATATGTAGGGAAAAAGAATTCAAACCACAGACGTTTATCAGTACAACTTGTTGAATTAAGCAAATGACTTTTCCTTCTAAAAGACATTATTAAAGTATAAATTAAAAAATTATTTGGCCAATTGTAAAAAAATCCAAATCAAAATACAATGATAGCAAATTTAGTAAACAGCGATTTGGATTTGATCACTATCAAATATACTAATAAACCACTAATTGAATAAACCATTTAAATACAATCAAATTAATTAATTAATTGGTATATCAACTAAAATCGATCCCAACTTTAAACTAATATTAAAAAAAATCATATCTTGAAAACCGTACTAAAAGAAACTAAAAAGTCACCCATTACAATATTTGTTTGAAAAACAACTTTTCAAATTATTTCACTAATTTTGTAATCTAAATTTAATAATTCAATTTCAAAACCAACAACAATCCAAATTTATAATGGGTAAGAAAATTAATTTATATCTTAATTATATATTTGTTCAGTCAGCCATCAACACTATTTTATTTTATATATTTTTATAATTTTTGTTTTGATCAACATAATATCAATCTTACATTCCAACCAAAAAACGCACAAAGAGAACATTACAAAATGATAAAATCAGAGAAAACCAAATCCTTCACACACAGAGGGATAATCTTGATCCAAGTCCTCGAGACATCCTCACTAAAAAATCCTCGAGACATCCTCACTCAAACCTGCGCGTAGACATCCAATTGATTAATCTGACATATTTTTTTAATTGAGAATAACCTAGAGCAAAATTTCCAATTTTTTTGGAAATAAAGAATAAAAGAATGTAGCATTGGGTTCCATATTTATCTGATAGACAAAAATATACATTTAGATTTATATAGTATTTTTTTTTTTACTAAGTATTGCGTTTGGTAGAAAACGAAGATCATGTTTTTATATGTAAATGGATCTTGTAGCTCAATCCAAAGAGGGCCCACGACTTCGCACTTTTGCCCCTTTTCTCTTCTTGAGAGTCTATGATTTCAGAGAAATCCATGAATTGAGCCTTACCCCTTCTTCTTCTTTCTCTTTCCTCCCGATTCCGTTATCCCGCTATCGATTTCTCCTCTTTCATCGTTTCCTTGCTTCTTACTCTCTCGATGTTCTTTTTTTTTCAACGATTCATATCCTTTTGCCTTTTTCCACTATCCGTTTTGGTCTCAAGTTTGAGCTCAATTGGATCGGATTTGAATTCCGGGTAAGTTCTTCTTCATACAAGAAACAGACTTCAATTTCGTCCGTTGGGTTGTTTGTATTTTTTAGTATGGAAGCTTGGTTCAGGAAATCTTTAAGTTTTTGAGCTGGTTTTTGGGGGTTTACAAATTTCCGAGCTGATTTCTGGTGGATGACTTCTGGGGTTGAATGAATTTGGACTGTATTATAGATTTTTTCAACTTATGAGGTTAATCTTGAGCTTTTTGAAGTACTTGTTTGGTGTCGGAGGCCGAAATGAGTGGGAAAATTTGTCTCTGTAATCGTACTTTGGGTTGAGTTTGAGAGAAGAAACGATGAAGAGAGGAAAGGAGGATGAGAAGACGATGGAACCTATGTTCCCTAGGCTCCATGTTAATGACACCGAGAAAGGATGGCCAAGAGCGCCTCCTAGGAATAAGATGGCCCTCTATGAACAGTTCACTGTACCATCAAAACGTTCGAGTCCCGGGGTTTTGCCTCCCAAGACAAACATCACCACGCCATCCTCAAGCCAGGTAGATATTATAGTTTGTGTTTGATATGTTTGAAAACTGACTTTTGTAGCTGAGCTTTTAATCTTATGTGGGCTTCGGGGAAATTCACAGCAAGTTCATGGATTAATCAGTCCAATATAGTTAACAAAACTCACGATATCATTTTCAGTAGTCTGATCTTCTACTGTTTAACTGTGATTATCTGGTTTGATGTTTGTTCATTGCGGGAGCATGGAATATACCGGTTGTGTTGTAAGTTGGCTAATCGTTACCCTTACTTGTCGTTTATTTAATTGGTCTTCCCATTACAAACGGAGTTGTAATTTCTAGCTAACAATCTTGAATCAGACCAATCGTATGGTTTTATATTTTCCCATGACAGACAGACATTACTTTATATTAGTGAAAATATGATTTTACATACAAGGAGCTAGTAGATCCATGAAAGTATGATTGGTCAAAAATGGTGCTCTTAACACCCAACTGAAAATCTTTTCAGGGTACAGGAACTGACGAAAATCTGCGCCTGCCATTAAACTTGTCTTCACCAACTCCTACTGATCAGGTTGGAAATTCTCAAGCTCTCCCATCTCGTGAAGTAAATGTGAATCCTCCATCGGTACAGCTTGAGCAGAGTCAGCAGACAACAGAAGTAGAAGATGAAGATGATTTTATGGTTCCAGTATACAGTCAATCAAAGATGGGTAAAAATATAGTTCAAAATAGTGACCATAAGGAAAAATTATCTTCTACTGGATCAAAACATTCCGATTGTTCTACAGTTTTGCAAGCTGGTTATGAGAAAGGTCAAGGTCATCTTACATCCTCTAGTGCCCACTCAAGACGAGAAGTAACAACTAGGAAGATGGTGAATGATAAAAGTAGGGTTCATTCTGCAAAGTCAACAACAAATTTTTCGGATAGAGAGAATACTGATGGACTTCAGAAGGAAACCAATGTATCTAAAGATCAAGTATTTCAAGTTAAATCCAATATTAGTTTTGACAAGTTGCGAGATAGTGATGTTTTACATAGACATTCTAGATCCAGTATTCAACTGGATGGGAGTGGACTTGTCGATGACGTTGTTGAACCTACAAGATTTGGGGAGGTAGATAGTGTTCCCTGCTCAAGAGTGGATTCCCATTCTTCGGAAAGGAATGAGAACTTGAACCTGCCTGTTGACAATGTTGAGAATCGTATAGATAGGACCTATAGTGCCATGCAGGTGGGGAATACAGACAAAAGTGACATTGTCTCTGAGAATTCAATGGTTGACTCAATATCTGGCTCGGATATCTGTCCAGATGATGTTGTAGGAATAATAGGTCAAAAACATTTCTGGAAAGCTAGAAGAGCAATTATTAAGTAAGTTTTCTGCTATATAGCTTTCTTTTCTGTTTCCCTGGGGTGATATGAGTTTAAAGTGCCATGCTTATTTTATAAATGGTATAAAAATTGAAAGCTATCTGTGTCTGTGGCGACTTTAAATTTAAGAATTTAGATGATATGCATTTCAAGTTCTGGCAATTCATTTTCAATGAACTATTTCATTTTGGTCTAATCCCTTGTGATTTTATGCTTTCACGTTGTTCTTTCATTTAATTCTGTGTTCAAGTACTAATCTTGGAAGTATAGAAGTAGATATTTTTGAATGACGAATCAGTTTATGCCTTAGAGAAGGTAAGAACTCATAATCTCAGGTACCCTTTTAAGTGAATCTTTGTGGCCCTCAATAATATTTTGACATGGCTACTGGATCATCTTATAGCAGGAACTTTGCAATGTGCATACAGTTACTATTTGCTGGGCAACCTCCGAGACAACTGATTATCTGATCATTCATTGTCCATTGGATTCTGCTTCGTGTAAATATATGACTGTCTCGGTTGGGTACTGCTCAGTCTCCTTTTTTCTGTAATCACTTGGAAAGTTTCCTTCCATGGCACTTGGGGGCTGAGAGCAGAGATGGAGCATATGAAGGATTTCAGGAGCAGTCGTTGGTGGATATTTTTGACAGTACAGAACTTCTTTAGATTTAGTATAATCGATTTTATGGGTGAAAGTAGTGTTCGTTTTAGATCTTTCCTGTCTACTAAAGAGTTTACCACTTAAGACAAGTGCGTATTTGCTATAACTTTGCTTGTTATTATCATGCTTTTTGATCAAGGGAAAAAAAAGAAAAGGGGTCTTGTTGTACCTATGAATCACATTTCATCTGTCCATCACTTCGCCTTTTTATTGGTTTTACTTTACTAATGGAAGTAGTAAAGCAAGACCAACTTGACTTGTTTGAACACTGTGATTTTTCTGTTCATTGGTCACATGTTGAGATTTTGTGTAATGCATTAGGGGCAAAGTTTGGAGGCAATGTCTAGAATTGGAATGATTGGGAATGGGATTTTTTTAATTCTCATCTATTCTTATTCACAAGTGTTTGATTCCTTTAAG
The DNA here is from genome assembly GCA_036850905.1 of Luffa acutangula. Classification (NCBI taxonomy): domain Eukaryota; kingdom Viridiplantae; phylum Streptophyta; class Magnoliopsida; order Cucurbitales; family Cucurbitaceae; genus Luffa; species Luffa acutangula. Next base: position 1,778,565 of record CM072092.1, on the reverse strand, counting down.
CATTTCTTATTTTCACTAAACATTAACTAGTTCCTAAAGAAAGAGATTGTAAGCATATACATTAGATGCATAGTATATTTGATGTCATAGACTCCACCTTGGTATGTTTACCTTTAATTATAGATTTTTAAGTCTGTGATGGCATATTTAATTAGGGAGAAATGGAAAATTTAATTAGAAAAAGTTTTAAGGTTGGGATGACGTTGAGAGGTTAGAGAATTTTGTGGTTGAATGGCTTTGAACCTATAATGTTGAAATTAGTTCAGGTCTTATAGATCATGATTGTATGTAGCAAAATTTTTAGAGTTACCATAATAGAGGATTTAAGGTCGTGTCCTGCAATCAGCTTCGTTAAATGAGCTAAACCTTGAAAATGTCAGTTCAGCCCATTGCTAAGGTCTTTGACGGCTTGTTATATAGGCAACTACTTTAACATGATGTTGATCTGATTCTGTTTCAATGCTATGAATTGATTGTTGTTGTTACGTTCAATATGTAGCAGTTTGATTTCATTCATGATGTTGTATGATTTATTCTTTTAACTCTTATTCTCCACAGTCAACAAAGAGTTTTCGAGGTCCAAGTGTTCGAGTTGCATAGACTTATAAAGGTAAAGTGATCTAATTTCTCCACGTAGCAGCTTTTGTGCCCTGAGGTTCACACTATTGAGTCACTTCTCTCTAACTGATCTTTGCAAACAGGTCCAACGGTTAATTGCTGGATCACCCCATCTTTTACTTGAAGATAGTATTTTTCTGGGCAATTCTCCTCCAAGCCCTCTTCCTGCAAAGAAACTTAGGTCAGACTACACTGTCAAATCATGCGTGCAGCTTAAGCACAATGATGACCCTAAGAAGCCAAAACACAATGTGGAATGTTCTGCAGAAAATGCTGTTGGGAAGACATCTCTTCCTCTTGCGGCAATTGGTTGTCAGCCTTCAACTAATGGGCCTTATTCAGTAAATCCACAACCAACTCCTGCTTCTGCTGACAACAAATTAAGCAGTTGGTACCAGACATCTGCACATCACTGGCTGGTCCCTGTAATGTCTCCTTCCGAAGGACTCGTATATAAGCCTTACCCTGGGCCTGGATTTATGTATGGAGGATGTGGACCTTATGGTCCAATGACTCCAATGATGAATCCGTCCTATGGATTTCCATCTTCTGTTCATCAAGGAATTGGAGCTCTTCCTGGTACTCCCATGGTTGGTGGTACTTACTTCCACCCTTATGGCATGCCAGTCATGAATCCAGGTATGTCGGGTTTGGCCGTTGATCAAGTTAACTGGTACACAGGAGATCCGAATCAATTATCAGGAGGTGTGGCTGCTTCGAATATGCAGCATCAAACTTCATATGATGTTTCAACACAGAGAGATAGAGATGAAAATCAAGAAACCGTTTCACAAACTGCAAAGTCTCAAGCACCCAAAAGGAATGAGGTACAAGTAAGTACTGCAAGTAGTCCTGTAACTAGTCCTGCTAGCAAAGTGCAAGGAAATGGGGCTAATCAAACTGCTGAAAGCCGTGATGTGCTTCCACTTTTCCCTGTAGCTCCACCACTTGCAGACGAAGGTCCTCAACCTTCAGACTCCAACCAAACGAAACGGGTGATTCGAGTTGTGCCACACAATCGAAGATCTGCAAACGAATCAGCTGCACGAATTTTCCAATCTATTCAAAATGAGAGAAAACAGTATGACTCAATTTAGCCACTTCTCCCCTTTACCTTTCTCTATTACCTCAAATTATCTTTGAATTGTCTCATCATGTTGTTTTTTAGTTTATTTTACACACTTCTTTTGGGGTATAATGTTTTGTTTACCTTCTCCCTCCTTCCTCCACCCCCTTGTTCCCCCAACCTCAGCACAGTTTGTTCATATGTAAATACTACATTTCTGGAGATTTACATGTCAATGCAATGGGAATATGAGTGAGGTATCACAAGTGTGCTATACACTTTTGGCATCTGGTTATTGCTCTGTTAAGGAAATAACCCTCATCTGTCTCAATTACTTGCATGACTTCTATTCCAAACTATTAAAGTAGCAGTATAAGATTAAATTTATCCAACCTATCGGCTTAAGCTTTTGAGTTAAATGATGTTTAACACAAACAGTGATTTCAAACCTTGTTTTTATTGCTGTCATGGGAATTTGGACTTCAACTCAGACCTTGAAAGATATGTTGGATGTTGAAAATTCATGTGGATGTTTATTTCATGTTTGATAGATACTTGGATAAGACTGTGTATTTTTATTAAAATTGCTAATTTTCATTGATTGGTTAATTAAAACAAATTGAATTGAATTGGAAAAAATAATTGTATATAATCGAAATCAATCCATCAAATTTTATCACAAGACTTATATTGCATTAGTGAAAGTTAATTTGATATTAAAATAACTAGCTAATGTTGGTTTAAATCATAGTTTGCTCCCCTAGGCCCTAACTTTCATACTTAATTTGTTTGGGTCTATCAATTTTTAAATATTCTATCTTAGTCATTAATTATTCTTCCACTTTTCCCATTGAAAAGGATGTTATTTCTTTCTTGATATGAAAGAAGTGGCTTAGAAAGGAAGACAGCATTGTTGTTGCAAGTAAGAATCTGAAACAAAAAGAGAACTTTCTTCTTGTCTTCTTGATTGTACTATTATTCATTACATGAAGGAACCTAATCAAAGCAAAAGATAATCATCCCATTTTTGTAAAAGTCTCCTAGGGACACTTGGGATTTCTACCAGGTCCTCCATAGTATAGTTCAGGATCTTCTAAATAATCTCGGATGAAATCAACGTCGTAACAATCATATTCATCGGAGTAGTGCTCAACCCAACCAGGGAACATCAAAATCATCGAGTTGTCTCGAACTCTCATCCGTTTTACCCAACCAGAATTACCGGAAATGAAGTCGGGAAACCTTCCATTGCCCATACCTGTTCTAGTGTGAGGAGGTCCTCTTAACTTTGTGCTGTAAACTTCCCCTCCCCATTGTACTGTTTCTGCAGTGTGACTTAGAGCATTGAATAACTCAGAAGGCCAATAGCCTAGGTTAATGCTTTCACCATATTGCACCCACCAATTATTTGTCTTTAAATCCTGAAGGGCAGATGAAAAAGGAAGATAGAAAGGAGATGAAGATAAGAAAGGAAGCAATGAAATGGATATGGAAAGGAAACTGCATCATTTCTTACTCTGAAAAGGAACATAGTTATTTCATATGGAAGCCCATTTGGAGTTGAGATTGGATAAATAGCAGAACCAAGAGCAATTTCATTGCTGGTTTGAACAAAACCAGGGCAAGTGAGATCAAAGCAGCCTGTTCTGTGAGAACCATCAGCCTAATACCACCAAAAGAAAACAATTTACAGTTAGTTCTGTATAGAGATTAACATCCTTCTATCTTATGACATCCAAGCAATGGAGATAGCCTGTTGCCTGCATAAACTTACGGTCCAATACACGAACAGTCGAGTCTGCCGATCCCCGTAAACACCTGGATTTACCTGGAGGGTTGAAAAGATCATGATCTAAAGAAGTTAAAATCAGTAGGAATTCAAATGTTGAGCTCTTTAGTGTCAAGTTATGCTTACTGCCCATCCAGATTCGATAGCCTCGTAGTTATAGTAAGGGCCAGTTAATAGAGCCACTTGGGAAGTACTATATTCATCGTCGAACTCGACCTTGGGATTACATACTTTAATGTCTCCTTTGGCTGCATTGTAGTTGTGTCCCTCAGTATGCAGAAATGCCTTCTGTTTTGCACCATTGTCAAGTGGATGGTAAGAGTAAGAAAGCATGGAATTCAAAGGGAAAAGAAATGTTTGTCAGTCGAACTCGAACCGAATGATTCATTAGCAGAGTGTGTGAACTTTGGTTGTTAGAAAGCTGAGGAATTTCTTGCAAAAACATTGGTTTCTTTCTTCCATAGCGTTCGACTGAATCGGCTTTGAGCAGGACGTCTTTTCGGATCCTTCGAATCGGTATTGTTCCTTCTGGACAACTGCCACTTTTCCTCCATGTTTGTCTGACAACCATGGAAGAATCCTTTTCTGCTGTTGCTTTCTTTGAATGCTTCTCCATGGTGGGATCATAAGTAGGTGCCATCTATGCCAAACCAATGGTGAATGGTTCAAAAAAAGGTATAAGAAAACAGCATCTTCTTCAACTTATAAACAAAACTTCAGATTTCTCCCTCTGATTGATAATGATAGAAAGAGCAGACCTGGATGGTGTGATTTCTCAGAGCAGGATGATCAAAAGCAGGCTGGTCGTAAATGCTAACGCAATCTATGATGTCGCCGTCTTCGCTCTACGAGCAAGAGAAAGAAAAGTTCAGCTAAAGAGGCATCAGGCATGTCTTGTTCTGCTATAAAAGTTAAAAGAGTGATATAGAAATGATCAAAAGCTAACATAAGCAAATATTCTGTAAGTTTAAGCTCTTTTCAAACTATTCCCATCTCTTAAAACAGATTGAAGGTTTAAAACAAGCCTCAAGCTGATTGTCTGAGTTTATGATTCGTCGTTCGAACCGTCACTGCATAAACACAGGCAAGCTCTTCGAATTCTTCAACCTCTAATGAATAAAGCTAAAGGATTTGGGGAAATGAAGCTAAGCTTTCAAGTGTTTATTCAATGAGCAAATGAGAAGAAGAAGAAAGAACAAGCTCAGATTGGTACCTGAATGCTTTTTATTGCTTGCTTCCTAAGAGAGTTCATTTTCTTCACAACTTCAAAACTCTTTTGTTTAGAAAGTGAACCACCCTCCACAACTCCACAAACTATGACTGTCAATGTCACAACCAACATTTTGAACATCCCATTGAATCTCAAACCATTGCAAGAAAATCTCTTCTCCATCGAAAACTCTCGACGAAACTCGGGTTTCTCTCGATGCCTTAAATCACAAACCAATGGCTAAAAACTCTGCTTTTTAGAATTGCTTAGAAATCATTCAAACATTACATCATTGCAGAAGTATTTGGAAATCCTATATAGCAATGAAGATATGTATGCAAGGTATGTTTTTAGCATGGCATCTCTGCCTAAATTTCATAATTTGCATGACTTAACTTCTGGTCATCCATTCCCCATTTAGATTTCAATTTCTGAAATGGGATCTTGAAGTGCTTTCTCAAATGCTTTTCAAATGAACTTAAAAGGCTAAAACTTCATTCAACAGCCAACATCTTCTTTTCCCAAATAAAGTGTCAAAGGATGTTTATGAAGTGGACAATGAATCTCAGAATATTAATCCTAAGTTATAAGCAATCATATGCCTTGTTTGTTACCTAATACATTTTTTTTTTCAAAAGGTTCACATTAATCCACAAACTTCAAAAAAGAATAAGCATTTTGGTCCATAATTTTCAAACCAAAAAATAACCGTATCGATCATTTTTGTCACTTAATATTTGTCCAATCATACTCGTCTCAACCGACCTAGGCCTTCTGTACATGTATACGTCAATACATTTGATTAATTAACAATGATGACCAATATAGTTACTTTTTAAATTTTGGAGACGACCAAAGAAAAAAAAACCCTGTAATTTCATAGGTTTAGATCAATCTTCCTTTTCTTAGACACGCTCCATATGACCCACCCTTAAGAGAATATAATGGTGATCTTGCAAAATACCACTACACATATTTTTGGTTTAAATGTAGGTTTGGTATGAATTTGATCCATTTCTATTTTGTCCTTTTTTTTCAATTTTTAAAATATCAGTTACAATTTTTTTAATCATTAAACTTCATATTTAGTCCTACCTAAAAATATGGGTTGTTTTTAGCTTTCTTTTTTTAAAAATTAAATTTATCTGGTCACATCTTATTTTATAATAAACTATTTAAAAATGTTTCATCATAAATCTTATCTAAATTTCATTAAACAATTAATAAAATTCTTATAGTTTTAAATATTTTCTAGGATTTTGAGCAAAACATAAAATAGATTTTTAGCCAACAACTCAATTTTTAAAAATAAAAATCAAAACATCGTTACTAAATAATCTTGTTGTACCTGATTTATTGAAATGGACGTAACTTCATTTATTTTGTATATGTAACATTGGCATTATCACCTTCACAAAATTTCAGCCTTAACACGATAATTAGAATATATAAAGTGAGAGAAATCTCATTCATTTAGCTTTTACTTAAAGGTATTTTCTTTTTCATTTTTGAATTTTACCTACATCATTTTGTGTTTGAAAATGAAAAGGTACCAATTGGGTTAAAGGTTGTTCTTGTTGGAAGTTTGACAAATTTTCAAATCTCTCCCTCTTTAGTCTTTTGGAGGATCAAGTCTCAAAAGTACTTTTGGGGAAAGGATACCAAACTTCTTACCTTAAATATAGAATCAAATTTTACGAAATTTTCATATTTCTATTCTTACATATTATTGACTCAATCATATTTATATTTTGCCAACATAAACATAATTAAGTAGTTCAAGTTGAGATACAAATACTTTTATAAGGGTTCAAGTCTCCACTTTCATATGTGTTAACAAAGATGAAAACCAATAAGAAAAGAAACAATTGCGTGGATGACCCATTTTAAGAGGCCAAAATGAAAAATGTCCTACATTTTCAGAATAAGGATGTATATCATCTTGCTTACGTCATCATCCTAACAAAATTACAACTCTCTATAGGAAAACACGCATTTAAGGCATTTAAGAGAGAGAGGTTGGAGCGAGAGCGAAATTGGAGAGAGAGCAAGAGGTTGGAGAGAGAAATTAGAGAGAGAGAGAAAGATTGAAGGGAGAAATTGGAGAGAGAGAGCGAAAAGCGAGAGCAAGAGCAAGAAGCGAGAGCAAAAGATTGGAGGGAGAAATTGGAAAGAGAGTGAGAGATTGGAGAGAGAAACTAGAGAGAGAGCGAGGTTAGAATAGAGAGTAAAATGGTAATTTTACTGAAGTAAAAAAATATATATCCTTATTTTGAAAATGTATGACATTTATCATTTTCGCATATTTTAATTGGTTATTCGTACAAAAACCCCATAAGAAAATGAAGATAAAACAAACATAATTTTCAAAAACCAAATAGTTATCAATTCACTAAATCTTTTGATCACAACAACAAAAATAAATCAATTAAATTTATATATCTATATCTATATATATATATATATATATTTTTTAAAAAAAAGGTCAAATACATATACTGGATTTTGGGTCGGGTCGGGTAAGGATTCGGCTGGGTTCCGTACACCCGCACCGAAACACAGAGCCCACAGTCCGTCCTTCCAAAATCCAAAATTCCACGCATTGTTGAAGTGGAAGTGTGATTGAGCAGAAAGCGCTCAGAAAATGGTGAACTTCTTGCTTAAGATCAAAGCGGAGCTCGAGAACCTCACGAATCTTCAGCCCCAAGATGGTTGCGACGACCCCAACTTCACTTACCTTTTCAAAGTATCCCCTTAATCATCATTCAATCTAGTTTTTTTCGTTCATTTGATTAATCTTTTGATGTCCTTTTCTCTCCCGTGGTATTTCTTCAATCGCTTTCTGAATTTGTAAGTTATTCACTTGAGCTTGTGGAATTCGCAGTTTGAAACCTCCATAGCTGGAATTTTGTATATGTGCATGTTCCTCTTTGTCATCCTTCTCTTGCTTTGATTTTGTATGCTAATTTTCCGAGTTTTATCCCTAAAAATCTTAAATCTGTTTTGGAACGGATCCGAAGACGTCATGTATGTTGATGATTCTTGGCTTGGTGTTCTCTTTCTCTCTGCTGCTACTGATTGGTTGGTTGTTACTGTATTTTTACTCTTCGATTGCGTTGATTGAGCTTGCCTGTTTATCTTATTTGTGTGATGTGTTCGATTTGAAGGTGAAATGCGGGAGATGCGGGGAGGTGAGCCAGAAAGAAACGTGTGTGACCTTGAATGAAACTATTCCTCTCCAAGCGGGTAAAGGGACTACTAATCTCGTTCAAAAGGTAATTCTTTTTTAAAGATAAGTCATATTCTAGAAAGTATGTAAAGCAGTTATTGACATAGAGATGATCGTTCCATGGTTGATTAGAACATGAAGGGAAAGAAAAGTAAATTTTTGGCTTCCATATTTTAGGTCCCAAGCAATGGAAAAGTTATTGAATCAGACCATGTGGTTGGCCCTAACAACCATTGGACTTAGATTCAAACTCAGTATGCCCTTAATAACCATTATATGCAGATTTGGAGTATGTTTTGTAATTTCACTTTCGTATATCCAATGGTGTAAACTACTAGCCAAATTGTGGCGACCTCCTCCAGTAATTTCTCCAAATAATGGTAGTACCGTAGGAGTAGGATCCAACCCTTCCTGATTATGATACTACATGACCTGTTCTTAACTTTTTAACGCTCATAATGCTTTTCTTACTTAAGCTGCATCCGTTCCTTGTTTTTTCTTTGATTGGTGTAACTTTTTTAAAAAACCAAATAAATGTAATTTGCCACAACTGTTGTGGGTTTCAAGTAACTGATTACGATTTCTTTGGAAACTTGGATCAATGATCAAAATGACATGAAGATATCAGTCTATCAAGTAATGGAAACTGAAAATGCTAATGTGTTTTCCAATATCGTTTGACCATGAATTTATAATATTTTTCAGCATTTCTTGTTTAGTGTGAATTGCCAGTCCTGAAATTAGGGACTTGTGGCAATATTACTGTGATATTCAGTTTACTTTCCACTTCCACCACTCATTTCATGGGGATGCTGAAATTGTTCAGTCATCAGAGATGATTGTCTTGTATCAAACTATGGTTTTTTTTTTTTTTTTTTTTTTTTCAAATAGTAGGTTGAATCATTTCCATTTGCACTTAAAATAATTACCCCCAAACTCTTGCAATATTCATGCCCTTTTTCTTATAGTGCAAGTTTTGTGGGAGGGACGGAACTATTACAATGATTCCCGGGCGAGGCCAACCATTGACTCAGGAAACAAGTGAATCAGGCAAGTCATCTCCCTTGATGTTATTTGACTGCAGAGGTTATGAGCCTGTGGGCTTCGTATTTGGACCTGGATGGAAAGTAGAATCTGTAAGTTCCCTAATTTATCTACCTTCCAACTCATGTAATAAACATGAAGTATTTGACATGGTCTACCTGTTTCCTCTAATCAATGATATAGGTTTCTGAACTCCATGATCATACATAACTTGTTGATCATGCAGATTCACGGTATTTTAAGTTGCCGTATGAGATTAGAATTTCCTTCCTCTTTCTTACTTTTCCTTCTGCCTCTCTCTCTCTCTATTCTCGATATAGCTCCATTATAGATGTATGGTACGTAACCTTAGAGATCTGTAACTGTAACCTTGAGTGAGTATCATTCTAATATTGAGATTATATCTAGCTTTGATATTATTTCTACTACTGCTGATACTTACAATTGTATAACAATCACACTGTCTGTTATTTTGGTCTAATCTAGGACAGCAAGTAATTTATGTAGCCCGTGCTCTTGCGGCCTTATTCCTGAGTATTAATGAGTTCAAGTGTATAACAATCACACTGTCTGGATAAAAAAATGTAGAATATGACTTTAGTTAATTACCCTTTTATTATAATCACGCTGTCTAATATTTTGGGCCAACCTAGTAATTTTGTGTTGAAGTTTTAAAGCAGTTGGCTTATTTTCCGCAGATAGAGGGGACTAAATTTGAGGATGTTGACTTGTCTGGAGGTGAGTTTGCAGAGTATGATGAGAAGGGAGAGTGCCCTGTAATGCTTTCCAGTCTAGAGGCCACATTTGAAATGGTAAAGTAGGAGAGTATTACCCACCTTAAATCTCCAATTGTAAAAAATTGACCATATTGAATGGCCCTGAGTCTATGCTTTTATGCATCAGTTCTCTTCATCTTTCTGTTTGTGTTTATGAAATAATATAATGAAGTTTGAGGAGTTGAATGAATGGTCATTATTTGTTTTCTTTTGTTCTATATATATATATATAGAGAGAGAGAGAGAGAGAGAGAGAGAGAGTTTTAGCTGCAAGACCCTCATTAACTAAGGTCCCTAAGGCCCCATTTTGTTTTTCAGGTTTTGAGATGGGTTTTAGTGAGATATAAAAATTTCTTGAACTGTGAGATTTTATTATCCCCAAGTGGGGTTTTTCTTCTCTTGAGAAATGAATAAGAGAGGAGAATGAGAAAAATGCTCATTAACTAATCTAGTTTAATTTTAATTTTTCAAGTTTTATTAATTAGCCAAAGTGAGCATGATTTAGAAGTGATTTAGAAGTAATTGGCATATACTCTTAGAGGTGAACTAAAAAAAGTTATTATTAATTAATTAACAAATATTTTTTTTAACCAAATCTAATCATTTTAATCGTTTTTTCCAGGATGAAAATCTATATAACAAACACATGTAAAAAAATATCAAATATACATATTTAATCGATCATACGTTGAAAAATAATTTAATAGAGATTTCTCCAACAAAAAAAAAAAAAAAAAAAAATAGTTGAACCAAACCCATACGGATTTATTAACTACTTTCTTAAAATAAAAATAATTTACTTATCATTAAGTTATTTTAGCATATGTTTCTTATACTTGTATCTCACTACAGTTTTTTAGAGTTCATCACTCCACTACAATTTTTAGAAAAGTATTGCTTCTACTATTATTATTATTATTGTTTATAGGAAAGAGTATTGCTTCTAAGACTCTAGAATGAGGGTTTTTGATATAAATATGACATTAATTAGACTAATACTAATAGAAAAATAGGTAAATAGATATTTAAAAGAATTGCCATTTGCAATATTTTTTTTATAGACTTTTAAAATAAATAATCCTAACAGCCTTTTCTTTTTTAATAAATAATCCAAACAACCTTAATTAACAAAATTTAAATGTCACATAATTAGATTAGGCGTAGTCCTTCAGTTTCAAAATTTAGAATTGCTTCCAAAATATTTTATTAACGTGAGCATAGTTTAATTGGTACAAAAATTGTACTAATGACAAAAAGTCGAAGATCAAAGATTTAAATCTCTCATTACACGTGTTATAAAAATAATAATAATAATTCTTTTGCATTTATCTTCAACAAGGATACAAATGAGACTAAAAATCCAAAAAACAATTACAATTTACAAATTAAAACATCCAAAATAATGGGGAAGATATTCCATTATGTAACGTTCATTTTTCATTTTGTGCCCTAAGCCAAAAAGGAAGTTTCTGGAACCATATTTAATTGTTTAAAAAAAAGAAAAAGAAAAAGAAAAAGAAAAATCCAGCAGCCAATCACCTTCACCTGTCATTTCTTAACCACACAGCGCTGTCTCTATATCTCGGGCCCCACATTCCTAACCACCTTTGCCCATTATTGCCCTTCACAGGCTTCGACTTTGTGGGCCCCACCCCATCATTTTTCCTTTTTTTTTTTTTTTATAATAATAATACACATTTTCGCTGTTTAAGTGGCTTTCCGTATCTTTCTTCCACATAAATTCCCTGTCCTTTCCTTTTTTGGCGTGTCTTCACGCTTCAATGCACACCGTCCGATCTTACCACAGCCGTTAGGTGATGGTTCGTGTAAAAGACGCGCCATTGTCGCATCTCGATCGAGGGAATTGGTTCCGCCATTTATTTTAAAACTAAAAGCCCACTAAGAATCTTCCTCTTTGCAACGGACTGGAGGACGTTAAAAAGGAAACGACACCATATTTTAATGTGAAAAAGGCTTTATAAAAAAATAAAAATAAATAAAAAAAAAAAGTGAAAAAAGGAAAATTTAAATCCTATCTTATTAACTTTTTAAATATTTTTTATTTTTAATTTAAAAAAAAAAACTTTTAAAACATTTTTTTTAAAAATTAAATATTTATTTTATTTAATGTCTATTTTAGTTTTTAATTCTTAAATTCTTAAGATGAGTTTGAGATATTCAAACTCCGTTCGTGTCTATTTGATTTTTAGTTATTGGTTTTTTAAAATTAAGCTTACAAACACTATTATCTCTTAATTTTTTTTGTTATTTTTTAAAATTCTTAAAATTCTAGTTGAAAACTTAAAAAAAAGTAATTTTTTAGAAAATGTTTTCTTTTAAGACATAAAAAAAATACTAAGAATTCAAATATTTTATTAAGAAATATAAAAATCATTATAAAATAATGGTAAGAAAAAAACACATAATTTAAAAAACAAAAAATCAAATGATTGTCAAACAATGCCTAAGCTTTTAACTTTCAACTAAGAGTTATCTTGTTATTTAAACTATTTTTTTTTAAGCTAACAATATGTGCGAGTGAGGATTTGAACCTCTAACTTTCTAGTCGATGATATATGTCTTAACTAATTGAAATATGTTCAAATTAGATTGATATTCACTAAACTATGCTTGAATTAGCATATATAATAACTTTTATATAGACGAACATGTGACTTACATGTTAACATATTTACATAAACATGTATTGTGGATTATTAGTAGAGTAATATTAAAAATAAAAAACAATAGTTTTTTTTTTATAGATCAACAGCAAAAAAAAAAGTACTAAAAAGAACAAAAAAAAAAAAAAAAAAAAAGACTAAAACGTTTCTACTCTAAAAAATATTCTAAACAAAATATCAGAGAATATAAATATTTGTAATATTTGTTGATGCCGAAATTTGGCCAAAGGATCCACCTGACCTTCACGTGACATCAACCGTGAATTTGTAGAAACTGGGAAAGATGTGACCAAGACCAGTAAAAACCGCTGCACATCGGCGTGGTGTAGGCCACATCGCCTCCGATGCTTAAGTCAGAAAACGGGAGGAAAGCAGGAAAGTAAGAGAAGAAAGTGATCATTCAGTTCGGGTCCCATTCTTCAGTGGCGAAGAGGGGTATAAATGTCTGCTCATGCTCCTAGGGTTTTTTTAGGAGTTCAGAGGCGTTTCATGACAAATCAGGCGAATCCGGGGCGGCTGGAGGCTATAGGGACCAAACGGGGCCCGACGGGCTCGGCCTCAGCCTAAAGCTCGACCCATTCGGCCTTGGCCCGTCCCGATCGCCGGTTTTGCCTCTTGGGTCCATCTTCCGGTCTGATTTCTGCTTGGTTGTCCTTGTCAGCTCCTCGTGCATCTGGGTCGTCCAAAATTACCTATAACAATATTCATAAATTAAAATAGACATTAAGGTAAAAATAATTTTTTGGTCATTCGAATTTGAATTTGGTTTTCATTCGTTTCTAAAACTAACCCTTTTAATTTTTGAATTTTGAATTTCTTAAGGTTTCAAATCTTATAGAAGAGAAAGTATATTTTATCCTAGACATTATTAAAGTTATAACACTATATACATAAGTTCAAAGATTTTCGTTTTCATTTTTGAAGTTCAACTATTATCGTGAGAGATTGAACCATATTATACTTTAGTGAGAGTAATATATATATATATATTTTTGTAGTACATCAACATTTGGAGGTGGAAAAATTCGAACTTCTGACTCCTTGGTCGAGAGTACATGTCAATTACCGTTGAGTCAAGCTCGCTTTGACAGAAAACCATATAGGGAATAAACCTCACAAGTTGACGTGTAAAATGGAATTTAAAACAAAAAATTACTTTTTTCTTTTTTAATTTGTTCTTTTTATTTTCTTCGTTGGCCAAAATGTTGTGCGGTGGAAAGAGGCATATATTCCCGTTGATGCTCTATGGAGAATGGGGGACCACACCGAGAAATTAGCTGTCATTCAACCAATCGCCAGCTTGCCTGCCCCTGCCCGAACACCTGCCCGACTTTCTCTCGCTCCTCTTTCTCTCTCTCTCTATATATATCTCCTTCAACTATTTTCAATTCACATTTCCAATTCACATTTCCAACAAGAGGTCTTCTCTCAGTCTCTCATCTTTCAAATCCCCCTTCTCTCGCCGGAACCCTAACAATCCCTCATCTGAATCAATGGCCGCCGTCTCCAAAGCTTCTCTCATGGCTCTCATTGCCCTCATCTTCGCCGTCGCTTCCGTTGCCGCTCAGGAGGCTCCGGCTCCCAGCCCTGCCTCCCCTGCTACCTCCATTACTCCGTCCTTCGTCTCCGCTTGCCTCGCCGCCTTCGTCGCTCTCGCCTTCGGATCTACTCTCAGGATCTGAGGTACCGGCCTCGCGATATGGTGATTGATTTTGCCATGATTCGATGTATTTGTGCTCTGCTTTTTTCTTGAAGTGACTATGGGGGATTTGTTTTAGGTGTTTTCACTGGATTTTAATCTCTACACGTTTGGTACAGAAGACCTCTTTTGTTTACACATTCTTATATATAGAATGCAGGTTGTGATGGTTTGATGACGATTTGTGCTATATTTTGTTGTTATGATTAGTAAATAAATTGTTTCGTTCTTTTAAAACTCCTCTTTCATCATCTATTTCACCGCCGGCATTGATGTGAAAACTCACCGATTATCGATCCAAACATCAAGTTTAAAAAATAACCTCAAAATTCTTCGCGATCTTCCGTTTTATTACCGTTAATTGTTCATGCTTAACCAAAACCACCTGTAATTTTCACGAGAAGATTTTGTACATAAGACTCCAAATTATGTTAGCGTTTGAATCTCACCTGTAGTTGTCTCTCGAATTGAAGAGAATAGGTATAAAAAACTCAGAAGAAAGCATTTAGTATCGAAGTTGGCGATTATTCAATTGTGCACTTCAAAGATATGAAGGCATTTATTTATGATTTTTGGACCAACAAAAGTCCAAATTGTCTTAGTCTGGTCTCGCTGTAGTCGAACTAGTAGAATCTGTGGGGCAGCGACCCATGTGGTATGAATAATGAGCGTGAAAGGTGCCAATATTTTAGTGGTTGGGACTTACAACTAGAGAATTAATGCCGAGAACATGCTTACCTTTTTTGCTTTTCCTTCTCTAAGAAGGAAATCCAAAGCATATAGACAATTTTGAGTAAACAATTAAAATGGCATATTGGTTGATTTGGTGTATCCACTAAAATAAAAAAGTCCCAAGAGTAATCTTTGTGATTCTTTAAGTCAAACTTCCATTCATTTTCATTTCCTCTTTTATTTTTATGTCAAATTTGTTCTTCTTTTCTACTTTGATGGGTAACCAATAATTCACCCTTCAAACACTCGTGTAGATATGAAAAAGACAACATGAATTTGTTTTTTTATTACCTTTTGTTATATAGTTAAAATGAAGTAGGATTTAAAGCTTTGTTCTAGGATGCAAATGTATATAAATTGTGGAATAGAATCTTGGTTTCCACTCAAGTTTTAATGGGTAATAGAATTTTTAAAAATATGCCACAAAATTGAAGTTAAATGTTATATAATTCATTTTACTTTTTAAGTCAACCTTTTATCGCCATAAAAAATTTAGGAAGATTGGGGTGGCAAATTGGACCAAATTAATAGCAAATATAGCAAAATCTATCTCTGATTATTCAGAGTCTTGATAAACTTTGGTTAATCAAAATCTATCAATGACTATCACTGATAGGCTCTGATTAATCAGAGTCTATTAGTAATAGTCATTAATAGATTTTGATTAATTGAAGTCTATCAGCGATAGACACAAATATACTTTGAATAATCAGAGTCTATAAATTATAGAGACGGATAGAATCTGACAACAGCCTTTTGTACAATTAATTTTGCTATATTTGCAATTAGTTTGCAATGATGCTATATTTGTTATTAATTTGGTCCAATTTGCTATCTATCCAATTGGCTCAAAAATTTATTGTTAACCTATTTAGCTCTTTGCATTTTCTTTTCCCATCTTATGTAAACTACATAAATTAATTTTTCTGATGGCATCACCTTGAAAGCTTTTCGGCTTTTATTGGGAAAAGATTTGTCATCTTACGTGAAGGTAAACATATATATATATATATATATATATAATATAAATATAAATATATAAATAAAAATAAAAATATAAAAAAGGGTGCACACTGCACAGAAAAACGAAACGAACGGTGAGCGACAAACGCCACATAATGAAAGCGCCAAAAAACAATCTGCTTAATGCGTTGCCAATCAAATCCAGCTGTCCGATTTGGTGCGCCTCATCCTTCAACTCCTATAAATTTGTAGTTTAATAAATCTTTAAATTTAAATTTTCTTTTTTAGATTATGAACCTGTCAAAAACCTATTTAAATTTAAATTTAAATATAATTAAAAGTTAAAAGATTTAAAATTAAACAAGTTATCAAAGAAGCACCGTTCTTGAAAAGTAGAACATGAAAATCAGTTATCAAACAACATTTAACCCTACAATTTCATTATGCTAAAATTAGCCAAGAGAAAAATCTACAAAAAGTTCTTTATATATATATATATTGGTATTTATATAATCCACATAAACTTCCTCTCCTCCAGAAATCATTACAAAACACATTCTTTTTCTCTGCCTTTCTCACTCCGAATCCGACTCCATGTTCACTATTGCCTTGAGCCCTCTTGGTCTCTGCATCCAAAAATCAAATCAAACCAAATTAATTTCAACTTACAAAATTCCATTAAAAAAAAATTAAAAAAAAGAGAAGAAATTATATACCTTTTTAGAAATCTTCTTCTCCCTAACTTCGTATCTCTCTAGCGTTAGATCACATAGCCACGTCCCTGGGCTCACCAGCTGTCACCCCCAACCAAACACACAATAAATAAATCAACCAAAAAAAAAATCACTTCAATTGATTAAAAAAAACACAATAAATCTAAAAAGAAAAATAAAAACAAAAAACTTTTTACAGTTTCTTTCTTTTTTTTTTTTTCAGAAAAAGGCAGCAGCAGTATTAGGTGGTCAGTGGAGGACCCACAAAACTGTGAATACTGTGGGAGAAAAAAATATTATTGCTGAAATACCCTTGAATTTGAAAATTATTACAGAAAAACCCACCACTCGCCACGACGGGACAACTCAGCCCAAACCCTTCGTTGTCGGTTAGTAAATTGATATTAAGCCCATTCCATTCTTTCACTCGCTCCACTCACACTGTGACTTCAATTTCGGTAATAACAGTCCAATCACAGCTCTCCACGTGGCACTCCACCCACCTTCCATCGCCACCAACACTCTCAACTCCCCCAAATATCCTCAACCCTCCCACAGTATTTTTTTAAAAAAAAAAAACAATTATAAAATTTATTTATTACAGTCCACAATAGTTACGAGGAAATATATTTGGTAAATAAATGGGGATTTGAGGAAATAATTAAAGCCAGAAACAATAATAATAGCGCATGAAGAAAAATAAATAATTAATTGAAGGGAAAATGAAGAGTGTAGAATCTGGGTTGGTTATGCTTACATTGATGGTGCGTTGAATAATCTTGGCTCGTTTTTTGGGTCTCTGAGGCAGCTTAGACCCTTTGATCGCCATGAAATCCTCTTCCTTCTCTTTGTTCGTTAGAGCTATTACGAACTTCGGCGGCCACACCGGCACCGCTTGCGGCGTCGCTACCGCCTCTCCGCTGCCGGACGACGACCCTCCCTTTTTGGTCTCCGATGTAGCGGCGGATTTATGGTGGTTGTTGTCGTGATTAGACGGCGGTCTCTTCTCCGGCAGCGCCCTGTCCGGGGAAGTAATTGATCTGACGCCGGCGTTGGTATGGGCTCTCATCGCACCGGAAATCTCAGAGTTCCTAAATCAAATTCCCACTCAGTACCCTCAAAAAAAGAAATAGAATTTTAAAAAAAGAGTCCAAGTTTCCAACCCCACATACACACAGATTACAAAACAAATCTCATAAGATCGATGGATTACATTTAAAAAAAGAAAAAAAGAAAAGTAATTAATTAAGTTAGTGGGGCTGAAATTACGGGATTGACCTCGGGGGATTGAATCGGATCGGTGTATGGAGTTTGTTGGGAGAATCTGGTCTTTAGTATTTTTGCGTAGAAAATGGGAAGGGAAGGGAAGGGGGAAGGGAAGGGGGAAGGGAGGTCTTTAGTATCTTTTCTAAGGAGAGACCTGTCTTTTCCAATCGCAACTCCCCCGGTACCTGTCAGCCGTTGGATCTCGAATTTTCCAGGCTACGGGTCCATTGGACCACACCCGATCTCACACTCTGTGGGGACACCGGTGCTCACTCCGATCAATGATCCGACGGCTCTTCTTCCACAGCCACGTGGAACCAACGGATGACGTGTCCTAATCAACGGACGGGAAATTCCATTCTTCAAAGCTTGGATTTTACATCATCTCATCACATCAATCAAACCCCAAATCCCAACCCAAGTTGGGACTCTTCAATTATTATTATTTTTTTCCTTTTATAATAATAATAATTTTACTTTCTTTCCTCACTATTTCTTTTTTAATTTTTATTTCTGTTTCCAAGAATGAAGCTTATTTTTCAAAAATTGTTCCAAAAAAAAAAAAAAAAAAAAAAATCGCAAGACTAAACCTTCCAAATTTTTTTTAGTACATTCTCTTAATCGCATGTCAACTTTGGCCTAAACCTTCCCAGTTTGTATCTAATATTTGCTCAACTTTAGGCATGTTAACAAATTCTTAAAAATCTAACAAACCTCTAAGTTTCCAATTAAAGTATATTGTATAATACATCTCTCAAAAATTGAGATGTAAAATTGATAGTTTAAAGTCTTCAGATAAAAATAAAAAAAATAATAAAATATTGAATATTTGGGGTATCTTTAAACATAAAAATCTTCAGGTCACATAATTAAATTTATAGATTAAACTTGTAATTTAAGTCCTAAAAAGATAAAAAGAACTTGTAATTTAAGTTATAGAAAAACAAAAAGAATTCAGTGGGTAGTTCTACAAGGAAATAAAGCCCTAAACCTGAAAAGCCCAATAGAAAGGCCCATTGAAAATTTTTCACAATCACAGCAACCAAGAAAAGAAAGGTATAGGAATTTTGAATCCCATGGCCGGGAAAAAGGAATCTCAAAGATTGGCTAAAATTGATAAAGAAAAAAACGAAGTTTGGTTTTTGTTTGTTGAAGAAAAGGCAGTACCTTAGGATCCGCTGAGGTGGAGCAGGCGGCGGCGCTGCTGTCGCTGGCGGCTGAGGAGAAATCGGCCGTTGACGGAGATTCAAATACCCATTACTCTGATTAGGGTTATGAATCGAACTCGTCTGGTGGTGGTTCTGCGTTATGATCGAGTCTCTATCGGCTCTAACGACCCGCCGGTCCACCCGGACCGTGGTTCTGTGTACTGGGGCTGTTGCGACGGCGGCGGAGGAAACGTCCTTGGCCTTCACCTGGACTTTCATACACCGGAGACGCTTCCGGTTTCCCCATTGCAAGACGAAGTCCGACGGCGTAGGTTGCGGCCTGGTGGCGGTGGTCACGGCGGCCTCAGATCTCGCTCGTGAAAACAGCGAACCGTCGACGCCGGTTCTATCCCTAGCGTTGGGATGATTATGAACGAAACTGCCATGGCTGTTGATTCTGAGATGGTCTTTCTCCATGTTCTTTTATGGTTACACAGCACCTGTCCCATTTCAAGGCGGGGTTAATCTAAAGAGAAAAGATTACCCAAAAGATTCTGAACAATTAAAGTGGCAAAGAGGAAACAAAAGAGAAAGGAAAGGGGAAATGGATAAAAAGGGGACTCTGCAATTGGATTTGTATGACAATCTCTGCAGTTTCGACGAAAACGCAAAAAGAGTACAGCGTGGGAAAGAATTCAATAATCATACCGAGTGAAAAAAAAAAAAAAAAAAAACGAAGGTGTTTGGAAATTTCAAGCTCTGTGATATGGCGTTTTCGCCATTGAAACTGCAAAAATCTTGCTCGAGAAGAACAGAGATGTTTGGCTGCTGAGAAAATATGAGAGAAACAGAATATGGGGTTTTCTCGATTGTGTTTGAATGATCCGAAAACGGAACCAACAAGAGAACAGAGGGGTTATCTCGACTGGGTTTGAATGATCCGAAAACGGAATCAAAAAAAGAACAGAGGGGTTTTCTCGATTGGGTTTGAAGAACAGAGGGGTTGGTTAAGAACAAGTTGGGGCCTGAAATTTAGAGGGAAGTTGAGGGAAAATCTTGAAAATGTGAGGAACTCAAAGAAGGAAGAAAGATTTCCCATGAAAACAATTAGTGAGAGAATTGAAAAGGGGATCCAGATTTCCAATGCCTCACAGAGAGAAAGAGAAGAGAAGATCCTGCCATGGAAACAGCAACTCGAATTTTTGAATTCTGAAAGCAAATTATCAGTCTCTAAGAATCCAAACAGAGGAAGGCGATTGATATTCGATGCTGCAGGTAGCAACGAACAGGAACAAAATCAGACTTCAGACGAACTGAAATTTCGGATGAAGACAATTAGAAGAGAAAGAACAGAGGCTACAAAATCCACCAACAAAATAAACAATCAGTACCTGAAATTTCTGATCTGGGTTTTCCCACCAAGAATCAGCTCTCACAAAGAATAGAAATCTGCTTCTTTCACCGCAGAAAACAAGCGAAATGTAAATCTAAATCCCAGAGTTCGGTAATCGATTGCATTTTTCTCAGTCCAATTCTCGTTCAACTTTCAAACAAGGTAAGAATCTCTCAGAACCCCTCAACGAACCACTGAAATCGCTTGGATATTTTATCTGCATAACGAAAAATTCAAGGGTTAGAAACTGACTTCAGAAGATAAGATCAAACCCAGAACACAGCGATGAACTGATTTCAATTTTCAAACCTTCAAAAACTCCAAGTCTCCTCCCTCACGCCTCAGCGCAAATTCAACTCCGAATTAAGAACACCCAGATTCAAATTGCTCTGTTCGATTATCTCGTCTCTTTTAACAATTTCAATGCCTCAAAACTCGTCAAAGAACGAAGTAAATTCTTAGATCGATTAACCCCCAAAACGAAGAAAATTTCAAGCTCTTGGGTGATTTTAAAAGCTTCAAATTAGTCCCCCCATCATCAAAACAATTTCAAACTCCACAACCCCACAACCCCACTTCCAATTCCAACCTCCAAACAAACAAACACACACCCTGTTTGCCTCCTGGGAAAATGAAGGAAAATTCACAGAGAAATCAAAAGAAAGAATCAAGAGAGAGAGAGAGATAGAGATATAGAGAGAGAGGGAGAGTCAGAAGGGAAGTTTAACAGAACTACTCCAGAGAGGTCCTTCCTCAATGATACAACGAAATGCCCTCTCACCCTTTCAACTCCCAGTTTTTATACGCTCTTCCGAGTCCCACATCGCTTCAACCATCCAACACGATGCATCTCTAGCCGTCCATCACCCCATCGTGCGGCTCTGATTCATCCTCTGCTTTTCCGTCAACTGGAAATCCCGCTCCGTCCTCTCTTCTCCAGTCGACGTTACATTAATCCACCCGCGTTAAACCAATTTGACGGAATCTCTAACGCCGTCCAGTCACGCAATAAAATTATTAAAAAAAAAAATATTCATTTATTTTGTTAGTTCTTCTGAAAAATGTTTTTATTTAAAGTTTGTTTCTGTGGAACCGATGTGATGGAGCAGCTTAGATAGAACCGGGAAGGGAAGCGACTTAACTATGGTTAGTTGGATTAACCATGGTTAGGCATTTTAATAGACTGCTTTCGTAATGTCCGGTCAATACCTGAACCGATTATACGCGCGAGGCTCTGGGCATTATTGAAGTTTTCAGTGCAATAAATTCTAAAAGATAAGCCAATAAATATATAATTTATAATTTTTGGATTTGAAAAAAATTATACTTTTCGTCCTTCAATTCTCCCCCTTTTAGAATTTGGTCCCTAGAATTTTAAAACTTAGTCAATACTATCTAGTTTTGAGTGAGAAATCTAAGGAAAAAATGACATTATTTGCTTGAATAATTAATGTAGTGTAGTAGATATATGTTAAATTATCCTTTTAGTTTGTTGGTGAACAATGATTAAACTATTATTAACAAAAATTTCAAGGCTCGAAGTTCAAATTATTACTCTCACTATTTTGGCTTTATTAAAACTAATTGTCTTTTGTAACATGTTTTTATTTTTTCGTGCATATGATAATGATATTTTAATTTATAGATGTATTAATAAACATCAACTATATGTCAAATAGTCAACATGAGTGTAGTTCGGTGGTAATTTACATGTACTCTTGCATTTGAGCTTGAAGGTTTAAATCTCCATATCCCATGGTTTTTTTTTTCTAGAAAAATTTATGTCAAACATATTATTTTACAAAAATAGGGTTAAAGACTTTAAAAGTGTGTTAAATAGTCAAGTAAAAACGGAAAAAAAAATGTTGATACAAAATGTACTCGTTAAAAATCATAGGCATAAGAAGAAAGTTTCTTTTTCATCAAATATTATGATAAGAAGACTAAATTTGGAAGTTACTAAAATTTGAGGGATTTGGATAGAGCTTTTTAGAGAATAAAATTATATTCAATTAATCACTCATTTTTTATATTAAGAATAAGAACAATTTAACCAAGAAGAATAATTTAAACGTGGTTTTTATTTTTTATTTTTTATTTTTTATTTTTTTGAGAAAAAACGTGGTTTAACTTCTTTTTTTTTTTTTTTTTTTTGAAATAACTTCTTTGAACTTTAAAAATATCTACTTTTAAATTCAAATTCTCACTTTCACCTTCTGGTATTATTAAAACAAGTTGTCTTTTTTTTTTTTTTTTGAAACATAAACAAATAGTCTTATGTAACATGTTTTTGTCCTTTCATGTATATGATAAAGATAATTTAATCAATAGATGTATTAATATACATTACTTGCATCAAATATATTTCTTTTTTTAAAACTTAAGGTTTTTTTTCGACATGTGAGGTGGGAATTGGAATGTCTGACTTCTTAATCTCGTAAGTTTTATGCCAATTAGAACTATGTCCTTGTTGACTTAAAAAAAATTTAAAGTTAAAGACTTTGGGTTTAATAGTCAAATAAAAAGGAAAAAAATGTTGATAAAAAAAAATAACACATTCAAAATCATAGACATAACAGGAGAAAAAAAAGTTATTTTTCATTAAAGATTATAACAAGAAGACTAAATTTGGAAGTTATTAAAATTTGAGGGATATGATGGAACTTTTTTTAGAATTAAATTAGATTCAATTAACCACTCATTTTTTAACCGCAAGGTTTATGGTTTGAATTCTCCATCCAACATAAAAAGAAAAACCATTTTGAAAACTAAAAGTTTTTCTTTAAAATAAATAAATAATTAAAATTAAAATTAAAAACTCAATAACTCAAATATATTTTAAAAATTCAACAACTCAAATAAAATAATATTTAAAATGTTTATTGAAAATTAATAACAACGTTTTAAAGTGAAATTCTTCTATAATGCATTCCCTATAGCTATAATCTTTTTCTAGTTCAACAACATTTGAAGGGTGAAGATTTGAATCTTAGACTTCTTGGATGAGATAATTAGTATTGAGCTATCTTCACTCGTGCATCCATTGTAATCTTGAAGTAACATGTCTTACTAGCTTATCGAACAACATGAGTTTAGTTTAGTAGTTAAGATATCTCTACTTTGTGAGTTTGAATTTCCTGCCTCACATGTGATATAATATTCTTTAAAAAAAGGTTTATTCAAAAAGTTATCTAAATGTAGTCGTTGCTCTTTGAGGGTATTGTTGGACTTTTAATCAAGGCTAAAAATCACTTTTGGTCCCTAAACATATTGGGTTCCAAATTAGTTTATTAATCTATCTAGATAAGAAATTTCATTAAATCTTTACATTAATTTTAATGATAAAAACAAAATCGTTACAATATTGAAAGTACAGGTTGTTACTTATTAAAGTTTAAGGAGTCTGATTGCGCTAATCTCATCGAGTGCCTGCAAGATCCCTAAGAAGACCTCTCGGAGTTGAAAGCTGTAGCCGATTCCATCTTCGTTTCGGCAAAGTCTCTCGGCGTGATTCACTTCAAGCACGGCCCTAGGCTCCATAATGAAGTGGCCCATCTCATCTCGCGCGAAGCTGCTTGTTTAGGCGCCATCCGAATTCTGTTTTGTTTCATCATGGGTCTCCTTCCACGCTAGTAGAAGTTCATTTGTTTTGGCCTCCTGATTTTCCTGTTTTTTTATCCTCGATTCTTAAAGAGGAATTGGTTGTTATGAATTCTGTTTCTTTTCCCTAGTGTTATGAAGTTTCATCCCTTTTTTTTAAAGAAAAAAAAAAAGTTAAGACAAAATTGTTACAAAATTGAAAGTACAAGGATTAAATCGTTACAAAGTTGAAAGTACGACTAAATCGTTATAAATCAAAATTCATGAACTAAATTGTTATTTTCATAAGAGTTTAAGGACCAAAGGTGGTTTTTAACCTGTAATTAATTATTATTAATATTTGATTTTTTATAATATATATACACATTCACTTATACTTTTGATATACTTAATATTTGGATTATGAAGTTTGAGATAAATGGAGAAAAAAGGCAATGTATGGAGATTTAAAAATAAAGATATTGTTTTTTTTAGAAGAAAATAAAGATATTGTTGGAAATACAATAAAGGATTCTTCTTCTTCACAACAATTTGACTTTATCCATATTTTTTAGAAAACGTTTCGGGAGAGTCGTGATGTTTCAAATCACCACAAAAGAATCATTGAATGTTAGTCTATTACTTCATTATTTATTTATTTTTTTCTAATTTTCCAAAACCATCCATATGCTTATTATTATTATTTCTTTTTTGCATAGTTTTTTTTTTTTTTTTTTTTTTTTTTTTTGACGATTTAGTTTTTGTATGGTACCAAATATAGTGGTTGAATTCAAGAATTCAAACATAAAGTCTCGTTTAATAACTATTGGATTTTTTAAAATGATGCTTGTTTTTTCTTGATTTCTTTATCCTTGTTTTCATCTTTGTTAAGCACACATATTTGAATTTTTAGCCAAATTTTGAAAACAAAAATAATTTTTTTGAAAACTATTTTTTTTTTTTTAGGTTTTTAAATTTGACTTGGTTTTTGAAAATATGAGAAAAAAGTATATAAGAGAACAAATAAACTTAGTGGTAGTTTTTATAGGTTTAATTAAAAAAAAAATCAAATTGTGTTATCAAACCAGACCTAAAACTCTAGTTGAAATGTTTATGTGCATGTTGTTTTTATTAGATTATATGGGCTTCCATCTCAAAACCAATTGGCAATGAGTGGAGTGACCCTTGAAGCTTATATGTTGTGAGGTCTCCACCAATCTTTCCGATGTGGGATCCTCTATGGTATCAGAGCCCATTAAACATGTTGAGGATCCCACATTGGAAAGATTGGTGGAGACCTCACAATATATAAGCTTCAAGGGTCACTCCACTCATTGCCAATTGGTTTTGAGATGGAAACTCATATAATATAATAGTTTTCCAATAAAAATTTAACAGAAAATATAAATTAAAGACCTAATTGAACACAAAAATATATGTAAAGACTAAATTATTATTAAAAAAAAAAGTGAGACCCAAACGTAAATGTGTCCTTGACAAACACGAAAACTATAGTAAAAAAAAAAAAAAACTATAATTTTTAAAAACAAAAAACCGAATTGTTATTCGTGTAAGTTAATAGAATCTTGTGTTTAAAAAGTAAAAAAGGGATTTTTTTTTTTTTTAAAAAAAAAAACTAATGTGGTTTCTCAAAAATTTCAAATCCTCATCATTCCAAGCAAATCAAGGGCATGCTTCTTCCCTTCCTTCCCACATAAATTAAGCACCCAATAATTGGAATGAAAATTAAATTTTCATTTAAAAATAAAAAATAAAAACTAAAAACTAAAATGGTTATCAAACATGACCATTTTTATGGTTATGTCGATGTCAAGATATTACTTAAAAACTCATTGAAAAAAAAGACTTACAAAATTATTATTATTTTTTTTTATAACTACAAAATTAAATTTCTATTAACAAATGAAAGTTTGATCTTATATATATACACACGCGCGATAGATATCTTGTTTCTTATTAGAAACACAAGTAAGATTTGTTTTTGCAATAAAGGTATAAAACAAGGAAGATTTAGAGTCTTAGGATGGAAAAATTAGTGGATGAGAATAGCAAAAATGGGTCTTCAAATAGAAAAGCTTGAGATTGTCACCCAAAAAAAAAAAAAAAAAATTTTTTTTTTTTTTTTTTTTTTTTTTTTTGCCAAATGACAGAGAATAAGAAGAAGATTTTTTTTTTTTTTTTTCTTTTTCCTTTGTTTTTGGATACGAAAAAAAGATGGTTATTGAGTATTATCCTTTGACCTCTATATATATATATATATATATATATATATATATATATATATATATTGTATTTTTTTTTATTTATATAATTGGTCCATTTCATTTCTTCATTCTTGCAACTGTCTCTCCACGCTCCACTAAAAAATATCCAACCTCTCACTATTACATTTGAATTCAAAATCATTTGATTGATGTAGTTGGCAACTAGTTTAATTTCTTCAAACATAATCATTTCAATAAATTATTAAATCATTACACATACCTCAAAATCAAAATTTCCTTTTAACTAAGAACTATATGTATCATCCAATAAAAGTTGGAAGACTAATATTGAAAATTAAAAATTTTGAAGTCTAAAATATAAAAATACAAAAAATTCAAAAGACCAAAACTATATTTATACTCTATATTTTCTTTAAGAATTATACAAGGAACCAATTTGATTTATAGTTTGGGAGCGTTTAAATTGTTTGGCATATATTGTTAATAACTAGATTGAGTTTCAATAATTAATAAAGGATATTGAGATTTTTCGTTACTTTTATAAATAACGAAAAAAACAATATCATAAATTAAAAACCTTATGTAAATGTAATTATTTCTACTATTGGAAGAATTACGGAATCTAAAGACAAATTATAATATATATATATATATATATATATATACAATCTTATGCCAATTGAGCTATGCTCTTGTTGACATACAAGAAAAAACAAATTGACCACCAAATATTGTTTTACTCTAAACTTCTTCTCTTTTTTTTCTCTCCTTTTCTATCACTCTCTAAGCTAAACTCTTATTCAAATGCCTAAACTCTCCCAAATGCCTAAACTCTTTCAAGCTCACTTTTACTCTAAACTTCCTCTCCTTCTTCTTGTTTCTATATATATATATATATATTTTGACAATATGTGGGATGGGAGATTCGAACCACAAACCACATGTTTATTAGTATAACCTTATGTCAGTTGAACTATGCTCTTAACAAATAATAATCATTGGGTTTTTATTATTTTCCAGAATAATAATAATATCAACTCCAAATCTCGTGTTAGAATAAATTTAAGTTACATCAATTCAGCAACAAAAATTTAATAAATCAATATCATACACTTTTTTTTTCTTATTCTTATTCTTTTGGTATAAGAGAATTGTGACATGATTTTAGACTATTAGATATAAAGCACAAGTGACTGAGACTTTGACCAAGTCATCGAGATCTCTTATTAATTTATGTCATATTGATTTTAAAAATAATTAAAGTAATAAAAGAGTACGGTAGTTTCGAAACTTAAAATATATGAAGTTTTTTGGAATTGTGTATGAAAAGACAAACCATCGATAAATCATATAAGATTATTAACAAAACACTCCAAATCAAATTCTATCACATATATGCCCAAATGCAAATATGAAGAAACCCGAACCTAACCATAAAATCAAATAGGTAAAAAAAAAAAAAATTACCTAAACTTAAATATTACGATCCTATTTGATAATGATTTTTTTTTTTTTTTAATTTTGTAAAATTATCCTTATTTTTTTCAATTCTCTTCTTTCATCCTCGTTTATTTAAATTGTCAGCCAAATTGCAAAAACAAAAATAAGTTTTTGAAAACTAATTTTTTCTTAGTTTTTGAAAAAAAAAAACCTTATAGTAGAAACAAAAAATCAAATAGTTATCAAACACGACCGAAATATCCAAATTCAAAGAAAAGGCATCCAATACAATTAAAAAACAGTCTCATCCAACAACAAGATTACCCCTACCACCACCAGTAACAAAACATTTAAAACGATATAAAAACTTAATTGGTTTTATTATTATTATTTTTTCAAATATCTGACCTCTTAATCATGTCAATTATCCATCACTACTTAATTTGATTGATAATATTCATCATTAAAGTTATTCTTAAAAAAAATCAGCTTTAAAGTTCAATTGATAATCATAAAAGAAATCCGAGGAAAGCGTGCAAAGTGGCAATAACACAAGATTGTGGATCCAAGCTGGTAGTGGCTTCTTTTGTGAATTGGTGCACAGTATCCCAATCCCAACATGTGGACACTTCTCTCTTCACCCACTAAAATTCTTCACCAAAACATTTAACTATATATATTCAACTATACCACAAAGTCACAAACCCAAATTCCCTCACCCACTCCAAATAATCCAAATCAATTCCCATATAAACTTCCAAACATATTCCCTTTACAAAAGAAAAGTGTGGCCCTCCTCCACTCTTATCTCATCTATTTCCCCACTCTTCCCCCTTTTTCTCTCACCAATATTTCAATCATTCACTTTTCTTTTTGTGAAAGTATTGTCTTACAATGCATATGAACATCATAACTAATGATACATTTGGAATTTTGCTCATTCTTGCCAATATCAGAGCTTTCTTCTTATAAACAAATGCAGTAGTAGTACAGTGATTTTTGAAGACCATGGCTAAAAGTACTTTGATACAGATTTCAGTTATATGCTTCTTTTTCTTTCTTACACGACGGCCTGTAGGTGTATTTACAAATAACTTTGTCGTCGTCGGACCCATTTGAACATTAGGTGATATAAACAATGGTAGGAGAAACGTACTTTGGAATTGGATGAGTGGCTTGGCTTCATCATCATGCTGTGAAGCCCTTGTGAAGTGAGCTCCACGGGGTCGAGGGGATGCTCACGCAAGCTTGCGCCGATGCCTCTGCCATCTGCTCCTTGCTGATTCCAGCATTGCAGAGGTTTGCAAAGGATCTCATGTGTTTCATTCCGTACTGGGAGAGGGATCCACAGCGTGCCTCAAAGCTCCTAACCTGTATGTATCTCATCATTTCAGAATTACAGAACTTTTCCTGAATAAAAACTTTACTAAAGATCATTGATGGCTTGAATGAAACTTCCATGCGTTTATTCATCGTGAGCCATCAAGAAAGAAACGGGAAATAAGAGTTATCCAATTATATCGACATTGTACCATGTTCTTAAGACAGTCCCAGTCATCGACAAGGGGTTGTCCAGTGGGACGGATGGCATCGAGCACCTCGGAACCTTTTTCAATTCCAAATAACAGCTTTCCAATTAGTTTCACACTGTTATCGATATGAACTCTGTGGGACATTGCTTCCACAAACTTCTTCTGAGCTTCAACTTTCTTGGTGGAGCCTTCTGGAGATTTGCGAAACTAAAATCAACAGGCAAGGGGGGAGGGGTTGTCAGATGATGTCGAAACCAAAATTGCAAGCATGAAGAAGCCTAATATTAACCAGTAAAATACTACAATGCCTATATTAGAAAGGTAACGAGTGGTAGAGTATTTAAATTGCCATTGAAGTCTCCAGTTTTGAACTTGTAACAGATGGCAAAAAGCAAACACCATCTGAACTGTGCACTCATCACAATTTAAACTTCAGGAACAGTGGAGACTGAGGCTAAAGCTCACTCCATATGTTAAGAACACAAATCAAATCATAAATCGACTATTTAAAACAGGAAAAAGGAATTTGGTAATCTTCAGGATCTCTTTTTTATAATATATACCAAATAGAGTTCGAATACTATCAGTAAATGGAAAAAGAAACTAACCTTTTCCCAAAAGTGGACCAGATCAGCGTCACGCTGATTGGTAACTTTTGTGGTTAGCCTCAAAGAGTTCTCCTCGACAAAAGTTTTGTTCTCATTGGCAGGATCTGTACCCAGATATGAGAACAAAGGGTTCTTGTTGAGCGATAGATCACCATATTGCATGACATGGGAACCATAAGCGTAATTGTCATTTAGCGTCCTTCTCTTCACCTGAGGAAACCAGCAGTTTAAACCATAAAATTGTCAGACGTGGGGAAAACAGAAAAGAATTACTTTCAGGTTTTCTTCAACACCGAGCACAAAGGAAAATTTTATGCTTTGCCAACATAAGAGTACAATTTGTACGACGGTACATTTTCAAAAGGATGAAAATTTTAAGAAGCAAAATTTAAACTCATAGGAATTTGATTTCTCCTAAAACGGTGGTCCATGGGTTCTTACCAGTTCATATTGCTGGTGTAAAGTTTCCGTCTTCAAATTGTGTTTATCACTGTTTACAGCACCAAAGTCAAAACCATGAGGTTCGGAATCAAATAAGTTAAATCCTACCTAAATTATTCAGAATGAACTAAATATATACAAATCAATCCCAACAGTTTAAGCTTTTGGGTTTGGATTCCTTATTTGAATATTAATACTCTGCATGCGGAACCTCATGAATTAAATTAATATTTGAATTCACACCTGAATCATGTTGAAAATAAAAATAATCAGTAAGTTTATCATAATCTCATAGTCTAAGCTTCTGGATCTAGTAATTTTAGGAGATTCATTCTTCGCCAAGACAGAACATCAACTTTTGATATTGAGATCATTTTTACTGACCAATTAATTAGAAATTTAGAGAACAAAGTATACTACAACAATAGAGACAGGTTCATAAGTATCTTTTACCTGTCTTCCAACCAAGCAACACTGTACAAGTCACCCAAGCAAGTATCATACTCTGGTGGAGGACTAGGATAATCCCCTGGACAGTAAGTACCCCAACTGCTCTCATAAGCATTTGATGCGGTGGTTGTATAAATGTTCAAACCTTCGGGTAGAATGCCTTCAAAGATACTTCCTGATTCACAAGCTTCGAGATAAAATACCTACCATATTACATATAGTCCCATTAGATAAGGTTACATCTAAGGATAGTTGCAGTATCAAGCAACGAGCAGTACAATTAATTTACCAGACTTTTGTAGGATCCAGAAGCATGCTTCTTCTTCAAAACTTCATTAAGATCGTCCGCATACATATAGGGATAAGTAGGCATCCCTGAATAAAATATATCATAGAGATCAGAAATTTCTTATCCATCAAGTAACAACACTAACTTTGAAGAAGAGGATTCCGACATAAGCTATAACCTCGGACCGTTGTTTTTACAATAATAATAAAGAAGTGATTAATTATAACAGAAATTAAAAAGCAGAGCATGAATTCCTTTATTACGTTTCAAGGAATCAAATGACATGCCAAAAGAAAGTATTTCCTAGATAAAGTAAGGCTGTGCTATCAGCCACAAATTGAAGCACGCTTTCTAAGCTTGAACGTTGGCTGCCCGCCTTTATATTAAAATATAGAAACATAAACTAATCATTCTATTGCTTATAGACATAAATCAAGCATAACAAACAAAGGTATCAAAAAAATTGATGCTTGATAAACTTGATAGGCCACTTTACATAGTATGCGAGCTCCATAGAAGCAAGCTACTCACCAAGCACACCAGGGCCACCATGATCACTGTAGTATATGAAAATATGATCATTAGGACCACTGTCAACAACCTTCCCACTACCCCCCGTAAGAGCTGTTCTGTTTCCAAGAATGGCAGCGAAAAAGTTGTTCACGTTAACATCCTCACCAGTGTAATCCTGCCATGAACAAAATTTAAGGTACATAAGAAGCCCTAATCAAATGAATCAGGTTAATTTGGCATCCATAATCCATAAAGCAGTAAGAAAAACCTTTGGAACTCCATGATAAACATCAGAACCATGTGGATGGTTGATGATGACCCCAGGTCTTGGGTTCTCTGAATTGTAGGCAATGTCATCATACATGAATACGATGATGTTCTCATCTTTTAGCCCATTTCTCCGCAACAATTGATAAGCATGGCAGATATCAGCCTGGTGGAAAATGGATTCATCATTATCTGAAGCTTCAACAGCACTCACAAAATAAACCAAGGTTGAAATAATTAGCTCGGAAAATTGTCAAAAGATACATCGGATACTGCTCCATGAAAAGCTCGTACTACCAACTGGGGGACCCATATGGTTTTTTTTTTCTTTTTTCTTTTCTTTCTTTCTTTATGGCATAGAGCGATTGGCTCGAACAAAACTAAGTCCCTCTTTAACAACTTTATATTAATTCCTAATTACATCTCTCCTCTCTCTTTTGATTTGTAAGTTCTATTACTGATTATGTCTAAAGATCTTATCCTTCTCCAGAAGAGTCACAGGTGCCTTGTAGTAAACTTTTTCACTGAGGCCTTAAACGTTCAGTTACTCGGTCAACATAATAATTCCAAACAAGAAAACTTCGTTCGAAAGCAGCTACAGTTTGGATAACGTGGTTATCCTGACACCAACGTCCAAAATTTATATCGTTCACAACTGGTAGCAACGGCAAAAGGCAGGGTATTGAAAAAACCCATGTTCCTTGTGAATATCAGCTCTAATTTTGACGATTATCACAGCAAGAAATATTGAAATGGACGGCTGAATTTATTTATAAAAAAAAAAAAAAAAAAAAAAAAAAAAAAAAAAAAACTACCAATATACATGGAAAATGAAGCAGGAAAAGAAAAAAAGAAACAGATAAGAACTGCTACAATCTTTTATTTGAAAAACTGATAAATTCAATCAATCGAAAAGGTCAACGACGAAGAATAAACACCAAAAGAATGGATACCCAGTTTAGGGGGTGAAATATGCGATCTCATACTATGAAACGTCACAGAGAAAGTTGATAATAAACTTCGAGGATAAAAATGAAAGCAGTTAAAAATAAATAAATGGATCAGATAAGGATCGACAACAGAGATAACACAATAGACATTTGGGGAAAGAGAACAAAATACGAACATGAAAACGCCAATCAATCACAAAGGTCAACATCAAAACAAACAGAAATTCATAATCTCAGGGAAATAGAATTCAAGTTAATGCAACTTATCAAAAGTAACAAAAATAACCTGGTGCCTGTAATTCCAGTATCCATTTGAACCGGCGATCAAAACAGCCCATTTCGTCCCCACGGAGTCCTCGTCGTTGGCATCGGAAGCTCCTCCGCGAAAAAATTTCAAGGCCTCGGACGGCAACCGGAGAAAATCTCCAGGAAGGTCCCGGGCACCGGAAGCCAAGCCGATCACGGCGAGGAAAAAGAGAAAGATTAAAGGTCCGGTGGGGATTCGAGCCATGATTTTGCCGGTAAACTTGGGCGACACGCTTGGTAAGAAAGATGATCTCAAATATATTTTTCAAACAATATATAGAGAAATAAACGTCGGTAGGGAGCAGAAATTTGAGGGAATATCAGGGGTATAAATGGAAATTAACTGCCCATTCTTCGAAAAGACTTAACTACCCCGGTGAACTTCAAATGGCTTCGAATCCTAACCGTACACGTGTATAGATAATTCTGCATGTCATTTTCTGAATTTTTTTTCAACTTAATATGGTGCAAGTTGATAGGGAGGGCGGCCCCACCTTCGGTAGGGACTCATAGCCAAAGATTCCTTCAGGGTTTTCTGATGGAATCTAATTATCTGTCTATTTTGTGATACTTTTGAATCTATTTTTTTTTTAGAAAAATAAAAAAAAATAAAGAAAACCATTTTGAAATGAATTTTATAAAAATTATTTTGTTACAATTATATAATTTAGGGCTGGTTGCAAGGATAGCAATATGGGCCAAAATAATTGCAAATCTAGCAACCCACACAAAAAATTGTAAAAATGGCAAAATCTAATAGTTTGTGTGTTGCATTTACTAAAATATCCCTCCAGATTTTCTTTCACTGATAGAAAGTTTTTCTATCACTGATAGATTCTATCAGTGATAGAAAGATTTTCTATCTATCACTGATAGATTCTATCATATGATAGAAAATTTTTCTACTACTGATAGATTCTATCGGTAGATATTTTTCTATCACTTGTTCGGTGTTCTATCAGTGTTTGGTTGTTGTTATTTGGTTTTCTATCAGTGTTTGGTTTTTGTTTTTCAGTGTTTGATTTCTATAATCCTTTGTTTTTGCTTTATTTTTCAATGCTCGATTTCATCATGTATCACCATCGCTGATAGAAACAAAAGATCTTCTATCACTGATAGAAAAGTATCAGCGATAGAAAGATTTTCTATAACTCACGAAAAGTTTTTCTATTAGTCTCAGTGATAGAGATAGGAAGTTTTTCTATCACTCATAGAAAGATTTTCTATGAATGATAGAAATTTTTTCTATCACTCGGAGAAAAAATTTCTATAAGTGATAGAAGATTTCTATCACTGATAGGTTCTATCAGGGATTGAAAGATTTTCTATCAAGAGTTTTCTATCATTGATAGAATATCTTTCTATCACTGATAGAATAGTAAAAATTTCTATCAGTGATAGAAATCTTTTATCACTGATAGAAAGCTTTTCTATCGGTGATAGAAAGTTTTTCTATCACTTATAGATTATATCGGTGATAGAAAGATTTCTATTAGAGATAGAAAGATTTTTATGGGTGATCAGGGATTGAAAGATTTTTTACCAAAAGTTTTTCTATGATTTTCTATAAAAAGTTTTTTTATCACTGATATAACCTATCAGTGATAGAAATCTTTTATCACTTATAGAAAAAGTTTCTATTAGTGATAGAAATAGTTTCTATTAGTGATCGAAATCTTCTATTCTATCAGTGATAGAAACTTTCTATCACTGATAGAAAATTTTTCTACCATTGATAGAATCTATCAGTCATAGAAATATTAGTGATAGAAACTTTCTATCGCCGATAGAAAATTTTTCTACCACTGATAGAATCTATCAGTGATAGAAATATCACTGATAGAAACTTTATTCTATCACTGATAGAAACTTTATATCATTGATAGAAAATTTTTCTACCACTGATAGAATCTATCAGTAATAAAAAGACTTTCTATCAGAAAAAAAAAAAAAAAACTGACGAGGAAGAAGAAGATGGGCACACAGGGGCAATTTTGGAATATAAAAAATTAATTCAAAAATTTTGCCATATTTGCAAATATTTTTAAAAATTGCTATATTTGTAATTATTTACCTTCATGTTGCCACCCATTACAATTATCCTATAATTTAAATGAAAGAGTAAGAATTTAAATTTACTATTTTCAAATCTAAATTTTTGTTAGCAAAATGTTATATTAATGACTAAAGTAGTTATATATATTTGAAGTTCGTGGACTAAAACTGTAATTAGTAAAATAGGATATGTTTGTTATTATTTTCCATAAATATATTAATTTGAGATTAGATCTTCTTTATTAACTTTATCTTATATTTTTACTTTTTAGAAATGCTTTTAAATTCTTAACCAAATTTGAACAGAGAAGAAAATTCTTGAGGACTTTTTTTTTTTTTTTTTTACTTGTTAGGTTTAAGAAAATATTATTTAAGTGAATTACAAGATAGATCAAAGTTATTCATATATCATAATGGTTTTTAAGAAGAAGAAAAACAAGTACTCAAAAAAAAAAAAGAATAATAAAAGTAGGATCGTTGCCATATAGACATGCATATGTAGTCAAAAAGAATTGTTGTTGAATCTCCGTAATTTCTAAAGAGAAAATTTGAAAGTACTTCTAGTTATTCTTTTTTTTTTTTTCTTTATGAAAAAATACCTCATATTAACAGTTGTGAATTTTGTTTTTAAAAATATAAAAGTTATTATCAAAGGTTTTTTTTTCTTCTTTTCTTATTGAGTTTAACGAGACGTGAGAGTGATGGGTCGAACAACATAACGCCTAAACTAATTGAATTATCTCAAGCTGGATATCAAAGAGAAATATGGGTAAACTTGTAAGTTAAAATTTTGATGCAACATTGATTGTTAGTATTGTTATGATTTTAGCGTACTTGATATATCACTTTAAAAAATTACATTAAAATTATGAAAGTGAAAAATCAAAATTACATACTTTATTAAAGGTTGAGATGTCTTAATCATTAAGTTTGGATTCATCTTGACTAATAAAATGTTGTATAAAATTAAAAATTTCTATGCTAACAATATTACGTTTCTTTAAAATTAATTTTGGACTTTGAAGGTGTAATCCATAGAACCATAATACTTAAAACTATATGTCATTTTCAACAATGGTAAAGTCCATCTAAAACTTGTTACACGTGAGTAGATTTTAATACTCTATACAAATAGCAAATCTTCGATTATATCGAATAAAATATATTACACTCAATCTGGTGCTAATTGAAAAGGGAATAAAATTATTTTTTATAAAGTCAAATTAATAATTAATTTAACTATTAAATTAGGACCCTTTAATTTCAAAATTTTTACTTTTGTCTCACACTCAATTCGAAATTTATCCAATGTTTCTACCATTCATGAAGATTTAAAAAAAAAAAATCACCAAAGTGAACATGTAACTATAAAAGCGAGCATAGCTCAACAATAACTATGATCAGAGGTCAGAGGACATATACCTTAATTAGAGGTCAGAGGTTCAAATCTCCTATCCCAAATGTTGTTGTATTAACAAAAATGTGAGTATGCAACGAATATATATCCTCAACTAAAAAATCTCCCCTCTCAAAATGTTTTTAAATTCAAAAAAAAAAAAAATAGAAATCACATGTAACAGATTATTTATAGATATTTTAAATAAATTTCATCGTGTGTCATTTTACTTAATAGCACATAGTTACAAGTTTTTTTTTTTCCTTTTTTTTGAGTTCTACAAGTTAATTAGTTGAATTAAAATATTATTTTTGGTTAACAGTATTTAAAAATTACTAGGATTGTTTAGCTCATTTTCGAATAAACTAAAGATACTTTTTTTAAAAAAACGGCTAAAAGTAATTTGATACATTAATTTAAATTTTAACCAAAGAAGATAGATAACTGTGAAAGTTTCAAAAGAAAATTAAGTTCAAAGTGAATATTAAAAGAAACAATACTTCCTTCCTAGAGACTCCACTATATTGTCAAAAAAAAAAAAAAAAAAAAAAAAAAAAAAAAAAAAAAAAAAGAAAAGATTCCAGTGGATTTTTTTGACCGGTGTGTTGTCTTTTTGAATAATACTCTTCTTTATCGTCCTATAAAAATTTAAAATAAAAATTAAACATTAGATTTTTATTCCTCAAAAGAAGGAAAAAGAAAAGCTAGATTTTTTTTTTTCTTTTTTATAACGAGAGATAGGATTAAGAGTATAAATTTTATGTCAATTGAACTATGTTTTTATTGACAAAATTTGAGATTTTTTTTTTTAACATCACGTGGGAGTCCAAGAATGAGAGATTCGAATCACTGATTTTTTGGTCATCGGTATAAATTTAGTATCGGTTAAGCTATTGCTCATGTTGGCTAAACTCGAGATATTTGTGCCATTGTGTTAAGGAAAGATGACATGAGATTTTTTTTTTTTTTAAACGGAGAAAAAGAAATAAATTGATTGATAAGGATTTTGGGAAGACAATAAAGGGCAATTTGTGTAATAAAGTCAAAGAGTTTGTTGATTATACGCTACCGAGCAGAGCACTTCTCTATCATATCATAATCCATTGATGATGCCCATTGGTGAGGCCTCTACTAAATAAATTTTGATATAATCTGTCCCCCGCAAGTTGCTACTCTACAAATAAAATAAAATAAAATAATTGCTACTCCACAAAGCAAACATTTGGAGTATAGTTCCGACAAGAGCATAATTCAATTGACAAAAAGTTGGTAACTTCGATCAATATGTCAGAAGTTCAAATCATCTACCCGACATAATGTCAAAATAGAAAAAAAAAAATACATATTATCAACTAATAGATTAGAACAAAACTTAGTTGCACATCGGTATGTAGAGATCTCTCTACATACCCTATTAAAATTTTGACAACTAAGAAAAAGAAAGGTAGAAAATGAGGAAAAAAAATTATCTCCCCTTGTTGTCAAGATTTTAACAGTGGTACGTAGGGAGATCCCTACATACCGGTATGCAGTCAAGTTTTTTTCTTTTGTAATATGAACGTTTTGTTAGTTGAATTTTGCGTGATTTATTGATATGTTCTAAGAGAAACAATCTATAATCAAACTAAGTATTAGCTTTTGTCATCTCGGATAAATGTATGATCTAATTTTGAAAATTGAATGGAAAACAAAACTTTAAAAATTAAAAAAAAAAATGCATTTAACATAGTCACTCGGCACGTGTGGTACAAAATTAAGGAGTTTTCTTGTTAATTAAGGAAGCAAAGGAAAGGGTGGTTGGTCAACGACTCAACTATAAAGACAATTATTTGTGTCTATTCAATCCCAATAATTTCGTTCGTTCCATGATCAGTGAACTGTATTGTATAACCACGCTTAATGCAGCAATTTTTATGTCCAATTGATTAAGATATAGGGAGTGATTTTGAAATAGCTGAAATCACTTTTGTGATGTTTGAAATCACTTCGAAACATACATTTTAATTATACAAAATCAATTTCATGTTTGATTTTGTGATTTTCATATCATTAAAATTGATTTTGAATTATTAAATCATATATCAAAGTGATTCTGAATATTACAAAAGTGATTTTAACTATTTCAAAATCACTGTCAAACATGTACTAAGTTGGCGATGACCGTCAATATAAACATAGTTCAACTAAAATAAAACTTGATTCTTCGACCGAGAGGTCAAAGATTCAAATCTTCCACCCTCACATTATTATTATAAAAAAAAACGTCTAACTTAAACAATAGACGAGTAATTAAATGTTAAGAATTCCATTAACAGGAAAGAAGTTTATGTTTTAGTTGTTATATCAGTTTCATTACCTTTCTAAACTGTTCTAGGCTATTTATAAAGCCTTGGTGATTTGAATAAAGTAATTAGTTTATTTACTCTCAAGTTCTATTATGGTATCCGATCTGATTAGTTTCTTCTAGAGAGAGTTTTGCTTTTCTATTCAATGGCCGAGAATTCTTCTTCAATTCAGCCCACCAGCCAGTTAGTCGTCGATCTATATGTTAGCTCGTATTATCTTCACCATTCGGATTGGAACGAATCTCGTTTTTGTTTATGAGCTCTTTACTGAAACCAATTACACCTCTTGGTATCAGATGATGATGATTGGTCGGGTTTTTCGATGACACTTTGACTTGTCTGACTGGAGATCTCCTTCGATCCTGGACAATTTGTAATAGAGTGGTGAAAGCATGGATTTTAAATGACATCTCCAAAGAAATTTCAACTAGCATAAAACTACTCAGATTCTGCCCGTGATATGTGGGTCGATCTCCAACAGAGGTATCAACGGAAAAATCGTCCACGCATTTTTCAACTCCTCTAGCACGAAATTTTTTCTAACTTGGTATAAGATCAACTTTCTATCACTGCTTACTTTGCAAAGCTGAAAACTCGTGGAATGAGTTGATAAACTTGACTTGAAGTTTAAAAAAAAAAAAAAAAAAAACTTGACTTGAGTTATGACAAGACTTTTAAAATATATTAAATAAATTGATTCCATATCATAAAAAAAATCCTAGCTTGTTAATATATATCGATTCCATATCATAAAAAATATCTTGTTTATATATATTTATATTTATATATATATATATATATATATATATATAATGTTAGACACTTGCCACATGGGCTACAAAAGAAGCATCTTTATCGACCATACAATTCAACTAACAAAGATAGTTTTACAATAAAAAAAAAGATATATTTGACAACCACAAAACTCTTGTAGATGAGGTACATCCTTCTTCAACATATTTGTGGACAATCTTATTCCTATTCTTTCCTATATGCAAGAAGGAAATGGATTAATAAAAAAAAACTTAGCATCAAAATTCTATCCACCATTAACGTGTCAATATCCTAAACTGCAATTTTCCCCGATCAATTTTATGGAATTTCAATGTTAGCCTTAAGATTAAATGAATTGAGAAACGATAAAACAACAAAACATATTTACTATATTTATTTTCTAAAAAATATGAAAAATATCTAATAATTTTTGCGTAAGAGGCTAAAATTACCATAAGATAAGCCGTCATGAATACGTAAATCGGTAGCTATCTAGAATGTCTCATGTCACGTTGTATGAATAATTGTTGTTTGGAAGATTTGCAAATGAGGAAAAGACAGGATTGTCCCATCCCATTCCAATCAACTTGGAGAGACATAGAGTGGAGTGGGCTCTCACTTGTACAATTGTACTTGAGTAAGCTTGCTTATAGTGTAGTTGCATTGGTTACGCAATCAACAACGACATATCCGAGTTCAATGTATCCAGTCGATGATTTACTTCATGTCAAATCATCACTCGTTAATTTAAAAAGTTTAGAAGTATGTGGATATTTTTATTTACGTTAAATTATAAATTTAATTAACTGACATTCGTGTTTATGTCTAATCAGTTTTTTAATATCTAATAGATTTATGAACATTAAAAATGTCAAATAGGACACAAATACATTCAACGTTTTTTAAATTAATGAATCTATTAGACATAAAATTGAAGCTTTGTGTCTAAGGACATTAAACTCTCAATCGTGTGTTTAATAGATTTGTGATTTAAAAAAAAATGTTGAATTGATAAATAACCTATTGGACACAAAATTGAAAAGAGACTTATTCAACAAAATCAAATGTTTAGGAACTTATTAAACACATTTTAAAGTTTGAGGACTTATTAGACACAAAATTGAAAGTTCAAAAACTTATTAAATACTAATCAAAGTTCGAGACCTATTTATACAAGCCAAAGTGAGCATAGCTCAACGGTAAATGACATGTACCTTCAATTGAGTGGTCAGAAGTTTGAAATCCCTTCACACTCAAATGTTGTTGAAGCTCAAAAAAGAAAGAAAAAAAAAACCTATTTGATACAAACATAAAAATTCATGGACTAAATTTGTAATTAAACTTATTTTTTAAGGGTTGCGATCAAATAGATATAATTATCTATTAAAAAAAATCAATATGAACATATCTCAGCAATATGAGACTTGCTACCATCCAAGGTCCAGTTCAATCTTTCATTTCCATAATTGTTAGGAAAAAAAAAGTTAAAATACTATTTTGGTCATGTACTTATTGAGACTTTCATATTTCAATTTTTATACTTTCAAATGTTTGATTGGTCTCTATATATTCAATAAATTTTAAAGCTACTCCCTACTGCAAGTTCATAGTTAACTTTTCCAAAAAAAAAAAATAAAATTAGTCTATACTATTATTATAAATTAGTTTTCTCTCTAATAATTTTGGAAATCTATTCACAGTGTCTTGTCTGGATTGAAAATTATTATTACTCTAATTTTAAGATATTTTGAAAATATGAGAACCAAAATTGAATATTTAAAAGTACAAGGACTAAAATAGAACAAGTCTCCATATAAAGAATCTAAAATAATATTTTAAAAAATCATCTTGTTTGGTAATGGCGAGAAAATTTCTAGTACTGCGATAGTATGGAAAATTTTCCATACTACCTCCATTAATTGTTTGCCATGTAAATAGTATTTAAGAATGGTGTAGAACCCATAGAATAAAATATTATATTATTAAATGATGTGTCTAATGCTGAATGGAGAGAGTAGGTACTACCTAGTACTAGAAATTTTCCGGTAATGGCGAAGTTGTAAATTCAAATTTTCAAGTGTATTTTTATAATTAATAAAGGTTTCCTAGGAATTGGCATCCAAAGAAGAAGATTTTAAACTTACAATCTCCTCAAGATAAAAGATAAAGATAAAGAGAAAAAAAAATCATTACATTAGGTTCATATTGACATTTAAAATTGTTTAAAGTTTAACTACCAATATGGAAAAAAAATTAAATCTTTAACTTTCTAGTCGAGGATATAATATTTCAGACATTTGAGTTATACTCTATTTGACTAAATTTTTGGTCCCTAAATTCTTAAGTCCATTCAATTTCAATCCACAAGACTCAAAATGATCATTTTAGTTCATAAATTTTTTATCTTAATCTATAAACTTAGCAAATAAGAGAAAATTGCAAAAAGTACACCATTGAACCATAATGGTTGTTACAATAACACCCTCACATTTTTTATTTAATCAATTAATCTCCTAAACTTAAACATTGTTGCAATCAAACCCTTAAACATTACAAATTACACACAAACCACTCTTGAACTTTAAGTACTATTATAATCAAACACTAAAACTATAAGATTGTTGCAATCAAGCTCAAAATACTTTACATCAATTTTTTGTTTTTTGTTTTTTGTTTTTTTTTTTTTAAATTGAGATGAAATCTCAACATCAATCTTAAATTCAATTTTTTTTTTTATGGTTAATATCATAGCTTTCAAATTTTATAAAATAAAAAAAAAAGTTAAATTACATAGCGTTCCATAATTTAAGAGTTAGATCTAATGTTCGCTTTTAACATATATGATACCAACAATTGTTGACATCAATATATTAATACACATTCAAAGTCACATTATTCGTGTGTTAAAACATAAAATTCATATCACGATCAAGACTTTTTTTGAAAAAATAATAACTTTATTAAAACACTAACCACCACAACTAACCGAGTCCTCGATTATAGCAGAGAACAACCGAAAAGGCAAAGTGTCTCCCTTCCAAAAAAAAAACATTCTTCGGGAAAGACGTAGAGGGAAAACGAGAACGGACAAAATCAATCGACTCTCTACATCTAGCTTTACCCGACTGATGTTAAGACAAGACACTTGAAAAGCATTTTGCGTTAGGACATGCACTACACCATTACCAAATCTAGGGCACTAGGAGAAATTGATATCCTTCCGTCCTTTTGCGAGCCACCACACTTCATCCAACACAAATTGAACCTCCAAGAGATTAGGGTTTGGAAGATTTAGCGAATTAATTAGAGGCTCGGAGTTCGATTCTACGATGATGATCAAGATATAAAGATTTTGTAATTTTAGATATAAACCTTTTTTTATAGAAGATTTTAGATATAAACCTAAAATTACAAATATCAAAATAAACAATAAATAAACTACTAATCCAATGTGCCATTGCTATTGAAAAATAGGAGATTCCTCTTTTTGTAAATGCTTTACATTCAAGCGAAGCAGTGTTTCACGAATAGTTGAAACGACGTCGTTCGACAGGAGAATCTCGCACTTTCTCTTTTCCCTGTCTAAAATCTCTCTTCGTCGAGGCCGTTGTTCTGGAGGCTCGAAGATGGCTTGCTTACACGATCACAGTTGCGAAGATCACGATTGTTCTTCTGATTGGTCTCTTTACAAGCACATAGATCTTCCCAGAGTTAGTGCAAATCTCTCTCTCTCTCTCTCTCTCTCTCTCTAATACACGAATTTCTTCTTTGACATTTGCATATTACGACTTCGCATCACTTAAAACTAGTTCGTATAATCATTTTACGGCGCGCAATTTGAAATTTCATGATCCAGGCTTTGGATTTTAGTTATCTCCATACCCTTTAGCTGAATGAGGATTTCTTACTGTTTTCCTTAATTACTGTATTTAGATTTCTTTTGTGAATGGCGATTGCCCATGATCCTGAATCTTTATTCTTGTCACTGGCTATGGTTTGTTTGAGTGAAAAAGGATTTGCGAGGAACAATTGTGTTTCGCACATGCAAATTGGTCTCGTGTAAATTAAATTACATTTTTCCAAGTTGGGTTTTTAGCACAGCTATTTGGCAAAAAGTTAATAAGTTATGTCTACGTATTAAAGGGAATTGGAAGAGAATTGTGTTGAATTATATTACCATCGTTCAATTCGTATGAGACATGTGAGGGATCATCATAGAATGGGTAGCAAGAACATCGATAATTAGGCATTAATGCGAATTGATAACTTTTTTAGAAATATATTTGTTAGTACAGAGCCATCCTGGTGAGAGGTCTTTGCAAACTTAGATGGGGTTTTCAAAGACTAGAATAAATAATATGGGTGAGATGTTGACTAAGCTGATGGATCTTTCCATGTAACTTTAAGGTTATAATTAATGGCGAGTGGGTGGTTGGAATGAATCTATAGGTGAGGAGTTTGATGAAACTAATGAACCTTCCAGTGTGTTTTAAGGTTAGAGGTAATGGGTAGGTTAGATTATGACTGAATTTGTTGACACTGCATAATGATCTTGTGTTTCTTTACCCTTGAGAATATAAGTTCTTTAGAGTGCATTATTCACAAAATCACACTAGCATGTGACAGTTGAACCTTCTGCTTATAGCATGTTCCATGTACGGTTAACATGCATGGTTACTTAGTCACCTACTTGATAATTTTGGATGGAATCAATTGGATCTTATAAGTAACTTGTATTGGGAGAGCCTTCAGCTGTTATTTGTCTCGATCCTGCTGGTTCTTTTATCCTTACATTTTTTCCACACGTATAATACATTTTTTCCTCAAAAGAACCGGTGGAAATTTTATTTTTAATCATAGGTTCTGTTATTTTTTAGATTTCTGCTTTGAATGAGGCAACTCCAGGAAGTGCGAAGTCTGTATTTAAAGCTTGGGAGCATCGGTTAAATTCCTCTGGGGTACTCAACCTTTGTATCTGTGTGTATCAATTATTATGTAGCCTGTTGCTAAGATAATGTAGCCTCATGTATTTCACTTTTTTATGACAGGATCACTTGGAAAGCAATGAGGGTGATCCCGAACTGCTAGTTTTCATCCCGTAGGTGTCTTCTGTACTTCTAGATTCCAACTATACCTAATACCTCAACAACATTGGGATTTACATGATTAATATGTACAGTTATTGTAATGCTTATTAATAATTTACATCAGTGTATTGATACTATGTTTATATTTATAGTTTCTTAACGATCCCTA
The DNA here is from genome assembly GCA_036850905.1 of Luffa acutangula. NCBI lineage: Eukaryota > Viridiplantae > Streptophyta > Magnoliopsida > Cucurbitales > Cucurbitaceae > Luffa > Luffa acutangula. The sequence continues at coordinate 1,733,788 of CM072092.1, read as the reverse complement.
TTATATGGCATCGGGGTGGAATTTTATAAAAATAAACAATGTGAAACCTAATTTATTATGACTTTCTCATTTTGTTTTCTCTTCCAGTAAAATTCATGCCCTTCGTAAACGATCCCCATATGTTCTCAACTACTTCACCTATGTTTGCATAGTGTTAGTTAGTGTTGGGAACCTTAGTGTCATGTTCCTACTTAAGAGAAAAATGTTTATCTAAGAATCTGTGTGCTTGTTGGCTAGTCTGAAACTTTGAAAGCAGTTATGGCAAGACCAGTTTAGTTATCTGATAATATCTTTTATATTTCTTTCATGAAGATTTCTGTGCCTGTATCTTTGATATACAACTATGGCTACACATTGTGTATGTATGATGTGTATTTTTTGTGTCTTAAAAATTCACTACCATTTATTTGATGTTTATTAGATTTACATCAGATGTTAAGATCAAAAGCATATCTATCATTGGTGGTCCAGATGGTACTAGTCCTTCAAAGATGCGGGCGTAAGTAAAATTTTCAGGAACTTTATTACTCTTGGTTTTCTATGTTGCATAGTAAGATTTATCACTTCTCTCCCTGCATTGGTTCTTATATGTCAATTTTCCGGTACTTTTTCATTCTTAATTAGGTTTATCAACCGAGAAGGTATTGACTTCTCTGATGCTCAAAGTATGCAAGCTGTTCAGGTACTGCCTGTTAGCTTATCTGGAGGTCCATGGAGAAATTTTAACACCTAAACATATGTTGTAATGCATTTTATACTATTTCTAGGAGTGGGATTTGGCTGAGAATTTGCAAGGAGTGTTAGAGTACCAGACAAGGTGAAGATGCTTTGTAGAATGATATATCTTTCCAATCATCTTAAATGTACAAATCGAGAGCAAAAATGTTGAGCATTATCTTTCCTCCGATGAGAGTAACCATTCTCAACATTTGAGTTCCATTCAATGTTAGAGTAAGATTATCTTTTGACAGCTAGTTTATATACATAATCAGATATTCCAAATTTCAAAGTGTGGCAAATATCACTTTGCATTTTCCTGAAAATTATGGTGGTGACACAACTCAGATACACTACATTGGGTTGAAAGGTGAAGCCACGCAGGTAAAGTTGTGTCAAAGGATCAGTTGATGATTTTATTGGTTTAAGTAACTAAAAATCTTCATTTTGATCAACAGCTAAAGAGAGATGTTGTTGCAACAATTGTTTATGAAATTACGCCGAATCCTTCTGACCACAAGTAAGTGCCACTTCCATTGACAAATGGTATCGAATATCTCCTGAAGGGTTTTTTTTCACTCAGTTCAATCTCCATGCTAGAAGATACTGCATTCATTATAGCTATACATTCTCCTTGCATCTTTGGTTAATTTTCTCTCAAATTCTTGTCATCTGGTTTTGAGCATGCCCCTCCTGTGTTGACGTTATTAACAGTCTCTTATCTCTCGACAGTTCTGGGGTTTACGTTTATCTAATCAATTAGTTGATGAAAGTTCTGTTTGCTAATTAGAGCATAAAATTTGGGAGTGTTTCAAGAGGGATAAAAGTTAACGCCTACTGTTATTCAATCTTGGTGCACCGAGAGCTTAAATTTCTTTATTTACTGTTATTCTCATATGTTTAAGTTGCATCTGAATTTGCTTATGAACTGTTTTCTGTCACCTTTATCATCTTCTTTTTAGCATCCTTTCAGTCCCCTAAATGGCTAAGCTTGTGCTCATGCACAGGACTCGAGCTGAAGGTGGCGCTGGGTTTTCACATGTCGAATGAAGAAATATTTGCTATCTACATTTCAGAAACATTCCATCTGTAAAATATCTCTACTGAATGCTGACTCTTAACTTTTTCGAGTTACATTTACATGCATTTCCTTCCCGCTCTTTCTTTTTGTTTAGTGAACGGAGAATCGCATCAGTGTCTTGGAAAGAACGAGACTCTGATGTTGATTGGAACTTGACCAAGTAGTATTAAACTGATGAGACAAGTTTTACATCTGCTTAATGTTCAAACCAAACCTACGGATTCAAGTTTACTATATAATTTATAATTCCGAGTTTCAAAAGGCTATTTTCTTTGCTTTTGTTTTGTGTTGGGTTGAGAATAACATGTTTTTTCCCCTTTTTTTCTCCTCAATGAAGTTGAATTTGGCTGATTTTTGTATGAAAGAGGTAGAAGATTTGGAAGATAGATTATTGAAAGACTCAATGTGTACAATCTTGATTGCTTCATTTATGTACTTTGCTGCTTTTGCTATGAATGTGTGCAACCTTTATTAGGCTGTATTTTGGAAGATAGATTTTTTTTTTTTTTTTTTTTTTTTTTGAAAATAAGGAAGATAGATTATTTTGAACTATACTTGGCTGACAATGGTTTATTGGATAAATTGGTAAGTCGGATATTCATACAAATACATCTATTTCAATTTTCACCAAGTTTGCTACCAATGCCAACAAGATCGACTGAAATATTCCTAGAGAATTTCAAAACAGAGAAAGTAAAACCTAATGTTCAACTAGAATAAGTGAAGGAAAAGAATTGGAATTGGATTTGGAATTACTTTTCAGCTACCTTCAAATTTGATTCGAGTGTCCCCCATGTCGACATGAGGGCGAAAAAAAGATACTTCACTAATTGTTAAACTCGAAAGATTTTAAGCGAAAAAGAAAACATTCTAAGGTCTCTCACACCACATGTTGTCAAACTAATAATAATGATTGTTAAACTCAAAAGATTCTGAGTGAAAAAATAAAACATTCTAAGGTCTCTCACTTCACATGTTGTCAAACTAATAATAAGAAGATTTGTGTTAAACTAATAATGATAACATTCATGTTGAAAAATAAAACTCTTCAATAATACATTGGTAGATGCACATGTTTATAGAAAAGTCCATCATAATATATTAAATTCTAGAGGAAAGAAAAGCCAATCATGTTTATTACATTATTTTTAGATATACTTGGTAGAACTTATACCTAATTTTTAAGATTTGGTCCCAATTCTTGAAGGGTTTCACTTGGCTGAAATAATAAACTTACATAATTTGTTGATGAAGTTGGACTCCCTCCAGATCATTCAGCCAATGAACTGTGAGATTGAATCTTTGAATGAGGCAAATATTTGGACAACATACATCTGTTCGTGGGCAAAAAAACTTCTAATCTATCTTCGTTGGAAATGCAACCAAAATCCCACATTAGTTAGATAAGAGGTAAATCATGAGTATATAATTGAAGGACAACATCTCTATTAATTCGAAATCTTTTGAGTTAATATATATATATATATAGTATCAACTAAACATATATTTTAAAGGTGAGATGTTAGGAGCTAAAGTGAGTCTCGCTCAGCGGTAATTGACATGTACCCTCGACGAAAAGGTTCAAATCTCCCCCAAATGTCCATGTACTAAAAAAAAAAAGATGTGAGATGTTAGTGGGTGAAGTTAAGAATCAATTAAAAAAAAAAAAAAAAAAAAAAAAAAAAAAAAAAAAAAAAAAAAAAAAAAAAAAAGATTCAACTTTTCGCGACACTTGTGTCCTTTTACACCCACTAGTTTTTGTAAATAATAATTACATATATACCTAATTAATTTTAAATTAACAAAATGAAGGAGGCCCAATTAAAAGAAAAGCCTAATAAAAAGAGGAAATTAGGAAGATTCATAGCGAACAGAGCACCAGCGCCTACACGTAGATGCGAAGACTCTTCAACACGAAACCCAACTTTCAAAATATAATCTTGAAAGTGGTTGGCGTTCCCAATGCCAAATTGCTTCCATTCAAGAGTTTCCCAGATCTTTCCTTCCCCCAATTTTGACTTCTCTCCCTTTCTTCTTCCTTCCGATTCAACCTTTTCATTTCACAATTTCTTATAATCAGGACCAATCCACTCTGACTCACTCATTTCTATATCCAACACTGCCCAATTTCTTCTGGGGTTTTCGTGGGCTTCGGATTTTTGATAACTGTATTTGCAATCTTCGACTCCATGGACGCGACCTCTTGCTCTGGCGCTCTTTCCAGTACCCTCAATTCGGATCACAGAGTTTCTACGTAAGTTTTCTAATATGTTACCTCTGCGTTCCCTTCAAGCTTTGGTGGTTGTGTTTGAGATTGATAATCGGATTCTTAAGTCTCCTTTTATTGGTACTTTGGAAGCTAGATTTTTGTTTGTATCATTAGTATCGTCTGAAAATTTCGGCCCCATATGAACTTTGTATTGATTGTTGGATGAAACTACTATGTGATGCAATGTTCGTGCGGCTTGTGAATTTAATTCTACATATTTAGAATAAGCCCACTTCGCTCGATCGATGTGTACTGTCCGTCAAAACGCTGGTGAAGTTGTGTGGATTATAATAACTGGAGTTGACCAAAGCGAACTTTTTTTCTTATTATATTGTGTGGAAAATGGCATGGCAATGACATAGATTTTTGTGAGAAGTTTTTAGGTATTTTATTGCCAGAGTTCAGAATTCAACGTATGCTTTTTCCTTTTTCAGGTTATGCTCTGTGCCGAAATCCCTTGCGTCTTTCTCTTGCAAATCCTCTGGAAAATTGCAAGTTCGTGACAAGTCTACATTTCAAGGATTAATGGTTTCTTGTTCTAGCTCCAATGGTCACAGAGATGTAATGCAAGGGCTACACCTTTCTGGCCCCATTGAGAAGAGAAGCCGTCTTGGACAAGCGTTTTGCTCAGTAGGATCTGTCACCTATGGTGAATTTGCTTTAGAATCTCACTCTCAGGCAGTGGAAGAGAAGGTTGGAGTTCTGCTCCTGAATCTAGGAGGGCCAGAAACGCTTGATGATGTTCAGCCATTTTTGTACAACCTATTTGCCGATCCGGTATCTTAGTTAATTTTATGTATCTAACCTTAATAACATGCCAATGTAAACCAGTTCTCACTTCTTTTCATGCTATATAGGATATTATTCGGCTCCCAAGGTTGTTCCGTTTCCTCCAAGAGCCATTGGCAAAATTAATTTCTACCTTTCGTGCTCCCAAAAGTAAAGAGGGGTATGCTTCAATAGGAGGTGGCTCACCTTTGCGTAAAATAACAGATGAGCAGGTTGATTGACCTCCCTCTTAGTTCCCTCTACTTGTTATTGATTGCATATGTTCAGTTGGGTATACAACAAATATTCAAATATTTATAATTTGTGAATACTTGTTGCAGGCACAGGCGCTTAAAATGGCTTTGGAAGAGAAAAACATATCTGCTAATGTCTATGTGGGAATGCGCTATTGGTACCCTTTCACAGAGGAAGCAATTCAGCAAGTACGTTCTACATTTTCTTTTTATTCCCCTTGCCTTCTAATTTGAATGGAAGGTGAAATTTTATACTTACTACTGACCACGTGCATTATCTTTCTTAATATGTCTTTATCTTTAAACTGTAGCCATGTATTTTAAGCATTGTTGAAGTCCTTAATTGTCACTATATTTTAGTTATTTATTGGTGGTACCTTTTGCTGTTTGTGGCAGATTAAGAGGGATGGGATAACAAGGCTTGTGGTGCTGCCATTGTATCCTCAGTACTCTATTTCTACAACTGGGTCCAGTATTCGTGTTCTCCAGAAGATTTTCAGGTGATGATCCAGTCCAGAATTATTATATTTTGATTTTATTATTTAAAAAAAAAAAAAGTTTTGCTACCAACTTACTGAATATGAGTCTATCAGGGAAGATGCATATCTCTCAACATTGCCTGTTTCAATTATAAAGTCCTGGTATCGACGAGAAGGGTATATTAAGTCAATGGCTGACTTGATTCAGGCAGAGCTGAAGAATTTTGTCAACCCTCAAGAGGTACTTGATTTTTGCTGAAACTGATTTTTGGAGAGCTACTTTAGTTTATGCAGCAAATGATTGTCGTTATCCAAGTCAATTAGTTCTTAATTCGGCATCATTTGCACCATAGGTCATGATTTTCTTTAGTGCACATGGGGTTCCCGTCAGTTATGTTGAGAATGCTGGAGATCCATACAAAGATGAAATGGAGGAGTGCATCTACTTGATCATGCAAGAGTTGAAAGCCAGAGGAATTGGAAATGAGCATACTCTTGCTTACCAGGTTAGTAATAAATTTGGAGCTTGGGCTTGGCTTCTCATCTTTTTCTTGCTTTCCGGAAGCATGTTGGTCCACTTCAACTATTATGATGTTCTATCACTTTCTTTGTTCCAAAGTACACGCATGTGGGTTTTCATTTTTGTTTATCTTATTATCTATTACACGTGTTCAGAGCCGCGTTGGACCTGTACAATGGCTGAAACCGTACACAGATGAAGTTCTTGTTGAGCTTGGCCAGAAGGGCATTAAGAGTCTCCTAGCTGTTCCCGTGAGGTATGGTTTGTTTGTTCATAAACCATAAAAGATGAACTGTTATTGATTATGTTGATTTTGGTTCCGTGTATTTTCATAATTCTTGGAGATCCTATTATAGCATATCCTGTAAACTATTCATCATCTTGGTACTGCAATAAACAATCATATACACAGCTCTGACCTTGGTATGAATTAGCGGGACCAGTCATGTGACAGATAAAAATTTCAAAATCCTTATTCGAGTCTAATGATGCAGAAACTATAGGCCAAAGTACTTTTTATATATTTTTGGGCCTCATTGGTCGTTCCTCAAATTTTGCACCTCATCCAAAGGATTATATGATCATTTGTGGTTAAACTATTTTTCTTCAGAATTAAAAGCCAACTGTTTTCTGCTCTAAAACAACCAAGATTATGACTTGTTGTGGTGAAAAGTTTTGTTATGCTGTTTGAATGCTTCTCTATCTGTTTTACTTGTCTGGAAGACGGGGAGAGGGGAAAATGTTCAGTGAAGAAGTTCAATCTTTCTCGCGTTCCTACTTCCTACCTTGTTTTTCGTATTATTGTGAGTTTGTTGCGTTTTATTTACGGTAATCTTATATGTTTTTTTTCCCAGTTTTGTGAGTGAACACATTGAGACTCTTGAGGAGATAGATATGGAGTATAAGCACTTGGCACTTGAATCTGGGATCGAAAACTGGGGGCGTGTGCCTGCTCTCAACTGCAAATCTTCATTCATCGTGGATCTGGCTGATGCAGTAGTCGAAGCCCTTCCATCTGCCATGGCATTGTCACCCAACAGAAGCTCCACAGATGCAGATGATCACGATCCTTTCCGATATGCTTTCAAATTATTATTTGGTTCAATCCTCGCATTCATCTTGTTACTCTCACCTAAAGCATTTCTAGCTTTTAGGAATAATTTCATTTAGACTACATAGCTCAGTGATGCTCGTGTTGGAGAGGTTTTTTTTTTTTTTTTTTTTGACATATGGGGTTCAGATTAAATTTACTTACCTGAGAGAAAAATAATAGAAATTTACCATGGGATATATGTTACGTTTTGTACAACTTTTGTTATTTTAGGGCCAACACTGCTGTATTCACGATACAACATTACACTGAAAAATAAAGGATTCGACGTTTCAAACAATTGATTTACTTGCACCTGATTCCCATTTCGTATTTAAGGGTATTCACTGTTGTACGCTTAATAAACATAAAGGTTTCAGTATTTCAAGACGGTTTGAGAAATGGACATGTGGGAAGAGAGAATAGCAAAAACTCCATAACCGTTTTAACCATACAAAAACCAAATACAGTAAAGAATTCAGACATTAATGAGGTCTCATAACACTACCTGGCCTATAAAAAAAAAACTAACCATAAGAACAAAGTAAACCGTTTTCAGTAATACACCTAAATGAACACATACATTAATCAACTTTTTGGAGATGCTTTTGCGACCCCACTTTGCGGGGCTGTCTGGGCAGCCGGTGCAGAATCATAGCCCCCACGAGCAGCCCCACCTGCATTACCTTCAGAGGAATATGGAGGCTGGGGGTAACCAGCACCATAAGAGGAGTTATATGGAGGTGGAGCTTGACCATAACCCGGCTGATTTGTTGGAGGAACACCATAAGGTGGTGGCGCAAACCCTGGCTGAGCTGCAGTACCATAACTGGATGGTGGGGCACGTTGAGAACCAGAATCAGATTGAGTGTACCCAGATGTGGGAGCCTGAGAACTGGCATATCCAGACGGCAATGCAGCAGCAGGTTGTCCATAGCCACTCGGGGTGCTTGGTGACTGAGTACTCTGACCATATGCAGGAGGATTTGCAGGCTGTTTCTGAGTTTGAGGAGGTCCGTAACTAGCCCCATACCCAGTTTGAGCGGCTGGTTGATTTCCATAGCCAGTTTGGGAAGGTGCAGTCATTCCATACCCCGACTGATTTGGTGGAGGATAACTCCCTGGGTTAGGGCTAGGCTGTTGTTGATTTGCACCATAACCTTGCTGGCTCACAGAAGAGGGTTGTGCAGGAGGGACCGTCTGTGATGAGTCCCCCTGAGACCCATATGAATTGCCATCTTGGGCTGCATTGGCCACATTACCATAGTTTGGAGCAGAACCATAACCTTGCTGATCATAAGTAGGCGGCTGGCCATAACCAGACTGAGGTGCATGGTAACCACCACCATAGCCATCTTGAGAATAACCCTGTTGGTTATAAGTGGAGGCCTGTGGTTGACCATAACTGTAACCAGAGTTGTCTCCTGTAGCACCAGGACCTCCAGGTGTCTGCTGTTGCTGCGGGGGCTGTTGACTGTAGTAATCATAACCACTCCCCTGAGTAGCAGGCTGATTTGGTGGAACGGTAGACTGGTCCCAATTGGAAGCATATCCACCAGATGCTGGTTGTGAATAACCTTGATAAGGAGGTTGTTGCATGTTATACTGAGACGAAGGACCAGAGTATCCACCTTGCTGTCCATAGCCATAACCAGGTTGCTGCATTGGTGGAGCCCCAGGAGGGCCCCAACTTGAAGGGGGTCGAGCTTGATAACCTTGCTGATTATACCCTCCTGACATACCTGAATTTCTCACACGATTCTGAAAAAAAAGACATGGAGATAGAAACCAAGGTGAACTTTCTCAACTAACGTGAGACACCAATAAGGGGCATGGTAAGAAGAGGAAAGCACAACATTCATATGAGAAATGTAAAGAAAAAGTCAAATCTAAAATCCCATATACGGGAAACCATAGTCAGTATATTTTGTAGAGGGGTTAAAGGAGCTTATACTGCATTAGGAAGAGTATAAAACACCAACATACCGTACTGGATGATGAGTTATTGAGTTACTCCAGCAGAAGCTCAACCTCTCCCTATTCGAAGTGAATGGGTGCAAAGAGAACCAGACGACTACAAAAGCTTTTACAGAACAGAATATATGAACTCAATTGCCCCAAAAGGCAAACAAGTTCATAGCAAAGCACAACAAAAGCAATGTTTTCCCAATTATCAAATCTTTTAAAGAACCAACTAGCTGGATATCAAACTAAAACTAAACGACCCTATAGACTAGCAAATCTCCAGACACTAATGGAAGACAGATGAAGAGAAAAATATCTGTATTGTCCACAGTTCTTTACCACAAATAATTGAAAAGAAAAATACTTTCAAAATGGCTGAGGAGAAACGTGGATGATGAGAAAAAACACATTGACAGTATATGCAGAGGCCTCTGTGGGAAACTGAACCATATCCTCATGAGTAAATAAAAATAGCCCACAAAGATTAAAATAAAAAAATATTCTTCAATAACAAGATAATATGGGACAAGTCAAAAACTTGAAAATAATTAATAACTTGATTTGTCGTCCTTCGAGAGGTAAATAATTAATAAAGATTAAAATAAGAAAATATTCTTCAATAATAGCTTGCACATAAAACCAAGACAGCAGTCTAAAGAACTTGCTCACGAATATCCATCATAGGCAAATTCAGTGAACAATCAGGTGACATTGAAACTAAAATATGCAAGGACCAAAAAGAAATCATGAGCGCAAGTGTTAATAAAACAAATTACCCACATGCCTAGAATTAGGCTAAAGTAACTTCAAAATTGATACACAGCAAATAAGAAATTACGAGAGGAAATTTTGATAGATAAAAAGTTGAAACCCTCCTACATCATATTAAACCACCAGAAAAAGAATGGTTGTATGGTATGGTGACTTTTCAAATTTGACTAAAGAACTTGAATATCCAAACAAATAAACCTGAAACTTCTCTCCATATCATCACTTTATATCATTAGAATATGGGATTCAGAACCATACCAGAGCAATGCTGAGAGAACACCAACATAAAGGATTCCATGTTGGTGTCACTAATGGTCCAATAACCCTAACCCTACAATAGTTCCCAATAACAATATCAGTTGCAGGATACACAATTAATAAGCACATGTGACGGTTGAACAGGCCATAATCCCAACAATATAACACTTAGATATAAAACCAAGAATAATACCAAAAGGGCTGCAGAGTGCAGACATCTTAAATAGGAGAGATATCATATAACCTTAACAACCTAACAAGTGTAATATTGACTGATAAACTGAATATCCAAAGGAGCCAGAATATCACCCATGGGAACTTTTCTGATACAATAATCACTCTTCAAAATTTACTAGGCATTTTAATCTGTAAAATAACTTCACCTCTTTCCAAACCCTGACCTTATGTCCTCCATCTCTGCATCAATGGATATATAGAATAAACAATTGCAGACATAATAAGAAATCCAGATCGATTACGGATACAAGGCCTAAAATCTATCTCAACCTAAAAGAGATCTAAAAGTATAAACGGTTGGTATATTCCAATGATTCTAATTCCTTGAGTGTAACTGCAAACCAGTATTGATTCGGTAGACCTATAAAGGAACCCCCTCAAAGTCAAAAGTAAGTGCACAGTGAGTGAACAAACCTCCTTACAGCTCTTCCATAGTTACTGTCCGACAATTAAAATAGTTAAACCGCTAGTGCATACTAGCAGCATTAGCAATAAAATGATTTTGAAAATTTGAAATACTGCAATATATTCACTATCGTCAAATGAACAAGAAATCCAAATGCTGAGCATATTATATAGTGTTAGCCAAATTTTGTAAAAGATTCAGTACATTAGCAGAGTAAACTATAGAAGGGGGAAGAATAATTATTAATGAAGGAAAGAGAGATCAAAATCTTGTTGACTCCAGCTGTCCAACTAAATACCATTAGAGACAGAAAAAAAATGTCTCAGATACTTTCTCCCAAAAAATAGCAGAAGCAAAAAGTTCAAGAATGATTAGAATACAAAACTATAATAAATAAACAAAGTGACTATTAGTTTCAAAAAAAACAATGTGACTATTCACAAGAATGTGTCTGAAAAGAAGCATTTCGATAAGGAACATAACCAGAAAACAGCACATTTCATAATCTACACAAAACCATGTGATCTAACCTTGGTGTTGAGGCAGAACCCTATATCACACAGTATGAAGCTCAATAAACACGTAAAGGCAAGGAAACAATTCAACGTCCGTCAACACCAAGTGCTTAATGCTAACCTTGGTGTTGAGGCAAAACCCTAAATATTAAAAGAATTCATAGAACTAAAGGAGTTTCGGAATAGCATGGCAACCTTGAGTCAACAATTACAAAATAACCAAATCTAAGCAGGAAAAATCATTATAAGCACCTCACAAAAAAATCACATAAAAATCCGTGGAATTAAATGTCAACTAGGCATAATAGTGTTAATGGAACCAAAATCTGCAAACGCACCTCACTGATAACTTCATTAACCAACTGTTTTGCAGACTCAATCTGTTCGCTAGAACCATCAATCTGCAATGTTCTTTCTGTAGATGTATCCCCAGGGGGTAAGTGCAAAGGTATCACCTAAGAAAAAGAATATAGACCATCCCATCTTATCCAAATCAAAAACAATAATTTATGTTATATAATCAAAAAATGAAAACTAGATAGAAAATTGAAATTAAAAAAAAAAGGTCGGAAATTAATTTTGATAGGACTTCTAAAGGACACGTGAAAATATATATATACAGAGTGAACAGACCTGAATACGAGCTCCAGTCCTAGCTTGCATACTTTTGATAGTCTCACCACCTTTACCAATAACCAAACCAACCTGGGAAAAGAACATTATAACAATCATAAGAAGCATAAATAAAAAAAGAATTATGTTCTCAAAATATAAACAGAACTTGGGAAATTCCTATATATATATATAGAGAGAGAGAACCTTATTATTGGGAATTTTCATAACAAACTGCTCAGATCCTGATGGACCCGTTAATCTTCGCGATACTATGCCAGAACCTCCAGATTCAGCCTGTTACAAATGTTAAATTTATGAGACAATCACATTTTCAAGCCAAGATAAAACAATGCATTGCTAGACGGCATGCCAATGTTTTTTAACGGAGAGACTACACACAATGGTTCATATAGCAAGTTAATCAGGAGTACACACACATGCAGTTCAAAAACTAAGACCGACCTCAGAGAGAACATCATTAATCAACTGCTCTGCCTTAGCAATTTGATCAGGAGTACCCATTAGTTCAACCATCCGAGTAGCAGAATTGGGATCTGCATCCATGTCACGAGTAACTTGTATTTTTGCCCCAGACTGGAGCTGAAGGTACTTGATGGTCTCACCACCTTTACCAATAATTACACCCACTCTACCATTTGGAATTTCGATTTTCTTGCTTGTCCCTTGGAAACCATAGGAAACAGGTATCGCTGAAGGAGCTGAACTTGATATGTGAGGCTTCAGGTCTGCATCCACGCAAATCAAGGTCACAAATAAACATCCAATCACGCACACAATTTTTATTTTTAGAGTAAGGGTCAGGCATGACCAGAGTACATTACCAACACATTTAACTATAATTTTAATGGAAACAAAGGTAAAAGACCATAAAAAAAACAATTACAAGACATCTATAGGCATCCATGCAACTGACAGAAAGATTCATCTATACCACTAATACTGCAATCCTGAAACATTTAGTCCCCTATATTCCCTGAGATTTTGAACTTAGCTCACGGGTAAGGTGAAACTACTTCACTTAAAAGAGGCAATACATGTTCAAAAAACATACAAAGATCATGAAAGATTCAAGAAAGAGAGAACAAAAGAATAGGCACCTGGGCCAGAACTAAAACCCTTGTCGTAGGAATCAAACCCGCCGCCGTTCTCAACCCTCGGGCGCTTGGCATCAGCTCCAACGCCAGGGCCAGCACCGGCCCCGACGCCACCGCTGGAGATAATCAACCGAGAGGCAATTTCCTGAGCACGCTGCTTGGCAAGCTGGATCTCGTCCATAGGGGGCGGGACGTTGTTGTAGGACGGAGGAGGATGGGCCGAATCGGAGGAGGGGGAAGTGATGGGGCCGGAAAAGCCAGTCGGGCGGCGGGTGACCATGGGTGGAGGCTGGTCCTCGTACTTGCGCTTGTTGGATGCAGTATCAGTACCAGATGAATACTGCGCTTCGTCAGCCATTGTTAAGCTTGTGAGAGAAAACCCTAGGAAGAGAAGAGAAACCTGGAGGCCACAAACAGGATGGGTTTTCCTTTATAAATCACGAGTCATTTACCCTATGGAATTTATACCATAGCGCTGTCACTCGGGATATTTTGTCGTTCTACGAAAATTTATTTTAGGTTTTTTTTTTATAACATATTTTAGGTTAAAATAAAGTTTAGTCCATCACTTTTTTTATTTAATATATCTTTTAATTTTCAATCTTTATGTATATAACAAAAATAAAACTCAAGAAGTATTCATACTTTCCATTTTATTTTTAATAGATATTTCATCTATTCCATATTTTTTAAGACTCGCATGTTATTATATTCGAAATTTATGTTATTGTCAATATATATATATATATATATATATATATTATAGGCTGATCGATTTTTTTAAATATAAAGTATTAAACACATAATTGAAAGTGAGATTTTAAAAGTTTGGAATATATTAAATACATAATTTCAAGTTCAATTATCTATTATAAATAAACTTTAAATTTCATTAACCAAACTTGTATTGTTTTTTAAAATTTTAAAAACAAAGTTTTCAAAAAGAAAATATTATAAAACAAAATATGTTGTAAATGGAAAGAGAAAAAGGTTTGAATATATCTCGTTTTTCTCCTCGTTGTCATTTTGTTGTGATTTCTAATTTTTTCCTTGATTGTGTTTTTTAGATTGGATTTCTTTCTTTACTTGTAAGTTTCAAAATACCTATTTATTTTATAATTAAAATCGATCCTTATAGTTAGTTTATCGTTAATCTTTCTTAAAAAAAAAAAAAAAAAAAAAAAGTTATATCAGTCTTCTCCTCTAAACATGTATTCACGCGCGTAGTATCTTTTCTTGCATGAAAAAACTTCAAACTAATGATAGTAACCACTTGTAAGCTATATTCAAACTATATTAACTAAAATGGAATGAAATCCAAAATATATGGAGAAACACTTGACGAATCTTTAATCAAAATTCAAAAACAAAAAACTATCTTTTTTTAACTTCCAAAACTTGGCTTGGTTTTTTTTAAAACATTTGTAAGAAATAGATAACGAAGCAGAGAGATTCATAGATCGAAATAGTGTTTACAACTTAATTTAAAAAAAAAACAGATAGTTATCTAATCGAGTCTAAACATTAATAATTGGGCCAAAAGATGAAAAAAATATATTCAACATCGAGGCAAGTGTAATGTAAAAGCTTAAACCAAATTTAGTTACTCGCATGGAAGAAAAGGAACTTACTAGTTGGTTGTATTATATTCACTCACATTCTCTTCTACCCTAAATAAGTAACCATGTTTATAGAACACAAGTTTAAGTAAAGAAGACAATATTAAAGCTATGGTTAAAGGAAAGAAAACACACATTTAGAGCCAATTGCAAGAAGAAAAGACTAAGGTTATAACACTTTTTATGTCCAAATGACAAGCCAAGAGGGCAACTCAAAAAAAGAGGACAAAATATTGTGCAATTCACATATTGCCCAATTGTATAGCATTTTGAGAAGGAAATAAAAATGGTAGCTACAAACATCTATTATAAAATTAGAACTTTTATGCATTTCCATTATAATTCATATTGTTTAGTATGTTATTCTACAATGATGTTTTACTTTTTTTTCTATTATTATTATTACAATTGTTGTAGGCGATTATGGACCACCCCATAATCCAAGGATTAAGCAGGACAATGCAACACCAACACGAAAAGCTTGATCAGGAAACGGATCATGTAGGAGAGCGAGCTGAAGGGCCTGCTCAATCCCATGCTCGGCCTCAACCCAAGGTCAAGGCCAACCACTCGGCCCACTCGTGTGCCCCAAGTTCCTTCCGCCTCGTTTGGTCCCTGCTACTCCGGTCCACCTCAGTTCTACTCGGTTCAGCCCAGGATTTCTTTCGAGCGCCTAGAAAGCCCTAATTGAATACACAGGTGTAAATTTGGTCTCCCACACCCGAAAAAAAGGTTCGGAAAATTAGCTACCAAAAACACTCTTTATTGTTTGATTTGACTTAGGCATTGGAGTGCAGGTGACCTACACCACACCCGTGTGCAGCGATTCTGATTGGTCTTGCATGTCACGTCTTTCCCCGTCTTTAACAAATTCACTGATGGTGTTACGTGAAGGTCAGGTGAGTGGCTTGGCCAGATTTTTGCATCAACAACTACTTTCTGATTTTATTGTATGGATGAAGTTGTTATATTATACAATAATTTTTTTCCCAAAGCTAGTCTTAGTAAACTCAGCAAGTCTTGACTTCAAATTGCAAATAGGATATTATTGTTTCTGGGTCTTTCCAAATTAAACTCCTAAACACAATTCTAATATCTAGCCTAATGAAGGGGGAGATGAAATTTATCTCACCCTATCCAACAAAACTAACTTAATGTAAAAACTAAAGTCTTGTTTGATAATCATTTGGTTTTTGAAAATCATGTTTGTTTAAGTACAATTTTTTTTTGTAGTGATTTTCATTTTGTTAATGACTCGATTGAATTCTTATTCAAATTCAAAAAACAAAAACAACATTTTTAAAGACTGATTTTTTTTTTTTTTTTTTAGTTTTCAAAACTTGACTTCGTTTTTTTAAATATGGGAATAAAGTAGGTGACAAACCAAATAAGCTTTAGTGCTCATAAGATTGATTAATTTTCAAAAACAAAAAATCAAATGGTTATCAAACGAACTTGAGCTTCTTGCAACAACAACTTATGTTGCGTGCTTAGTTAGATGGTAACCTTAAAAAACTTAGGACAAAAAATGAATAATTTGAGTGGTAACAAGAACTAATATGAATTTTACTCTAAAATCATAAAACTCACCTAGTAACTTGTATCAGTGAGGTTTTTTTGTGTGGCTGTGCATAAAAAATTATTGATTTCAATAATATTAGTTAAAGTTATTGTATGGATAAACACATTTAAACTAAGAAGCAACTTGAAAAAACTAAAGGTAAGTATTAACAAAAAAAAAAAAAAAAAAAAAAAAAAAAACTAAAGGTAAGTTTGCTTAAAAAAAAAAAAAAAGTAAAGGCAAGTGTATTTGAGGACTGAAAACAAAGAGAAAAACTTGACGATGAATTAGATATACAAATGATTTCATGGTTTAAAACTAATAACACAACAACATTTTCATGGTGTTGTTAACTACCTCTCTCTCGATCGATAAATTAGTCAAGGAGGTCATCACATTATATGACTAACAGTTTTGCACCGTTAGATGAAGAAGAGAGAACCTGTAAAAATATTATGATCTTGTATCCAATAGTTATTAGGAGACATGGAAATTTTCATATCTATATCTGACGGTTATTAAAATATGGTCACATTGTCACGGTCTCGTTAAATAATTTTTCATTTTCACGTCACTCACTCTTTCCAAATTAACTAAGTTTGGGCCTATGTCCGTCCACTGTGCCTTCCTGAATGGGCTGTAACCTAATTATGATATGGGCTACATCCAGGCCCATAAGTTATTTAACTGTTTTTTTTTTTTTTTTTTTTTTTTTGAAAAACATAAGTTATTTAACTGTTAAATGGGTTTATATGGTCCGAAAACAGCATCGTTTTTTTTAAACCCATTTTATCATTTATTCCATTTAAAACTACTCCTAATGATAATAGCATATGATTTATCCTTTTCAAAAAAAAAATAATAATAATAGCATATGCTTTATTTCCTTCACTACTTAAATCTAAAAGAATTTTTGTGTTATATAATTAAAATGTATCAAAATAAATTTTATATTGTCAAAATTAGCTTATCAACGACAATTGACACGTATCATCCACCGAGAAGTTAGAGATCCAAATTTCTCCACCGTCAAATGTTGTTGAAATATTAAAAAATGAACAAAATTTTATATTTTATATTTCAATCATCTTGAATAATTTCTCAAAATTTGTCAACCAGCATATGCTTCTGATTACGTGTAAGACACTCACTGTTAAAGAAAAAAACATAAACACTCTGTCAAAGACCCAAGTTTAAAGGACACGTATCATCGACTAAGAGGTTAGAAGATTATAACTTATATTTGACACATCCAAATATTTTATAATTTTGGATAAAAGAAAAAAGAAAAGAAAAAAAAAAAAAAACGCCGAAGATTAGAGACTTGAGTGTGAATAAAAAAAAAGAAATAGACGCATGTCGGCACGTATTTTCTTTCAGGACCAGCACTTCTTTTTCCTTTTCTTCTTCAATGATTGGCAGGCAATTAAAAAAAAGAAAACTAATGAAAATACTTGTTTTCTTAATAATGAATTGTATTAACTTTAGAAAGTTAATTATCATTATGGTAGATAATATAATTATACTTAAATCGATTTAAATTTATAGATAAAGAAAAAAGAGATAAACAATTCAAATTTCTTCTAAAGAAATAGACGCATGTCATTTTACAATAACCAGTGAGTTTGTCAACTAAAGATAATATCGAATAGAATAATTCATATTTTGACATAATTCGATGAAATATTTATATCATATTTTCAATCGTTATCTATAATTGATTGTTTAAATTTTTCAAAGATATATTGGTTCGTGTATTTGAAATTTTAAAGTCAATATCATGGAAAATGAAATAAATTTTCTTTGAAATCTTTTATATATATGTGTGTGTGCGTCCCTGATCGAGATATCCTATGTAGGACAATCTAAACTTATAATTTTTTCACACCATCGAGTCTTAATAGTTGGATAGTATTCTAGGGACAAGGTGGACCCTTTGTTTATTTTGTTTCATACAAAAGATCTATGGATCAAATAAATGATATAAATAAAATGCACTTTATACAAATTATATATAATAACTTTAACAAGTTATAAACCTTTATGGACAATTTGAACATTTGATATTTTGGTTGAAGGTACATCTCAATTACTGTTGAGCTATGCTCACTTTGTTAACAAATTATAGTCGTTTTAAGTACTCACATATCAATGTTTCTTCATTCTCCCCTTATATAATGTAAGTCATATATTATAATCTATCTCTTCACATTTGTTAGGTAATATGCTTAAAAAAAAAACGAAAAACTTTTACATTTATAAATTCACCTTTCAAGCATAATTTTACATCAAAATCATGTATGTGTAAACATTTTTAAACTTGAAATATAATTTTAGTTCATAAATTTTCATTTGTTTTCCTATTTTGATCCCTAAACCTCAAAATAAAAACCAAACATAGATATATATTGGTCTTTGTTGTTATTTCTTTCACATAGTATACGTACATTCAATATATGTAGGCTCTAATATAATTCTCATATTAACATATTAGTATTCATACATAATCCATTAACTTTTTTAAAAAAATTAATTTAGAAACAATTTTAAAAAAATCAAAATACTTACAACCTTACTATTACTATTACATATACCAAAATGCAATATTTTAAAATTTTTGAACTTCAAAATCCAAAATAAAATAATTTTAAAAATTAAGAAACCAACATAGAATTTAAACATTTTCTAATCGAATCATATATCACACAAATTTTAACTCATATATATATATATATATATATATATATATAAAGTAAAAATAATCTAAAACTCCATATGATGGTTCAAAACATATCTAACACGTTTAAAAAAACCAAATTATAAGAAAAAAGGGTTAAAAGTGTGAGTGTCGGTGGGATTCATAAATAAGGGCGCTCGTAACATTTTGGGGCACGGGCAGTCGGGCAGCACATGTGGACGCGAAAGGCGCAGGAATAAGAGCGCGAATGGAAAAATTTGAGAGAGTTGGATATTTATTTATTTTTGGGCAATGAATTTCCTGGTTTTGCTACGGGCACTCCCATGCTTGCCAATTGCCATTGCCCATTGGCTAAACTTTATGCCTCTACCCAATTAATGCCATTAATTGTTCGCCCCCTATGCTTTTAATTTCTTTCTCACTCACTCTCTTAAATTTGATTCCCCTCTATTTTTGTGTACCTCTTATTAATTCATTTATTTATTTGCGAAGGCTACAGCTTCATTAATTTGCTCCATATTTTCTTATTTTAAACTCTGTTATTGGTAATTAATTTGTTTTTGTTAATAATTGTATTTTTAAACATGGATGTTAGTTTTGACTTTTAGGAGATCGTGGAAAGATATTCTTGATATATATATATATATATATATATATTTTTATAATATATGGAGGTGAGAGATTCGAACCACAAATTTCTTGATCATTAGTACAAACTTTGTGTCAGTTGAGCTATGTTCCATGTTGGTTAGTCTTGATAATTCTTGGTTGGGTTGGAATTAGTTGATTTCAAATTAAATGACCCAAGTGATGTATGTGAAAACTCATTAAAAATGTTAAATATATAGTAAACTTCTTGAATTTTGCAATAATCTTTTTTTTTTTTTTCCAATCATGAGTAAATGAGAATATATGTTAAAAATGAAATGTGAGTGGACAGTGGACTATAACATATGTTTTCCATTTCAAGAAACCTAACAAATTATTTGTTTTTCTTTTTTTTTTTAGTTAAAAAATGATTTATTATAGGTAGCTTATTCAAATAACAATTGTCAATAATTGTTTTTGGATTGACTAGTAAAAACGTTGAAATTATTGTGAACATAGGTATTAAAAAGTCCAAGATTTTTTCTTCCTCCTTAAAAGATGGGAAACTACACAAATAATTCTTTTGTTTTCAGGACAAAAAAAAAAAAAAAAAAAAAAGACAAAATTAAAATAAAAATTAGCCAAGCATATTTTTGTTGAATATATTTTTTTCTGAAAAAAAAGAAAAGAAGACTATAAAAACTACTGGCAAACAAAATATGTAAGAAACATTGGAGCAAGCAAGAACAATGGGTTTATTTATTTTGCCAAAACGAGTATAATTCAACAACAATTGACATGTATTCTCGATCAAGAGGTCAGAAGTTTGAATCCATCCACTCCAAATACTGTTGTGTGTTGTACTAAAAAAACAGTGGGATTATTTTGTTTGTAGAACTTTTTGAAAATTTTATGTAACAGTTGAAAATATAATTATGATCTCGTATTGTTTGATCATACATTAAAATTTTAACCATAAAAAAAGACTAGAGTTTGAAAAAAGGGAAAGTTGAAAACAATTTTTTTTCTGTTGAGTTGGAGGCTTGGAGCTGTTAGTGGTTGTTGTTGATGGAAAAATATTATAGAACTTCAGTTCAAATGTTGCTTTAACCTAGTTTTCTCCGTCTTAGGTTAATTTTGGTTCTGGTTTCCAGTTTAAGGGAGAGCGACATGTCCAATTTAATTTTCTCAATAACAACACCTAACTTTATGCTTAAATAATAATATTCCGTCTGCTAATAATATATTACCACTTCAAATTAATTAAACATTGTACTAAACAAATAAAATTTCAAACTTTAAAATCAACCATTCATTGAGGGGAAGATTTAAACTTCTAACATTTAATACGAGGATATTATAATTTATATCTCAATCACTTCCGTTAATCTCATGTTTTTTTTTTTAATATTGGGTAATTAATTTTTTTTCTTTATCGGATTCCATTTACAATTTCATTTTAAAATTATATTTACACAAAGTCTTCCATAGCTCAATGTTAGGAGAATATTACTTCTTATTTATCACTCAAATTCTACTAAACTGGTTAATTAATTAAGTATACTTTTAAATTATATTGTATCTCTCGTTGCCACTCAATGTGCGGGTCAGTTCAATCAATTCATTACTCTTAAATTCTTATGACCTACTAAAGTGATACATGATAAGTATAACTACTTAGTAGTGTGAGGCACCACATTCAAAACAAGAGAGAGAATGAATTTGAAAGTTCGCACAAAGTCATTTTCTAAGATATTCAAAAAAATCATTTTGATCACTAGTGCCTACCATTTAACCGTATAGTATAATATTGACTTTAGAGGTGGTTGACAAAATTATAATTGGGAGATTCATCAACTAAACAATTTTAGTTGGATTGTCTTAATGTGACAAAACATGCATGTAAAGCATCATACCTTTATTTTTACATAAAATTCAAATAATAAACTTTAGTAAAAATACATACATATGACGTACAAGAAATTTGGATAGAAAAACGATGTGTTGCAATGCATGTTTTATTGACAATATGTAAGTATGAGGAATTCGAACCACAAACCTCTTGATCAATGGTGTACAACTTACAGAGTGATGTAGATTTTTATATATTTTTTTAGTTCAAGTGCTTTTCATCATAATAAGTGAGTCGTAAAGAAGCGAATGAAATTCTTCCACGTGTTATATTCTAAAGTTAAATATCACATCATTTTCCACGCGCGGGTGAAATAACATGGGTACAAACAAAACATTGCATTCTCTTTAGTGGACCAAAATTCCAAAACAAAATAAAGCATAAAGAGAGGAGAGAAGATAAGAAAGATAACATATTATATGCTTCCACTTCCCTAAACATGTCATGTAATAGGTAAATTTACCCTTTTTTTTTTTTTTTTAGTTTCTCATTGTTCCATATTTCATCTGAGATTAAAGGTCAAATTACAATTTTACCTTTTTTGAATTTTGTTGGTGTTTATTTGATTCTTAAATTAGGAGTGTCTAATAAGTCTTTAAACCTTTAGAAGTATTTAATAGGTTGATGAACTTTTAATTTTGTGTCTAATAAGTTTCTAACATATTCATAAATTTTTAAAATTAACTGGTTTATTAGATATAAAATTGAATTCGAACCTCTAAACTTTCATTATTTTTCTTGTAAGTCCAATGGTTGACACATGAAACTTAACCTACTCATCAAACAAAGTCTATTTTTCCAATTGTGTGGCTTGTTTGAGTGGCATTACACGTGTTCAAATATGTTAACAAAATACCGATACATGTCAACTTTCTATTGAAAAATTTCAACATGTTTTGTTATAGAATAACTTATTTGAGAATTTTTAATACATTGAGGGATAAATTTAGAATCTTAAATGATCAAAAATTGAATTAAGAAAAATAAGAAAAATATACAAATTGTGTGAGTTAGATATTCGAACCTAAGATATCTTTTAGAAAAGATAATGGTTTTCTTTTTTAAAAAATACACTTTTGGTCCCTGAGGTTTGAGTTAAGTTTCATTTTGGTCCCTGAGTTTTCAAACTCAACAATTTAGTCTATAAGGTTTGA
Organism: Luffa acutangula; assembly: GCA_036850905.1. Classification (NCBI taxonomy): domain Eukaryota; kingdom Viridiplantae; phylum Streptophyta; class Magnoliopsida; order Cucurbitales; family Cucurbitaceae; genus Luffa; species Luffa acutangula. The sequence continues at coordinate 1,711,196 of CM072092.1, read as the reverse complement.
GATAAAGAGCAATTTGGTCTCTCACATCCATGTTGCTGTTAAATCCTAATGGACTGCCGACGTGACACTATTATTTTAATTAAAGAAATTAAATTTTAATTTTTTAAAATAAAAAATATATTAAGATAATAACAATATTATTATTTTATTATATTTTTAATTCTTTCTCTCCCTCTTTCTTCTCCTTCTTCTTTCTCTTCTTCATCTCCTTCTTCCTTATTCCCCATCTCTTTCTTCTTCAACTCTGGTGGCCAACCGCTGCGGATTTTTTTTTCTTCTTATTTCTTCTTGTCTTCCCTTCTCCCCGAATCTCCATCTGTTAAAAAAAAAAAAAAAAACAAAAGAAAGAAAAGAAAGGATAACTCAACTTACATAAGGGTTGTACTAATAACCGAAATGTATGTGACTCGAATCCTCCACCTCCCACATGTTGTCAAAAATGGAAAAAAAAGAAAAGAAAAGAATGATAACCTAACATGTGATGGTTTAAACAACACTAAAACCTGAAAAAAAGTTAAGGAGCGTTTGGAAAGATTAAGTTTGCATAAATGGACATAAATACGAATATATATATATATGATTAAAAACCTTTGTTGATCAACTATTTTTCAAAGTAGAATCATGCTTCTAAAGCCAATTACTTAAATTATAAACTTATAAAATTACAAATATGATGGAGTACATGCTACAATTAGGGAACTCCAACATTTTTAAATAATTTGGATGCTGAAAACGATTATTCTTCCCAAGCGTCGTGATAGGATGTACTTCAACTAAAAAAATGTTGAACTTTCATTTTTAAATAATTTAGAGGTATATTAATCATAATAATGGATGAGGAGGTGGAGGTATGGATCTACAATTTCCATGTTTTTTTTTTTATCTATAATTAATTCATTCTTTTTAAGGATAATATACTCAAGCTATTTTCGTATAATTGTTTCATTAGAAAAATTAATGTTTTTCATTATATTAAAAGTTGTTCAAAAACTCAAACATAGCTACAAAATAAATTTCTAGAAAAAGAAGAGAAACAACAACAAAATGCCTATACTAAATTAGAATAACTGTCGACATAAACGTAAATTAGTACCGTCCAAGGACAGATGTTCAAATCTCCCACCTCACAGTCATAAATTAAAAGTTCAATTTGATAAAAGTTAAAAAAAATTAAAGGTTTTAACCACCAAACTAATTAGGTAAAACATAAATTTTCCCTAAATATATTAAAATCATTGGACAAGAAAATTCAGATGAAGGAAAAATTGTTCCAAATTTATCGAATACATGGAAATTTAAGGATGAAAATAAAGGGGAAAAATATTGTTACTGTTGATGCCAAAATTTCGCTTAGGGACTTGCCCCTCACTCCACGTGACGGTCAGTGAATTTGTAAGGAAGCGGGAAGAGCGTGACTTGCAAGACGAACAAACGCTGCACACCGGTACGGTGTAGACCACACGCACTCCGATGCTTAAGTTAGCCCTTGGCCGAAGAACAAGTAGAGCATATTTAGGGTTGGATTTTTGCATACCTGAATGCACCAGTGGTCTCTTCTTTTATAAGCCCCCTTAGGGTTTTGACGGCTTCCAGTCAGCATGGTGTTGGGCCTTTGGCCCTGGTCGGCCTCGGGCCGACCACATGCTCGGCCTCTCCCTTGGGATGAGGCCGAGCGTTACTACAGAAGGGCCAAGATGGGCTCCAACCCTTCGCTTTTCTTCAGCTTGGCCTCCCCTACCTTTTGGGCCAGTTCACCTGGGTTCATCCTGCACAAAATATCATAGAACGATTTTGCCCGTAACAATTACTATACCTACATAAATTATAAAATTATTTTAATGCACAACCTAATTAAACTTCATCAAACCCATTCAATACAATCACCAATAATACAAATTATAGCTATTAGAATATAAGTACTTAAACTTTATTCCTAAAAAAAAAAGTAAAACTTTAGCAGATCAGCCATTAATAATCCAATAAATTAAATTAATTTACTCTGATACTCTTTCCATGTTGAAAAAAAAAAAAAGATTATTCATTTTAGTTTTGGCAGTTGAACCCATAATTATTAATAAGATTTTCGATTAAAATGGAATAAGTTCCAACATTTTTTCTCATTATCGCGAAAATTTTAATTAAAAATGCAATCATGGATTATTCAAGAAAATGATCAAATTAATTTGGCCAAGATATTATGGTGGTACATAACTAACTTTAATGGCGCAACAATATTATTAAAAACTCAACTGTATTCCTGCACAATATTTTAAAAAAATCTTTAATATATTATAATAAAAAAGAATTAGCAAAAACAGAAACTAATTTAAAAATAATTAGATTATGTAAAATTATTTTTCATTAAATACACACCGGTTTAGGCAATGCAATAAATAACAAAGCTACACATACCATATTATAAAGGGATTTAATTTTATTTTTCCCAATTTTGTCACAGATTATATACTTTATGTTATTAATGATTACGTTACTTTAATTAAACGCGAAAACAAATTCTGGGGCCCACCATAAAATATTCGACCTTTTTTTATTTTTTATTTTATTTTTTTATCCCTTCTTAGTCAAAGCTTAACTACTTACTATTTCCCTCTTTATTATTAATTTAAAAAAAAAAAACAACGTGAAGAGACGGAAAGCGCCCTCGTCCGTGCGGCAAGAGAGCGGGTCGCTGTCAGAGGAAGTCGTGGGTATTTTCGTAACTTCGGTCGAACTGTCGGCCTCCTAACCATGGTTAAATTAACCAGAGGATCGGGTTAGAGTTTGTTCGTTACAGGGCGCTCGTGAGGTTTCTGTCAATGTGCGATGAAGGAGAACGCGGCGTCGGTGACTCGTTTGGACTCGGACGATTCGATACGGCGAGTTGAAAATTTTTGCAAATAATGTTGAGGAGAGAATTGAAGAAGAGATTTGGTGGTATATAAAAGGAAGAAGAAGCGTTCTGTGTATTGAGTGGGGAAGAAGAAGGAGATAGGGGAAGAGAGATTGAGAGAGAGAGAGAGAGGAAATGGGGGATTCGAGCGACTCGGTGTCGGTGGATATGGAGTCGATCTCTTCTGGGGGAAAGGTACCTGCATTTCGTGTATCGTTTACGAATTTGTATATGTTGATGTGATTAGATGTGTTTGAACATCGTTCTTTGTTTGCTTGTTGAGAAAATGTTGGGAAATTTTTGTTTTGGTGGGAGATGGGAAAGGAAAATCTTGAAACATGGGGTTCTTGATGTTTTGGACGAACTCGTGGAATTGATGATCGTTTTAGATGGGGCTGATTGAGGTTTCCATGTCGGGTTAATTGCTGCATTCGTCTGTGCTTTTTGGGTGTGTGCATTGTTGATTTTAGTTAGGTTTTGGAAGGGTAGTGGCTGTTGGGTTTCGTTTGCATTTCGTGGAGTTTCATTATTTGTTTTTGCAATTTAATGGTCTTTAGAATCCACGGTTCTGGGCATTTTCATACCAAATTTAGATGGAAGTTGGTTTTTACCAGTTTTGAAATGCAGTTTGAATTTAAGTAGACCACGTTTCTTGGAGTTTAGAAATGCACTATTAGATGTGTTTTTCTCGTTTAATCTATGTTGTTTGCGTTTTGAACTATGAATTTCCATATATTTAAGCTTTTGCCATCCCCTTTTTTAGGTGCTTCAATTCTCATTTTTGTAGGCGTCAGCCGTCATTCTTTGCCAAAATATTTCTTTTCAAATGCAAACTCACCAATAACTGTTGCATTCTCTTTTTTTCACTCTATTTCAGATGATTACGTGTAAAAATTAATATTTGTCCAATCAATTTTTTTGGCAGGAGTATCTTGTGAAAACCTGTTATGGTGTTGTTTCTGTCGCTGTGGTTGGAGACCAGGATAAACCAGCCCTAATCACTTATCCTGATCTAGCTCTAAATCGTGAGTATGTAGAATGTGACATGTAAATTGTTATTAATTTTTGTGTGTGTATATCGAGCTAGGTCACTGCAAGTTATATATTCATTTTTACCCGCATCAAAGAAGATGTATGCTTTGGGCATTTCCAGTCATCAAGAAAAGAAAAGTGATATATATATATATATATATATATTTGTTTTTAGTCATGTCAGATTGCTTTTAATGTTATAACTAAAAATGATTTGGAGTGCAAAGTAGATATTCCAATAAGAGACACACTTTGGAGATTAGGGTTCATTAGAATAGAGTTTTTGAACTTTGTTCTTGCTGCGCTGCATGCTTTTTTATTTTAAATTTTACATGCTGAAATTTTTGGAATTGATAATATTGGTTACCACTATTATCTACGGTCTTTTTGGTGGTAACCATCTTACTTTTTGGTTTATTTTTTTAGAGACAATCGTTTTCACCGACATATTTGTTTCCTGTTTTTTAATTGTTGCTTTTGAATTCCATCTATTTATTTATTTATTTATCTAGTTTTTAACAACTGGCTGAGATTTTGAAAATGGTTGTAAAATATTAACTAACGCATGTAGGAAATTGGAGATAGACGAGTTCAATCTTTGAAAATAGAAAAAAGGAACTTATGAGAGGACTTAGCTATCTGAAATCTAAAGAAATTTAATAATCTATGGCTTATAATTTTGAACTTCATGTCCTGTTGGAAAATTTTACTACCGCTCTTTGATTTGTCTTGGTTATTTAACAATGTTTAAACGAGTTATGTTTCATTATTCATCAGATATGTTCTGCTTCCAAGGATTAATGTTTTGTCCAGAAGCTTGTTCGTTATTGCTTCACAACTTTTGCATATATCACATCAGCCCTCCTGGACATGAGGTTAGTATAAATGGAATGGTCTGACATCTCTACTATTTTTTTTTTTTTAATATAACAGGTTATTTCAACATAGCATAGGTTAAAAAGTAACTCACTCATTTAAATGAGTACTTTTTTATGAGTTAGTTATTTTTTTTAATCTATGCTATGTAGAAAATAACCTATTATATAAATTTTTTTGTGTTGCTTCAATGAAATTGAACGTTCCAACAAGTACATTATTTATTACTTTCACATGAACTCTTCTCATATTGGAACCTTGTTCAAGAGTTATTGCAGTTAGGAGCTGCTGCAGTTTGCCCTGATGATCCTGTACTTTCTGCAGATGACTTAGCAGATCAAATTGCCGAAGTTCTCAACTATTTTGGGTAATTTGATATTCCTTTTGGCTAGTTTCAATTTAGTCTAACTTAGAGCTAATTAGTTTAGAATTGCACTTGTGACGCTTGGAAGTTTTATTTGTTTTCTACATGAGCTCTATTTGAAATGAATATGCACAAATCCGATGACTTACTCTTCTTCTTTCCTTTTTCTCCCAGACTTAGTGCTGTGATGTGTATGGGGGTTACTGCTGGAGCATACATCCTTACTCTCTTTGCTGTAAGATTTCTTCTTGTTCACTATCCACTTGATTGCTTTTTTTTCTGTATTGTTTTTCAAGTTCTTTTGGAAAATTCTCTCTTATATTGATTTCTTTTGTTGGTGGCAGATGAAGCATAGGCATCGTGTTCATGGTTTGATATTAATCTCTCCCATATGCACAGCACCCTGTTGGACAGAATGGTTGTATAACAAGGTTTTTTTTTCTGAACTATCACGGTCATCTTCTGGTTTCTTGGAATCTTCTTATAAATGGAATTTTCTATATGCAGGTGATGTCAAATTTGCTTTATTTCTATGGCATGTGTGGGGTAGTGAAGGAGTTGTTGCTAAAGCGGTATTTCAGTAAGGTAGGTTCACATAGCTTGGGTTTATAAAGCAGATTGTACATTGGGATGTTGGTTTTTCCTTGACCCAGTCATTGGATTTTTGAAATCCTATATAACTTAGGATACCTGAATCTAGGCTTTTGAAACACATATTTTAGGTTACACACTAACTATAAGCTTTTTAAACTCAATTTTCTTCCTAACCTAATTATGAACCAACTAATAGGTTACACAAATTCAAGTTTTTATTAGAGATATTTTTCCTTAACTGAATTTGATTGGGCATTTATACTCTGCTGGTTGGTTGGTTGTAGGAAGCTCGTGGTTGTTCTCAAGTACCAGAGTCTGGTTTAGTTCAGGCATGCAGAAGAGTGAGTACCTCATATCGTTTATTTTTTAGCAACTATAAACTGCCAATTGTTTCAGAGTTAGAAATCTTGAGGGATTTTAAGAGCTGAGCATTTGTTTGATCAAACATTATACACCTGTTCTATTTAAGCAGTCGCTTGATGAGAGGCAAAGTTCAAACGTCTGGAGGTTTCTTGAAGCAATGAACGGGTAATGCATCCAACTCCGACTTTTTGATGTGATAAAGAATCTTTGCTTGTCAATTGTTGGGATGCTTTTCATTAAGGCATCTTTCTGATGTGGGTAGAGTTTAATCATACATGGGGGTCCAAGTTCCTCCCGCCTAAACTGCTTTGCTTTTCTATAATGCAGGAGGCCCGACATTTCAGAAGGGTTGCGAAAACTAAAGTGCCGTTCATTGATATTTGTTGGGGACAGGTCTCCTTTCCATTCCGAGGCTCTCCACATGACTGTAAAACTGGACAGAAGATACAGTGCCCTTGTGGAAGTATGTTGCACTTTTTGTTTTTGGAGATTAAATATACGTGATAATCTTAAAGCGTGCTTTATACTAAGATAAATTAAAATATGGGCTATTCTCAGGTTCAGTCATGCGGGTCAATGGTGACGGAGGAGCAGCCTGATGCAATGTTGATACCTATGGAGTATTTTCTCATGGGATATGGCATGTATAGGCCATCTCATTTTAGTGTCAGCCCAAGGAGCCCCTTGAGCCCTTCTTGCATTGCTCCAGAGCTTCTGTCTCCAGAAAGTATGGGCTTGAAGTTGAAACCAATAAAGACAAGAATCTCCTTGGAAGTCTAAAAAGACAGGCGATGAAAGGAGGCAGAAGAAAGAAATTAAAGATCACTTTTTGTATTTATATGTACTTTGAGGAGTTGGACAGTTTTTTGTTTTTTTTTTCTTTGGCAATCCGTCAGTTCATGAATGAGAGGTGTGGGGTGTAGATAAAGAAGGAAAGGATAATTGATAGTGAAAACTTCTAGGCAGAAAGCAGAATTTGTCATTCTTTCATTTGTAATCAAAAGAGTTAGTTGAGAAGGAGGGCCATTCTCTGTAAATCCAAGAATAATTTATTTCCAATAAATAAATAATGTTTTTAGATTGAAAAGATCGCATTTTGACCATAATTTTCTTTTGCCTTTTCTTTTCAGAATGAAGTTTGTGATGGTATTTGCTTCGCTGACTAGGCCAACCTACTGCTTGTTTGCTTTCATGATGATTAGTAATATTCTTTCACCCTAATACTATTGCATTTTATTAGACTTCTGAGATGTAGTAAGTACAGCGAAGCAAAAGAGATTCTTCAAGGTTGATTTGATTTGACTACCAAAAAGTGCTTCTTCAAGGTTGATTTGATTTGATTACCAAAAAGAATATATATAGAATGTTCAATGTAACAAATAGACAACAGAAAGGCACAAAAGTACAGTTGAATCTCCATCTATGTTGGAATTCAATATGTTTGCAGACCTTAATACACTGTTTTCCAATCTATTCACCTTCCATATAATTCTCATTCAAGTTTATCATGTTCACAGTTCAAGCTACATCTTCTCGCTGCTGATGTTTATCTGGGATCGATGAATTCTTCCGAAACTCTCCTCATTTTGACTGGATTTTCTTCTGCTCATTTCAGCATACATTTCTTCGATCATCGGTTTCCACAACCGGACACGAGCATTGATGAACCAATTAGATACCTGCCCAAGGTCAAGAATAGCATAACTGAGTAAAAGTGACAAGAACTCATATGATAGTAAAAGGAAACCCTGAAGCAACATGAACCTGATTTCTGGTTAATCCACTTTTTACTGCAAGTAAATGCTTCTCTGTGTCCTTGGGGTACCTGAAAAATCACCAAATTTAATGCTTACATCAAAAGAATTTCATAGGACAAACAAAACTCAAGGCTTCAACTTATTTTACATAACTTATTTAACATATCTTCTAAATGTAAATCAAATTTGTCACAGAATCTTACGGATGGAGAAAGTTCTGAAACATCCACGCCCTCAGAACTGAGACAGATTTTTCAGGTAAGCCTCTCTGTGGTCTCCATAATTGATTATCTTTCCTTTTCAACTGCTGGAGAGCCCACTGCTTCTGGATGAACGTTGCCTCGAAGGATTTTTCCTTCTCCTTGGTGCACATTTTGTTAGATTGCATCCCCATAGCAAAAATACAATTGGTTATCTTCTCCCTCAAGTTTTTGTACACAGAAGTGATTGTCTGGAGAGTATAACGAGTATGCAACCGAGGGTCCAAATCAGTGGCAGCATGAAATGCAGATGTAACGGTATGAATCTCATCCAAGCATTGAGTGTACCTCTCATCAATCTGAATCATTGTGAAGTTGTTCAGGATAAGAACAGTACAAATATCAAAACCAGAGAACTAACAATTATATTCAAATTCGATGTACCTACCAATTGTAGTAGAGTCAACAGGTGGGATCTCTTGGCATCACCAGATAGTTTTTGCCACTGAGGCTCCGTTTGAGAACTGTATCTACCAATTGCATCAGAACCAAATTCAGTTGTCGCATCATCCAGGGAACTTGATGAGAATGGAACGAACCCAGCTGTGGTTGTTGAATGACTAAATTGATCTGAACTTTCCAGTGGATAGCTTGCAATTTGGGAAAGTATGTCCTGAATGACAGAAAGATATCTCGATCCCGCTATTGTTTGAGAGTGGTGAACAGGACTACCACATCCGTAACTTAGAGAGAGATCCCTGGAGTTGCACGAATTCAAGTTCGAGGCTAATTCTGTGCTGTTCAAGTAAGGCTGAGTAGCACAAGAAAAAGCCAACTGTGAATACTGGTCCAGGAAATTGGCTCCTCCAACAATAACGGGTTGGGATGTGGCGAGACTTAGAGAAAGCTCATTCCATAACTTAGAGCTCATAGGGTTGGGTGGCATCCAGCCATTCTGATCCAGGTTTTCCATCAACGAGATGGTCTGGAAATCTGATCTTTCTGTATTCTCCCTAGGAAGTTGCTGAATACAATGGAATCTATCGCTTTCCCACTTGTTATTTGCATTACATAGAGACTCATCACCTTCACCGTTCATAGAACTTGAAAATGAAGAATTTGAAGCATTAGAGGAACTGTGTAAGATGCAAGTTCTAAAAGTTTCTAACTGCTGGAACTGAGAGTCTGAAAGTGCTGAATCTTTTGTATTTTCACGAATATTGTTCACTGGAGCAAGAGAGGTGGACTGAAAAAGAGAAGTAATAGGAATTGCTCTTGCTAACTGATCTTGAAACTCAGCATTGCCAGAGGGACTCAAACGACCTCGGGAAGCTTCCCCCAAATCGTTCCATTGCAGGGCAGTAAACATCGGAGAAGATCAAGCCTAAGAACCCCGATTGTTCAACTATAAGATCATCAGCACTAGTAAGAGAAGAGCATCCAGATTCCCGCAAAGTCAAAAGGATAGGAAATCCAGCTGCAATCCGGCTCTAATTATTAAGAGCAAATGAATTGGACATAGCAACTGAGTTCAGAATGCCAAGAGGCAGAATCTCACCTACAATGACAGAATTTGGGCTTGCCATATCCACCAGAACATTCATCAAGTCATTCTCCAACTGTGAAGCATTGCAGATGGAAAACTTCCCTCCTTCATGTTCCAGCAACAGCTCAGGTTAACATACTCGAGCCATGCTCTCGTTTGGGCTGCAATTCCAATTGCAATTCTAAATTAATTAACTTCTCATAACTGAACACTTGCTGGCTACAGAACAACATTCCATGTCATTTTTAGTGAAATGCAACATCAGTTGTTCTGTACTACACAAGAGAATGAACTTTCACCAGTTAAAAGGAAAAGTAGAAAAATTTGCAACCTAATCCAGACATCCAAATTCTTATTAAACTTGAAACGGACCAATTTCGACAATTATTTCCTTCAATATTGGAAAAGGAAACTACTTGTCGTAGTATATATCAAGACCCGATTGCCTCAAGAACGAAAAGCTTGTACTGTGACAGATAAAAACCAACCAAAAGTTTATATTGAAGAACCATACTTTCAAGCTTAACATTTAATTTTGACACAATGCAAAAGAGGGAACAAGCACAAAAACATACAAGACAGAATGAAACAGTGGCCCACATCAAAACTCACTCAGTAAACCACAAGCCAGAACATAAAGATTGGGCACAGATAAGCAGAAAATGACAAAGAAACCAACCTTCCATACGATAAATCTTAATCAGACAAATTAGGATGAGAAACTTCGAGTGAAAGCCCCCCCCACCAAAATATTCTGAAAAGAACACTGTGGTCCTCAATTTCTAGGCAAATAGATGGATGTGATGGTTTAGAGATGAACTTCAAACTTGCGAAGTATTAAACGCAAAAAAATTGCTACACTGGTTGCATGCTTTATGGTTCTTCACTGACAGGAGATCAAAAGACAACCCAAAGAAGCAAAGAAGAAGATTCAAAGAACTTGGATTTTTGTTTCTCCATAAAAGGGTGCCATGGTGAAAATCCAGATAAAAGTAGTAGAGAAGCTTTGCATTTTATAGAGAAAACAAGCGGAAAAGAAATAATAATGACTGGTGCTGTATTCCCACTTTTCCGGCTTCTGCCAAATCACACAACATAAAGCCGATGGTAAAAAAAAGTGATTCAAAATTCTGCATGAAAAAAAAGGAGAATGGAATAGCTTCAAGTGCCCAAACCCCAAGAAGCTCAAGTTTGGAGCATTTGGACACCACCGAGATGTATGATCTCAATCTCTGATCGCAAACTTTAAAGCTAAAAAACGTACAGCTCTGGAAAATGAATGACACCCATCTCAGAGAACCATTAAAAGGAAGAAAGAGAGTTTCAAGAGGCCAAAAGAGGACTCTGCATGTTGGTGGAGATGGAGGAAATGGACCCACTAAATAAGAGAAGAAAAAAAAAAAAGAACAGCCGCATAAGAGAAAACCAGGGGGTGGAGAGAGAGAGAAAGAGAAAGGAAGACAATTGCTCTTGGGTGCAGAACCACTCACTCTTTGTTGCAGGCTTTAGAGGGCCCATGCCCTTCCTCTCTGTGCCATCTCCTTTGTCCTGCTCAGGACCTCTTATTATCTGATCCACTGCAATCATCATAATCAAAATATCTGGATTCTCTCTGTGCCAACTCCTGTTCCTGCCAGGTCTTCTCAGCACCATTTTTCAGACAGTCCCTTTCTTTTTAGCTACACTGGACAAGAAAACCAGAGTGATGAGAAGCAAGAGTAAATACAGGAACAAAGTATCACACTTTCTCTTCAGAATCAAACAACTAAGAACTTAAGGCAATCAAATGAGAAAAAGGGAGAAGCTTTACTGTTTCAGCAGTGTACTTTTGAACAGATATAGTCTCAGAGAAAGAAAGAGAAAATAGCCTGAAAATGATGATGCAAGCAAGCCCAAACTGACGAGAAAATCTTGTGGGATATCTTTGACGAATTTATTAGTTGCAAGTCACAATAAACCTATTCTCAAAAAAAAAAAAAAAAAGTCACAATAAACCAACACCCATCTGCTTGTTTTGGCTCTTATGTACTGCTTGAATTATGAGAGTATCCCTAATGCTCATATTCGAACCATAATGGTTATCCATTAAGTAACACCATAATTATGAAACGATGCAATCAGATAGCCTTCATTTCTCGGATCAGGATTCCATTTTCCATTACCATGCCTTCTTAAATCCAGAGATCTGCCATTGGATCTCTGATGTGATTAAACCCCACTTTTCCCCCATTTCTAAATCTTTTCTCTGTTTTTCTTTTGAGCTCTGACCAAGTAGCTATAATGGGATCTGGGTAATGACCAGAAATAACTAGAGGAAATAATGTGGACCTACAACCTCAGTGCTGGCGCAACTCTTCCATCTAGCTGTTATTAGAGAGAATGCCTTCTGCCTTTTACTCTGCACTGCAGGCTTGGTAAGTGAAACCATAAATGAGTTTAATTTCTATTTTCTAAGCATCCCAATTGTCCCTGAAGTCTTAAACCAATATCTGTCCTGTCAAAGTGAACTAACGTTTCAAGTTCAGAGGCAAGACCTCTCTCTTATAAAGTGGTTTTAATAATTACCCAAGAAAGAGAGAAAGAGAGAAGAGTCTTGCTAATGAGTCTTTAATGCAATAGTTTATTGGACAAAATATGCTTCAAAGAGTACGGTTCTTGAAATGGTTAAAGAGAGAAGGTTTTCCCAGATAAGACAGTACATTCATTAAACTCAAGTGTAATTATCATTTAGGTTCCACGTTGGATGATGAAGTAGTAACTCAAAGCTCGAGATTGATTTCCAGGAGCAAATTCTTTGACAGCACAATGACAAAAAAGAAAAAAGAAAGAAAAACTCGAAAAAAGTGACAGTAAAACTCATGGAATTCTTACCATTACCACATCGTTGAGTGTAAAAATCTGGAACCGTGGGGTCTGCAACTTGCTTGGTTTGCCTGCAAACCCAAACAGAGAAACGCCAATGCACACTGCAAAACAAAATAGTTCAAATTCAATGTCTCGTAGCTCTTTTTCCTGACCCAATTTTTGCTTTCACACACCGTACTACAAAAAGAGAATACTGATTGCTTACTTTTTCCTCTATTCGGGTTTGCTTTTTGTGTATTTCAGATCAGAACACCAGAAACCAGAAACCGGGCTCGATTTGAAGCAAACAAATTTGACGAAGAAAAGAAAAGGGTTTTTGAGGGTTTTGGGAGTTCTTTCCCATTCTCTTCTGTACGCAGAGAAATTTCGACCCCATGATTAAAGCGAGCAAGTTCAGCCAAAATCGCACCCATTTCGTAAAATTGGACAAGTTGAGAAAGCTCATGACAGCTTCACAATCGGATTCAGAGAGAGGTCCCATGGTGGGTCGCCAATATCCAGACCTCACCCATGACTCAGAGTCAGTGTGTGCTCAGTTGAAAAGACACAAAGACCAATCAACCAATATGGGTTTTTTTTCTTTTTGGGATTTTTATTCAAAATCATAGATAAAAATATGATCTTGGTTTGGAACTATATGATAAAATTCCTTTTTTTTTTGTTTGGTTGTAGATTGTAGCATTTTACATAAAAAAGCCTAGTATTAAGAGAAGGCTAGCAACCTTGTGTACTTTGATTTTAAAGGTATCTTTAGCCATCAAGTGAAAAATGGATATGAGAGGTCATTTTTGCATTCAAAGTGTTATGATGTATTTTATTTTTAAATAACTTTGTACGACTTCATTTTGTCGTAACTTTTTTAGTATACGAAACAATAACTCCAATATCAATTTGTCTGTTCAAAGGAATCAAGATTCATCCATATTTATTTTGACAATATATGTGGGTGAGAGATTTGAATCACTTGATCATTGATACAATTTTATGTCAGTTGAGTTACGCTCTGCAATGAGATGTGTATTTTTTTTCATTTTTGTTCTTGTAAGTTCAAAACAATCATATTGGTGCTTGTATTTTTTTTTTCAAGTGTTGATTTCGATCTTTTGTCTCATTTTATTTTCCTAATAATTTTTAGCACAATAGTATATACAATAAATTTATTGAAAATATTATCATAGTTTTGTTTGCATTCTCGTTTGAGGGAACCTATCTTCAAATAGTCATTTATTTGTCTAGCTTTTAGGCAGAGCCAACTCCTCTTTTCCTCCAATACCATTTATGCTTCGCTCTTATTCCACTCAAAATGATTCAATCAATGGAGATAATTATCCTCTTAAATTAATCTATTTTAAAAAACAACAAATTGTTATTTTCATTGTTTTCATAAACTATTAATACACAAAGCATGATTCTTGAAAAACAAAGTTTTCGTAATTTTTTCCCCTAAATTCTTCCACCAAAATTTTATATTAATTTTGTTAATGGAATTTTCTTCTTGCTCACCATCAACTTATATAATGATAAACATGTGTCTTATTACCCTTTCATAATTTTTTTTTAGGGTTATTGTAATGGACAACAATTTAAGAGTTGTTATTTATAAATATAACAACTTTTAAAAAAAACACATGTAAATATGACAAATTTATTAATAATAGACATATATCACTGATAAACTTTAATCACAATGCATATAGTTTATGTGATAGACTATTATCACTAATAGGATGGTCTATTGACAGTAATTGCAATTGTGATTAAAGTCTATCGTTGATAGACTTTAATTTTGTTATATTTGCAAATAGTTTTGACAAATCTATTAGTCATAACTTTAATCATAATGCATTGTGATTGTAGTCTATAAATGATAGACTATTATCGCTGATAGAATGGTTTATCAGTAATAATATTGATAGACTTCAATTTTGCTATATTTGTAATTTTTTAGTCCATTTTGATATTTGTGCAAACAACTCTTCTTTTTACTAGGCTATAATAATCTATAACTTTTTTTTTTATTAGTATCTAAAAAATAAAACTTTTGCAATTTCACCCCTGTTTGTTGTTTTACATTACAAGAGTGACACAGAGTTACGGCCCAAGGCCCAGTAGTTTAAAGGCGGCCCATTTATCACTTGCGAAAAAGGCCCACAGAAGCCTTTCAGTGTTCTAAACGGCCCGGCCCAATAGAAGGTATGAACTTCCAATTATTGATAAAATGTGATTAATGTTGGGTGAAAATTAAATTAAAATAGTAAATCTTATGAGGACAGTTCAGCTAACAAAAACCAATTAATTTAAGGTTTGTATCCTAGGTAGAATCTTCTCACCACACCTACTTTTATATAAAATAAATCATTGTTATTTTATTTTTATTTGAAGAAATGATCATTGTTATTTAATCATTGACATGATTGTGAGGTGTGAACTTCAACCAACCATGCAGAAATTTTCAATGTGAAATTGGTAGATTAAGTTACAAATTCGGTTTCTATAATTTGGGCACAGTTTCACTTTGGTATGTATTGTTTTAAAAGTTTTAATTTGATAGTGGTAATTTGAATTTGGTTTTAATTTATGATTTTGAAAATTTTGATTTGGTACTTATGGTTTGGTCAAATATCATAATTCAAAACATTATCGCATTAAATATATGACATATTTTCTATTTACATTGTTATGGGAAAAAACTAGCCAATAATATTCTATGCAGGATGACCCAAACCTATATTGCCCAAAGACGAAGCAAGCCCAACCAACGAGGCAAGGGACTGGAACACAGTCTGGCCCCATATCATGACCCTCGGCCTCGACCCATTGCCGAGGCTGACCAGGGCCAAAGGCCCGGGGTTTTTTTTTGAAGCCCGACGGAGATGAAACCCTAGAAAAATCTATAAAACGAGAGGTTGCACACGCTCACAGGTAGGCAAAATCAAATCCCTAAATACATTCTACGTGTTTTTCGGTCAATGCTAACTTAAGCATCGGAGTGTGTGTGATTTACACCACACCGGTGTGCAACGTTTGCTCGTCTTGCAGGTCACGTCTTTTCCGTTCTCTTATAAATTTACTGTTGATCGTCACGTGGAGCGAAGGGTAAATTCTTAAACGAAATTTGACCATCAACATACATGACAATGAGTTAGTGTGTTAGCTGATTATATTAAAGTTGATATATTGATTAAGAAATAGAATGCATCTGGGAAATTTTGGGTGGTTAGAAATGGTTCTTAGGGACCAATTGTGTAGTATTAACAAAACTATAGGGACTAAATTGAAATTTCTAAAATCATAAGGACCAAACTGAAACTAAGTTTTTTTTTTTTTTTTTTAGTTCAATAATATTTGGAGTAGAGGGATTCAAATCTCTAACCTCTTGGTCAATGATATGGTACATGCCAATTACACGAGTTATGCTTACTTTATCAATTTTAAATTTACACCATAAAGACGACAATCTCTTTTTTTAGTACAACGACTATTGGAGGTGGGGATTAGAGATTCAAACCTCTGACCTCTTAGTGAGAGGTACATGCCAATTGCAGGTATACTCACTCTGAAGGATGACCAAATTTATAATTTAGCTAAAAATTCAATATAATTGAATTATATGGGATGCAATATCTTTTTGATATAAAACTTTTTTTTTTCTTTTTTTTTTTTTAAACTTGTTCTATTAGGGCTTTTTGTATTGTAATTCCATTATATAGAATTTATATCTTTTTTTTTTTTTTTTTTTGAAAAACTATAGAATTTATATATCAATATTATAGTAGAGAAAACAAATTATAAAAAGGAAACTTTTTTTTTTTAATTTTAATTATCGCATAAAAAGGAAACTTCATGGGCTTGGCGATATTTTTCGTTATTTTAATGTACTTTCTAAAAGTAATTTACTTTAAAAGACAATGATAAAAATATCTTTAAAAAAAAAAAAAAAAAAAAGACAATGATAAAAATAAAATAATTTTACTAAAAAAATCATTTATGAGAGACCATATGCTAAACGTCTTTTTATTTATTTATTTATTGTCAGGAATTCGAACCTCTAATATTTTAATGGGGTATATGTCTGTCATGATAGAGCTCAACGACTTTTTCTTTTTCTTTTTTGAGAAAATTTGATGATTATGTGCTAAAGGGTCATTTATTTAAAATTGGGTGAGAAACATCTTAGGAGTAAATCACGTTTTTTCAAAATAAAAGCAAATAAAGTAAGAGTTTTTTAAAAGTCAAATTGAAATCTACCCTATAGGTTATAAAGTTCCTGAGTGCAATTTAAGCATTGTTTTTATATGAATATGCATAAGAAAACAAAATTCAAAAGAAATATGTAAAAGGAAAGTAATTTACAAAAACATCCCAAATATATTAGTACAAATTACAAAAGGAAACTTCACAACCACCCTAGAATTTCAATGATTATGGTTTCCAAAAAAAAAAAAAAAAAAAAAAATCAAATGATCATTAAATTGTGAAGCAAACTCAATACCTAATTGGGAATTATGTTAAAAGAATTGTTGTGTAATTTTCAAAACAATATTTAAATTTTCAGAAGACTTATTTAGATGATTAATAAATAATTTTTTAAAGTTGTTTTTCTAAAAAGTAAATTAATAATAATAAAAAAATCAAAACACTCAAGAGCCTTGGACAATTGGAATAATAAATACAATATTTCTAAAAAAATGAATAAATAATACAGTAGTTATCCATTAAAAAATGTTAAAAAAAAAGATATTTTTCAAACAAAATTTTAATAAAATAATAATCCATAGAAAACATGGCCACCTTTTAACGCTAGATTTTTTTTTTGTCATTAAAATACATTATCACTTAATCTTAAATTATTTATATTCAAAATAATAATAATAATAATAAATAAATAAATAAATAAATAGTTTTGATTGGTATAGTATTAAGACCTTTAGAGGTCCACTTTTTTGACTAAGTGTGCAAAGTTTGGCTTAGTTTTCAATCATAACCAAATTTTGCTTATTAGAGGGTTTGGTTTGTGAATGTTTTTCCTTTATTTATTTATTTGTTTAGATAAGATGTGGACAGATAATATTCTTCCTTTTTAATAAAGAAATAAACTCTAATTTTGAGAAAAGACAATTTTAGAAAAAACTAAGACATTCCAAAATTGCTGAGTATATGCAACAATAATGTCTTTAGATTATTGGATTTTTTTTTTGTTTGTTTTTTATCCTCTCCAACTATTTATTTGCTCATGTAATTATTATATCTTTTTTTTTATTAGATGTCTATTTGCTCATGTATCATGAGTTTACAAGTTACTCTCATGTTGATGAAGATTTTTAAATGAAGTTTATCCTAAAAATTTTGGTTGAAATATAACCCTAACTTTTATTTTTTATGATGATTGGAAAAGTTTAAAATATTCCATTCAAACCCTTTCTCAAATTTTAAGTAATTATAATATCTCCATCATTATTATATGTGTGAATATCAATAGTTTGGACAAAATAGATTATGTAATTTTTTTTTATTATTTGATTCTGGACTTATATTTTAATAGTAAAGATTTAATTTAGAACTTATTAAAATTGGAAGAACTAATATGAAACTTTTTTTTAAAAAAAAAAATAGTGCATATATATGTTTTTTTTTTTTTTTTTTTTTTTTTTTTTTTTGTGAAAGGTAGTGCATATGTATAATGACCTATAAATATTGTATTTTTAGATAACTTAAGATCCGTTAGTCTTTATGTTTTTTTTTAAAATAAATTCTTTTGTATGTAATTTAGTTTTTTAAGGAAAAAAAAAAAAAAGTGGATTGTATGAACTATTTAAGGTAACCAAAATTTATTAATTATTCTCAGCTACGGTCACTTAAAGATGAAAATAGGGTCTTATTCTCCACTTAAAAATTAAGAAAATTAATAAATTATATATATAAGAAAACTTCTTGTTTTCTTCTTCTTATTAATTTTTATTTTCTGGTTTTCTTGCATATCACTCTTAGAAATCAATAAAAGATATTATAAGAGGTCAGCTGCAACAAGTAACCTAAAAATGTTAATTTATAGTAATTACGAGGGCAATTTCGTGGTTAATTTCATATGGTTGCTTATAATTTAAATAATCCACCCATTTTCAAGTGACATCACACATGTAATTTAACATTCTTAAAGTATACGTAAAATTAAATAAGCTTAATGTCTGTATACTAAAATAAAGTTTGATGTCAACCATAAGGGAATATTCAACCATCTTATTTAACTTCCCTTGATTCTTTTTTTTTTTTTTTTTTTTTTTTTAAAAGAGAACCTCCCTGGATTCGGATTAATGAAAATAGTAACAAATTGTAGTATTTAATGCCTTAATTACATGCTAAAGTGATGACATGTTTCTTTAAAAAAAAAAAAAAAAAGTGATAGACATGTTTTCTCACTAAGAGGTTAGAGGTTATTCAAATTCAAAGAAAAAAAAAAATCTTAATTACAAAATTATTAGATCATATTCAATGCATTATTTAACACTAATTTAATGTTCATTAAATCTTACTCAATGTAATATTTCTTTAGTACATGTAATATTAAACATCACGAATAGAAAAAAAAAAATAAACATTATACATATATATATATATATATATATATAACATCAATTCCCTTGTTTAAGTGATAGAAGTATTGGATATAAAAAAAAAAAAAAAAAGGTGATAGAAGTATTGAGGATTAATCCTCAAAAAAAGGAAAAAAAACAAAAAAAGAAAAAGAAGTATTGAGGATTTTTTTTTTCTTTTAAGTTCAACTATGATAAAAGCGAGAGAGATTTTTGAAATGATAATCAATAATTTATCCACTGAGTTATGCTTGGATTGACAAATATTTAGATTATTAGGTTATAAACAACATTTCTACCTTAGAGTTATTGAAGTAATTAAATTAATATTTTTTAATAAATTATATTAATATGTTATGTTAGTAGTTATTCATATTGACCACTTCAATTTTTTTTTTTAAAAAAAAATTATTTACACATGTGGAGTGGGAGATTTGAACTTATTATCTCTTGGATGAGAATACAAGTTTTACGTCAATTGAATTATATATGCTTTTGTTGGCAACCACTTTAAGTTCAAACTATATGTCATGATTCAAAATTGCCTCTTCATTTTCGTTAAGTGATCAATACAAAAATTGAGACAAATTAAAATTATTTTTCATATTATGAAGTTTAGAGAAAAATAAAATAAAATAAAAATAAACTCTACATAACATTTAAAAGCATAAATTTTCAAACACAACTAGATAAAGAAGCTAACTTAATAATATAGTATAAGGTATTATACATTTGTCTTAAAGATCAAGTTTCATTCTTAGACCTCAAAATAAATAAATAATAAAATAAAGATAGAAATTTGGAGACCAAAATAGTTTTTAAAAGTTAATTAATACACCTAGTCTAATTATTTTGGAAATACAAAATGGCTTGATTAATTAATTAATACCCACAAAATTAAAGTAAATTACCTTAGAAATTGTGGTTTGGATGTTGAGTTGGCTCCATCCATTCATAAAAAAGTTGAATAAACTATTAATTGTGGAATTCAAGGTGGGAAATTAACAAATGGTCTCCACACAAGCTTAGCTTTTGCCTGTCTATTAATTACTTTTTATCTCCAAATTAAGCTTTTAATTATTATATTTGAAAGGCTTTGCTAATGATGACTAATTGATTAAGTTTATTTCTTGATTAATTGTCTATAAAATTATTTAATTACTATAGGTATTGGACTTTGGAGAAGCAAACTTGGTCCACCCTTTTTGTTTAAAACATTATCCTACAAATCCATCATTTCTAAATATGAACTTTCTATATTACTTTGTTATAAATAATTATTATTTCCAATATGCTTATCGTTTTTGTAATGTTGTTATATATTTAGTCATTTTTGTACCAAATCAATGAAAATCACTACCCAATTTGAAATCAACTACTGGTTGAAATGGATCATAATGGTCTTCTAGAAGATTTTCAATAATCTCATGTAGCATTCAAATACTTGTTTGCGTATAATAATAATTTAATATTGTTAAATTAAACTTTTAATGATAGTGCTTTATAATCTTTAATATATTTAGATCTCTATATTTGACCTGATATCACTTTAATTTTCTCTTCCTTTCACTTGCCATATGACGAAGTATAGAAAGACTTGCACAATACTCTAATTTAAAATGAAAGTAGAAATCAAACTAGCAGTCAAGCTTACAATTTTTTAATTAAATGGTGTGATAATTACAATAAAGAATTTTAGTTTTAATAAATAAGATGTCCACTCAACTTGGTCTATATAAACATTAAAAAAGATGAAATAAAATATGTTTTATTCAAAGTGTGATGTACCTTTTTAGAAAGCAAGTAGGATTTGAATAATTATAACCAAACAAGGGATATTGATTAAATTATTTCAATTAATTAATTAGTATGGATATATGATGATTTCTAAAATAATAAATTATTTTTTTTGGGCAGATATTAGTACTTGTCAATGGGTGTAGTTTGTATGTGATATCTTAGTTTTTAATATTAAACAAGATGAGTGCAGGTAAGGCAAAGTCCATTGATTTATACAAGAATATGGAAAAGGGAGTGGATGATTAAGTCAAACTACTTTAGAAAAATTAGAAAAGCTTCATCATTTTCTCTATGCAAATTTACTTTAGAATATTCTTGGTGTAAGGTTGGAAAAAAGGTTTAAAAATAGGTAAATGGGGGTGAAGAAATTAAACCTCTACCAACCCAATGCTTGATAAAGAAGAAAATCAAAGTTTATTTATCTTTTGAAATCATTTTGGCGTTTTCTTTTTCTTAGTTCAACAACAGGTGGAATGGGAATTGAGAAACTTTTCACACCAAGGAAATATTTTGGTGTTTAATTGTCGAGCTATGCTTATGTTGTCAAAATTCTGACCTTTTAGGTGTGTTTTGGTATAGTTTTAATGAGTAGAGGCGTAAATCTCTTTGTACTATAAGGGTAGTGAAACCAAAAGGTTCAAAAAAGTCTAAATCGATTAAAATGTATTACATATTAACATCAAGATATAGGAGACCCTAACTTGCAGAATTGTTCGTGTGTACATAAGGTTCTCTCGCTAATTTCTTGTTACGTACATATATATTTTCATAATCATATTTTTTTTTATCTCTCATTTTGTTTGCAAAATCCTTTTGAAGCAACATGTGGTTTAATGAGGAAAAAGTTTGGTTGTTTAGGTTTATGTTTAATGACGAGATAAGTTGTCCCTTGTTAGACAAACACAACCATTTATGAGAAGAATACAACTATAAATATAGATAATATTGGGGCCTAGATTTGGTCCACCATGTTGGAGACAACATGGGATTCCTAAAGAGTGAGATTTGATGGCCAAAGGCTTTACTTGTTCACATATACCAATTAATGAACTTTAGACTCATATGGAGTGGTCTGTCCCCACTCCCCAAACATAAGGTTTCTCAATTAACTTTGTACTTTGATCAATTTTTGGGGGAATGAATACTATTAGGTACTAAATTTTCGCTGTTGGAAAACGACAATAATAATATGTGACACTCATAATTAATAGATATAGACAAAGTATATATAAGGACGCTATGTTTAATGGATTCTAAGACTAGCTATGAAATCATAAAATAGTATAGTTAATTAAGAATATTAACAAATCCTATGTTGGGTAATCTTCACTCTTGCGAGCAGTTGGAGACAAGTAAAATGATGTTGGTTAGGTCACAAGGATGTAGGAGAATGCCAGAACTATGTGTGTCAAATCTCTGGATTCTAAATCTTGGACCTAGGACACATTATAGATAATATCAGAGCAGGGTCTCTACTGACATGTGATTCCAAAAGCAAACCAAAGCGCGAGATCAGCTGGTGGACATATGACACACCTGAGTAGAGGAGGTGTACGGTGGTGTGCTACCTCTACCAAACAACTAAGATTATTCCTTGCTTTATCTTAGTCTCATTCACTCCGAACGTATGGTCGTGTTTGGTTTGGAGGTCTATTACTATTCTATCTTCCACAACAAAATGTATGGTAACCCATGTCTTTGAATCTTGATATCAAGTAGTTGTTCCACCAATTTGCTAGTAAAAAAGTTTTTGTTCATTTGTGACAAAAGCTGCAAGAAAGATTTCAACTTTCTTTGGCGAATCTCCAACTAAAATTGGCGTTGTTGGTTGATATCAACATCACTCTCTTTTCAATCACAATGTATGGTAGGAAAATTTTATGGTCACTCCACCAAACAAAAAAAAAAAAACAAGTAGAATACTTACAAATGGCAATAAAAACTCTGCATATGAATTAAAAGATGGAATAAATTAAATTACAAAAATCTGAGAAATCCGACAAATACCCCACGTTGCTCATGTGCCAATTTGAAAAAAGATGCCATTTTTAGGATAAGGTTTTTTATTTTAAAAAATTTCATCCAATGAGAGACACACACACTTGACTTGCTCTTTACGACACTAATTTAACCCAAAAAAAAAACCTAGGATATGTCTTAAGTTAACCCTTTAATAAATTTAAATTAACCTCATGCAAAAAAAAAAAAAAAAAAAGAACCCTTATTATATTTTCAAAGGGGTGTTTTGAGATTCTCATCAAAATTTTCCAAAGCAATTTTTTTTTTTTTTTTTGTGAGTTCTCTAGAGAGAGAGAGAGAGAGAAATGGTGAGGAAATGTTCACACTGTGGCAATGTGGGACACAATTCAAGAACTTGCAGCATTCAGAAAGAGAAGCTTAAAGGGAAATTTAAGCTTTTTGGAGTTCAACTTGATGGAGTTTCTTCATCTGCAGCAGCAGCAGCCTTGTTGAAGAAAAGCATCAGCTTGGATTCTTTGCCTTCTTCTTCTTCTACACCTTCTTCTTCTTCTTCTTCCTCTGAGAAATTCTCAAGTGGGTATCTCTCAGATGGCCTCATCACCAAAACCCATGAAAGGAAAAAGGGTGAGTTCCCAAACTATTACTCCCACACTTGTTTGTAAAATCAGCTCAAACTTGGCTAACGAGTAGCTATCGATATTAATCGGAGAGAAAATAACATTACGAGAAATCGAAATTCCCCTAAACCTACCCAAAAGCTTAAACTGATAGATTACAATATATCGAGTCAGAATCAATATACTGAACTTTCTTCTTTCCTATGTCAAAACCCCTTCATAATTAACATGATTAGTGTTGTTTCTATGCATATACTATTGTTTATATGATGTGTTTATGTGTTTTTGTTAAGGTGTGCCATGGAGTGAAGAGGAGCATAGAGTGTTTCTAGTTGGGTTACAAAAGCTTGGAAAAGGAGATTGGAGAGGAATCTCAAGAAGATTTGTGACCACAAGAACTCCGACTCAAGTGGCTAGTCATGCGCAAAAGTACTTTCTTCGACTCGACACCCTCAACAAAAGAAAACAGCGTCGCCCCAGCCTTTTTGATGTAATTTCTCTTCAAAACTCTTCTTTTCATCTTTCAATCAAACTCTTTATTTCTTGTAAGTGCTTCTTGTTTTGGATTGGATTAGAATATATGTTAGAACCATAGAAAGATTGAATTTTGAAGGATAACCCACTTTTTGAAGTTTGTGAATATTCATATAAACAAACAAAATTTTATCAATAAGGCTAAAAAACCAACCCATTTGTGTCAATAGAGAACTATAGTTCAAGAATGTTTTTTTTTTATATAATTTTCTTCTAATCAATGTAGATTATGTAATTGATTTTAAACAACCCTCTTGTGTTTGTTTACTTTGACTTTCCTTTTTTATTGAATAATCATTAGATACACTAATTACCGAAAAATGTAGTCTAACTATACTTTAATATAATAATCATACGTACTATATATAATACAATATAATTAAGCTTATAATAAAAAGGTCCAATATATGTTTTAGTCCCTAATATTTGGATCTTAATTTGAACCAAATTAAAAAAATGCATATTTGAGCCTAAAATTGATGCAAAAATTCAATCCAATGAGCCAAAAATGTCCCTTTTGTAGTTTAGTGTAAAATTCAATGATTAGGTTTTGATCATTGGGATTGATAAATTTCATTAGCTATATATACAAATAAAAACAAAAATATATGTTTATGAATGACAGGCTGCTACAAGTACAAGGGACAAATTCACAGTGCAAGTGGTTGAGTGCAACAACAATTCCAAACCAACCAAGCTGCCTTGTTCTTCATCCATTTCCTTTGGGATTATTCCATCAAATTCAACTGATCCAATAATCAACAAAAATAATAACAATATTAGCAAATCAAATCATAAAAATTCATTGCCCATTTGGTTTGGAACTGAAGAATCTCAGCCATTGAAGTTTCTTGAAAACCCCATGAGATCTTCAAGCTCAGCCATTGATTTGCAGCTAAGTTTGTCCACTCCAAAGCCAGTAGTAGAACAAGCTCAGCCAGGTTGCTGCAGAACCATGGCCATTAATGGAGCCATTTCAGTCACATGAAGAGGACCTTTCTATAAAGGGGAAGTCTCTCAATCTTAATATTTTCAAAATTAATTGTTTTTTTTTTATTATTATTATTATAAATAAGGTTTATGACTTGTCTTAATTAGATGTAGCATGAAATATTACTTATACTAGTAATTTGTACTTTTTCAAGTGGTAAACAGTGTTTTTTTTTTTTTTTTTTTAATGCTCATGTTGGTAAGTTGTATAATTAATTAACAAGTGTGTTCACAAGAAAAAAAAAATTAGGGTTTATTGATTAATTATCATCTTTTGACTCAAGATAATTAAATTTAATCAGTCTTTGATTTATAATTTCGTCTTATTGAGAATAATTACCTAACGACCATTTTATTTTTAATTTTTGGTACGAACCATTGACGGAAGATAAAGATATAATATATAGAGTTGATGAAAACAGATTTATTTATTAATAAAATAAAATAAAGGTTAGATTAGAATTTAGTCGGTGGACTTTCATGTTTATGTCTATTTAATTCCTAAATTTTAAAAAGTGTCAAGTAGGTTCATGAACTTTCAAATTTGTGTCTATTGGATCTCTTTAAACTTTAAAAAGTGTTTAATAAGTCATTCGACATTCAATTTTGTGTCTAATGGATTTCTGAATTTTCAATTTTGTAAATATTAGACACTGAATTTGAAGGTTTAGGGTTCCTATTATTAGACATTAAATGCACTTTTAATTTACATATAGTAGATAAATCAATTGTTTAAAAAAATTGAAAATGTCAATGACTTATTAAACACAAAATTAAAAATTTTAAAAATCTATTAGACACTATTTAAAAGTTCATGAACCTTTTAAACACAAATCCAGAAGTTTAGACCTCGTTTGATAACCATTTGGTTTTTGGTTTATGATTTTTGAAAATTAAGCTTATACAAACCCCCTACTTTCACATATAAGCTAAGTTTCTTCGCTATAGTATCTACCTTCTTCGTTGTTTTAAAAAACCAAGTCAAATTTTAAAAAATATATATATAGTTTTCAAAAATTTATTTTTGTTTTTGGAATTTGACTAAAGAAATTCAAATGGATCCTTAACAAGGATGAAAACCATTGTAGGGAAATTGAGAAACAACAAGTATAATTTTCAAAAACAAAAAACAAAAAGTCAAATGATTATCAAATTGGGTTTTAGAAACTAAACTTGTAATCTAACTTGAAAAAAGATGAATATTAAAAAAAAAAAAAATCTAGAACATTTTCTTCTTTTTAGTTCTTCAACATAGAATGAGGGATTCAAATCTCTAACCTCTCGATCGAGGTTACAAGTTTTTTATGTAAGATGAATTATGTTCATGTTGACAGTAATTTTTCTGGTATATAGATGCCAATTTAAACACATTTATTTTATTTTATTTATTTTCATTGGTTAAAGGTTGCCTACTCCATATGCAATTCTTCTGCAAGAACAATACAATTTTTGTTTTTCTTGCAGCCTTGCTGGGTTCTCTCTTTAATGGCTATAAACATTTATCATCATATTTATGGTATGACTGTCTCTTGCTGAACCATATATAAAGTACATCTGATACTTTTGTTTGTTTGCTTTTAAAATTTGTGATTTGGTTCTAAAAAGAAGAATCCATATCTATATTCTACCTAAGGTTTGAAATGTCGATGTGAAGTATGGTGTGTACTGTGTAGGTTTTTATTTAACTATATATGAGATATATATGAAAAACTATCGTGTGATACTTTGTCTCACACGTAGTAAAACTTTAATTAATATGAAATAAATACTTGACATTTCATCGGTTAATATAAAATTATTTTTTTTAATATGTTGTGTCACCATTCAACTATGGATCTGTTTCAATTATAGTTACTATTGAATGGAAAATTTTGAGGTTAAAGTCAAAAGGAACATAGCTTAATTGACATGTATCTTCAACCAAAAAGTTTGAGGTTCGAATCCTTCTATTCTCAAATTTTGTTGAACTCAAAAATAAAAATAATAAAAAGCTAAAGTTTTTAATATATAAAGAGTAATAGGGAAGATAAAAGTATTTGAGCTTATAAAGTCCTTTATTTAAATAAAAATATAGCGAGGAATTAAGATTACTTGAGCATATATAGCATCATTTCAATTAGATTTTATACTATAAAATTTCAAATTGAATTTTGTTAGTTGAATGGTCACATAACAAGAAACTTATAATAAAAAAGAAGTTTAGTTTTCAGCAATCTCTATCATTCTCATAAATGCAAAAGTCTCTAAATAAAGTTCAATTTGACTATAAAGTTATAAAGTTTTTAAGGCTCATATTTGTCTCTCTTAATAGAATTTGGAAGAAAACTACTTGGAACTTTGAAGGAAGAGGATTGAGTGAACAGGATTTTCTTTTTTTTTTCCTTTCTTTATGGGAAAATTTTATGTGGACATAAAATGATGCAAAATTAATAGTGCATAAAGCCAAGGGGAAAAGGCTTGGCCCCCTTTCTTTTTATCATGTTATCATCAAAATGATTTTATTGGTGAAAACAAAAATAAAAAATCTCCCCTTTCTTCATGGTCTTCATCTATTGTATAGGGAGGGAGAAAATAGTAGAGTAGAGGGAAGGACATGATTTTTTTAAAAAAAAAAAAAGGAAAAAGGAAAATTAAAAGATAAGAATCCTTATTTAATTATTTTAAAAGTTTTTCGGAAAACATGTGGGATGAGAGGATTTGAACCACAGAACTCCTAATCATTAGTTCAAGCTTTATTTTAGTTGAACTATGTTCATGTTAACAATAAGTTGTTATCATAGGAAGAAAGTTTCGTGTGTAATTATATTTTAAACGCTCCAATAATAATAATAGGTGAAACTAATAATGACACACTTAGGAATTAAGAATAAATTATACAAATAATACTTTTCTTTTAACAAATATTATTTTTACCACCTTAGTTTTTTCATTGGTAATAATTAAAAAAAGGGGGGTAATCAAAAGGAAAAAAAAAAGTAAATTTAGAAGGGAATAATGATTTTCAAAAAAAGATGTAGTGAGATAATATGTGCTATGGAATTATTGTAATCATTAAGGAAAACAATACATTTGTAAATGAATTCCTTGATGTTGATTAAAATGGTTTGACATGTCCATTCAAACAAACTTACAAAAATCAAGTTAAATAGAGATTGCTCTCATTGAGGGCATGAAGAAGAAAATAAGAGTGTTATTAATTAATACATCTGAGAATTATTTTTATTTATTTAATAATACATCTAATAATCACGTGAATAAGAAGCCACACTATCACAAATACGCAAGATGAGAATGAGATTTTCATTTTGATTTAGGGACTCATCTCGTTCGTGTATGGTAAAGAACAACATTTTTGTAGTGTCCCTAAAGTTTTTACCCCTTCCTAGTTCCTCCGCTATTAAATGTACGTTACACACTATAAATGTGGTCCCCAAAAATTTACCCCTTGGGGCCTTTTGAAATGCACACTACTTAAAGTACACTACAAACAATATGTAGTCCCCCTAAAATTTACCACTTGGTGAATTTTGAATTCCCCACTGCTAAAGTTACACTACATTGTGCAATAGTTTTCAAACATGTGCTAGATGCCAGGCTTGACTCCACCATATGACCCTAAACTTACTAAATAGGTAACTCTGTAACTTCCACAAAGGACTAAGTTTTAATGAACATGGGTAATTTGTTATGAATTTGATATGGAAATGGATTAAGCCAACTGAAATGTAGCTCACAGTTAAAACATTATAAACCTTTCTGATAGATCTAAGTTTCAAATTCTTTAGTGTTATTTATATATATATATATATATATATATATATATATATATATATATATTGTTTACTTGATATCTGCTTGTTGCTTAATTGACAACTGAGGAAATGTCCTTCGATTGAAAGAAAAACTTTTCTAAAATGTGATATAATAAGTTAAATTACAGGTTTAACTCCTAAGGTCCCGTTTGATAACATTTGACTTAAAAAAATGTTAAATGAAACCTTAAATTATCAATTTTGTGTATAATAGGTTCTCTTAACTTTAGACCCTTGGGTAGGTCCTTAACATATTTTAATTTTTTTTTAAGATTAACTGAGATGAGTTTGTAAACTTGACCTGTTAGACGAAATTGAAAGTTCTTAGACAGAACCTATTAAAATCTATTTAAAGTTTCAAACACTAAACGTGTAATTTAACCTCTAAAACATCATAATCTAAAGAAATGCAAAACCTAGAAACTCCAGAAGATAACAATGCATATAAATATACATTTCCAAGAACATAAATAGAAAATACTAGGTAATTGACAACAAAGCAAATTGAAATAATTGGTGCCTTCCCCATTGAAAATTACAGGACGTAATACAGGGTGGGTACCCAGAGAGAAACAGGCAACGAGTGGACCAATGCCATTTTGTTTTTAGGTCAGATCTATCACTGTTTGCTTGTCGGCATCAAGCTAGCTTCTTCTTGTGAAAAGATCCTTCTCAGGTTTTAAATTTTTGTGGTCATAAGCACGTAATGATAATTGGGGATAGGTCCCATACAGTTCAAAACCACGACATTCATCAGTTAGAAGAGAGATCCATTTGAACATTTTTAATATCTCCTCTAGTAAATTCCATAGCACATGCCAGTTCCTGCAGCCAAATCTTAAGAAAATAGTGACATTTCAACCACAAAGGATTCTCTCATTTACTCCCTGCAACTATTTATCAACATCTGGACAACCAATATAAAATATAAAAGGTAAAATGGTTTTAGTAAAATCTAAAGAGAAATCCCCATAATGAAAACACAAATTCTTCCATCTCTCAATGGAAAATATTGTTTCTTCAGCAAAAAGATTCTTTTTCTTTTTACTTTTTTCGGAAGCCTAATGGGACAGAGCCATAAGAACTTTTGGGAGTGTACTATCATCTCATTTTGGTTAGGTTGGTCAAACGACAAATATTGAAGTTTCCAAGTGCTCCACAGGTTCTAAACAAATCTTACTATAAATGGATGGACTTGCAGCCTTGGACCTTTTTTTGCTGGTGACCATCTGATGAAGAGTCTTGAAGTAGAGCAACGGAAGGCTGAAATCAGATGGCATTAAATTGCAACTTTGGTAAAAAAAATCAATGTATACACTGCAAAAAAAGAAAGTGATCATTTTGTGCAGTACCAATTTCATTACAATATCCAAACTATATTACATTTTACAAAGAATCAGGTCATGGTGAAGACAAATACAATAGTTCCTCCACTGTACTGGCACCTCACTGGTCATCCATCTCTAATACCCTATCTGATTTTTTCCATATCTAATGGTCAGTTAAGTGTAACAAAAAATGATTCTGGACACGCTTTATATGATAGAAAAACATGAATAAATATACAGTGGTTCAATCGACTTCACTTGCACATGGGGGTAAGCTGGCCAGAATTTGACTCCTCGAGCAGAAAATGATGTTTCATTTTCAGTTGACATAAAATGTCTGTCACGAATCATGAGGTCCTTGGACTATCAACATAACACGCTGCTTTACACTGTCTGAGCGGATGATGTCTCCTTTAAATCCAATCTGAATTATCACGTGGGAAAATAAAGATAATTTTTTATCAATCTGATAATGATCGAGAAAAATAGTTCTAGGAGCTAAATTTAAGGGAAAAAAGTTTCAACCTCAACTAGACTGTCTGGGGAGAACCACCGCAATAGTACGCCTAAATGCACTACAGCAGGTATCAGCTTGAAAAGAAGAGGAGTTGTCACCTGCACAAAATGTTTACAAATGCCCCATCAAGAAATTTATTGCTTGAGATAATTCACCACAAATATAATGACAACACATGCTGATGCAAAAAGATGACAGCATTGTTTAAAATTGGGCAAATTGCAAAAACCACCCCTAAAGTATTATAGTTGTAACAATTAGACCCCTAAACTTTCAATTGTAAAAATTAAACCCTCAAACTTTCAAAAGTGTAAAAATTAGAACCTTAAACTTTTAAGTATAAAAATTAAACCCCCAAACTATAACAAATATAAAATCTAAACCATTAAACTATTGTAAATGTAAAAATTAGATTGGTTTTATTCCATTTCTTCCAAAATTTCCTCTTTCTCTCTCTATTCTCTCTTTCCTCATTCCACCCTCTCTAATACCATTCCATTGGATCCCTTCCATCTCTCTCTCTCCTTCAAAATTGAACTCCACATAGATTCAACTCTAATGGTTCAGGGGCAACCTGTAATTTAACCTTGAATGTTTCCCAAAAAAAAAAAAAAAAAAAAAAGAGAAAGGCAAGCAGTTTTCGTAAGTAGAAAAACAGAAACTACGAAGAAACAATATTCCCGTCGTCGGCCGTCGCATTATCCTCCGGCCAATGAATTATAATAAACTAATAATATGTAGATATTATATCGAGAATCATCGCCTAGTTTGGATGAAATCATATCCCTTCAAACGGCGTCCTGCTTTTTTAGCGGCGACACTGTGGTAGCCAAATGAGTGTTGCATGTGTTTCAATGTTCTTCATTTACCATTTTCCATTTCTTTGTTTATTTCCCTTTAATTTTAAACCTTCAGATCAATACTGACGATGATCCACAAAGTGCCATTGTTTTCTTCTCCTCTGCCCCTTAAAATCGACCCCTGATTTCACCCCTTCTTCGCCCCCCAACTTCCCCTCTCTTTCCACGCCGAACCCATCACCAATTTCGCTCAATTCTGCGAAATTTTGCACTTCCCAATCCTGCTTCTCTGGGTATTCATGTTTTTCTTGCTCTTCTTTTGGCTTTCTTGGATACTCTGTTTCAGTAATTTCAGCTCTTTTTCTTAAAGTATTTGGAAAGCTGGTTGTGTTTCGTAGTCTGTTATCGATTAGTTTTTATTTTATTTTATTGGGTGATTAAAATCGACGTCGTTCCACGAGATTCATTCTCGGACCTTGTCCGGACTAGTCAGAGCTTTTTCTAGACATGGCTGTTGTTTATTTTCTTTTGTGCGTATCAACACCCATGTTTTTCCCGTCCAAGATTTTGAAAGTGGATATGATGGAATGGTATTCACAGGGAGAGAGTGGAACGAAGAAAGAGAGAAGAGAAAGAGGAAATTAAAGGTTTAGATTTTATATTTGTCATAGTTTGAGGGTTTAATGTTTACACTTACAAGTTTAGGGTTCTAATTTTTAAACTTTGAAAGTTTGGGGGTCTAATTTTTACAATTGAAAGTTTAGGGGTCAAATTGTTACAACCATCATACTTTAGGGGTGGTTTTTGCAATTTGTCCTTTAAAATTTATACAAATCACATAAGCTAGATTTTCAAACAACCCTGCTTTAAATGAATTTAATGATCTGCCCTCCTTGGAACTTTCTGGTTCACAAATGAGTAATTCTAGTATCATAACTACTCAAAAACCATGAATTGGTCATGCTCCAAACAAGACCAGACACTAAATTTGTGATGAAGTTTCAATGCAAAATTTTGCGAAATAAAACCACAAGTGAATTTCTGAAATCATTGCATGGGTGAACAGCTCGATCTTTGATTTTTTTATTTTTTTTTTGATAAGACAATCTTTGAAACATATTATAGCCGCTAGTGACCAAGAGCTAACATCGAAGTGTCAAAACTTTCCTGTCAATCTGACATCTTGCAGAAGGTTTGTAATCCCAATAGAAATTTTGATGGCCCTCTATACTATCAGGTTGCTAAGGCTGACAATTGTCCTTGATTGACCAGTGGGCCTTTGCTTTCAAACTCCTTTGTGCCTTTGCACTCAAGGGTAAATATGTCTCGCACAGAGACCTCTGCACTCCCATTACATATGGAGGCCTACACCCCCACAGAAATCGCACGCCTAATAGTTATGGCATCAAACAATTTTCTAAAATGTTGCATAGTATGTTGTGTCATGTTGTCTTTATCAAAACCAGGATATTTACAAGCATTCATGAGTGCATTAGCAGGGGTTCCGAGCTATTTCCAAGGGAAAAAATGCTTCAGAAGTTTGTAAACAGCTGAAAGACGCTTCAGAGATTTCCTGTGGGAGAACTGATGGGCAGCCATCTCGTTAATTGGAAGTCACTCTTCCTCAATCCTTGTGGGGTCTAGGAATGGTCAATTTAAGAAAAAAGAATTTTACTTTGTTCTCTAAATGGTTATGGAGGTATGAAATAGAAGACAGAGCCCTTTGGAGAATCACCATTCAGAGTAAGTTTAGAATCATCAATTCCAGGAATTTCCCCTGCTGCACTTAGAAAGGCTCTCAAAGCCCGTGGAAAGATATTGCTAAATACAGCATGTTCTTTTGGAAGAATGTTGGTTTCAATGTGGGAAATGGTAGTAGAGTTTCTTTGGGTAAGACTGTTGGGTCACCAATCAGCCGTTTAAAGAGCCCTTCCTTTGTATTTACTTAATATCAGAAGCCAAGAATGGCAACGTGCAGAATTTGTGGAACTCCATTAGTCAAGCCTGGGACCTCAATCTTAGAAGAAGCCTTTTTGACAGAGAGTTGATTGAATGGTATAGACTCTACTTGCTGCAGGAAAATGTGAGAATGGGGCACAAGATGACGTTTTGTTGTGGAATCTCAAAAAACCTACATTTTTCTGTCGCATCTGCCTCCTTAGCCTTTCATGAAAAGAGAAGAGTCTTGGCTCTGGATTGATCTGGGAAGGAATTGGTCCTATAAAAAGATTAATTTTTTCCTTTGGACAGTAGCTCGCAGCAGTATTAATATACCTAAGATGAGGTTTAGAAGAAGCACTACATTTTTTTTCTATCCCCCAAGTTTACCATGAGTTGTAACACTAAGGAAGAATACCTCTTGAACCACTTCATTCATTGTGATTTTGTCACAAAGGTCTGGAATTATGTAAGCAGTTTGGTATAGCTTGTTGATGCCCAAATCGCTTAGAAGATTGGTTACCTGGGATCTTGTCTAGTTCATGGCTCAAGGATAAAGCTAGAGTGCATTGGTCAAACACTGTAAGAGCCATTTTGTGGTTTATTTGGAAGGAAAGAAATGCTTGAATCTTTTCTGACGAGTCAAAACTCTCCTGATTATATTTTTGACATTGTGCCATCCAATGCCTCTAACGGGAGTACTCTATACAAGTTTTCCAATAGTCACTCTTATTGTTATCATCCTAGAATGAACGGCTTTTGTTTAATCCCTCTTTTTTTTTTTTTTTTCTGGGAGAAGGGACTCCTTGTTCCTTTGTCCTTTAAGCTGTTCTCTTTGCTGTTGGCCTTCTTGAATGGACCACTTTTGCAGTCAATTCTTGGACAAGTATTGATTCTTTTAGCCCTAACTTTCAATGCAAACCTTCCTTCTGTCAAATCAAATTGGAAAAATCACTTTCAACTATTTCTTGTTTCTCTGAAACTTGTTTTTGTGAAGAGACGAATTGAACGAATGAACAGCAGAGAAGAAGAGCCAGCACGATTTCAACTATTTCTAGATTAGTCATAGTTCCAAGTACAATTGTTATCTAAACAAATCAACAATATAGCAGATAACTCAAAATAAGCTAATAAAACCTTTTTTTCTTATAAGACAACCATGCTGAGAAAAGAAATCTTTGTAATAGATCATTACAGCACATAGGACATTTTATGAAACTATAATATATATATTATCTACAAAACAGAAAAAAAATCTTACCAGACTGAGAGCTGTGGTCCCAATAAGCAACAGATACAGTTTCCCCTGAAAATTGTCATAATGTCAGTATCCAGTACTACAGTAGCTATGCCCAAGGTTTCTGCTGAAAATCTAAGCTCTAGGGAGGGTGTTTGGGGAAGGGGCGGGCTTAGGATGAGTTTGGCTACCAAAGCCCACCACATGTTTAAGGCATAAATTCAGGAAGCATGGGCTTCAAATAGTAAACGGTATTTTATTTTGGACTTATTAAAATAATAGTAGTAAAATAAATAATATTTAAGTTTAAATTTAATCATATTAAAGAAAGCAATTGACTCTCAAATTAGTCATATCAGGCAACAAAAGTATATGCATGGTATATTCAACTTAGTCACATTAAAATAGAACAAGTATATGGTGGTGGTGGACGGTGGTGGTGAAAAAATATACAAGAACATCAAAAAAAGGGAGGGAAAAAACAACTTACAGGAAGAGACTTCAACCCACCCAACAAAATCAAACCAAGATCATAGTTACAAGGCCTAGTTACCAAAGCCCACAATGAGGCATTAAACCTCACCACCTCCTAAACCTCTACACAACCTCCCCACCCTTTTAAAAATTTTACTGTTTCTCTCAAGCCAAACGGCCCACAAAATAGCAAAACAACTAGCGTGCCACAAAACTTTGCCTTCTCCCAAAAAGAAACAATTTTAATTTTGGACTCAAGTTATAATTTAATAATAAGAAAAATATTTAAATTTAAGAAACTTAAGCAAATTTATATCAAAAAAAGAAAAGAAACTTAAGTAGATTTAAGTCCCAATAATTCACTTAATCCATAGTTTTCATAAACTTGTAGGCCCAAACACAATTTTCGTAGACCAAACACAATAGTCTTCCACATAGGCTCTCTAAACTCTCCAATTAAACCTACCACTACCAAACTGAAGTTCCTTTCTGAACCTTGCCCCA
Organism: Luffa acutangula; assembly: GCA_036850905.1. Lineage (NCBI taxonomy): Eukaryota > Viridiplantae > Streptophyta > Magnoliopsida > Cucurbitales > Cucurbitaceae > Luffa > Luffa acutangula. The sequence continues at coordinate 1,675,588 of CM072092.1, read as the reverse complement.
AATGCCCTATCTCTAAGGATCTTAAAGACCATGGGTCCACATTGTGATTAACCGCAGAATTATTTTTTACATGCATCTCATCACATGCTTTTCCTCAGAAGCACTAAAATGGCACTGACCTCAACTAGATGAAGATTAGAAGCACGGCTGAGAAGAACAAAAGCAAATTCCCCTATCTGAGCCAGAGACATTCCAACCTATACATATCGCAAATCAAAATCCAGAAGATTAGTTATAACATAAGCTCGGATGCCTTGGAAATAGTAATATAATCTTACCAGAAGTGATGTCCTGTTGTTGTATCCAAATCCCTTCACCACGGTACTAATTACAATGGTTTTTACAATTATCACCAGTATAACAGCTGCCAGTAATATATCCACATGGTTCCACAAAAACTGAACGTGGATCAGCATTCCAATGCTGGCAAGAAAAAGCGCAGCAAAAAAGTTCCGTATAGGCTCTATCTGTAGCAAATCCATTATAAAATCACTCAATAGGATGCAGCAACTACTCTTGGAATACAGAAAAACAAACATTTCAAGCAGAATTCCAGCATAATATCCGCGTCCGCATTAAAATGCAAGAATCCATCTTTCCTTAATCAACTTCACCTTGCCCTTCCAAATTCCTAACAATCTAATTATAACGGGTTTTTGGATATTGTAATACCACTTTCTAAACCCCCGCTCAGAAATAATAACAATAAACACCTTTGTTTACATATATATATATACATAGACCAACATGCTTTTGTAACAATACAATTAAGTCGCATCTATTGAAACAAAGCATGGAATGCCTTACTTGTTCGAGTGTATGTTGAGCAAGATCAGTTGTCGATATCATCACTCCAGCAGCAAAGGAACCCAATTCTAAACTTAGCCCTAACTTATCACTACACTGAAATCAGAAGAAAAAGTGCCAATAAGCTTCCACTAACAGAACAATTATTTTTCTTTTTTTTAATAAGAAACGATATGGATATATTATCAACAAAAGGGCAAGAACAACCTAAGGGCCGAGGGAAGAGGGCTCCCTCGCCCGAGAACTACTTCAAAAGAGCTTGCCAATCATATTCACCACTAAGACATCAGAATTAACACTTGTGATAAAGATCATGCAGTAGAGAACTACTAAATTTAAAGTTCTCAGCTCGCTTGGCAGTCCAGAAGTTTACTGTCCTAGATACAACCCAAGAAAGGAAAGCCTACAACTATGCTTTAATTAAATTGTACTATCCATTCAGCCCCACGAGTTTAAGGTCATAGAAACTAATGCATAGAATGGTAGTTTCTAATATGCATAACTAACCTGAATGGTACAAAATTACAAATGATGACAATTCAAAGCACGGCACCTTCACATGCATATAATCAACTAACAGAGAAAGGAAAGTAGAAACTAACCCATGCTACGAGTAAGCAGAATGCCACTGAGGCTAATTGATAGAGTTCGTTGGTCTGCATGAGAAAAATCTCTTAGAGAATGCATCTGAACTTTTGACAACTATCCAATTGTTAATCAGTTGAAAAAAATTCATAGAAGAATAAATATACGGATACAATAAAGCATACCTGTGATGATAGACTTATCATCAACTTTAAAAGCCAAGGAATACATGTACGGGATAAAATTGACAAAACAACCAAAAAAGTAACCAAGGTCACCAACCTGGTTGAGAAATATAAAACCTCATAAATATAATATTCATACACTACAATTTCTCTAGTAATCTACATGTCATTACAAAACTAGTTCTCATTCTTCCTTAATAATGAAGAAATCTTAATTAAAATACCAAGAATAACTTCCATTTATAGAAAGCCTAATAAACTAGTTCCATACGGTTCAGACAGTAAATATACTGGTTAAACACACCAACTTTCGCTCTTATTTTTATAATAAACAAATTTCTCACAAGAAGAAGTGACACGCACACACACATATGGGTAACTCAAAGGAGTTTAAAATTTATCCCTTGAACTCCACAGGTTCACAACCGAAACAAATATATCCCAAAACTCCCTAAAATCACTACAAACATTTTAGAAAGCTCTCCAGTTCATTCCTTACCAAGTTCTACAAAGAACACCTCTAATAGCATTAAGCCTAAGAACTTAAATTGCTTTCTGAAATTAAAATCACAAATAGAGAGCACCGAGTTAAGGGAACCATAAACAAGCTGGAGAATCAACTGGACAACATGCAGAAGATATTCCACCAGATTAGGGAAGCATATTTGGCAATCCTTGAACAATTGACTTGAGCTCTCAGAGGAGCCTTTTGCAGAGAGCACAAGAATTAGGTTTAAGAAAGAATTAGGGTTCCCCTTTTCAAAAGATACCAAAGGAAAACTTTAACTTTCTTTGCGTACTTAAGACTCCAAAATGAATTTAAACAACAACAGGGGGAATGTATCATGTACAATAGGTGGAAAAACTTATTCACATGTGAGGTCCGCCCAAATTTGAGATAGACAAAAGAAAAAGATTCAAAATAGTTAACTGTGTCATTTAAAGGTACGCTCATGCCTTCAATAAATCCTATGTATACTCACACTTTACTCATGGATATCACTCCTTGAAGAATACCAGAATTCCCACCCAGTACTGGAAGCAAAGCAAACAGTAACCCAACAGCACAGTCCTGTAAAGCCAATGAAACTGATGAGTTAGGAAATAATTTATGAGGTCAAGGTTAAATGAGGGGAAAAAACAAAAACAAAAAACATTACCTGCAAGATAAGGGTGCCAATCGTGACTTGTCCATGAAGAGCATTGGTTGAGTTCTTTTCCATCAAAAACTTCAGCACCTACAATCCAATAATGAGACGGTAGTTATTTATCATACAGGCAAGAACATAGGGCATAAAGCATGCAAGCAAATGTTGCCACACTCATGCATTCAAAAAAGTTATACAGTATTTTACCACTGCTGTTGAGGACATTGATAAGAAAGCTCCAACAAAAACTCCTTCAGAAGCACTCCCACCACATGACTGCAAAAAATCACAACTGCTGAAGTTGAAGTGCAAGAAAAGAGCTTTACAAAACTTTATTATAAAATTTTTATCAGAAAAATAAAATAAAATAAGAAAAGTTTATAGTAGGAGGTATGCAAAAATAGGGCAGGTGTGCATTAGAACCACTGCCTAGTGCAGTATCTAAAATAAATGAATTTGACAGGCAAATAATAGCAACACAAAATCATCTGGATCTGCCGTTAACAGGAAAAAAAATAATGAAGAGAAACACTAGTTGTTACCGAGGCTGTGATCCCACTAAGGCACATAAATAGGAAAATTTGGAGCAGACCACCAAGAACAGCAACTGCTCGAACAACTCGAAGCTAAAATATAGAGTAGGCTTAGCAAACCTATCATGATTATATAAACATTTATAAATGACATTGAATGGAAATAAGACTGACCTTAGTTGTTGAAAACTCCAACCCTAGTGCAAAAAGAAGAAAAATTACACCAAACTGGGCTACCGTTTCAACCTAAAAGCAGAAATCAATAAGAAGAAAGAACTTTAGGACAAAAGAAAGGATAAAGCTATTGATAAAGGCAGCATGAAAAGAAACCAACACAAGTGTCATTTTTCTCTCAATAACCATCACAAGAGACAAATACATGTTGCACGCATTTATAACAGAAAGATTTTGATAGACACGACTTCAGAAGTAAAATCCATAAAGATAGTACATGAAACTGACTTACAATATCAAAGAAAAGTGCCAGAGTGATAGCTTTGGAGAGGGGTACCTCTCTCCTACAAAAAAAATCTCCAAGTAACAGACCCTAACTTTTCTAACTCACACCATTTATAATCAACCTTTCATAACAACTAATCATCTAATGAATAATTGACCCCTATCTATAGACCTCACAGATTTGAGAATCAACTTTAAGAGACTTGATTAAAAGTCCAAATGCACATGCAAGTAATCTACTTCCACTTTCTTGATGGAAGCATTCTAGAAAGTAAACGAAAATGCAGCAACACCTATTCTTTTAGGCATGACCTGTTGGTTCGAAATTTAGAATTAATATGTAAACAATCTAAAAAAATCTCTAGTGGTTCATTACTCACCATAGACAAGAAACAAATTTGTTAGAGCAAAAGGGGGGGTAAGGTACTTGTCCTATCCATGTCTTAAACAAATAGAAAGCAAGGGCATCACATGCACTCAAAATAACATGCTAGATGTTGTTATCTTCCAAATTTCAGGTAGAGGAAAAAAAAAACCCTCGAAAAACCATAAATAATAGCTTCAAGAGCAACGTACCTGCACCATTTCACTGACAAAGTTAAATCCTCCAGGTCCAATAATAGATCCTGCTAGAAGGTATCCAGTTATAACCTGATAAAATATAGCACAGGTTACATAAATATTGGATTGTCCACGTCATGGAAATCAGACCACATCCTAGAATTGTTATTCACCATCAAATAGCTTAGGTAAAAGATAATCATACTGGTTGTCCAGCACAGGCAAAGGCAATGCCACCACAAGTTGCAGAGACAATAACGATGACCAAATCTGAGATCAATCTGCCAACTCATAAAATCAGAAGTTAATATCAGTCATCACTTTTTTTTTTTTTTATGAGAAACAAATTTCATTGATGTATGAAATTTATATTAGACATTACTTGAGGGGCAATAATATGAAATAAAAATATACCTTAAGTCTAGTTGCAGCACTGGATATTTAGATTTAAAGTTAGATATGATAAAAACGTTGTCCTGAAAAGAGAAGACGTTTTAGCAACCTCTGAGCAGAAAATGAAGATCTGATAGAGAATACGTACAAAAATAAAATATTCATACCTTTCGATCAATCAATGTAGGAGTATCTTCAGCTCTATTATCATTGTCCAGATTGAAAACATTTTGAAGCTGAAACCTAAATTAGAAACACAAGTGTTTAGGGAAATGCACGCTTAATCCAGTAGAATGGCCTGAAAGTGAAATGTAATACTAAGTTAGAAGCATATACTTTTCCTCTTTCGTATCATTTTTCTTTGACTTTACCCTTGCCACAGTCTCCAGAACTGCCTGATTAACAACGTCAATCAATGAGGACCAAATCAGCAAAGCACATACTTGTGCCAGTATGCATGAAGATCCATAATTCACGTGTTGTACACAAAAGTCTTTAAAAATAATGGTTACTAGTTTCAAAACTATATAGCTACCAACCTGCTGCTCTGCTACGCTGTTGTTGAAGCTTCCTGCATCGATTGCTGAAATGCAAAAGAGAGAAATGTCCTGAAATTACTCGAATAGAAGATAGAAGATATTGACATCACACGAGTTGCAACGAGGAAACCGCCAACGACACATACATAATGCTTAATGGACAGTTTTCTCAAATTATTTGAACATTAAAAAAGAGTAAAAACCTGAACTAGAAAAAATGATAGAAATAACCAAAGGAATCAATAGGCATTGATCTAATCTAAATGATCAAATTGAATAGCTCAAACCAAACAAATCGAAACACGTACACACCAGATCAAATTAGTCATCTAATCTTATCCTACTGCCAGTGCTATCGTGTTAAACAAAAACCAAACCAAAATCGTTACAACATCAACGCATCCCACAATTAACTCGGATTCCGCATTAGAACCGCAATCTGCTACACCAAACTAATCAAAACCCTAACGAAATCGAGTGAGCAAACGAGATCTAAGATCTACTGACCTTCGTTCTGGTCATTCTCCTTGAACTCATTCTCCAAAGCCCGATCAATGATGTCAGCAAAACTCCCCTCCTTATTCCTGGGACTGGACACGTTGTTGGACTGGAGGGTGGCGTTGGCGAGAACCGGCTGATCCGAGTCGGAGAGGGGGACGGCGGTGGAAGGAAGAAACGGCGTAGAGAAGAGTAAAAGGACGAGGATGAAGATGAAAATGCGGTGGGATGAGAAGGATAGCTTCAACATTGCAGGCTGGTTTGAGTGGAGAGCAATGTTGCCGGCTAGTTGATCACCATGGGAGAGAGATGGAAGTGAAGAGAAGACAGTGATTCGAGAGATTAGAAAAATGGGAGAATGAGAGATGAAGAAACCAGGAAGAGAGAGAGTGGAAGAGAAGACGGTAGCGTTGAAAAGAGGGAGTGACCGAGTGAGTGGCTAACCAGACCAGAGTTGAGGGTCAATGTGTAGTCCTCGAACCGTTGTTGAACGGCGCATGAGCGACTTCTGGCGGTACTCGTGTCGTCAGAGTTATCTATTTCTATAATTATAATTCGATTAAAGTTTTTTTTTTTTTTTTTTTTTTACAACAAACTTAGTACAACTTTATACTGGTTGAACTTAAATGACGTGTCAAATGGTGAATGGAGGGAGTAGGTACTGCCGTAGTAAATTTTCCCCGGTTGAACTATGCATTTGAAATACTCTTCCTTGTGTTTTTCAATAGTAAATTTTATTTTAAATATTTTGTATAAACCATTTTTACACTTACCTTTTAAAAAATTTGATTTGAAAAGAATTACTTCTCAATCTCATTTTTTAACAAGATATTTTAAGTTATTGTCAAATTCTATAATTTTTTTTCAAAATGGTTTTTCATTCAAAATTAAACACTTGAAATGATAAACCTAACATACTCTAAATTACGAGTCTCTTTATCAACTTTCAATTTTGTGTGGGGCAAACAAAAAAAAACATTTTTTTGTGTTTAGATTGAAATAATACTTAGTGCAGCTTTTATTTTTTAAATAATATTTAATGCATCTTTGAACTTTCAATTTTTGTATAATAGATCTTAAACATATTCTTAAACTTTCAATTTTGTATTCAGCAGTTTCATAAATTTAAAAAACGTTGATTGAGTCAAAGCTTATTAAAAGACATGATGGACATGGTATTGCAAATTCAATGACTTTTTTTTCTTTTTTTTTTTTTTGTATCCACGAGTGTTCGGACCAACTTACGCACACCTCGACTAATCTCACGAGACAACCGCATAACCATATTGTCAATAAAATTCAATGACTTGTTTGATACAAAATTGAAAGTTTAGAGGATCTTTTATGTTTTTCAAAATTGGACCAATCAAACACGAGTTTAGAGTTTATGAACTAAAATTGTAATTTTATCTTGTAATTTTGAATAGCTAGACATCTAATTTTTAGAGTGCATTATTTGATGTTAATATTTTAACTTTTTTTTTTTAAAGTCTAGCGTCGAGCCTTTTATTGTATTGTAATAGTGTGGTTAGCATTTAGAAAACAATAATCATTTTTTGTTTAATTTTTTTCATATAAGATGACTTTTAAAACATATATATACATAGATGTAAGATGCAGTCTATACAACTTAAAATGTTTACTATAATTTGAATGTATTGAATGTCTATAACAAATAATGGAGAGGCTGCATGTGCCATGTTTGTAATAACCATTATATATTAAAAAAAAAATTACAAAATCGAGCTAAGCTCATGTTTGGCATCGATAATTGATATCTTGATTAGATACAGTCAAACAAAATATAAAATTGTCTATTTACAATTATATTAAAGGATCGATAAATAGAACTATAAACGAACATTTATTTTAATCTTCTAAAAAAAACGACAGTATATTTAAAAACCCAATTAAATTAAACCATGTCTACAAAATATATATACACATTTACATTAGAAAATTTCATATTGTAGACACTTATTAATTACTATTGGACCCCAACATTATTCTTAAAATATGATAACGAAGTAGTATAGTATCCACGTTAATGTAGAATATATAAAAATTTTCCTTACATCTACAAGTTAACATGGATATAACTTAGTCAAAGTGAGTATAGTTCAACGCTAATAGACACATACCCTTGATCACCAGCTAAAATCGAGTTTTGCGTAAATAAATTTCGCATGAAAACAAATAATATACCAGACATTAAAAAAAAAAAAAAAAACTTTAATGTATATATTAAAATAGATATTACAAAAGTTAATACATACACGTAAAAACGTGTGTTTTTTTTTTTTTTTTTAAGTTGATGACTAAAACATACATTTTAAAAGTGTTGATGGTCGATTTTGGCCAGAGGTTCTCACCTGACCTTCACGTGCCACCAACGGTAAATTTGTAGTTGAGGGGGGAAGACGTGGCCTGCAAGACAGTAAACCTGCACACCGGTGTGGTGCTCGCCACACTGGCTCCGATGCTTAAGTCAGTAAAAAGAACGGTAGGACGTGGAAAAGTAAGAGCAAGAGGAGAAAGCGGAGAATAGAGAGTAGAGTTTAGGGATAGAATTCGGGATCCCCTCTTCAGTGGCGAAGAGGGATATAAATACCTGTTCATCCTCCCAGTCTTTTTAAGGTTTCGGAGGCGTTTTAGGTCAAACCAGGCGAAACCGGGGCATCCATAGGCGGTGGGGACCAGACGGGACCGAACGGGCTCGGCCCGCGCGAGCGGGCCGAGCAGGGGGTCGGGCCTAAAACCCGACCCCTTCGGTCTTGGCCCGTCTCACTTGCCGGTTTTGCCCCCCTTGGTCCATCTTTCAGTCCAATTCCTCACCGGTTGTCCTCGTCAGCTCATTGTATATCGGGGTGGTCTAAAATTGCCTATAACAAAAAGTAAAAAATAAAATAAAATAAACTTGAAGTTTACAGTGTGTTTGATCAATGATCTAAACACGAAAAAAAATTAAAAACAATAGATTTAATAACTAAAAAAAACGAAGTCATATCCTATATTTTTAATGTTTTTAAAAATTGACTGGTAACAAATTTAGAAATGGAAACTTGTTAGGATTATGAATTTGAATCTCAAAATTCTATAAATATGTTTATTAACCTATTTTATGTTATAAATGTTGTTTAATTATTATTTTACAATATTGTATTATTCGCAACGGGTTTAAAATATATTATATATGTTTTAGTTGAAGAAAATATCATATTCGTGAATTTTTATCTTTCAGCACGTAGTGATGTATTTTTAAACTTCAAAATTAAACTTCATAAACATTTTAAACGAAAACATTGTTTTAAAAATTTACATAAGGTAAATGGATTTCAATAAATACTAAAGTAAAATTTAAACTCATAATTAAAATTTGAAACGTAGTATATCTATATAATGACAGTGGAGCTCCAGTGGGGATAGGGCCCCGCTCACGTGCGCAAGTTGAGTTGAGCCACTTGGATTCTTATCAATTATCAAGAACATTCTCACCTTTACGACAGATCGTAATTCGTAAATCGTACCCGAATAGGAGGCGCATTCAATGATGTCGGTTAGTGCTATGCGATATGTCGTTGTGGATTTGGACCCAATCCCGTATTCTTTGGGCTTGGGCCTGTCGTTGGTTCTTTTAGCGTGGGCCTCAACGACGTCGAGTTTTTTTTTTGGAAAATTGCAGTGGGTGGCAAATTGGATCAAATTAATAACAAATATAGCACCATGTAAAAAAATTGCAAATATAGCAAAACCTATCCGAGTCTATCGGATAGACTTCGATTATCAGAATTTATCAGCGATAAACTATGATTAATCAGATCCATCGATCTACTGATAGACTCCGATTATTTAGAGTCTATCAGTGTCTATCACTAATAAACTTTGGTTAATCAAAATCTACCAGTGACTATCACTGATAGACTAGACTCTGATTAATCAAAGTCTACCAGTGATAGCCACTGATAGATTTTGATTAATCGAGGTCTATCAACGATATACACTTATATACTTTGAATAATCAGAGTCTATCAGTGATAGACACGAATAGAATCTGACGACAGCTTTTTGGTCTTGTACAACTAATTTTGCTATATTTGCAATTAGTTTGCAATGGTGCTATATTTGCTATTAATTTTGTCCAATTTGTCATCTATGCAATTGCCTCTTTTTTTTATTATTATTCATTTTTGTTTTATTCCTTCCTTCCTTCCTTCATCTCGAGTTCAACGACATTTGGGGGAGGATTTGAACATCTAACATCTTGATCGAGGGTACATGTCACTTACCACTAAGCTATACTCGCTTTGGTGAGATTGAGTGAACTTGATCGGTTCAAGCAAAACGAATCATTCGATGAGTCTGTCATAATGTAACTTCTTTTAATAATTGTTGGGTGTGGATTAAAAAATTTGCATGTTTATTAATAGTCATCATATACATGTTTAAACTACTTGTGCAATATTATATTTGTACGTTTAACGATGTAAAATTGTCTATCACATCCTTGTACACTTTTTTTAGATTTTTGGCCTTACTCATGATAATATCATTGATAATCTTCCACATACAGATTTTGATCATAGGAAGCACCCATGTATCCCCAAGACACTTCCATTGGTTAGATGAGTTGCTCTTGTTCGATTGTGATGCTTTATATATAACATTAATCTCGAGCTAGGTGGTAGGCGCTATTGATTGAAAATACTACTTTCTTATTAGGGTGCCAAATTATTTCATCTTTTGAGGACCTTTCCTCGGTATGAATATTGATAATATTTTCTCGTACGTATTGGGGGAGAAAATATTGGTGCATTAGATTCTCTCTTCACGAATTGTTGTCATCTAACAAGCCTTTTGATTTCTTGTCCGTTTAGAGGATCCTTTGTGAGGATTGGTATTGGATTACTTGTTTTGTTGATCCAGGGGTCCTTGTCGATCTTTATGAGGTTCTCGTTTCCCACTTGCCAAACCTTTCTTGTATAGCTATTGACCATGAAAATTTCTAGTACTATACGGTAGTACGTACTCCCTCCATTCAGCATTTGACACGTCATTTAATGGACATTTAATGATATAATATTTTATTTCATGGGTCCCACACCATTCTTAAATACTTATTTCATGACAAAGGAGGTAGTATGGAAAATTTTCCATACAACCTCGACCCCACCAAATACTTCTCCCTGTTATGGATGGTGAGTTTCCTATTGGAGTCTCTAGGAAGTTCCTATATTTGAAATATCGACCTTTAGGTCGTTGTGGTTCCTTATGATTCTCCAACTCTATTTAGCAAGTATAGGTTGTTGAACGACGTGGGTATCCTAGATAAAGGAAGTTATTTATGAGTGTTGATTCTTTTAGTTAGATTGAAATTTTAAACTTGAGTTTATTTTATTTATTAATTTGATAAAAATTTAAACTCGAGTTTCGACTTATTCTGTTTGCTTGTTTGTTTATCAGTTACTTTATTTCGTTTATATATATATATATATATTTGTAGTAAATAAAATTGCATTTGTATATTCTAAGCTAAATTATTAAAAAACACCCTAACACATCTACATCAATTGTTTTTCATTCATAAATTTAATAAAAAAAATATATCAAACCTTCGTTTTGAAACCAACTTCAAACTTTAAAAGTTAGAATAAAACTTTTAAAAGTTTATAGTATAATTGAAACCAACTCCATAATTAAAGTGTATTTTTTTTTATAATTTAATCAATATTTTATTAGGCAATTATTGTTGAATAAAATATTGACAGTGATCCTTGTGGCTAAGAACAATGGAGAGGTGGACCATCGTGTCATTTGAATATCGATGTATTTCTGGAGCATTATAGACTAAATTAAGATCCAAATAAAGATCATCGACCTGGGTTCTCTCGGTCTCTCTGGGATCGAGTTGAAATTACGGCGACCTTTTTGGTCGATTTGGGGCGGCTTGTTCTGCCGGTTCTGGACGCTTTAAGTGTTTTCTTCTGAAGTTAGGTGTGCTCTTTTGGGGTTTGGATCTTGGAAATGGCAGAGGATTTATCCAATCAACTGGACAGCCTTCGACTGTCTGAGGAGGAGAGGAGCTTAGTCTACAGGTTGGATGACGAAGAGTTTGAAGATACGGAAAGAAAATTCACAAATTCGCTGGTGTTCAAATTGATAACAGCAAGGAATGTGAATTCGGAGATTTTCATGAAGATGATGCCAAAAATATGGAATAATATTCCAGTCAAGTTTAAGTGTGTGGGCAATAATATTTTCCTTGGAAAATTTATATACCCAAAGGACAAGGACAAAGTGATTAGTGATAGTCCGTGGATCTATGATAAAGCTTTGCTGGCATTTGAAGAACCAAATAGCAACGCTAGCTTTTCGGAACAAGAATTCAGGTACGCATCTTTTTGGGTTCATTTTTATAACATTCCATCGGCTTGTTATTGCAGGAAGCACGCTATTGTTCTGGGAAATTTGATAGGAAAGTTTGAAAAGGTTGATTTAGATGAAGATGGTGACTGCTGGGGACAATCTTTAAGGGTTCGGGTATCCATCGATATTCACAAGCCTCTGAAGCGCGGAATCCTAATGAAGCGTGGCACTATGGCGGAAGAGCGATGGGTCAGAATTGCTTATGAAAAACTTCCAGATTTTTGTTATGGATGCGGCATGTTGGGTCATCTGATTACGGATTGTAAAAAGCGACCTGAAGAACAAGAGAATGAACCTCGATTTGGGGCCTCTATGCGATACTCAGGTTATCCAAAGAGGTACGGTGGATGTAGAGAAAATACAGTGGAACCATCTAATTTAGAAGGTAGAGGTCGTGGAAGATCTGGTTTCTGGGGAGACCAGAATCACAGACAGAGATTTTCAGATCATAGGATGGGGGTTGATAAGGACGAACTAGAAGTGGGAGACGAAGGACCGGTGAAAGATGGCCAAAACGAGCTGTCGGAAGCTGCCCAACAAGCTCAGACGGTGGAAGCGGCGGTGGAGGAATCAGTTATGGAATTCTCTTACAAGGCGGACAATACGAACAATCCAATTATGGTAGGAGTTAATGAGGGAAGACCGTTGGAGATCAGTTATGGAAAGGCAAAGATTAAGGAATCCGATAGTATTAATTGTGCTAGAGTGGGCCACGAAGTCAACCAGAGTAATTATTATGGGCCTAATGCAATACAACCTACTGGAATGGCCCAAACAAAGGTTATCCCAAACATTGAGGTTATACAAAATAAACAGCAGGAGGAGAGGAATTCAGTAGACCTCACACCAGGTATTGAATTGAATCATACATCGGTTAAGTTACTCTCAACGGAACCTCCTGAGATCAAGGAGAATGCAGGGGATGAGACAAAGATCAAATCAGGGTATAAAGGAAAAAGCAAGACATATGGTGATAATGGAAACAAGGTTCCTAACGAAGCTAACATTGAAAAAACTAGCCCAATGGATTTAGACTTCAAGTGGAACGGACCTAGAGGAGACAAATTGAATCCCGATTGTTTGCTTAAACAGGAAAGTAAAGTAATTCCTGGGGTGGGTCAAATGGATATGGTTTTTTCAGACAATCAACCAACAGGACAAGGGAAAGATAAGTCAAAGACATGGAAGCGGGTTAGTCGTACTGTCGAAAAGGAAAGCCAAAATGAGAATACAGATTCACCTACAAAAAGTCTTACAGGAAGGAAACATAAAACAGAGTTTGAAGAGGTGAGCTCTAGTAAGAAAAGAATGTTGGTATTGGAACCTAATGATATTGCAAGATCGGTGGAGGCTGTTCAACAGCCCCGCCGGGCACAATGAAAATCCTTAGCTGGAATGTCCAGGGATTGGGGAATCCCAGGACATTGAGAGCGCTACGACATCTCATTCGTAGCCATAATCCCCAATTGGTTTTCTTGATGGAAACCAAACAGCAGAGGTATGGATGTGACAGAGTTAAACGAGAAATAAACTTTGAGTGTGGTATCTCAGTTCCTAGTGTAGGGCTCAGTGGAGGCTTGATGCTCTTGTGGCAAAATGAAACAAATGTGACAATTCGCTCTTATTCAAAATGGCATATTGACGCTATTGTTCAGCAGAAGGACAAGACTTGGAGGTTCACTGGAATATATGGGAATTCTAATAGAGAGCTGCATCATGAGACTTGGGAGCTAATGCGAAGGTTGGGCAGTCAAGTGGATCTTCCATGGATTCTTGGAGGCGACTTTAACGAAATAGTTAATAATTGTGAGAAAGAGGGTGGGGTGCCGAGAGCGGATTCAGATATGGCCGAGTTCAGGGAGGCGATTGACATGTGCAGGTTAATAGATCCGGGGTTTAGTGGCCCATCGTTCACCTGGTGTAACAAGCATTTCGACAGTGACTTAATCTGGGAGCGGCTGGATAGATTCCTTTTTAATGTTGAGATGCAAGTTTGGTCTCCTGAAATAAAGGTGTTTCATCTGGCGCTCATTGCATCTGATCACCGGCCGATTTTGGCAGATTGGAAGGAAGAACCTCCAGATCAAAGGGCTTTCAAAAGAGGTAGAATTCAGAGATTTGAAGAGGGGTGGACTAAATATGAGGAATGTAAAGAAATAGTGACGCAAGTATGGCTCGGTCACAATAGGAGGAGTATTAACTGGAAACTAGCAGAATGTTTGTCTCGGCTAAAGTTATGGAGTAAAAATAAATATGGAGGGTCTATTAGAGGGGCTATAGCGCAAAAAGAGGGGGAGATCCACCAGTTGTATTCCAATAATGGCTTTTATGTCTCAAATGGAATTGGAGAGAAAGAGAAAGAGCTAGAGAATCTACTGGAAGATGAGGAAATATATTGGAAGCAGCGTGCTAGGGAGGATTGGCTGCAATGGGGGGATCGCAACACGAAGTGGTTTCACATGCAGGCAACTACAAGGAGAAAGATTAATAAAATTCAAGGTCTTTGGGATTCTTCAGGTGTATGGAAAGAAGAGGATGAGGATATGGGAAACGTGGCAACAGAGTACTTTCAGAAGTTGTTTACGTCATCTTCCCCCAATATTGAGGATGTTGATCGGATATTAGAGGCTATTCCTATTCGGCTATCTGACGATCAAAACGTGAACTTGATAGCTCAGTTCACTAGAGAAGAGATCCACTCGGTAGTGAAAAGTATGCATCCAACGAAAGCTCCTGGACCGGATGGTATTCATGCAATTTTCTTTCAAAAGTATTGGGATGTCATTGGCGAGGATCTTTGTGAATTTTGCTTAAGATATTTGAATGGTGAGGATAGTCTGTGTAATGTTAACAAAACCTTCATTGTGTTGATCCCTAAAGTGAAGGACCCCAAGGAGATGAAAGATTTTAGACCAATTAGCTTGTGCTCAGTTATTTACAAAGTCATTGCTAAGACATTGGCTAATCGTTTGAAAAGAGTGCTTGACCATATCATATCCCCGACTCAGTCTGCGTTTATTCCTGGGAGACTCATTACGGACAATGCTATTCTAGGTTTTGAGTGTATTCATGCTGTAAGAAGCAAGAGGAAAGGCAAAGAAGGAGTGGCAGCGCTAAAGTTGGATATGAGCAAAGCGTATGATCGTGTAGAGTGGGCGTATCTGCGGAAAATCATGGAGAAAATGGGATTCTCAAACCGATGGATAAATCTCATTATGGGGTGTGTGGAATCGGTTAGTTTCCAAGTTCTTCTGAATGGCTCCCCACGATCCAGCTTTATCCCAACGCGAGGACTCCGTCAAGGAGACCCACTATCTCCTTATTTATTCCTGATCTGTGCAGAAGGTCTCTCGAGCCTTCTAAACCAAGCAGAGGTTAAAAAGGATTTCACAGGTTTGAGTATTAATAAACACTGTCCCTCTCTATCTCATTTATTTTATGCAGATGATAGCCTGTTATTTTTTAAAGCCTCTAACAGAGATTGCAGGGTCATAAAATGGATTCTAGATACGTATGAAAAGGCATCTGGGCAGACGATAAATTTTGAGAAATCAAATTTCATGGTCAGCCCAAATACATGCACCAATGTCATTGGTGAGATTAAGAACATTCTACAGGTTCAACACACTGAGAGCTTAGGTCAATATCTAGGTCTTCCCTCCCAAAATGCGAGGAACAAGAAGGAGATCTTGAATCACATCAAGGAGCGGGTCTGGAAGGCTTTACAGGGTTGGAAAGGAAGGTTCTTCTCCATGGCTGGAAGGGAAGTGTTAATTAAATCTGTAGCTCAAGCTATTCCAAACTATGCTATGTGTTGCTTTAAGTTTCCTTTGGCTTTCTGTAATGATCTAAATGCTTTATGTGCTAGGTTTTGGTGGGGAACAACGGAGGAAGGCAGGAAAATTCATTGGAGGAGCTGGAAAAGAATGTGTTATAATAAATCTCATGGTGGCCTAGGATTTCGTGACATGATGGTGTTTAATCAAGCGTTGCTCGCTAAACAAAGTTGGAGAATCACTCGGTATCCTGACAGCCTGCTTGCTCGAGTCCTTCGAGGAAGATACTTCAAAACAGGGCATTTTCTGAACGCTGGTCTTGGGCATAATCCATCCTATGTGTGGCGTAGCATTTTATGGGGGCGTGAGTTGTTTTCTAAAGGATATCGGTGGCGGATTGGAAATGGTTTAAACGTGGAGGCTGCTAGGGATCCTTGGATACCAAAAGAGGGCTCCTGCAAACCGATATATCATCATCCCAACATCAGACATTTCACAGTGGCACAACTAATTCAGCCATCAAGGGAATGGAATGTTCAATTAGTGAAAGACTCTTTCATAGAGTATGATGCAACCTCTATTTTAAGTATCCCTTTAAATCCTGTTAGTAGTTCGGATGAGGTCATTTGGCATTTGGACTCAAAGGGGATTTTCTCGGTGAAGAGTGCCTATAGACTAGGGATTCAACTTCAAGAAGCGTCTGAAGCCTCGATATCTAACACACAACAAACAGAAGGTTTTTGGAAGATCTTTTGGAAGGCAAAGATTCCTAGCAAGATTATGATCTTTGGATGGAGATTATACAATGATATTCTTCCTACGAGAGTTAATTTAATCAATCGGGGGATGGATATCAATCCTACATGTGTTCTCTGCAGAAAGAACCCAGAATCGGCCATCCATCTCTTCTGGGATTGCTGCTACACTAAACAGGTATGGCACGCCTATTTTTCACACTCTAATGTTAGTTTTTTGGATGACAGGAGAAGATGGAATACTGCGGATTTTTGTGAGCACATATGGAGGAAAAATATAGAAGGAGGCTGGAAGACTCAACACATTTCTCGAAGCTTAATCATCGCTTGGCATATTTGGAACCATAGGAATTCAGTTCTCCACACAACTCAGAGACCAGATTCCAATCTTATTCATCATCAAATTAGGAAAACGATAGAAGAGTGGTGTAAAGAAGACGAACCTGAGCTGCGGCAGGATGGAGTGCAATCGGAAGTTGCAATTATCGACGACCCAAAACCCAGGTGGCTTCCAATTCCGCAAGGAATTTTGAAACTCAATTGTGACGCCTCTTGGAGCAATCGGCTGAACCGAGGTGGCATTGGATGGGTATTGCGTAGGTGGGACGGATCTCCGATGAAGGTTGGGTACAGAGCAATTGACAGACCATGGAAAGTTTGTTGGCTGGAAGCACAGGCATTGATCGAAGGGTTGAAGAAGATCCCGTGTGACTCTCCGCCAGTTCGTGTAGAGTTGGATTCTCTCCAAATTGTTAGACTTCTTCAGGGGTTGGATGAGGACTTCACGGAGGTATCTCTTTTCTTGAATGAAGCTAAGAGTCTGATGGATAATATTAGTGTGCATTCCATTACTTATGTGCCAAGATGCCATAATCAGTTGGCCCATAATCTGGCCCATAAGGCATGTGAGTCAAACTCTTATGAGGATTGGTCCAACAATTTTCCTGTTTGGGTGATGGACTTAAATAGGGAGGAAATTGGTTTTGTTGATCACACCTGTGGGGGTTCCTGTCCCACAGGTGCTTATTTTGTTTAGTTTTTATTCGATGTTTCTTTCCTCAAAAAAAAAAAAAAAAAAAAATTATAGACTAAATTAAGAAGAGATTTTTTTTCTTAAACTGAATTAAGAAGAGAAATTAAAGCCTATACATTTTTTAAATAAAATTATCAATACCTCACGTGGATCATACTAAAGAATATGAAAAACGCTACAAATAGAGTGATATGAAGTTTTTATTTATTTATTTATTATTATTTTTTAAAAAAATTTTAATTTATACCTCTAAATTGTTTTTTTTTTTTGACAATATCCCTATAAATTGTGTTGAGTTAACTAAAACCACAAATTAATATTTATATCAATTGTATCAATTAAATCTCTAAATTGTCACTAGTGAACCGATTTAGCTTTTTATTTGAAAATCGTTCATGCATCATTTCTCACATGTGGGTAGGCTTCTTAAAAAAGTGTAGACACTCCATTTGAAAATCATTCATGCATTTGAAAGTTCAAGAGTTTAATTGGCACATTTATAAGTCTCAAAACATGTGAATTAATGTTCTGCCAAAGTGAACATAGTTCAACAGTAATTGACATGTACCTCCGACCAAGAGGTAAAAAATTCGAATCTCCCCCCAAATGTTGTTGAACTAAAAAAAAGTGGGGTAAATTGATATGCTTATGAAAGCTCAGGTTTTAATTGTCATCCCCTAAAATTTAGCGGTAATGGTAAAATTTGATTTTTCCCTTTATTTTTTAAGGAAAAAACAATAGTTTTCATTTTTTTTTTTTTTGAAATTTGGCTAGAAAATATAATGTTAAACATGAAAATTATTGCAAGGAAATTGGGGGAAGACAAACATAATTTTCAAAAACAAAACTCAAATGGTTATCAAATCCGCCTAAATAATAAAATGGTAAAATGATATTTTTACATACTAGATAAAAAGTGGAAAGGATCCAATATATATATATATATTATAATAAAAAAAATACTTTATCTTATCTTATCTTACTATTAATTATAGTTAATAACGAAATATTAATTTCAAAATGAATGGAAATGGGATGTATGATGTGATGTGTCTCTTAATCAATTATGTTAACTAATATTAGAAAAAAAAAGAAAAAAATTCACTTGATGCTCTAAAAACTTCTAATTATTATTTTTTTAAAGATATTATGCATTATTTTTCTCAATTAACAAAGTTTTAAAGTTTCTACGTTAAAAAAAAATAGAGTTTTATAGTTTCCAACACCTAAGTAACCAAATAATTACGATGATGACAATTCTTTATATTAAAAAAAAATCACGTGCTAAAAAAATCAGTTTTTTAAAGCTTGTTTGTTTGTTTGTTTTTGTTTTTTGTTTTTTTGTTCAAAATAAAATTTGGAATTACCCAAGTATTTTCTTTTTCTTTTCTGGTTTTTAGTATCTCAATTTTTTTTTGAGAAAGTTATTCTTGATCTTGAAATGAACATAATTTTTCCGGTGGGCCGACGGTTGACAGAAATGGTATAATCTGTCGCATTGCATCTCTCAGGACGGGCCCCAAGTTTAAATGACGAGAACCGCACCCGCCCTGAAGATCAGATCCAAGGAAGCATCTGGGTTTTCTCAATTTCTCTCTTTATCGTCTGCTTCTACGACACGTAAATTACAGATCAAAGAGATAGAGATCGAAGATTCCGCTGCGATTTCTGTTTTCAGAAGGCGAACATGGAGGAAGAAGATGATGGGGTTTAGGCATCTGTAAGTTGTTTTGGAGATTGTGGATCGACGGCCATGGATTTATCGGTAACTGCTCGACGTTTCCAATTCTTTCGTTGACATATTCGAAACCAGCATTTCTCTCTTTTATTGAATATTCGAATAATTGAGATGAATTTGGGATTGGGTTCTTTTTCGTTGGTTTTGTTATTGAACAGAACTCTAGTTTCTTCACGGTGAGCGAGCGGATCTGTGCGGCATTTATACCATTCATTGCGGTTGTAGAGGCTTTGATTCTGGCGATGAGCAGGTGCTTTGATTGTCGCCATGAGAGTGAGAAGGGTCGCCGCCACCATTCCAGTGATCTTTCCCGGCTTGCTCGTGAAACCAGATGTAAGGGTTTTTTTTTTTAATAAATGATTTTCGATCTAGGAGACAGACTAATGGAACAATCTGATTTTTTGTTCGGAGTTCGATGGGGGATTTAAATTTTAGCTATGATTTTGTAATTATGATTTCATTCTTCTGGATTGGAGCCCCTTATCTAATGGGGCGTTTTTTGTGGGGTTGGTTTTTTTGTTTGCCCCTGTATTCTTTAATTTTTTTTTCCCAATGAGAGTATGGTTCTTTATCAAAAAATGACGTGTGATGCAGTTTCTACCAACGAGGTGGAAGCGTTGTATGAGCTTTTCAAGAAGCTGAGTAGTTCGATCATTGACGATGGATTGATTCACAAGGTAATGGTTATAAAGTTTTTCGAGCCTTTTCTTCTGAATTTCTCATATATTCCATGGATTCTTTTGACTTATTTGAGAAGCCGCCTGAACTATCTGCACTTTAAGTTCATCCACCCCCCCCCCCCCTTAAAGTTTTGAAACATATCATAAAAGTGTAATGGAGCTCATATTGCATAGCTTAGTTATAAATGCACATTTATGTATGTTCAGATGTTTGTATTTTGTTTCTGTCCCATATAAGTTGTGAAATGAGATAAGTTAAAGTCCATTTCACGGAGTGGGAACTTGATGCCAATTAGAATAATCATGTTGAAGTCTTATTATGTCTGGCTTCATGCTGTAGGAGGAGCTTCAGTTGGCACTTCTCAGAAGTCCTTACGGCGAGAACCTCTTTCTTGATCGGGTAAATGCAATAAAACAAATGTATGAAAGCCATTTTTCTTCATTAAGTTTATCTGCATAATGGCATGGGCAAAAGACATATATCCGAGGGTGCAACACTGAATGAAAAACAACTCCTAACTTGCCTGATTTTGGATTCCATGCTCCACATGAGCACGAGTGAATATAGAAAATGTCAAAGTGTTGGAGTAGACGTTGATGACTGAATATAAGTCACTTTAATCATTAACTTGTTTATTTTGTTTAATGTTTGTCACTGTTTCCATTAAGGTTTTTCAATCTTTGTATTTCCATGACTAAAATTTTTATAATATAATTTATATGTTTGATTAATTTTTATATGTGACTTATTGCTTAAAAAGGTTAACTTGGAGTGGTAGAAGGTGAAATCACACAAAATAACATTTAGTCATATATGAATTTAGGATAGAATCCTGATACTGTGGCATGGAGTTACGCACTTATATGTTTGGTTCAGTTGTATTCATATGGCATTAGAGGTATAGGAAAAGACAATTTGAGCAAAAGCTATTTACATAAGTTGCCGATAGTTTAAAGGTTGCGACATTATTGTAGAAGTTAGGGAAGATTCAAAACATTTTTTTAAAAAAATCAACTTTGAGAAACAATACTTATTAAAGTAATGTATTGGTATGTATGACATCTTTATATGATAATGACCAAGCATTATTCAGTTGATGTGACCCCAAAAGAGATGTTCTTGATGTTCTTAGGTTTAACTGTGATGCCCTTTTTTCCCCTTCCTTTACTGTTTGAAGAACAAATGTATGAGTCTACAGAATGTATAATGGCAGTATTAGGTATTAGTACATCTCCTATGTAGTTTAGATTGTAACATTTTCAGGAAATCTTCAAATTTCTTAAACTTAAAGGTAATTTCAACAAAATCTATTCATTTCTCAATTGGCTATGTTTAAACTCTACGTATTGCTCTCTCTGTAGAGTACATTGAATGTATGAAATTACTATAAATTGATCAGAGGTCCTAAATATATGTGCACAGTTAAAACTCTCCCTGTCATCCACCAAACGAGAAAAAAGAAGTTTTTTTTTTTTATTTTTTTTTTTATTTTTTTCTTCTTCTTTTTCTTTTGGGTCAAAAGGATTTTCATTGACAATTTGATATACCTTGTCATTTTCCTGATCTCTAATTTATTGCTCTTTTACTTGACCTTGTACTACTTTATGCTTAGGTTTTTGATCTTTTTGATGAGAAGAAAAATGGAGTGATTGAATTTGATGAATTTGTCCACGCTCTTAGCATCTTCCATCCCTATGCATCTAGGGAGGAGAAGACTGATTGTAAGTGTAGAAGAGAAAGTTTTTTTGGTTTTCTATCTACTTGTATCTATATTTATCTTTTCCTATGTACGATTTCTTGTAGTTGCATTTAAGCTGTATGATTTGAGGCAAACCGGGTTCATCGAACGTGAAGAAGTGAGTATTATTTAAGTGGTCCATGCTTTTTGATTGTTGGTCAAACTGGTGTGTAAGCCGAGTTTCGAGGGGTAGAAGATGGCTGTTTTGTTGGAGACATTTGGGCTTCTAGCTAACTAGGAATTTTGCTGGATTCAGGTTAAGCAAATGCTTATTGCAATCTTAATGGAATCTGACACGAGGTTATCAGATGAACTTCTGGAAGCAATTCTTGACAAGGTATGAGTTGAAAACTATTTTCTTATTTCTTTTTCTGAATGTTTGAAGTTTCTAATGCTTGTAGTACTTGCAGACATTTGCTGATGCAGATATCGATGAGGATGGAAGAATCAGCAAGGAAGAGTGGAAGGCCTTTGTAAGCAAACATCCATCTCTCTTGAAGAATATGACTCTTCCTTATTTGAAGTAAGCAACATCTCTTATGCCTCTAAGACTTATTCCCCTCAGGTTTATCAACTACTTTAATGATCTTATAAACAGAAAGCAAACTAACTATATGTAGTTTAATGCTGTTCAATCTTTCAGAGATGTAACGACAATGTTTCCCAGTTTCATTTTCAACACCGAGGTTGAAGATTAAAAATTTCACCACATGGATGTCGAGAGAGCCACTTTCGCATTGAATGAAAATCACTGGAATTTGCTTTATGAGAAGGTTTGAATCATGGCGGGCTGATGTTGAAAGCGTGATCGGTTGGAAACGGGGAAGTATTCATTCTTCAAGTCGAAGAAAGATCAATGTGGAGGTATCGCTCGGGCTAAAACACTCTGGTTGTTCCATCTATGCATGATCCAGATTATTGGAAGACTGCATTTGTACAGTAGTTAATTACATTTTCCTGGCTCTGTGTATTTATTCTTGCCAGCACTCTACCATTGTTATTCCTTTTCATGGGGGGTGGTTAATTTTCTGGAACAGGAACACCAAGCAGAAATTGTTTATCAAGTTTCAATTCTGGGCCTGCACAAAGTTTGTTGATGGCTTAAGAGAGGTGGTTGAATCTGCAGTTGAATGTAATTCTAACTTTGACATTGAAATCTTTTTGCTCTTGACAAATATGTTTCTCTAAACAAGACAATCGTTATAATATTCTGTCCCAGTTCTAACAAAGTTTTAATCCTCCTCATACTTGCTCTTTTATTTGCAAGGATTCAGAGAGATATAATAGCTGGTTTAAATCTCGTTTTATTCTCTAAACTTTTAAGTTTGTTCTATTTTAGTCTCTAAATTTCTTATGTACTTTTCTACTCTAAATTCACTTTGCTTAAGGTTCATAATCATGTGCATATTAACATGTTAGAAGCTATGACTTTAATTTGTTAAAATTAAAGTAAATATAAAGATCAAAATAGTTTTTTGTTTTTTCTTTTTTTTTAAAGTTTAAAGACTAAAATAGGTAGATTGGAAGTTTAGGGACAATAATAAAATAAACTTGAAAGTTCAAAGTTAAAATAAACTTTTTGAAAGCTTAAAGACCGATGTGTTTAAGAATTAGGATCAGGTAGAAACGAGCATGGGGTTCTTATAAAAAACAAAAGTTGAGATTAAATTGACAAGAGTGATAGTTTATTAATAATTGACATGTACACCTCTTTTGACATCGAAAATCTACCTACAAATTTAGGTAGAATATATAATTTTGATTTAACACTAACAAATCGATAGAGCTTTAGATTTTTGGGTGTAATGGATATTTAGATTGAATTCAAATAAATCATAAGAAAAAAGATTGAATTCTCCATTTCAAAAAAAAAAAAAAAGATTGAATTCGTAAATACATCTTCATATTTTTGTCTGTGTCGGATATAGAATTGAGATACTTTTATCATTTGTCTGTTACACCCAACGTTGCAAAACTACGATCACATTGAGCTAATAATTTCTAAAAAGAGAGCTGCTGATATCCGTCCATTTGGGCAGTGCATATAATTTAGAAAGGTTTTCTTTTTCTTTATTTGGCATTACATTCGATTCCATTTTCCAGTTACTGCCTCAGCGTTCTCTCTAAGCTCTGGTTCTTCTCTTCTGTGCTTTCCAATCGGCCCTCTCTCAGCAATGGCGGATAAACCCAGTCGAGCTCTGGTTATTTACGGTGATGGGTTGGCTCGTTTTGTCGATCAATCCCACACCCATCTCCATAATCTCGCATCGCTAGCTTCCTGTGGGTTTTTGTCACTTCCCAATGCTCCTCCTGCAGGTTCTATCACCGCCTCTCGCTTTCCTTTCCACTGTCTCTTAATTAGTTGTAAAATTTTCTGTTGGATTGATGGAATCTCGTTTCTCGATAAGCAAGAGAATTAGTCGCCGTTCGAAATTGAACCCACAAATTACTTCGCCAATCGCCTCTACTTTCTGCGAAAGAATAATGTTACTCGGAAAGCCATCTTGATGATTTCGATGCTATGTTTTGATAGCCGTTGGTTGATTTTCGACCCATTAGGGATGGGAGTTGCATTTTTTAACATTGGGGTGATATGTTTCTGGCTCGATTAGGAATACATGATGCCGTCATTCAGAAGTTGAATATGATAAATTCATCTTTGGTTTATTTTCTTCCATGTTTTCTCATGCTTATGTTACCATCTTGGTGAATGTGAAGTAGGGAAAATGACGGATAGAGGATAATTTTGTTAAGCAACCTTGTTATAAGGCATTTCTCTTAGATAGGTGTTTTTTCCTTCCCATACTTTTAGAACTTTGATTGATTGTTCCGTATACAAAACCTGAGTAAAGTCAGTAGCTTATTTAATATCTAAAGTCGTTGTACAGGCTACTGAAAGGATTTTGTTGGCCTTCTCTTTTATCTACCTCGAATTGGGATTTATTTGATGTTTTAGATTGCAGAGAGTGAGGAAAAGCGGATGATTAGAGAGCTTGCGCTTCTATTCGACGCATGTGACTTATATGTCAATAAGGTATGATATTCATGCTCTTTGAGCGTCAAGGACTTATTTTACAATGAAAGATAATATATGGTTTTTCAGAATGGAGACAATGCCGAAGGAAATAGTCAGAGAAAGTCCATATCTGAAAGGTACTTTAGCCTTCTGGTATCTGTTCAGTTGATGTCCTGAGTAGGATAAATTCAAGGGTTGGTTTATGAACAAATTGACTGGTGTTTTTACGTTTCTACTTTAGGTTCATGGCAATGAGAGCTGCAATACTGACAAATAATTCAAGTGTGCAATGTTTTGGCTCTGAACTTGGTGTGTCTTTGTTGCGATTGGATGAGTTGATGCAAACGGGCCATCTCAGTCTGCCACCGGTTGACTTTCTGGCCTCTGAATTGCTGAAGAAGCTTGGCTTTCAAGATGGGAAGGTACAAGATACAAGTGAGTTTGATTTATTGTTTGTGCATATAGGAGTTGGTGACAAGGTTGATGATGGGAAAGACAAAACAACCTTGGATGAAATGAAATATATTGATGCTTTGGTTGGTGATATATTGCAAAAGGCTCAGCCTGGGTTAGAAATTGGTTCCCGTTTGCACTTGTCCCTTGTGATGAGCTATGGAAATGTCTTTAAGGATGATGAAAGCAGCTTGTCTGTTTTGGCTTCCAAAGATGTGAAAAATTCTGATTTGTCAGTGCTCTTTCCTCGTCAAAGTTACACAATGATGGGGGAGGTCCTGCGGAATGATGTTCGGTGAGTAAGTTATGGTTTTTCTCTGGATTGATGATGTTTTCCAGAATTTTACCGGCTGATATCTCGTTGCTTTATCTGATATTTTGTCATGGACAAGGCATCATTCACCCATGTTAGCTGCTCAGTGGCAATACGGAGTAACCCGCAAAGATAAAGCAGAAACGTTTTCTTTCGAGGAGTTTAAAGAGGTAAAGTTCAATATTTTTTCCTATTGCTTCCACGCTTTTTATTGTTTCATGCATCCATCCATGGAAATTTATGTCATCTCGGTAGGTATTCGAAATACTGAAGCTTTGCTGCCTTGGGGGCAATAGGACGATTTCTTGGTCTTGATGAGTTCTACTCTTTTTTTTTTTGGGGGGGGGGGGGGGGTGGGAATTCATTATGTTGTTATCATCATCTTAAATGCTGGAATTACATGGAGATTCAATATTCTTACATCATTATTATGTTGTTTGCATGATATGATGATTTTTTTGACATAATGCGAGAGTTGCATTCTCTTCATGACTGTGAACTTATGATTGCTCTAATGCCCTGTGTGATTAAAAAATGCTAAGTATCTACTCTTCAAATCTGATTTTCCTGGACTGTGCTTGATCGGATGGTTCTGTGATGTGGTCTGTTGGTTTGATGATTTGATGCATTTATAAGCAAATCCTTTCTGTTTCAGCAAGGTAGCAACCTAGTAATACCAGCAGATAGATTGATT
This sequence comes from Luffa acutangula, assembly GCA_036850905.1. Classification (NCBI taxonomy): domain Eukaryota; kingdom Viridiplantae; phylum Streptophyta; class Magnoliopsida; order Cucurbitales; family Cucurbitaceae; genus Luffa; species Luffa acutangula. Next base: position 1,649,260 of record CM072092.1, on the reverse strand, counting down.
CATGAAGTAGCATTTAAGCTTTGGAAGGCCCCCAAGTATGGAGCTTGAGATGGCCAACACCTCAAGACTATTTCAAAATGAGAATAAGTCCCTCAAAAACACAAGTTTTGCAAGAGGGAACATATTGCCTGAAGCACTTTATGGATTCCAAATACTTTTACTTATAGTTTGATGCTTGGGAAAAGAAAATCGTGAGTGCTGCAATTATCGTAGAGAATGGCTTCTGTTTATGAGAATTGCATTGTAATGAAAACTCCAGTTTCAATTTGGAAATGTAATGCAAATACATTTTGCTTTTTAAGATCGGGATTCATCTGTTAAAGATAAGAGGACAGGTAGAAAAAAAAGGGAGCGAAGCAACAATTATTACTACAATGTTGAAGTTGCAATCAGCAACAAATGTTGTATTGCAGCAACTTGTAATTTTCAACATATCAGGGAAGTGAAAATGACAAATATGAATATTGGTAACGTATGTACAGTGAAACTAGATGGGAGAAACAGAGAAAGGACATAATATCATTGAGAGCCTTGCAGGAAGGGGAAGAGTGTAGGAAACTAAGCAGTGGCTGCTGCTGCTTCCTCGACAACCTGGTTCGCTGGCTGTAGGGTGCAAATCAGGTTGCGATCACCATACACATTGTCAACACGTCCTGAAACCACCCCAAAATTCCGTTCAGTAAGCAATAGAGTTATGTCAATGTAAATTAGGCAGAGAAGTTAGAACTGAGTAACTTGTGTACCTGTAGATGGCCAGAACTTGGAAGCCCTGAGCCAGGAAGCTGGAAAAGCTGCATATTCCCGAGAGTATGGTTTTGTCCATGCATCTCCCATTAGCAGCGATGGTGGATGAGGAGCACACTGCATCAATACGCAGAGATAATCCATGTTAAGGCCTACTAGATGAAAAATGGTGAAGTTATAAACTCTGGTGAAGAGGACCTCACCTTTAGGACATTGTTGTTGATATCAGCTTTTCCTTTCTCAATCTGTGCGATTTCTTCTCTGATTGAAATAAGGGCATCACAGAATCTATCTAACTCCGCCTGCAAAATGTGTTCATATTTACTTGGCAGGGAGTGAAAAGAAAAGGAATGGTATCAGGCAAGAGTATACATGAAAAGGAAAGGTACCTTGCTTTCACTTTCTGTGGGTTCGACCATGAGTGTGCCTGGGACAGGCCATGACATGGTGGGTGCATGGAAACCATAGTCCATTAGACGTTTAGCAACATCTTCTGGCTCTATTCCAGCAGTTTGCTGCCACAATGGCACGAAAAAAATGACCCAACAGTCTGATATAAACTTTGGTATAACTTTTAAAGCAAAAAATTTACCTTGAAGCCTCTCAAGTCGATGATGAATTCATGGGCAACTGTTCCATTGACACCACGGAAGAGAACAGGGTAATGATTCTGCAGTTTCCGAAGCAAAAATAAAGATTCATGAGAATGAAAAGTGGAAACAAGCAAAGCACAGAATCAACATCTATTCTAAACCGTGTACAAGGAAAATCGAAGGGGTGAAAGGAATAGGCATATAATAATCAGGAACCTCCAAACGTTTGGCCATGTAGTTTGCATTCAGAATGGCGATCTTAGATGCGTCGGTTAGCCCCTTGGATCCCATCATGGCTATATAAGTGTAAGAAATTGGCAGAATGAGAGCAGACCCCCATGGAGCAGCAGCAATAGTACCAAGAGGCTGAGCATGGTCAGGAGCAGGTATGCCTCCAGTAGGTACCTTTTGAATTCAGATTGAAAAATACCAAATCAAAACTATTGGAATAGTGTCTGCTGCAAAAGATATAACAATCAAATTCAACTGAAATATCTTACCACAGGATGTGAAGGCAAAAATGGTGCTAAGTGCTTCTTGACACCAATAGGTCCCATGCCAGGGCCACCTCCTCCATGTGGAATGCAAAATGTTTTGTGGAGATTGAGATGGCAAACATCAGCTCCAATCCATCCTGGGCTTGTAAGACCCACCTGAAGAACACACCCAAAATCTACTGTGAATGTTGAGTTCATATACTCTTACCAGAATGAACAAGTATCTGATTGATCAATGTACTCTGAGAATCAAGATCACAAGTCATAAGATTGAAAGAAGGCATCAAAACATACCTGGGCATTCATGTTGGCTCCATCCATATAGACTTGGCCTCCATTCTCATGAATGATTCTACAAATCTCATCAATGCCTTCTTCATACACTCCATGAGTAGAAGGGTATGTAACCTATCATCATTTCAAGTTTTCAACCATACAAACTCACATCACAGTCATGTTTTAGATCTAATTCTAATTCTCTGCCAGTATCATAAAATGCTATATCTGATCTCTTACCATGAGAGCTGAGAGATTCTCCTTGTTGGCTTCTGCAGCCTTCTTCAGCTCTGCAATGTTGATGTTTCCCTTTGAATCTGTTCCGACCGATACGATCTTCATTCCGCACATGGCTGCACTTGCAGGGTTGGTCCCGTGCGCTGATAGCGGAATGATGCATACGTTGCGGTGGTGGTCTCCTCTTGCCTGTGAAATATAACATCTCAGGCCTACAAATTTCTTACTAAAATATGCCAGTGAATTTTAAGGAATTTTAGATCCTATTTCATAACTATTTGCTTTTTAGTTTTTGGTTTGTAAAAATTAAGATTATACTATACCTCATACTTTCCTCTATAAGTTTCTTTGTTTTGTTATCTACCTTCTTCCCATGTTTTCAAAAACCAAGTCAGGTTTTGAAAACTAAAAAAAGTAGTTTTCAATTTTTTTTTTTTTGGAACTTGACTAAGAATTTTAATCTTTCCTAACAAAGATGAAAACTATTGCAAGGAAATTGGGAGAAGATAAACATATTTTTCAAAAAAAATAATAATAAAAAATAAAAATCAAATGGTTATCAAATGGGGTCTTAGTTACCGATTTTTTGTTTTTAATTTTTGGAAAATATGGTTCTCTTGATTTTTTATTTTTAAGAATTTCAAACATGTTTTTGAAATTATAAATTTTATAAGTTTGTTTTTTTTTCTTTCTTTTTATTTTTTTAATGGTGCTATGATGCCTTAATTATTAAATTATGCTCATGTTGGAGAAATTTTATTTTCGTTTTTTTTACTTACTTTATAACTTTTTCCCCATAATTTTTCTTCCCCCTAATTAAATTTATAATTTCAGAATGTCACGGTAAATTATAAATTATAACTTTTAATTAATCAATCATATAATTCATTATATACAAAAAAAAAAAAAAAAATCTACAATTTACTTTAACTTTTAGAGTAAAATAAACTTTTGATCTTTGAACTTGTTATTTAAATTCTCTTGAAAGAAGCCTCCACATAAATGCAAATCCTCTTGAAAAGCCTTATCACTAAGACCTTTAGTTTTTTTTAATAAATAATAATAATAATAGTGTTATTATTTTATGAATTCACAACGATAATCAATTTATACTAGTTTTAACTTTTAAAATTCAAAATATGGTTAATAATATAATGCACATATTGCTTATTAAATATAATTAAAATTAACAATACTGAAAAGAGAATTTTCAAAACTAAAATTAATTAAATTGCTTTAGGAGCCAATTATGTCATGAAGAATGATTAAAAGAGTTGGCAATAATCATCTATTGAAAATGATATTCTAATGAAGTTAGATTATTAAAATTTAATTCATATACTTTTGTATCTCAAAGAAAAATAAAATTAGGATAATTTACTAAAAGTTAAATTAAAAATTTGGTTCTAATCCTTTTAAAAGTTTTTCTTCCATGATTTGAGATTAGTCTTGTTTGGTCTTTTTAGTTTAATGAATTAATGTTTTCTATTTGATTAATTGGTCTTTTTAGTTAAATGAATTAATGTTTTCTATTTGATTAATTGACCATTTTAAAGTTTAAAGTTGAATAAGAATGGAATAAAATAGGTGGATTTTTAGATGAGATAGTTTTAGGACAATGGGTGAAGTTCAACCACACCATAAAGGCCATGTTGAAACTTTTACAACCATATAGAGAAAATTGTAATTAAGCCAAAACAATAATAATTAAATTGAAACTTTCAATCTAAACTATATAAAGGTCTCTTATAAAAAATTTAGCGTTAAGGACTTGAATTGACCTAACAAAATGCTAAACGTAGGGGTTAACATGTTGATTGGGCTCTAATGATGTGGTGATTTTAAATTAAGTGATAAAAGTTTATCAATGTTATGTTATTTTTTTTGTCGAATAGAATTGCTGATGTAGCCACTCATCACTTGCGTGTCGTTGCCACTCGTCGTCACCCTTATTGGATTTTCAAATGAGAAAGAACCTTTGTTCGAGATTCGACAATGGAGCGATGGGTGGCATTTAACGGAAGCGAGTGACGAGGACCGAAGAAGGAAGGGGAAGGGTGAAACGAGAGAGAGAGAAGAAGGATAATATAGAACTTGCTATCGTTGTCATTTAATTTAAAATTGTCACATCATCAGAGTCCAATCAATATGATAGCCACCAAGCCAACATTGTGTTAGGTCAATTACCGATAAAATGATTTCAAGGACCACCTAGAACCATATTCTATGCTTCAAGAATTAAAAGTGTCTATTTAGAAATTTTACGAACAAAATAGACACAAATTCCAAAATTCAAGGACCAAAAATGTATTTTATCCTTATTTTTACTTAGTTAATAGTTTTTCTTTGAATTATTTATTCTTTAGATAATTTTAAGATTCCGAACTTGCACCCAACAATGATAGTTTATTATTAATTTATTCCATTATTTTTATTAAAATATTTATCACATTAAATTAAAACAAACGTTCTTCAAAAATTTTAAAGTAAAAAAAAAAAGTCTTGAAATTTCATGTTTTTATGCTTCAAAAATAACTTTTAAATAAAAATAAAACTTTTTCCCCTTCAAATGAAGCTCTAGAAATTAAAAACATTTATATTCTAAAGATAAAACTTGAAGATTATACTTATATGATACTTATATACAAATAATTTTTTAAATAAAAGAACTAGTTACTAAACAAGTTTGTGTTTTTGTTTCTTGCTTTTTATTTTTTTTATTTTTAAAACATAAAACATAAAATAGAAAACCTTTTCAAACATTTTTTTTTTTTTGCATTTATATCTAAAAAAACAGGAACCAAAAACTTAAATAAAAAAAAAAACAAGTCAGAAAATAAAGGTACCATGTGGTAAGCACGGATGACCATGAGGCCAGCATACTCTCCAGCCGCACCAGCATTTGGTTGCAATGAGAATGAATCAAACCCTGTTATTGCACATAACAGGTCTCCCAAGTCATTGAACATCTCCTGCACAATGCAAACAACAACACATCAACTCAACCACGAACACGAACACGATGTTTCTTTTGTCCCTTTCGGGTCATCAGACAGCACGTCATCGTTAGCCAAAGCAAGTATGTGCTCAATCTATTCACCTGATAGCCCTGAGACTGCTCAAGAGGAGCAAAAGGGTGAAGGTTGGTGAAACCGGGCCACGTTACGGGCATCATTTCCGTCGTTGCGTTCAGCTTCATCGTGCAAGACCCCAATGGAATCATACTGTGGCAAAGCGAAAGGTCCTTCGACTGCAACTTATGGATGTACCTCAGCAATTCATGCTCTGTGTGGTACCTGATGCAGGGCAGAACACATTAGTCATGGAATGAAACTTCCTACAGTTATGGCTGCAGGAGTTTGTAATGGCAACGATTGCGAAGGATGTGTACGAGTTAAAGATCGGGTGGGTAAGGTATGAGCTCTCCCTCACTAGCCCTGAAGGAATTGCATTCTCGACCTCGGGCGCGAGAGATGCAGCGGTAAATGGAACCTATACAAGAACAGGATATTGCCAGACATGAAAATTAGATCAATAGAAAGAAGACTATCATCACATAGTTTGATACAATTCAAATACTCACTGGCTTTCCACCAGAGAAAACTGAAAACAGGTCATCGACGTCCTCTAAGGTTGACGTTTCGTCGAAAGCAACAGTGATCTGGAAGGCAATCCATTGACAGTTAATCACACGACATGAAGTATTTTCATTAAGTAATCGATGCAAAATATAGAATTTTGATTACCGTGTTCTTGTCGACGATTCGCAGATTAATACCGCTTTTGTAAGCAGCATCTGCAAGTGCATTTGCATCAGCAACCTTAACCTTTACAGTGTCAAAGAAGGGAAGACCTTGAACTTCTGCGCCTAGTTTCTTCAGTCCAACAGCAAGAGCACCAGCAAGGCCATGAACTCTCTCTGCAATGGTTTTGAGGCCTTTCGGTCCGTGATATACGGCGTACATCGCAGCCATGTTCGCCAGCAATGCCTAAATAAACGAACACACATTCAAAGCAAAGCCAACTCAATACAACATACATATTTACCAATCTATGCTTGAAAAAATGATCACATGAATTACAATCTTAATGCCTAAATAAACGAACACACATTCAAAGCAAAGCCAACTCAATACAACATACATATTTACCAATCTATGCTTGAAAAAATGATCACATGAATTACAATCTTAATGCCTAAATAAACGAACACACATTCAAAGCAAAGCCAACTCAATACAACATACATATTTACCAATCTATGCTTGACAAAATGATCACATGAATTACAATCTTAATACCTGAGCAGTACAAATGTTGCTGGTAGCCTTGTCCCTCCTGATATGCTGCTCCCTCGTCTGCATCGCCATACGAAGGGCAGGTTTACCCGACGAATCGACACTAACACCGATGATTCTTCCCGGCATCATCCTCTTATATTCTTGAGAGGTAGCCAAAAAAGCAGCATGAGGACCTCCATACCCCATAGGAACACCAAACCTCTGCGCAGATCCAACGACGATATCGGCCCCAAATTCACCCGGGGGCTTCAACACTGTCAACGCCAAAAGATCGGTCGCCATCACAACCTTAACCCCATTAGCATGAGCATTCTTAATGAACTCTCCATAGTCCAACACCTCCCCCTCAGTACCAGGATACTGAACAAGAACACCACAAACATCCCCAGATTTGTAATCAATATCCTTAAGATCAGCAGTCACTACCTTAAGATCGAATCCCGCCGCTCGAGTAACGCAAATATCGATCGTTTGCGGGTGGCAATTATTCGAAATGATAAACGTTTTCTTCTTCCCCTTAAGAATGTTATTACACATTGCCATAGCCTCAGCAGCCGCAGTCCCTTCATCGAGCAATGAGGCATTGGACATGGGGAGGCCAGTGAGATCTGTGATTAAAGTTTGATAATTAAGCAAAGATTCAAGACGACCCTGAGAAATCTCAGCCTGATAGGGAGTGTACTGAGTGTACCAAGCAGGATTCTCCATTATATTCCTCAAAATCACAGGAGGAACAAAAGTATTATAATACCCCATCCCAATATACGACTTGAAAATCTTATTCTTAGCAGCCAAATCCTGCATGTGCTCAATCATTTGGCTCTCCGTCAACCCTTCATCAAACTTAGAGAATTTCATCGATTGAAGCCTAATCGATTTCGGGACAGTGGCATCGACAAGCGAATCGAGGCTATCGAAGCCACACAACTCAGCCATTTTGGTCTGTTCTTCAGGGGTAGCAGAGTTATGGCGACGAGGGAAAGTGTCGCTAGGCTTCAAAGCCTCAACGGAAATCGAACGGGACTGAGACCCAATTCCGATTCCGAATCGATTGAGAAACGAATCCGATCTCACCACCCCTTTTGAGGAAACAAACGAATTAGAAGACAACGAAGAAATATACCTCGAAGCCATGAAGGAAACAGGGGAGGAATTGAACAATGGCGGATCGATTTGCCGGTGGTGCTTCGACGCCGAAACAAGGCGCCTCAACGCCGCCTTGTTCGCCAAACGCCGCGCCCGTTCCATGGCAAGAGAAAAAAACCCAGATGGGATTCGCTGAAAACGAAAATGGGTCGTGGCCTTTTTCTCAAAAGCTTCTGTTTTTGTGTGGCTATGTCGTCAATTCAATGACTCCATTGAAGAAGAGAAGAGAAGTGGAGGATAATATAGCGAAGTTCACTCATTTCCATAAACAAGAAAAGCTGAGTATCTATTATTAATGCAAATTTCTGTCCTTTTGGGCTTATTTTTTCTTTTTCTTTTTCGAAATTTAAGAGGATGAGATCTGGTGGAAAGGGTAAGTGGTGGGTGACGGCGCACCTAGGTTTGAAAAAGACAAGCCATTTTGATCAGAGAGAATCAGAGCCAACCAAATGGAAAGGAAAGAAGGATTTTGGTGAGGAATGAATGGAAGGAAATGAAGAACACAAGGGATTATGATTCAATGGATGTGGAGTTTCTTTGAATGAAAAAAAAAAAAAATGGTTAGAAGATTTAAAAATTAAAAAAGGGTTGTGAAAAAAATTTGATTTTGTTGGCAGAATCTCCTTCTCAATTGGCTCATCTTCAAATCCCACCTCATGGAAATACAAACAAATTGTTGTGTGCAAATCCAGGAGGGAGCTGACTCAGATGTGTTTTGGATGGTTGTATTGTGTTGTCAAAGCATCTTGCTGAGATGTGGGAACCCTTAGAGCATCATTTTATGGGGAATATTTAAGTTATTCCTAATCTTCTTTGCAATTACTCGGTTTAATGCGCGAATCAAAGCATAGTTGGGAAGACATGAAGACACGACGTTTTATTTCTTTTTAATCTTTGTTATGGTTGAAGGTTTAATTTCTTGCTTCTATGGCTGACCTTAAACATGATTCAATGCGTTAAGACATATATCTTGATCAACGGATCAAAAATTCAAATCTCTTCACTTATGCATGTTGTTGAACTAAAAACAAAAATCTTACTCTTACGGGTCGATCGGATCTAGAATATGGAGATGAGAATAGTAGTCCCATACGACATACAAGGTTTAAAAGATTGAGCATGAGAATATGTCATTTCCATGCTTCTTTTTTTTTTTAATATATTTGTTTATTCTAAGAGAATATATAATCTAGTTTTTCATGTACTACCTTTTATCTCTCTTATTTTATTAAAATATTTATTTAAATTAAATAATTAAATTAATATAGTAATGTATTGAATTATTCTAATTGATTATTAAAATAGTACTAAATTAATAATAGTTAATTGATTGATTAAATATCTACTAAAGAATTTTCATTGGTAGAAACTATATAATTATTAATTATATATTAATCTATTAAATGTATTTAATTAATTAAAATATTTTAGTATAATGTTTTTTTATTATTCAATTAAAATTATGCATATATTAGTCATGATCAATTAATTAATATCTATGGGTTGAAATATGAGTTCACTGATTAATTCATTATAATTATATAAAATTAATAAACTTAATCTCATAAAAAAACATCAATTATTCCTATAAAAATCTAATAGTATTCCTAGGTGTAGAACCAAACACGATAGCTTACGACTCTCAACAATATCAATATATCATTACAAAGATGAGCTAACTTTACAATTCGATTAATTTCACAAGACAACAATTTAACTCCACAACATTTGTTTATTGTGGAACATGAAGATATTTATAGTTGGTGGTTACCATGAAATTAGAATCGATTCCTTTGATATCCTTTTACTTTTATTAAAAAAATATATATTTTTTTTACATGTTGCAATGTCATTAACCAACTTTTCTTTTTGTTTTTAAATCAATTCATAAAGTTATTTCATTCGTATTGTTTATATATATAACTTAGTTGATAAGACATCTATTACTGTCTCAAAGGTCGATTATTTGATCTACCCTACAAATATTAAACTAAAAAATGTTTTTTTTTTCTTAAGAAACAATTAAGTGTGGTGGACTAAATCCCACTATTTAATTTCATTATCATCACACCATGAAAAATCAAAGTTTATTAATTGAAGGAAGAAGATAATAACTTTGAATGGTGTGAAGCAAAGAAGAATTGATGGGTGGGATTGAAACAAGAGGAACTTTATCTTCAAGTTTTGATTTTTTTTTTAAAAAAAAATTGATTTAAATGGTGGGAAAATTTGTGTTTGAAAATGGTAGCCATTTTTTTTTTAAAAAAAAATAAAAAATAGTGTGAATCCAAAATGAGATAGGATATTCTTTTTTAGCCACTATCTGCAAAATCCTTATCTTCCATGAGAATTTGAGATATATTATCTATATACATGAACAACCCTAGTGATTTTTTTTTTTGGGAGAAATTATAAAAATGGGCCAAAGTAAATAAAAATTCATCAAACTATTACTCATTTATGCAATTATCAACATTCATAAGATTTTTTTATTCGTTTATAGTTATTTTAATACAATAAAATTTTATTTAACCTTTGAGTAGTTCAAACAATGTATTCTTATACATTTGTAAAAATGAAGAGATTCAAACTATTTTTTTTTTCTATTGTTAAAAAAAATATTAGGTAAGAATTCACAATCCTTTACCTAAAAACGATTTAAACTTTTTTCAATCATGTCGCAACTATATATCTTTTCATTTTTATCCAATACAATTTCATTTATTTATAGTTAAGATTAATAGATAACATTTATTTTATTTTTAAAAATTATGCCTGTTTACTTGCATGTTATTTTTTTTTTTTTTTTAGTTTTAAAATTTACTTCTCAAAACAATTTAAAAATTTTCAAATCTTAAAAGTGAATACAAATAATTTTTATATTTTTATTTTACTAAAATTTTCAAAATATCAGCTAAACAATTTGAAGAGTGTCTATACAAATTATTAGATGTTTGATTTTTTTTAGTACATCAACATTTTGGATGGAAAGATTCGAACCTCGAACCTCGAACCTCTTGATCGAGGGTACATGCCAATTGTTGTTGAACTCGCTTTAGGGAGGGTGTTATAGTCAATTTTGGACCACCCCGATGTACGAGGAGCTGACGACGACAATCGGGGAGAAATCGGGCTGGGATACGGGCCAAGGAGGCGGAGCCGGCAAGCGGGACGGGCCAAGGCCGAAGGGGTCGGGTTTTTTACCCGACCCCATGCTCGGCCTCGACCCATGGCGGAGGCCGAGCACATGGTCGGCCTCGACCATGGCCGAGGCCGAGCCCGTTCGGTCTCGTCTGGTCCCCACCGCCTCTGGCTGTCCCGGTTTCGCCGGTTTGACCTAAAACGCCTTCGAATACCTAAAAACCCTAGGAGGATGAGCAGGTATTTATATCCCTCTTCGCCACTGAAGAGGGGATCCCGAATTCTATCCCTAAACTCTACTCTCGAACTCTGTACTTTCTCCTCTTACTCTTACTTTTCCACGCCCCTCCATTCTACTTGCTGACTTAAGCATCGGAGCCGGTGTGACGAGCACCACACCGGTGTGCAGGTTTACTGTCTTGCAAGTTACGTCTTCCCCCCTCATCTACAAATTTACCGTTGGTGGCACGTGAAGGTCAGGTGAGATCCTTTGGCCAAAATCGACCATCAACAGAGGGTATTAGTTTACTACTGAGCTAGCTTTGGACACTAAAATTATATTTGGTGGAAAAAGAAAATTATTGAAGATTCATATAATAATATGATATATTTACTTGTTTATTCCATTAAAATTATGGAAAGAATCTTGGGCACTAAGAAAAATGCAAATGAATTAATATTTAGAGATTCCAAATATGTTAGGTAGCTGACTAGCTCTGATTTTTAATTATTTCATTACAAACACAAATATATTTATATATTAAAAATAAAAAAGTTAAAAGAGAACCAATCATGAGCCATTAAAATAGGCATCACTGACCTCACGTGCCCTTCTACAAAAAGAGAACAAAATGAAACTCCTATATCATATCATACCTACCAAGTACCAACTACTAATTTTTATACACATTATTGGAAATTTTATAATAATACTTTTCTCATATGACAATAATATGATAGGGAAAAAATTATTACAAAATACAAATCATATAGTTTTTTTTTTATTACAAATCAGACATGAATATGTTCCCTACTATTTTGATTGTATATGGACCAATTAATTGAACTAAAGTACTGGAAGATAGTGTATGTGTTCATCATGTAACATTTGAACTTATATCATCATTATTCAAATAAAAATAATAGTTTAAGGCATGCTTCTATTGATCACTGAGTTATGTTTAATTCGAGACACTTCTAAATAGACATAGCAACATGTTCTTACCATATGACAATCAATAACCCCCCCCTTTTTTTTAACTAGATAATTTTGTTAAGAAGAAGAGGAAACAAGCTCGTGATCTATAAGATTGATACAGTTACTTGTGATCGAATTACACGACCACATCGTAAATACAACATTTGATGCAAGAAGATTAATTAGGGTGCGTTTGGTTGGTGATTTGAAAACAGAACTTTTGAAAACAAGGGATTCAATGAAAATATAGTTGTATTTCATGTGTTTAGATGTGTGTTTGGTAGTAGATTAAAAAAATTGGATCCCAATTTAATTAAACCATTATTCAAATTATTGTGTTTGATAATATATATTTATAAACCATAAACTATTTGTAGTTATCAACTAAATACTAAGTTGAATATAAACTTATTAGAGTTGTTATCTATTAGTTTTATCAGTTAGTTAGTTAATCAACTGATTAGTTATCCATTGTATTATAAATATATTCTTTAGGTGGAATAAGAAATCATCACATTTTTTCCCCTGTAATATGGTATCAGAGAAATCTCTCCCCTTCAATCTCGAGAAATTTTCTAATTTTTTTACCCGCCATGTCTTATTCGTCTTCTTCCTCCGTCCAAACTACTTCTATAGCCCTGTAATATCTATTATTAATTAATTTATAAACATGTTATAAGTTATAAATTTTGTATAATTATTATTTTAAAATATCATATACCTTATAATACATTTACAAATTTTAATTTCACAAAAAGAATTGAATTTACAACCTGAAATACTATATTTATTGAGTTTTTATTTTTTTAAATTTAATTATGCATTTACAAGATAACCATTTTTTTTTTTTTTTTTTTTTTGAGGAGAAAAGATAACCAATCATGAGCCACCTCACGTGCCTTTTACATAAAGGAAGAAGTAGTAGTTCTTACCAACTACTATTTTTTATATTTTTATTAGAAATTTTATATATTACTTTGCTGTTCCGACAATAATAAAATATAACAGGGAAATAATTGTTAGACATCCTATTTTTTAAGTTTTATTTCAAATCCTTAGAATACCATTGCCAATTTAATTTAATTAGCATCAAACATGAATATATATTACAAACTATTTTTATCGTGTTGGCCAATATTCCATATCAGCTTGTCAGGATGAATTTCCAATAATCAAGTTGATATTTTAAAAGACACTACCAACTTTGATTTCATTTAGGATGTGCTAAAATATCAAAATTTTGTATAGTTGTTTTTTTTTTTTTTTTTTGAAAAATTTTGTATAGTTGTTCTATGACCCTTTTTAGAAGAAAAAAAATGTGAATAATAACTCAGGAGTATTATCAAATTTAAAAAAGAAATTATATTCTCTTACGAGATGGATGCCCAAGTCTATAATGGCATGTACGTATCACAAGAAATTTTACTAAAATAGGTAGAAGAAACAAGAATAAATCTTGGGGGTGAAGAAAATTGAACCGTACCGAACCTAGTCAGTTCGGTTTTTACATATATCCAAACCAAACCGAACCGAACCGAGTTGGCTCGGTTCGATTCTCAACTTTTACTTAAATATAAATTTTAGGGTTCCACTTCCTAAGCCGCCTCTCTCAGTCTCTCTTTTCGTCCACCGTCTCCCTCTCTCTCAGTCTCCGCCTCCTCCACCACGAACGCCGTCTCCCCCTCTCTCAGTCATCGTCTCCTCCACCACGAACGCCGTCTCTACCTCTTTCTCAGTCGTCGTCTCCCCCTCTCTCTCAGTCTCTCGCGATTAGCAGCGGTAAAGTTGCCTCCATTCATAATTTTCCAGCGAAGTTGCAGCGTGGAGTTCCGACATCTTCTTTTGATTTGATCAAAGAAAAGCGACCAAACTCGACCCGATCGGTTCGGGTCTAGTTAGGTCGGTTTGTCCATACAACCAACATGTGTCTGGTCGGGCTGAACCGAGTGGAACCGAGGCAGTCGGGGGCACCAGGGACCGAATGGAGGTGGAAGAACTCGGCCCGCGCAAGCGGGTCGACCATGGGCCTCGGCCTCGGCCCAATCCCTTCGGCTTTGGCCCGACCCTTTGGCCTGTTCTTCCTCCGGGTTCCGTTTCCTAACTGTGTCCTTGGGTTGGTATTGCGTTGTCCTCATCGATTCCTTGCATATCGAAGTGGTCCAAAATTACCTATAACAACATCAATCAAAAGATCAAGAATCAAATCTCACCCTCCACATACTTGAACTCAAAAAGGAAATTTTTTCAAAAAAAGAAAAAAAAAACGAAAAAACGAAAAAACCTCAATTCATCTACAGGCTAATTAATTACAAGAATTCATGATCTAACCATTTTTTTTACCTAAGTAGCCTTAGCATGAGAAATCTCTCACAATGCACATTTTTATCACTCTGCCAACCATTCAATTCAATTTGTTGCTAAAGTGATCATAACTCAGCGATAATTAACATGTATTCTAGATCAAGAAGTAAGGATTTCAAATCCCTCGCTCTATATGTTGTTGAACTTCAGAAAAATCTAAAATTCAACTAATCAAAGCATGTCTTTGTCAAGATTCCTTTTTCTTAATGTTGTTTATAGTTTTGAAAAGCTATAAAACTCATCAATGAATTTGGCATCAAAGTCAATAAACAAAAGAAAACACACTCCCCATCCAGAAAATAAAGAAAAGAAATGGACAACTGACCCATTCACTTTGTCGGTCCAATATATCCCCTCCCACTCTAGTCGGTGAGACATAAATACTAACCTCTCATTCAGAAATTGCTTTAGAAATACATATTTATGATACCATTTATGTACATCTCTTTAATTTATTCTTGTTTTTAATGTATGAGAGAATGATGAACTTTAACCTTTAAACGTAAGTTTGTTTGTTTTTTTTTTCTTAATAACATTTGGAGTTGAGGAATTCGGAACATAGACATTTTGGTCATTAGTACAAACTTATGTTAGAACCAGTGGCAGATCTAGGACTTCACGTCAGGAAGCTATATAAAAACTCATATCCATCTTGTATATTTATAGTTTAATTTCAATCATGTTTCTTTTTCATACTTATTTATTATCCATTTTTTTTTAAAGATCCGTGACCGTTACACCCTTTCATTTATATAAATATATATATATATATATATATATATATATATATATATATATATATGAATTTACTCGACAAAAAAAAAAAAAAAAAAAACCATATTTGGGATATTTAAAAGTTTTGACCATTTCTCATTTTGACAATATAAATGCAGACATCTAAGGTCTCCTTGGATAACAATTTAGTTTTTGGTTTTTGAAAATTGTACAATAGTCTTCATATCTCAAGGAAACATTTTACATTCTTAATCAAATTTAAAAAACAAAAATAAGTTTTCAAAACTTGCTTGATTCTTTAAAACATTTTTATAAAGTAGATAAGGAAACAAAGAAACTCATAGGATTGAGAGTTATATTTATAAACTTCTAAAACGAGCTTAGTTTAGCGATAATTGGCATGTACTCTCGACCATGAGACCAGAGGTTCGAATCCTCCCACTCTCAAATGTTGATGTACTAAAAAAAAAAGTTATATTTATAAACTTTTTTTTTCTTTCCTTTTTTTACAACAAATGTGGGACAATGAAGAAATGGATAGACCTAAATTCTCTATGTGCCTTGTGTAGGAAAAAGGAAGAATCCACTACCCACCTAATGTGAGAGTGCAAATGCACAATAGACATGTGAGCTGGTCATCCAAAGACTACTGGTCTTGGATAATATGAATTTATTGTATTTTAGAGTATACACTAAGTTATTAAAATTTAACCAAAATTAATATTTATCAGAACAAAGAACATTATCATTTGATCAAACTCTGTTCTTTTCTTTTTTTTTTCTTAGTTGGGGCATATTTTTGTGCAATTACAGAAGAGATTTGACGTTTACAGAATCTATCTAATGCATTGGATACTCACTAACATCATCTACCTCTTGCTTCCTTCCTTCCTCCTAACATAACAACCTTCAAGAAACAATTTCCTCCCAAGAAAAATAAAATAAAATAAAATAAACAAAGCAGTGTGTAATGTAATTGAATTTGAGATTTGAGATCAAGCCCAAAGCGCGAGCGACGACATCAATCCCGCGCCGAGAAAGAGCGTGCAATACGAAACAATTTGGAGTCTAAAATTGCAGCTCATTCTCTTGCTAAGAAAGTCGGCGGCGATCAAATCAACGAGAGCCATATAGACCAGAATCCCGGCGGAGAGAGAGTCCAAAATGCCCTCGGCAACCAAGGCCCCGGTGCTGTTGGAGTTGTAGGTGGAGGAGACGGCAGCACCGATGGCGATCCCGACGGGCGTGGTGATGGCGAAGAAGGCAGCCATGAGGGAGGTGGAGAGGGTGTTGAACTGAGCCTGAGAAATGCAGCCTCCCAAAGCAAAGCCTTCAAAGAACTGATGGAAGGAGAGGGCTGCAATTAAGGGTCTAATGGTGCATGGGCTGTGGGACACTCCTAGAGACAGCCCAATTATCACTGAATGTGACACTATTCCAAGCTCCAAAATCTGCCCAAATATTTAATATTTTTACATCAAATCAATAATTCCCCTTTTATATTATATATATATTCTTCTAGATTCTAGTGTATTATTTATTTTCCATACATGGTAAGTTATATACGGTCATCAAATCCACCCTACTTACCTTTTTTAATTTTGAACTCAAATTTCAAAACGATTATTAAAATATGGACAAAAACATTTTTTTTTTCAACAAAAGGAAAGTAGACGAGCATTCCTGAATAATAGTAAAAAAAAAAAAAAACCATTTCAAAATTTGACTCTCCCATGGCATCCTCGCATTTGCAAGCTCAGAAACTTTTTAAATTTCGATAATAAAACGAATAAATAGTTCCAATTTAGAAAAGGACATCAAAAACTAATAAAAAACTAAACTACATCTTGAGTTTATAAACTCATTTTATGTTCTATAAAACAAGAATTAAATTATAGGTCCTAAACTTTTTAAATTGTGTTTAGAAGACCCCTCAATTAAAAAATAAAAAGTCTATAATTGAGTCTAATAGGTAAGTTTTTATAAGGTTCAATTAATGGGACAAACTTTACTCTAAAAAGTATACCTAATAAACATAAATTGACAAAATTCTAAAAGTTAAGAATCAAATAGACACAACCAAAGTTACAGAGATTTTGTAATTTAACTTTTTTTATACCTATCCAATCACTAACCTAACCTTAAAATGTGTCTAATACATAGATTTCTAAAAAATGTCTTCTAAGGCAACTTTAGAGTGTGTTTGAACTGATCTTCAAATTTCCAATTTTTGTAAACTCAAAAATTTACCAAACATGAGAGGAAACCATCACAAAAATCACTTTTTAATTAAAAAAAAAGGTTAAAAAAAATAAAATTTATAATTTAATTCGTAAAAAACTATTTGAAACAAATTATGGTTTGTTGACTTCAGTGAGCAGAATATTACCTGGGAAAAAAAATTGATGAAAAGAGTTTGGTTCATCGGTTCAGCGACATTGACATTTTGAGAAAAAAAAAAAACAATAAAAATAGAGAAAAATAGATGGATGGAGATTACCTGGGAAACAACGACATGTCGTACACCGCTTTCGTCATCGTCGCCGTCGAGCCCATGAGAATGCCCATGTCCATGGGCATGGCCATGGCCATGGTCATGAACTGTCACGTGCCCGTCACACGCCTCCTTCCCATGCGGATGACTGTGCCGGTGGTGCGCCGCGTGCGCATGGATTCCGACGATGTGCATCGCGCCGCCGTCCTCTTCGCCGAACACTTTCGCGTTCGAATCGGCGGCCGGGAGAATGCCGGATTCCAACCCGGAATCCACCTCCGTCCCGACCCGACTCGCTTCCTCTTTCGATCGAATCAGCCCCTGTTTCCGCTCGTAGTACTGAGTTCCGACGAAATCGACGAGGAGCGTCAGCAGCGAAGCCATCATCGCGAAGAATCCAGAGAAGGGGAATTTCGACCAGGGGAATTCCGGCAAGCACGGATCGGACAGAGCGTTCGATCCGTCGGGGAGCATGTGGACGAACGCGGTGGCCAGAATCACCCCGGCGGCGAACGCCTTCGCCGCCACGAACAGGTTGCCGTCGGTTTTGAGGAACCGGCGATGTCTGCCGAACAACGGAATGACGATTCCGACGACTCCCGATGTGAGAATCGAGGCGATTGCGATTAATTTGAAATTAAGCGCAGCGGAGTCGTTTCGACAGAGTTCTAACTCGGAGGCGCCACAGGACGAATTGCCCATGGATTCGGATACGGTCCGTATAAGGGACTCTGTTCGATTGGAAATTGAAAAACGAAAAGTCATTCACCAAAATTTCAAAAGGAACCGGAACCCAGTATTACTAAAACCTAGAAATCAAGAGCCAACGAATCACAAGAATTCAGAAACTCTCAGCAATCAGTGAGAGAGTGCATCAAATTAGGAACCCAGAAAATTCTACAATTGACCCAGTTCAATTCAGAGCGGAACAGACACAAGGAAGACAAATTAAACCGAAAACAAACTCGTCGAATGGAATCGGAGATTCAAATTACCAGAGAGAAGTCGAGTTCTATCCCGGAAGGCTTGAAGACAGAGCATCTGCCAGAAATCCTGAAAGAGAAAAGAAACCCATGAGGCAAAGGCAAATTCGGAATACCCAGAAAGCGAAGAGAAGAAGGATCGGGTTGGAACCTCGAAGAAGAACATGAGATGCGAAGAAGCCAAATCTGGAATGTTGGAGAAACGGAGGATGGATGGGGGCGGCGGTGGAGAGAAGGGGTTTTGTTTCGGATTTTATAAAAGAGCAGCCGCAGCGACAGCGAGCGATCGGAGAAGGAAAAGAGAGAAAAAGGAGAAGAAAAAGAAGGAAGAGAAGAAGGGGAATAGAGAAGAGTGTCGACATAAATGGAAGAAATGGAGGGCAGAAGCAGAGGGATAAACCACAGTTATGACTTTTTGCTTCAGAATGAGGGCGAGAGTGTCGACACTCTTTATGCCATCCTTTTGCATCTCTATTTCTTTTTACTTTTTTGCCCTTCCTCTCTCTGTCTCCTCTCTCTCTCCTCTCTCTCTCTAAAAATTAGGTTAAATAATTAATTATAAATTTTTGGTCTTTTTTTTTATAGTTGGAGGGAGCTAATTTTTCTTTCGGAAAATTACCTTTTTGGTCCCTGAATTTTGAGAAATATGTGTGTTTGGTCCCTGAGTTTTTAAAATAGACCTTAGTTTTGAGAAATAGGTTTAAAAGGTTTCAAAATGGACATTTTTAATCCCTAAATTTTGAGAAATAAGTTTAAAAGTCTCTAATATTATTTTTTCAACTTTTTTTAAATTAATATTTTTGTATTATTTTTTAATATCGAATGGTTTTTAAAATTAAAAAAATTAAAAAGTATTGATTTAAAATTTTGAAAAAAAAAATAATATTAGGACCTTTTAAACTTATTTCCCAAAACTTAGGGACTAAAAATGTTCATTTTGAAAACTTAAGAACCTTTTAAACCTATTTCTCAAAACTCATGGACTAAAAATGTCCATTTTAAAAACTCAGGGACCAAACGCACATATTCCTCAAAACTCAGGGACCAAAAAGGTATTTTTCCCTTTTTCTTTTCATTCATTTTGGATTCTATATTTTGAGTGATTTTCAATCTTAATTAGATATTAATTTATTTCTTTTGTTTTTTTTGTGATTTAAATATAAAATTATTTGAAATTAGTTTTTTTTTTCTCTTTTCCACGGATATTAAATAAATTCCTCTTATTTACATTCTTAGTTGAAAGGTGGAGGGATTTGAACTTTTGACTCAATTTCGAATTAGTTATGCTGACTTTGGCTCTCTTATTTACCTTTCAAATCTTGCTTTTATTTTCATGTTGATTCCGAGTGAAAATGATTGCAAAATTCAACTAGTTGACCAATATAACCTTGTTATACTTTAATTTTTGGTAAAAAAAAAAATTCAATTTGAATGGGTGAAGTTTGCAAAATTCAATTAGTTGACTAATTTAACATAGTCATACTTTAATTTTCGGGGAAAAATCAACTTTTACTTGTAAAATTGGCAATTGTTTCTACTTTTATTCTAAAGTTTCGATTTCATCCAATTAAACCGCGTTGCAAATTTTACCCTATTTTACAAACTCTCAAAATTCATTCATTTCAACAAAAATTAAGTTTTCCATGAAAGTAAGCTTAATTAATGCATAAGATATTTTCAAAAAAAAAAAAAAAAAAAGCATAAGATGACTTTGTGCAAAAGTAAGCTCAATTAATGCATAAGATGACTTATTGCCTAAATTTCAAAATGCATACTAGACAAGTGAAATATATACAATTTTTTTTTTTTTTTTTTATAGATGATTTTTCAAATGAAATTCTAAGAGATCATAAAATGGCAACATTCCTTCTGTTTTAAGGTAGATATTGATATGTTTCAAAAAAAAAAAAAAAAAGATATTGGTAAAAAATTGATATATTTTTTCAAATTTAATATATATATATATATATATATATATATATATATAAATATAAAAGAGTGAATCTCTAATATTGCCATATTGAAATAAATTCAAATGTTGCCATATTGAAATAAATTCAAATGTCATTAAACTACAAATAGTTTATTGAAAATAAATTCTAATATTGCCAACACAGAAATATAGGTCATATACATACAAATTACGCTAAGTTATGTTCATTTTGACTTTCGTTTATGATCTTTATATAACTAATAAGAATAAATATTTGTTTTAAAAAAATAAAACTAATAAGAATAAAGTAAAATAATCTTGATGTGGCCGTTAGAAAAATAAAGGTTTTTTTTTTTTTTTTTTATTTTTTTTTTTTAGTTCGTACGAAAAAAAAGTTCCACCAGATAGATGAAGTCCGAATGACAACATAATGTGTTAACTATGTAACACAATTAAAATATTAAAATATTAAAAAAATTAAATTTAAAAATACAACTAACATTTTCCAATTATTATTTATTTCAACACTATAATTTCATTTCGTATATTATGGCAAAAACTCAAATTTCCAAATTTATACATTATTCAACTTCCTTAGGAATAATATATATTTTAATTCAATCAAGGGAGATTTTAACCTAAAGGCTACAAACTTAATGTCTCTAAAATTATGATTTCAATATGTCATTTAACTATAGGAGAAGCTTTTTGTTTGTTTGTTTGTTTTTTTTTTTTTTTGAACAAATGGTATTATAAATATAGTCATTAAAATTTGAACCTCAAATTTTTAGGAAATGTTACCAATGTCTTATCTAAAGTTTTAAATTTCGGTCGACTCCACATATTTATTAGCTCAATAGCGACATGAAAGGTACATCGACATTTTCATTATATTATATCACAGAAAAATAGACAAACTATAACTAAATAAATAAAATATTTAAAATGTATTTAGATGAAGCATTTATTTATTTTGAGAAAGCATTTAATTCATTTTCTTCATACAAGTGCAATTTAAAGACACATTATAAGACACATGTCAAACACACACTTATTTTCGATAGAAAAGCTTATAGACCACTCTAATATAAAATCAAGATATTTAAGTATTTTTTTTATTATTTTTAATAGTTACTAATAAATGTGGTAGTTTAACAAATGTTGGGTGGAAAAACGAACGATCGAAAAAAAAGATTATATAGGTTGGTGGGTTGCAATTAATAAAGTACAAATGTACAATAAATTCTACTTTTTTGTTTGTTATATAAATCCTAAAATATAATCCAAAGTTTTTTTTTTTAGTTCCACGACAATGGGACTATGCTCAACCTTGACAATCCAAAGTCCATTTTCGGTTTTCTTTTAAGTCAAATTGATTTTTGTCAACCAAATTACATAGCTCAGTAGATACAATTCTTACCATCATCCTTAAATTAGATGCTTCACTCCTACACTCGTTAATAGTGAAATGTTAACTTGAGTATAACATAACTTGTTAAGATTTTATGTCCTTGAACAAAAGGTTGTTCAAATTGTTATCTCCACCTATTAATTAGACTAAAAAAAAAAAAGTGAAATGGTTCTTTTAATAAAGAAATTTCATTGAGCCATGGAGAAAAAATTAAAAAAAAAAATTATGATGTTATAGTAAGAGAATAACTATATTGACTTAGCCAAAGTGAGCATAGTAATTAGCACATATCTTCGACCAAGAGGTCAGAGAGATTTGAATTTCCCAACCCCGATATTGTTGAACTAAAAAAAATCTATATATTTTTCAAAAAAAAAAAATCTATATTGACTTAACTCTTGGCTAATAATTAATTGGAGGAGGCATATCTCATCATATGTACACTAGTGATTTTTCATGCCTTTTCTATTATAAATATAAGTCTAAGTTTACTTTTTTTTTTACAAGAAAGAAATAATATATAAATTTATACTTTTTTATTTAATTAATATTTCAGAGACATTTGCACATATAGTAAAAAAAAAAAAAAAAAAAAAAAAAACCTCTCATTAAATTGCAAAAGTAGCAACCACACATTTTTAATTTACAAATAGAACGTATCGTGTTAAGAACATGACGTTAGATTTGTCGTTAATATAGTTAATATATCTAATATGAAATGAAGTACCGTTGAATACAAGATGTTTGATATAACAATAAAATAATATATCAATGATACCTTTCCTATCAAGTCTATCAGTTATATCACTCAGATACTTAATAAGAACATATTATTATATTTCTAAAAAAAAAAAAAACATATTATTATATATAACTGATATGCTAGAAAAGGAAAACAAAAAACTGAGGGAAATTAAAAAGACCAAGAATAAAAGCAAGATATGATAAAAGCTAAATCAGAATAACAAAAAATCAAAAGGTGTTACTATATGTCAGTTTTTTTTTTTTTTTTTTTTTTTTTTTTTTTTTTTTTTTTTTTTTTTTTTTTTGGAAAAGGGTGTTACTATATATCAGTTGTTGTTATTATTTTACAAGTATATGTCAATTATTTGTGTCACCCTTTATAAATACCCTTAAGCTTAATAATAAGATAGTATATTCAATCAAATAATGTCCTTCATAATTTTTTTTTTTCAAATAATGTAATCTACGACTTTGTTTAAAAAAGAAAAAAGAAACAAAGAAAAAACCTTCAAAGTTCTTGCTATAAAAAATAAATTTGTGTGTTCGACATATTATTAAAAGTGTAATAGTAATGGTCTATGGATGAACATGATGATTTTATTTTTTATTTTTTGAAAAGGGAATGCATTAAATAGAAAGGAAATCAGATACACCAACCTCATTTAAGAGGTTTTTAACCCAAAAGGGGATGCCCATGCCAAAAAATATATATTATTCACCTCGAGAAGTTAGAATGATTTGGAAAAAACTAAAATCACTTTTGTCATGCATAAAATCACCTTGAAATATACCTTTGATTATTCAAAATCAATTTCACGTAACATAATTTTCATATCATCAAAATTGATTTCAATTTATTAAGAACAATTTTAAATATGACAAAAATGATATTCTCCCATAGCAATAATTTCTAAGATATGACGAGGGAATGTACATATTTAATATATTTATACATACCAAAATAAAAATCAAATAAGTTGAGCAAATCAAAGTGTATAATCTTCCTCAATTGTATTACAACATTTTCAATCTTCTTTGCCCTAGAAGTTTCATTCAAAAGTCTAATCTAAATCTCTAAAAACCACTAAACCAATGCCCTAATGGCTTACCTGCAAATTGAAATCAACTTCATTCTTCGTCTTCTTAATCAACCGCTCATTCGAAGAACTGCAAACTTCTTTCCGAATCCAATCTTCAAGAACCGCCGATTCAGAAATCCCCGGTTTACGATCAAAATTAACTCCGCAGAATTCCGAGAGAACCGCACCGCCGTGCGAACCCGCCGTCTGTCGATAATTTCGGAGCTGAGTGACTACGAGGCGACGCTGGGCCTCCATAAGCGTGATTTCACGCTGCAACGTAGCGATGATTCTGTAGCATCCACCGACGAGATCCTTGGCGCGGCAGTTGGCCTCGAAGATCATACACTCGGCGGCGTTGAATCTCTTCGAAGAATCCAAATCGCCTAGGGTTTTGAGGACGTTCTTTACTCCGAACAATCTGCGGACGTTTTGGAAGTCCTGAAGACGATTTGCAGGAAAATACGGAGCCAGAGGACAATCGGCAGAGCATTTTCTTCTCTGGAATTTACACGCGGCGCAGGCCTGAGTCGTGGGCGGAAGATTATGAACATTATAGTCCTTGATTGCGGCTTCCTCGGCGGAGATTCCGGTGCAGTCTAGGCCGGTATTCATTCTGACAGCGAGCACTGATTTTTCGCATCCGACGATTGTCTGTGAAGATGAAAAGTCGGCGGAAAAGGGAAAAAGGTTTGAAAAAGATGGAGAAGAGGAAGACGATGTGGAGAAAACGACGTAACTGACGCGCTTAGTGGTAGGTTTTTTCAATTTGGTTTTATTACAACTTTAGTCCTTCTAAACTTTCGAATTTTATCAATCAAGTCCTTGAATTTTAAAAAAATTATAATAAGTCTTGAACTTTTAATTTTGTTTCTAATACATCCCTGAACTTTTTTCTTTTTTTTTTTTGAGATTAAATAGATCCCTGAACTTTAACAATGTTGAATAATCCGGAACTTTCGTGTCTAATAGGTCCATATATTTGATATTCTTAAAAATTAACCAATCTAATATACATAAAATTTAATTTTATGTCTTTTTTAAAAAATAAATTAATTTTATATCTATACACCCTAAACTCCCAATTTAGGAATAAAATCTTGAATAGATTCAAGATTTATTATGGACACAAAATTAAAAGTTGAGAGACCTATTGAATACAAAAGTAAAAGTTTAAAGATCTATGAAATACTTTTTAAAGTTCAGGAACATATTAAAAATTGAAAGTTTGAGGACCTATTTAAAACTTTTTAAGGTTTAGGGACTAAACATGTAATTTAACTTTTTTTTTTCTTTTATATTTTTTATGGCAAATTATTTTTAATATAGTATTTCCGCTATTTGATTTTTTTTTATTAAAAACATATACTATATATATATATATATATATATATATATTCCATTATTGTCCTACTTAATTTTTCTTTTAAGTTTTTTCTTAAACCTCATCAAAATTATCATTTTTTTTTAACCAAGGAGGAAGTTAGTTTACTAAAAATATCCTTTTCAAATATTCTCTTATAAAGTAAATCTATTTCAAGCACAACAACCTTTCCTAAATCCAAATATGAATCTTTTCTAAATTTCACAACCTTCACTAAGCAAGTATTAATGATAGTTTTCAAAATTTATAATAGATTTTTCAAATTTCAAAATTTCTAATTTCTATGTAAAAATCAAAATCAAAATCAAAGTGATGTAAATAAATAGAATTACTAGCTCACAAATTTGAAGGGAGATAATTGTTTTGTAAATAACATATTAAATGTTATGGTGTACTTCTATACATTGTCAATGTAAAGACTAACTTAATATATTCAACCAACAAGAGCATAACAACGGACATAAAAGAAATTCATTAACTGCCAGTAGAAATAGGTACAACGACCTCCTTAATTAGGGAGGAAATCCAACTTGGAATATTCACCCTAAACCAAAAAACACACCCTCCTTATTATTGGAAGAGAGATCCAAAGCAAAAGGGAGAAAAATGGTTGTTTGTCCTAGATAGTCTACATTGAAAAGATGAGTAAAGGCCTTACAATATAAGATACATCTGAGATGAAACTCTATGTTATTGGTATCAGAATCCATAAACCCAAACGGGTGGCCAGCACCTTCAACTAATTTCACAGGAAACTGTTTGACCCTACTGCATTTAGTTGCTAGAAAACAACTTAGGATATTAAATCCTAGGAAGGTGGGTCATCATGTATAAGTTATATAGGATGTTGAAAAAGATAATTAGTTTTTTTTTTTCTTAAAGATAATTAGTTATATAACAAGACTATGATTTATTTATATATAATATTGCAAATATATATATATATATATATATAGGGATTCTCCTCAGCAAAAGGAAACAAAGATGAACAAAATGCCTAGGATTTTGCCAGGAAACAAAATCTCCTTGATGCCAACTACCTTAAATGGTATAAAGCATATATTATCGATCAAGAGGTTAGATGTTCCAATAAAAAAAAAAAATGCTCGATCGTTAAAAGTTGAAACCAATCTCGATATTTAATACATAAAAGGCGGTCGCCGAGGGAGATTCCTTGCCCAAACATTTTAGCATTTTCTATCCATTACCTCTCCACACATTTTATACAAATTCTTATGAGTTTGCAATAACCAATCTTTCTTTTTACAATTTGTGGGTTGGAAGATTCTAACCACAGTCATTAGTACAAGCTTTATGTAGCTATGCTCATGTTCGCTACACATGTTATTCATGCATAGCTAACTATGGTGAGACACCTTAAATGACGTTATTCATGTAGCTAGATCAAATAAACTATATGTATATTTCATTTGTATGTCCATGTATTATCACTTGCTACCTGATTTTTCCTTGAGTGAAATAAGACTCAAATTGATTCTCCTCATCCATGTCTTGTCAATAAAATTGTAAATCAACCAAATAAGTTAGGTTCTCACTATTAGCAAATTTATAAGAAAGTTAAAAATTACTAAAATATAATTGTTTGAGATGTTAAACTAACAATAACATGATACCTTATCAAATTTACTTTAAAATGTTTTGTGTTATAAACGTGTTTATGGGCATGTTTAGAATAACTTTCTAAATGCTTAAAAATATTTTTTCGCACTTAATTTTTTCAAGTATTTAGAAGGTTGTCCAAACAAAATGTAGTATATAATGGGAAAGTGATTCGAAGATTGTTTTGGTATATTTTTTGTGCAATTCTAACAGTTGGGTAACTCTGAGCAAATGACTTGGTTGGCAAGGCAATAAACTTATATGCATTAGATGAAAATCAAAAAGTTGTCTATAAGAAGACAACTTTTTTTTTATTTCAAAAAAAAAAAAAAAAAGACAACTTTTTTGCATTGCTTTTTGTGTCAATGTAACAAACTTAACAGGTTAATTTGTCCCCTATGCTTTTTCAATTGATTTTAAACAAGTTAAAAGTTCAATTTATTAAACATTGATCTTAAAAAAAAAAAGTTTATTTAACAGTTTATGGCTTTTTTAGTTCTCTATTTTGTTATGCTCTTCCATAGAATCAGTAATTGAATTAGAAAATTTGAGGTTATTGTGTAATTGAGATGATTGTGTATGAATGTGGGGCTTGTGAAACAAATTTTAAAAATTAAAAAAAAAAAGTGTGAAACTTGCTGTTACTATTAACTTTTCAAAATTTGTTTTGGAATTCAAAAATATTTTTTATTTTTTCTTTCTAAGTCCAACCACATTTAAGAGTAAGAAATTAGAACCTCTAACCTTTGGTTGATGTATATGTCAATTACTCTCAAGCTTACTCACTTTGGTAAAATATTTTTTTAAAATAAACTAGAGAAGAAAAACGAGTACTATTAAAAACTTATTCTTTTTCACTTTCACAACAGATTTTTACAGCTAATTTGAGCATAACTTGACTAAAAAATTCAAATTCTTTCACATTTTTTTTAGTTTAAAAACATTTAGGAGTAGGAGATTCGAATCTCTGACCACAGGTCAGAGATATATGTCAATTATTGTCGAGCTATGCTCGTCAAATTCTTCCACTTTCACATGTTAAACTCAAAATAATAATAATTCTCAAAACAAAAAAGAACTAATGTAAGGAAGAAAAGAAATGACGATTTAAATTTCTTTAGGACAATTTTTTTGTTATGAAGTTCAATGATTCATGATTTTTTTTTTTTTTTCTAAGTACAAGAATATGAGAGAATGAGAATTTGAACATCTTACCTTTTGTTCAAAGTTATTATATCTTAACCAATTAATGAGTATTCGGAAAACCAACCTAACTTGAAAGTTATATATACATAATAATGGAGGTAGGATTCAATACATTTGTAAGCAACAAAGCATTTGAAACCTTTAGTCATTCTCTTTCATTTCATGAAATGGCAACAAAATGCTTGCAAATGGGCAAATGTGTTTTTGTTGGATTAAACTTTGTTTTGCTCATAAGCATTAGAATTCAATTGGATCTGTGCTCTCTCATGAACATACCAATGAAGAAGTTCATATTCCACAACAAACTCATAGGACATCTTACCACTTCCAACCCACCAAAAATTGGATGAATGGTACATATATATTCTTCCATTTGTTTCACTACATTTCTCTTTATTATTCCTTTATTTTTCCAATTTTTATATCATCTCCTAACCATGTTTTTTTCTTTCTTGGGCCGAAACCCATGTTCGATCGGTGAACCATCGATGTGTATTCCATTATACATATCCAAATGGTAAGTATATTGTTGAACTTTATCCTTAACTATACCATTGAAGTTTGGATATATCTATTCCTATATGTTTTCATTCCATCTCTTTTGAACCAATCTTCATCATCGATGAAGTTTGTAAACAACAATATTATGTTATCTTCTACTTTTAAGTTATCTTGTCAAATTTTCCAAAAATAATATGACGTTATAAATGAGAAAGAGAAGATTCGAACCTACAACTTATAAGGAGAAACGCTGATGCTTCACAACTTAAATTATGTTGAAATCAACGTGTCAAAACATTTTTTTGCATAACTTAACAAAGAAAAACACACGATAAATTACACGAAATCATGAATTAAACTACAAGAAAGTGCCCAAATTATTTGCTAAAGATTATACATTTTTTGCATTTGTTCAAAGGGCCAATGTACTACAAGGGGATTTACCACTTGTTCTATCAGCACAACCCAAATGGAGCAGTTTTCAACAGCAAAATGGTGTGGGCTCATTCAATTTCACAAGATCTTGTCAATTGGGTCCATCTGAATCCTGCCCTCGAGCCCACTGATCCCTTCGACATCAACGGTTGCTGGTCCGGCTCCGTTTCCTTTCTCTTCAACAACAAACCCGTAATTCTCTACACTGGAATCGATTCCAGTTTCCAGCAGGTTCAGAATTTAGCGATCCCCAGCAATTTCTCAGACCCATTTCTCGAAAAGTGGAAAAAGTTTTCCAATAATCCCATTATTTCTCCTCCCGATGGTGCTGAGAGAAACAGATTCAGAGACCCAACAACGGCTTGGCAGGGCCCAGATGGAAGATGGAGGATCGCCATTGGAGGCCAGACAAGCGAGGGAGGAGCGGCGATGCTTTACAGAAGTGAGGACTTTGTTCGTTGGAATCAATTCAGGTTTCCTCTTTATTTTTCTCGCGATTCTGGAACTTGGGAGTGCCCTGATTTTTACCCTGTGCTGCTTAATGGAACGAATGGGGTTGAGTTTTCGAGTGGATTTGGGATTGGTGTTAAGTATGTGATGAAAGCTAGCTTTAATTCTCGTGATTATTATACGTTGGGAAGTTATGACCCTGATAAGGAGAAGTTCACCTCTGATTCTGGCTCTGGTTTTGATTTTAGAGGAAGAAATTTAGGGTTAAGATATGATTACGGGAAGTTTTATGCTTCCAAGACGTTTTATGACAGTTCCCAGAAGAGGAGGATTTTGTGGGGTTGGGTTAATGAATCTGATAGCAGAGAAGATGATATCAAGAAGGGATGGTCTGGACTGCAGGTAACTTTATGATCCATTTTCATGTTTGAGATTATGGAACAAAGTATGAACTGGATGAATTAGAATGAATCTTGTTTCTTGAACTTCGAAATGCAGGTGGTTCCTAGGAAGATTTGGCTATCCAAGACTGGTAGGCAGTTGATACAGTGGCCAGTTGATGAAATTAAGTCGTTACGCCGAAACCGTTTTAGCTTGCATAGTAAAGAACTTAAAGGGGGATCAACAATGAAAGTTCTTGGTGGCTCAGCTTCTCAGGTTAGTATTTCGAATTTTCGCACAGTATGATCCATTGATTCAACTACTGTTTGTTTTTGAGATTTTCTTGACTCGACTGTATGATCGATTGGTTCAAGATCGATGTGGAGGTTTCGTTTGAATTTTCGAACTTGGAGGAGGCAGAGAGAATGGACACAAGAGGGGTTGATCCCCAATTGCTGTGTAGTAAAAGAGATGCATCAATGAATGGTAGAGTTGGGCCCTTTGGCTTGTTGGTTTTGGCCTCCAATGACTTGTCTGAACAAACTGCAATATTTTTTCATATCCTTAAAGCTCATAACAGATATGTAGTGCTGATGTGCAGTGATCAGAGCAGGTCAAATACATGGCAAGACTTTCTATTTACAAGCATTTTGAAGGTGCTTTTTGGATTGTAACTCACTGATTTGGTTGTTTCTTTAACTGATAGGTCCTCTTTCAGAAAGGGGGTAGATAAAACCACTTATGGAGCATTTGTAGACATAGATCCATGCCACGAAAAAATATCGTTGAGAACACTGGTACTTCCGATTAGTTCGAGTTGTTCGTTTTGTTCGGTTAGTTTGCGCTTTGCTTTTCATCTTTTGGCATCGAATTTGCAGGTAGACCACTCTATAGTTGAGAGCTTTGGAGGGAAAGGAAAAACTTGCATCACTTCCCGGGTATATCCGACTTTGGCTGTCGACAACAACGCTCGATTATATGCATTCAACAATGGAACTCAAACTGTAGTGATTTCCAGTTTGAAGGTTTGGAACATGTCAAATGCTCAAATCAAATGAGTGGCTGAAACTCTGTGCATTCAACTTTCCTGCTTCTGTGTTAGTTGGAATTGCAAAATAAAGAAGCTATGTGTTTGTAATCTTCTGGATCTGAACAAAAATGGATCAGTTCACTGTAGTTATTGCTTATTTGATTAGGAATCATAAGTTAAACTTCAAATTGCTATGCTTTGCATTTTGAAGCTTTTTATCCAACTAATTTGCATTTCTGACCTTCCCAAATTTGTTGAAGTGGCTTGTAACTATTTAATAAGATTCAAACTACCATTGAAATAAATTATTGAATTGTTCCTATTGTAAATAGTCACCTGTGGAATTCTTAGTCAAAAAGAGTATACTTTATGTGCCATTTTATTTATTTTGCCTTCCACTGCCACTTTTTTCAGCTATTTGTAGGTCCTACGGTATCCAAACAACATGTTTACATGGTCTTTCAGGGAAAGAAATCAAATTTTACCCTATACTTACATTGATGTATTAATTTTTATCCTAAACTCTTAATTTCATCCAATTGCACCTTGTCTAAAGAGGAAAAATATTCTAATGGTTGTTCCACAAATTGTAAAACATGTGAATGGTACCTAATTGATAGGATTTCAAAGAAAGATGACCCTAAAGTTAGGTTCTTGTTGGTTAATCTATCCATGGTTGTTTGAATCCCTCCTTATACAAGCTTGCTTTTTTTTTTTTTTACAAGTAGAAAGATGGATCTGAACCTTTGACTTTTCAATCGAAGATGTAAGTTTTACGACACTGACATGTTCTTCTACTTATCTAAAACTAGAGTTAGAACAATAAAGATTACATTTTTTTCACTTCTATAAACTGGGTCAATAAAAAATCCAGCGAGCCTCGTCATCCATTTGATAAACAAACACGTTAAGAAACCATCAAATTTGATCGAAAGAGACGAGTTCATCTTTGGGTTTGTGAAAAAGGAATTACGTAGAGCGATAAGAAGGATCAAAATCGGTCCTTTTTGCGTGCATTTCCATGCCACCACCTGATCAGAAGAACCCATCAGAGCCGTCGATTTTCCTGACCATCCCATCAAGCTCAAGCTTCGGCAGCCATTTCAAATACCCTTTTTTTGGGGAATCGTAGCGCTTCTTCTTCTTCTTCTTCTTCTTCTACTGCGTTCTTCTTCAAATTCATTCTGTTTCGTTGCCAAGGCGAGGGGAGCCTGCAAGAAAACGAGGGAAAAATCTTTTGAAGTCTCCCGATAGATTACCCAACGAATTAAGTTCTCTGCTTCTGTGTTTGTTCTTTTTTCTTTTCCGTTCATCTTGTTCGTTCTGGTATCGAATATCGGGGAGAACCCATAAATTGGGTAATCTTTCGTTTCTGGTTTAGCGTCTGATCGAGAGAGGGAGAGGGGTTTCGAGGAATGCGTGTTGAGGATGCCGATGATCTTGAAATGGGGGATTCAAGATCAATTCCGATTTCACCGCGAGCGTACAAATGGCTGACGAATTTCCATCGAGATTTGTTGGCTGGCGCAGTCATGGGCGGACTCGTACATACAATCGTTGCCCCAATCGAGAGGGCGAAGCTTCTGCTACAGACCCAAGAGAGCAATCTGGCCATTGTTGGGGTTGGGCGGAGGAGATTTAAGGGTATGTTCGACTGTATTTTTCGCACTGTTAGAGAAGAAGGCATTCTTTCTTTGTGGAGAGGCAATGGAAGCAGTGTTATTCGATATTACCCTTCAGTTGCCCTCAATTTTTCTCTTAAGGTATCCCCAGATTCTGTTGATTCTTTTTGTTTTCGGATTTATCTGATATTAGGTTCAAATTTAGATAGCAGGTTCTTTCTGAATGTCTGACAAATGTGAAGA
Source organism: Luffa acutangula (assembly GCA_036850905.1). NCBI lineage: Eukaryota > Viridiplantae > Streptophyta > Magnoliopsida > Cucurbitales > Cucurbitaceae > Luffa > Luffa acutangula. The sequence continues at coordinate 1,616,515 of CM072092.1, read as the reverse complement.
GGAATTGATTAGCTTACTTGGAAATGTTCTTGTCTTTTGTTACCAAACTTGCTTTGTTTTGTCTTCTTTATGGATAGAGCCTTGAGAGAATGGGATGATTTAATGGCTGGACTGCGCTTTCTTTTTCTGTTCTGATAGGAGTAACAAGAATTGTGATGCCAGCCATTTCTTGGAAATTAGATAAGCTTTGAGAACTGCAAGAAGTTACTAATGTTAATGCATTGTCAAATTTTAGTTATGTTTTGTTTCTCCAAATTCTGATGATGATACATGATAGGAGATGGGAAATCAAGAGGCTGATGATGATAGTACATTCATGTGCTTGTTTTGTGGCAATGGGGTAAAAATGGAGAGAATATGAACATAATTGTTTCACTGCCATTTAACAGAGACATATCTTAAAATTTCAGCTGTAACCTCCTTTGGTAACTCTAAGCTGACCGGAAATTGCTCGGTGTGGGCAAACGATCAAATAAACAAGGATTGTGCTCGAGGTTTCTTTGCGTTCTATTTCTAAAAACGATGTCTCTCACATGTGCATTATGTATAATTTCTACTACAAGTTTTTCTGGTAGACATTCTGTGTTTTTGTGTAAAAAGCCTTCCTGTTTTGTATTTCATTCATTTGCTACTTGTTTTCGACCTTAGAACTTGGTTGATATTGATGCATGTGGTATCTGAAATATCAATTATTGGTTGGAGAAGTGGCTTCTTTGGGTAGAGACTGATGTTTTGGCTCATTTGAATGTGGAATTGCTGTTCAGTTTTAAACATTTTGTATTTCATTAACAGCTTTTCTGGTCAATTCTTGAGGTAAGTTTATGGTTTCTGAATATCGTTTCCATGTACAGGATCTATATAAAGACATGTTGAGGAATGGCTTTGTAGATGGTCATTTTCTTTCTGGTCCATCAGCCAATTTTATAGCTGGGGCAGCTGCTGGTTGTTCGACATTAGTTTTGATATACCCTTTAGATATTGCACACACACGCCTTGCTGCCGACATCGGAAGAACTGATGTCCGTCAGTTTCGAGGCATCTGTCATTTCCTCACTACCATACGCAAAAAGGATGGGATTCGAGGGATTTACAGGGGACTCCCAGCCTCTCTGCAAGGAATGGTCGTGCACAGAGGCCTTTATTTTGGCGGCTTTGACACAATGAAAGAGGTTTTGGTAGAACAGTCCAAATCAGAATTGGCACTATGGAAGCGTTGGGGAGTGGCTCAAGTGGTCACAACCTCAGCTGGATTGTTGTCATATCCGTTCGACACGGTTAGAAGGCGGATGATGATGCAATCTGGGTTGGATAAGCCAATGTATAACAGCACCCTGGACTGCTGGAAGAAGATATACCGGATGGAGGGAGTTGGCTCGTTCTATCGAGGCGCTGTTTCGAACATGTTCAGGAGTACAGGTGCTGCTGCGATCCTAGTTTTGTACGACGAAGTGAAGAAGTTCATGAAATGGGGTGGGTTGTAGTAGAAGGTAATTGTTTGTTTGACATTGATGACACAACTTGTAGACTTTAGAAATTAGTATGAACTATAAAAAGAACAGAAAACTGCAACAGGAAAAAAGAAAATTTCTTGTAGTGAGTGAGTGCAGAAACGAGCTCGAGCTCGATATCGTTACTGTAAACGTTCCTAAACCATTCATTCGCCTCGTTCTCTCTCGAGGCAATCACTTGAACATTGATTTTTTTTTTTTCGTTACATGTCGAATAATAACAACATCAACGACAGAAAAACAATAATAAAAGAACAGATTCTGATATGGGAAAGAAAATTACATGGTGTCTTGTTTCATCTGCAACTTTTTCTTTTTTTTCCCTTTTCAAAGCTTCTTTAAGGATTCCTTTACTGACATAAGTGGGCCTCTCTATATGTTTTTCTTTCTTTAAAAGGGAATATGTTGATTGGTTTTGGGAGTGAGATAAGTGCACAGCAAAGGGCAGCCCCATGAAGAAGAAGCCCTTTATTCTTCTCTCCTTTCCTTTGTAAATAGAAAAGCAGTAAGTTTCAGTTTTTACTGGTCACTTACTCAATACTTGCAACATGTTCCTCTTCTCCACTGGTAAAAAAAAAATCATTACCAGAACTTTTTACTGTGTAAAAGTGTAAAGTGATAAATTTGGACTGAGTTTTTCTTATTTTTTATTTACTTTATTATGTGGCCTCCAAACTCCAAATATTGTTTTCTCACTTTTCTTTGGTAATTCAATTTTTAATTTTTTTAAGTGGACTTCATTGTTTTAACTAGATCTTGGTCAACATTTAAACAGACACACAAAAAAAAAAAAAAAAAGGATGATGAACTATTTTTCTTTTTTTAGGTTTTGAAGTATGGCCATGATTTTTTTTAAATATTTTTATAAAAATAACTTTGTTAGGTTTATAGTTTGTTTTCTATTACCTCTTTTGTAAATTTCATAATGAACTTATCTTATAGATAAAAATGAACCGTTGTTATAACTATACTATATTATTTGTAATGCTAAAGTGAGCATATTTCAATGGTAATCAACATTTATATATATACTATTTTGTAATTTCTTCTCCTTGTTTTGCACAATTTTTCGTTTGAAACTTTATTATTTGATGTTTACTTAATAGTTAAGACATCCCTACTTTCTTTAAAAGTTCTACCATCTTATTTGTTATAGTACTATTTTCAAAAAAGAAAAAAAAAAAAAAGGCACTCATATATAGGAAAATTTTCCTCTTTTAAGGTAGTATAAATATTGTCTTCCTTCATTGTCAACTATGTGAGCATCATGTGTGAATGGAGAGATATATTATACTAAAGTGAGTATAACTTAGTAGTAATTGACATTTACTCTCGACCATAATATTAGAAGTTTGAATCTCCACCCTCAATTGTTCTAGAACTAAAAAGAAAAAGAAGTCCAACTCAATTGCATGATTGACCAAGAGATCAGAGATTCGAATTTTAACCCACGTGTTGTTGACCTAAAATAAGATATGTATTGAGAGCATGGAAATTTATGGAATGGGACCCACAATAAAATAAGAATAATTCCTCTTTCATGGTAAAATACCTAAAATGATTTACTAAAAAAAATCTCCAAATTTAGTTTTTTTTTTAAAAAAGAAAAAACCTAAGATCGGATTACTTTTGCATCAATTCATCCATCCTATTGGAGGAGAAAAGATAAATTAAATTCAACAACGATGGAGTTTCCACGTCAGAAAGTCCAAAAGTTCAACGGCTTTGATTGATCAATCAACGTGTCATGTGGGCCCCTTATCATGGAAATAGAAAGGAAAAAGAAATAACAAAACCAAATCAAACTACATATACTTTTTTTTTAAAAAAAAATTATTACACGATACAAGTAAAAAAAAAAAAGGAAAAAAAAAAGCTCCATATTTTTGGGCAATGAGAGAATCTTAGGCTACGACGAGACCCACACGTTGAACGGTGGCGACGAGAGAATTTGGCAATAATTACAAAAATACCCCGCCATCTCCGACAGAGGCATCGATCTTCTGTCGCGCACCTGCATCACCACCAATCCTCATCTCCCTTTCAACACTGCACGTGTCCCACCTGCACCATCATTTTCATTTTTCCCTCAAATCCTTTCCCAAACACTATTTTTTTTTAATTGTTCTCAAAAAAGAAAAAAAAAAAAAAAACACACACACATACACAAATTTTTATTCAACAATACTTCATATCGGTGTGTAAGGACATATTCCGTTAAAATCTTCACAATTATGAGAGAGAAATATAAAAAATGAGATTTATTTTATCTCTCCTACTTGTCCACGTTTTAGTGCTGTGTGTAAGAAGATCTTTAGCTACGAATATGTTTCATTTTAGTTTTACAATTTTTTTTAAGAATAATCCATTTTGATTCCTTAATTTTAAAAATATCAATTGTTTTCCTTTTCTTTTCTAATTTTGGTTCTTAAGTTTTTAGAATGTATATTTTAGTCCTTCCTTAAATTCTAGCATACCAACAATTCCAACCTACGACTTGCTCAATTTAAAAACAAATGTAATTACCCGAGTGTTTATTTTTATTTTGACTCAAATATGTGTATATCATCAATTGTTGGCCAACAAAAGCATAGTTCAATTAGCATAAAGTTGTACTGATAACCACAAGGTCTGTGATTCGAATCTTTCACCTCACATATTGTCAAAAAAAAAAATCAATCATTGAAAACAAAAGTTCGATTAAGGTATATATTTTCGATAAGATTAGAGGTTGCAACCTTTAAACATTTTGAAAAATCATTGAAAACTACTCGAGAATCAACCTTGAAAATTTAAAACGAGATTTAAACAATTAAAAAAAAAAATATCACACTTTTTTATTATTATTATTATTATTTTTTTGTGTTTAGGGTCATACCGGGAGAGCTCCAACTTCGATGAGTTTAGGAACGAGATGGCCGCTGAGATGGAGAGCAACAAGAGTCTCCAAGCCGCCGAAGCTAGCGCCGCCGATGAAAACCGCCGGCGCCGAACTGTCCTGAACAAATGACGAAGAAGGAACGGCGGCGATTTCGTCGTGCTCGTCGAGTTCGATGACGGTGGGGTGGACGCCGATGGTGGCGAGGAGCGTCTTCATGACGTGGCACATGCTGCAGGACGACCGGCTGAAGATGATCACCGGATGCTCTGTAATCAGCCGCCGGATCCGAGTTTCAGATGATTCATCCACGTCGATCGATAGCGAAGAAGAAGAGGTCGGAGAGGGAGGGAATTCCGAGAACACGACGTCGTTTGTGCAGCGGTGCATCGCCGGAGAATTCGGAGAGAGACGGCGGAGAGAATTACAGAGAGAGAGAGAGAGAGAGAAATTGTAAATTGGCGAAGGGGCAAGGGGGGCTGTTAAGTAGTTATAAATCTTTTTTTATTATTATTATATATTTTTTTTAATTTTGAGAGTGAGTGGGTCGCTTACGTCATTTGATTTTTTAGTATCGAATCGGTATTTTGGACCGAATAAAAAGAAAAAAGAAACTCTTTTTTTTTTCTCGTTTAATTATTCTGAAAAGTTATTCTCAACTTATTATAGGTGTGAATGTATATGAATAATAATTTTTTTTTTTTTTTGCCTAAATTTTTTTAACTTTCATTGTGTTGAATCTAAACTTGAATTAGTGAGAAAAAAATGCATTTTCATTTTTTAATTTTTTTTGGATAGATAATAATACGATTACACAGGAGAATCTAAAGCCATAACAGAAGCAATCTGGACAAGACATTCCCCCACCCAAATCATGTTACCACTCGAGTGAACAGCCAAATGAGCAAGATCATGCGCCGCTCTATTGTCGTCACATTTAGTATACAAAGCACCCTCAAATATCTCAGTAGGAAGCAACCGTTGAACCGAATGCATTAACATATCCAATTCAGAAATATCCTCAGATGGATGAAGCAAAAGATTAATAACCCGAAGCGAGTCTGATTCAATCAGAAAACGAACAAAGCCGTGTTGAAGAGGCAAAGAAACTCTCCCTCATATACAACCCAACCTTCTGCTAACTCAGCATCTCAACAATTCGAAAGGGAGAGCGCTGCAGCCTAAAGAACCTGTCCACTAGAGTCACGAAGAACTATATCAACCGATGCTCGATCCTGACTCTGAAAAAAAGGTAGCATCAGTATTCAGTTTTAGCTATCCACCCGGGTGCCAACGGATATTTGAATTAAACATTTGTCCATGAACCAAATTAGTACATCGTGTAAATTTCAACCAAAAGAGAACGATGGAAATTAAGCCACAAAATATATACCCAAAAGTTCAAAGTACAAATATTTGAATTTGATGTAATACTAAGAAAGTAAAAGGCATAAAACTCAATAATAAAAATGTTTGAATTCATTCGAAATTAATGTAAATAAATTTAATATTAATATGAACACAGTTCAACTAATAATACATTTAAATGCCAAAGTGAATAAAGTTTAGTAGTAATTGGCAACGATCTTTAACCTAAAGATTAGAAGATTCTAACCTTACGATTTTTCTCTCATCTATTAATGAGATCCACAATTGTTTTATTAATTATTTTACAAGGCTTGCTCTTTTTTCTCTCTCTTTTTAAGATATACTAGTAATAATGTGTATTCTATTAAAAAATCATACTAATATATTTTTCCATTGCACGTAATTTTTCATAAAATTAAAATTCTCTACTAAATTTGTTAACCATTTAATTATTGATTATATAATTTGCCAAAGGAGATCAATGGATAACATTTACTGATATAACATTAATATATATATTCCTCTAGTATAAAACTATCTAAGTCTTTGTTTAATAGATGTAGTTTTATTTTAGTTAATTATTAATGGTTAATAATATTAATTAATTTATTCAAATAGATATTAGAATCATAACAATAAGATTTAATAATATTTTATATCAATGATTTTTATTATAGTAAAAATTATATTGATATTTTTTTTAGTTAGTGTAATTTTATTTTGGGTAAAATACCTTTTTGGTCCCTCATGTTTCGGATCAGTTTCTAATAGGTCCTTAGGTTTCAAAATCCGACAATCAAGTCCCCCAAATTAAAGAAATAGTTCAATTTAATCCCTGTGCCGTTAGTTTTTAACGGAGTGATGACGTGTCAGTTTGTTATAAATAAAATAATTATTTTAAAATTAAAATAATAAAATAATTAAAAAAAAAAAAACAAATCTTTCACTTCTCTCTCCTCCCCCAATGGATTCCACTCCCCTTTCCTTTCCCCTTCCCCTCCCCCTTCCACCGCCGATGACCATCGATGACCGTCGGTGACCTTCTTCTTCTGGCCGCCACAGCCACCGCCTCCTCCTTTTTCTTCTTCTTCAAAACCATCGAACCCACCCCCTTCGTTTTCTTCTTCTTCAAAAACAAAACCCACCTCCCTTCCTTCAAAGAAACTCACAGCCACAAACAAACCCCTTTTGTTCTTTGCCCTTTTATTTTTAGTTTTAATTATTAATTTGAAGAAACATAATTTGACCGCAAGAAGAAGAATCAGTGGAAGAGGGGCAAGTAGATCTGAAAGCTCATACGGCGGACATTGAGGGAAGAGATTGAGAGAGAGAAATCCGGCGAAGGGTCGGCCGATTGTTTGGATTCAAACAAAAAAACAGAAGAGGGTTTTTGATCGTTATGCTGAATGACTGATTTTTCAGCTTTTCGAACGGGCGGTTTCAAAAGGAAAATGTCGCGCCCTTATTTTCACAAGCTTGTTCTGTCCTCCACTATCCAAGCTAGGAAATTCGTACCCTCTTGATTCTTTTCTGTTGGATTATTTTCTGGGTTTTGCTTTTGCTTACCTTGCTTGTTTTATGAGAAAATCAGCTTTAACTGCTCTTCTTTTTTCTGTTTCTTTCAGAGTTTTTCTCTAAGATTGCTCAGATTGCTCCTTGTGTTGTATATCGTGCTGAGTTCTTTTTTGTATAACGATTTTTCTGATGGAATAAACCTAAAACCTTGATTTCTATGTTGGTATTTAATTAGGGGAGAAGGAAAAAGGCGACGGTGACGTGAAGGTCGGCGGCGGCAAAGGGAAAGAATGGGGAAAGAAAGAGAAGGGGTATCGTGGGGTGGGAAGAAGAAAGAGAGAGATTTTTGGGTGGCTAAGAAGAAGAAGAAAGGTGGAGAGCGGCGGGAGCTATCGCCGGCGAGAAAGGGAAGGGTGGGGGAGAGATAAGAGAGAAAGAGAAGAGGAGAGAGAGGGGGAAGAAAACCAGAAGATGGAAGGAATTCGTGGGTGACGGAGAGAGAAGGGAGGGAGGAAATTTTTTTTTTTAATTTTTAAAATTAATATTTTTAACGTGCCACGTCAGCACCGTTAAAAAAAATTAACGGTGAGGGACTCGATAGAACCATTTTCGAAACAGTAAGGACTTGATTGTTTAATTTTGAAACTTAAGGACCTATTAGAAACTGAATTGAAACATGAGGGACCAAAAAGGTATTTTACCCTTTTATTTTAATTGGTTTTGTTTGTTAGTAAGTAATTGGTTATGTTATGGGTAATTTTGGACCACCCAGATGCACAAGGAGCTGACAAGGACAATCGAGCAGAAATCAAACCGGAAGATAGACCCAAGAGGCGAAACCGGCGAGCGGGACGGGCCAAGACCGAAGGGGTCGGGCTTTTGGCCCGACCCCCTGCTCGGCCTCGGCCCATCTCGACCCGCTCGTGCGGGCCGAGCCCGTCGGGCCCTGTTTGGTCCCTGTAGCCTCTAGCCGCCCCGGATCCGTCTGGGTTGTCCCAAACGCCTCCGAACTCCTAAAAAACCCTAGGAGCATGAACACGTATTTATACCCTCTTCGCCACTGAAGAAGGGGACCCGAACTGAATTACCGACTCTGTTCTCTTACTTTCCTGCTCTCCTCCCATTTTCTGACTTAAGCATCGGAGGCGGTGTGGCCTACATCACGCCGGTGTGCAGCGGTTTTTGCTGGTCTTGCAGGTCATGTCTTCCCGAGTTTCTACAAATTCACTGTTGATGTCACGTGAAGGTCAGGTGAGTCCCTTGGCCAAATTTTGACATCAACAGGTTAAGATGAAAAAAAAAATGTATTACTATAAATTATAATAGTAATGAAATAAAATAAAATATATTATTGATTATTGGTTTTGTTTCTCATTCCAATTGATTTTCGTTTTGATTCATTTTCACTATAATTCTTTGTAGATAAACGTGACTTTATCTTAAAAGTAATTCAATATTTCAAATAGTTCATTAATAATAAAACTGACCTCCGACCTTTTGATCGAACATACATGTGGACTAATCTTGTTACATAGAAAAAAACAAAATAATCAACTCAAATATTTAATGCTAAGAAACTTTTTATCTTTTTTATTCAACACGCAAATGATCCTCTTGATTAAAATATTAGTGATCACGTGACTTTATTTAAATATTAATTATCAATTATCAATTATAAACTATATACGGTCTAGAAAATGAGAGATAAAAGTAAAAGTAAAATTGAAGAAATTCATCTCTATTTTCTATCGTGTTTTCTAGCTGATTAATTTTCATAGAGAATTATTCGACATGCTTAATGTAAAAATTAAGGGAAATTTTTATTTTATTTTTAATTTACTCATGTATTTAGTGACTTGATTTTAATTTTGTTAAATTGGATTCTAAATATAAATAGAAATTTTAATTAATATATTATCAAAACCAAATTTAAAAACTATCCATTAACAGATGAATATGCCACACAAAATTCAAACAAACATAATATTCATAACCAAGGTATAACCATGTTCAAACTCAATCATCTCCAATTTAACCACAAAATCAAGCTGATAAAAAGCTTTTAATTAGTTTATTAGTTATATATGAGGTAAAATGATTTAAAACTCTAACCTCTCGACCGTGAATTAATACATATCAATTACCGCTGAACTAAGTTTACTTTGTCTACAAAAGTTGTGTTGGATATCTAGTTTGTTACAACTTATTAAGTTGGCTAACCATCATTTTATGTGTACTCTATGTTGTACAATGTACTCTTGTCATTTCAAATATCTTTGTTATTCTCTAATTATTGATTACACGTTCCCGTGTTTCTTGACGGGTGATTGTTTGCTTATCGATTGCATTTCTACGACTTACATCGTATATAAATTGTGTGAGTTAGAGAATTTGAATTCATGAATATTATTCAATAGCTTTGGATTCTTCTAATTTGTTTTGCCATCACTATAATGTACTACCCAACCTCTAATGGGAATATTAATTGATTACTTAAAGTTTAAAGTTTAATTTAACAAAAATGTGGTTTAAATCCTATTTGGTCCTTATAATTTCATATTAGTTCCATTTTGTTCATTGAATCAAAATATCTATTTTAGTCTTTGCTATATTACTTTTCATATAATATTCACTTGTCCAACACTCGTCCCTAACCTATATAGCTAGAAATCATACTCGTATTAACATGTTTAGTTTACACGTGTATATATACTTGAAGTTATAACATTAATTTGTTAAAAGACAACATAGTTAAGAACCAAAATACTTTTTTTTTTGTTTTTTTTTTTTTAAAGTTTATGGAAACTAAAATAGACATTTTAAAAGTTCAAGAATTAAAATGGAACAAATCTAAAAGTTTAAAAGTGTAAGTATCAAAATGTAACAAATTTAAAAGTTCAAAGACCAAAATGAGATTTAAATCTAAAAATATCAAAGAACCGTAAAAATTTTGTTTAAATAAATGTTTTAGTCCCTAATACTAGAGTTTTTTTTTTTTTTTTTAAATTCGATCTCTGTGATTAAAGATTTAGCCTATTATGTTTTAACATTTTTCAATTATACCATTTTTATAGTAAATATTGAAATTGACCTATGATAACTTACAGGGTATAATCCTTATTGAGGCAAAAAAATTTCAACTTCTATTCTCTCTTTTGTTAAAAAATATTTGGGGAGTGAAGAATTTGAACTTCTGACTTTCCAATTGAGAGTACATGTCAATTAACACTAAACTAGGTTCATTTGGACAACTTCTATTCTCTTAATTTAACTATGATTAAAAAAAAATGTATAATTGAAAATGCTAAAATTCAAGTTACAAAATTAAAACTTTAACTTTTCAAAAAAAAAAAAAAATTAAAACTTTAACTAAAACATAGAAAAAGAAAAATGAAAAAGAAAAAAAAAAAAAGCTTAGGTGGTACAATACGAACATTCATTGAAAAGGACAGGTGAGTAAAGATTAGATGAGGGTAAGGCAATCTGAAGGCAACCCATGGCTGTGGGGTCCCACCTGGAAAGTGGGAGAAAAATTAATTCACCTTTGGGATAAAAACTTAATAATACACACAGCAACAAACACAAAGCCATCAATCAAAATTCTAAAGCAATGTCAGATGACGTGGCCTAACAAGATTGGTGGTTGGAGGTGGACCCCAAATTAATGGGAACTACGAGAAGAGAGTTTGAAAAATTTTCTAGTACTACCGTAGTATGAGTAATTATTCAATTTATTGTTTGCCACGTCATCATCATTTGAAAAATAATGTGAGATCGACCGGGAAAGTTTCTAATAGAGCACCACTATAACTTTGTCTTCGTCATTATATCTTTGAAAAATGCTCGTAGACCCCACACCATTTTTCAAAAGACGATGAGGTGACAAGCAATTAATGGAAAGAGTATTCATGCTATAGTTGTACTACAACTTTTCTCAGAATCTACCGATATTAAATATATATTTATGAAGTTAAAATTACAATGTAAACCAACCCATTAGAAGTAAGAGATTCGAATCTCCTCACTAACGATAGTTGTTGTATTCAAGAAAAAAAAACATCACTTTCCACATCATCCTCACATTACTGAAACGACACGTCGCTCACACTCTGGTGTTTTCTTCATCTTTTTTTCCGAGGACGAAGGGGTTGACATGGACCATTAAGAGGATTCCACGTCATCTGTCAGTGGCAGTGGTGGGGTCCCGTCTTAGAATATGGGGTACGTGGCCGATGCCGCCGCGTACGGCGTCTGTCTGCCACGCCCTCAATAATTGATGACTTGATTGAAAATTAAAGTGAGAGGGGGCAAAATTATGGCAGAAATTTTCAATCTTTTTTTTGCAAAATTATGGCAGAAAATTTCAATCTTTTTTTATATTATCGATTATCAATAATTTAAAATCATGATGTGATTTAGTATTTTCGTACGTTCTATTGTACATTTTCTTTTGTCATGATATTTTTTGTTTCGACAAAGATGACTGGAATTAGGCCGGATGAGAAGGTTAAATGTGTTAATTCCAAGCCAACAAGAGCATAGCTCAACTGGCATAAAGATGTACTAATAACCACGAGATTTGTGGTTCGAATCCCCCCACCCCCATATTGTCAAAAAAAAAATGTGTCAATTCCAATAAATGATTCAATGAACAGTGTGATTGTCTCTTTAAAAATGTTAGATACAAAACCAAGTTATTTTAATAATTTTTCTTTTTTATATTCAACAATATAAAATCATCGATCTTATTGTGGTGGCCATTCGTTGAATAATTTCTCATCGACTTGAATGTTGTTTGATGGTTGAGATATATACACTTTTTTAAAAGTGAGGTTTTGATCTTCATTTTCATTTTTGTTGAACTAAAAAAAAAGGTTGTCGAAGCCTAAGCGAGCACAACTTAACGGTAATTGACATGTACTCTTGATCAAGAGGTTAACTCAGCGGTAATTGGCATGTATTCTTAACTAAGAGGTCAGAGGTTCGAATCCTCCATCCTCAATATGTTGTTGAAGTTAAAAAAAAAAAAAAAGCTATTATATATTAGACCAAACTGTTCTTTTAAATCGTGTTCTTAATCTTTTAAAAGTCTCAATTTTAATTTTAATTAATGAAAATACCCAATTAGTTTTTTTTTTAAGTTTAAAAGGTCTATTAATTACTGTTTTGTTAATATATTTGGATATATTTCCATGTCACTATGAGAAAATGGATTTTATTGATGTGTAATCAAATTTTGTATATGGTTGTTTAAAAAAAAAAATTATTTACATGGTTATGTATCCAAATATGTTAAAAAAGTAATAGTCTACAAATATCAACTTGTTCAAAGTGAAATTAAGAGTTTAAAAATAATTAATAACGAAATTTGGAATTAACTCTATTTTGTATTGTTTTTTTAAGTGTAGACTATTTAATTTTTTTATTTAGTCATTATAGCTTTTTTTTTTAACCATTTAAAATTTGCGGTCTCGTGGACATCAATCATGAATAATGGATCCGATAAGGAAATAGAACTTTTCTAAAATTGAGCCAACTCTAATCTTCTACTTTATTTTTCTTTTTATCTCTTTCTTTTTAATAATTAGATTAACCAAGACTAATAATTTTCTTTAGCTTTCATTTCTAGCATGTAAACTCAATTTAAAAATATACATATACTATTTTATCTTTTTGCTCTCTGACTTATGGTGGAGTCAGATTGTTTGACAACTATAAACCTTTTAAATGGTGTGAAGAAGAACTTCTCCCTAGTCCGTACAGTTGCTATGGAGGTGCAGAAGCTTTTTTCTTACTTGGTGGGGATACAATTTAAGCATATTCAGCGTGGCCAAAATTTGGTGTCTGATATGGTGGCACGTCGAGCAATGATTCAGGGGGTGCATGACACATGGTTTTCAGAGTTCCCAAGCTGGCTACTGGAAGTGATAGAGGGTGACAAACGAAATTTAGAATTATTGTAATCTTGATGTGTTTCCTCCTTAAAAAAAAGTAGCTCCTAAAAAAATAAAAGGTAGTAACTATTCAAATATTTTAGAAATCTAAAAAAAAAAAGTTTTGACACTTATGAACCAAAGGGAACTATTTCTCAAGTTTTTTCAAGTACTTGTCCTTTAGACAAAAGTGGTGGAAAGGTGTGTTTGACATGTATTTTAAAAAAGCATTTTTAAGTGGAGCACTTTATCATATAAGATTCTTTTTTCTTTTAAAAGAAAGGCAAATATTTCTTTTAAAAGAACTTTTAAAGTATTTTTTTTAATTTACTTTTTTTTTTATATAATTTTTCAAATCATTGTTTATGATTGAAAATTTTACAAAATTTCTTTAGTTGGTAAAACCGCTCTCTAAAATTCTAACCAAACAATACAAATTTTATTAAACGCTTTTTAAAGCGTACGAAAATCACATGAAGGCAATCCATTGATTTTATTATTATTGATAGGAGTGGAATGATGAAGGAACTCTCGATTGTTTTAGGTTAAAACATTCTATTAAACTATTGAGTTTTTAAAGTTTTTCTCTATTTTTTCCATTTAAGTTTTTAAATTTGAAATATTATCTTTATAAAAAGTTTAAAGTTATAACTTTGCCCTTCATTGCAAAATTTCATGGCTCTACTGCTTTGTAGGGTACATTCAATTTGCAAATGGTTCATCTTCATCTCACATGTTAAATATGCAGTCAACATTTTATATTCCATCACAAACATTTTTTAAAAAATAAGGTTGAATTAGCGTTTCAATTATATTATATTCCAAAACTTTTAAAAAGTTTTATTTTAACCCTTGAAGTTTGAAGTTTGTTTCAAAAAGACACTTGAAATGCTTTTTTCATTAAATTATGGACAGAAAATGACATGTTAGAGTATTGCTACTTATGTGAACAGATTTGTGAACACATGTAAAAAAAATATCAAAAAAATTAAAATACATTATTTTTCGTCTATAAATTTAACCAATATGTATCCAAATGTTGTTTTGAAACAAACTTCCGGAGTTAAAATGAAACTTTTGAAAACTCAAAGGTATAATTGAAACCAATCTGTTTAATAATTTAACAAACCCTAAATTGTAATTTTACATAAATCATGAATTTATTTTATTTATATAATCTGAAAGTTAGTTTCAATGGCATTACCTATAATTATTTATTGTGAATTTGAGACCTTAAAACCTCAGCTACTTACGTCAGCTCTTACGCAACCTGGTTGCTGCGTAGTGCACTTGTTCTCCTAAGTTTTGCTTTGCCCATTTTTTAAAATATTTTCTTTCAAAAGAAAAACAATTATTTTGGGACTACTTTTATATATATTTTTTAATATACTAACCTTAGATAAGGTTTCTCAAAAGTGATAGAAAATAACATCTAAAATTTGTGGGGAAAATCAAGTAGTCAATATATTATAGAGTCAAAGAAAGAAAAATATCATGGATTACATAGCTATTTTTTTCTCTAAAAAAATAAAAAAAATTATGAAAATTAAATGGATAATTACGAAGTCACAATCTCTTGGTTTGCCTATTTTGCAAATCACACCATTTTGTAAAGTAATTTCAAACAATCATAGAGTTTTCAAAGTCTAAAAAACATACTTTTCAATTAAATTTCACTATTAACTTTGATGGATTTGATGGATATGTGATTTATACCACACACGTGACTTAAGGCTAGAGATTGACATGACATTATAAAAATTTGCTCTACGAACTTTTAAGTTTGTTTTATTTTAGTGTTTGAACTTTCAAAATATCAATGTTTTAGTCTCAAACTTAATAAACATAACTATTTTGACCACTACTTTTGTTTTTCTTTCAAAAACTTGATAAATGGTTTCGATGATACATGTTAATATATGAGCTACTTGAACTACATCTGTTGAAAACAAGTATTGAATAGACAAATATTTGATTACAAAAGTAATATATCAAGGACCATAACTATTATTTTTTGAAAGTTCATAGACTAAAATAGACATTTTCAAAGTTTAGATAAAAAAAAACTTTTTACACAGATCAGATCCTAGATGTGGCGGCTAATTCGTGTGGCATGTCCTTTCACCACTGCAAAAGAGTTTTGAACACAGACGCGCACCGTGTTGCGAGGTTGGCCGCGGATTTCTCCTCCGGTGTTGATACCGACGATGGTTTCTGTATTTCGCGAGGGAAGGGGCGTGTTTTTTGGGCTCCCTTTTTGTCTCTTTGGATTTTTCGCTCTCTTAAATGAGGGTAGGGGTAAAACTGTTTCTTATTTAATATAATTTCTAGTTTTATTTTTTAAAAAAAAAAAACTTTTTTTTTTTAACTTGCATGGAATTTATTACTTTAGTAAACTTCACATTAATATTTTCTTTTTGAAAAATCGTTGAAATAACGTCGTAATCTTTGTCATTTACGAGTGATATATTAGTCAACCAGATAATTTAAATATAATCAAATCTCATTAACTGACTAGTATATCAACTAAAATCAATCGATAGACACAATAAAACCAATCACATCAACTTATAAGTCGTGTAAAAAAAAAAAAAAAAAAAAAACCTTAAATACCAAATAGGAAAAATAAGTAAAAGTTGGAAAGCGACATGTCGTTTTGAGGGCCAGAGGATTCATGCGACTTGGCGAAAAGAAATCGTGAAAGAGGGGACTCTTCAACCCGAAGAAGGGTTAAAATGCAAAGTTAATTAAATTAGCATGTGGTGTTGGTGCCTAGGATTTTATATTTTTTTAAAAAATTTGTTTATGCTAAAAAAAAAAGTGTAGTTATTAAATTACTTTTGATTTTTTACAACATTGACACTTGTGTTTTTATATTATCGGATGACTCATATGAGTTTGCAACTTGTCCAAGTAATTTATTTCTTAATTTTAAAAAGTTACTTTTATTTTTTATTTACTTGGATCTACTCTAATTCTCCATCGTTAAAACGGAAAATCTAGGTTTCGTCTGATAATCATTTATGTTGTGGATGATTACGAACCACCCCAGAATCCAACGACTAAGTAGGACAATGCAGCACCAACACAAAAGCTTGATCGAGAAGCGGACGCCAGAGGAGAGCGAGACCATGCTCGACCTCGGCCTTGGGCCGAGGTCGACGTGTGGGCCGAGTGCGTTCCACCTCCGTTCAGTCCCTGTTGTCCCGGTCCACCCTAATTCCATCCGGTTCAACACTAAATCGTCTCTGAACACCAAGTAAGCCCTAACTGAAGACACAAGTATAAATGAGAGTCTCCCACACCCGGAAAGGGGTTCTGAAAACTTCTGGACATAAAATACTTTTATTGTGTTATCTGACTTAGGCAACGGAGTGCAGGTGGCCTACACCACACCTGTGTGCAGTGGTTCTGTCTGGTTTTGCAGGTCACGTCTTTCCCGTTTTCAACAAATTCACTACTGGTGTCACGTGAAGTTCAGGTGTGTGGCTTGGGTAGATTTTGGCATAAAAAATTTTGTTTTTGAAAATTAAACTTCTTTTCTCTTAATTTTCTTACCATGGTTTCTACCTGTGTGTGAAGATAGTTCCTCGCCAAATTTTAAAAACAAAAACAAGTTTGAAAACAACTTTTTTCAATTTTCAAAACTCGACTTAGTTTTTGAAAACATGTGAAGAAGGTATATTAACAAACTAAGAAAGTTATGGATGGAAGTAGTGTTTTTAAGCTTAATTTTCAAAAATAAAAAACTAAATGCCGTTATCAAATAGAGTCTTAATTAATTGTGTGTTTAATAATTTTTATTTATTTATTTTTTAAAAGAACAGGTTTATTGAGTAATCTGATTTTTTTTTTTTAAGCCTATAATCTTATGATCTTCATAAAGTTGTTTTGTACGATTGTTTATATTGTTGGGGGAAATTGTGTTGCATATAGAAATGTTGTAACACAAGCAAATTAATAACATGTAGTTTGCTACAAACGATTACAGAGTAAATAAATGCAAGCAAACTAATTACATCTAACTAGCTACAAACAACTAAAGATTATAAACCAGATGAGAAGTAGGTTGTCAATCGAGACACGCTCACTTTAAACTACACAAATCTAGCAGAATTTTTAAATACATACTATCAACACAAACATGCTTTTTTCAAAATAAGTTTTTTTTTTTTTTTTACAATATTTAGGAGTGTGAGATTCGAACCATAGATGATCATTAGTACAACTTTATGTCAGTTAAGTTATGACCTTGTTGACAAAATAAATTTTCTTACCTTTGATGGAAATTTCCATTCTGCCATATTAAAAGGGAAAAAAGTGATCTCTTCATTGTATGGGCTTTTGAGCCCACTTGAAATCCAACTAACTGAGGCCTCAATATTTGGATTGACAAAAAGAATTGGAGAAGAACTCAATTATAATTTTACTAATAAAATTTGAGGGAAATGCTTACAAATGGTCATATTCACTCTAGAAGAAGATTCATAATCTAAATTATAAGCATAAAATCTAAAATATAATCTACTAAAAAAAACTCTAAAATATAGTAATTAATTATCTATATGTTATTCATCTAACAACTACTATTTAAAGTAGAATAATTAATTATTGATAAAAAAAAGAGAATAATCAATGACTTTTTTCCTTTGATACAAATTCCAATGAATTTATAAATTTTATCAAAATAAAATTGATCCTGATCAATCCTGTTGCCCACAGAGCAAAATTAAGAAGACAAAAATAAGGAGGGGAGAGACACACACTTATCCACTCTTTCAATAGTCCTTTAAACTTTTATTAAACAACATTTAAGCATTACAACGACAATTGAACATTAATACAATAACACAACCTCTTATCTTAGAATTCTCTCAAAGAATTAATTCCAATATCAGTAACATTCGATGATTGCGTTCTCACACTCAGAAACATCTAAGAGACTAAGCCTTTATTATCATTTGATTATCGGAAAATATTCCCCTCTAACAAACCATAACGGAAGCACTGGGAGGCATGTGACTGAGCTACCAGTGAGATAAGTTAGAATGAATTCTTCAATTAGGTGAACTACCAAATTCTAGCTTGACTATAATCCTAACGTGTCATTTCAACAAATCCCACCTTCTGTTATGATGGATAGATAATTACAACTTTCGATATGATGTTAAGATCTACCATTTAAGAGCGAATTATGAAAATCAAAAGACTAATCATCAACTACTATTGATTAGACCGACTTTAATTTGTTGGTATCCATTCATTAGTAGTCTATGGTCAATTTTAGATTATTGAAGATCAATCATATTCGTCATTTGGGAGAGAGTTTAACCCCTCTCCAACCCAATACCTAAACATTTCATTAAAAAATGAGTGAATTTATATCAAAGATGAGTTGAAGAGAACTAAAAAAAATAAAAAGTGAAGAAAATATGTAAAAATGAACCCTAAAAAATTTGGGTAGAAATGTTAGAGGAAGGAGTGAAGTAGTTGGTAATTTTTTTTTTTTTTTTTAAGATTTGAATCTCAGACCTCGATTAATAATACAATTGAGCTATATTTATATCAACGATTCAATCTTTGATTAATATTTTAAATGAAGAAATAAAAAAGAGAACTTTTTTCAGAATTGAAAACTTAAACAAAATTTAAACTTAAGATTTTATAATATTTTATAGGGAAAACAAAATATGTTACATGGTTTCCACTCCATATATTTCAGAAAACTAGAAGAAACGAGAAGTTTCCAGAACCGAGTCAAATTAGATATTTGTGATTCGGACAAGTGGCAAGAAGCTTTTAACGAACCATCTGAAAAAGATCTGCGAGCTCCTAGAACCTTCCATTCCGACGCCATTAAAATTCAGTTTCTTCCCTCCATTATCATTCAATCAAACTCTACAAACTCAGATTCTTCTTCGAGTAATCACAGTCATTAACTTTTCAATCTCAGATTAATCACTTCCGATCAAAGGCAATGGACGAACTGAAAGTGAAACCGGAGGAGTCAGTGGCCGCCGGCACGGCGGCGTGTTCCTCTTCCTCTTCTTCATCGTCTTCCAGCATCACTCCCCAGCCGATCGAAGGGCTGCACGATGTCGGTCCGCCTCCATTTCTGACGAAGACATTTGAAATGGTGGAAGATCCTTTGACGGACTCCATTGTTTCGTGGAGTAAAGCTCGCAATAGCTTCATCGTTTGGGACTATCATAAATTCTCCAGTACCTTGCTTCCTCGATACTTCAAACACTCTAATTTCTCCAGCTTCATTCGTCAGCTCAATACTTATGTAAGTTCTCACTAAAAACAATTTCAATTTTTCGATTCTATTAGTGTTCGATTTTGGAATTCCCCTTTCTTTCTTCTTCGTTCTGTGATCTGATCTAGTTGATCCTGAAATTCTTCAATGTAGGGTTTTCGAAAAGTTGATCCTGATCGTTGGGAGTTTGCGAATGAGGGGTTTCTGGGAGGACAGCGAAATCTGTTGAAAACCATAAAGAGGAGGCGGCATTCATCTCAAAGCTTCCAACACCAAGGAGGGACATGTGTGGATTTGGGGCAATTTGGACTGGAAGGTGAACTGGAAAGGTTGAGAAGGGACAGAAGCTCGTTAATGGCGGAACTAGTGAGATTAAGGCAGCAACATCAGAGCTCAAGAGAGCAAATAATGGCCATGGAGGATAGGCTAGAGAAAGCTGAGAGTAAACAGAAGCAGATCATGACATTCCTCAGCAAAGCCCTCAAGAATCCTTCCTTCATTCAGAAATTTATCCAGAGTAACGAGAGAAGAGAACTGAGAGGCATCAAAATTGGTCGAAAGCGAAGACTAACTGCCAGCCCAAGTGTAGAGAATCTTCAGGAAGAGAATATACTGGTAGATGTAAAAGAAGAAGAGCTAGAAACTTCGGAGCCAGATATAGAGACGCTGTTAACAGTCAACTTCGAAGACGAGTCAAGCAGTGAGATCAAGGACAAGGACCCTGTTTCTGATGGCATTCCCATTGCAGCCATCGATGTGGGTCACTCTGCTCATGAGGAATTGGACATATTCAATCAACTTTGGACTGAAGATCTTATAACCGGAAATCCAGAGGAAGCCATAATCGTTGGTGATCAATCAGAAGTCGATGTGGAAGTGGAGGATCTGATTGCTGAACCCCCTGATTGGACTGAGGACTTGCAGGAACTCGTTGATCAAATGGGTTTTCTCCGGTCGAAGCCATAGACATAACATTGTAGAGAGTGATATCAATGTTTTGCTCCTCTTTCTGTGGTATAGGTTTCAGGTGCTCGTGTAGAAAGGAATGGTCGAGGTTGCAGAGGAGCCACAGATTGTTACTGTTTCGCTTATATCCTTTAGAATTCATTGGTTTTTCAGTATATACTTTGATATTATTGGTTGTGTTAAATTGGTTTATGGTTATTCTCTTCCTCCGTGGTTTTATTTGCAGGCATGTGCAGAAAGGGAAACCTGCGAGAAGATTCAGTCGTTCGCTGATTTCTTTACCATTAAGTCTGAGTAATTGGCCCATTCATTAATTGGGAACCAATACAATTCATGTGAAGTGTACGAGTCTGCTGAAAACTACAACCAAATTTTTTCACTCAAGTTTACTGAGGTGTTTGCCAATTCTTGTGGGGGATATCAAAACGCAGCATGTTTTCCTTTGTCATAATTTAGGAGTTCTGATCAAATCTATTTTGGATCTTGAAAAGCTTTTGGCCCATGATTTATGGTTCATGGTTGAGCTTAATAATGTTAACCTCAGCTATGTAAAAGATGGAATGAACAGGTTCAGTTATCATAGATGTTCTAGTTCTCCTTAGCTTAATAGAATTCTTTGATAATCTTCTAAGCTGTCATATATGAACTCAATTGGCTTATTGATATCCTTTGCTGACAGAAGAAGAATCACATGCTTATTTTCTCAAGCGGAAGAAAGAAAATGTACAGAGATATAGTTGCTCTCTATCTCTCTGGAATGCACCTTCTTATAGGATGAGAGCTTGTGGTCAGATGAATGAATGGGGTTTTTCATATTCATGGTTTGACTGTAATTTCCTCCATGGCATCAACAAACACCTGACATTCTTATTTTCCTCAAAGGGCATCCAGAAGCAAACATTTGACATTTGAGATATCGTGCATTTATAGCTTTGCTGGGATAGAAACACACATCAAGATAACATGGGCCCTGAACCAGAAAGTGAAATTTTCCTTTTCCTCATGTTCGGGGGATTGGACAATAAAATGTCAAGAAAGTCAATGATTCGGTCAGGGAAGAAGATATGTACTTTTCAAATCATTACAGGTACAAAGAACAAGGATGAGTTACATTTACATGTAAATGCGACCAAATCAGAGGATTTGGTAAGGGCTCCAGAGGCAGGAGCCTGAACCTTAGTTAGCCTTTGTCACTGGCACCCTCGGGCTGGGGATCCCCATGTATGAGAGTCTGGGAGACATCCTGATCCTCGGGCTCGGCCGAGGTGAAGGAATCGGAACAGAGCCACCGAAGAAACCTGGTGTGGGTCTTGGTGACAAGTTCACTTGCTCCAGTGCCCGTGCTTGCAACTCTGCAGGGTACTCTTTTACACATCCAATTCTGGGGCCAACTCCACTGCTCCATCTGCACAGCAGGCGCTTTGGTACGTCTATCAATGGTGCCTCTCTGCTGCTACCCGGGTTCTCTTGCTGCTCATTAGTGGTAACCAACTTGACTGGTACTGCCAAATCGACATCCTCGTCTGCAATGTTTTCTTCTGAAGATGCCGTCGTCAATGTTTCTTCACTCGCGTCTTTGTATGAGTAGTTGTCATCATCTACTGAACACCTCTGTGTAATTATGAAGAAATCAACATTGGTGCCGTTTTCAGCAAACAAGTAATGTGCAATGCAGAAAAGAATCTGATACAGAAACTGCATCCATGGAGAAATATCTGAGTGGACAGAAAATAAGATATATTTACCTTAACGTTGGTCAAGTCCACCGTATGTTCTTCGAGGAAACTGATGAACTCCTTAAAATTGTTCTCTGTTGGGAGATAATGGCCACTGTATGGCCATATAGCCTAAAGAAGATTGAGATGAAAACATCAACTTTATGGAATACACTACAGAATGATATACTTTTATTGAAAATGAGATCATTGAAAACTAAACCCAGATGCCCAAGCATTGCAAGATGCACCTTAAGAACTCCATCTATGGCAACCAATCTTCCTGCAGCTGTTATGGCCCCTCCAGACAGGAAGCTGGAGTGCTGAAAACGACCTTTCTTCTTCTGCCCCACATACAAATCTCTTGTTGTGCTGAGTACAAAAATCCACTTGGAATCTTCAACTGTGTTGATGGGCTTTCTGCTTTGCCTGTAAATAAGCTTTCCATCCTCCACAATCACCTGGTACTCCTCCCTTTCTTTCTGCAACAGAAATGAAGAGAGAGAATTGCTAACTGCTTGCAATGGAACAGAAACTGCAACATAATCAGTTCCCTGAGAGTGGGACTTACTGGTCCAAGGTACTCGATGCATTGCTTGTACAGAACTGACCTACGGCACTTCTCAAGATTTACCTTCTTTCCATCACCAATATCCAACCTTTTAAAAGAAAAGTTCGAAGGATAAGAATGAAAGCTTTCGATAGTGTACATAGGGAGGATTTACTTATGTAATGAAGCCAGCAGTTGGAGATGCAAATTACCAGTAGAAGAAAGGTTGAGTGCTCTTGCTGTCAAACCAAACATCATAGTAAAAATGCAAGTTGTGTCCATAGCGGTGGCGAGGATCAATCTGCTCAAAAGTTCAATAAAGCAATGTCAACATGCCGCTTTCTAAGCTCTTATGTTTCAATCAGGATGTTGAACATATCCCCTAGATTTAAGTTAAAATGATCGTCATCCACTCAAAGCTTTGTGTCGAGCTTGAGACATTTGGTGAGAATCTAAAGATTGTTACTGAATATTGAATCTATATCTCAGTATGTGGAGAAACTGTTAGGATCCCTGTACACAAAGAATTTCATACAGCTCATATGTAAGTAATTTTTTTCGATTGTTTTTCTTGCAGGTAACTGAAACACCACTTTCAGTTTCAGATGACAATGTAGAAGATTCAACCAAAAACTTCGAATCGTGTGAACTTACTGCTTCAAGCCAGTGCTGTAGAGCAAGTTTTTGAGCATTCTCATCCTTTGATAAACCTTTACCGACCTAAACAAGTAAGAACATCATGAGTGTCCCAATTCCCACCAAGAAACAAAAGCCACAATCATGAAGCATACTCATACTAATAACTTTTTTTTTTTTGAGAAGTCTCATACTAATAACTTACCCTTGCAGCTCTTGTCCTTGCCCGGGACCAGCGCGATGTAGCGGTTTCTGTCTTCTCGACATCAAAGTATGACACAGAGCTTACCTTGAGAGCTGCAAAGTCTAAAGCTTTCCACCTTCAAAGTTCAATCAACAGTGAGAAACAAAGCATTCAACTTCTGTGAAACAAAAAAAAAAAAAAAAATGGAAAGAGGAATAGAATTATTTCACAAACCATAGCTCCTCAACCACAACTGCACAATCTGCCAGATTCCTTCTGGTTCTGTAGCTCTTGTAGACTTTTTGTAGCTTGGTTGCTGCAGAATCCTGTTCACTGACTGGCTTAGTGGAAGATATAACGACCGGCTTGGGAAGTAAAATCCTGGGTTTCCTCAGACTTTCTGGTTGTCGAAGTTTTCTCTCTGATGAGGACAAGTCTTTCTGGTCAACGACCATATTGTTGAAAGAATTCGAAACCTGTTTTAGTTGCAGATTCTGTAATTTTGGTGGGTTTTCTGCTCTGATTCTGTTACCACCTCCTTCCTCTTTCAAGCTAGATTTCTGGACATAATTCATCTCTCTGCTCTACAAAATCTGAAGGCAAAAGGGTTTCCATTTAGTCGTTTTTTCATTCAAGGCAAAGATAAAACAAAAGAAAACAGGAAACAATTGGTCATTTCTGGGAAGGTTTCAAGACATGGAAACCTTAAAATGCTCACAAGAGAATGAGTTTCAGACCTGAAATCAACACCGAGGAAGTTCTGTCTTGAGCTCCAATGGAAGATGAAGGAAGATTTCAACTGGAATCGTTCTATTTAATGGAAATGTTGGGGTGTTGTTTAATGGCGCTTTCGTTTTCTGGGCCAACAGTCATTTTCAAACTGGAGATGTTAGACGCAGACAAAAAGTCATGCATTGATCTGATTTAGAGGACGTTTGGCTAAGGAAAAAGGTAAATTATCCCAAGTTGTTGATTTGTTAAATCATGAAATTGAAGATAATTAATAATATCCGACAAGAAAAGCCAGCAATGGAAGCTCAGGGATGCATGGTGGCAGGGCAGCCATTATTGAAGTTGAAGGTCATTTGTAAATTGCAACTACCTGCTTCAGAAGGCAGTTGAGAGTCCATAAAAGCCAATTTCTTCTGTACAACACCTACCCAGAATATGTATATTTATAACTGGTTGGCTGCCATTGTTGAACTTGTTTTTAGTTTTTGAACAAAAAAAAATTGAGTCTTTAAATCCTTTATTCTTTTGATCTAAGCTACTTTAGCTTCATAGTTGTATTTAATAAATTCTCAAAATTATTCTATATACTTTATTTTATGTTTAATTAGATCAAGTATTTCAAAAATTCACTTAAATTGGCTAGAATGCTATTTACACAAAATTGAAAGTTTAGGAATAATGGAATAGTTTATTTTTAAATTAAAAAAGACACAATGTTCAAAGTTTCGGAGCTAAACTTTGTATGATATAAAATTAAATGATAAATTTAGTCTTTGAACATTTGTGCCACTTAATGAATTGTATCTTGATTCTAATGAGTTTTGAAATTGGCAAAAATGTAGCATCAAATAGAAGCAAGGGCAGATCCAGAATTAACGAAATGCAGGGGTCAAAAAAATATTTTTTTTATTATTAAATGAATATTAAGAATTAATAAAAAAAACTTATAATAATTCATCAAAGTTGTCCTTTTTAGAATTTAAATATATTGTTAATGACTGATTGTATAATTTGATTTTAAATAAATAAATGATTAAATAGTTTTAAAATAACCTTTCATTTTTATTACTGTCGAGTATATACATATAAGATGAAAATATTATCTCTATTATAATAAATATAAGGTTAAATTATAAATTTCGTTGGTTTCAAAAAAAAAAATTATAAATTTCGTTCTCACTTTAGTTGTGCCTAACAAGTACATATATTTTAAAAGGTTTTAATGTATCTTTAAACTTTTAAACTTTTTTTTAAACTTAAAAAAAAAAAAAAATCATTAATACATTGCTAAGTCGAGGAGTTGAAAAATTCAATGTATTGAAAACTTTTTAAATTGTAAGGACCATTCTTTGATTCCAAAAGCAAAGTTATATAGTCACACCAAACCATTAAATTAAATTAGAAAAATATAAGATATCAGATTAATAAATATGTCAATTACGGCTGAACTATGTTCAGTTTGACAATACAACTTGGGATAATTAATTTATAAAATAATAACGATAATTTAATATTAATTAAAATAGATCAACTTTTTAAAAAGCAGAAGTTGGCGGATTCCCTAGTCTCCATATGGTCCACCTCTGTAAGAACATAATCTCAAAGTCAAAAAGAATTCCGAATAATTTAGCTCAAAATATAAAATTTAAAATGTGCCAAGAAATTCAAAGGAAGCAAGTGAATGAAATACAATTCTTGTAAGTGGAAACTGAATAGATACCATCATCCAAATTCAAGAAAATAATTTTATAATTTAACAAAAACCAAACCATGGAAGTAAAATAACCATTTTCCTGTGGAACTAATTGGGTAAGAATAAAAATCTTGATATAAAAACAGCCAACCTGAGCAATGTGAGAGTTTTCACTAACACAAATATATAAAATTGCTAAAGCATGCCCTTGAAAGATTCAAACAGTGTAGTTCTCAAACAGAGACTTCTCAAAGCAGCATGAAAAGTAACACTATGTTATGTAAGATTAGCAGTTCATTATTTAGCTAAAACCAATCACTAAGTCATTTAAGAAAGAGTGTCGACATCGGAGAGGGGTTAGTTTATGCAGCAGAAGATATCGACTGCGTCTTCTGCCGAGGCGGGATGCGAAGCCATAACTTCAAGCTATCATATGCTGCAAATCCAATGGCCACTGAAGGAACAATCTGCGCATGATTGATAAAATGGGAGAGTTATATGACAGTTAACAGCAGCAACAAAGAAAAAATGTATTGGTGAAAGAATCTATATCACTCTGCAGAAGCTACTCAACAAGATCAGTAACTAAATGTCATGATTTACGACTAATCGAGTACCGAGAAACACGAGATATAAAATGAACGACAATGATATCAGAGGAAAGCATGAAGTACAAGGAGCTCATGTTGGATAATCTTTGAACAGATATAACCCTTAAGAGCTAATGTTTAATCCATATCCTTGTGATCTTCTTTTGCAATTTTCCTATTAAGTATAATTACATGGTTCAATAAAGGGTGGGTGGGAATTCGAACCTCCAACGTCTAAAAGAAGTTATGCATGCTTTAAACAGTTGAACTATGTTAGAATGACGATGTATTTACACTATTGGTCCTATTGGTTCTATGTTACTATTCTTATGTATTAATTATTCCATTTTATTCGAAACGGTTCAATCTCAACTGTTGAGTGTTACCTTAATATAATTAATGCTGAGTCCTGCAAACAACTGTCTCCAGCCTTGATTACGAACGATCATCGTAAGCCCTTCTACTGAGTTCCTAAATCTGACTTGACCATGAAGTGAAGATGGCATATCTCCAACCTGCACATAACAAATAAATACGTTACAAATCCATTGAACATAACTGATGAAGAAGGAACAGTTTGTTGGGAGTTAGAACTTAGAACTAACAGTAAGATACGGTTTTTTTTTAAAATAAGAATACAGCATTATAATTGTGGAGGTGGGGATTGGAGAGCTGTAGGAAAGGTTGCTAACAAGTCTACTGTTTAGTTAAGTTTTTGGTTATGTTACAAGTTTAGCCCCCAAACTTTTAGGTTCGCATTATTTGGTCATGGTCTTTGAAATTTAAAAAGCATCTAATAGGTCCCTTTAGATTTGTATCCATTTGGTCCCTAAATTTTATAGTGTTTAATAAGTCCTTAAACTTTCAATTTGAGTCTAATAAATTCTTGAATTTTTAATTTTGAATCTAACCAGACTTGCACTTATTCGATAGGTTTTTCAAGTTTATGGACTTACTAGACACAAAATTGGAAGTTTAGGATCCTACAAGACATGAAATTGAATATCTAATAGATTAGTTGATTGTTAAAAAATTTGAATATGTCAGATCTATTAGATAAAAAATTGAAAGTGTTGAGATATTAGACACTCTTTTAAGTCTAGGGACCTTTTAGACACAAACTTGAAAGTTTAGAGACCAGACTTGCAATTCAAACTATGTTTTTTTAGTTCAACAATGTAAGAGAGGAGGAGATTCAAACAACTAACATTGGAAACATATGGATAATAAATTAACCAATTGTGCTATGCTCATATTAGTTATTTAATCATATTTTTATAATTAAATAACTAATATGAGCAAAGCACAATTGGTTAATTTATTATCCATATGTTTCCAACTGCCTTTTGTGGATATCCTTACACAAGAAATTCTTTTGTAACTACAGCCTTTCTATGATTAGCTTGGATTGGAAAGCTCTTGTTATGTAGTTTTTTTTGGGGGGTTCTCTCTACCCCGGCCCTTAGGCTATCTTCCTTTTTTGGTTGGAATGATATCCTTTTGTCGTCTCTTATCTAAAAAAAAAAAAGTTATTTGATTATATTTAGGTCAGCATAATACGAGATATTCAGAAGATAACTAAATTAGCTCTTTCCTAACTATATTGTAAGCTATATTCTGGCATGATCATCTACGTAGGCTTTGGTTTCAACTTAAAACAAAACCCTTACAATATGTGCTTGTCAAACTAATACTGTTCTTCTCTTCTGTTAACTAAGGATGCTATTCAAAACCAAAAATATCAACCGAGCCAAGTCTTGAACCATATTTGTTGGCCAGTTTGATTTTCTATGGTATAAAATTGAGAAAAAAATCAATGATGTCAGTTTGATTAAGTTTCAGTCAGTTCAGTCAGATCGGATTAGTTCAGTTCAGTTTAAGCATCATGGAGATTGAAAACCAGACAAAGATGTTTGAAAATGATCAAGAATGATACCTGCATTTGTCTTCTAACTACATCCAGTGGGTACGTGAACGTTTGCCCCAATAATCCAGCCAGAGCTCCACAAGAAAGTCGCATCAAAATGGATTTCTGATGCTCCTCAGGAACGTGACTTTTAAGTTCTTCATAAATATAGAACTTTAAACCAGCATAAGGAAGGATTCCAGTCAGTGTTGGACCTGTTGAAACATGAAAACTTTTTTAATCAGTTTGCCCATATAGAATAGACAAGTTAACTTAATTGAGGATACATCTTTAGACAGGAAGACGGTCACCAAAATCAGAGTGAAATTCTGAAGTATGACTAAAATCATTCTAAGATAAACTAAACACAGACGAAAAGAGGAGGCAATTGAGACACACCTACACCACGATATAGTCCACGTACTCCACCACCTCTATATACACGCAACAGTACGTCCTTAATGCCATTGTAAGCAGGTTGAGTATGATAACTTCTCAAACCACTGCTCTTCACCATTCTTGTGTCAGTAATCTATATCGCGAGGAAACGAACAGTTAGATGAGTAAAAAAGATTTAAAAGAAAAACAACAGTTCAACTTCAGAGAGCTTAAAACAGAATGAAACAGTTGAAGAAATTGTTCATATTTAGAATATGTAAGAGGTAAAAAATGGGACAAGAAGAAGAATATCAGTCTGTAATATGATCATAAATTTAAATATATACTTTTGTAATTACGTAATAATGACAGATGATTATAACTGCGAACACAAATAGGCAAAAGAATCACATTCTTTTTCACAAGAAGAAATTGAAAATAATATATACCTGATAGGCCAGTTTTGTTCGTGCAAGGTCTAGGGGATATGTGCACAAAACAGCTGTTCCCCCAGCTACTGAACCAGCTAAAAGATCAATATGAGGCCCAGTTCCTAAGCCTGGATAGTTGTTCAAGATCCAACACCGATATTGCTCATACGCCATGAAATGAAGAGCTGCATACGGAATAATCCGAACAACACTAGCTCCATTTCCCCTAAAGCATAAAAAGTAGAGAACTTATTTTCAAAGGATAGAAATATAGACAAAGAAAAGGAGAAACTAGACAACATTTTAAACTTACTTGTAGAATCCACGCACACCTTCATGCTTCATCACCCTCTTCAAAGATTGACGGACTCCAAGCGAATGGAATCCTTCGGTTCTTGTCTGTCAATGTTCATAACACAGAGAGGTCAAAATAGCTATTCAGTGTGTAATAGAACAATTGAATTGCCATTCATGTCCTTGTGTATTTTTAACCAATAAAAACAATATATTTCCATCCTCGGTTGAAAATTGAACAAATTGTCAACTGATTAAATTATTAAGAAACCCATCAAGACTCAATCCTCTTCATGTTAGTGACATAACCTCAACCCGATAAGAGGATAATTGTTGGTTTGCATTATTCTTAATTTTTAACATAAATTGAGTTTTCAGTGAAGATGTTCCTTCAAATGTCTTTCAATTTCTTTGCTATCCGTATATCTCTTCTAAGGCAACACTTATTTGGATAAATGCTTCTAAATTCATTCTCTATGATATTTGGTTTGAGCACAACCAAAGAATTTTCTAGGATAAATATTTTTCTTCATCCAATAAGAGAATAATGGTTATCATCCATTCTACTTCTTTTGCATGAACGACTATATAATAAAATCACTTAGGTATTGCAAAAACTACCTAGTACCAGAGCCGACACTTATGATAGAGCATCACAATCAGCTCACCTGCTTCTCCTATTCTCACAAATGAATAAGCTTATTTACTTAAAAACGTAATTATACCACAATGAATTCGATACAACCCCAAGGAGGGCCTGGTGGTAAGGGCTTAGTATATTTGGAGATATGCTCCAAGTCTTAGGTTTAAATCTTGAGTTGAAAACTTAAAAACTTAAAATCCTTTTTGTCTGAATGGATCTTCAGATAGGCAAATCCCTCTTGGGATTGGAAGGAGCAAGCCATGAGCATAATGCATTTCCTCATCCTCTACACCCATCCAAATCATTACTATACAACACTCTACAGTTTTGTAAGGGTTTCATGCATATAGATGAAAAAATTTAACAATACAATAATACAATTAAATATAGTTAGCCTAAAAAGAAAGCATCTGGAAAATCACCTGCAAGAGTATCTTAATCCGTTCCAAGGGTGCAACAGCAGTCTTGGCAAAGGCACCAGCAGCGCCACCAGCTATCAGCTCTTTAACATAAACAGGTAGACTGTCAATGTACGAGACTTCTCTTTTTGCAGACGAACCATCAACAAACCCCGCAACATTTGCGGATAAGGTAGACCCTTGAGACGAATTCATCTTGGATAAGCCAAAACCTTACAACTGCTCAAACCAAAACAACTTAAAATCGATCTTCTCACACCAATATGATATTATCCGCTCTGCAGCTTGAAGAATTCTTTATCCCATCGATCTCTCTGAACACAATGTGAGAAGGCCTTTCTCTCAACAGACAGACAAGGCGGCCTGAGAATACCCAGAAAGGATTCGGGCAAATTCACAAGCCGATCTTCTTCTTGAATGACGACAAGATACATCCACAGGAACAATGAAGCTGTGCCTGCAGACCAAATATATTCCAAACCCCTTGAATTATAACAATGCCCCCATCAATCTATCAAAGAGATACCAATCCCCCATCAGAATTCAATCACCGTAATTGTAAAGAATTACTCAATCGCAACAAACCCAGATAAAAAAACGGCCGCAACCTAATAAAAATCCCACCAAAACAAGAATTCCCTTCGACCCTCAACCAAAGTTTCGAAAAAAACAAAACCCCAGTTCCCAGAGAGTTCCAAATCGAAAATACTAAAAAATACCCAAAACCCCCCGAGAAGGACCTATCAAAACAGGGAAATACATCGAAAATAGAGAATCTGAAATCTGAAAGAAGATAAAAACAAACAACAAGTTGATGAGGAGAGAACGTACTCGTGATTCGACTGAGTGGCGACGGGAGAACAGGCAGTATAAATCGCAGTTTTGAGTCGAAAGCTTAGTGAAAAAGAACATAAAAAGGAAATCGTTCTCCTCCACCGCAAGGGAAAGGGAATCTTTCCTCCGCGGCTCCGCCGAATCCCCCGTCTACTCCGTCGCCTCTCTGTGGGTCTCCCTCTCCTCTCTGGAATCTGGATTGGTTCGTTCTTTCGATTTAAAAATGTGTTTTTTCCTTTTCTATCTCGGAAACGAAACGTGATGCGTTGGAGAATCGGGTACAATCAGACTTTTGGTGGACCCGCCAGTTTGTGATTCTCCACGTGGCTTCCACGTTCACCGTTGACCGAATCAAACGGAGCTGATTATCGTTATGTGGCCGGCTTTGTTTTGATTTTTCGTATTTAAGGTTATATATATATATATATATATATTGAGAAAATATATATATTTTTCTAATTTTGTATATTTATGAGAAAGTGATATTGAGAAGGGTTATTTATGTTTCCAAAGACTAAGAATAAAAAAAGAAATACAAGAATTAATTAAAAAAAAATACAAGAAAAATCTTAAGATCTTATGGTAGTATCTTTTTTCTTTCCATGTTTTTTTTTCTAGATTTATTTCAAATGCATTTGAAAAATATTAAGTTTTTTAATTAAAAATTAAAGAAGATAATATAATTTTTTAATTGAAAACTTAATATAAACAAATCTAAAAACGGATCCCTTGAAAGAAAAAAAAAATCTAAAAACAGATTGGGTTAACTTTAGATCACTTTTAACCATCTGTCCCCATAAATTGATTTATTTCATTTTATTATTTATATGGTTTAGATGATAACATTGAATATTCAATAAATAGTTATTGTTTTGGCTGTTTTCAATTTGGCCACTCAATATGGTAGCTTACTATTGAGCCACTCAATAATCCTCAAATTCCAACCTAATACCATCTAGAATTTCTTCTTTATTTTTAATTCATTTTAGTTCCACATATAAGTTTGGTTAAAATATTGTTTGATTTTGTGCCTCAAAAGTTCAAATTTAGTTCATATACCCTCAATAAAACTTAAAATGAGTCGATAATGATTAAATTTTAGTTAATTTTTGCAAAAAAAAATAAATAAATAAATAAATAGTCCCTATGTTTGGAAAACACAATTCCTTGCCACAAGATCCGTGGTTCGAATCCCCCAACCCCACATGTTGTAAAAAAAAAAAAAAACATTTCCTTGAATGAAAATTATATTATTATTTATAGGTTAAATTATAAACACAGTCCTTGAACTTTTAAATTTGTGTCTATTTGGTCTTTGTACTTGAAGTGTCTAATAGGTCTTTGAACTTTAAAAATGTCAACTTCCAATTTCAATTTTATATCTAGTAGACTTGGTGAATTTTAAAAAGTGTATCTAGAGCACACAAATTTGAAAGTCGAGAGACCTATTGGACACAAAATTGAAATTTGGGAAAAATACATTTTTGGTCCCTGAGGTTTGGGTTAAGGAGCAGTTTGGTCCCTGCCGTCAAATTTTATGTTAACTTTTAACGGTTGCTGACATGACACTATTATTTTAATATAAAAAATTATTTTTTTTTATTTTTTAAATAAAAAATATTAAAAAAATTTAAAAATTAATATTTAATTATTTTTTTATTCTTTCTCTCTTTCTCTCTCATCTTCTTCTTCTCCATCTTCTCCCTCCTCCTTCTTCTTCTTCCTAAGTCCGGCAACCGGCGGCCACCACACGCCGCCGCCGGCCGCCGGTGACTGAATTTTTTTTTTCTTCTTTCTTCTTCTTCCCTTCTTTCTTCTTCTCTTCTTTTTCTTCAATGTTTTTTTAAAAAAAAAAAATAGAAAAGGCAGGGGGAGTTGATTTTTTTTTTTTTTAAAGAAAAGAAGAAAATGGGTAGAAGAGAGGAAGTAAGGAGAAGAAAAGAAAAAAAAAATTACAGTCGCCGGCGGCCGGTGGCGGCGAGCGGCCGCCGGAGATGTGAAGAAGAAGATGGAGGGGTTGAGGGAAGTAGTTGAAGAAGTGGGTGAAGAGTTAAGTTTTAAAAATAATTTAAATAATAATATTTTTATTGTTTTTATTGTTTTTTCTTTATTTTTATTTTAAAATTAAAAAAAAAAAATAATTTTTTAATTAAAAAAATTTGGTCACGTCAGCAATCTGTTAGCGGAAAATTGGACGGCAGGGACCAAAATGCTCGTTATCTCAAACCTCAGGGGTATTTTTGTTGAGTTTGAAAACTCAGGGACACAAGTGTCACTTAACCCAAACCTCAGGGACCAAAAGTGTATTTTTTCCCTTGAAATTTTAAAGACCTATTGGATTCTTTTTAAAATTTAGTGACGGATACAAAATTGAAATTTTCCTGACCTATTTAACACTTTTTAAAATTTATGGATCAAACTGACACAACTCTAGATGTCCATGGACTAAACTTCTAATTCAACCTATTTTTTTACCAAGTTAGAAATAAAAACTAATTTAAATATTTATTGTAAGTATATGGACTAGATCTAAACCCTAAAAAATAAAAATAAAAAAAAAATAAAAAAAAGTCCCAAAATACCATTACCAAGATGATAGTTTATCATATAAGTTTCTAGTGCCACATTTCCAAGGCTAAATTCATGTTAAGCTTAAAAGTTTACATAAACTAAAACCAAACACAAAAAAGAATACAAAACATTTGCAGACACCAAAGCAAGAAGATGGCTAAAACTTGTAACTCAAATTAACCAAAGAAGGAAGAATCAGCAGAGCAAGGCTTAAAGAAAAAGAAGAGAAAAATGAAAAAGAACAGAGACAGAGACAGGGAGAGACAACAGCCATTGACAAACAGTCCTCTACACAGTCAACAAAAACAATCACATTTCAATCAATCATACAATTCCGATCATGATCAGCCATTGATTTTCAGGCAATCTCTGTTTTTTTTGCTTCTGGGTTCGGCACAGCTTCAGCATCAATGGCGGAACCTTGCCTAGAAATCGACATCGAACTGTGACCTCTCGGATGATAAGCCGATATCTTCTTCCCTTTTCCTTCATATATTACCCCATCTTCTTCATCTGGAACTTTGCATTTCTCCCCTAAAATTATCGTCTTCGTCCAAATCGATTCTTCCCCTTTAATCTTCTCTTTTCTCCTCTGCCGCCCTTCGTCCAAATGGTTCTTCACCACCGACAGGCTCCGAGGAACCTTGATGCTCATGCTTCTCATATGGTTCATCTTCCTCTCCGACGCCGATTTCGCAATATGGCTCGGCGGGCTCGGGCTCCCCACCTGCTGCATCTTCGGCGGCAGGGGAAGCTCTTTCATCGCCTGATCGCCGTCGTTTTCTGAATCTCCCGCCGCTGGTGGCGTGTTTGCCGTCGGGGAAGCGTTCTCGTCCTGTTTGTTGTCGGTGGCCGTCGGAGATGAAGCCTCGGCGTCCGGCGATCTTCGTCGCGACCGGACGCCGCACAACGTCGTGATCATGGCGATGGCTGCCGCCATTCCGGCAGCCAAAAGGGAGAGGGAAATCGCCGGATGAATTAACGGGTACTCATCCGTCGGAAAGCTTCTCACCATGACTATAACATTTAAGAATCAGAGGAAAGACAAACCCAACAGAGATACTCTATTTTTCATCTGTTCTTCCTGGGAATGCTCTGTTTTTTAATACTCTGTTTTTCTTCTTGGTTTTTTTTTTTTTTTTTTCTTTGACACCCAAATGCCAAAAAATGGGGAAGAAGAAAAAAAACAAAAAATTGGCAGGAAATAATTTTTTTCTGCAAGGAAATGGGATTAGGGATGAGGAGGAAGAAGAAAAGAGGGATGTTTTTTTTTGGACTCTGTTTTTTTTTTTGTTCTCCAATGAAAGAAAGCGAAACAGAATGCTTGAATATAGGAGAAAATGGGAGAGAAACAGAGGTGGAGAAGCTTGAGTTTATTATTGCAATGGAGGCTGAAATTGAATTTCTTTTGTACTTCTTTTTGGTTTGCTAAAAATAACCCAACATTTTTAATCAATTTGTGGTGGAATCATTAGGGGAGTAAAGCTGGATTTACAAATTGTTCAAGACAACTAATCTCATCCAACAAAATTAATTGACCAACTGAAAATCAAAATCATGATTGTGTTTTGTTTTTCTTCATTTCAATTGGGAATGTTTAGCTTAACGAATAGGTTTCTTAGTTTGTGTAATCTGTGTTTGAATTTTGCAAAAAAATGAATCGAAGAAACTTAGGTCAAGTTTGTGTAATATATGCTTGGTTTGTAGATTTATGATTTATGAAACTTTTTTATGTGTTATATGGGGTGAATTGGACAACATGAGCATAGCTCAACTTACATAAGACGTGTACTAATGACCGAAATGTCTGTGGTTCGAATCTTCTCATTCCCACATGTTGTCAAAAAAACAAAATGGGGTGAGTTTCGTAAATATGGAGTGACTTTAGTTTGTAGCTCGGGATAAATAATAGTGTAACCCAATGAGCTCGTCTCTTAATAATAGTATAAGAAGGAATCCAAAGTTCAATTTTTTTAACCTTACTCCAAGAAAATAATATGAAAAAGTGAAATTTGAAGATTCCTTTAGGAAATCATGGAATCAATTTTCAAAATATTCCAATTTTTGGTTCTCTAAAGAATTGGGCAACCATGACTTATATAAACCCCAAAATGTCAAAATATTTACATTGATATCAATATTTACAAACTCAAGATAGTTGAAAGAAATTAATTTCATTTCATTTACAGCAAATTTAAACTTTTTTTGCTTCCTCATTTTTATGACCAAACCAATGATTTTTTTGCTATAATTTTGATAACTTCATAAGCTGTGACTTGACTCTTCATTCTTTTTTGTTTGTTTCTCTGTTTTCTTTAGAACAGTTTGTTCTTCATCTAACAAATGAGTGGCTGAGAAAAATAGTGGACATAGATAGAAACATTTCACAAATGGAATGCTCAACAAAAAGGGAACAAAATAATATCATTATCTTCAAAGCAAGTTGCAAATCATGAATATAATTTCCTTCCAAACTATTGACCCATTCAAACAATGAATCAAATAAAAAAAAAAAAAGATAGCTTTTTATTTCCAAAGCTTGACTGATTGACTTGTTTACATTTCAACATTCAAAACTCCCAAAAGAGTTGACCCAATCTCAAAGAAACAGAGAGAAGAGATGAAACAACACAATTCAATGATCAAAACTAAACAGAAATAGAAATTCCCAAGAGATTGATTCAGAGCAAAGATGAGAAGAACAGATTGAAATTGAATCACAAAATAAAACTCACCACCAACCATAAAGCATTTGTGTGTACTTATCTTTAAGCCATCTGAAGCTCTTTCTAAAGGAGCCCTTCATCTTGCCTTCAACAGAATACATCTTGTAACTGGCAACCCTCTTCTTCCTCTGAAACTCAGGGTCTGAAAACCTCCATGATTTGGAAGCAGACCCAGAAGTGCTTTTGCCTTTCTTGTTGAGATTCAGTTCTTTGGCTGGAATCTGGCTTTGGGTTTGGGGTCTTGGAGGGCCATAATAGCTTTCAATCTGCAGAGAAGAGCTTCCATAAGAAGGTCTTCTGTCAGCATCCATGGAGTTTTTTTTTTTTTTTTTTTTTTTTTTCTGTTGAGAGGTTGAAGGAAGAAGATGAAGATGAAGAGTGATGAAAACGTGGGAGCAATGAGGAAGAAGAAAAGGGAGAGAGAAAGTTGAAATTTTTATAATGTTTTTATTGGGAGTTGGAAGGAAGGAACTGACTTTTGGAATTTATGCCTCTACTGTATTCTTTTGTTGAATTGTATAAGCTTTCTTTTCTCTCAACTCAAAAGGGAAGGGAAAAAGAAAACTACTTTGAGATTCTTTGACCAACAAAACTAAGATGAATTTAATGATATAATCTTTGGAAATATTCCAAAAAGATATTCGGTGATATAAATATAGTTTTAAAAAAAGCACTTGTGGGCCAACAAGAGTATGACTTAATTGGCATCAAGATTGTAATCCTACTAAGAGGTCAAAGGTTCAATCTCCCATCTCACATGTTGTCAAAAAAAAAAAAAAAACACTTTTGGTCCTTATATTTTTTTATTTAAATAATGGCTTAGGCCTTGGACTTTAGTAAAAAAACGATTGATTTAGTCTCTAGTTTAAATTTTGTAATGATTTAGTTCCTACCTTGAAATTCTTGTTAACATTGAGTTCAGTAGTTGTGGTGTATAGAATTGAACCATTGACTGTTGGACTTTGGTATGTTTGGATTGATATAAATGTAGATTCATGAACCATGTAAGGAACTATAGTGATTAAATCATTGTATAATGAAAAACAATGCTTCACCTTTTTGAAAATTTTCAAGGTGGAAACTAAATCGTTACAAATTTGACATGGCAAGAACTAAATTGTTATGCACTAAAATTTAACCACTAAATCATTACAAATTGTTATATACTAAAATAAAGATCTAAATGGTAAATTTCAAAGTCAAGTTCCCATTCATGAAGGGGAATATAGAGAAAATGTAGGTTCAATTCAACTCCCTTAGAGGAAACTTCAAGGAAACTTCTATCTTGTGCCCTTC
The DNA here is from genome assembly GCA_036850905.1 of Luffa acutangula. Lineage (NCBI taxonomy): Eukaryota > Viridiplantae > Streptophyta > Magnoliopsida > Cucurbitales > Cucurbitaceae > Luffa > Luffa acutangula. Next base: position 1,578,490 of record CM072092.1, on the reverse strand, counting down.
AAGGAGAATGGGGAGCTAAGGGGAATGAAAGAGAAAGTCATCAAACTTAGCCTCTTTCTTTTCCATTATTCCAGCTCAGAGTCAAGTTTTTTTTTAAAACAAAAAACAAAGTTAGAAAATCCATTAATCTGTTGAAGACATAATCAATGATCCTGACCCAACAGCAACCAGACAAGTTAAAAAATTAACACCAGAAATAAACAAACAGATCTGTGTTTCTGTTACCTGGAAATCATAGCCACCACACACAGGCATAGACTTTTATTTTATATCAATTACAGAACAATTTGTTTACCTTATCTTTCACGCATGATTAAGGTAACTTGTTCTGTTCTTTTGTTTTTTGAGTTCTCATCTTGCATACTTTATGGCTTATTTTATTAGTTTCCTTAAGAATACAAGGACCCACTAATGCGTTTAATCCAATATAAACACCACATGTGGACATTCCAGCTTATATTTTTCTGAGGAATCTAGGATTTCCTTTATCACCAACTAAGGCTGAACCTGTCGACAAACTGTACAGTATTAAAAAAATCCAACCCCCCCACCAATAATTCAAAAACATGGCTGAAACAAGTCATGATTTATAATGCATAATTAAATACTCGTCATTTTGTATAATTACATTCCTCTCAGACAAACACAAGACAAAAGTTCAAATCAAGAATACAAGTAACAGCAGCCAGTTGTGCAATGCCTGCTGCTTGCTTGGACTCGAAATACATAAACAAAGTTGTGACAAAACTTGCAACATTGTGTTGTTCTTTTCCATTCTAAGAAGGGAGTCCCACAAACAATGCCCGAACCCAAATGGTGCGTATTGGGGCAAGATCGCTCATAGAAACATCCATCCCGAATCAAAGGTCCACTCCACGCAACTGCTGAATACAGGCCCCCCTAAAAGGCAACTACCCAGAGAAAAACAAAGGAAATAAAACAGAGACAAAATTAAAGCCATCTTTACCTGGCTCAATCAGAACTGCATCAAATGAGGTCAGCAACATTTGCTGGCAGCTCCTCAACCACGACATTGTAGAACTTTTGGATGTCAAACAGCATCCTTTCATCCTCTGTGGTGACGAAGTTGATGGCAACACCCTTCCTTCCAAATCGTCCACTTCGACCAATTCGATGGAGGTAATTCTCTGGCTGAGTAGGAAGATCATAATTTATTACAAGGGAAACTTGTTGGACATCGATTCCTCTGGCCAAGAGATCAGTAGTAATGAGAACACGGGATGAACCAGATCGAAACTCCCGCATGATGATATCTCTAGTGTTTTGATCCATGTCTCCATGTGTGGCAGAAACCGTGTGGTCACGGCCGCGCATTTTATCTGTAAGCCAGTCTACTTTGCGCCTAGTATTCACAAAAATGACACTCTGGGTAATTGCCAAAGTTTCATAAAGGTCGCAAAGAGTCTCAAGTTTCCACTCCTCTTTGTCAACGTTGACATAGAATTGCTTGATACCCTCAAGGGTGAGCTCATCACGTTTCACCAAAATTCGCACAGGTTTATTCATAAATTTCCTTGTTATCTCAAGAGCCTCAGGGGGCATTGTAGCAGAGAAAACCCCAACCTGAATTTTTGGTGGGAGAAGCTGGAAAATATCATAGATCTGTAACATATTGAAACCAAAGCAATCAGGGGAGAAAAAGATTAATAGAACAATCAAAGCGAACAAAAATAATTCACATAACTATAGGAAATTTACTACTGAATATCGGTAATAAAAAAACTATCCTCTTAAAGTTTTGTATGCTTCATGCAGATGGAACAGTTATGACTTCACACCCAATATCAAGCAACTGGAAAAAAGAAAAAGTTACAAATGTTGAAAGAGATATGGCAGATGAGAAATAAAAGGACCTGATCCTTAAACCCTCGTGAAAGCATTTCATCAGCTTCATCCAGCACAAACATCTTAATGTGATCAGGGCGAAGTGACTGCCTCCGCAGCATATCAAACACACGACCAGGGGTACCAACAACAACATGAACACCACTTGAGAGAATGCGTTGATCCTCACGGACACTGGTTCCACCAACACAAGCATGAACCTTGACACCAAGATAATCACCTAATGCACGCATAACCTTCTCAATTTGTTGTGCCAGTTCTCGAGTGGGTGCAAGAACTAATGACTGGCAATCAACTAGCCCATAATCCAGCTGCTGCAAAATTCCAGAGCAGAAAGTAGCAGTTTTTCCAGTTCCAGATTGTGCCTGTTGGATTACATCAAGTCCCTTACAGAAGGGAACAATACCCCTTTGCTGAATTGCAGAAGGCTTCTCAAAACCTATAAGTTGGAAGCAGAACTACATTAGACTATTGTTCAGGCCCACAGGTTTCAAGCTCACGGCAAAACATTGAAGCATGAGAAGGAATCAAATAATTTCACTCAAGGTTTCAGAAGCAGAAACCAGAAAAGTGATGGAGGAGGAAAAAGAAGAGAAAATGTATACCGTAAGCGTATATTCCTCTCAAGAGGTTCTCCTGCAAACCCATGGAATCAAAACTTTCATAGACTTCATCGTATGAGGTGAAAAAATCTTGGCCATCTCCTCCAAGTCTACAACAAATAGTCATGATACCAGTCAAGTTTTGAAGAGGAAAAAGAAGTGTTAAGTGTTAGTCCGATGGTCATAAAAGCTGACAATTGAAATACAGTCAAGATATAGGGGAAGGGAGAAAAAATGGACTGAAGTGCTAAAGAAAGGAGAATACTTCAGTTGATACAGTACTGATCTGACAACCAATTGGGAAGGAAAAGAGAAAGAGAAAGCGAACGATAGAACTCACAAATCATTCATCTTAGAATCATATTGACGTGCATCAAACTGCGTTCCTTCAGGTGCCATACCAGCCATTTCTGGGAACAGATAGATATCTAATTAGACCATCATAGCTTCCTAACCCATGAGGAAAAAACAAGATGTAGATCCATCCACATACACAAAATAACAGTATCAAAATGTATTCGAACCTTAGAATATTATGGTGAAATTGTATTTATCAAATAATGTCATAGTCCTGGAAAACCAATTGATTAAAGTAGATAGTCTGGGCTTTAAATCAGGTTGCAATGAATTGATAAACATGGAGATGGTAAATTTGTTACTTCTTGAGCTACAACAAGGTAACAAGAATTAAAGAACACAAAGTGTTGCTGGATTCTTGTTGACATTGTGTAGGAGAAGTAAAATTTTCAACTAAGTAATGAGCTACAATACACCTTCTAACCCCATGAAGGTCAAAGAAAATAATATACAAAGGAAAGCTTCCCTTCACATACCTACTGCAACTGCAAGTAATAAACATGGGGGAAGGAATGAATGAGAATGAATATATATATATATATATATATATATATATATATTACAAATTGGTGAGGGTGGGCATAAAAGTATTAAAAAAATTTATACAGTCAACTAACTAATCGTGGATCGTCAACCAATACCAGGTACATGATTCAAATATTATCCCTCGGGTGTAATACACACACTCAGTCATCATATCAAAGGAGACAGAATCACATATAGCATGTACAAAGATTAAAAGGCAGCTGAAAAGTAAGCTTTCAATAAGATACAGTTCAAACATGACTGATCCAAGAGTGAAATCTTCAAACTAGATCCATACATTTTGTAGTATAAACTAGGAACCCGACACCTCAGATTGTAATGTGATTTGCTAACCGCCTAAGCCATCGGAACAAACTCTTGAGCTAACCATCTATATATCTAATTGCATGGGATTAAGTTAAGGCACCGACATGAATACACAGATCATCAATGTTAACCAATCCACCTCTTTCATTCACACAAGTTATTTAACTCAACGTGAGAACATGTCAGTGCACGACACAAACACAGCCAATTCAAATCAAAACACACACAAAAACATGGATCCCAATTCTAAAATACTACCAAGCACGCTGCCAGCGCTGTCTCTATCGCACAACACACAGCCTCCAAATCACAAGAGAAATTCAAAAAAATAACATATAATAGCCGATCGAAGAGCAGGAAATCGGACGACCCATGACAAAAAAATTCAAGCAAATCAACATACAAGTAAAAGGGCGACATAAAAATGACGAAAAGGATCAAAAAGCACCTGAAAGCGAGAGCGGGGAATGAAGGAAGCGAAAGGTTTAGGAGTGACGAGTGAAAAGGAAAATTAGAGATGAAAAAATTCCCAAACTCCTCGGATCTCTGAGCGAATGGGTTTCCGGAGGAGTTCGAAGAACGTCACGTCACAGAAGAGAAAGGGATATCAATCGATCGAAGGATTGAAGTTGCTCAGAAAATTTTCTAATTTTCCGTTCCGCTACGCTGTATTGTTCGTTTTGTGGCCCGTAGAAACGGCCTCGTCTGGCCCGGTTTGTACAATGGCCCAACAAAAATCTTTAGGGCTTATAAAAAACAAAAAGAAATTTAATTATGATTTTTCTCTTTGGTGATTTAAAATTAGGGATATTTTAGTGTAGTTTGTCAATTAGATACATGGTAATTGATTAGCTAGGGTTCATGATAAGAATTTATGGTAACAGGTCCATGTAAGCTGAAAGTTGAGGTGGTGAGACGATGAGTCGATCTGACCTATAGTAAAGAAGCTTTAAGTCACTGCTTAGATCGAAGTGATGTCAAGCTAAGCTTGGATAATATTATGTACCTTTATAATGGAAAGGGTTCAAATATTTATAGAGTTCGTCGTCTTGGAAGATTTATCGCTAACATGTGGGATTTTTTCCGGTAATGATGAACACCTTGACTTGGTTAGGATTGAGCTCAATAGGTTTAGATGGTTTTTTAGCTTTTGATCAGCTTATATATTGGCTCAAAAAGTCTTCTTGACATAAGTCCTATCACATGATGTTACGAGGGCTCCAAGAATCCACGTGGGCATGCTAATCCTACTCATAACGGTTAGTATATGGATATATTGGTTGGGGAAATTTTCTAGTACTATAGTAGTATGGAAAATTTTCTATACTACCTAAATGGAATGAGTATATATTACCGTAGTATTAAAAATTTCTTAAAGCATTTAAGAATATTGAGGGACCTATAAAACAAAATATTATATCAAAGTGTTAAATGGGAAATTGTCATTTTTAACCCCTTTAAGTTTTTGGCTTTCAAAAATAACCTCCTTTTGAAAAACTTGTTTTTTTAACCTAGCTGATAAAACCCATCAAGATGAATTTACAGAATTGCCCTTGAATCTAAAAGGTAAAAAAAAACAACCCACCCAAAAGAAAAGAAACCCATTCGTTAAACTTAAACCCTTCGCCTTCCTCTCTGTTCGCCTTCTTCTTCGTTGCAAGTTTTCGCGCTCTTCTTCTTCGGCAAACCCGTTCGCCTTCTTCTCCGTCGTCTTCGTCGTTCGACTCCGGCAAGTTTCTTCATCCTTAAGGTACTTTTTTTTGGGATGAATGGGTTTTATTAATGGGTTTTTTGGGATGAATGGGTTTTAAGTCCGGCGAATGTATCTATGGGTTTTATGGAGTTTGTGGGTTTCATTGAAATTTTGAGGATGAATGGAGTTTGTTGAAGTAATTTTTCAGAGAGGGAGAGGGTATATTGTGAAAAGAGAGGTTTTTTTTTTGTATTTTTTTCAGAATGTCAGAGTAGAAGGAACCATCGGCGCCGAAGAAGATGGGTTTTCGCCGGAGAAGACGAGTTTTCCGGGTCACTTCCCGGTCGGGATCGAAACCCGGAAAAAACTGGTTCCCGCAAGTGGAAACCGGTTTTCTCGTAAGGGAAAATCGGTTCTTCCCTTACGGGAAGCCGATTTTTTTTCCGGGTCGACTTCCCGACCGGGAAGTGACCAGGAAAAAAAACAGTATGGTTTTTTTTTTTTAATTTTTTTTTTTAATTTTCCCCCTCCTTCCTTTCATCTATTTTTTCATTGTTTGTGTTTTTGTTTGTTGTAGGTGTACATTACTATCATGGACCAAGGAGAAAACTCAGCAAATAGAGGACACACGAAGATCTTCTAAAAATATCTCTTAACAGAATTTGTTAAGATAAGAAATTTCCTAGCCTTTTCCTTCTCCTATCAGGATTTGCCACATGTAATTATTTCAAGCTATTCTTGTAAACCCTAGCTGCCATAAGTGTGTATAAAGCCTTTGTGCTTTTCAAAAAATATAGTCGAATGAAACATAGCCTTGTCTCCATCACTGTGCCTGAAAATTTTCTTACATTGCTTCGACTTCTCTCTCGTAATTTCTTGACACATAAAGAAGTAAAAAAATAAAGAAGTAAAGGGATGAGCATCCATATGAATTTTCTTTATAATAAGTAAAGAAGTAAAGGGATAGAAGAAGGGAAGAAAATGAAAAAGAAAGATATAGAAAGAAAGAGAGATTTAAAAAAAAAAAAAAAAAAAAGAACGTACTGTTTTTTTTCCCGGTCAATTTCCCGGCCGGGAAATTGACCAAGAAAAAAAACAGCAAGCACGTGGTCAATTTCCCGGTCGGGATTCATCATTTCCCGGTCAAAATTCAATTTTTTTTTTCCAAATTTTCGAATAAAACTCTTAAAAAACCTACTTATGATTTAAAACATGTAATCTACATATCTTCTTTAAAAATACCCGGATTTTGGCTTCACGTGGTTGATGTTTTCATGTTTGAATTTTGTTTTAATTGTTGGAATTAGTTGGTTGAGAGGTTAGTTGACAATTTAATGACCATCATTAATCAAAATTGAGGAAGGGTAATAAAGACTTTTTACCTAGTGGGTCCCACCAAAAAGTATCCAAATTTGTATAAAATGGGTTAAAAAAACAAGTTTTTAGGAAGTGGGTCAATTTTGAAAACCCAAAACTTAAAAGGGTCAATTTTGACAATTTCCCGTGTTAAATGCTAAATGGAAGGAGTGTGGTACAAAAAATTTTCTCTAAACCACGACATCATGACAAGTGGCGGGCATGGTGCTAGTGCATTGCGTTGGAGCACTCGCTTTCAGAACACATTCATGTGGTTAAGCCACGTGGCACTCCTTTATTATTTGTTTTCGATCCTCCCACATGGCCTTTGCACTCCATATTTCAAACTTTTTAGTTAAATATTTATTCAATAACATGGCGAAAATAAATAATAAAAAAAAAAAAAAAAAAAAAAAAAAAAAAAAAAACACGTAGATCCAATTGGATTGGAGATGAGATGATAAATCTTGGAAATTAAGATGAGATGATAGATCTTAAATATTAACCCATCTTAACTTGTTTATATAATTCTTCTTATTCTTTGGAGTAAAATTAAATTATGATTTTTGAAACACTAGTGATGAAATAAAAAATTTAAAAACATGAGTATAGTTCAACTGAAAAATCAGAAGTTCATCCACATGTTAGAACTATATAAAAAAAAAAAAAACAATTCTAAACACAAAAACTATTTTGAAAGAAACATTTTAATTTGTTTTCTTTTACCCTCTTGATTTTCATAAAGATGCAACAAGTTCAAAAACAAAATTCAAAAGGATCCTCAACCCGAACTAGTTACGTCATTTCTTCAAATGTCGAACAAGTTCAATTTAATTTCAGTTGGTTCTATATAGACATCGACCCGACCTGTGTTTTATTTGGCATGAGCTTTTGGTTAAAAACCCTAGATGGGAACCAAGCTATTTTGGATGCCCTAAGTTTTGTAGGACGTTTTAAGGGTAAGGCATTTGGGGTGGCAGCCGAAAGTGAAGTAAAAGATAAGGTTAAAAGATAGATACATTGTATAGTCCTCAAATGGCACCAAAGAAAAGAAGAATAGGGCATTGCAAAAAAAAAAAAAATAATAATAAAAGATTAAAAAAAAAAAAAAAAAAAAAAAAAAAAAAAAAAAAACATATGATATAATATGCATATCATGTTTGGGCATATATTATAATTGGTGAGGCAAGTGGCACTTTTTCCTCTTTTCCCTTTCAACAAATTATTGGGTATTAATTCCTTCAAACCTCTTTTGCTTGGAATGAAATTCTACAAATGTTGTCATTTTCCATCACTCTTCCACTCCCTAAAAGGAAAATCTACAAATTTCAAGTTGGGGTTTTAAATTATTAATTTTGATGGGTGTTTACGGAGCGTTCTTTCAAGTTTTACCGTTGTTTTCTATGGTTTGGACGTTAAATTTTACAAATCGATCTTTACTGTTGGCTTGTAATTATTATTGTTATTCTATTTGATGTTGAAGAGTGAGGATTTCAACTTTTGATCTTTAGGTTGATGATATAATGACGTTTGAACTAGTTGAGTTATTCTTAGATTGACAATATGTTTTCTAACTATGTGACATTAAGTTGGGGTCTTTTATTTGGTTGATGTGTTAGGTGATTTTATTAGGATTTAAGTTTTGGTAAAAGAAAATAGGAGAAAATGGTAGACTTTTGGGTGGAAATTAAAAAAATAATTCGAGATGATTGGTAAGATTTAATTAACTAAAATATAGAAATTGGATTTGAAACTAAATTAATTCAAACTATAAAGATGAAGTTTAACTTCACTCGACCTTTTTATTATCCTTTCTTGATTTTGATAAACGCTGTCCAATCCATGACCATGAAAATTTTAATTCTCATTCATGGAGATGGTTATTTTGTCTTAAAAATGATCATAAACCATACAAACACAATATTTTTTTAAACGTTACATAATCATTTTGTTATGTGATTCCATCAATTTTAATGGGTATGGATTTGACTAAAGTTTTTTTAAGAGATTAATTTAAAAATTTTAGAACATTTAAGACAACTATATATTAGGAATCAAATCCTATTTTTTAGTCTAAATAAAAGCAATTAGGTATATGACGTAAGAAATTAAATTGACACAACAAGATTATATTTGAACTCAAGATGGATACTTTAAACCAGCTTAGATCACAACATTCATTGATTAAAGAACTAATTTGCTGCAATTAGTGGGAACATGGTCAAAGTATTCTTCACCAATATATGAAAAAATATATAGATTCAATTAATTAATATAAAAGCATATATGCTTTTGAGATAATTTATGTGTAAAAGGCATATATACTTAGATAAATGTGTAATTTAGGCCAAGTGCCATTGGATAGGAAGATTTTTGTTGAGAAAGATTTTGTTGGAATCTTCTTCACTAGTGATCTCTAAAATATTTATGTTCTTTAATTCTCATTCTCTTTACTAAGAAAAATTTTAAAAATTTAAGTTAATGGTATATACCAATGATCAAAATGTTAAAAGTTCGAATTCCTCACTTTCACGTGTGCTTATTGAGCAAAAATAAGATTGTGACTAACAATGGGTTTTACAAATTTTTTTAAGTGTCCAATAGTTCCTTGAAATTTCAATTTTGTGTTTAATAGATTCTTAATATATTTAGTTTTTTTTTTTAAAAAAAATATCAACTTATTACCCACAAAATTGAATTATATTTCTAATACATTCTTAACTTTTCAATTTTGTGTGTTTGAAAGTTTCGAAACTTATCAAATACAAAATTGTTATAAAAAAATCAATAGGAGTCAAATTTTGATCTTCTAACATTTTCTTTTCTTATATATACAAAATCTTTCCATTTTGAAATTGAGTTTGAAATCGGGAGCGAAAGTAGTGTATGCTTTTTTAACTTAAACGATCACGAAGGGAGACAAGTGCCCCTCCTTTCTTCTTCCTCCTCCGTTGAATGAGAGAGGAGATTCTAAAGCTTTTATGATTGTCACCATATAACATGATGTGTAAAGTAACAATTTTATTGAGCTAGCGTTCGTAGCGGTTATATATACATTGATGAGCTGATCAAAAGTTCTTTTTACGCACATATCACTTTTTTTTTTTTTTTTTTCAAAACAATCATACTAAAAATGTATAAAAATTTGCATTCTTCTACATGGGTGTTGTATTATTCAACAAAATCAACACATTATCAAGATGAACTAGAAAGATAGCGTTAAATCACTACTCAACTTAATTACAAGTTGAAGTTGATAGCTCACATAAAATTCAATATTTTATTAGTACTTTTAACAGAAGAAGTGGAGGAATCCAGAACCCTAATAAGAGCATGAAAGTTTTGTACGCACATCGTTTAACATCTATGGTTTTTGTATTTTGAAGTTCGGATAGAGGAAAAAAGGAATCATGTCAATAAGTAGATAAGAAAAATAAAAGTTATGTAAGCATATCACATTGAAAGATATAATCAGCATTGTTTGAAATTGGGATTTGGGAAAAAAGGAAAAGAGAAAGTGAATATAGAGGAATCCAATATAGTATAAGAATTTTGGAAGCATATTGGGGAATTAGATGAAGAGAAGAGATAATGAAATATAAAAAAGTTTATTTCATACTTGTTTCAATTGTGTGTCTTTATTCCATACGTGATGCAACTGATCTCTTTGTTTGGCTTTCACATTTCAAAATTGTGTGTATATAAATCCCTTTGCACTTTGCATTTCCTAAATCGATACTCAACACATCTAAAAAAAGAAGAAGAAGTGAGATTGAAGAAGGAAATGGAAGAGAAGAATGAATATCGGGTTTTTTCGACTCGTCATTTTTCGTTTTTTCATTTCTTGTTTCTTGTTTTTATTTTTTTTTTCTAAAGAAGAAAAATTAAGCTATGTTTTAGTAACTCTTTTTTGTTCAACCTTTCTTTATTTGTTTTTTTGGGAAAAAAAACATAAATATGTTAGATAATTTTTTCTTTGTTCTCTTAAATTTTAAATTTAATTTTTTTTATAAAAAAAACAGAAGTTTGACATGGAAATTATTTTTGTAATAAAATATTCATTTTTTATGTTACATTTATTTTATAATATTTTTATTATGCATTTTATATCTATGAATAATAAAATAATACTTTTATTTATATTTTAGGAAACAACTATATAGACGAGAACAAAAGAACATGGAACTAGATTTTGATTCTTTCTAAAATTGTACAAAATTTTTAAAATGCTTTAAAAAAAACTAGAGACAAACTGACATCAAATTTTATGAGAAACAATTTTTTTTTTTTTTTTTACAACATGTGGGGTGAGATTCGAAGAACCATATAATTCTTAGTCGTAAGTACAACTTTATGTCAGTTGAACTATACTCATGTTGACTTATGAAAAATAGTAACGTTGCTTGAAATAAAAGAGAAGGTATTGGGAGGTGACAGAAGAGAGGGAGCACACATGGTTCTTTCTTGCATAAAATGTATACTTTGGACAGCTTCAAATTAACTCATTAGTTCATATGCTTGAAGCTCTGTGTGCTCTCTATCTCTCTGTCACCCCATCTCCTTCACCAAATTTCTCCTCTCTCTTCACATTTGCTTTGATGTTTATATGTTGATTATAAGCTTTCATTTCTTTCTTCTTTCCTTGTAGGGATTGAGTCAAGTTGCAATCAGAAGCATCGATAATATATTCCATATTTCAATCTCTCTCTTTCGATGAGGGTAAAAAGGTGTGAATATAGTATTACATCGACAAGAAGTAGAAACAATCTGAAGTTTGGGTAAGTTACTTTCATTTATAATGAAGTGATTGAAAGTGCATGTATGCTCAAGCAAGTGTGTGGAGTTTAATAACTTTCTCCACAATGATTTTCTTTGGTGGAAGAGAAAGTGTCTAATAGGAAAGATTATGGAGAATAGATGTAAAAAAGCAAGTTGGGAAAAATGTATGAAAGGAGAGGTTTAGTAAAAACAATTTTGCATCTAGAGAGAGAAAATGCAATGTTTGAAGAGTAGTTTGTGAGAAAATGTTTGTTAGGGAGAGAGAATTTAATGATAAAAATGCTAGAAATTAGCGAGAAAAGGAATGGATAGATATTCACTCATGTACTTAAGAAAAAATATTATTGTTCGATATAATAACAAATGAAGTGTTCAACCAATCTTTTCATAACACAATCATATAACTCTGATACATTTTCTTTTAGTTCAACGACATGTGAAGGTAAGGATTCAAATCTCTAACCTATGCTCATGTTGCCAAAAAAAATTCTAAAGTTCACTGATCAAACTATGCTAATGTTAGCTAATTTCAGAGTTAATCAATTGCCTCAACCCTAGGGATGTCAAGAAAACTCTATGGTAGAGTAGTCTCTCCGTAAGGGACTAAGGCCCCGTAAGATCAGTTGAAGATGATAAGACCTAATTCGATTTTCCGTGCGAACTTGCTAAAAGTCTATCTCTCATCTTTTAGCCAAGTTGAATGGATCATACAAGGTGTAAGATGTACTTCCAATCAAATATATCTCAAATAGTCATAATGACTTTTATTGATCACTAAGTCAATCCAAGACAATTAATCCTCTTTACTTAGGAAGACATGAGTAAAAAACAATTCTAAAGTTAAAACTATTTATGATTAAAAGTTTAAAACTTGAATAATATAAAATAATCATAAAAGTTAAAAGATGTAAATAGACAATGAGATTAGTAAAAAATTCACACAAAACATTAGCAACCATTAAAACAAATGTTTAAATGTATACATAGAAATTTACATAACCCATTGATTTAAACAATGAAAAAAGAAAAACTTTATCATAGACAGAGGAAAATCATAATACTAATCAATCTTCAATAAGCAAAAAAATCCAAACTTTGAAAAGAATAGTTCCTAATTCTATTTGCCCAACAAACTGTATAAGACCCCATTAGAGTTTTTGGAGCCAAAACTCCATGAAAATCAAATTACAGAGCTTAACTTCATCACCAAGACAACACCAAATGGAAGAGAAACAGAGCCCACAAAAACGCCGCCGGAAAAGACAGAGAAGAGGAATTCGAAGCGTAAAAGTAGTAATTATAAGCATTGGTATTTCCGTGAGGAGCCGCCGTCGTCGGCGGCACAGGCACCGGAATCAGCACCGGCGGCGGTGGTGGAAGGCTGAAGTAATATTTGAAAGCGGGAGGCGGTGGAGGATGAGATGAAGCCACCGCCGGCGATGGCGGTGGGGGCGATGGGGTTGGTCGAGGTGGGGATGGGGATGGGGGTGAGTTGAGTGGGAAGTAAGCCAGCGGCGGAGAGTGGGGTACCGGCGGAGGTGACTTGAGCGCCGCCGTGGGCGGCGGCGGCGGAGCGCATATGACAGGGCAAGTTGAACATTCGCTGATACAGAGAAGGCTTACCGGAGGCACCACCTCGATCAGATGGAGGTCTTCCGACGGCGCTGCAGCTCCGGCGAGGTGGAAGATGAGAAGAATGAAGAAAAGGGAAGAGAAATGGAAGGTTTTAGTGAAAGGTTCCATGGAAATGGATGAAGTTATATGTTGAAGTTGCAGAAAGGAGGAAGCTTTGTGATGATGAATAAGAAGTGGGAGTTGAAGTGGAGAAGGAGACTTATGAGTTTGCCTTTTGCACTTTTACAGTTGGATTTTTTGTGTGCATTTGGCTACTTATAAACTTGTACTTGGATTCCATTAATCTTGATTAATGGGTTTTTTACTTTGCATTAATGTGAATGATAAAGGTTTCTTTTTTTTTTTTTTTCTTTTCTTCAATTTAGTTTTATACTTTGATAATGAACCAAGTATTTTGATAGAAACAAAATTGAGTAACAAAACACTTAGAAATCAAACTACATAAATGTTTAAATCTAGGTGTGAAAATATCTAAACATAATCACAAAATGAAACGACGACAAAATATTTGTATCGTTCAAAATAATCCACCAAAATGGATTCTTCTAATCATGATAATCCTTCACGTTAGTCACAAATCTCTTTAAAGAAAATAAATAAAAACTTCATCCTCGTTAATTCCATCACTTATTCAAGTAGGGCTAAATTGTCCGATTGGCCTAAATACATGCCTAAGAAATAACTTTTTTTTTTCCTTTTATGACAATTTGACAAAATTAAAGCTAAAAAATGTGAAAAATCAAAGTTAGCTATTAAAAGGAAAGATATAGCATCTTTATTCCAATTTTCTTTATATTGGCAAAGGAGTTCATCTAAAAGGTGGAAGCTTGAATGAATTGGGTGCTTCAAGAAAATACAAACAGTTAAGAAAGCATAGTATATAAGATGAAAATCCCAAGTAAAGCTTGTTTCTGACTCTAGAACTTCATTTCCTTATACCTTTCTCAAAACATAATCAACCTTTATATGGATTCCCATCTCCTTGTATACTTCCTGCACTTTAATCCTTTTGTTCTTGTTTCCTTTATACTTTTCTTCCTAACCTGGGCTCCTCAATTCCTTCCTGGAAATTCCCTGTTTCAACAAGTAGTATATTCCACAAGGTTGCCCCTAACAAGAAGCAATGCATTACAATTACAAACAAATCTATAAATTAAGAAAAATAACTTGGGACAAGGATATGTGGGCAGTCTCACAACCAAATTCACAAATCTCTCAACAGAATCAGTCCACTTAAGCTCTAAATCAACCCTGCAGAAGTGAGACCCATCAACCAGCTATATAAAGGATTGAATGAACTCATAGCTGATGCATAAAAGATCAAAATGAGTCATTGATTTAGTATAAACTATAAGTTTGCGTTACATCCCAGCAGATAATGCCACGGCAACATGTGATGAATACAAGTAAACGGATTATATCGACCTGCATGACTTGAGTATAAAGAAAAGCTGTTACGAATTTACAATGGTGTTTTTTTTTTTCTGGAATGAGGTAATCCAAGTTAACTTGTGGAGTCAGTTGCTTTATTCCTGGAGTGATGAGTTTCCGCTGTTGATAGGATCAGCTATAACTCTCTGCCTGGTTGCAAAGATCAACCAGAATCTTTGGATACGTGTTTGAAGGATCGCACATCTTCCTAGCATCCGTAAGATCTTGGAGAGACGAGTTTCTTCACATTATTGATCCTTCGGCTTCTTCCACGTTCAAACGAACAACTCCATTAGCTTCATGTTCTATTACCACAGCCCTTCTGTAATCAGTCACTAAATCAAGCAACTTTCCTCCTATGGATTAGCTGGTCTTTCATATACCGTCACAATTGTCTTATGCAGGCCTCTTAACTCCCTTCATCAGTATAACTTATTCTCGAATCCTGGTTTTGGAATAAAAACATTGAACGTCATTGAAAATAACAGGCCTAAAGCATTGTATCTTTGACATGTAAAAATATGGTTGGCGAAGATTTGTTCACTCAATAATTATGATTCAAAAAAATGCCTAGTTAATTGTGGTTCTCTGACTATAAAATTAAAACAACATTTCACTTAATTATAAACAAGTTCTGGACCTCATTTGATGACTGTGGCCTCGAACTGGAACTTGATGCGGAAGAGCGGGGAAAGTGATTCCGGCTCTCACGTTTGTCAGAACTCCTCCCAATATCTCTTAACCTGTTGAGCTCTGGAACTATAACTGTTCCAAGATCTGGCCTGTCTCTCTTCCTCAGTTCAGCGCACTTCAATGCCAGTTTTGAAAAATTTATAGCCTCCTCCAATGGACAATCTGAAATTGTAGGATCCAGCATCTCATCAAACCTCTCTTTCTCAATGGCCCTTTGCACATGGTGAGCCAGACCCATTGGAGGCTTGGCAGTGATAATTTGAAGTAACATAATTCCGAATGAGTAAATATCTGATTTTGTTGTTAACTTTCCTGTTTGTTGGTACTCAGGATCAATGTAACAAAATGTGCCAGCTGCTGAAGTCAGGTGATATTGGGTGACTTGATCAACTACAGAAGGTGGGACTAATCGGGCCAAGCCAACATCACTGATTTTGCTCACATAATTGCGGTCCAAGAGAATGTTAGCTGGTTTAAGGTCCCTATGCACAAGTGGTTCTGGCTTTGCTTGGTGAAGAAAAAGGAGTGCGGTTGCAATTTCAGCAGCTATTTTGAATCTTCGTCTCCAAGATAATGGAGGAGTATTCCCTCTCCGGAAAAGTCTGTCTTCTAAGCTCCCATTATGCATGTATTCGTATACCAAGCAGCCATACTCGGGGCACGCCCCAAGAAGGAGGACCATGTTTGGATGTCTAATGCAACAAAGAACCTCCACCTGCAATTGATTTAGAAAGGAAACTTTTGATGAATCCATGAACTAAAAACAGTAGAATTATCCTGCATAAATTACATCTTAGCACTTCCTCAAATTCTTGTTTGTTTTAATTGAGTTTAAATTTTCAATTTTATAATGGTTTCCGTTAACACGTTGGTTTAATATGAATTACATCATTTTTGGCACAGAGAAGAACAATATGATAATACCTCTTGTTGGAATTGCTTTCGTCCTTGAGCAGCGTCAGGTCTTAAAACTTTAATCGCAACAGCTGTATGATCAAGTTTGCCTCCATAAACAGGACCGTATCCACCTTCTCCAATTTTCAATTTTTCAGAGAACTTTTCAGTAGATTCCTCAATTTCCTCTATGGTATATTTTCTATATCGGACGTCATTCTGAGCTAGAGCACTCAGTGCTCGTTTTTTCTCTTCAGCCTCTCGTCTGGCCTTCATTTCAGCCTGTTTTCTTCTCTGGGCTTCTCTTTCGGCTAGCTTTTGTGCTGCCTCTGCTGCTTCAATGGCAGCTTTGCACTTGGCTTTCTCCATCTCAGCAATAGCAAGAGCAGCCTCTTCAGCTAGCCTGACTTCCTCAAACTTACGTGCCTCATCTTGCTTCCACTGACTAAGTTCTCTAGCCTGAATTTCAAGACAGAACTTTTTATGCATTCTTTTCTTCTATACTTACAACCAAGCGTAACTCCAAATTTTCCTTTGAGGTTTACTTAATCAAATCATTCTACTTTACCAGCAAAGTATTTGGTTGAATATAAACCACTAAAAGTTGAGAACCCAATCTAAAGACTCATTTTTTACTAACCACTATAAAAAAAGTAGAGTTTTCTTATATTTACCTTGTTCTTGGCTGAGATTGCCTCTTTGCAGGCTGAGCTATACATATCCATGGTTTGCTTTAATTCCAGCTTCAATCTTTTCATCTCAGCCTCTAGTTCTCGCTGTAGCAAAGAAGTCAAAAGAGATGTTAACCAATGCAACTGCAACTACTTAACGATCACAAGCATAGAAATTTTAAATGACAATGACCAATGTGCGCTTACAGTAGATTGTGCTGAAGCAGAATCGGTTGACACATTTGAGCTAATACTGAAATCTAAATTTTGACCACTCACATCCATTGAACCAAAAGCCATCTGTGCATTCAACGTATTATCATCAGAGATCGACTCACGGCTAAATGAAGACCTAGATCCCCGATTAGGAGCCTCTACATTTTCCAATGTTATATTAGTAGGAGAAGTTTTTGGCCTCTCACGGGTCAATGCTTTTGCTGGTTTTCCACCATTCCTTTCATTGAGTATTTTGTCCGAACCCGTACTTTTCCATCCTTCCCTTGGTAGTTGCCCTCTAAATTTACCAAATAAGAATGCAAAAAGATATAAAAACTATATAACTCTATCAAAACAGAAGCTAATGTGAATTTTAATAGGAAGTTAGTTCTCAGAACTATATTACTTGGCTGCATTTTCTTGTTCGTTGCTGTTGTCTGGTTGAGCACTTGGCTTAACTGCAATCGGTGATGGTGGTTGTCTTGGTGGCATGGCAGTATTAGCCACTGGCCGAAGAGCTGCCCTGGCAGATATTATCTTCCCTTTTGATATTACATACACTGAACAAAAGTCCGGGGCAGTTTTTATTACGCTGGTTGGAACATCAGGTCCTTTAAATTTCCTGAGACAACCCATTCATTAGAAACTTAAAGTTATTAAACACGGATGAGAGAGAGAGAGCAAATAAAAAGAGAGACCTTGCTAAAGCACTCCTTGTTGAAGCTCCGACTACAAAATTGTTGATGCAATTCTTGTGAACGTAATCGACAAGTGCTTTGGGAACATCAGTATCATCAAGAACAACCTCCTTCATCTGAACCTGAATTCATAAACAAATGGTCTAATGTAAGTTTTAACTTCTCAATACCACCCAACCACTTAAAAAACTTTTTTACACCATGAACCATCTAAACAACGCAAACCCAGCAATTTATAATTCTCATCCTACACTAATGTTGTCATTCACGAACAATGCTAAAGTTCATACAGCCCTTTGTGGCACTCACAGGCATATAAGGCCATGATTCAATCATTTCGAATACAAGTTTCCTAAGAACACTTGCAACAACAATCTATATACAGTAACAAACCCAACAATTTTCAATCAGACCTATCCACAAACACCTGGAGTGCATAATACAAATGCCAGCAATTTGCAACATATAATTGAAAAGATGAAGTACCCCTTTACGAGCACAATATCCACGGTAGGGAATAAACAGCTGCTGGGCATCAGTTTCCCCAGTTTCAGAATCGCTCGCGCCCTCTAAGAAAACAAAAACAAACAGAAAATTAGACGGACAAGGCAACCACGCAAATGAAAATGACATAAACAAAAAAAGGATAGAGGGTACCTACGATGTTGATTAGATTTATGCCTGACATGGATGAGAATGATAAGCGGGTTGCTTATGACCAGATGATCGATAGCCCACCGGACGGAGTGGTGGCTGTTCTTATCCTTGTCAATGGCGACCGCCGTGGTGTTCAAGGGGATCCCATCTTCAGGTGGATACGAGGAGGGAGACATTTTGCAAAGACGCTCAGAAACTTGGTGCCGCAGCCGCTTGAATGTAACCCAAAATTTTCGATTGAAGAGAGCAGTGGGGACGATGGAGGAGAGCCATGAAGGTAAGCAATGGGGAAGATAACAAACATAACAGACATTTGAAGAAAGGCGATCCTCCGCCATTGGCTTGATTTAGGCAAATTTGACCAGGCCATGACCAGATGGAGCATTGGGTCTGAGGCCATTGCTGAGTGGATTACGATCATCTTTTCCCCTAAATTTTTGGAACTCTTCGCTGTAATTGGCGACACGACAGCCTGCGGTCTGGATTTCAAACGCTTTCTTTCCAATGTTCTCTTCTTGTTGTTGCTCTTGAGGATTGGGGATTTTAATTTTAGGTTAAAAATCATTTTTTGTCCTTAAATTTTGATGAAAGTAACAATTTGATCCACTTTAATTTGTAACCCTTTAGTCTTTGTACTCTCAATCTTAGTTTATGAACTTTAATAAGTAACAATTTAGTCCTATACTTTCAAATTTGTAACAATTTAGTCCCTATACTTTCAAATTTGTAACAATTTAATCCTTATCGCAAAAAAAATCATCAAAATTAATTGCCGATTTTTATTTTTTAATGATTAAACTTTCTAGCTTATTAATATAGTGGGTCCCAAATTAGTTTATTAATTTATCTAAGTAAGAAGTTTCATTAAATCTTTACATTAATTTTTTACGATAGGGACTAAAGCGGTACAAATTTGGGAGTACAAGGACTAAATTGTTACTTATTAAAGTTTGAGGACTAAATTGTTATAAAATTAAAAATATAAGGACTAAATCGTTACAAAACTGAAAGCACAAAGACTAAATTGTTACAAATCAAAGTTCAGGGACTAAATTGTATTACTTTCATGAAAGTTGAAGGACCAAACGTGATTTTTAACCTTAATTTTATCGCTTCAACAAAATTTCCCTCTTCTAGTTTTATTTCATATTTGTATTTCAACTTTTAAAATATTAAAAAATATTAATTTATATCTGAACTTCCCTAGGTCAATCCATTTAAACTTTGTCCTGTAAAATCATTAATGCATAATTCTCAAACATGGATTGTATTGGCTTTCATTAATACGAACGATTCTTTGTCTTATCTTATTTCATTATTTTTCTATGTTTGTATGAAAGTTTAGAGTTTTAATTGATATGATTATTAGTTTGTGGTTTTAATTAATTTAACATGCACAATTTAAGGGTGTAAATTGATTTTTCCTTTTGAAATATGATTGTTTTATTCCTTTGTAATATCGTATCAACTAATAATTATTTGCCCAATACCCATGTCATACGACCTATGTCTATGTGGCTCCGATATATGTCCACGTGTTAATATATTTTAACCATGTTGATCATAGTAGTCATAATTCAAATAATCTTAAGTCAATGTTTATTCCTCTGTTCATGTTTTTTTTTTTTTTTTTTTTTTTTTTTTTTGTGACAAAGTGTGGGGTACTAGGATAGGGGGTTTCGAACTACAAATGTGTTGATCATTAATATAAGTTTTATATCAGTTGAGCTATGTTCATGATGGTTTTTGTTCAGGTTTAATAATTATAGGAATTGGTTTTATATGTGATACAATATTCAGGCTTGTAATTTATTGGTATTGTTCTTTCTTTTTATTGCAATAATATGAATTTATTGGCATTGTCCTTTCTTTTTATTGCAATACTTCTTGTTTATTTGGATGAAAGGTACAAAATAGTTATCCCAATTTCAAAAATGTTTACAAATTTTAGTATTTTTTTGGATGGCTTCCCTTGCATTGCCAAGTATAAACGATATTGTTTCAAATGGATAGCATTTTTTAGGATAATTATTAGCTCATAATATCTTTTAAAGACAAAGATATTAATTACTTTGGTGATGGTAAATAACTCTCATAATTTTATTATCCATGTTTTGCAAAAGGTTTATGGATACATACGTATTTAAAGCTACATTATTTTATTAATGTTAAACTATTACAAGCAAAATAATGGAGATAACTTCTTTTTTAAAAGAATTAAAATAGTCTTATAGAAAGGTTAGAAGTTCAAATCAAATGTATCTGAGGTTCATATATTAAAATTGACATTTTTTTTAGTACCAACATATAATAGTTATTTGGGGATTAAAATCAAATTTAAACCTAAATTTTATAATGAGTGATGTAACGTTTTTTTTTTTCATTTATAATATTGAATGTTTATAACTTCTTTTTTTAGTTCAACAATTTCAACTATAGAGAATTGAACCATCAACCTTTGAACGGACAATGGTAAGATCAATATTTTGTTTCACGAGACTCTAAGTTTGTAAGAGGAAAATACATTGGAACCAATTTGTTATTCAAAAATATAAGGGAAAATGAAATTAAAAAACAATAGTTTTTTTTTTTCTTTCTTTTTCCTCTTTCACAATATATATTCAATTTTTTCATTATTTTCTTTCTTCTTTTAACGCATAAAAAAATCTAACTCTTTTTTTTTTCATTTATAATCTTGAATGTTTATAACTTTTTTTTTTTTCAATTCAACAATTTCGATTATAGAGAATTGAACCATCAACTTTTGAATTGACAATGGTAAGATCAATATTTTGTATCACGAGACTCTAAGTCTGGAAGAGGAAAATAACCAATTTGTTATTCTAAAATATAAGGGAAAATGAAATCAAAAAACAGCTTTAGTTAGTTTTTTTTTTCTTCCTTTTCCTCTCCCACAATATATATTCAGTTTTCTCACTATTTTCTTTCTTCTTTTAACGCATAATAAAAAAATCTGACTCTCATTATATATATTATTAATGTGACTCTCATTGTATTCAAATTTTCTTGTATTATTATTTTTTTTTTAAGAAAAACAGCTTTAGTTTTTTTTTTCTTTTTCAGATTTTATATTCAATTATCTTATTAATTTTTAAAATTTCTCTCCATAACAAAAAAACGACTCTCATTTTATACTGATTGATATTTATGTCACATCACTTTTGTGAAATAAAACTCAATTCAATATAGATGATTCCTATAATTTATAGTTTATTATTAAATTAATTGATTGAGTTGACTGATGAACTAAACAAAATCTTTTGTAAAACCAAACAAGATTGCCCCATGTCTACTTTTATATTTAATGCAAATTTTGGGTATACTTAAATTAGAAATTAAAGTCAAAATATAGTTTTTTTTTTTTTTTAGAATAAAAATATAGTTTTTTTTGGGACTTCTCTTTAGTCATAAAATAATTCAAAATTTTTATTGGCTGATTTGATTTATTGTTTACTTGAACACCGTTGCATCATTATTTTATATTTATCTATTTTTGTTGTTATCTCATCTTTAATTAAAAAATAATAAATGTGATGGTAGCAAATAGATAAAGTAATAGTTTACATTGACATAAATTACTATATTTCAAAAATCAGATATTATAAATCAATAAATACGAATGTGATAAACAAACAAAGTAAATAATTTTCATTTTCAAATTTTTTAAAAAAAAGTAAATAATTTTCATTGACATTGATATATATATATATTTAATGAAGATAGCGACATTCAAATATAGGGCCTTGTTTCTAAAATATATATATATATATATATTTATTTATTTATTTATTTATTATTTTTTTTTTATGCAAAAGAATTGCTTGAGATGCTAATTTTCACTAGATGTAGAAAAAACATGGATTTTTTTTTTTCATGTTGTCTTTTTAATGGACTTTTTAAATTTACTATTAGTCATCTATAATGGTTTTCATTATCTGGATAAGTTTTTAAAAGTATTTATTAAAAAAAAAATACACTCTAGTGGGTGGGGCCCAAATTATAGTATTTTGTATCATAGAAAATGAACCACTTTAGTCATGAAAAATCAAATTCAATGACAAAATTGGCAAGAGATTTATTGAAATGGCTTTTCTTTCCACAAATTCAATGTAATTCATATTCTTGTCATTTCAATATCGATATTAAAATGACAGGTAGTTTTGAAAGAAAAACGTGAGAACTAAGAAAGAGAAAGGTTTGTCAAGATTTTCGTGGTGGTATGTTGAGAGAATCTTTTAGCCAAATATTTTCCATTATTTTTAAGGTTACAAGGTACTTGGTTCGTTTATATATATATTTTTTAATACCAAAATTAATTTCCTTTAAATTTTAAATAGTTTTGCCTTTTTTTTTCTCTCTCATTTCTTCCTAAAGGAAAGTAACATTTTCTTCGGATATTGTTAGGAGTAAAATTAACCTCAATATATTAACAAGTAACGAAGAAGTTCAAGAAGAGGGATACAAAACAAGACCAAGACAAGACCTAAAAGATATATAGCCTATAAAGCCAATCGAGCCTTGCACAACTCAAATGGGTCGAGACCCTCGGATCAAAGCCCATATGTTAAACTCCCATGTGTTTGAGTTGAGCCAGATGGTTCGTTTGAGTTTAGGCATGCCACAAAGAGGTGTACACAATCCTAATTTCCTCTTATTTCACAAACGAGGTATGCTACACAACCCTAATTTTTACTACACATAATTGTTATCTCTATTTATTTTTAATTTCAAAACTACACGAATAAATGAAAAGAAACTTACACAAATCATCCTTAATTTTACAAAATTTAGTTAACTTAAAAAATCCCAACTTACTTTCCTACCATGGAAATTTCACTTTTCTTATTAGCTTAAAATGAATAAAATAAAAATAAATTAACTAAATTGTAGTATTCTTTGTAAAGTAAATTATAGCTATTTTTCATTTGATCACGACAATATTTAAATATACTATTGAGTCTGGGTTGATCTGCAAGTTTGATTTAGAAGAATAGTTGAATCTCGAACGTAGTTCTAAGTTTAAAGATAAAACAAATTAGTGAATAAAAGAAATTATACATTTATGTGGTGCTAGTTCAACACATTTCAATGCGTGTTAAGCTCAATAAAAAAAAAATAAGGATTTTGTAGGTTACCTCGCGTGGGAGGCTCCTCCTTATATTTATAGAGGGATTGACCTAGATATCGACGACTATTCAAAGTGTTTGCCATGTAACCATTGTTGCTAATCTTGCAAACACTATTGGTGTTTGAAAATTATGAGGCGTAATCTATGCAATATTCGAAAGCAAATCAATTTCCAAGATTGGCTCATTCCTAGAGTTCTCATCCTAGTACAACAGGTAAGCATGTCTCTCTAGATTTGGCTTGGCTCCCTTGAGAGTGTGACGATTGACTAGGCTTTTCCCTAGTCTTAGCCAAGGCCAATTGACTCAACTCTTCCTCTAGAATAGTCGAGTTGTCGAACTTTTGACTATATGATTGACAATAATTAAAAAACAACAAATTATCAATTGATTGCATAAGAAAGAAAGCAAACTTCGACGTCCGTATTTCTTTAAAAAAAATGTGGAAAAAGCACAGAATTGGTTACAATCACAACTTTAATTTTCCAATTTGATTAATCACCATTGAACCCTATGAAACTTTACAGTTAAATCCTTAAATGTTGCAAAATGCACAAACCATCACTCGACTATAGTGGTTGTTATAATCATACTCCCCAAGTATGGAATTGTTGTAATTTAACATAATCTTTTTAAGTTTTAACTCTACCCAATTTTAAAACTATAATATTAACTATTAATTTGTTTTCATTATAACGAATTTATAGGTTGAAGGTTCAAGATAATTTATACAACCTACCATCTTTAAAAATCTAATCATAATAAATTTATAAGTTAAGAAGCCTAATTAATCGAATATTCAATTTGAGGGTCTGATCACGTAAAATTCATAACACAACTAAAAAAAATTTGTCGAAACGAGCAAAGCTCAAGGTCAAAGATTCGAATCCTCCAATCCTCCCAAATGTTGTTGCACTAAAAAAAACAAAAAAATAATAATAAAAATTGATGGATCGTTTTAATACATTTTCCAAAAGAAAAAGGAAAACACTTGTACTTAATGGTGTTTCTAGAGAAATCTTCATTAAAAATTGATCCCACCAAATTTTTTGCATTAAAAATTATTTTATTCATAATATAAAATTTTAATATATTTTTTCTTTTGAAAAAAATCTAATCTCCCGATCTCGTTGTTCTTAAAAATTGTTTCACATATAAAATTGGATTAAATTATTCATTCAAATATAGAGTTTAAAGAAATGCCGAGAAAATGTCAATAAAAATATAATAAATTTTGAGCGACAAGAATGGGAGATAGAGATAGGGGTGAACGTTGGTTGAAAATGTTTTTTTTTTTTTTTTTTTTTTTTTTTTTTTTTTTTTAATGTATTTTTCAATCACATTCCCAAAAACTAAATTCTAGAAAAATAATTCCTAAATATTTCTCCATCTTCATTTAAGACAGTCGGTAGTGTCAAAGTCTCACGGAAAATGCTGTGACAATTGATTTAAATTAATTTAGGGTTCTTTCTAAAGTTGCAAAATAATACAAAATCTAGAAGAACTACCAAGGGATATCACAAGCAATACAGATATTTTTAATTTTCAATTAATAAATTATTGTTGATTTTATTTGACCACATTAATTATTATTTTTGGGGTTTAAATATCGGCTTTGATTCAATTTGGTCTTTGTACTTTCAGACGTTCATTTTAGTCTATGTGCTTTTGGTTCTTTTTTATCCTTTTACTTTTAAAAAAATGACCAATTTAGTCTATGTATGTAAAATTTAAGTGTAAATTTTATATACAATGGAAACCTTTTAATGCAAATTTATGACTACATTTCAATAAATTTAATAAGTAAAATGTCATGCTAAAATTATGATCGAAGAAATTAGAAAAAAAATGAAAATGAAAGCACCAAATTGGTCACTTTTTCAAAGTACATGAATCAAAATGAACCAAATCCAAAAGTACACAGACCAAAATGAATCAAATCTAAAAGTACAAGAACCAAAATATTATTAGATTTTTTTTAAATTTACAATATTCTATTGTTGAGGGAAAGAGACTCATATATCTATTTTAATTCAACAACACGTGGGATAGGAGAGGATTCAAACCTATATATGGCTTCAACAACAGAGTTATTATCACGTTTGTTAATAATCATATTCAAACATATAACCTATATATACGATAGTGAGCTAATATATGATCGCCTGACCTATGATAAAGTAAGCAATTAAGGGCTCATTTTGTAATGTTCCAAATTCTTGTTTCACATTTCCTATTTTACTTTTTGTTCCCTCCTTTTTGAGATTGAAAAACAAAATCACGTTTGATAATCATTTATTGTTTATTATTCTTTTGTCTTAATTTATGTGTTTGATGGCAATTTTTTACTTGGTTTCTGTTAAGTAATACTTTTTTTTAAAAAAAATATTAAACGTGAAATTGATGTTTAGAAATAAAATATTTAAAAACTTCATGTGATATTTAATGTTTTTAATAATTATTACGCATTTTATAAATAAAAAATGATAAAAAATAATACTTCTAAAATTTGAAAATAGGATCAAGAAAAAATTTCCTAAAAAGTGGAAACTAAGTACCCAAAAACCAACATAGAAACAATCTCTAAATTTACTCATTGAGCTAAGAACAAAATAAAACTAAATTCAGTCCAAAAAAAAGATAAAACTAAATTGTTTTTTTTTTTTTTTGAAAAGATAAAACTAAATTGTTAGTCAACTTAACATATCAAAAAATAGTTAGACACAGTTGATCTAAATATAACTCGGTACTTATCCACAATATTTTCCATAAGTGGAAAGTTTGAATTTCCAATCTTATGCTCAATTCTTAAAAAAAAAATCATTAAACATTTCTTATTTTATTTATAAATCATAATTTTGAATTCTCAACGTCCTCATAACAAAATGAAAAAAGAAAGAAGAAGAAGAGATAAATATCTTAACCGTTGAACTCGGCTCATGTCGGTCTCAAAATCTTCCTTTATATACAAGGCAATATTTACCCATATTTCTGATAGACATCATATTTATTGGTCGGAATTCATTTTCAGCAATAAATGTACGTAGACATAAAAAAACAAGGTACAAAATTTATTTACTTTTGTTTGTTCATGTTCATCCTTGCCACTGATTGGAAGACGAACAACATTGTAATTAACAAAAGAACCTTTTTGATTGGATTGGAGGATTAGAACGGAAGGATTTGGGAACATCATGGATTGGTGGGTTTTCAACGACTCGACACGTGTTCTATTCTTTCATCTTTCTCTAAAAAAGAAACCAAAAAAAAGTTTGTATTTTTTTCAATTTTTTTTCCTCGTATTTGTGTACTTCTCTGCAGCCTTGGCAATTTTTATTTTTTCTTTTCTGGGTCGTGTAAATTGCTGTTTGTTTAAGTGGTAAGCAACCCTTCACTTCTTGTTTCTTCATTTTGATTCCTTTGTTTTCTTTTTCTCTCTCTGTCTCTGTCTCTTTTTCCTCCTTTTTTTTAGCTTTGTGGATTTGTGATGTTGAAGAAGAAAAAGAAGGCATTAGGAGGATTCAAATAGAGAGAGAGAGAGAGAGAGAGGAAGGGGAAGACTCTACAGTTGACGAGCGAGAGATTAGGTAGTGAACTCTTCAACCCTTTTCTTCGTTTAATCTTTTGGTTTGGTTTGTTTTTGGGGGGTTTTTTCTCTTCTTTTTTACTTTCTTTTGATTATTGTAACTATCTGAAAGAGAAAGCGTGAGAGGGATAGTGAGATAGAGAGAGGAAGCTGAATTGCATACGAGAGGTTGCAAAGGATTGCCTCTGATTTGGGGAAACTCTGCCAATTTTGTTAAAAGGGTTACTATCTTTTCTAGGGTTTTCCTCTGATTCTTGGGACTTCGTCTTTCTGGGCTATTTCTCGTGATTTTTTAACCCTTTTTCTATGTCTTTCTTGTGCTTACAGATAAGGGGTTTGGTGACTTTGGTCTGATTTTTTGTTCTCTCTCTCTATCTTTCCAGGTTTTTCTTTGCATTTAAAGTTTCTTCTGGTTGATTCCTGCTCGTTGTATTTGTTTGGGGTTGGACACAAAGGAGTTTCAGAAGGGGGAATTTGTGAGCCTATCAAATTCCAAGTTAAAATTTCTCTTCAAAATTGGTGTCCTGATCCAGTGTAGTTGACCAGATCTGAATGCTCATTTCATTTTTCACCCACTTTTTTGGCCTTCCACGCGTTGCTTCCCCTTCCTACTTTTGGTCTTATCAAGTTTCTTACGGATGGAAAATGGTTTGTCCAACCCCAACATTCACATTCCAAGATCATTCTTAATGACAGAAAAAGGAGGTGGATTAGTTGAAATATGACAGGTCTTATTGTAATTTTAGAGGGGTTAGGGGGTAACTTTTCCCATTGCTTAGGTAGAGAATTTGATGGAGGAAATGTCTCCAGCGGTTGTGGTGCCATTTAGGGTAGGTAATTCAGTCTGTGATAACCCCAACATGGCTACTCCCATGGATATCACAAGACTTAAGCTAATGGCAGATACTGCTGGTTTGTTATCTGATTCTGTAACTAAGGCTTCTGACAATCCGACTGAAGTAGGTTCTGATGATTGTAAGAGTTCTAATGGGGAGGAAGAGATTAGTATTACTACAGTTTCGGTTATGAATGATGACAAGTGCGAAGGGGTTCCGTTGACGGTCGTGTTGTCTCAAAATAATAGCAATTGGGTTGCAGCGGATGAGACGATATCTCATGGAAGTGAGGAAGATGATTCTTTATCTTTAGAGGGTGATCACATTTATGACAGCTCTTGTTCGCATTCAGTGGTTAGTGAGACTAGCAGCATTTGTGGTGATGATTTTTTAGGTTCTGAGGTGTCTTCTTTTGAAGCATTTGGTTCCATCAGCAATGCGAAGGACGTTAGCTGCGTTGAGATTGCAGCTACAGCCAATCTTGGAGAGTCTAATGTTGAAAGTCTTGAGTCTCAGATTGCAAGTTCTTCTTCTGTAGCAGTTAGCCTCGAAGAAGATGTTGGAGATGGCTTAGGCGTTGAAGCATGTAACATGGTTCTCCAGCTACCTCTTGAGAAAAGAGGATGTGAACCGGTCAGTCGAAGTGTTTTTGAGGTAGATTGTGTTCCCCTTTGGGGATATACGTCGGTCTGTGGAAGAAGACCTGAGATGGAAGATGCAGTAGCAACTGTACCCAGGTTTTCAGAACTTCCTATCCAAATGCTTATTGGCAACCGAGTTCTTGATGGCTCAAGCAAGGCTGTAGCTCACCAAACTGTTCATTTCTTTGGAGTTTATGATGGTCATGGTGGCTCTCAGGTATGCATACAAATTTCATTTGTCATGTGAATGTGTTTCTTGTTTAATTCCCTCCCGACATTCCTTCATGTACAACTTACAAGCCTTCTAATCAGTCATGCACTGTTGGTTTAACTCAAATCTATTGATATATAGGTCGCAAATTTTTGTCGTGAACGTATGCATTTGGCTTTATCTGAGGAGATAGAACTTGCTAAACAAGATATAGCTGCTGGCAATATGAAGGATGATTGCCAAGAGCTATGGAGAAAGGCATTCACCAAATGTTTTCTAAAAGTTGATGCTGAAATTGGAGGGAGACCTGGTGTTGAGCCTGTTGCGCCCGAAACTGTAGGCTCCACTGCTGTTGTTGCAATTATCTGTGCCTCTCACATTATTGTTGCAAACTGTGGAGACTCAAGAGCAGTTCTTTGTCGTGGGAAGGAGCCAATGGCATTGTCCGTGGATCACAAAGTACGTTTGCGTTTGCCGTTATGTTAATGATCCTGTCATATTCTGGCATTGTTTCATGTTTTTTTACCTTTGATTCTGATCCACTAATCATCATTGGTTTTAATCTCTTTGTTGTCTCTCAGCCAAATAGAGAAGATGAATATGAAAGGATTGAGGCTGCAGGAGGAAAGGTCATACAGTGGAACGGACACCGTGTTTTTGGTGTTCTTGCAATGTCGAGATCCATCGGTATGTCTTCTTCTACACAAATCTTTAAGTCCCGCTTGCTAGGCACTTCAAACGATACGATATCTCCAACAATCTTTTTCTGCTCTGCCAAAGTAGTCTATAGTTACTGTAAAATAAACATACCCATGGGACGTGAAGAAGAGTGTTCCAATGGTTCCAAGTCAAAGCATCTTTCCCATCAGACCTCTTATTTTCCGTCAAGATTCTAGGTTTGACATTCTTGAGATGTGTCCACTTGTTTATCACAAGTGGATGCCAGTATGGAGTTCCATTTCTTATTAAAGCATGGAATATTTCTGTGGTGCTGTTATTACAGTTTTTTACTCCTATTAACCAAATAGTTTAGATTGCCATAAGTGAGGGGAGGGATAGATATAATCTTTTTGAGTTCAACAATATGTGAGGTGGGGAGATTCGGACTTCTGACCTCTTGACCAAGGGCACATTCTTCATGCTAGTTAAACCATGCTTAGTTTGTCGAGGGGAGGGATAGATATAATTAGATACTAGGGCAGAATTTATGATACTTTTGATCCTTGTGCTTTTGACATCCTTGCTTCAGAAGCCTTGCAACAGGGCCATTGCCCTGACCAAGCTTATGTCACCCCTCATTTCCTTTGGATTCTATGCTTTTTTTCTTATTATATATATAATATTGACTGGGTATTAGAAGCCTTAGTTCCTACATTATGCTCTAGGAGAGACTTCACCCCCAAGGCCAGCTTTGGGATATATGAAGGGTTTTAAATTATTAAGGTCTCATCTTGTGGGCTTGGACACCTAAGGATATTTCCAAATATCCCAAGCCCCCCTTCCCTTCCCTTGGAGTTCCACTTTCTTTGGATTCAATTATAAATTGTCTTCAATCTTCATATAGATTAGTGAGCACATGAAACTGCAGTTTGCCATAAGGTTAAGACTTTCTATTTTACAAGATACCAAACCATATCGTAACGAGCTGCTTTGACATCTAATGTAGTCGTGTCGGTGCCATTCATCTGCATGGTGTTTCTAGTCAGATCCATGTCCCCCCTTCCCCTGTTATTAGTGTTGTGTAATAACATTTCTGAAGAATTTCAACTTCTGAACTGCTTGAAGTTTATAGATAAACAGTAGAATTAAGTGCATAATGTGGACATAAGTCAGTTTATGTTGGCAATCATTTCCAATCACTTCAGTTACTTAACTTGGATGCTGTTTGAGTTTGACCTGAAGATTGCTTTGAATTCTGAAGTAAAAAAGGGAATATGAAAAGCTATTACTTGTTGGTTTTTACTATTTTAAATGAATATAACTGTAGAAGGAGACTGTATTTTGTTGGTTTAGAATTTTCAAAGCACTGAGGTTGGATTCATCATTATACATTCTGCACTTGTTAAAACCATGAATATTCAAGTGCATCTCCCATGTGGGTTGCAGGTGATAGATACTTGAAACCATGGATTATCCCAGAGCCAGAAGTGATGTTCATCCCTCGGGCGAAAGACGACGATTGCCTCATTCTAGCCAGTGATGGTCTGTGGGATGTGATGACGAATGAAGAGGTATGCGACCTGGCTCGAAGACGAATCCTACTCTGGCACAAGAAGAATGGTGTTCCTTCGCCTTCCGAGAGGGGGATGGGGATCGATCCTGCAGCCCAAGCAGCTGCAGAATACCTCTCGAACCGAGCTCTTCAAAAGGGCAGCAAAGACAACATCACAGTAATCGTGATTGATTTGAAAGCTCAAAGGAAGTTCAAGACCAAATCATAACGACAGTGACGATGACACGCCGTGTCATCCCCTTTTTAGTTGTGTACCATATTCTTGTTATGATTTATGAGACAAGGAACACGATATTAATGTTCGCCCGACTATTTTTCTTCGGGGCCATTATGATATTAATGATATGAATGTGAAGGGTAAGTATGCAGCATTCCGGACTCACCGTGGCTCGGAGCATTTGTTATAAGCTCCGAGTCCTGACGAGTTTCTGGCAATGTAAATGGCTGCTGCAGCAATGTGATAGGATAGATGAAAGAAACTGGGAGACTGTTCCACGCTTATGCAGTATTTGCTTTTGTGTATCATTTCGTACTCTTGGTGCTTATTATAAAGAATTAGCAGAAGTTGAGGTTATTTTAATGTTATGTTCTCTTCTCATGTCTATATTAGTTATATAAACATCACTTCAAATTTTTAGTTTTTTTTTTTTTTTTTTTTTTTTTTTTTTTTTTTTTTTTTTTTTAAGAAAAAAAAAAAGAAAAAGAGTTAATAAGTCTAATAGATGTACTTATAAATTATAGGCTAAATTATAAGAAATGCCCCTAAACTATGGAGTTTGTTTTAAAAATGTCCCTGAACTTTGAAAAGTTTCAAAAATACTCTTGAACGTGGAAAAATGTTTAAAAAATATCCTTGCAGTTAATTTTTGGATGAAAACCGTTAAAGTTTCAGTTTCAAAAATACCCTTCAACTTTCAAAAAAATAAAAAAAAATACCCTTATTGAAAAATGCTTCTTCTTTTTTCCTCTCCCCACCGTAAATTCTAACGGTTTCCATAAAAATTAACGGCAAGAGCATTTTTGAAATATTTTTCAAAGTTTAGTGATATTTTTGAAACTTTTGAAAGTTTAGGGACATTTTTGAAACAAACCCCATAGTTCAAGGGTATTTTTTATAAATTAGCCTAAATTATAATTTGCATTTTGTTTAACAACATGATAAATCACATTAGTTAATTTTTTTTTTTTTTTGAGAAGAATAACATTAGTTAAAATTGATATTCAAATCAAATAATAATTTAAATTTATGAATTGGATATTGTTAAGCTATTAATCGAATAACTCATTTCCATTTTATTAAATTTATAAGTCAAAATTATTTTGAATGTACTATTGGAATATTATATTATTGAAAATATTAACATAATTTGTCTAAATTTATAATCAAAGAAGGAAAATTTGCGTTGAATTGAATTGAAATGGGTGTGGTATAAAGGCGCGAGGACAAAAAGCGATTTCGTTGGCCGATAAATTTTCAAGAACCGCCGCTTGGTTCAGGCCACCGTTGCTTCGCCGACGGCCGTTTGATGGAGTGGTGAAATCTCAATCAATGGGCATCAAGAGAGAGAGTAAAAGCTCAGCTTCTGCAACATCGCCGTGTTCTGATCTCAGGGCTGCGTATCACAACTGTTTCAATCGGTTCGTTTCCATTTTCATTCCCTAAACCCTTTCTGAACCCTAATTCCTTTGGACCTTGCGTTGTTCAAGCGATTTCTGGGTTTGATTTGCAGATGGTACTCGGAGAAGTTTGTTAAAGGTCAATGGGATGAAGAACCCTGCGTCTCCGAGTGGCAGAAGTACAGAGCTTGCCTCTCTGTATGTCTTTGAACTTTGTTTGATTACTATCAGGTCTTGTAAATGTCTTCTTTCGTTTTTGTTAGGCTCTGATATATCCTGCAATTTACAGGAGCATTTGGAAGATAAGAAGTTGAAGCGTTTCTTGGAAGAGGAATCGCTTGTTCATCCCTCCATGAAAGCTGATGCGAGTTAAGAATCAAGATAGGCTGTCTTGTTGATGGTACGCTTGAATTCATTGGTTCCTGCAATTACATAGACATTTTGAGGCCTTTACGAACTTGAAAACCATGTTCAATTGTAATTTACCATTCTTTGAATCAACATGCCTGGATTTTGAGTTCAGTTTCTAGCTTTCCCATTTCACCACTATTAGAACAAATATAGTATTTTGCTGCTCGAACTTTATCTTGTTTGAAGAACATCTGAAGTTTAATTACTTGAAAGAAATTCAACTAGATCAGCTTATTAAGATTTGTCTCCTTGTTTAATTGAAAAGTTTCTGTGTTCTATGGCTTATCAAGAGTCATTGTTTCTCTTAGTTCAACAACATGTGAGATTGAGATTCGCAACTCTGAACTTTTGGTCAAATGATATATGTCTTGACTAGTTGAGCTATGCTTAGGTTGGCTTTAAAAGAGCCATGGTAACAGAACCATAGGGTTTGTTCTTCTCTTTTCCTTTTCTTTTTAGGCCAATTTTAGTTTCTATAGTAGTTCTGTTCTCTTCGAGCAGAACTCCTATTTCTGTTCAAGCAAATTGCAGATAGTTGGCTGTTGATATCTAATATATGATACCTCTTTTGACGAGACTCCTATTGGGTAAATCTGAAAACATGAGAATGTGCCGTAGTGGAGCATTATGCTCATAGTGAGCTGCATTCATTTCCACTGTTTCGGAGTCAATATAGGAAGTGAACTTGAGGATTATTGGTGGGTGCAATCGCATTCAAGGTGCACTCTTTCTGTTGAGAACCATCCATGCGTTGATTTTTATTAGGAAACTTTTCTGGTCGCTGAAATTCAAAATCTTGCCTTCGTTCTACAGTATCATTTTCCTCTTTCTGAAAATCATTTTATGCTTTTTCCAAGTTCATTCTCTACTTCTATTCATACTTCGTAGTCTGATCCTGCACATTCTCTCTATGGGCATTTCACGGTTTAGAGTTTCTTCTTACTTGTAAATAGTAACTTGGAAATGCAACCCATTTGATAACTCTATTAGCCTAGTTGTTTGAACTCTGAAATGAAGAAAACCGTGAACAAAAGATGTTTCTATTAGCCTAAATTTCTGTTCTAAAAAGTAAAAAACAAAATTTATGCACAAGTTCCAAAGTCTTAACTTCCTACATAAGTATACTTGGATCTTCAGCATTGTCATATCTGAGATCTGTCAGTTTTGTTTCAACTTTCAACTGTTTTCTGTTGTTGAATCTTTATCTTCCACTTCATAGTTCTCTGCCTAGTTCTTTTGGGAAAAGATAGGAATTTGTTCATCATACACAACTTCAATGCCTCTTAGCTAAAGATGGAAGGCCTTGTTGTTGTTGGTGTTATCAATCTCTAATTGGTTTCTGGTTTAAAGTATATACGTCATTGTATGATTTTTTTTAGCAACTTTCAACTTCTGTTCCCCCCTTCTTTCACTTTCTTATCTTTCTTTAAGGTAATTTTCTGTCTTTTTCAATAATCATTTTCATGTATCTAAGATCGATAAACTTGACCCCTCATCTTCTCAAAAAAGAAAAAAGAAAAAAAGAAAAAAAAAACTTGACCCTTCATGGATTGTTATGAATTAAAACGAATAAAATTGATTTTTCATCAATGTTTCATGAAAATGATCTTCATTTAAATAATTTACCTTTCATTAATAAATTAATAATCAATTCTCTCGTTGCCAAAAAAAAAAAAAAAAAAAAAAAAGAAAGAATAACTCAACTCTCTAACAAGAAAAAAAAAAATGAAATTAATGTTTTCTGAAACGAAACTACAATTCCTTAGTTTATGTTAGTTTCTTTTCTTTTTAATATATACACTTTTAATCAAATGAGGTATTAGCAAAGGATTGCATGGGTAAAATTGATTTTAACATCAACTTTAACATATGAATTAAAACATGCCGTCTTAGTGCATGTATTTTGGTTATGTTAACATTATGGCCATTATAGTACTTTTGAGATGCAACATTTAAATCCTCAGCACTATTATTAGATCATATGGAGTGGGAGATCTAAACCTCTCAACTTTTCATCGAATGTACAAGTTTTATGTCAGTTGAACTAAACTCTTATTAACAGTATACATGGACTAAATTATTATAAATGCAACTGAAATGTTATGAAGACCAATCTATTGAAACTTTTTTTTTTTTGAAAAGGAAAAAAAAAAGTTTCAATAGATTGGTATTCATAACATTTCAGTTAGCCAATCTATTAAACTAAAAGTATGAGTTAGCCTAATAAAAATTGCTATAGGTATACCAATTTGTGAGGGAAAAAGAAAATTAAAATTTCAATCTTGATCTTTAACTTGCAAAGGTAATATTTTCTTCCATCCTAAGAAGGCATATTTATTTTATTTTTCTAAAAACTATATAATTTTACTATTTCATTTAAGTTTTAGGATTTTTTTTTTAAAAACAATTTCTATTTAGTACCTAAATATTTACATATTCTATTTTAGTCTCCAAATTCCATATAAAATTTTGCTAATTATTATCATTATTTAAAAAAAAACCATTAATTCTTTTTGTCAATTGTTAAACAAAAAGTTGTGTTTTTTCGAAATGCTAACACACTAAAGACAAAAAAAAGAAAAAGGAAAAAAAAAAATAAATTAGACAGTTTTAGTGATTGACTTCCAAATAGCTTCGTGCCTCCACATTCTCCAAAAACATCTGAAAGTTGAAAAAAGAAAAAACAGAGACATTTATGTAAAGCTTCAAACTTTACTAAGGAAGGTAGGTGGGGTTGTTGGGTAGATTTCATTTCCACAATCAACAGCCACGTGGGTTCTTCTTCTCTTTCACCCATTCGATCCTGCCCATCTGTCGGCCGCGGCCGCCCATTCCCCAATCCAACGATTCTCCTTTCAATCTCTACGAACCCCTTTCGCCAATTCGCTGAATTCCCTCACACTGTAATAAAAACCCAAATCGAGTATTCAATTTTTTAAATTTCTTACCATTCCAAGTTCCCGACTAGCGCATAAGACAAGATATTAATAGCGTTCACGCTTTTCCTCTGAAAAAACCATCGTGCAAGATTTCCGAGCGAAGAATATGCTCGATTCCCAAGTTGATTTTGGGCTCAGTGGATGATCTTTCGCCTTCCCTCTTGCCCTCTTGAGTGATTAATCTGCTACTGTGTGTTGTATCACTTTTGGGTTTCAGTTTACTTTCTCTTTTGTTGTGGAGACGCTGCCCAATTATTGAATTTGGTACTGTTTCATTCTATGATTTGGTTACTCGATTGCTTCTTTTGAACTTTGATTCTTTTACTGATTTGTTGATGGCTCTTCTGTAGAGTTGGGGTTGTTGGATGGGGATGGAATGTCTGTTGGGAATTGGGATTGTTCGTTTTATGTTGTTTTCTGTTCTTTTTTCTATTGGATTTGTGGATTTTATTGTGATTTCTGAACAGGGGAATGGTGTTTTCTTACTGCAAATGATGATATTGAATTCCTTTTTAGTTTCCTTATGTTCCCTTTTCTTTTGTTTCTGATTCAGTGGCTTACGAGAGTTACTGGAAACCCTTTGTTTGTGAAGGTTTCCTATGATGAGATTGTTGAAACACGTAGCAGATTGTGGGTTTGTTTGATGCAAAATGAAGTCTGGGAATGTTGATGGCATAGGGGATTCTGATGGGGGTCGGTTGCTGGAGGAAATTGAGGCAATAAGTAAAGCTCTGTACTTGCACAAGGGCCACACAAACTCAATTTTTGGTCCTTTTGATGGACGGTCAGGATCCCACTTGGCTGAATCAAAATCAAGATTCAACCAGGGGTATCCCAAGGAAGAAGAATTATTGGTCAATGAAACTGAAAGAAGGTCATCATCTACATGGAACTGGAAGAAATCTTTGAAAGCTCTTACCCATATTCGGCATCGTAAGTTCAACTGTGTATTCTATCTCAAGGTTCATTCCATAGAAGGTTTACCTCCGAGTTTCAATGGCTATAGTTTAAGTGTGCATTGGAAAAGGAAGGATGAGGTTTTGCAGACTCGCCCGTCTAAGGTTTTCCAAGGCATGGTTGAATTTGATGAGACTTTGTTTCACAAATGTTCAATATATGGTGGGAGAAGTTTGGCTAACAACTCGGCTAAATATGACCCAAAGCTTTACTTGGTCTGTGTTTCTATGCTTGGGGCACAGAGGCTCGATTTTGGGAAGCATTGGGTTGATCTCACGAGGATTTTACCTCTTACCTTGGAGGAGCTAGAGGGGGATAAATGTTCTGGGAACTGGTCAACCAGCTTTCAACTTGCAGGCAATGCGAGAGGTGCCAGCCTAAACGTCAGTTTCAGTTTTCTGGTGACTAAGGATGATCCAATGAAATTGAGCGGTCCCGAAAACGTTGTCCAACTCCTGAAGTTATTGCAAAGTAGGTCAAGGGTTTCTACCAATGGTGCACACCTTCCTTCAACTAATTTAAATGGGATTCCAAGTGCAGATGGAAGTACTTCACATAGTCTAAAATATGGATCTATCACCCCAACTCAGTTTGTTGATGCAGGAGTTTTCGATGATCTAAATCCGAAATTGGAGCTCTCCAAGTCGATAAACCTTTTGTATAGTAAGATGGAGGCAGACCAGCATGAGTCAGAGCATTCAGGTTCTGAGTTTGCTGAGCAGCTCGAATTAAAATCTAATGAGCAACACAAGTCTGATGAAGAAATTGGTGGAGATAATTATGACAGTGGTGAGTTTTCCATCATTGAATGTGGGATAGAATTAGCTGAGACAGAAGAGCTTAGCTTGGATAAAAGTACTGTTCAGACTATTGAGGGCTCCAAAATAGAAACTGTTTCCTTGGATGAGATCATTGGAGAGGACAAAGTTGCCATTGAAATTAAGTCAAGCAACACGTTGAAGGATGCGGTCTGCGATATTCATGTAGATGACTCTATAGGGGACGGCTTCAAATACGAAGAGAATAACCTAAAACTAAAAGTGGAAGAAGTTGCTCCAGAAGAGTTGAGTTCAGATTTTGATCTCAAGTGGACCTCACAGTTGGTGGAAACTAATTCTCCATTAGCTGTTGGGGAACTTGTTGAACATGAAAACAATATGGATGCCAAGGAAATTTGTGCTAAAAAATCTCTTAGCCTAGATGACTCTTACGAATCTGTGGCTAGTGATTTTTTAAAGCTGCTGGGGTTGGAGCATGGTTCCGCGAGGTTTTCAGATCCTGATATATCGTCTCCTAGAGAGCGTTTATTAAGAGAATTTGAGGAGGAGTCCCTAATTTTTGGTAATCCATTATTGGATTTTACGGCTACAGAAGAGTGGCAGGATCTTGGAAGTGTTGATATGCTGGAGTCTGCTTCTGGGAATCAAGATGAGAATTTTGATTTTTCTATTTGTGTTGCTGAAGGACAGAAGGAGGGGCATCAGTCCCTGATAAATAGAAGGAAAGCCAAAGTTCTCGAGGACTTGGAGACGGAAGCTTTAATGCGAGAATGGGGCTTAAACGAGAGAGATTTTGAGCATTCTCCACATTATAGCTCAAGTGGATTCGGGAGTCCAATTGAGTTGCCCCCAGAAGAAGAGCCACCCAAATTACCTTCCCTGGGAGATGGCTTCGGTGCGTTTCTTAAGATGAACGGTGGTGGATTTTTGCGGTCCATGAGTCCTTGGCTCTCTCAGAAGACTAGCATTGGACAGAGCTTAGTCATTCAATGTTCTGATCCAGTTGTTCTACCTGCTGAAATGGGTCATGATATTATGGAGATATCACAAAATTTAGCATTGGCAGGAACCAAAAACCTTTCGACATTGGCCAAAAAGTTAATGCCTTTGGACGATATAACCGGGAAGACTCTCCAGCAAATGATATCAGAATGTCCTCCCAGCACAACATTACCTGAGAGGTCAGCAATTGAAATATTGATTTGATTTCTAAAGCTTTTAAATTGTAACTCTCATTATCTCAAGTCCTGCTAAATTCTTGACTCATCTCCTACTTCTGTCACAGGGAGCCTATGCTCGACAATAACTTGTGTAGTTTGGTTTCATGTTGTGGAAGGAAAGACCTCGAAGGATTGCCATCTTATCCAAATGATACTAGTCTCCAATCTCTTCTGGATTCCGAGATGCATCAAGACCTTGTGTCACCAGATGGTCTAGCTTTTCTGGCAATGGACAAGATCGAAACCCTCTTAATAGAAGGATTAAGAATACAATCCGGCTTCACAGATGATGAAACGCCAGCACGGATCAGTGCCCGCCCTTTTCAAAAGTGTGTGTCAACCTGTGGACAGAGGCGTTCCAAGTTGGACGGTTCTTGTAGCTCAGAAGGATTAAAGGAACTGCAGTTTATGGATGGTCCCGAGACAGCAAGTGATGTTGTTGGGTTGATGGATCTTTCTATAACGTTGGAAAACTGGTTAAGGCTTGATGCTGGTATCATTAATGATGATGATCAAAATGGTCAGCACATTATGAAGACTCTTGTGGCCCATGGTGCTAACTATGCAGATATAGTTGAAAGACTATCAAAAGATATCAACTCTGGCACATCCAGCAAAGATATGGGATTGTTTAGTAACAAGCTTGTGGTGGCTCTCATGGTGCAACTTAGAGATCACTTACGAGACTATGAACCGGTTGGTGGCCCGATGATGTGCGTAATGGAGGTTGAAAGGTTTTTTATCGAAACAGCTCGTGACACGGCCAGTGAAATGAGCAGTGTCAACAAGGAGAATGAGCCATTGCAAGCACAAGACAGTCATGAAACTAACCAAGGCCAGGAGAAAGATGATAAAAGAAACATTGAT
Source organism: Luffa acutangula (assembly GCA_036850905.1). Lineage (NCBI taxonomy): Eukaryota > Viridiplantae > Streptophyta > Magnoliopsida > Cucurbitales > Cucurbitaceae > Luffa > Luffa acutangula. The sequence goes on along the minus strand of CM072092.1, from coordinate 1,538,646 downwards.
CATGCATTTAAAATCTCTGCTATTCATCTTTTGGGTGTAAATTCTGAGCCTAATAAGATGCAATTCTGGGGAACAACCACCCAGCAGCAATCTGGATCTCGTTGGTTGCTTTCGAGTGGAATGGGTAGAAACTTCAAGCTCCCGATATCCAAGTCGAAAGCAATCGTTACATTTTCATCGCCTGGTACCAAAGCTCGGATTGACGATATCTTATGGAGCATTTCCTCTGATACCCATGGTGAGGGAATGATTTCTGCTTCTATAGCTTCAAGTTCACATAAAAGAAACCCTGATGTCTTGATCCGGAACCAAACTATCAATTCACATATACGTTATAGTTGATCAATCGCTTGGCCTTGTATTGTCGATCAGAGTTTCTCATTAGTATTTTGTTTCATTTTGTTTCACTTGTAAAGGAATTGGTCAAAGCAAAAGTTTTCATTGACTTCATATCGTAAGATTACTTTGTTTTATATTGACTGAATCCTAAGTCATTCCTCTGTAAATCTATTTGTTTTGGGATGAACAAATTTGCAGTGCTGTCAAATCCAAAGTCAGGATTTTGATGTCAGTCGTTTGATCTGTATCGATATGGATTCAATCAAATTTGTATCGTTAATATATGTGACTGTGAATATCATGCTGTTTGGTATGGATCTACTCCCCCACAAGACTCCAGACCAGACAACAATGACATATTGAAGCTAGAACTTTTACAAGACATTGATTTTCACACTTGTGACGATTAGATCTCCACAGGAAACTCAGAAATATTTTTCTTATAAAACGTTGGGAGATTTGGTGTAAAAATTAACAAATCAAGAACTTTCATGGGTATGAACACCCTCGTACGTCGTAATCACATATTTCGGATCCTCTCGATCTCTTTCGACTCTCTTCTTCACTGGGCAGCCTTCGACCGAGCATTTGTAGTAGTTCCTGCATTTCATAGATGATTGAGCCAATTCAGATTACCAACACACACAACTTGTTCATTGGGTTCTAGTTCATCCCTGCTGTTTCTAACAATGAAACATGTTATTTTAGGACAGAATTACATGTTCAATTAGGAACATTATTACTGGTTCTTTTATTTTCTTACCTTGGATTTGGGCTGTTTTTCACCATCTTCTTCCCATACTTCCTCCACTTGAACCCATCATCCAGAATCTCAACTTCTGATTTTGTCTTGAATGCAAATCTTTCTCTAACTTCCCTCTCTCTCCCATTATTCCCAATGTCTCCTACTAACATCATTAAAGATCATTCATGAGACCACAACCTCAGTAGTAAGATAATACTTGCAACTGATTGGTCACCACTATAAAAATAGAGAGGAATATAGAAAAAGACTAAGAGAAAAGAGATACTTCTCTCCTGGTTGATCAGGAGGAATCATTCCCGTTAACCACCACTAAAAATATTACCGCTATTTACTTTTCTAAGAAAAAGATAATACTTATCTACAGATTGGTCACTACTGTTAAGTTTTTGACAGGTAGAAGAGAGAAATACGGAAAGGGAGATAGGAAAGAGATACTTTTGACTCTTTTCTTTTCAGAAAATGAATAGCAATAAGGTTTTTAGTCGTGGTTAGCGAGAAAGAAGTTTGTTCCTCAAACAAAACAAAAACATCAAAATCTTACAAATGCTAAAATGTAATGAGAGTTATGTGCTTACTACTGCTAGGCTCTCCTTGGGGGATGGTGTTCCCAACAAACTCATCAGCAACCTCGCCCGATTGATAAACCGGGTACATCACCGAGTCGGCCAGAGGCGACGAAGAGTTTTCATTGAGCCATCCATCAAACATCCAGTCTGTAAATTCGAAGCCGGGCTGCTCGGCAAGATCGCCCTCCGACGAAGCGAGGTTCTGGTTGCTGTTGTAAGACATTTGGAAAGTGAGAAGCAAAAAAACAAAGTAGACACACTTTGTTATTGAAACTGAAAGCAGATTTTTTTAGAGATAAAAAAGTTGTGGCATAGATATAGAGAAGTGCAAAACTATGAAGTGAGTTTAGATTGGCAGGCAGCTTCCCACTGAGTTTCCTCCAAAGTTAGGAAGCTTCAATGCCAATGCTTAATATAATGAAAAGAGAAGACCATCAATTGTAGAATATCAAGTCTGTGGGGTATGCCAAAAGAGATGACTCTGAGTAGACTTTTAACTACATAGGTTCATTTGAGCTTTCAACATTATTATCCTCACCAAAATCAACCCCTCCAACGGGCGCTAAAGATTCATCGACGTCGATTCAACATACGACCAAATCAATGCTTACAAATCCGTCTCAACTTCTTTTACCTTCAACACACCATCTTACTTGTTTGGAACTGCTTGATAGAGTAAAACAGTCGTAGAAGAATTCTCAAGAAGTCACTCGACATGGGATTATACCAAGTCAAACATGCTTAACTTTGGAGTTACTAAATGATTATTGAACCACTGAAAAGGAAGGTGCACCTTATTGGTATAAGATAGTAACTATAAGTTTTTTTAAGTCGTTCTCAAACCCTGGTCGTATAGCCTCAGGATCCCTTTCCTTTGGACGATGTAGTGTCGGTTTATTCACGTATCCTCGAGTGTTATCCCACTCCATGATAAAATTGAATAATTTGTCGAAGTTTATTGTGCCTATAATGTAGTTTTTTATGGCCTCATGAAAATCCATTTGAAAGAGTTTTCAAACTAGTGTAGTTTTTATGGCGTCATTTAATTTGGTCTTTGAAAGCAACCATTCTTATTATGTCAAATCTTCAAAGTCCCACAGAGTTTGAAAGTTCACAACACGTCCTTTTTGTCTGAATTGGGAAAATTTTAACTAAAACCCAAAGCTTTTGGTCATGAAAATCCAGCAAATATCAACAAAAATCCAATCTTCATTTCTATAAACTCCAAACATTCGTGTGTATGAAATATGAAACCCCAAGCCATTTTCAAGATAATGGAAAATATATTTTTGGTTAAACTACACATTTAGTCTCCGAACTTTTAGTCCTTAAACTTTAAAAAGTATATAATGGGTTCTTGAACTTTCAATTTTGTATCTAATAGGTCTTCGATATATGCAAATTTTTTTAAAATTAACTAATCTATTAGTTATAAAAAATAGAATTTTATGTCTAATAGTACCTTACACTTTCAATTTTATATTTGTGTCAATAATTTATAACACACAAAAGAGTGAAAACTAAGAGATTCATTGGACACACAAGATTGAAAATTCAAAAATTTATTAGACATTTTTTAAAGCTTAGGGATTAAATGGATACAAATCTAAAAATTTAGAGATGAAATAAACAAGAACCTAGATGTTATAAGATATTTTTTGGTACTTTAATTTGCAAATTGATTCTTCTTGGGCACATGGAGGTGAAAATGGAAAATTTTGAATGGGTAAGGCATTATTTCCTAAAATTTTTGTAAATATGTATCTTTCTAAAAATAATGACAAATTGCATTTGCAAAAGAATAACGTACCATAATTATAGATTTTTTTAATTATAAAAAATTGATTAAATTAGATATCAATTAACTATGATTATAACAGTTACTGAATTAATAATATCACTTTTTTTTTTTTTTTTTTGACAATTACTGAATTAATAATATCTTGTTTACATGTTTTTATATATATATATATATATATATTGACAATGTGTAGGGTAAGGGGTTTTGAACCACAAATCTCGTGGTCATCAGTACAACTTTATGTCAGTTGAACTATGCTCTAGTTGGCACTAATTGCTATATTTGCTATTAGTTTTCTAATAGTTAATTTTGTAATATTTAGAATGCTAAATTTGCAACTACCTTTTAAAATTGCAACTATTTCACATCTAGAATTTAAAAATATCATAATTTTATAAGTAAAGGCAACATCTTCATTACTATAATACATTTTGGATATATAGAATTCAAAATAAAATCCATACATACAAAAGTCTTTGTGCACTGACACTCTATATTAACGTGAATATATAAATAACAAATACTTGGCTTTTACAGCAATGTATCTAAAGCCAATTCAAATATAGCTCAAGAGATAAGACACAAGTCACCTTTCTTAATCTTCACTGTTCATAATTATATTAAAAAGTAAATATTTTAAAGTTTTCATTCTAATTTATCCCCTCTTAAATTCTTAAATTTGAAAGATTATACCCATACAAAAAAAAAAATAAAAATAAAAATAATAATAAAAATTAGAAGGTAAAATCTTACCATTGGCTTGACCTTTTGATCTCAAATATATATATTTTAATAATAATTTTGACCATGAGGTTTACCCCTCATTTTCCAAGAAACTCCATATATATGAAATTGAGCCAAATGTCATTTCCCTTTCAAATTAAAGTGATTGGTTATATCTTGTGGTTGACATATGTTCCTTTAGTCTTTGTCCCTTTATCAGCTGCCCATGGTCAAGGAAGAAGGGGTATTTTGGACTTTTACCTTAAGGTGTTCATACTTCATTAAGTTCATTAAAATTGGATTAGGAATTTTGCTATCTTTTAAACCAATCATGTATCAAAATCATGCATGGAACTTTTATTATGAAAAATGGAAATTCTAATCAAATTGTAGTTACCGTTTTGGTCAACACAAACAATATTATTGTTTTGGTACCAATTACATGAGTATAACTCAACTAATTACATAAAATATATACCTTCAACTAAGAGAGGTGAGGTTCGAATCCTCACACCATATATAGTAAAAAAAAAAAAATACTATATTGTTTTGATTATTTTTTCATTCTTTGAAGAGAAAGTTTTATTGTCCTAAGCAACAAACAAAGATGAAACATATTTTGGCATTTAAAGTAAGATAAATTATACAAGATTTAAGAATACTTTTTTTTTTTTTTTTTTTTTAAATATGTTTATTTTCCTAATTTGTTTTTCCATTTATACTTAAAATACTTTTTAGAAATACTATTTTAAAATAGGGATAATTTATACTAAGATAAATCATCTTATTGTAGAAACTATTTAAACACTATTGATAGAACCGTGTGGTATCTACTACTCAAACTTTATTTTAGTACAAATACACAAACCGAAAAACATAAAAGAAACTCAATTGCTAATTATCCAAGAGCAGTTGAGGATTTTAGTCAAGACAATTGTTATAATTTCTGTATTGAGTTATCTATTAGATAAACATGAAGTGTTATCTCAAAACCAATTGGTAATGAGTGAAGTCTCCACTTATCTTTTCAATGTAAGATTCTCAACATTATCCTCTCTCACTTGCCTTTACATAAAATCATAAAATTCTCTTTTAAATAGATAATTCTACCAATGATATTGAAAACATCTTTTCAAAACTAATTTAATTGATATGAAGAAATAGTAGATCACATGATCACTTATTCCATTTAATATGAACTATTTCAAAATCTTAAATAACTCAACTTTAGTCCATATAAATATTTTAAGATTGAATTTAGTTTAGTCTATGTAATTTTATTAAATCTCTGAACACATCTTTAACTGTATCAAAAGTTGATAGTTGTTGTTGATGTCAAAATTTGGCCAAGCGACTCACTTGACCTTCACGTGACAACAACGGTGAATTTATTAGAAAGGGAAGACGTGACCTGTAAGACAAGCAAACACTGCACACCGATGTGGTGCTTGCCACACCGACTCTGATGCTTAAGTCAGTAACAAATGAGATCAAAAGCTAGAGAATCGTTTTTGGATCCCTTCTTCAACCACGAAGAAGGATTTAAATACCTGTTACTGTGCTAGGGTTTTTAGGCGTTCGGAAGCGATTCAGTGCTGGAACTAGTAAAACCGGGACGACCAGGAGCACCAGGGACCGAACGGAGGCGGGTGGACTCGGCCTTGGGCCTCGACCGACCATATGGGTCAGGCCAAGGCTCGGTCCCTCCGGCCTTGGCCCGTTTTGCCTCTGGAGTTCGCTTTTCGATCTTATTTTTGAGCTCGCGTTGGGTTATCCTTGTCAGCTCCTTGTACATCGGTGTGGTCCAAAATTAAAGCCATCCCATCAGGTTGTCCTCTCCCAAAAGCATGGTTACAAAATTGTCAAGGTCCATTTTCAATTCATCCAAGGTGAAAAAAAATCATGGTCAACAGTGGATAGAGGCCCCACCATTAAAAATTCGTCCAATTGCTTAACGAGACAGTTAATTTTTTAATAGAGGAGAGGAGGCCCCACCATTAGTTTTTTAATTGCTTTGAAAAAGTCAAAGTAAGAAAACAAAAACATCCGAAAGGGACCCACGGATGACTGAGGAACGGGAATAAAACGGTGGATCAGCTTACGTCATCTTGCTGACGTGTTATACCACGTGGCGATCCGGCTGCTGCGCCACCTCAGTCAATGTCAAACACAGTCCAAGGCATCGTTTACCAAACTCAATAACCTACCGTACAGCGGCTATCGCGGCGGCTTTCCGCCGTCGCCGTCGAGTCTCCATTAGAGAACGTTAATTATGTGTCTGTCATTCAACTAATTAATGATCATTTTATGTAATATAATACAACTTTTTTTTTTAATACAATCAGGTATCGTTTGATATTCATTTTGTTTTTAGTTTTAAAAAATGAAGCTTAATTTTTTTTCTCAATTTCCTTACAATTGTTTACATCTTTGCCAAGGACATATTTGAATTTCTAGCCAAATTCTAAAAACAAAAATAAAATTTTGAAAACATGGAAAGAAGGTAGATATAACAAAACTAAGAAACTTAGAACTTAGAGGTGGAAGTAGTGTTTTTAAGCTTAATTTTCAAAACAAAAAACAAAAAACCAAATGGTTATCAAACGGGCGGGTCTTAGTTTTTTGTTTTTTATTTTTGAAAATCAAACATATAAACACAACTTCCTCCAAAAAGTTCCTTTGTTAGATGGAGATTCACTTTCTTTCCATGTTTTAAAAAATCAAGTAAAAAAAAATAGTTTTCAAAAACTTGTTTTTATTTTTGAAATCTGACAAAGAATTATTTAAATGCCTCTCTAATAAAATTGAAAACCCTTGGAAGCGATCTGCACGATTAATGGGTCCTCGAAGGATCTCTCATGGAGGTGAAGAATATTGTTGAAGCCATCACCTTGACTTCTTCCCACCTGAAATCGATCATCTTCAAAAGGAATTTGAACACAATCACCCACTGTGTAGCCAGATTAGTTGTTTTTTTTTTTTTTCTTTTTTTTTTTTTTTTTTTTTTTCTTTTTTTTTTTTGCTTTTTTGTTGCGCCAACGAAGTTCCTCTTCGCGGGGATTTGGGCAAATTTTTGGGGCCCTAAACTTCCATTATGGTTGCTCCATATTATTGATGGGCATAGTTGTTTTTTCTTTTAGCATTTATGATATTTCAGTTTAAAAAAAACCATTTAACATAATTTTTAAAAAACAAAAAATCAAATGGCTATCCAAGGAAGTCTTGACTCTTGACTAATTGATTAATGTTTAGAGTGACAGACATCACATCAGAAAGTAATCTATGAGATAAAACTTAGACAATCTAGACTTAAGAAGCCGTTTCATAGCCATTTTGTTTTTTCTTTTTGAAAATTAAGATTACAACTACTTACATCTATAAGTTTCTTTGTTCTGTTATCTATCATCTCTCATATTTTAAAAAACCAAGTTAAGTTTTAAAACCTACAAAAAATGAGTTTTCATTTTTTTTTTTGTTTTTGGAATTTGGCTAAAAATGTAAATGTGTCCTTAATAAAGATGAAAACTATGGTAAAGAAATGAAGATAAAACAAGAGTAATTTTAAAAAACAAAAAACAAAAAATCAAATAATTATCAAACGAGACATAAATTACTCACAATTTTAAAATTTTGGGATCAATGTATAAGAAGTTAAACGATATTTTTAGGTTAAATTATATAAAATACCTTTAAACTTTGTATCTCACATTTCAATAATACTCCCGGACCATTTCGCCTTAAGTATATCTACGATACTCCATCATTTCCCTCTTCCATTGTCTCGGTCTCCTTCGCTTCCATTTATGGCCTAACACTTTTTTTTTTATTTAAAATTCATTGACATTTGAGATGGAGGGATTCGAATCTTTGACCTCTTGATCGATGATACATGTCAATCACTGATGAACTGCTTTGTCATTCATCGCGTAACACTTTACACCATTTCTTTCCTTTTTTTTCCCTCTCTTCCTCGATACCCTCTTAAAAAATCAATTCTAAAATTTGTCTTTGTGGTAAAGACTAAGACCAAGACCAAGACTATGACCACCCCCACCTGGTCTTCATCCTTTTGGATTACAATTTCTTTATGCAAATGGGGAATTCAATAATCATCATTACCCAACAACATTATCAAACTCTCCATCATTCATTTTCCTTGTTTTTTACAGTCAAAAAAGTTTTGTTCATGAATCTAAATACGAGACTGCTAGGACTTTGAATCTCACACCCACGCCTTATTAAAAATTTTGAAATTAGTACGTATTTCGTTCAAAGGAGTGTCGAGCTAAGTAATAATCATTTACTTGGTCATTTCGTACATGAATTCATGACGTCTTACCTTAAGCATTGTGATAGTATAATGATGGAGGTATATATAATCCACCTTATATTGACGGTAAAGATGAGATCAAGTTAAGGCCAACAAGAGCATAGCTTAACTGGCATAAAGTTGTACTGATAACTACGAGGTATGTGGTTTAAATTTCCTACCCCACATATTATAAAAAAAAAAAAAGATCAAGCTAAGAATATGAATAGAAGATCCAATTTATTTAATTTGGATTTGAGAAGTAAATAGAATGAAAACTGAAAACCGCCTGATAAAATTTTACACAACATTAGGCAAATTTGAGATACCTATAATCATCTTAAAGGTAACTTACAAAAGTTTCATACCAACAGAAACTTCGTAACGTCAAAGCATAGTTAACGGTAATTGGCATATATCCTCAATCAAGAGGTAGAGGTTTGAATCTCGACCCTCAAATGTTGATATACTAAAAAAAAAAAAAAAATAACATAGACTTCATAACAACATTACATTTTTTTAAATTTTTCCCTTGAAATTAATTAATAATTAATTTAAGCCATCTTAATCTCAATCGTCTTGGGCTTCTTCGGCGCCGGAGGCGGCAGTTTCGGAACAGTCACGGTGAGAACGCCGTCGTGGCACACCGCCGATACGGCGTTAGTATCGGCGTTTTCCGGCAACAAAAATTTCCTCATGAATTTTCCGATTCTCCTCTCCACTCTCAAATACTTCGCCCCTTCTTTCTCCTCCTCGATCTTCCTCTTCCTCTCGCCGCTGATCAGAAGCAGATTCTCGTCCTCAACCTGAACCCTAATTTCCTCCGATTTCAATCCCGGCATGTCGATCGCGAAAACAAAGCAATCCGGGTACTCGATCACGTCTGCCGGAGTGGCGGCCATGGCCGTCGCATCGCGTACGTAAGTCCGGGCCGGGGCGGTGGCCAACTTTCCTGCGCCGCCGTCTGCCGTGTCGATGATTTGGTGGAGAGTGGCAAACAGAGGAGAAGCGATGATTCTGAAATCCATCGGCTTCGGGTCGCTGGAAATTGGAAAGCGATTTTGATGTTGGAATTACAGAGGGCTTTCGGTGAATTGAAATTAGGATGTGGCTGAGGTGATTCCGGGAGAGGAGATATTAATATGAGTGATAGGCGGTTGGATCGGCGGTTGCCGGAAAGTTCAAGAAGGTATCGGCGGTTGCCGGAAAGTTCAAGAAGGTTCTGTAAGAGAAGGATGGTTCTAGATGTAATGGTCCTTTTTTCATCTAAAGAGTCTAGAATGTTCTAGAATAATAAAGTTCCATTTTTATTTTTAAGCATAAGCATGTATTTAAAGTGAATTAAAATGAACTCATATATATTTTCTTTATAGAATTAGGATAGGAGAATTACTTTTCTTTTGACAGCATGTGGAAAAGGGGAATTTGAACCACAAACTTTTGATTATCAGTTCAACTTTATAACAATTGAGTTGAGTGCTTGTTGGCAATATACGAGAAAATTTAAATAATCGATACGAACAAGATTATTAATATCTCAAGCAGTCGTGTTTAGATTAAAACGATTAGATTAATAAGTTAAGGTTATAGTGCTATATTTTCTTTGAAGGTGTGGATATTTGAAACACCACAACCATTGTTTAAATACTTCTAAAAAAACCCATTATTTAAATAATAGTTAAAATTTCTAATTTGTCTAAAAAAAATAAAGTAAAATAAAATTTGTTACAGGTTAAATTTCAATTAAACTAATAAAAGTGTGGTTAAAATATTAAAACTACCCATGTACTAGGGGTTGGTCTCATTTATACCTCAAAATTTAAAAGAAAAAACATCAAACCCTACCCGCTGTTGTCTTTGTCGTTTCTTCAATTTTGTGTTCGTTCATGATTTTTTCCTAAATAAATATTCCTAAATTCTTCTAATCTATATTGTCCACCATGATTTAAGCCTTCATGTCTTTGTTTTTAGTTGTCTCAAAAAATACTTGTCCTCCTTTATATATATGTTCATATTCTTTCACTTATTTAGCCCGTAAACTTTTTGTTGCACTCCCAACATAATCATATAGAGTCAAAGTAATTAAGCAAAATTAAAAGAGGGTGGGAGTGGACAAATAATTAGGTGGTCTCAACCAATGCAATAATGCTTCAGGTAGTTTTATACCGTTGGATGTATATCTTCAAATTTGTTTGCTCTTAATAATCGTTGGATACAAAATCAAGATACTTTTACAATTTTTTTCTCTCATATCTAACGGTGTAAAACTATTTGGAGTATTGCATGAGGACCATCTAATTAATAATTTCTCGTGAGAGTGTCTTCAAAACACAACTCACGGTTATATTTTCCTTTTCATTTTAATTGCATAATCCATGAAATAATCGTTTTAAAACAATTTTAAAGGTTAAAAGTAAACATATATATATAAAACTTCAAAAGCATTAACATAATTCAAACATAGTACAACTCCGAACATATATATTCTACATAATATAACTTAAAATTTTCAACTAAAACACTATATATCACTGAAGCTTAATTACAGAAGAGACGAAGCAGAAGAAAAACTGCACGAACACAAGCAGAGATTATAACAAACCACTTCACAAAAATTTCATCTTCAGTCAGTGGCCGGGTGCATTGGCAAATGTTTTAAACTAAGTGTCGGTTTGGAATGACTTTTTAAATGCTTAATAAAAACACTTTTTTGAGTGAAAAGAAAGTGTTTTTAAACACGAATTCTAAGAATTTGACTTGGGAGGAGGAAATAGAAGGAGGGTTTTTAATGCAGAAGGGCGTCGACCAAAGCCAATATATTTGAAAGCGCAAAGAAGAAAGATGAGGATGGAGGCGATGGTGATAAAAAGCAAGATCCCAAAAGCCGTAGCTTCTCGTCCGGACAAGGAAGTCAAAAAGGCCACCGAAAGCCAATAAGCCGCCACCAGCGACACGGTGGAGATGTACTTGGCATAACCGAACAGGATCTCAGAAACCACGCCGCTGTTGGATATGGTGTTGCTCATGTGCAGGAGCAGCTCCACCAGCGAGAACATGAACGCCCCCGTCGTGCTGATGATGAACAACACGTAAAGACTTGGATTTTTCGTAGCCATTATCTGTTGTGTTCTTCAAAACAATAATATCAATTTATAATGCTTAAATTATCAATGTTAAGAAGGCTCATTAGCAAGATTACTTTTGGCTGTTATTTACTTTTAATATACAACTGTTTTAGGTTCTATTCTGTTAGATCTTTCAGTTGTAAAGTCTGTTTATTAGTTTCACAGCTTGCCTATATAAAGGCTGCTGCCCTTTGATCACAATTACACTTTGAATAAGATTGATTCCTTTGTGATCAACTCTTGCTTATCTCTTTGTTTTAGTTTCTTTACTTGGTATCAGAGCACAAAATCTAACGATTTTTTTTTGGGAATCATGGATCTTACCTCTCCTGAGATAAGCAGTTCTGATGTTCTAAACACTGCTCAAAACTCGAAAGTGGTGAACCCTGGCAACAAAATCAATACAGTCAAACTTGATGAAGAGAATTTCTTGCTGTGGAAACTTCAAGTGCTTACGGTACTCCGTGGACATGGTCTGAAGAATTATATTGAAGAGGATTCAGAAGTCCCGTCCAAATTCATCTCCTCCGACGAGTCTTCTTCTTCAGCGAAAGTTCTGAATCCAGCCTATGACCACTGGGTTCGTCAAGACAGTCTAATCACCGCATGGTTGCTGGGTTCTATGTCAAATTCACTACTCTCTGAGATGTTGGAGTGTGATACAGCTCGAGAGGTCTGGAAGATTCTAAATAGTCGGTTTTCGTCAAGAAACTTGGCAAGAATGATGGATTTAAAATCCAAATTGGAGTCACTCAAGAAGGGAAACCTCAAACTGGAGGAGTACTTCTTGAAAGTCAAGAATTTAGTTGATTCATTGGCAGCCGCTGGCAAGAAGATGTCTCACACAGATCATGTGCTTCACATTCTTGCCGGATTAGGGCCAGAGTATGACCCTACAGTCTCAGTTATCACTGAGAAGGATGAAACTCCTCCCTTGCAGAAAGTATATTCTCTGCTTCTTACTCAAGAAAATCGAATAGCACGCAACCTCGCGATTAATCCTGATGGAACTCTTCCCTCGGTTAATTTGACGACTCAGAATGTTACGAAATCTACTGCATTGACTCCAAACAACGACGTAAATAGAAGGAATGGCAATGGGCGACCCAACCGAAGGTCTTGGAACAATAATGGTAACCGACCGCAATGTCAGTTATGCAGACGATTTGGGCATACTGTTCAACGATGTTTTTTTCGCTTCGAAAAATGGTTTCAGGGTCCTAATGCCAACTCTAGTGGCCAACCTTCTATGCAAGCTCCTCCGAATCATCAGGTTCATTCGTCTGGTCAACAGAATCATCAATCTCCAGCAAGTGCATTTATGCTGCAACACGAGCTGAACAAGGATAATCACTGGTATCCTGACTCAGGGGCGTCGAATCATGTCACAAATGATCTTGCAAATTTGTCATTCAGCTCAGATTATCAAGGAGATAACAAAGTTCATATTGGTAATGGTACAGGTCTGGAGGTTTTACACATTGGTTCTTCTTCTCTTAAACCTATATCTTCTTCTTTTCAGTCTATTGTTCACCTAAAGAACCTACTCCATGTGCCTAAGATAACCAAAAACCTAATAAGTGTTAGTCAATTTGCCCGTGATAATCACTGTTTTTTTGAATTTCATCCTTCTGTTTGCTATGTGAAGGATCAAACCAGTGACCGAACTCTTCTCCAAGGGAAGCTAGCTGATGGACTGTACTCTTTTGAATTGGAAAAAGCTCATCCCAAGGCTTCTGAACCTTCCCCATCTGTTGAGCATACTTCACAGGTGTTCAGTACTATCATTTCTTCTTCAAAACCATGTAATTCATCCAATTTTGATTTGTGGCATAATAGACTAGGCCATCCTGCTGTTAAGACTGTTGTTCAATACTTGATTCTTGTAAAGTTTCATACAACTCAAATAAAACTTCTTCTTTGTGTCATGCTTGCTCAATTGGAAAGTCTCATAGTCTTCCTTTCTCTGACTCAATTACCATATATAATGCTCCACTTGAACTAATAGTTGCTGACTTGTGGGGTCCCTCATTCAAAACATCTCGAAATGGGTTCAAATATTATCTTAGTTTTGTAGATGTTTATTCTCGGTTTACCTGGATTTATTTTCTTAACTCTAAATCTGAGGCTTTCCAAACTTTCCAGCTTTTCAAAATATATGTTGAAAAACTTCTTGGTCGCTCTATCCTTCGTTTTCAGAGTGATAATGGTGGTGAATTTCGTTCCTTCACACCCTTTCTTAAAGCAAATGGTATTGAACAAAGATTTACTTGTCCCTATACGTCTAAACAAAATGGTATAGTGGAAAGAAAACATCGTCAGATTGTTGATATGGGTCTAACTCTTTTATCTCATTCTTCCCTTCCACTTGAGTTTTGGGATGATGCTTTTTCCACATCTGTGTACCTAATTAACAGGCTACCGACTACAGTTCATCAAATAACCCCCTTGGAGAAACTCCTTCGAATCAAACCAGACTATAAATTCTTCAAAACCTTTGGCTGCCTTTGTTACCCCTTGCTTAGACCCTATAACCATCACAAGATAGAGCCACGGTCTGTCCCCTGTCTTTTCTTGGGCTACAGCTCTTTACATAAGGGTTATAAGTGTCTGTCTGCATCTGGGAAGTTGTATATTTCACGTAGTGTACTATTTGATGAAAATAAGTTCCCGACAGCTGCCTTTCTTTTATCTAAGGAGGCATCTGATTTCCCTCTAGTCCCAAATACCTTACAAGTTATTCCTTTGTCCAATAGTCCATCTACTGCATCTGTCTTATCTCAGCCAGTTGTGCAGTCTTCTACACCTATTATCCAGACTACTATTCAGCCTTGCATTCAGTCTTCACGTGATTCTGACCATGTCTTATCTCAGTCCTTTCCTTCTTCCCCTTCACCCATAAATGACTCACGTGAAGTTACTTTACCCTCGGCAAATCCGGCTATTGATTCTCCATCTCAGCCACGTTTATCTCCTTCTTCTTCCAATGTGCAAAGTTCTTCAGTTCCTGCGCCTCCACCAGCACCTGTGTTGAGAGTTACTAATAACCATTCTATGGTTACTAGAGGAAAGGCTGGGGTTTTTAAGCCAAAGGTACTGATGGCCGAGTATATTGACTGTGAGCCACCAAGTGTTAAAGAAGCCATGAAGTGTGAACACTGGTTGAAGGCAATGACAGAAGAATACAATGCCCTCATAGCTAATGATACTTGGTCATTAGTTCCCTCTCCTGCAAATAAGAAGATTATAGGCTGCAAATGGGTGTTTAAAGTCAAGAGGAATTCTGATGGATCGATTGCTAGATACAAAGCAAGACTAGTGGCTCAGGGATTTCATCAAGAGGCTGATATTGACTATACAGAAACTTTCAGTCCGGTTGTCAAGCCCACAACAATCAGAGTGTTGTTTACACTAGCTCTTGCTTATGGATGGACTCTCAGGCAAGTCGATATAAACAATGCTTTCTTACATGGCTTGGTTACAGAAGAGGTGTTTATGGCACAACCACCAGGTATGAGCTCCTCTACTTCACCTCATATGGTCTGTAAATTGAACAAAGCCCTATACGGTTTAAAACAAGCGCCTAGAGCATGGTTTGAAAGACTCAGTGTTTTCTTACACTCCTTGGGTTTTGTTAGCTCTAGAGCAGACTCTTCTTTGCTTGTTTGTCACAAAAATGGTCATCATTGTTATATTTTGGTGTATGTGGATGACATAATAATTACAGGAAGTTCGAGTCTGGCTATTGACCATCTTGTAAACAAGTTGAATGAACAATTCTCTCTAAAGGATCTCGGTACTTTGAGTTTCTTTTTGGGTGTGGAGGTATCTTATCCTTCAAATGGAGGTTTATTTCTATCTCAGTCTAAGTATGTATCTGAGTTGCTGTTTAAGGCTAAAATGCATCAGGCCAATGCGATTTCTACTCCAATGGTCAGTGGGTCAGTCTTGTCTGCTTTTCATGGTGATAATTTGTCTGATGTTCGGTTATATCGAAGTATAGTTGGTGCATTGCAGTATGTGACTATTACAAGGCATGAGATTGCTTACAGTGTTAACAAAGTGTGCCAGTTCATGCATAAACCGACCACGGTTCATTGGCAAGCAGTTAAACGAATCTTACGATACTTAGGTGGAACGTTGGATCATGGATTGTTGTTTACAAAGCCCGAAGATTTGTGTTTACAAGGTTTTGCAGATGCTGATTGGGCTAGTGATCCTGATGATCGAAAGTCCACTTCTGGCTACTGTGTCTATCTAGGTGGAAATTTGATTCAATGGGCTTCTAAGAAACAGAACATCATTTCCAGATCGAGCACTGAAGCGGAATACAGAAGTCTTGCTCATGTCTCGGCTGAGCTCATTTGGCTTCACTCTTTGTTTACAGATCTTGACGTTCGTTTACCTCAACCTCCAGTTCTATGGTGTGATAATTTGAGTGCTGTTCACCTCAGTGCTAATCCAGTGTTGCATTCAAGGACTAAGCATGTTGAGATAGACATTTACTTTGTGAGGGATTTAGTCCTACAAAAGAAGATCAAAATTTGTCACTTACCAGCATTTGCTCAAGTTGCTGATATACTTACCAAACCCCTTTCTGTCTCACGGTTTCTGCCTCTCAAAACCAAGCTCAATGTCATTGCTTCATCTGCCATTGGCTTGAGGGGGGGTGTTAAGAAGGCTCATTAGCAAGATTACTTTTGGCTGTTATTTACTTTCAATATACAACTGTTTTAGGTTCTATTCTGTTAGATCTTTCAGTTGTAAAGTCTGTTTATTAGTTTCACAGCTTGCCTATATAAAGGCTGCTGCCCTTTGATCACAATTACACTTTGAATAAGATTGATTCCTTTGTGATCAACTCTTGCTAGCTTATCTCTTTGTTTTAGTTTCTTTACTATCAAAAATAAGTTTGAGGTTTTTTAAGCTGTTAAGTTGAGTAGTGGTTTAATTAGCATTACCGATTTTCCAGCTTTGCCTCCAGCTTTGCCTCCGTCGTCTTGCCAGACGCCGCCGGGAGGGTTGAGGGTGGCTTGGAAGGCCATGGTGGCGATGAGGGATGCCACCACCATTAAAGCGTCCTTCTTTCTGGCCCATATCTCCGGCGAGGTCGCCGAGTTAAGTGCAGATGAACGGATGGCTCCATGTCCACGCAATAGATTGGCCGTCGTCACTCGATTTGGATACACCGTCGGGTAATTGGTCAGCATGTCCAGTGCTGTCAGCCCCTTCCAGTTTAAAGCATTCACCTCGATTTTCATGGTCAGTAAGTATTGGACTATCTGCAAATTAAATAATAAAAGGTGTTATTTTCTCTCTTATCCACTCAGGATGGAGTAATTTATCTAAACTAAAATTCTAACCACGGATTAAAATAAACATTGAATAATATTTAGCTACTTCCATACACACCACCATTCAAATATCGACAATCTAAACAGACAAATTTTTTTCTCTTTTTCTCTTAGTTGTCCAGATTTTAGTAGGTTACGTGTCCAGGAGATCTCCACACACAATCAAGTAACCATATTCAACATCTATTAAAAAAAAATACAAAGGATATGTTTGGTTTAACTTTTCAAGTGTTTAATTTTAGAAAAATTTTTTTTGTTATTTGGCAGCTATTAAGAATGACTTATTAAAAAATGAAATTGAGATAAAAATAAAGAAAAAACTTGGCTACATACGGGTATGTGGGGATCTCCCTCCATACCACCGTTAAAATACAACTATGATAGATAAAACTTTTTTTTTCATTTTCTACCTTCTCTTTCTTAGTTGTCAAGATCTTACCCTACATATGGGTATGCAAGTCCAGTATTGGTTTAAAAATAAACCATTTTGAGAGAAACACTTGAAATTAAATTCTTTAAAAACAATTTTTAAATATATAATAACTTGTGTATAAAAATACTTATAGGAAATGTAACCAAACATATATGAGTGCATTCTTGAAACCATAAATGGATGAAAACATGTTACCTCGAGGTGTTGATTATAGACGGCAAAATGGAGGAGAGTTAATCCATGATTATCCTTAGCGTTGAGAAAAGTTGTCACATCTCGTGTGGCCGCAATTTCTTGGACGAGCAGCTGCAAGGCCTGGAGCCGGCCATACATGGCGGCGAAGTGCAGAGAATTTCTGCCACTGCGATCGCACAGAAAACAGAGATCGGGATCGAATTGAAGCAAGTGCGATATGACGTCGAGCCGCCCATTGGCCGCCGCCATGTGAAGAGGGAACAACCCTCGGTTGTCGGAGTGGTGGGCTAATGAAGGCTCCATTTCCAAGATCTTCACCACAAAATCTAAGTGCCCAAAAAAGGCAGCAACGTGTAGCGGCGGCTCCGGGAGACGGTCGTAAGTAAAATCTCCGAGGCTGCCGCCATCGAGGAGCGACGGGTGCCGGCGGCCAATTTCTTGCAAGGCCAGTATGTCCCCATTGTGTGCTGCTTCGTAAAGGCGTCTGCTTGGGTCTCGCATGTGTGATAATAATGGATATATATTTGATCTCTCTCTCTCTAAAGACTATGGCTTTTTGGTGTGGGAAGGGAAAGTTTTTTTTGATGATGAGCTATTTTATGATTATGAGAGAAATGGTTAAAGTGATCATATGGGTGTGAATGTGTTTTTCGATTTTGGATTTTTGTTTGTGTTTTGGGATAAAGCTTGTATAATAGGGTTTTGGTAGGGGAATTGTTTGATGATGAGCTATTTATGAGTATGAAATGGGTTAATTACAGTGATCATATGGGTGTGAATGTGTTGTTGGATTTTGGGTTTTTGTTTTTGTGTTTTGGGATAAAGCTTCTAATAGGGTTTTGGTAGGGGAATTATTGTTTGATTGATGAGCTATTTAATGATTATGAAATGGGTTAAATAATGATCATATGGGTGTGAATGTGTTTTTCGATTTTGGATTTTTGTGTTTTGTGTTTTGGGATAAAGCTTGTAATAGGATTGTGGTAGAAGAAAGATACCATAGTGATTTCAAAGGGCTTATCCAAACTTTATGAGCTCAAGTGAGCATATGCAATAATTTACATGTATTCTTTTCTTTGATATCGAAAGTTAAATTTATACATCCCTACATTTACGCGTGGTATTATGTAATTTTGTTTAGTAACAAAGTTTAATTATAATAATTTTGTAAGTGTAGTGTAGTATATAATTACAATAAGTTCTTTTGGTTTCTAGTAGTAGTTGAAGGTTTCTAATTTACAACATAACTCTCACTTCAAAGGTGATGTACACATTTTTCAAGTTACCATTGTTAGTAAATCTATTATTGCCCAAAGGTTGAGGAATAGATCATCTTGTTCTTGAAAGTAAGACCAAGAATCATGACGCGACTCCAAGCGGTGTAGTTGGTCTCTGTGAGAAGATCAGAGACGAGAATGAGGCTAGTGTTGTCGGAGTGGTGAAGGTAATAAGGATTGACATATTGATCAACCATGGATTGATTCATCGGCTAAGCAGTAGATTGAATTTCGGATGCATTCGAATGGGGGACGGTGTCACTCATTTTTGGAGAGAAGACACGAGGAAGCAAGAAGAACTCTCAGGAAGAGGGCACGAAAACTTCTGATACCATATTACAGCTGAGAGTAAATAAAACCTTGCTTGATATTTTATTGATCACAAGGTTGTATAAATAGCCATTGATACAGAGAGAAACTAAACTAATCTTACAACAGAACTTAGAACAAAAATACCAGGAATATAACCGACTACAAGAATGCTTAATAAAATCTAGGGGTAATTGCTCAAATTGATATTTCGTGAGTGTGATTATAACAACACTTATGATTTAGGGTGGTTAGAAAAAGGAAAATTTTCGAGATGTGAGTTATAAACTCTAATAGTTGTTGTAGTTGCATCTTTGAACTTTTGATTTGAGCAATTTAATATTTTCTTATAGTTACAAAATTAATCCATCCAAACATAGTGAAATGAATAAGACACCTATTAATTACTCTCTCAAGAATTGAAAGTTACAAAAACAATGTTTCTTTAAGAAAAACATTTTAATTAAATCATTAGAGATAACATAAATTTTAATTACAATGACCCTAGTATTAGTTCAAGGTTTAAAAGATAATAATATAGGGTTTAATTATAACAGGTGAAAGGGTGTTTTGTAAAATACTCAAATTTAATGACTTTATCGTAAAATTCCAAAAGTTTAATGGATGATTCGAGGATGTGATTGGAATTGTAACATAATTATATATATATATATAATAAGTGGACAAATTTTGTGGGAATTATACAAACTGAAATTAGAATTCATGCCGGCCGACCGGTCGTTATAATTTCAAGGAAATCTTGACTAGTAGCCAATAAATAAGAAATCCTTTTCTTCTCCAAAAAAAAAAAAAAAAAAAAAAAAAAAACTTTTCCATGTTATCTATTATTTAGTTGCAAAGGTTATTCTTAGTATAATACCTAGCTACATATTCTGGTATAGGTACTTTCCTACACATGCTATAGGTACTTTCCTACGATTGTTAGGAGAGATAAAATGAATTTCTCATTAATTTCTATCTTTCTTTCTTTTAGTTGTCGAGGTTTTAACGAAGAGAGTAGAGAGATCCCACCGACATGTGGTTCTTTAGTAATACGATAAACACGAACGAATATAACTAAATAGTTTAAATATTATATTATTTTTTGTACTTTTGGAATTGGTTCTATTTTCATTTTTGTCCTTTCAAAATGTCTATTTTAGTCTAGTACTTTTGACTTTGATTTATTTTGGTCCCTTTCATTTTTTAAAAAGTGATTAATTTGGTCCTTCCATTTTTAATTTTTTTAATCTTGAAATATAGTTAGAAATTTTTTTGATAACATGTCGGGTAGAGGATTCGAACAACAGACTTATAGTCGTTAGTGTTGAACTATGCTCATATTGACAATATAACCAAAAAATTGTATTAAAGAGTTTTCATTAGGTAACAAAATATACATTTTATTAAAATTTGCATACATGGACTTAAACTGATCACTAATTAAAATTACATGGAAAGAAAAAATTGATAGTACAAGGATGAAAATGAACCTGTTATAGGCAATTTTGGACCACCCCGATATACAAGGAGCTGACGAGGACAACCGGGGAGAAATCGGGCTGAAAGATGGGCCAAGGAGGCAAAACCGGCAAATGGGACGAGCCAAGACCGAAGGGGTCGGGTTTTCGGCCTGACCCCCTGCTCGGCCTCGACCATGGGCCGAGGCCGACCCTCGGCCCGCTCGTGCGGGCCGAGTCCATTCGATGTCGTTTGGTCCCTACTGCCTTTGGCCGCCTCGGTTTCGCCTGGTTTGACCTAAAACGCCTCCGAATCCCTAAAAACCCTAGGAGGATGAGCAGGTATTTATATCCCTCTTCGCCACTTAAGAGGGGATCCCGAATTCTATCCCGAAACTCTACTCTCTATTCTCTGATTTCTCCTCTTGCTCTTACTTTTCCACTCCCTACCGTTCTGTTTGTCGACTTAAGCATCGGAGCCGGTGTGGTGAGCACCACACCGGTGTGCAGGTTTACTGTCTTGCAGGCCACGTCTTCCCCCCTCAACTACAAATTTACCGTTGGTGGCACGTGAAGGTCAGGTGAGATCCTCTGGCCAAAATCGGATCAACAGAACCAAAGCCAAAAGTACATAGATCAAAATAGATATTTGGAAAAGCCTAAAGAACTAAAAGAAAACAATACTAAAAGAAAGGACCAAAATAGTATTTAAATCTACATAAATCATATAGGAAAGTAAAATCTTAAAATAGTTACCTAGTTTTTTTAGCTCAATGATTGCAGGATGAAGGGATTGAACTATCACCCTATGATAATTGGTGCTTTATACAATGAACTAGGTTTTGATTAGTAAATAGAATTTAATAGTCAATTATCATCGATTGTTCTAGCGTGATTTAATTCGTGGCCTAAACAAATAATCAAAGTGAAAATTAAAGTTTAAAAGATGGAGCCTCTCTCACACTTTGTAAAAATTGGACTTTATATGTTTTTTTATACTTAAATTGTCCCACCTTTATTAATCATACACCTTTAGGAGCAAAACTTTTGAGACCATCATTAGTTGGTTTGATGTGACCTAGTCACATCTTTGCATAGGCATTATTGCCCAATGTGGTACTTGCTTCTTTCTTCTTGTGACTAGAAAATTTTTTAGTGTTCTCTTTTAACTTTTGTAGTACACACTTCTTTATTCTATGTCACCAACGCATACAATAAATGAAAGTACTATAATGGTATATGAAATTTTTCGTTAACAACAAATAGAACTATAAGGGTGAAAACGTCAAAACCGATAATGGAATTTGAACTTCTAACTTTAAAAGAAGAAGTATGTGTCTATTACCGATGAACTATGCTCATGTATGTCAAACATTCTTTTGTTTATATTTTAATTAAGTAATCATATGCATTTGAAAAAAGGGAAAAAAAAAACCTCGCCCTCCTTGAAGTCCAAAATAAAATATGTCATGTTTTTCTATAAAATGATTTATTAGAACATTTGTGAATTAATGACCATACTCAAATATTTTAACCAATAATTCAACCAGCATAAAGTATGTCTCTACAACTAAGAGGTTAGACGTTCAGATATTTCCGTTCACATATTATAAAAAAATTAATAGAAAGAAGATTTAAAGCCAATGATAATAAGATATAAGCATCTATAAATTAAACTTTAACAGTTAAAAATGGTTAATTATGTTAAGTCAAACATGAAATTGCAACCACATAAGCTACAAACATGCCTCCAATGGACAAGATCTTTGCAAACCAAAGAAATCTTAAGAAAAAGGGAATAGTGGAGGGATAATCACTAATCAGCAAAAAAAGTTCAATAATCGAGAACACAAAACTGAAAGTGATCGAAGCAACGAAGCAGCCGAATCGAACAGGGTGGATCGTCGATTTTCCGGCGTCTTTCCACACGCCGCCGGGAGGGTTGATCGCCGCCTGAAAAGCCATCGTCGCCACCACCGACGCCACCACCATTAGTGCCTCTCTCTGTCTCATCATCCGCTGCCCACTGCGCTGCCCCTTTCTGCAGCTGCACCACCTCTGCCCGCCCCTGCTATTTTCGCCGTCCGAACGGCCGGCGGTCGGCGGCGCTGCAACGGCGTCCGGTAACCCTTCTGTGGCCAAGTCGTGTTCGTCTGATCTGTTGCTTTGGAACACGCCGTCTAGTTCATTCACCAGAAATTTTATTGTCTGCATTCATATATTTGGGTTTACAATAGAAATTTTGTGTGTAATAAATCTATTATTTAATTATATTTTTAAAATAGGCTAAATTATAAAAAAAATACTCCTGAACTATAGGATTTGTTTAAAAAATGCCTCTTAAGTTTGAAAAGTTTCAAAAATACCCCTAAAATTTGAAAAATATTTCAAAAATACAATTATCGTTAATTTTTGGATGGAAACCGTTAAAGTTTCAGTTTAAAAAATACCCTTGAACTTCTTCTACAAAAAAAAAAAAAAAAAATACCCTTATTGAAAAATGTTTCTTTTTTTTTTTCCTCATCTCACAGTAAATTCTAACAGTTTCCATCCAAAAATAAAAGGCAAGAGTATTTTTGAACATCGTTCAAAGTTTAGGGGTATTTTTGAAACTTTTCAAAATTCATGAACATTTTTTAAACAAACCCCATAGTTTAAGAGTATTTTTTATAATTTAGTCTTTAAATATATAGATTAAATATAAACTTAAAAAATAAATTTTTATTAGAATTTTTTTAATCTATAGAAATAATATTGAAATGGCACATGAGTAGCTGAAAAATATCTAAAAGGTTTGTGGTTGGAATATGCCTTTAAACAAAATAAATAAAATCTATCACATTTGGAAGAAATTACTATAGTTACCTCGGTCTGTTTGTAAGAGACAGCTAAATGAAGAATAGAGCATCCAAAATCATCCTTGTCATTAAGGAAACCATGATCTATGGCATGAGCAACCAGCACCTTCAAAGCTTCCAACTGGTTGTTCTTGACACACAAATGCAAGGCGTTTCCACCGCGATCGATGGTGGTTCGGGCTCGGGCAGCTTCCGGCTCGGCCTCGACGAGCTCTTTCAAGGCATCAACATGGCCATTCTTGGCGGCGAGTTGCAAAGGGTTGCAGCCATCTGCATTGCGAGACAAGCAAGCTGTATGAGAGTCAACTTGCAGCAAAAGCCTCACCATTTCAACATGGCCCTCAGCCGCTGCCAAGTGAAGGGGAGATGATCCCTTTGAATCCAACACTCGAGCCAGCTGAGGCTTTCGTCGAAGAATCTCATCGGCGAAATTGGCGTGGCCGTGAAAGGCGGCGACGTGAAGCGGAGGATTGGGAACGACTGCGTCGAGAAGTAGAGGAGCTTGTTGGAGCAATTCTAACAGCTTTTCCACGCTGCCTTCCATTGCTGCTTCTTGTAGCTGGCTTTCTAAGGTGGCCATTCTTTTTAGTGTTGAACCTTTTACTTCCAATTCTCTTTTGGATGGTGTAGTTTTATAGTTAATTTAAAGGGAAACTTTGATTTCCCATTATGAGTCAATTTTAACTGAAAAAAAAGTCAGGTAAATAATAAAAGGTTTAAAGAAAATGAGTTCAAGTCATAGTGATATTTACTTGGATCAAGATGATCTAAATGGTTCAGATTTTGAAAATAATTTAAAAAGATAACAAAATAAGAAGCATGCTACATGAAGGTTGAGGTTATAAACTTGATTTTCAGATATAGAAGACAACAAAATGGAACGTTATCAAACGAGACATTTCTCTTTTTAAGGTACCATAATTTTTGTACATCTGTTGGTAGTTTGATTTTCTCAATTTATGGGTAGTTCCAGTTTCTTTTTTATGCTAGATTATTTTGTGGTTATGTCTCAATGCTTTGGGTAGTTTTCAAGATGCTTTTATATAAGTATTAATATTAATTTAAACTATTACTGCCCATTTAAGATTAATTATTTTAGTAAAATTAAGAATGACTTGCTAAACTAATTAAAGCATATGGTAACTTTTTCAAGTAGAAAAGATATGATTCTGCTGGAAGATAAAAGAAGAGAAAATACTTTTAGTAGTATACTTTAGAATAAATTAAGTTAAAATAAAAATAAATGTAAAAAGTAAAGTTTTATAAAAAGAAACACTTTTATGAATCATGATGAAGCAATCTTTGCAAAGAAGCAATTTCGCAGACACAAAAATGATCTGTGTGACTTTTGTGAAAAAGATGCTTCTCTACTAACTTTGCGTGTCTTTTGGTTTTGGTTTACAAGTTTAGTCCTTAAATTTTTAGCATTGTATCTACTTGATCTTTGAACTTTTTCGAATAGATTCTCCAATTTTCAATTTTGTGTTCAATAAGTACCTGAACTTTAAAAAGTATCCAATAAGTCTCTAATCTTTCACTTTTATGTCCAATAGGTCTCTCAACTTTTCAATTTTGTGTCTATTAATGCTTTAATCGATTTGACATTTTTTTTTAAAAAATTCACAAGCCTACTCTATTCAAAATTGAAAGTTTAAGGTCCTAATAAACACAAAATTCATAGATGGGTCCATTTTTAAAAATCTCAAATACACCGGGACCTATTAGACACACAATTGCAAGTTCAATGACCTAGCTATTAGACATTTTTAAAGTTCAATGAGCTATTAGACACAAAATTGAAAGTTCAAGGATCTATTAGATGTTTTTTAAAGTTCAGGAACTAAATTGACACAATTCGGAAAGTTCATATACTAAACATATAATTTAACCTAAATAAAATTGGAAAGCTCTTATTCTAAATTTTTTCTTCATCTCTACTCAGGCAAGTGGATGACAATTTTAGAATGATCTTAAATAAAAAATATTTTAAAAATAATTTAAAATAAATGATAAAAGAGCTCTAAAAGACAAGCATTCTTTACCAATAAGTATTCTTCGCAAAGAAGTCATCTTTTAAAGACTAAATAGTCTCTCGCATATTGTGTGAGCATTTGCTTTTTATCGAACATGTGACTTCCTGATTGAAGATACATACTAATTATCACTGAGTTAAACTCATTCTGACCATTCTTTTAATAGGTTTGTTCCCTTGTTGAAAAATAAAAACCTTTGACAAACTTATTTTCATAATAAGTTAATTATAAAAAAATATAATATTGATTAAAAAAAAGTCCCACAAATTACTCATCCTAGGATTACATATTATAATAAAAGAACAAGTGCTTGTTGTTTTCTCGTTGTTAACTTAGCAGCCTCAATTGCAGGCATTTGGAAGTAGCAAGCTTGATGGAAGGCAACATAACAATCTTGTTAACAACGTCGTACCAATGAGGACAACAACATCATACAAAACTATTTATATATACAAAGATTAAACAAAGAAAACATCTATGCCTACCTGGTTTAAACGCTTTTTTTTTTTAAATGTTTTTTCTTATCACACTTTTCACTAAAGTGATTTTGATTTGAAGACTTGTTTGTTTGATTACCTTTTTTAAAAAAGATTTTAATCACAAATGTATTTTGTTGGAAAAAGTTATATTCTACAAATAATGTCAAATTTCTATGAGGAGGAGAGGAAAATAAGGGGAGAAAGCTTTACATTTAAGACCAATTTTTGTAATTACAACATTTTTTGAGTTTTTTAATGTGGATTTTGATTTTTTTTTAAAACAAAGTGATTTTAAAGTCATGGATTGAGAATCACTGTTGGGTCGAGAAAATGATTAATAATCAATCTAATTATTTTGATAAAGTGATCACTTCTTCTTCTTTTACAATAAAGTGATTCTTTCTTGTTATCAAACACTCTAATTTTTTTTTAAAATGTTTTTTTCTTCGTAATCACTTACAAAGTTAATTCAAACACATTTCTTTTTTAGAAAAGAAATACTTTATTCAATATGTATGTGAGAAACATACGAGGGAGCTACATGAAAGCCTCTCAGTTAAGGGAAATCGAAGAGGCTTCATAGTTACAAAAAGGGTTCGAAGAAGATGCCCAAAAACCAGCAAGAGTAATGATGTCCTCCTAAATTTGAGCTGAATTGCGAGAAATCTCTTCAAACACACCCTTAATCAATTGAAATTTATTCTCACAATCAAGATGAAGAAAGTCGTCCTTTCTCCAGGCACATTGAAATTGGGAGCACAACAACAGAGACTCCAAGAGTAATCCAGAGCATAACGACGACATTATACATCTGTGAGTCCGGCGTCAAAGCTTTTACAGACGACCAATAAGCCACAACCATGGATGAAACAGCCGAGCCCATCGTCAAGTACAGAAAGCTTCTCGAAACCGACCAACTTTTGTCCGGCGACTTAACCAACAGCACAATAAGCTTGCATGGCTGAACATGCAAAGCAGACAGTAACGCCAGCCATGAAACTGATGAATTGAGATGGCGATTTTGTGGCCATTATTGATTTGCCTGCTTCATATTTGGGGCTGTTGTCGTCTTGCCATACGCCGCCGGGAGGGTTGGTTCCGGCTAGGAAGGCCATGGCGGCGATGAATGTTGTTGCCACCATTAGAAAATCCCTATCCCGTTGGTGCCAGCTGATGTTCTTCTTCTGATCTTCTCTATCGTTTCCATTTCTTCTTGTTTCAGTTTCTAAAGATAGTACTAATGCATCTTCGAGCTTTCTTGACATTGCTAATGAACTTGGAAACCTTTAGAGCAAGAGAAAAAAAAAAGAGTTGTTTGTCTGTATATATATATATATATATACTTTGATGAGAGAGAGTGAAAATTATAGCTTTTCACCTTCCCTTCAAGATCTAAAAGGGATGGCCACAATGTAGTTTAAAAATTATATTTAGAATTGACAACATGCTGGACTAGAAAATATATATATATATTATAACATGAGGTCCTACCGGGAGTCGAACCCAGGTCGCTGGATTCAAAGTCCAGAGTGCTAACCACTACACCATAGAACCTGTTGGTCAAATTTTTTTTTAATAATCAATTATCACAGCAATTTAGTTATCATTCAACCCAAGTAGAGTTAATTGGATAAGAGGTACATTACCTCCCAATCAAGATCTGTTGAACTATTCTTACAAAAAAAAAATGTTGAACTAAAATTATAAATCTCAAGGGATGAATAAATTATATTGAATGAGGTTACGTTGCCATAGTAATGTGACCGTTTCTTTAAAACGGACTGATTTCAGATTTGTCTACCCCTTGGATACAAATTAAAATCAATATACTTTCACAATTTCTCTTACATCCAACAATGTAAAATTATACCTTCATAATATCGGCCTCATGAGCAATTTCTCCAAAGGATGGGACTTGGTGTTTAGTTGATTTATTCTCTTGAGAATGAACATAGAATTGGAGTCGGAGCCTCTTAGTTGTTTTGGAGTGAAAATCTTGATGGAGAATCCATAAGTGTAAGCCATAAAACTCAGTAACTCAATGCAATCCATAGCGTAATGATCATAGTCGCAATTTGTGAAGTCATAAACCTTTGTTGTGTTAATCAAAAGATATTTATATCCTAGGTTTCTTTGTACGTACAAATTTGATGTCCCGTTCACAGACATTTTTCAAGTTTAAGGTTTGTGGAGGTAGAAATTACTACTTTCATTCAAGTCAATCCAATTATGTAAACACTAGAGGTAAAAAAAATAGCGCTCCTGGTTCGATGAAAAGGAAGAAAAACACGCTCGATGTGCGATACAATGGGCTACTGCATTTGCCTCCCTCCGAAAATGGCGAATTCAAAGGTGGAAGATATCGAAAAAATGGCATCCAGGTTTTAAATGGGAGAAACAAAAAATTTAAATCAAAGTCGCAACTCAACCATTCAACCATTAACTCGTGAGAGATAAAAATTAAAAGTTTTCTTTTTATTTTAATTAAGTCAAATTTCCTAAGCCACTCATGTACAAATACATTTAACCAATGATTCAACGATAACCAATCTGAACACAGCTCGCACTCATTATAGATCGAAAGTTGGATCCCCCACTCGAGATTTGTTGATCAAACCAATTTTAGACATCAAGGGTCTTGGTCTGTGGTTGGTTTCCTCGAAAGGGTATTGAGCTTCCGATCCGGATGAGAAAGAGCGTAGAAGAGCTTGACGAGGAAGAACACAACGAAGGAAGCAGAAGCCACGACGGAGACAGCAATGACAATGTTAATGATGATGGAGTCGAAGTGTTTGGGAGTGAGGAATTTGATGGAGTAAAAATAAGTGAAAGCCATGTACCACACTGCAACCCACATAGCAACTACAGGAATCCTAACAAAAATGACATGTCTAGAGGGCAACCCAGTGACGAGCATCAAAATCACGATCAGCGAAGCCGTGAATCCCGTCGTGTTAAACGCAAGGAACTTATTATAAGTAGCCAGCTGCTTTTCAGCCATTACTGATGTTCCCGCCGTTCGATTCTTGGCCGGATTATCGTCTTGCCATACGCCGCCGGGAGGGGTCACCCCGGTTTGAAAAGCCACGGTTGCAATCAGCGATGCTGCTACAAGTAATGCATCTTGCCTCATCAAAAACCAGGATTCTTTTTTGTTGCCGAAAATGGCTGATATGACCCGACGGAAGATATCGGTTACTCGGAGTTCGTTGAGAGAAGAAAGTGGCGGTGGCGGCGGTGGCGGTGGTGACGGTTTTCTGTTTGTGGCGGCTTGGAAGGCTCCGGCGGCTGTGAGGGTATGTGAAATGTCCATGTCCTTTAAATCCCTGTGGCTTTGAATGAGAATGTCTAGAGCTGTTAACCCATTTGAGGTTAAAGCATTTACTTTGATTCCAGTGTGGTTGATTAAATATTCCACTGTCTGCAACGAAAGAGAGAACAAAGCATTATTTACTTTGATTCCAATATCGGTTTGTAGGTAAAATTAAAATGGAAATTTTTCTACATATTTTTTTTATCTCTTTCTCTCTGTAAAGATCCACTATGCAGTCAAATTTTGAGATCTCAAAACTCAAAAAGATTATTATTGAAAATTTAAAGACAAAAGTATAAAATTTTGAAATAAAAAAGAGCTATAATCCCAAATCTTGGGAATCAAAAGAACTTTGTTGTGAACAATAATTATAATAGGAAAAAATGAAACAAAAAGCTAGAGTGAATGTAGCTCATTGGTTATTGGTATGTATGTTTCATTAAGAGTTTGAGGTTCGAATCTCTCCACCCTTAAATGTTTTTTTCTACAACATGTGGAGTGGCAGAGAGGGTTAGCGTCGTCCAACATGGTAATGACGAAAAAGGGGGTTTGAGATCGAAATTTGAAGATAATTAGGAAATGGAGATTTGGAAACAAAAGGAAATTTTGTAATTGGATGAGATTGAAGAGGAAGAAATGTAGAGATAGAAATGGAGGAAGGAGTAAAGAGTGAGATTGAGATTTTGGAATTGGGTTTAGGAAGAGGGAAGAGGAACAAGAAATGTTGGGGAAGGAGGAGGGGAAAAGAAGAAGGAAGGTGTATGGGAGGAGAGAGAATGAGATAGAGAGGGGAGAGAGAAATTATTTTTTAATTTTTTTTGACAATTTGTAGGGTGGGGGATTCGAACCACAGACCTCGTGATTATCAGTACAATATTATGCCAGTTGAGCTATGCTCTTGTTGGCAATTATTTTTTAATTAAAAATATTAATTTTGTATAAAAAATTTTAAAAAATAATATAGACCTTATAAACATATTTATCAAAACTCAGACACAAGAAAAAATCATTTTGAAAACTCATCATAAACTATTAAACCTATCCTTCAAAATTAAGAGACTAAAAAAGTCTATTTTGAAAACTCAGGAACAACGTCGGACCTATATATTCCTAAAATTTTAGAGACCAAAAAGATAATTTTATCGGGAATCAAATTCATATAAAAATACTTACCCTAAGCTGTTTGTTGGAGACAGCTAAATGGAGGATTGTGAAGCCATAATCATCCTTAGCATTAACCAAACTGTCATTATTAGCTGTCACAGTTCCAATCAACATCTTCAGAGCCTCCAACTGGTTGTACTTCACACATAAATGCAACACCGTTCCGCCGCCGTCCACGGCAGTTCGAGCGGCCACCGGTTTGGCCTTGAGGAGCTCAGCCAACACATCGACCCGGCCTCTCACGGCGGCGAGGTGGAGCGGGTTCCGCCCATCGGCGTCCCACAATAAGCACAAATCAGCATCAACTTGCAGAAAAAGCTTCACTATTTCCACGAACCCTTTGGCCGCCGCCAAGTGAAGAGCCGAAGATCCACGAGAATCCAACTCTCCGGCCAGCTGAGGCCTTCGCTTCAGAATCTCATCCACAAATCTCACGTGCCCAAGAAGAGCAGCCACGTGCAGAGGAGTCTCATTGGAATCGTTGACTCTGTCCAATAGCAATGGATCTCGTTGGAGCAACTCTAACAACGTTGTTACATTGCCTTCAATGGCGGCTTCATGAAGCTTGTCTCTCCCACTGTCTGTCATTTTAATGGCGATTGTATATCTCTCTCTCTCTTCACTGTTTTCTCTGATAATATGTAATCGAAGCCAAGGAGAGGATGAATTGTATGTGGCCATATATACACAATGAATCGAGAAATTAACCATTTTGATGATTTTCGTTTAAGTTTCCTAACTTGGAAAAGTCTTCATATCCAAGAAGAGACAAAGCTATTAAAGACAAAACATGTTTGAGTGTTAAAATTTGACTGTGATTCCAAATTCAGGTCAATGATAAAGTCCAACCCAATCCTATCTTCCAAATACTTTGAATGGATTTGCAAAAGATGAACCCAGTTGGGTTTTATTAATTAAAGAGGGGAAGCATTTAAAATGTTAACATGTTTTGTTCTTGGCTCTGCACTGTTGAGTCGTTGACTGTTGAGCATACATCAACTTGCAAAGGAAATGTCGGGGCTGCGAGCTGGCGCAGATGGTTCCTGCCATCTTCCTTTTGCGGACCGCAGTTTGAGGATGCTGTTCTTAACAAGTTGCCCTACCAAAACTGGAGGGAATCTTTTCCAAGTTGACGAATGATTGGGGTGAAAAGGACAAGGAAGCACAAGTGGCGAGATTGAGATGGACAAATTGAAGACAAAAAAGAGCTTAGCTCAAATGATATAAAATTGTACTGATCTCCTCGAGATTTGTGGTTCGAATCTCTCACTCCCACATGTTGTCAAAAAAATAACCATTAGATATAAAATCGAGGTGCTTTCATAATTTCTCTCTCTCTTACATACAACGGTGTAAAACTATCAGTTTCATTGTACTGGCCTCATTCAATATCAATTTTTGATGACTTGAGTCATCGTGGAATTAGAGATAGGTGAACTAATGTTCAAACTTGGTCTCAACCACTTAAGCTTAGTTCAATATGATTGCAGAGTATCTTTCTTAAAATAATAATAATAAAGAAGAAGAAAATTGAAGTATAAAAAAAAAAAAAAAATACCTTACGGCGTGTGAATTATGTTTTATGTTTTGAGATTCGTTGATTTTAATCAGTATGCATTTGATATTATTTTTTTAAAAAATTGTTTCCGATTTTGTGATCCAAATAATGAAAATTCTGAAAAGAATATTTGTATGTTTTTAGTATATCTAGATTTTGAATTTGAAAGTTTAAAATGAAGAATTATATTAAAGAAGATAATTGGTTAAATATAGTATTTTATGTTATAAACTCATTTTAAAATTTGTATTATATATGTTATTATAAACTATATGATATTATAAAATAATAAGTATGTAAAATTTAAAACATAAAACGTGTGTTCAAAAATTTATTAACAATGTTTGGTCGTCTTCTTCTGAAGCTTTCTTCAACTACAAGACCTTCGATATTGCTCTGAATTGGAGAGCCTTTTTTAGATGGTATATGTTGCTCACATACATCATTAATAAAGTATCTTCTTTCTTTAAAAATTCAACCTAATATTTAGTTTTAACTAGAACTATTTTTTATGATTTGTAAATATATTATCAAACACATTTTGAAAATTTTTGTTTAAGTTGGAATCCAATTTCAAGGTATTAGCCTCTATCTCCCTATGTTGTCTCCCTATGTCGTTCTCTGTGGAATTCCTTATGTGAGGAGATTTTTGCTGCTCGGATTAAATCTCAAAGGGACATCTTGCGCATGAACCTATTTGTCGTCATTGTCTGAAGCCTTTGGATTGAAAAAAATGATCGTATTTTTCGAGATCACGTGATATTCAAATTCTATGGGAGGATATTTTGTCTTTTGTTGTCTTATGGTCTTCCGTTTCTAGTGTTTTTTTTTTTTCAATTTTAGTACCGCTGATATTGTTCTTAGTTGGAAGTATCATCTTTCTAAAAAAAAAATTCTAAATCTATACTATTATGTATATATGAAAATTTCTTGAAACACACCCTTGAAGTAGTTTTTTTTTTTGGGTGAAAACACCCTGAAGTAGTTTTCTCTCCATATACAACTAATAAAAACCCATTTATAAGGTTAAAAATTAAAAGAGAAAAGTCTTTTTTTTCCCCTCTCCTTATACAACTAACACAAACATATTTTTTCTTAAGCACGATAACATTTTTAGTAAGATTCAATTCTTGTTTTCTTTAGTACATTGGTATACTGAATATGTCTCGCGAAGAAGAAGCATTTACAAAACCATGTACATATACAAGATTAATTAAAAACATTAAGTTTTATATTCACTCCAACTCAACGAAATACATGAAAAAAAAAATACATGAAAACAAATCAAAAGAACCGTTTCACACCTTATTCTCGACAGTGGCTTTTCTCGACGTTTTTTAAAGTGTCAAGTGTATTCAAATTTGACATTCCAAGAACGTCAAGCAAGACAATTCTTCTTGTAGCAGTAAGATAAAAGTTTCTTCGACAGGTACACTAAAATCGGCAGCAAAACAGAGAATCCAATAGTAAACCAAAACATAGGCTTGACTTTAGACATCTCTGATTCCGGCGTCAAAGCTGTAACAGAGTTCCAATAAGCTACAGCCATGAATGATATAGTGGAGCCAATCGAGAAGAACATAAAAGTCTTCGAAACCGACCGTTTGTTGTCTGTTGAATTAACCAACAGCACGACAAGCTGCATAGCTGAAACTGAAAGACAGACCGTAACGCCAGTAATGAAAAGGATGAATTGAGTTGGCGATTTTGTAGCCATTATGGATTTGCCTGCTACATGGCCCTTGTCGTCATCGTCCCATACGCCGCCGGGAGGGTTGATTCCGGCTTGGAAGGCCATGGTTGCGATGAATGTTGTTATCACCATTAGGAAATCTCTATCCCCGTCCTTGGAGCTGACGTTCTTTCCATTTCCAGTTTCAGTTTCTATAGATACTACTGATGCTTCTTTGGCTGACATTGTTGAGGATGAACTTGGAAACCTTTGGAACAAGAGAAAAATAATTGAGTGTTCTGATGAATTTCTTGGATATTTGGCTATATATATAATGAGTGGAAAAGGGTGGGGAGGATTTCGTTGAAGTTGCCTGACATGGAAAAGTTAACATTCCAAGAAGAGACAATACCCATTAAAAAAACTAAATGTGTTTGAGTGTCAAAATTTGCCTCTACTGATTCTGACTCTAAGTCAATGCCTAAGTTGTTTTAATCTTGTTAAGGATCAGGACACGACATAAATCTCCACAATAGTATGATATTGTTCACTTTGGATATAGGCTTTGCTTTTAGTTCCACTCAAAAAGTTTTATATACCTAATGGAGATATTTATCCTTTCTTATAAACCTATGATTATCCCCTTATCTAGCCAATGTGAGACTTTGGTCGCACTCCCGAATCCCAACATAAATAATTTTGATCAGAAAATGAACCTAATTCAGTCAATCTTTATTTATTTTTGTTTTTCTTTTTGATACTTCAATCATTAAACTAAGCTTAATTGGTCCTAATTGATTGATTTGGAATGATTTTAATTGATAGTACATGTTTGTGAGTGATTTTAAAATTGTCAAAATCACTCCGACATATGTCTTTAGTAATTCAAAATTAATTTCGATGATATGCAAATCACGTTTATAAGTGTACAACCAAACATGACATTGATTTTGAATAATTAAAGGTATGTTTTCTGACAAAAGTGATTTTAGTCATTCTCTCCCACACAAGTTGGGATCCATTATCTTTATTTTGCCCATCTCTCAATGTGGCCACTTGCCCTTCCTCGTCCTTTCCACTCCAATAATAATTCGTCAACTTGTCCATAAAGTTCTGACTGCACACATTTCCCTCGAGTTTTGGTGGGGCAACTTGTTTACCAAACAGCAGCCTTAAACTGTGGGCCGCAAAAGGATTTTCAAGAAAGAGTGCAACGGGGAAGATGCGAGGAACCATCTGCACCAGCTCGCAGCAGCCCCTAAACGATACGGACATTTCCTTTGCAAGTTGATGTACGCTCCAAGTATTTGGAAGATAGGATTGGGTTTCACTTTGGCATTGACTGAAATTTGGAATCACTATTCACTAGTCAAATTTCAACACTTTAATGGCCACAAATTCTTTCTCATCAGGAGGGGAAGCTCAGTACCCTTCATGGAAACCAACCGCAGCCCAACTCCTTGATGTGTAAAGTTGGTTCAATGAACAATTTTGCTTATGATCCGGAACACTGCTCTATGTTCAACGATAGTATACACCAAAATCTCATCCAATTTATATAGTATCAATTGCCCTCGTGGCTTTGTTTTTGGATCACCCAAAAGACCTCATACCAATGGAGATACTTGTCCTCCCTTATAAACCCATGATCATCCCCTTGTCTAGCCAATGTGGGACTTTGGTTGCACTCTCTAATTCCCAACAATATCAAATAGCACACAGGCTACAAGAAACTTCTCCCATTCAAATGCATAAGGGCAAAATCCTTCATTCATCTTTGTGCAAAAGGAGGCATTAGACCTTATGGCATCATTGAATCATTGCTTTAGACATAGTTAAATCGTTGTGATAATTGATTATTGGGTAAAACATCTTTTTTTTTTAATAATTGGGTAAAATATTCTTTTTTTTTTTTTAAGTAAGATTTCATTAAAAGCGGAAAAGAGCTACACAACTACCTCTTTGTTGAGGTTTGACAACCATACGGGCAAAAGCCCGAACCACATCCCCGTTCCCACATCCGAGCTGGAAGAGGAATTCAAAACAAATCCAAAAACAGGGGCAAAACATGCAAAACGCGCCAAATCGTGCGCTACAGAGTTACATTAGCGAGGGCAATAAACGTAAGATTCTACATTGAGAAAGGATTTAAGCTGGAGAATCTCCTCTATGAAGAAGGCGATTTCCGAACAATCTTCATCTTTGCCATTGAAGATGCTCACAACTCCAGTAGCATCCGATTCTATAGAAATTGGCAATAACAGCAGATCCAAACGGCTAGCTTTCAACAAAGGAATGCTCCGCAAACCTTCAAATATAGCTTTCATTTCTATATTCTTAATGTTTGAGATTGGTGTCTATTGAATCTCTATACTTAGAATCTAACCATGGAAGTCACAAATATTTAGAAAATAGTTCTATTGAGTCTCCCCACTTTTAATTTTCTAATTGAGAATTGACGTGACATTGAACAAAATAAAATAATGATTTTTAAATTAAATAATAAATTTAAAAAGAGAAAAAACCTCCCCTTTCCCTTCTTCTTTCTTTTTCTTTTTTTTTTCTTTCTTCTTTTCCATCGCCGGAAAATTCAATAGAAAAATCGCCTTCTCCGGCGACCTTTTGAAATGCAGGAGGGAGAAGCTCCTCTTCGCGTGGGTTTTCTTTTTCCTTTCAATTATAAATTTGAAGTTATGTGGAAGATGAAAGGAAAAATGTGGGTGGATATTTTTCTGGGTTGAAGAAGATGGTGGCGGTGGCCGTAGTCGGCAACGGCGGGAGATGGTGGTGGCTCGCCGGAGGAGGGGAAGAATGCTTTTTTTTTTTCTTTTTTTTTTGACAACGGGGAAGAAAGGTTGAAGGAGAGGAGGGAGAAATATTTTTATTATTATTTTATTTCTAAATTAAAAAATGTTATTTTATTTAAAAATATTATTTTATTTTAAGAAATTGTCATATCTGCCTTCTATTAAATATGTGGAAAAACTCAATAGACCTATTTTATAAATATCGGGGCTTATTGTTCGACTTTGAAACAAACTTAATAGATATGAGGGACCAAAAAAGTGTTTACCCTTGATTATTAATAAGGTTTTTTTTTTTTTTTGCCAACAGGATCTATTGTTTACTGGTTAGCACTATGGACTTTGAATCTTGCGACATCGATTCAATTTTCGGTAGGACCTCTTCTTCACACATTTCAAATATATATACATACGTGATACGTATATTTCTTTTCCTTTTAGAAAAAATATATTTATTTATATGTTTTTGTTGAATATATGCATATGTATTTATTTATAATTTTCTGCATTTATATTTTCGTGTGGTAATATTATTATCATGTCAGGCTTACAATTTGTTGCCTTTTTTTTTTTTTTTGAGTTCGTTTATATAGTTTGTTGTCTTAGTTGGCTATTTAATCAATAATTCATGTCAGCTTACGTGATTTCCATGGAAATCGTATACGATGTACACTTTGACACTTACCTTCATATATTAATTCGAGTAGAAAAGACATTGCAAAAGTTTGGAAAATCTCTTAATCTAATTCTATATTAAACCAAGTCTCATCCCTTGATATATAATTTTAGTTCAATAGATCTTGATGGCGAGATAATAAATCTCTTATCCAATTAACTATATTTGAGGTTTAACGACAAATTAAATTGTTGTGATAATTGATTATTAATACACTTTTTACCAATTGGTTCTATGGTGTAGTGGTTAGCACTCTGGACTTTGAATCCAGCGACCTGGGTTCGACTCCCGGTAGGACCTTTTCTTTTTCTCTCTATATGTTTTCTTTTTTTAAGAAAATATATACATATATACACCCATGTTAATATGTTCATGTAATATTATTCAAGAAGCCATTTTTATAAATATAGCACAACATTAGTTCAGTCCATGAGAAAAGTTAATAAAAAAATCTTTCATTGTTGTCTGATATGATATATAAGAAAGTAAAAAAGAATCTTAGATCCATTAATGATGGCTGAATTGTTGGAAGAAATTGAAAAAGACGACTCGATTCAAACGAAGTTCTCTGGATTCCTTCTGCCTATGATTCAACAACTTGTAAAAAAAAAAAAGTAGAAAAAGTTTTAAACCACATTTTGAATTTATAATATTAAAAAAATTTGGAAGCAGGAAGGAAACTGACCAACTTTAGGGCAAATATCAAGTCATTTTTTTAAAAGAAAAGATATTGAAAATTGTTGAAGTGAGTAATAAGTATTTAAAAAAACAGTTGAAATGATCTGAAAATAAAAAACATATATAATTTTATATATCCTATTGGTAAATTTTGGATTTGTTTAAATCCAATTGAACTACGACTACCAACCAATTGTTTGATTTGATGGGTGAATTAAACTATTTCAATAAATTGACTTTTAAAGATTGACCAATTTGGAGACTTTTTTTTGGACAACTGGCCAATTTGGCGACTTTGTAATGTAAAAATCAAATAGGGTAAAATACCTTTTTGGTCCCTCATGTTTCAGGTCAGTTTCCAAACCGAGGAAGAAGAAAAAGGAGTAGGAGGCCAACCGGTGAGAAGATGAAGAAGGTGATGGTGGCGACGACGATCATCTTCTCACCGGCGGCGAGGAGGGCAAGGGTAAGGGGAGGGGATCGAGGGTTGGTGAAAGGAGAGAGAAGGAAAGTTTTTTTCTTCTTTTTTTTATTATTAATTTATTATTTTAATTAAAAATTAAAATTTGAAAAAAAACAATATTTTATTATTAAATGTTGCCACGTCAGCACCGTTAAACACAAGATTAAATTGAACTATTTTTGAAACAGTAGGGACTTGATTGTTCAATTTTGAAACCTAGAGATTCCTGAAACATGAGGGACCAAAAAGGTATTTTACCCAATCAAATATTATCGAGAGAAGAGGATCACTCTGGATAAATTGGATTTCTCTTGTCGACATGTAATCGATACTTGAAAGCTAACTTTTGAGTTTTCCGAAAAGAAAAAAAAAAGCCAATAATTGTATATGTATTTGTATAAGTTTAAACTATAAAATTTTGGGTCAGTTGCAAGGATAGCAATATGGACCAAAATAATTGCAAATCTAGCAATCCATAAAAAAAATTGCAAAAATGGCAAAATCTAATGTTCTGCATGTTATATTTACTAAAATATCCCTCCAGATTTTCTATCTGATAGAAAGTTTTTCTACCACTGATAGATTCTATCAGTGATACAAATTTTCTATCACCGATAGATTCTATCAGTGATAGAAAAGATTTCTATCAATGATAGGTATTTTTCTATCAATGATAGAAAAATTTTCTACACTGATAGAAGATTTCTATCAATGATAGAAAGTTTTTCTATCACTTCTATCAGTGATAGAAATCTTCTATCAATGATAGAAAAGTTTCTATCAATAATAGAATGTTCTATCACTGATAGAAAGTTTCCTATATAGAAAATCTTTCTATCACTAATAGAAAGAGAAGTTATAGAAAGTTTTTATCACTGATAGAAAAACTTTCTATTAGTGATAGAAAGAGAAGTGATAGAAAGTTTCTATCACTGATAGAAAAACTTTCTATAAGTGATAGAAAGAAAAGTGATAGAAAATCTTTCTATCACTAATAGAATGTTCTATCACTGATAGAATCTATCAGTGATAGAAAGACTTTCTATCATAGAAGATTTTTGTCAATATATATATAAAAAATGATGAGGAAGAACAAGATGCACGCGCCAATCAGTTTTTCTATCAGATTCTATCAGTGATAGAAATCTTCTATCACTGATAGAAACTTTATTCTTGATAGAAACTTTCTATCACTGATAGAAAATGTTTCTACCACTGATATAATTTATCAGTGATAGAAATACGAGTGATAGAAACTTTATTCTATTGGTGATAGAAATTTTCTATCACTGATAGAAATATTTTCTGCCACTGATAGAATCTATTAGTGATAGAAAGACTTTCTATCATAGAAGATTTCTATCAATATATATATATATATATATATATAATTGACGAGGAAGAATAAGATGCGCACGCCAATCAGTTTTTCTATCACTGATAGAAAGTAGTTATAGAAACTTTATTCTATTAGTGATAGAAATTTTCTATCGCTAATAGAAAATGTTTCTACCACTGATAGAATCTATCAGTGATAGAAACTTTATTCTATACGTGATAGAAAATTTTTCTACCACTGATAGAATCTATCAGTAGTAAAAAAACTTTCTATCAATAAAAAAAAACTGACGAGGAAGAAGAAGATGCGCTTCAAGGGCAATTCAGGAATATAAAAAATTAATTCAAAAATTTTGTCATATTTGCAAATATTTTTAAAAATTGTTATATTTGCTATTATTTACCTTCATGTTGCCACCCATTACAATTATCCTAAAATTTTTAAAAGTAAATCAATTTAAGACCCTCAACATTAAGAAAATAAGGTAGGTAGAATCAAGTCCATAATAACAGCTTTCAGGTTGTTTTCATTTTTTTTTTTTTTTTTTTTTACAATAGGTAAGAAAGGAGATTCAAACCACAGACATTGTGGTTATCAGTACAAGGTTATGTCAGTTGAGCTAAACTCTTGTTGACATGATGTTTTCATCTTCTTTTCTCCCTCTATTTTTTTTTTTTTTGATAATTTTTCTTCCTATTTGATAGGATTTTGAGTAGAAAACTAATATTATCAAGTAATTTTGAGTTAATTTGAAATAGATTTAAGTGAAAAATAATTATGAATTACTAACCGACCATCGTGAATATTTAAGA
The DNA here is from genome assembly GCA_036850905.1 of Luffa acutangula. NCBI lineage: Eukaryota > Viridiplantae > Streptophyta > Magnoliopsida > Cucurbitales > Cucurbitaceae > Luffa > Luffa acutangula. The sequence continues at coordinate 1,498,140 of CM072092.1, read as the reverse complement.
ATTTAATTGATACCGTTATTTTTTTTAGGGTTTTAACTCTTTTTTTTTTTTTTTTTTGAAACAGATTTTTATGGTTTTAACTAATTCAACTACAAAATATAAATTAATTAATTCTTTCCTTAAGATTTAACATCGTGGGTAATTTCATTTGAACTCAAAAATGTTAGAGAAGTCTTAAGTCATGAATTTTTAACCACACAAAAACAAGAAAAACATTAACTAGTTATATCGTTTGAATATCAGTTTTTGAGTAACAAAAAACAAGAAATAGCAGAAGGAGGAAAATGATAACACAGAGAATTATATTGATGGATCTAAATGTGTTACATCCAAGTTTTTAGTACCACTAATAAACAAGCACAATACACTACAAATATACAATAACTAGTTATATCGTTTGAATATCCGTTTTTTTTTTTACATCATGTGGGGTGGGGGATTCGAACAATAGACCTGTTGGTCCTTAATACAATTTTATATCAGTTGAACTATACTCATGTTGTCATTTGAATAGCAGTTAGGATGGGAGTAAGTTGAAAAGTCGATATATTCTCTACAAGTTGTGCCAAAGAGGGAAAAAAGAGAAAAGTAACGATCATATGGTATAGACTATATACATCCGTCTGAATGCATCATCTAAAGAGACACATTATAAGACTATGTGCCAATGCGTAAGCATAGCTCTATTGTAAATCGACATGTACTTTCAACCAAGAGATCAGAAGTTCGAATCTAAAAAAAAATAAAATTACGAGACTATGTAGTTAAGGTGCATAATATACACAAACCACTCTCTAGTACATGCTATTAAAATATTCATTTCCTCTCTAAGCTTCGTCCTACATTATATCATTAAAAAAAATGTTGATAATTATGAGATTTTTTTTTTTCATTTTCTACCTTTCTCTTTTAGTTTCAAGACTTTGATGGAGTGTGTTGTCATATCGTTGAATTGTAAAAGTAAAAATAATCTCCAAATTAAAGATAGATATAAACATTGAGACTCGAGAGAGGTGTGTGATTAATTATCAAAGCTTTGCATTGACCTAATACATGAATATGAACACAATACAATTAAGTCAATTCTAAAGCCAAGTGGTTCATTATACAAATCTGTCATAGTTAAACAAAACAAAACAAAAATGGTAAGATAGATGGAATAATCAAGTGAAGTGGGAAAAAAAAAAAATAAAGCAACTTGAACGAAATCAATCAAATAGTTTTTCCACTCATTATATATATGGCCAAAAACAGCCAAATATCCACAAACATAACTCCTCGTCCTTCAATTACACATTATCAGACAGCGCCATTAATGGCAAGCATGGGAAGAAACATGCTTCATGAAGCCGCCATTGAAGGCGACATAACAATGTTGTTCGAGTTGCTCCGACAAGATCCACTGCTATTAGCTAGAGTGAACCTCAACGACCTCAAGGAGACTCCTCTGCACGTGGCTGCTCTTCTCGGGCACGTGGGATTTGTGGATGAGATTCTGAGGCGAAGGCCTCAGCTGGCTAAGGAGTTGGATTCTCGCAGATCCTCCGCTCTCCACTCGGCGGCGGCCAAAGGGTTCGCAGAAATAGTGAAGCTTTTACTTCAAGTCGACGCTGATATGTGCTTATGGTGCGATGCAGATGGGAGGAACCCTCTGCACCTTGCGGCCATGAGAGGGGAAGTTGAGGTCTTGGCTGAGCTCGTCGGAGCCAGACCGATCGCCGCTCGAACTGCCGTGGACGGCGGAACGGTGTTGCATTTGTGTGTCAAGTATAATCAGCTGGAGGCTCTCAGGATGTTGATCGAAACCGTGGGAGCTGCTGATCTCATTGATATTAATGAAAAGGATGAGTATGGCTTCACTATCCTCCATTTGGCAGTCTCCAACAAACAGCTTCAGGTGATTATCTTCAACTACTTATAATTGAAAATTCTAAAAAGATGAATGCAACTAATTAAAATGTTAAAACAACCCTTTTATATATTTAGCTTTAACGTTCATTCATATCTATCCACTTAAATCTTCATTAGAAAATCAAAAGTTTAAAAGCTTATAGACAGTACTTCCACTTTTAAGTTTTTTACGTCATTACCTACTATTAAGATTAAGAAATTTAGTTAGTTGAGTCTGTTATTATTTTGTTATATTTTGTTACTCAACTAGCAAGCCATCAGCGGTATTCCAAAGGCTATTTATATCTCTTGCCTGCTATCAATAAAGTGAGTAAGATTTATTTACTCTCTTGTTCAATATAGTATCAGTTGATATTTTCTTCTGAAAAAGAGTATTTCCTTGCTTCTCCTTTCTCCCTTTGCTCATGGCCGGGGATGACTCCTCTGAAAATCTGAACTCTTCCACCTCTGCAAATCAACCCACGAATCAATCCGTCATAGATCAATACGTTAACACATACTAATCTTCACCATTCTGATGGTTCTACCTTGTTCTTGTGTCTGAGTTACTCGCAGAATCCACTTACACCTCTTGGAACCAAGCCTTTTCTTCTTGGCCTCACCATCAATACCTACCTTCCTTACAAATATTAGATTAAATGAGATTTCTCAAAACCAGTTGACAATGACATTCATATATTTACGATTTACCATAAACCTTCACTTAAATTTTTAGATCCATTTACGATTTAATTTAATTTTTCATAACTCATGCTTTTGGGTTGATGGGGTGATTCACCACTATTTAATACATGAACTTTTATCATCATTGTGGTGGAAATTTAACATGGAATTGTATTGATTAACACAGATGGTGCAATATTTAACCTCCAACGTTATTGGAATAGAAGTGAACGCCTTCAACTCAAATGGACTGACAGCTTTAGACATTCTAGCTCAAAGCAACAGAGATTTAAAGGACATGGACATCGCAGAGACCCTCAGAGCCGTCGGAGCCATTCGAACAACAAACAAAGTACTATTCTCGACATCACCGCCAACAAGATCCAAAACTTGGTGTGGGATTCCAGTAGGCGTCATTTTCGACACCCAAGACAAAGGTTGGCTTTCGAGGAAGCAGGACGCGTTAATGGTGGTGGCGTCGCTGATCGCAACGGTGGCTTTCAGTGCCGGAGTCAACCCTCCCGGTGGCGTGTGGCAAGACGACAATTCCTCCGGGAACAAAACTCAAACGGCTGGGACGTCGGTTTTTGCTGCAAAGCACAAAGACAATTACAATGAGTATCTTGCGTGTAACACGATCGGATTCACGGCTTCATTGATCGTGATGTTGATGCTCATCACTGGGTTGCCTTTCAAGCATCCGGTTGTGGTGTGGATTCTTATCTTGGCGATGTGGGTTGCAGTGGCTTCCATGGCGGCCAGTTATGGAAAAGCTATCAAATTTCTCACTCCGGTAGAATCACATAAGATAATCTATAAGATTTCTATTTTTGTTGCGTTGGGGACTATTTTTTCCTTGGGTCTTTTCTTCGTTGGGAAGGCCTTCCATCTTCGTTCTCTTAGGAAGGTAAATAACTTATTACAAAGACCATGTGCGAGACACCATGTCCAAGACAAGGAGGTTTTAGCCATTGTTAAAACATAGATTCATTGTATAGATGGTTAATTTGGTTTCAGAAAATAATTTGTTGCATATGAGAAAATTTGAGAAATTTTTTTTATCTCTCCTAGTTGTCAACATTTTAATGGTGGTATGCAGGGAGATCCCTACGGTATGTAGGGAAGTTTTTTCCATATTAAAATGTTGACCATTAGGAAAGATAAAAAAAAATCTCATTTTCTACTTTTTTTTTTTTTTTTTTTTCTTTCTTAGTTGTCAAGATTTCAATGGGTATGTAGGAAGTAGTATGCAGTTAAGTATTGTTCTTTTTTTTTTTAATTGAATATTTTATTATTATATAGCATTTTAATTACTACGTCAATTGAGCTATGTTCATATTGGTCAATAAATATGAAATTTTTAAGATTAAATTACTATCCACTTGCTATATATTAATGAAGTGGGCACATGGATAAAAGAGGGCATTTTTATCTCTTTCCTCCCTCTATTCCTATTCCTTTACTCATGTTAAAAAGAGCTTGTAATTTTGTGTGATGCTTATCCGCTGGTTAGTACCCCTTGCTTAAGAGATGTCCCCTCAATTTAGCCATTGAGCTATTAATAAATTTCCTTTTTGAAAAAGAAAAAAAAAAAGTAAGATGTGACATTTTGAATCATATAGACATGAAAAACCAAATTTACATTTAGCAAAAGAGAGAAATAAATAATTAGATAATTAAAGAGAAATTAATTTTTACTCACAAAATTTAGGAGTGTCAACCTTAGACTTTGATAAGTATTCCAATACTTGCCTTAAACTTTTACATTCTTAATAGGCTTTTGTTCGAAGAATATAATCATTAAAAATATATATGTACATACGTATGGGAGAACTATATAAAATGTCTAACTCGTACAAGATAATCTATAAAATTTCTGTTTTTGTGACCCCTCCCAAATTCGTTGTCATCTCAAAGAGAATGTCAATGTCTTATTAGGGACAATGACCGCAAGAAAACAAGTCCAAGACACTGAGTTTATAGCCGCCATTCATAGACCACATAAATTAACTGTAAGAATAATTTAGAGTTGGTTTAAACACCTTTTAGTTTAATGTAGTTTTTAAATTAAATTCAATTGTGCAAGAACCCATCGTAGAGTTTTTCATTATCTAGTGTATAGTGGAGGATAACTACGTCGTTGTGCGTAAATTTAGCTCTTAAACAAACTTAAAAAGTTATAATTATATATTATTAAATTTTAAATTGGCTGCTATTTTGGTTGCATGCAACGTCATCCTCTCGTCTCCATTCCACGTCAGACGCAGGTATGTCATCATTTCTTCTGGCTTTTCCTTTTTCCCTTAAAATATAATATAATATATCCACAAATGGTTCACATGTTAACAAAGGAGATTGGAATTGCTTTTTAAAAAAAAACAAAGAAAGAAACACAATAAATACTCATAAATACTCATCTTCCTTGGTTTTGACCGAGGAAGATGGCAGGAACCTCTGCACTTAGCAGCCACGAAACACTACTGACATTTTCCTTTGCAACTTGAGGATTAATAAATAACTCATAAAAGGAAATACACAATGAAAACATCATGGAAATCAGTTGATCCACTTGTAAAAATGTTGTATTTTATTATTGAATCACTAGTGAAAAAAAAGAAAGAAAGAGTTGATCTCTTTTTTTAAGATTTAACAAGTGAAATGTAGGGATTTGAAACCCTCCTTGTTAAAAATCTGTATACTTAAACTAATTGATGTTCAGCTTGGCAAAACTATGAAATTAGTTGAATTAGGTACATTTTGTGATTAAAATTATTTAATTTTTTAGAAAAAGGGGATTAAAATTATTTAAATTTAAAAAATTACAATCGGGATAATTGATAAGATGAGGGTCAGTACTCAAGACACAATTGGTCATTAGATTACAACGACTTAGGCATTGACTTTAATTTGGAAATATTCAGTAGGCAAATTTGGACACTCAAACACATTTTGTTTTTTATGGGTTTGTCTCTTTTTGTTTTTAATTTTCTTAAATCCATCAATGGTTTTTCGACTCATTATATATATGGCCAAATATCCAAAGGAAAATTCTTCATCAGAAAAAACAAGTGAAGCGAGAGAAGTGCTTTTAATGGCGAGCAGTGGAAGAAACAACAAGCTTCATGAAGCCGCCATTGAAGGCAACGTACCAATGTTGTTAGATTTGCTCCAACAAGATCCAATGCTTCTGGCCAGAGTGAAGCTCAACGACTTCAACGAGACTCCTCTGCACGTGGCTGCTCTTCTTGGGCACGTGAGATTTGTCGATGAGATTCTGAAGCGACGGCCTCAGCTGGCCAAAGACTTGGATTCTCGCCGATTTTCGGCTCTCCATTTGGCGGCGGCCGAAGGGTTTGTGGAAATAGTGAAACTTTTGCTGGGAGTTGATGCTGATATGTGCTTCATTTGCAACGAAGATGGCCACAACCCTCTTCATCTCGCCGCCGTGAGAGGTCGGCTGGATGTCTTGGTCGAGCTCGTTAGAGCCAGACCGGAAGCTGCACGAGCTGCCGTGGACGGCGGCGGAACGGTGTTGCATTTATGTGTCAAGTACAACCAGCTTGAGGCTCTTAAGAAGTTAATTGAAACTGTGGATGACAGTGATTTTATTAATGAGCAGGATGATTATGGCTTCACTATCCTCCATTTAGCAGTCTCCAACAAACAGCTTCAGGTACTTATCTTCTTCTCTTCTTCCTCAACTAATTATATTCTTCATCTAAAGAACTTCATGGTACTCTTAATCCATGGTTAAAAGGTTCCTCAACTTCAAATTTTGTATTATATGTCTTTGATCTATTCAACAATATTTTAAAATTCACAAGCCTATTAGATACAAAATTGAAAGTTTAGAGTCTCAATAAACATAAAATTCAATTTTATATATAGTATATTGGTTAGTTTTTAAAAATATCGAATATTAGAGATCTAATAGACACCAAATAATTGAAAGTTCAAAAACACATTTTCAATGTTCAATAACGTATTAGAAACAAAATTGAAAGTTCAAAGACCTATTATAAACTTTTTAAAGCTCAAAGACAAAATCTAACTAGATCTTTGATAACCTCTATGTCATTGCAGACTGTGAAATATCTTACCAAGCATTCGGGAATCAAAGTAAATGCTTTAACCTCAAATGGGTTAACAGCTCTAGACATTCTCACTCAAAGCCACAGAGATGTAAAGGACATGGACATCGCAGAGACTCTCACAGCCGCCAAAGCCGTCCGAACCAAAAAACCAAAGTCGTCGCCGCCGCCGCAGCCATCTTCATCCAACAACAAAAAGCAAAAGATCCACAGGTGGAGGGGGCTTTTCTCGGCCATTTTCCACAATGGCGATTGGTGGTTTTCCAACCAACGAAGCGAGTGGGCTAGGAAGGAAGAGGCATTAATGATCGTGGCATCACTGATTGCGACGATGGCTTTTCAGGCTGGAGTGAACCCTCCTGGCGGCGTGTGGCAGGAGGATTCCGTCTCCGGGGATTCAACTCGACTGGCCGGGACGTCAATATTCGCTTCGAATCAAAGACAAGACTACAACAAGTATCTTGTGGGTAATACAACAGGATTCATGACTTCGGTGCTTGCGATTTTGATGATCATCACTGGGTTACCTCAGAAACGCATTTTCATGAGGATTTTGATCATTACAATGTGGATTGCAATGTGTTCCATGGCTTACACTTATGGATTCTCCATCAAATTTTTCACTCCAAGACATTTATCAAGCTCTGACTCCAGTTCTTTCGCTCCAGCTCCACAACCAGGAGCCAGCTTCGACGCTTCTTCAATTCAAAAATCCAAATCCATCCTCTTTAAGATTTCCCTATATGTCGCTATAGTGGTTACTTCTGCGCTAAGTCTGTTCTTGCTCGGAAAGCTCTTCTACGTTCATTCTCGAGGGAGTAAATCAACTAAACGCCAAGACCCTTCCCTCGAAATATAATTTTAGTTCATCGGGTCCAGCTTGAGAAATCCAACTTTCAACCTTTAACGGTGATAATAAGCGTTTTATCCAATTAAGTGTATTTAGATTATTGGGATTAAAAACATGATTAAATTGAATGTTCATAGAGTATCATTTCTGTTTAGCGTATTTTTGGTTTGTTAATCTGTTTTATGTTTTGTTAGGTCGATCTCTACTTTGCTATTTATATTTTGGTGTAAAGCTCTGTATGAGTGTAAGACTATTTTCTGTCCTATTTTCATATCAGTAAAATACAACTTCTTCCCTTTCGAAATGTATATGTAAGATAAGTGGTTTATGAAATTTGATTTAAAACAAAAAAGGGAAATTTTTAATTTTTATTCTTGGATTTGGATGGTTAAATCATAATTAAATTGTTGTGATAACCGATTATTAATATGTTTTTTTATCAATTGGTTCTATGGTGTAGTGGTTAGCACTCTGGACTTTGAATCCAGCGACCTGGGTTCGACTCTCGGTAGGACCTCTTCTTCTTTACAATGTAATGTTAGTACACTAGATTTTGATTGAGAGATAATAAACCACTTGCTCTGATAATTCATAATATGTTTTTTGCCAATAGGTTCTATGGACTCGATCCATCTATCTACGTATATATATATTTTTTTAAATAGCTCTATAAAATGATGACATAATGGCCTGCTGACGTGGGATGCATACAAGTGGATGATGTTACATGGATACAAGGGACGAAGAACTAAAATAGTTGTTTGTTAGGTGATATATGCCACATATATCTTCTTGAATATCAATATATATCATATAAATTAGTTTAATAATTAATTTATAAGTGGGTAATAATTTAAATATTAATCATATTTAAATTACTTCGTGAATATATATGTTAGACAATCTTCGTTAGAGGCTCCTAAATTTTCTATTTAGGAGTGCGACTTGCTAGATTTTCTTTTAGCGTTTATGTCATATTGTACCAAATATCAAATATATATATATATATATATATATATATATATATATATATATATATATATATATATATATATATATATATATATTTTGACAACATGTAGGTAGGGGATTCAAACCACAGTTCTTTTTAGTCATTAGTTCAATTTCATACCAATTAAACTTTGCTCTTGTTGACACCAAATCAATAATCATGATGGCCAATGACATTAATAGTTATAATTACATAAAATCACCATTTAAATTTTAATAATATAATTATAAAAAATTACTTTGTATGAGGTAAATATACATACTAAATTAAGGTTATAGACTAACTTTAATTTTTTTTAATTAACTTCTCCTTTTTAAAAATCAAACTATCGATTGATGAGGCGTGCAAATGACGAGATGGTGGATCCACTTGGGAAATTAAATATGACCAGCACAAGATAACCGTTTAATAACAGTTAGATGTAGGTTTAAAATATGTGTCTAATCATCAATGAACAAACTTTTTAGCCCAAAAAAAATTATTCAATGAGGCTACCACAACGTGTCTGTCTAATAACCGTTGGATGTGTATTTGAAAATTATACATATCCCCAATAATCACTGGATAAAGCCAACAAGAGAGCATAGCTCAATTGACATAAAGTGTGTGCTTATGACTAAAAGGTCATTGGTTTGAATCTCCCTGCTCTAAATGTCATTGAACTCTCGAAAAAAAAAAATCACTAAATTGAAATATACCTTTACAATTTATTTCTTATACACACATTCAAGTGTTCAAAACTGCCAACCTCACTAGTGTGTGGTGACCTTTCGCGAATTATTTCTCCTAGCCACATTGTTCTACCCCTCCAACTTTAAAATCTCACTCCAAAGAGCCCGAATGAGACATGAGCTCGACTTCATATCATTATAATCTCCCACTGGGTAGAAAACAAAAAAGGTTATGTTTGATAACCATTTGATTTTCTGTTTATGGTTTTTAAAGATTATGTTTAATTTTTAAAAATAAAAAATCAATTTGATTAGGAAGATGACAACATATATATTCCATATGTCAACGCCTAGCTCCGGTTAGTTGATCTTATCAATAATTGCAATACACAATTTGTATAATGAACCACTTGGCCTTTGGCTTGGCCTTGTGTCTATATATATCCATTATCTTCTTGAAGCACGAATGAAGAATATATATATTCCATGCACACACCAACACAGCATTCTCAACAAAAACAACTCTCCTTTAATTTTCTTTTTGCTCTCCTTGTCCTAAAGGTTTTCCAAGTTTGTTAGCAATGACAAGAAGGGAAGATCAGGAAGCATTATCAGTACAATCTGAAGAACCCGAAACTCGAAACGAAAACGAGGGAGAAGAGAAGAAGAAGAAATGGAAGGAAGGGGATAGGGATTTTCTAATGGTGGCAACGACATTCATCGCAGCCATGGCTTTCCAAGCTGGTATCAACCCTCCCGGCGGCGTATGGCAAGACGACAACAACCCCAAGTATGAAGCAGGCAAATCAATCATGGCTTCAAAATCCCCGTCTGAATTCATCCGTTTCATGAGCGGTTGTCACAATCTGTTTGGCGTGTTCAACGATGCAATTTCTTGTGTTATTGTTGCTTAAGTTGCCTTACAAAAGGACTTGGTCGGTTACGAGAAGCTTTCTGTACTTCACGATGGGCTCGGCTGTGTCATCCATGGTTATAGCTTATTGGTCCTCTGTAAGAGCTTTGACACCGGATTCACAGATGTCTAGTGTCATCACTATGCTCAGGACTACTCTTGGAATCTCTTTTGTTTTGCTCCCAATTTCAATGTACTTAGAGAAGAAATTGTCGTCTTAACTGAATTTTTTATCTTCTTTTTTATGTTATTTTGTTCAAGTATAGGTGCAATTTCTTCTTTTGTGTTGCTGTATTTGGTAAGTTCTAGTGAATCAACTTCAATTTAGTAATAAGTGCCTTCATCGACCGCTTCATTAATTTTCTTTTTATAATATGTGTGGTGTGGAATTTGAACTTCGGATCTGTTAGTCGAAGATACAAACTTTATGTGAGATTTGCCACACTCACAAGATGGGTGGAAGAAGCATGGCGAGGCATGTTGTGGGCTGGTGGGGCATGGTTGCGTGAATATGAGGGGCTGGTGGAGCGTCATAAGATACAAACTTTATGTGAGTTGGATGACTTCATTAATATGCATAAGATGATGCCTCTTTGGGTTCGATCATTATTCTTGGATGGGATCTTTTTTTTTTCTTAGACCGAATACCCATTTGGGTTTTATGGACTTTTATACCATATTAGATTACATGAGGCTTCGTATCAAAACCATGATTGGTCATGAGTGGAGTAGTCCATCTATTTTATGAATTAGGAGGTCTCCACTAATCTTTTCAATGTGGGATCCTCAACAGAACATAGTTCAATTGATCAAGATATTATTTAATTCTTCCCTAAAAGTAGGCCATTTGAATAATTTAATTTTTCCACCCCTCTTATTGTAGTAAAAAAGAGAGAGACATGTTGGGGTTGTTTGGTAAAAATATAGAAAACAAGTGGTTTTAATTAAAGAATAGTTTTTTCTTTATATCAACAAGTCCTTAAAAAAGATGGATTTAATTGTAAACAAAAAGAACAAATAGTGGAAACAAGATAGAAATTGCAAGAAAGGAAGTGAATCAAATTGAGTTGTGATGCATTGAAATGAAAAACTTACACGAATTTATAGGAAAGTAAAATGGACACCCACTAACCCACTAACCTTGAAAATCCCTTCAATTAAGCCACTATCCTAAATAAATGCCACTAGCCATTACTTTCTACACAAGTAAATTAGCTAAATCAAACTACTTGCCTACCAAGTTTGCACTAATTTTTAACACTCCCCCTTAGTGCAAACATACGATCAACAACACCGAGTGCACTCCTGAGTTCTTCAAACTTGGATTTACCAAGAGCCTTGGTAAATATATCAGCAACTTGCTCCTTGGAATGTATCTTCTGTAATTTGATGTCTTGCGTCAAAACTTTCTCTCGAACAAAATGAAAATGAGTTTCAATGTGCTTTGTACGAGCATGAAACACTGGATTCCCTGCAAGCTTGATTGCACTTTCGTTGTCACAAAAAATACAAACTGGATAGTCCAAATTGGAAAAAATTTCTGCCATGAGTCTTTTTAGCCAAATGCATTATTGAGTAGCCATAGTAGCTGCTACATATTCTGCTTCACAACTTGAAAGAGCAACGGATGCTTGCTTCTTACTGCACCATGAAATAGCCCCTGAGCCTGTATTAAAGTTGTATCCAGTTGTGGAACGTCTGTCATTTACATCACCAGCCCAGTCAGCATCAACAAAACCGCTTAACACGAAAGATTTAGCTTGTTTGTACAACAAGCCAAAACATAAGGTACTCTTAACATATCGAAGAATTCTCTTTGCAGCAACTAAATGAGCTTCACATGGCTTATCCATAAATTGAGCAACAACACCTACAGAATAAGATATGTCAGGTCTTGTGATAGTTAAATAAATTAGACTACCAACAAGTTGTCGAAAAAGTGTTGCATTTGCCAATCGTTTTCCTTCTTCCTTAGTCAACTTCAAAGATGGCTCCATAGGAGTAGTCATTGGTTTTGACTCATTCATGTCAAAACGATCCAATAAACTTGTTGCATATCCTTTCTGTGAGACAAAGTATCCATCTGACCTTTCAACCTCCAAGCCAAGAAAACATCTTGCTTCACCCAAACTCTTCATTTCAAAACGAATTGACAAAGCATCTCGAAGACTATTAATTTCAACTTCATCATCACCTGTTATGATCATGTCATCAACATATAGTAAAAGCATTGTACATACTGAAGTTGTCTTTTTAACAAACAGACTCGAATCTGCACTTGAGGACCTGAACCCACAGAACTCAAGATATTGAGCAATTTTACCATACCAAGCACGGGGAGCTTGCTTAAGACCATATAAGGCCTTCTTGAGTCGACACACATAATTTGGAGACTCCTTGGAAACAAAACCTTGAGGTTGTTCCATAAAAATGTCTCGATCTAACTCTCCATAAAGGAAAGCATTCTTCACATCTAACTGCCATAATTTCCAATCTTTGTAAGCAGCTAATGAAATAATTGTTCGAATAGTTACCATTTTAGCAACAGGACTGAATGTCTCTTCATAATCTAGACCATATTGTTGTGAAAAACCACGAGCAACAAGACGAGCTTTATACCTGTCAATAGTACCATCTGGCTTTTTCTTTAACTTGTAAACCCATTTACAAGTAACTAACTCAACATTCTTCGGCTTTGGAACAAGTTCCCAAGTGTCATTCTTATTTAGAGCCAAGATTTCCTCCTTCATTGCTTCTTCCCATTCAAGAACATCTCTAGCTTCATTATAAGACTTGGGTTCACCTTCACAAATATCACCCATCAAAAAACAAGATACAATTGAACAGTTATTTAACTGTACCTCATAATCAGATAAATAACTGGGTCGTGTTCTTTGCCTAGAAGATCTTCGAACAACAGTCTGATCTGCATCTTCATCTGTTTGATCATATCCTCCAATACTGGTATTGGTCTCCTTTTCATCTGAGGCATCATCAGTAAAGAAAGGCGATAAATCAACAACACCTTTCTTTGAACTTGTATCCATTTGATGTGACGAAACTTCATCAAATACCACATCTCGAGAAACAAAAACTTCTCTTGTGCTTTGATCCATACATTTCCATCCTTTCCTGTGAGTATCATATCCAACAAAAATACAACGTCTTGCCTTTGGGTCAAGTTTAGTACGCTTATTTTTTGAAACATGAACATAACAAACTGACCCAAAAACTCGAAGATAACTCACATTAGGTTTACGACGATATAATACCTCAAAAGGAGACATATTCGATCCCGTCCATGGAGGTAGACGGTTTATGACGTGACAAGCTGACTGAATAGCTGCAGCCCAAAGCTCCCTTGGAAGGTTCTTTGCATGCAACCAACACAAGCACATAGATGTAAGATGTGCTAATTTACGTTCAGCAACTCCATTCTGTTGTGGAGTGTCAGGACATGTCATTTGACGTTGAATTCCATGCTCTTTGCAATAATTCTGAAATTGATCAGACATGTATTCTCCCCCATTATCTGTGCGAAGACACTTTATTGACAACATAAATTCATTTTCCACTTGTTCCTTGAACTGGACAAACTTGGAGAAAGTCTCACTTTTAGCTTTCAAGAAATACACCCACGTGAATCGAGAAAAATCGTCCATAAAAACCATCACATAACGACAACCAGAATAACTGAGTGTTCTAGTTGGCCCCATCAAATCTGAATGAACCAAATGCAATGCAACAGCAGCCTTGTTATCTGAATTTGGGAAAGGAAGACGATGTGATTTCCCAAATTGACAACCGGGACAAACTACATCATGATGAATTTCCTTAAAAAGAGGAACACCATCAAGAAGCTTTTTCATAGAAATTCTCTGTAGTAACTGATAACCAACATGGCCTAATCGAGCATGCCAAAGTGTTGCACTATCATTCTGACCTGTCTTTTCAACATAAGCATCACTTGCAGACAAAATGTAGAGAGAATCTTTTCTCTTTCCAGTTAATAAAACATCAGCTTCAAATTGTTTAATATTAGAAACAATTTTCACATCATTTGGACCAAAGATAACATACCTCCCAGAATCAGCAATCTGAGAGACTGAAACCAAATTCTTCTTTAGGCCTGGAACATGATAAACATCTTCAAGAGAAACACCAACAACATTTGGTGCATCATCCTTAACATTAACACGCCCTTCTTCAACAACAGGATGTAAGGAATTATCGGCCGTTGCAATAACTCTTTTTCCCTGATGGGTATGGACATCAGAGAGAAGAGAAACATTTCCAGTAGCATGATGAGAACAACCAGAATCAATAATCCAATCCTCATCATAATCTATAGAAGCATTAGCATGCAGATTAATGGGTTGATAAAAAGTTTCAATTGACAAGCATTGTTCCCAAGTAAGTTGTTCAGGTTTGTTACTTTCCTGTACAACATTTGCTTCTGCTTCTTTGAGATTCACCCGGCAATTTGGTCTAATATGACCCGACTTCCCACAACGATGACACACCACCTTTGCCCGACAATCACGTTTGATGTGTCCTGGCTTGCCGCACCTAAAACATCCTTTGAAATTGCCCTTGGACTGCCCTTCAATCTTGGAATTCTTGCTATCATTTGAAGAACGCTTGGCAGAAGAATTAACTTTTCCTTTATCTTTTGCATAAACAGCAGCTTCCACCTCATAGTGAATTTGCTTGTCGTTGCCAAGCATTTGTTTCATCAACGCTTCCTGATTTGAAAGCAAGTTTTCCAGATCAATGATAGAAGGTTGATTTACCCAACCTTGTATCGAAGAAATAAACGGCATAAACTCCTTTCGCAGTCCACGAATAAGATACCGACGCAACCGAGCATTACTAATAGGCTCCGTCTTGTCCAATTCTGTAATTTCTGAACACAAAGTCTTAACTTTCAGAAAATATTCTGAAACTGACAAGTTACCTTGAATAGTTCCGGCAAGTTCATTCTCCAAATACTGCAACCTTGTCGTGTTCTTTTGAGCAAACAATCTTTCAAGTGTTTCCCACACTTGCTTTGGAGAATTCACATCACGAACATGCTCAATATACTCCTTGCCAATAGAAGTTCGCAAAGCAAATAAAGCTTTGCCACATTTGACCTTCCACTTCCTCCGTGCCTCAACATTTTCCAAAGTATCTCTTGGAATTTCAGTATCATCACCGGAAACAAGATCCCACAAATCTTGTCCTTGTAGAAAAGCTTCCATACATAGCTTCCAATAGCTATAATTATCACTGGTAAGCTTGTCCACACAAATATTGTTTCCACCATTCATTTTCACTGAGTATAAGACTCAAACACGAAATAAAGAACCTGGAAGCTCTGATACCATGTAAACAAAAAGAACAAATAGTGGAAACAAGATAGAAATTGCAAGAAAGGAAGTGAATCAAATTGAGTTGTGATGCATTGAAATGAAAAACTTACACGAATTTATAGGAAAGTAAAATGGACACCCACTAACCCACTAACCTTGAAAATCCCTTCAATTAAGCCACTATCCTAAATAAATGCCACTAGCCATTACTTTCTACACAAGTAAATTAGCTAAATCAAACTACTTGCCTACCAAGTTTGCACTAATTTTTAACATTAATTGTGGTCAAATACAATTTAACAAGAACACACATCATTAAGACATGTATGGTACCAACTTCTAAAGTCAAACTGTTCAAATGATCTATGTAGGACGGAAGATTATATTTGAACGTCACTCTAACGTCTTAATTAATAGTATATATTTTAATAAGTTGAATCATGCTTAGACTGCCCACTTTTCCTTTGAATTATGTTCCTTCCTTTGGTTTTGTTTTTCTATGATTTGGGTTATATTTGGTTGTTACATTACATAATCTCCCAATTGCTCAATCTTTCAAATCAATTCATTTGAATTGTTCCTTCCCCCATTATCAAATCAAACAATTGATTGGAAGTTTCCAATTGGCCTTAAATAAATTGAAATTTAATCAATATGATATTTAAAATTATTTGAATTAATATATAGTAAATGATTGCAAGGGTCATTCTCTACTAGGAAGGGAAAGGTTGATGAAATATCAAATTCTTTAATCTCAATTATATCATAATAGTGAATGATAAATGAGGATGAAATTAAATCAATTTTCAATTTATAAACTGATTAAAGAACAATAACTAATGAAAACAAGTGATAAACTCATTGTGTGTCGCTCACAACATACGTCCTCAATGAAGTGATTTTGATGCTCGTGACTGGGTTTCCCTCTAGATATGTCGTTTTTGTTAGGATTCCTATAGTTGCAATGTGGGTTGCAGTGTGGTCCATGGCTTACACTTATGGATACTCCATCAAATTCTTCACTCGCAAAGACTTCGACTCCATCATATCGTTGACATTGCCATTGTTGTCTCCGTTGTGGCTTCTGCTTCGTTCATTGTGTTCTTCCCTCGTGAAGCTCTTCTACATTCATTCTCATCAGGAGCGGAAGCTCAATACCCTTTCACGGAAACCAACCACAGACCAAGTCCCTTGATGTGTAAAATTGGTTTAATGAACAAATATAGAGTAGAGAATTGAACTTTTGATCTATAATGAATGTTGTTATAGGTAATTTTGGACCACCCTGAGACACAAGGAGCTGACAAGGACAATCGGGTAAAGATAGGACTAGGAAACCGACCCGGAGGAAGACCAGACCAATGGTCCGACCCTTTGGTCGGCCTCGGCCCGGTCGCCTCCATTTGGTCCCTGCTGCCTTTGGTCGCCCTGGTTCTGCCTGGTTTGTCCCGAAACTCTTCTGAATTCCTAAAAACCCTAAGAGCATGGACAGATATTTAAACTGGGATCGGAAATTCGTTCTCTAAACTCTCTGCTTTTCCTCTTGCTCTTCCATCAGTTTTCTAACTTAAGCATTGGAGTCGGTGTGGCAAGCACCACACCGGTGTGAAGTGTTTGCTTGTCTCTTGCAGGTCACGTCTCGTCTCCCCCCTCTCATACAAATTTACCGTTGGTGGCACTTGAAGGACAGGTGAGTCTTCTGTCCGAATTTTGACATCAACAAATGCAGCTATGTTCAAATTGGTCATTGTTGAACTATTGGTTGAATGTATATGTAGACAATGGAATTTGATTTAAAACAAAAGGGAAATTTTTTAATTTTTATCCTTGGAGTTGGATTGTTAAATCATAATTAATTTGGTGTGATAATGGATTATTAATATGTTTTCTACCAATAGGTTCTATGGTGTAGTGGTTAGCACTCTGGACTTTGAATCCAGCGACCTGGGTTCGACTCCCGGTAGGACCTCTCTTTTCTTTTCTCACACATTGATCAATAGTTACGTTTGTATATCACTCATTTACCATGACTAATTTAATAACACATTTATGTGCATACGATTTTTTTAAAAAAAAAAACATGTAGAGTAAGGGGAATTCGAACCACATAAAATTTCTAGTAATTACAAGTATAAAATTTACAGAGTGAGAGAAAATTTACAAGTATAAAATTTATATACTTTGAACCAAATATTGAAAACAATAAAAAAAACCCATCATTTTAAATAAGTTTTTTTTTTTTTTTGACAACATGTGGAGATGAGAGCGGTCATTATAAAACTTTTATGACTAGGTTTATATCCATCCCATTTTAAATTAGTTAACTTGCATGAATGGATTGATTTGGAATGATTTCTTTGACTGAAAAGAAG
This sequence comes from Luffa acutangula, assembly GCA_036850905.1. Lineage (NCBI taxonomy): Eukaryota > Viridiplantae > Streptophyta > Magnoliopsida > Cucurbitales > Cucurbitaceae > Luffa > Luffa acutangula. The sequence goes on along the minus strand of CM072092.1, from coordinate 1,480,303 downwards.
TTTGAACATTGTTTGACTCATCTTCACTCCACAATGGCTCAAGTTGGGAATCCTTTATCTTTATTTTGCCCAACTCAATCTCAGCCACTTGTGCTTCCTTGTCCCAACTCAATCTCAACAGTTTTAGATACACACAAGTCCCTCCAGTTTTGGTGGGGCAACTTCTTGAGAAACAGCATCCTAAACTGTGGACTGGCAGCAAATATCATCTGCAAGGAAGAAGGCAGGAACCATAAGAACCTAGCAGCCACAAAACAGAACCGATATTTTTAGATCTGATAAAAGTAATTTTGACTATTCCGAAATTACTTCCAAACATTTCCTAAGTCATCGTGGCGAACAGTGATGCTTTGTTGTTCTACGACGAGCTTTCCAAACAATGGTTTATTGGTATTCGAGTGCATTGAAGATATTTTTCTAGTGAAATCATCCCTGAGAAACACAAAATTTAAGATTGGTATTTGATCTGACATACATCATCGAAACTAATATAGTTTTCAAAGAAGTTTTAAAAAAAATTAATCATTTTTTTCCTAAATACTCTTAAAAGTACATTATTTTTTTAAAAAATATATTAAAAGATAGTCTCTTTTTTTAAAAACTTTTAAAAGATAGTCTTTTTTGTTTTCTTTTTTGAGAAAATACAAGATATACTTTTAGTGTAAGGGAAAAATATCTTTAAATTTTAAGTTTAGTTTTCATTTCTCTGCAAATTTGAGAATCATACACTTTTGATTACTAATGAGGTTTCCAAATTGCTTAGTTTCTAGTCTTTGAGATATATAATAAAACCATTAGTAATCTAAACGAAATATTCTCTAGGATGCTAAATGAATTTATTTTATAGGTGTGATATTGGTAAGGGACATTAAAAAAAAAAAAAAAAAAAAAAAAAAAAAAAAAAAAAAAAAAAAAAATCCTTTTCTCCCTCCCTCCTATTAAAGATGAATTTTACTTTTAACATTAGTTTTGAACTTAGTTTCTATTAAGTATTTGCAAAGTTTAGCATTAATTATAATTTTTTATGGGAAAAGAATTTGTAGAAAGAGGAAGAGAAAAGAAGTGTTTTCCAGTGAGGATATTTTTTAAATTTTTTTAAAGGTGAAACTGAAACTTTCTGATAAAAGAGTATTTTTTTTTTTTTTTAACCTTTTTAGCATTGTCATTGTTGTCTCCTTTGTGGCTTCTGCTTGGTCGGTTCTGTTCTTCCTCGGGAAGCTCTTCCTACATTCTTTCTCATGAGGAGGGGAAGGCCAAATACCCTTTCACAGAAACCAACCACAAATCAAGTTCCCTTAACATGCAAAATTGGTTTAATGAAGAAATTTGGGTGGGATTTAAACTTTCGATTTATAATGAGCGTGAGCTATGTTTGGATGGATCATTGTTGAATCATTGGTAGACAAATGACTTGTGAGATTTGACTTTTAAAAGAAAAAAAATTTACTTTTTATCATTGAAATTGAATTGGTTGAATCATAATTATAAATTGTTGTGATAATCGATTATTAATATGTTCTTTACCAATAGGTTCTATGGTGTAGTGGTTAGCACTCTGGACTTTGAATCCAGCGACCTGGGTTCGACTCCCGGTAGGACCTTTTTTTTCTTCCTCACACATTTAAAAAATATGTAAATGTATGTGTGTTAGAATATTTACCCATTCCGTTATTTTTACCTATGTTATATTCCTTTTACTCTTGTTTTGTATGGTTTTTCATTCTCCTATTGTAATGAGCCAAGTGCTCTCTCAGTATTATTAATGTAGTCATTGTGCTCAACTTTCTGTGCGGAGTAAATTCTATTCCAAAATTCTCTGGTTTCTCTCTGTAGTACATGGTATCATAGCTTTTGGTTTCAAAGCTATCGATTTCATTAATTTTTTTTTTCTCTTATGGCATCTTCGTCGAGTACCTCCTCAGTCGGTAATGAAAACCTACCTGTCGTTTCTTCCACCTCTACGGTAACCACTCCAGTTGCTACGTTTGTCACTTCCCAGAGATTGTCTCTTACCAGTACCCCTAACCCGAACTCTATCCCTCGAACCCTAAATCCCAATAATCCCCCATTTCAACCCAATAATCCCAATCTACCTCAGCAACCCTATGTTTTTCCCTCTACGAATCCTTCAACTGGTTTTCCTTACCCACCTCTGGCGTCTTCTTCTCTCCCATTTTTTCCGACCTATACCAACACTGCACCGCTTACCACTGCACCTCAGTTCTTTCCCCCCGCCCCGCATCCTCCTTCTCCTTATCCTACTTTAACCCCTCCTCTCAAATATCAAACTCTTAGACTCCAATTTCTTGTTCTGGAAAAATCAACTTCTTAACCACATTATAGCGTTTGACATGGAGGGTTTTATCAACGGTAAGCCTCCACTGCCAAAACACTTGGATGTTGCTCAATCCCAAGTAAATTCTTTGTTCCTCACCTGGCAAAAGTATAACCGAACTCTCATGAGTTGGATTTATTCCTCTCTTAATGAAGATAAACTAGGAGAGATTATAGGGTGTTCTACTGCAGTTGAAATCTAGGAACATTTGCCTAGTGTGCATGAGTCTTCTTCTACAGCTCGAATTATGGGTCTCCGATCTTAGTTGCAAAAGATTCAAAAGGATGGTCTGTCTATTACTTAGTATCTCGCCGAAATTAAAGACGTTGTCGACAAATTAAATACTAAATTAAATTAAATTAAAGGATGTTCCATTCTTTTAGGAAATGTATTTAAGAAAAAACTTGGTTGCATACCAACCGAATGTTAAGGTTCGAATCCTCCCACCCCATTAAAATGTAAAATACTAAATTAAAAATGTTTGAAGCATAGGAATTAAACCAATAAAAACATGGGAACATCCATGGAAGCCTAAACACATATATTTTTTTAGGCTTTTAAATTCTAACAACGCGTACAATATTTCTTCCGTATGTACAACATAATCGCCGCTGTAACAACACCGACCACAAGATTAGTGAGCAGAGTAATGGTGACCTGCTGCATCAGCGGCTGTGGCGTCGCAGCTGTTATTGCGGACCAGTAAGCCGGAGCCATGCCGCTTATTACGAGGCCCAAACTGACGTACTGGAAGTTCCTCGAAATCAGCCTCGTGGAAGGCAACTCCGACATCAGTGCCAGAATTTGCACCACTGAAATTACCAGACACGTTGTTACGCCCGCGATGAAAACGACGAACGAAGATGGGTGTTTTGAGGCCATTATCGATTTCCCTGCTCCATACCTTGAGATGAGAAGAAATTTTGGTAAACAGATACTTGTTAGGACAATAAAATTTTATTAAAAAAATTCTGTCCCGTTTCATAATTTTTTATTTTTGGGTTTTTAAAATTAAACCTGTGAACATTACTACCACCCATAATTACCATCTTTCCATGTTTTTGGGTGTGTATGAGATTCTTACGTATAGTCAAGTATTGTACTCACTATTTTGTTTGGTTAAATTATTAAAAATTCCTCTAAACTATGAGATTGGTTTCAATTATAAATTTTCAAAAGTTCCATTTTTAGTTCTGGAAGTTTGAAATTTGTTTCAAAACAACCATTGAAAGCATTTTTCGGTTAAATTTGTGGACGGAAAAATGATGTGTTTGCATATGTATTGTTGCGCTTATGTGAACATGTTTGAACATATGCGTGGAAAAATCAATAAAAACACGTGCAAACACATCATTTTTCGTCCATAAATTTAACATAAAATGTCTTTAAGGGTCGTTTTGAAACAAACTTCAAACTTCAAAGGTTAAAAATGAAACTTTTGAAAGTTTAGGTGCAGTCAAGTATTGTTAGCGGTAATACTTGTTATAGGTAATTTTGTACCACTCCGATGTACAAGGAGCTGACGAAAACAACCCGACACGAGCCCAGAAGTAGGACCGGAGAAGATATTTTGATCTGGGCGGGAATTTTTTTGTGGTTGCGTCGAAAGTAGGCTTTTCGTCGCTAAGAAAGCGACAAAAATTTCATTTTCGTCGCATTGTGTGCGACGAAACATGTTGTCCGACGCAAAGTTATACATCAAGGGTTGGACTTTTATGGTGCGACGAAATATACAAAAACGTCGCATTCTTAGCGACTAAAGTTTTAATTTCGTCGCACGTTTGCGACTTTTGGTATTTCGTCGCTAGTATTTCGTCGCTAAAGTCCTTCTTTCTTGTAGTGGGAGAATGGACTCCGGAGGTGAAATGGGCCAAAAGGTCGAGCCAAGGTTGGAAGGACCGGGCCTTGTTGGCTCGACCCATATGGTCGGCCTCGGTTCTTCTGCCTCCGTTCGGTCCCTGCTGCCCCTAGCTGCCCCGGTTCCACTTGGTTCAGCCCAAATCTCCTCCGAATGCCAAAAAAATCCTAGAGCATGAACATGATTTAAACCCTTCTTCATCACTGAAGAAAGGATCTCGAACTTCATTCTATGATTCTCCTTTTGCTCTTGCTTTTTCGCTTCCCATCGTTCTGCTTGCTGACTTAAGCATCCGAGGCGATGTGGCAAGCACCACACCGGTGTGCAGGTTTTACTGTCTTGTAGGCCACGTCTTCTCCCCACCCAAACAAATTTACCATTGGTGGCACGTGAAGGTCAGGTGAGTTCCTCTTGTCCAGATTTTGCCATCAACAATACTGACTGTTTTGTTTAAGAATTTTTTTTTCTTTCTCTTTTTCATCTTCGTTTCTCATGGTATCAACAATACAGACTATTTTGTTTAAATCTCAAATGGGTATTCAGTCAAAGAAAAAAAAAATCCAATTCAAGCATGGAGAATCTAAAAAGGCACACCATCTTGAGGGAACATATTGGTCAATTATAAGCCACTCATTAACCAATTGGTTTTGAGATAGAATCTCATGTTATTTAATACTTTTGGTTAAATTATTAAAAATGCCTCTAAACTATGGAAAGCATTTTTATGGAAAGCATTTTTTGGTTAAATTCATGGACAGAAAATGACGATGTATTTTTAATAATTTAACCTTTTTCATTTTCCTCGACTCGGCTCTTGCATACCTGGGGTCCTTATCGTCTTGCCAGACACCACCGGGAGGGTTCAACCCAGCTTGAAAAGCAACCGTTGCCACGAACGTTACCACTACCAAAAGAAACTCATTGTCACTCTTCTGCCAAGTCTTCTCTGAGTTCTGAGCTTCATTGCTTTCATTATTTGGCATGGCTGATCAATCTGAAGATCTCTGTGCGTTGTATCTCTGCAAAGAAATGGAGGACTGAGAGGGAAACAAAAAGGGTTCTTCTTCCTTGAGTTGCTTTCTCAATTTAGTTGTTTTAGGGTAAGAAAAGTATGGAATTGGGGTACAAGAGGGAGAAACATGAAGAGTTTCTGTTTTTAATTATCAAAAATTGAAGAGTTGCTGTAAATTAAAGGACATTTGTGGATGTAATTGTTTCCCCCACGCACCGACGTGTGGGATTTAATTTGTGGATGTTGTGTGTGCAAGTGTGCGTTCACCATTCAAAAAAAAAAATTATCAACGGTTCGATTTTAGTTCTTAAACTTTAAAAAGTTTTAAATAGATAAATCCTTGAACTTTTATAATTTTGTGTTCAATAGGTTTCTGAACTTTAAAAATACCTCATAGATTCTTAAATAAACTTTCGTTTTTGTGTCCAATACGTCGTTCAACCTTCAATTTTGTGTAAGTCTTTGACTTAGCCGATATTTTTTTAAATTCACAATCCTACTAAATACAAAATTGAAAGTTTAGGGTCATAATAAATATAAAATTTAATTCCAAAAAACAAAAATCAATTTGTTTAAAACTACTTTCATTTAGTTTTCAAATTTTGACCTAATTTTTAAAACGTTTTTGAAGAGTATGTAATAAAGCGAAAAAACTATAAGTGGAAATAATTTTTATAAACTTGATTTTAAAAAAAAAAAAGAAAGTCAAAAAATAAAATTGTTGTCAAATAAAGAGAAGTTTTTGGATTATATTTTTTTCATAAGGTTACTTAGTAATTGTGTTATTAAATCTTTTGCTTCCATACTTGAATACAAATAAAATAAATTCTTTGGAGATTAATTACTCTCTTTTTTTTTTTGAACGGAGAGATTAATTACTCTTTTACAATTCTTTTAAACAACATTTTGAAGAAATAATCCACGCTAACCCTACTCAAATATTTTAGGAAAATTGCAGTGGAGGACAAATTGGACTAAATTAATAGCAAATATAGCACCATGTAAAAAAAAATTGCAAATATAGCAAAATCTATCGGAGTCTATATGATAGACTTCGATTATCAGAGTTTATCAGCGATAGACTCTGATTAATGAGAATCTATCAGTCTACTGATAGACTTCGATTGTTCAGAGTCTATCAGTGTCTATCGTTGATAAATTCTTGTTAATCAAAATCTATCAGTCTCTATCAGTGACTATCACTAATAGACTTTGATTAATCGAAGTCTATTAGCGACAAACACTGATATATTTTGAATAATCATAGTCTATCAGTGATAGACACGGATAGAATTCGACAACAGCTTTTTGGTCTTGTACAATTAATTTTGCTATATTTGCAATTAGTTTGAAACTGTGTTATATCTACCATTAATTTGGTCCAATTTGTCATCTATGCAACTGTCTCAATATTTTAATTGATAAGATGAGCTAGGTTCAACCACACTTAATTAGAATTATTAAGTTCAGAAAAAAAAAATTAGAATTGAAAATTTTGTGTGGAGTCTAAAACGTAACCAACCTAAATCATGAACGTCCCTCTCCAATGGATAGGATCAGAGTCAATTCGAAGGTTGAGCGTTGTGCAAAATTAATGTTGAGGGCCAAGAGATTTGGAATCCATTGGCACCTTGCAACTTTGAATAATTCAAACACATAGTTTAAATGGATTTATCTCCTCTCTAATTTTGGAGAAATTATTGTATGCGACCTACAATGAGACAAATATTTTTGCAGATTTAGATGTAAGAGAGAAATTGTATACTTCAATTTTATATGCGATTATTTGAGGTAAACAAATTTAAAATTTTACATGAGACAGATTATATGCGACTGTCATAATTTTGACTCATTGAATTACATAGGAGCGGTTTGAAAACCAAAGTTTTTTTTTTTCTTCTAAAAAGACATTTATGTGTTTGATAAGCCATTCATTTTTTGTTTTTAAATTAAGTTTTATGGAAAAAAAAAGGGTTGAAAATAGAAATTTTTGGTTTGTCAAATGGTTTTCCAAAAATCAAAGAGGCATTTGACATGCAGGTTCAGCATCTTTTATCAATATGACTCATTTGTAAATTGAATATTGTTTTAACATCGCTAATTTAAAATTAATTTTTTTTGTTTTGCTAATTTTATTTCTATTGTTTATTTTTTGGCATAAAATTTTATTTTAGGAAGTTTGAAATTTAAATTTGGTTCTATTTCAATTATTTTTCCAAAATCTTCTAAATGAATGTTTGTTCAATTTTAAGATTGAGATTGGACTAAAATTATAATATTTTTTGAAAATTGAAATCTTAATATGTATATCAATCCAAATACAAAACAACCAATTTCAGAGACTAGAAAAAAAACTAATAATTCAAATCCCGTTTGATGACCATTTGATTTTTAGTTTTTGGTTTTTGAAAATTATGTTTGTTTTCTTTAAATTTTCTCACCATAGTTTTCGTTTTTGTTGAAGACACACTTGAATTCCTAACAAAATTCTAAAAACAAAAACAAGTTTTTGAAAACTATTTTTTTTTAGTTTTAAAAAATTGGCTTGGTTTTTAAAAACATGGGAAGAAGGTAGGTGAAAAGCCAAATAATTAAACTTAGAGTTGGAAGTGATGTTTATAAGCTTAAAAACCAAAAACCAAAGACAAAAAACCAAATAGTTATCAAACGGGATCTCAATTATGATGTGTAACTGCCTCTAATTTAAAACAATGGGATGTACATCAGTTATAAACTCAAAACAGTTATCGTGAAGCTTTCTTCTGTAATTTGATGAAAATTGAGAGTAGAACGACAGAGATAAGAACATTAACCAGAAGCACGAGAAGGACTCGGGGCATAAGAGAATCTGGTGTCAAAGCTTTTACTGAACAGCCATAGGCCAAAGCCATGGAGGTTATTGCCATGTCCATCATGAATTGAAGAAATTTTCTTGAAGATGACATTTTTTTATGAGGCAACTCCAGCAGCAGCACCAAAAGTTGCATCACTGAACATGCCAAACAGACCGTCACGCCTGCAACGAAAGCGCAGAACTCGTATGGCCTCTTTGTGGCCATTATCGATTTTCCTGCTTCGTATCTGGTGAAGGAATAGTAGAAGAAGAAGAAAAAAACCTTTAAACTATAGGAGTCGGAGAAATTATTCAATGAGGTCGTCATATTGTAGTTGTTAGTTTTGCACCTTTGGATGTAGGGGAGAGAAACTGCAAAAGTATCTCGATTTTGTATTCAATGGTTATTAGAGAGCCTAGACAGATTTTTGAATCTATATACTACGGATATTAAAAGACAGTCACGTTGTAGGGACGACTTGATTGAATAATTTGTCATAGGAGTTGTCACAATCAAATTTTCAAACTTTCAATTTGATCAATCAACCTCTAAACTTACGAAATCATCACCCATGCAATCAAAACTCTAAATATTATAATTTTTTTATAACTTAGCCTCTTTAAATTTTCAAAAGTACACTAGGTGTCACTTTGATATAAGAAAACAAAAGGTCAATAACCATCATAGTTTCAAGGGTTTGATTACAACAAAATTCCAAGTGAGTATACGTATTTTGCAATCTTTACGAGTTCCGATGCAACAATTTCATAAGTTCAAGGAGCTAATTATCAAATTGAAAATAAGTGCATGATTACGATGACCTTCATAGTTTGAGAGTGGTTTCTACGACTTTCTATCCGTTAATCAAAGTTAAATGGTTTACCTTGGATCGTTGTCGTCTTGCCAAACGCCGCCGGGAGGGTTGACCCCAGCTTGAAAAGCCACGGCGGCGACGAATGTTGCCATTACCATTAGTAACTCCCTGTCGTTCTTCTGCCAATAACTCTTCTCTTCACTGTTTTGGTTCCCATTTGCATTGGATAATGCTGCTTCCTCAAGCCTACTTGACATTATTGCTGATCAATGATCCGATGATCTTCGCCTCCTAACTCTGCAAAATCAGGCATTAAACTTTGAAATAATCAGAACAAGGCAAAAGGAGTTGTTGAGGACATTTATGAATGTTGTTTCCCCGTTGACTTGACTGATTATTATGATGTATGGAATGGATACAAGTCAACTCTAGAACCAAGTGGTTTATAACCAGACATTATTGTTTTATTTTGCGTGGCGGGAGATCGTTGGTCTCTTCCTTCAAATAAGAAAGTTTCCATGGATTTGTCCTAACAAAGTTTAGGCAACTTCAACGAAACCATGACGGTTTGATGATGACTTATTCTTACCATGGCTAAGTCTTGCTGAGGAGAAATTATTTGAGAAGACTATTACAATCAAAAAATTATTCTAAGAGGCCGCCACAATATGGTTGTCTCTTTAAAATCGTTGGATGTAGATCTTTAAATTTGTCTTTCTCCTAATAACCATTGGATACAAAATCGAGGTACTTTTACAATTTCTCTCCTTACATCTAACGGCGCAAAACTACTAGTTTCATTGTTTCGGCCTCGATCACCAAATAATTTTTTTTACAAATGTGGTTGACAATTGTACACCGTTAGATATATGTAGGAAAGAAAAACTATAAAAGTATATCGATTTTGTATATAATAGAATTTTTTTTAATTCATATTTGTTATTAAAAGACGACCACATTAAAAGACGACCATATTTGTTTTTTTTACATCTTTTATAAAATAAATTAAATTAAAATAAGGACAACATACATATATGGTAATAAATTATTATATATAAAGTTATAATATAAAAATTTGTGCAATTTTTCCAACCTCCTCCCGTGCTCAATGATGTTATCTTCTGTCTCATTATTTATTTAGAATTAAAGTTTTTCTTGGAGAATTTTAATGGATATAGTCCGCATAAATATAATTAATGTCGTTGTTATGAAATGATTAAAAAAGAAAGTATAGAAACTCAAACATATTTTAAAGTTATACGTGAACGACCCAATGTTTGTGAAGTCTAGGTCTACTCCCAATAATTATATTTTGTCTTCTCAAAAAAAATTATTAATTCTTTTTCTTTATTGTGGGTATAATTTTAATTTGTTCTCTTTGAAAGCTTTCAATTTTGTTTAGGGCAGGTTGCAAGGATAGCAATATGGGCCAAAATAATTGCAAATCTAGCAATCCACAAAAAAATTTGCAAAAATGGCAAAATCTAATAGTTTGTGTGTTGCATTTACTAAAATACCCCTTCAGATTTTCTTTCACTGATAGAAAGTTTTAGATTCTATCACTGATAGAAAGATTTTCTATCAGTGATAGAAATTTTCTATCACTGATAGATTCTATCATATGATAGAAATTTTCTTTCACTGATAGATTCTATCATATGATAGAAAATTTTTCTACTACTGATAGATTCTATCGGCGATAGATATTTTTCTATCACTTGTTCGGTGTTCTATCAGTGTTTGGTTGTTGTTATTTGGTTTTCTATCAGTGTTTGGTTTTTGCTTTTCAGTGTTTGATTTCTATAATCGTTCGTTTTTGCTTTATTTTTCAATGCTCGATTTCATCATGTATCACCATCGCTGATAGAAACAAAAGATCTTCTATCACTGATAGAAAAGTATCAGTGATAGAAAGATTTTCTATAACTCACAAAAAGTTTTTCTATCAGTCTCAGTGATAGAGATAGAAAGTTTTTCTATCACTCATAGAAAAAAATTTTATAAGTGATAGAAGATTTCTATCACTGATAGGTTCTGGGATTAAAAGATTTTCTATCAAGAGTTTTCTATCATTGATAGAATATCTTTCTATCACGGATAGAATAGTAAAAATTTCTATCAGTGATAGAAATCTTTTATCACTGATAGAAAGCTTTTCTATCGATGATAGAAAGTTTTTCTATCACTTATAGATTATATCGGTGATAGAAAGATTTCTATCGGAGATAGAAAGATTTTTATGGGTGATCAGGGATTGAAAGATTTTTTATCAAAAGTTTTTCTATGATTTTCTATAAAAAGTTTTTTTATCACTGATACAACATATCAGTGATAGAAATCTTTTATCACTGATAGAAAAAGTTTCTATTAGTGATAGAAATCTTCTATTCTATCAGTGATAGAAACTTTCTATCACTGATAGAAAATTTTTCTACCACTGATAGAATCTATCAGTCATAGAAATATTAGTGATAGAAACTTTCTATCGCCGATAGAAAATTTTTCTATCACTGATAGAATCTATCAGTGATAGAAATATCACTGATAGAAAATTTTTCTATCACTGATAGAATCTATCAGTAATAAAAAGACTTTCTATTAGTAAGTAAGTAAGTAAGTAAAAAAAAAAAAAAAAAAAAAAAAAAAAAAAAAAATGGCGAGGAAGAAGAAGATGGGCACACAGGGACAATTTAGGAATATAAAAAATTAATTCAAAAATTTTGTCATATTTACAAATATTTTTAAAAATTGCTATATTTGTAATTATTTACCTTCATGTTGCCACCCATTACAATTATACTTTTGTTTATATGGTATGAGCTTAAATTCAATTTAGTGTTTATAATTATAAAAGTTTCAAATTTATATGTTGGATTTTGGGTCAGTTTGACCTTAATTTAGTTTGAATGTTTTTAAAAATTGCATTTATTTTAAATAATTTGTATAAAAATTATTTAGAATTTAAACACTCGTATGTTTAATTGCATTTTCTCACAAGTGTTTTTATACACAAGTTATTATATACTTAAAAGCTCTTTTTTTAGAAATTTGCTTTCAAATGTTTCTCAAAATGTTTTATTTCTCAAACTCCTTTTTTAATAAGTATTGTAAAACACTAAAAATTTTCATACTCGAACGTTTTTTTTTTTTTTCACATGACAATGAGTGACTTATTTGACTAACTGTGTGTTGCTTAAGGAAAAAACTTAGTTGCACAACGGTATGTACGGATCTCCCTACACATCCCATCAAAATCTTGACAACTAAGAAAGAGAAAGGGAGAAAATGAGAAATTTTTTTATCTCTCCGAGTTGTCAGCATTTTAACTGTGGTATGCAGGGGGATCCATACATACCGGTATGCAGCGAAGTTTTGTTCGTTGCGTAACTGTGTTCGAGTTTAATGCTATAAAAAGAAAAAAGAAAGAAAATATATAGGTAGATTTTTTAGTGAGTAAAATTCAGTTTATTAAATATAATTTGTAAGGTCTAACTAAAAGGATCAGATTAAAAATTTTAAAATCCAAGGGACCAATTCAAAACTTTTGAAACCAAGAAACAAATTAAATTATAATAAAAGTTTGAAAACAACAAGAGCCAACCATTTCACGCTCAAAAGCATGTCCAAGGCGAAATCTGTAGTTTTCCGTGGATTCCAAGACCAAATTCAGGCAACTTCAACGAAATCTCCACAACCCTTTTGAGTTTTGAGATCAATCGATCAATGGTTTTTCAAGTCGTTATATAATATAGTCAAATATATATATATCTAAACATGAGAGTGGGAAAGCAAAGACAAAGTTGAGGAATACCAATAACAATAATGGCAAGCATCGGAATAATCAGGCTTAATGAAGCCGCCATCGAAGGCAATGTAACAACGTTGTTAGAGTTGCTCCAACAAGATCCATTACTACTCGACAGAGTGATCAACCTCGACGAAACTCCTCTTCACGTGGCTGCAGTTCTTGGGCACGTGGGATTTGTCGATGAGATTCTGAAACGAAGGCCTCAGTTGGCCAAAGAGTTGGATTCATATGGATACTCACCTCTACACTTGGCGGCAGCCAAAGGGTTTTTGGAAATAGTGAAGCTTTTGCTGCAAGTTGATGCTGATATGTGTTTTGTTTGCAACCAAGATGGCTTCAACCCTCTCCACCTCGCCGCCGCAAGAGGCCAGCTTGACGTACTGACCGAGCTCATCCAAGCGAAATCAGTCGCCGCTCGGACTGCCGTGGACGACGGTGGAACAGTGCTGCATTTATGTGTCAAATACAACCAACCGGAGGCTCTCAAGATGTTGATCGAAACTGTGGCACCCGACGACAGTTTCGTTAATGCTAAGGATGATTATGGTTTCACCATCCTCCATTTAGCAGTCTCTAACAAACAAACAAAGGTAACTCAAATCACATTTCTGTTTTGGCTAAATTATAAAAAATATGTCTGAAACTATGGGGTTTGTTTCAAAAATACCTCTCAACTTTAAAAAAATGTTTCAAAAATATCATTGTCGTTAATTTTTTTATGGAAATTGTTAAAGTTTTACTTTCATTAATACCCTTTTAACTTTCAAAAAGTTTTAAAAAATAACCTTATTTGAAAATGTTTCTTTCCTTTTTCCTTTTCTCACCGCAAATTCTTCCTCCATGAAAAAATTAATGAGATTTTTGCCAATTACCGCAAATTCATCCCAAGAGTTTGACTAGATTTTTGCCGAGGGTATTTTTGAAACACTTTTAACGATTTTAACGGTTTCCATCAAAAAATTAACGGCAAAGGTATTTCTGAAACATTTTTTAAAGTTCGAGGGTATTTTTGAAACTTTTTAAAGTTCAGGGGCATTTTTGAAACAAACCTCATAGTTCAGGGGTATTTTTATAATTTAGCCTTCTATTTTTTTACTTATCTTTTCAACGTAGGATCCTTAACATGCCCCTCCAGGATGTTAATTCTCTTCGGTTCACGATTCTTAGGTTCCATCTCAAAACCAATTGGCAATAAGAGGATCATAGTAATGATCAATTTTAAGCTTTATTCAAAATATAAGAATAAAAATTTGATATTTAAAAGTAATGGAACTCGCCAAAACGAACTTAGCTCAGCGGTAATTGGCATGTACCCTCAACCATGATGTCAAGTCAGGTGATTGAGAGAGGAGAACCAACCACTTATATACCTCATTAGAAGCCCTCATCTTTCCAACGTGGGACAAAGGCATCTCATATAGCCTTGGTCCCTAACATGATATTCTAACCTAATAATAACATTCTTTGTCTTCTTCCTGATCTAATCATCCCCATTCATGGGTGGAACCTTGACATGGGAAATGTAATCCATTACAGACGGTGCAATATTTAGTCAACAACACTAGAATTGAAGTAAATGGATTGAACTCAAATGGGTTGACAGCTCTAGACATTCTAGCTCAAAGCCACAGAGACTTGAAGGACATGGATATCGCAGAGACCCTCAGAGCCAACGGAGCGTTTCGAACCACAAATGGAACACCATCTGGGAACAACATCAACAGAAACCAAAGAACCAAAACAGGGTTTCGAGTCTTGCCCACCATTTTTGACAACCACCAAATAATCCAACCAAAACCTGAAAACCAGTTACTACGTGGTTATTATACATACGAGAGTGAAACCTGGATCTCTAGAAAAAAGGACACATTAATGGTGGTGGCATCGCTAATTGCAACGATGGCTTTTCAAGCCGGAGTGAACCCGCCCGGCGGCGTATGGCAAGATGATACTTCCTCTGGGAAGCCAACTCAAATGGCTGGCACGTCGATAATGGCTGGAAGAGATAGAACCAACTATTCTCGATTTCTTTCGCTAAACACAACTGGTTTCATGGCTTCGCTAAGTGTGATTTTGATGTTAATCACTGGGTTGCCATCTAGACATCCAATTTTCTTGTGGATTCTCATCGTTATGATGTGGATTGCAGTGAGTTCAATCGGTTTGAGTTATGGAATCTCCATACGATTTCTCACTCCAAGAGAAGGCTTGCAGCCAATAATCTCCAAGGTTGCTGTTTATGTCATAGTAGTGAATTGTTCTTTAATGGGTCTTCTCTTGCTGGGAAAGATCATCCATTTGCTTGCACATCTGCTCAGGCAGTTCAATAGGTATTTGTGGAGAGAACAATCTGTCCACCATGATGTATAAGGATACACCATTTATCTATTTAAATGGCATAATGTGACTTTAAAATAGTTTCGAGGTTGTTTGTAAAAGTAATTATCTGTTAACAAAATATATTCAATAAAAATATCTGCTTTTTATATATGACTTTCTACTTACTTGTATATATAGCCTATTCTTTCAGGTATAATGATTTTAAGTTACAAGTCATCAATCATAATTAATTTTAAAAGAGAATTGTAAAGAACAACAAACAAATCCTTACATTTGGATTTCTAATATGTAAGGTTTGGGTTCGTTATGTCAATGGTTAATTGTTGGTAAGTCTTTTGTTACGACTGTAACGGATGATGCATCTTCAGTCGCTAAGGCAGTAAACTAGTCTATAAATACTTTCAAGTTGAAGATGTCCAGCCTAATTCTTAATTCTGAACCTCCTGGTTGCCAAATTCTGTGTGAGTTTTTTCCAGTCATTTTATAATAGAGATGAGACCAGATGGCAACTAACCTTTGACGCATAATGAACCCACCAAGTGAAACAAACCTCTCTTGGTTGCATCCTAGTGACCCGAACAGCACGTACGACGACGGAGAAACGTATCCTGACAAATATAAACTATGACAAGAACACATTATACCACATACAAAATACATGTAGTTCATACAATACACAAACAGAAAAGAGTCTGTCCACAGATAACATAGAATGTAAATTTCCAACCTAACCACAGTCCTAATTTAAAGTTTAGACTAATCCTAATACACAATTAGCCGTCTACGCTGAGATCCTAAGGAGAACAACCTTTGACATCTCTTAGTTCTTTTTTCCTTTTTGTCCCTTTTTCCTTTGGTTTGGGGAGGGAGGGGAAGTTGTTGCTAATAAAATACCAAGAGCTCTGTGTAAACAACATCAGGGTCGGATTCTCTTGTTGCTGCAAGATGGACATTTATACTGCTTAATATGCTCTGCTCTTGCCGGAGTGATCTTGACACACTTCCCATGGAACCATTTCTCACAAATATCACAGCAAATCCAGAACTCATCAGATGCATAATTCTCTCCACAAGCTCCGCAAAGTGTTTCTCCGTGTTCTTCCTCGTCTTCCTCTTCCAAACCTTCCTCATCCTCGTCTTTCGATTGAACTGCCTTCGTAGTTTTTATTTGAGGTTCAGAACTTCGCTGTATATTGCAAACATATGCCAAATAATATTGCTTAGTAAGGTGCCTCCAACATGGATGGAATCACATATTAAGCAAAAAAAGAACCAGTAACCAAATAATACTCTAGTATAGTACGCAAGTCGACTGGTTTCTACAGGCTACTCCTCAGCCAAACCATATAAAGCAATTAAAAATCACCAGTAGTTTTGTGTCTATAACCATTTTAAGCCGAAGAGGCTAAAAAACTAAAGGAAGGGAGAAAGCAGGATAAAAAAATTCTTTCAAACCTTTGGATTTGATTTAGATTTATTACTGCTATGATTTGAAACTGATGATTTATCCTTAACTTGTTTTTTGGCTGTCCCTGTCACCACTTCAAATATTGTCGGAAGATCATTTATCATATTAAATAGACGCTTCCTGCAACAAAAGCAACAGAAACATGAACTCAGTCATGATTCTTCATCAAGAAACCAAACTTTCATTGAGATAAAAAATGAAAGAATACAAGAAAGTCAAAACTAGACCAGAAACCCAAACCAACAGAAAACAAGGCTACAAAAATACAGCCGAAGGACTCGAACTAAAACTAAAAAGACTCATCATGAACCCTGGTGTATGAAGAAACCACAAAAACCCAAATGAACAGAAAACGAGCCTACAAAAATACAGCCGAAGGAGTCGAACTAAAACTAAAAAGACTCATGATGGACCCTGGTGTATGAAGAAACCACAATAATCCAACACGTCTTTATCCTCATTATCCTACATTCAGTATTCAGTCTGGAACAAAACAAAGAAAGCAATACATGGGCTTTCCCTTATAGTAATGAAGCCTGAAGTAAATTAATAATCCTCCTCAAAGCCCAAGTCCCGTTTATGCATTTAAGAGAGAGAGGCTATTGTACCTAGTCCTAAAAATAGAAATAAAAGGAGGATACTATAACTAATGGTGATATATTAAATCGAGTCGCTGTTGCACTCCTCTAAGTTGACCATTAGTCCAATCAAACACAAATCTAAGCAGACAGGATAGCAGATGCCTAAAATTGGTGGTGCACCAAAATCCACATTGTTAAACTCTTCATATCTTAGTTCAAACAGAAAATAAAAAACTTTTCATTCCACACCCAGCAATAAAATATATAGAGAAAGAAAACCAAGCTTTCCTTTTTTCATTTATATATGAGTGTCCAATCTAATGAAACAACACATACTCTAATACATTTAGTTGTCAAGAAAACTCGTAGAATTTTAAATCTTGGGTACGTAGCCATTATGATTTGAACTCATTTCTTCAGAGTTCAGAGTCCTTTATTTTTTCATTCACTCAAATAACCAAATTCATAGTTCGTTAAAACTAAACTTTCATTCAAATGAAAGAATACAAAAGGACAAACAGACTAATCGTGCAAAAGTTTTGCAGCAAAAGTGATTCAATCGAAGATGATAAGGCCTAGCGGATAATTACAAAAATTCCTAACACCCAAGTAGAACATTAAGGACCCGTTTGGTAACGTTCTCGTTTCTTGTTTCCGTTTCTTCATTTTTAATAAAGAAAAATAGAATTTCATGACCCTAACACCTATACATTCAATAATAATAAACCTATATTCTTATTTATGTTTGGGAAAAATGGGAAACAAGAACAAAAAAGGAAAAACTAGTTTTAGTTGTTTCCAAAAGTTCTATACAAATTTTGGGAGTGTTTCTAAAAAAATGAGAAACAAGAAACATACATAGTTATTAAATGCTTAGATTTCTTAATAAAATTGGAAACAAGAAACGAGAAACGAGAACGTTACCAAACGGGTCCTAAATCTCACAAGGGATAATTTATGTTTCTCGTTCTCCGGAACTAAACTTTATGTCAACATGTGAAATATAATATCAAGAAACATTACTCTTAAAAAAATCCAGAAAAATTGAGATAGAATCAGAAACCATATTCCAAAGTATACTGTAAATTTGAAAAACGCACAAAGAGAACAGCTCCTTTGGAAAACCCTTCATCTATATTAGGGAGATAAAACCTATGAAGCCACACCATGCCATAGACACTGTGCACATCATTTTCTATAAAATCAGGACACGACATTGGCAAAGGCATGCTCACTAAATTTACAATGTATAAAATATATTTGAACATCTCATACATTATAATGTTTTCACATTAAAAATATGCTTTAGTTCATTATATTTTCATTTAGAAGATAATATAAAAGAATTGAAGAATTTTTTAACAAAAAAAGAAGTGATGAAACAATGCTTCAGGAAGTTAAATTAATATGACATCGTATATTTAACGATGCAATGCCTTATAGCAAAAGAATCGAGAACCAACTAAACATGTTCCCAAATGACTCTAACATTGAATAGGAAAAAGAATTAAAATCGGCCATCTTTTACATGCTTAAATGCTTTAAAGAAAGTATTGCACTTTCCACAATCAAAATTTGTTATTCTTCTCCCATATTTATTTTTATGGTTGATTAGTCTTCAAATAATATTAAATGCATAGCTTAACACTTGAAATGAAGTGCTCAATCATTGTCCCAATATATGTCCATCAAATGTGTTCAACCAGCGTTCATGTGTCTTATATGTTAGAGAAGTACCCAGCAGGTGTCCAATATATTCAAGAGTGTCAAACACATATTGAGCAAACACAATACCCAAACAAAAGTGTTTGTGCTTCCTAGTATAAAACATATGATATGAGAAAATAACAAGTAAACAATTTGTAACAAAACCTTGTGAGAAAGAGATTGGCTATACAAATTCAATCCAGAACAATAACCAAGATAAAACATACCACAAAAACTCCCATATTTAAAACATATCAAGGAAATAAGGGTTTGTACTTCCTAGTATAAAACATATAAAAGCATGTATTTGCACTACCTATCAATATCTGAAAAAGATATGGGTGCTTTTGCTAAGCAATGTGATTTGAAAACAAGGAATTCAATGATAAGCAGAATTGGGTTCCATATGTCATCACTTTTCAGTGCTTACAAATGTGCTTGGTTGTAGAATTAGAAATTGGATCTCATTTTTAAAAAAATCGTTCAAGAGTGTCTTCAGAAATACATTCACAAATAATGAAAATGTTGGTGGATACTAACTAAATATTTAGTTGAATATCAAATATTATTAATTAATTTATTAACATATTTTATATTATAAATTTTGTATAATTACTATTTTACAATATTATATAAAGTATAATGCATAGTGTTATACATGTTTTAATTTTAAGCAAAAATAAAATGAGTATATAACATGAAATCGTATATTTATCAAAGTTCTTATCTTTTTTTTAGTGCAACTCCATATTTAAATGTAAGAGTTAAATAAAACACAAACAGTATGTTTTCAAAAAAGTTTAACTGTTTGGATCACATGATCTAAAACAGTTTTAAGAAACAAATCTACCAAATGCGGATTCACCTTGAATTTGATAACAACAGAATTGCCAAGGCAAAACGGTTTCCTAAGAACACATAAAATAAGAAAGCATTGAAGCAAAATATTTGATTAAGAACCACTCAAAGACAATTACAGGACACAGAGAGAGAGAGAGAGTTGAAGTACCCAAGCCTTCACTACAACCATTGTAAAACATATTATGTCTGAATCATTGATATAAAGTAACGAAGTCCAAGTCAGAAGAACACATACCTATCTGTCTTATCAAATCCAAACCTAGCTCCAAAATAAAATGCCACAGAAAGCAGCCAAACATCACTATGCACTGCAACCAAGGATAGCCAGTCCTTTTCTTGCATCCCGTCTCTAGCAAAATTTATGCCCAGCGCAGGTTCTGGGAGCTCCGGAGGCACCTCTTCCGCAGGTAGATTGACTTCCCACTGCTCACTAGGAAATCCGTAAAGGCAGAGATTTTCTTTCTCTGTAATCGTGGGGTTCAAGAAAAAATTGGGTTATAATTCAAACAAGAATCCCATTGGAAATAGGCAAAACAAGTAACAAATGTGTCAGGAGCAGTGAGTAATGCTACACACTTAGTTCTTTATCAACTGTTACATAAGTATCAGAAGATCTTTTACATGCGGAAACTTGACTATCTGAACAGTATATGCCTGCCCATTTTAAAATTATATCACAACATTCACATTAAATCTCACTACCTACCAGCTTAAAGGCATGAGCCTCAAATCTTAACATTTCCTGATTTCCATATAAAACAGATGTTCTATTTTTAGTTATAAAGAGTATCAAGACATTACACATGCACAGCTAAAAGAAAGAAACGACAAACTGGCTAAGGAAAACAAGCCGATGAAAACTCTCAACTAAGCCGGACATCAAAATCGATCGATTACATAATCTCTTCAATTGAATTTCGCAGCAGTCAAATCTCGGTTCCTAGTAAGAACTACTTTTCCTATGCATCACTTCCAACACTTCTTCCGCACAATGCACACAAGAATCAAAAAAACATAAACGAGCAGCGATAAAATCAAACCAGGGTCACATTGCTGGTAGAACTCTTCAACATCTGCAACCACAAGAACAGAACTAGTAAAAAATCTCACGAAATTAAAGACAATAATCACGAAACCCGAAGCAGAACGAACAATTCAGAAAACCAAAAGGACGAAAGCGCGAAACAATTTCAAGAGGAGAATGAAGCAAAACTTCACCAGTAGTTAGAGCCTTAATCAGGCCAGCTCTACGGCCTTTGAAATCCCTAAACACCTCTTCCACGGTACGTGGATTGTACGGAGAGCCCCCGTCCATGGCCTAGAGCTCTCACCTTCGAACTGGAACTGGAAGCGCCAGAAGTGCAATAGAGAGAGTAATGAAGTGTGTGGATGAGGAAGGGAATTGGGAGAGAGAAAGATGAACTACAGATCGAGAAGCATGGCGAGGAAGAAGGGAGAAGGGAAAGCAAAAGGAGGGAAAAAAACAGCCAAATATTTGACCTCTGAGACGACAGTGGAAGAAGAGAGAGAAAAAAAAATGAACGCGGACTTGAATCGGAGGGGAGAAGTAAAATTAAATGAAATGGATAAAAAGGGGAAGAGTCCGGAAGGGAGGGTTTTGGGCCGAGAAAGGGGAAAAATGGAATGGAGCCCTAAAACGAATGAGGCGGTAAAGGCTGATTGGACACGATGGATTAGGTGAGGTCCCGGAAATTTAATCTCAAGATCAATTTGTGGGTCCCAGCTGAGGTGGCGTGGTGGACCCCACTAATTTTGTTTCCTCTTTTCTCTTCTTTTTTTTTCTTATTGGGCCACAGTCGAGATGGCCCAAGTATTGTTTCCTTCTTGTTCTTGTTACATTCTTCTTCTTTTTTCACGTCCTATGGTTTAATTACCAGTTTAGTATATAAACTTTTATGTGTCTATTTGGTTGTTGTACTTTTAAAAGTTTATAATAGATCTCAAAATTTTTATGAATTAATCAATCTATTAGATACAAAATTAAATTTCATGTCTGGAAAATCTTCTGAGCTTAAATTTTTTTTTTTTTTTTTTTTTGTTTAGTAGGCATGTGAATTAAAAAAAAAATTGAATAAGTCCCTTATTAGACATACATTTGAAAGTTGGATTTATTGAACACAAAAGTTAAATTAGTTTAAACATTACATCTATATTTGGAAGTTCAAAGACTTATCGAACACAAAATTGAAAGTTAACCTATGTAATAAATTAAAATTTAGGGACCAAACAAATACGATCCTATCGATGACTAAAATTGTATTTTGATAGGGGAAGATCTAGCGTGTTATTGCACAAGGGAGTGAAGCACCTCTATTTGTGAAACATAAATACTCCCCATTTGTCTGTATAGTTCAACCGTAATTGGCATTGGTCAGATGTTCAAATTTTCCTATTCCTTGATGTTGTTGAACTATTAAAAATAAAAAAAAACTGAAGCCTTCTATCTCCTAATGTTGTTGGAAAAAGAAAAAATTAAACTTGTCTAAGAAAATACACAAAGCTTCCACATTTTAAATAAGCTCTTCTAAAACAACTCTTTGTTTTTTTTTTTTTTTTTGTACATTAACATTTGAGGACGAGTGATTCGAACTTTTGACTTCTTGATCAAAGACATGTGTTAATTACTGTTGAACTGTGCTTGTTTTGACACGTAAAATACTTTATTTGGAAATTACCATTTACATTTATCATAAAAAAAATACATAAATATATGTTTAGTAGAATTATAGAACACAATACCTAATTGAACTGTATTTTCAACCTTCCATATTTTTTCATGCTCTGTTAAAGACACATCACCTTCCTCTCTTCACTCAAAATGTCATTTGCTCAACAAAACAGGGAATATCATTAGGAAGAAGAAGAAAAAAAAAAGGTTAAAAGAAAAAGTAGAGTAAAAATGTACAAAATTTTAAATTCGGATTCCTGCACAAAAATCAGCGAGCTCTTTCTGAACCCTTTCGATCTCAGCTTCGGCTCGCGCCCTCGTGTCTCCATAGCTCGAGTTCATGGTGGCTCTCAGCGCCGCTATCCGCCTCTCGTAACTCCGTATCTGCGCCAGTTAACAGTACAGAATTTCATATAAGGCTTTCGGTTTCTGAAACAAAATGGAGTAAATTTGACGAAGCTACTGCGGCCACCTTTCTGTAAGGCCAGCGGCTGAGGCCGCTCCGGCGGCATATCTTCTTCAGCACCGTATTGCACACGTTCAGTTTCTTCGAAGCCTCTGATATTGGAAGATGAAGATATTCCCACACGTCGTTCACTGTCATCCTTCCCGTTCTTTGTCTCTGTCAAATCTTAACTATGTTAAAATAAATTATTACAAATTTAGTTGCTAAAGAAATATTTGAAGTCTTTTGACTAAATTCCAAAAATAAATAGGGTCTAATAAAAGTTAGTTTTCAAATCAAATAGTTATCAAACGGGACATAAGTTTGTGTTTATCAAAAGAACCTGTGCGGCGAGGGAGGGTCGTCTCGGAGGCTGCTCCGGTCGCGGCTCGTTTTGGAACTCTGGAACGGGTTGATCCATGTCATCATCTTCTGCAAAAGCTCGAAGGTTTCAGGGAATTTAGTACAATAATTTTCACAAGTATAAAATCTTAATTTATTTTAGGAGTAGGGTTTTTCCTTTTTCTGGAAAATTTATTTATTTCAAGATGAAATATTGATTTTTTATTCATTTATCTTCCTGGGCATCAACAAAAGCAAAAATTGCAAGAAAGAAAAAAGCAAAAAAAAAAAAAAAAAAAAAATTAACATCACCCTTTTTTAAGTAATGAACCATAGGGAGTTATTTTTCTATCCCACATCAAATTTTCCAGTGTTCTAACTCTTCAACTTAAAATATTGCAATTAAATCTTCCAATATTTAAAACTGCAAAAATTATACTGTAAAATGTTGTTTCAATCAAATCTTCGAACTATAAAATTGTTACGGCCAAATTCAAACTTTTTATCTCAATTTTTTGTTTACTAGAATTGAGATAGAGAAGTTTACCATCAATTAAAATACCATATTATTTCGACAACAAATATTATAATTTCAAAACTTTGCATAATTTATTTTTAAAAAACTTCACAAAATTTGTATAAAAAAAAGAGTTGAATTGTAAGGAATCTACAATTTTAGAGTTTGAAATGGTTTCTACATCTTGCAAAATTTCAAAGTCAAAATGTAAAATTCTCCAGGATTACGTGGAGGTGACACTGAAAGTTGTAATAGTAGGTACCAACACTTGATAATTAATTGTTCAAAATTCAATTATTTGAGATGAGAAATTATGAACAAGAAGGAATCAACCGACCAGAATTGTCGGGAGACAGTTGAAAGAAGCCATCGGTATTGAGATTTTCAAACCAGTCAATTCCGACACAGAGGGCATCGTAGAAATTGGACATTGGATCTGGAATCATGTTGTAATCCTCCAAAATCTGCTTTAGACAATACTGCAGTAGAAACTGCTTTATCTCCTCAGAGCTTTTGTCGCAAAAACTTCAAAGAGATTAAAAAAAAAAAAAAGTCAAAAACTGGGTTCAATTACAAGATCATCAAAATTAATCCAATTATTAAAAAAAAAAACTTTAATTTGATCTCTTACTCGAACATTTGATACTGTGGACTTATATTATCCACATTCACAATCGGTTTATGCTCTAGAATTGCATGGCAGATCATCCCAACTCGACCATGAATCTCCAGTTTTCTGCTGTTCACGCCTGCAAACAAACAAAAACACACTGATTTCAAAATAATAATTTAAAAAAAAATCACTAGTTTAAATACCTAAAATTTAAGGCCCCGTTCCTAACCAAATTTCAAAAATAAAAATAAGATTTCAAAAACTACTCCTTGAGTTTTAACATTTGGTTTAGATTTTGAAATGTAAAAATGAAAAAATATATATAGATAACATCAGTGAATCAGTGTTTATGAGCAAAAAATTTAAAAACAAAAATCAAAATGGACTTACTGTATCGAGGGAAATTTTGATTTTTTAAAAATGTTAGAGCAAAATTAAAACCTCTCCATATGAACAATGTTTGGCCTGTAGCTAGGGATCTGACCTCATTTAAAACCAAATCTTGACAACCAAGAAAGAGAAAGATAAAGAGTGGAAAAACTTTTTAATGTCTACTCATGTTACGGGGAAATAAGATATGTAGGAGAGATCCCTAAATACTGATATGTAAGTCAACAATTTTTCTCTACGTACGACGAGAGTTTCAATTCCATGTCGTAAAATCAAGGTTATGTTTGATAAGCATTTGACAAAATTGAAAATAAGATATTACTTAATTTTTTAAATTACTGAAAAAAAAGAACTTCAAATGAACTTAATGAAGAACAACCATTGCTATGAAGAAATTCTCTCAAAACTTGGCAACAACTGCACAAAAAGGGCACCGGAGCCACAGGCCAAATCGCAAGCAACTTCGATTCCACTTCACTCGGAATCTGCATTTCATCGTCTTCTTCAAAATTGCTCGGTCCTTCGCCATGGACATTCGATGAAGGACCTGCTTCAGAATCATACTGCCCACCAAAACTAAAATGTGTCAACAATTGCACCATGCCCATGTTCTCAAAGGCACTCGCACGGCCGCCGTAGGCCTCACGCGCCGCTGCCGCCACTGGCTGCTCCGCCGTGGACTGCAAGTCGTCCAGCGTCGGGTTTTGATCGTTGGCGAAGTTGAGAATGTTGGCGTTGATGGAACTGTCGTATGGGTCCTCTTGTTCGAAGGGGTCCATGCCGTCGTCCCTTGGATCCGCCATGTGTGCTCGACGGCGGTTGGTTGGTTTTGGGGGGTTTGCGGCGGCCGGCGCCGACGAGAGCGCCGCCGCGGAGATGAGATGTAAGCGGGATGTTTGTGAGGGGAACTGTGAATTTTGTGAGGATGTTGGTGGTCAGGCATTTAATGGAAAAGAAGAAGAGGCGCGAGTGTGGGTAGTTTTGTTACCGTTAAGGCTTTGACGGTTATCCATTTTGAACTTTGTCGTTAAGTTGTAATTATCTGGGTTTTAATTTTTTTTTCCATCGATTTATAACACTAGACTTTGAAATTATATCAGTTTATAAGTTTAAATCCCAAATTATTATATCTAACTGAAATTCTAAAGTTTCATAAATAATTAAATTTAGGTTGTTTATTAAAATTTTGTTGTAATACTTGTAATGGATAATTTTCACATGTTTAAACGTAAGGTTTAACGTAATATTAGAGAGAAATGTAAGAATCAAAAGAATAGTAACGAATCATCATTAATATGAGTAGTTTTTCAACTTCTCCCATTCATATACTTTTCTCTACTTATTTAGATAAATAAGTAAGAATTATGTGATAATTTATCTTGAACCTTTTGGTTAGATTTTGAAAGGAGAATAATATTATTGGTATGATTTTGAATTGATTTTTAATGGATTTAAGTGAATTTGTGAAAGTAGTTATAAATCACTAATGGAAGGTATATTTGATACACTTTTAAAAGTGTAGGATTTAAATTGATAGAACTACTAGTTTGTGGTTTTAATTGACACGACTTAATGTTTAGGGTATAAAAAATTTATTATTATTTTTTATTTATTCTTTTTTGAAATAAGATCTATGAATTTTTTTAGTACAATAAATGTAGGTACGAAGATTTGATCGAAGATTACACTTCAAGCTACAAAGCCTTAACATGGCAATCTATTGGACTGGGCTATATTCAAAGCCTTAACGTGGCTTTTTGGGCTTTCCCCTCTCTCTCAAATCTCGTGGGCCTTGCTATTCTTAGAGCCCAAAATTGGAGCATTTTAATCTTGTTCTCTATATATATGTATATGTGTGTGTTTTTTTAAAGGTTAAAATCATTAGTTTGAAAATAATGATAATTTACATTTCAAAATAATAACAATAATGGTAAATTTAGAATAAATCATCGTCTAGAGAGACAGCTTATTCATTTAAATAATGTTGTAAAAAAAATGTATCCATTTAAATAGTTGTTTAAAAAGGACAATTTTTTTTTTATGTTTATTTTAAAAGATGATTTTAAGTGTAATAAAAATATTCATATTTTCATCCCTACACATTTAAAGGTTTGATTTACCTTCTCTAAAATTTAAGTGTTTTCTTTTTTGATATTTCAATTCTTAACGTCTTTTTTTTTTTTCGATAATATGTGGGGTAGAGGGATGGATGTGTGGTGGAGGGATTCGAACCACAAACTTTGTGGTCATCGGAACAATTTTGCATCAATTGAGCTATGCTCTAGTTGGCCAACTCTTAACGTCTTAATTTGAATCTTCCCAAAATTTTTGTTATTATTTTTGTTCACATTTAATCCATACTTTATACCTAACGTATTTTTTTTTTTAAAAAAAAATACCTAACGTATTTAGAATATAATACCATCTCTTATATTGATATTTTGTACCTATTGCAATACATGTGAAATTTAAATAGCGAACTTGAGACGCGAAAGTATTAAAAACTGATAAAGAGCGAATAACCTCTCAAAAAAAAAAAAAAAAAAAACGAATAAAAGTGTAAAGTTATAACTTACAAAAATTAGTGGTAAAAAAATTAAATTTCTAAAAGTTTTTTTTTTTTTTTTTGAAAATAAATTTCTAAAAGTTTATAATAGGTAAGATTTCGACGGCCAAAATCGTATTATTTTATTATTCTTGGTTTTTTTTTTTTTAAAAAAAAAAAGAAGCTACATTATGAAACTCGAGAGACATTAATAAGTCCGGCTCATCAACCAACATCAACAAATAAAATTTCATTAATATTTGAAAATCAAAGTGAAAAACGTGGAAGAGTTTATTGAAATTGCCATCAATATTGGGAAGGAAAAAAAAAAGAATCCCGACAAATTTGAAGATAAATACGGCAGCCGACTTGATCCGAACTCGGTGATTGGCTAATGGCCGCAACCGACTCCAACATCTCAACTACAACGACGGCGACAAGAAAACGACGCTGTTTTATCTCTCAGCCGTTTTGCTTTCTCATGGCAAAGTGGAAAACGCTGGATCATCATACACGCACACCAAGTGTTCGACGAAATGCGTAGCCGAGTTGAACATTCCAAAATGGCGATCCCACAGGCCACTTCCACATTAATGAGTGATGGGTCACCTTAAATAACCAAAATTCAAGGAAAAATCGTTCAAGGAAGTCACTAAAATCCGTCTATCTATTAACAACCACTCCATACAGATTCAAAGTACTTTTATACCTTTTCTCTTTTTCTCATACATCAAGGGTTCAAAACTGTGATAACTTGTTGTTAAGGAGGAGAAGAAAGGGATAGAATGGGGGCTTTAAAGAGGGTTGATCGAAATGGCATGGAGCGAAGGGAAATAGGGGAGATGGGAATGGTAGGGAAGGGCACGTGAAGAGAGCGACGTGAGGAAAAAGCAGGGGGGGGGGGGGGGGGAGGGGTGAGGCATATGCGAGTGCACGTGGGGGCACAAGCGCCATGCGCGAAGGAGGGACATGGTGGATCACGAAAAGACACAAAACATATGGGGAAAGAAGAAAGGGGAGTTGGTTGGGGCCGAGCTGGGCTGAGTGCTGACCGACCGATGATATGATGCCATTGCCAATGCGCAAATGATCAAAAGAGAGCGAGTTTTCTTTTCTTTTCTTTTTGCTTTTGATTTTGAACAGAGATTTCAAATCCCCAAGTTTCTATTGGGATCTGAATTCCCCATTGGCCCATCTCTTTTGAAGACGATTTCGAGTCCTTTTTGCAGAGCCAGTGGGGGCTTTGGTTTTTCTGGAATCCAAATGATGATAAAAGCCAACCATCCGCTGCGCTGATTCCAGTTTGAACGAGGTAAAAAGGAAACCGGCCAATTTGCTTACGGTAAAAAAAAAAAAAGTAAGGAAAAAGAAAAAGGCCTACCAATTAAAACCTCAAACTATTAGCCAGTAAAATTTGCTTATAAAGGCCAACAAGAGATTTGTGGTTCAAATCCCTCCACCCTATATTGTCAAAAAAAAAAAAAAAAAAAAAAAACTCAACTGACATATAGAAGTTTGTATCTAAGAAAAAGTTAGATGAAATGTTAAGCAAAAGGAGAAGTCTGAAAATTTGGGAAGAAATTGAAAACTTTTCTTTTTTAGGAGGTATTAAACAATTTTCTAAATTTTTATGAATTCAATGAGTATCATGTCCTCAATTAAACAATAGAGACTAAATTGAACAAAACATAACTTAAAAGTATATATATTAGAATTTTATCTCTAATTCATGTTGTAAATGTTAGTAACAAAGGATTGTAGGTTGAAGTATATCACTAGAATATAAAGGTTTATTTAGTTATTTGATATGAAAACAAGAAACTCAATGATAGTTATATTATTTCATACAAATATGTATTTGACAATAGATTAAAAATTAAATTTCAACCTTAAACATTCAAAACTTCAAACCAATAATTAATTGTGAGAGTAGTTTATCAGAAATTTTAGTATTTAAAACCAAAAAAAAAAAAAAAAAACTATTTTAAAAAACAAATTCACCTCCCCATGATCTAATGTAACGATCCAAAAGGTTTGATTGTGACTTTAATATTTTACTTTAAGAAATAGAAATTATCAATCTAAACATAGTTCAGCTAATTAAAGCATATAACATCTCTCGATGAAATTCCACTGTTCATATATAATTAGATGAACATTTAAATATAATAATTCAACCGTTAAGACATATAACATTTGTAGATAAATTCTACTCCTTACAATTTGTTGAACGTTTAACAGAATTCCACTAGTTAAGACATATAATTTCAAGATGAATTTCGCTCGCATAGTTAGTTGAACTAAAACAGAAAGGGGGAGGGATGGAGCCCAGGGCATGTTCAGGGCGCTGTTACCCAATCCCAAGGAGTGGGCGCTGTTATCTAAGCCTTCCTCGCTCGTTTCTCCTTGGCTTTGCTTTTTTGTCTCTGCACATTTAATCTTCGTCCCTATCATGCTCTCTCACACTTGGAAACCCACGACTGACCCTCAACCTCCAACTATCTTTTGTCTTTTTTTGTTCTTACACCTATTTTCCTTTTTCTATTTTTTACTTTACATTTAATTTCTCCTAAAATTTTTAATCATGCTTTGATTAATACAAATTCAAGTTTATAAAGCAAAAAACCCGGTTGTAATTGTCCAATAATGTAAACAAAGTTTCACATTGACTAGGAAAGAAGAGTGATCGTGAATATATAAGTAAAGATGATTATCTAACATTGGTATAAGACATCTTAGATAAATCAAAAGTAAAGTCATAAGTACTTATGTTCACAGTCAACTAATATAATCTATAAACCTATTAAACACATTATTGAATACATAAAATTAGAAGTTTAAGAAATTATTATATGAAAATTAAGTATTGATTTTTATCTCTGGAATATTGGACTTTAAAAGAAAGTAGTTGTGTAAAAAGCTAATTTGAGAGTGGAAAATCTTGAAATCATGAAATAGGGATAACATTAGATTAAAATGTACCATTTGTTCATTGTTGAACTAAGTTTTTATTATTTGGGTTTTGTGATTTCATATCAATAATTTAAGTTTTTGACTTTTAAGTATTGAGTTTAAAACTTTGTTTGGAAAATAACTTGGATATGAAATATGAGAATTTTCTTTCAATCTGAAATCAGACATGGTTTTAAGAATTGCTATCAAAATATAAACATTTGAGCTATTGATAATTTGATATATACTTTTTTCTCAAGAAAAAAGACCAACAAAAAGAAATTTAAGAGAAGCAGAAGGAAAGTACATAGAACTAAAAAAATGTAAGAATCAGAATGAAAGTACAAAGAAATAAAAAAAAAAAATCTAATAATTTTATTTGGTATGTGTGGGTTTTGTAAAATATAGTTTTATCAGTTTTTTTTTTTTTTTTTTTAGCAAAAATATAGTTTTATCAGTTGTTTTGTGGGGGTCTAAAATATCAATATCAAACAGTAACGTGCACATTTTTAATTATCTTTCTCCTTTTATCACTATATGCCAAATAACTTTTTCAGAGATAGGGACTAATTTTACTCCCAGAAAATTATATATACAAAATAAAAATAAATAAAGAGACTGATGGGAGGATGATGGGGATGTTTAGATTTTGATTTTTGTTTTGGAATAGAATTGAAGGTTTTTTTTTTTTTTTTTTTTTTTTTAGGATCCATTTTTATTTTAAATGGTACAAATTTCATCTTAAACTTTAAAATATATTACGATTTATATTTTATGATAGGTTTTTATTTGAGAAATCATTGGAAAATGTGTTTTCATGTGTGTTAAATAAATTCATAAACATATATTTGCAATTGATAAGGTCTAGACAAAAATCACAATAGATTTGGTTTTAATTGAAATTTTGTAAGCTTTTATAGAGTTATTTAATAGTTGATTTTCTTTTTAATAATTTTACTAACATACAAGAGAAACATTACTACAACCAATATTTTAAATGTCGATGTCAACAAAAATATTGAAGTATATCAATTTTACAAAAATTTTAATGAAAATATTTATAAAATGACAATGTTAATGGATATTTATAAAAAAATTATGGGTATAAAAAATTTATAAAAAAAATATTTAAATTAAGAAAATAGCATTTTATCTTTTAATTTAAATAAGTTTAAATTCCTTATTATTAATATTATGTCCACGCAAACCAACATTTTATCGATATTTTAGTTATATTTCATCAATTTTTATGTGATATAATAAAAATGTCAGTTCATCCCTCATATTCATGTTGAGCTCGTTAAACATGTGAAAATGTCTATAAAAATATTGACATGTTAACGAAAATTTAAACCCATGACCACAACACATGGTGAGCGAGTTAATTAATTATGCAATGCTATAATTTTAAACTATAAGATGTTTCTCAATTAAATAAAAACAACTTTCAAATCTTTCAGCCAGAACGAGCATAGCACAGCGATAATTGGCATATACCCTCGACCATGAGGTAAGAGGTTTGAATCCCCCACTCCCAAATGTTGATGTACTAAAAAAAACTTTCAAATCTTTCACATGTTTTACTTCAAATAAATTTGCTTAAATAGTCTTTAGGATAATTTTTTTATCCTCACATTGAACAACATTATCCATTTTAGATTTTGTCCCTACTTTTAAATTTTACTAGCCAAGGTGTTTTTGAACTTAGACAAAAAAAAAAAAAAAAAAAAAAAAAAACTAAGTTTTTTTTTTTTTTTTTTTTTTAAAGCAAAAAAAGTCGTCGGAATTCCATTGATAGAATGTTTATAGGACCTAATACCCT
Source organism: Luffa acutangula (assembly GCA_036850905.1). NCBI lineage: Eukaryota > Viridiplantae > Streptophyta > Magnoliopsida > Cucurbitales > Cucurbitaceae > Luffa > Luffa acutangula. The sequence continues at coordinate 1,448,370 of CM072092.1, read as the reverse complement.
AAAAGGACACATAAGTCAAATTACAGAATCTAAAATTCAAAACGCACTCATTAACAATTAGAATAACAAAAGAAATATTGTCGTTATATAGTTTGGCTGCATTATTCAAAGGAAATTTATGTAAAATTGTCCCATTAAGTAGTGGAAGCTGCAAGAGAGACAGAGATAATGAAACCGACGTGGCTAAATTCATATGGCCCTCCTCTCACACTCATCAGGAGACATTTTTTTTTTCTTTTCTTTTATTCGCAATTTTCATTTACCTTAAATTTCGTCACCATCAATTATTCATTTCGAATCAGTTTATTATAAATATATATATCTTAAAATCTTTCATTCAACGAATATGTTTGTATTTCAATTTGCAAGGAGACAAGCTGGACCATGAAAACGACGTCATTTTCACAATTGTTTTTTTTGTTTTTGTGTTTTTTGTTTTTCTTTTGGACGTGAGATCTGGTTTGGAAGGTCTCTGTTGGCTCTATTGTGTTGCTTAATATCACTCTCCAAATCAGCAAAGAGTATGTATTAATTGCAATTTATACCATTCATTACACACGTCTTTTTTTTTTTTTTTTTTTTAAGTTCATTACACACGTCTATTTTTAATGATATTTACGTTTTTGTTTTATTCTATTTTTTACTTAAAAAAAACATGAATTGTATTTACTACTTATTTAGTTAGGGTCAAATTTGATTATCATGCTTAAAAATAGTAGGTAAGATACTGTCCATGTTCACCAAAAGCTTTATACCAATGAAGATATCGTACCTCATTTATATACTTGTGATCTTCTCATTTCCTAACTAATGTGAAACTTTAGAACTTTTTTTTTTTTTTAAAAAAAGTGAAACTTTAATTAGTTGCACTTTGAACAAATTTTTCCTCAATAAAAGTACACTCGAACGTCTCCTAAATGGTCATCCATCTACTTACACTCGAGCACATCGCTTTTAAACATGCCCAACATGACATGATATCAAAGATGCTTTGACATCAGTAGTATGAAAATTGTAATTAATTAGAAACCCTTTGAGTATGTGAGCCCCTAAATTTGCAAACACTAAAAATCTCCAATCAATTCGTTTCAACCCTAAGGATTATGTTAAACGGATTGCTTAAGATAAAGCTCTTGAGACGAAGAACAAGTTTCTTGGCTCAAGAGTCGAACACTCTACAAAACAGAATGGTTAAGAAAAAGCTCTAAGACTATAATATACATTTCAAATCGTGGTATGATATTATTCATTTTAGACATAAGTCCTCGTGGTTTTGTTTTTAGTTTCACCTAAAAAACTTCATACTCATTGAGATAATTATCATAATTTGTATATCCATGATCTTCCATTTATTTAATTAACGTGGGACATTGGTCACATTTCCAATACCATACATTTTTAAAACCTACCAATAGATTCTTAAACTTTCAATTTTATGTTTAATAAGTCTGGGTCGGTAACTCTATTTATTAACACTTGTATCATCCAATTTTTTAACCTACTCGAAATCAACTTAGTAAATAAAATCTTTAGACAATATAATCACATACCTATTAGATAGGAAAGTGAGAGTGTAACCACTCCGCCGAAGCTCCGGCACGTACCAACAGCACGAGGGCAGATGATGTAACCGTGTGAGATCTCATGACCGCACGTGTCGAGGTGTGTTCATCTTCGATCAAAGCCAACAAAGAAGTGAATGCTTCACGTGTCAATTTGAGCACCCTGGGGTCCAAATCCCGCTGCTTCCGCTCGGACCATAACTAAAGTATCCTGGGCCCACGCCATAACCATATGATGCGAGATCCACCGTTGATTTCGAGGGGCCTCCAACTGAATTAAATTTCGAGCTTAATTTTGTTTTTTCATTTTTTTCTTTTTTAAGTACAATTTTGGGCTTAGTTGAGTGGTCAACATAATGCACCATTTACTACTTTTAATATATTTTTAAAAATTTTGACCATGTTATTTTATTATATTGTACCTATCTGAATATTATTTAAAATTTACATATTTAAAATTTATTGTTTTTATTACCTATAGTACTTGGAAATAAAGACCCTGTTATTTTATTGTACGTCTTAATAATAATGTTATGATATTATTTATTATTTAAACGTTTGGACTTTTTTATATGTTTGAATTAGTTATAACGTAGAAAGGTCAGTAAAGGTGTAAACGATTTTCATTTTTTTTTTTAAAGAACAGAGAAAGGAAAATAAAAATTTGACTCCTTGATTGTGTTAGGGTAGATTAACCAATCATTTTCATCACTATACCAATATTTTACATGATTTTATGTGTAAATTTCATATAAAACAAAGTTTTATACCAATAAAAAAGATATTGTTTTCATTTATAAATTATGTTTGGAAACTAAATTCTTTCCTTAAATAAATAATAATTTATTATTTTTTCTCTTTTCATTTAAAGTTCAATAGCATGAGGGGTGAGAGTTTTGAATCTCAGACTTTTTAGTTAGAGGATTATGTCTTAAGCAATTGAGTTAGCAATTAATAACCTATTCTAAATAACTAAAATTTTCTTTTAACAAGACTGACTCTCATGTTGATCACGAAGTATAAGATATAACCATGACCAACAACTCTTAAACAAAATACCATATATCGAGCCTCTACACACCAGTATATTATTATTATTTTTTTATCATCACACATACAATTTGTCCAATAAAGCTCCACCAAAAAAAAAAAAAAAAAAAACTCAAACAACCACCTCTAATAATCTCTTTTTTCAACACACAAATGGAATCAAATCCCTCAACAACCCTCAAAACATTTCAAAGAAACAACAACAACAAACAAAATCTCAAAAGAGAGATACCATTGAGAATTTCCAAAACAAAATGCAAGTTCAAAGAAAGAACCACACAAAGCCCTTTTAGAAGGAATGGCAAGGGGGTTGGTCCTTGGTCCTACATGTTTGGTTCGAGCCATAAAAAATCAATGGCTTCATAGAGGTTGAGAATTGAAAGTACACAAAGGAAATCATTTGTTTAAAGGGCTTTAGTGGAAGACACCTACGATTTGCTCCATAGTTTCAATAATTAAAACCCAAAAAAAGCAAGAAATGGAAAGAGTTGGAGTCTTTGTTAGTTTAACATCTAAGATAGGGCGCAGAAAAGGGCTCGTCGAGGATGCGCCCATCATACCCAATGTCCTCTTGTGGATCAACCACAATTGCAAACCATGTGATCTTGATAAGTATAATGGAGGCACATCATATCTCCCTTTCTCTCTCTCTTTAAATGTCTGTTTCCTTTGCCCAATTTGTGGGGTTTTATTTTACATTGTCGTTCGTTGTTTTGTTGATGTTTTTCGAGCTGGTCGAAAATTACGGTCGGAACATAGTTTAGTAAATAAGACACTTATTGCATTTCTCACGATAACATTTTAGTTATATTTTAGATTGTGTTTATGTGCTTGTTCATATTTTTTCTTATCAGTGGTAGAAAATAGAAATCTATGAGACACTTATTATAGTTCTTAAGCTTATTTTTAGGGTTTTTATATTTTTGTTATATTTTAGGTTGTGTCGTGTGTTTATTCATGTTTTTTCAGCTGACAAGAAAATTGTCATCCACACATAGTTAAGTAGATATAAGATAGTTATTACGTTTTTCAAGGTTACATCTAACAATGGCAGATCTAGAAATTTACGTTGGGGGCATAGATATATTCTTATAAGGTTAGACTACAAGTTTGTGAACTTTCCGGACAAGGCACAAGTAGACCTCAGCGTTCTCCTGCTCGTGACAATATAGTCTTTTGTCCTACATTTATAGAACTCAAAAAATAAAAGTAGAAAATGTGTATTTACGTCGTTGAATTTTGATTAATATTTATCATTTAAAAAAAAACTGTATCACTCTATTTTTCTAATTATCTAATTCATCTCTATCAAATTGTGTTTAAGTAGTTCATTTTTATCTAATAAACGTGCTAAGTCATCATTTAGCTAATGGTGTTTATAGTAGAGATGAGATGTAATTATAATTCATGTATATATGTAATATGTAATTTTTTTTTTTTTTTTTTTGGAATGAGATCAAATGGATACAACCATCCGAAGGAGGTTAATGAGCTTTTTTTTTTTTTTTTTTTTTTTTTTTTTTTTTTTTTTTTTTTTTTAATGATCATTGATAAATTTGGATTACTTTTAGTATCTTTACCAACGTCCAACGCTAGAAAGTATTATTCACACCATATATAAATATGGCTTCATTAAAAATACATAAATAAACATATGGTTAATAAAGAACTTTATTATTATTTTTTGAATTCTAAGACTATACTTTTTTTATAAAAAAATTATTATTAAAGAATCCCCAAATTACTTAAAGGTTTTATTTTTCCAATTTTAAAATTTAAAGATTTAGAAAAAGGCCTTTTTTTTTACCCTATGGTTAAAAATTAAAATGCACCCAACATTATTTCACTCACCATTCCTTCCTTTCTATCTATCACTTCAATCTCCTTTGTCTACTCCAACAGCCTTTCCTTTTAGCCTTTTATTTCAATCAAAGCTTTAAATCCTTTAAAATAAAAAAAAAATTTAAAAAAAAAAAACTGATTTAAATAAAGCCTACCCTATAGAATAACCCCTAAAAATTAACATTTCAAAAAATAACAATAATGTTTTTTAAGTGCAATAGCTTCTATAGATCTACTTTTTTTCATGAATCATTGAGAATTGTACTTCATTTTGCACTTATTTTATCATAACAAATTATATTAGCCTTCAATTAGTTATCATCAATTCCATAGAAATGGGGCAGTGGAAGACATTAACAGTTGCTTATGTACCTAACAAATTATTATAACTATAAAAGTATATCTAAATTATCTTATTAAATACATAATTCATTATTTTATTATATAAGGAAACGTTATTTATATTATTATATAACATTTAATTATAATGATATTAAACCATCTAATTCCCTATGTTAAATTTTCGGAATACTTATAGTTATAACTCAATTGACTATTCCATATATGTAAAGTAGTACTATAAAGAGAATATAAATATTTTATTATATTTGAATGGTCCAAATTTATATGAGCCATACATATAAAGTCTTGCACCTCGATAATGAGTATTTATATATTGATAACTTTAAAATAATATATAATTAGAGTTTCTATTTTAATATTTTTTTTTCCTAATAATTACAGGAGACTTGAAGGCCTAAGCATAAGCCGAACCTCAAACCATGTTACCTCTTAATTTAAATGGACGGCGTTGTAATTTTCTCTCTTCTTTCTTTTGGTAAGTTTTTAAAACCATTCAAATATTTAAAAATTAGATTATAGTGCAATTACATGATATAAGTTTTTCTTTTTAGTTAAACGAAGAGATGAGAAATTTAAGTTTTGAACATTTGACTTTTAAAGAGGTAAGTGATTTCATGTTGGCGTAATAAAGTAGTTTCTTTTATAAATTCGAATTTATTGAAATATTAAAAAATAATATCTAACAATGGGTGGATAATATTAATTACTTTAATTTTTTTTTTAGAGAACTACTTACATTTTTTTTTTTGTAATGGCAATAAAATAAATCGATATGAATAAAACCCTCCGACACAATTTTCTAGATTCACCACTACATTTCGATAGAAGAGTATATGTCTCAACCATTTTTAAGTTCAACTATATATAAAGATAAAGATTTAAACATCTAACATTTTGATCAAAGTTATAATGTAATTAACTAGTTAAACTTCCCCTAAAAAAATAGTCAAACTATGTTAGAATTTTTTTTTTTTTTTTTTTTAGTTCAAAAGAGAGGAGATTAGGATCCTTGACATTTCAACCAAAAGTATATGTTTTAACTAGTTGAGTTATATATACACATATAAAATCGTTGAAATAATTATACACTACTGGTGCCAAAACGAGTATAGTTGAACAATAATTGACATGTACCCCTCGATCAAGATGTCAGAGGTTCAAATCTCTCATCTCCAAAGGGTGATGTACTAAAAAAAAGAAAAACTATTCACTATTGGTTTTTTGTTTTTTTAAAGTAACTATATACCACAGTTATTCTAGTATTAAGTATAATATGATACTGTAAATATCACTCACATCCATACAATCAGCGTACATGTACAAATTTATAATCCAATAAAAATTTTCCACGATTAACGTTGTTGGTTTAAATACAATCATCATATTTCAAAAAAAAAAAAAAAAAAAAAAATACAATCATCGTACATGTACAAATACCACTGTAAACAATTCCGCAGTAAATACTTACCCAGTTACCTTATCCTCCATCCAACAGAATCAACGGCTCCAAATTCGAATTACGAAGGAACATTATCGGAATCCGAAAAAAGTGAATTCAATTGCCACGTCAACAATGACAAGCTGGCAATAGCGCGTACATCCACGCGCCCAACTACCCTCTATAAATCCCCAATCCCCGCCCCCCTTCATCTTCAACTCGTGCAATTTCCCTCTCTCTCCTCTCCTCTCTCTCTCTCAAGAAGCTCTGTCTGCAAAAAAAAACCAGAGATTGCAATTTGCAAGTAATTTAACGATGAAGAAGTGGGAGAAGTACGAACACAAAAACCCGTCTTTCTCCTCCACTCTCCTCGACGAAATTTACCGGTCCATCGACGACGGAGAGAAAAAAGCCGCCGGAGAGACGAAGTTCTACAGAGAAATATCGACGGCCAGAAAACAGATCAAATCCAGAGCTTTTGAAGACCAAGAAATGGCGAACCTCCGGCGAGCTTGCTTGATAGAGAAATGGATGGACAAGAAAGTCGGCGAAAAGGCCAACGTTTACAGACGACAAGAACCCTACAGAAAATCGCCTCTCGATCATTTCGACCACGATCGCGATGCTCTGTTTTTCACCTCAACTTCAGGTTCTTCCGATTCCAGTTCCGGCGGATTTTCCGACACCGAATCGGTGTTTGGAACCAGATCCTTGACCCCATCATCGTGTTTTTCCTCCACGAGACTCAAGGCGATTCGCACCGGCGCCGGCAGCCGGCCGGTGGAATCAGAGAGGAAGAAGACTCTGTTTCAGGGGAAAAATGAACGCCAAGTGTTCGACGAATTGCCAAAGTCGAAATCGAGTGCATTGAAGAAAGTGAAGCAACCAATTTCTCCAGGGGTTCGACTCGCCGGATTAATTAACTCGCTCTTCACGGCCGGAAATACCCGAAAGTCGAAGAACTCGCCGGCGACGGAGAGGAAAGAAAAAACAGGGGAAGAATCAACTTGTTCTTCGGCGTCTTCATTCGCGAGATCGTGTCTAAGCAAAAGCTCAGCTTCTTCTAGAGAAAAATCGGTAAATGGGGCAAAAAGATCGGTTCGTTTTTGTCCAATTAGCGTCATCGTCGACGAAGATTGCAGACCCTGCGGCCATAAATGCCTTTACGAAGAAGATGGGTCGAATCTAATGCCGGTGTCGATTCCCACCGCCTGGAAAATCGGCCGTTCGCCAGCCGGAAAATCAGAGGAAAAAGAATCAAAATCCCAATTCACAGAGAAGAGCCGGAAAGTGGAAGCCGCAGCCAGAGAGATTCTGATAAAGAACTTAAACGGCAGAAATTACCAAGACTTGATACAGAACAACGACGAAGATGACGACGACAACGCCAGCTGCGCTAGTTCGGATCTTTTCGAGTTGGATCATTTGGAAATGATAGGGCAGAGACGGTACAGCCAAGAACTTCCAGTGTATGAAACAACTCATGTAGAAAAAAACCGCGCCATTTCAAAGGGCTTATTACTTCCGTCTTAAATTCAATCAAATTCGTGTACTATCCTATCTTGTAACTCAAAAAAAGGAAAAAAAATCTTCTCTCGGAAACGATTCAATTCAAGTTCATCAAATGTTGTTCAAAGGTATTAAATTACATGGGTTCATCACAAAACCAATTGACTATGAGTGTAGTCCATCAATATCTTCTCAATTAGGAGGTCTCCACTAATCTTTGCAAACGTCTGGAAAATGGATATGGGTATGCGTTTGAATTGAAATATTCGAAATCCAAATGAAGAAAAAAGAGAAGGTCCAAAAATGGGTCAAAGAAAAGAAGAGGAATTTGATATTTGAAGGACCATGTGTGTGTGTGTGTGATTTTTCTTTTGAAAAAGTGAGAGATCGATCGATTAAAAATTTTATAATAGGAGGGAAAAGGGAGAGATGGGGATGCGTTATGATCATGATGAACAAAGGGTTAAGAAGTGAGACAGAGGAGTCTTGTGGAGAAGCATGAAAAGAAAGAAAGAAAGAAAAGAAGGAAAGAAAGAAAGAAGAGAGGAAGAAGGAAAGATTCGAGATCGTAATCACAAGCAAAATGAGAGAGAGAGAGAAAAGGGGAAAAAAGAGAGATCTTAAGGCCATGGGAATAGAGAAAGTGAAGATAATAAAAGCTTTTTTGTGCTTTTCTTTCCTTTTCTTCCTCTCGAATTGCACTCCCAACTTGGACTCTCACTTGCTTCAACGTTGCGTTAGCATCTCCCCCCTCATTTTTACCAACAAAAAAAAAACAATTTTAAAAATGATTTGCTTTTTAAATTTTTTTTCGAAGGTATGCCGGTTTAATTTAGAGGATGTTTGGTCAAGGGGTCGAGTTATGAAATCTAGAGTTGTTTTATTATAAAGGTTGGAATTGAAGTTAATAAGTTTATGAATTCCATAATAAAGTATTGAAATAAGAGTTAATAAGTTTGCGAGGATGTTATAATTAGTTTATAAATTTGTAGGTTTCACAATGAGTGTTATATGTCATTGGGTCAAATGAGGAGTTTGACCAAACACACTCTTACCGTTTTTATTTCATAATTTGATTTATTTTAAGCTAAATTACTGGTTTAGTCTCTAAATCTCAAAGTTGTGGTCGATAGATTTTCAAATTTTGAAAATTGTCTCTAAGTTAGAGTTAGCATGAATAACCCATTAAGTTCTTGATAGATAGGAGAGAGAAATGCGTTTATGGAAGAGAAACAAAATATAAATTTCTATTTCAACAAAAATACAGTGAAAAACAAAGTTTGTAAAATTTAAATAAACTTTGTGAAATGAAAGAAATCCTTTAATTTGAAAAAAAAAATATATTGATTCAAAGTAGTTTTTTAGTTCAACAAACGAGAGTTGGATGAATCTAATCTCTGATCTTTTGATGGGTATATACCTTGACATTGATTCAAAGTCCTGATTTTATGAATATTCACAACAAATTTCATATTAAATTTTACCTGAATATTTTTTCTTTAATTACTTCGATTTTTTAAAATGTGAATATTACATTTTAAATACTGGTTGCACTAAATTATGACTCAAAATTTTAGCATTAAAAAGCTTAAACACCATATGCATGCAATAATAAATTTATTTTATATGTTAATGTAATGTATCAGAAAAGCTGTGGTAAGCACGTAGGAAGCCACAGTACGTTAATAAATGAGCCCCACAGGCCACATGACAAAATGATAACCATGCACGACTGTACGATACTTTATGTTAAACAATTATTGAAAAATCAGGCTCGATTATAGTATGTTTTAATAATTCAAGCAAATTTGTTAAAAAGCAATTGATAATATAATAGTTCCTGCAAAAGGACATATTTGATAACCCATATTCATTATTTATGATTTAAGTTAATAAGTTTTAGTAAATTCAGACGTTAGAGTGGAACTCGATATAAGAAAATATATATATATATAATATAAACATTTGACGAAGTTGAGAATTCTTATTCATTTTCTTACTACCATGTAAAGTCATTGAGAGATTATAAGTTTAAATTGATAAGTTACCATAAAAATATAGTTTGTTTTAATATATACTCAACGTAATACAAATTGAAAAGATTAAGGAATAATATATATCAAACAATATTATTCATCTAGCAAAATACCAAGGGTCTGTCACATAAATGCATGTCCCAAACCCAACCACTAAAATAATCGAACATAGCCTCAAATTCAAGTAGGTAAAAAGAAAAACTCTAATTCAACAATAAATTAAATTTCTCAAACTCAGTTAAAAGGTATCCAACACAACCAGAATAATCAATACCCATACAGATAACCTCAACCAATTGCAAGAATAATATTCATATATAGCTAATCATAAAAGTAAAATAAGTGGATCAATTTCACTTATCATTTAAATTTAGAATTAAAGTTCAATTCAATATAATTAAAAGTGTAAGATTAAAATTAATTTGCTAGGTTAATTAGAAAGTGTTATGGTAAAATTGGAGACTTACGAAGATATGCCAAAGGTCAAAGAAACGTCGGAAAGAAAAAGTTTGAAGTGGAAAGCATTTAACTCAAGGTCGACTATCACTCGACCCCAATCGACCACAACCAGGGTTGGGGTTCCTAGGAAACTTATTCCATGGGCCAAAAGTCTGTTTGGCCAACTTGGCCATATGGCTGACCCATGGTGAGGACAAGGTGACTTTTCGACACATCTCCAACCATACCCGAAACCTAATTAGACCATAGGAAAGTTGCATCATGGGTTAGAAGTTCAATTGGCCACCTTAGACAATGTCAAGGCAATCCAAACCCATCTAGTCATGTCTCAAGCACGCCTTTAACTTTGGGAAACTTCACCAGCCTGGTTCAACCTCTCTCGAGTCCAATCCCAAGAGAAAATTGAAAACCCTAGGTCAATCCTCATATAAATACATTGTCATAACTCCAATAGTGGTAACTTCTTTTCCGTTCTCAAAATCCTGGTGTGCTACACTTTTTTCTTCGTATTTGACTCAGGCATTAGAGCCTATCTAGTTAAACACACATTACTATGCAGTTTTTTTCTTATTTTAAAGGTCACCTCTTTCTCCAAATAAACAAATTAACCACTGAAGTATGTGGAGATCTGGGTGTGATTTTTCTTGTTCAGTTTATGCATCAACAAGAAGAAAATAATGTATTGTCTAATCTGAAGAAAAGGTTTTTAAGAATAATATTTTTCCTAAAATTTATTTTACGTAAGTAATTAGTTATAAAAATTCGAATTACTTATTTCAATTGAGTTGTAACTGTAAATTATATATATATTTTTTTAAAAAAAGACATACAATAGGGAAGAAAAGAAAATAAAAGGACAAAATATAACAATTAAGAGGCATTATTCATGTTTGACTTTTTAGGTTGGAAAGTGTTAGAAATTGTGGGATTTGAACAGTAATGATTGAGAAGAATAATGAAGGGAAGGTGAAGCAAATTTATAAGTTTTTGGGACCCTAACCTACTATAATTGGCTTAGGTGGCAATCCTATAATTTCTCCCTTTGATGGACCATTTTTTTAAAAACAAAAAACAAAAAAACAAAATTGAATTGAATTATTTGATTGGGAGACCATCTCATCATTTTCATTCACATTTCAATTATTGAGATGTGAAATTACTTTGCATTCATGGTTTGGTTTGCTTATTTATTGACATCTAACTTGTGATTGAAATTTACGATGTAGCGTAATTCTTTATTAGTGATGGTAGGTAATGCTAACTAGAATGTACGCTTTTAAATCATATATAGATATAGATGTTTGTGGATCATGTTGGATTTGAGTCTGTGATATTTTGGACCTAATTCAATCGTTCGGCTAGTAGATTCCTATGATTTAAACAACCATTGTTAAGTCATGAATCCAACTTAAATCAATTCCTAGAAATTGGACTGGATTAGCTTAATTACACTTAGTTCAGTCAAGACTTATAACTTTTAGTTGCTGTGCAAACTAATATAGCTTTAAAATATATATGTAATTAAGGGTACTAAACACTTTGAACAACTAACTCATGATTTGAGTTTGAGTTTAAAATTAATTGATAATAAATTTATAAAATCTATAAATAGTGGGTTGAGAGGAATTAGATTGATTTGACTATCATTATATATACACATATTGATGCTTTCATTCTTGTTTAACCAAAGGTAGATAGGTTGGTTTGGCTCAATTTTTGGCACTCCTTTTTAGATCCCATTTGACATAAATTTATTTTTAAAATCAAAACTTAAGTTCGTGAAAATTACTTGTTATCCATATTATATTTGTTTATTCTTTTGCTTTTAAAAAAAAAAAATCTTGAAATGAACCCAAAATTCAAGAATGTTTTTGAAACTCCAATTAGACATTAAACAAAGACAAACGTTAGTGAATGGGCATGGCATGGTTTTCAAAAAAGAAGCAAGAGAACAACAAAAGACATTTACAACAAAAAAAAAAAAGGAGAAACTATTGAAGAAAACGTTTTTATATTCAAAATTCAGCTAAAAATTCAAAAACATTTTAAAAAAGCGAAGCATTAAAATTAAAAAATAATAATAATTAAATGAAGGATCTTGAATGTGTCATGGAGAAAGAGAGAGATAGAGAGAATATTTCACTTTGTAGGGAAAAGGGAAAGCTGAAAATGAAGTGGTGAGTGAAATGAAACTCATAGAAATCCCTGCATTGGGATCGTCAACTATTCTAAATTTTGTCTTTTGTTTTTTTCTTTAAATTTTGTCTTTTGTTTTTTTCTTTAATTTTTTTTTCCTCCCTTCCATTCCATCACTATCGAGAACAATTCTAATACTATGTAGTATCTCAGTATTTGACACGTTATTTAATGAACATATAATAATATAATATTTTATTCTCTGAGTCCCACACCATTCTTAAATACTACTTACACGACAAACAATCAATAAAGATAGTATGAAATTTTTTTCATAGTACTAGAAATTTTCCCCATCACTACCCTAGTGACATGGCATTCTCCATTAAGCAAAAGTCAAAACTACCCTCCATTGTTCTCATTATTTCATTTCTACCTTTCCTTTTATATCATCTCACCCCTTGTTATTTAGTTGTTTCAAACTTTGCCTTTTTAAACCATGATTACTTTTTGTTTACTTTGAAGTTTTGCCCATCATCTTCTCAAAATTGAAGCTTAAAGACAAAAACCATTGACTTGTTTGATTTGATATCAATGAAACAATCATTAACATTCCTAGACAATCCCTCTCTCCTTTTAATTATAGATGTGGATTCTTTCGGAAAAAAAAAAAAAAAAAACTATAGATGTGGATTCTCTACTTTCAAAATTGTATGGTGAGATTTTTCAACTTTAAAAAGTGTAATGGATTTTAAAACTTCTAATTTTGTGGCTAATAAGTCTCTAAACTTTGCTTAAATGAGTGTAGTTCAACGATAATTAGCATATATATTGTCGACCAAGTGGTCGGAGAGGTTCAAATCTCTCCACCTCCAAAATGTTATTGAACTAAAAAAAAACTCTAAACTTTAAAAATGTCTAATAAATTTCTTTTTTTTTTTTAATAGGTCATTGACATATTCAACCTTTTTTTAAAATTAACGAACATATGAGATCTATAGTTGAATTTTGTGTCTAGCAATGCCATAAACTTTCAATTTTGTGTATTATAGATCCATGATTTTTTTTTTTTAAAAAATGTTGAATATGTCAAGGACTTTTTTTTTTTTTTGTGTGGATAAAATACGTCAAAGGACCTATTGGATATAAGATTATAAGTTGAATGACTATTGACACCAAGTTGAAAGTTTGAGGATCTTTTAGACACAAAATTAAAAGTTTTTAATTTTTTTTTTAAATTAAAGGACTTGATAAATAAAAACTTGAAAGTTTTAAGTATTAAACTCGTAATTTAACTTGTAATTTAACCATCTTTTTTAATTTAATGCTTGTGAGTGTTCAAATAAATTTACATGTCACTCGAATAATTTCTCAAGAAAACTATATTATACTACAATATTGGATTGTTATGAACCTTGTAAAATTTTAATATTTTAACTTCTTAAGTGAGTTCATTTTGGGGTTCGACACCCATCATTCCAAAATATTTTTACTTTTTTTTTCACATGTTACAATATTATTAAACCAACTCATGATAGTTTCATTAACAAACTAAAAAAAAAAAAAATACTGTTTTCTCTTATTTTAATTTAAAAAAACAATATTTCACGTGCATGGTACGTGTTTCTCGACTAGTTATTATAAAAGAAAGATGTAAATTAGCAACTTTTTAATCTAATATTTGTCAAAAGAGGGTGAATGTGAATATTTAGATGCAAGGGGCAGTTTTGTTAATGAAAAGTATAAAGTGGCAACTATAATATGTTCCCGGGTTTAGTCAAGCCCAGCTTTATAATTGGGCCAATTAAAATTAGTGAACAGCCCAAGTATCAAAATTGCGAGGATCTGAAATGAATCGGCTCAGGGAGTCCTTATTCTAGATTAATTCAATTTTTATTTATTTTATGTTTATTTATTCTTTTTTCAAGAAAAGGGAAATGACAAACATTTCCAAATATAACCATTCCCATTTCTATCCATCACTAATAGAAAATTTTTATATTTATTATTAATAAACAATTTTTATGTTTATTATCGATAGACTATTAATATGAGATAAATTACTTTTTAATGTTTGATATGAGATAGAGATAGATTTCTGTCACTAAATAGACTATTTTTATGTTTATTAGTGACCATTTCTATGATTTGACGGACTACTTTTGTGTCTATCACTGACACACAATAACTCTATGTTTATCATCGATAGATTATTTCTACGTCTATCAACATGGACAGATGGTTGAAATTCGTTGTAGTTGTAATTATGTTAGTAGCGCTTAAACCATTAATATTTTAATAGACTTTTTAATTTTAAATTTTTTATGGTTTACTTAAATTAAATAGTGTAACTATATCTAATTTTATATTACTTGTGTGTGTGTGTTTTTTTTTTTTATTGATAATAAATATCTGTAATAAATCTAAAAGAAAATGAATGTAAATAAAGTAAAACATCACTTATTTATAAACCATTTTATATTTTATTGATATGGCATATTAATAATTAACATGATAGTAAACAAGCATGCAAACAATCAATGATAGATCTAATGTACTCATAGACTCTTGTTGGGCTTAAAATTGTTCCATATTTGAAAATACTTTTAGCTTGTACTAGATTTTCTATTATTTTGTGTTAAATTGTCATATGTGTCACTTCCCCTAAGTTATTTAATGTACTAGTATGCAAGTATTTTACAAATATATTTAATATAAATTCTATTTTAGTCTTCCAACTTTTAAAGTTTATTTAATTCTAACATTTCAACTTTTAAAGTTTATTCCATTCTAACATTTCAACTTTTAACTATTATTTTGTGTTAGATTGTCATATATATTTGTCCCTTAGTCATTTAATGTACTATTGTACAAGTATTTTACAATTATTTATTATAATTTTATTTTAGTCTTTCAACTTTTAAATTTATATTCAATTTTAACATTTCATCTCGTAAAAATCAAAGTGATTATTTTTTAAAATTCAATATCGATATCGTTATGGATTCAATTCAATTCTAAAATAGACATTTTAATGAAAAAAGTTTTCAATAATAGTTATGGATACACTTTTAATAGTTTAACCTATTTCTAATCATTTTGTATCGGCTAACTCGTGATGCATGTGTTTTAGTTTTAGTTGGATTGCACAAGATTCAATGATATTATTTTGATTTGTTTTTCCTTTTCTTTTTTCTTTTTGAAAACAATGAAACCTATGTTGTTTGGCGTTCTCAAATGAAATAACAAATGAAACATGAGAATCACGTGCATTTCTCCAACAAACACGTTTTTTTTTTTTTTTTTTTTTTTTTTTTTTTTTTTTTTTTTTTTTTTGGGTGTGATACCAAACAAACATGTTCTCAAGTATTATATAAGATTGTAGCTAGATTTAATGTTTATGTATAGTGAGTTTCCACGACCATTAGAAAATTATAAATATTTGTTCACCCTAGGCTCCAAATATAGGGATGTAATGATTGAACAACAAATATGTTAAGACAACGTAACTCTCGATATCTTTATAGTAGGATAATTTTCACTTTGAGTATAAAGTTTGGATGACTTTACTTAATTTTAAACAAAAGATTTAGAAATGAGATATTATCCTTTTATCTAATCGATGCTGGACTTTGGTTGAGGTTTATAATGATTTAGAAAAAGAAAAATGGGCAAGATCAAGTTTGACTAAACCCGTAAAATGACCCACTAGTTGAGACATGGAAGTGATGGGATTGATTTGATATTTTTATTATTATCCTTTCTTATTTATTAGTCTAATAACACTTGATGGTAGAAATTTGAACATCGATCAAAATGTATGTCTTAACTCATTAAATTAACTTAGGCCCTGTTTGATAACCATTTGGTTTTTGGTTTTTGGTTTTTGAAAATTAAGTTTATAAACACCTACTTCCACCTATAAGTTTCTTTGTTTTAGTATTAATCTTCTTCCTTGTTTTCAAAAACCAAGTCCAATTTTGAAAACACAAAAAAGTAGTTTCCAAAAACTTGTTTTTGTTCTTAGAATTTGACTAGGAATTCAAAGGGATACTTAACAAAGATGAAAGTCATTGTAGGAAATTTAGGAGAAAACAAGCATAATTTTCAAAAACCACAAACAAAAAACCAAATGGTTATCAAACGGGGCCTTAAAATTTGCAATTCCAAATGATGTTTGAAGAAGGTTAAAAAAAAGACTTATTTGATAACTTTCAATGAATCATTTGAATATGAAAAGCAGCGGCGGACCTACGTAGGGCCCAGGGGGGCTCGAGCCCCCCCTCAACTTACAGACAAAATATAATCTATATTAAACGCGACAATATTCTACGAATGTATATACATAGCCCAGTGGTTCAAGCCCCCCTTGTTGCTCGATTCCACGTGAGTTCGACCCTTTTTGTGCGTGTTTTCCTTTACTTTTTCCTTTCTTTTCCTTTTCCGTTTTTTTTAACCCTAACGTTTTTCTGTTTATTTTTTTTTTAATTTTTTTTAAACTTTTTTCTTTTCCCTTTTTTTAATCGGTGTTTGCTCTTTTTTTTTTTTTTTTTTTTTTTTTTTACGTTTTTTCTCGTTTTTTTCTGTTGTTTTCCTTCTTTCTTTTTCTTTTCCCTCTTTTTTTAATCTTAATGTCTGTTTTTTTTTTTTTTCTTTTCCCTCTTTTTAACCCTATCGTGTTTGCTCGTTTTTTTTTATGTCTTTTCTTGTTTTTTTTCTTTTTTTCTGATTTTTTAACCTTATATAGCGTGTTTTTTCCTTTTCAATTATTTTGACCCTTTTTCTTCTTGGTTTTTTTTTTCTCCAATTACTTTGGAATTAGAGAGAAACCTTAATTAAATTTTGTTTCATCTCCAGTTTCAACCTTAAATTTAAATTCCTTTTTTCTTGTGTCAAACATATATGAAAATGGTATACAATTATTTTAAATTTTAGTAAATTATTTTTTAAAATTAATAGCATGAAACGAAGGTATAATTCTTGTGAAAGAGAAAAAAAAAATCTAACTCACGTTAAAAAATATTAATTGATTAAATTATAAGTCTGGTATATAAACTTTGAAAGTTGCTTTGTGTAATTCTTCTAAAAGGATCTTGAATTTAAAAATGTATTTAATTGGTTTTGAAATTTTCAATTTTGTATATAATAGACTTTCAACTTTTCAACCTGTTGCCTAATTGATCTTTAACTTATTATAATTTATCTTGAAAAATAACCAAAGTTATAATTTAACTAATTTAATGTCAAAGTATATAAACTAATATCGATATGTTCAAAATTATTTCTAGGAAAAACATTAACTATAATGTCATTTTTATCATAATCCTATCAATGTGATATCAAATACATGTTTTATAATTGATTGGACACACATGATAATACATTTTCAACAATAATTTTAACGAGAATTAGGTAAAAATTACAACACTTTTTAAAGTTAAGGTAAAAGTTGTAACACTAGTGTAAATTTAATGTGCAATTTCATGAAGTTGAAAGTTAGGGTAAAAATTGAAACACCTTACAATTTCATGGTAAAAGTTGATATTTTTCCTTATTTATATATAGCCCCCCTCACATGAAATTCTGGATCCGCCACTGATGAAAAGTAAGCTTGCAAGACAATACGCCTGAAGTGGATATGGTCATAAAAATTGATGCGATCAAACAGGTTTGACCAAAATGTGATTATTCTTCTAAAGTACTTTATTTTTAGTTATTAAAAAAAGTGTTTTAGAAAATAGAGCTATCCATCAAATTTTTTCAAAAGTTTCCAAAAAATTAATAATACATGGTACCTATGTTTAAGAACTAATTAACCTAAAAAAAACCCTTTTAAAAATAATAATAAATTAAGCTCTTTATAGATGCAAAGAGTATACAAGGGCGTTAAAGAACAGAATGGAGGGGACAATATTGTTTCCCCTTAGGTTGTCCAAGGCTCAAGAAAATTATATAAAATCATTAAGATCCTAAAGTTTTCTCATTCCTAAATTTTCAAAATTTGAAAGATTATATATATATATATATATATATATATATATATATGAAAAACTAAAATATAATTTTTCGTCCCTTAATTAAGAAAATTTCTAGCGCCAACTCTTACGTGTATATATTACTAATTTCAAGCCTATATGATTGACGTTCATTATTGTATCTAATTCCGACAGCTAATGTTGAAGTAATTGGTGTAAAAAAAGAAACATCTAGTTGTATGTTTTCCTTGTTTGACATCGGGCGTGAAGCATGTTACACCCTTGATACTTGACATGATTGGTGTTTAACATGTACCATACTCTTTTCGTTCACATTATAAATTTTGTCTTTATAAATATATTTTTTAAATGTTGGTAGACTTCACTCCATTTTCAAAAGGATGTTGACGTGACAAGCACTAAATGAAATGAGTATTCATATTTCTTTAATATACTGAAAAATTTTCCAAATAACACACCACCCAATTTTTACCTTTGTTACGAACATATGACTCAATAATGTTTTGGGAAGATGTTGTCCTAGAAATCATGTTCGTCAAATCAAATAACGTTTTATTGCTAGTCGTTCTAGTAATCACGTTTCTCCTCTAAGTAAAGATGAAGAAACATATTCGATTTTCTTTCTTATTTACTACGGCGACGAAAAATCAAATTATCACTATATTTATTCATTTTTCTACTTCTTCTTCCAAGTACAGGATCACTCTGTATGAAATCACCTATTCTCAATATGCCTAGCACCAACCTATCCAACTAGAAATAAGAATTGCATTAATTTCTATTTGATTATAAATAGTGCAAAGAGAGTAATTACATTTCTACAACTAAAAATATTTTAGCAAATATTAATAACATATATAGTGATATGTCGATTTGAACAATCATGTGATCTTCGAATAATATTTTTTCTCCAACCGCAAAATACTATACTCTTTAAATAAATAAACAGGGTTAAGCATCCACAATTTAATTAATAGTTTTGTCATTCTATAATTTTAGGAGTCAATCTAAATATAGTTTGAGGGATAAGACACTTCACTCAAACAATTGTTGAATTAAAAGGAAAAAAAAATTATAAAAACCATTAAAAGTTCTTGTGCATTTTCTTTATGTACTCAAAATAGTCCACTTCAATCTCTTCTTTTATTTTTGCTTTCCATTTTAATATTTGCTAAAAAACACAAAAATATTTAGATCCTCTTGGATAACCATTTGATTTTTTATTTTTTGTTTTTGAAAATTAAGCTTATAAACAATTTATGAGCCTAGCAATAATAATCTAAAATAAAGAAAGAGTTTTCTTTTTCTTTTTCTTTTTATGGAAAATTAAATCAAAATATTAATGAGCATAATATCAAATAATTAAAATTGACAAAATAATGAATCATTTGGCATTATAGGTATTTTTCTAAAAATACCGTTGCCAACTATTAGTTAATATATATATATATATATATATATATATATATATAGATACAACAATCTCAAATCAAGCCTTACGGGTCCACGATTTTGCTTGGTAGGAGGGTTATAATTTGAGCCATGATCATGATTCACGAAGTACACGGTGGAAAATACACCTATTTAATAAATTAAAAAAAATGTCAATTGCGTGAATGAAAAGAATTTTCGGTAATTCTTTAATTTGAAGCTAACCGTCGGATCTACCTACCGCCCACCAGCTCTGGCGCTCACAAAAGCAATAATCCACTGCTACTGCTCGTTGTGCACTCCAAATTCCCATTGTTTTCATTAAATAAATTCAGATTATGTGGTCGATTTCGCAATTATGTTTCTAAAAAAAGTTTGTGTGTAATGTTTTATTTTATTTTGTAATATATTCTTAAGAAATTTTTTTAACTTCAAGTTTATCTACGTTTTTAAAACTGTTAAATAACCTTTTTTTTTTTTTGTTGGAATTTGGCTAAAATTTTAAAACTTTAAAAATTTAAAAAAAACAACAAATTAATGTCGTACTTGGTAACAATTTTTTTTAATAAATTTTTTTGTATGAAATTTACTTACTAAAGAATAATTTGTTTTTAGATTTATTTTTGAAATAAAAAAACGTCTATAAAACCACACCCAAGAGTTGAAAATTGACGGAAGTAGACTTCATGGTCAAAAAATAATTTTTAAGTGAACAATAAAAAATGAAAACGTTCTTAAATAGAGCTTGAACAAATAGAGCTTGTATAATAACTTTTTAAATGAACAAAATTAAATATATATATTCAAATATCAAACATACATTTTTTTTAGTATGTTTGTTAATTTCTTTTTTAGTAAGTTTGTTAATGTTAATTTCGTTTTTTTTTAGATAATGTTCGTCAATTTCGTTTAATCCTTATTTCAAATAATCAAGTTTTACATATTATTAATATTAAAATTAATATACATGAAATATGAAATTATCTATACTATTTTTATATATATTTTGCATTTCTTGTAGGGGAGCATAGTTCCATTTTTTTTTTTTTTGAAATAAGCATAGTTCCATTTTTTTTTAGCGTTACGAAATTATACACTGTTTTGATTTAACAAGAATATAAATAAGAGGGAGGAATTCTTCAAAAAAAATAAATAAATAAATAAATAAGAGGGAGGAATAGGAACTTTAAATGCAGTTAATGTTTAAATAGGAACCTTTAACTAATTCAATGTTGTTATTCAAATATCATTTAATAAATAAAATAATTATAATTGAAGTATCACTACTACAAAAATCACTTTTAATGACGGGCATTGCCCGTCATTAAAGACTTTTCATGACGGGCGCGCGTCCGTCGTCTATACGAGTGTCGTCGTAACTTGTTATGACGGGCGACTTTTAATGACGGGCATTGCCCGTCATTAAAAGCTGTCCGTCATAACAAGTTACAATGACGGACGTTTTTCATGACGGTCAATGCCCGTCATGAAAAGCCGTCCGTCATCAAAAGTTCGTCATTAAAGGGTATTTTCCAACCAACCAGATCTTCAATGACGGGCATTGTCCGTCATTAAAAGTCGTCCGTCATGAAAAGTCCGTCATTAAAAGAGTTTTTGCGAACCAAATGTCCGTCATTAAATGTCATTTTTTATGACAGGCATTGCCCGTCATTATTTTGTTCATAATTTAATAAAAAAATTTGTTGGTTGCCCGGTGGCAAACCAACAATATTTTCTTCATTTGTCAACCCATAAAGAAAGTAATCTTAATTTTAAATGTGCAAAATTGTATAGAAATCAAATATTTGTCAAATTTCATTCCAATAGGCCAATGAACCAAATTTGTTCATACAATTTTTATTCATATAAGTTTGATATAAAAATAAAATTACAAACACTTACACTTAAAAACCTCAAAATTACTAAACACCTATGATTTACACCTACACTAAAAAACAAAAATTCTCGTACATGCCGCTTTCATCCCTGTCACCATAATCTTGCTCGTACATCAAACTTGAAGAACCTAAGAAAAAAAATTTAGTTAACAATAAAATACACACAAAAAAAAAAAACCAATATCGATGAGTATCGGAAAAAAACATTAGAAAACCCAATAAACTCCAAAAGCTTACAAACTTCAAGATATCAAGTTTAACCCCTTCGGAGTACCTGTAATGCTCTAGGTTTCTATACTTAACCTAGAGACATTTACTAAAGCATCTATCCTAATTCTAACCGGTTGCTCTAGAAATTTCGACAGCAATGACAAGGTCATCTATTACCAAAATCACCCAAACAGATCGTAAAACCTTTTTGTTCCGTCTCACACATTCATCTAACTATGATAAGGTCATCTATTACCAAAATGTTCCAAAGTGTTAGTGCATCCAACCGTGCAATACCCTGATCACCAATTAAAAAATCTTCATTTTAGAGAACCCCTTAATCAATCCAAAATAAAAAATAAATGTTGTAATTATAAAGAGATAAACAACAGAGAGAAACCTTTGAGATTTGAAGGGGTTTCATCTACAAAGCCCAAAATAGACATCTTTCCTTCTCAAATTCACCGTAGCTTTCTCTTCCTTAATGAGTGCACAAATTTGGACAACACTGAAATAAAGAAAGATCAAGATGCTGCATCGATAGAAAAATTCATAGGATTTTAACAACAAATCAAAGCATAATTTATTCTAATTTAAATTGGAAAGTCCAAGAATGTTGTGACTAGGTGCAAATCCAAAAATAATAGCCAAGCATCACTATTGACTTCCACAATCCTCATGAGAAAAATATACATACTATTAGGAGCTAAACCCAAAGAAAAAAATATATAGGGCTTAACCAAAAAGAACCAACTATGCATCAAATGCCATTTATGTTGGGCTCGATGCTCTCCTCCCAACATTTCATTGTTGTAGAGATAAATTTCACTCGTTCTACAGGAGGAAAAAGAGTTTACTCCAATAAAGGCTCCAAGATGATAATATCAATAAAATTTTTAAAAAAACTTATGAAATTCAAGTGTACCCCCAGAAATGAAAGCATAAAAAAGGAGGAGACAAAGGGCAGATATTACCAAAAGGAGCACCATGAAACTACTGTCTTACAACTAAAAATATGTCTTACAACTAAAACCTGCTAAAGCAATTATACAGAGCAATTTTCCTCCCTTGTGATGCACAATGACGAACTGTTGAGGTCAGATTATAGGCGCCTGGATCAAAAAAATTCTGAAATACCTCTAGCAAAAGACCAGTCGCAAATCACTACATTCACGAAGAAGAAACATCAGAACTCAGAAGAATTAATAAGCAACAATCGTCTAAACAGGATAATTGCACCATCTCATATCTCATTAAGCTATATATAAGAACACAAAAGCTTTCAAACATTTTATCATTACATGTAATATTAATGTTTAACATAGTTATACTACTATTCCCAAACATCCTCATTGTACAAAACAAACACAATTGTACATCCTTTAAAATCTTTTTTCCAGTCCCTTCTATGCATTTTCCCTTGTTCGTCATCATTTTCCAGCACATTTTTTGAAGTCCGTCATCAAAAGCTTAATTTGTAGTAGTGTTACTTAGTTAAAAGAACTCCCATGCCTTGAACCTTCGTGACCAAACTCATTGCAGAGTCATGTGATATTTCATTTAGGTTTATCTTTACTATGTTGACCAATAAAGACAAAAACTTCAGAAACAAAAACCCAAGCATGATAATTTTCATATGATACATTGTGTTTGAATTTTACTTCATGGACTAGACATGAACAAGTAATATTTCTTGATAAAGTAGGCAGGAAAAAAAAAATAGTCCAAGCCAAAGTCACCCTTTGATGTGCATAAAACAACAAAAATAGAAAGGTGAGGGAAAACATCATTATCCATGCTCCATTCTTTACTTGAGTACATATGTAAGGGAGAGTGTTAAAAATGCACAAATAAATACAAAGTCTTCCCGCTATCAACTTAAGCTTTTAAGTGGTCATTTAATACAACTTCACAAGAAAGACGAGACTCCATTTAAGTTTCTTATTCCAGAGGCACACATATTTGTCTAATTCCACCAAGAATAGAAAAAGAAAGAGAGATTGAAAGAGTAGAGGGAAAGTAAAGCGTATATACCATACACTGAGAACTAGAATTGGGAAGAACCTTGAAGAATTCTAGGCTAAAAGAGACTCTATTGCTGGGATCTATTATTGCCACTAGACTTTTGTCCTTGCCCAACAAAAAAAAAACCCTTAAACCCAATTCAAAAAGGTCAAAAAGGGAATTTTTTTTCTCATGTGCGGAACCCCAGTTAGGATGGAGTTCTCAAAGATTGACATAGCAGAAGAAACAGACAAATGAGCTTTGTTTGAATGCTCATTTGATTTAAAAAACAAACTATAACCTAATGAGATGATTTTCTTTGTAATTTCAATTTCTAATGGGAAATGGAAGAGGAAAGTTCAAATTTGGGGAAGATTTTAGCGGAAAAAAAGTAAAGGGTCATGATCGAGCATAATCACAAACACGTTGTGGACACAATCACAAGGCATCCCAACTGAACATCAATGGAAGAAATAAAACTAAAGGATTCGATCATCAAAACAAACAACATACATTCACAATAAAGTTCATCACAACATTCAAGTGAAGGAAAGAAATGTAGAATAATCTGTAACATCATCAAACACAAAACACCTCCAATAATTTTTCTCAACTGAGAAATGGGCAATCCAGAAAAATGGGAAATCGATAACATAGTCATAGAAAACAGCAAAATTACCAATTCCTTGTTGAGTTCAATGGAGGAATCTTGATAATTGCTCTTCTTTCCTTGGCTACTCCCACAGAACACACAAATCCTCATGAACTTGGATTGCTTCATTTCATGATTTGCAATCACACCCTCCATTGCTGTAAATTCCTTTTTGGGTTTTCTGTGCTCTGTTTCACTTCGTTGGATTGTGTTAAAAAGTTCAGCAGTGAAATCAAAAAGCTATGGCGAGACATAGCATCTATTTGTTCTTACTGGGTCACCGTTAGGAGAACGAATACATTAACACAATTCTCCTAAGGAAGTCAAATCTAACCATTAACAAAAAAAAAAAAAAAAAACCAGAGGTCCCAAAAAAACGAGAAAGGAGAAAGTAAAACGACCTTTGCTGGTTGTTGCGTTGCGTGAACGAAATGGAAAGTTGCGAGCGGCGGTGGTTGAACGACAGCGATGGACTACCTCAAATCAAAGTGAAAGGAGGGAGCGGCGACCGGCGTGGGGAACAACGTTTTGCGTGAAAGTGAAAAACAAAGGTGTGGTCGCGTGGGAGCACTGGAGAGAAACGTTGAAAGTGGAAGGAGGCGTGGAACTGGAAACCCTAAACTAAAGAAAAATCGGGCTTTTAATGACGGGCTTTTTAATGTCGGGCAATGCCCGACCTTAAAAGCCTGAAATTTCAGAAATGCACGCGTCCGTCATTAAAAGTGACGTGCGTTTTTCGTACGTCATTAAAGGCTCCGCCTCCTTTTTTATGTCCGTCATCAAAGGCTGTTTTTGTAGTAGTGTATGTTTAGTTTTCCTTCTCATAGAACATTATTGAATAACTACGTCGTGTTGATCTTAATGAATATAACTCTCTGTTTTTGATAGAGAAAAATTTTTAGATATTCGACATATACTTTAAATTAGTTAGATAATTCAATCGTACTTAAAATGAAGTTTATTTATATATATATTTTTTGTTATTTATTTATATTTTTTTTCTGTAAAATAGAAGTACACACCTTTAAATAAAAGCAACAACATTAAGAGAGAAAAAAACTTCTTAAAAAGATTAAAAAGCTTTCATCAAAATTATATAATAAGATATTTATTTGATTTTACCATTTTATTTCTAAGAACATTTCATTTTTTTTAGAAGAAAAAAAAAATTTACCATATTTAAGAATATTTCATTCAAATATTTGTTTGTTAGACTAATAATACATGTAAATTACCGCTAAACTATATTCACTTCGGTAATAAGATATTTATTGTTTCATTAATTTCCATAAAACCCTTATCATAATTTTATTCAAGTTAGGAAGGAAGTAAAAGAAAAAAAGAAAAATCATGGTTGTGAGCCAACTAACAGGGGCCACGTGGTGGATGCTGGATCATCCTCTTGTTTCTTTTGAGGTAGCTCTCCGGTCCTCCAACTGACCACGCCCACCTTCCTTATTTAAATCCCAATTCAATCTCCTTCAACTTCCAGCATTCAATTTCCTCTTCCGTCGCATTTCCCGCCGGATCACTGCCGGATTCCACTCCCCGAATCTCACTGAACTTCCAGGTAGGTTTTCTAGTTGCATTTCTGCCTCCGATACTGATTCCCGCACTTATCCTTCCTTAATTTTTTTTTTTTGTTGTTGTTTATTTACTTCGAAATGGATTCTGACGGCGTTTCTAGATCTGAATCTTGCTTCTATTGGATTCGAATTTCTGTTTGGCTATCAAACATTGTGTTTTCTTGATCTCTTTTACTTTGTGGTTTCAAGTTCCTGCTGATCTTTGAGACATCGTGTTTGTCGATTTTCGGAAGGAAATTGTTACGTGCTATTGAAATTGATTCAACTTTTTTTTGTTTTGGAACGAAGTTTTGTGTATATGAGCGTTTGATTTGCTAATCGACTTGATTGACCTTCTGTGATTCTGGTTCGGCATTGATCTTTGACGGAGTTCTGTAATTTCAGCGATAAGAGTTCAGTAAGCGTGTGTTAAAACAGCTCAAATGATGTTCTCGATTCGGATTTTCTAATCGAGACATTGTGTCTGCGTACAAGGATTATTCAATCTTCTGAGAGAGCAGGTAGAGAAGACATTATGTCAGAACCTCTTAGGTATCGACTTAAGAGTGCTGTACAGATGAGAAAGAAAATCGACATATACGATGTCTCAAAGATCAGCAGGAGCTTGAAACCACCGAGTAATTAGGTTAACTAACTAAAATAGTTGAGTTTCGTGACCATCTTTGCGAGCTATCTTTATCAGCTTACTGATAATTTCGGTTACACTGCGATGATTCGAGTTTGTCCATTATTCGTATGAATTTCAGGAGTGATCTGGTAGGCTTGTAGTTGTTTCGAATACTATGGTCCCTTTCTCCCTCCAGTCAGTTCAATGATGCCATGCAAGTCGTTAGATCCTTCAATTTTTGGAATCGACTTATCGAATGATATAGAAACCGTGATTACCATTTTTTCCCAACCCCTACGCATAAACCTTTGATCGCCTTGGTTTGAACTTTCTAGGATAGTATCATTAATGCACGAAGAGCTTTTGTTAAACTTAGTAATCAAAACGATGAATCATTTCATTAATGAGTTAGGTTATGGATGTACTGTTCTTGACTTTATAATCCATTTTTGCGGTTAGGGGAAACATGTTAGGGAAAGTACATTAATGCCGACCTGATCTCTCTAATTACTTGAGTTGAATCTGTGTATAAACCAAACAGCATGCGACATTTTCTTTACTTAATTTTTTTGTACATTTCTTTATTTAATTTTTTTATTGTACTTTCATTTAAATCTTTGGTCTGATAGGGTGGTGGTTGTGGTTGTGTGTGTGTGTGTGTTTTTTTTTTTTTTTTAATTTCCAGAAAAAGGAAGTTGTTAGTGAAAAGATACGAAGAATCCCGCTGCTATTTACAGGTCCCTTTGACGCTCACCATGGCTACTGGACAAATATTTTCTCGCACGACACAAGCATTATTCTATAACTACAAGCAACTTCCCATCCAACGGATGCTTGATTTTGACTTTCTCTGCGGTGTGTATTAAGTTCTTGTAACTCCGCCTTTTGTTTCTCCTCTTTTTGTAACTGTTATTATCTACAGAAAGTATCATTTCAATACAAGCAATTGTCATATTAGGTGGCTCTGGTCTATGTATTCTTAACTAATTTGTCTGACTCACTTTTTAGGGAGGGAAACACCATCAGTTGCTGGAATCATTAATCCTGGTTCTGAGGGATTTCAGAAACTCTTTTTTGGTCAAGAGGAAATTGCTATCCCTGTGCATTCGACGTGCGTAATATATTTCTCTTTCTTTTATAATAACTATTTTTAACCTCTCATCTTTATTAACACACAAGACTTGTTTATGATCATCATAGTATTCCTCACTATTTTGTCAATGGCTTCTAGCACGGGAAATAAATTAATTGCTATAGTACCTCATAGCCTTGCATTACCTTTGGAAACAACAACAGATAATAACTTCTAAGCTGTAAATTTAAATGATCTTAAGTTGAAGGATATCTCATCTACAGAAGCGGTTAAAATTATCTTATCTTCATGTTCTTTTATCTCATCTACAGACGTTAATTTTTTTTTGGTTTAGAAATTAGAATAATTGAATTATCATCCCAACTCCTTTTTCAGGATTGAAGCAGCTTGTGCAGCACACCCCACTGCTGATGTTTTCATCAACTTTGCATCCTTCAGAAGGTTAGTAATAGTTTTTTTATGACATTGTGATGTACAGGAGTTTTCTGTTCCCACGCGTAATCAATTCGTACTACCATGTAGTGCTGCTGCATCATCAATGACTGCTTTGAAACAGCCTACCATCAGAGTTATAGCTATCATAGCTGAGGGTGTTCCAGAGTCAGATACCAAACAGTTGATTGCATATGCTCGGGCAAACAATAAGGTAAGAAATGTTTTGATCCTTCAACTGATATTGACCTCTCCTAGCTTTAGTAACACAAAAACGTATTATTGATCTTATGTACATCGTATGAAAAGCCACATACATAAACCAAGCGATGAGTTTGGTCTAGGAAACCAAGAAGAACAACAACAAGAAGTCGAGGAATCGTCATTGAAATTGAATGATTTCTCTTTGCTTAATCTGCAGGTTGTTATTGGCCCAGCTACTGTTGGTGGCATACAAGCTGGATCATTTAAAATTGGTGACACTGCTGGAACGATTGACAATATTATTCAATGCAAACTGTACAGACCTGGATCTGTTGGTTTTGTCTCTAAATCAGTAAGTGACTGTCACCGAACTCTTCGTCTATTTTTTTTTCATTATTTCTTGTTGTCAACTTACTTCATTCAGCCGAATTCTGCTCTTAAGCACGAAAATTCGATAGATTTATTATGCATAAAATAGATTGTTATGGCATTGTAGATATTTCAATGTTTAAGTGTGTTTGTTATCGATCATTATTTTCTCCACATTGACTGACTTTCTCAAGATTACATCACGTTTTTCTTCTAATTGTCAAACCTCATTGCCTGCTTTAAAATAGTTAACCTACTCATTAATGGTAGTGTAATAATTTGTTATAATGCCGCAGGGTGGAATGTCTAATGAGATGTACAATACTATTGCCCGTGTTACTGACGGAATTTACGAAGGTAAAATCCACAGCTACCTCACTGATCTTATTTTAGGGCTGTTTGTAATAATATTTGGTCAATTCTTGTATTGTACAGGTATTGCAATCGGAGGGGATGTGTTTCCGGGTTCGACTCTTTCTGATCACATTTTGCGATTTAACAACATTCCACAGGTATTCTGATTGACATCTTCTCAAGATAACTTTCAATTTAGCTAGTCATCTCTGGTGGCCGTTCAAGTCATGAATTGTAGGGACTCGTTATAAGATTTTAATCAAGTTGTTATCTAACTGGCTGCTTCAGCACTTTGTCATTTGCATTCAATATGTTTTTTTTTTGGCCTATTCTTAGGTTAAAATGATGGTTGTGCTTGGAGAACTTGGTGGCCGAGATGAGTATTCTTTAGTTGAAGCCTTGAAACAAGGAAAAGTTAACAAACCAGTGGTTGCCTGGGTTAGCGGCACTTGTGCTACATTGTTTAAATCTGAAGTTCAATTTGGTCATGCTGTAAGTTGATACTGGAGTCACTCCTCTTACTGTATTATTATTGCATACTATGGTTTGCTGACACATTATTTGCTCCCTTACCTTCATTATAGGGAGCGAAAAGTGGTGGTGAGTTGGAGTCTGCACAAGCAAAAAATCAGGCTTTAAGGGAAGCCGGAGCTATTGTTCCCACTTCATATGAGGCCCTTGAAGCTGCAATCAAGGAAACATTTGAAAAATTGGTAAATTTGCATTATATAACCTTTCTTCTATGATATCAAGGAGCTATTATCGACCACCTTGTTCTTATGTTCCTCGTTTTGATTAGTTGCACTACTAGATAGTTATTTCGCCCTTTGATTTACTCCTAGGTTGGAGACGGGAAAATTACCCCAGTAAAGGAAGTGAAGCCTCCACAGATTCCTGAGGATCTTAGCTCAGCAATTAAGAGTGGGAAAGTTCGCGCCCCAACCCACATTATTTCCACCATTTCTGATGACAGAGGTATGCTTTAAACCTGATCGCCATATTCTTTTAAAGAATTCTTTTAAGGTTTAATTTGGGATTCTTCAAATTTTAATTTTTAATTTTTCCAAAAAAAAAAAAAAGGTGAGGAGCCAAGCTACGCTGGCATACCGATGTCTTCAATTGTTGAGCAAGGCTATGGTGTCGGGGATGTCATTTCATTACTATGGTTCAAACGCAGCCTTCCTCGTTACTGTACACATTTCATTGAGGTTTGCAGCTCATTTTATGAAATCAATTTTCTCTTTCTGTTGGTTGCCTAGTTTCTAGCTAATTTTCTCATAGTCCAATTCTAGTGCGATTCCTCTCCACAACCTAAGAATAAATAGTTAGGGGAGGATATACAAGGCCAGTTCAATTCAGTACTCTTTGATTTTTGGCTTTCCACTTTCATGAACACTCTAGTGAAATTTCATGCCCTCTACAGATATGTATCATGCTCTGTGCGGACCATGGTCCTTGTGTATCTGGAGCGCACAACACTATTGTAACAGCAAGGGCTGGAAAAGACCTTGTGTCCAGCCTTGTTTCAGGTATGTGGTAACTGTGATTTCCCTTCAACTGTAATGTATCTTTTCTATACATGGATGCTTTTAAATCCATAAGTCTGGTTTTTGCTTGATGAGTTACTTTCTGAAATAGGTTTGCTTACTATTGGCCCTCGATTCGGTGGTGCCATTGACGACGCTGCTCGGTACTTCAAGGATGCTTTTGACAGAGTGAGAGTTTATCTATTGCTGAAATTTTGAATTAACATGGTGTCTACGAGTCTGGACTCTGTAAGATTCTATGATCCGTCCTGCAATCTTGCAGGGTCTCTCGCCTTATGAGTTTGTCGAAAGCATGAAAAAGAAAGGAATTCGCGTGCCTGGAATTGGTCACAGGTACACTGACGGTTTTATGGCTCAAATGAGTAAAACTTTCATAGTTTGTAACATCGTAGTTTTCGTATTTGAATTGTTGTTTGATTGTTCGAGTTTTTTGGTGGTTGTTAAAAAAGGATCAAGAGAGGCGACAACAGAGACAAGAGAGTGGAGCTGCTGCAGCGGTTTGCACGAACACATTTCCCATCAGTGAAGTACATGGAATATGCTGTCGAGGTTGAAACTTACACACTCTCAAAGGCAAACAACTTGGTTCTTAACGTAGATGGTGCAATTGGTTCCCTTTTCTTGGATCTTCTTGCCGGCAGTGGAATGTTCAGCAAACCAGAGATCGATGATATCGTCCAGATTGGCTATTTGAATGGCCTCTTTGTGCTGGCTCGCTCCATTGGACTTATCGGGTAAGTAGTTCGACTTCATCTAATTCCTTTTTTATTATGTTCAACAGAATAGAACTTTTAAGTTTCAACAAAACCCACGACCAAACCAAACCACAAAACTGCCCTCCCAACAAACATCCATTTCAAAATAATGATTATAAGTCGCTCGCCCTTCCTAATCCATAATTAAAATGACAAGCCCAACGATAATTAATATTTATACTGACAAAAATAGAAACATTGTTTGTTCGGTTGGGTAGTGTCTAAAATTTTAAAGTGTCTAGTAATTTTCAAAAAAAAAAAAAAAAAAAAAAAAAAAAAATTAAAGTGTCTAGTAAGTTATTATCTTTTTAATTTTCTCGATAAGCATCTCATTGGATTCTACTTTTAATTTTGTGTCTAATAAGTTTTTTGTTTTTTTTTTTATCTTGTGTTTAATCGGTTATTGACTTGTTAGACTTTGCTTAGAATTTACACATCTATGGGATACTATTTGAAAATGTGTGGTCCTACTAGACACAATTTAGTTTGGTGTTTAATAAATCTTTGAAACTTCAGTTTTGTAACTAATTAGTCCTAAGTGTCTATTAGGTTTCTAAACTTTCAATTATGTTTAATAAGGTCTCGTTTAATAACAAGTTGGTTTTTTGTTTTTGGTTTTTGAACATTAAGCTGATAAAACACTATTGAACACAAAATTGAACACTCGTTTAATAAACACAAAATTTATGGATCAATTAAACACAAAATTGAAAGTTAATATCCAATAAGACACTAAATATAATTTATGTCTGATAGGTTTGTTAAAACTTAAAAAATATTGAATATGTTAGAAATTTATTAAAAGTTCAAGAATCAACTAAGTGCATTTTAAAATTCATAGTTTAAGAAAAAAAACATTTTAAAGTTTAAGAATCTATTAAACACAAACTTGAAGGTTTAAGGTCTAAAATTGTAGTATTAGGTTTTGTTTAATAAGGTCTATTTTAATAACCATTTTTTTTTTTTGTTTTTAGTTTTTGAAAATTAAGCTGATAAAACACTATTGAACACAAAATTTATGGATCAATTAAACACAAAAATCGATAGTTAGGATCCAATTAGATACTAAATATAATTAGTCTAATAGGTCTGTTAAAACTTAAAAAATATTGAATATGTTAGAAATTTATTAAAAATTCAAGAATCAACTAAATGCATTTTAAAGTTTATAGTTTAAGAAAAAACATTTTAAAGTTCAAGATTTTTTTTTTCTTTTTCCTATGAAAAGTTCAAGAATCTATTAAACACAAACATGAAGGTTCAAGGTCTAAAATTGTAATATTAGGTTTTGTTTAATAAGGTCTCTTTTAGTGACCATTTATTTTTTGTTTTTGGTTTTTAAAAATTAAGTTGATAAACACTATTGAACACAAAATTTATGGATCAATTAAACACAAAAATTGAATGTTAGGATCCAATTAGATACTAAATATAATTAGTCTAATAGGTTTGTTAAAACTTAAAAAATATTGAATAGGTTAGAAATTTATTAAAAGTTCAAGAATCAACTAAATGCATTTTAAAGTTTATAGTTTAAGAAAAAAACATTTTGATGTTCAAGAATCTATTAAACACAAACATGAAGTTTCAAGGTTTAAAATTGTAATATTAGGTTTTGTTTAATAATGTCTCTTTTAATAACTATTGGTTTTTTTTTTTTTGATTTTTTTTTTTTGATTTTTTTTTTTTTTTTGAATTTTTGAAAATTAAGCTAATAAACACTATTAAACACAAAATTTATGGATAAATTAAACACAAAAATTGAAAGTTAAGATCCAATTAGATACTAAATATAATTTATGTCTAATAAATCTATTAAAACTTAAAAAATATTGAATATGTCATAAATTTATTAAATGTTCCCATTTTAAAGTTCATAGTTTAACAAAATAACATTTTAAAGTTCAAGAATCTATTAAACACAAATATAGGAAGGTTTAAGGTCTAAAATTGTAATTAAACTTTATTTTTTAATCGATTCAGAGTATCTTTTTACAAGTTTCATGATAAACGATTACTTCATTAAAACTTAAAAATGATTTTAAAAACTTTATAAACGCTAAAACCGAATGCTTTTAGAAACATTTAATTCAATTAGAATTTTTCTGAAATCTGAAAAATACCAAAGGAAAAGTACGTCGTTTAAAACTACCCATCGTAAAGTAATTTCAGTTCACCTGATTGCTTTCTTGTTGGAATTGGAACTTGCAGACATACATTTGATCAGAAGAGACTGAAACAGCCTCTATACCGCCATCCATGGGAAGATGTCCTCTACACCAAATGATAAGCTTACAGGTAGCAGGAACAACAACGATCATTCACAAGGAGATTTAATTTTTGTAAAATTATGACTACTGGGGACTGGCTGTTTGGTGTTTTTCTTCTTCTTATTTTTGTATTTTGTGTTCTTTTTCCTCTCCCTCTTTCCCCTTTATCCTTGTTAGATCATCGTATGTGATGTGTAATGTTTTGCTTTAAAATTTTCAAGTTGTCTAGTTCATAAAAAGGAGGATTGTAGTTCAATTTAAAAATAAATCGTATGTATTCTAATGTACTTTCAGTCTCTTAGGGGCGACGCCATTGGAAGTAATTGAATACTAAGCTGGAATCGGATCTCTGTGAACAAAGCTGAATATCTCAAATAATTTAATGGGTAGAATATGCATTTTCATTTAGAGTCAATATAATCAAGAAGACAAGTCGTATATTGAATCATTTTTCAAAAAAAAAAAAAAAAAAGTCGTATATTGAATCGTTAAAAGCTTGATTTATAAAAGTTATATTAGGGTTGGTTTGACAATCTAAACTATTGAGTTTCTTTTTCGTATGTTCTAAAAAAACATTGTAAAAGTTGTAGCTGAAATATAGAATATAAAAACTAAAACAAGAGAAGATGAAACAAAACAGGAAAATAGTGGATAAGAAGCCTTATTTTTAAAACTAAAAACAAAAAATGAAAATGTAACGCTGATAACTATTTGATTCTTTATTTTAGTTTTTGAAAATTAAGTCTATAAACATTACTTCCACTTATAAGTTTTTTTTTTTTTTTTTTATCTACCTTTTTCTCATGTTTAAAAAAACCAAATCAATTTTTTAAAATTAAAAAAAAAAAAAAAGTAGATTTCAAAAATTAGTTTTTGTTTTTGAAATTTGGCTAAGAATTTGAATGAGTTTTTAACAAAAACGAAAATCATTGTAAAGAAATTGGGAGAAAACAAACACAATTTTTAAAAACAAAAAACAAAAAAGTTATAGGATTCCTTAAATGTTCCATTAATACCTCACATCATATTTTTAATCAAATTAAAATGTCAAAATCTAACTCTATCATATTTCCTATTTGTTTCATTTCCTAAAAGTAACTTTTAAATTTGTTTTAATCTTTCATAATATTTTTTTTAAAAAAAAATGAACTTAAAAGTTTGTGATTTTTATTGAAAAATGAAAAAACAAATAAGAAAAATTAAATTTGAGAATTTCTTTCTTTTATATTTCAAATTTTAAAAATCAGTTTAATTTATTAAAAGAAAAAGAAGAAGATCATGATCAAATACCGCAAGTTTCTAAAACCAAAAAAGTAAGAGAGAACAATTACCTCATCAAATTGGACCTGTATAAAATAATATGTCAACGGTGTCAAATATACGTAAATATATTCCTGTTATTTTACATATTTCAATATAGCATACTCACATTGAAGAAGATTGCCGGTGTTGGGTTAAAGTCTCAATTCTGATGATATTCAGATGTCTTCTACTGCATATCGAGCAATCATCATAAAATCGATTCCAACTGCTTCAGCTCTGGGTCTACAATTTCGGTTTCCTCCTCTTCTGGGGAACTATAAGCATCAGCAATGGCCTTCCCTTTAGCAAGGACATCAGGGGGAACAGTTTGAAGGAGCCTGTAATAAAGGAAAACGTTTTAAAAGTTGCAGCTTCGTTCAGAAAGAAATATATATATATATATATATATATATATATTGACAGTGGTTGACTGGTTGTCGGAATAGATTATGGTCCAATCTGATTCCTGAATGACCGTTTTCTAATTCTTAAGGCATGTGTTCTTGCAGGCTGTGCTCTATATCTCAGTATGAGCAAGGATCTCGATGTAACAGCCTATTTAAGAAGATGTTTTTAACTAA
Organism: Luffa acutangula; assembly: GCA_036850905.1. Taxonomy (NCBI): domain Eukaryota; kingdom Viridiplantae; phylum Streptophyta; class Magnoliopsida; order Cucurbitales; family Cucurbitaceae; genus Luffa; species Luffa acutangula. The sequence goes on along the minus strand of CM072092.1, from coordinate 1,412,684 downwards.
CAGATTTACAATGTATAGCCTCGGATTTTGAAGTTAAACCTACTTCTGTGTATGCATCTCTAAGTTCTGTGTAGCTATATAAACTTAGATTTTAATCTTGCCCTCTTAGACCGCACATTTTAATCCTTATTGATATATCAAAAGAAACTTACCGGTCTAAAGCAAGAACGGCAGTGTCAATATTGGTCTTCATCGACTCAATTGAGGTTCCTTGATCATTTCTTGTGGCACGTAAAAGCGAAGAATCAAGTTCTTCCAGGGCTCTTCAAAAGTTCAGATGTTTGCAAGAGTAAGAAATAGATCATTTAATGGACGCAAGAAGTTAAGATTCGGATGAACTTTCAGGCCCATATCAATCAGAATAAAGTACTAGCAAGTCACTCATATCACATCATCAACTACCACAAGCAGCAGAAAAGATGAACATGCTCACGATCTCAACTTCTTACAATGCTCACGGTTTCTGCTTTGTAAGGAGTTGAGGTCATCAGTATGCATGTTATCACACTGTCAATGGTAGGCTTTGATGCTTTCATTTTGAGGTTGTTTGAAATTATCCTCAAAATCAAATTCCTCTGAAATCAAAAAGATGCTAAGAATCAAATAAAAAAGAACCTGAGACACTGATCAACATTGTCGAATGCAATGTTTCCATTTCCGTCCTCGGAGGCATATTGTGCAACCTATTTATTGAAATAAAAATCCACGATTCTTTTCAAATTCATGAATGTAAAGAACTAAAGAAGAGTAAACGCAATTGAGAGTAAACAGTATTGCTGCAAAAAACGTCCTATTTTAGAATAGCAATGAGGATTGCATTGGAATCAAACTCAGAATAACAATGAGGAATGCAGATGCATATATACCGTTAAAATGAGGCAGCCTTGTCTAAACGAGCTCAAGCATTCTATTACCGCTAAATCCAACAATTTAATGGATTATAGTAAATTCGATGTTACTTTTCTCCTAACAGATGGACGAACATATAAAACAGAGAGAAAATAGTATTACAGGAGTCTGAACTATTCTTTAACTAACAGAGTTAACTAAACGCTTGACAACAGCAAGGAACAGAACTGTGTAATAAATTCGGAAAGAAATGGCGCGAATATACAAACACTTAACTTAAGGATCGAGAAATATTCGACAATTCCAGAAGGCTTTAAACTTACTGCTCGAATATTTACGCGAAGAGATGATGCAAGTCCAGAACGAAGGAGAGATCGGCAAGTCGCGTATTCTGGTTTACTACTTTCCAAAATTTTCCCTGCGATCGAGAAAAGAAAGTTAACAAATCATGCAATTCCATAGATATTAAGCCGAACTCTATGTTTTTACTTGTGGAATTTCAAACGCTGATCAAGTCTCATACAGCTTATCAACGAAACAAGCAATGCAAATTTAGAACAAAAAAGTGGACACCAAATCCAAAAACTAAAGAAACGCAGAAATATCTTCCTTAATTACCGACGTCCTTGATTTGTAACTGCGTCAATATGACGGCTGGAACATAAACTTCAAGCGGATCCAGCTTTTTCCTGAATAGAATGCATCAGAATCAGTTTGATGAACCTCAGCAGATAGTGAAAGGCTCAAACAAATATCACACGGTCGTTTACTTCTTCACGTATTTGTCCAGAAAGCTTCCGGCAGAGGCATCTGCAGAGAAAACATAAAAAAAAAAAAGCACGGTTCAGAACTTCAGAGTGTTTTATTCATCGAATTTTTCCATTTCTGCCTCATCCATCAGGAATAACATAAAGGACATATAATTCGACGAACAGAACGACGCGTACAGTCAGGAATCAGGAACAAATTTGAGAGGACAAGAGAGATGGAGAAGAGTCGCCTACTCTCCCGCCAATTGTTTGAAGACAATGCGCACCTCACTCGCCAGTGATTCTTAGGTTTAGCGGCGGTGAATCTCGGCGGAAGAATGCAGACGGAGGATTTGAAATGCTCCAAGCTAATTAGCGCAGGAGTGGTTGGTGTCGCCATTGACGATAGGACATTCGGACGATCGTTTCTCCTTTCTCTCTCTCAAGTCTCAGCCACGGAGGAGTGGTCTTGTGAAGAACAAGAAGGAGATTGCGTCTCATCCATTTTATCCGCTGCAATAGTCTTGGTGGGCTTTTCAAAGGCCCAACAGCATTGCGGCCCAATAAGATGTTGGCAGCATCAATACCTATAAAATTTTGCTTTTTAAAAAGAAAAAGGGAAAAAAACAATTTTTACCCCTGAACTTTGCAAGTTGTATCAATTTTAATCCTAAACTTTCAATTTTATCAAATTGAACCCCAAACTTAACAAATTGTATCAATTTGAACCTCCAACTTGCATAAATGTTACAATGTAGATATTTGGCCAACTTTTCATTTGAATTGCTACTAAAACATGTAATTGACAATTTCATTTTTTTTTCTTTTCTTAATTCACATTGCATCTGAGTTAGTGTTTTGTGAAAATTTTGTAGAAGAAAAAACTCTTTAAGAAATCAAATATCTCAAACTATTCTTCTCATTATTATAAAAAAAAATCACCGAATTATTGGCAACAAGAAAAATCTAGTAAATATGAGAAATAAAAAACTCAAAATTTCTTTATTTTTGTTTCCTACATTTGTATATTCTTCTAATTAGCAAGAAAAAAAAAACATTAATAGAAGGGAAAAAAAAACTCACATTTCTTAGGAACAAGAAAAAACCAGCGAATATTTGAAGATAAAAAACTTCTCAAATTTCTTTGCTTTCGTAATCTTGAATAGCAGCAAAAAAATAAAAAAAAAACCCTCACAAAGTTCTCACCAACAAGAAAAAATCATCTAAAATAAAGTTTCTTTAATATTTTATTTATAAGAAACCAATTCAAGTCCAATGTGAATTAAGAAAAAAATAAGAAATAATCAATTACGTACGGTGGTTCAAACAGATAATTAACCAAAGGTATTAAAATTGATACGATTGGATAAGTTTGAGGTTCAATTTGAAATTGAAAATTCAGGGTTAAAATTGATACAACCCCCAAAGTTTAGGGGTCAAAAATGATTTTTTCCCAAAGAAAAAATATTTTTGAGCTTATTTTTTATTCGCAGGGATTTTTCACATTTTAGATATATTTAATTTTATAGCCACTTTTAGTATTAAATGAAGGCTCATTTAATTATGATTTTAACCTTAACATCTCTAAGCCCTAATGAATATTGTTTAGTTTTTTTTTTTTTTATTTATTAAAACAAAAAACCTTATTATCCCTAGAGGCTAAAATTATGATTATATCTAGATTTTAAAGATTAAAGTGATGATATTGTTTTCTTTTAGTATAAAGTGATAATATTGTTTGGAAACTAATTTCTCTTTGCTAAAATCTGAAAAATATTTTAGAGATATATAACTAATTTTATTTTCTTTGACAACATGTGGAGATGAGAAATTCGAACCACAGATTTTTTTGTTATTAGTACAAGTTTTATGTCGTTGGCATACAAAACTCAACTCGGTTACACTAAGGAAACTAGCCTTTTGAACTGAAAATTTCTAACACCTTACAAAACCATTGAGCTCAACTAGCTTACACACAAATATCCAATACACCAGCAATATCCAATATTATTTACCTTTGCATAAAAAAGAGAAGGATTCCAAACAGTGTATGGAACAAAATCTGAAAGTTGAAATGACAACTAATTCATTCCATTCTAAACAGATCATACAAGGGATTGAAATTCTGAACCAAGTCGCTCCTGGATTTCCACTAATACTAATTATATATGAAACAGATGATCATTACAGCTAGTTTAACACCATCTAAACCAAATGAGTTAACAGTACAAATGTTGATTGGTTTTCTTAATGTGGTAAAAGACTACACCTCTAAAGTGTTGTTTTTGGATCCTTGTTTATACACGGCAGCTCCCACCGTTCAGTTGCTTGAATCCAACCCCTTGCCCATGTATGAATTTTGCAGTAGCCTCAGTGTAGATATGAGTTTCATTCAACAACCTGAGAAGATCAAACAGTTGCCCACATATTTGAATCAGAATTCTCATCACAAACAAGGTTATAAATTATTGTAAAATAGCCAACACTAACGTAGCTCAACGATTAAAGCATCTATGTATTCCTTTATTGTGCTAAAAGAAATCTAAAATTCATTGTAAAACACAGTTTTACTCGCTTATTAACATCGATCGACATTTCATCAGTTTAGGATTTTGGTTGCATCCTTAATGAGGATATATAATAAGATGGACTTACGCTAAAGAAACAATCTTGTTCATAACTGTGGAGGAGACAATTGAGGAACCAGTTAAATAGAGCAACTCTCCATCGATTCTATCCTCGATTCTCTTATCCAGTTCCTCTGCTTTTATACAGAAAGGATGATCGGATGCCTGTTTTTTCAAACATAAAGCTTGTGAGTGACAATTTTACTAAACTTTTCTATTTTAGACAAGAAGTTAATATAAGCTTTTGATTCTTTCTCATACCATAACCCAACCCCATGTGTCTGCAAAAGATGGTATGTAAGCCGTGTAAGCAATCACATCTGCAGGAAAAAAAAAACAGAGAGAAAATGGTTATGAAATCTAACATTGGCTTCAAACAAAATGGCTTAAAATTCTTAAACTTAGGACTTACACTTGAAGGTTTGTTTGATTGTGTTATAAATTGAGGTAAAAACCTCTTTGTGGGTGAAAATCCCGGCTGGTCCTGCCTGCAACGTTAAACTTGTCAAAACTTAGGCAAAATTTTGCTGGTTTAATGAAGTGATTTTGAGGGAAACAGATTGGTGAACCTGAGTTACAAAGATGCCATTATCATGGAGCTTTGGTTTGACGATTTCTTGGTAAAAGGATTTGGTGTAGAGCTTGTAGCAAGGCCCATCTTTAACGGGATCTGCTAGGTCTCCGATAATGATATCATATTTCTCGTTTCTCTTTTCCAGTTCGGCCCTTTTGTCCACAAATGAAGATAATTGGCGTCAGTTTGTAAAATGCAGTGGAGCTAAAGCTTAGGCCTTCATTATGGCTTGAAATAAGCCAGACGACTTTCATTTTCAACGCAAATTAGAACAAAAAGGTTATGTATTAACTTTATTGCACGTGTGTGATGATTTTGTTTTCTGATTTCTGTTGTTAAATGTTGAGGTTTATTTCAATTCAAACTGTTTTAAGAATTGAGATAGAATCAAAAAAGAAAAGAAAAAAAAAAGACTAGTAGAAATTAATGTTAATGCATATATAGAAACTACCATTCTAATTCGTGAATTTGAAAGAAAGAAAAAGTTCGTTTCTTAAAACATATAATATATATTTTTTTAAGAAAATCTCCAAAAGTGTATATATAGAATTTTTATTCTAAGAAACAGAAGAATGTTTTAAAAAAAAAACTAAAAAGGAAAAAAAGACTTAATTTCTCTGTTTGTTTCAATTTAAAATTGTAACAAAAATTGTATAATACATTTTTTTATACACAAAAATTGTATAATAAAAGTATGTTGTATAAATAGTTTTTAAATAATTAATTTACCTGGCATCATTTATTACAAGATGAAGTTTCTTGTGAGAAAATGCCTCCCGATTCACAGTCAAATGTTTGCGGCAGAAATCCACCACATCCTACAAGCACCACGCAAGTTCGAATGTAAACTAAATAAATAAAATAGAGGTTAACATTTTTTACACTCGTGCCTCCCTTTTAAAAATTTGTTCACTATACTTTTAAATTTATAATAATTCAGACTCTTCTGTAAAAAAAAAAATAAATAAATAAATCAGACCTTATAATGTAGTAATAAGAATTTAATTTTTATAATTTAACGTTGGTAACATTTTAGTTTAAAATTTCCATCTATATGAAATATTGATTTTTAACAATTTAGTACTTTGAAGTTTACGAAAATATTTAGCTGAGTAGTTAATCAATCTATCAAAACATCAATAAGATTTAAACGCCATAAAAATTTTTAAAAAAATAAATAAATTATTAGATACTCAAATTTAGAAGAAAAAAATTAAACACTAAAATTTATAGATTACTGCGTTACTTAACTAAAAAGTGCATGAATGAAAAATTATTTTCTGTCCTAAAATAAACTCAATGAAAATTCTGAATGATTTGACCGTTTGATGAATATAGTTACCTGATCTATGTCGCACATGACAACTTTCTCGGTTGATTTGTGTTTGAGGACTTCCCTTGCTGTTGAACCTTCTCCACCTCCCATTATGAATACAGTTTTCGGGCTACAAATAATTATAATAAAAAAAAGAAAGTTAATTCCAAAACCAGAAACTTTACATTATTATACAATTATTACAATTTCTTTTTCAATAAGAAATAAAGAGATTGTCAAAGCGAGCATAACTCCGTAATTGACATATCCTTTAACTAGGGATGGCAAAAATCTCCGGTTTGACCGGGTATAGAGGTCAAATCGGGATTATTTTCGGGTCCCGGTTGAGGACGGGACGGGCATGTGGATGAAAACTCCCCACGGGGATGGGGATGGAGAGTGCATCTCCGGCCTCGTCCCGTTGCCATCCCTACCTTCAACTAAGAATTTGAATCTTTCACTTCCAAAAGTTTATGTACTAAAAAAATAGTAAAGAGAGATTTCTGTTTTATATTGATTATTCACTTTTTTTCCCAAATTATTTTTTGAAAAAGACATTGATAAGTATAAATGATATCTTCATAAGTTCCCTATTTTTCAAACCATACATCCATAATGTAAAATCAAGAAATGCCCTCTTAAGTTTTATCAACTAAATTGGTACACATATTTCTAGTATTTTGAACTTAACAAATTAACTTGAACATAACTCAACTCATTACATTCTAATCTTGACAAAGTCAAAAATTAGAATTTTCTTCTTTAAATATTGTTGAACTTAAAGAAGAAAAAGAAAAAGAAAAGAAAAAAACTCAATGATTAAAACATCGATGAACCTCGGTCGCACTAACAAAAAAAATCAAATCCTTTTTAAAAAGATTTAAGAAAAGAAACTACACCTTTTTGTATAATGTCTTTTTTTAGTTTAACAACATTTGGGGATAGGGTCGATGGTACATGTTAATTACTTCACTCACTTTGAAGATATAATGTCTACTTCACTTACTTAGGATGGCTATATATTACTTATCTCTCGACCACCGAGTCTAAAATAATTTTTTTACACTAAATTATAATCTATGGATAAAAACATCTTTTAAAAAAAATAACATTATCCTTCTTCAAAAAAAAAAAACAATACATAAATAGCATTATCCATGTTGACATTTTCCAATGTATTTCATATACTACTAAAGAAAACTAAAAATTTTCTATGAATGTGAAACAAAGAACGATACGATAGTAATGTTAAAACGCACTTTGAGTGGCATAACAGGGGAGGATGAATCAAGCATTCATGGTAAACGAACTCATCGGCCTCAGCGCTCTGCATCTTTCCGTCGATCATCAATGCCTGCTCTCAACCGTCTCACAAACGTCAATCAGATCATCATATTACAGTTCCGACGAAAACGAAAAGAAAAAGAAAAACCGAAACCGATTGATTTTCCCGGAAAATTTTCAAGAATCGTAGAAAACAGCCAAACAGAAACCGAACTCGAAACTTCATGAACGCACCTTTCCGAATCGCTTGGTATCTAGAAGAGCGATGTCCTGAAACTCACTGGTTCCTTTCTGCAGAACGCTGAAGAGAAGATAGCGATTACAAAATCGGCGATGAAATTCGGATGGAGAAATGAAGGGAAGCGATTCGAAAATAATCGATCAAATATACCTATTCAGAGCAAAGGACCATTTGAGGTTATCGTCGATGATTTCTTCGAACCAATGGCAATCGTTGCCATTATTGATTACCGATTCGTGAGAAGAATTGCCGTTGATGTAATTGCTTTTGTCGTCGAATTTTCGATCAACTGATTTTGAGTAGCCATTTGCGTGGGAACTGAGAACTGCAGGGCCCATCGCGTTGGTAGTGAAGGGGAAATGGAAATGTAATGAGAGTCTATGAAACAGGGAGAGGGAAATTTGAGGGGGATTTTTGGGGATGCTGGTGAGGATCTTTATATAGACGCAAGAGGTTTTTCGTTAAGGTTTGTATTCTTTTTGTTTAATTTAATAGTTTATTTTGCCATTTTTAAAATTTTAAAACATATTTTTAGTGCTTCAATCCATTTTGGTTGCCATGTCATCCTGGTCAAAAAAAAAATTCACTGTTACAAGTTACAACTTAATTAGTTTTATATTTATACTAATTCTAAGGACAAAATTCAACAGGACTAACAATTTAGGTCTTCAAATACTTTTCTCAATCGGATATTGACCTTTTTATTTGGAGGAAATTGTACAGTTTGAATATCTGAAGCCTTTTATCATTATTTTGTCCATTCAAGACCTAGTTAAACGTCTCATCCATTTCAATATGTAAGCTTAGAAGTTGTCAATCACCCTATGATTAATCACTATTGCAAAAGAAGTTAAGAACACATGTCTCGTGAACTTTGTATATCCAAATCATATTTCACTCTCCTGTATATATCAACTATAATCTTACTTAATACAATTGGAACTATTTGAATACGATTGAAAAACATTCATATAACTTTTGTGTATCCTTGATATGATTCTTTCAAACATCATCTTTTTCCTCTTACGTTAAGTTTATATAACTTGTTTGTTGCATTAATTTTCTAATTTAATCCACAATCTTCTTTCTCAAGCTTAAAGACTTCCACCAATTCCACTTCTACTTCTAAGCTTGTTTTTTTTTTTTTCTTAATAATAGTAATTATCTTTAATTTTTAATTAAAATGTTTGTGTATATATATAACAATTTTAAATTTTGATTTTCTTAATAAAATGTCTCCATGATAAGTTCTTTAGCATCTAGATCATTTTTTTTTTTTGAATAAAGCATCTAGACCATTTATTAGTTAAATTCCTTTATTTAAAATAAATTGTTGAAATAAATGAATTACATATTCAAATGTGCATGGAAAGTACAATGCAAAAGATTGTGTAGTATATAACACACATGCACAGATAGGTGTGTTCTTTTAATCACTTTTCATGAAAGGTCACAAGGAAAAGAAAACAGTCAAGTCACAAGAAAAAAACAAACAAAAACAAAAATCTACACACATAAATTGTCATTAATTATCTTTGGTCATTAGGAATTAAGTAAAATTCTCTCATTACCTCTCAAATGTCATAAACAATGTTAATATACTTTTTTAAAAAAAGTTTAACCAATATTAGTAGACTTATTATATCATTCCTTTTTTCTAAATATAATTATTATTTGTCGGATGGATTTAAATGAAACAACTATAGACTTATTATATCATTCTTTTTTTCTAAATATAATTATTATTTGTTGGATGGACTTAAATGAAACAACTACGATCTCCGCCAAAGCGAGCATAGCTCAACGGTAATTGGTATGTACCCTCGACTAAGAGATCAAAGGTTTGAATCTCCCACTCCCAAATGTTGATGCATTTATTCACACACACACACAAAAAACCTATAAACTCCTTACTCTTCTCGAGATTAATCGATAAGAAATTCTAACACTATATATATATATAAAATCTTTCGACCTATTATATAAAGAACAAAATACAAAACAACAAAATACAAAACAAACAAAAAGTGGAAAATGAGAGGGAAAGTTAGGGCCATTTGGTACATTTTCATTTCTTATTTATTGTTGTTTATTTTTATGAAAAAAAAAATGTCTAATAATCATTTTCTGTTTCTTGTTCTCAAAATTTTTAAATTAAAAAGGTAAAATTATTACGTGAAAATTAGTTTTTAAAATAAAATATCCAAAATTTTTATGTTATATCTGTTTTTGAATTTTTAGTACTTATTTTATAAGTCAAGAATGATAAAATAGTGTTTTTACTTAAAAGAAATGAAAAAACTTGATTTTGTTGTTTCTAAAATGTAGAAATGTTATTTTTTAAATGATAAAATAAAAATTTTATTAAAAAAAACCCTAAATTTTGCCTCAGGAAAGAAAAGAGAATGAAGGGGTGGAGGAATATGTTATGTTGGTCCCACAGGTACAGAGAATGTGGGATAGGATAGGATTGGAGAAGGCTTTTCCAAGCGTGGGGAGATTCCACTACCAAAATTTTGTTGGAAACTCCACTTTTAACTACCTACCATTTTCTCTCTCTCATATTATTGAACCAAAAAGATATTTTCTTAGATATTAGGCTAATGGGTAAGTGAAAGTGTAGAATTAATATTATTGCAATGTGTATATGTGTGCCTTCACCAAAAATATATGATTAATAACTTGCCTCCATCTTGTGTTTTTTTAGTCATGGATGAGTGTTTACTTCTATAATTCAGATTACGTGCAAGAAGATTTGTTTTATCTTTTAGAATTAATTTAGAAACAATCTGGTTTGAATGCAATTAGAAGATGATTTATACTATAATCTATTAGTTAAACTGCAATAGACTTTCTTCAACATAGGTACATTTAGGACTAGATTAGGGGAGTGGGACCAAATTGGTTATCAACGTTTTCATAACAAGTCTTGTCATATTGTACTTAAGCATGCCATCCTTCACACGAAATCAATTTCTTTCACGTGAAATTGAACATTCATGTTCAAAATGTCTCGAAAAATTTCAATAAAAATTGAGGGAGAGGCTAAAGGTTTCTTATCAAGATCAGAGAGTTTATACTATAGAGTGAAAACAGTGAAACAAATGGGAGAAGGAACCTAATTAAGAACATAACAAGATTTTCTTTAACAAGTTTGTTTGGTTTCTATCTTAAGTTAACATTTACATTAATGTTATCATATCACAACAAGTGAATATATATCATATTTAAATCGTTGCTAAATACTTAAGGAAGAAAAATCCTACGACAAGCTCTATCATTCATTCCAAATTAATTTTCAGGTGAAATTATACTTTTTCAACTTTTTTAGATTAGATTTTAAGTTTTGGTTAAATCTTACCAAAAATCCATGTTATAAAGGACTAAGATATTAATTAAAAAAAAAAATCTAGACTCGCTAAATTATCTCATATACACTACATAACAACATAATTGTAGAAAAAAAGTTGAATTAGTCGAAATAAAATTAGATAATTTGACATTTTTTGAATTCAACAATAATGTAGGGGATGTGAATTTGATCCTATGTAATCTTTAAAATAAATGTACAATGTCTTAACCAGTTAACCAAGATGTAGGCCCACGATTTGAAAATTAGAATTGTTTGAATGATTTTTAATGAAATGTAATTAGTCTTGATGGCAATTATAAAAAGGAAGGTGGTGGAAAAGATCAGTTGGGGAGAATGGCTTAGGAGTAATAATAAAGGGGGAGACAGACAAGCAAGCGAAATTGAGGCATTGTTCTTTTGGTGGGCAGTGAGCGTTGTGTGGTAGGCGGGCGGCTTCTCATTTCAATCGTTTTCAAAAGTTTTTTTTGTATTTTCTTTGAAATTGAAACTTCAAAGAGGATCTCATATTAAGTCAATTCACCATTGTGGGCTCCAAACACAAAGTCAAAACTTTTTCCTAATCTTTTCTTTTAAAAGGTCAACATTTTTTAAGGGATTAATTGTGTTTCATTGTTCCTTTTTATTAGTTTCTTTTTCCATTGAATAGACAACATAGATTTCCTATTACCTACGGGGAAATTTCCAGTACTACAGAAGTACAGATGCTCCTCCCATTTATTACTTGTCACGTCAGGTTAATATCCAGTACTACTGTAGTATGGATACTCCCTTCATTTATTGCTTGCCACGTCAGCATCCCCTGAAAAATGATATGAGGTGCACGAGTATTAAAGATGTATTTATGAAGACAGAAATCATAATGTGAACAAAAGGAGTATGTACGGTAGTACTAGAAATTTTTTCATCATGTCAACATCCTTTTAAACATGATGTAGAGTCCACCAACATTAAAAATATATTTATGAAGTCAAAATTATAATGTAAACAAAGAAAGTACGATACTAACATAGTACTAAAAATTTCTCCTATTGCTCTCAAATTAAATAAAATTCATCTCATAATTATCTATGGGCATGATACTTTCATCTTCAATTGACATTTATAAATGCATATAACAAACTTAAAAAGTAAAAAAGGAATGTTTGTCCACACAATGATTATCATTAGAAGAACAAAAGGAAAAAGAGTTCACACGTATGTGCACACATAGATGAATAAAAGTGAGAAACTTTTTTTTTTTTTTTTTTTTGAATTTATAGGAAAGTTGGGTTGAGGGAGCTGTAAATCATTAGCCAAAGCGACAGAGGGATCAGGCGTGCTTGGTGCTGTCCACTACAATTCAAAATATGTGAGATTTCCTTTTAGTCCCATTATGCACAATTTCCACACTTTTCGTTACAGACAGAGAAGTTCAATTGGGATTTCACTTGAGAGAGGGCTAAGTGGCCCAAAGCTACCAAAATGTGTCTCAAAAAGTGGGGCGTCTCATTAGTGCTTTGCCGTTATGTTGTCTTCTTCTCCACCTCACACCATTTCGTGACCAGAGGTTCGAATCTCTACCTCCACATATGGGTAATACTTAGATGCATACAAGTGTGTAGGTGTCTTAATTCCCACTATTAAAATTTTCTCATTTTCTACCTTTCTCTCTTAGTTGTCAAGGTTTTAATGGGATCCCTCCGCACCGTTATGCACAGCTAAGTATTGTTCCCCACATATTGTTGAAGCAAATAATAATAATAATAACAAGGATGGAGGAAGATTTTAGATATATATAAGTTGACAAAGTGTTTATATAATATTAAATTTACCTTAACACGGCAGCTTAAACTTTTGGGTTCATTGGTGATTTAACACAAGTAAGAATAATATCTCCACTAATATAAGACGGAGCTACAGCTAATTTTGTCTAATAACTACTAGAGAGAAAGCAACATGTCACATTCATCTTTTTCAAATTTTGAAGGTAAAAGCTTTTAGATTGTCTTTCACTTGTAAATAAAATACATATATTGTAAATTAAGTTAAATTCACATAAACCAACCTGATTTATCTCAATTCGCAGGAAATCAAAATAGATCCCAACTACTCAACTGCTATATTAAATTAAGTCTTAACAAACGAAACAACACTTGTTGTTCATTCATAGTAGCTCAACTAACAAACAAAATTCACACTTTCTCAACGACATTCAGCTAACCATAAAGTATCCATGGTCGGTTCAATTAAACTCTAAGCCTTTGACTAAAAAATCACCAAATAATTGTAGAAATGGATATTAACAATAATATCATTCATTAAGATCTATCACAAGTATGCGTGTATGTTTCTTGAAGAAGGAAACCGACCCCAGCACGAAACCAGAATGTTAGCCGTACAAGAAAATATAAAATGAAAAATCACTCAGTGGAGGGTATGCATATTGCAATGCGACGATAATGACTTGAGAAATGCAATTGATTAAATTAATACAAGTACAACACGCCAATACAGAAAGTTATGTAACACGCAAGGCACTTTCTATTGTTATTAAGACAACTCTTATGGCATATAATGCATTGTACAGATAAGATATCCACCCAATAACCCGCCCTAATCTTTGACAAAATAACAGAGAGGACGGTGGTTAAATCGATGGGTCAAACTCAAATACTCATTATAGTTCAGAATTTGGGACAAACCTCTCTTTCCTTGGGCTTTCTGTAGTGCATGGGCCAACGTTTTCAATGTGTTTGAGATCCTATCTTCTCATTGCCACCATGAAAAATGGGCGATGCCTGAGAATTCTTCAGCCTCCAGAATGTGAAATGCCACAAACTCAATTCAGAGAAAATATGAAGAGGTAGTTGGAATCAGAAGATTTTTCAAATCCAAAATTCAGATCTTTATTAGAAATTAGAAAAGAAGAAATGAATATAAGAATTCTTCCTCTTCGAAGCTGCAAATTGCTTGACGAAGATGGAATAGACGAATTATTCTATGCCTGCAACGGAACAACAGCATCGTCTTTCCTTTTGCAGAAGATTCTGCCATTGGCAATGGCTCAAAAACTAGATTGACTTATGCATACATAGGTCACCTCTCACCGGAATTCGGATCTTGAAACCTTATTTCTTTGTTTTTTTCCCTCGAACGTGTTTGAACCAGCTAAAACATCAATAACTAAACTAATTAATACTGATCTCATGGAACGATAGGTGCACCTAAACATTTCATATAAAAAACTATATTGAGAGGAAAAGGGCAAAGAAATGTTCGACCTATCCAGGGGATTAGGAGAGCAACTACTCATATGATAGAAATGCCATTAGAGTGGAATTAAGAATATTATAAGCGTATTAAAGGTATATATTAGTAATTAGATAGAGAAGTTGTGGTAATTTGTTATGAATAGAGGGAGTGGGGAAGAAGAATGGTAGGCAATTATCTAGTGATTAAGGCTTGAGTGGCATCTCAGGAAAGGATAGGCGAGGCTCCAATTACCTCGAATACTTGAAGGAGTTATCTTGTTAATCTATTATCTTTCATATTTCAATATATTTAGGTCCTATCACCATTCTAATCATCCAATTCCTACACTCCCACAATTTTTCCATACACAAGATTATAAAAAGATTAAATATAACCTAGTCTTAGACTTTTAGATTAAGTGATCATCTAACTTATTACTCTCTACCATGTTCAATTAAGAGAAAATAACTTACTATTGAAAAGACATATCCATCCTTTCAAACTAAATTCCCTATTAGCAAAAAAGTGAAGTAACGTTGCCAAAATGATTGCCACAACATTCAGTGGCTACCACCACCTGACTTCATGATGTTTTGCTGACCTCCGCTCTTAAGAGGGAGAATTCTTCTCACTGACCAAATGAAAAAATTCAAGTGCTATTTTACGTAAATAGTGAGAACACTAACCAACTTAAGCATAGTTCAATTGGTCCAAGGAATTAAATCTAAGAGATCTAAATTCCCACCCCACATATTAGGTTGAACTCAACTCAATAGTGACACCACTTACAACCAACAGAATACAAGCAGAAACATGAAAAGTAATAAAGAGAGAATGCTGCTAATAAAAAAGGCCATAAAATATCAACATAAACAGTAGAGTATAGTAGAAAACCATAAAGAGACTCAACATAATAGAAAACTTAAGACAATTTGATAACCATTTCGTTTTTGGATTTTAATTTTTGAAAATTATGTTTGTTGAGGAAACTTTGAATTGTTAGTAAAATTTCAAAAGCAAAAATAAGCTTTTAAAAACTATTTTTTAGTTTCAAAACTTGACTTGGATGGTGAAAACACTTGTAAAAAGTACATAACAAAACAAGAAAACTCACGGATGAAAGCTTAAGTTTAAATTTTAAAAATAAAAAACCAAATGATTATCAAATAAGTATTTTTAGAACAATTACATGAATAGACATTTTTACTGATTACGAATAACGTAGTGATACATTTTTAACAAAAGTTATCAAATACAGTGAATATATTTAATTGCTTGTAATACAGTATACAGCTGCCTTAGCACTGATGTTGGAGAATATTCCAAACTCCAAGCTCATTAAATGAAGCACAAGAAGCCTGACAAACTCCAAATGTTATTTATGTGAGCATTAGTACATAACTCCCGGAGGCCTACCGGGCAAGGCAAAGGGGAGACATATATGCTCGTGTGTGATGTCAGTCATAAAATGGCAGCATTGCTTGGAATACTACTAGGATTCACGATGATTAAGGATAAAAATTCACTGTCAATGCCACTGATCATTAATCATTATTAACTAATAAAAAAAATAGAAAATCATTATTGAATCATTATACCTACTCTAAACTGGAAACCTATATTATATAACCTTATTCCATTATCTACATAGCACCTTTGATTTTCCGTAGTTTTTTTTTTTTTCCAACTAGTCTTGAGGCTTCATAAATTTAAATACGAACTCATTTTAATTTCAAACAGAACGTATAATTCTGTCGAAACATGTTATTGATTATTTCGCTATTCATGTTTTCCTTCGATATATATTTATCCTTTTCATAAGAGATTATTTAAAAAAGAAAACTTTCAAAATTAAATAGATAATACATGTGACAATAAAACATTTGATTTGTCTTCAGAATCTTCCTGTATAATAATCAGGATAGGCATAACTGAGAGTACTTTTATTGTAGATTTTCAAATAATTATGTATATCTTTCAATAATCAAGGTTAGCTATAATGTAAGAACATATAGCATAGTTGTAAATGTTTTTTAATTAGCTTTACTGATTATGCAAAGTATATGAATTTAAAGTACATATTAATTTCTTAAAAACTTTAAATTACTCCTCTAGTCCTATTCATGCAAATTTATTTTGACGAGGAGAAAAATAAAAATACCATAGGACGGGAAAGGACTGTTCTAGAGAACTTAAACAAAAAGGCACCTTCGAATCAGCCAGCATGAGTGCTTGCAGAGCGACCTTTAACCTTTTACTTTTTAGACCTTTAGGCGACTTGTCCATGTCAGCTCCAGATCCTTTACTCCATTAAGCCCTGAAAAGCAATGGGTGAAATACAAAAACGTACTACTTAAATCACAATCCAAGAGGACTTAATCACATCGTCCTTTCCAAATAGAACGGCATCGGTTAACTACAGATGTTCTGTTAACTATAAAGACTCAGCATTCAAAAGAATTGCAATCAGAACTCACTCTGAGCCAGCAAAGTTTGACGGAGCTCGAAGATTCAATCGCAGCAACAGAAATAAATTGATCCCACGGCTAGCTCATAGGACGGCGACCGAAACCTCACCACCACCGCCGAGGAACTCCACCGTCTACCAAATGCGATCTCGCACTCGCGCGGATCGCCAAATGCTTGATCAGTGTAATGACATTAGAATCTATCTAGAACTTAAAAGCCCTCTCGACATCGTAATTACGCCAAAAAAAAAAAAAAAAAAAGAATGCTGATATTATGCTCAAGCCACGCGGCGACTCTGACTTTCACCGCCGTTCGTCGGAATGGAGAAGAAGTAAGGAAACAGAAGACTCGGCAGCTACAGCTACCAGACTGCTGCGAATTATGTACGTAAAACCCTAGCGTATTACCATAGTCTCTGTTGCTCCATCCGATCATCGCAAAGTTCAAGTTGGGCCGAACATAGACAAATTAATCGGGCCCAGATTCGAATCTGTCGACCGTGTCAAAAGAACAGGCAAATAGAAGAAAGAGAAATAAAATATTCTAAAATCTTAATTTTTGTCCTCAACTTGCAACTTCTTTTGTTCTTCTTTCGAGTCCTTTATCATTATAGTTTAAATTGGTCTATTGTGTTATATAAACTTATATCAAAATTTAATTAATTTTGTCCTAAACATTACCGAGGTTAAAAATTCGAATGGGCATATTAATCTATCATTTAAAAATACAATTCATTTTATCATAAAATATAAGTAAAATTATACCACATCTTTGAAGTAAATTTCAATTATGCCCCAAACTTTCAAACTTTTTATTTTAACCATCAAATTTTTAAATTGTTTTTAAAAAATACCTTTGGAGAACTTTCCATTAAATATTAAAGGGCATAATTGTTTTTTTGAAATAATTCAAGGGCACAAATTGATGCCACATATGATTGTAAAAATCAGAAAAGCATACATAACGTCTTTACCTAGAAGACTAAAATCATAAGTGTTATTCATTTCCTCTCATAAAATATGGTTGACACCATTCACAATTTTTACAAATTAACTACTGCATTGATTTACATAAATGATTTTTTTTTAGTTCAATTACAAGTTTAGTCTATAACTTTTAGAGTTGTGTCAATTTGGTCTCTGAACTTTAAAGAATGTCAAATAGATCTTCAAATTTTCAATTTTGTATCTAATAGATTTTTGAACTTTTAAAAATATCATATACTCCTTAAACTTCTACTTTTGCATCCAATTGGTCTCTCCATTTTCAATTTTTTGTCTAACAAGCCTTGACCCATTAGACATTTTTTTTTTTAAATTAAACCTGCTAAATACAAATTTTGAATTTTGGATCCAAATAGGCATAAAATTCAATTTTATATCTAACATATTGGTTAATTTTTAAAAATGTTGAATATATCAGGAACCTATTAGACATAAATTGAAAGTTTAGTGATCTGTTAGACATTTTTAAAGTTTAAAAACCTATTGGACACAAAATTGAAAGTTTGGAAATCTATTAGATACTTTTTAAAGTTCAAGAACCATATTGACACAACCCTGAAAGTTTAGGGATTAAACTTGTAATTTAACCATTTTTTAAAACAATACATAAATGATGTCATATAACCTTTGAATTTTTACCAATCAATTCATAGCAAATTTTTGTTTATAATTTGATGGAAATATCTCAAATGATTTTTTTAAAAAAAAATTAAAAGTTCAAGAATTAAAATTAAACTCTTAGAAGTCTAAAGCATGAAATCTACCCCATAATTCAAAAGCGTTTTGTTTAATTTAACCTAAAATATAAGACAAGGTTATACAACTAAATTGACATAAATCAAAAATAAATAAGAGAATAACTCGAGCAAAAGGCATGTCATTCAAATCCCACATCTCACATCCCACATGTTGTGAAAAATAAATAAATAAATAAATAAGACCTTTATGTACACAAATATAAAACAAAGATTTTAAGACAAATCACAATGGTTTTTTAGTTATTAAAAAAAACATTTTTTTTTCTCGAAATGAAGTAGAACATATTAAACTTCTGACTCATCAAAGATTCAATTTATGGTGTGTTTGGCTTAACTTTTCACATGTTTAATTTTGAAAATAAATCATTTTGAAAAAGATTTTAGTGTTTGACAACCACTATGGTGATTGATAAATAAACTATTTTGAAAGAAACACTTGAAACCAACTTTTTTAAAGACTTTGTAAGTATATAATAACTTGTGTATAAAAACATTTACATAGAAATACAACCAAACATATGAGTGTCAAAATTCTAAACAATTTTTATACAAAATATTTTTTATAAAATGCATTCTTAAAAAACCTTTAAATTAAAATGCATTCCAAATGGACCCTTAGGGTGTGTTTAGTTTACATTTTCAAGTGTTTAATTTTGAAAATAATTCATTTTGAAAAAAATTTGTAGTGTTTGCCGGTCACTAAAAATGACTTATTAGAAAATGAGATTGATAAATAAACCATTTTGAGAGAAACACTTGAACCAACTTTTAAACAAAATATTCTTAAGTGAACAATAACTTGTGTATAAAAACATTTGTGAGTAAATACAACCAAACATATGAGTGCTTATATTTTAAACAATTTTTATACAAAATGTTTTTTAAAAAATGCATTCTTGAAAAACATTTAAATTAAAATGTATTCCAAACAGACCATAGTTTATATTTAATTCTTAAAAATTTCAAAATCCACAATTTAGTTCTTCATATTGAAAAAATGGTTTTACCATTTGAAATATGTTAGGCTATTACTTGACTGGGCAGAAAAATAATGTGAAAGCTATTTTGAGTGATGAGACCATTTCATTAATTTTATATCATTTTTTCTCACTTTTCCTTCAATCTTTCTTCCAAATTGATTTATTTTCTTGGCATTATCATATTGTCATGAAACATCATTTACTCGTCAAATTAAGATGTTTATTTTGTTTGTTTTTATGAGTGTCTCCATATAAAAAAAAATGAAATGTGAAAAAAAATGAAATGTGACTAAGCGTCTGTTTGGAATACATTTTAATTTAAATGTTAAGTAAATCTTTTTTAAAAAGTTGGTTTAGTTATTTATCAATCTCGTTTTCTAATAAGTCATTTTTAGTGGTTGCCAAACATTAGAAATTTTTTCAAAATGATTTATTTTCAAAATTCACCCTAAATGATGTACGCAAGCCTTACCCTGTCTTTTGTGTGTTTTTTTATAAATGTATATATGAAAATTTTGAAAACAAAGAAAGAAAAAAAAAATTACCCCTAAACTTGTCCTATTGAAAATTTTGAAAGAAAAAAAAAACCAAATTTTCCCCCTAAACTTGTCATATTGTATCATTTTTTACTTTAAATTTTTAATTTTATAAGTATTACAATTTTCCCCTCTATTTAATTCCACTAATTCCCCCACTAATTTTAACAAAAAAAAGCAAGGTAAAAATCTCCCTAAACTAATTAGTTTCAATAAAATCAAGTTTTGTACAAAAATAAGTTAGGTCAATGCATAAATTATTCAATGACTTTGTCAATATTCATAAATTTCAACCCAAAAAAATAGCAATAATGTTGTTTCACTCCCTTTTGCAATGAAAATTGATAAGTGACAAGTTTAGGGTTAAAATTGATTTAATCATCTGACCTCAAGGGAAAGAATACAAGGGAAAGAATACATGTCAATTACCGTTGAACTATACTCACTTTGACTTTTTTTTATTTATTATTTTTAAGTGCTAGGTTTAAAAAGTGGATTTGAAAATTATAAATAACCAACAAAAAGTAGTTACTAAGATATAGCATGTGGTATATTTAAATTAAGTTAATCAAATTATTTACAAAATACCATTAATTTAACTAGGCCAAATTTCACTATCATCAAATTATTATGATAAAAACATTAATATGTTATCATTAACTATATTTTGATTGCTTCAAATCAAATATTCACCCAAATGTCAGTTTTGTCATTTTAAGCAACCTTATAGAGCTTCGAGAAAAGAAAAAAAATCCTATTCGATTAAATATTAAAAAACAATTATAAATCATTATTTCCCTTTTTAAAAAATTAAATCTTTTTTTTAAAAAAAGTATAAATCATTACTTTAAGTGCAGGGACATGTTTTGGGAGTGATTTTGGAAGGATAAAAATCATTTTTGTAATGTCAAAAATCATTAAAAAAAAAGACTGGACAAAAATGGTCTTGTTCCTTCCAAAATCACATCCATAAGAAACGTACCTTCGCCTGCTTCAACAATCTCTGCTTACAAAAATTTGGCATAGCTTAACATCCATTGCTCCATGAATTAAGAACTCGTTTGCTAGCTTCCAAACTCCAAACTAAAAAGGTAAAGAAAAGTTAGCCACGTGATTACATTACCTGTCAAAAGGCCGCCAAACACAAATATCTGTATCGAACAAGATGAACAAGTTCACATTAGAATCAATATGTTCAATGAAAAAATATATAAAAACCTGCACCCAATCCGAGACTTGCTAATGTAAGAAGGTCGAACAAAAAGCATAATAAATTAAAATAGAAAACCACGGTATGCTGACACAGTTATGTAACTAAGATGGGAACAAGACGGATCGCCAAAGATATGTAACATGCTAAATATACATTTTTACCTTAGAATTCAGATCTGTAGTTTTTCACAACCTTTTTCGTTTATATTTATGATTCCATTCTTCAAGATTACCATTTGGCTCGTCAACCATTTGCCGATGATCTAGCTCATTGTGCTTAGAACATCTAGATATGAAACCGCTCTCTTTTTGCAGCAATTTCTGATTGCTGAAAAAGCTTCGTTCCAAATCAGACTTTGAGCCGCTCTGATGTTTCTTAGCATGCCGCTTTAAGTCGACCTCAGCCGTATTGATTTTAGCTTCTTTCTGTCTGCATCTTATATGGTGATTCGAACTGGCATGACTGCAACATTCATCTGCCCTCCCACCAACCTCCATGAAGCATCTATGGTGATGTCCAGACCTCTCCTTAGTCAGTAATTTGGTGCTGCAGGGCAAGCCTTCTGTGTCCAACTTTAGTCTCTCGTTGAGTTTATTTATCATTGCATCTTTAGATGAATGGGAACTCTTCCTTTTCTCGTCGTAGAGCCAGTTTATTTCGTCCTTGGCATTTTCTCTACGCGGATGTTCCTTTTCTTCAAGCATTCTATAGTCTCTTGGTCTTCCATCCCGCTCATGTTGACCTCTCTTCTTAGCAACATCATCTTCTCCCTCACACCCATCCTCGTTGGTGAAAGGCATTACACTGGTGAGTGAAAAAGTCAAGTTAAAAAGTAAAAACATCGATACCAATTTACACAAATGAATGGTAATTAGCAATTAAAAGAAATCTATGCTTATAATCCAACTCCGTCAAACATACTCAAAATCCCAACTTAGGATTAAGTTTTCAGCAAGGATTCAAGGACTTTCCTAATAACCAAACAAAAGAAATGCTAAAATTGAAAATAATGTGTTTTGGATATTTTTCAAGTGATTTGGTCAAGTCTATAAATAAAATTTAAAGATGTAAAACGAAAATATATTCTCAATATTAGAATCTTTTCTATTTATTTATTGTGAGTTCAAGTATTTAGTTTGTTCTACTTGGGAGTTTGAAGGTTTTCGTCCAGGCAGACTCAAAGTTCTGCACCTGGCAAAGCCGCTCAAGTGTAGTGTTGAGCCATTTCCAATCACAAAATTGGATCGGGAAATTAAGATAAATTTAATTTCCATATGTACTTAGCTAATAATCTATCTCATCATCAATAAATTCAAAATATAAAATCAAATGCTGCCTTTCAAAAAGGATTTGTTTAAGAACTTTCACAAACTTTCTGTTTGCCTATGGCAGTTAAATGGTATAACTGCTAACCCAATATATAGGCCTCAGAAAAGAGGCTATACAAAATTATTTATCACACGTTAGAATTTGATATCACAATATAGTAAAAAGATTACCTCTGGATACGATTATCAGGTATCGTCCTTTTTTCATTAGTGTCATTAACGTCTATGAATTCTGAATAACCAGCACAGAATTCTTTAGTCTTCCGGAGTGGTGGAGCAGTCATGTCTCTCATGCCCACATATCCACTGCAAGGTCCGGAAAAGGTCCATTAATAAATACGAAGTAAAGACATCTCTGAGTTAATTAATTTCAAAAATCAACATTTTAACCCCTAAAATTGTTCAAATTGGTTTTTAGCACTACTAGAAATCTGGTTGGGTAATACCACATGAATTTGCTTACGTGGGTTTGTTAATTACTGTTCATGAATTTTTACTTCAACTATTATTATAAAACAATCAAATAATCATTTCTCAGACACTTGATTTAAAATAGTCCAATATACTCTTAAACTACTAAATTTGCCACTTCATTTAAGATTGACAATATAAAGAAGTCATACCATATTTAACACATGCAGTTACATTTCTCTGCGTGTAACTAATAAAACAGTAATTCTAGGGACCGAGTTTAACTATTTCTCAAGCTTCAGCAGTAAATTTCATTGAAACATAGTGACCAAATATAAATCATTTCTCAGACTCTTCTTTATGAGAAGCAAATTCCATTAATTGAAGAAATTTACAAACGGGAGGGGGGAATAAAACGGCAGTCAAATTGGAATTAATATAGGAGAAGAAATAGTTCCAAAAGTCTTTTGTACTAAACCTTCAAAGAGAAGCTACAAAAGAAATGTCACCCCAAATTTTGCATAATAATCTTAAACTTATTGGAAAATCATTCTATTTCTCTCTAATAAAAAACGTACTCTTATATGCAATGTCAAAAACCCAAAAACGACCAAATTTACCTTGGGGCAGGGTATCCACCATAAATAGATGTCCAGTAAGAGTTTGCTTCTAGTACCATTGGTGTATTGAAAGCCATGGGACAACCATATAGGTTCGTAAAAGGACTCACATGATGCCAAGGTGGTGCATAATATGGCGTAGCTCCTGAAAATATAATATTCAACACATTAGCTTAAACCCCTCAATGAAAGATTAGACCAAAAGTCCAAGACATGAGCGAAGTATCAACACATTACCCATTAGATGCATGGGATGTGGCTTTGAAGCAACTGGACAGTCTCTAATGAGATGGTCCAGAGAACCACACATGTAACAAGCACGGCCACGCTGATTAATTTAAGGGCAAAGTTTGACATCAACTTGCTGCAAGCCAATACATAAACCAAAAATGTGAAAGAAAACAGAATACATACCTTTTTGTGTCTTCTAAAATCTGTAAGATTTTGGATCTTGCCTGGTATATCTACAAGCACAAAGGAAAATTGGAAATAATGAGTATGTACTTTTTGGCAGTGAAGAAAAGTTCCAGTTATGTATATCCTACCAGAGGTATTGACCAGCAACTCATGCTTAAAATCCCCAAAAACAGGCTGACTTTCCCCTTGACAATCATCAAAAGGAGGAAGGTCTTGAGGTCTACCACCAAATTTGTCAGGATGGCACGATCCAAATTGTGCTCCATCATCTTTAACCTTCTGAGGGAAAGAGGACTGTTATGATGAGTGCCATCCACCCCAATAATAGGAATAAAGCCAAATGTGATTTACCATATTTCTTCTTAATGATGAGTCATGGACGTCTTCCACCACTTCTTGATTACAACCCCTACTGGTAGCATAAGACAAACATGGCATGTCTTTTCCTTCAATTCTTGATTCTTCGTCTGTTTTAGGAGGATAAATATGTGATTACACCCTATTACAAAAAGAAGATGAAAATATAATTCTTCTACCTGGTGCATCATGATGATCAGCATTGTCTGAGTTACCCATCAGGATCTGAGAAGAAAGGAAATGGGCAACATTTTGCCTAAGAGATAAATTTGGCAGCAAATCTTCTAGTTTATATTTAGTAGAGGCACAGTTGGGGCACTTTGCCTTTTGCAGCAGAACATGGTGAATGCCTGTGCCAGCAATCAAAAGTTTACATGAAGGATGCTAATAACAAGCCAAATAATAACCAGAAAGGAAGCACCTCACTTTTAACATATGACAGTTCTCAGTTAACAGGAAGGAGGAAGGATAAAACATACAAAAAGACTTATTATAAAACCCATTCCTGAACCAATCAGGAAGATATTCATTCAATCATCTTCTCTTCCACAAACTTAATTTCTCCATTATATTGCCTCTCTAAGTAGATGTTGCTGTGGGTGGTAATTGATGAATTTTGCGATGGTTTAAGTTTGAAAATTTAAGACAACAGATTGGTTGGTGGATTACTGGATTTTTTTATTATCAGGTTAGGTAGAAGGTCATCCAGTAGTGGGTGTCAGACTAGATAATATTGCCTTATTTAGCAGTTTTCTCTAGTGAGGACTAGTTTTTGACAGATCAACAATACTCTTCAAATTTTCTCCCCCTCACTCTCCGTGCCCTCACCCCAAGAGTCCTCAAATCTGGACAAAAAGTAGTGATAGTGTCCAGTGTTTATGCTCGTGATTTAAAAATTTACAGGGTAGTCCGTGAGTCTGGCTGGTTATAAAAATTATTTCAACTTTGTAACAAACAATCGAGATAGTGCATTAGATTTTAAATTAGGATTATCGTCTAATCCATTTTAAATTAGGATTATCGTCTAATCCTACCACATTTGGTGTCTGTATGATTTAAAACCTTCAACCACTACAACAAACTCTCTTAAGGCTATGAAAAAATTTAGATTTCAATCACAATTGCATCAAAGAATTTACAGATAAGATGCATACAATGTCATGGTGTGTACCACAGAAGTTCACAAAATATTTCTAAATACAGAAACAATAAGAGATTTAAACAATGGGTTCCATAAACTTACATTTCTCACAAAAACTAAGTTCACAAAATATTTCCAAATGCAGACAGTGAGAAAACAAAACAATGGGCTCCAGAAACTTACATTTCTCACAAAAGCTATGCTTGCAGCAACAAATAATTACAGCATCCACAAAGAGTGAATTGCACAGAGTACACTTCAGTTCTGACGGTATTTCACAATTATAATTCGCTGAAGCCATCGCAACAACTGGTCTACAAATTCCAACAGGTAAGACAAGTCAGATTATCAAAACAAATGAAAAAACCCATTATTAGATTGAAAGAGGATAGCTACACATCTTACTTCTCCAAACCAATGCCCTCGCCAATATTAACTTTTATGTTCGTTTTCAGCTCAGTTCCTCCAACTGTTGTACCATGACTTGAATCTAAACATAGCAACATTTAGATAAGAATGGGATTAGAAAGCAAAAACATTATAAGAAAATTAAAGTACATACCTCCTTGAATAGCCTCACTAATACCACTTCCTTCAGGCTCAATATATCCTCTTTCAATCTCGTTATAATGTCTGAAAACACGATAAAAGATTTTCTGTTGAGTAAACAGGACTGCAGATGATATATTTGATAGAAAAAGGAGAAGAATAATAGGGAAAACAAACAACCTAACAGCGTCCTTATTTTTATTATTGAGAGAAATGGATGAATTTGCTTTGCGAAGAGGGTACAAGTCTATGCCAAAATCATCAAAATTGTCCGTCTCAGCATTCTGTACATTGTCCAAAAGGATTATTGAGAGAGGGAAGTCAGAGCATAAAACAATACAAGTTAATCATTCCAATAAGTGAAGAGAGTGACTCCCACGCATAAAAGTGAATGTGCTATCCTACAAACCAACCAAAGAAGCATTGTTAAAAACTCCAAAACACCAAGATGGTCAATTAGTGGATGGGACCCCATGTTGGGCTTCAAGAAATATGCAACGGCTATCATAATAAAAAAAAAAACCTACAGACTGAACTCTTAGTCAGCCTTCAGAACTGTACAGATAGAGCTTGCCGTTCTAAATGTAACGGATAGAATAAATCCTACAACTTCAGATACTTCGCTTAACATTTAACCAAATAAGACATCCATTAAAACCATGTTCAAGAGCAGAACTAACATAACTATTCATTGTGAAAAATAAAAACTTATAATTTAAATATATATATATATATATATATTTTTCCTTCATCTAGAACTAATTCTATTTCTAAGAAAAAGGCATACGCATAGCAACATCAAATGAGAATGTCACAAAGTTACTTGGAATCAGCTGCCATTTTGGTAACTATATTGTCAGTCATCATAATAAAATAACACCCAGCTCCTCGTTTCATAGACCAAAATAGCAAGAACATAGCATCTGACAAATAAAGCAATAATCAACATACCACTGGACGAGATGAACTAACCGTGTCAGTGTCTTTGACTTGAAAATTCCCAAACAAGTCGTGATGCACACTGCATTACATATCATTATATGGAAAACCGCCGGTAATTTTCAGTTAGGATTGAATAATTAAAATTAATTGGAAGTTGATGGATTCGTATTGAGTTGTGTAAGGCTCTCTGTAGTAGTAGCCCAAGGTGAAAACTATTTTGCACGAATTTTTCAGAAAAAGTAAAAGATATTACTCAAAAGTCAAAACACAGTTGATTTTGCAACAACAAAAATATAAATAGGGACGCAGATGCATGCAGATAGTGGGTTTGTAAATCCAAGAACTACAATTATTGTCATAAAAAGCTCAATTCATAAAAAAGGGTATCTTACACATTGGAAGGAACTGATCCCGCGGGAACTCTCTTGATTATCACGCATGAACCACTTGGAATTTCAAATTTCTCGTCAACCAAATCTGCAAAATAAGGAGTGTCGAGATGAACCTTAAACTAAACACCTTCGAAATAATGGAATTATATACAAACTGTGAGAACCAGGAATTTATATGACAGTATTGCACCATGAAACTCAGAGAAATAGAATCTTAGAGCAAAAACGTTTTAGCAGCCTAACTCAACATGCACTAACTACGTCAAAAACGTCGTTTCACAGAGAGTAAAATCTCAAGGGACGATATGGTAAATACAAGGACTCTTCCACTTGAGTCCAATACTACGCAACCAGTAGCGGCAGAGCGATGATGGAATACCTTGGCCGGTTCGGGCATCGGAGAAAACGAGATCAAAGTTTTGGCAAGTATCGAGGTTCTTCATGCGAATAATTTTGGATTTAAGATCACCAATTGATATGGAAGGTCGGCCTCCGATATCCACCGAATCGAAGTTCACCGAGCTCCGGAACTTAAATTGAATCGCCATGGACGAAACACGGGGATCGATCAAAAGAAACTCATATCATTTTAGAGTTGGAGAATTCCAATTTTCAGAGGAGCAAAGATTTTTCCTAGTATCAGAATCCAACCATGAAGCTTGTAGTTGCAGTTAGGGTTCAATTCGGTAATGGTCGATGATCAGAAAAGTTGCGCGGGTATGACACTCCTAAATCCTAATGGTTTGCCTATATACCTTTTTATTAGTTTTTTTCTTTTTTTTATGAGTAAATTGTAGACTATAAAAAATAAATAATAAAGTCAGCGATAATTATTACGTGGTCTCGAGAGTCAGATGTTCGAATAATTCAAAATAAAATATAAATTGTTGAGCTAAAATAATAATAACAATCAAAAGTTTTCAAAAAATAGTAAATTATAAATAATAATAATGACGATGATAATGGGATATTTTAATCATACGAACAAAAGATAATAACGGTGGAGTATTTCTTTCGAGCTTAGCTTAGTGGTAATTGACATGAACATTCGACACAAGAGATTAGAGATTTAAATCTCCTACACTCAAATGTTGTTGAACTCAATATGTATATATATTCTTTAACTAGCCCAAATAAATATTTTGAAAAAAAAAAAGTTTACTCCTAAAATGGACAAGGGGTCAATTTTTACTCTAAACTTTCAATCTTTTACTCCTAAAATAGACAAGGGATCAATTTGTACTCTAAATTTTCAATCTGGTCAAATTAGACATCTAGAAATGTCATTTTTTTTTTCTTTTGTTGAATTATAAAGAGTTGTAATTAAATAATACGAGTTGATTAAAACAACAATAATGTATAAGTTGTCATTCACATGATATTATGTGTGATATAAATTTGAGCTAAAATTTTCCTTTTTACTATATTTATAATATAAAGTAAACTACAAATTTTATGTGCATAGCACGTGTTAAATGCCTCGAATACATCTCAAAAAGATGTCTTGAATGCATTCGAATCTCTGATTTCTTAGTCAAAGATACATGTCAATTGTCGCTGAGTCATGCAAATTTTGGCCACTACAATTTGTATTGCAATCCAACCTTTACTTGAAATTTGAATAATTGTTTAAAAACTATTATCACGTGAATTTGATCCATTAAAACATGTATTTGGTGTGACATTTATGGAACGTTGACATTATAATATAATTTTTTGTTAAAATTTATAAGTTTTGAAACGCATTATATATATATAACAAACGTAAGAATTTGAATATTTGACCTCTTAGTCGAGAGTATAAGCTATGCTCTTGTTGAGTACATTTTTTTAGCACAGTAAAATTAGAACATGAAAAGTGAGGTCATATCAAATTTGAAAGCATTCTAACTACTGACAAAATAGAGACAACTAGTTTGATAATTTCTATTAAATAAATGAATATAACCAAATCTTTTTTTTTTCAAAAAAAGAATATAACAAAGTAGAGGCACGTTAGAAAAAAAATAGAGACAAAGTAGTTCAAGAAAGGAATGTAACTTTCTAAATCATCAAAGCGTTTGTAGTCCAACGGTTAGGATAATTGCCTTCCAAGCAATAGACCCGGGTTCGACTCCTGGCAAACGCAAGAAGAAAATTGTTGTTGGAAAGTTTTTGGTGATTTGTGATTTGAAAAGCGAAATATATTAATTTTGTTATCCACCTCAACTAAAAAAACAGATAAAGGGAAATAAACGAAAACAAAGGGTTACTATAATATACGTAACATTTCAATCCTAATTTATCAATATGAATTCCTACCATTTTGTCACTTTTATAAAACTAAAATTAGTTTAGGTAGGAATTTGAGTTTGAGAACTTATGATAAATATTACAAAGTAGAGGTAAAGAGATTAAGAAAATGAATATAACTTAGGTAAAGCATCAAAGCGTTTGTAGTCCAACGGTTAGGATAATTGCCTTCCAAGCAATAGACCCGGGTTCGACTCCCGGCAAACGCAAGAAGAAAATTGTTGTTGGAAAGTTTTTGGTGATTTGTGATTTGAAAAGCGAAATATATTAATTTTGTTATCCACCTCAACTAAAAAAACAAATAAAGGGAAATAAACGAAAACAAAGGGTTACTATAATATACGTAACATTTCAATCCTAATTTATCAATGAATTCCTACCATTTTGTCACTTTTATAAAACTAAAATTAGTTTAGGTAGGAATTTGAGTTTGAGAACTTATGATAAATATTACAAAGTAGAGGTAAAGAGATTAAAAAAATGAATATAACTTAGGTAAAGCATCAAAGCGTTTGTAGTCCAACGGTTAGGATAATTGCCTTCCAAGCAATAGACCCGGGTTCGACTCCCGGCAAACGCAAGAAGAAAATTGTTGTTGGAAAGTTTTTGGTGATTTGTGATTTGAAAAGCGAAATATATTAATTTTGTTATCCACCTCAACTAAAAAAACAAATAAAGGGAAATAAACGAAAACAAAGGGTTACTATAATTACGTAACATTTCAATCCTAATTTATCAATGAATTCCTACCATTTTGTCACTTTTATAAAACTAAAATTAGTTTAGGTAGGAATTTGAGTTTGAGAACTTATAAATATTACAAAGTAGAGGTAAAGAGATTAAAAAAATGAATATAACTTAGGTAAAGCATCAAAGCGTTTGTAGTCCAACGGAGAAAATTGTTGTTGGAAAGTTTTTGGTGATTTGTGATTTGAAAAGCGAAATATATTAATTTTGTTATCCACCTCAACTAAAAAAACAAATAAAGGGAAATAAACGAAAACAAAGGGTTACTATAATATACGTAACATTTCAATCCTAATTTATCAATGAATTCCTACCATTTTGTCACTTTTATAAAAACTAAAATTAGTTTAGGTAGGAATTTGAGTTTGAGAACTTATAAATATTACAAAGTAGAGGTAAAGAGATTAAAAAAATGAATATAACTTTGGTAAAGCATCAAAGCGTTTGTAGTCCAACGGTTAGGATAATTGCCTTCCAAGCAATAGACCCGGGTTCGACTCCCGGCAAACGCAAAAGTTAAGATTGTTAATTAATATACATTTTGTGATTTGTTATAGAAATATTTAAACTTTGTTATCTCACCTCAAATAAATAATAATAAATAAAGGAAAACAAAAGGTTTACTAATATATAACCTTTCAATCCTAATTTATCGATAAAAAGAAAAACATGCAAAGATTCAATTAATAGTCTATATTTAAAATCTACAAAATCCTACCATTGTTTCCCTTTTCTAAAATTAAATTAGTTTTTTTTTTAATAATATGTAAGAGTTCAAATATCTGACTTCCTAGTCGAAAACACAAGTTATGCACTTGTTGGCTAGAACTTTTTTTAGCATAGTAATTATAACTTGAAATCATATCATATTTGAAAGCATTCTAATTACAAACAAAGTAGAGACAAATAGTATCTTTGACCAAGAGGTGAGATGTTTGAATTCCTCCACCCCAAATGTTGATATGTTACAAAAAGTGAATAAAAGTAGAGGTAAAGAAGTTCAAGAAAGGAATATAACTTTTGCAAGTCATAATGCGTTTGTAGTCCAACGGTTAGGATAATTGCCTTCCAAGCAATAGACCCGGGTTCAACTCCCGGCAAACGCAAAAGAATAATTGTTATTTATATAAAATTATATGCATTTTTTTTAAATATTTCTTAGCTGCACATCACATGCTTGTACGTGGTAGAGATGGAATAAAGTTATCTCACCAATTTGATTGAACTGAAAGATTTACAATACACAATCAAGAAAATTGGCACGGAGTTGTTATCCCATCAACCGCACTTTACAATAGAAAGCAGACAAGGATGAAAAAAGAGTATCACAGTTTCAAATGAATTTAGCTCGATGAACTAATACAAACCTGAACAGGCGGCTATCGAGCACCATCATCATTGTTCTTTACACTTCCCTGAAGCCTTCTCATCCATTTCTTTTGTGATGTTGTAAGATCGACAGAGCCATTCAAAGGAGTTGGATTTGCAAGAGACGAATTTGGCACTGGAAGTTCAGCAGGAAGTGCAGCGGCAGTGCTTGTAAAGGCGTTCAAGACCAGGAATGCCAATATTGGAGATAAATCAAGTGTTCCTCCTAGAGGTGGGATAATCCCACGAAATATGTTCAAATATGGGTCGCATAGCGTGCTGAAAGAGAAACAAACCATGACAATTACCACAAAATTTAACGATTCTAAACGTTTGGGAGGGCAAGTTATAGAGAATACTTTTATTATTTTTAATATAATTTTTTATCTAGGACGAACTAAGAGGGACTAATCAATGGATACAAAAGATAATTGGCAGAATCGAAGAATCTGGGGTTGTTTGAGCATCTTAAAAACTAATTATTGTTTCCTAAATTATAAGAAATAGTTTTTTCTTTACTTTCTTATCCATAAAATTTGTTTGACAGAAGAGTTTTAAGAAAACTGTCCCCTAAGCAAAAGATAACATGTGACTGAATCAGTAGTTTGTGATCTGTGAATCAGTAGTTTCTGATCTAAATCGCACTAGCTTAATACTTACTACAGTTATTTCCCTCTTTCAAGCTTTAAGGATATAAAAGCTTGATCCTATGTTCAGTTCAGAAATCGCATTCCAGGCTCACAATCAATCATGTGAAAACTACTTCTTCTTTTTTTTTTTACAATAATGTCTGAAACAAATAAAAGTTACCTTAGTGGACTAACAATGGCGGGAGGTGTGTTCGGAAACCAAGTCAAAACTAGCCTGACGACCAACAGTGTATTGTAGAGGCTCAAGAAATTTTGAATACCATTTGCGACTACAATTCCTGCCACCGAATCCCCAGGCAAAACTGCAGCAAAATTATGACTGGAGAGAGCTCTGAAATTCCTGGAGTTCATACCGTGGATCTGAAATAGAATTCAACAAAAGTACTAAACGGAAATTAGAAACCCCGGGAAAAATCAACCGCAAGAGACAGATCATATTCTAGCTGAAAATGGATCTTTACAGTAAATGGAAGTGCAAGAAACAGAGCAATTGCATCAGACAATAGCATTAGAAACACGAATCACAACTCCACGAAACCGTCAAAATACAGTTGGTAACATGTAGTTTGCAGATACCTGATGACGAAAACTCTGGAACTCGGAAGAAAACGAGAGCAATTTGTTGAGAAATGGATTCTCGAGAGCTAATGAGTGAAAAAATCTGATGCAGTTTTCAGTTGTTGACGCGAAAGAGTCATGGAGGTCGTGAAGAAAATTACATGGAGGGACGAAATCGGCGTGCCTTCTCCTGGATGCTGCAGAAGGTGCTTGAGAAAATGCCGGTGAGAATGAAGATATGCAATTTGGAAAGAAGTTGAAAGCCGTAGAACTTGGTCTAGGGTTTAGGACTGATGACTCGTCTGGAGTCATGTTGCTTTGCTCGTCTCTGGGAAACTGGAAAGCCTGTTGAGGAAGAATAGGATAAAGGATTGGACAGAGATGCAGAAGCGAACACCAGAGGCAGAGCGCTCCCTCTCTCTCTCTCTCTCTCTCAGTCTCTCTCTCTCATAATTGGGCCGTGATTTCGTATCCAGGAGCCCAGTTAGAGGCCCATTTACTCGGCCAGGCCCAGTTATGCGCGGCATGTGTCAAATGAATATCCGGACAAGAGTGTTTTTAGATAAAAATGGAGTTTCTGATATCTTATAGAAACGTTAAATTATTTCATGATTATTAATACTTTGAATTAAATCTTGATTTTTTTTATTAATTAATTTATAAAATGACATAAAGTTTATATGATTAGTTATAACAAATGATTAATCAAAATCCCCAATCAAAATGGTGTCTCTTTTGGGTGGATTCATGAGTTCTGATACCATGTTATATAATATGAGATTCTATCTCAAAACGACAATGAAGAGACTAATTCCTATATCTTATAGATTGTGAGGTCTCCACCGATCTTTTTAATGGGGTATACTCGACATAAACAATGAGAGGGATGAAAGATATGGCCTCTGTCTTCTAAACATTTGTTTTGTTTTTTAATTTTTAATATACAAAATATAAGGGGAAATGGAATATATATATATATATATATATATATATATATATATATATTAGTGGAGTATTTAAAAAAAAAAAAAAACATTGAACCAAGAATAATGATTTACGAGAGAGCCTTGCATGGACCCCGCGAAATTGGAAATGAAAAATCAAATGGGGTCAGGGACGACGCCCCGTGATCATCCCTCTTGCTGCCCCCATGGTTCTCAAAATTGATAGACAGGTTGCCGAAACAATTTATTACTTGATCTGTCTGGATAGAATTGTACACATGATGATTCAAGAGTCGAGACCTTGACAGGATCGCTCAAATTAAACATGTAGCAATGCAGCATAAACTTCTCGAAGTGTTTCGTCGAGTTTCTTGAATCTGTTCCTTCTTACGTTAGCATTGCCAGCATAAACTCCTTGACCGAGCATGTGAATCAGACCGAGCATCAACTGACGAATGATACACTTTGATAAAAAATTCAAAACCCATTCCTGCCAAAGTGATGCATGACATGAATTTCAGTTGAAGTTTTCTTTATAGTTTCATGCTAATTAAAGCTATAAATTAGCATGAAACTTTTTACATGGGTGTGGCAAATCAAAGACACATGCTAATCAAAGACACATGTTTTATATGGGTGTGGCAACTTTTTACATGTTGACTTTTTGGTTATGTAATATAACTACAATATCTTGCAATGTGATGGGTCTTATGTTATAAGAAACGATATCATACCACTGTGGGAGATATGTGGACGTGAAAATTGTCTTTAGCGTATTCATTTAACGAGTGTTATGGAGCAATGGTATAATTTTAGTCGTGTTGGTAAAATTCTGAAAGTTTGAACAACACAAATAGCAAACCCTCATTTACTCAATATAATTTTTTTTTTTTTAAAAAAAAAAAAAAACCCTTATAGCCATCAAATTTGGGGGATGGACATCCAAATTGTACTTTTTGATTTATAAATGATCAAAGGTTTATATTTGAAAATTATAAAACAGGATTGTTTTTGTTATTGTTAATACTATTTCTCCAGCGTAATAAATATGTCACTCGATATCCATTTTAATCAACTTGTGTGGTTCTGGGACGAGTACGTATGTCAAAGACACATGTTTGAAGCCACATTATCAATTGTATGAACCAATTAAATGGCCAAATAACTAAGGATCAACATTTGTGTCTGTTGAGGATCCCACATCGAAAAGATTAGTGGAGACCTCACAATATATAAGCTACAAGGAACACTCTACTCATAACCAATGAGATGAAAGGCCATATAGTCTAATAGTGTCAGGAAAAAAAAAATCTATAAGGATCAACATGTTTGTTTTTTTAACCAATGAACAAGTAAAATAAAAACACACAAAAGAACCACACATAGCTTCTAAAGGAAAAAAAAAAAAAAAACCACACATAGATTTTTGTTTCTGTATTATTTATAGAGTTTATGAACTAAAACATGTAAACACACATGTTTTATGAGTTAGTTCAAGAATGTAGGAACAAATTGAAAATTATTAAATAAAAAGATATTAATAAATAGCAAAGAAGAGTTAATGCATGAAGCTACTTCCTTCATTTCCCTCGCAAACACTAAACACGATAAAGTGGCTATGCTTTTTGCATAATTTTCAGATCATTGAAGTGAAATAAAAAAAACGCCATCAAGAGGAGTACGTGTTAATTCCCCCCCGCCCCCCCCCCCCCCCCCCCAAAAAAAAAAAAAAAATCACCCCATTAATTTTAGCGAGCTATCTTTACACGATATAACTATTTTTAAATTAAAAAAAAAAAAATCAATAGATTTTCATAAAAACGGTTTACTAAAACACAAGTTAAATTACATGTTTGGTCTTTGAATTGTTTAGGGTTGTATCTATTTGATCAATGAATTTTAAAACGTGTCTAACAAGCTTTTAACTTTCAATTTTGTGTTCAATCGGTTCACAAACTTAAAAAACGTCTAATAGATTCTTAAGACCCCGTTTGATAACCATTTGGTTTTTGATATTTTGTTTTTGAAAACCAGACTTGTTTCTCTCAGTTTCCTTACCACGACTTTCATATTTGTTAAAGACACATTCAAATATTTAGCCACATTTTCAAAAAAAAAAAAAAAAAAAACAACAACAAACAAACAAGTTTTTGGAAACTATATATACACGTGAATTTGGTCAGAGGAAAATCACCTGACTTCATGTGCCACCAACGACAAATTTGTAGATGAGGAGGAAAACGTGACCTGCAAGACGAAAAACCTGCAGCACCACACCGACTTCGATGCTTAAGTCAGAAAACGAAAGTAGGAGGGCTAGAGAGTAAGATAAGAAAGTAGAGAGTTCATGTTCCCTTCTTTAGTGGCGAAGGGGGTATAAATACATGTTCATCCTCCTAGGGTTTTTAGGAGTTCGGAGGTGTTTCGGGGCGAACCAGGCGGAACTGGGGCGGCCAAAGGCGGTAGGGACCGAACAGGCCAAAAGCCTGACCCATTCGGTCTTGGCCCGTCCTACTTGTCAGTTTTGTCTTTGGAGTCCATCTCCCAGTCCTATTTTTCGCCCGGTTGTCCTCATCAACTCTTTGTACACCGGAGTGGTCCAAAATCACCTATAACAATTTATTAGATGTTGATGCCAAAATTCAGACACAAGACTCACCTGACCTTCACGTGACACCAACAGTGAATTTGAAGAACTGGGGAAGACGTGATCTGCAAGACCAGCAAAAACTGTTGCACACCGGTGTGGTGTAAGCCACACTGCCTCCGATGCCTAAGTTAGAAAGTGATAAACTATAGATAGTAAGGGGAGAGTCAGGAGTAGAGTTTTCGGAACCCTTATTCCGTGATGAAAAGGGGTTTTTATACCTGTTTGTCTTCCTAGGGTTTTTAGGAATTCGGAGGTGTTTCGGAACGAACCAGGCGAAACCGGGGCATCAGGGACCAGAAAGAGGTCACCGGGCTCGGCCTCAACCTTTTGCCGAGGGCGACCATATGGGTCGGGCCGTGTTGGCCCGACCCTTTGGTCCGGTCTTCCTCTGAGTCGGTCTTTTGGTCCTATCTCTATCCGATTGTCCTCGTCAGCCCATTGTGCGTATGTGTGGTCCAAAATTACCTATAACATTAGACACAAAATTAAAAATTCAGAAATAGTTACATACTAATTACCGAGAGTCATGTTTACTTTGGCGATAAAATATTATTAACAAATTGCAAAATTATCCGGCATAGCATTTATTTTTATTCCAAAAGTTTCCGTTTAAATGATGGTAATCCACAAAGACATGGCAAAAAAAAAACCACAAATACAAGACACGCAACTTGTAACTTGGTAATTTTTATAAAAAAAAAAAAAAAAGAAAAGAAAAAGAAAAAATAAATAAAAAAACTTTTTTTTAAAACTAAAATAAAAAATAAAAAATAAAAAAACTTGGTAATAATAACAACAGTAAAAGCAATAGGCGTCCAAATAAAAGTATTCAGTTCATTTTTTTTTTTTTTTTTTTTTTTTTTGTTGAAAATAAGCATTCAATACATCTAATTAATAAGATAAGTGATTGAAAATAACAAGGAGAAGAGACCCATTCACATCTATACAATTTTATTTATTTTTTGTTCTCCAATTAAATCGTCTTTTCTTTTAAAACAATAAAAAAAGTCTTATAATATCTCAAAAAAAAAAAAAAAAAAGTCTTATAAGTTACAACTGCGGTCTGCATAATTCACCGCATACCATCATCGGAGGTTAAACCATAGCAGTTTGATTTAAAAAAAAAAAAAAAAAAAAATATATATATATATATATATATATATATATATATATTTTTTTTTTGCTCTAACAATTCATGAAAATTTTCATATATCATATTTAAAAAATACCATATATCAAAAAATTGGGTCAGAAAAAGATAAATGGTTGAGAATGAGACAGATTGTTCGCCGGTAGTAGGTCAAAAGAGTACGATAGAATAGAATTATTTCAAAAATTCAAAAATTCAAAATCAACTTTTACGTAAAAATCAGTTTGGCGGGTAAGACGCTCCTGGGTAGCGCGTGGCGGCAATCAAACGATTCGTTTTAACTTTTAAAGCAATTAAATGAAATAAATTTATAAACGGAAAATTAGGGAGGATAAAGGGAGCCGTTGAGTGAACCGCCGGTAAAAAAAAAAAAAAAAAAAAAAATCGAGTCCATGTACTTGGAGCAGTAGAGGGTGACGTGTCGTCTACGCTATAAATATTTTCCCCAGTTTCTGAATTTAATTTTTCTGGGTTCTTTATTTTTTTTTTCTTTTCTTTTCTTTCTTTGAGAAACTCAAGTCTACACCTGTTAGAGCGGGAAGCCAAAAGTTTCTCCAAAAACAATGCCTCTGCAAGTCCATTTTCTCTCTGCCTCTGTCTCCATCTTGTCCATACTCTGTTCTTAGGGTTTCAATTTCAAATTTGCTTTGTTTCAAACCTCTTGATTTTGCATTCTTTCTGCTCACGTTTCCACTTTAGGGGCCGAAAATGAGCCTGCGCAAGGGCTCTAAGGTCTGGGTGGAAGACAGAGATTTTGCTTGGGTAGCAGCTGAAGTCCTCGACTTCGTTGGTAAACAAGTTCAAGTTGCAACTGTAAATGGAAAGAAGGTGATTTCCCCATCCTTCTCCTGGGATACTTTCCAGAATTTTGAAGCGATGAGAAATGATGTTCTTGACTGTATTTTCATGCTGTGTCGTCTGTAGGTCTTGGCTCTTCCTGAGAAGCTTCTGGCGAGGGACGCGGATGAGGATGACCATGGAGGGGTGGATGACATGACGAAGTTGACCTATTTGAATGAGCCAGGGGTGCTTTATAATCTTCAAAGAAGATATTCTCTCAATGACATATATGTAAGCTGTAGTTATGCAGTACTTTGATAGCTAGATAAAATCAGTTGCTAGTAAGAGTTTTGTCTTTAAGATGGTTAATTATGGTTAAATGTATATTTAATTATATTTTCTTCACGATAAGTTTACTTATTAGTTCTTTTATCATAAGGAGTAATAGTCATATAATGGATTGGATGTGGAGGTTCTTTGAGTATTTTCTCTCTGTAGTCTCGTGTCTGATATGTGGGTGCGACTTCTGTTTTGATTTAATAACTCAAGAGTTAAGAAGATCACAAAATTTAGCATCTCTGGGATCCATTAATGGAATGTTGTGGGTGCTTGAGTTTAACAAGCACGTAACTATGTAAATGCTTCTATTCTATACGGGGAAACTCTTACTTTGTTGGCATAGATTGCTTATTTACTAAGATGGCATCAGATATGACTATTGAAATACTTGTACCTTCAGGAAATGTTGGAATCCTAGTTTACTTTTGAAAATTCATTTATATTGCTCTGTTTCTCTTTATATCACAATGTGATTGAACTCCCACTATTATTCTAATTTTCTAAAGATAGGATTTTCTACTTGAATATTCTTTCGGTTTGGTTAGAACTTGCCTTCAATCTTTACTCGGTGTCCATATTCTTACTTGGCATGCTCAGCTGACCTTGGCATTTAAGGCAAGGGAAGGATTATGCTAAAAGAGCAGAAAAGCCTTAAAGTGAAAGAACGTCAAAATTTTCAAATATTTGCTCATTGTAGGGTTTATAACATTATCAATATGGTCAAGTCTGGTCAAGTCAGAATCATGACAAAATTTATACTCTGGAAAAATTACTTTCCATTTTAGTTGTTCAGATGCCTTGTTTTAATTAATACTTTTTGGCATCATTATAAATTTTTTTATGAATTAATAAATATATATGTATGTATGTATGTGTGTATACATTTATTTTTTTGTTGCCTTTTGTTTCTATTAGACATACACTGGTAGCATTTTGATTGCCGTCAATCCATTCACCAAGCTTCCCCATCTGTACGATGTTCACATGATGGAGATGTACAAGGGAGCACCTTTTGGGGAATTGAGCCCTCATGTTTTTGCAGTTGCTGATGCTTCATATAGGTAGGCCAAGTTTTAGGAAAATCAATATAATTGATACCCAGATTTTATATATATGTTTCTCCAGTTGCTAATGCATCATCTATACAATTTTCGCATGATGGGGCAGTATGAGGCCCTCATTTATTTTCCTTAATTTTTCAGAGCAATGATTAGTGAAGGTCGAAGCCAGTCTATATTGGTCAGTGGAGAGAGTGGGGCAGGGAAAACCGAGACAACGAAATTGATTATGCAGTACCTTACATTTGTTGGAGGTCGAGCGTTAGGCAATGACAGAACTGTTGAGCAACAAGTTCTTGAAGTAAGGGTCACTGTCTGTGAGTCCAATTCCATACTGTACCATTTTGGTAAAGATTTATATGTGATTCACAATAATTTTACTCTATTTATTTATCTTTTCTGGAGAGGAAGTTTTATTTAGCTTACCAGTAATTTTTGTTGTGAAGAAGATATGTGAAATATGTTTATGTTGGACGTAGCAAGTCTGATTTTGCAGCACTTTATTTATTATTTATTTTTTTTGATAATAAACATCAAGATATATATATCAACCAAAAGGAGAAGATAACAACCTAGGGACCGGGGTGGAGGCCACCCCCTTTATTTTTCATTCCAAAAGTAATAAATTGCATATTTACGTTAAGAATCTAGGTTTTGATGTGGTTGCACTGCATTAAGTTTGCATTCCTCATCATACAGTAGTAATAGTACTCTGTTAGTTATGGTTTTCCTTGTGGTATCAACACCTTAATTTTTGCTCGATGCAGTCAAATCCTTTACTGGAAGCATTTGGTAATGCAAGGACGGTTAGAAATGATAATTCAAGGTGGGTAAATTTTTTTTTGAACTTGTTAATATTATATACTTTTTTAAACCATTGTTGCTCTGAATATCATTTTCATTATGCCATTTTGAAGACTGACTCAGCTAGTTTCTAAATCCTTACCCTCATCACATCATACTAGCCTGTCACAACCGACCTCCTTAATCTTGAAACCCTGTTAGATTTTCTCTATCATCTACTGTTCATTTGTTGTTGTTGTTGTTTTTTTTTTTTTTTTTTTGTTGCTGCTTATTTTATGTTATATTCGTTACTTTTTCTTATTCCTTGACAATATAATACCTTCTTCACCGCCCTGGTGCCTGTGTCTGTTGATTGCTTCTATTTGGGAAACCCTGTTTGAAGGCCAACTTTGGGTGAAAACTATATAATCTTGAAAGAAGGTGACATTTGCTCACCTCAAGTTATTTGGAAAAAGCAGTTGGTATAGCCTCCCAATCTAAGTCAACAGAGTAGTGCCAATACATGGATAATGTGTAGAATCGGAGGCTGTCTTTGCAATGATTGTTCGTCTGTCTGTAGTGTTGTAATGCTATATGTCGATGCATTAATTTGATTCAACTCAAGATGTTACTACTTATAGGCTTGTTTTGTTCTTTTTTGATTGCAGTCGTTTTGGGAAGTTTGTTGAGATCCAGTTTGATGCAAATGGTAGAATATCAGGTGCTGCAATTAGAACTTATCTTCTAGAACGTTCTCGTGTTGTACAAATCACAAACCCCGAGAGGAACTATCATTGTTTTTATCAGCTATGTGCATCTGGACGGGTAATTACCTCTCCCATCTTCTCATGTCTCTTATCAATTCTGTTGATTAGCATCATCTATTTTTTCATGTTATCTTCTTTCTGTCTTTGCCATTACGTTTGTTATCTTAATGTAAATATTGTATTGACAATATATCATGCTTTTGATGTTTAGCGTGCTCTTCAGGAAGTAAATATTTTATTTATTTTTTTGTATTCATGTCTAGGATGCAGAGAAGTACAAGTTAGACCACCCAAGTCATTTTCGATATTTAAATCAAAGCCAGACCTATGATTTAGATGGAGTGAGCAATGCTGAGGAGTATATTAGGACAAGGAGGGCAATGGATATTGTTGGTATCAATCATGAGGATCAGGTTTGAGGAATAGATCAATATGGCTTTTCCTTGTCTTTTCACGGTAGATTATACAAAGTACAATCTCTTGACGTATTCTGGTTCTATCATCTTATCAGGAAGCTATCTTTCGTACCTTGGCTGCAATTTTGCATCTAGGGAATGTTGAGTTTTCTCCTGGAAAAGAACACGACTCTTCAGTCTTGAAGGATGAAAAGTCTACCTTTCATTTAGGAGTGGCTTCTAATCTTCTGATGTAGGTGATTATGGGAAGCTTGGAAAATACTTATCACACTCTAGCGGATTAGAATATTTTAAATTTAATTGGTTTTTTTTTGACAACAAATTGGTAGTTATTTTTGCATGTCCTTTTTTTTCCCCTATAAATATAATATAATATTTTAAAAAAATAAGTGAGTAAAATCAAGTCTCTGTTATTTATTTATTTATAATTTTTTTTTGAAACATTTATAATTTTATTATTTTTACATGTTGGTGTTCTTTTTGAGTGAATATGTACCCATGGTAGAAAGGGGCAATCCCCTCTTAGGTCATTGCCTTTCTCTCTTTGCAATAGATCCTTAGGTTTCTTACCGTAAAAAAGGTTAAATTATTCAAAATACCTAATTATGCTTCTAGACTTTAAAAAGTTTCCTTTTTACCCTTGATCCTTAAATTTGTTCCAAACGTAACCCTTGGAGATTTTTTTTGGGGTTAAAATAAGATGGAAATTGATGTGATGACTAATGTGTGAAATTGGAAGACATATGTGACATCATTTACAACATCATTCACGTAACTTGACATGATAGCTAATATGTAAATATTGGTTATGTAAATGATTTTAGTGATATCTTTTGAGATGAAATAAATGGTAACAATGATCTTATTTTTCTGTACGGTTGTAAATAATATATTGTATGCATTCTATTTTTTACACATTAGTTGCCATGCCAATTTTTATCGTTTATTTTAATGGAATAGATATTTTTTGGAACAATTTCAAAGTTTAAAGGTATTTGTTTGGAACATATTTCAAAGTTCACTGTTCAAGGGTAAAATTGAAAATTTTCAAAGTCTAGTTCAGGAATATGTATAATTTAACCAAAAAAGAAAAAGTGCGCATGGTGAAAAATATGTAGTCATGGTTTCAATTCTTCGTTAGATATCTTACCCTTATTTTTTAGAATCTGCAATTGGTCTTCCTTCCTGTGATCTTTTTTTTTTTTCTTTGGTGTTCTTAGCTTTTGGTTGACTTTGATTTTTTGTGGCTTCTTTTGTTTGTTTTAATCATGGTCAGCGATAGTTGCTCATAAACTGCCTTGCTTGTGAATTAGTCCCCACTTTTGGAATAATCTTGCAGATGGCCTTCTAAAAGAAAGTAGCATATATTCGAAATAAGGGTCTTTGACACCTCAATTGTAATGACCATTCACATATGCAAATGAAATCTATTTAGCCATTGTTTCGTTCGGGTTTATTAGAGAAATTATTATTCAAAAAGAGCCCAGAATAAGCCGACACCTTTGAATGAAAATGTAACCTGTGCCATAGTTTAGGTCGGTGTTGAATCAACTTGGTTTCGATCCTAATTTGATATCACATAACCTTCATTTGACATCACATTACCTTTATTTGAGAATGAGTGTGGAATCTAGGGGTAATACTAACCCTTATGTATACTCTACGTGATCTTGGTCTCTGATGTAGTCAGAATACACAGATATGAAAAGCCATTGTTTTTCATATCCAAGTCCCAATATACTTCTTGTGTTGGAAGGCTATGTTGATGTAGTCTGAAGACTTTATGATAACTTTAGCGTTAGTTAAGTTACACTACCGTTAAAGTCATGAGCTTAAGTCCATGGTTTTGAGTATTTATAATGCTATATAAATATCCTTAACGCTCCCCTCATCCCTGAGGTCAAATATTAGTTTGATTCATAAAGCCCAAGACTGTGAACTATTATATCAATTGAGGAGGAAATGAAGTCATTAGGATTCAAATTTAGTACCTTGTGATCTTAAACCATAATTAACCTATATTCTAAACTCAGAAGCTTAGATTAGGATATATTTAATATTTTCTTATATATATATATATATTTTTTGACAAGAAACAAAAAAAAAAAAAAAAAAAAAAAAAAAAGAGAGAGAGAGAGAAAAAGAAAAGAAAAGAGACTAATGCTCACAAGCTCCACAAGGGAGAAGGAAAAAAAAAAAAGTAGTACCCTTTCATTTCTCAATTCTTGGTGCCTTTCAGTTAGTTTCTTCCCAATCATCAACCAACCCTATCTTAGCTATTGCCATTTCAACCTATTAGCCTTTAGCTTGCCCCAAATCCTACCTAGCCTTCCAGGCCGTTCAATTTTGCAATTTCTTTTTAGTTTAATTGATGATTAAGCTTTGACAGCTGTGATT
The DNA here is from genome assembly GCA_036850905.1 of Luffa acutangula. NCBI lineage: Eukaryota > Viridiplantae > Streptophyta > Magnoliopsida > Cucurbitales > Cucurbitaceae > Luffa > Luffa acutangula. Next base: position 1,368,425 of record CM072092.1, on the reverse strand, counting down.
AATTGCATGACTGTGTTATGAGTGTTTCTCCAATCACTTTTAGGACTTGCATCAGTGAATTGTGTGACTAAAATCTATTGCACCTTTTAGGAATTTTATGATTTATGATTTATGACAACTTGAATGACTAAGTGACTGATATTGATGTGCACTCTCCTTCTTCAAGCACTTGCTTTGCGCTCGCTAAATATGCATTCTCACAATTAGGTGTGATTCCAACCTCTTGGTCTCAGCCCTTTGTACTCGTTCAATTCAAACTCGTGAAGGAATTATCGTTAAAGCACTAGACTGTGAAGGTGCTGTTACTAGTCGGGATGCATTGGCAAAGACTGTTTATGCTCGTCTTTTTGATTGGTGCGATAGTCACTGCAACGTAAAATTTTTATTGACTACACAAATTATGGCCACATTACATATTTTCCATGCATCTGTGTTTCTTTCAGGCTTGTCGATAAGATTAACCGGTCTGTCGGGCAAGATTTGAATTCTCAATTTCAAATTGGGTTATTGGACATTTATGGTTTCGAATGCTTTAAGGACAATAGGTAAATCTCCTTATCTTGAACCCTTATTTCTTTACATTTGGGTTTGCACTGTCAGTCTCATATAGTTTATTTGAAGATACTGATTTCATAGTGCATTTAATTTGAAATGCAAAAGTTCATTTGTCTTGAACATTATACTTTCTTGTTAGAGCTCATTCACATGTTTTTAGCTTATAATTTTATTTATTTATTTTTACATTCAAATCATGTTAATTAGAAGTAGAGTATTGACGTTTTATTGTTGAGAAGGTTTTTGGTTTAACTAGCTACATTCTCTGCTCTGCTCTTTATTTATTAACTTGTATTCTTCTGTAAAGTATCTTCTATAATTATTAATTGTAGTATATATTAATACTGGTATTTGTTTTGTTGGGAACTTCTTGATTACGATCTTGATTTGTATAGCATGATATAGTCCATGGAAAATGGTGTGAAATATGTTGAGTCGATGATTTTAGAAAATCTTCAACGAAGTGAACCAATCCTTCTATCTATGGCTCTAATCATGGGATTGATATATATTTTTTTGATAGAAAACTGAGAATAGCTTGTAATTATCAAAAGCCATTCTATACAAAAAAAAGGAGAGATGAGATTGATATTGAGCGTTAGATTCTCTTTGAAAAAAGTATCTGGTATCGTATTATTGGGACTTATTTATGGCATTTGGAGTTAGAAACTTAAGCTTATTTGCCTTGGGCTATTGCGATTGATTTGCACCTGAGCATTTTAAGTAGTTTAGTGTAATTTTTTTTGGCTTATATTCGAAGATTTTCTTGTTGGGGTTACTATCTTTATTCTTAAGTATAGATCTGTAAATTTGTTTATAGTGCACACTGAATTACGTATCCTTAAATACTCGCAAATAGCAATAGATATAGAATTTTATCTTGGGTCTCAATGGGAAGTAATAGGTGAGTTTTTAGATAAGTATAATTTTTTGAAGTGGCGAAAGTAGAATATGGTGGTCCCTGTAGTTCTATATTTCTAAATATTGATAGAAGTTGCTTTTACTTTTCTTCAACCACATAATAGGGTGTTTTGATATGGTGCTTTGAGTTTTTTCCAGCATGAGATCTTGAAAAAATTCTTATGTCTTGCATGGTTCCCACCCTTGTAATTGAAACTTTACTGCTGATCAGCTATAAAATTCTCTTCATATTGCTTCTTTTTCGTTTTAATTTTATATTCATCATGCATCCATTTAACTTAGAAAAGTATTTTTCTGGTCTTCTCACAGTTCCCCAACTTGGCAACTCAAAATGAATTGTTTTTGTGATCACAGTTGCTCTTTTCGAGTTCAATGTCAATCTTGGTATACCATCGTTGTTATTCATTGTTTCATTAACACATTCTTTTTATACAGTTTTGAGCAGTTTTGCATCAATTTTGCAAATGAAAAGCTTCAGCAACATTTTAATGAGGTGTGCAACTTTGTAATTTTTATTGCATTTTGCTGATGACGGACTAAAACTTAATATTTTTCACTTGTTTCAGCATGTGTTTAAGATGGAGCAAGAGGAGTATAGCAAAGAGGAAATAAATTGGAGCTACATTGAATTCATTGACAATCAGGATGTGTTGGATTTGATCGAGAAGGTTTTCCCCTGTTTGCCTTTGAAACCTATTTTCCTTTATATTGGCTGATATCTAGGTTACTGAAGTTCAAACAAATTTAGTACGAGTTTAACTGTGCGGAATTTTTTCTTTGGTTGGAATGTAGATTGTGTGCATAATTAGGGTTATGAGGAGTGACATTAAGAATGATAGGTCCTTGACTTCTATTTATCATATCCTCATTTTCATGATCATAGATCAGTTATTACACTTCTGGTAGTTAACTTGTGTGTGTGTGTTGGCAAATTGCTGGCCAATTTTCATGTTGATTTAAATCAATATATTTGGTTTAGAGCATCTCTCTCCCTCTTTTACACACACACAAACACAAACACAAACACATATTACCTTTCGCCTGTGTTCATTGTTTGGGTTTTTTTTTCTTGCCTATTAATTTATCTATATGACTTGCAGAAACCTATTGGGATCATTGGTTTGCTGGATGAGGCTTGGTACAGTCCGAGTTATTCAATATCAATTGGTGCGTGTTAGCTATAAATCATCCTGCTGCACTCTATACTTATCCTCATTTTCCGTTTCTTGCAGTATGTTCCCAAGATCAACTCATGAAACATTCTCAACCAAATTATTTCAGAATTTTCGTACTCATCCAAGGTTGGAAAGAACAAAATTTTCAGAAACAGATTTCACTCTGTCCCATTATGCTGGAAAGGTGTGTAGTATTTTGATGTAGATGTTTGATCTTATTGTTTGAAATAAATACCATTTACTTCATTCAGGTAAGGTTGCTGTCTTTTTCCCCTTCCTGTAGGTCACTTATCATACAGATACTTTTTTAGATAAAAATCGTGATTATGTTGTGGTCGAGCATTGCAATCTATTGGCTTCTTCTAGATGCACTTTTGTTGCTGGCCTTTTCTCTTCCTTACCGGAGGAATCTTCAAGATCATCATATAAATTTTCTTCTGTAGCTTCAAGATTTAAGGTGAGACTCTGAAAAGTATTTTCTTATGTACCACTTCTCAGTGTTTGTAGTGTTGGTAGGTTGAAACTTTGCTAACGATATTTGGAGGTAATATATAGGAAGAAATTTGGAGTTATTCCAGGAAAAAATTAGAAGACGTTTGAATAGTTGCCTTTTGTGTGTTTTGGAGTTATTCAATATCAACCTGTTACTGTTTGCCCAAGTAGAAGACAGAAAAAAAAGAAGGCTTTTTGCATGAAAGCCATGTTTACTTCCTTTCATACTAATACAAGTGAAGCTATAACTAGAATGCCGTAGTGTTTGGGTAGGTTTTTCTTTGAATACTAGTATAGTACTTATAGATTTTTGTGCCTTTTTATTTGAAGTGATGCTCACTACAATGCTATATTTGCTTGTTAATCTTATATGTTTCCTTTCTAATGTTTTGGTCTACATTTCCAATTTGCGTTGCTAATAGCAACAACTTCAAGCACTCATGGAGACACTGAATTCAACTGAGCCCCATTATGTACGCTGTGTGAAGCCAAACTCTCTTAATAGGCCCCAGAAGTTTGAGAATCTAAGCATTCTGCATCAATTACGTTGTGGGGTTAGTTTTCTGGAAATTTGATAACTCTTCTTGTTGGAACTTTCAACATGCAAATAGATTATAGGTATTTGATTCACCTTCCTATGTTTACTTGAGTTGTTGTATTTGTGTAAACTATTGGCTGTTTACTTGGTGAGGTTGATTTTAGTGTCCAACTAATATTTTATACATTAACATGGGGTGGGATTTTATTGTTTCTCTGTTTAAACCAGTATACTTTTGTACCTCATATTTTTACTCTGATAATTAGATTTTTGTAGGGGTTTTGAGTTGCAAGTCAAGTTCACTTATTAATTCTTTATGCTTAGAAGAGTTGTGATAGTGGATATGGATAGTAAGGAACATATTAAGTGGTTTAGGATTGAGCAAGTATTCCTCAGGCTTATGGTGTACATAGATTTGCATCTGGGTTATTTATTCACCGCGTTAACCCAAACTCATATTGACGGGAAAAAGTTTGTATGGGTAAAATGGGTGCCAAAGGTGCAGTAGCATTGTGAAGATCCCCTTTACTATTGAACTTCAATGGAAAAAAAACCACAAAAGGGTGTATGTATGAAATCCACCCAAACCAAGACCAGAAAAGATTAGAAAACACTTCCCAATTGTTCAAGATAAGGAAGTAATAGTTTAAAAACACTCTAGAGAGGCAACTGTGAAAGTCTTCTTCGAGATACTTTCTATTAGTGAAAATTAACAGTGACGCCTTGTTGTGTGAATGAAAACTTTTGTCCCACATCCACTGAATACGACTTTATTTATTTACTTTTTTTTAAATTTAAAAAGTTAATCTACTTACATGACTGGTAGATGTATTTTGACACAAGTTTTGATTTTGTAGACCAGGGAGAAGCTTTAATCAATAGCGCTTGTGAGGGTGGGGGAAGGCTATTGGATGTTTTGCTCCAGTGGTGTTATTGTTATTATTATTTTTTTATTAAATTTTAATTTTAAATAATAATTATGTTTTTATGGAAAACTTATTAAGATATGTGTGCATCTTTATAGTGATTGAAGTGGTTCACTGGCGGTGTTAAACAGTCTTTCAAAAATTCAATTTATTAAACTTTTTCCTTGTGCAGTTGTTCAGGAGACACTAAAAATATCTTTCTGAGATAAATTTTCGGTCGTGGGGGTACAAAGATATAAATGGCAAAGATTGTGAAATGTGATATCGATTAAGACAATTCTATGTAGACATGAACATCGACTTAGTTATATGGGTTGCTTTCTTGATGTGTAGAATTTCTATCTTTGTCTTCTATACATGCATGCAGTTAAGTGCAACAAGAGTACGTAGTCCTTTTAATATTATTGGGCACAATGTAATTTTTTTTTACTTGTTTGAGTGAAGGGTGTTTTGGAGGCTGTTCGAATAAGTCTTGCAGGTTATCCCACCAGAAGAACTTACACAGAATTTATTGATCGTTTTGGTTTGTTGGCTCCTGATTTATTGGATGGAAGGTTTGTTTTATTTGTATTTCTTTATTTTGATACATTTAGGTTAGGTCCTGTTTTGTTATCATTTTGGTTTTCTGTTTTATGTTTTTAAGAAACAAAAACTGGTAATAGTTTTTGGTTTTCTATTTGTTAAAAAACAAAACAATCAAACATGTTTGATAACGGTTCCGTATTTATTTTTAGATAATAATCACTTTTAGTTCAAGTTAAAAGGAAGAAATAGAAAAGTTAGAAAGATAAATAGATATGTTAGAGAGGAGAAAAGAAAAGTTAAAAGGAGAGATTTTTTAGTGAGAAGGGGGAGAATTTAGAGAGTGATAGATGAGTTATATAGAGATTAGCTAGAGAGAGAATTTAGAGAGCCAGACATGTTTTAGAGATGGATTTGTTAGAGAGGGAAAGAACAGTTATACGAGTGAAATGTTAAAAAGAAACTTCAGAAAGTAATTTAGATGAGTAGACATGTTAGAGAAAAAAAGTTAAGTTAGAAGGAGAAAGAAAAGTTGAGAAAAGTTGGAGAGAAAGGTAAAGTAGAGATATGGAAAGAAAATTTATTGAAGGAATAATTTTAGAGAGAAAAGTTGGAAAAAGAGAGTGATATGTTAGAGAAAGAAAGATAACTTTGAGGGAAAAGAGGTGGGTAGTGATAAAAATTTTAGAGAGCTAAAAGTTGGAGAGATATATTTTATAAAGAGAACTAAAACTAAAAGTTAGGGAGAAAGATAAGTCAAAGTCAGATAGAGGGAAAATAAAACTTTTTAAAGGAATTTTAGAGAGAAAGTTAGATAATGTTAAAAGTGGGAGAGGGAGAAGAAGAAAAAGTGACACTAGTCAAGGAGCATGTAAATGAGTTTAGACCGAGTGTTTGAGAAATATTTTTTTTAATGAGAAATAAATATTTCATTAATGGGATCGTGCCTTTGGTAGCCAAAATAAGATAAAGAACCCACCAGTCTATTAGAGATCTCGCAACTAATAAACAAAGGATCTCTACCATCGTGAAGCTTTTTCATACACTGTGCCGACAGCAAATCCCAGTTAGGGCTTAACATGACGCCTGAGTTCCTTTGGTGCAAAATGTATTAAGTTATTAGCTTTACCACCACCAGAAAATGCAATTTTCTTGGAAACATGAATTCCTGTATTGAACAAAGGTTTACAAGTACTGCGCTAGCCTCCAAGCTTTTTCGTTCTACAGTCCCTTTGGTTGCTACTTGCTAGGAACAAATCTCTTGGTAGTGGTTTGAAGGAAAGTCCTCTGTAGCCCATTCCTATATTTGAGGAGCCTTTCAATTTTAATTTTCTATTATAAGAATTGGTACTGCCTTTTAGAATTTAAAATTATTGACGTCTTTGTCATTCTCCATTTTCCCTGTAGGGTTGCTCTCTCTCTCGCTCTCATGTGTTTTTGTTTTGTGGGTTGCATGGTGATGTATTCTGCTTAACTCTGTTATTGTAGCTATGATGAACGATTGATTACAGAAAAGATTCTACAAAAGTTGAAGCTCAAAAATTTTCAGGTAAGTTGCTATATGTATTTGTTCTTTTAACCATTGACTATCTTGATGAGTATGCGAATGTGATGTGAATATTACGTGTGATACATCAAGGAATAATTTGGAAAAATTAGAAGTTGAGATTTGTTAAAAGTTTGAGATTTGTTCGTGTTCTATCAAGTAATCTGAATAAAAATTAGATAAAATTACAAGTTTAGTCCCTAAATTTTTTGGATTGTGTCTAATAGGTCTTTAGTCTATTAGTATTAAAACTCATGAATCTCAAATTTCAAATTGAAAATTTAGGGATTTATTAGATACTTATAAAGTTCAAGAACTTATTAGACACAATTTTGAAAGTTCATGGACTAGACATGTAATTTAACCAAAAAATTATTACAAACAATTTTGGAAGTTTGTAAAGTTCATCAATTGAACTTGTAATTTAGCCAAAAAATTATTATATTATACAGTTTTATGTTTTCTCAGGGATATTTCTGTGCTATAATCATGCTTTTGGTCGTTTTATTCATATATGTGGTGGTCTGAAGTTTTTACTTCAAGCAAACATGCAGCTATTGAACTGTTTACCTATTTTAAAATTATTATTTTATAGTTGGGTAGGACCAAAGTATTTCTTAGGGCTGGTCAAATTGGCATTCTGGATGCTCGAAGAGCTGAAGTATTAGATAATGCTGCGAAGTGTATACAACGTCGATTACGAACATATCATGCGCGCAAGGATTTTCTATTGATGCGTTCTACTGCAATTGCACTCCAAGCATATTGCAGAGGTCATTTTACTTGTTTCCATTTTCTAATTTATCTTGCGTGATTTTCTTTTGTTGATTCTATGGAGGGTAATATACTTGGTTGGGCTTCTCTACCATATTCATATGTTTGTGATTCTTAGCATGTTCATGTCAAGTTTAAGAGAGTAGCGCTCATAGACTTGGATGCTTGTTTTGCATGGATTGCATCATTCAAATGAGTTGACTTTACCATGTCTTCAGGACGTAACAATTACCCAGTAATGCATTTGATAACCACGGAGCCCATAGAAGTCTTATAAGTTCTTTTAGTCTCTGAAATCTGGTCTCAGTCATGCTCTTTCCTTGTGTTTTCACCATAATTTTTTTCAGGTTAATTGGGGGGGGGGGGGGGGGGTTTGGAGGGCATTGCCGCTGTTATCAATCTTGATAACTTTTTTTCTTGTTGAAAACGTCAATTTAGTATACTACAATCGCTAGAAAGGACATCATACCTTACTAGAGAGAGTAACTTCAGGTTGATTGATATGAAAATGGATAGAAATAGTGGGTAAAGTGCACATGTTTTCAAATTGAAATGTGGAACGACTCCATGAAAAATTTATTGGTTGCTCCATTTGATACCGTGATTAGGAAAATGGGCATCTCATTAAATTTGACTTACTACTTGTAATGTAGGCACTAGTTGATTAGTTACAGATCCACTTAGTTTATTAGTTACTTCTACTGTAATTTCACTCTTTAATAGTAATTGCTTAAATCTTAATGTCAATTTACAGAAAGGGGCAGTAATCTGTATCTTTAAATATTTTAAAATAGCTAACCGCTTCATATACACAAGTTACCATCCTAACCAGATAAGCTACAAAAATGGCAGCAATGGGAACATGGACGATAATAGTGAGTTGTGGGACAACTGCGAGTTTTTGGTCATGGTGATTCTAGACAACTTGGTATTAGTTGGATGACTACACACACACACACACATTTTAAGATGGCTACTATGTAATTTTTATACCTAATTCTTTTTTACTCTGGTATATTTTTTGTTCTTACTTGCAAACATATTGTGGCTTTGATGGTTTAGTGATGGTTTATTCTATTTATAGGATGCCTTGCCCGAAAGTTTTATGTAGCAAAACGGGAAAGTACTGCTGCCACTACAATACAAAAATATATTCGCAGGTGGTTCTTCAGGAATACTTATTTGGTGCTCTGTTCAGCTACTTTAACCATACAGTCCAGTATTCGTGGTTTTGCAACTCGCAATAGGTTTTTGCATGATAGAAGAAATAAAGCTGCGGTATTAATTCAGGTAAATTAGATGATCTTTATTGTATGGTTAGTTCATGCTTTCTGTATTGCCCTCCCAGGTTGCTTCTGATGAGCTGTGTGGGCGTGCTTCTACAGAATAATTTTTGAGAACTTTTTTTGTATAGCCGTTTTAAAAACTGATCAAGTCCTTTCTAAAACACTCGAAATTATTGTTCGCCAACACATTTTTTTTCCAGTTGGTCTTGGGAAAAAAAACGGTCAGTGAAGACTGAAGACAATGCAAGGGAGAATAAGTTCTTAAAAACAGACCACATATTTTGATTTAGAAAATTGTTTTAGAAAACAAAAAACAGATTTTTTTTCATGAAGACAAGTATTGAAGACCACCCTTTTGTACTGATTTAGTGTAATATATTGGCCTCTTCATTGGCACACCGCATATGATTTATGTGTAAAACTTAAAAGCCTTACCAGGTGGGAAGGGGTTGAGCATACCATATATCCTTATGTCATGCTAGTATGTTTGTGTTGATGCACATGTGGCTGAAGCTGCACATTTGTGCAAACTTATGTCAGATTTGGCTATGCTATGGCCTGTAGGTTTGGGTTTTCCAAAAGCCCATTTTTCAATAAAAAAAAACTAAAGATCCTCGTATCAGGAAGAAACTGTGATTACAGAAGGGAATTGGGGGGTGGGGGGGGGGGGGATTAGGTAGTTGTCCACATAACCTAAGGCATAGAGCCTGCAAATATAGTGACCTACCTCTGCTACCAATTCCAACGCAATCTTGATAGAAGTAGATATTCATTTTTGTGATGAAAGTGAAAGATTTTGGATACTTGCAAATTTTTGCCTCTGTGTCTCAATCCATTGACGTCGACTTCATCTTTTGGACATGTATTTTTAACGCTATGTTCAATTAATTAAAACTTAGAGGTGAATCTTTTTCTTTTGGATTCAACATTCATCATTTAAATTTTTAAATCGTACATTATTTTGAGCTTTACATATTCCTCTCTCTCTCTCTCTCCCTCTCTCCCCTTTTGCACGTGTGAGTGGTTGTGGATTTATTGTTTAGCTTGTATCTTAATTTGTACATAGCATTGCATATCTTGATCAGCATGTAGATGTCATTTTTATTATTGAACACAATAGGTTCTCATTTCTCTTTATTTTTTAATAACAAATTACTTTTTATTATTAGTTTGGCCTTACTATAAATTGTTTGTTTGTTTTTTTTTTTTTTTGTAATTTGAAATCTTAGGCTCGATGGAGGACATTCAAGGTTCGTGCTATTTTCCATCGCCACCAATCTTCTATTATTGCAATACAATGTCGATGGAGGCAAAAGCTTGCAAAAAGGGAACTTCGAAGACTTAAACAAGTGAGTATTCAGAAAGTATCAAATGAAAGTCACGAGTATTACAAGGGATGTGTGACTTAAATCATTTTATATTTTGAATTTCATCGTTGCACTTTTTCGTTACCTCTTATGGCAGGAGGCTAATGAAGCTGGAGCATTGCGTTTGGCTAAGAACAAACTCGAGAAGCAGTTGGAGGATCTTACGTGGCGCTTGCATTTGGAGAAAAGATTGCGGGTAATTCTAGTTACCTTGGGTATTGGTTCACTTATTTAAATTAGTTCCGGCTTTTTTCTTTTCCTTTTCTTTTTTTATAATCATGAAACCGTCTCTAGAAAGGTATATGTAAATTAATTTTGTTTTGGTTATGCATATCAGAAGTATGTTATGTATACACTGTAGACCCCACAAATTAGCTTAATGCGGAGGTTCTCAAAACTGAAGTGATACAAGAAAGATATAGCTGCATTTGGTGCTTGTAATCTTGCAGTGCTTGGACTGCCAAATTATGTCCGTTATATATCTGAAGTGAACTGCTACATGTTTGGTTTCTTTGCTATATTGGCCCTGACGTGGGATAGGTTCTTCTTTCCATATTTTCCCCTAGTTCCCTTTTGTGGGTTTGTTTTTTTGGATGCTCTTGTATTCTTTCATCCTTTTCACCAAAAAGGATGGTTGGCAACCTCTGCCCAACATTAGTGACTGGAGCCCTATCACAGCCGAACAACAAGCTTCAATGGAACAAACTTTCACAGAAGCTGAAATATATAGAGCAATGACTGATTTGGGCACTAATAAAACCTCGGGTCCGGACGATTTCACAGTTGAATTCTTTAAAAAATCATGGAACATCCTCCAGGAAGACAATAAAGGGGTGTCCAATGATTTTTTTAGGAATGGAATCATTAATGCTAATGTTAATGAGACATATATTTGCCTCATCCCTAAGAAGATTGGAGCAAAAACAGTGGGTGATTTTAGGCCAATCAGTCTTACTACATGTATTTACAAAATCATTGCAGGGGTGCTCTCAGAAAGATTAAAGAAAGTCCTTCCTTTCGTGGTCACAGAATATCGATCGGCTTTTGTAGATAACAGACAAATTCTTGATGCTCCTTTAATTGCTAACGAGCTCATTGATGAATGGAAACGAAGAAAAAAGAAAGGGGTAGTTATAAGATTAGACATTCAGAAAGCTTTTGACATGATAGATTGAGATTTCCTTGACGATATTCTTAGAGCTAAAGGTTGAAAACATGGAGGAAGTGGATCAAAGGTTGCATCTCTTCTGCAAACTACTCGATTATCATCAACGGTAAACCAATGGGTAAAATACATACATCTAGGGAGGGGCCTTTGATAGGGGACCCCCTTTTGCCATTTTTATTTATCCTTATGGTCGATTGTATCAGTATAATGCTCCTTATGGCTGAACAAACAGGACAAATCGAAGGGTTCCATGTAGGTGAAGGTCGTCATTCATTACCCATCACTCATTTACAATTTACTGACGACACCATTTTGTTCTCCTTTCCTAATGAGATTCTTATCGGTAACCTTTTTCACACTATTCATGCTTTTGAAGATATATCTGGTTTTAATATCAATTGTCAAAAAACAGGATTTTTTAGCATTGGCATGTACAACAAGCAACCTATCTAGCATCATCTTTTGGTTGTAAACTTGGCCAATGGCCGATTTCATATTTGGATCTACCCTTAAATGGAAATCCTCGTTCTACCAATTTTTGGACTCCAGTTATAGAAAAAGTGGAAAAACATCTTCATAATTGGGAGTCCACAAATATATCTAAAGGGGGAAGACACACTCTTATACAAGCTACCCTCGCTAACATGCCTATATACTACCTCTCTCTTTTTCTCGCTCCAAGCAAGATAACCAAAGCCATTGAGAAATTGTACAGAGCTTTTCTTTGGAGGGGTGGACAGGACAAAAAAGGCAGTCACCTTATAAGATGGTCTCAAGTTCAAATTCCTATTGAGGAGGGAGGATTGGGCCTATATGACATCCACAAGAGGAATATCTCCTTGTTGGCCAAATGGATTTAGCGATTTTACTGAGAAAAGGACGCTCTTTGGAGGAGACTTATAGCTACAAAATATGGAGTCTCCCATTTTAACCTCAAGTCGGGTAAGAACACCATTCGATCATCTAAAGGTCCTTGGAAAACTATTGACAAGTTGCTGAATTTGGTCTACAATAACATAGAATCTAAACCTGGGAAGGGGGATAAGACTATGTTCTGGGAAGATGTTTGGCTTGGAACAGCAAAGCTCCAATCTAAATACCCTTCCCTCTATCATCTATCGATAAAAAAGGAAGCCCCCATTGTTGATATGTGGAATTCATCATCTGAGGCATCAAATCTTCATTTGAGAATAAACTTAAATGCAGTGGAAATAGAGGAATGGGCTTCATTATCACATATCCTCTCAACATTTTCATTCAAAGAAGAGGAAGACATTTGGTTTTGGACCATGGAAAAGAAAGGAGTTTTTACCACAAAGTCACTAACTAAAATGTTGGCTTCCTGTGGAAACTCCACAAATTCTGCTTTTTATAATCTGATATGGAGAGGTCCAATGCCAAAAAAGGTGAAATTCTTTATATGGGAGCTTAGCCACGCTTGCATCAATACATCTGACATTACCCTATCATCCAGTGAAGTCCTTGGATGAGTATCTCTTCTGTTTGGAAGCGTATTGAATATTTAGCTCATTTCAAATTGGGAAATGGGAAAAGGATTTCATTTTGGAATGACCCGTGGATTGCAAATCGTCCTTTGAAGCTGGAATTCCCGCAGTTATTTTCTCTATCTTCTTCTCCTGATGGTTCTGTTTCAGATTATTGGGATGCTTCTCACTTATCTTGGAATGTAATATTTCGTAGATTTTTGAAGGAGGAGGAAATTCCAGATTTTCAATCCTTATTGGAAAGTTTATCTTCTATTTCCATTGCTCCTTTTGATGATAAACGTATATGGTCTTTGGAACCTTCAGGGTGTTTTTTTGTGAAATCTCTTACCCGTCATTTGGCTTCCTCACTTCCTTTGGAGAAAGAGATTTTTAATGCTCTGTGGAAAACTAAGAGCCCGAAAAGACCTTCCATCCTTGTGTGGATCATGCTTAATGGTTCCTTAAATTCTTCAGATGTTTTGCAAAGGAAGCTCTCTTCTCATTATCTTATGCCATCAGTTTGTGTCTTATGTTGCTTGGCTGGGGATTCTTTGAACCATATTTTCTTTGAGTGCTTTTACTCTCGGTTGTGTTGGTTCAAGCTTTTCTCCTTCTTCAATCTTCATTGGGTCTTCTCCAACATGTTTAAGGACAACGTCACTTCTATCTTAATTGGGCCTTCCTTGGCTCCAACTTCCAATCTTTTATGGTGCAATGCTGTCAAAGCTTTATTATCAGAATTGTGGATGGAAAGAAACCAACGGATTTTTCAGAATTCGCATATGCTTTGGTTGGATCGGTTTGATTCAGCTCGTTTAAAGGCGTCGTCTTGGTGTTCTCTCTCTAAGAATTTCGACAATTACTCGATTCAAGATATTTATCTTAATTGGCTTGCTCTTATTTCTCATGAATAATTTTTATTTCTATTTGTTTTGTTTCACTCCCTAGTGGAGTTTGTATCTTTTGAGCAATAGTCTCTTTTCATTTCATCAATGAAAAGTTTCGTTTCTTGTTTCAAAAAAATCAAGAATCACAAATCCACCTTCTCAGCAACTGTCTTTTTGCATCTGCCTTTTGGGACTTTCTACAGCAATCCTTTGGATGGCATATCACTATACCGGGTGACATCTTTTCACTGCCCAACATATCTATTCTTGGTCATCCTTTTAAGGAGAAAAAGATTTTGTGGCGGAACTTCCTATATGCATTTTACTGGAATTTGTGGCTTGAAAGGAATTCTCGCATTTTCTCGGATAAGTCTCAAGATATACATGCTTTTATTGAATCTACATCTCACCGTGCTTTATTTTGTAATTACAGTTAATCTACCCTGATGTCTCATTGGAGATGTTATTTGTAATTACCTTTGATTGGTCTTCCTTTTGTATCTATTTCATAGATGTATGAAATAGTTTATGTTTCCTATAAAAAAAAGTTGGTTTTTTTATCTAAAAATGCATGTGTATTTATGTATGTATGTATATATATATATTCCCTTTCTTTTTGTTCTCTGCCTTTCTCTCACTGGATTTATTTGATTTTGCATTCTCCAAGCTTTTGATTGGTTAGTAGTCTTTTTCTTACAGATCAGTTTGTGGATGCAGGCTTCCAATGAAGAGGCTAAGTCAAACGAAATATTAAAATTGCAAAAGATGCTGGAATCTTTGAGTCTGGAGTTAGATGCATCTAAATTGGCTGCAATCAATGAATGCAACAAAAATGCTGTGCTGCAAAACCAAATGGAATTGTTGGCGAAAGAGAAGTATGCTTTTGAAAGAGAAACTGTAGCAGCAGTTGAATTAAAAAAAGAAAATGCTTTCCTCAAGGTGAGTTGTGCAATTGACCTTTCTGGTAATACGATTTCGCTTGTGTTTCGTTATGTTTTATGTCTTCTGCCACCTTTTTTCTTGTTTTGAGTATTCTAATTTCTATATTGCAATTCTGAATCAAGGATGGTATACTCCTATAGCGGCCGTCATGAGAAATATTTAGAATTCCATAGGCTGGAACTCTTTGGCCTTCAAATATCCACGTTGGGAAGCATTAAGAGTTTTATCTATCTAATTAATGCTGTCGAGGTAGTTAGGGATATTATTAGGGCATAAAAGGTATCTAAGTGACTAAGTCATTAGTCAAGGATTTGGTTATAAATAGAGGGAGTGAGAGAATTGAGGGTAGACAAAGTTGAGTGGTTTAGGCTTGAGTGACAATACTCAAGAAGAGGGGTTCCAAGTAGGTCGGATACTTGTGGAATTATTGTAGTTGTCATTTATATTTCAATATCCTTCAGTTTTTGGTTTCTATCACTATCATCTCCTTCATAGTTTATGGCTATATACACAAAGATACAATTATTGTTAATTGAGAAAAACTAGAGATTTTCAGGAGGCTTTGTGCTTAACAGGTTTATCATAACTAACTCTGTCGGTAAATCTATTTACAAACCATTCAATGGTTTAGATGCATCTACAGAGAGGATATAGGAATGAGGCTCAAAATTCTAGATGACTGAGTTCTACACCAGGAGATTGATAAAATGGTTTCACCTTTACAGCTCGCTTGGTGTAAAATGGTTTCTCCTTTTTGTAATTATGGTATAAGTTCTCTTATTGCCCATTGGAAAAGTTGTTTGTAATCCTCTGGATAGGCCTCTCTTTTTGTAATTGCATTTTATCAACGTAATTCTAAGAAGCACAGACACTTTAGTTTGGCTAGCGTGTTCGTGTTTGACACGTGTCGGACACTTGGACACTCCGACACTTGTTAGACACGTATCAGACACTTATTAGCAAAATTGATATATGACAAACACTAGTTGTACAAAGTTAATATAGGTCCATGTCGAACACTAGTTAAGTATACTAAATAGACATAATACTAAATGACAAAAATAATAAACTTTAAGAGTGAAATACATCAAACTCATCTGTTTAAGCATACAATTGCTTAAACTTATTGATTTTGAATTTCCTTCTGGTATAAAAATGATATATATTTTTAAAAATGTATATATTACTAAATATGTCCGTGTCCTAGATTTAAAAAAAATGACGTGTTCGTGTTGTGTCCGTGTCTTGTGTCCATATCCATGCTTCTTAGACGAAATTTATTGTTCCCTACCCCCCTCCCCCAGTCAATCACTCTTTCTTTGTCTTTGCCTCTTTGGTTAAGTTTTTTGTTGGGTAGGTTCTCCACAGAAGAGTTAACATCTTGGATAGGGTGTTGAGAATGGTGCCTTCTTTGGTGGAGCCCTGGTGTTGCATTCTTTGTAGGGGGTCTTTGGAGTTGCAATCTGGCCTATGATGTTTGGTCTCGATTTCTTATAAAAAAAAAAAAATTAACTTTGTACAACTAGGTTCTAACTCTTAACCCATCTCTATTGTGCTAACAAGTGTTCGATATGTGTCCAACAAGTGTCGAGTCATAGATATATTAGTTAAACTAAAGAGTCATGCTTCTTAGGTAGTAACTATTTGCTCTTAAAGTTAAGTGGAAACTAAATCAAGAGTTTCGGGGCAGGTGAACCAAAAGAAAGGGCCCAATCATATTGTCAATTGCCAAATGAATAATAAAAAATAGAGGGGAATGGCAGAGACTTAGTTATGTGGATCCTCTGATTCTTGACCATTCTGCTTGTTTATATTGGATAATTTCATTCTTTCGAGTTTTTCTGGATTTCCAATGTTAATTTCAAATTGGTTGTTAATGAATTCTCGTAGAGTGCTTTGGATGCCCTGGAGAAAAAGAACTCAGCTCTAGAGGTCAAGCTTGTTGAAGCACAAAAGAGTAGTAGCCACACTGTTGAAAAGTTGCAGGAGGTTGAACAGAAATGCACTAAGCTTCAACAGAATGTGAAAAGGTGCGAGTCTTGAATTGCATTATTAAATGTTATATTTTGTATCACCTGAGTTGCATGCCTTCTCCCCTTATTGTTGTCTGGCTTCTTAAACAATTTTATGGCATGTTTTTTTCGGACTTATTCTATGTTGCACCTTACACTCCAATATTGTGTTCTGTTTTATTTTTTGTCCTACCTCATCTTAGTTCTTTTTCTACTCTTCTTCTAAAATATAGTCTGGAAGAGAAACTCTCAGTTTTAGAGGACGAGAATCATGTACTGCGACAAAGAGCCTTAAATGCAACTCCGAGGAGCAACCGACCCAATTTTGTAAGGGCATTATCGGAGGTAAGATATTTTGTGAATAATATGTGAACTATCCCTTGTACTAATTTTATGTACCTATGAACTATGTGGCTCTTCATTTGATAATATGGCTTTTGCTTCATGATTTAGTGTGAACGTTAATTTTTCTTTGAAACAGAAATCCTCTGGTGCGCTTGTCCCTAATGCTGATCGGAAAACTCTATTTGTAAGATTATATATATATATATATTTAATTAAAATGGTCTGGTTTATTGCTTCGCTGAGTTATCCTTCTGAAAAAAAAATCTTCGTTACAGGAGTCACCAACACCAACAAAACTGGTTGCACCTTTTTCACAAGGCCTTTCTGAATCACGACGAACAAAATTAACCATAGAGAGACACCAGGTTTTTACATGATTTATTGAATATCGAGCTTCGAATTAAACATTCCATCAATAAAAATCCATGGCAAAAATATTTTTGATAAGTGGTAGTCATTTTAAATGTCACGTGGTGGAACCTTTTCCATGGATGATGAGAAGTACACTTCCTTTGCAGGAAAACTATGAAGTCCTTTCTAGGTGTATTAAAGAAAATTTGGGGTTTAAAGGTGGTAAGCCACTGGCCGCTTGCATCATCTACAAATGCCTTCTTAACTGGCATGCCTTTGAATCAGAACGAACAGTTATTTTTGACTACATAATTGAAGGAATCAATGATGCCCTCAAGGTTATTCTCTTGTTTCAGTCTTTGGCATTTCTCTTCACTATCTTGTGCTAACGATATATTAGTTCGATGAAAGTTCTTAAGCTGTCTCCTGTATTTTTGCCAACTTGATTTTTTTTCTTTGCAAGTTTTAACTTTTATTACTTTTCAAATTTGTCTATAATGACTCAGGCTGGGGACGAGAACATTACCTTGCCATATTGGTTATCAAACGCTTCTGCATTACTATGCCTCCTGCAAAGAAATTTAAAGTCAAATGGTTTTTTGAGTGCAGCTAGTCAGCGTTCCACAGGTTCTACTGGCTTAGCTAGCAGGATTTCTCAGGTGAGCTGAGTAATTCATTGAGTTTGTGATTTTGTCTAGCGCAAGTGTTAAATGATTTACTATGTGCTATATTTGTTAAAATATGTGGATCCTTTTTGGAGAGATTTTTCCATTCCATTCCATTTTATTTTGTTTATAAGAAGGTAAGATTTATTTTAATGGCAAAAAGCATGTATATGAATAGAGGAAGAGATGTGATGCCCAATGGAGATTCAAAAAATCTAATATATTATCATAACTCGTCTTGATGTTTTTGCAATAGGAAGAAATTCACCCTTTTCATATTTCTAACAATGTTACAACCCTAATAAAGAGATGGCGTTGAACAAGAATGTAAATAAAAGCAAAGGTAACTTACAAGAATATAAATAGAATATACATATTTACAACTGATGGAATCATAACAGAATATAAACTGGGTTCATGAGGGTTTATGCCAAGTTAATTCTATATTTTTTTTTCAGCTGAATTTTGCCTGTTTCCATGTCAGGGACTCAAATCTCCCTTCAAATATATTGGGTTTGAAGATGGGATTTCTCATCTTGAAGCAAGATATCCGGCAATATTGTTTAAACAGCAATTAACTGCTTGCGTGGAGAAGATTTTTGGCTTGATCCGTGATAATTTGAAGAAAGAATTATCTCCATTGTTGGGCTCATGTATTCAGGTCACGTTCTGTCCCTGAATGATATTCATAATAATTTTTAGCATTACAGGCTAGTTAAAGAATAGACGAGATGAGAAGGCTTTTTCTAGCTCCTCAGTCTTTTTAGGATCATGAACCCCCTCGTTGAAATGTGATCTTGGAACTAGTTTAAATACAATTTGTAGTTAAGTTTCTGGTTGACTGAAAAAGGACAACTTGGAGTTTATAAATCTTCACCTTCTTTATTTCATGAATTTTTCAGGGGTGGCTTGGCTGTTTTATTTTATGATATTTTAGAAGAGTATACTAAGAAATAATGAAAAGAGACTAATACTCAAAAGATACAAACTCCACTGAGGAGTGAGAAGAAGAAAACTTAAAAAAAAAAAACAATTACAAAGGAACATGAAAGCATGCCAATTAAAACAAATATTATGTAAAGAGAAATTAACGAAAAACTTGAAAAGTTTCGTTTCTTCTTTAACAAAAAAAAGACGACTACACTAAGAATAATTGAAGTATCGTTGTGCTTATCACCACTGAAGTAGTATACTTGTTGTCATGAATTGGCTGTGTTCAATTTGTTTGTACGTCTCCACACCTCAATCTTTCATTTTTCAACTGTCCATAACTGTCCATTAGAAGTGATGTGTGTGAATCGTTATGCATACTTTCAATCGTTGACTGCTTTGTTTTTCCTTCAAAGGTAATGCTAATTTTTTGTAATATATTTTTCATGCCTAATTAAAAGTTTACAAGGAAATGTTTTCTAAACTTGAAATTAAAACTTTTCTGACTAGCTTAAAGTTTATTGTTGAATGCTTCCTAGAAGCTGTTTGTTAAGTAGTTTTTAAATGTTTAAAAGTACTTCTTAACTGGATTTTTTTTTTTCTTTATCATATCTTATTGATATTCTGTGCTTGCCTATTTTGTGGTCTTACTACATGGACCTACTTTATTTTCTTTTCTTTTTCTTTTTAAATTTAAATTCACTATATTCTTTACATATTTTCTATGGGCTTGCACTTCATATTTTTTGTTTAGGCGAGGGTATTGCACAACATAACATTTTTTGTTTATTTTTCAGGCACCTAAAGCTGCGCGAGTACATGCTGGGAAGTCCTCTAGATCGCCTGGTGTTCCTCAGCCATCTACAAGCAGTCCATGGGATAACATAATAAAGTTTTTGGATTCTTTGATGAGTCGATTACGCGATAATCATGTATGTCTTTGAAATAATCCTCATGGTGTTTGATTTATTTTATTCAACAAGAAACAAACTTTTCATCTTAGAAAAGTTCAAGGATACAAGGGAGTGAAAATAACAAGCAACCAAACCAAAAGGTTAGAACACCAAGGAACAAAAAAACAGAAGATTAGAGACTGAAAACAACCTTTGCTATGTCAATTTTCAGTTTAGCAGGTGTAAATGTTGAAAACATTATCACTTTTAACGATGTTTCAACACTTTTTAACAGCATGATCACTGTGTCAAGCCAATGTGAGATTTTACATTATCCTACTCATTAACATACTGTGTCAAGCTCAGAATATAGTCGCTTTCATGGATTCTACTACATACCTTGCTTTATTTTGGAGTAGCAAATCCCCCCCTTTTGTAATTATGGATTATCCTCCCTCATTTCTATTTGGAGAGGTTTTTTGTAATTAACCTTGATAGGTCTTTTGTTCCTTTTTTCATTCATCAATGAAATGGTTTATGTTTCCTATCAAAAAAAAAAAAAAAAAAAAAAAAAAAAAAAAAAAAAAAAAAAAAAAAAAAAAAACATCATCTTCGGAAAGGGTCAAAAGATAAAGCAATCTTTCTCACATCCTTCATTTAGAGTATGAATTGTGAAGGAATCAAATGGTTATTGAAGCCTATCCTCCCCAACCTAAAACAAATTGTTGATAAGTTATTTTGTTATGTGAACTTACTAGTCATGAATTGTTTTGTATTATCTTTTAATCTGAAGAATCCCTTGTCAGGTACCATCTTTCTTCATTCGTAAATTGGTTACTCAGGTGTTCTCGTTCATCAATATTTCACTTTTTAATAGGTATGTGGTTGGTAGTTTTCTGTCCCTTCGAGCCTATGTTGAACTGTTAATTAAATTTAGATATGATGTTTTGTGTTTTTAGCCTTCTTCTGCGACGTGAATGTTGTACATTTTCAAATGGGGAGTATGTGAAATCTGGTCTTGCAGAACTAGAAAAATGGATTGGCAATGCAACAGATGAGGTAGTAAATAAATATCATAGTCTGGGGTTGATGTTTTAATTTCTTGTCTGAAATTGAACGTTGAACTTATTTTTTGAATTGGAAATTGTAGTATTCAGGGACCTCTTGGCATGAGCTAAACTATATAAGGCAAGCTGTCGGGTTTCTGGTAATATGCTTCCTGGACTCCCCTCCCCCTTTCTGTAGCCAGACTGTGGTTAATTTCAATTTCGTTTGGCATCATATGTAGGTAATACATCAGAAGAGAAAGAAATCACTAGAAGAGATAAGACAGGATCTTTGCCCCGTATGGTCTTCACTCTTTTATTTGTTTGTTTGACTTATTTATTGACTGGTCAATAATTTTATTATTGTCCAATCTCAAAGGAATTATTTCTATTGGAATTTGGCTTTTCTTATGTATGAGTACTGAACACAGGCATTGACAGTGAGACAAATTTATCGCATTAGTACTATGTATTGGGATGACAAATACGGCACTCAGAGTGTGTCCAATGAGGCAAGTTTTATTTTCCATTTCTAGTTTGGTGATTTTTATTTTTCGGAAACTCTAATTGATATAGCATGGTTTTAGGTGGTTGCTCAAATGAGGGAAATTCTGAACAAGGATAATCAGAATTTAACCTCAAACTCATTTTTGTTGGACGATGATCTAAGGTAACTTTCTTACATTACTATATCGTGATTGGTTAAATTTGTGCCACTGCTTTCCTAAAAGCTTGGATATTATGAGCGGAGCCTGTTCCTCTCCTTTTCCCCTTCCCTTTTCTCTTTTAGTACAATGATAATCCTTTTAATGATCTATTGATTGCAGCATCCCATTCTCTACCGAAGACGTCGATATGGCTCTTCCTGCTATTGAACCTTCAGACATTGAACTTCCCACTTTCCTGTCGGAATACCCCTGTGCGCAATTTCTGGTCGAGCATCAAAAGTAGTTAGTTAGCTTACACCACACATAAACAAACAATTATTCTGACGGAATCTCATCCTCTAACTACATGGGATCGATTCATCGGTTGAATACACGATCCAAGTAAATCTTCTTTTTCTATTCGTTGTGATCTTATTATATCACCAAAAGCCTCTCAGCTTAGCTTGAAGATCTGTCTGAGTCGCACATGCTTCAAATTTGAGGTCAAGATTTTACAATTGAGAAGCAAGTTTCTCCATGGAACTTGACCAGGTACCCCCCAAATATCCTGAACGTTTGACTTCCGACATTCACTCAAGCTTTGTGCAGATGAGGAGACTGGTTTCATTTCCCCATTCATTCGATTTAAGTAGCTAGTATTAGTATATAGTTCTTACAGAAATAGGAGTTAGATAGCTTTGCTAGGAAGGCTTCCATTCTTGTGGAGCTGACTCATTTCTTCAATTTGTAAATGATTTCACGTGGAATCCATTCGTTGTATTATGATGCTGTGTGTAAATATATGTAGGATCCTAAAAGCTTCAGAGGAGACATTGTTAGGTTCTAACTTCTAGTGTTAGTTTGAACATTTGCTTAATGCTCAGTCAATGTAACCTCTAGCACATTTTTGTCAAATGTCTTTTTAGTTTTAGTAATTGTAATATTTGCTTAGGTTGGATGTTTTCTTTCTTGCATTTAATTTATGTTTTTAAATCAAATCCCACAAAATTAGGTTGAGATTGAACCTTTGCTTTTAGAAAAGTTGATAGGTGTTTTATTTATAGAAGTATGTCCAAATTGGCGTAAAAAAAAGGAAAAGAGAAATATTTTTGTGTTAGGAGCAAAGTTATATTTTAACTAATGTTTATTTATTACAAGCCACATCTTTGAGGTTGAGTAATTAGTTATATTAAGATTTTTTTTTTTTTTTTTTATGTTCATCTTTGGAGGTGGAGCATTCGAACTTCTGACATCTTAGTTAATGATACATGTTTATTACCATTGAGTTATGTTCATTTTAGTCGGTAATAATTAGTTATATTATAATTGTGTTTTTATAGTTGCTATCTTGATTTTTCATCGAGAACCAAATATCTCATTCTTTAATAAAAGTATTTTATTAGTAATGTAGCACATCCTCTAGTAAGTTGCATAAATGTAGTAGGCATGATCTAATCACATAACAGCATTTGTCTAATTTCATTCCTTCTAATTTAATTTCAATTTCAATCAGATAGGGATATAAAGGCAACCAGAAACATTTATTTTCTTTTTCCTTTTCTTTCTCTTCTAAACACAACCCTTCTAAAGTTCTAGTTATATTGAATTCAACAATTCACAGAAATAAGAGAATGCTCTCTTCTTCATACTTCTAATTCCATTTTTGGTAAATTGGCTTCATGTTCATGTACACTGAATTCGACCTTAATCAACATCTTCATACAATTCCAGAAACAATGGAAATTGACATTTCATTATGATTCGTTTCAATTGCGCCAAATTTTCTGCTGGGCAATATCTGTACTTTTCCCATAACTTTATGTAAAAAAAAGCAACTCTTGGATCTCTCCACTTGCTATTCAAATTCTATTAATGAACAAAAATCGATTCGATGGATCAACTACTATTCTTTTTCTCTTTTCGATTTACATACAAAAATTCAAAACAGAGATGCTGTGGAAGTAAGCTCGTGGACAATTTCAAAGGAAATGAATTATTGGGAGAAACCGATTTGAAGAAAGTCGGTTTCGAAAGGTCAAGTTAGTCTTCATGGTGATTAGCTTTCTTTCCAGCGGCCATGGAAACCCTACGCTACTGAATATCGGCCAAGGAATATGATCGCCAAGTGGGGTATTTACAGAGAAGAGGAACTGCAGAACCTAAATTGGAGCGAGATGCGCGTCCGTTGGGGTGCAATGGAGGTCGAATCGGCGGAGGCAATCTCGAATTCAGATCGCTTTCAGAACCACTCATGGCGACGGCCAGCGCCAACGAGCTTCGGCTTGAACTAATCGGTCGCTTCGATATGCCGCCGGCGATGAGATTGGATGCAAGAAGATTTCTCCGTTTCCGAGAGAAGGCATTCTCAGGCTTTGCTATGTCTTTAATGGAGGCCGTTGAGGAAGCCTCTGCCAGGCTCGTGAAGGATTTCGATTTTCCGTTGTAGAAATTTGAAATTCCTCTCCTGCAAATACACAAGATGATCTCAATTGTTAAATTCAGCGGAATCTCGTTGTTAAAAGTTCCAAAAAACGAAATCGAAAGGCGATCGATCGAGTTTCCCTAAATCTAGAAACCAGGAGAAGAAGAGGAAGAAAAAGAAGATTACGAAGAACAAAAAACAAATTACAATCGCTAACCTGATAGGCAAAACTTCCTCCAACGATTCCATTCCTAGAGGTCCTTTATACGAACTTTCCGCCTCATTATCCTCCTCGTCGTCATTATCCAACGATCTAACAGATAAACCGCTGTTTTCCCCAATCGACGACGACGAAGACGAACTGCATCTATCCACCTCCTCGGCCGGCGCCACCACATCACCAACGGCAGTCTCTCGTCGGACTACCGGAATAATTCCCGTGGTATTCAAGACGGAACAATACGACGGCAAGCCGCCTTGAGAGAAAACCGACGGCGGAATCCTGTTGTTGCTCTCCAAAGCAATTGACATGATTACGGACTGTTTCAGATCGAAAACAACTGAAAGAATATATATATATATATAAATTCGGAAAAAGCGAAGTTGAAGGATGCGATAATCCAATCAATGGAGGAAGAAAAGCGCCATGGAAATGCAAACAAATGGGATTCAAAAAGTGAGATTGTTCAGTGGAGAGAGATTGTAGAAAGAAGACGAGAGAAGAATTTATATATAGAAATATTGATTACGAAACAATTAATGAACGAAAACAGTAAAATCATCTTCGATCAGAGAGTTAATGAAAGGGATAAAGAATTCAGAAAAGGAAAGCCGCAGGCCTTATCCTCATCTGCCGGGCTTCCATGGATCACATTATTTTTCTGATAATTTTAATATATTTAGATATTATCTGCTGCCCGCGCTTCCACCACACTTTCAGGTACTGCTCTGACATTTCTACCCTTTTCCTTCATTTTTATTTTGTTAAATAAGCTTATATATATATTTCTAATTTCCAACCTAGTTTTCAATTGAATTTAGAGGGAAAAAAAAAGTTGAAAAAGCAACTTAATTTGTCATAATCATAGTTTTCTTTTTAAAAATTACGAGTTTGAATCCTTGCTTCATCCTTTAGCTACAATACTAAATAATAGTAATCTTCTTTGAAATTTACAAATTTGAATAATTGTTTTTGTGATAACACTAAAGAGTAGTTTGAAAAATATTTGACTTAATTTTTAATTTTAAGAAAATATATTGTTTATCCTTACATTGATGATAATAAATATGCAAAACAACTTTTGTTTACAAAAATTATTGTGGGACTTTGTGGTAAGGTGTGTGTATATATATGTATATTATGTATGTATATGTATATATTACAAAATTTAATGCACGACTAAAATACATTTGTAAATAATTTTCATATTTGATATTTTCTAGTAGAAACATGTTTGATGTTTTATTGTGTTTAAATTATGGTCCAAATATATATTATAAAAGATATACGGTCCAAAGTTTCGAAACTTATATATACACAGTTGAAGAACAAATGTCCAAAAGGGAAAAAAAAAAAAAAAAAAAAAAAGGGGGATAAAATTGGATTTTCAATAAGTCAATGAGATTAATTCAAAACTTCGTTGTTAATTGATATTATCACTTTTGTTCCAAAAAAGAGAATGATATTATTTATTTAAAAAAAATGATATTATCACTTGAATCCTTCAAATTTCTCAACGGGGTCAAAGAAAAATAGAAAAGAAAAAGGTCAACGATTTGAAAATTGGTAACCATGTGATTGGAAGAGACCACAGGATTACGACGAGCCTTGTGTGCAGGAGATAATTCTACCCAGACGATGTGGTTTTTAAAAAGATAGTGCCACGTAGGCATGTTGGGAAAATTTTAACGGTGTAAGAAGCGGACACGTTGAGGATCGTGGTCGGTCACTGTGATAAGAGAGAGAGAGATAGATAGAGAGAGAAAAAGAGAGAGTTCTCGAATTGGATTGGGCGGACTGACGTGGCATTGACGAACCGAAGCAAGTTTCGGTAAGCCTTATCCAAATATGGCCATGAAAGAAAATGTGGGTCCCACGCGTAACTCCACCCCTCCGCTTTCTTCGATTTTGTTCCAGCCCCCACGATCATCACAGCCACCTGTCCCTTACATTTCGGCTCGGCTCCACTCGGCTCAGCCGCCAAAATTTCCATTAATTATTGGGTTTCAGGTTAAATTACATGTTTAATTATTCTTGCTTTTATTTTTTTTTTTTCAATTTCTTCCACCAGAGTTTTCATATTTTTGGGGGATACATTTAAATTTGAACTAAATTCTAAAAACCAAATAGTTATCAAACGAGACTCGATTTCATTTTTATTTTTGGTTTTGAAAATTTTGCTTGTTAATTTCTCTCAATTTCCTTGTTATGGTTTTTACATATTTAAAAAATATCGAATAGGTCAAAGACCTATTAAATACAAAATTGAAAATGGAAGGATGCACAAAATTGAATATGTTTAGACATGTTTATTAGATAAGTTTTAAGGATCTATTTGATACAAAATCGATAATTTATAGACCTATCACTAAAATTCAAGGATGAAATAGATACAAACTTGAAAAATTCATACATTGTTGTGGCATCTAACTAAACAAGTCTAAAATGTAACATAACTTATCACCAAACTTTCTTACCATTCATATTTTCAGTTTGAACGCACATTTGTTCATCCTTCAAAAAGGGATGAAATTGAATCTTATGGATAAAGGATATTTGAAATTGAGAAGTAATCCGTTGCTAATTTTTTTTTCATTAAATTATAAGTTTAGTATCTAAACTCTTATGGTGTTGTATACTAAAAATTTGAAAAAGAGTTTAATACAATTTAAAATTTCAATGTTGTTTTATAAGTTAAACTTTAAAACCTAGGAGTCTGAGTAGACTAACTTTTGATTAAGAGATAAAAAATTCAAATCTCTCCTCCCATATGTTACTTAATTCTCAAAAAAGTAAAAAGTAATAATAATAATAATAAACTCTAACGTCTAGCAATTTAAATGTTCAAAATTGAGAAATTTATTAGAATGTTTTTAAAATTCATGAATTTTTAGGGTGGAATTTTTTCAAGAATGTAGTTTAAAAAAAATATTTTATATATAAAAAATTGTTTATAATTTAAACAATTATATGTTTGGTGATATTTCTTTGTAAGTGTTTTTATACATAAGTTATTATATATTAAAAATTTTGTTTTCAAGTGATTCTCTCAAGGTAGTTTTTTTTTCCTAGAAAAATTCTCTCAATGTTGTTTATTTATAAATATGATTTTTTAATTTTGAGTATTTGCCGAACACTAGATTTTTTTTTTAAAATTAAACCCTTGAAAAGTTAAACCAAACACGTCATTAGTTCAGTAGTAAAACCACTTAATTATTTAGAAAATATTGTAATTCACTAGAAATTTTGACCACCAAAGAAACGAATATAATATATGTGGGCTAAGAAATGAAAAGGAAAAAAGAAAAAAAAAAAAAGAAAAAAAAAATATTGTAAAAAAAAAAAAAATCAGTGGGCGTTATTAGATTCCCGGGGCGTAGAGCGTGCGGCGTGCGTCTTTTGAACTGGAAAAGGAAGGTTGATTTTACATTAATATCCGAATCAAATCCTTCGATTCTGGAAGTGGGCCCATTCGTAATGAACTTGGGCGGGCCCCACAAGAAAATTCAAAGGAAGTGTATTGGAACACGTGTCAAAGCGCTTCCGTCTAATCAAATAATTGGGCAGGTTTCATTGTTGAATTCGCTTCAGCCTCGCGGGGTGACCGGTCGCTTTCACCCCCATATAGGAAGCTGCTGGAAAATTATCCAACAGCTACCCATTTTTTCTTTTTTCTTTCTATAGTTTTTATTTAACTTTCAAAAATAACTCCAAATATAATTTAACTTTTTAATATATATATATATAAACACATAATTACCTGAATAGGGATAACAATTTGATTTTTTGGTTTTTATTTTTAATTTTAAAAATTAAATTATAAACATTAATTTCATCTATAAGTTTTTTTTTTTTATTTTGTTATTTTTTCTTCTCATATCTTTAAAAACAAATTAAAGTTTTGAAAATTAAGAATCCATTTGATAAATATTTAATTTTTTGTTTTTAAAAATTATGTTTGTTTTTCTTAATTTCCTTATTATGATTTTAATCTTTGTTAAGCACACACTTGAATTCTTAGCCAAATTCTAAAAACAAAAACAAGTTTTTAAAAATTACTTTTTGGGTTTTTAAAATTTGACTTGGTTTTTGAAAACATATGAAGATGGTTGATGACAACACAAAGAAAGTTATGGATGGTAGTAGTGTCTATAAGCTTAATTTTAAAAAACTAAATGATTATCAAACGGACCTAAAAAAATACATTTCTTTATTTCTTGAAACTTGAGTTGGAAGTCAAATATATATTCTTAACAAAGCTGAAAACCACTCTAAAAAATTGGAATAAAACAAACTTCATTTTCAAAAAGAAAATATAAAAAGTTAATTGATTATGAAACGAAACTTAAATAATCAAATTTAGAAATTAATCTTAAAAAAATACCAACAAAAA
This sequence comes from Luffa acutangula, assembly GCA_036850905.1. Taxonomy (NCBI): domain Eukaryota; kingdom Viridiplantae; phylum Streptophyta; class Magnoliopsida; order Cucurbitales; family Cucurbitaceae; genus Luffa; species Luffa acutangula. Next base: position 1,339,915 of record CM072092.1, on the reverse strand, counting down.
AAAAGTTGCTATTACAAATTACAAGGAAAAAATAAGCTATTATTTCTCACATGAAAACTTTAAAATATCCTAATTATTTTTGTTATGTTATGAAGTGAAAAGTTATTATTTTTTTTTTCTTTTCCTCTAAAAAAAAGTTCTTTTTTTTTCTCCACGTTGAATTTAATTTAAAATGTCAAGTGGTTATGACATCATTTTTTAAATGGTCAAACAGTGGAAAATGAGAGGTTGATAGTTTTCATGGAAAAGACAGACCAAAGGCAGAGGTGTTGCTATTTTATTGGGACAGTTGGGGGACAAAGTCGTCATTTCAATTATTTTAAAGATAAAATTTCAGGTAAAATTTTCAACCCCGCCGCCCAATTATTTATAGTATCATTCTTTTTATTTAAGCAAGCATCTGTTTCAAAAAAAAAAAAAAAAAAAAAAAAAACATAAATTTTAGGGAAATACTTTTGGATGGCCAAAAGAAAAAGAAAAAAAAAATTGCATCATGTTCTAATTAGTGGGGTGTTTACATTGTATCTAAAGAAAAAGTGCCAAACTACTTTTCCAATAAAGACTGAATTGTCTTAATATAAGTTGTCACCATCGTTAAAATGTACTGTGTTTTAATAAAACTAATTTCCATAGACAACTTAAGATAACAATTTTGTAGCCTCTAGACAATTTTGATTTTGCTTTTTAATTAAATTTTTATTTACTTTTTAACTTTTGAAAATTTGATATAATCATTTAAATTACAAATTTATTCCTTAAACTTTTAGAATGATGTCTAATACATTATTAGATTTCAAAAAATATTTAATAGATACTTGAACTTGTATATTTGGAGAATCTCTTTTTGGATTTCTTTTTTACAACATATCAAGAGTTTTGCTCATATTTGCAATGAAACATTTTCTTTTATATTTATTTATTTATTTGAAAACATTTTCTTTTATATTTTATAAAGATTGAGTCTTGCTTGAAGCTGTTTCGTGATAGTTTTTACATTTTATTTCTTTCTTTTATTAAAAAGGGATCTTTCATATCCATTTTTTAGCAAACCCCTTTTATAAATTAATGGTAAATATATCACCAATGTCAATCCCAATAAGACTCTTGCTTTAGTGGTAGTTCTTGTTAATTATCTTTGTTCCTGTGTTTTTTGCCTTGTTTTCTCCAAAAAAAAAAAAAAAAAAAAAAAGTCAAGTCTTCAATTTTCATCTCACATTTTGTTGAATTATAAAACAAATAAATATAACATGGATAACACATGGTAAGAAAAAAAAAAAAAAAAAAAAAAGAAAATCTGAATCAAAAGAAGAACTCTTAAAAATCCCCAAATCTCAAAAGCTCTGGTTTCCAGAAAGCACCGAGTTCTTGTAAAATGAACGGAAAAATGTCCCCCAAATATGTTCGCAGGTCATGTTCTTCTAAGTGTTCTAAGAAGAAGCGATTTCCTAAAAAAGAAGCCTGGAATCAATGGAGGGGATTGCGTTTTCAGGTAAATTTGTGGGCGGCGAGCTTTGCGAGGACGCCGACGGCGAGGGAGTTGGTGTAGGTGACTGGCTCGGTCATCGGCGACTCCCAACGCATGTCCAGGAAGTTGTCGCGGCGGTCGGGCCCGCCGAGAATGGCGCCGGTGAGCTCGTTGGGGTTGGGCGTGTTCTTGTTGAACCACTGCACGAAGCTCATCGGGCAGCTCACTTCCGCGTTCGGCGCCAGAACTGGCACCGACGCGCCGCGATGGTGCGCCTGCTTCGGTGGGTTGTTTCCGAACCCCACCATGTACGATCTTCCTAGTGGGTTGCAACCCAACACGTAATCCATCTGCAAATTAAACCATAGCTCCATTCAAAAACTTATTCACAATTACGTTGGTTTAATTTTATTTTTTTAAAATTACTATTATTTAACCCATTTGTTGACAGGGGATGATTTTTGCAATCATTTAAGTTTCTGGGTTATTTTTTTATTTTATAAATTATTGTATAGAATATTGTGAGTTTAGTTTTGGGTGAGTTCCATTAGAGTCTTGAATTGGCTAGACAAAGAAAAGATTTGCGTCAGTGTGTTTTAAACTTATGCTGAAGATGATTATATTATAGCATAGTTTCTAACAATTATAAAGATTATCTTTTATATCTTTGAAATGGGAAGTAGTACCAAATCCAACAACTAGACTATTAGAAAATGACCCCAGTCCAGGTTTACTTTTCTTTTTTGATACCATATTTAATTACTACTAATATCTAACTATAAAAAAAAATATGATGCTTCAATCAATTATTGAGAATGCTTAGATTGATCACTAGACCCAAAAACTCTGATCAAATTTACAGGTAGGAGTAAATTTAATATTGTCACTAAACATGCGGAAGGAAATTTAATCTTTCATACGTATTCCTAACAGATGGTGAAAAAAATAGGACATTTACCTCTCAATTTAACTTAATTATATATATAAAAGATTAAGATTAATTTTTTTTTCTCATTTGTTTAAAATATTTATAGCCCCAATGGGTACCTGTTTCTTGGCGAAGCACATGAGGTGGGTTGAGTCGAACTGCTGGCCACCGCATTGAACGGTTTGTTTATAGGTTGCAAGAATATCGCTATAAGCACTGAACAAGAAAGCAGTTCCTGCAACGTACTGAGTGTTGGCTCCATCTCTCAAGTGAACCATTCCACCTATATGAAAATAATTTAATTAGTTAACTTTATCAAAACATTAATATATTAATCTATTATCCTCTAAGTCTCAGCTCCAATAACTTAATCAATTAATTAATCTCACACCTGGAGATAAGTAAATTTGGTGGTAAGGGCTGTTTGGAAGATTGGAGCAAATATAACTATCTGCTTGATTCTTGAACGTCTGTAAACCCTTCTCTCCTTGGAAATAGAACTGCCCATTATTCAAACAAATAAACAATTTGTAATATGAATACATGGAACAAATTAATTAAAAGCACTGAAATTTGATGGCACCTTGGAAAGAAGAATTTGAGCGCCAGCATATTTGAGATCCCAACTGAATTCGGCTACACTGGCACTAATGGACTCTTCTTGAATGTACTTCAAATAAACTGGCCTCTTGGTTGCCATGTATAGCCATGTGGCAGCCCACAACAACTCATCCTTTATAATTTCACCATTAATTTTACACTAAATGAGAAATCGTTGGTCGCCGCGTAAAAAGACTGACAGTTTTATATCGTTGGATGGATGAGAAGATTTTCAAATCAGGAGCACGTAGGCCTCGTTTGATAATCATTTTGTTTTTGAAAATTATGCTTGTTTTCATCCAATTTACTTGCAATAGTTTTCATCTTTATTAAGGACACACTAGATCAGTTCATAGGCAAATTCAAAAAACAAAAACAAGTTTTTAAAACTACTTTTTCTAGTTTTTAAAAATTGACTTAGTTTTTTAAAACATGGAAAGAAAGTAAGTAACAAAACAAAGAAACACAAAAGTAATGTTTTTAAGCTTAATTTTCAAAAACCAAAAATCAAATGGTCATTAGACGGGGTTGTAGATTTTCAAATCTATATTTAAAAAGAGTTGTAGAGAATTACATTGTAGCCAGAGAAAGAGCAATAGAAGGGGCATTCTCCATCATAAGTTCCTTTGTGAGATTTAGCAAACTGAAAGAGCTGCAAATAAGAAGAGGAAAAAAAAAAAAAAAAAAAAACACATTAAAACCAGTTATATGATCAGAAATTTAATGTTTGTGATGTGAAAAATTAGTACCGATTTGGCTTTGTTGAGAAGTCTACGAGCATATGTACGATTCACGCTTCTAAAGACAATGGAAGCAGAAGCCATGGCGGCGGAGGTCTCAGCTGCAATTTCTGTACCGGGCGTGCTGGAATCAATTTGCAGAACAGTCCTTGGAGTCTTCATATTTTCAGGTCTGACCCAACATTCATGATCCTTCACTGGATCTCCCACCTTCACCATTGAACAACAAATACACCAGAAAAACATCACTACATTTTTCCCTTTTGCAAATTTAACCTTACAAAGTTTTCATCTTTTTACTTATCAAATTTAAAATAATTCAGGAAAACATGACATTAAGAATTTCTTTTATTTGGATCACATAATTCAAAAACTACTTTAAAAACCAATTATTTCCTTTAACAAATGAATATGTAATTGAAAGTCGTAATTAAAATATCATTGACGATATTGCAAATTTTAAAACAATAGGAACTAAATTGAAAAAAGACGGACCTGAACATAGAGACGATTGCGACGAGAAGCGGCCTTGAGGAAAAAATCAGTGCCCCATTTGATAGCAGCTCGAGCATTCTCCATTTCACAGGCGGCTTCGAGCTCGGCCTGGTATGTTATGGCTGCCCATGACAGAGTTGTTACTGTGAAAGCCATCGGAAGTCCGTACTTCACGTTGTCTCCGGCGTCGTAGTATCCTCCCTCCAGATCTACCTGCAACCACCAATAAAAATAACAATGCCCAAATCACAAAATTCTAATAATGGGCTATCGATAAAAATAATTGCATGAAAAAGAAATTAAAAATGGTAGTTTGATTATTGTATCAATTTGACCATATAATCCATCATTTTCCTTACTTTGATATCATGTTAAAAGAGACGGACCAAGCAAATCACTCCTCCTGATTGGTTAGATTTTTTAAATTTTCTCTCTAATTTGACTGGCTAAAATTTCAAATTTAGAACATTATATATAAACAAAATAGTCCGAACGTAAATTTTGGTCAATTCTTGAGAAACCTCTTTATGCTCCTTGTCTTAGTTTCTTCTCGAAAGCTAGAAAATCGAACCGTCAACTTTAGATGATAATAATAGGGGTTCTTTTTGCTAGACTAGATTCGGATTTGTAGCGTCTTTCTGGTTAAAATTTAAAAGTTTAAGCTAATAGATTATGGTATATTTAATCGAAAAAAGAGAAAAGAATCGAACATTGGCGAGTTTCCCGTCGTCGAGGGCGGAGTCTCCCCTCCAAGCGGGGCGGTGATTGGGCGGAAGCCTGCCGGACCTTTGAGCTTCGAGGAAAATAAGGGATTTGGTGAGGGCATCCTTGTAGTTCAATTCAGTGCCATCAACCGCCACAAGAAATATTGCTTGAAACAAAACTAGCCAACCCACAACAACGGCCGCCGTGGAAAGCTTCTTCTTCATAATTCCCATTGGCCAAAAAAAAGTACTTTCAGAAAGAGCAGAGAGAGGCGTGGGAATGAAGAAGTCAATGGAGGGAGGTGAATATAAGGGGAAGAAATTAATTGAACTTATAGACAACGTGTTTTCTTTTTTTTTGTTTTTCTTTTTTCTTTTTTGCGGTGGGATTATTATTGAAATTAGAAGGTTTTTTTTGTTGTTGAAAATTAATGGAAACTTAAAATGGGGTTTGGTTCTGAGAGGTCTGAAAATGGCGGGAGAATGGTGGAGGTTAATTTAGTTGGTTGGAAAGAGGACAACATGGGTCGTTCAGTTAGTTTGTAGGTTATTTTCGGAGAAAACGATGTGGGGATTGGAGAAAACTTTGGCCGGCCGACTGTTTTACAGTTAAATTTTGTTGTGTTTAATGTGAAAGTTTTTCATTTCATCACATTGAAGAACTCTCAACTTTAGTAAATGATGTGTCATCTTCAAAGCTAAATTAGAAAAGGGTTTATAAATTGAAATATTAAATCATACCAAATTTAACCAATAAAATGCTTAGGTTTTTTTTTTTTCTAAAAAAAAACCCAATAAAATGCTCAATATCTAGTTAAATAAATGACGTCTAGGTTGATCTATGATAATACGTGAATATAGCAACAAATTTAAGTAGGTAAGAAACTCAAAACTCAATATTAAAATGTTGAAGTTGAGACAAAAGAAACAAGATTGATCTAATATGATAAGTTAATTTTTGTTGTCTTTAATGTATATATCGATGTAACTTGCCTTTTCAAGTTTAAAGTTAAAATTTATCAAATACTAGTTAATTTGCTCCATATCAAAATTAATATAAGTCCAAATCTAGAGCAATTCCAAACTCTAAGTCTGAAATATAGGTAAAAATGTTTTGTAATTTTTTTTTTAATTTTTATTCTAAACTTATCAAACTTTGTGGGTTTATATAAACTTTCAAAATTTTATCGAAATGACATTCGACTTGGATAATTTGTTGTAATTTTCACCTAGACTGTCATTTAAACAATTGTTAAATATATGTACTACAAATTGATAAAATTTTAGTAAAAGCTGATGCCATTTAAGTTGAGTTTTTATTAAAATTTGTGAAGTTTTGGAAATTTGATCGAGGTAGAAAATTGTGTTTTGTTTAGAATTGCTACACTTATTCCAGCATAAACTTCAATGGGATGAAATTGAGAAAACTTACGGTAAAAATCAATTTATATCAGCATTACATTCATGATGGTAAATATTGAAAATTAATGAACTAAAAGTATATTGAAATAGTTAAATATAATATCAAAACTAATATACCTAAAACCTACAAAGAATGAAAGATACAGTTTTAACCAAAAACTCATTTTTTTCAAGGATGAAAAAGACCCATTTCGCACCAATAACTTCTAATAGTCCTTTTTAAATAAAAAAAAAAAAACAAAAAAAACTTCTAATAGTTCACTCCACCAAAATAAAAATAAGAATGAAAACTTTACACATAGGGCTGGAAATTGGGCATGAGAAAGAGAATTTTACATTCTCAATGGTTCATCAAACGTAGCACTTAGAGAGGTGAGAGGAAGAAATAATTCAGAATAATACTTGACTACATATCAATATGGATCTTCCACCGTTCCATTAATAATTTTTAACAACTAAAAAAGAAAAAAGGTAGAAAATGGGAAAAAAACTTCCATCTCTCCAATTGTCAAAGTTTCAATAATAGTAGTGTGTAGGAAGATCCCTACATACCAACATACAGTCAAGTATTTTCTAATAATTACTCATAAGAAACTCTTGACAAGACGATTGAATTCTGCAGGAGCTTCCATCTGAGGCACGTGTGAGGTCTCCTTCATCACCTCCAGCCTTGTCTTCTCCCCAATAATCCTGCTAACACATTTCTAAACGTTAAGCCCACCAAAATCTCAACAAATTAAATGGTTAAAAAGAGAGAGAGTTAAAAAAAAAAAAAAAAAAATCTTACTCTTTGAGCTCTTTTGCCATTTCCAAAGGAAATAACTGGTCATGATCTCCCCATATTATCAATACCTCCTGCATATCAATTCAATTCACTTACCAAAATTACAAACGTAAACACATATATGGGAGCTCTCTACGTGTGAAAAAGAAAAGAAAATTATTAGATATTATTGTTGTGTAACGTAAAATTGTCAGCTTCATTGTTACAGTCACATTGAATAATCTCGATGAGAAGATGGTACATAAAATGTATAACCGACCTGAGAAAGTGGAGAGAGGTTGATGGTCTCTTCTTTTCCAAGTGTGAGCGACTTTAGGAGTTCAATCTTTTCCTCCCTGTTTTCCATGTATAATTTCTGGATTTATACACACATATTATTACTCCAATTTCATACATTACTTACTTTCTGAATTAAAAATAGACCTATAAATGTAGACAATAAATAACATTTAGCCCAAAAAAAAAGACTATCACCTGTTGCAAAATTATATTAATTATCAAAATAATTTAAACTCCATGCATATGCAAAACTTGCGATGCATTTTTCAAACCAAAAAAAGAAATAATGCAACTTGCGATGTTTGTTTTATTTTATCTTATTTTTTTAAAAGGTCAAACCAAACGTTGCAAATGATAGAGAAAAATAAAATAATTGGGAAAGGTTTTTCCTACCAATAACTTAATAAAAACCATAATTATTTGACCTCAGATGCAATTCTAAGTTCACCAATCAAATCAACATCATCATCTGCCTTTCAAAAAATCACTTCAAATCCAAAACAATTAGTTAGAGTTCACCATAGAAAGAGAACACACATAAACATATAGATCATAGCAAAAAAGAACGATACTTGGGCTGCACAGCGATCTCCTCACATATTCGATTAAAATCCAACTAAGAAAGAGAGGGAAAAAATTAATTTTTTATTTATTTTTCCTAGTTGTCAAAATTTTAATGGTAATACGTAGAAATATCCGATAAAATATTTGGCTGCATAGGCAGCCAAATAACCAAATAATTTCCAGCAAAAAAAAAAAAAAATGAGGGACAGGCAGAGGCAATTATTTTTTAATTAAATTAAAAATATATATATATATTTTTTTTTACAATACTTAAAAAAATTATAATTATGCATTGAAATTTTAAATTTTTGAGTGATTTATATTTAAATGTTGATCTCATGTTATTCGGTATCTTAAATTAGTGAATGCAGAATATCTCGAGAGATTTTTATAATTTTTTAAATTGAAGAAAAAAAAAAGAAAAAAGAAAAAAAGTTTTTATGTAACCATTTTTGTCCTTACATGGATAAAGTCGTTCAAGAAGAAGTCCGGCATCCTTCCGCCCACTCCCTTGAATACGGCGAGCTTCATTAACGTCCGTAATTGTTCCGCCGTCACCGGCAGCAAAAAGTCGTCAATCTTCTCCACGTTAGCTCTTTTCAACATCGCGTCGTTATCTTTCCGTCTCAAATTAACGCCGGAGCTCGCGATTATAACCTTATCGATCCTCTCCGGCCAAATCCTCGCCATATGATACGCCACAAACCCGCCGTAGCTCGTTCCCATCGCCGAGTATTTTTCCACTCCGATCTTCTCCATGAGCTTTCCGATCGAAATCGCCTGAAAAACCTCCGTCCTCTCGGCCGATTTAGTCGTGGAGCCGCCGAAGAAGACGAGGTCGGGGACGTAGACGTCGAAATCATCGGCGAGGAATTGGACCTGTTGACGCCATTGCCAAATCGCCCTCGGGCCGAAGCCGTGGAGGAGGAGAACTGCGGGTTTTGCGGTGGACTTTCTGGCCTTTGGGCCCCAAAAGGCGATGGTGGTTTCGGTGTCGATGTCAATGACTTGCTGGAAAAGGCCGGCGGAAGTGAAGCAGCGGCGGATATAGCCGCCGTACAAGGACACGAGGCTGAGAAACGACGGCCACATTTGAAAGAGATTTGGGCGGCGCCGATAATGGCCTGAGCTTTTAAGGAGCGGAACGGCGAATCTTTATTCGGCTTTTCAAGTCTACTTGTTAGTTGTTGTGAACTCTTTTATCACGAGAATGAAAACACGGAAGAAACATGGGCCATTTCTCTTTATTGATAACAATTGATTAAGTATCAAAATTATTGGGCGTGGCCGGAATATTAGGAATTTAGGATCGGAATATTAGGAATTTAGGAATTTACTATATATATATATATATATATATATATATTTGAGAAACGTATGTGTATGTGTATTTATTATTATTGATATTATTTATTATTATTATTTACTTATTTATTTATTGCATTTTTACTGAAAATGTATTTTGAATATGTATCCGATTATTACCTTCAAATTTTGAGTTCTTTTTCCAAACACATCTTAAAATTAAATTATTTAGGCCCGTTTGATAATCATTTTGTTTTTTATTTTTAGTTTTTGAAAATTAGATTTGTGTTTCTTTAAATTTCCTCACCATGGTTTTCATTTTTGGTAAAAGACACTTGAATTCCTAACGAAATTCAAAAAAAAAAAAAGTTTTTGAAAACTACTTTGTTTTTTGTTTTCAAAATTTGGCTTGGTTTTTGAAAACGTGGGAAGAAACTAGGTGAAAAGCCAAAAAAAACTTAGAGTTGGAAGTGATGTTTATAAAACAAAAAACCAAATGGTTATCACACGGGCCTTAGTGGTATAAAGGTTTAAATTTTGTTTTAGTCTATAAAAGATTTATATTTGTAATAGGACAGCCCATGAAATAGCTAGACACGGAAAATCTTTGAACACTTATGAGGCTTGGATCGGGTGTGTTCCAAGTTGGTTGTTGTTGTGGGTCGAGTATGACCGTTCATCTTTTGTCCAAGTGGCGTAAATAATATGAGGTATTTTTTTTTAAAAAAAAGATTTATATTTGGATTTGTTCTATTTTAGTCATTCAAATTTTAAATATTTTATTTCTATCAAATTTCTGAAATTGTATTCTAGCTAGTATTTAAATTTTATTAGTTTTTTTTTTTTTTTCTAAAAGAAAATTTGTTGCAAAGTTTTGAAAAGAATAAACCTAAAAAGAAACATGAATCGGATGGTACTAAAAATAGCTATAACCAAAGTAAAATAAATATTTTTTTATATCAATACATTTAAATTTACTCATAAAATAAGTATGGAGTCCCGACCAATCTAATTAATAACAATAATTGACATGTATTTTTTTTTTTGTAATGTGGAAGGTTCACCCACATTTGTTGTACTTTAAAAAAGATTATACACCTACTTATTCAACTAGATATAGAGCTATTCAAATTTGCATACCATTTTTAACTACAAGTACAACTAAGTGATAAATTCAACTACGATTAAAAGATTCTTCTTAAAATTAATTAAAGTACGTGGATTTGAATCTCAAATCTTTTGATTAAGGATTTATGTCTTAACTATGCTTAGATTGCCCCACCCCACATTGTCAAAAAAAAAAAAAAAAAAACTATGCTTAGATTGATACCTATGAGATTAGTTTTGATACGCAAAATTCTGATAATGGTAATAACAAACAAAATAATGATGGATTTGATAGCGATCTTAAAGAGGGAAGAAAATTAGCTTGGGTGGGTCTCATTTGCACCTACTAGTGACCTACCTAGGGAAATAGTTTTTCATAACATCACAAACTTTATATGAAGATAGTAGCCACCGGAAGTATGCCAACTACCAAGCCTCACCTTTATTTATTATGGGCATACATATTCATATATAAACCAATATACAATAAATGTTTGCCAAAAGAAAAAAAAAAAAACATATGCAATAAATGAGAATACAGATGAGAGATCTAGTTGGATCCATTTATTATTGATGGTTGAATTTTGGGGAGGATTATTATGTACTTACCTAATCTTCTTTCATCTTGAAATAGTTATATAAGTTTTGAATCTATGTTCTTTGTTTAAATCAAATAATAATAGTTATGGATATTATTGGCATATGGTAGGGATGAGGATGACTTTTTCCCATCCTTTACTCTTTGTGAGAATTATTTTCCTTTTTTTTTTAAAAAAAAAATCAATTAAATAGTTAATTTTTCCCTACAAATCTCTATTTAAAGTGAAAATTCTTAAGATTCCTAATAACAAAAAAAAAAAATACAATATTTCATTTTAGTACAAATATCTTATAAAATAATTTGTCTAAATAAACTAAAATGAATAATTATTAAACATCAAATTATCCATATAAATAAGTTCAAAACGAAGGCAATAACTTTTTAAACAAGGGAAGCACTAAATAAAAAGGGGTTAGATCTTCTTCTTCTTCTCTTTCTCTTTTTCTTTCTCTTTCTTTTTTCTTTTTTCTTTTAAACAATGGAATAAGCACTGAATCAAAAAATGGATGGGAACATATTCTCTGTCTCCATTCCTAATTAGGATACATGGAAAATTTATTTCCACCCCCACCCATCCTGACTTATTGGGGGAGGGGAGGGGAAAGAAGTAACATGCATGATGACGATTTCATGTCTAATAGGTAGGCATAAAATTGAATTTTTGAATCCTAAGTTTCCAATTTTGTATCTAGTAGGCCTGTAAATTTTATAAAAAAAAATGTCGAATAACTTAAAAACTTATTAGACACAAAATTGAAGGTTGAGGGACCTATTGGACATAAAAGTGAAAGTTTAAGGACCTACTATATTTAATACTTTTTAAAGTTCAAGGATCTATTTGACACGAGATTGCAATTTCGAAGACCTACTTTTGAACCTCTTTTTAAAGCTTGTAGACAAAATTGACACAATCCTTAAAGTTTAGGGACTAAACTTGTAATTTAACCTAAAAGTGTATTTTTATTATTTCTAATAGTACAGTTTTAATAGTAAATTGAAAATAATGTTTAACATCGATAGAATGGATTGCGAAAAATATAGAAAACGATATGTCAAAGTGAACATAGTTCAACTATAATTGATATATGCTCAAATACAATTTTTTGATGTGAGAACCTCTCTACAAATTCATGCCAACTTCGAGGTCGAGGCAACTAGTTGTATGACAAAGTAGACCTTGCAAATAAAGAAGATATACTCACAACGATATAGAATGGTAGGTTAGATCCCTCCTATGTATACCTTTTTTTACCGTCCTATTTCAGGATTGTATCCGACGTGGTAATAACCAGTTATCCTATAGGGAAGGTTGTGCATATACCTTAACTTAATTAAATATCGAGTAGGTTGATCTTTATTTAATACGACCTCCTTAGCTTGGTCCTTCTTGGAGGCCTTGTCAAGGTTAGTCACATGTGAGATCCACATGACACTTGAGGGTCAAATACGTCGACTATGGGCCGATATGCTCCTGATCCTACTCACAACACAACCAATGGTCGAGGAGAAAAAAGATAAAATGATATAGACATGTCAAATATTAGTTATTTTATACATTCACATGTATAATTATATAATTTTCGCCTCTTTTCTATTTTATAATGATATATATTATTTCTTGGATAAAAGGTGACTAATAATTTTTTTTTTTTTTAGAGTTAACAACATGTGGGTAGGGATTCAAACCCCTAACCCCCAAGTTGAGCTATGATATAATTTAATATGTTTCATAGTTTTATCCAAAACTATTTAAAATTAATTTGCATTGTTTAGAAATTTCAATAAATGTAGCTATCTTAATTTTCTTTTCACACCAATATTAATGTATTACCAATTTTCCCTCAACTTGGACTTGGACAAACTCTGAAATAGAATTTAACTCTAAATCTAGAATTACTTTGGAATTAAACAACTATGCTTCAAAATTTATTTCGGCACGAAGGCAAAGCGGAAGAAATGCAACAAGATTCTTTCTCATCCCAAGAAGATAGAATGATGATTGACCTTGTACAATGAAATCAAAAGTTAAAGATTGATGGAGCCTTCTCAAAATTTTATAAATTCGAACGATTGGAAATGCCATTTCTGCTATCTTATCTGTCAGACTGAAATCGAATTTCAGCAACAAAAAGGGATGAATCTGAGGTATGGGTTTTCTGGCCCCAATTTCTAACATCAGTACCCCAATTCGACAGCAATTTCCCCAATCTGACAGATTTTCTTTCCCAAATCACGATATTTTACCCCGTTTCTGCACGAATTTTCTACGCCAGAAAACATCCAAACAGATCTGCAGATTTTCAAATAGCATAATTGAACAATACGGCCAATCGATTTAGCTAGAAACGAAAACAACGGATCTTATGGACAATGAAAGAAACCAGTTCCGTAATTGAAAGGAGCAGATATAGCAATAATTCTTTTTCATTCTCTCATCTGTTTACCGATCCTAAGGAGGAAGAACTAAGCACAGGCACATGGATTTTCAACGCTAATACCAACATCCTCATCGTCACTCCTAAACGCCAAATAACCAATCGCGAGCCCTAAGACAATCGCAACGAAAACTCCGCCATTGAAGGACATGATCGCGAGCATCAGAAGGTAACCGATCGCCGAGTTGACTCCAAAAAACAGAGCTCCAGCGAACCGCACAGCCGACCACTTTCCGTCCACTTTAGATCGAAGGAGAGGGACCTCGACCTCCGACGGCGACGGCTTCCGACACGAAAGAAGCTTCAAACGGAGGCGATAATTCTCCAAATACTGGTAGAAAACGGAGACGATGAGGCAAGCGAGCAAAGAGAGGGAATAACTCAGCCATGAATTCGTGCGCCATGAATTGATCAGAAGAGTCACCTCCTTGCTCCAGTAGAAGGTCATGTGCATCATCTTCGCTCACTGCAACAAAATCTACGGAATCGGAGGAGAGAGGGAGAGAGAATGGCACCGGAAATCTAGAGAGAGAAAATGTGAATGTGAAATTGGGAAAGAGAGCGAGGCTGTTCTTGTTGGGGTTCGGATAAAGGGCCGTTTTAACCCCGTGGGCTAATTTTTGCTTGGTTTGTTTTGTTGTACTGTGAGGCTCGCAGTACTCGTGTACGATACAGCAACATACTATGGAAATGCCATTGACGTTTTCGTTATTTACATTTCTGCCATTCCGTTTTATTGGTTCGTTGCTTGTTTTGTCTGTCAAATTCAGTTTCAGAATCGTTTCCTTGCGAAGGGTAGTTTAGGAAATGGCAAACGGTTTCTGGTACATGAAACTTTTCCGTGGGAAATTATTAAATTTGGTTTTTTTTTTCCTTCTTTTTTGACAATAATTATTAAATTTAGTTACTTCGTGGTTACGTTAATTTTAGGTTTAGATAATATTTGGGCATACGAACTTTCCACCTTGAATCATTTTGATATTTGTAGTTTGAAAACGATTTTTTAACTTTGATTCATTTGGATCCAAATAATTTTTAAGAGCGACAAATTTAGTCTATTTGGTGAGACTTAGGGAGAAAATTTATACAGAGTGAAAATTTTAGTGAGTGAAATGTTAGGCTAAAATTGTGATTGAAAAAATGAAAATGAAATGATCGAAATGGTAGTTTTTTAAGAATAGAGGAACGAAAATGAGATTGCATAAACCAACATGAAACAAAGTCAAAAGCACAAGGACTAAAATAAGCATTTTAAAAGTACATGTATCAAAATAATATAACCTTAATTTTATCTTTATGAGCTCAAGATCAAGACATGGATGGTTTTAAGGTTAGATTACATTTTTTTACAACATGTGGAGAGAAAGATGTGAATCTTTGACCTCTTGGTCAATGGTATAAACTTTTATGTCAGTTAAGCTTTGCTCTTTGTTGATAAGGTTAGATTACAAATTTATCTTTGTGCGTGGTTTGGGTCTTGAGAGTATTACCAAATATACATCAATATGATAATGACATAAACGATTAATGGGATTTGACTAAATTAGAAAGAAAATATATTGAAAATTTTAAAACTACACCTATCAAATTGGAACAAAGTACAATCCATTATTTCCTCCATATATAGGAACCAAATTAAAATTATGTTCAAACTATAAAAATCAAATTTATAATTCAACCTAACTTTATTTAAATATCATTCGTTCAAATCTCTATCACAATACTATTTATATTTAATTTAAAATGTTTTGATTATATATCTATGTACTTAGTTGTATTTTTTATTTAATATTGTAGCACCATAAGGGATGAGGTCATCTGATAAATTTTAGTTAAGTTAATAAGGTGAGGTATATTCTATTAGAATAATAAGAAGAAGAAGGTGGTGAAGTATTTTCTATACCGATTGTGTTCACTACTTTAATTAAATAAAGAGACAATCGAAAGTTCGTTGGTATAATTTAAAATTCTTAAAATTTACGGCATAAATAAATATAAGTCCTTAAAATATTGGGCCAGTTGCAAGGATTGAGCCAAAATAATTGCAAATCTAGCAACCCATAAAAAAAATTACAAAAATGGTAAAATTTGATGGTCTGCATGTTGCATTTACTAAAATACTCCCCCAGATTTTCTATCCGTGATAGAAAATTTTTCTATCACAGATAGATCAGTGATAGAAAATTTTCTATCACATATAGATTCTATCAGTGATAGAAAATTTTTCTATCAATGATAGATATTTTTCTATCAAATAGAAAAATTTTCTTCCACGGATAGAAGATTTCTACCAATGATAGATAGAAAGATTTTCTATCACTTCTATCGGTGATAGAAATCTTCTATCAATGATAGAAAAGTTTCTATCACTGATATAAAAACTTTCTATAAGTGATAGAAAGTTTTCTATCACTGATAGAAAAATCCAACATACAATAACGAAAGAACTAGCTTAGTGATAGAAAAATCATGATAGAACACAACTACAAAAACATATAGAATGACAACAATAATCAAACAACTAACAAAACATTATGATATCAGAACACCAACACTGATAGAAAGTTTTCTATCATTGATAGATTCTATCAGTAATAGAAAGAAATTCTATCAATGATAGAAAGATGAACTTAATAAACCAAATAAAAAAATTTACTTAAACAAGGTTCTCAATCATGTTGTTTAGTTTTCAGTCTTCCATTAGTAACAAGTGATAGTAAGATGAACATTACGAATTGAAAAAAAATTACTTGAACAATCTTTTCAATCGTGTTGTTTGGTTTTTGGTAGAAAAGTTTCAATAGTGATAGAATATTTATATCACTGATAGAAAGTTTTTCTACCACTGATAGAATCTATCAGTGATAAAAAAATTTCTATCATAGAATTCTATCAGTGATAGAAAAACTTTCTATCACTGATAGAATTGATAGAATTCTATCAGTGGTAGAAAAACTTTCTATCACAGATTCTATCAGTATATATATATAAAAAAAAACAGAGGATGAAAAAGATGTGCTTCAGGGACAATTTGGGAATATAAAAAATTCATTTAAAAATTTTGCCATATTTGCAATTATTTTAAAATTTTGCTAAATTTGCCGTTATTTACCCTAATTTTGTCACCCATTACAATTATCCTAAAATATATATTGAATTGTAATTTTGGACAATTAATCTTTTTCCCAATATAATGCACAATAAAAGAAAAACTTAGTTAAAAATAAAATATAGTGAAATAGTATAAGCTATTAACGTGCCACCAACAGTAAATTTGTTTGAAGAGGGGGAAGACGTTGCCTGCAACACACCGGTGTGGTGTTCATCACACCGTCTTCGATGCTTAAAGCTGAAGGAGGAGAGCAAGAGAGCAAGATGAGAGAGTAGAGAATGGAGTTTGAAACCCTTTCTTTAGTGATGAAGATGAGTTTAAATACATGCTCGTGCTCTAGGGTTTTCAAGCGTTCGGAGGTGATCCAGGGCTAAACCAGGTGGAAACAGGGCGTCCAGGAGCAGTAGGGACCAAACGGAGTCGGACGAGCTCGGCTTGTGCGGCCGAGCAGGGGTTCGGGCCAAAAGCCCGATCCCTTCGACCTTGGCTTGACTCTTTGGCTTGTTCTTCCTCTGGGTTCCGTTTCGTGATTGTCTCCTTGGACTGGTATTGCGCTGCCCTCATCAATTCCTTGCATATCGGAGTAGTCTAAAATTACCTATAACAATACTAAAAGAAATATTGCACAATTGAAGGTATTTATTGAGTTCGAATCTGATTATTTAGTATGAGTTACAAGTGTCGTTGCACATGGCTTAAATATTTGAAGCCACTTGGATTAAATCACTAACAATTGAATTGAGAAAATGTCGAAAAAAAAAACAATTGAATTGAGAAGTCCATGGCAAAAATGAAGTACAAAATGCAGTACGAGAGATTGGTCACAAGAAAAAAAAAAGTACCAGAGATGATGTCAATATTATTGATATATCTGACAATAATTCACATGAATATTATCTCGAGACTTAAATAATAACATATATATTTTAAATTTCAAATTTAGTTCATAAACTTTTGGAAATCAATTTGGTTAAACTTTAAAAAATTATAACAATCAACATGGCATTGGAACTTTCAACTTTGTGTCTAGCATTTTGTGACCTAAACTTCGAATCTCAACTAAACTCACACATGACTCTACTATTGACCATACTATATTTGGTTGCTAATAAAACTCTTAGGGGGTGTTTGGGGCACTGAATAGGTTATAATAAGGTTATTATAACCTATTCAATGTTTGGGGCACCAACAAAAATAATGGGTGAGGTGGGTTATTTTAACCCCTGATTATTTTATCCATTTTCTACAGTAACCATTATTCAACCCACTACAGTAACTATCTCCTCACTTATTCCATGTGACTCATTGACTTTTCCGCCGGCCGCCGGCCGCCGTCAGCCGGAAAAGTTTCTGACGAATTTTCTGACGACCGCCGACGACTTTTCCGACGATCGTCGATGACTTTTTTGGCCACCAATTTTTTTTTTCCATATTTCTTCTCAATTTCATTTTGAAAAATATAAAAAATAAAAATAAAGAAAAAAAAACATCAAAGGTTGCCGGAAAAGTCGTTGACAACATCAAATGTTAATCAACTTAAAAAAAAACATTCAAACGAAATTATATTTACCACACTCAAGTTTATTTCAAATGATTTTATTGATAAAAAAAAAAAAACTAATATGATTTTTGAACTAAACATTTACAATTTTACTTTTTTGCTTTGTAACAAAAAAAAAAAAAAAACATAACCCTAAATCAAATCAAAGTGTTATATATCATAAAAAAAACTAGGGGTGTAAAATCTTCGGGTCGGGTCAGTTGTACGGACAAACCGACCCGACCCGAACTGAAGTCGGTTGTACGGACAAACCGACCCGACTTGGCTCGAACGGGTCGGGTCGGTTTTATTACTATTTTACTTATAAAAAATTAAAAAAAAAACCAAATCACAAGAACGAAGAGAAGAGATTTAGGGTTTTCCTTCTATGGTTGTGCCTCCATTAGTGGGTCTCCTAGCTATGGTGAATTTTAGATTTTTCAAAGGGATTGTGGAGAAACCCACATAGTAAATAGCATTAGAGATTCTCAACAACAAAAAAAAAAAACCCAAATCACAGAAAATTGAACAAATTAACATTCAAATCCCAAATCACAGAAAATTGAACAAATAAACATTAAAATCCCAGATGTTGAAGAAGAAAGGGAAGAAAAAGTAGATTATGCAGCTGAGTTCTTCGTTAGGCGTTTTTTCTTTTCTTTTTTGCCCGCGAGAGTGTAATTCTGCAGCTCACAGTTTGGCGCACATTGCAACCTCTCCTATTCCCCCTCTTTTATGTCGTCCGGTATCTCTTCGTGGGTTGGTGAACTTTTATTTGGGGGTTGTTGATTGTGTTGCCGTTCTTTAATGAAGTTTTAATTTCAAAAAAAAAAAAAGGGAAGAAAAAGTAGAAGAATAACATTACATTTAGTTTGTTTCCATCTAAATCTAAAACCAACACGAAGAAGAAGAATGTACACAAACAATGGGGCCGACAAGGAGAAATCGAGTCTGCATGAGTACGAATGGCGTCGGCGAGGAGAAATCGAGCCATGGCGCCGACGACGAGACCACGAGCACGAACGACAGCCACGAAAGGGACAACGTTTTCATTTTCTAAACTGATGCATGGCGCCGACGAGGAGAGCGGGAGCATGGCGCCGACGAGGAGAGCGGGAGCACGGCGCCGACGAGGAGAGTGGGAGCACCGCGCCGACGAGGAGAGCTGGAGCACGACAAACACCAAACAAAAGACAGAAAGAGTAGAGAGAGTCTGAGACGGAAAAACAAAAAACGTACGAAAAAAGAGGGAAACGGCGCTGGATTTAGGGCAACACCATATAAGTGTATATATAAGGGAACTGAAACCGAACCGAACCGGTCGGTTCGGTTCGGTCTTGAATGCACTATTATTTTAAATCGAACCAAACCGACTGGTTCGGTTCGGTTCTTTGGTTCGGTTCGGTTTCTTACAGCCCTAAAAAAACTAGAAAAAGAAAACCGTCAGTTTGAACCTTTGATTCAGAACCTCATGTTAAAACAGATCAACACTCCAAACACAGATTATTTTATCCCAGATTAAAATAATCTGCACCCCAAACACAGATTATTTTATCCCAGATTAAAATAATCTGCACCCAAACACAGATTATTATAACCCCAGATGATTATAATTGCCAGATTATTATAACCACCAGATATTATAACCAATTCAGCGCCCCAAACTGCCCCTTAGGATATTAAATCCTAAATAGGTGACCACTATGAATTGAAACAATTCTCTCTCAGCCATTTATTTTTTCTATGACCTTTATTGACCATTAGGACTAATCTATGATGGTTAATTTTTATTTTAGTACAATTCACTCACAATTTTTAACCGAAGAGGAATGTGAAAATCTCTCCATGAATCTCACTAATTTCAAATCATATCAAGTTTTGCAAAAATTAAAGTTTTTTTTTTCTCGAAAAACAAAAATCGAAGTAATGAACAAATTAACCATTGCTGAAGTTCACAAATGTAACAAAAAGTCTTTTTTTTTGAAAGTAAATGTAACAAAAAGTTTTGCTATAAGGTCGTTTTTATATTATTATTCGTTTGTTTTAATCAATTTTATACCATGCTTTTTTTTTTTTTTTTTGATCAGATTTTATTGAATTTTTTTTTTGATCAGATTTTATACCATGCTGAGGCTTTATATTTATTGAAAGCACATGTGATTTTTCAAACCAAAACTTATTGGAATTTAAAAATTGTAATAATTTCAAACTTGAAGGTTAAAATTGCAACACCATTTATCTACGTTTAGAATGGGATGAAATTGGAAGTATAACATAAAAATGGATATAATTTGAAAGGCAAAACTTGATTTTTCCCGATCCAGTTCGACTCCGGTCTGCGAGTGAGCTCGCTTTGCTATTTGACTCGCCGCCAAGTCTTTGACCGATTCTCCTATTATTATATACATCTACTTTCAATTTCCGGCGAGCGATAGCCGACAGCTCACTCTGCCGGTTTGACTGTCAACTTTGACTGATTCTTCGTCCACGGAGCGGAACATCAATACATTATTTCTTTCTGCTGCTTCGTCCTGCATTTACTTCAACAGGAAGCAGGGAGAAGACTAAGGAGGAATCCAGGAGAATGTAATAAAATTTTCGATGTTCTTCCATAATTTTTAGGGTTCCGATCATTTTTCTCTTACTGTCACCTTTCCCATCTTTTGCGAATAATTCGTCGTCATTCAGTTTGTCATCAACGTTTGACATGCAAGACCCTGAGGAGGAAATAAGCAATGGTGCTCGCAAGAGAAGCTTCAGTGACATTGAGCACAGTGTCGCTTCTGATCATTCCAATTTCGATCAACCCATGGATGAGGGCTTCATTCCTAGAAGGTGTCTTCACATTTTTCTTTTTATCCGATCATTTTCTTTACTCCCCAACGCGTAAATTGATCAATAATTTGCGGCTTAAATGTTGGTGCATTGTAGGTATCAAATGGAGGTTTTCGAAGTTGGGATGAGGAGAAACACTATAGCCGTGCTGGAGACAGGTGCTGGAAAGACTATGATCGCAGTCATGCTTATAAAAGAAATTGGTCAAACTATGAAGTCCAGTGGTGATAAGAAGTGCATCATTTTCTTGGCTCCTACTGTTCATCTGGTTCATCAGGCATGCGCTTTAGGCTATTAGTTTTTACTTCGTAAGGAATGTTCCTGCTAGTTGCCGATGCTTGATTTGTATTCTAAAAACTTGGTATTTGTTATTGCAGCAATTTAATGTTATTAAAGTTCATACGGATTTTGAAGTGGCGGAGTATTATGGTGCCATGGGGGTCGATGATTGGAATGTCAAGTGCTGGGAGAAGGAAACAAGTGAACACGATGTATGTTTTTACCCAATGGCCGTATAACTATGTATACATATACCTATCTTTTACGTTGGTTGCTTTTGATTTTGGTTCCTATGTGTTACTGTTGCAATCTCTATCACTCCCTTGTTTTTAAAAATTCCCTATTCCTTTCCTTGGGTTGAGTTCATTCTCATTCATTTGTAATGTAATATTATTAAAGCAAAATTGATTATAATTTTGAATATCGAGGAAGTTTTCTTGAATCCTCCTTTCGAGTCCTATGGTAGGTCTGTGTTTTTTTTTTGTTATTATGTGTTGTATTTGGCTTGAGAGGAATAGTAGAATTTTTAGAGAGGTTGAGAGTTCGGGGGCCTTTGGGAGGTGATTAGGTTTAACTTGTCTTTGTGGGCGTCTGTGACTCGAACCTTTTATAATTATCAGTGTGGTTTTATTCTTTTGGATTGAGACCCGTTTTTGTAAGTTTTTTGTGGGTGTTTTTTGACAGGCTTGTTTTTTGTATGTCCTTATCTATTCTTTCATTTTTTCTCCATGAAAGCTATTCTTATAAAAAAAATAAATAATTTTGAATCTTCAGTAAGCCCTAAGGACTGTTGATTCAATTTGATGTTGAAATTATGAATGATACTTGTTTTCTTTATTCCGTTGCATATATCCTGCCTCTTCTGTTGGGTTTTGAAGCAACATTACCGAATGATAAAATTTCAAAGCACGGCAGTCATTGAAAAAATGTGGACAGTTTGAAAAACGCAAACCAGGAACCTGTCATGTTAATTAACTTGGATCTTTTTGTCCAGTAGACCAATGGCATGATATAAATTTAGAAACAAATTTTCATAGTGTGTCATTGCTTTAAATCCTTACCAGTTAAAGGTGAAGTTCTATTATAATTCTGCTGCTTATGATTTGATTAGTTCCGAAAGGGAGAGGCCATCTAATTGCTGTCTACACTGAAATTTAATGAATACGATTCATTTGCAATGTTATTGATGTGGACCATCATTGATACAAACAACATTACTGGACCATGAATGATACAAACAACATTATTGGACTAACTATTTATTATTATTTTTTAATCTCTAAGACGTATTGGACCAACTATTTTTGAAATTCATATTTTTAATTCAGTTCACATTTAGTTTGTTTTCAGTCTTTGAGGGAAACAGACTGAACTTACAAATTATTTAACTTGCAAATATCTCCGGGCCCACTCTTGCTTCTTCATTTTGATTCAGGGTATTTTTTTTTTGGTATCATTTCATTTATAATTGCTGTCTAGGTACTCGTTATGACCCCCCAAATTCTTCTTGATGCACTGAGGAAGGCATATTTTAGTCTGGGAACAGTATGCTTGATGATCATTGATGAATGCCATCGTGCTACTGGTAATCACCCTTATACAAAAATCATGAAGGTTAATATCCCTGCTGGGAATCTACTTTTCCCTGTATTATGCGTCGTGCCTGTATTTGGTCATGTTTTTGTTCTTTTTAGTAGAAGAAGAATATTTTTCTAATCTTCTTTTGGTGAAGGAATTTTATCACAAATCTGACAACAAACCAAAGATTTTTGGAATGACTGCCTCACCTGTTATTAGAAAAGGTACGGTCTCAGGTTGTCATATATCTTTGGTAAATATATCATCATATCAACATTATTTCAATTTGTATGCGTCATACTACATATTGATGTGTAGTGCATGTTTTTGTTTGATAAGTTTCAAGTTCCATTAAGAGAGAGATAGGTTTATGAGAGGCCATAAGCTCACAGGGGCGTCAAAGGAGAAAAAAAGGATTCCACGAAAGGGTCAATGAAAAACTAAGTGAGAGAAAAGCATGAAACTCCCAAGCCCGAATAAAACAAAATTACAAGTTATCCTTCAATTATCTACATGTTACATGTGGTCTTTACGACTGATTCTGAGACAACACTATATTGCTAAACATGTATATTCCTAAATTAGGTGTCTCCTCTTCCTTCGACTGTGAATGCCAAATAGCAGACCTTGAAAGTATCTTGGATTCTCAGGTACTTCAAAAGAGATTCAATCAATAACCTCAGTATGTTAAACATGATTTTATACTTTAGTAACTTTGGTCTTCTGCTGCTTTAGATTTATGCTATTGAAGACAAGAAAGAAATGGAAATATATGTTCCTTCTGCAAAAGAAATTTGCATATTTTATGAACCAGTGAAGTCTCTAGCTACGGAGTTGAAAGCAAAGATAGAAGCCCTGTGGTCCAAGGTGTTCCTTTGTGTGCAATTATAAAAAATTAAACATTTTTTTAATGTTTATAATGGTGATTAAATCTTTAAATGTAAAATTAAACATATTCTTTTTTTTTTTTTTTTTTTTGTGAACAGTTTGATGCTTTGTTGTCAAACTCACAAGGGACAATTCAAGGCCAATATAAAGATTTGGACAGTAAGCTTAAGGGACTGAGGAAACGACTGTCCAGTGATCATTTAAAGATCTCTTATTGCCTTGACGAACTTGGTGTTATGTGTGCTTATGAGGTATGATTGTAGTTTGACGTGGTTAATTTTGTATTTATTAGATCCTAGTTTCAGAAAAACTAGCAAATGAAGTTTGTAAATGGGAGAGAGTGCCTTCCAAACAGTGACCGATGAAGCCATTCCATTATGAAACATTGTAATTTTTCAGATGATTCAGAGTAAATGTGGATTAAAAATCTTACTTTAATAGACTTCTCCCCTGTATATGTCATGAAGGATTATTTCTTATGAAAAAATATATCAAATGTGGAATGATAGACTGGATCTGATATTAATGTTGCCTGTTGGTAAGACTAAGATCAATGAATCAATAGGGATCTATTAAATCAAATCTTCACTATGAGGAACTCATGTGGGTGAACATCATTGCATAGATTGATATTCGAAAGAACAAATAGTCCTTAAGTGTGCATCCAAATAAGGTATACAAATATGTCAATTCTAATTAAGTTACCATAAACATTATACATTACAAAGAAGGGTGCTTTTATTTTGATTGACGCCTAAAACATTGCAAGCATACTAATTGATTCTGAATTTCATTTTCCATTAATGGGGGCCAATGACTAGTCGAAAGGTCATACAACCAAGTCCATCAAGTTTTCCCCTTTAATCTTTCTTTTCTCTCATCCTTTCTTCTTTCTTCTCGGGAATTTGAGATTAAGATTTCTGAATTTCGTTGTTATAATAGTTTACTGTTAACAAGTTGGGGCTTGAATGCCTTCGATTATTATCTTTATATATTGCATTCTTTTAATGTTAATTTTGTTTCATATTCTCTCTATAATTTTTGTAGGCCATTAAAGTTTTATTAGAGAATGCCAATATTCCAAACGAGGAATCTGAGGTTTATAGAGAAAGTTCTTTGCAGTATAAACATTTTCTTGAGGAAGCATTACTAGTAATTGGGGAATCATTCCCACTTGGTATGCAAGTAGTTGCTTCATTCAACATAACATTATATACATTATCAAACTATTTGCTTGTTTTGTCCTGCATTACAATTCAATTTTGTGCTGTTATAATAAATTTCATTTGATGTTGCTTGATAAGAAACAGAAATTTTATTTTATTTTATTTTGATGAAAAACCAAGCTTTTGACCAAGAAGAATGAAAATACATTAAAAAGAAACATACAAAAAACCAACCCCACAGAAGGAGTTCAACCCTAAACTATAGGGAACAAACTCCAATACAAAAGAATAAAACCTAATTACAGAACTCTTGGGAGACTGATGTCTCTACAAAGAGGAGTTCAATCTAACAATATCCTGCACCTCTTCTCACGACTTCTGAAAATGGTTGCCAAATACTCCACAGAACAAAGGGGGGGGGGGGGGGGGGGGGGAAGCCAAAGGACTTTGCCCTTATATCAAAGGGGACAATTCAAAAAAACTTCCTCCATCTTCGAACAATAATCTTTACTCTGCACCAGGCAAAACCCAAAAGACTCTAGAAAGAAACTCCGTAGAGATTTAGCAAACTGACATCTCCATAGAATATGGACAAGATCTTCATATGCCTGTCTACACAAAGAACACAACTATGAGCCCAGTAACGCACTCTTCGGGTTACTACTTAAATGTAGACCTAGTTAAGAGGAAGCAAGATGGCTCACCTCACAACCCACCAAGGAAGAAACATAAATTTTCTTGATGAATGAAAGAAAATTCCTCATCCCTTTTCAATAGACAATAATCTTTATCTTCATCGACATTGTGAAGGGAGGAGGAGGATTTATAAGAGCTAGTAAGAAATGACTGCAAGAGGATCAGTCAATGTCCCTTTGAGTTGCAAATTGACAAATTCCATGTTGGCAATCTCCTTTCAGTCTTGTCCTACACGGGCCAACCCAAAATCTTCTGTGTGAGGGTAACCTCCGAGAGGCATTCTTAAGTAAGACATTGGCCACTCATCAATCATGGGACTGAGTAAGAAGCTTGACTAAGAACTTCTACTTATGCACATAATTGACTAAACGATGTCGATGTTAATATTGAGACCTGATGCAAGTTGCAACTCAAACGGATGTAAAATCTACACCATAGTAAAAAGAGAGTTGTTTCTGAAAAATTCGAGCATCCTTTGGACTTGTCAATGAATCAATCTTCAAGGGTTTCCTTGTCATATAACAAGACAATGCCCGTGACAATTGTGACTTCATGATGAACAAACTTAAAGACATCATCATGGCAGAAAGAGTGAAAACAGAGCGAAATTTATGTAGAGAGTAGGGACAAGAGGAATGAAAGGAAGAGGAAGATGTGTGAGTGAGAGAGAGCCCATCCAAGCAGTAAGCCTGGAACTTTGTGTGTGGGATTTGATTTTTTATTTTTGTTATATGAACTCATGATCTGCTGGTGCTTGCTTGGTGGTAACATGCTTAGGAGATTAAGCACAACTGCTGCTGAAGCGAGACCATTTTTCTCATGGTTGGGTTTTCTTTTATAATTGTACTATTTTTATCAATCAATTGTTCTACCACCAAAATGTGCATTTCCTTTTTTCTTGTTTGCTGCTTATTACTTTTGCTTCCTGTTTCAGGAAATGAAAATTTACTGAATTTTGGTTTTGACTTTTGGAAAGCGGTAGATTTGGGATACATTTCTCCTAAATTGTTTGAACTTCTCCAACTTTTTGAATCATTTGGGTAAATACAAACATATCTATTAACTGTCAATTTTGGTTCTAATTTCCAATGCTTAATTGCCTCACGTTTTTGTATCAGAGTATCTAGGCAGGTGTTGTGTCTCATATTTGTTGAAAGAATAATTGCCGCTAAAGTTATTGAAAGATTTGTGAAAAGAGTAGCAATTTTATCTCATTTTACGGTTTCATATGTGACTGGATGCAATACATCAGTTGGTGCACTGGCACCGAAAGTCCAGAAGGAGACATTGGAATCATTTTGTCATGGCAAGGTGTTCAATTACATCATTCAGATTGCATTTTGGTTTATGAAACTCTAGTTGTTTATGGCTAAAACCTTCCATTGTTTGCAGCTCAATCTATTATTTTCCACTGATGTAGTTGAAGAGGGACTTCATGTACCAAATTGCTCATTTGTGGTACGGTTTGACCTTCCTAAGACTGTTCGTAGTTATGTACAATCTCGAGGACGTGCTCGACAGAACAACTCCCAATATATTTTGTTTCTGGAGAGGTAAGGCCTTCCTTGTATTAAACTGTTTTTTCTCATGTGTTGTTGAAATTCTAACGATTGTAAAATGCTTACAGAGGAAATCTGAAGCAAAGAGATCAGCTATATGATGTCATAAGAAGTGAGCGATCAATGACAGATGCAGCTATGAGTAGAGACCCTGATGCATGCATTTTGAAACCTTTTTCAATGGTGGAGACAGATCGTTACATTGTGGAGGCAACTGGGGCATCGGTTACTGCAGATTCTAGTGTTGGTCTCATATATCAATACTGTAAAAAGCTCCCTGGTGATAAGTACGGATTATCTTCCTTTTTAATTGGCTTAACACTGGTTTCTCTCGTTTCTTATTAAAAAAAACACTGGTTTCTCTCACAACTCAAGACATTTCTATGCTTCTATACCATGAGGATGTCAGTCTAAAATCAAAATTATTTTATTCGATAAATTATCAAGCTATTCCCTTGTTCTGTACTTATCTAGTCAATTGAATTAAATCTATTAAAAGCTTGTTCATATTGAAATAAATAGGAATTTACAAGGAGTTGTTCTATCATGCTCACACATGCACTACTATTAGTGACTCTTTATTTTCTATTGGATTGATTATGGGCCAAACGAGGGTTAGAGCTCTTATCTGTATAGAGCTTATACTGAGTGCAGTTAATATGGATTTTGTAATATTTTTGATAGTTGCCGATTCAAAAGGATCACATTTTGATTTGCTGCTGTAAATTATAGATATTTCAGTCCAAAACCAATCTTTCAACTCTCATATGGTGAAGGATCCTACGAGTGTCGGCTAACTTTACCTCCTACAGCAGCTTTTCAAACCATAGTTGGTCCTTCAACTAGGAATTCTAATTTGTCTAAGCAGCTCGTATGCTTGGAGGCATGTAAGAAGCTACATCAAATGGGTGCACTTAATGACCATCTTCTCCCTTCTATTGAAGAGATATCAGAACTTGATATGGTTCCGAAAAGTAGTGCATCCACTTCTAGAGCAGGTACATATTTATGAAGCTATATGCCAAGTTTATTAATGATTGTTCAATGTATGGTACACCCATAAAAATGTCCTATAAAGAATGGCCAAAGTTTTTTCAAGAAAACAACGTATACATTTTAGAGATTCTCCAAGTGAAAATATGTTGATGATACTGCATACACACTACCTGTTAAGATATTTGTGGCTATCAATGGCCCGGAGAGTTAGCATACTAATTAAATTATTCAAATTTTATTCAATATTTTCTACTCAATATAAATTTTTTTTCTTGTTAGAAAAGAAATACTTCTTTGCAACCGTAAAAAGTGTTATCTTCCCTGCTTGTATTTGTGGCTATCAATGGCCTGCTACCATCACCCCTCCATCGGAAGAGCCCACATTTGAGGATGAATGGAAAGAGATTATTGTACTCCAACGCTTCAACCAACATGATGATTGGCCTAGCATCCACCAATCTCTTCTCACCGGCTTATCTCTGCGATGTGGCATCAACCCTTTTCAACCTAACAAGGTGTTGCTCCACGTTTATGACCAACACCTTGCCTCCAACCTGTGCACTAAATCAGAATGGTCCACTGTTGGTAAGCACAGATTGAAATTCTACCCTATCACCACTGATTCTTTTCAACAAGACGCTGTAACTTCTTCTTATGGTGGCTGGATCGAAATACTTCATCTTCCCCCTACTTTGTAGACGGAAAAAGTTTTCAGATATATTAGAGATTCATGTGGTGGCTATGTAGAAACAACCAATCTCACCAACAGAATGATTATTGTCATTGAGGCAAGGATTAAAATTCGCCCAAATTCTTTCGGATTTATTTCAATAACCATACGCCTCCCTCCCCATCTCGTCGGCGGTGGAGAACTCACAGTTCAGATTAGAAGCTTCGACAACTATCCTTCTAATGGCAGAATTAATGTGAGCTTCCCAAATTTGGAAACGACGGATATCATAATGAAGAGGAGTGGGAAACATATATTGAGACAATTGAATATCTCTTTGGAAATCAAGGCCCCTGATTTTGGTGTATTCCCTGAAATCTCGACTCCAAAAAATCCCCAACTGAATCTTAAGCTTCAAATCCAAACCGATAAGGGGAAATCTCCTCTCCATGTGCCTACACCTGAATTTTTAGTCGATTGGGCCCATGAATTTATGAGTTGGGCAAAAAGGATCCACGTCAACAACCCAACCTACCTTTCTTGTGAGATCTGACATCAAGGCTTTCCTATCCAGCTCATCTGTAAATCACTCCACCCATACCTCAACCATTGACCCATCTACCCCAAGGAACCTCAAATTGACCATCTTTAATGAACCTTAAGCCGACACTTATTCTCCACAACCATCCGAACAAAGATCACCATCCCCGATAATCACTTTACCTCCATTGCCGCAACACCCAAACCTAACTAATTCTACTACACACCAATCGAGGCTGACTCCCTTACCAACCTTAACTCCTCCACCACCACTCTCCTCACCAATCGTGGCCTCTCCATACATTTCTCTTCCATATTGCCTGCAACACCTGGCCCCACAAGCAAGGGTTATGCATTATGGCTCTGCCAACAGCTACAAAGCAGAAAAAAAAGAAGAGGAAAACATATCTACTACAGGGAAGAAGTCAAAATTAAATAGGGAACTCCAAAATCTCCAAACTACCGTACACTATGACAAAACTGCCGCTTTGGCTTTAATGGAGGGGGCTGAAATTGTTGAATGAAATTCCTAACATGGAACGTCCGTGGATTGGGCTCTTGGAAGAAACAAGCTCTTTTTTTTTTTTAAAAAAGAGACAATATCGACTGTATTGATCAAAGATGAAACATACAGCCTAAGGGCCAGGGGTAGAGAGAACCCCTCCCCAAAAAGACAACAAAAGAGAGATCTAGATCTGAAGAGCCTTCCAATCGTTAATAATCATAGACAGGCTATAATTACAAAAAGAATCCTTATATAATGATATCCACCACGAAGTTGTACCCTGTACATTTTCACAAAAAGTGTCTAAACTAGCAGATTTCCCATCGAACGATCTGGAATTTCTTTCCTTTCAGATAAGCCACACTGCAGCCCTGAACGCACAACTAGCTATGATCTTGGCCTTATTTTTAAGGTTCCACGCAGCTAAGCCTTCCAACAACCAATCATCAATACATCTAGGGGCACAAAACGACAAGCCCAATCTCTTGGCAATAAAGCTCCAAACTTTTCCAGCAAAGTCACAATGTAAGAACAGATGGTCTAACCTTTCTTCGGCCTTGAGACAAAGACGGCACGCCGAGGGGGATAAAGACCACTTACTGAATTTCTTTTGGAGCCTTTCATCCGTATTAAGGCTGCGGTATAAAAGAGACCAAAGAAAGACTTTCACCTTTTTCGGGCTCTTATGTCTCCACACTTTTTTACATATATAAGGGGGGATTTTGGAAGGTCCCTCAATGAGCTTTTGGAACATAGATTTAGTCGTGAACTTACCCGAGCCATCAAGGGTCCATTTTAAAGCGTCTTGACCTTCCACCAAGTTCACCAAATTAATCTTCTCGACGAGATTCAACCAGCTATTTAATTCCCTATCAAGGAACCCCCTTCGGAAAGAAAGGTCCCAAGTTTGTTGATCAACAACCCAGCAATCTGCAATAGTAGCCTCTTTCTTGCAAGAAATCCTATAAAGGTCCGAGAAGAGGACTTGCAAGGGATGGGAATCACACCAACAATCCTCCCAAATCTAACATTTTTGCCACGTCTCACAATAAAAGCCGAAAATTGGTCAAAAAGGGGATAGTTAGAGGCAATATCCACCCACACTCTATTGCCCTTTCTACCTTTGAGCTTCTCGGATTTCCAGTCTAAAGAACAGGATCCATAAATGCTCATGACGATCTTTCTCCAGAAGACATTCTTTTCTTGGAAGAAACAAGCTTTAATTAAAAAAAACTATTCAGCAGCAGAACCAAGGATGTGTCCTTCAAGAAACCAAAAAATCATTGATTAGTAACAAGCTCATCAAATCAATTTAGAGTTCTTCTCATATTGGTTGGGCTTCTCTTGACTATGTAGGAGCTTCTGGAGGCATTCTTATTATGTGGAGTGAACCTGAGTTCACAATTAAGGAGGCTATTCAAGGTTTATTCTCTCCCTCTGTTCATGTTTTTATGGCTGACTATTTCTCTTTTTGGCTCTCGGCCATTTATGGTCCTTCTAGTCATAAACATTGAGAGGATTTTTGGAATGAGCTTCACGACCTGGCTGATTTAAGTGGCGATTGTTGGATTCTTGGAGGCGATTTCAATGTCACCCGGTGGTCCTGGGAAAAATCCCATGGGCAATCAATGACTAGTATGTGCATGTTCGATTAGTGGATTTCTGACTACAATCTCCTCGATATTCCATTACAGAATGGTTGCTACACTTGGTCTAGTTTAGGAGAGAATTAGTATTGCTCATTGATTGATAGATTTTTTATGACAGATGCTTGCCTAAACAAGTTTGGAGCAGCACAATTTCAGAGACTTGATAGAGTTACTTCGAATCATTACCCTCTGACTCTTCCCTTTGGGGATCTCTCTCGGGCTCGTTCCCCTTTAGGTTTGAGAATTTTTGGCTGAAAATTGATTCTTTTCGTGCGATTATGGAGAATTGGTGGTCCCAGAACCCCATTCAGGGATGGCCAGGGCATGGTTTTATGATGAAACTTAGAGGTTTGAAAACATAATTTCGAAAATGGAACTCATCACAACGTTTATCAACATCTCAACTTCCATCTCTTATTGCATAGTTGCAAGTTCTAGATGATACTAAAGATAGGACCCCTTTATCCACAGTTCAAATCTCTTATAGACGATTATTGAGAGAACAAATTGAGGATTTTTTGGCTCAAGAATACACTTATTGGCACCAGCGTTGCAAGTTAAATTGGTTAAGAGAGGGCGATGAAAACACAAAATTCTTTCATAGAATTATGGCCGCCCGTAAGAGAAAGAATTCCATATCTGAGATCCTATCAAAGAATGGTAATAGTCTTTTTACCGATGGCGATATTGAGGCGGAGTTCCTTGGTTTCTACCATACTTTATTTATTAAAGACCGACACACTAGATTCCTTCCGACCAATGTTGACTAGTGCCCAATTAATGATGCTTAAGCGAGGGGCTTAGAGACTGTTTTTTCTGAAGATGAGGTTTATCAGGCCGTGAAATCACTTGGTTCAAGTAAATCTCCAGGTCCAGATGGCTTTACAGCTGAATTTTTCAAATTTTCATGGAATACTATTAAGCACGATATAATGACTATGATTGGGGACTTCTACTCTTCAGGTATTATTAATGTCGCTTTGAATGAAACTTATATCTGTCTTATTCCAAAGAAATTAGATTCTAAATTAGTCGCAGATTTTCGCCCTATCAGTTTAATTCCCTGGGCATACAAGATAATAGCACGAGTTTTGTCCAATAGATTGAAAAAAGTGCTACCTTCAACTATTGCTGAAAATCATATGGCCTTTGTGGCTAACAGACAAATATTAGATGCTTCCCTAATTGCAAATGAGTTGATTGATGATTGGATTATCACCCGTGAGAAAAGTGTTGTGCTTAAGCTGGATCTCGAAAAGGCATTTGATAAAGTTGATTGGGACTTCCTGGATGCAATTCTTCCCGCTAAAGGATTTGGTACTATCGAGAGGAAATCGATTCATGGATGCATATCTAGTGTGAACTATTCGATTATTACTAATGGAAAGCTCAGAGGTAAGATTATCCCCTCTTGGGGTATCCGTCAGGGAGACCCTATTTCTCCTTTCCTCTTCATTTTGGTCTCAGACTGCCTTAGTCGTTTATTATCTTATGGTGCTAATCTGGGTCGAATTGTCTCTCATCTGGTTGGTAATTCTCAGCTATGCGTGAATCACTTGCAATTTTCTGATGATACTCTCTTGTTCTCCACTTTTTGTGAGGATGCTTTGATCAACTTATTTGATATTATCAAAATTTTTTAGATGGCTTCTGGATTGAATATAAATTATGCCAAAAGTGAGTTCCTTGGGATTCATTTAGATGATTTGGATTTGACTTGGTTGACAACTACTTTTGGCTGCAAAAAAGGGAATTGGCCTTCTACTTATCTTGGATTACCTCTGGAAGGTAATTCTAAAACTTCTCAGTTTTGGCCGTCGGTTATTGAAAGAATTCATCATAAGCTTCATAACTGGAAGTATACTTATATTTCGAAAGGAGGTCGTCAGACTCTAATCCAGACTATTCTCTCTAGTTATTTTTGTTTTTTTGTTTTTTTTTTTTATCATTGTTCAAATTACCTATGAAGGTTGCAAAAACTCTTAATAAGCTCATTCGTGATTTTTTTTTGGGAAGGACCTAGAGGTGAAGGTGGTATGCACAATGTTAATTGGGCTACTATGCAGTTTCCTCAATTGTTAGGTGGGATTGGAATTGGAAACTTCCATTAACGCAATTTAGCCCTTTGAGCAAAATGGATTTGGTGATTCTTACATGAGGATAATGCTCTTTAACGAAAGTGCATGACGGCTAAATACTATAACTATGAGGTAGTCACTCTTTGGCCAAGAATTATTCAAAGATGGTCTCACAAATCCCCATGGAGATTTATTTGTTCTATTATTGATCTAGTATCTTCCTGAGCAAACCGATGTTTGGGTAATGGTTTTTCTACATCTTTTTGGCATGATTCTTGGTTAAGTTGTGGAGTTATTGCTACCGTTTTCCCTCGCCTGTATCGTTCAACTGATGGACCAAGGAGTATGATTGGTGAAAATTGGATTGCCACATAGTCGGCTTGGGATCTGAATCTTTGAAGACATTTAAATGATTTGGAAGCAGCAGAGTGGACCAATCTCTCATATCTTCTTTCCTCAGTCAGATTTCAAAATTGTAATGATTCATGGTCTTGGCCCTTAGATCCATCCAATACTTTTACAGTTAAATCACTTGTGGAAGATCTTGGAGATTACCATCATATTCATTTGAATGACCTTTATGAGGTGATCTGGACAGATTCCTATCCAAAGAAAATTAATTTTCTTTGGGAGCTTAGTCTTGGGGCAATAAACACAGCTGATCGACTTCAGAAACGTATGTCTCACTTCCATCTTTCTCCATCTCTCCATCTTGGTGCATCATGTGTGCAACTAGTTCTGAGCATCCTGAACATCTTTTTTTTTTCATTGCTCCTTTGCATCCAGTTATTGGGCAACCATTCTTGATGCTTTTGGGTGGTCCACCGTTTTAACCAATAATATTCCGGATGCACTAGCTCTTATCTTGGTGGGTCACCCTTTTCACCGAAGAAAAGATATTGTGGCTCGCTATCAATAGAGTCGTTCTTTGGTACTTATGGGGAGAAAGGAATGCCAGAATATTCAAGGATTCTTTTTCTTCCTTTTCAAATTTCATGGATTTAATTCTTTTTTATGCTTTATACTGGTGCAAATGTAAACACCCGTTTCCTGATTATAGTTTGTCTTTTTTGATTTCAAACTGGAAATTTTCTTGTAATTCACCTTTAGGTATTTGGAGTTTTTCTCCTTTATTTCATTTATCAATGAAATGTGTTTCTCTACTTAAAAAAAAATTTATATTCACTATTTACCTACATTCCTATATTTTTTTTCTCTCTTTTATTTCTGTGTGATTCAACTTTACTCAACCTACACGTATCTCTCTTTTTATTAATGGAAGTTCCTATTTGTCACAAAAGAGAAAAGAATCGAACTTGTACATGTTGCTGGTATGTTCTGTGAATTTCACTTCTAAGTCGGTAGTGTTGAAGAGATATATCTGTACATGTTGCTACTAGTTGGCCATTGGCTAGGCGTCCTTTGCTAATCTCCTTATCTTCTTTTTATGTTCTTAATTTACAATTTGATGGCACTACTTTTGGGTCTTGAAGGAACAACAAAAAGAAAGGAACTGCACGGCAGAACTGCTATTAGAGCTTTATCTGGAACTTGGGGAGAACCAGTTGAAGGGGCCGCTTTTCAGGCTTATAAATTTGACTTCTCCTGTAGTGTTATATATGAGAAATTTTCTGGATTTGTTCTTCTGATAGAATCAAAACTTGATGATGATGTGGGCAATTTCGAACTTGAACTTTATTTACTCTCAAAGACGGTTAAAGCTTCTATGTCTTTTGGCGGGCAAGTTCATTTGGATTCTGAACAGGTAAACAAAAATATGTCAACTTTCATCATATTCACCTTCTTCACCACTAGAGAATTGCCTCTAATGTGATACCATTAATTCCCCCCCCCCCCCCCCCGCCCCCCCCCACCCCCCCCAAAAAAAAAACAGATAAAGAAAGCAAAGTGCTTTCAGGAGCTTTTTTTCAACGGATTGTTTGGGAGATTGTTTATTGGGTCAAAGTCAACTGGAAAGAAGAGGGAATTTTTACTCCAGAAGGACACGAAACCTCTTTGGATTACATCAAACATGTATCTGCTTCTACCAGTGGATTTGCCGGATGCTTCAAGTCATGATTTATGGAAAATACATTGGAAAGCAATTGATTCCTGTGTCTCTGTGGTTGAGTTTTTGAAGAAAAACTCAGCTTTGGATGCTGAAAGAAATTGTGCTGCCATATCAGATTCATCACCATCTAGGAACAACTCTGCTGAAACAGGAAGCAATGCTGCAAGTTTAATTCACTTTGCAAATTGTGTGCTAGATGTTCATTCCTTAAAGGACATGGTGGTATTGGCTATTCATACTGGAAGGATCTACTCAATTGTTGAAGTTGTGAGTAATACATCCGCTGAAAGCACTTTTGATGGGAAAAGTGACAAAGCCCCACCTAATTACATTACCTTTGCGGACTACTTCAACAAAAGGTGTGCAACTTCCTCTTTTATTTTGTTATATATTTTGCTTGCATTCCCTTGGTATCATTACTTCTTTTCAGCTGTTAATGATTATACTAGGTGTCCAGGTATGGGATTACGCTAAGTTATCCACAACAGCCTCTGTTGCGTTTAAAGCAAAGCCATAATCCTCACAATCTACTGGTCAACTTTAAGGATGAAGGTTTGTCAATTTGAGTCGTTAAGATCTATCCTTACAAATTATATTTAGTTTTGTACTCAGCTTCAAGTTCTAGAATCCTGCTTTGTAAGTTCACGCAATATATTTTTTTTGTTTACCACTGTGTTTCTTATTTTATAATTTTGAGAAGGGCTTGAGAAAGAACACTTGGATATAATATTTAAACTTTATTGTCATTCAACTTACTTAGGATACTGTTTTGTCAAGTGTTTTATTTGAAATTTTCTATTGTGCAGTTGAAAAAAGTCCTCACTTTTTCCTTGCCTCACGATTAAAACACCATCTCGATCCAAATGCCTTGGGCAAGGGCCATATGTTTAGCCTCAGTGTGTTTCTCGAAACTACTGTTTGGCGCTTTTGCTCCTCCATATTACTAAACTTCTCCATTTACTTATCTAGAACGTAGATATTCATCTTCAATCAATTTTTGAACCTTCCCTATTTGCATTATTAAAAAAAAAAATCTAGATTTTTCTTGAATCTGTTTAGTTTTTCTGAACTATAGCTCTTATTTCTCTTCCATTTTTGGGTACTGTAGAATTTGATAAATTGCATGTTTCTCGATAGGATCATTCATGATCATGAATTGGCTGATTTGCTTACAACGAAGCCAATGTCAGGTCTTGTGTGAAATAGATGAACACTTTTGCGCTTTTTAGGTACTTGGTTTTCTAGTTAAGTTCATAGAAGGATAAGACAGAGCCATCTCTCCATCCATCAGTCTACTCTTGAAAAAACAGAAAATACCCCCAGTCTCAGACAGATGAAGAGTGTCTCTAGAGTTGGAAGGCTGAAGAACACAGATCCATTGGATTGAACACATTGAGGTCCCTCCTCTCGGAATCAGTAACCCTGGAACAAACTCATTGAGGTCCGTCTTCAAATCAATAACCCAACTACAATTAGTTCTGCCCCCAAAAGATATGGATATAGCAAACTAGGAACTCTCTAAGAATTCTCACAATTTTTATTGAATATCAAAAGTCTCCGCATTAGTGCTGGAAGCTGTTTGACTATTATGACTTGCTATCATGGAGTTTTACCAGGGAGTGTTAACGGGTATTTGATCCATTTTGTGTGGGCATGGCTTCATGAGGGAGGAATTGGTTCTATAAGAATCCAAGGAATGTATTCTCTAATAGTATTTAGAGGTCTCAGAGATTTAAGTACAATAATTTTGTTTGGTGGCTTCTTATTTGTGTGAGTCATCTAAGGCTTGGTGTAATGATTCTATTTCTTCCATAGCCAAGGGGCGGGTGTTTTTGTAAGGGTATTCGGTAGCCAACATCAAAGTCTTAGTAGTCCATTGTAAGGTAAGGTAATTTGATTGGTGAGGATGCGACATGGTAGTTTCTCTCATTTATAATCATAATTCTAGTTCAGTTTTATTTATTTAATTTTGTGCATTTTATAATTATTTTCATATTAACATATAATTTGCTTGGATTCTTATAAAAAAACATTTTCTTGGATAAACTTTGCAATATATCAACCTAATGTTTGAAAAAAGATATATTTTTTGGTTTTAGAAAGTTGGAAGAAATATTTTTGAATTTTGGTGAGTCAATATTATCATGTATAGGTGATACTAGCGATAAGCTGCAATCTGGCCATGCTTCCAGAAAGCCACAAATGCATGTCCATATGCCTCCTGAACTCGTTCTTAGCATGGATGTCCCGAAGGGGGTTTTAAAGTCTTCATACTTACTTCCATCTTTGATGCACCGTTTGGAATCTTTGATGTTAGCTAGCCAGCTTAGGAAGGAGATTAATTGTCATTTGAACAACCTCTGTATATCAAGCTCTTTGGTATGTCCTTTTTGTTGATGTGCACATAGCGTTGATTACTTTTTATATGATTATTCTGAATCTATCTTCTTTTTTAGATTTTGGAAGCACTTACAACCCTCGGAAGTTGTGAGAGTTTTTCCTTTGAGCGGTTGGAGTTGCTTGGTGATTCAGTGTTGAAGTATGCTGTGAGCTGTCACCTCTTTCTCAAGTTCCCTGAAAAACATGAAGGACAGTTATCTTCTCTGCGCCAACGGGTTATCTGTAATGCAACCTTACATGCCTTGGGAACAAAATGCAAGTTACAGGTATGTGATCTTCCGTGGACTCTTGTCCTCGATAAGTTTCTCTGTTGGTTACCTGTGCTTAGTGCTTACACATTCATAAATATACTCACGTTGTCTTTTCAATCAAATATCTTTTCTGCAATTTGTGCTCGTTGGATTTGATAACTTTTGGTTTGAGGGAGTCTTGAATGTCCCTTTATGATGGAAAGTTTGGTGGCCACTAATAGTGGGTAGTTACCTCCTTTTATATTTGAATCTTTATCTTTCTCCATGATATGTTCAATTTTAAGATTCAGACACCGATTCTTATACAATATGAACACCATATAGGACAATTATGCTACTGATATGTTGAGGCATAGTTTTTCAATCAATCTAAAAATTTGTGTATTGAATTCAAATGTTCAATTTTGTAAGAACGTGAAATAAAGGAAGAATTATATAAACATTAAATGACAATAACTGGTGCAGCCGAGCAGCCAAATCTATATAACAATCCAGTGAAATTCTTTATTCAATATAAAGAATTTAGATTAAAGAACAGTAGAAGACCATATTTATAGATGCGTCCTTTTAACTAATTCGCTGACTACCTAATAAAGCAACTAACTATTGGCCAAATACAATAGACCACTTAACAAACTAACAAACAAACTACTACTAGAACTAACCAGCAATCTGCAACTACAAAGATGACAACTATTATGTAAGGAATTACAAGGTTATCCTTCTAAACACTATATCAATTAGCCCTCGTTAAGAAAACTTTGTCCTCGAAATCAAATTGGAGTAGGATGCAGCCTAGAAACTCGAAAAGCTGATATTCTACTTGCTGTGATGTAAAAGTACTCTTAACTGAAAATATTATTTGAAGCTCATTAAAACACCAAGTTAGAATCTCATCAAACAATCAAATAGCTGCAACTTCATAAAATGGATCCTGGGGTCAGTGAGTTGTTGGGAAAAGCCAGTACACATCAGTTAAATTTTCCTTCTGAATTCCAACTTATGCAGACAAATGTGGGGACTTATCCAATTCTTCAAGCTCTTTGTTTAAATTTGGAATTTTATTTGAATTTTTCTTCCCAGTTAGTTGTTTTGTCAACCTATTGATCCAGTTTGTATATCTCAATTTGTAAATTATTTTCTCGGTAGCTCATTGCAAGAACTATCGAAAAGCACTCAATTTTTTGATCCATTTTTTCTGCAGAACCATCCTTTCTTCAACCGTCCTTAAATTTTATACGGCATCTTGGTGCACTTTATCTAAAGATTATGGCATTTGTCTTACTTGTCCAGTGTTATAAAAAGTGCGCTTAGGCATGTGCCTGGGCACGCTTCTCAAAGAGGCCCAACTCAAGCGAGGCTCCCTCACTAGTGTTTTGGCACATTTCCCAGAAAATTCCCCTAAAGAAGCAAAACACCCTTAATGAAGGGCTTAGGGTGCCTCAGCGCATGAAGCCCACTTTTTTTAAAAAAAAAAATATTATTATTATTATTATTTATTTATTTATTATTTTTAATTCTCTTAATTTTTTTTTGGGAAGAAACTAAAAAAATTCTTACAAAAGTTTCATTTTTCTCCTCTCTCTAACAAAAGCTCTTATTTCTTAAACTTTTCATTATCTTATAACAAAAGCTCTTATAATACTATTTTTGTTTTCATATACAAAAATTTTATTTACATTTTTCTATTGTGTGCCTCACAAAAAATAGTTCATGCTTTTTTTTTTGGCACCCAGTGGATAAGGTATCTATTAGCTTTATATTTTAGCTTTTCAATTGGGTATGTGACTTCATGTTCTTATTTCTTCGTGACATTATTTTTCTTTCAAGGAAGGTACAATATGCCGATATCATGTTTTATTTCTGACTTCAGGATAGGTGGCTATATTCTACCCCATCAATTAATAACTATGACTGACCACTTTTATTATGGTTGGCTAGCACACACATTTATTTATATTAAATTATATGT
This sequence comes from Luffa acutangula, assembly GCA_036850905.1. Classification (NCBI taxonomy): domain Eukaryota; kingdom Viridiplantae; phylum Streptophyta; class Magnoliopsida; order Cucurbitales; family Cucurbitaceae; genus Luffa; species Luffa acutangula. Next base: position 1,299,701 of record CM072092.1, on the reverse strand, counting down.
GTTGCCTAATCTTATTTTTAGGGATACATTCGTGATTCTGCATTTGATCCACGTCGGTGGGTGGCACCAGGACAAGGTACTACTCGCCCCGTTCCTTGTAAATGTGGGGTGGATACAGCGGAAGTTCCTTTGGATGAAAAATTCTGCACTGAAGATCCGAAAGTTGTTTTGGGCAAGTGCTGTGATAAGGGACACAGGTGGGTGGTTTCAAAAACTATAGCCGACTGTGTTGAAGCCATTATAGGGGCCTATTATGTCGATGGTGGAATCATTGCTGCACTCCATGTGATCAAGTGGCTTGGAATTGATGCTGATCTTGACGTATCATCAGTTGCTGATGCAATTACTTCTGCATCTCTGAGATCCTGCACTTTGAGAGATACTGAGACTGTGACCTTAGAGTCAAAAATTGGATATGAATTTGCTGTCAAAGGCTTATTGCTGGAGGCTATAACACATACATCTGATCAAGAACTTGGTGTTAATTACTGTTACCAGGTAGTCAAAGGAACTCATTATTCTGTCTTATAATTGACTGTGGTTACTTTCTCTTGCCACCCCTTTATAGTGCTTGTGTGTAGAGAGGCTTGATTCTAGTAAGGGGTATGGACTTCAGTCCGAAGATAGAAATTGAGTTCTTTTATGATTTAGTGAGCATATAAGTGAAGATCAAAGATCAGAATTTATTACTATTACATGTTAAAAGAATGGCGCTATAGGAATGTGAGAATTCCACCTGATTTCTCTTTCTTTTTTTCCTCAGAGACTTGAGTTTCTTGGTGACTCAGTGTTGGACTTGCTCATTACTTGGCATTATTACCAGAACCACTCAGATATTGATCCAGGTGAGTTGACTGATCTGCGTGCAGCTTCTGTTAATAATGAAAATTTTGCTCAAGTAGCTGTGAGACGGAATCTTCAGCAACATCTTCGACATTGTTCTGGGCTTCTGATTAGTCAAATAACTGAATACGTGAAGTATTTGTCTGAGTCTCATGATGCTGGAAAGTCACTGCATGGCAGTAAAGGCCCCAAGGTTACATTTGTCATTCCACATTTTCTTTACGCGGAGTTTCATATATTATTTAAAAATTAGAAATCCATTTGTATTGTGTTCTTTATATGATACGGGTTACTTTCTCCTTATCTCTTGATTCTCAACTATTGCACATATCTTTTTCTACTACAGGTTCTTGGTGATATGGTAGAAAGTATTGCAGGTGCCATACTGGTTGACACAAAGCTTAATCTTGATGAAGTGTGGAAAATATATAAGCCACTATTGACTCCATTTGTGACTCCTGATAAACTTGAACTTCCACCACTTCGAGAACTAATTGAATTATGTGATTCTCTTGGGTATTTCATCAAAGATAAATGTACTAGGAAGGGAGAAATTTTTCATGCAGAACTTAGATTACAGTTACAAGATGTCCTATTGATAGGTGAAGGATATGAACGAACCAGAAAAGCCGCAAGAGGAGAAGCTGCTCATCGTTTATTAGTTCAACTTGAGGTAAAATGTTGCCTGCTTCAACAGTCAGAATTTGATTATTTCTCTTCTTTTCTTTAATAAAAATAATCAGGCCATCAGAATTTAGTATTATATTAATAGTTCAATGCTGGGCTTGCATTGATTTCTTGGTTTGTTTAGTCAACTTTTATGTAATTCTGTCTACTGGATTGCACGTGGTTATATATCATTTATGCTCAGCATCTCTGAGTCCTTTTCTGGTGTCTTCTACAGAGAGAGAATGGTAGAATTAAGATATTTTGTTCAGAAAGGAAAGTTATCTTGTTTAGAAAGTTTTTGGGGATCATCCACTTGGAAACAAACATTATTCTATCTTGAGGGAATATGAACTTAGTGTGTTTTCTTGACTCTTATATTGAAAATGTTGCTATTGATGATGTTCTGGTGTTACAATTTTCTGCTTTATTTGACACTGCTTGCTTGTTATGAAAAACTTTTAGTATTTGTGGAGTATATGTTTTAGAGCAATATTCGAACTCACATTCTCTGTTCCAATTAGTTTTCTGACTAGTGAATTATTGGACATTTTGTGTTTATGTGGTTCTTTCTTTGTTTCATCAACTGTGAATTTAATATTTTTATTAAAGGAAAATGAGGATACTAGACGTAGTCTTTTCTTTTTTTGGATAAGAAACTAAAGAAGGGAAGGAAGATACAAAAAGAAAGCCCTTCCGGGTGGCATAAGGAGAACTTAACTAAATGTTGTCTTCCGTCTTATATATGTTCTTTTTTTCTTTGTTAAGATTCAATTTCTCATAAAAACAAAAATGGAATCCTTATTTCTTTCTTAATCCCTTTTTTGCAATCCTTTCTTATACATGGAATTTTGATTTTTATTTATCAAAATCTTTCTTTTCCATACTGCATGGCATTTAAACTTCTTATTTGTTATGGTACTCATGTTGGACTATTCTGATAACAGACAAGAGGAATTTCTTACTCTCGTTCTGGCTCTAAGAAGAGAAAACAAAATCCCAGTCATGTTGGTGAGTGTCATTTTCCTGGGAGCCGGTTGAGCATTCTGCCAAAAACTTAGGTTTTTCTTTGGGATCTACAATCCATTAGATAAATATAATGGTTTTTTTTTTGGGTGCAGAGGCTGCTACAGTTCTCCCGTTGTCTATCAACTGTTCTACAGATGCCTGTGATCCCAACATGGAGACCCCTGGTTTGCTTCTGTTCTCATATAATTTGATTTCACTGGTTGAAGATATTTGAACACTGGAGAATTTTACCTCATACAAAAGTTTAAGATCACTGATTTGAACCTCGTTTAACTTGTCTTCACAACCTTGGAGGCTGGGAGATACATGATTTGATGGATTTCAACTATTTTGCATTTGTAGGGGAAAAAAAAAAAAGGAATCTTTTATTATACAAATTCTGCATTTTGTATGTTAATTGCTGGAGTTTTGCTGATATTTTGTGGCTTGTACCAAAGTCTATTCTAACGTTCACCAAAATCGTTATCTCGTTATCTCGGATTTATGACAAGAGAGGAGTCAATATGATAGAATTGCATTTCTTGTTGCACAAATTGAGTTTATGATCCGAATCTAAGCTCCTTTTCATTGAGTTATAATCTTTTGGCCGTGTTGCAGTCATTGGACCAATCAACTTAAAGAAAGGAGGACCACGGAGTACTCTGTTTGAACTATGCAAGAAACTGCAGTGGCCAATGCCAACTTTCAATACAGTTGAAAATAAATCAAGGTTAGTCAATATTGATTATCATCTTCTCTATTCTGTTTGGACACTAATTTTCTATATTTGCCTCCATGCACACGCCTTCAGAATCTATTCCTTAAAAACAACTTGAAAAACAAATGGCATCACTGAAATATTTCTTCTGCTGATTGCGTAGTTTATTTTTGTAACAAGTAATTGCCTTTTGTACAGAGTCCAAATGGAAATTGGCGAAGGCGCAGAGAGAAGAAAAGGATTCAACAGTTTTTTGTCAAATATCATCTTGCAAATACCCAATGCTGGCTCTATTGAATGTGAAGGGGATGCTCGAGCTGATAAGAAGAGCTCGCTCGACTCGGCATCTCTCGTTATGCTTGAGGAACTCCAACGACAAGGAAGAGTCACTATTATTAACGACTCATGAACCTTGTCATTATTGTATATCTAGTCTTTGACGACTCATGAACCTTGTCATTATTGTATATCTAGTCTTCATATGGTAGGATCTTTAGGGCTGGTGGTCACCTCCCGTCGTTTTTGTTAATCAAACCTTTCAAAGTTTCAACTATGGTGTTGGAGCACCCAGTGGCCAAAGTTATAATGGCAATTATTACAAAGAGGTATATAAAACTTCCCGGTTTCCAAAGGTTTTTTTTTTTTTTTTGTTCTTTCGTTTCATTTTTTATTTAAGTCATTTGCAATCGAACTATAATGACGAGTCACAGTATCAACCTAAGTATCAATTAGTTAAGATATATACTCTTGACTAAAAAAGTTATCCCCAAAAATGAGGGTGAAAACATTTGGGTTCTATCCTTCGCACACATTCCCCCTTTCCTCAATTGAAACGGATGACAAGTTTTATGATGATGAACGACTATTTACGAGCCACATGATTGTGACTCGGACTATTTGAACAAAATAAAATGCTTGTTTGTCTTTTGGAACCAAATTCTCCATTACCACTATCCTCCTTGAGGTGAAATTGAATCAAGGATCTAGATTACTTTTGAAATAAGGTGGGCATAATTAACATATATGTAGAAGTTTGAGGAAGAGTGTTATAGTATATAGGTGAATATAGGAGCTTCCTCAAAAAAACAAAAAAAAAAGTGAATATAGGAGCTTGTTAGTTTTTTGTCCTTCATTGTAATTTTACTATTATTAGTTTAGGATATTAGTTCCATGGAACAATATACTACCGATGAAGCATAGAAGAATTGAAATCTTAAATCAAAGCATTATGTATGGATGATATGAATTGATTAAAAAAGAATTCTTGAACGACAAATTACCAGAGTTGTCACTCACTGCAAAAAAATTTCAAATGGCATATTCTTCTAGAATTACTAGCTATTTTGAGCCTGACATTGGGGAAAGCTACTCAAACAAACATGAAACATATGTATGTGTATTCGTCCATCGGTCAAATCGGATGTGTAATTATTGGAACAATGGTTGGAGACTAAAATGGTGGATATGCAAGCATGAATCTCGGAACTCTTGCTCAAATTGTATCATTTGGTCTACGTACTAAAACTGATAACATTTGAGATTATGCAGGATTATACATAAAAGATCCCTTTTGACTTTCTTTAGCCCTGTTTCTTATCCTTAGGAGGGCTTCCTCCACTAGCAGGTTTTTTTTCAAAAAACTTCATTCATTCTAGTATGAAAGACAAACTAGGACTCTTTACGAGTATTGTTTCTATCTACTATTATCTGTATATTTATTTCTATCGTATTGAAGGTGAGAATCCTCTCCCATATTAGGTCTCACGATAACAACAGAAACTATATATATTTGTGATCAACTTTGGAACAATTATCCAAATATTTATTTATTGTATTATTGTTGAAATAATTCTCAAAATAGGCCTTAGTTACAGATGAATTGATTGAAAAACTTCACCCCATTATAAGTTGAAGAGCATGATGCACTGTCGTTACAAGAATCAACAGTGATGCTTAGACTTAATTCTCAAATATGCTAAATTAGCTTAACATAAAATTCAAAATGTTGGTATAGCTGCAAACCACAGTAAAGATCGAACGAAGATCACCTGTTCACCCTGGTGGGAACAGAAGTCTCATGCTCTGATCAATAACTCGTAGACGTTACTATTGTTATCAACATTAACACGCTTCAACATTTCAAAACTTCTGCGGCTCCCCAAGAATTCTATCCTTTTGAAAGCTGTATAACCAGATTCTGTTGTTTCTCTACTGCAGTAAACAGATCGAAGTCGGTCAGCGTGCCTCGAGTCAGTGTGAATTGCCATCTCTATTTCATGATCTGACATGTTCTCCTGCAACCAGAGAACGCAGTTTCTTGTAAGAATAATTCTCACCTCCATCCTAATCAACAAGATGAATCTTTACATAACAAAAGAACTTACTGGAGTGAAGAAATTATTGAATTTTCCCTGTCACATAGTAATACCTGATAAAATGCATAAATATTATCCAGAATCTGCAAACATGTGAACCCATTGTCACTAAAAAACGTCCTCGAAGATGGTCCCATCTCGAAGAAACGATCCACTGGAAATAGTATCGTCAAGTAATGGTTTTTGAATACGACTTCAGATTTCTCACTGCAAATGAAAGTGAAAAATGAGATAATGCAGCTGCTGTTCGAGTTCGACAGTACTCGAACTACAAGTTGCACATGTATTATGATAAGGTAAACAATCAAATGCATTGATCTCTAACCATAAACGTGATCCGACCTTTCACTGAGTGGACGAGTTAAGTTTGCAAATGAAGCTTCTGATTCCTTGCCATCTCCTGTTGCATCAAAGAACTCTGGAGCATGATGCTCACTAACACCTTCACTACTGAAAGAGTCTGTGTAAATAGAAGCAGATGAACTTGGCTCAGATATTGACCAGCAGATTGAATCCAAAAGGCTACTTGGGGTTAATGGACGTATTGGGTTTTGACACGTCTGTAAAAAGAAGATAACAAACTGATAAATACATATTTTTCAATACTGAAGTAAACTATCCTCTGGACATTTTCCATTTTGGGCAATGTCAATATAGATTTTCAAATTCAAAGACCCTTGAAGGTGATGCAGAAAACAAAAAGTAACTCCTTGAGAAGCATAACCAAACATGAACAACAAACAAGCATAGAAAGGCCTCAAATCAAATCCAAATAAGGAACAACCTGCATTCGACAACCACGACGTTTCCTCACCCCGAGTTTAGCATTTGAAATAATCTGTTCACGTTCTGCCTGTGTTGCCTTGCTTCTAAAATTTCTAGCATCTTTTGATTGCCTATTTATTGCCTATCGATGATGAATAATAGCAATTAATAATAATACATGAAAAAAAGGGCACAAAACAAATTAATACTAATTAATACTACTGTAAAGTTTTCCATATGACATTTTGCTCCATAATAGGAGCAAGAGCTGGAGTGAATGTGTTCACTTTAGAAGTTATATATCAGGTGTTTGCAGGATCCTGTTTCTTAGAATAGCATGTGCTATTTCGTTTTAGAATTTTGTTATAACGTGACTTTTTTTGTTGCTTACTAGTTACTGGCTTCATGTTTAGGGAAAATTCCAGGTCATTTAAACCAAACATTTTTCCCTGTCATCTAGATTACTGCTATTATGGTTCAATATTAATACTGTATTGAAGCACGAGACTGAGATATAAGCTAGAATAATTGTAATCTCGAAATCCATATAGCAAGAAACCTCATTAATGATAGACCTATTAGATTAGTCATAACAAAATTACTAACAAAAATACTTCCACGTTAGAAAACGCTCAACAATATCAATACTTCATAGGATTAAAGTAAGAAGTCAAATGCACCTCCGATGAATTTTCTGTACAAAAATCTTCAAGTGTTGAACTAATCTGTCGAGCCAAGTCGGCAGACATGTGAATAAGTCTTTGTGCACATTTTTCCTTCAGCGTTTTCAGAACCCAGAGTGGCTGAGAGATGATCAGATGAATCTCAGTGAAGCTATAATATAAGAAGATACAATGTAATCTCAAACTATAAAATTTTTTGCGGCAGATGGGGCTGTCAAGTTGTCTAATACATACAAATGCAGACATGATACAAAGACAGCAACACCATAGACCTATGAACAATTTGCGTCTATCTAAGAAAAGTCCAGCATTAAGAAATATACACGGAAAAATTCGGATTCATATGAAAAAAAATAGATGAAACACCACTTACTGTAACTAAGTTGCTGGAGTGGCCAAGATATCGATGGATGGAAGTGCTTTCGCAAACCACATGACTTGCGCTGCAACCAGCAAACCATTGATCCACAAGTGATGCACCGACTCCCTTAGAAGCCTCAATGACCTGCAAAAATTATGAGAATCAATCACTCACGAGCAGCCTGCAAACTACGAGATTTCTAGCTTCACCAAGGTGGAGTTCCATAATACTCCTGAAGATCTAACATTAGCACCAACAGTTACTTCCATAGTGTTAGTCCGTTAGAGCTATAAAACCATGGTGCTTCTTATATTATAAAACCACGGTGCTTCTTATATTACCTTATGTCGCAGCTCGGATGAAATGTCTGTATCAATATACATGGATTGACCAGAGAGAATAGAGTCCATTCTTTTCTCATAATCTCCTTTAGAGAACAGTAAATTTGATTCTCCTATCATACTATTTTTCTCAACTCCATGAATGCCCACTGGAAGGCAGGAGTTTCCATCACCACTGGACCCTACTAGTTGGTTCAATTCATCCAAGCGTCCACTATTTTCTCCAAGACTCTTGATGTTATAAAGAGATTCGCTCAGTCTTACTGCGAAAAATTAGAAAAGTCATACTTCTGTCACAAATGCTCTCAAATGGTGTAATGTACACTTAAACTAGAGCACATGCTTATGGCCCAACTTATAAATAAAAAATATAGAGAAACCTCTAAGTATCACTACCAATACAAAAGATGTGAATTAAAAAAAATAACAAAACAAACAAACAAACCTACGACCCTCTAATTTTTGGTGAGAAATCAAGATTTCGTTGAGAAAAATGAAAGAATACAAGGACATAAAAAAAGCCCCCAACAAAAAAGGAAGTCCAACCCTAAGTACAGAAAATTATTCCAAACCGAAGAAACCAGACTAAGATCATAATTACAAAAAGGCCTAGTGAGAAAACAATCCTAACAGGACTGCTCTCAAACTTCAAATAGCATCATTAAATTAACACTCCATTCAAACCTATTGAGTTTTATCTTAATCATGAATCTCATGTACTGTTGTTAAAGAAAATATTGGACGATCTGCATCAAGACAGAGCCAACAAATATACAATCTCACATATCAGTTAACATTTTTTTTATTTGATGAATAACCGAGCTTTCATTGAGAAAAAAATGAAAGAATACAAGGGCATCCAAAAAAATCAACCCCCAAAGAAGAAACCCGACTACAGGAAAGGTTTCTAGTCGATCAAAATAAGACCTAACGAGTAATTACAAAAAGCCTTAGAAACCGAGGCCCATAACGAAACAGAGTCTAATATTAGCCCAAACCTCACATATCAGTTAACATTCTCCTCACCATGAAAAAGCTTTCCTAATCTCAAAATCGCATTATAGAAACCTTACGAGGATATATGTGATTTATGGTTGACAGAAGATTTAACAAAGTTATATAGAAGTTATCAGACTTTGAGAGTCCAATTAAAAAGAAAAGTAAGATTGTAATTAGTATTTATGACAATAATTTAAGGATAGAAATTATATGCCCTAAATATATCACTATCACCCTGAAAATAGCTATGAGAATAAGACTTTAACAAGAAACAAAAAATATCATAAACAGTTAGCACTCAAAATTTGACACTACATTGCTTGCTCTTACCATTTCTCCGTACACTATCCACAAACCAGCCAAGAGTGACAACAAAGAGCCCGTTTCTTGATCCATGCTTAAAGGCATGTTCAAATTTGCGTCCACCTAAGCTGTAGTTACTGTCAAGGTGTCCATTCATACCAATATTGGCTTTCAAGGATGCCCCCACACATTGAAAACAATATTCTATCTAAGTCTGATGATAAAATGCTCACTTAAAATATGGAATTTCTACCACTTGGACGAAATTATAGAACAACCATGTGAATTAGAACCTAAAAATGTAAAAATATAGATCCAATACCTTTTTTTTTTTCATAAGAAACAATTCCTAAAATGTCCAAAGCTACACAACCATGAAAGAGATAACAAAAATAAGTTCTCAAATTGGTCTTAGATAACTTAATCAATACCTCACTAAATTTTAACCCATATCTTTCATTTTTAACCTTGTCAACAAGATCTAGTAATTCAATACAAGATAAGTAGGGATATGGATCATAAAAATTTTACTAGCAAACAATATCATATTAAAACAAGAAACAAAATCAATTACATCCAAGACAAGCTAAAGGATATTTGAACCACCAAATGGGTACATTGTGGATGCAAATTGGGGCTGTAATGTCCACCTAATCTCTCCGAAGCTTCCTTAACTTGTTTCCTTGCTTCTGCCGAAACATGATGCACATTATTGATACTTGAAGCAAAACTTATTCAAAGAAAAACGTAAAAACAACAATTCAACAACTTTTCAAATCTTCATCAAAGAAAACTTGAGCATATATCTTAACAACCCTTCTTTACATGGAAACTGCCAATATGATTGGACTAATCGATCAAGCAAGCATAAAATAGTCAACTGAATTTTCATCTTATAAGCTTGGCAACCAAGTTTCTAATCTAAAAGGAGAAAAACTGACAAGGAGAAGAAACAGAACATCCAGTCTAATCACAAATAAACTCAAACACACATGACGAATAGCGATCACAAAAGACAGCAATGTTTAAGAAAAGATTAATGGCATATGACCACACCTTTGGATAAACCAGTAACGCAAATTACGAGTCCAGTAAAGGGGCCGGTTAACCGAGCTTTCACCGGTTCAGACCTTGAAGACGATGAAGCGAGAGACATCGACTCAAGCTGTTGCAGGCCTCCCAATGACGATAACGGCGATGAGAACCCAAAAAGCAGCCTAGAACAACCTTTACTGCTAACCACTTCGACCGTACCACCTCCCATAACAATAACAACCACCACCACTCAGCTTACTGCAAAACCTCAAAACAGGACAGTTATAGAAAAGTTAAGCCCTAGAACGACAAAAAGAGGCAAAACAATGACGAAGAATCGAGATGAGAGAATATACCCATTACATGGAACTGAAGACCGTGCCCATTCCGAGAAAGAAGATCGAAGAACAGGCAAAAGAAATCGGAAAAGTGAAATTTGTTCAAAGGCGGGAAAAACTTTTGAAACATAACAAAGCGTAATCTGCAACCACGAGTCGCAATTGACATGAAAAGAAGAATTCGGAAGAGTTTTTTGACCGAATCAAAAGAACTGATCTCAGAAATGGAAAAGGCAAAAGGGAACTTTAAATGGGAAGAAGGAATCGAAGAGAAAAGCAAAACAGGGATTGAAAAGAACGAAATAACGGAATTTAAAACAAAATGTGGATCTTAAAGAGTAATCCAAGCTTCCCCTTTAGATGAAAAAGCGAACTTTTTTGAAGGAAGTGCTTGAGCTTTGAGAGTGGAGCATTCAACTCGGGCTTTACAGGTAGAGAGTTCTTAGTTCTTGCTGGTGTTCGAAGTTCCAAACTTCAAATAAAGTTGAAAATGAATGGCAACCAATTTTATATATTTGTTTTTGTTGGTAAATTAAAAATTGACACTTGGAAGGCCTTTGTGTAGTGTCATTTTCAATGTTGTTGAGATGTTTGACATCTCGATAGCTTAAATACAAACTTTACAATTTGGAGTTGGGTTTATAGAACTATAAACAAAATATTGATTAGATTTTTTTAAAAAAATATATATTGGTAATAACTTAGAAGGACCTAACTTAGTGGTAATTAGAGATTTAAATTTTACTCTTTCAAATGTTTTTTTTTTTTAGTACATCAACATTTGGGATAGAGATTCGAACCTCTGACCTCATGGTTGAGAATGTTCATTTTGACCTTCCTCTTTTAAATGTTATTGAACTAAAAAAAAAAAGAGGATATACTCACTCAAAGGCTTCTACCACAAAATTATTATGTCCAACTAGGACTATGCAAGAGGCAAACTTATGAGTTCAAACATGTTTGCAAATTATATCAACTTTTTTGTTTATAAAATTTTATAAGTTATTTATTTTAGTTCAACAAGATTTGGAGGGGATTTCGAACATCTAACCTTCTTGGTTAAGCTACATGTCAATTACCGCTAAACTATGCTCATTTTTTGGCAATTTTGCAAGTTATTTACATACAAAAAATTGATGATTTTTTTTTTGTACATTAAAGATAAATTTGAGCATTTTAAAAGATTATGGGTAAAAATCAAAATTAACTTAAGAATTTAAAACTATTTGGTATATTTAGCACATCTAACAATGAAGATGACAATAAACTTCGTAAATTCATTTTATTTAAAAACTTGTTTAGTTACTAAAATTTTAATTAAGTTGATCTTTTTTTTTTTTTTTTTTTTTTTTTTTTGAGACGACTCGATCTTATTATTATTATGTTTATACAAAATGCAGATCTTAAACTTACTATCAAACACAAGTATCATATTTCTATTCTTCTAAAAAAAAAAGTATCACATTTATATTTATCTCAATTAAGCTATAGTATTGGACTAATTTTTTTTCCCTCTGTTGCTGAAATTGGATTCCACTACTTTTGCTTCAAGGAAAAAAACGGATTTCGTTTGAATGACTTGAAAATTGAGTATTTCTAGATGGAGCCAACTAAGAGTCGGGACAACACACACATAGAGTCCCTTTCTAATTTGGCTATAACGCAAAATAAAGAAAATTAAAATACAAATACTAATTGCAAAGTGTATTAAAATAACATATTGATACGTAACACATCCTTTGTGGAGCTACTCATATTGAATTAAACTCTAAGAAAATGTTTGGTTCAAAGTCCTAATGAACTTGAACAACTTAAAATTGAAAAGTTGGGATGTGTGCAAAACCTTTGTTAACATAAAAACGAGAAAACTCAAATTCACATAACTTGTATTTGGTTTATAGATTTATAATTTTTTAAAAGTATGCACACAATTTAAGGGTGAGTTTATGATCACTTTTAAAGAGTACTTTCAAAATTTTCATGGTATTTAGTTACATACTCAAAACTAATTTAAAAACTCTAAAATCAGTTTTTTTTAAAAGAAAATACTTAAATTGCTTGGAGAGAAAACACCTACTAAGTGTTTATTCCAAAAGTGCTTATTGAAGCTAACACGAACATAGTTCAACTGACATAAAGTATGTAGTAATAACTAAGAGATCTGTGGTTCAAATCTCACACCCTACATATTGTAAAAAAAAAAATGCTTATGGAAGAAGTATGTCACTGAAAAATATAACGTAATAAACAAGCTCAATTTGACAATTTCATGTGACATAAACTCAACAGGTCAAATGCCCCTTCAAATTTGAGAGAGGGAGAGATTGATGGTGGCTGAAGGCTACGTTATGGTCCCAAGTCCTTCTCCTGAATGTACTAAAAAAAAACATCCTTTTCCTGAATTACTGCTTCTATATTGGATCTTGTAATGTGATGTATGCTAAATGGGGACACATACAGTTGTGATTTCTGATTAAAGTAGTAAACCATAAGTATGATGAGTTTGACCTGAAAATAAAGTGAATAAGCAGGCAACCAACTAGCCACTCAGGAATTTTATATCTTCCCAATAGATCTCTCCATAACTGATACAAGCAAATCAGGAGGAATCTTACTGAAACTTTTTATGCCTGGCTATAACTACAGGACAGCCTAAGAGATCATAACCACATTCTGTATTTTTCTTGTTGGCGGCCTAGAGAGAGAGAGATGGTGGTTGGAGTTTGAGAATTTGATGGGAAGGAGTGTTTGTAACGTTTGGAATCAAAATGAATATTGTAAAGCATTCTAACCAAAATGATCTCATTTAGGTAAAAGAATTTCAATCATGTAATTGTAAATTGACTTTGGACTGACTAGAATTCTAAAGCTTCATAAAAGGCTAACAGAAAATGATGACATCTTTCCTCGTTTTCAAGCATTTAAAGAAGTAATGGTTGAATTTATTTTATGAAAAATATTACTCCAAAGCTTTGGAAAAGATAGTAGTTATCTAGTGAAATGAAGTTAAAAAGACAAAAGACATGCATAAATGACTTTACTACAAAGAAAAAAAATGGGGAAAATTACCTTTTTGGTCCCTGAGTTTTGAAGGATAGGTGCGTTTGGTCCCTGAGTTTTCAAAATAGACCTTTTTAGTCCCTGAGTTTTGGGAAATAGGTTTAAAAGGTCCCTAAGTTTTCAAAATGGACCTTTTTAGTCCTTGAGTTTTGAGAATTATGTTTAAAAAGTCCCTTATATTATTTTTTTAATTTTTATAAATTAATACTTTTTAATTTTGTTAATTTAAAAAATCATTCAATATTAAAATATAATAAAAATTATTAGTTTAAAAAAGTTGAAAAAATAAAATGAGGGACTTTTAAAACCTATTTCTCAAAACTTAGGGACTAAAAAGGTCCATTTTGAAAACTTAGGGACCTTTTAAACCTATTTCTCAAAACTCAGGGACTAAAAAGGTCTATTTTGAAAACTCAGGGACCAAACGCACCTATCCCTCAAAACTCAGGGACCAAAATGGTAAATTTCCCAAAAAAATGATAACTTTAACTGATAACTTTAGATGGATTGGATTCAACTCTAATTAATTTCAGAAAAATATACCAACTAAAACCCAACCCAACCCAACAAGAAAAAGGTCCTATTGAAAAGCCCTTTAGTAAATTTGAGTGCAAAGTAATACAAACAAACCTATAACTTCAACCAATACATGCCATCTACTACTCTACGGCTCCTTCGTTTGGACATGGAAATGACGGTATTAATCAGTCTAGCAGTAAATGACCAATTGATTTAAGTTTTTCAAGACTTGGAAGCTGCCGAAGAAACAGATAAGAGTAGGCCATCGATCCCCCACCCCTCTCAAACAACCTGTCCACTTCTCTATCACAGGTTTTCAAGGAGTAAAAAGAAGATTTTTTCTTTGACTTGTCAAATCAAAGAGGATTGTACATTTAGGAGCCGTTTGGTGCGCCGGAATTGAATGGGTTTGGAATGGAGTGGAATGTGATGCCCATGGGAATATTTTGCTGGAATCATGATTCCAGCAAAAATATTCCCATGGGCATTGGATTTAGGGTCTGTGTTTAGGGTCTGTGTTTGGTGCATTGGATTTGAGTTGGAATTAATGGAGAGAGAAATAGTAGGACCCACCAAAATTATGAAGAAAAATGGAGAGAGAAATAGTGGGACCCACCAAAATGTGGTTAAAATAGAAAAAGTAATTGTGGGTCCCATCAAAATTAGGAAGAAAAAATGAAGAGAGAAATAGTGGGACCCACCAAAATGTGGGAATGAATTGGAATCCACATGCCCACCCTTTCATTCCAACCCCGGCCAACCAAACAAGGGCATCCATTTCCATTCCAATCCAATCCAATCCAAACCCATGGAACAAACAACCCCTTAGTTAATCTTCTATTGCAAATACTGTAGCTGACAACTTTTTAGTCTAGCTTGACCTAGAAAAAGTATAGCTAAAAGAAAAACGGCCTATGCAGATTCAAGAGATCAACTAAATAAGCCTATCTTAAAGTAATTGCAATTGAGACCCTAGTCACCTCAACCACCACAAAATAAAAAGAAAGACAATTGGTGTGGCTATCTTTGTGCAAACTGTCAGTAGGCCCGGTGGTCACTAAGTCAGTGAAAGAAACATGGAAGGAAAAGGCTTGTTAAAGTTAAAGATAAATAGAGCCCAGAGGAGGGTCAACGAAGCTATCAATCTCCAGAACTCAAAAAAAAAAAAAAAAAAAAAAAAGTCATCTATGGCAGTTGTGTATGGCATGTAATAGAGCAATGAAGCATGAGGAGAGATCATCTACCTTGCTAGGGGGGGTTATTGAACTTCAAATATTTTGCTCGTGGCAATCATTGAAGCAGGATCTTCAAGTGCATGTCTCCCTCATGGTTATCCTGTTTGAATCGCCCATTAAATAAGGATCAGAATACAAATTTAAACAGAAAAAGAAGTAGAACTGCTAATAGAGAGACACTGATCAGTCTGTATTTAACTTGTAGTCAGACTTCATGGATAGCATAGCTATTTTCAACTGTAGTTGTATGGCATCAAATAGGCTGATAACCGTGATAAATCTCACCAAAAAGCTTGATGGAAAAGAAACGGTCTTCAAGATCATCCATATGCTTTTCAACAAGTTTCCTGTGAGTATCTGTTTTGGGTATTGTGAATAAGCTAATAAATTTAAAATAATCCATGTCCCATACCATCTTCTTCTGAAATAATTATCGTATTCACGTTGTAATATGTTAAATTGAAATAAATTGATTCGTCATATCTATATTTTGGGGTCAGGAGGTTTGACAACATGAGCAAATAAAATTACATGGAAGCCCTCGGCGCATATTCTCCAAAAAGAACTTGGGGGGAAATGAGACCAAAAGAAAAAAAAAAGATACAACCAGCAGAGACGGAATAAAGATTAAATTTGTAGCAGGCTATGAGCCCAAATCGGCGCCATTTCAGTATAAATACAACTTGCACTAATCACGTTATCCTTTTGACATTGAAACTTTTCGGACCACATTGCATTTGCCTCGCATCCAAACTTGAGATCTTTGACACAAAGAATCAATTTCTTGCTCCTTTTTCTCGTATATAAAGAAAACTGTGAAGGCAAATAGAACCACTGCAATATATAACAGATATATGTTAGCCTTCTAGATGGTATGTGCATATGAGAATCTTTCATTCGTAGAACTTCAAAATACTAAAACGACGGAAACGTGAAATTATAAAAATATGCAAGGGGTTGAATTAAACGGTCTCTAAAATAAATGATGTTCCTCAAACACATCTATAAATTTTTGTGACACAAGTAATTATTTTAAGAAATTAAAAATAAATTCACACACATTAGGAGCAATGATAGGAACATAGTGAATCTTGAGAGGCAAAATTTAGATATTGCAACTACAATTATCTTTGGTATCAACCTACAATTTCAGATGATTGAGATAGCTAGAGTTCATGACATAAGGTTTGGGGGCTGAGGGAGGAGGCGAGGGGGAGAGAGAGAACCTGTCTTGTATATAGTTTGAAGAGAAACCACTCCAATAAAGCTAAGAGCCAACAGTGATACAGTAACCTGTTAACAGATGAAACAACATCTAAGTTAATCAAACACAACTCTGAAATCAAAGTACATGAATATCACTACCTTTAATTTTTTAAATACCCATTATTTTTTGCTTCTACATTAACAAATCAAGGTTTTTAAATTGGACATTACATCCATGTCTCAGATTGTAAGCAATCCCCAAAAAAAAAAAAAATTGATGTGATTTTTATTGCCCTTAACTTAGTAAGACTAAACATTAATTTGGGCCAGGGGAAGGAAGTGGAACTTTTCAAGATGAATGATTGTGGAGGAGGCGGATCCTTCTTCATCAATGGTAAACCCAAGGGTAAGGTACTTGTCTCTAGAGACTTGAAGCTAGAGGATCCATCCTCTCCCTTTCTTTCTATGCTTGTAGCTGGTTTCTTAAGCCATTTATAGACAAATTGAAGTTGGAAGGTGGGACTGAGGGCCTCGATGGAAAAACCAGCAAGTTTGCATTGCCCATGCCCACTATCAAATCAGTAAGCATATGACACTAAACTATCATTTTCAGCAGTGATAATGAGGAAAAGTGGCAGGTGCAGAGTTAGAAAAAATTACTCTTTGCTTAGCTTCAGGTCCAACCATAAATCTGCTAAAATCAGCCGTTGTTGGATCAATATTTGTAACAATCAACATGGTTGGTCAACCTGAAAATTCCCAGCAGGCTCCTTTAGGTGCACTTAGACTGCTCTACACGGAGGTGCAAAACCTCGATGGTCTGAACATTGGATTTTGGAAAGACCATTAGCTACTTTACTCCCCGATGCAACTCCCATTCTAATATGCTCTTGCAAATTCAAAAGGAAACCAATAACAGTGCTGGAAGAGGGTAGAATGAAACCTGGGATCTAGCTTTTAAAAGGATTGGATAGTGAATTGGAGTGATTTGTTTGTCCAATAAACTGGGTGGATCCTGAACTGAAGTGGATCAACTTATCCAATAAATTGAACAGGCAGGCTCCAAATCAAAATTATGATCATTTCGTTTAGTTGTTGCACAGTTCAGGGAGTTGGTCTTGCAAAGCTGCATTCTCCACCCTAAGTCGATCCTACTCTAAGCTTGATAAAGTACACTCACAGAGCTTAAATGGAAAGGGAGACTCACCAACAGAATCAAAATTTTCAGCTAGCCTTCGTGTACAAATGCCTGGAACACTCAAGACAGGTTGCAGACATAGAACCCTCTTCATCTTTCTCATCATGTTTTCTTTAACTATTTAAAGGATGGGGAGACCATTGACCATCTATTCTTGCTTTGTTATTTTACGACAAAGAGTTGGAATGCTATTTTGGAATCTTTGGTACGGCCTGGTACTGTCCTGGGTTGTCTCCTTGCTTCTCCCTGAAATTCTATCTAGCTAGTGGAGGATGTCCTAAAGATACTGCTTTTGCTAATTTGGATCAAAAGAAACAATAGATTTTTTAAAGAATTATACAGGGTTCTTTCTAAGTTTTTGGAGCATGTACAATTTAGAGCCTCTACTTGGAGTACCTTACACCAAAAGCTTTGTAAGTTTCCTACTTTCTTTGATCAGCTTGGATTTGGGGACTTTATCTCCCGTACTTTTTGTTTTATCTTTGCGTTTTAACTCTCTCTCTTCTTAAAAAGAACTACGGAGCCATTCATAAATAATAATAATAATAATAATCAATTAATTGCAATGCCAGCCTCAGGAATGCAAACTCTACTTTGTGTACATCAACTGGGGCATGGAAAGGTCCATCCATGTAATATGCAAGGGAACCTTACGTCCTCAAATCCTCCTATCTTTCCATATCAAGGACATTGTACGAAAATAGGCCAAACATTTGTTTCTGAAATAATGGAACAAAAAAAGAAAAGGGAAATAAAGATGGTGGTTACCTTAAGCAAGAGCACCCAATCATTCCCTTTGGAAAGAGATTTAAAATTTCTAACGGAAGAATTCCAAAATGATGCTATAGAGATGGCAATGCCTCGAGACCTCTCTTCTGACAAGGAAAAACATGACGAGGAAACTTTTTCAACTCGATATCCCAATCTGCAAGAGGATCATTACAGTAAGAAATCCAAATTTGATGCTACGATATTAATCTGATAGAACAGGCCATCCATCCACGCCATGATAAAAGGTCCCATTTTATTAATATAATTGTCAAATATGTAACTGAACTTAACAGCATTTATAGGAGAGTAGGCAGACATACATTTTCTCTGGTAAACTCCCATGAATAAATAAAAATATCAATCCCATCAAAAGAAGCTTTGACAGTGCAGTGATCATGGTACACTCAGGAGCGATGAAGTTATAATAGATAGCCAACAAAACAAGCAATGCTATCAATGTTTTCCTTTTATCCTTCCAGAGTAAAATGTCAGCAGCTGCCACAAGTAATACAGCAACCATGATTATTGGTTCATGGATCTTTCAATACATACAAGTAAAGTCCACAAATAGGAATAAAATAAAAATCAGCGTGAGATATAAATAAGAGAAATGAAATCAGATTCCAAACATTGTGTTCTTTAAATTAATCTAGAATCAATATCTGATTTGTCATTCTCATTCTCATTGTTTGGTACATCCACGTGCCTAAAATGTAATAAGTAGGTACCAAAGAAAGATAAATTCTTTTTTGGGTCACTTGTCCAAGACTATAAGAGCTTAAATACGCAAGATGGAATCCAAAAAGAAAACCCTAATCTACTTATTTCTCCTCAAACCTGTAATTTATGTAAAGAGGATAAAAAGGCCCCATTTGATAATCATTTGGTTTTTGGTTTTCAAAATTAAGCTTATAAATACAACTTCCTCCTCTAAGTTCTTTGTTTTGTTATCGGCCTCATTTTCATCTTTTCAAAAACCAACTCAAGTTTTAAAAACAAAAAAAAAAAAATTAATTTTCAAAAACTTGTTTTTGGAATTTTGAATTTGACTAAGAATCCAAGTGTGTTTTTGAAAATCATTGGAAGAAATTGAGAGAAAACAAACATAATTTTCAAAAACCAAACAAATGGTTATCAAACAGGGCATTGTTTGTGATTTTTTTGCAATGAAATGGTGGCAGCCCAGCACCGAGAAACTAGTATAGAGGAAATGGAAAAAAAAAAAAAAAAATACATGCCTGTTCCTCCCCTGAGGTATAATGAGGCTTTGGATGGACCTTCCCTTTTATGTTGATGCTCAGCCTTTAAGTGAGAGTAGGCTTCTATTGTCCTTTGTATACCCTCCTGTGAAAAATAACTATTGCATTTTAAGCATCAATCATGGCTGTACACAGCATCACATGACTATGCAAGCATGTTTAAATATGGCGAATTGCTGATTTATCAGATAGCGAGACAAGACTAGTATAGTAATACTCCATATTCAAATTAACTGGTAATGGTAATAAGCATGGACGTTCATGTCCTGCGTAAGACCCTCGTCTGAAGTATAACTATTGCATAGCAAACATTGATGATCGATGGTCAGACACCACACGTCTATGTGAACATGTTTAAATATAGTGAATTGCTGATTGATCAGGTAACAAGCTAAGACTAATGCAGTAACAATCCATATTCAAATTAACTGAAAATGATGGTGCAATCATGGCCATTCACGTCTGTAGACCCTCCCGAGCAAAGAATAACCATTGCATTTTAAGCATAAATCATGAACATTCACAGCATCGCATGGCCATGTAAACATGTTTAAATATAGTGAATTTCTAAATAACCAGCTACAGGCTAAGTCTTCTATACTCCATATTCAAATTTATTGCTAGTGATGGTAGTCACTATATTGTGATAGTGATGGTAGTCACTACTATCGAGAACTTCTCAGATATTATTTCAAGGAGTTTCTTTTATTCCTTTAAAAAAAAAACATCCACACACAGAAGCTTTTAATTATGGAGTGAAAAGTAAAGCTACAACGAAAAACTATTAATTCACCCTTCAGAAGTCCCCAAAAAAATCACCCCGATTTTTAAGTTACTTCAAGAGGGCTTTAATTACAAGAATTAGACAATAGACTACAGCAAGAACATTCATATTTGGACAAGAAAATTAAAAAAGACACAGCAAGAACATTCGTATTTGGACAAGAAAAATAAAAATGACATAACAAAAATGTTCAAAAACATCACAAGGCCAATGAACAACGAGGCATGGCAGTGGAACTGATCCAATGGGAGAAAATATAATCACTTCCACTATAGTTTAACTTTGACAAGCCATAGCTCTTCACTTTTCTTTTTTAATAATCAATAAAAGAACAAATAAGCCTACACAAAAAATAGACAACTCATAGTTCTTCAGATTATGGAATTCTCAGATCTTGATTCTCTATAGAGAAAAATACGAATGGTTTTCTTTAGTTCCTAAAGAAACATCATTAACAAAAAGCGTTCAAAGAGTAGATTAAAGAACCTGAAGTGAAACAATGGGCATATAGCCAAGTAGATCCTTTGCCTTTGAGGAATTAAAAGTTCTACAACAAGAGAGGAGCCTTATTCGGGAAGGTGTAAACTGTGGGAGAGGCATTCCATAAGGACCTAAAAGCTTATAAGTCCATTCCACCATATGTGCAATCGGCATCACTACGAAGGCAGGGATCTTTATTCTTGGCCTGCAACTCAGAGTGCAAGATCTCACTATAATATAACATATCTTCGCTTTACCAAGAAAGAGGATAAAGATGGCTGGAATACTAAATGATCAAGGACTACGATGAAATGTAAATTACAATAAAGAATACCTTTCGTAGCCAAGACCAGCCAGAATAAGTGAGACAAACTCCCAAAACTTGATGGGTTCCATGTTAGTTATGAAATAAGCCTGCAAAGCCAATTCAAGTTTAGACTAAACATCCTTGAGGTTCCAGAGTTTAATCCATTAAATGGCTTCCATTTTAAGAGATCTGCAGTAATACTTTAACATACAATTTCTCCCTTTCTCACGGATAAATTCTCAATACATATGTCAAAGATATTGATTTGTGTGTTATATGCACAATGAAGATTTTTATAGTGAGAGTCTCTAAGACAAGAGCCTACCATACTTTTTTTTTTAAAAAAAAAAAAAAAAAAAAAAAAAAAAAAAAAAAAAAATTTGTAAAGAACCGAATTTATATTGAGAAAAAAATGAAAGAACTAAACGTGAGGAAACTATGATTTTTATCTTATCATCCATTACATAATTTTATAAAATAAGAACCTCTATAAATTCTTTTGTCCAATAGGAAAATTATACATGTCATGCTTACACTATGAAAACAACATTTTGATTATTCATTAGATTGAGAAGAGATAAGGAAAATTATGTGACATGCTTACACTATGAAAACGATATTTTAATTATTCATTAAATTGAGAAGACATAAGGATAACTGAACATGAATAAATCCTTCCATACCCTGACACATTACCCAAATTTTTTATCTGAAATGGTACCTGCCCAGAAGCTTTTTCTGCATTTATTCCTCCTGAAGCTAGAACTCGTTCAGCACATACATGGGCATATCCAACGTTTTCAACATACGTAAAGTCATAGGTGTTATTGCCATCACCAATAATGAACTGTAAATTTTAGAACATATTACGATTACAATGTAAGGTCCTGATTTTTGTATGAAATGTAATTGCATTGGGCAATAGAAAGAAAACCGTATAGACATCCCATACATAATATGTAGGATTTTGTCAAGAGAGGAACAGCAAATTGAATTCATCCTATAATCTATTTTTTTTTTTTTTGGATGAAATCCTATAATCTTGAATAGAGCATTAGATCAAATGATATTGTAAATTACAGTCTTTAAAGGCAAATGAAAATTTACATCTAAAGATCAAGTATTTTAATTACTCCACGTATAAAATTTGGTAATATTGCAGCTCAAAAGGGTCCTTTTTCTCCGAGCTTCATTTGTTGGATGGCATGGAGGACAGGTGGTTGCTCTTTCTATTGAGCAGCTTGGGTGTGGGGCGAAGAGAGTGCAGGAAGTGTCTTCCTGATGGACGGGAGGTCAGGTGGACATTATGTGGAGGCAAAGATGCAGTAATAAGACGCTAACAGCAGGGTTGAAAACTTTGTTGTCTGATTCCACGTTCAGGTTAACAAGCAACAGAAGAAGATTTTCATTTACCAAGAGATTTCTTATGGTCAATGATTTGGATGTGGAGGGAGATCATCTACTTATATCAAAAGTTTAAGTTTGCGGATAGTTTGGAGAATTTATAAAGGATCTGATTTGAGAAAGCCTGCAGAAGGCAGTTGGAGGTTCCTTTCCATGAAGAAGAGGCATGGAGTGCTACCAGAAATTTATGGTCCAACAAGACTCCTAGGCCAAATGAATTCTTCTTGAAAGTCTTCAAACAGACTTCAAACGTCATCAAGGTTGATTTTATGACTTTGTAAATGCATAAGAGAGACGAACATCTATCTTATCTCAAATCAGTCTAATCCAGAAGCATTTACAGAAGCACGTTCTTTAATTAAGGCACATATTTTTTCCCCTTGTCAATTGGCCTCTAAAAGGGAAAAGATAAATTTTTTATTCCATTTTGATTGCTAACTAGCGAGTTGATCACTCCAAAAGGACCAAGAAAGGGGTAGGGCTTGAACTTGAATTGAAAAGGGATGCGATCAAGTAGGTTGGCCTTTACGGGAATATTATTATTACTATTTTGTCTGGTGGACTCCTCCCATACCCTTCATCGCTGCCCTCTCTTTCCGGGCACTATGGAAGTTTCTTTAAAAAAAAAAAAGAAAAAATACTAGCTTTCATTGAGAAAAAATGAACAAATACATCAAAAAAAATAATAATAATAATAACAAGCCTACAAAAGGTAAATCAACTAAAGGAAGGGGCTCCAATCTAGAATGATAGCACCTAACGCATAGTTACAAGAAGACTTCATCACCGAAGCCCGAAGAGAAATATGGAACCTAGTAAGGGCTCACACATATGACGGGTCCCTTTTTAGGCTTTAAAACACTGTATTATTTCTCTCCCCCCATGGGTCCCACAATAAACCACATCCCAGCCAGTCATAAAAATCTTCTATTATCACAAAATGGCGGATGGAAGAGGAACTTCTCGATCATCTCCTCATGGTCTCGAAAACTCATCGCCTACAACCCGAACACATCAAAGAACAACCCCAGACAGATGGAGCAAAATCACAGCTTCAGAAGATATGGTCTAGATCTTCCTTCACCCTCCGACAAAGGATACAATAGAAAGGTCCAACCAACGAAGGCATCTTCCTTAAAAGTTTTTCAATCATATTAACTCTTCTGTGGATAACTTGCCAAATAAAAAACTCAATCTTCTTTGAAATTTTCACCCTCCACAAAATAGAAAAAATAGATTCGCTAGGAGGAGAAGGGGTAAGCAACCACCTAAAAAGGACCTACACGAGAAATCCTCATAGGGGTTTAGGCTCCAACAACGAACATCCCTCCTTCCCATCCTAAACTAACACTTCCCAATCAAAGACAAGAGAGTAGTGACCTCCGTCGTTTCCCTATTGGTCAAAGAACAAAGGAAACCCATAGGGCAAAGAGCTCCCAAAAAGAATTACCATGTCGACAACCAAATGATTTTTCATGGAGGACAACCGATAAAGACCAAGAAACATCCCTCACTCACTTGTCATCCCAAAAATAGTATCCCTCTCATCCTCCACCACAAAATGAAACAGACTTGCAAAAGAAGGGAGCTCATAAACAGTTTCTTTCCACGGGTTCCTAGGCATGCCTTTAACCCTAGCTGAAAGCCACTCACAAAGGTGATTGCCATATGTGATCACAATGAACCAATGCCATAAGGATGTAGACTCGACGGGGAACACCACTGCCATTTAGCTAACAGGGCTCTATTACAAATTCTTAAGTTCCCTAATTCAATCCATATAGGGTTCCCCACTACCTCCCAACAAACTAGGTGTGCTCCTCTCCCCTCATCGACCCTTCCCATAAAAAATCCCTCATAAGCTTCTCGAGACTCCTACACACCCCATAAGGAGCTCTAAACGAGAAAAAGTAAACTAAAATCCCACTCAAGACTAAGCGAACTAGGCTTAACCTACCTCTTTAGAGAAGAAACTTCTTTTCCAAGAAGCCAGCCGATTTCTCACCTTCTCCACAAGCAAAATCAGACATGAGGGATTTCTAGGATTATGACCTAAAGGAAGCCCAAGATAACCCGTACGGTGGAAGTTTAAGATTCCAAAGAAGATTAAATACTTTGTGTGACAAGTCCTTTGCAGTGATATTAATACTATTGAAAAAATTACGAGGAAATCGTTCTTTCTGATTGGGCCACAATGTTGTATCCATTGCAAATATGTGGCAAAGGACTTTGACCATCTTTTATGGACTTGTCAGTTTTCCTCTTCAGCCTGGAACTTTTTTTCTAGTCTTTCAAGGCTCGATTCTTTTTTTCTAGTCTTTCAAGGCTCGATTAGCGCATCCTAGAGAATGCATATGGTGGAGGAGTACTTCATGTGCCCTTTTGGGGAGAAGGGTCAGGTTTTTTGGCAAACTAGTTATGCAATTTTATGGAGTCTTTGGCTTGAGAGGGACGATAGGATTTTTAGGGGGATTGAGAACTCTGGGGAGGAGGTTTGATCCATTACTAGGTTCTATGCCTTTCTTTAGGTGGTTTCAGTGTCTGAGGAATTTTGTAATCATCCCTTAGGTCTTATTTGTTAGATTGGCGTTCTTTTTGTTTTAGTTTGGCTCCTTTTTGTGTTCTTTTTGCATGTTCTTGTATTCTTCCATTTCTTTCTTAGCATGGTTTTCATCCAAAAAAGAAATGGAGATTTTGGATTTTGATTGCTTGTCCACTGCAATTGCTTGATTATGGTTAAAAAGATAAACTGAAAGATAAGATTTTGGAATCTAAACAAGAGGCTGATAACATTAGTAGAGACTAAACTCCAAGTTCCAAAATATACGTCAGAATTTTTTTTGACAAAGTGAGAAAATTTGAAATAGAACTAACAAAAATAAGGAACATGCTCACCTTGGATTTTCCTGCCCTTGCATTAGCGACTAGGGAGGGAACCAATAACCTATCCCCAGGGCCAAAGATGCCACTGGGCCTAAGGCTACAAGTTAGAAGTCCATTTGAGCCGTTTGCCTTGAGGATCAAAGCTTCCCCCTCAGCTTTAGTCGCAGAGTAGAAATCATTATGCTGAAACAGTTGAAAAACATCATCCAACCAGTACAGTAATTGCAAATTTGCCACAAGAGATGAAAACCAACGAACAGAAAGACCTATAATTATGAGGTGAGCAGCAATCTCTTGGACGGTCGTGGAGTTAGTACCTTCGCTGCGTAGGGCAGGGACTCATTTGCGTTAATAAGTCCATTTATTCCATCAAATACTACACTGGCCGAACTAGTATAAATTAGTCGCTTTACATTTTGCTCGACACAAGCGTCAACTACATTCTTGGCTCCTGGAAGGCAAAAGAAACAATAATAATAGTAATCAGCACTTCAAAAGCAGAGATGCTAAACCAAATGATTCTTACCTTCAACGTTGACCGAATAATGAAGTTTGTAATTGTTAATGGATGAATTCGGAGCAGCCATGTGGAAAACAACCTCAGCTCCTTCAAAAGCTGCAACATTCAAATTGACATTGCAACCACTTTTCACGAATAAAACAGAAACAAATAGCGGTGACAGAAACGTTCAAAGAATGCCAACCTTTAAGCACTTGAGCTTTGTCACGAAGATCGGCCGGAACGTACTGAGCACGACCGGAACGCAATGCCTCTCCGAGTATCCCTTGCTCCTCTCTTGCTTCCAATTCAATGGAGGGGCCCAAATCAACGATTCGAACGGAAAACATGTTGTATGTAATCAACATCTCAACGAGATGTCGAGCAGCGAAGCCTCTCCCTCCGGTCACCACGCACCATTTCTCCTCACTCCCCATACTCGGCTATTCACTTGCTGCAAACAAAGTTAGAGTAACCGATTTTACCAAAATTTCAGCAACTTGAAGAGTGATTAAGCAATGCAACAGGTAAGTTAAGTTAAACATCCATACTAAATGACCACGCCGCCGGAGCAGATGACCTAGGACGGATGGGATCTGAACCAGAGAGGAGAGCACATGCGCATACACGTAGGTACAGTAGAGCTGAAAGGGAAGGTAATCAAATTTTGGATTAAAGAATTCTGCTGGCTGATGATGCCGCCGGCGTCGACGTGCAGATCAATCTTCACCGGAGGATCCGCCGTTGGATTCATCTTTAAGGGCCGAGGAAGCTTGAACAGATATTGGCCCAATTTGAGCCCATTGCTGTTACTTGCACTCAACCTTCTTCTCAGACCCACTCTTAGATATATATATATATATGATTTTTTATTTTTTAATTTTTATTTTTTGAGTTCCCTAAGAATGAATAATTAATAGTTATACATTTCAAAAAAAAAAAAAAAAAAGAGTAATAGTAATACAATTAATGCTCTTAATTAGTTTCTTTTTGAAGATTTTTTATTGGCCCTTCGCGTAATTACGTTTGATGTTTTTAATTAGTTGGATTTGAACCTTTATTATTGTTAAGTTTGATATGTTTTTATCTACTCCATTTTGTGACTAGATGTAAGTATTTTTATGAAGAGAGGTTTGAGAAAATTTCATAATTTTTATTTCGAGGGTATATTTGATTGCAACAATTAACTCAAAGTTTAATTTGAATAAATTAAAAGTTCAAAGAGTAAAATTGACTCTTTTTTAGAAGTGTAAAGTTAGACTTCTAAAAAAGAGTTATTGTGAAAATGTCGTATCTTTTTATTCTTTTATATATATATTTTGATGGATTTATTGTTAAAATATTAAATGGAGTTATTGTGCATTGAAAATAAATCAAGTTGCATTAAATGAACTTAAGAGCAACTTTAGCTTCATTAACAAGTCAAACATCAATAATTAATAGAACTACACTTCAAGCTACTTCAAAATGGAGTTTTATTTGTTCATGGAATTAAGGTTACAAACAAGCCGACCCAACTTCAAAACTCAAATTTATGGCATCCCTTATATAACTTTTCCATCTTTAGCAAATGTTAATGAAAATAAAAAATAAAACACTCCATTTTTAGCAAATATAAATGACGTAAGCTTGTGGTGATAACGGATTATGAAGAAAGAAAACAAAAGGAGCTAGAGTAACACTAGCGAGAGATGAAGAGATGAGAGATGAAAGAGCAATAATATAGGTATTGCTTATTCAACTTATCTTTGAATTGTGTCTTTTATATACTCCCATACGACCACCGTTTACAGAGTTATAATATAGTATAAGTTAACGATTAGATCTATCTAAAGAAAAATTTGTGACTTATGCGAATAATGATATGAATGAGAGGGATTATTAATGAGTATGTGGGAACATATGGAAGCTATGGACATTTAGTTGATATATATGATTTATAACATTACCAACCTTTTAAATACAATTTTTATTATAGAAAAGTCAAAGTATTTATTATTTATTTTCAAATAAATAACTTATAGGAGAAAGTATTCAAGGAGCCCGTCACAATATGACTAACAATCCTACAACGTTAGATATATGAAATAGAAATTGCAAGAGTGTACTTTGAATGTGTATGTGTATCTAGTACTTATTAAGTAACATGGAGATTTTTTATTTTACATCCAATAGGAAAAACTTGTAACAGATTGTATTGTTTTTAGGTTAGACAATTTACTCATTATCCAATGGCTTTTCCCAATTACTCTCTACAAGCATTTATCTCTTATTAACCTCGGAAAATATGTTATTTATAGTGGTAGAGATTGGATGATTTTGGAATATAGACATAAAAAATATATATTATATGAAAAAGACAACAAAAAAAAAAAAATGTGTTAGACACATGACACCCAGTAGTTGATCCTATGTCCAAAAATCACTACAAGAAATCAGACCTTTAGCGTCGAAATATTTATGTCGCTAAAAGTATAAACTCGACGCAAAGAATCTTCAGCGTCGAAAAAAAATTAGTCGCAAAAAACGTCGCTAAAGGGGTGTCGCAAGCAGGATTTTGCGTCGAAATTTCCAAATTCGTCGCAACGTGCGACGAAACTATAAAATGTGTCGCAACGTGCGACGAAACAACAAAAAACGTCGCAAGTTTCGTTTTCAAAAATTTTGCGACGGAAGGGAACATTCGTCGTAAAGACTATGCGACGAAAAAGAGAAATTCGTCGCAGATTTTGCGTCGATTTGTTATTTTTCGTCGCAGATGTCGATCTTTCCCAAAACCCAGTTTTCGTTGCAAGCATTGCGTCGAAAGTGTTTATTTCGTCGCAGATTTTAATTTATTTGCCACGAAAATCCTAAATTCGTCGCACAAACGATTGACAATAAAAAAATATATATATATGTTGTGTTGTGTCATCTAATGACTCGATTTCATTTTAATTGTCCTGATTTACATTTTATACAAATATGCATTGAACATATAAAAATATTTTACTAAAGCATTCATCTACTTTATACAAATATAATCATTCAACAAAATTATATTTCACACATATGAACATTTTACCCAAAGCCTTGCTAAATTTAAGAGTTCCAAAAAATAAAGACCAAACAAGTATCCAAATACAAATACAAACATGTACTAAGTCTATGTTAGCTCCAAAAAAGTAATGTTCATTTGGTCATTGTTGTTGTCAGCAAGTTAACTTCAATCCTGCAAATAAACAACATATTACATACACATAAGTACACATGAACAAAAAATCATCATTAACCATATTCAGAAAGAGCATATTAAGTTACAATTACAATTATAAGGTTTTCGTTGAAAACTTTTCACCCAACTTAAGTTAAAAAGTTATTTCTCAAGAACAACGACCTGTACAACTTAAATAGAACCTCAAAATAGTGCAATCAGAGTTTCAACCTAAAAAATGAACTTAAATTTCAAGTTCTAATCACCAATATTACACCTCCTCCTTAAAACACAATAAAAACATTTGAAAAAGATACATTTGACAATCTATAATGAACAACCAACCTCTTCTCCTCCTCAATTCATCATCAAGTTGAAAATACACACTCCCCATATGAAAACAGAGTCAAACAATGTAATCAGAGTCCCAACCTAAAAAATGAACTTAAATTCCAAGTTTTAAAAATCATACCTTCAATTCGATGAGTGTGCTCCAGTGAATCTATCAATAAGTTCTTTTATTCTTGCTTACATTCATTCTTCGATTCGTTTTTCCATTCTTGCATTTTCCTCACGTTGAGTCTGTAGTAATCCTTGAGCCTTTTCATTTTCTTCTCGTTGACTCTGGAGTAATTTTTTAGACTTTTGAAGGTTAGCCTCGAGGGATTGTACATACTTAATTCAATGGGTCTAATTTGATATAGATCACATACTATGCTTAAATTTCACAATAACTTTAATTAAAACTTAAACAATGTTCAATAATCTCAAAGTGTAAGAAATAAACATTATAATATGTTCCATAGACACAATATTTACCTTTCAAATCATAATTTACATCTACACGAAGAACTCACTTTCAAAAGACAATTCTCAAGCTTCAACAAATAAAACAACCCACTTTCAGAAGACATAATAGGTACTTTAACACATTCCAACAAAATTCAATAGGCACGATATTTGTTTTCTCCATAATGTTTCGCCAACAAAACAAATATTCAATAAACCTCACGAAACAACATAATTTCAATGAACCTCAAACCACATGTACAACCTGAGCTAAAAAAGTACACAACCCCATGAAACAACCCCACAATATTTACCTTTCAAATCATAATTTACATCTAAATGAAGAACTCACTTTCAAAAGACAATTCTCAAGCTTCAACAAATAAAACAACCCACTTTCAAAAGACATAATAAGTACTTTAACACATTCCAACAAAATTCAATAGGCACAATATTTGTTTTCTCCATAATGTTTCGCCAACAAAACAAATATTCAATAGACCTCACGAAACAACTAACCTCAAACCACATGTACAACCTAAGCTAAAAAAGTACACAACCCCACAAAACAACCCCACAATATTTACCTTTCAAATCATAATTTACATCTAAACGAAGAACTCACTTTCAAAAGACAATTCTCAAACTTCAACAAATAAAACAACCCACTTTCAGAAGACATAATAAGTACTTTAACACATTCCAACAAAATTCAATAGGCACAATATTTGTTTTCTCCATAATGTTTCGACAACAAAACAAATATTCAATAGACCTCACGAAACAATACAATTTCAATGAACCTCAAACCACATGTACAACCGAAGCTATCCCCCCCCCCCCCCCCCCCCCCCACCCCCAAATCCACATTCACTAAAAGTAGCTCAAACTTCAACAAATAAACCAACTATTAGAAACAACCAAATATTAGAACCAACCATAGGAAATATAAGAACCAACTATTAGAACCAACCCTCAAATCCACATTCACTAGAAGAAATTTACGTAAAGAAATACATTCAATCAACAAATACAATGTCCCCCATCCAAAACTACATAACAAATCTACAATATAATTTCTTATTAATAAATTTCAATTAACAAAAACAACCAAATATTAGAACCAACAATTTAAATCTTAAACAAGTATAGAAAAAACATAATGGAAGTATTTTACATACCTCTCAAAGTTTGTCCCAAGAACTTTATCTATCAACAAAAAAAAACTAGAAATTGAATCCAAAAATATATATCACACTCTTTTATGAACGAAATCTAGGGAAATATGGTAAAAAACGAAAATGGGAAGGGAAGAAACGGAAATGGGAAGAAGCAAAAAAATGGGAGAGAAGTTACCACGGAGACTATGGCGTTTTTCGGCGCTCTCCGACGACTATAGCGGTTTCAATCCGTCCAAACGATCCTAGCACTCTCAGTTGGAAGAGAGAAGAAGAAAGAACTCCAAGGAAGAAGATGAAAAACACAACTGCCACATCCCAGCACTCTCGGTTGGAAGAGAGAAGAAAGAAAGAACTCAAAGGGAACAGAGGTTGCTTGGCGAAAACGAAGGGTTCTGTTTTCTTTTAAAACGTTTGCGACGAAAATGTGATTTTCGACGCAAACGTTGCGACGAATATGTGATTTTCGACGCAAACGTTGCGACGAAAATGTGATTTTCGACGCAAACGTTGCGACGAAAATCTGATTTTCGAAGCAACCGTGCGACGAACATGGTGGTTTCGACGCAGACTTGATTTGACCGGCTCCCTGCACGAGATGTTGTCCTTTCAAAGCCTTGCGACGCAAAAGTCCATTTCGACGCTCGCTTGCGACTAAATACCTATTTTCGTCGCTCACTTCAATCCGTTGGGCGCCTAATGAAATTTTCGTTCGCGCCCATTCCCTCAACATTTGCGTCGAAATTGTCATTTTCGTCGCAAGCTTGCGTCGAAATGAATATTTTCGTCGCAAGCTTGCGTCGAAATGAATTCTTTCGTCGCAAGTTGCGTCGAAATGTTAATTTTCGACGCAAAAACTGCGACTATATTATGTTTTCGACGCAAGATTGCGACTTTTTTATTTTCGACGCTGTGTTTTCGTCGCTAAATCGTTTATTTCTTGTAGTGAATGACTGTAGCTCTCCTAGCCCCCGCTCTAGTTCAACAACATTTGAGGTAGGAGATTCGAATTTCTAACCTTGTGGTCGAGGATACGTACCAATTACTGTTAACCTATGCTCACTTTGGCCCCTAGCCCAAGTTTTGCTCTTCCCATGTATACTATTTTCCCTAATCTCACTCTCTTCACACGCTCTCTCTATTTGGCCTCTCTACCCGTGGTCTTTATTTTTTTTTACTAATCTCTCTACGGACATATTTATAATTTTATATAATTTTTATTTCATTGTCAATTCAGTAGTTTTAATTTAATTTACCTCCCCCATACGAATTTTTGGGTAGATTACAAAATTGGTCCCTATAGTTTTAAGAGTTTCAACTATAGTCTATATGGTTTGGGTTTAGTTTCAACTTGGTCTCTATTGTCGGAGATTTTAAATGTTTCGATTTAATCCTTGTGGCTTGGGACTTAATTTCAAATGAGGTCCTTATAGTTTGGTTAGATCTCACAAGTTCTGTAAACTGTATTTTACCTAGAGAAAAAGTCCACATATTTTCTTTGTTTTTTACTCATCCCTAAACCTCAATACAACCAATTAATATAACTATCCAAATAGAAAATTGCTAGTGAAAAAATTTGTCAGTATGATAATGACAGAAAAAAAAAGTGTGATAATGACAAAGATGGTTTGTGAAATTTGGCTACACCACATGGAATTAAATTCAAACTTTTGAAACCATAGGAACTAAATTGAAATTAAAACCTTAAACAAATGTGTAATTTAATATTGCAAATTTTGAATTCTAATAGTAGTATGTTAAGTAAATTTTGATCACTAAAAAGCACTTATTAATCAAATTATAAATATAATTTTGAAATATTAAACTAAACTAAATCCATATTTCGTTACTACTTATAAAATGACTAAAAAACATATATAGTAATTTGTTTTTTTTTTTTTTCCTTCAGTTCATGAAGTAGTTCTTTTTTTTTTTTTGAAAAACAGTTCATGAAGTAGTTTGTTGTTAAGTTGATCTATTTAAGACTCGCATGATACACATATATTGTTAGTCGATAATAATTGTGGCTCGAGTGTCCTTTCTTAATTTTTTAACTGAGACACACTATATTATTTATGCTAAGTTGATAAGCATTTTGATTTTGATTTTTTATTTTTAAAAATTAACCTTTTAACACTATTTCTCCATCTATGAATTTCTTTGTTTTGTTATCTATTTTTTACCTATGTTTTCAACATGCACGCCAAGTTTTGAAAACTTAAAAAAAAAAATAGTTTTTTAAAAACTTGTTTTTCTTTTGAAATTTGACTAAAAATTTAGTTGTTTTCCCATAAAAAGATGAAAACCATTGTAAAGAATCGGTGTAAAAAAAAAATCCAAAAACCAAAACCAAAGACCGAAGTTCAGGGTCTTAACCACTAACACCCGTAAAGAGAGCCCATTAGTCAAGCTTGCTTTATCTCAACTGTATTTCAAGTTATTTTGTTGTCTGATTAGTTGAGATTCTGTTATTTATCATATTCACAGATGGCTTCTATAAATGCCTATGTTTTTTATCACTTCAATACAGTGAAGAAGATATTATGTGGTCTCTCTCTTTCTAAATAGGTTTAACAACCAAAGATCCTAATTTTTTTTCCCAAATGAGTTCCTCCACTTCCGAGCGTGATTCTTCTGAAGTTCTTCCTGCTACTGCTTCCAAATTCATCAATCCAGGAAGCAAAACTACAACACCAAAATTAGATGAAGAGAAACTATCTCATGTGGAAATTCCAGGTGTTGATTACCCTCAAATTAGGACATGGATTACAAAAGTTTATTGATGCTGATTATGAGGTTCCACTGAAATTCCTAAACTAATCTCCTTGTGTTAAGACCTCATTTGATAACCACACTACAAGAAAATACGTTTTCAGTGACAAGTTTTTAGTGGCGCGACCAAAATAAGTCGCAAAAGGTGGCTTTTCAGCGACATCGTAAGATAGACGTCGCAGTTAAAAATTTTCAGTGACGCGATAAAATTAGACGTTGCTAATAGTTTTAGTGGCGCGTAAGCTTACGTCACTAAAAGTATTATTTTTAGCAACATATTTACGACGTCGCTAAATTTTTTTTTTTCGTGTTGCTAAAGGTTAAAACATTGAAATTTTAGGGCACACGTTTTCCACCCTTTTCCATCTTCTTTTTTCGTTTTGGCCGCCTCCTTCTCGAAAAGGACTCTCCCCTCTGGTATATCGATTGTTTCTCTCAAAAATCGCCGCCATCGTTGTCTTCTTCCTCTCCGTTCGCTGTTGCCGTCACAAACTAACATCTTCTTCCTCTTCATTCTTTGCCGCTGTCTAGTTAGGGGTTTTCCCCCTTTTCCCTCAATTCAGCCGGCGCCCCCATTTCCCACTCTCATTCTCTCTCTGAAAAACGCTCTTTTTTGCTTTCACTGCTTTCGAATAAAGTGTTTTTCCTTCTCTCTTCTACTTCTTTGCAACACACAGTCTCCTTCTTCATTGCCATTACTGCATTTACTCTTCTACTTATTGGTTACAGGTGAATTTACTAATTTCATGCCATTACTGCTTTTGTTTCTAAGTTTAACTACATTAAAGCCTTGAATCTTTTGTTTTAAAGTTATGTTATGACCCCCTAGTTTTATCACAATTTTTGGTCTGACACTAAACTTGTTAAAATGTTTCTTATTTTCCTAACCTTACGAACAAATGCATACTCATTGACATCTCATTCTTTTTCTTTAATTTCATGTAGTATCTAAATTATTGTGTATTATGTGGTAAAATTTTTTCTCCTTGTTGGCCATTCTTTGAATTTTTTCCACTATGGGGGACCAAAAAGAGTAATACTTGGATTGTGAAAATTATGACCAACAAACTGGGAAAGTGGAAGCTACTAGAATTGAGTTCAATTTTTATTTTACTGGAAATATGCTTTGTCTGTATTTTGCTTCATTTATAGTCAAAACATGAGAAGATGTTCTATTGTTGCGTTAGAGATTCTTAGCAATGATAGATTCAAAGTATGTCATTGGTGGTTTATTTTTTTTTTTTGGAAAGAAAAACTCTATCTATTATTATTATTATTATTTTTTTTTTTTTTTGCTAGTTTAGATCTTCTATAACAACCAAAGGAACACTCAGATTTAAAGGATTACATATTGACTGAAACCTTGAAGTGTTAGTTACAAGTTGTATTCCTTGTGTTGAAGCTTTTTTATAATTTTCTTAATAAATACATAGTGTACGTAACAGTTTTTGTTAGACATTTTTTCATAGTAATGTACCAAGTGCATATAAAAAATTGACTATAAAACGAACAGGAAGTTGGGTTTGAGTCACAATGGAGGATCTTTCTCACAGAATTTCTTGAAGGCATAACTATGATGAAAGGACTACTCTCCATGTAAGTGATATGCCAACTAGGAATATTTGAAATGATGTGTTATTTCAGGTTGTTTTGCTTTGATATTTGTTGCTATATGACACTTCCACTTTAGGCATTACGGTCCTTAGATTTGGAAAATACTCTAAATGTTATCAAGTAACCTTTTTTTTCCCTTCTAATTCTTTAAAGTATGATAATGAAGTGCAATTTAAGTGCTTGTCTTTTTTCCCCCTTTTGAATCACTACTATGTCGGTGGAGTAATTTTCCATTACTTGAACCTGCTCCAAAGTGCAACTTTTTGTTTATGAAATTATATGTTTATCTATTTTCAGGTATTTGCATGATCAAAATGGTTTAATATGTACACAATCTAGAAGATTATTCGTGGGTATGCTATAATGTTGAGTGAGTTTTTTTAGTTGGTTACAATGGATTGTTAGGTTTTGTGAAACCAGGTTCCTAGTTATTTTAGTTTTACACTACAGTTTATTTAATAGGTCTAAAAATGTTTGAATAGTTATTGTACTTTAGTTACCTTTTAAACCTCAAAGGCTTCAAAGAGACCTTTTTTTTTTCTTAACTTAATATGTAGGTTCTAATGTGCTTAATAAATATATCAGACATCAGATAATAATGAATCATATATCTAGAACTTAAGTTGCTTACTATATTTTATTTGGTTCATTGTATGTGGAATTTTACCATAACATTTGAAGTTGCCTACTATATTTTATTGGTTCATTGTATTTGGAATTTTACAACATTTTGAAGTTTTGGATACTAGAAGGCACGAGATAATAGTATTGAGGCATGCTTTAACTCCAACGGAACTTGTAAGACTTGTGAATGTACAATATGAATGGTAGTATGGTACAATTTTGATAGTCTTGTCTATTTTTCCTATCTATCAAGAATAAATATAGGCCTGAATTAGTTAGAGAAAAGGAGTTGCAACAATCATATTGTCTAAATAGTGAAACGACCTTAAAAATGAGAATACACTACATTCAGTCATCTCTGTAATTGTTACTAATTTTTAGTTAAGGAAGTAATTAGCAACTCGTTACTTTGTTATACATTGGATTCCCGTGTATTGTATGTTAGAATAAGAGTTGTGTTGATTACCAATATCATAAAATTCTAAGAAGCATAACAAGTGTTCAAAATACTGTTAAAAAAAAAGAAAGCCACACATTCATTCTTTAATTCATTTTAGCCTTGATGCAACTTCCTATGGAAATCAATATGCACATTGCTAATTTTTGAAATGTTAGTTGATTTCTTACTGTGACCTAGAAGAATCCCTAAGTGAGTTTCTTTATGCATTTGCACCAAATGCAACCTTTGGTTTGGACCTTCTTAGAGGTGATTCTTTCCTTTTTCTTTTTTAAAAGCTCTTGGAGGTGTTTCACGTATTTTGTTTTTTGTAGTTTGGAGTTAAGAAGCTGAATCTATTTTATTTATGGTTTGTTTATGCCAGAGGTTTGTTATTCAATGGGCTACATAAATGCATGTTATATAGATGATTTAGGTGTATGGAACTTTCTCCCTCTTCTTAAACCCCTAACTTGTTCTCATGTGTTGGATTAGATTAATTGTTGTAGTACTTTGACTATCCTATAGCTCATAGTTTAAAATTAGAATGAAGATAGAAAGTATTGGAGTTCATTATTTGTTATGTTGACTTGGTATAACTTGAGTGTTATATGACTATCCTGCAGTTATGGTAGTCATAGTTTAGTTGTTATGGTAGTCATAGTTTAGTCATTTGTGTTCATGATAGACTTATTTGACATTGTGTTGTTAAGTCGAGTTATTTCATTGTAAAAGGTCTCCATGATTTGAGTTATGTTCTTACATTTAGTTCTTTTGAGGGGGGGGGGGGGTCAATACCTTGTTGCACTTAAGTTATTGTGTTTAGGGAGTTTACTTTTGTTGAGTTGTTTAGTTGGATTGTTCCATTTGCAAAGTTGAGTTTCTAAGTTGTAGTTGTTAAGTTATTCTATTTGGGGGGTCAACACCTTGTTGCACTTAGGCCCTTTAACTAGTTATTGTGTTTTTTAAAGTTTAGTTTCACTTATTTTCCATTTAGTTGTTGTGTTTAGGAAGGTCGATACCTATTTGCACTTAAGTATTTTAACTGGTGTAGTTGTTGTGATGTTGACAAGTTTAGTTTCACTAAGTTCTTATAAATTTAGTTTCACTTGTTTTATTCAGTTCTTTGAATAGAGATGGTTGCTTATGTTGTTAAGTTTGTGTTCATTATTTCTCATAAGTGTAGTTGTGTTCATGTTTTTTCCATGTTGAAAGTTCTTGTTGTAAGTTTTGTTTTATAGCTTTTGATGAGTTGTTTATCTTGATTTGAGTTATATCGTCTCTAATTCAATTATTTAATCTCATACTTACATATTTTATTTCCTTTTTATTTTTCAGCTTGGATGCATGAATGGTTTGACAATGCGCTCCCCCTTTTTGTATGGAAATGTGAAGAATGTAGGTTGATTTTTTTTTTGTTTGTGATCTTTTGTTAGTCATTTTGATGTGATGTGAATCATTTTGTTAAACAAACTTCATCTAAACTTGAGATCATTTTAGAAAATGATCCGTTTGTATTAGATTCTAGACATGTTTCTTGATTATGGTTAATATATGAAGTAGTGCATCTTAACTTTAAATTGGCATATTATATTTTTTATTTGATTAATTGTAGAATTGTTAATTAGTTTGAACATGGTAATATTATTTTATTTACAGGTTTACTAATTGAATTAACTATTTATTTTTTTTTAAATCATAAACAATTTTCTGTGACGTGTGTATGCGTCACTGAACACAAGATTTTAGTGACGTGCTTACAATGTCACTAAATATCTTTTTCAGTGACAACGGGTCGGATGTTGCTGAAAGTATACGATTTTAGTGACGTGCTAACAATGTCACTAAACATCTTTTTCAGCGACAACGGGTCGAACGTTGCTGAAAGTGATCTTCAGTGACGTGTCCCCACGTCCCTACCTATTGCTTACACCGGCGTGTAGACGTCACTAAAGATGACTTTCAGCAACGTCTACAGTAGTATGTCGCAAATACTTACGACTACGTAAATACAGCGACGGATGCAGCGACAAAGTTACGCACGCCGCTGAAAGTTTTACCGACGCGTTTTTTGTTTCAGCGACATGTTTTATACGCCACTGAAAGTGTTTTTTCTTGTAGTGCCATTTGGTTTATGGTTTTTTTTAATATTAAGCTTATAAATATTACTTCCACCTATAAGTTTCTTTGTCATGTTATCTATCTTCTTCCCATGTTTTCAAAAACGTTTTGAAAACTAAAAAAAATAAAAAATAAATAAAAAAACTCGTCTTTCGAGTTCGTTTTCAAAAACCTGTTTCTGTTTTTGAAATTTGGCTAAGAATTCAAATGTATCCTTAACAGAGATGAAAACGATTATAAGAAAACAAACATAATTTTAAAAAACTAAATAGTTATCAAACCAGACGAAGCTTAATTATCAGGCTTTTTTTGTAGATAAAAAAAAAAAATACAACACAACCTTAAAACTTGAAGGAGCACAATGACTATAAATAACCACACATTTTCCACGTAGGAGGAAGCCTCCTCAAACCATGGACAAAATGTGTGTAACACCTTTTTTGAAATTAGGGTTATAGATGAAAAGGTTGGTTCTCTAGTCTCTAGGGTTTGTTAAAGCAGAGCAATGGGTGGTGGTGCTCATTGGCCCGGCCAGCGCATAGCGGTACGACCACGCTCGGCACTATCAGGCATTTATCGAAGGCGATGGCGCTATTATATTTCTATCCGCCCAGCCTGGCCCTCATTTCCAATTGCATGCCCCAATCTCCATTATGATATCCCCATATCTGTTCGATAATAACAAGGCCATAGAATAGTGTTATTTACCCACGTTTTCCACGCCCACTTTTTCCCTAAAAACCTTACTGGTCTTTGGTCAACTTCCACAAGCCCCCATTTTCTAAATCCTAGTAAACTAATAAATAATGTGCAATTTGAAAAGCTTCAATAAAAAACCACACACGCCTAAACCAAAAAAAAAAAAGGGAAAACAAAAAACAAAACCTAGACTCATACTAGAAAGAACAATTTGCTTTTGGGCTTTGACTCCTCGTGATTTTATTTCAACGTGCCATACAATTTATGTTCAAACCTCATTCTCCACATGTTGAAAAATTATTCGTAAGACTGTTATAGTGTCGTTACCTTCTAATGATTGTTGGATACATATTTGAAATACTTTTGTAGCTTCTCTTTCATATTTTTGTGGTGCACGAATTCGACACGGGAAAGAATCTGTTTGATCCACATGAGTCAAACGAATAATAGAAAAAGAATACAATAAACTTAGTATAATAATATCCAAGTTGGAGTAAAGTAATATAATAATTTCTAAACGAACACTTTGATGTCTAAGTCAAATTAAACTAGGGTTATTATTGTTAGAGAAGTAAGAATTAGGGTTGTGTAGCATGTCTCACACACTACAAGAATTATTGTCCTACAGTGACACTTTTTCTTTCGACACATTAAAAATCCTCAGGAGACCAGATAACTAGTCGCCAACAGTTTTATTATTTAACGTGTTTTCAAAGACCCTAATCTTCCTCCCTCTTTTCCTTTTTTCTTTTCCCCCTTTTCTCTTTTATGCTGCTCGAATCGCTTTCTCTCTTTGACCGCTATATGAAATTACACTTCGAGTACTTTTAAGTCACTTAGATACTTCTTAAAACTAGGTGCGAGTGTTTTGAATGTGGGGAGCGTAGAGAGTAGGTACTTTTGTTCGTTTTAGGCATGTTTACTATAAGTTGCCTTTAACTTGTTAATTATAATTTATTGCTTAACATATCATAACATTAGTTTTGTTTTTATGGTGGTTATGGGACGTGGGTGTTATTTTCAAAGGGTTTTTTTTTTTTTTTTTTTTTGAGAAATGTTATTTTCAAAGGTTACTTTGCAAAATTATGATGATTTGAAGAGAATGGGAATGAAGTTTTCTTCCTAGATCACTTAGGTTTATTTATTTTGGTTAATATTTATGTTGTAATTTTAATTTCATTTTGAACCAAAACTTTCTAAAAATGGATTGTAAGAACAAATTTGGTTCGATGTAAATTTTATTTTATTTGATTATTTGACCATATACAATTATTTTTAGGTTTGAGATACTTGAGATTATAATGAAATTTGAAGGAAAAAGTGAGATTTTGATTAAAAAAAAATGCTATATTTTATGGGTAGCAAGGGAACGGTAGACGAAACCTAAAAACTGTTGGCAGATTTGACTTGTTCTGTAATTACGAAGCCTCTTTGATCTCCCTTAATTTGGAAGCTTTTATGTAGCTCCCCGTATGTTTCTCACGTACGTTTATAAATAAAGTATCCTCTTTCTAAAAAAAATTGTTAGCAGATCTCATATTTGATGATGCTTTTGCGTTGACAAGACCCTCTTCCAATATTTCATCTTTGATGGAACTCCTAATAAAAAAAATTTCGTTAGAAAACTATTTGTGAACA
Organism: Luffa acutangula; assembly: GCA_036850905.1. Classification (NCBI taxonomy): domain Eukaryota; kingdom Viridiplantae; phylum Streptophyta; class Magnoliopsida; order Cucurbitales; family Cucurbitaceae; genus Luffa; species Luffa acutangula. Next base: position 1,258,597 of record CM072092.1, on the reverse strand, counting down.
ATTTATTGGGCTTTTCGATAACTTTTGTGCCAAGGAAAACTAAAATTGTTGTATCGACGTGTGAGTATTCTCTTTCTATTTATATTAGATTTGAGTTAGGGTTTCAAGTCTTTCCTCTTCTTATTGGGAGCGAGACTTTTTGGATTTGAGGTTGAACCCTTACTAAACTGAAATAGCAAACTTGACCTAGTAATGGACTTGCCCCTGGACCTTGGGTCGCCTCGACCTGGTCAGCCTCGACTCGCTTACTTGCTTGGGCTAGGGCTTGGCTTGGCCGAGTGGGCTTGGGCCTAAACTAAAAGTTCAGCCTCGACCTTGGTTGGAGTGTGGGGGCTCAATTTGCGCATTGGATCTCGGCTTGGTTGGACTTTTCTTCTTGAGGCCCTCTCGAATTTTGGTTTAATTATGTTTTTATCTATACAAATTAAATAATATAAAACTTTCAACCACATCGAACCATCCTCAAATAATTTCTCTCACATGACATGCATACACTTTTAAACCTAAAAAAAAACTTCTAAACTTAGTAACATCTTGAGGGATGTGTGATCAAAAAGTTCCACATCGACTAGACAAAAAGAAGTCACGAGCATATAAGTGCAAGCTTTTTTCTAGGGTGAAATCAAAAGCTCAAATCCATATAGGAACAACATCATATCATTATATAGAAATATACCAAGGTTCCATAGACGGATCTACTAGTTCTTGTTCTACTCCACTACACCGTACTGTACCTTTCTAATCTCTTTCGGCTAGTTTAAATCACAGAGCTGCAGAATTTTTATTTTCAGTGGACGAGAATGGGGCCTACAGATAAAGTACAGGTTTCAAAAACTCCACTACTTTTTTCTCTTTTTTTATTTTTATTTTTTTAAGGATCATCTGTCCCTTTTTTCCCCCTTTCATTATCAGCGAAAGAGTTTGCTTTTTGAGTTTTGTGAAGATGAAAAAACCCCACGTTTTTAAAAACAGAAACCACAAACTGAAGATAAGAAAGACACCAACTTGCTAAAAGAGAGAGAAAATATATCATCTTTTATATATATATATATATATATGTATAGTTGTTTCAACAGTACACAGAATACTTAAAAAAGAAATTGCCAAAAAGGATCAAAGCAATAAAACATACCAAATTCTTGTTCTATTAAGAAACCTTCACAGATGACTTACAAGAAAAAGGTTGCTCCTTTCTCTTCCTTTCTCTAGAAAGAACCTTAATCCAGAAAAAAAACAAGGTTCTTTTTTACCTTGTGGAGAAATAGATCAATGAGTTCTTCCAAAATATATTTAAAGAGAGACAAAAAGAAAAAGAAACCCAACAGAAAAATTTATACTACTATTATAGTACCATACTCCCTTACTTCACACTATGATTTTCTAATTCTCGTGACCTCACATCATTTTTCAAAAGATGCTGATGTGGAAGACAATAAATAGAGGGAGTATCCATACGGCCGCCAGTCGCCCTGTGGCTGGGGCTGTAGCTTAATTAATTGGGTGAGAGATAATGATTAATGGGTTTCAAAGTTCCAAAGAAAGAACTGATTGGAGAGAGAATCGTCATCGCTCGAAACGGCGTTGTAATGGACATGATGAGGATGAGTGGATTCGTAAAAATCATTGGTTAGGATATTATCAAAGTGGTCGGAGTAAAACGGAAACAAATTAGAAGTGGAGCCGCCGCCGCCACGCTCGTCAATGGCGTCGAGGTTGTCGAGGAAAGACCAGTCCATGTTATGTTCGTCCTTAACGGAGGCCGATGACGTGGAAGAGGAATTTCCACAAGTACTGTCCACTGTGTCGGGACGGTCAACGACGGCGACGTCGTCGTTTTGATCGGCAGTGGAAGAGTACTCATTAGCAAACTTAGCAGCGAGCTGCTGGATCTCGTGGGCAGTGAGGGAGTGAGCGTCGAGAATGTCGGGCGGCGGTTGGTCGGGGAAGTTGAACTTGGCGTGTCGGCCACGGAGGCAGAAAAGGGCGGCGTCGAAGGCTCGAGCAGCCTTCTCCTGGGAGTCGTAGGAACCGAGCCAGATGCGTTCGCGGCTGTTGGGGAGGCGGATTTCCGCCACCCATTTGCCCCATTTGCGCCGCCGTACGCCCTTGTACTTGGTCTCGGCGGCGGCGGGGCTCCGGTCGAGTTCAGGGATATTGTTGTCCATCTCCATGATGATTGTTTTGTTGGTTGGAGTGGGGGCGGATTTTACGGGTCATATATATATGGAGAAATTCTTACGTGTTCAAAGCGATCTAAGAAAGAAAATTACACGTGGCAGCTCGGGAAGGGGGTGGGTTTTGTTTAACGCGGTACTACTGAATGCTTTTTTCGGCCTTTTTTGGGGCACGTTGCTAATATGGCTTTAACATGTCATTTTTATTTTTCAGTCTAAACTATTTTGTCAAACCTGAGTCACACTCACAATGCATGCTTTATATTCTCTCTTTTGTTTGCGGCTCCTTGGACTCCGTTGGTCTCTCCATTTTTGTATCACACTTTTTTAGTTTATGTTTGTAAGTGATTTTGAAATGACTAAAACCATTATGTCACGTTAAAAAATAATCCTCAAACACAATTTTAATTATTCAAAAGCAATTTCATGTTCGATTTTACACTTTTAAACCTAATTTTCATACCATCAACATTAATTTTGAGCTATTAAAGACATATTTTAGCAAAAGTGATTTTGACCATTTTAAAATCACTCCCATGCATGCACCTAGCCACTAGCCTTACAAGTTTTGAGATTTTTAGTATGACCACCATAGAGAGTCGAGAATTGAACCTTTGACTTTGAAGAAGCAGATGACTTAACAATGATTGAACTGTACTCATATCGGTTATATCTGGATTAATTGAACTAGGCTTATATTGGCAGAAAGAAAAAAGAGAAAAAAAAAATCAATTTTGATTTCTAAACTTGTCATGTGTTGTATCAATTTTAATCACCTTAAACTTTCAATTTCATCAAATTGCATCTCAAATGACTTAGAGATGTATCACAATCTTGACCTTGGACTTTAAAAAATGTTGCAATTTTAACTCTCTAATAAGTTCTCACGCTAAATATCCTTTATAAAAAGTTTTCTCTCCCATAGATTCAATGAATTCACTACAAAATTTTTGGGATACGCCGACGGTCAAAACCGTTGGGAGAAATCAAAAAACCGTTGGGGTAGCGACTGCCTACGGTTTTTTCAATCGTCGGGCTGATCGTCGAGAAAACCGAGTCGGGGCAATTAATACCAACGGTTTTCAAAAAACCGTTGGGACATCACAGAAAATGCCGACGGTTTTGAAACCGTTGGAATATCCCTAAGATCCCTACGGTTTCAAAACCGTTGGCAGTTTGCTATATACCAACGGTTTTAAGTACTGTTGGGAAAAACCACAACTACCAACGGTTTTCAAACCGTTGGCCTATCTTGTATTGGCCTACGGTTTGTCAACCGTCGGGATTGCTTTTATATCCCAACGGTGGATAAACCGTTGGTAGTACTTTGTTTTACCAACGGTTTACTAAAACCGTGGGCGTTTTTCCTTCAACTTTTCCAACCCATTGCCCTATTCGCTTTGTATTGCCAACGGCTTAAAACCGTCGACTTTTCATTTTTTTTTTTTAAATATTTGTATATTACAAAAACACTCATTAAACTGAGATCCTGAATAAACAAAATGATAGTAATGTACCAATGAACTTCTAAATTCAACAAAAAAAAAAAATTGTTTCTTTATTACAAGCTAAAGTTAACAAAGTATCCAAAAGTTGATAAACAAGAGAAATTAACAAAGTTTACAAGAGAAGTTAACAAAGTCAAAGTCGTCTAAAGTGAGTGAACTGGACTTCAAAATTAAACCTCAAAACGTTCCCATCTTCATGTTAGCTCATTCAAAAGTAAAGTTCGACCTGGCATCCTGAATAAAAATAAAGTTGTCAAAATTCATAAGCATATAGGATAAGTATGACAAATTAAAAAAAAAAATCTAAAAAACTTGAAGCTTTAGAAGCATAACATTGACACTAATACCATGAACATATAAACAACCAACTTTTAGCCAAGTAACCTAAGGTTAAGAAACATGAACTCGAAACTACCTAGAAGTAACTCATCCTTCAACTCGAAACATAGGTTATATGATAAGCAAGCAAATGAACTAAAAGTCTTCCTTCCATACCCAAAGTTTCAAAAATAATACCTAAGTTAAAGTCCAACATAAAAGCGACCCACCCCCCATGCTCATACCTTCAAACAAAACCAAACAATGAATGAACCTTCAACGAAATCAAAAGTAACCCATCCCTCAAACTCAAACTCTATTTTTTAAAAAAAAAAACTCAAACTCTATTTTCAAAAAAAAAATAAAAAAATAATAAAACTCAAACTCTACTTAGAAAAGTAACCCATCCCTCAACTTTCAAAGGTTAAACAAATAAGCAAGCAAAAGAACTAAGTGTTTCAAGTGTAACACCAAACTTATAACCGACAAACGTAAGAACTAACAAACTATTAAGTAAATCATCCATCAACTAACAAAACCAAACGTAACTAGTGGAAATGCATAACGAAACAAACTTGTTTTTCCTTACCCAAAGTTCCACACATAAGAACTAGTTCAAAAAATCAAATGTAAATTTCCAAGACATACTTCATCCCCACATTAGAAAAGTAACCCATCACTCAACTTTCAAAGGTTAAACAAATAAGCAAGCAAAAGAACTAATACAATCAAGTGTAACACCAAACTTATAACCGACCAAACAACGTAACTAATGGACATGCATAATGACCCGATCTTGTTTTTCCTTATCCAAAGTGATCTAATCAAAACATGAACTAGTCTCCCTTCATTACCCAAAGTTCCGAACATATGAATTAGTTCAACAGGCAAAGCTAATCAAACCCACCCCTATGTGCTCATACACCTTCAAACAAAACAAATAAACATAACAATCAATACCCAACGGCTACCATAACTACAGGATAGCCCATACAACTATTACTATTACCTATAAATAGTTACCTACATAAGTATAGTGCTACCATAACTGCAGGATAGCAACAACACAAGTCTCTTTTATAGACAATACTTGACAATTACTACATAATGTAAAATTAGTAATTTCATACCTAGTTAGATGGTTCTCGGGACTGCATGAGTTTATTAACCAAGTCTCTGAGACTGGCTAACTCAGAGGAATGGCCAGTCGTTCGAGTATCCACCTCTGACAATTTCTCTTGCGTTTGACTAAGTTTCTCTTGCGTCTGATTAAGTTTATCTTCCGTCGCATTTAATTTCTCATTTGTCGCACTTAATTTCTCTTCCGTTGCACTTAATTTTTCTTCTGTTGCACTTAATTTCTCTTTCGTTGCACTTAAGTTCTCTTCTGTTGCACTTAATTTCTCTTCCGTTGCACTCAATTTCTCTTCAGTGGCACTTAATTTTTCTTCTGTCGCACTTAATTTTTGATTTGTCTGATCCAACTGTTCTTTTGTTGCATGCAACTGTTCTTGGGTTTCACTCAAGACTGCACTTAGTTCATGGTCTCGTCTTAATGAAGTTGCATCGGATGAGGAGCTACACTTTCTCGACTTCGGCTTTGGTCCCCAACCAAGCCCTTTAACTTGATCTGATCGACTACCCAAAACAGCTTCGCATATGTCATCGGGGTTAGGCGGTTGGGTCCCATCTGGGGTGGGTGTCTGTTGCAATGCCACCATTTGATCCTACAAAAAAAAATCAAATAAGTAATGAAGTAGATACTTTCATTAACATACTTTATAAGTTGAAAACTTACATGAGCTTCATTGGCGGCTTGACTAACCCACCCCTTTCCTTCCTTGTATCTGGTCTTATGAAATAAGTCAATAGGACCCAAATTCTCACCTTCCCTAGTTTTCTGTAGTTCAAATTTCACACATATTAGTAATATTAGGAAAAAATAGTTTACCCTTAATTAAGATTATTTTCGAACTTACATTCTTCTGTTGTATGTGAAGAAATGATTTTGACCCAGCGTAGTGGTTGAAAGGAAGTTTGGCACGATTCTGTTTATTCTTCTCACCCATGTTCTAGCACAAAAGATTATTAGTGAGTATATTTAAACTGTTTGACATGTTATGAATTAGAAATATTGTGATTAACGTACCTTCCACTTGGGGTCCTCCCATCTATTGCACAGAATATGCCAATCAGCTATGTCAACCACTCGAGGATGTGGGTGTTCACGTCCCTCCTCTGGAGTGGAATATTTTCGATAGTGTTTGACCAACTCTGCTCGGTACTCTTTAAAAATGGATTGCATCTCGTGGTCAATGAATTCGTGTACCACCTTCTTAGATAAATCAATTATGAAATGATTCTAAAGAAGAAAGTTAAAGATGTTACTGTTAGGTTAACTACTCAATTATATAATAAACATGATCGACCAAAATTTAAACTTACCAAAAGACATTGTTTAAGATGATCCCTTGCATCCTTCGGTACAGCTTTCCACGTTGAATAACGTACAGAGAATGACTCTCTGACAACTTTACCAATGGCACCGCTGAATTTTACTGCATTGTCACATATTGGCTTTCTCAACTCGTCGGTGATCTCGATAGTTATCTTCCCATGGATTCGAACGTATCTGTCCAGCTCAATATTCCTAGAAAATCCTCTCGTTCTACGTGCAGACGTATCTGAAAAAATGAAGTAAACTAGTAAGTAGTTTCATTTTGTAAAAGAAAAACAAATGTACAACATAATTAGTTTAACCTGATGTCTCGCCAGTGGAAGATACTGTGGCGACGTGATTGCCTTCACCCTCAGCAAAAAATCGATCTGCATTGCGCTCCTCAGTCGGACCCACCATGATTTGTCTACAATGACATATGAAACACATAAGCAATATAAGGACGATAAATAGTTCAAAAAAAAAACTAAAATAGAAAATGAAACACATAGGTACATAATCAATCGCTATTGTGATTTGAATCAGAGCTTTCGTTCGAGCTTGAGGTAGTCTCAATAGATGTTTCTACATCCTCTTCCTCGTCGTTTATGAAATCGTCGTTATTATGGGTTTGACTTATTTGATCTTCCACCACCATAGGATTGACATCATCTCTGCATAGTGTGTTTTCTTCAATGGATTCGTCAACTCTGAGTCTTCTCTCAACTTCCAACAACTCAAGTTGGTCATTTCCATGATCTTCTACCTCTGGAACGTCCCATAAGCGCTTATTTTGTACAACTTGCACTACCTTCCAATTAGGACCATGTTTCGGGTCGTTAAGGAAAAACACTTGTTTTCCTTGTATAGCAAGGATGAACGGATCATCAACATACCAATAATGAGATGTATTAATCGATGTCAACCCTAATTCCACGTGTGATCGATTCTTTTTTTTATCTGTGTCGAACCATGTACATTTAAAAATAATAACTCGCCTTCTTTTCACATATTCTAAGTCCAACACCTCATTCAACACACCGTAGAAATTCATCTCATCTCCTTCACCTTCCTCTTCTCCAGGCACCATGACTCCACTATTTTGTGTAACTCGACGATTATCACGCGATATAATGTGGAATCGTATGCCATTGACAATGCATCCACTATAAGACCGCACTTGAGAAATAGGTCCCATTGCTAACGAATACAAATCATCAAATGAATTATCTCTATCACGCAAAGAGAGAACCTGTTAAATAATTCATATTTGTTACAAATTAATAGTGTTACTTGTAGTGGAAAATCAACTTATTAAATCCCAGAACTATATACTTACATGAGTCTTGAACCATTCTGGGAATTGAAGTCGATGGTTTTTATATAAATCTGAAGAACTTTGTGCTTGAGGACGTATAAGTCTCAAATGTTGTCTGTTTAGCACGAAAATGAAGAGTTACTTTTAAGAATGAGTTCACTAGAATCTTTCATATAAGACATCATTTTTGAGACGTACCTACGATAAGACTCTATCTCCACACAATTGTTCAAAATATACCAATGTGCTATTCTCTTCTCTTCAACTGATAATGTTCTTACAGTTGCGCCTCCTAACGGTCTTACACTTTGTGTAAACACCTCAAAATCACCACAAACCTCGTTTATGGGCATTTGGTCATCATTTCGTTCATCTCTATTGAATCTCGTTTCAATTCCCTTTAGGTACAACGAACAGAAATTTAATGATTCATTCATTACAAATGCTTCTGCAATAGAACCCTCAGGACGTGCTTTGTTTCTCACGTATTGTTTCAATGTTCGTAAACTTCTTTCAATAGGGTACATCCAACTGTAGCTAACAGGACCCACAACTTTGGTTTCAAATGGCAAGTGAACTGCAAGATGAACCATTACATCGAAAAATGCCGGTGGAAATATTCTTTCCAACTTACAAAGTATGACTTTAATGTCTGATTGTAATCGATCCAGATCATCCGTACGTATTACTTTTGCGCAGAGATCACGAAAAAATGTACACAGCTCAATAACAGTAGTGGACACATCCTTAGGTAAATACGCTCGAATGCCAATTGGGAGAAGCCTCTGAAGCAAAACATGAGAGTCATGAGTTTTCAACCCCCATAGTTTTCCATCGTTGACACTCACACATCGCGATATGTTCGACACAAACCCGTCGGGAAATTTCACTGACTTCAAGAATTTACAAAACTCAACTCTTTCACTAGTAGTCAATGTGTATGCAGCATGTGGCTTTACAACTCTATTGCCTACCTCTTGCAAGTGTAGATCTCTACGTATCTTCAAATCCTGAAGATCCAATCGAGCATTTGTTGTGTCCTTTGTCTTTCCTTCAATGTTCAACATTGTACCAACCAAATTATCGCATATATTTTTTTCAATGTGCATTACATCCAATTTATGTCTTAACAGAAGTTTTGACCAATATGGGAGTTCAAAGAAGATACTCTTTTTCCTCCAATTAAGTGTTCGCTTTCTTTTCTTATCTTGTTTCGTCGGATGCTTACTAAGCACAGGAAATTCGATCATGCTTACTTCTCGTAGGATATCGTCTCCATCCATTACGAGTGGAGGAGGTCTATGTTCAACCTTTCCATCGTGTTGCTTACTTCTACGCCAACAATGATTTTCCGGAAGATAACGTCGATGTCCCATATAAGAAATTTTACTCCTTATCCTCTGGGATGATGTATCTTCTTTACAAACGGGACATGCTTGGTAACCCTTCGTACTCCAACCAGATAGGTCGCCGTAAGCCGGAAAGTCATTAATAGTCCACAACAGACTTGCATGTAGTTTAAAATACTCACCAGTAACACTATCGTAAGTTCGCACACCAGTATTCCATAATTCTTTCAATTCTTCAATCAATGGTTGCAAGTAAATATCAATTTCCTTTCCGGGAGATTTTGGCCCAGGAATAAGTAAGGACATTAAGAAATTGGTTTCTTTCATGCACTTCCAGGGTGGCAGATTATATGGAACTAACACTACCGGCCACATACTATAAGTTGTACTCATATTTCCGAATGGATTAAAACCATCTGATGCTAATCCCAAACGAACGTTTCGTGGTTCTGAGGCAAATTGAGGGAATTGACGATCAAAATGCTTCCATCCTTCGGCATCGGCTGGATGTCGTAACACACCATTCGTGTCAACACGTTTTTCCTTATGCCACCTCATTTCAGAAGCGATATGTTTTGATGAAAACATCCGCTTCAATCTAGGTATCAAGGGAAAGTGACGCAAAATTTTATGCGGAATTTTCTTCCCTTTTCCATCGTTAACTTTATACCGAGACTCCTCACATACTGGACATTGTTGACAATCGGCAAATTCTTTCCAAAACAATACACAATCGTATTTACAGGCATGAATTGACTCATAGCCTAACCCTAAGTCACGCAACTTTTTCTTTGCTTCATAATAGGAATTAGGTATAGATGCACCAATTGGAAATGCTTCCTTTAACAATTCTAGTAACATATCAACTGATTTATTACTCCAATTGTTAAGAACCTTAATATGCATCAGCCTAACCAAAAAATTCAACGACGAGAATCGTGTACAACCAGGGTACAATTGATTATGTGCTTCAATCATTAAATCCTCAAACAAGTCTGAAGTATTCCTTTCATTTACGTTACTGGGCATCTCAGTTTCAGAATTGTCATCTCCTACTTGTAATCCAGCATTTGGGACTTGTAAGTCGTTCAAAAGAGTGAACATTTCATTCTCCTCACTACGCACATTACACTCAGTAGTGGTATTTAACCCATCGTCGTGTATCGACTCAGTTGAACGACTCTCATAACTAGATAAGTTGGTTGGTTCTCCATGATATACCCATTGACTATAGGAGGGACATATTCCATACGTGAATAAATGTCGTTCTACCCCATCTAAAGACTGCCACATTGAATTCATGCAATTCCTACATGGACACCTTGTTTTCCCGGAATCATTAATATGGAGCTTCGCCATTTCCATTAAGAAATAGAGATTGGAATTGGCCCATGTAATTGGTTCGTATGGAGTCTCAACATATTGATGTTTGGAAGTTGATGTCCTAAGTTTGGAGGAAGACTCCCTTGAGTTGATTTAATGGAAAAGAAAGGTTTCTAAGTGAGGTGAGATTGTAGATCGAAGAAGGGACATGACCACTCAACTTGTTTGCACCAAGGTAAAGAGTCTTTTTTCTTTTCAATTGTCCAAAGGATTCGGGAATGCTCCCCTGAAAATGATTGATTGTAATTGAGAATACTTCAAGAGAAGAAATATTGCCAAGAGAAGGTAAAATTTCCCCCACCAGACTATTGTTATGTAAAGAAAGGACCATCAGCTTTAATAACAAACTTCAAAGCCTAATGTCACATAACTTAAAAGTTAAAAAATACTTAATATCAAGTTTACATCTTAATTTAATACTAAAAACTTAACACAGAAGTAACATTGCAATAATTCGAACTTAAATTTGCTTCTATAATATCATGTTAAATCACTAAACTAAAAGTTTAAGATGATAAATTAGAACAGATTTAATACTATGCTTACCAGGCTTTACGATTTCTCCAGGATTTGTTTTGATGAGAAGCTGTCTACCATCCAAGTGAGTGAGAGCAAGCTGGAAGCCACAGAGGGCTTCAGTGAGTGACAAAGTTTGCTCCACAAACAAGTCCTCTCCCTTTCTCTTGAATTTCAGGTGCTCCTTTTGTTGAAGAACAAAAACTATATCCTCAGTGACAGTATCAGACTATACAAACACAGAAAAACAACCAATGAGTACCAAAACCATTTTTTTAGAAGAGAGTCAGAAATCTCGTGTGGAATAGGTGAATACCAAAACTACCAATGAGTACCCCATAAAATTTATCATTCCACAGCCCAAAATTAACCAAAACAAAAAGTAAATACCATAGATTATGGAACAAAAGCTTTTTAAGTACTGTTTTATGTCAATTTCTGAGTTTTTTTTGTTTTGTTTTCAAATTACTGAAAAATGGTTGTGGGAAGAATGAATGATGTTTTAAAGTTTCTTTGTTTGACCAGGAGTGAATAAAATTGAGTGTCTGTATCAGTTTATGCTTTTTGAGTGGATCCAATATCCTTGTTTTGTAGTCTGTACAGTTGTGTAAAGATGGAGGAGTTTCTTAGAAAGTATCAAAATAAATGGAACATTTAGGTTCATGTCTAAATGAATACACGACACATTTTCATGATTGAGGATATTCATCTTTCCCATTAAAAAAAAAAGGAAAAGAAAATTTGAAAACAAAGAAAAGATTTAACTCCTACATAGAGGACACAAGGGGTTTTTTTTTCTTTTCAATTGCTCATTTACATACACGGGAAGAAAGAGCTGAACAGAAACTCAAAAAAGAAGTATCAAGTAATTTCCACAAGCTTCCAATAACCAGAGACCAAACCAAACAGAAGCTACAAGAAATTAACACTCAATTCCATCTTTAGGCTAATTAACAAGCAATATATCATAATAATACAGCAGCTTAATCATTTTAGATAGGATTTAGGAATTCAAATTTCGTTTCCATTAAGGAAGAGCAGCATACCGAGCATCAGTATAGTAAGGCTTCAATTGGAAGAAATCTCTTTCAAATGCATCTTGATCCTCAACCTTCACACTAAGCAACACAGCATGCTCATATATGTCCCCTGAAGATCCCAAGTACACACAAAAATTGTATAAGAGTCAAATTAAGAAAATGATTATACAGAAGGGGACAAAAAAACCAAAGTCCCAAAAGATAACAATTCTTTCATACAGAAAATTCTGCATCAGAATGTTCAATGATCCAGAAAGTAAATTACTTATTCATGTTCGAGTGATGTAGTTTCTGTATTTAGGAAAATTAATCAATTTATGAAATTCCAGTAAAATTACTCAAATAGCTTGTTAAAATGTTATCGAAATTTGCATCAACTATGGCATCTGTCATCAAATTCTAAGGTTGGAAAATGGTTTCAAAGACCCCATCATAATCTTATCATTGTAGATAATAGAGAATAGAGTAAATTAATAGAAGGAGCACACGAAATAGGGCAAAAGTTCAACATACATTGAAAAACTTGGGCTGATCTTCGACATTCTCAAGCGCACGAAATAGCCTAAAACACAGCAGCTGAAACTAAAATGAAGCCAGAAATTGGGAAGACGAAAGGAGACGGCGGCGGCGAAGACAGAAACTCAAATGGCGGCAGCGAAGAAAGAAACCCAAACGGGCGGCGGCGAAGAATGAAACACAAACGAGGGAGAATAGAGAGGATGGAAAGAAATCGTGAAAATGGAGAATGGAGCGAAAATGAAAGAAACGGAGGGAAAGAAATCGTGAAAATAGGAGAAAGGAAAGGAGGGAAATCAAATTTTAATGAAATCTACCCACGGTTTAACTCCACCGTAGGTAATAAGAGTTTTACGCAGACGGTTTGACTGGACCGTTGGGAAAAAGAAAAGAAAATCGACGGTTCGATTAGACCGTTGCTAAATTAATGAACCACCGGTTTGCTGGAATCCAAACAACCCCCGACGGTTAAACCAAACCGTTGCCATAGAATAACATATCCCCACGGCTAACTAAACCGTAGGCATTTCCTACCCTATGCCAACGGTTTGAATAAACCGTTGGTTATACAAACAAACCAAACCATTCGAGATTTTCTAAATAGATGTCTACGGTTTTATTCAACTGTTGGGCTTCCTTTATCTCTACCAACGAAATCAAAAACCGTTGACCTTTCCTGTACATATACCCACGGTTTAATTAAACCGTAGGCTATACAAACGAACCAAATAAAATCAAACATTTGGGAATTTCTAGATATATGCCTACGGTGTTAGGCAACCGTTGGGCTTTCTTTATATATCCCCACGGTTTGATAAACCGTTGGCCTTTCCTACACATCTACCAACGGGTGAATTAAACCGTTGGCTATACGAACGAACCAAATAAATAAAGATTTCAACACTTTGGGATTTTCTAAATATATGCCTACGGTCTAATTAAACTGTTGGGAGTTCTTGTGTATTTGCCAACGGTATTTGGATCTGTAGGGATTTCTTATACATATACCCACGATTTTATTAAACCGTTGGCAGTACATATATATATCCCAACGGTTTGGAAACCGTTGGCAATACCGATATCTGCCCACGACTTTCTATGCGTTGGGAGAAAAACCGTCAGGAAATCTTTAAATTCTTGTAGTGATTATAAACCATAGGTACAATATGAAATTAATAAAATTTTAGGAGAAAAAACAACATTAGAGCTAGATTTCTTTTTTTGTTGAATTTATGAATTTTGACAATGATATTTAAATGGTTAATTTGTGCATTGGTCATAAACTTATATTTGTGCAAATTAAAACTTTATTTTATTGAAATTATTGAGTTTATGAAGATTTTTGTTAAAATTAGTGGGTAAATTAGTGGAAGTTGAACCGAAAGTAAAAATTGAAACACTTATTTAAGTTTGAGGTTCAATCTTATGAAATCGAAAGTTTAGGATCATTTTTTAAAAGCTGTGTGTTGATCACTTATGTTATGAGTGAGAAAAAGGTCTTTCATGTTTCTCCCTCCCAAGAGAGACCACATGCTTTGAAACCACTCGAACAAACCAATGAGAGGTAAAAGGAAGAGCCAAGCACCCCATCGCTAATTTTGCACCATACACGGTTGTTACCTTATTTGACTCATCTCCATGTTGGATCCAAAACGTTAGTAAGAATCTTCTATATGCTAGAATCATACACATCAGCAACATAAATGTTTTTCGGGTTAAATTTGTAGATCAATAATATGCAAGATGAGAATTTGAACATTTAATATTTTGATCAAAGTTATAATATTTTAACCATTTCATTTAGAATTAAATTTTCGAAACACACATATATATAAATATATATATTTCCTTTTTCGAGAATATAAAGTGAAGATGGGAAGATGGATATTAACAAAGTAATCAATTTGTAGTGATGGAAGTCATATAAGGAGTTCGATTGGACCGACTTTGATTTCAATTGCCACTTAGAAAGATGTCTAGTAGCTAGCAATGGTTTCCTTTTTAAGCACAAGGTTTGAGTTGTAGGCGAGGGGGACCAATATTGAAAGGTTATGAGATAGGTCAAAAGAGAAGATTTAAGTTACATCTCAATTAATATTTCCCTTGACTAAAGAAAACAATGCATTCATTTGTTTTTAAATAATGTTATCATTTGCAAACAAGTAGAGAAAAAGTTCCATTCAAGATAATGTTTTAGGAATTTTTTAAAAAATTTAAAATATAGTGAGAGTTACCTGTTTTGACAACTCTATTTTACGGCTATCAAGTTTTATGGAGCAAATTGAAAGCAATCAAATCTAGCAGGACCATAAGATTTGGGAGGATATCATTTTCTTAAATTATTGTGAAGAGATCGGTGATGTTGTTGCTTTAGAGATCAAGTCCATTCCCTCTTCTTTTAATTCTTTTGTTTGTATCTCATTTCTTGTGGGAATAAGAAAGCTTCGTTCTACACCACTAGTGCGTTGGAATGTGAATGAAAATCACTGCTCATTTAGTTCATCTCCACCCTCCCCCAATTAGAAGAGTACGATTGTTATGATTTTTGTCATGCTTTGTATGATTCTCTTTAGGAGTTCTATTTGATAAGAAAACTCTAGATCGAAGATCAAAAATCAAAATGAATCTCCAATTACTAATTCTATGTTGTTATGGATGTTCCTTTTCATAAAACGAAAACAACAAATATCTCAAATTTCTTAACCCCTCACCTTAAATCTTATATTAATAAAAAAAAAAAACTTTCATTTAGTATACATTATTGGTGGAACTTTTAGAACTCCCACAAACTTTTAAAATATATATATATATATATATATATATATATATTATTTGAGCTTAGTGATTATAATAACAAATATTGTGTAACTGAATCGTTTAAAGTGTACTAGACATTATATCATTATCATTATTATAATAAATATATGAGAGAAGTAGAGATGGAAAAAATACATATACGGAAAGATATGTTTGAAGTTTTTAAAATTTTGTTAGAAAAAATGAGAGTTCTGAAAGAACTAATTTCAAACGTAGCCCATACATGCGATTATTGCATATCAAAGCAAGTTAGTTAGTGATCTCTAAATAAATTAATAAATAATTCATCTGATCAAATATCCTATATAATTATTTTATATCCCTAGTTTTTTGACAACATGTGGGGTGGGAGGACTCGAACCACAGACCTCTTGGTCATTAGTACAAACTTTATGTCAGTTGAACTATACTCATGTTAGACATTTTTTTTCATCCCTAGTTATAGACTTCTAGTCTAAACCACTATTTACCAAGCGAGATTAGAACCTATCAATCAAATAATCCATGATCAAGAGATTATAAGCATTAAACACATAAAACCATGAAAGAAATTAAAACCCATTCAATCAAAGTATTCAATTAATTATCAAATCACTTGGTATAATAGCTAATCAATCTCTAAGATAAAAAAGTTTAGTCACTCATGCTCACTATTACAAAATATAAACTTATAATGAACCATCTCACAACCAAACTACGACATACAAGAGAAAGAAGAGAAAAATCAGTGTGGTGTGTCTCTAGTCTTGCACTCGTTGTAATCTCCACGATCTCAAGCTTGAGAATCTCTCCTTCGTACTTCAAAAGGCTCTTCCACCTCATATCTCAAACACAAGTCCTCCAATATAAAAGGTTGGAATCTCAATCCCACATCATTGGACTCCAAAATAGTTAGATTTTAGTTGACTATCAAATCATATATTTAGCCTGTAAAATTTGACTTTTAAGAAACGGTCTATTTCAATTTATTAGTGAGAATTTGGAGGATACCGGCCGTTTTTTTTTTTTTTTTTTTTCTCTTTACTTTTTTCTTTTTTGGTAATTAATGATTGCAGCCGTTAATGAAAGTAGGGTGCAAAGGCCTTTGAACGAGTATTGTCCGACCAAACCCGAGCTGATTGAAGTCAACAGATTGTCTGAATAATCCACGTAAGCACACGCGACCATTGGAGACATCGAAATTCCAGATAATATTCAAGATAAAATAATGATGGTAACTATTCTTTTTTCAGTCAATTAGTCTCCAATATTTGAAGTTGTCAATTATTTTATAAATAATGGTTAACAAAAAGTCAATAAATTATAAATTATTGTTTAATTAATGTATTTAAACACGTAATGTACCAATTGAATTATTATTTGGCAAGTAAAATCAATATATTAAACAATAATTTAGTGACACATTAATTTTCTGATAACAAACTTAATAAAGGGTTGTTTGCACAAATAGAAAAATAGATTAAAATAAGTGCAAATATAGTCAAATCTAAAACTATTTGTAAATATATAGCAAAATTGAAGTCTGTTAGTGTTGGAAGTCAGGCAACGATAGACTTCAATTCATAAGTGTAATTATTTTTTATAAACTATTCTATTGGTGATAATAGTCCATCATTAATAGACTATATGCATTGTGATTGAAGTCTATCACGGATAGATTTGTCAAACTATTTGCAAATATAACAAAATTAAAGTCCATACGTGATAGACTTTAATTTAATCACAATTGCAATGATTGTTGATAAAGTATTGTATCGGTGATAGTAGTCTATCACTGATAGGCGACTACATGCATTGTGATCGAAGTCTATCAGTGATAATTTTGTCATAGTTGTAAATTATTTTAAAAGTTACTATAGTTATAAATAACAAACCTTAAATTGTTATCCATTACGGTAACCCTTTAACAAACTCTTTTGGATAAATACCAAAATTGAAAATTTTAGAGAAAATAAAAAAGTTCAATTTATACCCTTAAACTTGGCAAATTGTATCATTTGTTACCATAAATTTACAATTTCATCAAATTAGACTATAAAATAGTGTGGTAGTTTTTATCCTCCATTCAATTTATGCTATTTCACCTACTAATTTTAGTAAAATAAAAAAAAAAAGTGTAAAAATCTCCATGGATTATCTGATTTTAATAAAATCAACTTTTGCAAAAAATTAAGTTTCATCTATGCGGAAATTAATTATAAATCTTATCAATTCTTTGAAGGCATGTGATAATACTTTTTTAACGATCTTTCAAACGAAAATTCATCCAAAGTTGTAAAATTACCACACCTTTTAAAGTGTATAGTGTTGAGGATCCTACATTGAAAAGATGAGTAGAGACCTCTTAATTCATAAGATATATGGACTACTCTACTCATTGTTAATTGGTTTTGAGATGGAATCTTGATATGCTATTAGAGTCCATGAAATCCAAACGGATATTCGGTCCAAGAAAAAAAAAGATCCCATCCAATAATGGTGAACTCAAAGAGACACATGTTAAGAATCCCAGTTCATAAGATATAACCCAATGTAATCTAATATATGGTTGAGATTGCAATACTCGAGAGCAAGTCAATGACATTGAAAGTATATGGCAATATTTCAACTGATTTCGACAATTATATCATCCTTGACCATAACAAATTTCTCTATTGAAAAAAAAATAGAGGACCAGAAAAAACATTTTAAAATAATTAGAGAATTACGGCCAAGTCAAATTTAGTTGTGAGGCGGTCAACGATGATTGGACGGCGGCGGGCATGGGCGGTGAAAGCGGTTGCGGCGTACGAGGAGCTGAATCACCGATGACGTGCGCTGAGTGTTAGAGAGCGACAGCCGAAGTGAGAAATGAACGACAGTCCAAATGGACACTCGAGATGGGAATTAATGGAATTAAAACCCAAATATCTTTCTTACGAAAAAAAATTGAATTTCACGTGGCGACAATCATTTTCAAACAAGTAAGATATGTCCACGTGTCAATAATTTGAAATAGCTTTTTTCTTTTCTTTTTCTTTTTTCTTTTTTTATAATATAATTAGATTATAAGTTTTCTTTCTTAAACTTTTGGTTTGGGTTCCATGGGTCTTCAACTTTCAAACTTGTATTTATTTAGTCCCTTAAATTTAAAATTTGTTTAATAGATTTTTAAACTTTTAATTTTGTGTTCAGTAGATTTCGAAATTTTCAATTTTGTATCCAATAGATTGATCTATTCAATCTTTTTTAAATTCACGAATCTAATAGATACAATATTGAAAGGTTTTACCCTACTCAACCTAAAATGCAATTTTATATCTAATAGATAAGTTTGTTTTTTAAAAAAAATTCAATTATGATGATGACATATTATCTATAAAATTGAAAATTCAAATACCTATTAGATACTCTTAAAGGATCTCTTAGATACAAAATCAAAAATTTAATCTATTTTTTTTTTTTCCTTTTCTTTCTATCTTTATTTTTTATTTTTTATTTTTAAATTTTCAAAAGTAGTCTTGATTTTTAGTCATCATCAAAGAATTAATGTGTGCATCATTATGGATGCGAATGTAGCTAAGTTGTTAGGTAGCGTCATCTAGTAAAACTTAAGAATTAAAATCATAAAACATTTCTCAAGAGGTTAAGAGATTCAAATTCTCATCCTCAATTTGTAATGTCATCTTCACACATAGTCAAGTGTTATTAGTTGTATGTTCACATCTTCTTCATATATACATATACATATTGAACAAGGTTCTATAAGTTGCTCACCACCATTGGATATTATTGAAGGTGTTCAATTGGAGTGATCTCGTCGTTCCTATGAGGTAGAGAAAATACGATTGGTAGATGATTTTTTTTCTTTTTTCTTTTTGTCGTATTTTCGCTCAAAATGTTGAAGGGAGATTGAAGAACACTAAATCATTTTAAGCACGAACAAATTTGAAAGTCATCCATTGTTTCAAACTGAGGATCGAAAGAAGACAATTTATAAAGTGAATAGATTTGTAATTTCTTGAAATCTCTCTTCTGGTTCAAAATCATTGTGCAACACATCTTCTCTTGTTCCGGTCGTGGAATTGATAAAATCATTTTTTTTAAATATATTTTTGTCTTGAATGAAATCTTATTGGAAGATCGTACTTGTTGATTGAGTATGTGTTGAAAAAATTTGCTCAAAGCAATAGAGCACGTTACATATAGTATGTTTGTGAACTTTACACAAGATAGCATTTTAGAATTTGGTTGGGATTATGTAATGGTTTTTTTCTTGTTCTTGTCGTCAATAAGGGTGTTGGTCCATTGCTTTTTATGACGTAATAGATCCTTGTTATCACGTATATTTCGTTAATTTTTTTTATATGAAACTTATTGAATGATAGTCTTCACATATGCATCTCATTTTTTTTTTCTTTTAAGTTCAACAATTACCATTGAGCTATGTTCATTTTGACATATATATGCATCTCCAATTTAACTAACAATTGTCTGATAAAATTTTAAAACAATATAAATTAAGATAAATTGACGATTTTAATTTATAATTATTACTTTAGGATTTTAATTGGTTGAACTCAAAAAGTTCACGATTTTAATTGATCTCTGAGGATGCAAATGTGTAAATGGATTTTGTTCCCAAGATTTTTATTGAGTACTCTAATTAAAAATGTTCAATACTAAAAAATAAAAAAATGCTGTTTGGGTTTTAAATTCTTTGGTTGTACTTAGTAGTGTTCTGTTTTCAAAATATTTAATATCTGCTTAACATTGACAAATTACTAAAATATATTTCATTACAGTAAAAAGATAAAAAACTAAAATAAAGGTAATTAACCGGTCAGAGATTATGGCAATAAGAGCATAGTTCAATAGGCAATTAATTTTTTTTTTTTTTTAATAAAAGCCGTTCTTAGTTTGTTTTTTTCATCAATCATTCAACCATATCTTTTATTAAAATATATATATATATATATATATATATATATATATATATATATCAAGTTATGGTTGCAGTCTATAAGTCTTTCTATACTTTAGTCTTCTTGACATCTTAAAGTCTATATGAATAAACAAGTGAACACTTACGTAGATTTTTTCTTTTCATATATATAAACATAAGGTTACAAAACACTTTTAGTCTATATACTTTTACCGAAGTAATGATTTATTCTTCTAAACTTTAGTTTATAACAATTAAGTTCTACTTTAAAATTGATAACAATTAAGTTTTATTTTGTACTTATCAACTAAATATTGGTTTGAATCTCAACTATTATTAATTAATTTATGAACATAGTTCATGTTATAAAATTTGAATAATAATTATTTTACAATACTATATACTTTATAATATATTATGTCATATATATGTTAAATTTAACGATAACTAAATGAGTTCATAAAATGAAAGACTATATATCATTTTTTTTTTAAAAAAAATTAATCTAACTCTACATTCTAGAATTTTAAATTTGAATTTAGATAGATTGAAAACATAACAAAAATTTCAACATTTTTTCTATTTAGATCACAAAATTCAAAAATAATTTTTAAAATCAAATATGTCAAGCATATGTCGATTGAATTTATGCGACTTTTTTTTTTAGTACATCAACATTTGGGAGTGGGGGATTTGAACATCTCACCTCGTGGTCGAGTGTACATGCCAATTATCGCTCAGTCATGCTCGCTTTGAATTTTTGCTACTTAATGGATCTGAAAACATAAACCGAAGATTGGCTATTTATTTATTTATTTATCTGTGTGAATTGATGAAGAATTTAAATATTGTCCACCCGTGATTTTCTGGCAATTATAGGCTGGGCCTTCGGCCCATTAATTATGACGTCGACACAGACGTGGCAGAGATGACGTAAGCAAAGACATGGCGTTCTCCGTGTCCGGGCAACATCAATTTGACCGGAAACAGACCATAAATCTCGCTGCCACCTAGGAACGATTCTGCCACCAATTTTTACCAAATCAAGTATAAGTTTTTATGTTTCAAAAAAAAAAAAAGTATAAGTTATTTTTTTCTCTAAAAAACTTGTGTTTTTTTTAATATGTATTTTAGTTTTTTCAACTTGTGTTCTTGGTAAATTTTTTTCAACGTGATACTTAATTTTTTGTTTCTTCTTTTTGTTTTTGTTTTTTTTTGTTTTTGTTTTTTTGTTTTTTGTTTTTTTTTTTTTTTGCAATCAAGTCCCTTACAATCACCAAATATTAGAAGAATGATGATATATGATTTTACCAATGGTAATTTCAAGAAAGTAATTTTCTATAACAAAGAGCAATTTCAAATGAAATAAATTTATTAAGCACTAAGCATACGAGAGGAGTAAATCTTCAATTTTATAATGTTTTACAGGTGAATTTGGATCTAATTTTAAGAAAGTCCAAATAATAAGAGTCCAGAGTAGAAACAAGTTCAAGGAGACCCATTGAGCCCGAATCAATCTCTATAACTAGGTATTTATTCTTGGATAATTGTAATGGGTGGCAAAATTAGGGTAAACAATGACAAATTTAGCAATTTTTTAAAATATTTGTAAATATGGCAAAATTTTTTAATTAATTTTTCATATCCCCATTTTGCCCTTGGATTGCACGCGCATCTTCGTTTTCTTCTCTCCGGTCGACGTGGATTTCTCTCCTCTCTTTTTTATTTTGGTAGGTTTCTATCAGTGATAGAAGTTTTCTATCACTGATAGAATTAACTTTCTATCACTTTTTCTATCAGTCAGTGATAGAAAACTTCTATCACTGATAGAATTAACTTTCTATCACTGATATAATTGCGCGCACATCTCTCCTCTCTTTTTGTTTTGGTAGGTTTCTATCTGATAAAAAACTTTTCAACTTTCTATCTGATAGAAAATTTTTCCATCACTGATAGATTCTATCAGTGATAGAATGATAGATTCTATCAGTGATAGAAAAACTTTCTATCAGTTATCACTGATAGAATTAACTTTCTATCAGTGATAGAAGTTTTCTATCACTATCACTGATCTATCAGTGATAGTGATAGAAAACTTCTATCACTGATAGAAAGTTAATTCTATCACAGCGTCAACCACAGTGGCCAAACCCTAAAGATCTCATTGCGCGCTGTCTTTTCGGCTCCCCCACAAGTCGAAACTCCGAATCTTCATCAGGGTATGCGCCAATTCATCTCATTTAGCGATAGAAAGCGACAAATACAAAACAAAAAACCAAACAACAACCATAGAAAAACACCAGTAAATCGAAAACAACAACATTTATAGAAACTTTCTATCACTGATAGAAAGTCTTTCTATCACGGATAGATTTTATCACTGATTGGCGTGCGCATCTTCTTCTTCCTCGTCTAAAACATAGAGCAAGCCAAAGCGAGCATAGCCCAGCGGTAATTGGTATTATCTTGACCAAGAGGTCAGAGTTTTAAATCCCCTACCCCAAATATTGATGTACTAAAAAAAAAATAAAGAGAAATTTTAAAATCTATATTATGGACAAAAAGTGTATTTTACAATTTTTTTTTGGGGAATTGTGCTAAATGGCTACAAAAAAAAAAGCGGGCTTGATTTTTGGCTACGGAAGTTTGGTCTTTGCAGGCGTGGCTACCAGAATAATAGGAACCATTTTCCTGAATGTTTTTTGACGTTTTTACCCCTGGTATATACGGCTATATACAGACGGCCCTGACGTCCGTTTTTGTTACACGCACGTTGCTCGGCTTTTTCTTGCACGCTGGGTGTATCCCGGTTTACACGGGATTTGGTCCCTTTATTGCGCTCTGGATGTATCTCTATTTACACGAGATTTTGGGGGCCGGTCTGTTGTGATCTGTTAAGGACTACCTACTGTTTAGGCGTAGGTAGTTTCCAACGATTATTTATTTATTCCTTCACATTGTTGCCCCTCATATAAATGTCATATTGTATTATCTTTTTGTTTTATATCACGATCACATTGCGACAGTAATTTTTCGTCCTAATCTAACATGGCAACAGTTCAACAGGTCACGATTTTGTTTGGTGGTGTCTGGAGTGCTGGGGGTATTTACAGTGATTTCAAGTCCGGAAGCGTGGATGTTAGAATTGATTCGAGTCTCCAAGAGTTTAAAGTATGTCTGGCGAAATACCTTCAGCTCCAGGACGGTAATATGATTACTCGGCTAACACTCTTCAGGAGCTGGTCGAATAACCCAATTAACATAATCATTTCTGAGGACAGAGATGTTTTTTGGATGGTCAACGGTTTTCAAAACGGTACATACAGGGGGTGCTGTATAGTCGTTGACACCCCGGGGGTCAATACTAGTATACACCCTATGGGGACAGACGCGGGGACATCCCCTAAAATCCGTTACCTTATTGCAAATATAATGGAGGGGGAAGGAAGAAACGAACCCCTAAAATCTCGGGATTGCAAGGAAGAAACGAACCCCTAAAATCTCGGGATTGCAAGGAAGAAACGAATCTTTTTGTTGCAAATATAATGGAGGGGAAGGAATCCGTTACCTTATTTCAAATTTTTTGGTACAGGCCTCGCGTAGAAGAAAGGGTCGAGCATGCAATACGTGTTCGTCGGCGTACCGGATGAAGGTCACGGGGACGGCAGGGGGGGCGTCGACGTGATGCGAGAGGTAGGTAGCGATATCCACTATGGTTGGCGGTGGGAATGCAGGTTTTTTTGTATCATGATTACGTTTCTTTTTTGTTTCTCAAATTTTCGGAGGTTTTAGGTGCAGGTAGTAAATATGCAGATGGACAGGAATGTTGTTCCTGATCAATGGAGTTCAGAGGTGTTTCTCTCTACTGACGGGGTGGTTGAACTTTGTACTCATTGTCCGACAAGGTATTTACTCCTATTCCCGGGGAACAACTAGGGTCTTTGTACTCATTGTCCGACAAGGTAGTAAATATGCAGATGGACAGGAATGTTGTTCCCGATCAACATTGCAGCAGATGTGTCATAATTCCGGTTTCTTAATTTTTCAGAGGTTCTTAGGTGCAGGTAGTAAATATGCAGATGGACAGGAATGTTGTTCCTGATCAATGGAGTTCAGAGGTGTTTCTCTCTACTGACGGGGTGGTTGAACTTTGTACTCATTGTCCGACAAGGTATTTACTCCTATTCCCGAGGAACAACTAGGGTCTGGTACATTTGGGTTTCAAAATAGTTGTGTGTCTTTTTTATTTTCGGATTTTCAAACCTCCTAAAATGTCTCCAACTATTTTTAGGGGTGTTTTTTTTATCTCTCTTAAACTCTGATTTTGGTTTTAAACGTTAACAACACGTTAGGAAGTTTGTTGAGGGGCATTTTTGTCTTGTATAATTAGGGAATTATTAATTAATAAATGGTTTAGCCATCTATTTAATTTACAAACGTTTGTAGCCATTTTTCAAGCCACCTTTTTATTTGTAGCCATTTTTCTTGTTGCCCCTTTTTTTTTTCTAATTTGGACTTGTGTGGACCTTCTATTTTATTTATGTTGGGCTTTGCTACATTTTGTAAGAGATCAAGCTCATTATCAGGGGCGGATCCAAAAAATATAGTTTGAGAGTCAAATTTTGACAATGTTTTAAAAGTCAACATCTTTCTGTTACCAATGGCCAATTCTATTAGAGATTTATTAAAAAGGAAAAATACACTTTTGGTCCCTGAGGTTTGGGTTAAGTGACAGTTTGGTCCATGAGTTTTCAAACTCAACAAAAATACCTCTGAGGTTTGAGATAAGGAGTATTTTGGTCCTTGTCGTCAATTTTTCTGTTAAATGTTAACGGTTGCTGACGTGTCACTATTATTTTAATGAAAAAATTATTTTTCTAATTTTTTTAAATAAAATATTAATAAATAAAATAAAAAATATTTTATTATTATTATTTTTATTTCTTTTTCCCTCTCTCTTCCTTTTCTACTTCTTCACGTTGTTTCTTCCTTACCATCATCACCACATTACAACTGTGGTCGGTGACTACCGCCCGCCGCCGACCGCCACTGACCACCGAATTTTTTTCTTCTTCTACTTCTTTCTCTCTCCCTCACCATCTCCTTCTCTCTCACGCCCGCCGAAACTCGAAATCCACTGCCGTCGCCTTCAGATCTCAAACCTCAGGGGTATTGGGCAAATCAGCGCATTCTGCAGGGCTTGATCCAGGGACCCAAGGATATCAAGAAGGGCTTGAATCAGCAAGACAAGCAAATAACTTGTTTATTTCTTACAAAACTTATTAAAAATATAATATTGTTAAAAGTTGAGGGGGGAGGGGCTCGAGCCCCTGGGCCTGACGTACCTCCGCCGCTGTGTGTAAGGCCTTCCAATCATCTCCATACATCTGATGATTTATTGAGGAAGTTAATGGCCAAGAGGCAATCAGATTCGATAATCACTCTAGGGAGCCCTAAATCTGTCGCCAGGTGAACACCTTCTAAGATCTTTTTTTAGAGTTAATTTTAATTTTTTACGTAGAATAGAGTTTTTAGGTTGATATATATATGTATATAGAATAAAAAATATATATATTATCTTCTATATATATATATATATAATTATTTGCAAAGATAGGATTCGGACTTGGCCCAATATTTAGTATAATACCTATTCTTTATAGAAATTCACACACACACAATATTTAGTGTATATATATATATATATTAGGAAAAAGTATGTTTCCTTAACCCTAAACTTTATTTTAAATGTTTTATTAGCTTTAACTTGCTTAACACGATGTGAAATTTGAGTGAGAGCGTCCTCCCATTCTTTGGGATAAGCTCCAATGTACCAAAAGTCTCTCCCTCTTTGCAACTCATGGATTTAGTGGTAAGTCTAGAAACAAGAATAAAGTTTGATTGATGATCACCAAACTTCTATATTTTTTCAAAATCTTTTTAGTAAGGAATTAATTCTTCTTATGTCAGATCACCCTTATCCTAAGAAGTTCAAATATATGAGTTCGACCCCTTTTTTTTTTTTTTTTTTTTTTTTTTTTTTTTTTTTTGAAATAAAGATATTCATTAAAAGCTAACAATCCATACAACTACCCTTATAAATTGGAGGGAAAAACCAATTCGAAAGATTAGGGACCCAAAAGATATGCGCACAATCCCTCAAATAGGGATTCTCCTGACCAACATTAGAGTTATCAACAATGAAGCTTTACTTGCCAACCAGTCGGTTACTAAACAGAAATTAAGGATGTCATCGGCGATTGGCTTCATGTCCGAGAGGTCTTCCTCTTCGCATTTCAACACTTTAACTACTGTCAGAGCATCTGATTCCACTTGCAGCGGGATCTTTCTTTGATCACAGGTATTGTTGATCGCTTTCATACCTTCAAGAATCGCCTTCGCCTCCATGATTTTCATCTCCCATTTATGCTCAATCTTTTGCATTCCAATACAAATTAGGGACCCATTCGAGTCATGCATGGTCCAACCAATTCCTCCAATGCCTGGGCTCTCGATAACCAAGATGCATATGAGTTCAAGCCAAATAGCTTGACATTATAACTCGGTGCTTATAATTAAAGATAACCCCTTCTTGACCTTTCTTTTTGAGTCTTTATCTTGTGTATGAGGGATCTTTGTCTTATATGTGCTAAGGGATCTTTGTCTTATATGTGCTAGACGAGTCGTATAATCCAAAGAGTCCAAGGCCACCATTTGATGGAGTTTTAAGATTGTCATGTCCATCAGCACAATTACATCTTTAAAATGATTGGTGTGATGACTCCAAATTTCTTTTTTCTATAGAAAATTTGAGTACTTTGCGATCAACTAATCACATTGTAGAATGAAAAATGATGCGAGTCATGTTTTAAAATACATAAAACCAAAGCAAGATTTTCATAAAACGAAAGCAAGATTTTAAATTCACGTTTATTATTTGGACATGGAAAAAAGGTTGTTTTGTAATTAAAAAAAAGTTGGAGCATTTATTTATTTATTATTATTATTTTGATGTAAATGATAGTTTTCAACAAGTGAAAAATTACTATACATTAAAATAATAAAGTTTAAATTTTGGTGTAGAATTGGTAAATAGTCAAACAGGGCAGGTGCTTTTAAAAAATATCTAGGTTGACGAAATCTACCATGGTTGACCAAGATGAAAATATCCTAAACAATTTTGTAAATTAAAATAATGGATAAATTATTAGATGTTTCGGTACAATGAAACTCTCTCTTTAAAATTATCGGATATACATTTTCAAATTTGTCTATCTCATAACAACGGTTGGATACCAAATCGAGGTACCTTAACAAATTTTCTCTCTTACATTTAATAGTGCAAAACCATCAATCTCATTTGCATCCAGAGCACTTATTAATTTTTCGATGAGTCATTTAAAAAGGAATATATATATATATATATATATATATATTTATTGACTGAGCTGTAAAATCAACGACGGCCAACTGGGCATTTAGTAATTAGGAACGTTATTTTCTGGTGGAATTTAATGCAAAAAATGTCGAGCACTATTTTTTTTCTCCACCATTGAAAGCGAAATTTCATAAAGCGCAATATTATAATACGAAGATTGACACATCACAAAAAAGGACACGTCAGAGAAAACACAAGGTAAATACATAAATACAAAATTCCTTCTAAAACTTGGGGGTTTTTATAATATGGTCATGGCCATCGTTGATTTTTTTATAATATATATATATATATATAATTTATATTTACTTAACAAATATTAAACTTTTTTCTATGCGAGAATCTGGTCACAGATCTCGTCAACTTGGAGCCAAGGTGGAGTTACTGAACTAAGCTGACTTACAAAGAAAGATACTCTCATGGGTGTGGTGGCAACAGGTTTGATGCTTAAGCTCGTGCCTAGGTCGAAGTAGTGTTATGCTAAGCTAGAGTAGTATTATATACCTTTGTATAGGAAGTGTCCCTTCTATTCATACTTCTCTCGCTATCCTATTGTCAAATCATATCTGACTTGACAGTGAGAATTAAGGAAAAAGGTAACAAGATATTGGACTTAGTTTGTATCGATCGGGCTCAACAGGTTTCTTGTCACACACAATTTCCATTGGTGCCTCCTTGGCTTGGGCACCTTGGTGAGCATGGTCAGGACTTAGTTGCATGTGCAACCCACATGACCTTAGATAGCCTCCTAGATATATTGTGGGTTTGTAGGCTCCTAATCCTTCTCTCATAACTTTTGACTTGGAAATTGATGCGACAAGTTAGTTGAGTCCTTGGACTAGGCTCTTTTGCATTTTGACTTTGGAAATTGGTGCCTTAATGGCCAAGGCTTGTGGCTAAGCTCTCTTGAGCTCGATCACTTGAAAGTTGAGAGCCAATGTTGTGTGGACTCTTAAAGTTTGTCGAAGAAGGTAAATCATATCCTTGAGAGTGCTTGAGTCGTAAAAATGTCTATCTCCCTCTTGCACCCCGATTGGAGGCCTTAGCGCTAGTGGTAACTCAACTTGTCTCCCACATATGAGTTGTTAGTTTTCAAGCTAACATGATTGCACAAGAAAAAGTCTGAATAGCCTAAGTAAACAAAAGAAGGTACTAAAGAGTCATGCCCCTAGACTTGTACCAACACGACATATGGAAGGAAGCTAACAATGCTCAACTTGATACTACTTCAACCTAAGTATTAAAAGCTTTGAATCCTATTATGTACAATACCACACTAGTCAACAATTCAATCATCATTTCGACACGACCAGATTTTGCATCAAGAACTTTGTAGATATAAGGCATATTTTTAACTAAACAAACTATTATCGAAGCTTAATGATTTGCATAGTTCTTATTTAACAAAAGTAAATGATTTTAAGGTTTTAGACTTGGAAAAAAAAATCACATAGATGCCTTTAAAATTATATTTATATGAACTTATCTCCTCTCTGACATAATAATTCTTGATTTGTACTCATGGCTAGAGCTACATTATGGTTGCTATACATTTACATTACCATGTCATTAATGCTACAAACTTGTAACATCTTCATTTATATTATCGAACATTTTTTTTAATAACATGGTCCAACCACTTTTTTTTTCCTCTAAAAAAGACCTGCATCTTAAGATTTTTTCTACTTTCTTCTAAAATATATATACACCATGCATATATATGAATTTTGTTCCATTTTTTTTAGTACATCAACATTTGGGGTGGGGAGATTCGAACCTCTGACCTCTTGATCGAACGTATATGTCAATTACCGTTGAGTTATGCTTGCTTTGACATGAAGTTCGTTTCATTGATGGGGAAGTATATATTTCCAACACTTTTCAATATTATATTATGAGTGTGGGACCCACATGAAAGTATCTTTAGGAAAAGGAAAAAGAATCAAAGTATAGTAATTTAATTTGATGGATTCAATGAATGGAAGGAGATGAAAACCAAGCTTAACCCCACAAATCATAATCAAGGAAATTAAAAGAGTACTGTCTTTCTCACTACATTATTTTTGGTGTGGAAAATTTAGGCCATCTTATGGACTAAGTTTTCATTTAACATTAAGAATCTTTTCAACTTTGGTTCTGGAAATGGAAAAAAAAGATATATAGAGACAAATTAAATTTAGATGGCTACAGATGAAACAGCAGTGTGTGGCATGCTGAAACAACAAGGAAAGGGGATGATATAATTCATTTTCTCATTTTCTTTTATTGTATGAGTATAATTTTAATGGGGTTTCTATGATTTATGCTTAATTTTGATTTATATAGCAACGTGTTCCATACATTCAATTTGGTTGACTATATTACCCGATCGTTTTTAAAGTTTAGAGTTAAGAGTCCGTTTGGTATAGTGTTTTTTAAGAATACATTTTTGTTTAATCATCTTGTATAAAAATTGTTTAGAATTTAAACACTCATATATTTTGTTGTATTTTGCAATTTCATTTTTTAATAAGACATTTTTATTGGTTTTCAAACACTATAATTTTTTTTTAAAATAATATATTCTTTTTCAGAATTAAACATTTCAAAAGTTAACTTAAACATTAACAAGTAGAAGAAATAAGGTGAGTTTTTGAGTGGATAAAAAACATTTTAGAGAGGATCGGTGAGATTTATTCAAATCATGTAAACTAAACTAAAACTCTTAAAACCATGAAGATTAAATTGAAACTAAGTTAAAATACAAGCATAGAATTGCACATTCGAGCATAGCTTTTTTTTACTACCTTCTTTATAATTGAAGATTCAATTTCTCACCATTACATTTTGTAAACTCAAATTTATTTGGTAATTTTTTCACTTAGAATGAATAGCTATGTTGGGATGCAAATATTAGTCTCATATCGATTAGAAATGAAGATTTTTAGTATAGAAATATTGACAACATCTTTACTATTACGACGTCTTTCAGGTAAAATTCAAAGTTTGATGCCCATTTCTCTATAATATTGTTTATTGATGCAATGTGTCTGTAAGAGAAATCATGTTTTTGGGTTTTATTTAAGGCAGTGTAGATTATCGAATTTTTGGAGAGGAAATTCGTATGGTTTTTTTATTAAACTATTTTTAAATTAAAATAACATTTTTCTCATAGACATATCTGTTTAAATCTACTTTTAGCTTCTTCCGTGGATTAGAAACGGTACGAGATTAAAAAAAATTATTCAATGTAGTTGTTGTAACTTTCCCTTAACAGATTGGAAAAATGGTTATTCTCATTGATAAATAGTGAATACTGTTGTACCAAATATATAGGCCAACAGAAAAGGATTACAAAATAACCAAGGAATAAACTAATGATTAACTAATAATACAAGAGATTTACAAAGGAAATAATATCCCTCTAATATCGCCCCTCAAACGAATGACCGGCTAGGACATGAGTTTGTGCTTCAACGTTTGAAAACGATCACGAGTTAGAGGTTTGGTAAATAAATCTGCAACTTGAAGATTGGAAGAAATGTGATGAAGAAGAATATCCTTACGCACAACCCGTTCCCAAACAAAATGAAAGTCTATCTCTATGTGTTTCGTTCTTCCATGAAACACCGGATTTCTAGCAAGTTGAATAGCAGATGAATTATCACACCATAAGGAAGGCGGTTGATCAGAGAAAATATGGAGATCTCGAAGGAGTTGGCGAACCCAAAATAATTCAGCTATAGTGGAAGCTAAGGCACGATATTCAGCCTCGGTAGAGGTAGAGCTACGAGACACAGTGCTCTGCTTCTTGGCAGACCAAGATATTGGATTAACACCGAGGAAGATAACAAAACTTGTAGTTGACCTTCTATCAGAAGAATCCCATATCCAATCAGAGTCGGAAAAGGCATGAAGTTTGAAGATATTTTGTGTACCACGGTGAAAGAGAATTCCAGCAGAAGGACTTGACAAAAGGTAACGCAGTATACGCTTAGCAGCGATGAGATGAACCAAAGTTGGCCGATGTAAAAATTGAGATAATTTACTCACAGAGAAATTAATATCCCTCTAATAGTTGTCACTGTCACTATATAAGTCAATGCAGACATACAGCTAATTAAATAATATTTTCCTACGTGATTATTTGTGGTATTGGATGTTGTTATTATTCTTCTACATGTAATATTTTCGGCTTAACTTTAATCTCTTCCTTATTGTATTTTATCACTTTACATCAATTTTATTTTTTATAATTTTGAAATTTACATTTTCGTCTTATACTTCTCTTCAATTTTTTTCCTATTAGTGAATGAAGTTAATTTCGAGAAAAAATTTAATGTTGATAGAAACTTAACTGACTTAATTTATGTAATGCATGTTTTTTTGTACTACATACATTAATCGAATCTATCTATTATAAGATATTTTATTAAATCATCAACTAGAACATAACACTCAATTAATTAAAACATTATTAGTCTTTTTTTAAACAAATAGTTAAGATATTATTCTCTTCAATCTAGAAATTAAAGTTTCAAATTCTTCACTTCAAAATATATATTATGAGTTATTAGTTTATATATATATCATTGAATTAGTTTAGTGTGAAATGTAATTAAAATAACATATGGATGTCATGTGGATACGGTCAGACATCCGGTAGTGGTCAAAGAAAGAAAACATTAATCTTTCTTAATAATAATAATTAAAAAAAAAAAAATGAGAAGGTCACACACTGACTTGATTAATCTTTTTAATATTTTAATTAACATTATAATTAGACTATTTTTTTGAGATTTAGTTGATGCTTTGTTTTGATATATTATCTTGAAGTCTGTTAAACCCATTCAAGAGAAAGACAATCTCAACATAATTAATTCAATTTTATAATAATTTTTGCAAATTAAGTCTGTTATTGTCTTGTATTTATTTTCCTATAACACTTTTATCTAACCCCTTCTTTAATTAAAAAAAAAAAAAGAAAGAAAAAAAAAAGATAGGTCTATCATTTAAAATCTTTTTCTTTTTCTTAATACAAATTTCTCTTTACAAATTAGGAATCTTTATTCAAACTCTTAATATAAAAATGTATAAAATAAATATCTTTGAATCTCCTCACCCAAATGTTGTTGAACTAAAAAATATTAATTTTAGTAAAAGTATATGAACAGATTCAAAACTTTTAAAATTTCGAAACAAAATCGACACAAATGTAAAAGATGGAGACAAATAGATCCATTCGAAAAAGATGTGAAATTACCAATAGTAGCTTTCAAATTGACAGAGAGTTTTGTGGCTTGCACGAAATTTCACTAAGTATGAAGTTTATATACCAAGTTAAATGCATTTTAGATTGCTTCCAAAAAATTTTCCCATTTTTCTTCCCCAAAGGCCAAACCCAATTTTTCTTTTAATTAAATTTCCTCTTCATTTCTCCACAACTTCTCATCCAATCTCCAACAAAATTAGACATTTATTTATATATATATATTTTAATTTTAGAATGTACCCTCATACAAAAATGAAGTGAACATTGAGAAAAATTAAACTAGAAGGTTGATTAGGTTATAAAATCTATAATTATCTCGAATATATAGGTAGAATTGTTTATTATGGAATATCATGTTATAGTATCATTTAGATCCAAATGCTCATATTATATATTGTTTGTTACTTTTTCGATAAAGGTAATGATGTTTATTTTTTCTAAAAAAAAAAAGGTAATGATGTTTATTTTTGCGTTATTTGTTTGAAGGGTAATTTTATAGATGTATATCTAATGCATATTTCAAGAAAAAAATGTTAAGAAAGTCGGGAGAAATTAACCTAAGACGTCAAGAAAACTAAAACAACTCAAATAAAAGCCACCCATGATGCACCAATTTTAATTCCAATAATAAAACAAACAAAACAAGGACAGTTTACTAATGTGCACAGCAAAAGAACTTGGAGTCTTGAGTAATATTCAACCAAAAATTTTTTTTTAAAAAAATTGACTTTTAAGATTTCAAATTAATGTTCTTCCCTTCAAAGACAAAAATAAATAATTGCCAACTAAGAAAGTATTATTAAACTCAATTGATATATTTATAATTGAACTTGTTTGGTTGTGTATTAATTTATTTCTACAAATCTTATCACTAATTTAGTAATAATATTATGTGCATTGCTGGGCCAGCGATTGGTTGACATTTGCAAAAATAACATTGAAACCATTTTTTATTAATGCATATTGTCGAATTTCTGAAATATTATATATCAGTTCAGTGGGAAAACAAACCCTTTGCATGCATGGAAAAATTAATCGATTTCATACATGAATAAATAAAAGGGTAATAATTTTTCAATTAATATTTAGAAAGAGTTTCAATTGGTTGACATTATTGACTTCAACCTTTATTATGGTCTTTGAAATTTTGTGATTATTCTATTTATTGCTCAATAAACTTTCAATACTTTGTGATGGATCTTGGTAGTTTTTAAAATAATCATTGACAACTGTGTTTTTACTCAAGAAAAAAAAAAGTCATGATACGAAATAAATTAGAGTTTGATAAAATTCCAAATTTAAACTTCAAAACGTAAGTCATGGTGTAAGGTAATTTAATATTAAGTTGTTTCGATTTAGCTACGATGACTAAAACAGACATTATTTCAATTGTTTTTATAAAATAGTAATTTACAAATTTATATGACTCGAATTATAAACTATATGATAAAATATTAGGAAAAAACAATTGTTAGAAAAACAAATGATCAATAAATTTCGTTTGACACATGAAAAATTTGAAATCATGGAAGAGTGAACGTTGCGAGCCTAGAGTTCTGGAAGGAAGCTCTCTAGATAAATGATAATTGTTCTAGTCGGAACCATAGCGAGGGTTAATAAAGTTCTGTTGTTGTCAAATTGTGTGGCAACGTGAGCCATTGTCAACAGAAAGGAGGAGGGATAGATGAAAGAAAAATCCTGGATGTGTGATGTTGATGTATATGTCATTCTGACGTGATCGAGAACTTGTTTATACTCCTCAATGCTCTTTATATAAAAAAGATTGAGTAAGAAAAACGTTGAATTGGCTTCAATTGAGATTTCTTCGTGAGTGGATCAAAAATTTTTTCTCTCTTTCTTTTTTTATTTTTTTTAGTTTAACAACCATTTAAGAGAGAATGAATTGAATCTATGACATGTTGGCCAATGGTATTATGCTCAGTTGGCAAATTTCTTTCTAATTTAAACACAAAAGAATAATATAAAAAAATATATAATTAAGAGGGAAATAGGTGAGTATGTGTGTCTTTGCAGGTGTGTGTAGAAGCATACAAGAACTAAAATTTTTAAAATTTTGTCAGAGAAAATATATTTTCAAGAAATTAAAGCTGATTATAAAAGCAATTATCTAAATGATTTTGTGCACAGAGTAAATTTTAGATCAGTTCATAAATAATCAATTTTAGCAAACATGTTGGGAGTGCGACTAAAATCCCACGTTGACTAGATAAGAGGAGGATCATGAGTATAACTTATAAGGGGAGGACAAATATTTCCAACTAAACTCCTTTTAATATGGAAAATTATTAGGTGTCCTCGATAAATTTGTCTGCTCCTAATAACCTTTAAATATATTGGTTAATTAAATTATCAATTTCGTGTTTAGGTTTTGGGTTTAGTTTCAATTTAGTCGCTATAACTTTAAAATTTTCAATTTAATTTCAATGATTTGGGATGTACCAGTTTTAATTGTCTCATTTGGTTTTAAACTTTTCAATTTAGTTTCTATAATTTAGATGAACCTCGTAGATTATCCCTAAATCATTTCTTATCCATTTGAAACTCATTTCCCTTTTTTCATATTTTGTCACTAACGAAAACTCATTATCATGTAAATAAGAAATATATCACATTTTAATATATGGTAATGGAAAAGAAATGACAAGGACGATTTGTATAAATTTTTCAAAAAAAAAAAAAAAAAAAAAAGGACGATTTGTATAATTTTACCAAACCATTAGGGTAAAATAGAAATTTTAAGTCCACATTATTGAGACTATAAATTGAAGCCGGCACAAATGATAAGTATCAAGTTGACAATTTGTGCAATGTCATTTTAGTACTTCACTATCCATTTTTATAATATTCAACCAAAATCGTCTAACATAGACATCAACAAATGTTTAGGAAAATTAAAATTTTTTGGTGTAAACAAATTTAAATTTTTGTGAATGAAAAACTACTAAGAGACAATTAAAAATGAAAAAAAAAACTTGGCTGCTTACCGGTATGTAGGGATCTCCCTGCATACCATCATTAAAACGTTAACAACTAAGAGAGATAACAAAAAATTCTAATTTTCTCCCTTCCTCTTTCTTACTTGTCAAGATTTTAATGGGATATGTAGGGAGATCCCTACGAACCGATATGTAGCCAAGTTTTGTTCTTTAAAAATTTTAAGTATCAATCGAAAAAAAATTTATTACTACTTTTCTTTTTTTGAAAAGGCCTACTACTTTCATTTAACATTTGACACGTCATCATCCGATGATATATTTCTCATGGATCAAGGAAAAAAAATACTAAAATTGTATTTAAATTAAAACCATTATCATCACCTTTAGAAGACTATAAACAGTAGGATATTTTGACCAACCAACAACCTTAATTAATTTATTTTTTTTAAGTTCCAACCTTAATTAAATTAATCGTCAATATTTGCCCCACAAAAAGTAGTATAAATACCCCCTAAACTCAAACATTTATCTTTCATCTCTCAAACCTCAAAACATTTCACACATATATAAATTAATCTTCTCTCTCTCTTCAAGGAAAAAAAAAAAAAAATGGCACCTGCAGCTGCAACCTCCGGAGAGCAAAGCCACCGCCGATCAGTGTCCAAAGTGGGCATAATCGGGGCTGGCATTAGCGGAATCGCCGCCGCCAAGCACCTCGCCGGCCATCGGCCGGTGGTGTTCGAGGCGACGGACTCGATTGGCGGCGTGTGGAAGCACTGCTCGTACCGGACGACCAGGCTGCAGACCCCTCGCCGGGATTTTGAATTCTCCGACTACCGGTGGCCGCAGCAGACGGCGGAGAGTGATGAGTTTCCGACGTATTTGGAGGTGTTGGATTATTTGCATGGGTACGCTACGCACTTTGATGTGCTCAAGTTCGTTAAGTTTAACTCCAAAGTGGTCCAACTCCGGTACATTGGTGGCCCGGAATCTGAAGATTCCACGGCGGCCGGAGTGTACGGTGAACTTCTCAATGGTCGTCCTGTTTGGGAGGTCGCCGTTGAAGACACTCAGCTCAACACCATTCAGGTTTATTACTTATTTTTATTTCTTTTATTGTTTAATTTGTATATCACATAAAAAATATAGAATGAAAATTTGAATGAAAAATAATGTAACCTTAACCACCATTATATTTGAAACAACGATACTTAGCTGTGTACGCAGTAATCTCCTATATACCCTCATTAAAATTTTGACAAATAAGAATGAGAAAACTTTTTTATCTCTTTTATTTGTCAATATTTTAATGATGATATTCCTACATACCGAGCCAATTTTATTTTTTTCTATTTGAAAAGGTTGGATGAAGTATACTATAAGATTTTATTTTATTTTTTCATTAACTAAGTTTTTTAAGTTCTTTTTCCTTTTTCCTTTTTCTTTTTTCACACACATATGAATGGCTTAGGTAACAAAGTTGATAGTAATTATTAAAAAAGATTATATTTTCAAATAGAAAATTAAAAATTGAATTGTTACGAAACTAGGGCTTCAAGTTGTTAACTAATTATATTTATACATGTTACTTATTTATATGCATTGTTTTTCAAAATAGATAATTTTTTTTTTGAAATTTTTTACCTTCTCTTGAGAATATATAGAGTAGGATAGAAATGAATATAAGAATTAGTATTCTCCAATATAAGATATATCGTTACATAAAAGTTGATATGATTATATATATATTAAGCATGAGTTATTGTTACATAGGTCTTATCCAAGAAACATTAATCGACGGCTAGCTTTTTTGCACACTCATTATCGGTTGACTTGTTTAATTACAAGGTCAAACTGACTAAATATATATATATATTTTTTAATTTACAAGTGACATATTCCTAACCCTACAAACTTTTGTATTGACTTTTTGAGAGTCAAAAATCAAATGGAAGAATAATTTGATTCCGACAAAGTTAATGGATCGTTTCAATTAAAAAGAATCATAATTAATTAAATAATTAACATGATTATGCATGGATTTGTGAGATCAGTGGTATGAATTGGAGTTGGTGGTGATATGTGTGGGAAGATATGGAGACATTCCAAACATACCAAAATTTCCTCCAAACAAAGGTCAAGAAGCTTTCAAAGGAAAGGTTTTGCATTCAATGGACTATGCCAAGCTTGACCACCAAGACGCACGTGCCTTGCTTCACCACAATCGTGTTGCCATTATTGGCTATCGCAAATCTGCCATTGACCTAGCTCTTGAATGTGCCCAAGAAAACCAAGGTACTTTCTTTCAACTTTCTAATCGCTTAAATTATTAAAACTACTCTCTGAGCTTTCAAACCTTTGAAGTTGGAAGTTTGTTAGATTTGTGGACGAAAAAATTATTAGATTACATGGACTTCCATCTCAAAACTAATTGACTTTGAGATAGAACCTCATGTTAATATAATATGGTATTAGAGCCCATACAACCCAAACGGGTATTCGGTCCAAAAAAAAAAAGGATCCGATTCAAGAATGATGAACCCAAAAAAGACACCATCTTAAGGGGTATGTTGAAGATCCCATATTGAAAAGATAAGTGGAGACCTCACAATTTATAAGAAATATGGGTTATTCCACTCATAGCCAATTGGTTTTGATATGAAACCCCATGTTATATGATAAAATTATGTGTTTGCACGTGTTTTTATTGTTTTTTTCCATGCATATGTTCAAATATGTTCACATAAGCAACAATGCATATGCAAACACGTCATTTTCTGTCCATGAATTTTAACGAAAAAAATGTCTAGCTTTTGAAAGTTCAAGAGTACAATTGAAACCAACTTCTTCATAAATTATTGACCAAGACTGTTTTGACCAAAATTCATTATATAACATATCAATAGGTCTTAACAAATTGATAGCATTTTTTAGAAAAATGATTTTTTTGAAACAAAAACATAAGATTGTTTAACAAATAAAACCTTGGCAGTTGACTTCTTCTCATGACTTTTATGAAGGTTTTCCATGCTTTTTTTTGGTCAAAGAGCTGGATTGGAATTATATATAAAAACTACTTTTCTTTCCACGGTTGAAAAGTTCATTAGATTCTAAAGACAAAGTATAGACAACGATTTGTTTGGACTTTGGCCTAAATGGTCAATTACTCGGCTGACCTCTACGGTTGGTAGAAAACAGTTAGTCAAACTACTCCAAGTGTTTTCTAAAATTTAAAAAATAATAATCATCTTTTTTACCATACGAATCTACATAATCTATTTTTATTATTTAATTCAAAGTCAACCATTGATTAATTAAATAAAACAACCGCACACTTAACCTTCAATTATAACATTTAAAATATGTAACATGCTTCTCAAATATATTGATCAGATAAAATAACTAGGCATAATATTCACACATGATAGTTAATTTTTCATAAATTATTAATAATTACAACACTAAGTTGACTATAACCCGATTCGTTGAAACATTATAACCTCAACCAAAAAACTATTAGAATGTATTTATATAATTTATTTGAAATAAAGATTTATTGATATTGGTGTGGTTTAGGACCTGAAGGGCAGCCCTGCACAATGGTGATAAGGACACTGCATTGGACAGTCCCATGTTATAGAATTTGGGGTTTACCCTTTTTCTTATTTTACTCAACAAGATTCTCTCAATTCCTCCAAGAGAGCCCAAATCAAGGCCTTTTTAAGGCCCTTTTCTGCTCCCTCCTTTCTCCAACGGTATTGTTTTATTTATTCAACCAAGATTGAATATATTAAGTAGTTAAATACAATTATATTACCCTTTGAATGTTACTAATGAGGGGTGGTAAAGTAAAGTAAAGTTAAGTTAGTGAATGAATTGTAATATAATGGTAGCTGAAATTTGTGGGTGTGTTTAAGCAGATCAGAAAGGCAATTTCAAAGTTCATAGAGTCATATTTAGCATGGAAGTTGCCATTGGAGAAGTATGGGCTGAAGCCAGAGCACTCATTTGAAGAGGACTATGCATCTTGCCAAATGGCCATTATGCCTGAGAGTTTCTTTGAGGAGGCTGACAAAGGCAAGATTCAGTTCAAAAGGGCTTCTAAATGGTGGTTTTGGAGTGGGGGACTTCAATTTGAAGACAACACCAAATTGGAGGCTGATGTTGTCATTCTCAACACTGGATTCCAAGGCAAACAAAAGCTCCAATCCTTGTTGCCTTATCCTTTCCATAGCCTTTTGGTTGATTCCTCGGGCATCATCCCCTTGTACAGGTACCATCACTATACCTTGAATCAGTTATCTAACGCTTCGAATGACCAAGTACGGGAGTTAAGACTGATGTTACGTATAAACCCCTCTTAACCTAATCTGTATCTGATTTAGGGGTGTGATTCATCCGCTGATACCAAACATGGCGTTCGTGGGATACCTAGAGAGTGTATCAAACCTTCACACAGCAGAGGTACGATGCAAGTGGTTGGCAAGATTGGTGGAGGATCGTTTCAAGCTTCCTAGCATCGACAATATGCTTGAAAAAGTTGCAAAAGAGACGCAAGTCATGAAGAGGACAACACGTTTCTACAAGCGTCAATGTGTTTCTACCTTCAGCATTAACTACACCGATGAGATTTTTCAAGAAATGGGAGATATGAACTAAAGAAGTATATTTATAAGTTATAAGAGAAACTTCAATTATCTTTTCAAAAAAAAAAAAAAAAAAAAAAAGAGAAGCTTCAATTAATTTCCATCTTTATTAATCAGAGAAAAGTTAAGTTTAATTTTATGATCCTATATACCATGTATTAACACTAAGTATTGATAAAGTAAGCTCGATATTAATAAAGAAAGTGAGTTTTTATGATCCTATACCATGTATCAACACTAAGTATAAATAAAGTAAGCTCAAAATTATTCTCAATAACTATAGGAAAATTTACTCGGGTGATTTTGACATTTGATATACAAAATAAAAAGGAAAGAGAAAAACCTGCCTCTGTTTTTTTAGTTCAACAACATTTAAAAGTAGTGGATTCGAACATTTGACCTCTTGATTGAGGGTACATGCCAATTATCATTGAACTATACTCGCTTTGGCTATCTGCCTTTGAATTTATAAGGCTATATGTATAATTAATTGAAAAAAAAAATGCTAAAACAACAAAAAGAAAAGTAAAGTTTAGTTGAATTAACAATCATGTTTGATGATGATTTATTTATTTATTTATTTTTTTTAATTCTTTTTGTTTGTTGGCTAATTCTTTTATTAATTTTTAAAAATAACCATTAAAATTTAAGGTCACAATATTTTGGATATTGTAGTATAGACATAGAAGGAAGAGAAAGATTTGGATGTAGAAACAAGAAAGGAAGATTTAAAGAAAAGGGGGGAAAAGCATAAGCTGTTCTTTTCCCTTATTAATTTAAACTCCATTACTTCCTACTTTAAGGCAACTATTTTTGACAGGCTTATTACTTTAACTTTGGAATCTAAAACTACCAAAATTGAAATATATATATATATATTTTTATATAAAAAAATAAAAATATAAAAGGTTCTAAAGATTTGATTAATAAAAAATAATCAAATCTTTTTCAAGCTAACCACTCCCCATCCATGCCTTCAAACTCTCCAATGTCCATGCTGCATCCAACAACAAAATACAC
Source organism: Luffa acutangula (assembly GCA_036850905.1). Taxonomy (NCBI): domain Eukaryota; kingdom Viridiplantae; phylum Streptophyta; class Magnoliopsida; order Cucurbitales; family Cucurbitaceae; genus Luffa; species Luffa acutangula. Next base: position 1,216,985 of record CM072092.1, on the reverse strand, counting down.
ACAAACATAGAATTAATTAGTAAAAACTAATATTTACTTTTTTTAAATAAAAAAAATATATATATATATGTATAAATATATATTGGTGGGCCTAGCCAGGCCCAAGTGTGAGGCCTGTTGAAGGAGAAAGCCCATTGCCTTCTGTGAGTCAGTTTGACCCAAATTCCCCTCATGGGTCAAACTTCACAAGTTTGACTGTTGTACAAAATTCATAAGATTTTTTTTTTTTTTTTTTGAGGAGACAAAATTCATAAGATTGAATAGACTAATATAAATTCAATTATGAAAATTTATAAAATATGTTATCTAGGTAAAAGTATAAGAATATTGAATGATTTTTAAAGTATATTATTTTATTTTATTATGTAAGTGAGAAAAAAAAAAGTTTTGTTTTTCTTACATGCATCCAGCAAACTCCTACCATATGAAAACGATTCATTTTTTTTTTTTTCTTCCCCCAAATAAACCATATGAAAACGATTTAGAATAGAAATAAATGTCAAAAAAAGGATCCAATAATAGAGGATATATATACAAACATTTTGAGTTTGTCTTTTGCATAAATTGATGTTGATGTGGACTATCATTTTTTTTCATTAATTTATGTAACATCATCTCGTTCTTGTCTAATTTTTTTTAGTTAAATCAACATTCAAAGATGAGGAATTCAAACTTCTGACCTCTTAGTTGAGGGTATTAAATGAAGAAAGACCCGTAAAAATTGATCGACCAAATCCAATCATCTTCCTCCATGATTTAAATGTGCAATTTTGTTTTACAACATCTGAATCTAAGTATATAACAATCTTAATCTCTCTACTTTTATAATAATTTAATTTAAAAAAAAAAAAAGTCTAAAGTTTGGAAATGAATGTAACAGTGAAAAACAGAGTGTTGTTTAGTTTTCTTACCAAGGCAAAGCAGAAGGAAGATCATCATGGAAGAACTGGTAATCGTTGAACAATTGTTGTTCAAAACAGATGTCGTTTCCGTTGTTCATCCAATCTGGAAACTCCAGTATTTGATCGAACGGATCTCCGAATCCAAATCCTTGTTCTTCGTCTTCAAATTTCCCCATCTTCATGAACCTCAGCCACCACGCCGATTTCACCAAATTCATCTTATCGCTCCACTCCATCTCGTGCTTCTCCCCAATTGATCGGATCTCCGCCATCTCCTCCTCCCCCACCGCCACGTGCATCCCTCCGCCGCCACCGCTATTCGTCTCTCTTGCATTCGACCCCTCCTGATCCGTCGCCATCGAAAGGCTGGTCGACGACGACGAACCCGAACCCGAACCCGAAACCGAAACAACGCTGCCGTTTGAAAACAGAGTCGCCTCCAAATTGCCGAAATCCTGCAAGTTTAGATTCAGCCCCAGCGTTTGTTCCGGTAATACAATGTCCAAATCGTTCTCCCCCACCGTCGGGAACGGATTCATCGATGGATAACAAAAATTCCTCAAATTATTATTATTATTATTCGACGATTTGGGGATTTTCCTCGGTCTGATCTTACCCTCTTCGCATCGAGCCGGGGGCTCCGGCGGCGTCTGTTCGGCGCCACCGCCCGCGGCGGCGGCGGCGGCCTTCTTCATGGAGGCTCTGTGGTACTTAAGCGCAGTGACGATCTCCCGTCTGGCTTCCGCCATGTTCAGGAGACGTTCTTGATAGGGTCGAGTGGTGTGGAGCCTTCTTCGAACCTGTTTTTTGGGCGGAGGGTTGTGATTTTCCGCCATTGGAGAGGGATTGGCTGAAGAATTGGGGTTGATGGGTTCTTTGGTTTTCAAATGTTTGACGAGGGTACGGATGTAAGCGCCGGAGATGGGAGGGTCTGGGTTTGGATCTCCGTTGAGGTTATGGAGTTCCATTGAAATGGTTTTGTTTGTGTGTGGAGATTAGATGAAGGAGAAGAGAAGGAGAATCATGGAAGGGTGTTTGTTGAAGTACAGAGATGGAGCAGAGCAGAGGAGGGGCAGAGGATTTGATGGCCCGGGCAGCTCCGGGGAGGCCCGTGGCTGATAGATATAAATAGCTAGCCACAGGGGAGTAGGGGCAGTGTAGGGTTTTTCTCTCTTTTTTTTTTTTTTTAAAAAATGAATTTATTTGTTTTGGGAGAAAAAGAAAAGAATGGGAAAATGGGGAAAGAGAATGAGAATATAAATTTGGAGGTTTTCCTAATTTGGAAAATTACATTTGTTAGCTGTAATTAAATAAGATGCAGATGGGACTGCTACGACTGCGACTGGGTGGACGGGTTTTCGTGTGGACTCTTGGAATTCTTTTTCTGTAAATATTTTTATTTATTAAATTACTGATTTGCCCTTCCATGCTTACATCTTTGGTTCATAGTCTCACATTTCTATCTAATAAAACTAACTTTCAATTTCAAATTGAAAATTAATCCATCAATTAAAAATTAAGGCCCATTTAATAATCATTTGATTTTTAAAAATTATGTTTTTTTTTTCCTAATTTTCATATCATGATTTTTATCTTTGTTAAACATACACTTGAATTCTTAACCAAATTTCAAAAACAAAAACAAGTTTTTGAAAGCAACTTTTTTTAGTTTTCAAAACTTAACTTAGTTTTTGAAAATATGGAAATATGGTAGATGACAAAACAATTAGATTTATGGGTTGTAGTAGTGTTTATAGGCTTCATTTTCAAAAACTAAAAACCAAAAACTAAAGCCCCGTTTGATAACCATTTAGGACCCGTTTGGTAACGTTCTCGTTTCTTGTTTTCGTTTCTTCATTTTTAATAAAGAAAAATAGAATTTCATGACCCTAACACCTATACATTCAATAATAATAAACCTATATTCTTATTATGTTTGGAAAAAAAATGGAAACAAGAACAAAAAAAGAGAAACTAGTTTTAGTTGTTCCCAAAAGTTCTATACAAATTTTGGGAGTGTTTCTAAAAAATGAGAAACAAGAAACATACCTAGTTATTAAATGCTTAGATTTCTAAATAAAATTAGAAACAAGAAACGAGAACGTTATCAAACGGGCCCTTAGTTTTTGGTTTTTGGTTTTTGAAAATTAAGTTGGTTTTCTTTAAATTTTTTCACCATGGTTTTCATTTTTGTTAAAGACACACTTAAATTCCTAACCAAATTCTAAAAACAAAAACAAGTTTTTGAAAATGATTTTTTTTTTTTTTTTCAAAAATTGACTTGGTTTTTGAAAACATGAGGAGAAGTAGGTGAAAAGCCAAAGAAACTTAGAGTTGGAAGTGGTGTTTATAAACTTAAAAACCAAAAACCAAAAATAAAAAACCAAATGGTTATCAAACGGACCTTAAAATGTTTAGGAAACGAGGCTTAAAATGTTTAGGCATCAGTTTGATGCAAAATCGTTAGTTCAACAATATTTGGAGGCAGAGAGATTCGAACCTCAGACCTCAACAATAGTTCAACGATGAGATTTTGAATTCTCTCCCATACATTACATTTTTAACATTATATATGCACTTAAGTTTTTTTTTTTTTTTTTAATTTATTTTATATGCACATAAGTTTGTTATGTAAATTTTTCCATTTCAATATTTTGAAAATTACTGGTGTTGTTGTGAATTAATGAGAACAGATTCGCAATGGTTGAAATTTGCTAGTTTTCATTTTTCTCTATCATAAATAGAGACTTTGACAAATATTAGGGGCTTTATTTGGGAAACGTTTTAAAAAACTGCTTTTGATTATTTATCTTCTTCTTCTTTTTTCTTTAACATATTAGATAGGATCTGAACAAGATTTAAACTTTGTAATTTAAAATTTATAAGATTTACTTTAGCTATGCTCCAATCCATGAAGAACTGATCATTTTGATACTTGCAAATGCGATGGAAGTGTGCATAAAACTGAGAAAATCGAAAAAGTCAAACCAACTTAAAACAAATCTATTAGTTCCGTTTGATTTTATTTTTAGGTTGTATTGAGATCTTTTGGTTCTAAAAATTGGTAGAACCTTTTTTTTTTCTTTTTAATTTGAGCCGTGTTATAAAATTCAAAATAAGATGAACCATATTGATTTTTAGGTTGTCAAGCTCGTTACTACGACGTGTACTGTGAAACGCAAATTGCGCCTTCAACAAAGGCTAAATAGTTGGTGTTGCGTGTGGCTATCGACCGTTAACTTTGTCAATATATTACGTAAACTTAAAAGATTTTCATTTATATACTAGTGTCCTCATCTTAGTTACTTTGAACGCAAATATTTCAAACAACCAAAATATGTTTTTTTTGGTAAATAATAGATCATTTTATTAACTTGTTAAAAAAAAATAATATTGACCTATGTCGAAGAGTAAAGTCTTGATGAATGAGTGTGGATTAAAAATATATATATAATAAATATAAAAAAAACTCCATTTTTTTTAATAAAAAACTAAAAAAAAAATAGTATATCTAAAAATAATTGTTTTTGAGTAATATATATGTACAATTAGAAGAAACATTATTAAGAAGAAGAAATTAAACAAAGAACAACTGGCGTTAATTTAGCGAGAAGGTTAGGGTTTTCTCAGCCATACTAAAATCTCTGTTAATAAAAAAAATACATAAATAAATAAAAAGAAAGAAGTTTAATGTGTGAAACATGGTTTTTTTTTTTTCTTTCTTTCTGTCTCTCTATAGAGATCTAAATATTATTTTGGTCCTGTCGTTTTGGTTCATTTTGACAACTATACTTTCAAAACATCCATTCTGATTCATATATTTTTGGATTTAATTTATTTTAGTTCTTGTACTTTAAAAAAGTAGTTTGTTAGTCCTTGTTTGTAAAATTTAAGTGTAAATATATACAATAGAAATGTTTTGTTACAAGTTTATTACCACATTTCAAAAAATTTAGTAAGTAAAGTGTCGGTTTACAATTATGATTAAAAAAATAAGAAAAATGAAAATGAAATGACTAAATTGGTCATTTTTTAAAATTATAGAGATAAAATGAACATTTTAAAATTATAGAGATCAACACAAACCAAACTAAAAGTATATGGATCAAAATACTATTTAAAATCTATTATAAATTACAACTTTGATTAAAATGTTAAAAAAAAAATTACTAGATTATAATTAAATATTATGTGATATATTTTTGCAATTTTTTAGTAGAAACACATGTATACATTCAATAGAATTTATAATTATTATGCTAATTAATAATTTATTATTTGATTTTAGAAATCAAGTGGAAATGAGGATGTAAACGGATTTTGATCAAAATAAAATAATATATACTATTTAAAAAATTCAAATTGTTTTTTAAAATAAAATTCATCTTTATTATAATTTCCATTTGAATTAAAGAGTGAATATATAATTTGGACTCGTATTAAATTTTTGTTAATCGAGCCTCTACTTAATACACCGTCTATCACTAAGGCTCACTACTTCTCTATTCGAACACTCAAAATGATTCTATTATATAGTTAAGTTTGAGGTATACATGACTTTGATATTACTTCTTAAAGATAACAAAACCTTGCTCACAATTTCCACAATGACATGATAATGTCCAATTTGTGTATGAATTCCCATGGCTTTGATTTTAGTTTTACCCAAAACGCTTCATATCAATAAAGATGTTATTCTCATTTATATTTTACAAATATTTTTTCTATTTCCCTAACTAATGTGGGATATTGCTTGAATTCCATCCACTAGTCTTTTTCACTAAGCTCAACCATAAATCTTCATTTGACTACGTCATAAAGACTCATCAAATTCTCCATATTTTACAATAATATGATATCGTCCATTTTGACCATAAGTTCTTGTTATTTTATTTTTCGTCCAAATTATATCATACTAATGAAAATTTGTGGACAAAGTATATTTTTTTTTAAAAAAAATCTTTATTAAAAAAGTGCCAAAAGGAAAACTATATCAAATAATTTTTTCAAAGAAATTCAAGTCCAACCATTGTAAAATGAAAAGGGAATACGTCAGCAAAAGGGTTTAGGGGAGAGACCTGACAAAAGAATCTTCATCACTTACATTACATTACAACCCTTTTCTTTCTTTTTTTTTTTTTTTTTTAATTATTATTATTTTTTTTTCCTTTTCTTTCTAAAAAGAATTGGTTTTTTTTTTTTTTTTTTTGATTTAAAATATAAAAATGGTGGGTTGGTGTTTAAAGAAATAAATTGAGATGATTGGAGTGTGTCTGTTGAAACAGTGAACTTGGCCCCTCCTTTCATTTATGCTTTTTTCATATAATCCTCTTCGTGACAGAACTCCTCCATACCCCTATCTCTCTCTCTCTCTTAATTGCCTTTTCCATTCGTGTGCCACAATCTTTATTTATTTATTTTTTTTTTCGAATGAAGTTCATAATTTTTTTTTTCATTAAAATTCAAATTTCATCCCAACCGGTCGAAGAAAGTTAGAACTTAGTCTCATAGTTTAAATCTAAAATCTCGTCCCTGTGATTTGAAAAAACCTCATAAATTCTTACCATTAGAAGTTTCACTAATGAATTGAATACATGATGGTTAGATATCAATGTGTCACGAGGTGGTTAACAGATCGACTACTTGTTGACAACCAACTAAATACGAAAGAGCACCTCACTAACACATGAATAATGGTTTTAACGGTCATGTACGTGATAGTTATGTTTGGTTAGATTACCTCAAGTAATGTAACCTATCAATGTTTGGGAATAACATTGCTAAACATTAAAAGTTCTAATGTTTGATTTCCCATGAAAGTATTATCAGATTATCATGAACTGAGAACGAGAAGAATAGGTTGTGTATTACCGATGAATGAGTTAGAAGAATAATGTGATAGGGTGAATCCCAAACTAATGATTTATTAATTTATTTTGTTTGATGACTTGCTTGTAGAAAATTTATGCCATTATGGATTTTAATCCTATCAAAGCATGGTTCAATAATTAAGATATTTTTATCCCTACGAAAGAGGTGTAGATTTGAATTCTCAATCATAACATTCTTTTAAGAAATGGTGAAAAAAAATACTTCCAAGCAATTAATAGAAATTAATAGATGGTAAGTAGTAAATGTATAATTAACTATAACTAACTTTGAAAAGTATTACTTAATTATACTAAATTAATTTTACTCATTAAAATTAATTAATCAAATAAGTTTAAAATATTATTAATTATTTAATTAATACTTTTAATAAATAATTAATCATATTTATTTAATAAATTTTAGGATAAATTACATTTCTTTTATCTATATAATTTGGACTTTTGTTTCTATTTAGCTTCTAAAGTTTGAAATCAAATTTTAATTCCTTGGATTTAAAATATAGTTCTATATAATACTTATGAATGTGTTAACCATTAATGGACTTGATAAAGAGAAAGAGTTAGTTACCTTAACAACTATTTAGAACTTTCTAGAAATAGAATTTTTTTTATTAAAATATCATTTTTGTTTCTATTCAGATTTCACATTATAATGTTGAAATTTAGTTCCTATACTTTTAATAAATTTCAAAATTATTTGAAATTTGTAAAACTTAGAAACCTATAACAATCGTGAGTCAAAGCGAACATAACTTAACGGTAATTGACATGTATCCTCGATCAGGAGATCAGAGGTTGTATTAAAAAAAAAAATTAAAACATTAACATTTGAAAATGAGGGGATTCGAATATCTAATATATTGATCGATTATACATATCAATTACCGTTGAGCTATGCTCGTTTTGGTGTGAGCAAACAAGCGTGGTGAGTAAGCACAAGAGGTAAATGGTCCCAGAAAGTTTAGATAAAATAAAAAAAGGAAAATATAATGATTTTTGAAGCGCGGCAACCGGGAACCGGGAAGTGAGGTAAGTGTTAACCGGTGACTGTTAAGTCTTAAATATTTTTGAGGGTCCAATTGGAGTGTGGCAGAGGCATGGCTTCGCTTCTGTTACTTTCAAACCTCTCTCTCTCAGGTACTCTGCCACCTCTTACACTAAGAACAAGATAGAAGAGAATTTATAAATTTAGTCTCTTTTTTTTTTTTTTTTTTTTCTTTTTGAAAGAATATAAATTTAGTCAGGTGTATTTCATTCTAATCTTTAAAAAATGTTTAATATGTCATTCAATTTCATGTGCAATAGATTTTCAATTTTGTGTCAAATAGATTCTCAACCTATTCAACGCTTTTTAAAATTAACGAATCTACTAAATACAAAATTGAAAATTAATTTTATATTTGATAAATCGATTAATTTTAAAAATTTTGAATATGTCAATGACCCATTAGACATAAAATTGAAAGTTCAATGGTCTGTGAGACATTTTTTTTTAAATTCGAGGTCTTATTAGTCACAAAATTAAAAGTTCAAGACCTTTTAATCTCAAAGTTCAAAAACTAAATGTCAAAGTGAGCATAGTTCAGAGGTAATTCTCTTGACCAAGAGGTCAGATGTTTGAATCTCTCTACTCCAAATGTTTATATACTAAAAATAAATAAAAAACTTCTAAGAAAAAAAAACTTTATGTCTAATGAGACCTTGTACTTTCAATTTTTTATTTAGTTGGTCCATGACTTTTAAAAAATGTCAAATAGGTCAATTATCTATTAGATGTAAAATTGAAAAGTTAAGAACCTATTAGCTAGACACTTTTTAAAGTTTACGAGCCTATTGAACAAAAAATTGAAAATTCAAAGATGTATTATATTAGACATTTTTTAAAGTTGAAGGATCTATTCAATTCAACCTAAACACTTTTTAAAGTTAAAAAATTAAATAGATATAAATCTAAAAGTTCAGAGACTAAACTTATAGTCTAACCTCCAATTTTCATATTTTAGAACCAATTATGATAGGGTTATCAAACCATCAACTTTTAGAATGATATTGGTGTCTTATCCACTAAGTTAATAGCTTGGATTAACATGTTGTTAACTACCTAAGTTTAATGTTTACATTACTAAATGCTTGAAACTTTTGAATCCATTTCGTTAGGTAAATAACATATTCAACATATCATATACAAAAATGTTAAAGTGCAAATCTTACCACGGAAAATCTATCCCACACAAAATTAAAAAAATAGAAAATTTATTAGATTTTTATTTTTGAAGTATAACGTTTACATAGGTAGTCTCGAAAATTCAAAGGCATATTAAAAACTTAAATACAAAAATGTTAAATAGACATGATCCTAACTCCTAAAACTACACCAATAAAACCTACCCTAAAACTACACGATCCTAATAAAAGTATAAGGTTTTTTTTCGTTGTTATTATTAATTTATTTTCCTATAATGAAATAGAGAATGAAGTTTTTTATCTCAATATCGACGTAGAAAAATAACTTCATCTTTACTTTAAATTAAACAAAGAATCCTTTCTATTCTTCTCTTTATCAATTAAATAGAAGATGAGAGTTGAAAATTAATGAATTATAAAGCCGAATTTGGAAGGAGATAAACTTAAAAAATCAAGAGAGAGATGAAAACAATCCAAATCCAACATGTGGAATTTTTTTTTAAAAAAAAAAAATCCAAAAAGGAATCGTTCAAATTAGATACTCAGAATGAACACGAAATCTAAAGAAACAGCGACGATTATAGAAATCACCGACCGCCGCTAACGGCTGACAACAGCAATCAAACCGCAGTCGTCGCCGTCGTGGTCTTCGGCAAAACCAAAACCAAAACCAAATCCAAATCCAAGTTTTATGGAAACAAAGAAACCACTCTTCTGTAAAATTAAAATTAAAATCAAAGCCGTAGACGACGACACCAATGATTGTTCAAATGGATGGAAGACAGAGAAATTAAAAATAATAATAATAATAATGATAATAAAGAAAAAAAAAGAAAAAAAAAAAAAGGTATTTGAAAAATAATTTCTGGTGTTTTATTTAGTGATAAGAGGAAAAGCCAAAGGCACCTCCAAATAGAACCAATGGGAGGTCGCCCAGCTGCGGCAATGCCTTTTCGATTAAGAAATATTATTTTTGACACATAAATTAATTCCATTGGATATTCCATTCTTTTCCACCAATCAAAAATTGCCTTTTTTTTTTTTTTTCTTTTCTGGGTTTGGAATTATGAGCCCACGAAACGACAGCAGAGGGGTCGTTGTGAATCTTAAATGGTGGCGGCAATCTCTAATTTAAGTGCAAGTCAAGTGATAGTTACTCGTTTTTATTTTTTTATTTTTTTATTTTTTATTTTTACCGGTTGGGGTGAAATTTGAATATGAATACATTTTTGTTTTTCCTTTTTACTCTGCACGGCACGTTATTAAATATTTTTTAATTATTTTCTTTTATTTTATTTAAGTTAAATGCCCATTTTCCCAAGTCTGCCAAACACGAATAACATAAATCAGGAATCCTCCTCCTCCTCCACTTATTTACTATTCTTAATTTTCAGGGTCAATTATATATACTAGTTTTTTAACACGTGCTTTGCACGTGGTAGTTTTAGTTTTCATTATTTTATCATATTCCTAGTATATTTTCATTTCATTTTGTTATATATTAATATTATTTGTTTTAAAAAAAGTTAAGCATATATCCGCAGTTCATTTATATTTACAACAGAATAAATGATTTATTAAGTATTTTACACATTTACAAAGTTTTAAATTATTAAAATTTTGATAAACTTTTAAATTTTCATTATATAATTGAGAAAAACTTCATAAATTTTATAATTTATTTTTAGGAATAAATTGACCAAAAGTTTTAATAATCTAACTTTTCATGTTTGTGTACTAAAGAAAAATAAGTAATTAAATATAAATTCATAAAATTTTAAGATAATTAAACTCATACATTTGTATAGTTAATAAAATAAATGATAAACTTTTCATATTCAAGTTGTTTATATTAGAATGTTTCATGTTCTAATGGTTCACATTCAAATTTTTTACTTATCAACTAATACTTCCTCAAGAGTTAGAGAGAGAGAAATAATGAGAAGAATGAGAAGGAGAACAAAAGTGGAATTTGAAGAATTTGAAAAAACATTTCAAGAAGTGGGATGAGAAAATAAATAATCATAAACATGAGAGAGATTAAAAAAAGTGGAATTTGAAGAACTTGAGAAAGTACCATTTTTTTTTTTTACTTATTGTAATGAATTTATTCATTTACTACCAACATTTTTTTTAAAGTATATTCTCAACAATAATAATATTTATTCTAGCTTCTATTTTGCATATCTTCAAGTCTTTTCTTAAATTACCAATGATCAATATTGCGACAAAAGAAAATCAAGAAGAATGTTTGATTAAAAATAAATTCATAAATTTTGAAAAATAAATTATAGAAGTAATGAGATAGAGCTTCTCATATTCTACCTTTTCACATTCTTATTAATTAATGTTATTAAACGTTAGAATTAAATGACATGCTTAATAAACATAAAATAGATCAAATAACATAAATGATCTAAAAAAATAATTTTTAATTTATTATTGATAATTAATTTACTATTTATAATTAATTGAAAATTCTGTGGGGCATTAAGGTTAGACTTTTTATTTTCTCAACAAAAGAAATATAAACTTGTAATTGATGCAATAAAATTTATTTTTCAACAAATATTATTAATAAAAAAAACATGAATGATATAAGAACAATAACAAAAATTAATAGTAACAAAAAAAAAATCTTAGATATACACTCATTTCGTAAAATAGATTTGCTCACGGGATAAATATTGATATACAAATACAATTCTTCAACTTCATCAAATTGGAGTTGCAATGTCAAAAGCCTAGGATCTAAAATATAAATTTGACACATGCATGCATTCCCTTGCAATTTGAATATACCACCCCTCATGAAACCTTTGCAATTTGAATACACCACACTAACATCTCGAGATGTTTTGAAGATTGAAGAAACTTTGGAGAGCAAAGAAAACAAAGAGAACAAAAATAAAGAAAGAATGAAACTAAATGTTGGTGAAGAAAATGGTGAAAAAAAACTCCATTTTATAGTAGTAGAAGATGAAAGTTACCAAACCTTTTAAATTCTATAACCTATAAAATTTCATTATGACTAATAATTTAAAAAGGTTGTAGGAAAAACTTTTTCCATTCCAACCTTTTAATAAATCCTACACATTTATTATTGATAATTAATTATTAATTAATTAATTTACTATTTATAATTATTTTTAATGGTAAAATTGTAAATTAGTAAATTAAAGAAAGGACAAAAGTGTCCAAAAAAGTTTTTTCAAGATCCTCACTTTTTAATATAGTATAGATATATATTTTTTTTTTATTAATTTGACCTCATCTTCAAATTTTTTCCTAATCATTTTAATGAATTTTACAACTAGTTCTTTCCATAAAAAAAAAAAAAAAACTTGGTTGCATATACATTAAAATGTTGACAACTGTGAGAGATAATTTTTTTTTTTTTTTCTGATCTTCTACCTTTATGTTTTTTAATTGTCAAGATTTTAATGGTCTTTTTTTTTGTTCTTCTTTGAAACTAATATTTATCGAGATTTATAAAATAATAATTGTTGATGGTCAAATTTGATCAGGAGTAACTCATCTGACCTTTACGTGCCACCAACAGTGAATTTGTTTGATAGGGGAATACGTGACATGCAAGACAATAAACTTGCACACCGGTGTGGTGCTCGCCACACCGCCTATGATGCTCGAGTCAGAAAACGGAAGAAGGAGAGCAAGAGAGTAAAGATTAGAGTTCAGGCCCCTTTCTTCAGTGGTGAAGAAGGGTTTAAATACCTACTCATGCTCCTATGATTTTTAGGATTTCGGAGATGATTCAGAGTTGAACCAGGTGGAAACGAGGCGTCCAGGAGCATCGGGGACCAAGCAAAGCTGGCCGAGCAGGGGTCGGGCCAAAAGCCCGATCCCTACGGTCTTGGCCCGACCCATTGACCCGTTTCACCTCCGGAGTCGTCCTCTGGTCCTATTTCTAGGCTCATTTCAGATTGTCCACGTCAGCTCCTTGTACATCGGAGTGGTCCAAAATTACCTATAACAATAATAATAATAATATCTATGCAATAAAGTATACAATATAAACATGTTTTCAAATTTTATAAAAAACTTCATATAGTTGAAAGTTTATGGACTTATTTCACATTTTTAAAGTTTAAAGCTCTATCAGTTTCAAAGTTGAAAGCTTAAGTACTTATTAGATACTTTCTAAAGTTCAAATATACTTATTAAGCGCAAACATGAAAGTTCAAATACTAAATTTGTAATTTAACCATAAATATTTAAGAGTGAAGATTCATACTTCTAAATGATATAATATTTAAACCAGTTGAACTATGTTCATATTGACATTTAAACCGTTACATCTAATATATTAGATTAACTTTCAATTGTGTACTTAATTGGTTCATGAAATTTAAGACTATGTTATAGGTCATTAATGTAGAAAGCATTTTTTTTAGTTCACACACTCATTAAACAATACTTTCAATGTTTAAATAACTTAAACACTAACCTTAACAAAGGTGACATGAATTGATTGTTATCCACTAAAACACAAATTATATTGGTTATAAAAAAAAATTCCTATTTAAATAATTTTAGGTTTTAATAATTAATATATGTAATGCAAAATATACCAAATAGTCTTCTTTTTGTTAGATATATAAATTCTTGTTCCAATCCTTCTAACCCCTAAGTCCATTTTGATTTGTTTAGGATAACTATTTGGTTTTTGAAAATTAAGCTTATATACACATACTTCCACCTATAAGTTTCTTGGTTTTAGTATCAATCTTCTACATTGTTTTCAAAAACCAAGTCAAATTTTGGAAACACAAAAAAAGTAGTTTTCAAAAATTTGTTTTTGTTTTTAAAATTTGGCTAGGAATTTAAATGCAACCTTAACTAGTATGAAAGCTTTGATAAGAAATTTAGGAGAAAACAAGCATAATTTTAAAAAACCAAATGGTTTATCAAACGGGACCTTAACTTTTAAAAATCTATGTTAATCAAATTTTTAAAAATAACTATTATTACAAATTTAATATCTAATAGTACCTAATAATTATCTCAACTAGTTCACATAGTTTATTATTTTTCTGTTTTTAGTTTAAAAAGAAAACATGTAAAGGTGTGGATACGAACTTCTGACATATTGGTTAAGGTGATAATATCTTAATTAATTGAACTATACTTTCACTCAATATATATAGCTTGAATACATTTATGTTAGCATTTTAATATACACATTCAAAACAATATTTTTCAATTTTTTTTTATTTTTTAAAGAGAAAATAACGAAAAGATGATCAAAATAGTTACACTCTATTTGATTTGTTCGTTAAAAAAAAAAAAAAAAAAAAACATGTTTGCTTCTTCCCATTCTTTTTAATAAAATTTTGATAAATTTTTATTTTACAATAAATGTGGGTCGAAGAATTTAACAGGAAGAAAGGGAAGGAGTAAAAATGTCAATTATTATTTTGTTGAACTACAAAATTTCAAAATAATATATTATGGTTTTCGTTCGGTGTTAAAATTCAAGGTTAGTTATCCGAAACTTTGAAAGCCAGGGGGGGCGGTGGGACCGCTGACGGAGCGGAACGTGAGGGGTCGTAATGAGAAGGGCAATTTGGAGTTTTGGGTAGATGAGTGCCACGTGGAATGAAATTTAAGGACCTAATGAGGTGGCGGAGTCCACGTGGGACGCCAGAGATACCGACAAGATATCGCCACATACGTTCTACCGGGCCCCACCTGCAACCTCCGCCGAAATCCAAAAGCCTGCCCCTGCCCCTGCCCGCCGCCCTCCCCCCATCCATTCCCTCTTATTACTATTACTATTTTTTTCATCTCTTTTTAATGCCTTTTTCATTATTGCATGCCTTCCTTTCTTCAAGCAAAATGAAAAGCTCATATATTAATGTATGTATATGCCATGTCATATCAACGAAAAGGAAATGCATGCATTCTAAATTATTATTACGATAAAAGTGGATACTATAATGATAGCTTTTAATTTTCCATATTAATGACTTTCTCGTTCTCTTTTTGTTTTCTTCGAATATTTGTATTAACATGTTAATGTAGGCATGTAGTCGAATCAAATAGATTGACTAATACAAGTGTAGGACGAGAAAAATATCAGATAGCTGAATAATGTAGTTTGATGGTGGTTCAAACATCTCTACCTATTGTTATGAGAAAGTTATCGATTCGATTGCTGATGTAATAGAAAAAAGAAAGCTTGGATTGGAAGGGAAGATGTATTTGAAAATGAAAAAGAGAAATGGAGAGGAGAAGAAGCATTTAAGGTGGTGAATAGTGTGGTCACTTTCCGTTATTAGTGGGGGTGTGGATAGGTCCAAAAGTGACAAGTTTAGGACCATTTCTCTCTAGAATAATGTTCAGAAAGACATTATAACAAACTTACAACTCTTCTTTCCAATTGTGGATTATGCAATGCTTTTACCCAACTTGCTTCCCACCAATCCCAATCCTCTAATTTACATCATCATGAAAAAAAATAATATTAAATTATTTTGATTGTGTAGTTTATGAAGAAAAAATGTAATTGGGTGAGAAATTGGGGTTAGTTGGGGAGTATTGTAAAAGTTTATAGAAGGAATAAATGGTTCATTGAATAAGAACACACATATAGTATTGAGGAAATAGTGGGAGAGAGAGAAGAGGAAGGGTATAAATAAGTCATAATTGGTGACAACATCAACCATGCAATGCAATACACACTAACTCTAAAACATTACTAAAGGTGCATTGCATTCATATGTCAAATCCTCTCTCTCTTTATACCACACATATATGTGATTTACACGATAAATATTTTTTTTTTTTTTTTAGAGTTATTTCCATTCATTATAACACACACACATGGAAGTCATATATATATATATATATATATTTTAAATTTGGAGAAAATGAGAAAAAAGAAGAAGAAAAAAAAGAAAAGTCGCTGGCGAAGGCCAGCCGCCAACGACTTGCTGGCGACTTGTTGAAGGAGAAGCATGAAGAAGATGTTAAAGAAAAGAAGAAGAAGAAAAATAAGAGAGATGGAGAAAGAATTAATAATAATAATAATAATAATATTTTTTTATTATTTTAATATTTTTTATTTAGAAAAATTAAAAAATAATTTGTTTATTAAAATAATAGTGTCACGTCAGCAAACTGCTAGGGTTTAACAAAAAATTGAACGGAGGGACAAAAAATGTAATGAAATCCAAACCTCATGGGCTAAATTGTTGAGTTTGAAAACTCATAGATCAAACTAAAACCTAACCCAAATCTTAGGGTCTAAAAGTGTATTTTTCCTTTTATTTTTATACAACTTAAGCCCGTTTGATAACCATTTGGTTTTTGTTTTTTGGTTTTTGAAAATTATGCTTATTTTCCCTCAATTTTCCTACCATGGGTTTCATATTTGTCAAGGGCACATTTGAATTCCTAGCCAAATTCCAAAAACAAAAACAAGTTTTTGAAAACTACTTTTTTTAGTTTTCAAAATTTGGCTTGGTTTTTTAAAACAGGGAAAGAATGTATTAGAAAAACAAAGAAACTTGTAGGTTGAATTAGTGTTTATAAGTTTAATTTTCAAAAATCAAATGGTTATTTGTCTGAAATTCTATATTAGACATAATTAAAACCGATCTCATAGTTTATGGATATTTTATATACTTTAGCTTTTCTTTATTCTTCTTTTTTTTAGTAGCATTTTTTTTCGTCTTTTTTAGTAGCATTATTGTTACAAAATTATGGGTCCGTTTGGAATACATTTTAATTTAAATGTTTTTCAAGAATGCATTTTTAAAAAAAAACATTTTGTATAAAAATTGTTTAGAATTTAAACACTCATATGTTTGGTTGCATTTCCTCACAAATGTTTTTATACACAAGTTATTGTTTACTTAAAAAGTATTTTTTAAAAAGTTGTTTCAAGTGTTTCCCTCAAAATGGTTTATTTATCAATCTCATTTTCTAATAAATCATTTGGAGAGGTTGCCAAACACTAGAAATTTTTTCAAAATGATTTATTTTCAAAATTAATCACTTGAAAAGTTAAACCAAACACACCCTATATGTGTCGACTACTTTTGCAAAACTACCTGCACAAATGTTTCTGAAACCATTTTAAAAGGAGCGAATTCCGATAAAGCCCAATTTTTGATCTTGGGCCAAGAAGCATAAATTTCAAACGGCCCAATTACAGTTCATGGACTTCATCATTTCCATGACAACCCAATTCCATTCTGCTTTATCCATAGTATTTGAAATTAATGTAATTAAAATTGTGTGTTTGGGTAGAAGTTAAAAAAGAAAGGGAATTAAAAGTTCACTAATATAGACTTTTAATCTCTACTTATTAATATAAAATTAAAATATGTTGTTAAATAAGTAGCTTACCTTTCCTCAAAAAAAAAAAAAAAAAAAAAAACTTACCTTCAAGCTTCAATTTTTTTTTTAAAATTTTGCAATTATTGAGAAAACTTTTTTTTTTTATCATTCTCTTTTAAATAATTATAAGAAGCAAGGAATTGATTTGAAATCACTCAAAATCTTGAGCAACCAAACAAACCATAAAAGAAGTGAATAGAAAAAAAAAAATTATCAAATGCACTCAAAATTATAACAAGTTATTTAATGAGACTGTCACAATGTAGCTGTCTCCTTAAATTTGTGTTTTTAATAACAATTTGATACAAAATTAAGGTATGAAGTACTTCTACAACTTCTTTTTTTTACAACTAATAGTGCAGAACTACCCGTCACTGTATTAGCCTCATTTAATAATTTTTCCAAAATTACAAAATATAATTTTTGGAATATATATAAGGCTCTCTTAGTAACTTTGTATTCTAATATTTGATCTATCTTTACATCTTCAAAATCCACAAAACCAAAAAACTAGTACCACACCATTGTGATGATTATTAGATTACAAAAAAGGGAGTTTTTGGAGTGTACAAGAAAGTCAAATTTATGTACAAAAATACACCCAAAAACTCCTCAAAACTAAAACCCTACAAAGTACAAACAAATCATCAATTATTATTCACATGAATTTCAATAATCTCTTCTCCATTATTTTCCAACGCTGTCTCCTGGTTTTGTGGAGCCACCACCACCATTTCCACAGCTTGATTGTTCCTCGGACTCGAATACACTGACTCACTGAAGAACTCGAAGCTCGTATCATGGACCGAATAACTCGACGGGCTCGGCGGGTAGTTCGAGCACGGCGAGGCCTCGGCGGAGCCGCCGTCCATCGCATGAATATTCTTGCTGTCTGCCTGAGGAAGATTACTCTTCCTGAACGTATGTGAAGTCAAGTCTCTTCCGTCGTAAGTTCTGAGCAGCGCTCGAATTTTGTGGCCAATGGTGGAGTTCGAGCCTTCTTCGTCGGCGGTGCGGCGGAGCGTGTGCTGTTCTTTGTAGAGGAAAATGACGAAGTAGACGAGGAGGGCGATGATGGCGGCGGCGCCGGCGATGAGGAAGAGACCCCAGAAGCTGCTGAGGTTGAGGCGTGAAGAAGTGACCTTTGTGCCTGAAGACGGGGAGTTGCATTCATCGCCAAACCATTTCTTTTGTATTTGGTTCATCTTCTCACTTTCTGTCACGTTTAACACTGCTCTTGATATGTCTGCCACTAATGGTGACCCAAGTGGAAACACCTGCAACCATAGCCGTCGTGGAGACGTTGTTAAATCACCGATAAATTCAAAAGCTTAAACTAGTAGATTATAACATATTTATGATAGTAGGGTTCAAGATGTTTGACTTTTGCTCTAATATACCATGTTAATCATCCGCACTCAGATCAAAAAAGTTAGAAGTTTGAAACAATCCACCTTATATATTGATTTTTTTTTTATTATTTATATTCTTGGTAATCCCCCAAATGAAATATTAATTAGAGAGGAAATGACATTGCTTATTGCTTGTTTCAACCATAGAACCGTTATAATGTTAAATCACCATCAAACTTATTAGGTTAAATTATAAGTTTAGTGTCTGAACTTTCAAGATTGTATCGATTTAATCTTTGAACTTTAAAAGGGGTGTAATAGGTCATTGAACTTTCAATTCCTGTCTAATAGATCATTGAATCTAGTAAGTTGTGTGAATTTTAAAAAATTGAGTAGGCTTTGTGAATTTTAAAAAATGTTAATAGGTCAAGGACAACTAACATAAAACTTGTTAAAAAGAAAATGACTTATTAGACACAAAGTTGAAAATTCAAAATCTTTGTAAACAGGTAAAAGTTTAAGATCTACGATTTATTCTTTAAAGTACGGAGATTTATTAGACAAAGCAAGTTCAAGAAACTATTTCACACAGGGATCACTATTAAAATCTTGACAATTAGAAGAGATAAAAAAGTTTTCTCATTTTCTCCCTTCATCTTATTTAATTGTCTAAGATTTTAAATAGGATATGTAGGGAGATACCTACCTACCGGTATGGAGCCAAATTTTGTTAACAGTTTAAACTAGATGGAAGGTTTAGTTTCATGTAAGGGAGAGAGAGACTTACAAATCCAAATCCATCGGTTTTGTAGTTGGGATCAGCCATGGTGAACTTATCAGGAAACATGGAAAGGAAGAGCTTAACGTAAGGAATTTCATCAAAAGCAGCATCAATCCCGCCATTGGAGCTTCCCAGTTTGAACAGCTCGTCCAGTTCCTCCGGAGACCCATAAGCCTTGAGATTCTTAATCCCCACAGACCTCAACAGCCCAAAAACAAACGAACCATCTTGATACCCCACCCATGGCTGGTTCTTCAACAGCTGATTTATGTCCGTAATGGTCGGCTGCAACTGTTGCACTGTCAACAGAGACGTCAAGCTCGCCGTGTAGCTCTGCGTCAGAATGAACACCACGAAGAACCATATCACCACCACGAACCTCGCCAAATTGCTTATCAAAGTCTCCCCTGAAAACCACCAACAACGACAAACATTTCAATTTCATATCAATAAAATTGTTAAATTCAATATACGATCGAGGCCGGGCTGCGTCTTTAATTACTTTGGGCGAACACCATGGTGCAGAACGAGAACCAGAGGCTCGTCCCGATCTGATGAGACGGAGGGCCGCGAAAGTCTTCGTTGATTCGGTGCTCAAGGATCCAGACCACGAACCCCATGAACACGAAGAAGCAGAAGCTTGTGATCCAGAGGTCTAAAGTCAGAGGCTTGAGGAAAACCCATGCTCTGTCTTTTGAGTTCGCTTGCGTTGGAACCACCATTGAAACTCCCGATTCTGTGAACGGCAGAGTGAAATCCACGAACTTGGATCTGTTTGCTACGATCGTTATGTCACCCACTGCGCCGTCGAAGAACTGTCCACAAAATCAAACCATTTTAATACATATATTCGCCAAAAAACAGAGGTTTTCTTATAATTATACTGACCCCTTCGTGAACTTTCATGATGAGCTCGTCGTAGGAACCGGCGCTGGAACCATTCGGAAATGCAAAGGGAACATAATCAAACGGAACGGCGTATGGAAGCGTTGCTATAGCCGCATCGAACACGTCCGTACAGTACCCTTCTGCCACCGTCCCGTTTTCTGTCACTTTCACGAATTGACTGTACCCTTCCTTCACCGGAACCCCGATTTTCAATCTCTTCCCCGCCGTCGGCCACTCCCACCCTTTCGGCTTCGCCGCCGTGTACCCCGGCCAGATCACCGGCCTCATCTCCACCAAACTCATGTTCTTGTTGAACAACCCAACTCTGTTTCCTCCATTACTGTTCACATTCACTATCTCGAAACTCGCCGATTGCAGCTGCCCGTTCACGATCTCGTAATCGCCGGTCAGCCCTGTGAAGTTCGTCTTCGACAAGACGTCTCGGATTTTCTCCCCGTTTCGAGAAACCCCCAGAGTTTGAAGATCCGTGAGATTTTCGGATCGAGTCGGGTTCTCGAATGTGAAATTTTTGGCCCCTGTTTTCTCAACCGCCATTGCCAGAGCTCGAGCTGCATCGTAGGCCCAGAGTCCGAAGACGTCTAATTGAGGGTCGTTGAGAATGGGATTTTCCATTAGGAATTTTCGTTTCCATCTGATTTTGAAACTGTCGAGCTCCGTTGATTTGGGAACGTACGTCTTCACTCCCAAAGCTCCTTCCATGGAGTTTAGAACAGAGGAGTTCATGGAATCGAGTAAATTCGTGGCGGCGGCGGTCAGAATCCAAACGTAGCCTTCGGTCATCATTCCGATTTCCTTGGCCTTGGCGAATAGCCGAGCTGCGATAGAGGGCAGCATGTGCACCACGAACACTCTCGTCTGCATCGTCATCAATTTGTAAAGCTCTTCTCCGATCTGATCGCCGGTGGCCGCCGGACTGATGACACTCCGGTACGGCACGCGCGCATTCACGGCCTGTAGCGCGTCGATCAAGTACGGTAACATCCCGTCCCCGAATTCGTCGTCCTCATAGATAGGAACAACCTAGAGACGAGAATTAAATTTACTGTAACCCATCAATGTACAGTTAAATAATATTTAACTGTACATCATAAGAAATGAGAAATTTTGACGGTTGTGTGTAGGGAGATGGTAACCTGATTCCAGTTGTGGAATTTGACGAGGGCGCTAATCGCGGCGACCTGAGCGGAGTCGTTTTGAGTGAGGCGGAAGAAGTAAGGGCTGCGGAGGGAGGTGAGAGCGGGGCTCGAAGCAGTGAAGGTGAGGATGGGGACGTGAGCTTTCCGGCCGAGCTCGATCACGAAATTGGCTTGCATCGAAGTCGTTGGTCCCAAAATTGCTTGAACTTTGTTGTTCTTTATCAGGTCAAGAGCTGCCTCATCAAAAGTCAAATGTTACAGCCAATTTTTTTTTTAATTTATAAAAATACGTGATATTTTAATTTAGCAAAGTAGAGTTGCAAGTTACAATTAAAAATGTGAAGGTTGTTTTTTTAAAGAAAAAAATTATTGAATTGAGTGAGTTTAGTGGTTTGATGATGAAATATTAGATCAGAACTTTAGAATGAAAGAGATATCTCTTGATTTTTATTATTTTTTTTTCGTTGATTTGGTGGGGTCTGAGTCTTCTGACCTTCTTCTTTTAGTTGGGTAAGCAATTTTTTTTTTTTTTTTTTTATTAATAAGTTCAATGGGTTCCATTACTTTTTAAATAAATGGAAATCTTTTTTTTTTATGTTAAAGTTTGTCTAAGATTATTTCTAAGGGTAATAAAATAAGTTAGAGAAATTGTGTATAAGATAAAATATATAGGAATTTTGACTTTTTTACGTGCTTGATTTTATGATTAAACTCGTATTTTCACGTTGGTTTAGACTTGAGATTGTTTTGTTGGTTAAATTTGGAATAAATTAGTTTAGTGAAAGAAAATATATAGTTTTAAATTTGAGGGAATATTGAACTCGAGAAGAAATAAAAAGTTCAGGAAATATCAAGTACAAAAAGATAAATGGTGGATTTTTTTTTTTTTTTTTTGACAACATGTGGGGTTGGGAGATTTGAACCACAAATCTCGTGGTTATCAATACGACTTTATACCCGTTGATCTGTGGATTTTCATGTGGATTTAGTTATTTATTTTTTGTTACTAAAATTATATATATATATATATATATATATATATATATATATGTGAGTGGAGTAAAAGTTTTGTCAATTGAGCTATATTCATTTGACAACCCTT
The DNA here is from genome assembly GCA_036850905.1 of Luffa acutangula. Classification (NCBI taxonomy): domain Eukaryota; kingdom Viridiplantae; phylum Streptophyta; class Magnoliopsida; order Cucurbitales; family Cucurbitaceae; genus Luffa; species Luffa acutangula. The sequence goes on along the minus strand of CM072092.1, from coordinate 1,194,361 downwards.
ATTTTTCTTTAAAAAATAGAAATATATGGTCGTTTGAAAAACATCTTGAAATATATTATAATCTTTGTGAAGAGTGTTAAAATTTATGTCTTTAAGATGAAGAGTGTTGTAATCGTAAAAATTCATCATACAATAAGAAATTATTATACAATTTTATTATTAAAAAAGTTAAATAGGTGTGTTTTAATCCCTAATGTTAGTGGAGTAAATAACCTTTTTCCTCACCTAAATCTTTGTCAATTTGCTAAAGTTTTGTTTGGAATAACTTTTTAAGTGTTTAAAAACAATTTTTTTTACCTTTAGAAAGTCGATCCAAACAAATCTTAAGTATTATTATATATAAGTTCATCATTAGCCAACTTTAACATACACCAATAACGAAGAACTCTAAATTGAAAATTAAGTTCTCGTAGACAAACCATTTAGTTTTTTTTTTTTTTTTTTTTTGATAATTATGCTGGTTTTCTGATTTTCATCTTTCTTAATGATATATTTGAATTCTCAACCAAATTCTAAAAACAAAAACAAGTTTTTGAAAAATTGCTTTTTTCAGTTTTAAAATTTTGACTTGGTTTTTGAAAACATAAGAAGGAGGGGATAAGAAAGCAAATAACTTATAAGTGGAGAGAGTGTTTATGAGCTGAATTTTCGAAAACCAAAACTAAAAAACTAAGGCCTCATTTGATAACCATTTGGTTTTTTTTTTTTTTTTGGTATTTGAAAATTAAGTCTACAAACACTATGCCACCCATAAGTGTATTTCTTTTATCATCTACCAATTTCTAATGTTTTTTTTTTTAAATAGTTTTCAAAAGCTTGTTTTTGTTTTTAAAATTTTGCTAAGAATTCAAATACGTGTTTAACAAATATGAAAACGGTAAGAAAATTATAATAAAACAAGCATAACTTTCTAAAACTGAAAACCAAAAACTAAGTCCACGTTTGATAACCATTTGGTTTTTGAAAATTAAGCTTATACACACATATTTCACCTATAAATTTCTTGGTTTTAGTATCAATCTTCTACCTTGTTTTCAAAAACCAAGTCCAATTTTGAAAACAAAAAAAAAAAAATAGTTTTCAAAAACTTGTTTTTGTTTTTAAAATTTGGCTAGGAATTCAAATGCAACCTTAAATAGGATGAAAGCCGAAATTTAGGAGAAAACAAGCATAATTTTTCAAAAACCAAATGGTTATCAAACGGAAGCTAAATGGTTATCAAAAGATATCTAAGTATTTATCAAATGGGGTATAAATTAAATATTTTAAACTATTGATACCAAATGATAATTAAAAAAATAAAAAATAAAAAAAAAAACTCAAACTTTTAAAACATATATTTAACCCGAAAAGAAAATCAAAATTTTCAGAAAATACCCTAACATAAAAAAGAAATCCGGGTAAGTAAGTAATAAATAAAGTCAACCACTCTACATTATCTGCGCGATGTACGAAGGAACAATACAATCCAACGGCGAAGATAATTTTCACACAAAAGTTTCAAGAAAAAAAAAAATCTAAAATGGCAGGAAAAGAAAAAGAAAAATAAAAAAAGAAGAACAAAGTCGAATTACCTGCAGCCGCCGCTCCGACGACATCGCCGGCGGAGTCTTTGGGATGAAGAACAATTCTGGTGTCGTAGTGAGGATTAGCTTCATAGAATTCCGACAGCGACATGTCGATACAACTCAAACCCATCTTCCCAACCCAACTCTCCATATCCAACACCACCCCGACGCTCACCGCCACGCCGCTCGCATTCTGAGCCGCCGCCGCCGCACCCAACAACAAAACGCAACCTGCAATAAAACACAGAGCCCGAACGACGCCCCGATTTTGTTTCATTTTCCGGTGGATCGGACCCGACCCGACCCGAACGCGACACAGAGAATCAGAAGAGGAAGAAGAAGAGAAAATGAGGTAAAAAGGATATGGCGTCGGTTATGTTTATATATAGAATTGGGCATCACCATTGACCTTACCCCACGAAAGAGACTGCACAGATGAATATCCCTTTGTCACTATTTGTTTTTTCTTTTCTTTTCTTTTTTTAATTGTTTCTAAAGTTATTATATCAGATTTCATTCTAAAAGTATCCCACCATAAACCTTCGAATAATTAATTAGAAATGAGGATACCACAATCAGACCGATAGTTTTACACCGTCGGATGTGTATGAGAGAAAAAATGTAAGAGTACTTCGATTTTGTATCTAGGAACGGGTTATTAAGGGATTGACAAATTTTTGTTTAATATTAAGATTAATTTAAATTCTGTTTGATAACTGTGTTGGTTTTTTTTTAATGAATTAACTTTATAAGCATTACTTCAATATATATTTTTCTTACAAAATGTTTTTAAAATTCAACCTTAGTTTTGAAAACTAAAGAAAAAAAGTGTTTGATTACTTTTTTTTAATAATTTGGTTAAGATTTCAAATATGAAAAATATTATAAAGAAAATGGGAGATAACAAGCAAAAATTTCAAAACTTAAAAAAAAAAAAAAAAAAAGAATAATAATAATAAACCGTTGTCAAATGGGACTTTATTGATTATGCTACAAAACATGTTAGAACTTGCTTAAACTCAACATGTCATGTGATCCTTAAATAATTTGTCCTAGTGTGTGGTATTGATAAAGTTAATGGCAATAGTTTTTTTTTTTAAAAAAAAAATTAATAGAAACTAGTTAGACAAAAAAAATAACCTAACCTATTAGAAACGTAACTTTTTAAGTCTAGAAATGTAAGGACGACTAAATTTGTAATTTAACTTCTAAGAATATATCTTTAGAATATTTATAAGTATGAAGTATTTAAAAAAAAAATTATGGTCACCAACCAAACATGCATGCTTGCTCACAAAATATGGGGTGTCGTGGACAATTTTTCGATACCAAAATTTTAGAGAAAATATTTTTGTTGTGGAAATTATACAAGGAAACAAATTAAATTACCTACGAAGTTGCCTTCTTGCAAAAATGATAATGAATAAAACCATCAAGTCAACAAATAGTTTTTACCTTTTGCATGGCTCTAGAAAATTTTAGATTTTCTTTTAGCTTAGAAATGGAAAGTTGTGTGTAATATTTGAATTTTACGGAAATAATTTTAAAGTTTTGAGTATGTAATTGATTTTTGTTTTGATGTATGAATTTTTAAGTTGTTAAAATTTAGTTCTAAACAAGTTTTAGAAGCTAATCTAACTTTTTTTTTTTTTATTCTAATTTTGTGTGATTATAGCCAGAGAAAATTTAAGCTCTTGAATACAAACTTTTAAAACCTAAAAAAATATCACTCTAACCAACATGAACTCTATAGAACTTCCTCTTTGTAGTAATAGAATTCTTAGGCCGGTGGAATGTAATAATTGTAATGATTTTGAGCTAAAAATTCAAACATATTTATATTATACTATAAATACTTCTTCAAAATAGATTTTTTTTAATAAATAAGACATCATTAATACAATGGTAAAATTTCAAACTCTAGACCTATAAAAGAGATGGTTAATATCCCTAATAGTTAAGTTTCTTCGAAGTTAAAAAAAAAAAAAAAAATAGTTACGTATTCAAATTAAGGTTTTTAAATATATATAATTATTGAATATATTATTTGACCAAATATATATTGTAGAGTTTTGAAAGTTTTTATTTGAGGATAATACTTGTTAATCAAGGGAGGTTGACATTGACTCATTCAAAGACGCAATATTTTACTTGCATGAAAATTTGGAGCGTCGTGATTCTATTGGACCAAATCAAAGCGCTATAGTCGTTCAATTTGAACCGTCGATTCCAGTGTTTAATCTTACTGCTGAAGAAAAGAGAGAGGGTAAAAGCATGGATTTAGCCACGTGGAAGACAACTTCGCAAGGCAGTGGGCTCTACAACGACGTGTCGGATTGGAAATCTCGTTAATGAAACGACGACTCGGTTTACGTCGTCACAATAGGGAGAAAAAAACACAGATGTTTGTTTTGTTTGCGGTGAGGGCCACCCATTTCTCTTCCCTCGCTATCCCGCTATATATTTTTTTTGGATTTTTTTTATTTATTTTCTTCCCCTTAAAAAAAAAACATTTTCTTTCGAGAAAATTACAAACCTCTCCCTCTCGAGAATATGACTTCAGAAAAGAGTAATATGTTCATATCAAAATCTAGTCAAGCCACTCATTTGAGCTTCACGCGACACCAACAGTGAATTTGTTGAAGACGGAGAAGACGTGACTTGCAAGACCAGTCAGAACCGCTACACACCGGTGTGGTGTAGGACGCACTCCGATGTCTAAGTCAGATCAAATAGTAAAGAGTGTTTATGGTAGCAAAATTTTCGAACCCTTTTTCGAGTGTTTGAGACCTTATTTATACCCGTGTCTTCAATTAGGACTTTTTAGGCGCTCAGAGGCGATCCTGTGCTGAACCGAGACAGAAGGAACTCGGCCCACATGAGTGGACTGAGCATGGGATTGGGCCGACGGCCCAATTCCTTCGGCTCGCTCTCATCTGGAGTTCTTTCCTGTCAAGCTTTCGTGTTGGTGCTCCGTTGTCCTGCTTAGTTATTGGATTATGGGTTGGTCCAGAATCACCCACAACAAGTAGATTTGTCTAAATATTCTAATTTATTTTATCGTTTCATATCTTTTAAGATTTAAATCTTGTTTTAGTCAAACTTTTCGTATTTTAAGACATAGAGCAACATTTTTTTTTCTTTTTGCAGTGTTATATATTTTTTTAAAAAATTCATAGTTATTGTTTTTTTTTTTTTGAAAAATTCATAGTTATTTTATATTTTGGTTCCAAAATTTTTTTAATAATTTTTTTTTTTTTAACATCCAAATATCTCGTTTTAGCTAAAAAAAAAAAAATTAATATTATTTGTATTTAGTTTTTACCGTTAAAAACTTAAGATTATTTAACGATACAATCTATATGTATTTGTAACTTAAATATATTTGGATATCTATTGATGAAGTAAATGAAAAAAAAAAATGGAGTTTTGTGTTCTGTCATGTTTTGGTTTAAAAATATTTTATCACAGTGGTTAAGAAGATTTTTTTTTTTTTTTTTTAATGCAAATTAACTTAAAAAAAACAATTGAAAAAAGTTAGGATAAAAGAATAAAAAACAACAACATTTAAGGTCAAATAATATCTAAACGTATCCTTTATATATGTTTGTCAATTTTCTTTTTATTATTCGTAGGTCGAAACAGTAGGTTTCCAATTAATGATGTTACCTTTGACATTATTAATGATGAATAAGATGGTATAGTACTATTTTCTTTATAGAATATGATAATATATTTTTATTAAATTTTGCAAGTTGTATTGAAAATGAACGTTACAGGCCACCATACAAGTTAAATATATTTATATTTAACAAGCAAAATTAGTTTTAATTTTTTCATACCCTTTCTTCTTAAGAAATGATTTATAATAACAAACAAGCTCTTTTTTTTTCCAAAATATTATTTTTTAAATAATACAATAACTACCTTAATTCTTTTTTTTAATTACGAAAATTCATAGATGGAGTGTAGAAATGCCACAGTTTCGTCTGCAAGAATTTGAATTCTTCTTCCATTCAAGAAATTGACACACTGACCTTCTCTGAACCTTCTTTTTCCAACCTAACATTTTCTTTTATAATTTTTTTTTAAATTAAGTTTTTTTTTTTTTTTTTTTTTTTGACAATTTTAAAATTTAGAGTTAAGACAAAGGAAAGCAACATATTGATCTAAAAGAATTAAATGTGGTTTTTAGTCAAAAACTTAGATTTGGATACATTCATCATGCTTTCTATTTATATATTTGAATTTTGGACTACCTAACTAACGTTGATTGTTATTTTTCAATTATAATAATCCATTACATTTTTAATATTGATATCAAATCAAAGTCAATTAAAATTCAGTCAAGTTTTATGAGTGTATATAATAAGCTTGATATCCTACCCTTATTTCTCTATTTGATATGACATACATGTATTTATTAGTTAAATTTTGATCTTGACATGTGGTTTAAAATTAATGCAATTAATGCATTAGGTAAGGTGTGATTTAAATGTATGTCAAGGTGTGATTTAAGGGTTAATATTTTATCTAATAAATTATTATTATTATCTTTATTATTTTGTGTGGAATGACAATGACTCACACAACTTTTTTCCCCTTAATTCAAATTTTTCTTTGATAAAAGTGGCTTCTTGATCTTAATATTAATTATTTTGACTGACAACAAACTTCATTGAAAATCTTAATAACATTAGGCTAATAGTTTATATGTAAAATTTATTGATTTAGAGTTGAGGTTTAAATATCCATCTCACATTGGTTGGGTAGGTTGTGAAAAATTCAAAATATTTTTAATTTTTGAAAATTAAATATATACCAATTCCCAACTTAAAATATTGGTTTTTTTTTTTTTTTTTTTGGATTGCTAACCTTACATTTTAGATATTAACTTTCACATTAAAGTCAATATAACTTCAGTCAATACTTTTGAGTTCTTTTTTGGAAATACTTTTTTCAAGTGTAGATTTAGTCTTATTTCCGCATATGATATGTCATATATATGAATTAGGTTAAATTTTGATTGTGATGTATATTACAAAATTCATGTATTAGGTATATATATCGAATATTAAGTTGCGAGTTTACTTATTAATAATAAAAACTATAAAAATGTTATTTGAGCATAACATAGCTTGATTAGTTAAGATGTTATCTTATTGATTAAGTTCAAATTCTCATCCCAAAATTGTTGTTGAACTCAAAAAAGAAAGAGAAGCTGAAACAAGACTATTCACAAGCTTGAAATAGAATGTTAAATATATTTTAAAAATATATCCCATTAACTTAAAATTAGTTGGTCTCTCGATATTAATTTTGAATTGAAGTCAATTAAAATTAATCAATCAATTCTTCAAAGGTTTTTCCTCTTCGAGTGTTGATTTCTAGTCTTATCTCCCTATTTGATATGACATTATATATGAATTAGTTAAATTTTGATTGTGATGGATATTTAGAAATTTATGTACTAAATATGACATATAGGAATGAAAATTTGAACATGGATATTTAGAAATTCATGTACTAAATATGACATATAGGAATGAAAATTTGAACATGGCTATTTAATATGACATTTATGTATGTAAAGAGACTAGAATTATTATTGTATCTTATCTGATAATTTTTTTAAGGACTCACACCAAATTTTCTCCTTAATTTTCTAATCTATTCAAATAGTTTTATTTTCAAACCAACCAATAAAATTATTTTCATTTCTTGATTAAAACCACATTCAAATTTTCAATAATCGAAAATTCTTATAAAGTTTATATCCGATGAACTCCATATTTCCCACGACATAACATATAATTTATTTATATCATGAGATTGAGACAACTACCAATCCAAGCATAATTTACTAGATAAGACGACACATATTAACTTCTCTAAAGTTGAAAAGCTCGATATTTTCCACCGCACATTTTTGAATACACAAAATTTGGAATATAATAGAAAACGAAGCGTGAGTGATTCGTCAATAATGAATACAATATAGATAGAATTGAAAGTTGAAATTAAACAAGGATTTGAGTAGGGATTCTTGAGATTTTGTAGTGTAATTGAATTGACGGGCGACGTGAAAGGTCTTAAATTGTAGGCTTTGAGGATTCATTTATTGCATTCTGGTCTTCTATTTTACCAGTTTATGGCCACCGCATAGCTACTAGCAGCTGTACTCTGAATTTTCAATAATTCAAATTGTACGATTGAATTTTGAAGGTTAGACTTTGAATGTCATGCACATTTTCATTTAGGGAAGAAAAAAAGAAAATTTTAATTGAAGAAAAGAGGTAGAAATTATAGAATAGGGATGTTCCTTTTTCATCTCTTGGAGACCGTCTTGAACAAGGTGAGGAATTAATTTCTGATTAAGGGAGAAATTTGTATCTACATAACCCTAATACGACCTCCTTCTAAGTGGCCGGGTGTAGGATTTTGAGTTGAAGATTCAAATCTACGATATAAAACAGAGAAGCATTAGCCGTAGAACTATACTTACTATAGAAGAGGATCTCAAATTATTAATATAAGGTATGATTATAAAGTCAAAGGCGATTATTAGGTTAAATTGCAAGTTTAACTTTTAAACTTGTATCAATTTAGTCTCTGAACTTTAAAAAGTTTCAAATAGGTCCTCGAAGTTTTAATTTTGTTTCCAATAGGTTACTGAACTTTAACAAGTATCTTGTAAATCTTTAAACTTTTGCTTTTGTGTTCAATAGATCTCTCAACTTTTAATTAAATGTCTAATAAGTCCTTGACCTATTCGACATGTTTTAAAATTTCATAAACCTTACTGGATACAAAATTGGAAGTTTAGAGTCTCAAATCTCTCAATATACATAAAATTCAATTTTATATAATAATATATTGGTTAACTTTTAAAAATCTTGTATATGTCATGGACCTTTAAACATGTTTAAAGTTCATTGACCTATTAAAAACAAAATTGAAAGTCCAGAGATTTATTCGACATTTTTGTAAGTTCAAGAACTTAAAATCGATTATTAAACTGCGAAGTAGTCCTTATTTTATCGTTAAATGTGATGTGGCAAATGACAAGAGTGCAAGAAGCAAAGCCAAAGGCTTACACTTCATAAAATTATGACTTTTAATTTCTTCTTATTATTTTTTTTTCTTGAGGTTTTTTTTTTTTTTTTTTTTTTCAAAGCACGCGACAAGAGTCTAGAGAAATTTCCGAGTATTGTGGAAGACGATGATATAGATTGTATTAAGTATTAACCATTCTTTTTCATTCTTTTTATTATTATTATTATTAAATTGGTTTATAAATTTTAAATTTTCTTTATTTGTGTTTGGAATTGGTCAAATAAATGGTTAGAATTAGATGGATTATTTGCTATAGTAATGGGATTTTGTTTTCATAGTTTTAAAGTTTCTTCCTAGTGGGTTGCTTTTCAAGTTTTTGTATTTAAATTTTGGAGAAGACAGAAAAAAAAAATATTAATACTAATGATAGAAATTTTGTGAACTCTAGGAGAGAGAAAGTATAAAAGTATATAAGAAAATAGAGTATAAGAGTATTTGGAAAGTGTACTCAATAATTATGGTGCAATTTCATCGGATAATTTTTATACTAGTTAATTAAGACTATTTAGGTTTCGTTTGATAACCATTTGATTTTTTGTTTTTATGTTTTTTTTTTCAATTTACTTACCTTAGTTTGGATTCTTAGTAAAATTTGAAAAATAAAAGTAGGAGTGCAAACGAAAACCGAAAAACCGACGGACCGAACCGATCCAGTGGTTTGGTTCGGTTATTTTGAAAAAAATTGGACACCTCGGTTTTATTTTTGGGAAAATCGAGAATTTTCGGTTCGGTTCTTAATGAAAAAAACCAATAAAAAACCGAACCGAACCGTGTATATATATATACCCTTAAAAAAACCTACCTATCGTTTCTTAGTTTCATTTTTCCAGCCGCACACAAAAAACCCTATCTTCCCTTCGTGTTCCAGCCAGCCGCAGCTTCTCCCTTTGTTTCATCTTCCCTTCGTGCCACAGCTTCACTACGCCCCCTCTCTCAAGTCTCAAAACTCATCTCTTCTCGTCGTTACCTCATCGTCGTCGCCACCGGCCCCACCGCCGCCTCACAGACTCTCTTCGTCTTCGTCAGGTATATCTCTCTCCCTATCTCTAATCATCTTCTTCTTTTTTAGCAACTACTATTTCAATTCCCTTTTTTCTTCTTTATCTGTAATCCCTCTCCCGGAGAACTCGAGTTCTTGCCCCGATCTCTGTTTTTCGCAAAACCGAAAACCGATCCATTGGACAAACCGAACTGAAGAAAATCGAACCATTGGACATTTTCTCATATTGGACATTGGATCGGTTTACAATTTTTTAAAACCGAATGAATCGGTTCGTTTGCGGTTTGGTCAAAAACCGACAAAACCGAACCGAGTATCACCCCTAAATAAAAGTTACTTTTTGAAAACTAAGTTTTTTAGTCTCCAAAATTTTACTTTGTTTTGCGAGAACAAAGATACTTATAGATGAAGATAATGTTCTTAATTTTTTTTAAAAAAAAAAAATGGTTGTCAAAACAAGCCTTAAAAGTCTTAAATGAAGATTTTTAAATCTTGAAATTTTAAATTTTAGAGACTAAATTAGACATTTTAAAAGATAAACTTCCAAATTTAAGAACTAAAATAGGATTTAAACCTTTTTGGTTAAAATCTGAAGTAGACTATTTTTTAAAATGACGGTGTAATTGTGTATCCATCCCGCCCAAATTCCCTACCCAAAAACAACCAACAACTTAGATTAGGCTACACTAGAGGTGAGCATCGGTCGGTCGGGGTCGGTTTTGGCCCCAAACCGACGCCGAACCGACCAAAGTCGGTTTCCAGATCTGGAAACCGACTTTTTTTAAAACTTCATTTTTGCCGATCGACCGACCGGCCGGTCGGTCGGTCGGTTTGTTCGGTTTAGACCGACAATTCCTTTTTTTTTTCTAATGTATGTGACATTTTTTTTTAAGAAAGCAATGGTCGGTAGAGTTGAGGAAAAAATCAGAGGGGATGGGGGTATTGTGTTGTGTATATTGTCTAACCTCAAGTCGGAAGGGGAACGACAGCTGCTATTCACTGATGGCGCGGCGGAAAGATGGGTTATTATGGTCGACGTTCCGGCATGAGCACAAAAGGGGGAGAAGAGCGGCGGAGAGGATGACGACAAAACGATTTGCAGCGGTGAGTTGTTCACTAATCACCAGAGACGCGATGGAGATGACGACGGCACGACATGGCGGAGAGATGGGCGAGAGGCAGAACGACAGAGAAGGGCGGCGCTGGCTCATTTTTCTTGTGAGGGAGAAAGAAATCGAGGGTTAGACGAGATGAGAGAGAAAGAAGAAAAAGGGAAATTGGTTGCATGGTTGAGCTGGGGAGAAGGAAAAATGAAATGTGGGCTGGGTGATTGGGCTGAGGAGAAGAAAAAAAGAAATGGTTGGGCAACTGGACTGGGCTGGGCCACTAGGGGGAAGAAACTTTTTTTTTTTTTTTAAATTAGTCGGTCGGTTCAGTCGGTTCTCGACACTGTCAGAGAACCGACCGACCGACCGACGTCGGTTCGGTCGGTTTCGATCGGTCGGATCGGTTTTTCGGTGGTCTTTGCTCACCCCTAGGCTACACAACACTCTAAAATAGTCCAACAACATAAAAGGCCCAGAAAGAACAGGCCCAAACAATAATGAAATAACAAAAACACTAGTTTTTTCTTAAACAAAAACAAACAAACAAACTCTACATAATTATAATTATATTATAGGTTCATCTTTATTGATTTCATTTTTAGTTTAATTGTTATATACCATACTTAAAAAAACAATATAACTTTTTCAAAAAGTAAACCTGTCGTCCTAGTGCTTTCTTTAATTTTATTCTTTTTATAATTAAAACAAGTGTTTTTTTTTCGAAGTTCTTTTTTTGGAATTCTTAAGTGATTTATTTGTTGTTGATAATTAAATGACATAATTCGTTAATTTAGGAATTAATTAAAGATAATAAATAATGGTAAAAAAAAAAAAAGAATCGAGGGACATATTTAGAATTATAAAATTAACATTTTGACATAATAGTAAAAAAAAAAAAAATCCAAATAATCCACTCTTTTAAGTAGGGACATTTTTTATTAATATTATTATTTTTAAAACTTATTATTAAAATATAATTAGTTTGAAACTTATTATTAAAATATTGCAGTTTTAAATTTTCGGTCAAAGGTCGTCTCTTGAAGAGACGACCTTGATACACGTGTCGAATGCCATCTGACAATAAATTAAAAAAAAAAAAAAAAAATTTTGCAGAGGTCGTCTCTTCAAGAGACGACCTCCACACAAATATTAATGAATTGTAGTGTTGGTTCTTTGGTGTAGACGTTACTCTACTTCCTCCCCCTCCCATGTTTGAATCCCAACAACAGCGAGCCTTTTTTTTTTTTTCATTTCTAGTTTTTTGTTTTTAGATATCTCAGCAGTTTTTTTTTTTTCTTATTTTCTTTTTCGTTTCTAGTTTTTTATTTTTAAAAATATAAGCAGTTTTTTTTTTTTTTCTTCCTCCTTATTTCACTTTTCTTTGAAATTTGAAGTTGAAACATACTTAAAAATCAACAATTTAATTTAAGGTATAAAGTGTACATTTTCTTTATATTTTTATTTTGAATTATAAAATTATTATAACCAACATTTTAATTTAGCTAATTGAGATAAAAGAAAAATAAAAATCAGAAATCAGAAATATGACAAATAAATAAAACAATTGTTATCCTTATACTAATAAATTAATTTAATATATAAAATACACATTTTCTTTTTCATTATTCATTGAAACTGTTGTTATTGGTATAAAAATAAAAACAGTTTGATTTATTTGTCATATTTCTGATTTTTATTTTTCTTTTATCTCAATTAGCTAAATTAAAATGTTGGTTATAATAATTTTATAATTCAAAATAAAAATATAAAGAAAATGTACACTTTATACCTTAAATTAAATTGTTGATTTTTAAGTATGTTTCAACTTCAAATTTCAAAGAAAAGTGAAATAAGGAAAAAAAAAAAAAAAACTGCTTATATTTTTAAAAATAAAAAACTAGAAACGAAAAAGAAAATAAGAAAAAAAAAACTGCTGAGATATCTAAAAACAAAAAACTAGAAATGAAAAAAAAAAGGCACGCTGTTGTTGGGATTCGAACATGGGAGGGGGAGGAAGTAGAGTAATGTCTACACCAAAGAACCAACACTACAATTCATTAATATTTGTGTGGAGGTCGTCTCTTGAAGAGACAACCTCTGCAAATTTCTTTTTTTTTTTTTTTTTTAATTTATTGTCAGATGGCATTCAACACGTGTATCAACGACCTTTGACCGAAAATTTAAAACTGCAATATTTTAATAATAAGTTTCAAACTAATTATATTTTAATAATAAGTTTTAAAAATAATAATATTAATAAAAAATGTCCTTTTAAGTAGTACATACATGTTTTTTTTTAATATACAATAAAATGAATATAATTAAAAATTGTATTAGATAATAACATACATTTTTTCCTTTTAATTAGCATTTGTATATGTCCATTAGATTGACATTATTATGAACAATGAATCAACATTTTTTTTATTTACTCAAAAAAAAAAATCAACATTTTTATCATATCATAGAAAAATCGACGAAATATAACAAAAATATCGTTGATGTAATATTAATAATATGAAATTCAAAATTATTTAATAAAGGGGTGAAATGCTTATTTTGCTCATTTAGTTTTTTTTATATAATTTTTTATATTTATAACTTTTTAGAAATATCCATCAATATTTTATTGACATTTCATCACACATGTCCATGACATTTAAAACGGACATTTTTTATTAATATTATTATTTTTAAAACTTATTATTAAAATATAATTAGTTTGAAACTTATTATTAAAATATTGCAGTTTTAAATTTTCGGTCAAAGGTCGTCTCTTGAAGAGACGACCTTGATACACGTGTCGAATGCCATCTGACAATAAATTAAAAAAAGAAAAAGAAATTTGCAGAGGTCGTCTCTTCAAGAGACGACCTCCACACAAATATGAAATGTAGTGTTGGTTCTTTGGTGTAGACGTTACTCTACTTCCTCCCCCTCCCATGTTTGAATCCCAACAACAGCGTGCCTTTTTTTTCATTTCTAGTTTTTTGTTCAAATAAATCAAACTGTTTTTATTTTTATACCAATAACAACAGTTTCAATGAATAATGAAAAAGAAAATGTGTATTTTATATATTAAATTAATTTATTAGTATAAGGATAACAATTGTTTTATTTATTTGTCATATTTCTGATTTCTGATTTTTATTTTTCTTTTATCTCAATTAGCTAAATTAAAATGTTGGTTATAATAATTTTATAATTCAAAATAAAAATATAAAGAAAATGTACACTTTATACCTTAAATTAAATTGTTGATTTTTAAGTATGTTTCAACTTCAAATTTCAAAGAAAAGTGAAATAAGGAGGAAGAAAAAAAAAAAAAAACTGCTTATATTTTTAAAAATAAAAAACTAGAAACGAAAAAGAAAATAAGAAAAAAAAAAAACTGCTGAGATATCTAAAAACAAAAAACTAGAAATGAAAAAAAAAGGCTCACTGTTGTTGGGATTCGAACATGGGAGGGAGAGGAAGTAGAGTAACGTCTACACCAAAGAACCAACACTACAATTCATTAATATTTGTGTGGAGGTCGTCTCTTGAAGAGACGACCTCTGCAAATTTTTTTTTTTTTTTAATTTATTGTCAGATGGCATTCGACACGTGTATCAAGGTCGTCTTTGACCGAAAATTTAAAACTGCAATATTTTAATAATAAGTTTCAAACTAATTATATTTTAATAATAAGTTTTAAAAATAATAATATTAATAAAAAAATGTCCCATTTAAAACCAATACACTGTGTAAGTTTAAAATAATCAATAACATTTAAAAAAAAAAGAATAAAAAAATATCTTGATGGAGTAAAATAAATAAATAATAGAAAAGGAAAGATAATCATGAACAGCTGGAAGTTTGGTCTCTTTCATCTTCGTCTTCCTCACTCACTCACACTCACAGCCGCAGAGATGTCCGAAGCTCTTTCAGCGCTGCGGCTCCCATGGAAGGTCAAGATGATGTTGACCGCCATTGCCGTCGGCACCGACATATGCTGCCGCTCCGACGGCTCCGTTAATCGCTATCTCTCAAACCTCCTGGATTTCAAGTCTCCTCCTCTGAAGAAACCAAAGAACGGCCTCAAAAGCTTCGATGTCACTGTCGATGCCTCCCGCAACCTCTGGTTCCGTCTCTACACTTCGACATCCGACTCGTCGTCCGGTTCTTTGCCATTGATCGTCTATTTCCACGGCGGCGGATTCGTATACATGGCTCCCGATTCCAAACTCCTCGACGACTTCTGCCAGAGCCTTGCTCGAGAAATCTCCGCCGTCGTCATCTCTGTAAACTACCGTCTCGCTCCGGAGTATCGCTATCCTTGCCAATACGAAGACGGCTTCGATGTTCTGAAATTCATCGACGGCGGCGGTTCTGCGTTTGAAGGATTTCCGGCGAACGTCGATCTGAAACGGTGCTTCCTCGCCGGTGACAGCGCCGGAGGAAACATCGCTCACCACACGATTTTGAAATCTGCAGAACACGAATTTCGCGAGTTGGAGATCATCGGACTCATCGCGATTCAACCGTTTTTCGGCGGAGAAGAGCGAACGGAATCGGAAAAGGAACTAATCAAAGCTCCACTGTCGACGATGGACCGCACGGACTGGTACTGGAAGGCGTTTTTACCGGAAGGATCGGACAGAGACCACCCGGCGGTGAACATTTTCGGTCCAAATTCGGTGGATATATCGAAGGTGAGGTTTCCGGCGATTAAAGTGTTCGTTGGAGGACTGGATCCGTTAATCGATTGGCAAAAGAGATACTACGAAGGATTGAAGAAATCAGGTAAGGAAGCTTATTTGACTGAATATCCAAATGCGTTTCACAGCTTCTACGGTTTTCCAGAATTGCCAGAATGGCCTCTGTTCATCAAAGACGCGGCGGATTTCGTACGAACGCAGTGCTCGAAGAAAAGCAGTTGAAGAATCATAATCACCAATTCAAAATGAAACAGACTGATCGTCAACCAATGCAAGATTAACAGCTTTGTACGGTATTTGATTCCTTTTGTTTTATGAATGATGTGGTAATCCTGTATTAAACCGAATTAATTAGAAAAACTCTAGCACGGCACGGCTGAAGGATTATGCTTCTTTGGTATGAAAATGATGGTTGAAGATGAATTTAATAAGGAAAAAACTTCCCTACATACCGGTATGTAGGGATCTCCCATACCACCATTAAAATGTTGACAACTAGGAGAGATAAAAAAAATTCTCAGATTTTCTCATTTTCTCCTTTCCTCTTTCTTAGTTGTCAAGATTTTAATGGAGTCCCTACATACCGGTATGCAGGGAAGTTTTGTTCATTTAATAATTTTGTTCCACTTGTTCTATAACTTTTTACCCAACATCAATAAATTATTAGGTGCTCTCGATCCAATGCAATGCTTCGGATAATTTTACACCGTTAGATGTAAGATAGAAATTGTAAAAGTAGATCGATTTTGTATCCAACTATTATTAAGGGATAACAAATTTGAAGATATACATCTCATCTGTGTAAAACTAGTCAGAGCATTGCGACGGAAGCACCTAATAATTTTATCAAAAGATAAAGCAAACATAAAAGAAATTAAATGTAACCAACTACTTCCAACTCCAAGAGTCCACACAGTTATTCTCTTACTAATAGTTTGTAATTTCATCAAACCTTTTAGCAAGGTAGGAATTGGCTCTTTTTTATCATCCAAACTTTAATACAATAATTAATTTAATTAATGAGTCTACCTCGGCCTGTTGACAAATAAGTATAGATTAATCTTATACAAAATATGATTTTCTAATACGTGAGTTGTTTTTTTTTCTTTTTTTGAGAAGCTAATACGTGAGTTGTTAACTTGTTATACATAAGTCAATATCAGCATAATTCGACTTACATTAATCTTGTATTAATGACTAAGAGATTCGTGTTTTAAATTTCTCTCTACACATGTTGTTAGAAAAAATAAATAAATTGTTATACATAATATAGGGTGGTACTTTTTTTTTTTTTTTTTTTTTTTTTTTTTTTTTTGAAAAGTATGGTGATATATGTACTTTTCCATTAATCACTTGAATTTTAATACCTCTTCATTGAAGGGTCAAAATTTAGTTCTTTTACTTTTTCATATATTTTAAAATTTGATTTTTATGCTAATTTTTATTGAATTTGATAAAACAATAATAATTTTTATGAAAAATAAAAAATTGACTAACTTTCAAAATTTATAGGGACAAAGAAGTTTTTTTTTTTTTTTTTAAAACCTTTTTAAAAAATCAACAAAAATATGGAGTATAAATTTGAAAGTTTAAGAGTATAAAAACTAAAATAAAAATAAGTTTAGGAACTGAAATGGTATTTACAACCCTTGTTTTTTTTTTTTTTTTTGAAACTATTTACAACCCTTGTTATATTAAAAGAACATTAAAATTTTGAATGTCTTATAAGTTTTTTTTTTTTTTTTAATATCAATCTGAATAATTATATTTCTAAAAAGTATTGACACATTTAATATAAGGTATTATTGAGTGGAGAATATATTTTTGTCAAAAAGAGACAGCTGGGTGCAGAAATAGTGTAGATGAGGTGGGGTGGGTCTTGTGGAGTATTGGATATGCACATGTCATTTTGGGATTTTTAATTAATATGTGTATTGCGGGGCTTTATTTGAATTATATATATTTGTTACATTTCCAATGTTTGAATTTAACAAAATTTTGGTTATTTTCATGGAAATACATTTTAAAACGGCAATATTTAAAGTGCTTTTGGTTGGTGATCTAAAAACGAAGTTGTATTTCATGTGTTCTAGATTTAGAAATTGAGTCTCAATTTAAAGAATTATTCAAAATGTGTTTGATAATAAATTTATAAATCATAAACAAGTTGTATCAATTTTTTCCTTCTTTTGTTTTGTTGCTTCTCCTACTAATTAGAAGAGCATGCAAATGAAGGAACACAAAAAACAAACAATTTTGTGTGTTTTTTTTTTTTCACATATTTGCTAGATTTTTCTTGTTGCTAATAATTTTGTAAGTTTTTTTTAGAAAGAATACTGATAATAACGAGAAGAATTGATCTAGAGTATTAATTTCATTTCTTCCAATAAAGAGTTACTTCAACAAATTTTCTTACAAGAAATCAACTCAGGTGCAACGTGGATCTAAAGAAAATATATGAAATTGTCAATCACATGCTTTAATGGTAATTTAAATGGAAAATTAATCGAAGGTCTACATTACAACACCTATGCAAGTTTGGGGTTAAAATTGATACAACAACAACATTTGGAGGTCGGACAATTCGAACTTCAAACTTCTTGGTCGAGAGTATACGTCAATTACCGCTGAACTATCATCACTTTTCATTAAAAAGAAAAAAAGTGATTAAATAGGCTTAAAAAAAGGAAAAAAAAAAAAAAAGAATTAAATAAAAGCCCTAGCTCCTGCTTTCATTTCTCTCCAACGTGAAGCTCTCTACCGTTTTTCTTCCCTTCCACCGACTGCCCTCCCTCCAAACTCCTTCTCCGGCCAGCAGAACCCACTACCGACGAGTGCCGGCGGCACTCGAGTACCCTTTGACGACAAGAAGCGGCGGCGAGAACTACCACCAGCCGCGCAGCGTCACACTTCGATCTGGTCTCTCTCTCTCCTAGCCCTCTCTTCGCCGGCCACCCACGACTTCAGTCCTCTTTAGACCCGAAAATCCAAATCAGAAGTGGGAATTCTCTTTAGATCTGAATCGGGATTTTGGTTGGTATAAGCTTGCTTATCTGATTTTAACCCTTGGAAATTTCAGTTTAGTTTCAATCTGATTTTAACCCTTGGAAATTCCCCCTCTTGTTTAGGATTGTTTCAATTCGACATTAAGAGCGCTTAGTACGGTAAGTAATCCTTACTTCTGGGGCTTCTTGTTGTTTACTTGTATGTTAAGTGTGATTATGTTTTTCTTTAAAATAAAGAATCGAGCTTTCATTGAGAAAAAGAAAGAAAGAATACAACTGACATCGAAAAAAACCAAGCTCCAACAAAAGAATTCCAACTACGAAATGGATTCCAATCAAGCAAAATGATATCTAATGGATAGTTACAAAATGCCTTAGAAAAGGAAGCTCATAATGAAAAATAGAATATGACATTGGATCAAACCTCACCAGGCAATCTCTCGATCCCTTAAAAAATTCTATGGATGTTATTGAATCATGTTACTATGTTAGTATGGTTCCATAATGTGGTTAGCAGCTGAAAGTGTTGAGTACTGATGCTGAACTGAGATAGGTGTTGTGGTTGATCATACTGTATTATAGCATGCTGGATTGTTCATGTGTGGTTGTGCCATGTTGGGTTCTGCCTTGATATTTGCTTGGATGTGTTGGAGTATTGGTTGGTGCTTGCTGGGCTTGAAGCAGGTTGTTGTGGAAACATGTTGAAAACGCGATTTACATGTATTTAATTCATTCCTATACTTTGTGAGTGAGCTGACATGTAGGGTATTCTCTGAAATAGATATTGATTTTTAGTATGTGGTAGAAAGCGTGTCATAGAATTTGGGTTGTCAGGTTGAGTGTTCTGAATTTATTGTGGATGAGTTGAAGAGTAGAATGTGAACATCAGACTTGGGTATAAATGGTTGAGGGCCATTACAAAGAATATGGTATCGAGGCCTTGGATATAAATGGTGAAGGATTGATGGAGTGAGAAATGTGGCATCGAGGCCTAGAGTATAAATGGTCAAGGGCCTATGTGGGTAGATTCGAGGTCTTGGGTACAAATGGTCAAAGGTTGAGCTATCAGAAAAGAGTTTAGAGATTTGGTAGTGAGGTCTTGGGTAAACGGCCAAGGATCACCATGCTTGAAAGGGGTGTTGTAATAGTGTTGATAGAGTTTGATATGGTTGGAAGTTATGAGATTGAAATTGCTAAAGGTGGATTTTGCTAGCGTCCACCCTGTGGTGATTGAATAGGGAAAGTGTAATGTGTTCAATAAAGCTTGGTAACGTTGTTGAGTATGTTCATCATTTACGCTTATGATTGAGTTAAGCATGGGATTGTGATAATTGTTGATATGACTTATGAGACATGTATCTTGACTGAATTTTATGTTACGATGACTTATTAATTATTAGTGTAATAAGCATGTTATGGTGATTTTGTTCTTGTGGTGGTACGGTGTTGGTGCATGTTTCCTCTAGTAGGGGGCTAAGTATGGGGTATTTATGCACTCGTAGTTTTTCCCAAAGCATCAGGTTTTGTAGGTGGTGATGAACCTTGAGACTTTGGTGATGTTGGGGAGGAGATGTGAGAGAGAAGACTTTTGACTTTGTTGATGTTTTTCGAGGGTGTTGCATAGTGGCCAGGAGGGGTTTTAATTTACTTTTTTTTATCAACAGTCTTTTCTTTACCTTAATGTAGGTTGAGTGGTTTATGGGACTAAGTTGATTCCTTTTGTAATTAGTTTCTTTTCA
The DNA here is from genome assembly GCA_036850905.1 of Luffa acutangula. Classification (NCBI taxonomy): domain Eukaryota; kingdom Viridiplantae; phylum Streptophyta; class Magnoliopsida; order Cucurbitales; family Cucurbitaceae; genus Luffa; species Luffa acutangula. The sequence continues at coordinate 1,174,127 of CM072092.1, read as the reverse complement.
TTTCTTGCATGGTTGATTCATTGTCGCTTTTCGATGTTGCAAAAGGGTGAATAAAGTTAAGACTGTATTCCTCTTTGTATGACAGGTTTGGGGCCTTGTGTTAATGTTGGAATTAGACAAGGGTGAGGTAGATCGTAACCTTCCTCCTTATTGGTTTTGAAATTTTGGAGGCATTATAGCTTAAGAGTTTGAGTATGGGAGGGGAGGTTGGTTGTTGGGGTGTAGCCTTTGAAGTCTGTGATAAAAGGGTTGAAACATGGTGGCCACCTATCTAGGATTTAATATCCTACGAGTTTCTTTGACAATCCAAATGTAGAAGGATTGGTGGTTGTCCCATGAGAACAGTCTAGGTGCACGTTGGCCCAAACACTCACAAATTAAAAAAAAAAAGAACAAGAAAAAGAAAAAGAAAAAGAAAAAGAGGTTGAAGAAGGCTGCAGAAGGATTTTGTCTATAAGAAGGGGTGGAGAAAGCCTTCCATAAAGAGCACTGAAAGTGGACAAACCAAGCAGGTTTTCTCCCATAGGAACCATCAGGGTGTTTATCCTCCATGTCTTCATGTTTCACAATTTTCTACCCTCATAGCCTTACGGATGAAGAGCTTTTTCACCTTGAGGACATAACTGTCATGAACTTGTGGTTGAGAGGGGAAGATAGTAGACTGTGAAACAGTAGAAGCAAGAGGAGGGCCAAAGAAGGGAATTTCCCTTTGGATTGAACTAATAGGGTGTATTTTGCATTCTTGTATTTTTCTTCTTGTAGTTCGGTTATGATATTGGTATATGTGGGTGCAAGTATTTGTAGCTCAGTTTGTCTTACATTGTTATTGCTTATTGGTCTTTTGCTATTTCTAAGGAGTTGGAACTCGGGAATTTGCTACACCCTTGTTCAAATTAGGCCTGTGTTAGATCATTTCATATTTTTCATGTGGTTCATTGTCTAACCGCCATTTATTTTTGGCTTGTAGTCTGTATCAATGGGTAGGAAAGCTGGTACTTTATATATCAACCCAAAGAAGTTTGGCACTCTTAGCAAACCTTGCATGAAGGAAATGATATCATTTCTCAATTGCATAGCTCTTAATCAAAACAATGATGATAAGTGCACCAGACATAAGGAACTTCTAAATACTTGCATGGAGGCTCAGGTGACTCTTTCGCTACTCGTCGTCTGTTTTTCACTGAGTTCTTTGGTTATTTTAAAACTCTACCATGTGATAGTTACTTGCCTTTCTGTCTCACTTCATGTGCTGCAGTCCAACAGAAACAGGAAACCTTGGGGTAGCATTAATTACCATTTGCAGAGGCTTAACAGGGGAAGAAAGTAGTTTGAGATTCTATTGAGAGAATGCTTAATTAGCTCTATTAAAAGGATTCAGGGGACAATCTGCAGGAATTGTTTAAATTTTGAACTGACAAAGCTGTCTACAGAGAATTGTTGTTAGAATCAATACCCAGGTGCAATTTCTTGACATAATTGTTATCAAAATTAGTACATTTCCTAAAGGTATATTCTGTTGGGAAACTTTGGCGAGTTTGTTGGCTTCTTTCTTGTAGTCAAATATTTGAGAGCCCTACTTTTAGCATATCCAGTGATTATGAATCTCAACTAAGATAATAAATATTCTATGGATTTCTTCATGTTAAATGTGGTAGAGAATCGTTATTGTACGATAATAGTTGTTTTCATATCCTTGTTAGTAATCTTAAATTGTGATTTTCATAGTCATGTTCCTATGATTCGAGAAACTAGGAAAATGGTGTTTAAGGCTTTTTGTAATTATCTTTTAGGTCTTATTCTTCTTCATTGGAGCTTGTTTTTGTCTTAGTATAGTTTTATGACTCCTTTTGTTTTGGGGCTTTAATTTTTGTATGTCTTTGTATTCTTTCGTTTTTTTTACTAAGTCAAAGCTTATTTGCATAAAAAAAAATAGTTTATTGAAAAATATATCTTTTGATTTGGAGAAATATTAAAGGTATGTTTGGGAGTGATTTTGAAATAGTCCAAGTCACTTTTGTCAGGTTCAAAATCACTAAAACTGACATGACAAAAGTGATTTTTCTATTTCAAAATCGCTCCTAAACATGTCCTAAATATACTTTTTTTTTTTTTTTTTGACTACATGATGCAATTGGAGACAAAATCACCTTGAGTCAAGGTTGAAGGGGTAACTAGCTAATACACGTAGTTCGGAATGAAGGTTTAATAATTTGGGAGTGAATGGTTGTAAAAAGGAAGAAAATGGTAGATAGGATTTGAAGTTTGGGAGTAGAAGCAGGTCTATCATTTTTCGTCCATGAATTTAATCGCAAAAACCTTCAAGGGTTGTTTTAAAACAATTTTCAAATTTCAAGGGTTAAAATGAACGGAAAGTTGAGATCAGTCTCATAGTTCAAATGTATTTTTAATAATATAATTTAACCTAGAAATTTTTAATTCGTAAAATTTCTTTAACTAATTATTATGATTATATATAAATCTTAGGAATGTTTTGGTTTAATTTCAATTTATTGCTTAAATTACATTTAGCGTTCATGCCCTTATATTATTATTTTTTTTCTTTTGTCCAATTTCATACCTCGATGTTGGCTCTTCAAATTCATATTAGTGTTGTGATTTTTTTTTTCTTTTTTATATTGAGTCAATATTTCTCTATACATAATTCAATGGATAAGACAGACATCAACATCTAACGGTTCAACTCCCAACCCTACAATTATTGAATTATAAAAAAATATATATATTCCAAAAATCAGTGTAGGCAAACAATGCAATTTAGTAATGAACAAAGCAATATAATCGATAACCAATGTAAAATGAGATATGAGCTTCTTGCAAATAATAAGTGTGTCTATGTTGGAATGAAAATTTTCAAAGACTATTAGTTTATGTTCAATTATATATATGATATTTACTTCACAAAATAACTTTTTTCTTAGTTCAACAACATTTGAAAGTGAGAGATTCAAACTTGAACTTTTTGGTCGAGAATACATGTCAGTTATTATTGAACTATGCTCACTTTAGCAAATATCTACGCTTAGTAGATAGGTGTCCAAATTTTCCATACTTGTACTCACCAAACCAAACAATCCTATGAAACATGAGGACATGATTTAATTAATGTGGGAAAAAGTTAGAGTGAGAGGGATGAGAGATAACTTTTTCTAAAAAAGAGATGAGAGATAAAAGACAATTGGGTTGATGGAACTTTTAATGAAGGCCATGTGTTAGGTAACATTTGTAAAGTGTCATCCATGCAAATTTTAGTCTTCTCCATATTTAACTATTGTTTGTTTTGGACAATACTTAGGTACGTATCGGTGTGGAGGTTTCTTACCGTAGGTGCAATCAAGTATTGTTCCTTTGTTTTTTCATTTGCTTTCTTTTTTTCTTTTTTTTTTTTTTTTAATGCAAGTATAATATTTATGGCTAGACAAAAAAAAAAAAAAAAAAAACGACGACTATAAATTTGACATGATCTATCAATTTTCACCCTAAATTTTCAATTTCATCCATTTGAACTAAAAAAATGTTTTAGTTTTTGTAAAATTCATCAACTAATTTTAATACAAGAAAGGAACAAATAAAAAATTAATGATTTTTTAAAAAAATCAAGCTTGGCATAAAATCATGCTTAATTAAGACACAATATCGACCAATGAACAAACCTCAGAGAACTTAGGCCTCGTTTGATAATCATTTGGTTTTTGAAAATTAAGTTTATAAACACTACTTTCACCTATAAGTTTCTTTGTTTTTTTTAATACAATTCTTTCCCCGTTTTCAAAAACCAAGCCAATTTTTGAAAACTAAAAAAAGTAACTTTCAAACCTTTGTTTTTGTTTTTGGAATTTGGTTAGAAATTCAAATATGCTCTTGACAAAGATGAAAACCACCGGAAAATAGAGGGAAACAAACATAATTTTCAACCTGAATTCAACTTTTATATCATTTAACTTGAACTCCCACATCAACTTCATACTCAAATACGTTTTATAATTTATTGTGTATATAATAATATTTTTTTAACAACTTTTCAATGGAAAATTGATTAGTAGATAAAAAATAAAACACTTGAGGAAAAAAAAGTACCATTCCATGAATTTTTTTAGGCTAAAATTTATACCCATTATCAAGTTTAGGGAAAAAAAAGTGATTTTTTTTCCCTATAATTTTGAAAATGTGTATTTCGTAAAATATTATATATATTTTTTAATCATATATTAAATAAGAGTTAACAAGTTTATCATAAAGTAGGTTAATATACACGTCACAAGTTTCAATTCACTTTCTGTTAGGGGTAATTTTGGACCACCTTGAGGCACAAGGAGTTGATGAGGACAATCAGGTAGAGATAGGGTTAGGAAACCGACCCGGAGGAAGACTAGACCAAAGGGTTGGCCTCGGCCTTGGGCCGAGGCCGACCATTCAGCCCGCTTGCGTAGGCCGAGCTCGATCGCCTCCGTTTGGTCCTTGCTGCCTCCGGCCGCCTCGGTTCGGCCTGGTTTGTCCCGAAACACCTTCGAATTCCTAAAAACCCTAGGAACATAAACAAATATTTAAACCTCTCTTTATCATTGAAGAAGGGATCCGAAATTCATTCTTTGAATTCTCTGCTTTTCCCCTTGCTCTTCCATCAATTTTCTGACTTAAGTATCGGGGTCAGTGTGGCAAGCACCACACCGGTGTGCAATGTCTGAACAGGTCACGTCTTCCCCCTCTTATACAAATTTACCGTTGGTGGCACGTGAAGGACGGGTGAGTCTTCTGTCCGGATTTTGGCATCAACACTTTCTATAATTTGGTTAAATCTCTTTTAAAAAATTCCAATTGTTTTTAGATGTTAGCAATTTTCTAATGCATGAACAAACAATGACTTAATGAAACACCCATTGTAAATCCTTATTAAATATTTTAGAGGAAAAAAAGTTAAATTACAAGTTTAGTACTAACTTTGAGAGTTTATCAATTTAATCCCTGAATCTTACAAAGTGTCTAATAAATTATAAACTTTCAATTCTTTGTCTATTAGACTCCTAAACTTTCAATTTTGTGTCTAATAGGTCTTTCACGTATTTAAAATTTTTAAAATTAATCAATTAATTAGATATGAATTTTCCAATTTTGTATTCAATAGACTTGTGAATTTTAAAAAGTGTTGAATAAGTTAAGAAATTAATAATACAAAATTGAAAGTGGAGGTATATATTAGACCTTGAAAGTTGACTAATTTGACCGTTTTTAGAAAAGATAATAAAATTCTGTTGAAGGATGATTCTCTTTGTGCTGTAACTGTAAAAACTTCTTCTTCTTCACGTTAGTCTGAAGGTTGAAGATGATGTTTTGCTTTCAGAGCTTTCTTTTATATTTGCATGTACGAACTGAAAGTAAAAGGGAAGGTGTATAAGCAGCCACGTTTCAATTTCGGAGGTCTTATGATAGCAAGCACTACCACTGTGATTTTCCACTGCTCTCAGATACCACTATCAGCTCGCCGAACCACTTCTCTCCGACCACCGTCATGGAAGAAAAGTCGTCGGCGGCCACCGGAGGCCAGTCACTCCGCTGTAGAGGTACTTCTTCAGACCGCTTCTAGACTGAATCTCTCTTCCTCATCTCCTTTGAAATGTTTGATGTTTCAATGCCGTTTTGAAATTTGTTAGCTGCTGTCTGCCGGAAGCCCGGCGAGCCACTAGTGATTGAGGAGATCGTAGTGGCACCGCCGATGGCTCGCGAAGTTCGAATTCGGATAATATGCAGCTCTTTGTGCCACAGTGACATTACCTTCTGGAAATTGAAGGTTCGTCTTGTAATTGTTCTCATTTTGAAATGTAGATTTTGTAGAATGAAGTAATTTCTTACTCGATTTTGGATCTTCCATTTCCCAAGGATCCGCCGGGGATTTTCCCTAGAATTCTTGGCCATGAAGCTATTGGGTGAGTTCTTTCTTCTCTGCTTTTAAATCGTTGTGCCGACAGGCAAATTGCTTTTCGATCTCGTCATATACCGACATTTCGGAAGGATTATAGATTAGGCCAAACTAGAAAATGCTGCTTGTTTATTCCCAAACATTTTGTGTTCTTTTTCTTTTTCCTCTTCAAATATGCTCTCTTATCGCTGCATAAACTGTATCCTGCTTCAAACATGTTCGGACAGGTAGAACTCACTTGACCTTCACTAGTGAATTTGTATTAGGGAGAAGACGTGGGCCTGCAAGATAGAAGAAATCTGCACACCTGCTTGCCACACCACCTCCGATGCTTAAGTCAGCAAAGTGATAGATGGAAAGCTGGAGAGTAAGAGTAAGAGTAAGAGTAGAGTTTCGAGAATAGTGTTCGGGATCCCTTCTTCAATGGCGAAGAAGGGTTTATATACCTGATTCTGCCTTAGGGTTTCTAGGCATTTGGAGGCAATCTCCAAGGTTGAATCAAGTCAAACCAGGCTGACCCATGACATCAGGAACCGAGCGAAGGGCCCTCACGAGCGGGCCGAGGGTCGGCCTCGGCGAGCACGGGGTTGGGCCTACGAGCTTCGGCCTTGGCCCGATCCTTCGACCTATTTTTCCTCTGGGGTCTGTTTCTTGGTTGTCTCCTTGGATGGTATTGTGTTGTCGAGTAGTCCAAAATGACCTATAATATGTTCAATTTATAGTAATTATTTATGTTATGATCTGATTAATTGAACATGCCGCCCAAGAGAATCGAATATGGACAAGCATTTAATAATTTAGTGTCGGTCAATTGATAGGTGATCTGAGATTACCTTATGCTTGATATTTGAGGATTATAATCATGCCACATATCTTTATGATTGTTAAGAAAGAAAGAAAGAGGTCTGGTCTTAGATTTATAGACGCATTTCTTAATGTTGCAGAGTGGTTGAGAGTGTAGGGAAGGATGTCGATGAAGTTAAGGAAGGAGATACTGTTATCCCAATATTCATGGCTGCCTGTGGGGAGTGTGCAGATTGCTTATCAGCTAAGAGCAATCTCTGTTCTAAACTCCCTTTCAAGATAGCTCCGGGGATGCCCCGCTGTGGGACAAGCAGATTCACCGATCTCAATGGAGAGGTTATTCATCATCTTCTGTTTGTATCAAGTTTCAGTGAGTACACAGTGGTAGATATTGCCAATGTACTTAAAGTAGATCCTGCAATCCCTCCAAACAGGGCATGCCTCCTTAGTTGTGGGGTAGCAACAGGTTACTCTCTAATCCTTTACTTACTATTGTGGAGATTTGAAAGTGTACTCACCAGAAAATGCATGAATTTGAGATCTTTACTAGTTCTGTTCTCAAAATGTGGCACTTTTATACCTATAACTTGATCTCTATATAGTTGGGACTTGAGTTTGTGGCGAGGATAAATGATAAAGGTCTTTGGTTTTTCTCATTCTTTCCTTTCTTTCGAAAATATGTTCAAATATCATACACAATCGAATAATATTTGTGAATGTATACTGTATTGTCTTGTATGTAAGATTGTTAAACATTTGGTTTCAGGGGTTGGTGCGGCATGGAGAACAGCAAACGTGGAGAAGGGATCCACTGTTGCCATATTTGGACTCGGGTCTATCGGTTTAGCTGTACGAATTGTTTATCGACTTCATTTCAATAAAATTTTGACAGGCTACGTTAAAAACTTATTGGTTTACCATTGTTGCAATAGGTTGCTGAAGGAGCAAGAATATGTGGAGCAAGCAGGATCATTGGGATAGATATCAATCTAGATAAATTTGAAAATGGCAAGTACTTACTACAAAAATCAAATTCTGAAGCTCCTATCTATTGAAGGAGCCTTTTGTTTGAGCTACCATGCTTAGTCATGTGCATGCATTGTCATTTGAACTTATAGTTTACAAAAAGCATTTAAGATCAAATTATTATAAATTTAGTCATAAAAATGTCTTCATTTCCCAAATGCAGCGAAAAAGTTTGGAGTGACTGACTTTGTTCATTCTGGAAGTCTTGGGGATAAATCTGTGAGCCAGGTATGTAGGTTTTCAACGACATCAAACTTGTGACCTTAGCAACAAACAATTTCTTACAATTCACTATTGTTTAAGCAAATTTACTTGAAGAGTTTTGCTGGATATTGTGTAGTCATACCATTGAATTCTAAACATTATTTAGAAACTAAGTTAAGAAGGAGAATAGATATTCATTGTTGCTAACTTTTTGGAGTATATGTGAAATGAGATGCTGCTTCATGAATGGTTAAAGGGGTTTTGTAACCCTTTGGCTCGTTAGTGTCCAATAAAGGCTCTAAAACTAGAGCATATATATGATATATGCCATATATTTTTTTTTTAAGGCTTTTGCATTGCAAGTGCTATCATTATAGCCAATAAGAGCATAACTAAATTGTACTGATGACCAAGAGGTCCGGGGTTTGAATCCCCATCCCCCATATTGTCAAGTGCTATCATTATATATACGTTGTGAATTTGTACATGGTAAGATTGATTCTAACTAAATAATTAACCTTTTTTCTTAACCCTTTTCAATCTCAATGTTGATCAGGTAATTATTGAAATGACTGGTGATGGTGCAGACTACTGCTTTGAATGTGTTGGAATGGCTTCCTTAGTTCAGGAAGCATTTGCATGCTGCAGACAGGTCCTCCAACCCCTCTCTGTTGACATTTTCTTTGATCATCTTGATTATACCTTTTGTTTGACATCGATTGGATTGAATGATCTAACTTTTTTCAACATTCTTTAATAAACTAAAACAAATTTAGCAAAAATTGCAAAAACTAGTTTTAAACTATTAGGATTGTTGTAAATTTAAGCAACATCTCCCTCGAACTTACGAAATTGTCTTGAAACTACAACAATTAATTTCAAACATCCTTATAACGACTCTTACGGTACAAGATGGTTTGTGCATTTTGTCAAATTGTCACTAATAGATTGTAACAATATGATATAATTACAATAACTTTGCGGATGCAAGTGCTAAAGTTAAAAGTTGAAGGGTACGATTGTAACAACCCAAATGTTAGGACTTCTATTCGATTTCAGGGTTGGGGAAAAACAATTGTGTTAGGAGTGGACAAACCGGGTGCAGTTTTGAGTTTAAGATCGACTGATGTCCTTTTTCATGGAAAGACTCTCATGGGATCGTTGTATGGAGGACTAAAACCTAAATCTGATATTCCCACTCTGCTTAAATGGTACACGGATAAGGTAATCTTAACTATTGCTTCTTGATGTTGTGGATTCCATATAAATCCAACAATTTTATTGATATTAGAATCTTTGACCATCAGAAACTTGAGCTGGATAAATTTGTCACTCACGAAGTGGATTTTGAAGACATAAATGAGGCTTTTAATTTGCTCATTGAAGGGAAGTGCTTGAGATGTGTGATGTGGATGAACAAGTGAGCAACCTCCCCATCATGTCATTCAAAAGATTTGTCATTATGTCTATTCAAAAGCTTTAAAATGTACCTTGTTTATGACCTCTACTCTACTTGTTCGTTGTTCCTTGTGATCTATCTTAATATGGTATGGAATAAAATTTACTTCTATGCAATTTGATTTGGGATGTTTTTTTGCAGGTCTTTATTTAAGTGAAGTGAATTGTTATACAAGCAATTTTAAGTATTTTTTTTAAAGATTTTATTGAACCACTTTTGGTTATCGAAAATTATAAAATGTGTTTTTAATTGGTCAAAAGTATTTTTATCACACTTAAAATTTAACAAATACTATCAACTTTGCACCTTGAAAGTGTATGTTTTATATTTTTAAATTTTTTATCATAACTTGTTAGACTCCGTTTGATAACCATTTGATTTTTTGTTTTTGGTTTTTAAGTTTATAAACACCACTTCCAACTCTAAGTTTCTTCGACTTTTTCACCTACCTTCTTCCCATGTTTTCAAAAACCAAGTCAATTTTTTAAAATTAAAAAAAAAAAAAAGTAGTTTTCAAAAACCTATTTTTGCTTTTAGAATTTGGTTAGGAATTCAAGTGTGTCTTTAACAAAAATGAAAATCATAGTGAGAAAATTTAAAGAAAACTAGCATAATTTTAAAAAACAAAAAAGCAAATGTGTATCAAACGGGCCTAAGTTATTTATTTTGGTCTCTAGATTATTCTACCATAAAAATTTATTGTCCTAAATCCTACTAATCTTAAATTAAAAAAAAAAAAAAATGCCTTGCACTAAATTTTTTAGAGAGATTTTTTTTTTAATAGAATAATCAGAATGTCGGTTCATTGTACTAGGTAGCATGCCATATAAGCCCATGACAAAAAAAAAAAAAAAAAAAAATTAATAATAATAAATTTTTAATTTCTTTTTTAAAAGGAAAATAATAATAAAATTTAAAAATAACAAAAAACATTAATTCTTACAAGAAACTAATATTTGAAACTGATTTAAGATTTAACCAATTTTATAAAGAAAAAAAAAATCCAAATCAATCGTGGATTTGCAATAAATTTCAACCGTTTAAATCTATCTTTAGTATGTGTAGATCCATTCGTTTCTAGATGAGAAACTGAAATTTCTATAAATTGAAGTTAAAAAAAAAACATAAAATGAAAAGGATCATTTTTCTCATGAACTCTCTCGTGCACCTTTCTCCTCTCCATACGCTTACTATTTTTCAGTATAATCTCTTTGTCAGCCTTTCATTTCTACACCCAACGCTGCAATACACCAACATCAGATAGTCAAATAGAATGACTTATTGGATAAGATATCAATTACTGTTTCGAAGATCGATACTTCGATCTCTATCTCCATCGTTATTGAACTCAAACAAAAAAATTAAATTAAATTATGCCTCAAATATTCTGTGCCCGCCGGAAAACTGCTCTTCGATCTTCGTCAGGGAATATACATCGTCGCCGGCGACCGGACTTCAGTCTATCCGCTGTAAAGGTACTTCTTTTCAGTTATGTTGTTTTATTTGAGTCCTTCTTGGCCCAATGTCTCTTCATTACCCTCCGATCTAAATGTTGAATATTTGTATTTTTTTAATGTTTTAACAATTGAGCTATATTGTTGCACTTGCACATCCAAAAAATCAATTAAATATTAATATTAGACAAAATAATGTCAGAGGAGTAAATTTTATTTTATTTTATTTTTGACCCGGATGGATGAAAACCTCCTAGTTTAGTTTATGTTTTATGCTAGCTGAACTATGCTTTTATTAATTGATATTAGAAGAGTTCGAATAAAAGACCTTGTACTCTATATCATGTTAATTTTTAAATCATTGTTCAACTCAAAAGTTTTAGGTCTCATTTGATAACCATTTGGTTTTTTGTTTTTGAAAATTATGCTTGTTTTCTCCCGATTTTCCTACCATGGTTTTCATCTTTGTCAATGACACTCATTTGAAATCCTAGCCAAATTCTAAAAACAAAAACAAGTTTTTGAAAACTACTTTAATTTTTTTTTTTTTAGTTTTCAAAAATTGGGTTGGTTTTTCAAAACATGGAAGAAGGGATTAGAAAAATAAAGAAATTTGTAGGCTCTCAAAAAAAAAAAAGAAGAAATTTGTAGGCGAAAGTAGTATCTATAAGCTTAATTTTCAAAAACGAAAAACGAAAAAAGAAAAACAAAATGGTTATCAAACGAGGCGTAATTAGATTACGCAACAAATTTATTCTTTATTATCTTTTTGAAAGGGTTTGATGTTTAAAGCTGGTTGAAAATTTTATAGCTGCCCTCTGCCGGAAGCCAGGCGAGCCGCTAGTGATGGAGGAGATAATGGTGGCTCCGCCGATGGCTCATGAAGTCAGAATTCGGATAATATGCACCTCTTTGTGTCACAGCGACGTTACCTTCTGGAAGATGAAGGTTGGTCTTTTGTTCATATTCTTAATCTTACCCTTAAAAAATAGAATGAAGAAGTTAACCTTTTTTTTTTTTTTAAAATAAATATTTAATTTTGAAAGGATCCTCCGGGGATTGTTCCTAGAATTCTTGGCCACGAAGCTGTCGGGTGAGTTTGACTTTCTCTCTGTGTTTAGTCAAATTAGATTTAAAAAGTGAAAAAGAAAATGTTATAATTTTGATGTGATTAATTTGATGTTGCAGAGTGGTTGAGAGTGTGGGAAAGGATGTGAATGGAATGAAAGAAGGAGATAGTGTGATCCCAACGTTCATGGCTGACTGTGGAGACTGTGAAGATTGCTTATCAGAAAAGAGCAATCTTTGCAGAAACTTCCCTTTCAATGTGGCTCCAGGGATGCCTCGCAATGGGACAACCAGATTCAAAGATCTTAATGGACAAGTTATTCATCATTTTATGTTTGTTTCAAGTTTCAGTGAATACACAGTCGTAGATGAGGCCAATCTCATCAAAGTTGATCCTGCAATCCCTCCAAATAAGGCATGTCTCCTTAGTTGTGGCGTTTCAACAGGTCACTGCCCTACCTAATCCATTCCTTACCATTCGAGATCTTATCGGACATGTTTGGAAGTGATTTCGAAATTCCCCCGAAATATATCTTTAGGAACAATACTTGTTTGCATAACGATACGTGTAAGAATCTCTCTCTGTATGTTAGAAAATGAGAACTTTTTTATCTCTCTCCTAGTTGTCAACGTTTTTACGGTGATATGTAGGGAGATCTCTCTACGGTGTGTAGCTTAAAAGTATTTTTCTACACTTTTAAACATGATTTTCATATCATCAAAATTGATTTTGAATTATTAAAGGTGTATGTCAAAGTGATTATTTACTCACAATTTGTCACATTTTCGACCTTTTGGTTTTAGGGGTTGGTGCTGCATGGAGAACTGCAAATGTGGAGAAGGGATCTACGGTTGCTATCTTTGGACTTGGGGCCATAGGTTTAGCTGTATGATTTTTATTTTTATTTACTTTTAAAACGTCAAGAAAGATACTTGACTCCATACTGATATGTAGGAACCTCCTTACATACTCCATTCAAATCTTGACAACTAGAAAAGAGGGTAGAAGAGATGATTTTTTTTTAATCATCGTTCCTAGTTATCAAGATTTTAACGATGATATGAAAGAAAATCTCTACATACTCGTATGCGGTCAAGTATTGTCCAAACTTTAATGAGATGTTTTTGTTAAAAGTTTCATGGTTTATTATTGTTGCAATAGGCTGCTGAAGGTGCAAGAATATGTGGAGCAGCCAGGATTATTGGAATCGATATCAATCCAGATAAATTTGATACTGGCAAGTGCTCTATAAAATTTATTTCTAAACATTAAAATATGGGTGTCAAGAGAAATATCAACCAAGATTTTAATCCTTAGTTTAATTTGAGTACTTGTGTTTGATATCATTTTGGAGGTGCATATAATTTTTTTTCATTGAAGTTCATTTTTTGATATGCAGCGAAAAAGTTTGGAGTCACCGAATTTGTTAATTCCAAAAGCCTCGGCAATAAACCTGTGAGCGAGGTATATGTTGGTTGATTTAGGATCTGTTTGAAATGGTTTTCTAAATGCTTAAAAAAGTGTTTTATCAAGTGTCAGACCCTTAGTTTCATACTCCATCAAATTTGTGAACTTAATAGGATATATCGACATTTCGATGGATATGTTTCTTACTACTTCGATCTCAATGTTGAGTAGGTGATTATTGAAATGACTGGTGGAGGTGCAGACTATTGCTTTGAATGTGCTGGAATGCCTGCCTTAGTTCAGGAAGCATTTGCATGTTGCAGACAGGTCCTATTAATTATCTTCTTTATTAACATCACACTATAATTTTTAGTGAAAAATGGTAAAAATTAAACAATAACAATACATGTCTATACTTCTGGGGTGGTTTTTGCCGGTTCTTTTTTTCTTTATTCTAAATATTTATTTTTACAAACTCCTGTTTTTACTTCAGGGTTGGGGAAAAACAATTGTATTGGGTGTGCACAAACCAGGGTCGGTATTGAGTTTTAGCTCTTTAGATGTTCTTCATTTTGGAAAGACTATCATGGGATCTTTGTTTGGAGGACTAAAGCCCAAATCAGATATTCCCACTCTCCTTAAATGGTACACAGATAAGGTAAGTTAATTACTATGGCATTCTTTTCTTGTTGTGAATTATTTCATAAAAATCTTATCATTTTATTGATTTTAGAAATTTTTTTGACAATCAGAAACTTGAGTTGGATAAATTTGTCACACATGAAGTTGGTTTTGAAGACATCAATAAAGCTTTCAATTTGCTGATTGAAGGAAAGTGCTTGAGATGTGTGATGTGGATGAACAAATGAGCAACCACTTCTTTGCAAGAAACCTCTAAAATATGTACTAATTTATATCTTTAAATGCCATGGTGATAACAAAGAAAAACTCTACTCATTTGCAGCTAAGCTTTGTATTTTCAAGTTTTTGTAGCTAGACTATTCCACCTTTTTAATTCTCACAATATATCACAAATCCTTTTAGTTAAACTTTCAATTGAAAAATAGTCTTCTACTAAATCTTTTAAATAAGTTATTTCTCAATTTGGGTGGATATAAGTTGAGGTCACGTCTGATAACAATTTCGTTTTTAATCTTTTGTTTTTGAATTTTAGGTTTATTTCTTCATAATTTCACTTTTGTCAAAGAAATATTTAAATTCTCAGTCAAATTTCAAAATTAAAAACAAATTTTTAGATACATTTTTTCCATTTTCAAATCTTGACCTGAATTTTGAAACCATTTTTTTTGGAAAGTTAGATAACAAAACAAAGAAACTCAAGTGGTAGAAGTAAGAGTTATAAGCTTAATTTTTATAAACAAAAAACAAAAAATAAAATAGTTCCCAAACGAAGCCTTAGTCCTATATATATATTTCTTGATCTGTGAATGTTATTTTATTACAAAAGTACATTTTACGTTAATATATTTAAAATTATATTTAATTGAACTTGTGTCATGTTGGACATAAAATTCTAGATTTATCCAGCCAGCTTACATTCATTTATCTCCTCATTCATTGCAAATCGAAAATGTATCAATCTTTCTAGCTAATTTTAATTTCTTACAATGAAGACAATTTCCCTATATTTCTATTTTGGATATGTGTTATTTTTTCCCCTCACTTTTCCTATAATATCAAAGTTAAATAAGTGCCATTTTCTAACAGAAATTGTGATCTCTTTTTAGCTAGTACTTTTTTTTTTTTAAAGATATATCCATGCATAGATCATTTGTCACCCATATGTTTCCATTTTGGAACCACATTATTATTATTATTATTTTTAATTTTGGCCTTATTGGTGTGAGTAGGTTGATGTGTAAATTAAATTAATTACATATGGAAATATATTTTTAAACAATTTGAGAACATATAAAAGTATGTTAAAGCCTCTAAAGAGCATAATTTGTATTTATGAGAAGTGTAACTAGTAAAAATATTGAAAAAATTTTATTTTGTACCCTAATATTTTCCTTAATTTCAAAGTTCAAACTCAATTTTTTTTTGAACTAAGTTCAAACTCAAATTTTAATGATACATAAATGGTGATGTTAAGTCCCGTAATTAGTTAATTTTCTTATTTAAAGATTTGATAAAGCATTTTAATTACTAGGCAAGGTGTTTTCGAAAAATAAAACAAAATAAAAGTTCTAGACAAAGTTGTTTTTGTGGGTATTGATTTTTCTAATTGTGTTGGATGTTTTTGAGCTGACCGTCTTAGAAATTTTATTATTGAGTTTTGATGCTCTTTTACCTAGTTTAAGTTGTTGGAATTCTCAGAATTGGACAAATTTTATGTTTGTTTTCAAATATTTTGTTGGTTAAATTTTGTTTCATTCGTTCTTTGAGCAATTTTCTAATTTAGTCTTGAAGAGGTATTTAAGTTTCGAATGCATTCTAATCAAATTAAAATTTTACGAATTTAAAGCTATGGCATATAAACAAAATATAAATTCAAATTTGAAAATTTTGTGAAAACAAGGAATTTGTTTTTATTTTCAACTGAATTCTTTGATGTCCAAAACAAAATTTTCAGATCATAAACTAAATAGGGTCTAAGGTTTAAAATTTTGCTCTCTAATTTGGTCTCCTAAATTTTCATAATTGAAAGCTTTACATATAGTTAAAAAATAAAATTTTGCCTCTTTCTAAGAAAATTTATGATCCCATTCCTATTCGGGGGAGACGTAGTCAGATAGAATCTTTGGACTTTGTCTTCCAAATTCGTTCATGACTAAAGGAGTCTACGATGAACAGAAGATTGATGTTGGGGTTTAGATTTTAGGTCTCATATTTATTAGTATATATATATTCAACTTGGAGGTTACATTGAATAATTTTTCCATGTGAGTGTCTTAAAACCTTCATTACAACTCACATTAATTTACTCAAAAAAAAAAAAAAAAAAAACTCACATTAATTAGTCTAGTTCTGGTTAGGGTAAATTTTAAATGAGCAAAAGTAATATTAATGGATCTTAAAAAGGGACCATTATTTATAGAAAAAACTTTCCTACATACTGGTATGTAGGGATCTCCCATACCACTATTAAAATGTTGACAACTGGGAGAGATGAATTTTTTTTTCTCATTTTCTCCCTTCCTCTTTCTTAATTGTCAAGATTTTAATGGGATATGTAGGGAGATACCTACATACCGGTATGCAGGAAAGTTTTGTTCTTATTTATAAATTGAATAAGATGAGTGGACAATTTCCAAATTACATCATGTTTAAAGTATTCATTGAATTCATCATTATGTTGCTTTTGAATTTGAACAAAACTTGGCTGCATATCGGTATGTAGGGATCTTCCTACATACCCCATTAAAATCTTGACAACTAAGAAAGAGGAAGGGAGAAATTGAGAATTTTTTTTTTATTTCTCCTAGTTTGTCAACATTTTAATGTATGCAGGGAGATCCCTACATACCGGTATGCAGCCAAGTTTTTTCCTTTGAATTTTGATAACCAACTAAAATTGGTAGGTTTTTCTGTTTTCGTCAACTTTTTTTTTTTTTTTTTTTTTGCTCATTTAATCTTAGGCCAAAGGTTAAAGTAATAATATTAGAGATAATTGCATGGATGACCCATTTTGAGAGGTCAAAATGAAAAATGTCCTACCTTTTCAGAATAAGGATATATGTCCTTTTGCTTATGTCATCATCCTAGCAAATTACCATTTTTCTCTCTATATAAAAACGCACAATTAAAGCATTTAAAAGTGAGAGGTTGGAGCGAGAACAAGATTGGAGATGAAGAAAGAGATTGAAGAGAGAAATGAGGGAGAGAGTAAGAGATTGGAGGGAGAAATTGGAGAGAGAGCGAGAACGAGATTGGAGAGAGAGCGAGAGAAAACGAGGTTAGAGTAGAGAGTAAAATGATATTTTACTAGGATGTTGACGGAAGTAAAATGACATTACGGTTACTTTTTATAACAAAATTAAAATGGTATAGTTCTTTTCCGTTGACTTGATCTTAAGTCTTTAAAAGATTTTTTTTTAAAAAAAAAAATTTTAGGATAAAAAAAACTTGATCTTAAGCCGACGGTTAATAGGAATATTCACGGAAAGGGATGGGGATAAAAAAAGGCTTCCAAAGTTTTGACCATACTTGTAAGTTGTAACGTTTAACTTTCAATTTTTTGTCTAATAAATCATTGACTTATTCGATATTTTTTTTTTCAAATTGACTGGCCTACTGGATACAAAATTGGAAGTTTAAGTCACAATAAACATAAAATTCAATTTTGTATCTAATAGATTGATTAATTTTTAAAAATCTCGCATGTTCTAAGGACCTATTAGACACAAAATTGAAAGCCTAGGAACCTATTAGACATTTTTAATGTTCATGGACCTATTAGATATAAAATTGAAAGTTTGAGATATATAAGACACATTTTAAAGTTCAGGAACCTAATTGACATACTCAGAAAGTTTAACGACCAAATTATTAATAAAACCAATAAGTTCTTTACACTTGTGTTTTTCCAAATTGGCTGTTGACAAATTGGTTGTTGACAAATTGGTTGTTGACATATAGATGATGGGAACCGATATGAAAAGAATATATACATATCTTCTCAAAAAAAAAAAAAAAAAAAAAAAAAAAAATATATATATATATATATATATACATACATATCATAATAGTTAGTCAATTACAATGAAAATTATATCTTCTTTGAAAATTTCAAGATTAGTAATGAGAGGCCAAAGTCCAGACATCAATTTCACAAATGATGTCGAAATTGAAAATGGATTTAATAAAAGACAACGTGATTGATAATTTGAAGACTTTAGAAAAAAAAAACCTATTAGACTTGAACTCTAGAAACTCATAGTTAATTAGTGGATCAATTATCAACATTGAAGGTTGGGGTATTTTAGTTCATCATTTGGTTTTTGGTTTTTTAAAATTATGTTTGTTTTCTCACAATTTTTTTACGATGACTTTTATCATTGTCAAGTACACATTTGAATTCCTAGCCAGATTCCAAAAACAAGTTTTTATAAGCTATTCTTTTTAGTTTTCAATTTTAGAAAACATGAGAAGAAGATATTAGAAAAATTGTAGGTGGAATTAGGTGTTTATAAACTTAATTTTCAAAAACCAAAAACCAAATGGTTATTAAACGGGCCTTGGTGTTTTATTAATTCGGGTTTAAGTCAAATTTGATATTTTTCTTTTTCTTTTTTGCCCAATTTTACTACTTTTACACACGTGCATACAATCACAATGTCAAACTTTCAAACTTTCAATTTGATAAAATTATCTTTACCAACTTACAAATTGGTTGCAATTGAACTAAGTATTATTGCTTTGATCATAGTTGAGTTAATTACAACGATTAATTTAATATCTCAATAGTCCAAGGGTGTTTTTTTTTTTAAAAAAAAAATTATTTTTAGTTCAACAAGATGTGAAAGTTGAAATTTATGCTTCTAACCTCGGTTGAGATATGTCTTTATCAATTGAACTAACAACCATCATAATTGTTGTAAAACAAACAACCATCATGATTCAAAAGTGGCATGTGTAATTCAACAAGAGTATGACTCAATTGACATAAAGTTTGTATGTTCAATCCCCATCCAGACATGTTGTAAAAAAAAAAAAAAAGTGCAAGTTTTCAAGATATTATTAAACACAATTAAATGATACAATTAAATGATTTTACATTTTCTCTCTCCATTTTATTTTATCTTTTATCTCCACCTTAATTTTTTTTCCTTGTCAAACAAATAAATAAAACGTATGCCTAAATAAGTTTTTTTTCTTCTTTTTTTGTTTTCTTTCTTTCTTTTTTCTTTTTTAAGAAAGCATTAACCACAAAAAAAAAAAAAAAAAAATTAAGGGTGATAAACCTTCTCAAAAAAAAAAAAAAATGGTACAACAACTTCCTCATCAATTAAGGGTGATAAACCTTCTCAAAAAAAAAAAAAAAAAAAAATTAAGGGTGATAAACCGGAGTTCAGATGACCAAAACTAGCCATCGACTTCTAGCATGGAAGGAGTCCCTTGCTCTTGACCAAAAAAAATCTAGAGACGCAAAATATTTTAAAAATAAGTTTCTCGTAAATAGTTTTATTTTTAAAATTAACATCAAGACGCAAAATTTTTGCTAAGTTTAAAAATTAAAATTAAATATTAAAAAGATGCAAAAAGCACACATAAACTCAGGATATTACAATCCCACCCTTAAACTAATTTCAATTGGATCAATATCCCAAAAACTAACAAAATAGTAAGAATTGAGCTCTTAAATGTCATAAAATACACAAACCACCTCCTCACCTCCTAAACTATAAAACTGTTACAATTTAATCTAATTTTTTTTAATTCTATAAATTTTGGAAAACTATAATACTAAGGATTTAAGGGGCAGGTTGTGTATTTTTGTAATATTTAAGGATTTAATTGCAACAATTTCACAAGCATAAAGTAGTAATTGATCGAATGGAAAGTTTCAAAGTGTCATTCTAACCATTTCAACCCTTTAAAAGTTATTTTTGCAATTTTTCAAAAAGTATTTCCAAATTGTAATGAAAAATACAAAATAAAATGGTTTTCAAAAGAGAGAGAGAAAAAACGACTAAATTATAAAAAATACCCCTGAACTATGAGGTTTGTTTAAAAAATGCCCCTAAACTTTAAAAAGTTTCAAAAATACCCCCGAACTTAAAATGTTTCAGAAATACCTTTGCTGTTAATTTTTTTGATGGAAACCGTTAAAATCGTTAAAAATGTTTCAAAAATATCTTTGGCAAAAATCTAGTCAAGCTCTTGGAATGATGGGTTGAAAGAGAAGAAAAGCTTCTAGTGTATGAATACATGACAAATAAGTAAAATTTTTCATTAATTTTCATGGAGGAAGAATTTACGGTGAGAGAAGGAAAAAAAGAAAGAAGCATTTTCCAATAAGGTTATTTTTGAAAACTTTTTGAAAGTTAAAAGGTACTAATGAAAGTGAAACTTTAACAATTTCCATCCAAAAATTAACGGCAATGATATTTTTGAAACATTTTTTAAAGTTCAGGAGTATTTTTGAAACTTTTTAAAATCCAGGGATATTTTTGAAACAAACTCCATAGTTCTGGGTATTTTTTTTATAATTTAGCCAAAAATAAAATTGGTTCGTTGACTGTAGCAAGATGAGATTCAAACGGAATTAATTTATTCGTAAAGTTTCAATAAATTGGTTATTCAAAAAAAAAAAAAAAAAAAAAAGAATCAATAAATTGGCACGAAATTCTGCCTCCAAACTCCAAAGTTCGAACGACTTGGTTTTCTCTGGCTCCTTCAACAAGATAATACTCTGTCTCTCAGTCAACAGCCGGAGAGAACGCACTCTCCTCGCCGGAAAACTCCTCTCCGTCCTCCGTCATGGAAGATAGTTCCGCCGCAGCAACCGGACTTCAGTCTATCCGCTGCAGAGGTATTTCTTCACTTATATTGTCTTTCCGATTCATTTTTGACCGAATGTTGTCTCTTCCTCCTCTCCTTTCAAATGTTCGATGTGTAATGCGTTGAAACTTGTTAGCTGCTGTCTGCCGAAAGCCTGGTGAGCCGTTGGTGATTGAGGAGATAATCGTGGCGCCGCCGATGGCTCGGGAAGTTCGAATTCGGATTATATGTACCTCTTTGTGCCACAGCGATCTCACGTTCTGGAAAATGAAGGTTCGTCTTCTAGTCGTTGTTCTTTTTCGGTGTAAACTTTTTAGAATGCAGTAACTTCTTTACTCGATTTTTGGATGTTCCATTTTCGTAGGATCCTCCGGGGATTGTTCCTAGAATTCTTGGCCACGAGGCTATCGGGTGAGTTCCACATCTGCTTTGAATTACTTTCAATCGTCTGCGGATTTAGGGATTGTTCGACCTTATTAATTGAAATTCAGTGTTGAAGTTTCGGATACTTGTGATTTGCATTTGTTGTATAGCGATATCTCCCAATGATTTTACTCAAGTAAAAATGCTGCATGTGTTTGTTTGGTGGTTTTCAAATGAGCTCTTTTCGTACGCTGCATTAGCTGTCTCCTACTGTAAGCATGTGAAATTTATGGCAATTAATTACTGTTCGCACCGACTGATCTGTCATTCTGCCAATGACAACCACAGATGAATATGCACGTTCTTATCCTGGTTTGCCTACCAAAACATGGACAATGCTTACCAAGTCGGATGTTATCTTTCTATTCACCACCACTAAAAATTTGACAACTGCTTAATTTTTTTTTCGAAAAAAAGGAAAAATGTCTCTTTTCCTTCATTTTTGTATTTATCTATCCTAGTTTGCAAAAATATAATGGTGGTCATTAAGAGATATCTATAATGGATGACGAGGTAAGTATTGTTCATAATTGCATACCAAATCTCTTTTCTAAATATCTACTTGCTTTTTCATGTTGTAGAGTGGTTGAGAGTATAGGAAAGGATGTTAATGAAGTTGTGGTAGGAGACACTGTGATCCCGACATTCATGGCTGACTGTGGGGAGTGTGTGGATTGCTTATCAAATAAGAGCAATCTCTGTTCTAAACTCCCTTTCAAGGTTTCTCCGGGGATGGCTCGCTGTGGGACAAGCAGATTCACAGATCTAAATGGAGAGGTTATTCATCATTTTCTGTTTGTATCAAGTTTCACTGAGTACACAGTGGTAGATATCGCCAATGTAACCAAAGTAGATCCTGCAATCCCTCCAAACAGGGCATGCCTCCTCAGTTGTGGGGTATCAACAGGTCACCGTCTAATTCTTACTTACTATTGTCAATATTTGAATTGTACTCACCTGAAAATGCATGATTTTGAGAACTGAATTAATCAGTTGTTGTTTAATTTTGCAAAAATTTTAGTTCTATTCTTAAATTGTGGCTCGTTCTGTTTCCTCTGAAATTCTTATACTACCTTGACCTCTGTTTGGTTAGGACTTTCAACAAACAGGACAGAGGCGTTGGTTTTCTTATTCTTCCTTCTAATGTTCTGCTCAAACATCATATTTACAGGATCAAATTTGTGAAATCTGTTGTCTTGTGTATGTTTGACTATTTTGAGAGCACTCACAATTTATCTGAATGTCAAACGTTTTGTTTTAGGGGTTGGTGCTGCATGGAAAACAGCAAATGTGGAGAAGGGATCCACTGTTGCCATATTTGGATTGGGGTCCATAGGTTTAGCTGTATGAACTGTTTATTGGCTTTCAATTAAACTTTTACTTGCTACGTCCAAAACTTTATGGTTTACTGTTGTTGCTATAGGTTGCTGAAGGAGCAAGACTATGCGGAGCAAGCAGGATTATTGGAATAGATGTCAACCCAGATAAATTTGAAACTGGCAAGTACTTTTCATTTCTCATTTTTTAATTTTCCTTTGAACTATTATAAAAATCAAATCAAGAAGCTCCCATGTGATTCAAGGCAACATGCTCAAGCTCAATCATGTGAAACCATGTTTATTTAAACTTATGCTTCAGTATAAGCATTTAAAGATCATATTTTATGAATTTTGTAGTCATGAAAATGTGTTCATTTCCCAACTGCAGCAAAAGAGTTTGGAGTCACTGAGTTTGTTAATTCTAGAAGCCTTGGCGATAAATCTGTGAGTCAGGTATGTGGTTTGGTTAGCAATGTGATCTGGTTTCATATTCCCATCAAATCTGCGACATGAACTTGAAATAATAGCTCAGAATTCACTATCTCAAGACTTCACTGGAAATGATCAAGTCATACCATTGGATTATTTTTCGGCATTTAGTGCAGCAAACAAATGCTGATATCTAAATGACCTTCTTCATTACCCTGCTATTGTGAATGTTGAGCAGGTGATTATTGAAATGACTGATGGAGGTGCAGACTATTGCTTTGAATGCGTTGGAATGGCTTCTTTAGTTGAAGAAGCATTTACATGCTGCAGAAAGGTCCACCCATCCCTCTCTTTTTACATTTTGCTTGATCATGCATCCCTGACCTTGAAATTTGAATATACCTTTCGTTTGGTATCCGTCTCTGTTTCCTTTTTTATCTTTCAAATGGTATGAATGTGAAAGTATGTTTGGTGCTGTTGACACTTTCCTAAGTTTTAGCTTTAATAAACTAGAAGTTGTTCAGCAAAAAGTCTAAACTCATGTTTGAGGTGAGAGTTTGGAATGGGTCTCACCTCACTCCAACACATGGATTTGAATAGCAAGTAATCACTATTCAAATCCATGGACTTGAATAGGAATCAACCCTCTCACCATCCTCTTCCTCCTCCCACTCCCTTTCTCTATCTCCCTTTAGTTGACTTTTACTTTTCTTTAATAATTAAAATTTTAAAAATACATGAAAATTAAATTTTGGTTAGAAATCACTTTTGGTCCTTGAACTTCCACGAAAGTAACAATTTAGTCCATCAACTTTGATTTGTAACGATTTAGTTCTTGTACTTTCAGTTTTGTAACAATTTAATCTTTGTTGTAAAAAAGTTCATCAAAATGAAGTATCAGTTTTTATTATTTAATGATTAGACTTCATTGCTTATGAGTATATTGGATTCCAAGTTAGTTTATTAATTTTTTTTTAGTACATCATCATTTGGGGGTGGGGAGGTTCGAACCTCTGACCTCTTGGTCGATGATACTTGTCAATTATCGCTGAGCTATGCTTATTTTGACAAATTAGTTTATTAATCTATCTATGTAAGAAATTTCATTAAACCTTAACATTAATTTTCATGATAGAGACTAAATTGTTACAAATTTCAAAGCGTCGTGACTAAATTGTTATATATGAAGGTTTAGGTACTAAATTGTTATATAAATATATTTTAGATGTAATATTATTGTTCAAATCAATAGTATAAAATGAATTAAAAAATTAATACTACAATATAAATTATACTACTATATAACATTTTTTTTAATAAAAGTTATTTTATTTCTATAAAATAATAAAATAGATAAAGGTAAATTATATACTTGATTGTAAACTTTTAAAAATTATTGACGTTGTTAAATTATCAATTGAATAGTAGGTAAAATTGTCCAAAACAATTTCTAACATCCTACCTAACTTTTAATATAATATGATTAAATTGTAATATGGACCATAATATCATGTAAAATAAGAAAGCCCATAAATTAGTATCAATTTTATGGAACAAATATTTTGGGTAGGATCTCAAAAAAAGAAAATAACGAAAAAGAAATGGTAGAAATTAAAGTAATAGCATAATACTTTTTTTTTTTTTTTTTTTTTACAACTACCTAACTTTTATTATAATAATTAAATTGTAATATGTACAATATCCATGTAAACTAAGAAAAACCATAAATTAGTATCAATTTTATGGAATAAATATTTTAGGTAGGAAATTAAACAAAAAAAAAAAAAAAAAAAAGAAAAAGAAAAAGAAATGGTAGAAATTAAAATAATAGCATAATATTTTAGTTTTTTTTGACAACATATAGGGCGAGGGATTTGAACACGGACCTATCAGTCATTAGTACAAAATTTATTTCAGTTGAACTATGTTCATGTTGGTCATAATTCACTAATTTTTGTTACCTAAAAACTCTAGGAGACAAAAAAAAAAAAAAAAAAAAAATGTTTGTCCAACATCCTACCTTTTAATATAGAAATGATAAATTACCAATTTTAAAGTAGGATGATGGTCACAATCTCCCATTTTTAATAGAGTAATGATGATGATAATGATGATATTAAAATTGAAAATTATAAATAATTTAATGCAATTAAATAATATTCTATCTACTGACTTAATGCAATTAAATAAGGATATAAATTTAATACTAATTTGAGAGTGAATTTAAAACAATCTTACTTAAAAGTCAAAATCAAAGTATAAGAAAGGTTAAACTTAAAATAATTTTATATTCTTTTTTTTTTTTTTAGAGAAAAATAATTTTATATTCTAATAATTGATTCAATGCACTTATTTAAATGAACTAAATATTGGCATTTATTTTGAGATGGATATAATAAAAATATTATTTAAAAAATCGACGAACATATATGTCAAATACAATCAAACTTTCTATACTTGCATCCCCAAGTTCAGACTCTCTATAACTACACTCGATACACATATTTCCTAGACATAGACTATCTAATCTTGCACTCTAAACATAAATTTATCTTAAACTTGCACTTCAAAAACAAGTTTTCTTAAATCCAAACTTAACATTCCTAGATTTAAAATGTTAAACCCACGCGAGAAACGCTCATTAAACTTTCACTTTCAGCAATTGACCCTCAAATATACAAAACCATTATAATTAAATCAAGTCATTTGAACAATTTTACAAATCTATGGTATAATTGTAACAATTAGTTTTAACTATTCTTATAATTCTAACAACTCTTAGATTAAGGTGGTTTATGCAGTGTTAGGCTGTTATCAATGGACTTATAATGATAGGATTTAATTACACCGATTTCATAAATTCGAGATATAATTGCTGAAATTGGAACAACTTCAATAGTGCAATTGTAACCATGCCTACAATTTAATGTTATCCAAATATTGAGTTCTTCAACTTGCTATTTGACTTTAGGGTTGGGGAAAAACAATTATGTTAGGAGTGGACAAGCCTGGATCACTATTGAATTTTAGCTCTTATGATGTCCTTCATCATGGAAAGACTGTCACGGGATCGTTGTTTGGGGGAACAAAGCCTAAATCAGATATTCCCACTCTCCTTAAGTGGTACACAGATAAGGTAATCTACCACTCTCTTGCTTTTTTTCAATTTGAATTTTTCTATATCCCACCATTTTATTGATATTAGAAAATCTTTGCCCATCAGAAACTTGAGCTGGATAAATTTGTCACACACGAAGTAGGTTTTGAAGACATCAATGAAGCTTTCAATTTGCTAATGGAAGGAAAGTGCTTGAGATGTGTGATGTGGATGAACAAATGAGCAACCTCCCCATCATTATTTGTCAACAATTATGTCCATTCAAAAACCTATAAGATGTATTTGTTTATATCCAACTAGGTTTATCCCTACACTACAAAGTTCCTTATGGTCCACTTCAATAATGTAATCTTTTTTCCACATTATCAAGTAATAATAATAATCATAATCATAATAATATAGTATACTTCGATCCATTTGGTAGGGTCAATTGTTGATTCGTGAGTTTCGGTAATGGACAAATTATATATAATTATATTGATGGAATGTATAACCAATCAAATGACGATATTTTTAGCTTATTAATGAATAACTAATGTAAATTGATGATAGTTTGTTTAGAATTTCACAGAAGTTGAGATATCTTAATCATCCAACTACTTTTACATTTGGTCAATAACCAATTATGTTGATTAATTTACACCTTGTCAATATAAATATAGTTTGGTAGTTAAGACATCTATATCTCTCCTTAGAGGTTGTAGGTTTGATCTACACTATATATATATATTTCCTGTGATGTAATTGTTCAGATAAGATCTCAAAAGAAATTTCCTTTCAAAAAAAAAAATCTCAAAAGAAATTTAAATTGTGTAAAATGGACTTGTCTCATGTGAAATTGTCTTAAGAGTTGGACAAACTTGTTTTCAAGATTGATTGATGTCTTAGAGGTTTTTAGTTCTTCAAAGAGATGTTTTTGTCTTTGAAGTTTTCAATCTTCTATAACTAAAGAAATCTTTTAGGGCTTTCAAGAGTATTTAATCTTCAAAAAACTTTGAATTCTAGATCTTTTAACGGTGCAAAATGGGGATGAACTCTCCCCTATTTCTAAGATTAGATGGGATCATCACTCTCGTCTATTTCTAAGATTAGATGGGATCATCACACGTAAACATCTAAGATTATAAAAATATATATAAATAAATAAAAAAGAAAACAACAAATGACAAGACAAAACAAATTAAAAAAATATCTTATTTTGGTCCCATCCAAGTTTTTTTCCATTTTAAAACCTTTAAACATTTTGGATGTTTGTTTTTGATCTCTAAACACTCTTAAACAATTATCATTTTAGTCGGTAACACGAACATAGTTCAATGGTTAAGACATTTTATTCTTCTTCTTGAGATTGGAGGTTCAAATTCCTACCACTATATTTGTTTTATTTTAGGAAAAAATACACTTTTAGTCCTTGAAGTTTGTGTTAGGTTTCATTTTGGTCCATCAGTTTTGAAATTCAACAATTTAGCCTTTGAGGTTTGGATTTCATTACACTTTTGGTCTCTCTCTCAAATTTTATGTCAAACCCTCCAGGAATGCTGACGTGACATCATTTTTTTTATTAAAAAAATATTTTCTTAATTTTAAAAATAAATTAATAAAAAATTAATTTTAAAACATATATTTTTATTATTATTTATTTCTTGTTCTCCATCTCCCTTCTTCAACTCTAACCCTACCGGTGGCCGGCGGCGGTCGCCGTCGACCGCCGCTCGCCGACGACTAAACTTTTTTTTTTCCTCTTTTTCCCTTATTTTCTTCTTCTCCTTTTTTCCTTTTCCAAAGATTCTTTTATCAATGTTGTTATTTTCTCTTCCATTCTTGCTTTGTCGATTTTTCGATTACTGTCATAAATATATTTATTAGTTTGAAAAAATTTGAGAATTCGAATCTAGAAGAGATACAAACAAATTACGGTGGAACTATTTTTCATTTTTTATTTATTTTTATAACTCGTGGGATGAAAATTTTAAATCACATATCTGGTCATCAGTAACCTTTATGCATAGTTGAACTATGCTCATACTTTCCTATATTGGTTGGTGGGCAGCAATGTTTTGACACAACTTTGTCATCTAATACCCTTTCACTGAAATACAATTAAGGTAATTAAGAAGACGAATGAAACGACAGAAATGGGTTGTGAAAGAAAACCAGTCACTTTCATCGTAACCTTTATGTTCTGTCCACTAATTCTCGAGGGGATCGGACGGAGTAGTTTTTGGTGTGAGAAGAAAACCGCAGCTGGCCTACACTCTTTCTTATTTCTCAATTATGGAACATCAGTCGTCGACGGCGACCGGCGGTAAGCCGATCCGCTGCAGAGGTATGAAGTTCTTGTTCTTTATAGTTATACAATCTTTTTCCATTTTGTTATGTTTAATTTCTTGCGTTTTTGAAATTTAAATTTTTTTTAGCGGCGGTGTGCCGGAAGGCTGGGGAGGCGCTGGTGATGGAGGAAATTATGGTGGCTCCGCCGATGGCTCATGAGGTTCGGGTTCGGATCATTTGCACCTCTCTCTGTCACACCGACATCAAATACTGGAAGATGAAGGTTCTTTTCTCTTTATGCTTTGGGATTTTTATTTTACTCTTATTTATCTTTCTTTTTTTATTTTTCATTTTAAAGGTTAAATTATATAGGTCAAAATATCATATTGGAATTTGTTATATTAGTCAACAAATTATGGAGGAAAGGATTTAAACTTCTGACCTTATAGATTATACCATTTGAGTTATGTCTACCCGATAAATTTGCTGTATTTTAAACTATATATCTTTAAATATTTAAATTTAATTTCCTACACTCAATTTATCTAAAAAATAGTCTCAGTCTAAGGTTAAAATTAGATGTCAAAGTAAGTATAACTTAGTGGTAATTGATGTATATCTAGATTAGTAGTTTGAATTCTTCCCCGTTAAAAAAAAAAAGAAGAAAAAAAAAAGAGAAAAAGTTAAAATCAGACGTGGCAAGGAAAAAAATGAATTTTAATAAAAAGAACAAAAACAATATTTCTCTCTCCTTTCCTCCTTAACTCTCTCTGGCATTTTTTTTTTTGAAGGCACTTTCTGGCACTTTTCTTAAAATCGGTCGGATGTAAATCTTCAAATTTGTTTGTCCCTAATAATTGTTGGTATAAAATCGATGTACTTTTGCCATTACTCTCTCTTACATCCAATGATGCAAAACTATGGGCTTTCTTGCATTGAGAACACCTAGAAATTTCTCCACTTTTTCGGCTTTCTCTTGTACCATGTCGGCCAATTTCGACAGTCAATTCTTTTATAACCTATTAAATTTCGCTATGCATTTATAAAGAAAAAAGGAAGGATTTTTTTTCAAAAAAGAAAAAAAGGGAAAGAATTTTCGAGTCACGTGAACTAGAGTTGAAGAACAAGGTAAATTAAAATGTTCGTTTTCTCTATTTGATGAAACTGGGGAAGACCCACCCACCTAAAAAAAAAAGAAAATAAATAATGACAAGAAGTAACATTATTACAAATTTTGGTCTCATTGGGGAAGGAGAGAAGGGTGAAAAACCAGTGAAAGCTGAGAGGAGAGAGAGTCAAAATAATGAGAGAAAAGGGAGAGAGATAGCTAATTTTAACCTTAAGTAAACCATGTTTGACATTTATCAAATGTACACCGACTAAATTTAGACATTAAAAAATATAGAGACTAAAATATAAAACCCAAAAGAGTAGTCATGTCAAGTTCAAATCCCTGCTAATTAATATGAGCAGGTTTCGACTCACGTAAAATTTATATTAATAATCAAGATATCTGTATTTCGAATTTCCTCACCTCTACATGTTGTCAAAAAAAAGTTCAAATCCCTCTTTGAATGATCCAAAATAGTATTTTGAATTTTAAAACTTTAAGCGTGACATAAAGAGTAAGCTAGAGGGATGAAATAAAAAGAAATAAACCACAAAAATTGAAGGACGAAATTGAATCAGTTATTAGACGTTACTAATTAACTATTTATTGATCTACGAATATCCATATGTCCATTAGGATCCTCCGGGGATTGTTCCAAGAATTTTGGGCCACGAAGCTGTCGGGTACGTTATACAATGTGTCGACGACCTATTAATTCGATTGATTATTATTAGTATTGCATGATCAATCAAATTTTGATGACCTATTAGGTTTAATGTTGCAGAGAGGTTGAGAGTGTAGGAAGTGATGTGAGTGAAGTAAAGCAAGGAGACATTGTGATCCCAACGTTCTTGGCTGAGTGTGGAGAGTGTAGAGATTGCATATCAAATAAAAGCAATCTTTGCTCTAAACACCCTTACAAACTCTCTACATCGATGCCTCGATGTGGGACGAGTAGGTTCACTGACCTTAATGGACAGGTTTTGCATCATTTCATGTTTGTCTCGAGTTTCGCCGAGTACACCGTCGTTGATGTTGCTCGTCTCATTAAGCTCGATCCTACCGTCATCCCTCCCGAAAAGGCTTGCCTCCTCGGTTGTGGCGTATCGACAGGTTGTTCTAACATATTACTAGCTATGAGCATTCTTATGGTCGGATGAAACTAAAACTTTTAGGTATTTGTTCATCTAATCTTTTTGGTATTTGATTGTTGACATATGGTTGCAGGGGTAGGTGCTGCTTGGAGAACAGCAAATGTGGAAAAGGGATCTACTGTTGCCATTTTTGGGTTGGGGACCGTGGGCTTAGCAGTAAGAATTCTTTATTCACCCTTTTAAAGGATTCGAACCATAAACCTCTTGATCATTAGTATAAATTTAAATTTTATGTCAGCTGAGTTATGTTCATGTTGGAGAATTCATTATTCACTTGTAGAGGCTTCTTCAAAAGCTTCGTGGCTAAGGATTTGTTTGGTAACAGGTTGCTCAAGGAGCAAGGTTATGTGGGGCAGCTAGGATTATTGGGGTAGATATCAACCCAGATAAATTAAAAATGGGTAAGTACCTTACATATCTAACATTTCTCTTCTTCTCATTTAAAGCATTAAAAAATTTTATAAACCAAGTTTTAAATTTTAACTATTTACCCTTATTGTACATTAATTAACAAAATTCTGTGTGGTGTCACGAATGTTTGAGATTTAAGTAATAGGAGTTGAGTTTGATATCAAATTTGAAAACAGAGTGGCCAAAATTTTGTCCTTAATTAGAAAGGAAGTTTAATAACAAGCCAAAATAAATTTATATTACATTGTTTTATAGGCTTTGAGTTTATGATGAGTTTCCACAGTTTCTTTGGTGATGGTTTTTTTTTCCCCTTTCTTTTCAATTTTTTTTCTGTGCAGCAAAGGAATTTGGAGTCACTGAGTTTGTTAATTCTAGAAGCATTGGTGATAAATCTGCGAGTCAGGTAAGAACTAGCAATGAAATATCTTGAAATATATGTATCAACTTTAATTGAAGTTGTTTAGTTCAGCAGAGTGGAGGTTTTGAGTTCAAATTCATCTGTTTTAAAAAAAGTTTCTATGTTCAATTTCAATTTTTCAATGACTGTTTTCCAAGGATGACATTACTTGATGACATTGCTTATATGTTGACATGATCAATATATTTTTTGTTTTTAGTTCAACTAGTGAGAGGGGAGGATTTGAAAAATCTCAAACCCCTAGATCAAGGAATTATAATTTTTTAATTGAGTTATGCCCGGGTTTATATTGACATGACTATGTTAATTGGACTAATGAGAAAAAAAAAAATACTAGAAAGGATGAGATATACTCTAATTGTCCGACTTAAACTTTTGGATTAAAAAATGATTGTTTATAACCTTAGTTATGCTTTGTAGGTAATTAATGAGATAACAGATGGAGGTGTGGACTATTGCTTTGAATGTGTTGGACTAAGTTGTGTAATCAAGGAAGCATTTGCAAGTTGCAGAAAGGTCGACCCCTTATCCTTTTCTTTGATCATCATTATACTCGGTGTTTTATTTTTTTAGTTTAACATGTAGAGGTGGGAATTTGAGCATTTGACATTTAAGACATATGTACAATAATATCTTAACCAATTGAGTATTCTCATGTAGACACTCGATAGTCAGTCTTATTAACTTAATAATCATTTATTCTTTCTTATTAACTAATGATATGAACACTAATTTCTCGTGCCTTAGGGTTCGGGAAAAACAATTTTATTTGGTGTGGAGGACCAAACGTCACTTTTGGGTATCAAATCTGCCGATGCCATTTTTCAAGGGAAAACGGTCATAGGATGCGTATATGGTGGACTTAAGCCCAAATCAGACATTCCCACACTTATTCAATGGTACATAGATAAGGTGATAATCAACAACTTTGCTCTACTAACTTTCTCTCTTTTTTGCTTGTGTGTTTATAATATTGTATTATAGTTCTTGTTCTTGTTTCAAATTCCTATGGTTATAAAACTCGTTTCAACTTGATTACATTGAGATTAGTTTTGATTTAGTCCTATATGGTTCAAAAGTTTCAATTTGGTTGTCTTTATGGTTCAGTCAAACTTCACAAATCGTCTCTATTGTTATCATATTAACAAACTCTGTTTCACGTGTACTAGATTTCTATTTGGGTAGCCATGATAATTGATTGCATTAGAGTTTAAGGTTGAGTAAAAAATAAAAGAAATTAGGTGGATTTAAAGAAACTAATGAGTGTTTTTTAAGTGAGTAAAACACAACATATAGAGATGACTCATACTATAAGGACTAAATTGAAACTAAACTATAACTATAAAGATCAAATTGAAACTTCTACAATTATATAGATCAAGTTGGAGTTAATTAAGTCCAAATCATGGAAACCAAATTCCTTTATTCAAATATCAAATTTGTAACTTAACCAATAAAATGAAAATTTAAAAAGTTCAATCATTGAAATGAAATTAAAAGTTTTGAGACTAAATAGAATCTAAACTGAAGACGAAATGATGGTGATGGTTCAAATATAAAGATTAAATTAATTGGGCATTTGCCCCATCACAAGAATAAGCGGCAGCCCCTTCTCTTACTTAGTGGAACAAACCTCGTTTTCTATTTACGGGAGCTGGTAAAGGGAGAACTCAATATATCTACTATATGATCTTCAACTTTTGTTGGGTTTTTTTTTTGTGCGAATTCCTCTACATTTGTGTACAATCTTATTGATCTTAAGAATATGTAAACTTGACAGAAACTACAATTGGATTTATTTATCTCACACGAAGTTGGCTTTGAAGACATCAGCAAAGCTTTTGATTTGCTAAGGGAAGGTCGATGCCTTAGGTGTGTGATTTGGATGACCAAATGAACTCTTGCTTGTTACTCAAATAACTTTCACTCTTATTACAAACTTTATTTGCAGTTAAAGTTAATTAAATGTTTCTTTGTGACATTGCAAATGCACAATAAGCCCCCCGATGGAATATGTTGTTGTAATTGTTGACTTAAATTAATTTCTGTCAAATTAAGCATAACTTAACAGTAATTGATACGTACTCTCGACCCAGAGGTTAGAGGTTTTGAATCCCTTAAACTAAAAAACTAATTATATGTTTTTTTAGTTCAACAATATTTGATGATGAAGATTCAAACTTTTGACCTGGTTGAGAATACATGCCAATTAACATTAAACTATATGCTAGTTGGTTATAATTGAGATATGTATAAATTAAAAAGATCAATGTGTAAGGTTACACAACAATTTAAGAGGTAATCTAGAGAGAGCATGTAACAACACCCGCAAACTTTTTGGAATTAGACTTTGTAGGAATTATGTATGAAGGTTACTACATACATTCTAATTACATTGAAATTCTTTGGGAAAGAAAGAGTGGTTGTAGCGAGCGAACGTAATTTAACGGTAATTGACATGTACTTCTCGAACGAGAGGTAAGAGGTTCGAATCATCTTTCTCTCAATATGTTGTTGAACTAAAAAAAAAAAGAGTGGTTGTGGAGCAAAATACCCCTGACCTCTTGGTCGAGGTACATGCGCCAATTATCGCTGAACTATGCTTAATTACAGGCAAAAATACTTACTAAGTTGTCTCGTTATTAATGGAGTTAGACATCCATACACACATATAACATAATTTACGATATCATAAATGTAAAACCTTAGGCCCAGGATTTGGAATCCGAGGCCCCGACATTCCCCTGCGACTTGGCCACTTCCAAGATTGAAGACTGTCCCCACAAACCAACACTCCTTAGGAAAATTCCTAGGAGGTCACCCAACATAGAACTTTTCCAGCCAAGCACGCTTAACTTCAAAGTTTCTATGATTGAGCCACCGAAAAGGAAGGTGCACCTTGTTGGTATAGGTAGTATCTATCAATTCTTTTAAACTTATCTTGACCATACTTTCATATCCTCAGGATCCCTCTCATTCGGGAATATTAATTATCTCCAATAAAACCATGTGGGATCATTTTTTTTTTTTTTTTTAAAAAAAAAAAACTTTGTCCTAATCATCTCCAAGACTTGGGTTGCGAACTCCATTGGAGTGCTAGGGAAGTAATTAATGGAGGTTCCTTCATTATCGATAAGTACAGAAGAATAAAGAAACTAATTTTTGAATCAATCATTAATTCCTAAAAATCTCTACTCAAACTAATATCTTTAGCTAGATCTTCATTCCATTGATTTCTCTTCTCTTTTTTCTTCCTATTTTTTTTCTTTCTTTTTTACATTAACTATTAGTTTTTAATAAATAAATAACCAATCTTTGTGGACTTCAAGCGTACGTACTTTGTTGCTACTACAATCTAAAATTGTTTTCAAATAGAAAATTATTATTTGTTGTATTCGACATCCATATATCATCACCTCAACCGTATGCGACTGTCGACGACGTTGGGCTCTCACAAGGTGACCTAGCTAATCAGACTGCTCGACCAATGTTAAGGCCCCAGAGACAAGATTAAAAACCTATCAGACACAAAATTGGTTTTGTAATTTAAAATTTATTTTCTATTTAATAGGTTAGATCATGATTTTTTTTATTTTATAATATAAGGTATAGATTTAAACCTCTAATATTTTAATCAAAAGTTCGTATGATAGTATCCAACTCACCAATGATCATATTAGCAATAGGTTCATAAATTTTAAAAATTAACTATATAGGTGATAATAATCCAATTAAGTTCACAAATATATTAGATAGTATAACTTTTAAAAAAAAATCTATCAAACACAAGAGTAGAACTTAGAAGTTCAAATTGGTTATTTTAACCTTAAAATTTAGTCTGTTTCATTTTTTTTAGGAAAAGAAAAAAAGAAAAATTACACGTGGAAAAAAATCAGTCACATCATATATATATATATATATATATATATATATATAGATATTCCTAAATAAACGAGGGCTCTGTGAAGAGAAGACCTGTGGCTGCTGTAATCTTATCCAGATCAGTTTCTCTCAAGTCTCACAGATGGAAGAAAAAGATAAATCGCCGACAGCGACAGCCCACAAGCCGATTCGCTGCAAAGGTATGAAGTTCATAATTTTACTTTACATACTGTAATTCGTAATTAAATATCTCATATATATATATATATATATATATATATGTTTTTGAAAATTGTTAGCGGCGGTGTGCCGGAAGGCTGGGGCGGCGTTGGTGATGGAGGAGATAATGGTGGCTCCGCCGATGGCTCATGAGGTTCGGATTCGGATCATTTGCACTTCTCTCTGTCACACCGATGTCTCCTTTTGGAAAATGAAGGTTCTCTCTTCTTTCTTCTTCTTTCTTCTCCATTTATTATTCCTTTCGATGTTGTTGAGGATCCATATTGAAAATATAAGTGGAGTCCTTCCAATTTATAAAATGTATGACTCCACCATTGGTTTTAAGATAGAAATCCCATTTTAAGATGTTGAATTTATGGATATAGAAATAACTCAAATGTTAATATAAATTTAATACATTTTATTGGGGTTTTTTTTTTTTAAATTATTAAATTCTAAATATAGTTTTACTTAACTTGGGAGGATGAGAGATAAAGATAATGAACCAAATTGTCAAAGTTAGCTTTACCTTTCACTAGACTAAAAGGTGAAATCTTTATTTTCAAAAAAAAAAAAAAAAGGACTAAAAAGTGAAAAATGTTGAGTGATTTTCGAACCATTTTGTCATTCTATCAAAGTCCGATATATAGAAGTAAGTTAATTTTTTTTAAAACAAAAAAAATGTTATGAGATGGATGGGTTACATACCTAAGTAACCATTTGTCGATGTGCGAATATTCAAATGTCATTAGGATCCTCCGGGGATTGTTCCAAGAATTTTGGGCCACGAAGCTGTTGGGTAAGTTCCACATCTTTGTTCACTCTATAATCTTAAATTAAGTTTCATTTATAACTTTTTTTTTTTTTTTTTAATTCTTATCTTAAAAAATCATCGACTAGCTTTTTCTATTCCAATCTAATTTCAGACGTATTAAAAAATAATTAGCCAAAATTTGAAAACTAAAAAACAAATCTTTGTTAAATAACCTCTAACATCTTGATTTGAGAGTACATGTCAATTATCGCTGAGTTGAGCTCACTCTGACTTGACAATTATGACTATATATATATATATATAGTTACTTAGTATATGATTAATTATGAAAAAAATTTATGAGTGACAAATCCCATTCCGTTTCTTCAAAAAAAAAAAAAAAAAAATCCCATTCCGTATTTGCAAATACAACAAAGATTATAATTTTACAATTTTGATAATTTTTTAAAAATTTCACAAATATATTTTTAAAAAGTGAAACCTATTAAATATTAATATAATAAAATTTACGGCAATCAATCAACTTAAGCTTTTAGATTCCGGAGTGATTTGACATAGGTATTTAAGCAAGATGTCATGTGTTTGAACTTTTATAAAGTCATTTACTCCTCAATTGATATTGATTTTCACTTGTTGAGCCTTTTCAGTACAATTGTTGAATTCCATTAAAATATTAATATAACATTAACTTAAGCTTTAGATTCATGGTTGAATTTAACAAAACCATCCTTATTCAAAGTTTTCATTTAAAAAAAAAAAGAGATAAGATCACAAGATTATAAAAATGATGACTGAATTGAAATTTAATTATTTGACATACAATTGAGAACAAATAAGTTTAAACAATCAATTTGATTGATGAGCTATTTATCAATCAAAATCAGTCTTTTTAAATTTAAATCACTAAAAGGAAAAAACAGATAACATATTTTAAAAATCAAGGCTTTCATTACAAAGTTTCTTATATTGTTTACCGTTTGAGTCCAAATTCGATCTTCTGATCTCTTGGTCAAGATTACAAACTTTATACTAGTTGAACTATGTTCTTGTTAGCAACTTCTCTTAAATATTAAAGTCTCAGATCCCGAGTCGACTATTTTATTTGAACTAAAAGGTTTGGATTGATGATGTTGAAGAGAGGTTGAGAGTGTAGGAGATGATGTGAATGAAGTAAAGCAAGGAGATATTGTGATCCCAACGTTCGTGGCTGAGTGTGGAGAGTGTAGAGATTGCATATCAGAAAAGAGCAATCTTTGCTCTAAACTGCCTTTCAATCTGTCTCATGGAATGCCTCGATGTGGGACGAGTAGATTCACTGATCTTAATGGACACATTTTGCATCATTTCATGTTTGTCTCAAGTTTCACTGAGTACACTGTGGTGGATGTTGCTCATCTCATTAAGCTTCATCCAAATCTCATCCCTCCTAGCAGGGCTTGCCTCCTCGGCTGTGGCGTATCGACAGGTCATCCTAACGCATATTATTATCATAACAATACTTGATTGGCATAACATAGGGAACATTAAGGTGTTGACAACTAAGAGAGAAAAATGTAGAAAAATGAAAAACTTGTTTTCAACCAAGTACTGTCCTATTAGTATACATTTTAGCTTGGTTTTGGACATTTTGTTGTTTAGTTTAAGACACGTTTTTATTTACTTGATTTTGTGGCTATGTTTAGATATTTTCACGGTTGGGTTTTTACCTTTCTTATGTGGCTCTATATTTTGAATGCCTTTGTTAATTGATAATTTTGTGTGATTTACTATTGATTCATTCGTGTATAATTTTATTTTATTTTTAGTTTTAAGGAAGCATTAGTTTCATCATTTAATCAAATTTGGAGTTCGATTTGATGGCTTTGAAACTTTAAGTTTAAACTTGGCAGGATGAGACTAATTTTGTCACTACTAACTAGTTGTTCTAGTTAAAGTCGATAAATTTTAGCTATGATTAGAAGAAGTCTTGTTTATGATTAGAAGGATATATAACTAGTTTGAACATTTTTATGACTTAATCTTATATGATGTAATTTAATTTTGAATCGCACTCATAAGTTAATTATTTGATTAATTTATAACACATTTGGTTACAGGGGTGGGTGCTGCTTGGAAAATAGCAAATATGGAAAAGGGATCTACTGTTGCCATTTTTGGACTGGGGACTATAGGCTTAGCTGTAAGAATTCATTTATTCACTTCAAAAGGCTTCATTAAAAAACTTAGGCTAAAGGACTGTTTGGCAACAGGTTGCTCAAGGAGCAAGAATATGTGGAGCAGCTAGAATCATTGGGGTGGATGTTAACCCAGATAAGTTAACAATGGGCAAGTACTTTATATATTCAACATTTCTCCTTTAATTTTTCCTCATTTTAGCCTTAGAAGATATTAATAAAACCAAGTTTAAATTTCAACTTTCTACCCTCATTCTAATCAATCGTTACTCTAGTTTTCGTATTTTTATCCAAATTCTTACTTAGGGCATTCAAAGGATATTTGAGATTTAATTAATAGGAGTCAAGTTTGATCATATCTGGTTTAAAATGACTGGCCTGAATCAACTAAAGCACAATTCAATAGATAAGATATCTGTTACCGTCTTAAAAGTTAATGGTTCAATACCCACTTCCTTTCTAACCGAACTCAGAAAAGAAAAAAATTGGCCTATAGTTTACCCTAATTAAAAAGCTCTATGATGATTTTTTCTTCTTCTTCTATGCAGCAAAAGAGTTTGGAGTCACTGAGTTTGTTAATTCTAGAAGCATTGGTGATAAATCTGTGAGCCAGGTAAGTGCCATGAAACTTAAGATCTTGAAAATTTTAAAAGAATATATTAAGAATTCTGAGTTCATGTTCATCTTTTCTGCAAATTTAAGAACTGATATGGAAGTGACTATTTAATTAGTCCCTTGATCTAATAAAGTTTCAATGACATATATTTAAATTTCCGATTTTGATTATAATAAGTCTCTACTCTATTACGACGTTAGTCAAATATTTAACATAACATGTAAATGGACTAACCAATGATGATTTGACACAACGTGACACTAATTAAAAGACGATTTTTTTTTTCTAAATATTGATATTTATCAAATTAAACTTTTGTAGCAGTGATTTATGGGATACTTTTCAGGTGATTAATGAGATGACAGATGGAGGTGCAGACTATTGCTTTGAATGCGTTGGACTAGATTCCTTAACCAAGGAAGCATATGCAAGCTGCAGAAAGGTAACCCTCTCCTTCTCCCTTTCCTTCCCTTTCTTTCATCATTATATGCTTGGTGTTTTGGTGTCATTAGTCTAATAATCATTCGTTTTTCTTTATTAACTAATGATTCAAACTTCTGACCTTTTGGTTGAGGGTACACGTACGTCAGTTACCGTTGAGTTATACTCACTTTAGCAACTAATGATTTAACATTGATTTCTTGCCTTAATGACTTTATAAAGGGTTGGGGCAAAACAATTTTATTTGGTGTGGAGGACCCAGCATCGTCACTGTTGAGTATCAAAACTATAGATGTCCTTTTTCAAGGAACAACAATCATGGGATCCTTATACGGTGGACTTAAGCCCAAATCAGACATTCCCACTCTCCTTCAATGGTACACAGATAAGGTCATCAATAATAACTTTGCTCTACTTTAATCTCACCTCTTTTGCTTGTGTCTTTGTTATAGTATTTTATTGGTATTTATTCTATATTACTAACCAACACATCAAAATGTTCTAATTTTTTGTTTCTAAATACACCCTACCATAAAATACTTAAGACAAATATTTGCCTAAGTTAGGTGTTAGGATTGAGATAAAACATTAAAAATAGTGACATGATTAATTAGAAATAGTAGCATCTAATTAACTTTGGTAAGGTTGCCTTTTTGTTGGTTTTTGATATGAGTTCCTTTACAATGACAGAAATTACAATTGGATTTATTTATCTCACACGAAATTGGCTTTGAAGACATCAACAAAGCTTTTGATTTGCTAAACGAAGGTCGATGCCTTAGGTGTGTGATTTGGATGACCAAATGAAGCAACCTAAACAACTTCCACTATTACAGACTTCATTTGTAGTAAACTTTTATCATTTCTTTACATCACTGCAAATGCACGAGAAGCCCCACTAAAATATATGTTGCTTGAGTTTGTCGTCGTCTTAGATGATCCAAAGTGTCGTAACCGATACACACCTGGATCGGCATCTATCGGGATGTCCCATTCGATAGTCGCTAAGCTGTTGATGAATGAGTTGTTGTCTAATGTCCATTTAAAAAGCAAGGAGAAATCGTCGTCATCGTAAGCCGGTTTCCATCGCTGTTTCTCTAGCCTTTCAACCACGGCATATGTACCTTCGGTCAATAGGTCGAATCTCGGGTTTGCAGTCCAAAATGTGGCAGTTGGTTTCTGTTTGTCTCCTCTTTTGAACCAGCCAGTTTTTGGTAATTTGATGTCCTGTTGGATGTCTCCGAAGTTGATGCCATTCGGTGGCGATTCCCCGAAAGGTTCTAATACAAATCGGAGCTGGACAGACGAAAGGTCCGGCGGGGAGGCGATTGGCTTGACAATGTTTTCACCTTTTGCTATTGCTGTTGCTAATTTCTTGAACTCTTGAATGTATGCTGATAGAGTGTGTGGTCCGTAGAGGGTTGAAGCAGCCTAAAAGTAACATGGGATTATAAAATGAAATCATGAATTGAATTTTTTTTAGTTCGAAAACATTTGGACGTGGGACATTCGAACCTCAAATCTCTTAGTCGAGAGTACATGTCAATCAATTGTGAATTGAAAGTTAGCAAACAAATCATAAATTTAAAAAAGAAGAAAAAAATCAAATTTTACTTATAAATTTTCACCTTGAACTTTATAATTTTCATCAAAGTGGTAGTTTTAACAAAAGCAAGGTGAAAACTTCCTTGAACTCACTAATTTCTAGCAAGTCACACACAAAATTAAGTTCAATCAATGTGGAATGATCTTGTTGAAATTCACAACTTTCAACAAAAACTTAGCTCTAAAATGTTGTTTTTCTCTAAAATCTTATCACGTGTACTATGTTTTATGATTCATTAAACACATGCAAATACATTTTTTAACGATTTTTTAGACAAAAA
Source organism: Luffa acutangula (assembly GCA_036850905.1). Lineage (NCBI taxonomy): Eukaryota > Viridiplantae > Streptophyta > Magnoliopsida > Cucurbitales > Cucurbitaceae > Luffa > Luffa acutangula. The sequence continues at coordinate 1,132,658 of CM072092.1, read as the reverse complement.
CTTATCAAAGAGTTTAAATTGCAACATTTTTAAAGTTTAAGGTTAAGATTACCAGCCTTATCGAAGTTTGAGAAGAAGTTTAATAAAATTGGAAAGTTTTGATAAAAATTGATTTTTTTTTCCCTTAAAAAAAACAAAACATAAGACAAAAACTAGCCTTAGGAATTTGAAGTTATTTTTTCTTGGTTAGAATTTGAGACTAAAGCGCTTACTTCATATCGTTGTTGTTCATATTCTTCAAAAGTAGCAACATATTGGGAGTATGTATTCGTAAGCCCTGCAATTACGACATGAGTGTCATCATCAAACTCTCCATTTCCATTGCTAATTAGAGTTTCCTTTACTGCTTCCCTCAGCCTTCGCCCCGCCATTGTTGTGAACTCTGTAACATTCAAAGGTTAAGGTTACAATGAGCTACAGAAAAGCTTGAAGTTTAATTTTAAGATTTTTTTTCCAAAAAGAAAAAAGTACCTCCGGGTACAGATAGTATGATCAGTTTTCCTAGCCTGAGAATTTGAATTGGAAGAATGGCTGGCTGCAAATTCCCCCATCAAAGTTAGCAATTACAAGAAGTCTTTTCTACTAAGTTCATGGCTTCGCCTAAATTATAAAATTTAGTTTGAGTTATCTACACTTTAGCTCTTGAAGTTTATAAACTTCTAATTTTGATTCTAACAAGCTCCTATAATTATAATTTCGCATTGTAAGGGATAATGGATACGACACATATCTTCACAATGGTATGATATTGTTCACTTTGGGCATAAGCTCTCTCATGACTTACTTTTGGTTCACCCCAAAAGACCTCATACCAATAGAGATATTGTCCTTTCTTATAAACCCATGATCATCCCTTTGTCTAGCCAATATGAGACTTTGGACGCACTCCCAACAATCCTCACCTCGAACAAAGTACCACCGAGTCTCCCCTCAAATAGTCATCTATCCGTCACACTCTCTAGGCCACCGCTTTACTGAGAGTTGTTGCTCTTATATATCCAGGACAACTCCTCTACTTCGAAGTATACCCGCCTACCCAAAGCTCAACCACGGACCTCCACCATGACTATTAAGGCTTACAACTTCTTTGTTCGGCATCCGAGGATTCCACCCGACACGGCTACGTTTAGGGCATGGCTCTGATACCACTTGTAAGGACTACCGAACACGACACATATCTCCACAATGGTATGATATTGTCCACTTTGGGCATAAGCCCTCATGGCTTTGTTTTTGGATCAAAAGGCCTCATACCAATGAAGATACTTGTCCTCCCTCATAAACCTATGATCATCCTCTTGTCTAGCCAATGTGTGACTTTGGACGCACTTCCACAACGCATGATCGAACATAAATGAGTATGTAGTTGATAAACATATTTTAAACAGAATTTATGAGACCACTTGTCATTTTATTTTATTAAACTAATATACTCTTTTGTGTCATCTATTATTATGTTTTACCAAATCATCACTTTTAGTCCAAACCAACCTGTCTGGTGAAGTATCAACATCTATATTCTACGGTTTTAAAATAACGGTCACATTAAATAATTTATCCTCAAGGTGTCTAAGCATGAACACCAACCATTTTAAAAAAATGTAATAAACGAAATCTAAAGCAAACAATTTCTTTCATACCGCCCAAGCATAAGGTTCAAACATCTCGCCCGTGTCCAACAAAACCGTCTTCGGCTTCTGACAGCCCACCTGAAACTCGCTCGGTTTCCTCAACGAATCTCGCAGCTTCCTCCACAATTCATTGATCTGCAACAAATACTCACACAGTTTAATTTCTAAAGATGGTGAAAAATCAAAGACGTAGCCCACCAGGCGTTACACCGACCTTGGTGTCACCCTGTTGAAAGCCAAACACACCAGGGCCATCCGTAGTTCCAGCGGCAAAGCCAGGGCCGAGGGCAGCTGGGCATGTCCTGACAACATTATCCCCATCCAATTCCACTTCGATGTCCGTAAAATTCAGATACACATGGCGAAAATCGATCTCTCCAGTGAGTTTTTCCGTTGCCGTTGTGAACAAATCAGCTGCCTTGAGGAACTGCCTCTCCCCAATGATCTTCGTGCTCAGAATTTCGTCTGGAAACCTGTGCGGCATTATCACAAACAGGTGATGTGCAAGAACTCGATGGCAGAAGAAAGAGATGGTTGTAGTGTGTGGTGTACGCACCCAGGGCCGCGCCCGACGCAGAGCAAGTCGTTGCCGTGGCAAGAGGAGCGATTGAAGTCGCAGGGGTTTCCTGAATCGGTGCAGAATGCGCCGAGCACGTTGGGCGTGACGTCGCCGACGTTGGATTGGCAAAATGCTGCTACGAAGAGAGATCCGTCGTTGTTTCTCACTTTGGATGCTTGGCTACTTGCTTTGCTGCATCGCTTCCCTCCTGTCGCCTTTATCGTCTCTGCTTTCTTCATCAACTCCACAATATCTGTTCAAATTAAATTCTTTTTAAAGTATTATGAGGGTCAAATTTGATGCGTGTATTTTTTTCATAGATAATTCTTTTTAAATATTGTAATTGTGTTGGTGATGCTGAATAAATTTTTATTTCAACAACAGTTTTTTACGGATCAAACTACGATTTAACCTAATTTGAGAATAGCTCAATTGCTTAAGATTATGACACATATATTCTTGGTTGCATACCTAAGTTTTTTCGGTATGCGACCAATTATTTTCCTATTTTTATGGTGTGTCGAAAGGTATACATAAACCAAATTCAATATGTAGTCAAGTATTGTCCTTTGTTTACCTGATGCATTATTGGAGGACCTTTTGGTACGCTTAGAGGCGACCCAATCCTCAAAGAACCTGGCAGCAGCGCCCTTATTATCCCCACTGATGAGCTTATTATCTCTACTCATCGAAGTCCCATGCGTAGGGAACCAGCTGAAGGCCCCAACGCTCTTCCCACTCGCTCCATCAACAAACTTCAAAACAGTCATTTCCGTATCGACATTGGTCGAATATCGAGCTCGTTCCTCTTGTGGGTTCAAAAGGTAAGCACTCGGGCTCCTGTTAATGCCCGCATTTACAACATCCCCTGTAAGATTATCATCGAGCAAATTCACTGGTCACTGAACAAGGCAAAATGATGTAGAAGGAGTTAATGAAGAGTGTTTGAATAATGCTGGCCTTTGTTGATGAAGATGGAGCCTGGTTTGAGGCTTTGGTGAGCTTGAATGATGCTCTGTTCGATGGCGTTGACGATGGCGTCGAAGGATTGTTGAACGAAGCCGAGAGATGTTATGGAGTAGACCAAGTACTGTAAATAGCCGCCGGGGCCGGCGTGCGTGTGGATTCCACTGATCGCTACGTTCTCTTCTGTGTACAAATCCCCGAACCTTTTGTACAAAATACACCACATCAAAAGGAACCTTTATTGATGGATGTATAAGCTAGTATTGTTTTAGGTCGAAATAGAGGGACAAATGGGTTGCTTAAACTAAGAGTCCGTTTGATAAGTTTTTGAAAAATATGTTTGTTTCCTCTCAATTTTATTACAAAAGTGTGTTTTCATCTTTATGAGCACACATTTGAATTCTTAACCAAATTTTAAAAATAAAAACAAATTTACAAAAACTACTCTTTTTTTAGTTTTCAAAATCTGATTTGGTTTTTGAAAACAAGGGAAGAATATAGATAACAAAATGAAAAAACTTATAGAATAAAAGTAGTGTTTATAAACTTGTTTAATTTTATGGAGCCTAAATTGTTTAATTTTCACACCTACCTTATAATGTTAATTAAGCTCAACACTATCCACCTAAACATGTCATGCAAACAAAATAATTAATATTTTTTGTATAACATATAAAATATTTCCCAAGAGATTTAATCCAACCACATGGAATAAATTGAAGCACTTTTAAAACCATAATGAACATATATATTTAAATATCAACCACAAACTTTTTTTAGTTCAATAATATTTGGTTCTAAACCTCTTAGTCATCAAAACCTCTTAATCAAAGATACATGTCAGTTATTGCTAAACTATACTCATTTTTTACAATCAAACACAAACTATGAATTGAAATGATAAATTAACCATAAATCATTTGATTAAGTATATCATCTATGCCAATCACTTATTTGACTAGTATATATATACTAGCAGTCATAATTTAAAATTATATGTCAATATTTTATTGTGACAAAATTTAGATATAAAACAACCTTCAATTATAACCATAATACAAAATAACTATTAAATAGATCCTACTTTAAAAATCTAATAAAGAAAAAGGTCATATGTTACACATTATCAATAATACACATACCCACTCATTACTAAGCAAATATCCTCTTATTAACCACCATTAAAATTTTGACAATTCTTTATTTTTTAGAATTTTTTAAATTAATAGTAGGGATGAGGAGGTAAGTATTTTTCTTTTACTGATTTTTTGTCTTCAAAAGTCAAAAATATTTTTAATATGAACAATACTTGGCTCCACAAACGAGAGATATAGCCAAATATTATTCTTTTAATATAGATATTTCACCAAAATAAAGCTCCCTAATTACATGCATATATACCTAGATTTGAGCCTCTCGAGCACTTTAATGGTGACCAACTGCGAAGCCATTCCAGCATCTAAATTAACAAACGCAAATCTTGGCCCATCGACAGTTTTGGCAACAACAAAAGTCCTCGCTCTAAGCCTAAAATGAACCCCTGCAGTGTTCTGGTCCATATTGGCATAGCCCATCATGTTCACTTGAGCAGCAGGGCCAGTCATGTCGAAGCTCCCGACGCCGACCAACCAATCTCCATTGACACAGCACCAGCTCGCAGCTGCAATCACAGTGCCCATAATAAGCTTCAACAAGGGCCGCCGCATCTCGCTCACTTTGACTTAGAAAAATAATCCAATTTGATCATCAAATAATTGGCGTTGCTTTATATTTATGAATTGAGATTTTCTTTGGAGATGGTGATTGGATTCTTCTTCGCCTTGCTTGTTAAAAACTAGGAGTTGGGTTTGTCCGAGGTTGCGCATCCCACAAGGTGTGATTTTTGTATGCTTTTAACCTGTCGTTTTCGTTGTTTGTTCATTTGTGAGATTATTTTATTGTTGTCTCGAATAATAGTGTTGATTGGACGATACTTTGATGTTCTTAGGAATAATTATTTGTATGTTTTGGTATGTTATGAGTACTATGAATATATGAAATTGTGTGATATTTTAGTATTTGGGATATGGAATATTTGTGTTTTGGATATATTATATGGAGAAGAATTAATGTCTTGAAACTAAATATGTTTTTTTTTAAAAAAAAACCATGAATTTGTTTGTTTTATAGGTCTGGCTTAGGGAAAAGTGTTCCACCACATATCGACTTTCAATATATTATCGAGCGGCAATGAGAATTTAGTGAGAAGAAATATATACCAAGAAAAAGATTAAAGGAAAGAAAATATATTAATGAAGAAAGAGTGTGTAGCATATCAAATTCAAAGATGAAATTATCAAATTCATGCTCCACCACCATCGGAGCAGCTTAAATGTGAAAAATGCACTTTTCTAGAATGAATTCTCAAGCACATAAATGTGCTAAAATAACACTTTGCATGAAGCCATCCAACGAAAAAAAAAAAGGGTTAAAATACTATTTTGGTTCTTTTACTTTCAGTTTCATTTCATTTTAATCACGGTACTTTTAAATGTCAAATTTTAGTTCTTGTACTATAAATAAAGCTTAAAATTAGGGATCCCTACAATTGGTTTATTGTTAACTTTTCTATAAAAAAATAGTTTATAGTAGTCTTCGTTTTATAAATTTTGAAAATATGTTAACCTTGTGTCTTTTCTTATATAAATATTTTTTATTATTTAACCAATTTTTTAAAAAATAACTTCAAACCATCACTAGGGACTGACTTTATTCCGTATACAAATTAAAGACAAAAGTTGAATATTTGAAAGTACATAAACTAAAATGGAATGAAACTCTTATAGCAACTAACATTGTATTTTAACCCAAGAAAAATAAGACACCAACTTTACACTCTATATTAGTAGTAGTTCAAGGAGGAATATTGACCTATGCATTGTAAATTGAAGCTTGTATATAACATATATATACACACACGGTCACAAATATATTTTTGTCAATAATGTCATATGTTATAACAAAGCACTCATTCCCAAGAACACCATATATACATAGATTTCAATCTGTTGGGTAGCACACACAAGCAATGACATTATCTACTTTACATGATATAACATATCAAATTCAAAGATGAAGTGATACAATGAGATAATAACACAAATGTCATAATTGGCGTCATGGTCGTATCGATGGACACTTTCACGTACCTTAATTTACATATCTTTCAAAGGCATAATTTCACTTTTTTCCTTCTTTTGAATAACTATGAGCAATTGGGGGACGTCTCGAAGAACTTCCTTGAACTTCTTTTAAATATTCTTCAATTTTCTCTAACTTCTTCAAAATAATCTCCATTATCTTCCTGTCCTTTTCTCTAGAATTCCCATCTACATTTTCCTGAAAAAAAAAATATTTTAAAGAAAAATTTAATAAAAAATTCAAAAAGCAAAAATTAAGTCATAAACTTATAAAGAACAATAACTTATTTGATATACTAATTATACCATGTTGGAGATTGGAGAAAATGTGATCAGGATTAAGAATATCTTGGAACAAAGTCTCTAATGAATAAATTTCCATTCAATATGAAATTTGTTAAGAGTAAGCCTACTCTATTGAGGCATGTTAATGCATTATCCTAAGAGAGAAGATATGACAAACAACAAAACTTTTGTTACAGAAGTGCATATGCTTAAGAGAGGTGGTTTAAAGGCAGAATTGAGATGTATAGCTGAATGGGTTCTAAAATCAGAAAATTTAAAATTACTTTAGAGGTCGTTAATAGATCACTTGTTCATTAAACCATTCTGTTATTGAGACTAGATAAGAATATTAGATTCTTAATTATTGACAAAGAGAGAAACCTAGTGTTCATCAAGAGAGAATTGAAAGTATAGAATTTTTTACCTATAGAATAATTGAAACTATGTTCAATCTCAAGTAATTGTTGATAGGTTCATAGATTATGTAGGTGAATTCAATTCTCTAAAACCTTCCTTCCATTAATTTTCTATTACCTTTGTTTATATATACGCTGTTTTGTTCTTTTAGTTTGCAATAATTTGATTCTCTTAATAAAATTAAATATGTTTATTAATGGATCATATATTAAAGCGAAAAAAAAAATTCTTCAGATTTATTCAAGGCATCAAAACAACTATATTGACTTTAATAATAATAATAATCCGAAAATTTCTTTAGGGACACAAATTTATTATATTCTAAATTTGTATAAATAATTTTCGATCCTAAAAGAATTTAGGTGGACAAAATTATACACTAACTTTTTTTTTTTTATATATGATATGGGGTGAAGATTTGAACCTCTAACGTCTTAGTCAGATAAACAAGCTTTTATGCTAGCTTTTGTTGGCCACAATAACTTGTTATATGTATAATTTGTAGGGAAAAAAAATAGGGAAATATTTTACTTTAAAATCTTGTAAAATCTTAAATACTTTTACAAATTATTTAACCCCCCCTTACTTTGAGATGATTTTTAGCGTATTACTGTAGCAAGTGTTCCCTCCAATTAAAATAAATGAAATTAAATGATATTTGGTCTTAGACAATAAAATTAGTATACTTATAAATGGAATGAGTATCTTATCTACTGATGTATTGTAGTAATTATGAAAAAAAAACATTATTTGTAATCATTTTAATGACAACAAAAGAGAGAATCTTACTTCAACATTGGCGACGACATGAATCTCGAGCTGGGTCTCGGACTCAGTCGGCTCGGGCTCGGGCTCGGGCTCGGTCTCGGTCTCGAAGTCGAAGCTACACTTGGGAATATTATTACACTTGAACACATAGCACTCGAACGCAATCTTGAGATTTTTCCATGGGTGGTTGGTAATCGGTGCAGGACATCCGCATCCGCCCAAGCCCTGAGAAGGGGAAAAAAAGGTTCTTTAAAATCTATTTCTAGTTATCATACGTTTAAAACATTTGAAACTTAGATGGTGGAGATCTAAGTAAATTGCATTTCTTTTGTTCTTCAAGTCCAGGTTAATATTCTATTGGCCGTCCCTAGCTCCAAAAACTCGTTTAGGTACCGTTTAGTAACCATTTCGTTTTTTGTTTTTCGTTTTCGAGAACTGTGTTTGTTTTCTCTCAATCTTATTATAATGGTTTTCATTTTTGTTATGGAGACGTTTGAGTTCCTAACGAAATTCCAAAAACAAAAACTACTTTTTGAAAACTTTTTTTTTTCTTTCAAAATTTGGCTTGGTTTTTGAAAACAATGGAAATGATGTAGATAACAAACAAAGAAACTTGTGTGAAAAATAGTGTTAAATGAGCTTAATTTTCGAAAACAAAAAACAAGATGGTTATCAAATGGGGTTAGTTTTCAAAACATGATATGGGTTTTGAAAACATGGGAAGAAGGTATGTAATATCGAATAACATGAGTCTTCCATCTCAAAACCAATTGACAATGAGTGGAGTGACCCTTGTAGCTTATAAATTGGGAGGTCTCTACTAATCTTGTCAATGTGGGATCCTCAACATGTAACATTAAAACAAAGAAACTTATATATGAAAGTTGTATTTATAAACTTAATTTTTAAAAACTAAAAACCAAAAATAAAAAAGTTATCAAACAAAGCCTAAGTTTCCTTGTTTCTTTGTTTTGTTATCTATTTTATTTTCCATGTTTTCAAAAGCAAAGTCGAAAACTAAAAAAAAAATAGTTTTAAAAAACTATCTTTTTTAGAATTTGGTTAAGAATTCAAATGTGTTCTTAACAAAAACGAAATTTATTGTAAGAAAATTAGAAGAAAACAAATATAATTTTCAAAAACCAAATAATTGTTAAACGGAAAATTATATTTTAGGTCAAAAACGTCAAAAGCCCTCAAATTCATGTTGATTAAATTAGATATCCAAGCATCAGATTTGTGGAGGAGGAATATTACTACCCAATGAATGCAACTTGACAAAATCTTGTATAAGTGTTTCATCTTTATCCGCAGCTTAAAATTCAGCGACTCTTCTCTGTTGGTGACCTGTAAAATTAACAAAAATATATCACAAGAAAAGCATAGAAATGGGCAAATAATTGGCGAGAGAGAGAATCTCCACATTTGGTTTAAAGTTGAGTTTGGGAACCCTAAAAAAAAATACTCTCAGTGAAACGATTGTTTTATCAACACTTCTAAAAAGAAAACTAACTAAATGCTTTATCTAAAATATTTATAGACTCTTTTTTTTTTTTATCTGTTTTTAGAATTTTGACACAATTTTTTGTTAATCAAAATTTCTAATTGAAAACACTTTTTAAAACTACTTTTTAAAACTTTAATGAATGCTACTGATTCTTAAAAAACAACTCCTAATCCTCCGATCCCTAACATTTTAAAACACATGACAAACAAACACTAAGGGGCCGTTTGGCCCACTGTGTTGGTTATAATAGCCCCCGCTATTATAACCAATCCAGTGTTTGGGGCACCAACAAAAATAAGGGGCGGAGTTGGTTATTTTTCCCCCCGTTTTGCTACAGTAACCACTATTCAACTCACCCCAATTATTCTATCCATTCTCTACAGTAACTCTTTACTCTCTTCTTCCATGTGACTCATTGACTTTTCTACCGACGACCGACCGACGACTTTTCCGACGACCACCGACAACTTTTCCGATGACCGCGGTCAACTTTCCGGCCACTTTTCCGGCAATCACCGGCGACTTTTTTTTTTTTTTTTTTTTTTTTTTTTTTTTTTTAAGAAAATCTTCTTCTCATTTTCATTTCGAAAAATATAAAAAACGAAAATAAAGAAAAAAAAAAGAGGTAGAAGAAAATGAAAGGAAAAAAGAGGAAAAGAATTTCGATCGCCGAAAAATTTGTTGGTGGTCGTCGGAAAAATCATAAAATTTCTAGGGAGAGTTAGATACTAGGTTGTCTTTGTACATATATATAAATATGGAGTTTTATTACATAATTACTTTTGATAATGAAGTATATGAATGTTTACCTTCATCGTACCATATTTTTCATTCCAAATTATACTTATCGTATTTAAGTTTACCGTGATAATAATAATTTTAAAAAAATACTACTCAAGTTTTTATTTTATGTGATTTCTATTTTATTTGATTCTTTTGATAATAAAGGTAAAATGAGTTTTTAATAAACATTTACCATTTTTATGTTGGAAATACATAAATGAAACAAATATGGTTTTTCTATATGAAATCATAAAATGACTTATTTTGTGAAAAAACCATTACTCTAAACACAAAGAAAATCAACCTTTACTTTAGGTTATTTTTGTTTCCTTTTAAGCTAAACACATAATTTAACCCCTGTACCCAAAACTTTTATTTTTTTTTACAACTAAACCCTTTTTTATTATTAATATTTGAAATACAAAGTTGTATGAGGAAAATAAACAAAAAAAAAAAGTCAAGAAAAAAAAAACAGTTAGCTTGAAACATAGATTATTTGAACCCATACTAAAATAATTTGCATCCCAAAACACTGCACCCCAAACACAGACTATTTTATCCCAGATTATAATAATCTGCACCCCAAACACAGGTTATTTTATCCCAGACTATAATAATCTACACCCCAAACACAGACTATTTTATCCCAGACTATAATAATCTGCACCCCAAACACAGACTATTATAACCTAATCCCCCAGCTATTATAACCCCCAGCTATTATAACCAACTCAGCGCCTCAAACAGCCCCTAAGTCTACACAATTTTAAGGTTAACAAAAATATTTTTGGTCTCAAAAACTATCACCAAAGTATAGTCGTTTGAACTTAAGTTTGAACATTTAGGCCATATACTTTTAAAATTGTAACAAGTTTAGTCACATTTTCAAATTTTGTATCAATTTAATTCTTATCATGAAAAATTTTCATCAAAATTAAGTCTCAATTTTTATTATGTAGTGATTTAGTAATTGTTGCTTATAAACATACTTGATACCTATTTAGTTTATCGATCTAAATACGTAATAAATTTTATTAAATTTTAACAATATTTTTTACAATCATGATTATACATCGTTATTAATTTTAAAGTACAAAGGCTAGATTGTTACATACTCAAGTTCAAAGACTAAGACTCCATTTGATAACCATTTTGGATTTTGGTTTTTTATTTTTGAAAATTACGTTTGTTTTCTGTCAATTTTCTTACCATGATTTTCAGATCGTCTTTGTTAAGGTCTTATTTAAATTCTTAGTCAAACTCCAAAAACAAAAACAAGTTTTTCAAAACTATTTTTTTTTTAGTTTTCAAAACTTAACTTGGTTTTTGAAAATATAGGTAGGAGACAAAGAAATCAATGGGTGGAAGTAGTGTTCTAAAGCTTAATTTTCAAAAACAAAAAAATAAAAATAAAAAATCAAATAACTAACAAACGAGGCTTAAATTGTTATGAAATTGAAGATACATGAGATAAATCGTTACAAACTAAAGTGGATGAGCTAAATGATCACTTTCATGAAAGTTTGAGAAAAGTAGTTTTTAACTTATTTTTTATTTTTCTAAAAATGTCATTCTAATGAATTACTTGTATCTAAGAAAGTTAAATTATGATCTAATCATGATATTTGATTATGTTTGTTTAGTTTCCAGTAGTTTTTAAAAAGTAAATTTCTATTTTTCAATACGTTGTTTTTTTTTTTTTTTCATTTGACACTTTTTTCTTTCTCTTTTAACATATAGTTTTCCAACAAGTCTCACTCTCGTTTTTTTTTCCTATTTGGCATGTCTCTCTCTAACGAAACTCTTTCTAACTTTTAATTTACTAAAAAAATCTTTCCAACTTTTCTTTCTTTAAAAGTCTTCTCCACCTTTTTTTTTTTATCTCTAATTTTTTCATTCCCATGTAATTTATTTGGTAAAACCACGAATTATTGCATCGCTATAAAATTGTGTCACTAAAATTGATACTTAGTGGCGTTTTTAGTCAGTATTAGATTATTTGGCAACAAAAAAAAATAATCACTTAATTAGATTGGTTTAATAATCAAATTTCATATCTCTAAAATTTTTATTTTTGTTACTAATTCTGCACTCATTAAATTTCCCTCCCTAACTTATCTATCATTTTTCTAATATATATCTCTGAAGTTTCTTCCTCTATAACCTTTCCTTTTCATCTTTCTTATTTATTTTTATCTCTAATATGTATGTCATCTTTTAACCATTTCTTTTTTATAGGAATTATACAACTTCTCTCTTTCTAATTTATTTTCTCTCACTCAATTTTATCTCTCTATAATTTTCTTTTCCTACCGCAAGAGCATATTTCAACTAAGATAAAACTTGTATTATTAACCAAGAGGTTAGAGGATCAAATCACTCGCCATACATATTATCAAAAAAAAAAAAGAAAAAGAAAAAAAAAACTTCTTTTTCTCTTTCAAAGGTATCTTTTCTTTTTCTTAAAATAGGTTCCTAATTTCACCCTCCATAAAATTTATGCTTTTTATTTAACTTTATCACTCTTTAAAACTTCTTTTTCTCAAACTTTCTCTCTCCAGTAATATCTTTCTATAACTTTTCTCCTTCTCCCGCCAAAGCAAGCTCAGCGATGATTGGCATGTATCCTCGACCAAGAGATTAGAGGATTAAATTTTTCATATTACCTCAATTTATTATTAGCTATATTACAAATATTTAAGAATAATTTGGTGTAAATAAAATGATATATGAACTAATATATATAAATATGAATGGATGGAATAGGTACTAATACAATACTAAAAATGTTCAAAGACTAGGTAGAATGTATTTTAATAACTGAGATTAAATATGGGGCATAATTCGTATAATAAGCGTTTAGTTCGTATAATAGAAATGAAACTTACGGCAGGGGAGTTGTCATTCGCCATGGCTACAAAGCCTTCAAAATTACACCAAAGCCTCGAGGTGCAGAATGAGATAATTTGCAGTCCAATTTATTGGAAATCCAGAGCTGAGCCAAAGACTTTTATTGTTCTACATACGAACCAAGTCATCTCCACTACACTGTTGTCACCTTCGAGTTTTAAAATTATTCATGTGTCACATCCAGGGGAAGAGTCTTTTTTTATTTATTTTTATTTCATTATAGTTTTTGTAAGCAACCAAATGGCAAAGTCAAGAAAAAGATTGAAAACATACAATTATATTGCCAGTTTTAGTGAAAGAAAAAGGGTTACATCTGCCTACATCAACATATATATAATAATTAAAATTTCATTTTATTATCTCTATAATTATATCTTGAATGAACAATTTGTTGTAATTTTAATCATAAACTAAGCTTTTTTTCGAGTTAATGAGAAGGTGGACCTTATTATTAAACTCCTAAATTAATAAATTAATAAATGATTATTCGAATCATTCTTATCCTCGTAAATTATGTAAGAACACAAGATCTTACAAGCAAGAGTATATAATTTGTTAAGGATTGAGATCTGTCTTAATAGATATAAACGAACTTACAACAGAAAAAAATATCAAGGACATGTTTGCAAGAATGTTTTTTAAACACTTGAAAAGTCGTTCCCAATATATCCTAAATATTTCAAAGTTCAGTTTCACATAAACTTATTGCATATGGTACATTCACACTCACATATCTCTACATGAATTAATTCAAATCAAACTATCAAAGTGAGTCGTTGTGTTACTAAGGTGTAGACACCCAACTTTATTCCTAAACTCTAGATTTTTTAGGTTACTTGTGCTGAATGTCGTTGTATTGCAACTACATACTCTTGGATGACCCATTTACGAACTTAGAATTTTTTAAAATTTAAAATGAAAAATATTTCCATGGATATAAATTATCAAAACAAATCAAATAATAAATTAATATATTCAATCTTAGGACATAAATCTAAACACATTTCTTTCCTATCTGCTTTAAAATTTTATAGTTTATATTTAGAAGCAAGCTTACCATGAATAGACAAGAAAAATAAAAATATACATCTCTGAATTGTCACATACTCAACAAATCTAATCTATTTCAATCTTCTTAAAAAAAAAAAAAAATCTAATCTATTTCAATGTATATCTTCCAATGAATCCAACCAATATTTCAGTATCTGAAATCTTTAAATAAAGTAGTATGACACACCATTTGAATCTATTCTAATTCATTAGAATCGATCAATCTAGAATAAATTAATAGGATTTATATATCCTATAAAATATATAACTTATATAACTATAAATTCTAGAATAAAAATTAATAAACAATTGTGCCACTATATAAGAAGTCCATTTACTATAATTCTTTTGAAGTTTCATCTCTCCCTAGGTTTTTATTGATAGAAAATAATAATTCACTTCTAACAAATATTTTTTTAGACACAGACACACAAGCATATGATGTGTAATTATGAATAGAGGCCAAAAATGTCAAAATTTGAGAGGTACTGCCTATTCTTTTTCCTTCCAAAAATCCATTGGCATACGAAAGATTGGATATGAAGATTGGATATGAGTTTCTTTCGTGGTAGTTGATGTATAAAAATCTTAGAATTTTGATGTGTATATTTAATTTTAAAAATAAACATCTTCATAGACGTTCAATGTAGTATAAAAAATCTAAGAAAACAAAAAAGACTATTAAAAAGCCCGAGCAAACATAGTCTAATTGACACGTATCCTCGATTAAGAAGTCAGAAGTTCGAATCCCCTACCCATGAAAAATAATTATCTAGCTTTCAAGAATAAAGATAAATATATTAAAGGCTAATATAAGTCGATTCTATTTACTATACATTGAATTTTTTTTTATAATTAAATACTTACCACCGGTAAATATTAAAGAATGATAATATATGACTTCAAAAATTGTAATCACATACTTTTGCGAGCAAATGAAATATTTCAATTATTAAACCTTACAATTAAATTATCTCTAAACTATATTTTATCCACTCTAAAAATCCATCCAATTTTTTCTATTATCGTCTCAAAAAAATTATCACGCAACTAGTCCCAATAAGTAAAGAAAAATAAAGAAAGAAGAGGAGATGAAAAACTGCTCATATTAATGAAAACTATCATACTATCCACTTGATTCTAGCAATTTTGTCTAGTATTATGTTTAAGGTTTTAATTGATACAATTATTAGTATTTTTCAAAAAAAATTATTAGTTTAAAGTTTCCATCCATTCAACCTAGGATGGTATAAATTGAGTTTTCCCAATATATTTCATCTATTTGAATTCTACATATTCTTATTAGTTTATTTGGAATTACTCTTCTTAATAATTATTAGCCAAAAAGTTGT
The DNA here is from genome assembly GCA_036850905.1 of Luffa acutangula. Taxonomy (NCBI): domain Eukaryota; kingdom Viridiplantae; phylum Streptophyta; class Magnoliopsida; order Cucurbitales; family Cucurbitaceae; genus Luffa; species Luffa acutangula. The sequence goes on along the minus strand of CM072092.1, from coordinate 1,117,251 downwards.
AAATTTTTTAACCACCTATCCTTAGTGCCAAGCTAAGTTAGTCTACTAGCGATTAAATCTTTAATTTTTTTTTTTTTTTTTTATTGATGGGTAATTGATGGAATTACCAATGGGGTGGGTGTTCTTAATTTTCTTTTTCTTTTTCTTTTTCTTTTTCTTTTTCTTTTTTTTTTGTAACAGAAAGTGTTAAATATGCAGAACGCGTGGTCAAATCTCATCCTATTTTTATAGTATTTAGCTTATAATGTATTCATTTTTAATATCATTTGTTCATCTTAGACTCAAAACTTTGTTTCCATTTGGAGGAATGTAATGGAACTATTCCCAAGCTTCTTAACAACATTCTCCTTTCCTTTTGTTTCTTTTTCGGGAGGACTTATTTTAGGCCTAAGTGGTTCAGTGAACTTTCTTGCAAAACGATTCAAACTAATAATGGGTTTGGTTGATCAGTGCGTTTTCAAGTCGAATTGAACGTGCCTGATCAAGGGAAGAAAACCATTAAATTTCGAATTTAGTGTCTATTTGGTTCCTAAGGTTTCAAAATGGACATTTTAGTCTCCCAAGTTTGGTAAATAGTTTATAAATGATTCTTAGACACTAACAGCAAATGATATGATAGTTAGATTGTGATGGTGTACTGTTGAGTTGGCAAATCTAGGTTAAATTATCGGCGGAAAAAAAAAATCATTTTTAATCCTAAACTTATGAAGATATATCAATTTTAAGCTCTGAACTTTCAATTTCATCAAATTGAATCTCAAACTTATAAACATGTTGTATCAAAACCCTTAACTTTTAATTTCATCAAATGGAACCCCATACTTAATAGCTTGTATCAATTTTAACCCTAAACTTGCATAAGTGTTGCAATGTAGACCTTTGATTACTATTTGTTTGAACCATCGTGAATATTTACTCATTTTTTTTTAATTCATGTGGCATCTAAGTTGATTCCCTGTAAAAAAAAAATTATATTGGAAACTTTTTATTTGAATACACTTTTAGTGTTGAGAAGTTGTCCGTGAGTTTTCTCTTATTGTGTTTGTATAGGTTTGTTGTTTTTTTATAGTTACTTCGAAGAACATCTAATTATAGAAGGATAAGAAAACAATTTTGGGAGGTTTTTTTCTTTTCATTTAGATGACTTTTCTTGTTGAGAACTTAGTTTTTTTTCGTTGGTGTCAACGATAATTAAAGCAAAACAATTTTGGAGTTTTTTTTTCCTTCGAATATTTTTTGGTTTTTTTTTTTTTTTTTTTTTTTTTTTGCTAAGTACTTGGTGAGATTTTTTTTTTTCACTTTTTTTTTCTTGCTAATTAGAACATGAAGGGTGGAAAACACAAAAGCAAAAAAATTAAGGTTTTCCCCTCATATTTTCTAGATTTTTAATAACTTATTGTTTTTCTTTTTTCGAAGGCTAATATCAGTGAGAAGAATCAATCTAAAGTGTTTGATTTCTTCCAATAAAGAGGTTCTCTAACAAAATTCTTACCAGAAACCAATGTAACTTAGGTTGTGATTTTTTTATATAAAATGGAGAAAGTTGCCAATAACATGGTTTTAATGATGATTCAAATGAAAAGTTAACCAAAGATCTATATTGCAACACTTTGGCATTGATACAATTGGCTGAGTTTGAGGTTCAATTTGATGAAATCGAAAGTTGAGGGCTAAAATTGATACACCTGCTAATTAAGTTATTTAGAGTTCAAATGATTTTCCCCAATTATAAAAAATACCCCTAAAATATGGGGTTGGTTTCAATAATACTTCTGTGTTTTCAAGAGTTTCATGGTAGTCCTTAAAATTTGAATTTCATTTCAAAAAGTCCCTTTGAAGACATTTTCCGTTAAATTTATTGACAAAAAATGATGTATTTGCATGTGTTTTTGTTATTATTTTTTTTTTCATATATGTGTTCAAATCTATTCACATGACCAACAATACATATGCAAACACGTCATTTTCCATCCATAAATTTAACAAAAAAAAAAAAAAGCATGCAAATGTCATTTTGACTAATTTATTGCTGACAAAGTGAACATATAACTCAATAATAATTGACATGATTAACCAGAACAAAACAATGTATTTTATTGTTGTAGATTAAAGATTAAACATACCACTATAAAAGAATATTAAATACAAGATTGAAATTTTGTATAAGATCACGATTGTTGTAAATATTTAGTGAAAAAAAAAATACATAACAAAGCTAAGATATGCAATTTTCGTACGAAAATATCATTTGTTCATCTTAAGCTCAAAACTTTGTTTAGAGTTGGAGAATATAAAGGAACTATTCCTAAGCCTCTTAAAAACGTTCTCCTTTTATTTCAAAAAAAAAAAAACATTCTCCTTTTTTTTTTGTTTCTTCGTCGAGAGGACTCATCTTAGGCCTTGGTCGTTCTTCTTCTACACTTTCTTTATCCTGTCAAAAAAATTAGATAAAAAAAATCTTGTTTTTATTAATTACAAAAAAATTTATCAAGATTTTAAAAAAATTTAAAAACATGGAGAAAAAAAATCAAATTATATTATTTTAGATTAAAAAATCAAAGTCAAAGTTTAACTTGGGTCCATCTAACCCAATCTAAAATCATCTTCAGTGGTTGGATCGACTGGTTTGGAATACATTTTAATTTAAATATTTTTCAAGAATGCATTTCTTAAAAAACCTTTTGTATAAAAATTGTTTAGAATTTAAACTCTCATATGTTTGGTTGCATGGTATACTGAAAGACTCTTTCTTAAAAAAAATTGGTTTCAAGTGTTTATCTCAAAATGATTTATTTATCAATCTCATTTTTTAATAAGTCATTTTTCGTGGTTGCTAAACAATGATTTTTTTTTCAAACTTAAATACTTGAAAAGTTAAACAAAACACACCCTTAATTTTGAGGAGAGAGACGGATAAATTAATACAGAAATACTTTACCATGTCGTGACTCAGTGATGTTTCCAAAGCAGAGGTCCATGAGCTCGAAGCATCAGGACGACCCTAAACATGAGTCATAACGAGAGGCAGATTAACGTTGGGTCGGACCCTAAGTAATCTATTACAAACTCTCTTTTTTTTTTTTTTTTAAGTTATGGACCCATTAGGTACAATCTTAAAAATTTTTAGAACTGAACTTCTAATTTAACTAATTTAATATTAAAATATATAAACTGATATCAATATATGTTAATGCATTGAAAATTATTTTTTGAACAATACTTTGTTATGATGTAGTGGGTAGGGAGATTCATACACGGTTGAGAACGATTTGTTGTTTTACCCTGTGAGTGATCTCCTCTTGTCTAAATCACCCGCATAGTCAGAATCAACGTAGCCAATTAGTTTCAGCCTCATTCCATTAGAATTTTTATATAGAAGACCCCTTTGAGAAGTCCCAACTAGATACCTCAGTACCCATTTCACGGCTTCCCAATGAGTTTTTCCAGGATTTCCCATATAACGACTTACAAGACTTGAACAATAAGCTAAGTCTGGTCTTGTACAGACCATTAGATACATCAAGCTCCCTGTAGCATTAGAGTAAGGTACCTTCTCCATTAATTTTCTGTCTTCCTCATCTTTAGGAGAGTCCTTTGCTGACAGTTTGAAATGTGGTGCTAAGGGCATGCTAACTGACTTAGCATTGGACATATTAAACCTTTTCAACACTTTCTCTGTATATTTCCTTTGGCAAACAAATAGTTCACCAACTTCTCTTTTTCTTGTAATCTCCATTCCCAGAATGGTTTTAGCAGGACCAAGGTCCTTCATATCAAATTCTTTTCTCAGCAACGGTTTTATTTTCCTCAATTCTAAAGGATCTTTTCCAGCAAGTAACATGTCATCCACGTATAATAGGAGGTACATTTTGTCACCGTTAGCTTCTTTATAGTAAACACAGGGATCATATAAACTTCTTTTGAATTTAATCTTTGTCACATAGTCATCAAAACGCTTGTACCAGCATCTAGGTGATTGTTTTAGCCCATATAACGATCTTTTTAATAGGCAAACCATCTCATTATCTTTCCCCTTCTCGTATCCGCCAGGTTGTGCCATGTATATAGTTTCCTCCAAATTTCCATGGAGAAAAGCGGTCGTCACATCCATTTGCTCAAGTTCTAGGTCTAAGCAAGCAACAATAACAAGTAGGATTCTGATGGATGTGTGTTTGACAACGGGAGAAAATATTTCATTGTAGTCTACTCCTTCCCTTTGAGTAAAGCCCTTAGCTACCAACCTAGCTTTGAACTTTATAGACTTTTGATCGATTCCTCCTAGTTTTCTTTTGTAGACCCATTTACAAGGTACTACCTTCTTACTTTGTGGTAATGGAACCAGCTCCCAAGTTTGATTTTTATGAAGAGAATTCATCTCCTCATCCATAGCTTTAACCCATTTAGATGACTCTTTAGAGTTCATGGCTTCTTCAAAAGTTCTTGGCTCATCTTCTTCTATTTCATCTACTGAATTGAGGGCATAAGCTGCAAAATCAGCTTGAACAAACCTCGAGGGAGGTTTCACTGTTCTTCTTTGTCTATCTCTAGTGAGAGAATAGTTAGTCAAGTCTTCCTCTTGATTTTCAACAGCTTCTTCTTCAATTTCAGCTGCTGTTTCTTGACTTTCCAATTGTGGAGAGTCACTTTTAGTGGGTTGTGCATTAATTTCAGAAGCAGTCTTCTTTAGGAGCTCCACCTTAGTGCTAGAGCTTTCTCCTCCAGTAGTTTTAGTTCCAAATTCTGCCTCTTTTGAATTCATATAGAATTCTGATTCTCTGAAAACAACATCTCTAGAGACAATAGCTCGGTTAGTATTGAAATCCCAAAGCTTATATCCCTTCGTTCCTTCAGGATATCCTAGGAACATGCATTTAATGGCTCTTGGCAGCACCTTTCCTTGTCTTACATGTACAAAAACAGTGCACCCAAAAGTTTTCAGATTAGAAAGATTTGGAGGATTACCTGACCACTTTTCCTCTGGTGTTTTGAGGTCTATTGAGGTGCAAGGGCACCTATTAATAGTATAAGTGGCTGTTGCCACAGCTTCAGCCCATAAATTTTCAATAATTTTTGCCTCTGACATCATACATCGAACTCTCTCCATGATAGTTCTATTCATGCGTTCAGCCACCCCATTTTGTTGAGGTGTATATGTAACAGTCTTATGCCTAGTTATACCATTCTCCTTACAGAAAGTATTAAACTGATTTCCCAAAAATTCTAGGCCATTGTCAGTTCTCAAGTATTTTATCTTTCTGTCAGTTTGATTCTCAATTCTAATCTTCCATTCTTTAAACTTATCAAAAGTTTGATCTTTAGATTTGAGAATAAAAGTCCAAACTTTTCTAGAAAAGTCATCAATTAGAGATAGAAAATACCTTGATCCTCCCCAAGATGGAGTCTTATTTGGCCCCCATAGATCAGCATGAATGTAGTTCAAGATTGCTGTTGTAGTGTGTTCTCCTTTGGAAAATTTCATCCTCTTTGCCTTTCCATAAACACAGTGTTCACAGAAATTTAGCCTTTTAGTTCCATGTGTTTTAATCAGCCCCTGTTTCATTAATTCTTGTAAACCTTTCTCACTAATATGAGATAGCCTTCGATGCCAAAGTTCAATATCTCCTGACTTTTCAGCTTGTGCAACTTTAGCATGATTAGGAAATGTAACATTCTTTAGGACAAAAAGTCCATTCTGTTTTTCCCCAGAGAACACAAGTCTATTAGACTTCCAGATTTCAAAAATGCCATTCTTCCCATGATATGTGCATCCTTGATCATCTAACATTCCCACAGAAATTAAATTTCTTCTCAACTTAGGAACATGTCTTACTTCTTTTAGTAAAACTTCTTTGTTGTTTTGAAGTTTCAACACCACTGAGCCTATTCCCACAATTTCACAACCATGGTTATCTCCCATGAAAACTGAACCTCCTTCCCAAGATTTGTAATTCACAAACCATCGCTTTGAAGAAGTCATGTGATAGGTACACCCTGAGTCCAAGACCCAGTCTTCCTTTTCCACATTGGTTTCAATGGTCTTTTCCTCAGTGGCAGCAAGTACTTCAGAGTACTCATAACCTTTTTCACCAACAGAAGCTTCTCCTTTGCCATGTTCCTTTCTCTTGTGAAAATCTTTTCTTCTTTCAGGACAATTTCTTTTAAAATGCCCTTCCTTGTGGCAGATAAAACATTTTAAAACTGTCTTCCCTTTTTTATTCTTTTGTTTTCGATTGAAACTCTTTCTCTTAAAAGAGTTTTTACCTTTGATGAACAAAGATTCATTGCTTCCACTCCCTTTAGATTCTGTTTTCAGCTCCAACTCCTTGCATTTCAAGGCTGAAATTACTGTATCAGCAGTAACAGAATCTCTCCCATATTTCATAGCGATCTTCACATCTTTGTAGCTTTCAGTCAATGAATTTATCAAGATTGCAGCTTCACTTTCATTGCTTAGTTTCTCTCCAGATTGATTGAATTCATTTGTCAACTTCTTGAAATCATCAAGATTGTCATCCAAAGACTTGGATGAACTCATTTTGAAAGTGAATAGTCTTTCACTTACATAGATTTTGCTTGGAAGGTCCTTTCTTTCATAAAGATTTTTCAGCTTCTCCCAAATTCCAAAAGAAGTAGTTTCATCTTCAACTTGCCTTAGAACATTGTCTAAGATGTTCAAAATTAGAGCACTGTAGTCGGTTTCTTCAATTGTTTTCTTCTCTGCATCTGTGAGAGTGGTAGGAAATGTTTTTGGATCACTCAAGGCAAGAAGAGCCTTTTGTGACATCAAAACTACTTGGATTTTCTTTGACCATAGCCTGAAACTTCCTTGCCCATTGAATTTTTCAACTTCATACCTTGCTACAGCCATTTGAGACTTCTTGGTTGAATCTTGATGAATTCTTGATGATGTTTGATTGGTTCTTGATCTTGAATTAGGCTCTGATACCAGTTTTGTAAAGTGAGTAATAGATGTCCCACACTCAACCAATCAAAAGTAAAGCAAGAATTTACTTTGTTGTATGGACCTAAAGCAGCCACGTAGTCTTATATTTGCTTTTGTAAATTTTCTATCAGCAATCACATCTATTTTCCTTCCTCTGTCTTTTCTCCCCAGACATGCAAAAAAGGGAATGAAGGTATTTTGGAGATGAAACCAGAGAATGAAGAAGAAACTCTCAGACAAAGCAAAAAGAAAAGTTCCAAGCGATTTTCAGCAGCAAAATCAAATGAGCAGAAGGATCAAAGAGGAGTACACAGAAAGATTATAGTGGTTCAGCATGGTGCCTACATCCACTCTTCAAACAGGTAGCTGATCTTTTTATTTCTTCTTCTCAAAACACATTACAAAACTCTCTTACAAAGTTTTTCTCTTTCAAATTTCACACACACTTAGTATCAATACAAATCTCTTATTTATAGATGAAGAGAGTATTTGTTTTAACTGAAAACAGATAGTAGAGGAAACTGAATTCATCTTCTCTGCTGTTTTGAACTGCCCAACTGATTCTTTGGTATTTTGAGTGTTTAGGTGGGATGTGGTCACAACTTTACAGGTAGCTTTTCAAGTGTTTGTGATTTTCAACACACTAGCATTTTACTGCTCTGTTTTTGCAGTGCTTCTTCAGTTCCACACTTCACTTGCAAGCCACAATCAAACAGTAAGGTTCATGGGGATTGTTGTATTCTTCACTTCTATTGCTATTCTTGCAATGTTCTTGGCATTTGCTTCGGGAACCCATGTGGTGCTCACAAAATCCACAAAATTTTCTTCAACTCCTTATGTCATATGTGCCAGCTTTGCCTTTCTTTACTTTGCTCTTCCTTTTTGTGATCCTGGAGTTGAGGGATTTTCATTCCACAGTGGCCCCCAAGACTTCGTACGTGGCATAGTAGTTCGATGTTTTAGATGAGTATATAGCTAAGCTAGTAGTGAGAGCAATGTAACAATGATGTGCCTTGATTTGGTGTAGCTCTTAATGTAAGTGGATGATTACATTTCTCATTTAATTTATTGCAATCTACTAATCTTCTTTTTTGTCAAAGATGTGATCCAAAGTCTTACGTTGATATGTCTCGTCTCGTTTAATTTATGTCAAACTCCAATTCCACTACCAAATATGTGATGTGCCTTATTGCACACAAATCATCAATCAATTCATAAATCCAAAACAGCAATATGGCCCAAAAGCATTAATTGAAAAGTATATAGATATTTCAGCCTTAGAATACCTTAAATAACTTAAAACGTGGTGTAAAGCATCTATTGAAGAGGTTTGGGCTTTTCGAAATATTTTAAAAGTATACGAAATGGCTTCTGGACAGATGGTCAATGTTAGTAAGTCTGCTATGTTTTTTCTACGAATGTGCACATGGATTTTAGATTGGTTTTATCTCAAATATTGAAAATGCCTGTTGTGGATAATCTTGGTAAATATTTGGGAATGCCTTCGAACTTTACTAGGAGGAAAATCAATGACTTTAGGCTCATCAAGCAGCGAGTGTGGCAAACGTTACAGGGTTGGAAGGGCAGGATGTTTTCCATTGGTGGCAAGGAGATACTCATTAAAAGTGTGGCGCAAGCAATTCCCACCTACATAATGAGTTGTTTCAGACTACCTAAAACAATTTGTGATGATATGCATAGACTCATGGCACGATTCTGGTGGGGTTCAACAGATTTGAAGAGTAGGATTCACTGGAAAAAATGGGATAGTCTATGTCTACCTAAAGAGGAGGGCGGTTTGAATTTCAGAGAATTATCAAGTTTTAACAAGGCACTATTGGCAAAACAAGTTTGGCGCTTATTTACAAATCCTCATCTGTTGGCGTCTAGAGTTATCCAAGGGAGATATGCCCACCAAGCTCCTTTACTAGAGGCTCCAATGAAAAATAACAGTTCATTATTTTGGAAGGGATTTGTATGGGCACGAGATCTTCTTAGAGTTGCAATGCGGAAAAGAGTAGGTAATGGGAAATCGGTTAATTTCTTTAAGGATCCTTGGCTACCAAAGGAGGTCACCTTTAAACCAATCAAGATTCAAGGGTTGAATATTCAAGAGGATTCGATGGTGTCTGATTTTATATCTTCATCTTTGAAGAACTGGAAAATGGACGAGGTCCGAAGAGTTGTTCTCCCTGATGATGCAGATATTATAGCCACAATTCCCATTAGCTCAGTTGAGGAGAATGATAAATGGGTGTGGCACTATACAAAGAATGGGGAATATACTGTTAAAAGTGGGTATAAAAGTGCTTTGAAGCTTCAAATGGGCCAAGCATCTTCAAGTACAAATGGCCAACGAAAATGGTGGGGCACTTTGTGGACATCAAAAATTCCAGCTAAAATCAAACTGTTCATTTGGAGAGCTTACCATTCTATTCTACCAACTAACTTTTGTCTCTGGAAACGCAGTATTGATGTTTCTCCATTATGCAGGTTATGCTTGAAAAAACAGGAAACGGTGGATCATGCTTTGTGTGGATGTGCTAGAGCCAACAATATATGTGATGCTATGTTTCCCAGGATTGACAAGAATATCACTGTGAATAATAATTTTGCAGATCAAATAGTACAATTGTCAGAGCAATTACCATCTCAGGATTTTGAAAAAGCGTGCATCACGTTTTGGGCTAACTGGATCGATCGAAACAACCTGTGCAGGAACGAACGGGTAATGGAGCGGAGCCAAAGGAGTGAATGGATTCATAATTACTGGGAAGAAACTCAGCTGAATAAGAGTTGTCAGACCTATGAGTTAGTTCAACAACAGACTGACAGATTTATGTGTGAACATGTAACGAGGCTTTACACGGACGCAGCTGCTCGTACTGGTCACAATGATCATTATGGTACAGGTTACGGAGCGATGGTGGTGGGTCCTAACAAGAGTATTCAAGGTGCTATGGAAGTTTTTGATGAGGTCCAATTAACTCCACTAGCTGCGGAGACTAAAGCAATCCTTCATGGGCTTCAATTGCTTCAACGTTTGGAGATATTTTGGGCACAAATATTTTCAGATTCAATCAATGTTATTAATATGATCAAGGGGGTTCAGTCGGCACCTTCTGAGGTGTTTCACTGGATTGTGCAAATACAAAAGTTAAGTACGAGTTTCGATTTGGTAGAATTCTCATATATTTCTAGAAAGTATAATAGGAGAGTTGACTCGTTAGCGAAAGAAGCTCTTCGACATTCTAGATCAATTTTATGGTTATCTAATTTTCCACAATGGTTGTTGTCTATGGGGGATGATACCCATTGTACTTGTACGTTGCGATGTAATTGTTTGAAGTAATGAAAGTTATTGACAGTTTCAAAAAAAAAAAAAAAAAAAAAAAAAAAAAAAAAAAAAAAAAAAAAAAAAAAAAAAAAAAACCTGGTGTGCTAACAATTGATTCCAGCTAAACTATATGGAATCCATTTCCAAATTTAGAATTAAATACATTTGTAAAACAATATTTGGCTAACAAAAAAAAACCTTTGTTCAACCAAGTTTATAAAAATTTCGGTAAAAGTTGTCCCTTAAAAATTAGATAAAACACACCTAGAACAAGAATACACTCCCGAACAATATGTTCAAACTCCGACACTACTGCCAAATATGCCTTATCACACACAAATCAGTAATCAGTATAGAAATGAATCACAATGACATAACCAAAAAAAAAAAAAAACCAATAATGGAAAAGCATAAATGTTTTGGCTTACAAACCATTATAAAATTTAAAAAAAAAAATACAAAAACAAACAAAATACTAAATTCACATGTAGAATGAAATGTAATATAAACAAGACTGGTGGCAAATCTCTACTTAATAGGTTTATTGGAAGCTCAACTACTACTACCATATCAAAATTTAGAAAAAAGATTGAATGGCAAGCCCAATAGTGGCATATTGCTCCTTTTCTTCTTTTCTCCCCCTCCATGAAATCTTTAAAGCACTTTGCAATTTCACCCACAAATAACCCCTTCAATTCTAGCTTTGTTTTTACTTTATCTTGGTAACCTTTAGTACTTAAAACCAAAGTTCATTGAACTATTATTATAAAAACTACTCAAATACTTCAAAATCAAAATGTTCAAGCCAAAGAAAAAGTATTAATTCTTGATCGAATTAAAGATAATAATTCAACATTCCTTTTTTCAACATATTGATTTCAACCCATACCATGTGGCCCCTATTAGAACCACTCCCTCCCACTTTCCTCAAAACTCTGCATAGGACCCATCAACCATTATTTTCAAAGTCCAAGTTGCACTTTAATCCCATTTCTAAAAGATAAACAATAACAAGCTCCAAAAGTATATATATTAAAAAAATATACCAACTTCATTAATACTTTTTTTTTTCTCTTTAACTTTATCAAACACACACAAGAACTAAATACAAAATGAACAACACTAAATGAAAAGACCTTGACAAAACACATCCCTTCCCCACCTTAAAGCAAATCCCATATATATATATGCACATCAAAAAAGCACATATATAATTCTAAAAACACATCAATAGAAAAACAATATGACCATTACAAATCCACGCCACAATCATTATGATCTAAACCATTCTTCAATGATCTTCCTTGTGCTTCTCTTCCTCCTTGGAGTGATAGCCCGGGAGTTTCTCCTTGATCTTCTCCAAAAATCCCTTCTTTTCCTTTCCTTCTTCCTCAGCATGAGGAGCCACCGCCGCCTCGCCCGCGCACGCCTCCGGAGCCGACGGAGCTTCCTCCGGCTTCTTGTGGTGTCCGCCGGGAAGCTTCTCCTTGATCTTGTCTAGGAACCCTTTCTTCTCCTCAGGGTGCGCTGCGTCGTCCACCTTCTCAACTGGGATGGCGGCTGCTTCATGTTCGTGTCCATGTTCATGATCTTTAGCTTCTTCCTTCTTTTCCTCTTCTCCTCCTCCCAACTTCTCCTTCAACTTCTCCTTCAATCCCTTCTTCTTCTTTTTCTTCTTCTCTCCATCTTCTCCTTCCTCCTCATCGCTAGACTGCAAAACCATACACAATCTTCATAACTACTAAATTTTGGTTAAGAGTATGAATAAATGATTAAATAACGAGCATCAAATCGACCCAAAATGAAAAGTTGGAAACTTACAGAGCTGGAGCTGCTATCTGATCGGTGGAGCTTCTCCAAGAGACTGGGCTTCTTCTCTTCTTGTTCTTCGACCTTGGGCGCCACCGGCTCAGGCTCAGAAACTTCAACTTTCTCGAACTGTTCAGTGACGACGACGACCTCCTCCTCGTGCTTCTCCTCCTCCTTCTTCTTCCCCAAGAAATCAAACAGGCCACGATCCTTGGCCTCGACGCCGGCCTCTTCCTCGATCTTCTTGTTCTCGTACTCCGCCATGGCTTTCAAGATCACAAAAAACAGAGAGATATTTGCAGTGAGTGGGATTGGTCAGCAGTAGTTTTATGGGTTTCGTTTGGCTGATCAGTGCGTTTCCAAGTGGACCAATTTATAAGTATAACAAAAGGCGCCACGCGGATCCAACGCGCCTGATCGTAACGAAGAGAAGAAACCCAATAGATTATTATTATTATTATTATTATTATTTCTCAACCGACGTGGTGGATTCAATGAAAAGAAAAGCATTTATTTTTATTTACCTTTTTTGTCAAAATGTCAATCCCCGTCCGCGGATTGCCACGCTCGACGTACTGGTCGACACGTGGGCTGTATCGTCGACGTGGCAGGAGAACAGAGCGAGTGGGGTGGATTTGGGTAGTCGCGGTTGGAGTAGGTCAAAAGGAGAAAGTAAGAGAGAGAGAGACAGGGTGTACGAAGGTTCGAGATCGTCCAATGGGAGGCTGCAACGTGGAGAAAGAAGGTGGAATGATGAGGATGTGGGGCCGGGTTATGTCGGCCTTGATTGGATAAAAACGGAAGGGTCGGCTAATGGAGTGGGGCCCAGTGAAGGGCTTGGGCCTTGGGGGTTTCGAAATGAGAGAGTCGGTGTAGGTTATGTAAGATTCTCACGTTGGACGAAGCCATTGGAGACAGATGGTCGGTTTTAGATTTTATTTTAATTTCCACCTTTCCAGACTCTTCTTTTTTTTTTTTTTTTAAGAAAATTTTCGATTTTTGAGGTTTAATTTAGCTATGAAAGCTTCTGGTTTATTATTTTTTTTTTTTCTAATCAAATTTTTCTTAAAGTTTGATATTTGTCCAAACTTGTTGGTTTTGGAATATTTTTTCATGTTACTGAATAAAAGAAAATTCTAACTTTAAAGTCCATTTTTTGAATTAAAGTGAAAATCGAAGGTAAATTTTGACTCGCTTGCTAATCTAAAATTTGTGTTTTTTTTTTTTTTTTTTCTGATACTTATATTTTATTTTGTTTAAGAGTTTTTCCGGGATTGATTCTAAAAACTTGATTAGTATGTTTTGATTAGATTAGATTGAGTTGGATTAGGTTCAAATCAAAATTTTGTGTATTAGAGATTTTCTTTTTTAAAGAAAATTTTGTGGATTAGATCATTGATGAATACCATTGGAATTACTTTCATTTTTTTTATTGGAATTGTTTTTTTTTTTTTTTTTTTTTTTGAAACGGTTGAATTGAATGATTTTTTTAGTACATTAGAGTGGAGAAATTGAACCTTTGACCTCTTTGTTGATGGTCAAATTTGGTCAAGAAATCAACTTAACTTCCACGTGACACCAGCAGTATAAATTTGTAGAAAGGGAAAGATGTGACCTGCAAGACTAGCAAACGCTGCACACCAATGTGGTATTTGTCACACACACTCTGATGCTTAAGTTAAATTAACAAAGGAGAAAAATTGGAACAGTCAATAGTGAAATAATTTAACCTAAGTTTTCTCTCCCCCATCCCCTAGGTTCGTTTCATGCCTTATTTATTCTTTTTCCCCCTTACTAGGGTTTCTTCTGGAGTTCAAAGGTGCGAACCTAGGTCGCCCACGAACGAGTATGGGTTGTTTTGTCTGGTTGGCCTCAACATGAGGTCGAGGACAATAAGGGCTCGTAAAGGGGTTGTGGGCCTGTCTCTCCCCTTACTTGCGACAGGCCGCCCTTCAAGAGTCGGGTCGGTTGTTTCCGAGCTTTTGATGCAATCGGACAAGAGTTAAATCGTCTATAACACTCTTGATCGATGATACATGTCAACTACTGTTGAGTTATTGTTCTCTTTGGCAGTTGAATGGAATGAATTCACACTTATTACTCATACAACCAAGTACATATTTTATATATTTAAAAATTTTACTTGGTTTGATCCTTCTCTTAAAATAAATTTTCTTTAAACATAAATTTTCACAATGCAACAATTAACATGGAATTTCTAATCTTAGTTTAATGTTTAAAAATAAATAAATAATTGGACAAAAAAAACATTTTATACATCTAAACTTGGGTAGTTATATCAATAAAAATCATAAAATAATTAATTGTCTTTTATAAATACATCAATTTCCACTCTTTTTCAAATTCGAAAATCGTTAATTCGTGAAAACTTATAATAATTATATCAATTGAACTTGTAAACGACATAAATGAATCAACTTTAGGCTCCATAAAGTCGTTCATGCGTTGAATCTTTCATGTGTAGTAGACTTCTTAAAAAACTTAGACCATTCATTTGAAAATCATCCATTATTTAGAATAGAGTTTTATAAATTGATTCAATTTTGAAACTTCAAAAATTTAATTGATATGCATATTAGTTTATACATATATTCCACAAGCCACAAGGGGTAAAGTAGAAATTCAAACTCTAACATTTAAAATAAATAATTTTTTTTAAAAAAAAAAGTATCTTGAGTTGAGTTGTTGGAGAGTACAACTGAAATTTGGTTTAAAAGAGTTCCTTAATACAATCGAACTCTTCTTATTGCAGAGTGTAATATTCGCCCATCTGCACTGCACGTGTCTGCACAGAACATCTCATGTTAATATTCTATTTTCCATTGGGTTGTTGATTTTTTTTTAAAATAATAATAATAATAAAATTGGGTTGTAGATTGTCAATTTCAGAAGTTTCGTACCAAAATTTGTAACCAATTAATATACATGTCTTTTACATAATAATAATAATATCACCATTTCTTTTCATCAAAATCAATTTTTTACATATTTTTTTTTCTTTCGGAAATATACTTATTTGGATAATTATGTCTTGATATTTAAAACCAAACTAGGATATACAAATAGGGATTTTTTTTTTTTCAATCCGAGCCTAGATCAATGATAAATAAGATATCAATTACCATCTTAAAAGTTGACAGTTCTATTTCCATCCTACCATTGTTGAACTAAAAAAATGGATATTCTATGAATAAAATAAAATTAAAAACATTTCAGGTGAAGTGAAAAACATATTTGTGAGAGAAAAAAATATATGAATCGTAATTTCATCCTTCTATTTTCATATTTATCTATTTAAACTTTCAAGGCATTCCATTTCAAACCTTCCAACTTTACTTGAAAAATCAATAATTTAGTCTTTTTTTTTCTTGTAAAAATATAATAGTTTTTCGTTTATCTGATTATCTACTTCAATTAGTATTTGAAGCTTCATCTTGTAGACTAAATGGTTAGGTTTTAGGTCAATTTTCGATTATTTTCTGCTAAATATTAATAAAAAATAAATAAAATTGCTTCTAATGCCACACTCAAAAATTAAAGGATACATAGAATTTGAAGACTAAAATAGAATATTGTTAAGAGTTTATGTAAAACATTTGGTACCCAAATTTAGGTACCAAACCATAGGAACCTATGAGATAAAAAATTTGAACTCTTCAAATCAATAACCTCCTCGGTAAAAGGTATATCATCACATTTGTCGAAAAAAAAAAATCAAAAGGACCTATTAATTCAAAAATAGCATAAATTCCACCCATTAATTAAAACTTAAAAAAAAAAAAAAAAAAAAAAAAGAAAGAAATTTAGAGAGATAAAAGTATGTGTATGACTTACCTAGACATTGAAGACTAATTTTATGAAAATATGTAAAATTAGATCATATATTATTCTTTATAATTGGAACTGTGAATAAATGGAGTGAGATAATGAAAGGAATGTATCAAAGTTTGGTCGTACGAGATAGAATGTAACAGATGTGGCACATGGAATCTTCAACATCTTTTAAAATTCACAAATCAGCCTACTAGATACAAAATTAGAAGTTTAGAGTCTTAATAGACATAAAATTCAATTTTATATATAGTAAATTGATAAATTTTTTAAAAAATATATCAAATATATTAGAACTTATTAAACACAAAATATTGAAAGTTCAGGAATTTATTAGATATTTTTAAAGTTCATGACCTTTTAAAAACAAAATTGAAAATTCAGAGACATAATTAATACAACCATGAAAGTTCAGACTAAACTTGTAATAAAACCTAAATCTTATTAGGTGATTACTTCTATGACGAGTGGTTCCATCATATTCTACCACCTACGAACAGGTCTTTATTTTTCTTGGTTAGCCATCTTTATTGGCATGGCAAGCTTTTAAAGGAAGCCATACTTTTTTTTAATGGCCACTTTTTTGCACATCCAACTTGAAGGAAAGAGGAAGACACCACAACAATTAGATCTATTTATAACATTAAAGTAAAACACTGTTTTCAAAAAGTTATGGTCGGAAAAATATGGTTTTGGATATATTCAATGAGATATTATTTAGTAGGTTTTGTACTTGTTAATGTGATTTAACTAGCTAATATATCATGTTTGGAGCGAGTAAAATAAGATTCCAATAGGTCTAATATCATGTCGTTCGATTACAACCATTATAGGTTGGTCTAGTGGTCAATAAGAACTAAGAAAAAACTAATAAATAGTTTAGAAGGAATGAGTTCAATCCATGATGTCTCATATTTAACATTGATATTATAACTTTATTTGAATCTTCATTCTATATTGACTTATCTCTTGTTTTATTACATTATTTTTATTAAATTCTCAAACCCCTAATTTTATATTTTTAGTTTTTAATGAATAGATCAAAGGGCATAACATGACACACATGAGATCAAAATAAACCAACATGTAAAATAATCTAGAAGTTAATTAGAAGAAAATTTCTAATTATATTCTATCAAATTTAATTAGAAGAAGATGATAAAAAATCTGACTTTTCCCTCTTTTGAGTGGATTAATTCTACCGATTCAAAATCCTTTAAATAATGGAGAACGGATAAAAATAACACTCAAAACATTAAACTTAGATCTATATTTAACTTTTCTTAAGAAACTAGAAACAAGAAAGATAATCTTAATTGGAGTTAAAATCTTTTATCTTATGACTTTCTACCAAATAAAGTCGAAGACATGTGTGTTTATAAATCATATCGAAAGAACATGGGAGCATCCTTAGCTATCATGAAGTTCTACGATTTGAAATATAAAATATCTTTGGTTAGTACTAAAAAGAGTCAACGATCTGTATTTAAAGAGGGCATGAATTTAATTTAAACAATAATTAAAGGAACATAATAGTAATGGGCTTGAGGATTAGCATGTGAAACAATTCCATTTGGCAGATCTTTACTTAAAGTAGTCTAAGTTCTTGGACCATATGTAATAATTGAGAAGATCTTTTTAAACGATAAAAGATCAGAATAATTAGTGGAGTGTCCTAAAATATTTCATTCTAACATAGAAAATCCATTTCAAATCAAATAAGTGTTGATAGAGGAGTTGTTTGTGCAAATGATAAGTCAATGGGAGAAGCGCGCACCATGTGATAAAACGTGTAGCAGTGGCGGATCTAGAATTTTTGTTCGGAGAGCTTCACTTAAAATCTCCTAAAAAAGATTTACAAGTAAGCAAATCAAAAAAAAAAAAAAAAAAAAAACATAAATGAATCTAAGCTACTAATTTTTTTTTTAGAAAAATAATACCTCATATTATTATTACGTCACTTGGGCTAAAAATGAACGGTCATACTCAACCCACATACACAGCCAGCTTGGAAAATTTATGACCCAAGCCTCACAATTATTTACAGATTTTCCATACCTTGCAATCTCATGGGCGTCCTATTACAAGTTGTAGGAGTAAAGATACAATACAACAAAATTGAGAATCCATGACACCAAGGGATGAAGAAATCAAGTTAAGGGATGAGAAAAAAATGTCATAAAATGTAAAAGGCGCGTTATATAAATGATATTTCACTAAAAGAAGGCAAGATATTCCAAATGGATTCAACTAAGGCTTCAACATCCATCCAAACAGCCATCTCCTTATAGAAATTTGATAGTAATTTGGTAGTCGGACTCCATTATGAGCTTTGAACAGCCCAAGGAAATAGCCAGCTTGATACCTTAAAAAATGACCCATAATTTAGCCATATGGGCCTCCAATCTCACATCCATAGAATTCGAAGCAGCTGCCAACGCCATCCCCTCGAAGTTCCTGCAGATCATCCTGATACTTGTCATCGAGGGCCCTGAAGAGCATGCAGCATCAGAGTTGAGTTTCCAGAAGCCTCTATTCGGTGGACTCCAATAAAAAACTACTAATTTAATTCATCGTAATTTGTCATCTACAAGTTTTCACATCGTTTCTCTTTCTCTTGAATATATATACATACGTACAAGTACGACGATTATAATGACAAAAAGTTGGCGAGTTTAGAGAATCAAATTGGGGTCGTACAATCTATTGAGAGGGAGCTTGGATTCACAATGCAGCAAGTTTCCACATTTGTTTATAAGTACCAAATTTGTCTATACTAATATACAAACTTTTAGAGTTTGGAGGTTCGAGCCCCTTTTGGGCCAAAGGTGTAATCTACCACGAACATAAAGTGTGCTTTGTCGAAAGTAGTTGAGAAGAAAAAGAGGCGTAAGCACTGAATAGAGCGAAGATCGAACATGAAAACTAGAATAAAGAGAACTCTACATTAAAGTTTTAAATCTAGTAAAGTTATGGAATCTCTGTCTTAATCAAGATAAGTACTTTTAAGGACTTGACCTTGCAAATTCTGTTTTTTTGCCATCCCTAAGAATGAAGCATGGGATACCTTCTACAATCAAATTCATGCAAATTAAACTTTAAAAACAACTCTCAAAATCAACCGTGAAAAGAATTAAATAAACTAAGATAACATACTTTTAAATTATAACAATCAACTATCCAAACTAACAACCATTTTCTATGAATATAAAAAAAAAATTAATTATTTTGGCAAAGGTCAAAATTGGAAAAACCATCATGATGAAAATTGAAACAAGAAGTGATGACATGTCACATGGCCTAATATGAAAACACGACTTTTTTAAATTCTTTCAATTTTTGTGTCAATAGGTCTTCTGAAGTTTAAAATTGTCAAATTGATTTCTAAACTTTCATATTTGTGTCTAATAAGTTCTTGCCATCGGTTTTAAAAAAATCTCTAACATATTTACACATTCTTTTAATTTAACAAATACATCAAATATAAATTTGATTTTTGTGTCTAATAGAACACAAAACTTTCAATTTATAATAAATAAATTCATGAATTTTAAAAAATATCGAATAAGTCAAAGACTTATCAATCACAAAATTAGAAGTTCTTGAATCTATCCAACGTAAAATTGAAATTTATACACCAATTAGATTTTAAAATTGTAAATAACTTTTTTTAAAAAAATATAGTCTATAATTTAAATTTAGGAAATATTAAAAAAAATTCCAATTATAGAAGTTAAAATTTTAAGAATAGTATTAATAAAAAGAAAATATTGAAGAGCTTGCATGCAGATTTGAACCCAGACTACAAACAAAAAGAAAAGATTAAAAAATGCGTGCAAGAAAGGATGGTGGATTGAGGGGGGCTAAGAGTGCCTACACCAACCAAGCAGCAACCTATCTTTGAAAAATGAATGAATTTTACTATACTAATATAAATGCTTTAGTCAGTTCAGAGGGGGCTCGAGCCCCCCCTGGGCCTGAGGTGGATCCGCCTCTGCTAAAAACTGTACTCTTATTAGAGTTTGTTAACAAACAAATCAAACTGTCAAAATGAGCTCAGCAGTAATTGACACGTAGTTTCGATTAACAAGTCATTGAACCTACTTTCTATAATTTAGCCTAATAATCAATTATCTTTTAAGTAACAATTAAAATAAACAATAATTAACTACGGTGATCTAAATCCATGACTGACTAGTATATCATATGTCCATCACCGATTATCAATATACTCAACATTACTCAAATTTTAATTGGGTCATTGTCGTCACAATTTCATAATTAAATTTAACATTTAGTGTAAGTACAAAGACTAAAATAGAACAGAATTTTTCAAAAAAAAAAAAAAAAAAGACTAAAATAGAACAGCGGTAATTGACATGTACCCTCGACCGAGATGTCAGAGGTTCCAAAATGGTATTTCGACATTGATTTGGGAGTTAATAGGGGTATTTTTGCAAGAAACCTTAGAAATGGGCAGAGTCCAAATGTAATGGGCAAAGCCCAAGAGTGAGGTCCATTAGAAATGGCAGAGTCCAAAATTGAAAAGAAAGAAAGAAAGAAAGATTTGGGAATATAATGGAAAAGTAAATTTGGGGAAGAACAAGAAGGAAGGAAGAGGCGATGGTAGTAAGAGAAGGTCCAACCCCAACCTGAACCTGAACGAACGACTGCGAGCGAATTGAACGCTCATCTCATGCTCTCTCTCAATTCCATTTCTCAATTCCTCCTTCAATTCCTCTGTCGCTCTCTTAAATCCTCCATTCTCCACCATCGCCCTTCCTCCCTTGAGAGAATCAACACAACCTCTCGGGGTGCCCGCGCACGCGCAGCCATGATTACTCGATCGAATCTGGTTGAGCAGTTGAGAGAATACCAGATTCGATCCAAGCACGACTGGGCTTCCGTCTCCTTCTTCTCATCTACCTCCAATATTTCCTCTTCCAGGTATTTTCAATCCATCCATTCATTTCATTTCCCAATTCTTTCTTTTTATGCCTATGTCTCTGATTTTTGGATCCGATTCTTGGGATTCTGAATTTTGGGTGTTGGGTTTGTTTTGTCTTCAATTGGGTCGGTTGCGATCGATGAACTAGGGTTTTGTGTTTGCTAAACGCTGAATTAGAGGATTGGGATTTGGGATCGTTGTAGATGTTGACAGGTTGTGTCCCCAATTTGTTTTATTTTGTGTAAACTATTGTCTGGTATGATTGAACAGGGAAATTGTCGTTTCTTTCGTCGATGAGCTTTGGAATTTTGTAACTTCGTATTGGTAATGTTGATTTCTTTTGTTCTGGGTGGAACTTATCATCTACGAGGCTTCTAATTTCTAATAATGTTCAATAGACACGGGGTTTTTTGGTAGTTGAAACGGGATTCTCATAGATAAATGTCTTGATGAATCATGTCATCCTCTTGGTGTCAAGCGAATTGCTTTTTGGACGATGTGCTATTGTAATTGTTCAATTGAAGTTCTTTTATGGAAGTCTGGTCATGAGTGCCTTTTAGTCGTAGCCTGGTAAATTTCTTGTACTCCTAGCTTAGCATCAAATCAAATGCTCAGGTTATGTAACTGGATGTTGACAGATACTTGTGAGTCCATGACTCGGCCGAAACAATTAAAATTATGAATTCTGTGGATAGAGGTTGTGTCTATATATCTTACCTCTGATTGTTATTTGCATTGTACTTGATGAAGAGATGTTAGAAATTGTGCCAAAGTTCCCAGATTCTTCTATCAGGACTTTCGGTTCTTAAAAGCAAATCACTTGTATTTATGTTTTAGCATCCAATAATCTATCTCTTGCGAGTGAAGGTCAAAGTGTCAAATGACACGATCTTGGTAACACAATTTCTTGTTTATTGTTGTTAATTGGGGGAAGAACTCTTGTATTTTCTTGGGATATTGTTATAAGAATCTTAATTTGTTGTTTTAGGTTCGAAAAATATGTTATGTCAGTGCTTAAAATTGGAAATTGGAAGTGGGGAATTATGCATGATAGGAACTTAATTTTCAGTCTTGCTTCAAGTTGGTTGGTGATTGATTAAGAAGAATTTTCACATATGCCAACTGATGTATCTTTTCATCTTATGCACAATCTATTCACATAGATATCAGCTGCCTGGTCTAAGACTCTGTTACTGTCTAGAACAAATTTTTTACTGTTTGGTTTATGTATGTTGGGATTCACTCTCCTGTTAGAATGAACATGGATTAGATCCTTACTGTGGTTTATGTATGCGCTATTTGTTCGTTATAATATCACTTCTGATATGCATTTTTCGTTCTTGTACTTTGGATGCAGGGTGGATGTTGTCATTTTTGTAATATGGGAACTCATTATTCTAGCCTTCTTGGTGTTTTCGGCAGTTTCTTTATATTTTCGGCATATGCAGTTGGCTTTTATTTTAATTTGCGTCACGATGTTGTTGCTTCTATGCATGAAAGTTACAAAGCAAGTGAGGTCGGCTAGGAAGAAGAAAAGAAGGATGCTTCTTCCATTGTCCATGTGAAAAACTGATAGTAGAAGGAGAGATATACTAAACTTTTTTATGTTCTAAATGCCCCGAATTATATTCACGAAAATTAGATTTGGTCCTTTCTTCCCCCACTCTTTGTTATATTGGGATCTGTAATCACCAGGAAAGCAGGTTTATCAAAAAAAAAAAAAAAAAAAAAGGAAATGAAAAAAAGGAATGAGATTGATGTGAGTAGTTTAGAAATTTGTGAATGCATTCTTATCTGAGAGTTCTGATCATCTTCATGATTTTCCACTTTCTACTACTTCTCACGTAGTTGTGATTTAAATCATACATATTGTAATTTGTGGGTTTTACTCTGAGCCACAAGTATTAGAAAATTTGTAAATGAATGCAATTAAAACGAGATAGAACATATATTTTTTTTTTTATTTCAGCATTATGTCGGGGTGGGAATTTGAGTTATATACCTTAATCTATTGAGCTATATTTTACGTTTAGTGAACATAGAAATTACACACTTATTCTTATGTAGAAAGGGTCAAACCAGGTTCACCGGTTTGACGCATAAAATAGGATAAGTTGTGTGGTTGCTATTTCGAAAGGGTGGGTTTGGAATATTTTAGAGGAGAGATGTGATTATTTTGAGATTGTATGTACCTAGGCTTTCACCAATGATTTTGCTATCCTTGTGATAGAAACTTGTGTCGTCCAACCTACATTGGGTAAAGGTATGCTCATCCTTTTGTGGCTTTTTTAGGTGCAACTATTGATGGATAAATTAGACTATTTGTATGTGTGAGGAGAGCCACGTTGAAATGTTGTTTAAAGCATTTGAATGTCTATAGATTCATTAAAGTGAGAAAATCCGAAAGGTTAACATTGAGATGTTGTCTATAACATCGCAATGTTGGTGGTCCATTAGTTTAGTGTTCTTGCATTTCTGTCGTAGCATATCTCAAGTGTACTAGAAACTTAGTTTAGAGGATGACACTTGTTTTCACTTACCATTATATTAAAAATTGATCTATTCGTTCATTTGTGGTAAGTAAGTGTGGTAATTTACTATGGACAATAAAATTCCAATTATTCCACATTGTAATAGAAAATTCAAGAATGTGGCTAGGCACTTGAGACCTTAAATCTCATCTTATCCAAGCCCAAGCTAGCTAGGATGAAAAAGTTTGTTGATTGAGACCATCATGAGGTCAATTCTACTATGGGTTACATGTTGTACCTCAAAATCCAACACTGTAGAAAGTGGTTTTGTTCCTAAAGGTTATGTTTGATAATCCTTTAGTTCTTGATTTTTTAAAATTAAAGTTATAAACACTTTCTACCTATAAGTTCTTTGTTTTGTTATTTGTCTTTTTTTCATATTTTTAAAAACCAAGTCAAGTTGTTTTCAAAACTTGTTTTCGCTTTTGAAATTCGACTAAGAATTCAAATGTGTCTTTAACAAAGATGAAAATCATAGCAAGAAAATTAAAAGAAAATAAGCATAATTTTTTTTTGTAAGAATGATTTTGTCAGCCAAAATCACTTTTGGCAGCCAAAATCACTTTTGGCATGTCCTTTTTAGTGATTTTGGATATGACAAAAGTGATTTTAACAATTCAAAAATCACTCTCAAACATGTCGATACACCTTTTATAATTATATGTTATCAAGGGTGGAATCATGATTTTTTTTTTTTTTTTTTTTTTAAGAAGAGGATAAAATGATGTTACCTTCCAATTTTATATACATGATTAAATCGAAGACAAATTAAGGTAGGGAATTGCCCCTCTGTTATTGGACACTGCCAGAATGCAAATGTTTATATACTCCTACTTGGTTTGTCGGTTTGAGTTTGTCTATTTTAGTTTATACTTTGTTGCTGTCTCTTCACAATTCAATTAAACTCAGACAATTCTTCATTACATGTTGGGACTGAATTATTTTTTAAACAGAAAAAGCTTTGGCAGTGCTCTGTTTGGTTGGCCTCTTTTCTTAGGGCTACTTGGTACCTTAAAGTGGATGATAATAGACTTCCCATTCTTCTGAATTTACTTTTTTTTTTTTTTTGCAGTGATTTGATATTTCTGTTCATGGGACTTTTTTATTTTTTAATATTTGTAGTTGGCTGGTCTTTATCTTTGTAGTACTACTGCTAGGCTCCCAATTTTAGTGGCTGTTTGTTGCCCAACAAAACCACAAGTTCCCAAACATAGTAGGATAAGGATTCTTCTCATGATATTTTATTTTCTATTTTAGACAACTCTGATTGATTTTTTTCTTTGCAAAGAGATAAATGTAAAAATAGTTCTTTGAATTTAAAAACAAGCTCTAGTCTCCAAATGGATGTTTACATGTAAGTATTTTAATTGTTTTTTCTCTAATGGCTAACTTGAATAACATTACTTAACCAGTTAAGGTATATGTATCATCAATCAAATGGTTAAATGTTCGATTCGTCCACTACTCTCACTTGTAGAACAAAAAAAAAACTTGATTTAAATGTATCATATTTCAATTATTATATTCTTTTCAAATATGACGATGTTATCGACTGTTCAAATAGATTAGAATAAATTCCATCAATCAAACAATCCATGTTGGAGATGAATTATTTATAATGATTCATATCATCTCAACATGTCTCTCACAAGATTCAAACCCTAACCCTCCAAAGAGAATAGGGTTTAATTTGCTCACTCAATTGGGTGGTAGCTTCCAAATTGAGTATAAACAATGATTTCATTATTGGAGCAAAAGCTTTTCAACAGAGCAATGATTTTAATTAAACTTGGGAAAAGACACAGTCAACTTCTCAAAGAATAATAATAATTCAATATAAACAAAGAATGGAGAGGCAGATATGGCTACATGAGAGGTAGCTACTTGAGGGAGGGTCGGAAGTCCTCCAATTGTAGGGGTGTCCCAATGCATTGGATTTGTATCAGAATCAAGATCTTTGGAAAGAAGACCAATCCAGCTGCACTTAAGTACTGAGCCACTGAAACATCTCAGCTACGATATCATCATTAATGAATCCACCACATGATTGAAAACACATGTGCTTTATAGATATATATAGATATACTTTTTGTTTTATTTTATGTTTCGGGTGAATTTGGAGATATAACAATGATCATCAAAGTTATATTTTTCTGTGTTTATTCAGAGGTTTTGTGTAGCTTTCTTTTTCCATTCTTGGCTGCCCATTTGTTGTTCTTTGGGGATGTGGTACCACCATTATTGGCGAGCTAGGCATGATTTTAATACTCTCTCAAGTATATATCTATGATTAACCTACACATATATAAGAATAACTCAGAAAAAGGACTAGCTTTTTATTATCTTATCGTTATGCTTTTTGTTGGGAGTGCTACCAAAGTCTCACACTGGCTAGTTAGATAAGGGGATGATCATGAGTTTATAAGGGAGGATAAGTATCTCCATTGATATGAGGCCTTTTGGGTGAGCCAAAAGCAAAGTCATGATATCCAAAGTGGACAACATCATACTATTATGGAGATTTGTGGAGTGTACTGGACCCTTAACAAGTGATGGCCGTGTCGAGTGGAGTCCTCGAGTGCCGAACAAAAAGAAGTTTTGAGTCTCAATACTCTTGGTGGAAATCCATGGTTGGGTTATGTTGGGCAGGCAGTATAAAACTCCGGAGAAGAGGAATCATCCTGGATAAGAGCAAAAACTCTCGATAAAGAGGGCTCATGTCCAAAGTGGACAATATCATACCATTGTGGAGTGTTCTAACCCCTGACACTTTTGTAGGGACCATTATTCTTGCTCACTACCTTGAAAAGGTGAGGAGACTTCACAGTTTTTATAGGATACATGGATTACTCTTTTCATTGTCAATTAGTTTTGAGATTGAAACTTTATCTAAAATGTTTGTTCAAAATGTAGCTTTGGAATGTTAGTTAGAAATTTGATGGTAGATCTACACATATTTTCATTTTTTTCACGAATATCTACAAATTTTCATTTATTTGACTATATTTGTGCTAGTTCAACATTTTAAATCAGTTTAGATGAACGGATATCCTGACATGATCTAACATGAATCCATGATCTACACAGATTTTCAATTTTCTTTTTTTTTTTTTGAAATATTTTCAAATTTTCTTTTCCACTTATATCTACATAGATTTTCATTTATTTTTACTATATTCATATGCAAAGTTCAGCATTATTCTTTTAAATCAGGTTAGATGAGCTGACAAGATGATAATACACATCGTCCATTTGATACACAAACATTTTAATTTTCCAAGTTATTTAAGTTCAAATCCTTGGTTTATATAATATAGGGAAAAATACACTTTTGATCCCTGAGGTTTGGGTTAAGTGACACTTTGGTCCCTGAGTTTTCAAACTCAACAAAAAATACCCTGCGGTTTGAGATAAGTAACACTTTGGTCCCTGCCGTCCATTTTGCGTTAAACCCTAACGGTAAGCTAACGTGACATTATTATTTTAATTAAAAAAATGAATTTGTGATTTTTTAAATAAAAATATATAAAAATATTAAAAATATTATTATTTTATTATTATTTTTTAAATTTTCTCTATTTGTTCTTCATCTTCTTCCTTCCCTCTCCCATCTTCTTCAGTTCCGGTGGCCGGCCGCCGCCGGCTGTCGGCGAATGGCGGCGGTCGCCGGATTTTTTTTTTTCTTCTTCTTCTCTTCTTCCCTTCTTCTTCTTCTTTCTCTTACTTTTTCTGTTTTTTTTTTTTTAAAAAGGGAATTTCGGAGGAGGAGGAGCTCCTCCTCCCCCTCTCGTTTCAAATCTGAAATGGGAAGGGGAGGAGGAGCTCCTCCTCCCCGATTCGCCGCTGGAATCGGGGAGGAGGAGTTCCTCCTCCCGCCGAAATCGGGGAGGAGGAGCTCCTCCTCCTCCGAAATTCCCTTTTAAAAAAAAAAAAACAGAAAAAGTAAGAGAAAGAAGAAGAAGAAGAGAAGAAGAGAAGAAGAGAAGAAGAAAAAAAAAAATCCGGCGCCCGCCGCCGCCGCCGTTCGCCGACAGCCGGTGGCGGCTGGCCACCGGAACTGAAGAAGATGGGAGGGGGAAGGAAGAAGATGGGAGAGGGAAGGAAGAAGATGAAGAACAAATAGAGAAAATTTAAAAAATAATAATATTTTTAATATTTTTATATATTTTTATTTAAAAAATCAAAAATTCATTTTTTTAATTAAAATAATAATGTCACGTCAGCTTACCGTTAGGGTTTAACAGCAAAATAGACGGCAAGGACCAAAGTGTTACTTATCTTAAACCTCATGGGTATTTTTGTTGAGTTTGAAAACTCAGGGACCAAAGTGTCGCTTAACCCAAACCTCAGGAACCAAAAGTGTATTTTTTCCTATAATATATTAAATACTTGATTTTAGCTCACTTTTCATTTAGATTAAAATTTACATCGTTTTTTTTTTTCTCTACAAATGACTGACATTTTAATTTTTTGTAACATCATATTGTGTGTCAAATTATCATTTATTAGTCTAATTAGCGTGTCTAAAGTTGTTCTTTTTCTGAGTTTAATAATTATAGGAGTTGGAAATCGAATTATCAAATTTTAGAATAGTAATAGATGTCTTATCTACTAAGTTATGTTTGAATTCGCGGTATATATTCAAGTAATGTTGTTAACAGTTACGGGTTATTTAACTTAAACTTTTTATATAGTCTATTGTATTTGTAATTTAAATATTAAGGTCCCGTGTGATAATCATCTAGTTTTTGGTTTTTGGTTTTTGAAAATTATGCTTGTTTTTCTCCAATTTTCTTATCATGGTTTGCATCTTTATCAATGACACATTTAACTTCCTAGCCAAATTCCAAATTCCAAAAACAAGTTTTTAGAAACTACTTTTTTTAGTTTTTAAAACTTGACTTGGTTTTTGAAAACATAAGAAGAAGATAGATAACAAAATCAAGAAACTTATGTATGGGAGTAGTATTTTTAAGCTTAATTTTCAAAAATAAAAAACAAAAAACCAAATAGTTATCAAACGGAGCCTAAATTATTAAATCGACTGTGATTTTATCTGGCTTAAAAAAAACAAAACAAACTAGTCTTTATTAAAATATGAAATGACTTGTTCTTGTTGTTGTTGTTATATATTTTATGAGTACAAAAACATTTGGAATAAAGGAATTTGAACCTCTAATTTTTCGATCAAAGATATAGGTCGATTATCGGTGATTTATGTTCATTTTGACTATTATATTTTATATTTGTATATACATGAAAAATATTTCGTAGGATATATCCAATTATTGTCCATTTAGAGACTCCAGTGGCAGGAACTGAAAAGATGGGTACGTATACCCATAAATTTAGAATAGTAATTAGGACAGAATTTTTTTTTTTTTTTTTTTTTTTTTTAGAAGAATTAGGACAGAATTGTTTTTTTTTTTTTAGAAGAATTAGGACAGAATATTATAGGCTAATAGTTATAGCCAATATGCATATATTTTTTTAAAAAAAAAAAAATCTTAACAAGCCAATATCATTACCTTTTTTTCTTTTTTTTTCTTTTTTTTTTTTGAAATAAGCCAATATCATTACTTAGGGGTGTTTGGGGCACTGAATAGGTTATAATAACCCCCCTTATTATAACCTATTCAATGTTTGGGGCACCAACAAAAAATAATTGGTGAGGTGGGTTATTTTAACCCCCTATTATTTTATCCATTTTCTACAGTAACCATTATTCAACCCACTACAGTAACTATCTCCTCACTTCTTCCATGCGACTCCTTGACTTTTCCGACGACCGCCGGCCGCCGTCAGCTGGCGAATTTTCCGACGACCACCGACGACTTTTCCGGCGATCGCCGATGACTTTTTCGGCCACCAATTTTTTTTTCCATATTTCTTCTCAATTTTATTTTGAAAAATATAAAAAATAAAAATAAAGAAAAAAAACATCAAAGGTTGTCGGAAAAATCGTTGACAACATCGAAGGTTAATCAACTTAAAAAAAAAAAAACATTCAAACGAAATTATATTTACCACACTCAAGTTTATTTCAAATGATTTTATTGATGGAAAAAAAAAAAAAAACTAATATGATTTTTGAATTAAACATTTACAATTTTTATTTTGGCAATACTAAAAGTTAACTTATATGATTTTTCTATACCAAAATCTAAACTTTTTTGCTTTGTAACAAAAAAAAAAGCATAACCCTAAATCAAATCAAAGTGTTGTATATCATAAAAAAAACTAGAAAAAGAAAACAATCAGTTTGAACCTTTGATTCAGAACCTCATGTTAAAACAGATCAACACTCCAAACACAGATTATTTTATTCCAGATTAAAATAATCTACACCCCAAACACATATTATTTTATCCCAGACTATAATAATCTGCACCCCAAACACAGATTATTTTATCTCAGACTATAATAATCTGCACCTCAAACACAGATTATTATAACCCACAGATTATTATAATTGCCAGATTATTATAACCACAAGATATTATAACCAATTCAGCGCCCCAAACAGTCCTTTAATGGTTAAGATAGTTATTTTGTCATTTCAGATAGGAGGTTCATAAATTATTATAAAAATAAAAGAATTTTTGTTTGTAGGTTTGAAGTTAAGAAATAGGCCTCAATATTTGTTCATTCAAGACTATAGATCATGTGTTATCTCCCACCCCCCCCCCCCCAAAAAAAAAACTATTAAGTACTCTTTTTTTTTTTTTTAACTCGAGAAATAAAGTATATCTATATGCATTCTTTGAAATTTTTATAATCTACTCATTTATAGAAGGGGTATTGTCATCTATAGTTAAATTTAAATAGTTATGTATTTTGAAAAATAGCCAAACAACTTTTTCATTGTTTAAATGGCTAAATGATAAATTGACCGATTTGTTGAAATAATAAATTGGACTAATACGCCCTCCGACTCCAACCAAATCAGATAATCCAAATCCTAAAATAATTATGGAATCTATAGAAAAATAAAAATCTCAAACCAAGTCACTAGCATATAAAATCTAAAATACTATTTCTAACCAATCAAATAAACTAATGCCTACCTTCTCAAAAAAAAAAAAAAAAAAAAGTCTACAATTAAGATATCCATAAAAAAAACATTTAATATTGGCTAAAAGATCAGATGTTCAAATTGAGACCCCTCACAAGTTCACAAGTTGTTAAACTAAAAAAAACCTCTCGAATCCTATATTAACAACACACCCTACTTTTAAAAATTAATCTACAATACATAGACTATAACTATCCAACTTTCCACATAAAAGCCATAAAGTTTATTCAAACTCAGAGTCATTAGTCTCAAAACGCAACTCAAATTTATAATTTTATTTCTTAAAAAATGCCAAAAATTGTGTTTTGATAGACATATGGTTGAATTTATAAAAAGCCTTTGAACTGTTTCTTGGTGTTTGAATGGATGTGATGTGTCATAATGTCAACCCTTCCTAAACTGTTGGTCCCAAACAGACACATTTTTTCTCCTAAAACACCTAACCTAACCCACAAATAAATAAATTAAAACTAGCTTTTCTTTTTATGACCACGAAAACATTTATATATATATATATACAAAGAAAGGTCCTTTTCTTCTTTTTGCAAAATTTCTTGGGAAAGTTGTACACGTAAATTCCAGCCGCCATAACCAAGGAATCTCCATACTTCTGCTCTTCCTTTTCCAATAAAGAATAATGAGAGAGACTGTATACACATTCACAGACAGATATACTTAATATGGAGAGAAAAATGAGTAGACAGAGGCTGTGTATGTATACAGCCAGACAGGTACAAACCCAAAAAGACAGACACCGGCTTGGATCAATAATATTAATTTGTCCATGGATACACGGAGGAAAAATTATTCAATGAGACTGATACAATGTTGTTGTTCTCGTAATAATTATTGACTGTGGATTCGAAAATTTGTATACCCTCTAATAACTAACGGATCTCTTATAGATGCGGTGGTATAAAACTGTCAGGTATTGTGGTAGCTTCTACGAATAATTTATCTATAGGTATCTCTTATTAACCACCTTTATGTTCTTTTTACCGTTAGGAGAAATAAATATAGAAAAGAAAAAAGAAAAACATAGTTTTTTTTTTTCCAAATTAACAAGTAGCTATCAAATTTTTAATGGTGGTCAACGTTAGTGACTAGATAGTACTATTCAACTTGGATTTAGGCACATAAGCATAAGCAATAATACTTATCTTTTCTCATATGTAAGTGGGTATTTCGTTCTATTCGTCATTATGTTTTTTACAACTAGGAGAAATGAACAAAGAGAGGAAGGAAAAAAAAAAATCCTTTTTCCCAAAAAAAAAAAGTATCTCTCAGAATTTTAAGGGTGGTCAACAGGTAATACATAGGTAAGTATTATTCAACTTCGATTCAGGCAGACAACCATCCAAAATACTACTTACCTATTCATTAGAAAGTAGAATTATTCTTCCTGACACCACTATTAGAAATTTGACGCAACTTATTGTATCCTATTTGTCAAAAACATAATAATGGTTCGCAAGAGATACCCATTATATTCCAAGCATCAATTAAGCTGTAATCCACAAAAAGTTTAAGATTTCAAGGATAAGGTTGCTAAAGACTTGTCTTTGTGAGTTTGGTTTGAATACTTTGTATGTAGTTAAGTTGGTGTAATTGCTGCCAATTTCAAAGCTTATTCCCTCAAAGGGCAAAGAAAAGACAGGTTCAAATGAATAGGAATAAGCTGAATTGAGCTGAAAAGTAATTGAAAGTTTCAAAGAAAAAAGTTTGAAAATTTTATTCAATGAATGTTCTCTCTCTCTCTCTCTCGTTCTTTTTGGGTTTGAGAGACCATTTCCAACCAGACAAGCCAGTTCAATAAAAAGTGGAAAAGGTTTGACAAGTCGATGCACTACAGATGACAGAAAAGCAATATGGATAGGTCAAAGCGATAGGGTTAGAGAGTGTTAGTGGTTAGGACTTCACCAGACTGAAACAAGTGGACCAAAATATTATCTAATATAATCTAACTATTTTCCTTTTTAATTCAACTATTTGAGACGAGAAATCCAACTTTAACGAACAAAATATGTAGATACTTTAACCATTGAGCTAAAAGTTTGTAGTTTATAACTTGAAATCTTTGATATTTCCTTTTATCACGACTGAGTTATAAATATGAGTAGGCATGTGATGGTTTAGTTAAGTTCATCGATGATCTTATATCGTTAACAAAATGATAGTCGTCAAATCATCTAAAGATATTTAATCTTTTTGTAGAAATAGTTTGCTTGATAATCACAAAACACAACAAAACAGGAAGTAACATTGAATAGATATACAAAAAAAAAAAAAGTGAGTGTTTTTATCTTTTCTTAGTGAGCCATTTAGGTAATGTTGAGCAACCAAGAGGTGATGTTAGCAAGGATTAGCTACAGCTAACAAAATGGTGCACTACAACTACAACTATAATATCTAGATAAGATATTCATTCTTGTTGTCATTACTGTGGCTGTCAACTATGTTTACTGTCAACTATCTTTAAGTAATATGCCAACATAAACATAGTTCAACCGACATAAAATTTGTACTAATTATCAAAAGGTCTGTAATTCGAATCTTCCACACCTCCACATGTTGGGAAGTTTTTTTTGGGGGGGTCAATAAATAACTCTAGAGAAGTTTAAAGAATTTAATATATCAATGAGATAGACAACCAAGTCTAGCCATCGAAATATATAGCGAAAATTTTTTGTTGCAAGTGTACCGATCAAGTTTTAATATAGTCATGTGAAAGGGTAAGAGTGTCGCTCTACTAAATTGATGCCTAGCCACCTAACTTAACTATCATAGATATACTTTTATCTTTTAAAAAAATATATATATCATAGATACTAATGCTTAGAGATGAACATTGAGTGAGAGTATGTCCCTATCTAGTCTCGGTAACATGCAAGACAAGTCTACTATTTTTAACGTCGTCTAAAGCATTCCGATATCCCTCAATCTTAAAACTATTTTAGTCAAGAACTTACGTTCTAACATAAGCTCATTACAGGAAAACTAATCTATAGCAGCGGTTTTTTCGCTCTTCCCTCTTCCAAAGTATAAAACTCAGATACAACAACACTTAATCTGTTATCAAGAGATTAAAAGCATTTAAGTATTAGTATCTTATGGCAACTTTGAGTCCTAATTGCCAAGAATGGATTAACTAAACCCTTTAATTGACAAAATTTTACCATTATTAACTCAAAATGCTTCCAAGCACTAATTACTCTAAGTTGCACTCTCATGACATGTAGATGAGTCATGTCCACAAATATAATCATAAACGCTCATTTGAGCCTTGATAAAGTGATTCACAGTTCCAATCAAGGTAAATCATCTAGTATTAGCTACTCTGTAAATCAACCAGCATGTTGGTTCCTCTATAAACATGTTCAATCGCAGTTGTAGGTGCTTCAGCATTATCTTGCCCAAAGTTTGTCTCTTGTTCAATAATATGTTGCACTAATACTTATTAGGCAAGCTGCCTAAACAGCCATCGAAGTAGTGGTTTTTGCTTGTTTTTTTTTAAGCAATCTAGTTTTTCCTGTTGGTACTTCCTTCCTCATAACAAAAGATTGTCTCTTAATTCAATGCTACGACTAAAACCTACATGGGTTACTCAATTCTTCATGAAATTAATTAGCATGTGCATCTCTAAAGCCCTCCACTTTTGTTTTGTGACAATATTAGGGATATGTCCAATGGTAGCTATCCAACTTTACATCATTTAACTTAGCATATTAAAATACATCACCACTTTGTTTGGGATCTGCGCCCCATACATACACATAGTGGTTGTTGATATCAAGTTTGGTTTCTATCTTTGGTGTTGTCAGCCTTGTTTTCTTCGCGTTTATGCTTTGCCCTCCTTAATTCTTTACATCCATACAGTTCCTACCCCTCTCAAGAATCACTACAGGAATTTGGATTTTTCTCGACGCACAAAGACTTCAGCAAAATACCAAAACGCGTCGGCAAAGGCTTTTCTGACGTTTTTCTCTGCATCGAAAAAATGTCGAAATACAACTGTCAGTTGATAACGTTATGCCGACGCCGCTTTCAACGACGGCGTCAACATAGATGCTTTTTTTCCGACGCATAATCATCCGCGTCAGAAGAAAATTGGATTCTAACCAACCTCGTTTGCACTCAGGAGAAAACGTTTCTACCAATGTCACGTGACGTGGATTGTATGTTATTTTGAACTCGCCGACATGTGATGCACATCAAGGTTACATCCAAATGAAAAGGATCTTGAGGTTATGCAAGCATTGCTAAGAAAAGCTTAAAAAAATTAATAATTACCACTTATACTAACATGATACACCTTTTTTGGCAACTCAATTATTATAGAAATTTCAAAAGTTAAGCGGCATAGCTTTAAGCAATCCTATCTTAGGTGACCTCTTCAAAATTTTTCTAACTAAGAGGAATATGAAATGAGGACCATAAACACATATTGAAATGACTTGTGGTTTGTAGAGACAATCTTCGTCACTCTTATAAAACAACCAAGAATATGAGTAAGAGGAGTAAGATGAGATAGTTACGTATTGGTTTGTGGGGACAATCTTCGCTCTAAATCTTGGACCTAGAGGCGTTACGAACTAACCCAACCCTAGCATCATATTTGTAGGTGCACTCTACATACTTGTACTACACGTCTCCATATTTGTTTGTCTTGTCCTCAATTTTTTATTGTGAAAATTGAATCAGACGACCAACCCTACCAAGTTCACATTTAGACTAGCTCGTTGAACACATATCCAACAACTTCAAAGTAATCAAAGCATTATTAAATTGCATTTATGCGCTTCACATCAACATTAATTATATTCTTATCGTGAACTGGCTGGCACTAATTACCAAAACATTTATACTTGGACGTCTAATCCTCCATTAACACATGTGAGGTAATTAACGTGTTTTTTGTTCGTATGAAACACAATCAATGATTCAATATTAACACTCATAAAGTTTAATCAGTCAAAAGTAGGTAGATCTTTAACTTTTGATAGCTTTTGAATTAATAATTAACAAATCAAAAGTGCAATAATTAATAATCAAACTTTTCTTCCACAAAGTGAGAGAGAATCATAAGTGTTGTTATGGGTAATTTTGGACCACTTCGATGTACCAAGAGTTGACTAGGACAATTCGACACAAGTCTGAAAATAGGACCGAAAAATGGACTCCAAAGGCGAAATGAGTCAAAGGGTCAGGCCAAGGTTGGAGGGACCGAGCCTTGGCCCAACCCCTGCTCGGCCCGCTTGCACTGGCCGAGGTCTTCCTCCTCCATTTGGTCCCTGGTGCTCTGATTCCACCTCATTCAGCCCTGGATCGCCTCTCTGAACGCTTGAAAAATCTTAGAGCAAGAGCAGGTATTTAAACTTTTCCCCATCACTGAAGATCGGATCAAAAAACTTATTCTCTGAATCCTACTCTTTCTCTTATACTCTCTTGATCCCTTCTTTGAGGCAGTGTGGCAAGCACTACATCAATGTGCAGGTTTCCTTGTTTTGCAGGCCACATCTTCTCCCTTCTCAAATAAATTTACCGTTGGTGACACTTGAAGGTCAGGTGAGTTCCCCCTAACCAAATTTGGCCATAAACAAGTGTAATTAATTAGAAGTAAATGAATCAAACTTCAACCCGTGAAGAGAGAGGAAAAAAAAAAGGAAAAATTGGATAAGCTTGGAGTTTTAATTTCTGCATAACGACAAAAAAGGGAAAGCTTTATGCAATGCCCCCATCCAATTAAACATCAGAACACAGAGAGAGAGAGGGATTTAGATATTAGAATAAGAAGTGAAGAGGAATGGTTGAAAGTCAAAGGTTGAGGAAGAAGACACGTGGAGGAAGGGGATTGGAGGAAAGAAGATGAGCGATTGTAGAGAAGCACGTAGAGGATTGGATCCTGTCGGCGAAGCAAGTAAAGGAGATGGGAATATAAGTGCAGCGTGCACGTGGCTCAACATGATTTAAGAGGTGACTCAATTGACTGCCCTTTGCCTTTGCCTTAGGCCTCTTTTTCTTGTATATATGGCCACGTTTGGCCCTTGCTTCTTTTCGCAACCTTAGCTATATACTAATTATATTCTATTATTCTTCTCTCCTTCATTTTCGCTTACATTCTGTTTTTGGCTCATCTTATTTTGTCTAACCAAACAAGGAAATTAAAACACCTACTACTCATTACTTGTTGTGTTGTTCTATATTATGGCTGATGATGGCGAGAAGATATTACAACAACAACAACAACCCATGAGCTCAAGGTTTAAAAGGGTCTGTGTTTTCTGTGGGAGCAGCGCCGGCAAGAGAAATTGCTACCGTGAAGCCGCCGTCGAGCTCGCCGGAGAATTGGTCCGTACTGCCAGCCTTTGCCCCTTGCTATTAACTACTTTTGCTTGCTTTTAGCTGAACTAATTCTTGTGTGTGTGGTTTGAATTATGTTTGTTTTAGGTTTCGAGGAGATTGGATCTTGTTTATGGAGGAGGAAGTATAGGCTTAATGGGGCTGATCTCTCGAGAGGTTCACAATGGAGGTGGACATGTGATAGGGTAAGATTAATATTATTCATTTGTTTCTGTCGTACCTACGAGTAAATATCTTTCTACCAACCGTCATTAAAAAAATTTCAGTTATTTATTTCGTTAGATTCTTTCTTGGGTTAGTAGTAAATATTTGATTGGTAATTAGATGAATATTATTATCCCTAAAAAAGAAAGGGTTTTTTTTTCCTCAAAATTGGAAAAGTGCTTTTAAAAGTAACTTCCAAGAATTAATCGGTTAGTATCATTAAGTATTATCGATCTTTGAATTGGTGTTTGATATGGGTGTTGATTATTTGACAGAATTATCCCGAAGACCTTGATGCGTAAAGAGGTATGAAATCTCAACTATATTGTACACACATATATTAAATGAATTTGGAAATTAATATAGATGAAAAAGGAAGGACAAAGTTAATACTTTGTTGGTACGGTAATAATGAATATATATTATTCCACATATTTTCCGACATAAAATGTTGTGAGATTAGGATTAAGATTAGATAAATTAAGTAGATAAATAATGTGATAATATTAATATTATTATATGGTTTTGGATAAGTAGATTACTGGGGAAACAGTTGGGGAGGTCCGACCAGTTGCCGACATGCATCAGAGGAAAGCTGAGATGGCCCGCCATTCCGACTGTTTCATTGCCCTCCCAGGTCTCTTTCTCTCTCTCTCTCTCTCTCTAAACAAAAACAAAAACGTTTTTAATTAGCATAAACTAAACTAATAGTAATATTAATGATGTTTTATTATTACCTTAAACAACAGGTGGATATGGAACATTGGAAGAGCTCCTCGAAGTCATAACCTGGGCCCAGCTCGGCATCCACGACAAGCCGGTAAGCCGAAACAATGTGGTTGATAGTTCTACATCGTATGATGCCGGAAAGAAATTAAAAGTTATGATTTTACTATGCATTTAAGAGTTCGAAGAGGACTACTAATTATGATAGCTAGATTGAATAATTTTTCATCCATTACATATAATATATGAAGGGTTGTCATCGATCAGTCAATAGCTCATTTTTTTGGTGTGGTGTGTAGGTGGGTTTGCTTAACGTTCATGGCTATTACAACTCGCTTCTTTCTTTCATCGACAAGGCCGTGGACGATGGCTTCATCATGCCGTCCCAACGTAGCATCATCGTCTCTGCCCCCAACGCCAAGGAGCTCGTTCAAAAGCTTGAGGTTTTTTATACTTTTTTCCAACTCCGTAGTTAGTTCTCGTAATTTCTCGATTTAAGCTTTGAAGTTTAGTAGTGATTTAACACGGTTGGATTCCAGGAGTACGTGCCAGTCCACAACGGCGTGGTGGCAAAGGCTAAATGGGAAGCAGAACAGATGGAGCTAAACGCCAGTTTGCAGACAGAATTCTATCGATGATCGATTGGCCGGAGAAACAAATAACCTAGAACATTGCTTTCTTTCAAGGGTTTTTTTTTTTTTTTGTACAGAGAAGGGAGGAATGAATTTAATTTGAAATAAAAAAAAATTATTGTGTTGAGAAAAAGAATTAAAAAAAAAATTATTGAATGTCTTGGAGTTTAAGAAAAGTCAGTGGAGGAAAGAGATGAATGGGCGTGTGGGGACAGTGACGTTGGTGGTGACGTAATGGTTGTACGGAGTAGGGAATTTAAAAGGCCCATATCTTCTGTACAACCTAAGGTGATGTTAACATCCACGTAGTGAAAGATATGTGGCCTTTACCTTATTATCTATATTTAGGGACAGAGGTGGGTGTGGAAATTGGAATGGAAGTATATTATTTGGAGCCTTCTGTGACCAAAAAGTTAAAATACCATTAATATCACTTTTTTTTTATTTTCTAATTTATGATGGACATTTTATATAATTTATCATAATTAATAAAAAAAAAATATCCCTGAACTATAAAAAAAATACCCCCGAACTATGGAGTTTGTTTTAAAAATGTCCATGAACTTTGAAAAGTTTCAAAAATATCCTTGCCGTTAATTTTTTGTTGGAAACCGTTAGAATTTACAGTGGGATGAGGAAAAGAAAAAAGAAGAAGCATTTTTCAATAAGGGTATTTTTTTTAATTTTTTTTTTAAAGTTCAAGGGTATTTTTTAAACTGAAACTTTAATCGTTTCCATCTAAAAACTAACCGCATGGGTATTTTTGAAAGATTTTTTCAAAGTTCAGGAGTATTTTTTTATAATTTAGCTTTCTTCATATTTTGCTTTTGATAGAGTAAAATAAGGACATGTCACATAAATTTGAGAACTTTGATAGAATAATTTCGTGTCTTGAAGTGTTTGTATTGTAGCTTACCTAAATGTGTGGCTTTGATTTATAAATTTTTAAGAGTGTTTATTCTAGAATTTTGTCGGTTTGTTGTTAAAGTTTAATAAAATAGAATAATAGGCTAAGTAAATAAGAGAATGCTAGAAGGGATGTCACGAGCTTCTTGCTTTTTAAATGAGATATTTAATTTCTTCCCACCTATGTTCTAAGGCCATGCATGCCTAGAGATTTAATTAATTCTATAAATAAAAATGTGCATAAAAATGTATACAACAAGCCATTGACTTATGATCTATGAAAGGGGGAAAATTATTTTAAAAAATATATATTTTTAAAGGTGTAACAATCCTCTTTGGTTTTGTTGTTGTTGGGACTGCAACCAAAGTCTCACATTGACTAGATAAATGGATGATCATGGATAAGGGAGGACAAGTATCTTCATTGGTATGAGACCTTTTGGGGTGATTCAAAAACAAAGCTAGTTGACAATATTATATCATTGTGGAGATCTATGTCATGTCCTCATCCCTTACAAGTGGTATCAGAGTCATGCCCCGGGCGTAGCCGTGTCGGGTGGAATCCTCGAGTGTCGAACAAAGAAGTTGTGAGCCTTGAAGTAGTTATGAGGAGATCCGTGGTTGAGCTCTGGATAGGTGAGTATACTTCGGAGAAGAGGAGTCGTCCTAGATAAGATAAGGGAGGACAAGTATCTCCATTGGTATTAGGCCTTTTGGGGTGATCCAAAACAAAGTCATGACTGCTTATGCCCAAAGTGAAAAATATTATACCATTGTGGAGATATGTGTGTGTTCAATAGTCCCTTACAATGCCTTTATTGATCTTCCCAAAAAATCACCAATTTTTTTTTGGCAATAAATCAAATTTTGTTTTATAAACTTAAAAGAATAATACGAAGATTTTGCAAAAAAAAAAAATAATAATAAAGAGATATTTTTCAAAAACAAAATGCCTTGGATTCTTCATTATATGGACAAGAGAAGGTCTCTTAAAAGATGAAGAAAAAAAAAACTCAGAGAAGACTCCAAATAAGGAAAGAGAAATCTAAAAATCTATCAAATTGATACGACGTTAGAGATGTTGTATTAGCTTACCCATACCTTTATAAGTATAATATATTCACTAATTTAATTATCATTACAAATTAAAAAAAAAATTAAAACAATATCAATTTTCAGTTATAGTTATTCATTTGAGCCTATTATAAATTGACTATGAATCTAGTAGAAAGCGTAAATAATCCTAAATACAATCCAAGATCGATCACAATCGGAAATTTTCCGCTAAGAAAAATAAATTAAATTGACAATCTATTATTGAAGGAATAATTAAAAGACATTGGAAAAAAAAATCTTTAAAAAAAAGTCTTTTGAATTAAATTTGAATTTAAAAATCAAGAAGCCTATTCCTAGAAAGAAATAGATTTTGGAAATTAAAGTTTGTCATCGAGTTTTAGAAATAAATATTTATCACCACAAAAAGATGTTTGATAATAATAAAAAAAAAAAAAAGCTAATTGGTTAAAAAAAATTATGTTCAAGTGGGCTCATAACTATATATATGATAATTAAAATTGACCTAGATGCTAATTGAGATTAGCTAGGATTAATTTACACAATGTGATTTAAATACGTCGTTACAATAAATCATGAACATTTTATTGATTGTGTTCTAGACTTCTAGCTACTTTTTGTCATATTGATAGTTTTTTTTTCTAAATTTATGATTTCTATATAGTATTGGAGTCTTGTGGTTATCCTACATTTTACTTGATAGGAAATCGAGAATGAAATATAATAGTTGTAAAGTACAACATTGAACATTGGATGTGTAAGGAGTAAGGACTAAGGGAGGGCCAAATTTCAATTAAATGAAAGTACCAAATTACCCACCACAGGTCCCCTCGGGGCCCTATTGGTCTTCTAAGGATAAGGAAATCCATTTCCCCTTCCTCCTCCAATAATAATAGTAATAAATATGTGATATTATAATTTTTGTCCATCGCTAATAATAGAGTTGTATCTAATAAGTTCGTAAACTTTCACCAGTTTCAAAGGGACTCACCATTGTACTTCTAGAGGAAGGTCTAACATAGCGTTTGGCCACAACTTTTGTGACTGTTCAGCACAATATGGTACGGTATGCCACCAGCGTAAATGAGGCACACAAAAGACACTGGTGTGATCTTTATTTAATGCCAACTTGGAAGTGAGATTCGCTAAGTTAGGTAGCAACCGCCTATTGTAGAATCGTTGATTCTCAACAAAATAAAAAAAAAATTGAAAAAAAAAAAGAAAAGAAAAGTTGTGTCTAATGAGTTTCTAAAAGTTTAATGATTTGTCGTGCAAGTTGAAAGTCTAGAAATCGTTCATACACTTCTTAAGAATTAAGAACTTATTGGATACAACTCTTTATTTATATATTTATTTATTTATTTATTTTCTTTTTTTTAACTATTAGATTAGCTCTAGAAGTTTAGGAGACCAAACTTGTAATTTAATCTATACTCTCCTGGTTTAAGACGGCTATATTTTAAGACAACTATATAATGTGTTAACCAATTGAGATGTGCTTAAAGAATTATGTTAAAAATTTCTTATTAGATTTGCACCATTAAAAATTGTTTTACACCTACACTTTACATTATTATGTATAAACTTTTCCATAAACTTTAACTTTATCAAATTGAACACCCTAAACATCAATAAAAGTTACAACTTTTTCCTGCTATTCAATTTTTGTTAAATTCACCCACTAATTTTAAAACAAAAAAAAAAGGTAAAAATCTCTCAAAACTCATAGATTTTCATAAAAATTAAATCTCTCACAAAATTAACTTCTATTAACGCATAAAATGGACTATAGACCCAATCTTCCAAAACTTACAAATTTTAACAGTCTTTATTTATCTTAAATCTCACCAATTTCATACGGTTAAAAACACACGTATTTGACAATTTATTCTTTCCCAAAAAAAAAAAAAAAACAGACCAGATCCGTTGTTAGAGATCTGACATGTCCTTTCCTTAATTTACTCGTAGATGTGATACAGACACTAAAATTTAGGACAGTTTAACTAACAATTACATATGTTGTCTTTGAAATTGCTTCACATGCATTAACTATTTCTCAAAATTAAATTTAACCATTCATTCAAATTCATTAATTATTCCAAAATTCTCGTTCATGCACCCTAAATGCTTTTAAAGATATATTTTTCTAATCTTCCTAATCAAAACAATAGACCATTTCTTTCTTTCTTTCTTTATATATATATAAATATTGTTCTTAGAATTTGTGGCTACTAAAGAAAGTAAAATAGAGACTTTGATATGATCACAGAATGTAATCTCATATTTGAAAAGTGATCAAATACAGTAGTCTTTATATAGACTTACTGTAAAAACAAATAAACAAACTTTACAACTGAAAATATAACAAAGAAACTAATACAGTTGTGTTTATGAATAAACTAAATATCAAACCAGAATATCCAACTAATGTGCTTTCTTAACACCCCCTCAAGCCAATGGTTGCAGATGAGAAGACATTGAGCTTGTATTTCAAAGGTAGAAACCGAGAAACATAGAGGGGTTTTGTGAAGATATCAGCCACTTGAGCAGATGCCGGTAGATGACAGATTTTGACAGATTTCGACCAAGAAGTTTTTCAACGTATGTTTTAAAAAGCTGAAAAGTTTGGAAAGCCTCAGATTTAGAATGAAGAAAGTATATCCATGTATATCTAGAGTATACATCAATAAAGCTAAGATAGTATTTATAACCATTTCTTGAAGGTTTAAAAGCAGGACCCCATAGATCAGCTACAACCAACTCAAGAGGAGCATGATATACAGTGGTAGAATCAGAAAAAGGTAAACTATGAGACTTTCCAATTGCACATGCATGACACAAGGAAGGCATTTTATTCAAAGTATAGGGTATTTTACATTTATCAAGTATAGAAGAAACTGTTTTAACAGCAGGGTGGCCCAATCTATTATGCCACATATCAAAAACAGATGAAATACAAGAATTTTTGGAAGAAACGGCAGTACTAAGCACCTGTGAATGATGCTCAACAGATGTGGATTTTAGACCTTCAGAAGATTTGGGATGAACTTTTTCCATTGCAAACGAGTATAGCCCATCAACTAGTGTCCCTTGGAGAAGAATTCGGCCATTGGTTTGATCCTTCACATAACAAAAAGAAGGATGAAATTCAAAGAATACATGATTATCTCGAGCAAATTGGCTTACACTTATCAGGTTTTTGGTTATTTTAGGGACATGAAGAAGATTATTCAAATGAAAAATATGGTTAGAAGAAGAAGATTTAAAAGAAGAGGAACCAATGTTCAAGACTTCCAAACCTGCACCATTACCAACGTGAACTCTGTTGTCTCCTTGATACTCAGCCCCTATCGACAGATTTGCAAGTTCATTTGTGACATGATTCGACGCCCCTGAATCTGGATACCAGTGATTGTCTTTGTTCAAATCATTTTGTAATACAAACGCATTAGCTACAGGTTGGTAATGTTGCTGTCCTTGAGAAGTATACTGTTGATTAGAAGGAACTTGAGAAAATTGCCCATTCGAATTCTGATTTGGTCCTTGAAACCACCTTTCAAATCTAAAAAAACAACGCTGAACAGTGTGTCCATGTCGCCTACAAAGTTGACATTGAGGTTTGTTATTGTGGTTCCATGTCTTTCGATTAGAACGCCCATTCGAATTTTTGCGAATTGAATCGCTATTCTGAGAAGTTGATGTCTGCTTCTGTGTATTATGAACAGTGAGATTCACCGAGGGAGTAGTTCTATCTGGATTGATTGCTAGATTACGAGCAATCCTATTCTCTTGTGTAAGTAAAAGAGAATATACCTTTTGTAGAGGAGGAGTTTCATCTTTTTCCGTGATTACAGATACTGTGGGATCAAATTCTGGCCCTAATCCCGCAAGAATGTGAAGAACGTGGTCTGTGTGAGAAATCTTTCGTCCTGCGGCTGTTAAAGAATCAACAAGATTCTTGACTTTCAAAAAATACTCCTCCAACTTGAGATTACCTTTCTTGAGAGTCTCTAATTTGGATTTTAAATCCATGATTCTCGCCAGATTTCTCGAGGAAAAGCGATTGTTTAGAATCTTCCATACTTCTCGAGCAGTATCACACTCAAGCATCTCTGAAAGTAAAGAATTAGACATGGAACCCAGAAGCCATGCTGTTATCAAACTATCTTGTCGAACCCAGTGATCATACGCTGGATTTGGTACTTTTGCAGAAGACGATGCTTGATCAGAAGAAAGAA
The DNA here is from genome assembly GCA_036850905.1 of Luffa acutangula. Lineage (NCBI taxonomy): Eukaryota > Viridiplantae > Streptophyta > Magnoliopsida > Cucurbitales > Cucurbitaceae > Luffa > Luffa acutangula. The sequence goes on along the minus strand of CM072092.1, from coordinate 1,072,616 downwards.
ACTTTTCAGGAATTGTCGAATCTTCTTCAATATACTGTTTTAAACCATGGCCACGCAAAACAGTGAGAACCTGTAATTTCCATAGCAAGAAATTCTCTTCATCAAGCTTGACTGTAGTTATCTTGTTTCCAGGGTTGATGACTTTAGAACTCTGAGAAGAATTAAGAAAATCTGATGTGCTGATTTCTGGTGAAGAAGGATCCATAATCGCCCAGGAGAAAAAAAAAATTTGAGTCGTTAGACTGATTTGCTCTGATACCAACTAAAGAAAGTAAAATAGAGACTTTGATATGATCACAGAATGTAATCTCATATTTGAAAAGTGATCAAATACAGTAGTCTTTATATAGACTTACTGTAAAAACAAATAAACAAACTTTACAACTGAAAATATAACAAAGAAACTAATACAGTTGTGTTTATGAATAAACTAAATATCAAACCAGAATATCCAACTAATGTGCTTTCTTAACATGGCTAATGATAATTTCGTGATTGAGTTTAAACATTTCTACCACATGATATTTATCAATTTTGTATGATTTATTGTTTTGTTTATGGGCAATTTTCTAGTGTTATCAGCATTAAATGAACTCTAACCATCTTCTAATGAAAACGTATTGCAGTAACTTTTTTTTAAGTTTCAAACCATCAAAAAGAAGTTACGTGTCAAATGTTGAAGGGAATGAGTAAGTATATTACTAGACATTTTTCCGCATTGATTTCAAATCAATCTATGAGCTTTCAAGACATTATTTAGTGGAATTGACTACTTTTCAAATTATGTTTCATTCCAGCTTCCTTCATAATGATGAAGACATATTGCAATAACTTCTTTTCTTTAATGTAATTTTCAACTTTTAGACTGAGAACTATATTTTGAGAGTAGTGGCCAGCCTAGCATAGTATAATTTTAGAAAGTTAATAACATTTGGACTTAGTTATTATGGGCTCGTTTGGTAACGTTCTCGTTTCTTGTTTCTGTTTCTTCATTTTTAATAAAGAAAAATAGAATTTCATGACCCTAACACCTATACATTCAATAATAATAAACTTATATTCTTATTTATGTTTGGAAAAAATTGGAAACAAAAACAAAAAAAGGAGAAACTAGTTTTAGTTGTTCCCAAAAGTTCTATACAAATTTTGGGAGTGTTTCTAAAAAATGAGAAACAAGAAACATACATAGTTATTAAATGCTTAGATTTTCTTAATAAAATTGAAAACAAGAAACAAGAAACGAGAACGTTACCAAACAGGGTCATATGTTCCATCGCAGCTGGAGGTAGTTTCTTAAAAAGGGATATATACAGACACACATAATCATGCATGAGTTCTGCTAAGAGAAGAGATCGTGGCAATCCTATGATAGTTTGCATATTTACTAATGGAGTAATCCATCATTTTTTTTTTTTAAACAATCCATTTTCCTTTTATTTTCTGATGTAGTAGGATTAGGATATTGTTTTTAACCTAAAATCTCAAAGAATTGTAAAACCACAAGCGTTAAATATAACATCTATCTAATCTCTTAAACGAGTGTGTTGATGCACATGACAAAAAAATCATATAAATTTTTGTATCGGTCTATTTTTGTGTTTTTTTAATGGTCATTTTGACTATGCTTTCGAAACCGTACATTTTTCTTTTCCTTTTGGAATGTAAAATTGGGAGATAAAAACAAGTCACAGAAAAAAAAAAAAAAAAAAATTAAAATCCTAACCATCCATCCATACCTTGAAAAGCAAGTTCAAGTAGAAATTACCAAGGAAAAAATAAATTCTACCTTTTGTATGCATTAAAAAGAAAATAGAAACTACAAATTAGCAGATAAAACAAAAAATAAAAGAATCCTTAATTTCCGACAACGAGAAAACTAAATTCTATACACTTTAAAAAGAGAACAAGATGTGAAAAAAAACATACAACCAATTGGAACATTGCTAAGTAGATAAATTTTAAACATTAATTTGTCAACAAAGAGGGTGATAATTTGATATTCTAAAATGAAAATCAAACGACACATAATTTACCCGCAAAGAGGGACAACAACGAGACTTGTGAAGTGTGAAGATATCAACTGACAGGTGATATCTTAACCAAGTGATGCTTGTCATCACTTGTCACACGTCTTAAAACGGACTAGAAATTTGTGTCACACGTAGGGCAAATCGGGTTTTCATTTCTCAAAGTCTTCCGTTGCAAAACCAGTTTCCACAAAGTACAAAGATGGTCGAATACGCGCACCGTGCTAGAGTGCAAAGACTCGAGGAGCAGATCATTCAACTCGAGGTACGACCTAGCGTTGCACAAGGTACGTTTCGGAACGAGCTTCTGAGCCCGAATTGGCAAGATTTTTCAGCCTTAGAACCTGACATCCTGGACGTTATCAGAGAATACCACGTCCACGTTGCAAACATGGAGAACTCAGTAAGAGGCCTCACTTAGAATGTCCAGAGTTACATCCTGGCCGCAAATCAAACTTTGCTAGATTTGCAGGAGAACGCCAGGAACGGACTCGACTCCCTCCGTCATGATCTCCACGAACTATGCGCGAAAATCAACAAGATCAGGGCGGGTGTCGAAGAGCATCCAATGTATCCACCTAGAGAAGTGTATGAGAGGCCTTGCGACAGGTCGATAATTGGTTGAACGGGGACCTCCCCAACATACCTGAAAGAGGCCTTTGGGAGGTCTTTTTGAAGACTCCCTTGGTGGGTCTTCTTCATAAGACTTGGAATGTTCTTCTGAGAGAGTCTTTAGAGTGACTTGTGTGAGGAGTCTTCTAGAATGAATTCAAAGAAGGTCTTGATTATGGATTCCATGTAGGAAGTCCATAAGCCTTGAGGGTGAGTCTTGGTGTGAGGAAGAATCCTTGGGAGGATTCTTACCTTAGCAGTTCTGTAGAGCTTGGGTATGTCTTTATGTTCAAGACATTCGCCAATATGTTGTACATAACATTCCTTGTTCATATGTGTAAACGAAGAAGGTTGGGAGTGAGCTTTTCCATATATTGCCTTTGTAACTCTACTATATGTCTTATGTGTTCATGGTGTGTATATGGCCGCACGAAGGGGACATCACACTTGAGTGAACAAGTGTTAAAATCTTGTGAGCGACAGGATGAGCGAGTCATAACCGAAGTGGTGAAGAGTCTTTACTTCCGCAACTAACCAAAGAAAATAACTATCGGGAGTGTGTTAGACTATACTAAGGGAACACCTTTGGCCGCACAAGGACAAAAATTTACAACTAAATAGTAAAAAAAGACCAAGAAAAATAAATAGAAGAAAAAAAAAGTTATCTACTATTAATAAAATACAAGAAAAGTCTATCTAATAATTAAAACTATATTGCATCACATTTACGATGTGTATTAATTAATATTTGTGTGAACTCTATACTAAATAAATAAATAAATAGAAGTTTTCTTTAACTTTTTAAAAATTATTTTAGATATCAGTCTTGGCATTTGACAGAAATTTTAGACCATATATATATATATATATATATGCAAGCTTCAATTCAACGTAATAAAGAACTTTTAGAAATTAATAATCAAAATTTCAATATGTTCTTTTTTTTTTTTTTTTTTCCTTTTTGATGAACATTTTCAATATGTTCTTTAAAAATGTTAAATTCATCAGCTGGTTGGTACATAGGTTCAAAAAAAAAAACAGCTGGTTTTTTATTTATTTTTTTGAGGAAACAGCTGGTGGTATATGTTGTCAAAAGAAAATAAAAAAAAATTGAGGTGGTAGATATTATTATTGAATACAGCTTTCAACAGTCCGTTGTCGTCCAGCGGTTAGGATATCTGGCTTTCACCCAGGAGACCCGGGTTCGATTCCCGGCAACGGAAATTCATTTTTCTGTTTTTTATATTTCGTAAATTGTATATTTAAGTGGTAATAGACCTCTATTCTCTTGATATTCTAAGTTTGAATTCACTCTCATACCTCATTTTTTTTACTATAAAACAATATTCTTTGTAAATTGTTTTTTTTTTTCAATCAAATGGTTTGATAAATAATTAAAAGGTTCCATTTGAATAATGAATAGGATGTCTTCAAAAAAAAAAAAAAAAAAAAGAATAATGAATAGGAAAATTGTAGTGGGTAGCAAATTAGACCAAATTAATAGCAAATATAGCATCATGTAAAAAAAATTGCAAATATAGCAAAATCTATAGCAAAATCTATCGGAGTCTATCTGATAGACTTCGATTATCAGAGTTTATCAGCGATAGACTCTGATTAATCAGAATCAATCAATCTACTAATTGACTCCGATTATTCAGAGTCTATCAGTGTTTATCGCAGATAAACTCTGATTAATCAAAAACTATCAATGTCTATCAGTGTCTATCACTGATAGGCTTTGATTAATCGAAGTCTATCACTGATAGATTTCGAACACTGATATACTTTGAATAATTAGAGTCTACCAGTGATAGAATCCAACAACAGCTTTTTGGTCTTGTACAATTAATTTTGCTATATTTGCAATTAGTTTGAAACTATGTTATATTTGCTATTAATTTGGTCTACTTTGTCATCTATGCAACTGCCCCTAATGAATAAATGTTAAATTAGAAGTGTCTCAAAGAAAAAATGTTAAATTAGAAGACAAACGGTTAAATGTTCAAACATTGTTGCATGGTATTTTTGAAGTCTATAGACTTTTAGTTATCATCCTAACCTTTGAAGTATAACTTGAGTACAATAACATTTGGGAAAAAGTGATTCAATTACTTTTGCTTACAAATAAAGTATTTCTCCAACCAACTTCTTAAAAGAAACCATCTTAACCCATGCAAAGTGATTTGTTAAAGAAAAGAAAGAAAGAAATTTGTCAATCACATATTTTAATGATATATTTGCTCAAGAAGAACTTCACTTAATCGTTTTAGACCCTGTTTGGAACGACCTTCTAACTTATTAAAAAATAACTTCTTTTAAAGACTAAGAAAAACATTCCAAACAGACTCTTAAAACGTATAAAAATACAGCATGTAAACTCATTCACAGTCTGGAAGAGAAACATCAAAAGAAGGGCTAAACAACATATGCATATAAAGGCATTGATTACAATCTTATTAATATATTGTTTATAAAATGAATACTTTCTATTGATCTTAAAATTAAGTTGTTGCTCCATCCTGTATCATGAATGATAATAAAAGCTGATTTTCTCCGTGGCACAATTATGCACACTCAAGAATCTAAATATGTTGTATTATGCTTATACATAATAGAACCAAGAAATTATTTCCCAATTTTAAAGAAAAAAAAAAATAACACGATTATTGAGAAGACACAAGTTCCTCTCTATGTTACAATTTGATTTCATTTCATGACCAGATTTAGTAGATTTTCATTTTTAAGTGCAACTCCACATTATGTTCCTCTTTCAAAACTATCAACAGCAAACGACCAACCAGGAACAATGCAGGAAGGGCACTTACAGGGGTTGATTCTTAAGATCCCCGTCCGCCTTTTTGTCGTTTCTCTTCCAATGCAGCAGCCTCGTTCAACATATCAGCCGCATCCTTATGCATATCTAGCTTGGCAAGCGCAACGGCCTGCATGTAAAATGACGTGGACCAGTCGGGGTAAACACATTGGGCTTGCATGGCGTCTCGAAGAGCAGCATCTGGTTGGTCGCAAAGAAGATAACACAGACTCCTTCGCGCATAAACAGTGGGAGAAACCATGGTACCAACATCTATAAACTGCAAATTGAAATAGCATTGTGACTTCTTTTTTTAGTCTTCAATAAGATCAATTATTCCATTTCATCAAGAGTCAAACCAGCTGATGCTAGTACAAAGACGATTGGGAATCAGTTGAAAGAGAGGAAAGTTGTTCTAATAAAGTATATTGCTAATTAGTTGAACAAAATGCATACCTGAGAATAACAGTCAATTGCTGTTTTAAAATCTTTGTCACGAAATGCCAAGTCCCCACGCTTCCTTGCCTCCAACATATCTCTCATTTGTTGGGTCCATTCTTGGAAAGACAACTGGAAAAGAAGTCTAGAAATTTAACACATCATACAGAAAATAAGAACAGTTATTAAGATAGCACACTTATGTTACCTCATTTGTTCCTTCGTCGTCTTTGTAGTGAGTCATTATCAAAATCTGATGGATAGCGGTGAGATCCATCCTTGCACAAGCATCGCCCATTGGGGTGAGAGGATGTTGTGGAGTTGGAGGTGCTTCCTCATGTTTTGGAATTCCTAGCATCACATAAGATGGAACCTACAATCTCAAAACAAGTCTTTTCAGGTTAGTCACATTAGTCATTGTAGGAGTACTTGAGGCCCTAAAGCCTAAGAGGTACCAGAAGGAGTTTAAAGAATTAGGGGGATAAATGAACAGTCATTATACCAACATTCTAGCTAAGATATTGATATGAACCGGAATAGAACTACTATGTATACAATATAAAAGGTAAAGGACTACATAATAAACCCAAGTATTTGAGGTACTTTGGACTCTCCCTCTCTTGAGAACACTCAAGACTAATTCACGGACTCAATTCCCCCTTTCCCTTTCCCGCTCCCTCTATTTATAACTTCATATTCTAACAACTCCCTAATATACCCTTGCCAATATTCCTAATTACACCTTAGGTACATTCCTATCGGACACGTATCAACAAAGTAGATAAAATGAATATATTTGTCTCAAATCTCATAGGCATAACATATTTTCCCCAGCACCTAATTTTCTATAGCTTGAACTCACTACAAAGGCATTTGGATTTTAAGTTGTCTTTTTAAGTAGTAAGCCAGTTTGTGGTGGTCAGCAATAAAATATTTGATATTCAATCAGATGCCAATACATATAAAGTAAACATCTGGGAATAGTTTAAATCATGATATGTATAAACAAATGACATTGCAGCAAGAATGCAAAATCTTCTGGTTTAGAACAAAGAAGAGGTGCATATAATAGATGAAATTCTCAGGATGTTGCTTACATCAGGTTTATTTTGTAAGGGGGCAAGGGTCGCAACAAGGTCCTTGGTATTTGGTCGATCCCGAGGTTCATATTGTAAGCATCGTGAAGCAAGATCAAAAACCACAGTTGCCTCTGCAGTTGAAAAGTTACCCTCCAAATGTGAATCCATTAAGAGAAGAATGTTTTTGCCTCGTATCATATCAAGTGCCTGCACATGCCATTGTATATATTAATATGAAGCCTGAAGGTAAGTCCTAAATCCAAATCCAAATCCAACAACTACAAATTTGACCCCATGACTCTAAAATTTATCATCACATTCCTTATAGTCTCTACAAAATTCCATAAATTATATATTCTGAATAATTGGACTAATTGTGAATAAAACTATTTTAGTTTATTGGAGAGAGAAGTTATTACCAAAACTGTAAATTCTCCATTTTTAGTAAATGATTATTAGCTTCAAAAGCTTCATTGCCCTTTACCAATTAAAGCGATGTATGGGTAATAAGAAAAACAAACACTTACATGACTAGGAGGGATGTGCTTCCCACTTAGTAGATCTAAGAGGACAGTTCCAAAGCTAAAAATGACACTTTCTGCCGTCACTCTCCCTATAACAAACAAATAAACAAATGTTACGGTTTTGTCAATGCTACAGCTACTCAAGCAAGCCAAACTACAAATCTTCACCCTATGAACAGCTTGCCTAGGAATGAATTAAGTTTTCATAAAAGATTGTTATGTGTAATTATCTTTATAGAAAAATATATTTATTTAGATTATAAAAATTTTTGTTCGTTATAGTTTAGTCATCGCTACATTCAAACATGAATAATACAAAATACATTGTTTTTTCCTATGAACACTATGACAGCATTACCATTATCTCAAACAAATACACCAAGATATTTTATTGAGCCGTTAATTAATCTTCAATGTTATACAAATACATTGTAACAAAAATTACTAACTTCCAAATGTTGAATAAGAGATTATTGACTTAGGTACAAGAACCATAAAATTACAAATTGTAAATAAACACTCAAAATTAAGTACAGAGAAACGAAAATATTTGTTCATTTACTAAATTGAGAAACCTATGAAGTCAAAACATAAATACATTGTTGTGTGAAGAAGATCAAATACCATTTCTTAAATATTCAGGTGGAGTATACGCAAGATTGGTGCTATAACTTTTACCGTCCCTGCTGTTTTTCATCAATCCAAAACAAGAAAGTCGAGGGTCACCATTCTGTCAAAAACCATCCACAAATTACCACATTGTTCTCATAAACACAAAGGATTCCCAAATGGGAGAATCTAAGCAAAATCACCAAAATAAACTATCAGAAAGCCAATAGAAAATGAAGTCTCTCCAACTGTATAACATATAAATTCCAGTAGCATAATATCTTCGGAAAAGAAATTGTAACAGCACCTCATCAAATAGAACCCGATACGCATTCAAGTCGTGGTACAATGGACGTTCCTGAGAGCTACAATAGTCTAATGCTTCAGCAATATATAAAGCAACTCTCAATCTCATAGCCCACTCAATGGTTTGATTCTCCCCTGTGAAGTAAACAAAAAGTTTCTTTCCATGTTAGAGCAAATTGTCCAAAGAAATAGCAATAAAATAGATTTGCAGAGATTTCCAAGAGAAATTGGCAAACATTTCCAATCCAAAAGGCTGAGAGAAGAAAAAAAAACTGATGTTGACTATATAAAGCAACTGTGATTGCAATTGCATACATCATCAATGCCTTTAATATGGCCGCTAACGTAATAAACAAACACCAATGATAAGATAAGACATCACTATGTTACTGCTTCACAGTGTTCTGAAAGCCCAAGACTCCAAAAGAGACAAACCCAAAATAGAAGTCATCACCATAAACTAATAACAACTAATAGAAACAAGAAAGATTGAGCTAAAAAAAAAAATCCTTATCCCAAGTTCCCAACATCAACCAATAAAAAAAAAAAATTAGAAAAACTCACAGTGGAAGAGATGCTTGGCGAGGGTGTCATTGGGCATAAACTCCGCAACAAGAAGCCTCTCGTCGCCTTCACAGCAATACCCAATGAGATTCGCCAATCTTTTATGCCTCAATTTACCGACCCCAGATGCTTCTTCCTGAAGAACCCAATCACAATATCAGCAATCGAATTAAACCCATATCGTAATTCAAACCCTAAACCCCCCAACCCCAATGTAGAAACATAAAGATTAAGCGAAATCGAGAAATGGGGTTTAAAGGGGGGAAGTACAGCGAACTGCTTGGGGTCGGGCCAAGCCAACTTAGTGAACTTCTTGACGGCGATCCAACGGCGATTGTTCCCGTTCTGAAGGCGGCCTTTGTAGACGACATTGGGGGCTTTCTCGCCGCTCTCGGAGACGATGTAATCGGAGCTGAAGTTGTTGGTAGCGGCCTTGAGGTCGGCTAAGGAAAACTCGGAGAAAGCAGGGATGCCGCCGGTGGCGGCGGCGGCGGCGGGATCGGAAGGGCCATTAGAAGGATGAGATTGGAAATTGTTTTGGGCATGAGGGATATGGTTGGTTTTACCTCCTAATCCAAGGCTTTGAGCTCTCTGTAAGGACGATCCACAGCAGCCCATAACTCCTCCACCAGCTCTGTGTTTTACTTAAAAAACCTCATACAGAAAAGCTGCAGAAGAAAATAGAGAATCCCAGAAGCTTGAATTTACAGAAGCTCAAAAAGATGGGAAAAAAGAGAGAGGGATCTTAAGAAGAAGGGAAGAAGGGCAGAAGGGGAAGATTTTCTTGCTCTTTCTTCTTCTCATGGAGCTAGCTAGCTAGCTCCCTTTGCTGTCTCTCTCCCTCTATCTCTCTCTTCTTCTTCTCTCTCTTGATTTTTTATTATTATTATTTTTTTTTTTTGGGGGGGTTTATTTTCCATAGCTGGGTACTGACAAGACCTCTGTCTTTCTCTCTGCTTCCTCCTCGCATTGAGTTGTCCTTTTTGGAGAGGGAAGGGGTAGTTTGGTAATTTCAAAATAACGTCTCTTTTTTGTTTCTCGCGCTGTACTGTCACGTCCTTTGATTTCTCACTTCTTCTCTGTCATTTTTTTTTTCTTTTTCGTTATATTATATTTTCCACAAAACTATGTATTATTATAATAATGTATTTTGGGATTAAAGAAATAAAAAACTGGAAATAATTATGATGGTGGAATAATAATGCTTCGGCCTTCGTTTCAACCAATTCACAACGCTATGCTTTGGGTTGTGTTGTGTTGCGTTGAGTTGTGTTCCTACCGGTTTAATTATTTTAATTGTTGGAAATTGGGATGTCGTACCTGTTGATGGTCAAATTTGGTCAAGGGAACTCACCTGACTTTGCCAAAGCGAGCATAGCTCAGCGGTAATTAGCATATACCCTCGACCATGAGGTCAGAGGTTCGAATCCCCCCACCCCAAATGTTGATAATGTACTCAAAAAAAAAAAAAAAAAAAACTCACCTAACTTTCACGTGCAGGGGGAAGACGTGGCCTGCAAGACGCTAGAGAGTAAGAGAAGAGAGTTTGGGTCTCCTTCTTCAGTGGCGAAGAGGGGTATAAAGGCGGAATCAATTCGAACCACAGACTTTTCCATCATTAATACAAGGCTTATGTCAGTTAAACTATGCTCATATACTCTCTATTGAAATGTCAAAGAAATGACAAATTGTCAAGCAAACAATAAATACAATCGGATATGTATCAAATAGTATTACGTACCAGAAAAAAGGTTAAAATAAAGGATAAAATATAGAAAAAATACCCATGACCTATGGGGTTTATTTCAAAAAGACCATGAACTTTAAAAACTTTCAAAAATACTCTTGAACTTTACAAAACGTTTCAAAAATACCCTTGCAGTTAATTTTTCGATGAGAACCGTTAAAAATGTTTCAAAAATACCATTATTGAAAATCTAGTCAAGCTCTTGGGATGATGTGTTGAAAGAGAAGAAAAACTCGTAGTGTATGAAAACATGGAAAATAGGTAAAGCTTGTCATTAATTTTCATGGAAGAAGAATTTACGGTTGGATAAGGAAAAAAAAACATTTTCTAATAAGGTTATTTTTTAAAGTCTTTTGAAAGGTAAAGAGTATTAATGAAATTGAAGTTTTTAATGGTTTCTATTCAAAAATTAACGACAATGGTATTTTTGAAACATTTTTTAAAGTTAGGGGTATTTTTGAAACCTTTTAAAAGTTCATGGGCATTTTTTAAACAAATCCCATAGTTTAGAGCCATTTTTTATAATTTAGCTTGAAATAAATATTACAAACATTTTTTTTTTAATTTTAAATATTTTTATTTGGCAAGCTGTTTTTTTTTTTTTTTTTTTAATATGGTTAATTTCATCATGTCTCACAACACAAATAAGTTTTATAACTTGTACGTTGTGTTAGGCTTTCCCACACGTATTTAGATTAATTACCATAAATTGAAGGGACTAAAAAGACTACTCTAAACTAAAAAGACTTAATTTTGAACTTTTTTTTTCATAAATTTATTGGTCATATGTTGACTTTTAACAATGGTAATTAGTATGTTTCTACCATTTTTCAGGATGATGGTTGATTGGCAACATCGACAATTAATTTAAATTTTAAAGTTTGGTTGCATTATAATTATAATTACTTAATGTTGATTTTTGTGTTCTATATTAGCGAGTAGTGACTACTTCTATAATGTTTTAAGTTTTTTTTTTCCTTCTTAAAAAAAGGTTTTCTTTTTTTAAAAAAATTATAATGCTTTAAGTTTCTTTAACTAGTTATATCAGATTTGTAGTTGCACCTTAGTTTTTTTGGTCTAAATCATGATTAGCTTTGAACTTCAATAATTAATTAGTTTTTTTTTTTTTTTTTTTTTTGTCATTATACTTAACAGATTTCCTATTTTAGAACCTAACTTTCTTAATAAAATCCACCATTAACTTTATTAGTTTTATTTATTGTTTTTTTTGTTCTACAATAATTGGGGATGAATAGATTTGAACTTACCTTTTAGTCGAAGGTACATATCAATTACTGTTGAGTTATATTCACTTTGACGTTAGTTTTATTATTTGTGATAGTTTGATGTATGTTGAGTACATTAATTAAGAGTTGTGCACAACCCGAAAACTAAATATGTCAAATAAATTAATTTTAGGCCGAATAGTAAGCTTAAAAGTCTTTCTATGTCTCTTTTTTCATTTATTAAAATGAGAATTAAAAAATAAAGGTTTTTCTATGTCTAGGTTACTTGCAAGCTAACCTAGACAATTGAAGTAAAATTTTAGGTCTTATTAGCTATATATACCTAATGTTAGCTTATTTGACACGTTTTTAAAGATAGAGGCTCTAGTTACTTCTTAAGATATGATATTGTTTTTTTAAAACAATACGACAGTATTGTATTAAATAGATAGAATGAAATCAAAGTGAGTGTAGTTTAGTAATAATTGATATGTATCCTCATTCAAGAGGTTGGAGTTTCAAACCTCACTACCCTCAAATGTTGTTTAACTAAACAAATGGAGACAGTGGTATAAAATTACAATTTTATAGATACAGTTGAAACGTTGAAAAATTAACAACTAAATAAATACTATTATCATTCATAAACAAATTTATAATTTTATTTAACTACACAATATATTTTTTTAGATCAATAATAAGTGTAGTGGGAGGATCTGTCTCTTATCTTAATAGATGACATATGTCTAAATCAATTGAGCTATGTTCAACTTGGTTACAAAATATTTAATTCTCGATCTTAAATATAAAGATAAATAATAAATAAAGCATGGCCTCAAAGTTTATATATACATGTATATATATCATAGATAAAAAGTTTATATCTTTGGGGCTGTTTGGGGCACTTAATTGGTTATAGTATCTGGTGGTTATAATAATCTGGGGATTATAGTCTGGGATAAAATAATCTGTGTTTGGAGTGTTGATCTGTTTTAACATGGGGTTCTGAATCAAAGGTTAAAACTGACTGTTTTCTTTTTCTAGTTTTTTTTTTTTTTATGATATACGATTCACTTTGATTTAGGGTTATGTTTTTTTTTTTTTACAAAGAAAAAAAATTTAGGATTTGGTATAGAAAAATCATATTAGTTAACTTTTAGTATTGCCAAAATAAAAATTGTAAATGTTTAGTTCAAAAATCATATTAGTTTTTTTTTTTTTTTTTATCAATAAAATCATTTGAAATAAACTTGATTGTGGTAAATATAATTTCGTTTGAATGTTTTTTTTTTAAGTTGATTAACCTTCAATGTTGTCAACGACTTTTCCGGCAACCTTTGATGTTCTTTTTTTCTTTATTTTTATTTTTTTATATTTTTCAAAATGAAAAATGAGAAGAAATATGAAAAAAAAAAATTCGGTGACCGGAAAAGTCATCGGGGATCGCCGGAAAAGTCGTCGGCGATCGTTACGGTAGAAAATGGATAGAATAATCGAGTAGGTTGAATGGTGGTTACTGGATAAAATAATCAGGGGTAAAAATAATCCACCTCACCATTTATTTTTGTTGGTGCCCCCAAACATTGAATATGTTATAATAAGGAGGTTATTATAACCTATTCAGTGCCCCAAACACCCCCTCTATATTTAACATTTATGATATTTGGCAAGTGAGTTGACGAGCAATTGACTTGAATGACGCGGTTTGCCGAATCTCTTGGATGTGATTAATTTGGAAGAGACTCTCACATTTGATAAAAATTATAATTGTGAATTCTAATGATAAATATTTAGATTTCATATCATAATCTTTTTGTTGTTGTTTTTTAGGTGTTGGTTAAAAATTCAAATGCACCATTATTAACAAAACGAAAACTATGGTAAGAAAATTGAAAGAAATTTAGCATGATTTTAAAAGATAAAAAACCAAGGTCTTGTTTAATAACCAGTTGGTTATTGGTTTTTGAAAATTAAGCTTAAAAACACGACTTCTATAGCAAAAAATCGACTTCTACCGACTGCTGCACACCCCTATTGTTATTGCTATCTACTTTTGTCCCATGTTTTGAAAACACAAAGTCAAGTTTTGAAAGGAAAAAAATCGTTTTTAAAAAACTTGTTTTTTTTTTTTTTTTTTTTTTTTTTGGAATTTAACTAGGAATCGAAGTGTCCTTAACAAATATGAAAATTGTTATAATGAAATTAAGAGAAAAATAAGCTTAATTTTAAAAAATCAAACTAAAAAAACCAATGGTTATAATATGAGACCTAAATGATTATCGAATAAGACTTTAATTTTACGATTTTTAGTTTTTGAAAAATATGCTTGTTCTCACTCAATTTCTCTACCATTTAATTCTCATACTCATTGAGGATACATTTTGTTGGTACCAAAATCCGGACAGGAGACTCACCTGACCTTCACTTGCCACGAACAATAAATTTGTATGAGAAGGGGAAGGACCTGACATGCAAGACAAGCAAACACTGCACATCGGTGTGGTGCTTGCCACACCGACCCCAATGCTTAAGTCAGAAAACTGATGGAAGAGCAAGAGGAGAAGTAGAGAGTTCAGAGAATGAATTTTGGGATCCATTCTTCAGCGACGAAGAGGGGTTTAAATACCTACTCATGCTTCTAGGTTTTTTTTAGGAATTCGAAGGTGTTTCGGGACGAACCAGGCGGACAGAGGCAGTCAGGACTGAACGAAGGCAAACAACCTCGGCTCGACCTGTTGGTCTAGTCTTCCTCTGGATTGGGTTCCTGGTTCTATCTTCGTCCGGTTGCCCTCTTCAGTTCCTTGTACATGAGTGTGATCCAAAATTACCTATAACATATTTAATTTTTTTAGTTAGATTAAAAAAAAAAAAACTTTTACTAAAAACTAAATGGATATCAAGTAGGTATTGTCTTTCAAATTTTTTTTTTTTTGGTTTTAATTAATTTTTTTTTTTAAAAAAAAAGTGTGAATAAGAATGGCCATGGGCTTCAATGGATAACGTGGTGGGAGCTGATGCTGCCACGTGTCATAATTCTGTTTTTCTCTTTTTTATCTTTCTTATTAAATTTTGGTTTGTTTGGTTGGAAAAGTTGTTAGTGGCCAAATTGGCCTTTACAAGCGTCGCTTTCAAACGTGTGCTGCTTTTAATTTTATCGTTTCACAATTGACCCTTAAATTCTCAACATTTTGTCATTATAAATTCCTCAAATTATTATATATTTCAATTTTCAACTGTCGATTTCTTACCTGTCTTCTATAAACTTCCAATTAATTTTGCTTAAAAATTACAAAAACTACTTATTTATCAACTTTGATACTCATATGTACTTAGTTGTAAACTTCAAAAAAAAAAAAAAATGTCAATTTCGTTATTTAATTTTTTATAATTTAATGATTAAATAAACATAAACATCAAATACTTAAACTACACCATTCATGAAATTCAAATAAACTTACACATTTTTGTTAATATGGATTTGAATAGGACATGAACTCTTTGCACATCTCTAGGAACAATATCATATAGTCCACTTTAAACATAAAGTCCTTGTGGTTGCGTTTTTGGTTCCATCCAAAATGTATTGTACCAATAAAGATAGTTTTCATTACTTATATTCACGATTCGTGCCTTTATTTAGTCCATGTGAGATCGTGAATATTAAATCTACTCACTAGTAGTCTTGCTGCTTTATGATGATTAAAATGGTTGTCTTTTAGCTCTCATGTCCAAAAGGCATGTAAATTTTCAATATTGTTTCCAATAAATTGTTGTTGTTTTTCTTTTTTTTACACAACAAATTTAAACTCAAACCTACCTAAAATTAGCCGAATTTTAAAAAATATAATCAACATATCAAATAAGTACAATATAATTTTTTAAAAAATATAACCAACTTATCAAATAAGTATAATATTATTTGTTTAAAAAATATGACCAACTTATCAATATGTTTTGGAAACTTAAAAAGAAAAGTTGTTTAAAATTTGTTTTTGTTGTTGAAATATGATTAAGAATTCTAACTATTACTTGTGAAATAAGACAACCATTGTAAACTTTTTTTTGAAAAACAATCACAGTTTTCAAGAACCAAATATTTATCAGAGTTTAACAATTTATTTGAAACTTTGGAATGTAAATAACTATTTAAAAGTTGTATGGTTTTCTCAAGAAATGACAAAGGAGAAATGGATTATACTGATAGAATAATTACAAAGTAAAAGTTTTTTTTTTTTTTTTTTTTTTTGAGAATTACAAAGTAAAAGTTGAAGAATGATTGGGAGTATAAATTCATATTGCTTACACGTATCTTTCACAAAATGCATAATGATTATGCATATAATTGGATTGCTTTAAATTGATTTAATATGAAAATTTAATGCGAAGCTATGTTGGTTCAAAAATTGATAATTGGCTAAAATCAAACCAATTTAACCACCCTACTTCCCAATGGGTGTCAAATGAAATGGAAATCACTTTTTCCAATTTTTAAATTTAGATCAACCAAGTCAAACATTAACTTTTTATAAAAATTTCCCATTTTGTTGATTTGAATTTGCATCCTAAAAAGGTTTTTTTTTTAAAAAAAAGAAAAATTGCATCCTCAAATTGGTAGATGAAATTTTTAATAGATATTTTTATTAGACACAAAATTAAAATGTTAGATAACTATCATACACTGTTTCAAAAAAAAAAAAAAACTATCATACATTTTTTTAAAAAAATTCAATGACTAAATTGAAACAACCTTCAAAATTTAGTTACTAAACTTGTAATTTGACTTTTTTTTAACTATTGCTTTGAATATTTAATTCATTAGGTTTGAATTTAACTTTTATATATTTATATATATATATATATATATATATATATAGCTTTGAACATTTTAAATATCTATTGAACATTCAAAAAATAATTATGGTATGTTTTGCCCTTATTTTAATTTAAACAAAGTAATGATGTAACATCTTTATTGATGATGATGAAAATTGTAACTTAAACGTGTACTAGCACGTTCAAGCGACCTTGATTTTAAAGTCAGATTAGGTCAGAGACAAACATTGGACAAGTGAATACAAGATGGAAACAGAATATTGTAAGGACGAAAATTGACTATTTTATAAAAGTGCAAAGACTAAAATTGACATTTTGAAAGCTCGATAATAAAAATAGGATAAACTTGAAAACTGAGAGATCGAAACTTATACAAAAATAAAAAAAGGTTAAATTATCAAAAATACCCCTCGACTTTAGGGTTTGTTTCAATTATACCCCTGGACTTTCAAAAGTTTCAATTATGCCCTTGAAGTTTCAAATTTGTTTCAAAACTACCATTGGAGACATTTTCCGTTAAATTTATCGACAAAAATTGATGCGTTTGCATGTGTTTTTATCGTTTTTTCCACGTATGTGTTCAAATCTATTCACATAAACAACAATATATATGCAAACACGTCATTTTACATCCATGAATTTAACAAAAAAAAGTCTTCAAGGGTAGTTTTGAAACAATTTTGAAACTTCAAGGGCATAATTGAAACTTTTGAAAGTCTAGGGGCATAATTGAAACAAACCCTAAAGTTTAGGGGTATTTTTGATAATTTAACCATAAAAAAAAAGAAACAAAGATCCCATACCAACAAAAAATGCTTTTAAGTTGGAAACCATTAAAACAAAAGGGGATTGTTTCTTACCGTTCTTGTTGATGTATTTTAAGTTCAATTTTACACATGCATTAGACCAAAGTCATTTAATAGGTGTATGTAAATATTGATTTTAAGTTTCAAGGGCATCATAATTTTAAATCACCATCCAATCATATAATCCTCATAGAATTAATTTAAAATACACCTAGAAAGTTGTTTTTGAAAGTTTCCCAAACAAACTCTTGCTCATTTCTCTCACTTTTTTGACAAATTATTATTTAAAGAGACTGTCACAATGTAGTTGTCTCTTTAAAATAGTTAGCTATAAATGTTAATATTTGTTTGTCCTCGATACAAAGAGGTACTTTTAAAGTTTCTCTATATTACCTCCAATGGTGTAAAACTACCAAACTTGCAACCTCATAAATAATTTCTCCATTTTTTCCAATCAAAGAGCCCTATGGTTCAAAATTTAACCAACCAAATACCATTTCCATTCCTCAACTAGAACCAAAAATTGGAGCCATATTTACTCCACTCACCAAAAATTATAATAAATCAACAAATAACAAATAAACATAAAACCAAAAACAATTAAATACAAATAATAAACGAATAATTTGAATCCAAAAAACTGTGAAAACTGTGAAAAAGAAAAAAGAAAAAAGAAAAAAAGGCTAGCTATGGACCTGGCTCTGTTCCTGTTTCTCTCTGGTTCGAGAACTTTCTTCCATGGCTGAAGAACAAAGCTCCTCGTAAGCTGCAATGGAGTCTCCACAAAACCTCGTCAGCCCCACAAAAATCTGCCTCAGCCCCATATGAATCTCACTGCCACTAAACTTACCCACTTTATGAACAGCCCCCGCCGTCACCGCCATCGTCTTCTCCTCAAAACCTTGATGATTACTCGTCTTCTTAATCCTAATCTTCTTCTCCAAATCTCTATTCACAACCGCCAATCTCTGCAAATCCCAGCTCTGCTGTTCCAACGCCTGATCCAGATTCGAGACGAGCCCCTGTATGGCCTCAGAGACGTCCTTGTCGGAGAATTTGTCGGCGGTGTCGGACCAGAGGTGGGCGATTACGAACACAGGCGGGGCGCCGATTCTGGCCGGAGAGAACGGCGGCGGGCAGGCGGCGTTGGGGGTTTCTTCGGGCTCGGGTTCGTAGAGAAGGCAGCGGAGAAGCCAACCGTTGAGGGCTTTGATGCAGTCCTTCTGGGTCGTGATTAAATTGATGAAATTTGATCTCCAATTCTCGAGCTCGAGTTTTAGATCCATGGCGGCTTCGAGATGAGCGTCGTCGAGAGTGCCGTTGAGGACTGATTCGAAGGGTTTGGGGTCCGTCAGTGCTTGGGTTTGTTGCTTGTGAGTGTCGGACATGGCTTTCCACATGCTCAGCAATCTGTTGAGAAGAAGAAGACAAAGCATTGACTCAAGGACTTGTTTTTGGTTTGGTTTTGAAAGTTGACCAATTCTGACATTCAAACAAGATGAAAGGAAATGAATCATCACTTACCCATGAATCAATTCGTTCATCTCTGCCAAGAATTCTTCATCCCTCAACTTGCTAATGGTGATCGAAATCCTATCGACCACCTGAATCGAAACTTTCAATTTGATCGACAAATCTCTGATCAGATTCCGAACGGATTCAACTTTCCGAGCATCGGATTTCTTCTCCACCAAATTCTTCAGCTGCCGGCACTTCTTCTCCAAAACCATACGCAATCTCTCCTCAGCCTAAACCCAATCCATAAACAACCTCATAAACAAATCCTCGTAAAAATGGCAGAATCAGATGAAACCCATTAAAGAAAAAACAACAACAACCTTCACTTCCAGGTATAGTTTCTGCTCCCAAACGCACAGCTTCTTCAAAGTCGACAATAAACCTCGCGAGCCCGTCCTTGTATCTTAGTCGCCATCGTGAAAAAATCAATCAATGCATAAAAACAGAGCAATTTACAGAGAAGAAGAAGGAAGAGAAAAGGTGATACCTTTACAAAAACTCATTCTTTGACCATAAGAAAGCAATTTTGAAATGGAATTGCTGGATTCAGATGCCTTTTCAAACGAGCCCTTGATTTCTCTCATCACATCGAACACACCCATCTTCGATTCATCGTTCTTCTTTTCCGGTTGGTTTAATTTCTTTGCTTCCTCATTTTTCTTCGAATCAACAACCACCGCCTGTTTCTTCTTCTTCTTCGCCACAACTTTTCTTGTTCCAGATTTCTGATCTGCTCCTTCACGGTCCCAATTGAAAATGGGTTGCTCGTATCTCTCGTAGGTTTCGAAGAAATTGAAGAAATCCCACGACGAGCCGGTCGGCGGCGGCGGCGGAGGCTGTCCCCTGGCCGAGTCGTAATTCGAGAACATGAAATTCTTCGGTTTCTCTTGAGTAAAACACTCATCTTCCTCTTCTTCGGAATCGGAATCAGAATCCGAATCGGAGCTGGAAGAAGATCGATCAAACGATACGGCAGCAGCCGGCGGAGGACATTTCAAATTGCTGCCGACGGGACCGTCTTGGTCAAACAAACGGCGGAGAGCGGAGGCGATTTTGTTGAGTGAGTCAGCATAGGCAGAGTGGGAATCGATCAGGGTATGGGTAAAAGTCAGAGCTTGGTCGAGAAATTTGCAACGGTCACGGCAGAGAGCCACCGCCGGGAGGTTGTCTAGCTTGGAGGTGGCGCAGCCCATCGGGAAGGTGGCCGTCGCCGGAGAAATCCGAAATCGAAGCTCAGTTACAAAGGCTGAATCGAAATTGTAACGCTCTGAGGTTTATAGAGAGAGAAGCAGTGAATAGCAAAAGGGAGTGAAGAGAATCAGAGATTAATGAGAAGGCGAAGGGACAGAGAAAGGGAATGTTGGCGGGATTCGCATAACGTCTCTATTTAATTTGCAGAAGTGGTCCCTGGTTTTCTTGGTTTTTAAATTTGGGTATTTTCGTTTGAGGCCCAAAGATATGGAATATTACGAGATAGATGGAATTAAGTGGGTATTGGGTAACAGTAGAGTAAATTAGAGAGCCGTTAGATTAGCATAATAAATTTTGGAGCGTTTTCTGTAATGGAAGAGGTAAAAGGAAAAAAAAAAATAGAAAAAAGGAAGAGCATAATTGGAATTTGAATTGGATTGAAAGCTAATGGTGATGCCTAAAAAGAAGATTTTTTTTCCAGTGGTGGAAGTGGGATTGGTTTTGTCTTTTACTGTTTTTTTTTTTTTGAAAAAAACTTGGATGTATACTTAGGATTTCCTTGCATACCATTATTAAAATGTTCACAATTAAGAGAGATAAAAAAAAATCATTTTCTCTCTTACTCTTTTTTAGTTGTCAAGATTTTAATGTGGTAGGAAGATCACATGATCATGTGCAACCAAGTTTTGTATTTTTTTTTTTTTTTACAATACAATAAAATTTATTTTTTAAGGTTGAAGTGGATAGTTGGAGTTTGTGGGTCTTCAATGTGAACTTGAATGACCATGGCAAAAGTAAATGTGCTCAGCTTTTGCTTCTTTATTCAAATGCATATAGTTGAAGTTGTTCTTTTTTCTCCCTTAGAACACTTCCATGCTGGCCCTTTTTGGACTTTTTCTTCAATTTCTTCCATGCTGGCCATTCAAACTTTAGAGTGTGTATATTGTTTGCCAACTTTGATTTCAATCTCCCTTTGGAGTGCTATGGTCAGAGTTAAAGTCTGGAAATAAATCTTATCTCATTTTATTTTTCAACAATAGCGACGAGGAATGCACAATCTACTTACTCTATTCTAATAGTTGGCTCTAGTTAATTGAAAAATTAAACTGTTCTTGCACAAAGAACTTTAATCAAACCTATTCTAGATTCTTTAATTTTTTTTTCACTAAGTATTTTAGATTCTTTAATAAGGTAAGGTGGGGCAAATATTTGCATTCAAAAGACGCAAATTAATAGGAGATATGAATTTAAAATGTTAAGTGGCCATTTCTAAATTCAATTTCAACCATGATTGAGTATAAATTTAATTGAAAATTTTTATTTTTAAACCTCTAAAGGTCAAATTAAAAAATGTTGAACTAATAAACATCAATAACTTTTTTGTTTTTTTTTTATAGTAAAACCCCTCTATAAATAAAATTAAATATTTAGCGTAAAGAGTTCGTACATAAATTATTTTGTCATCATCTTTTTCTTTTTTTTTTGGTATGTGGTTATTGAGAGTGTTTAAAATGAGAAAACAAATTTTAAAAAAATAGCACTAAGATTGAAAATGTAACAGATGGATTGGATAAATCCCAACGGACTGATTTGGGTCATGGGGTCTAAGGACACTCCATCGCTTTTAATTTTCACCACCCTAAATTCAACCTTTTACTTTTACTCTTGTTTTTTCTTTTACTCTTGTTTTCACTTCCCCTTTCTACCCACATTTAATAACTTCTTGTGCTAAAATTTTGTTTTTAGTATTGAGGAAAATAAATTCCTTTTTTTTTTTATCCATTTTTATGTTATACTTGTTTTTAGATATTTATTAAGCTAAGCATCTTAAAACACAAAATGATCCAATAATGTTCCTCGTTATGGCAAATGTATGACATCTAATTATGACTGTCTTCCTCCTTTTGATTCTTTTGATTTTGAAACTATTTCTCTCAAAAGAGTGTTTACCTTTTTTATGAAGAAAGATTCATTGTTTCTCATACCTTTAGGTTATATGTCTTTAGCTCAAACTCCTTGCATTTCAATGTTGGAAATTACTACGAGTAACTAAACCTCTTGGAACTCTTCACATCTTTGTAACTTTTGGTCAATGAGTTGATTAGAATTGTAGTCTCGCTCCACTGCTTGTATCTGTCGAGTTTGATTTTATTCATTGGTCAACTTTTTGTAATCGTCAAGATTATCATTCAAAGACTTATTAGATGAACTAATTTTGAAAGTAAACACCCTTTCACTTCCATAGATTTTGCTTGGAAGATATTTTAATTTCCTTTCATATAGGGACAACAACTTTCTCCATATTCGAAGAGTAGTGGTTTCACATCTCCTACTTGTCTTATAATGTTGTCTAAAATAATGTCCAAAACTAGAGCACTATACATCACATTTGTGAGAGTGGCAAGATTTGTTTATGGATCGCTCAAGACAAGGGAAAGTCTTTTGTGACATCAATATTAATGCCTTAATTTTCTTTGAGCATAGTCCGAAATCTCCATTATACCATTGTCTTTTTCAACTTCGTGATTTTCTACGGCCATTGGAGACTTGTTGGTTGAATCTTGATGAGTTTTTGGATTGGTTCTTGATCTTTGATTTGGCTCCAATGTGAGTTTTGTTAGTGGGCGTTATTGTGTGAGGTATGTGTGCTTCATTAATTAATCAAATTAAAACAACAAACCAAAGGCCCAAAATAATAACCATATCTTCCCTTTTAACTTTTCCTTTGTCAAATATCAGTCACACATCTCATAGAATTTCACTCCATCTCTCTTCTCTCTCGTAGCTTCTGTCACATGCAGAGCAACAGAGAGAAGATGAAGATGAAGATGAGGAAAAGAAAAACCTCTCAACGAAACGAAGAAGAAGAAAGCGATGCGAAGGGATCAAAAGGGGAGATTCCAAGAATTACAGTGGTTCAGCAATAAAGCCTACATCCGCCATAAGGTAGATGAATTTCTTTATTTCATCTAAAAAATACATCACACACCCAATATCTCTCACAAATGGATCTCTCTCTCCTTCTTACAGATTTTTCCCTCTTTTTTCATATATAGAACAATGTTTTTATAGGCAAATAAAGAAAATCAGTTAGTAGCTAAACCGAATGTAAATCTTTAAATTTTTATGTCCCTAATAACCGTCGGATACAAAATCGAGATACTTTCACAATTTCTCTTTCTTTAAAACTGTCATATGTAAGTTTTTAAATTTATTTGCCCCTAATAACCGTTGGATACAAAATCAAGGTACTTTCACAATTTCTCTTTTTTTAAAATTCTCAGATGTAAATCTTCAAATTTGTCTACCTCTAATAATCGTTAGATACCAAATCGAGGTACCTTTCACAATTTCTCTCTCCTTTAAAAACGTAAATGTGTAAATCTTCAAATTTGTTTGCCCTCAATAACCGTTAGGTACAAAATCGAAGTACTTCCACAAATTTTCTCACTTACATCCAATGGTGCAAAACTACCGATCTCATTACATCTGGAGCACCTAATAATTTCTCCAACTCCACACAGTTTCCAAAAATTAAGTATAAGGAGTAGAATAACTCACAACAAATACAATGTCACAACTTTTTTTTTACAACAATATACAATGTCACAACTTGATCCCAACGGATCAATTGATCAAAGATATTATTACATTAATAACCCTCTTTTATATATGCCTCAAATGTTCAAATCTACAAATCTCTTTATTTGAATTGTAATGGTAAAATAATAACACACCTGTATATGATATGTATGTAACAAAAAGAATATATATATATATATATATATATATATTCTGCAATCGTGCGTAGTCACCTCTATATACCACCATCAAAATCTCCACAAACCAAGAGAAAAATTGAGATTTTTTTTTAAATCTCTACTAATAATAACATTTTAATCGTGACGTATGAGAAAGTATGCAATTCTAATGCGAGAGAACATTGAGTAGAGACACTCTAGTATTAATCAAACTTCTAAAGAGCTTCTCAGTGGCACTCTCAATGCAACGAATCCCTTCTTCCAAATCCTTCATCTTCTCGATCTTCACCTTCGTTTCATCTTCACCCTTTTTAGTAACTTCCATGAACTCCAATATCCCATTCTCCATCTTCTTCGTCTTCCCCATCCACCTGCTCCTCCTCGACGATCCCAGCGACACTCCAATCCCCTCAAAAACCGCCACCGAAACCATCCCCGTCACTTCCATCACATCCTTGATCGCCGCCGCCAGCTCCTCGTCGGAAACCACCGTCTCCTCCGCCTTCTTCACACATCGGACTTTCGGAACCAAATGGGTCGTTTCTTTCGCCAGCCGTTTTCGGGCTTTTGTGTATAAGTCTAATTTGGTGTCGTCCTTTCTCCGGATGGCCACGTGGGCGGCCACGTGCTCCTCCCGGAACGCGAGGATGAGGCTCTGGAAGATTCCGTAGGCGTCGATGAAGCGGAGGAAGTCTTCCAGAACGTCGTTCTCGACCCAGCTGGACAGCCGACACATCGACTCGCGGGACTGCGGGAGTTGGAGGATGTCGTCCAGATAGTCGTGGAGAAGCTTCACGGCGGCGAGCCCACGGCAGAGCCAGGCGGCGCTGCGCTGGTCGGTGGACGACCAGGATCTGAGATTGACGATCTCGTCCTTGAGAGAAGAGATTAACGGATGGGATCTGCACGGTAGACTGATGGATCGGAGGTGCCGGGAGATTCGAGGCTTCTGGGCGGCGACGGCTGCTGCGGAAGGCTTGTTTGGGAAGGAGAGAGAGCGCCGGAAAACACCCACCATGTTGGTCGGAATATTTTGGGTTTATATCTCCGGTGCGGCGGCGGCGGCGGGGGTGAGTTTGTTGGATAAGAATGTAGAGTGGAGTATATATATAGTGGTGAAATGAAGGAGTGGGGCCCGGTGGGGACCAGTCATGTGGAAGGTAGAGAGGTGACAGAGGGCCACGTGGGTTGTGTTAGAAGGAAGTGTGCTAAAGGCGTGTTTGGCTGTTTGTTGCTGTAAAGACTGGAACATGTGGCCATTTATTTTCATGATTTTTCATGCACGTTCTCTTGCAACTTTCTATTATGAATATATGATTGTTATTATTAATTTTTTTGAATCTATGATTGTCGTTGTTATTATTATTATCATCAGTAGTTTGATTATTTCTGACCTGCTATGGACACGGGAAGTTTAGGTTGGTTATGGTTGGTATGGTGTTAAAAAAAAAAAAAAGAATATGATTTGATGGAATGAAAATTGTTGTTGTTGTTATTATTTTTTTGAAATATGATAAAGTTCGGACTTTTAAATTTGGAGAGGAAATGGTCATGGAGAAGAAACCAATAATAAAAAGAGAGAATATTTGATATCGATGAGTTGATAGATTAGTTCCTAATAATATATTCAATGTATAGATTATGAGTATATAAACGAATTAGACATATATATTTTAGAAAGGTGTTAGTGCCATTGTCTTTTTAGTTTCTATGGTTTTAATTTGGTTTAAACTTTTAAATTGGTTTCTATCAGATTAAGAATTTTAGGGTTTTTTTTTTTTTTTTTTTTTTACACCTTCACACTTGGTTTAATTTGTCGATTTTCATATTAAAAATTTTAATTCATCAAATTAAACAATGAACTTGAATAAGTACTGTTTCAATTAATGTTTACCCTTAAAATTAAATTAGGAAGTATTCATGAAGAATCCAAATCAATGTAAACAAAATTTAACCAACATAAAGCACTTGGGATCAAAACAAAACTTACTCAAACTCACATAATAAAATGTCCAAATCAAGCTAAAGAAAATTAGTTTATAGAATAAAATATTAGATAAACATAAGATTTCATTTCAAAACCAATTAGTAATGAATGAAATGACTCTATGTATTTTATAAATTGTGAAATCTCAACTTATCTTTTCAATATGCGATCTTCCACTTGAGTTCAACCCTAAAATCTCAAATTTTAGATATTCATACTCACTCTCTCTCCATCACAACCAAAAGAAAATTGTTGACATGGAGAGATATTTTGAGACGATCCTTGAACAAAA
Source organism: Luffa acutangula (assembly GCA_036850905.1). Taxonomy (NCBI): domain Eukaryota; kingdom Viridiplantae; phylum Streptophyta; class Magnoliopsida; order Cucurbitales; family Cucurbitaceae; genus Luffa; species Luffa acutangula. The sequence continues at coordinate 1,046,281 of CM072092.1, read as the reverse complement.
ACCATAATAATGATATGAAATGAAAGCTCTAATAAATACATGTTAAATTGAGATAATTTAAGGTAGCACCGTAGAGACAACAAATTAATGGCGGAAATCATAATGAGGAGAAAGAAATTAAGCTGAGGGACGCGTCAACTGAACAGAACAGGACAGATAGCTATTAAAAGAAGGCAAATTTGTTCGAATTCGACCCTGCCTTCAACTCATAAACCGCGTCTCCAGCACGTGCCTTCTATATTCTTATTCTTATTCTTATTCTTATTTTTTTGAAACTGCCTTCTATATTCTTATAACTCTAGCTCTTCCAAGATATTCAATTAGATGATTGATAGATTAGATTATAAATATTACTTATTTAATACCTGATTGATGTTGATTGTTTATGTTTGTTATAAGTTATTACCATATTGCCAACTGTATAGTTTAATTGGTATAAAGTTCGTACCAATGACCAAGATGTTTGCAGTTCAAATCCCCCTACTAGATAAAATATTGTTTTGTGGAGGATTGGTGAAATTTAACTAAGTCGTGGATAGACCAAATTAAAACTTTTAAAACTATAGAAACAATATTAAAACTAAGTTCTTTCCTTGGAGGTCGTTAAGTGTCTGAATGGTTGAAGCCATGGATCTTTCCGAAGTGAAGAGCATTCGGGAAGCCACAATCGTCTTGCCTCCAAAAGTGGGAATGCCTTCCTTCAAGCACTGTCCAATATCTCGAAATCAAGTAGCTCACAGTCTGGCGCGCGAAGCAACATTCTCAAGCGTTTCCCCTCGTAGTTTTTTCATGTGTGTAGCTCAGATGCAATCTTCTTCTCGAAGAAGGCATCATTTTTTTTTTTGGCTCTCTGTAGTTGTGTAATTTAATTTCTTAAGATATTGGTGTACATAATCCATTTCAAGAAATTAAAATAGGAAAAATAAACAGAGAAAGGGAAGAAAACACCATAATGTGCAAGAGAAAACCATTTGCTTCTATATATTTGATTGAGAGAAATACAACCATATATATAGAGGCCTGGGGAGAAAAACTCTTGCAAAAAAATCAATGGAAAATCTAACGCTCGCTCTCTCTGGAATCTTCTTCTTCATCATCCTGCTGTAACCTCCACATGCATAACAGAATGAATGAAAAACAACCCTAAAATACACCGGTTGAAGAAAGAACAGACAAATGGGCCTGAAATACATTGGGCCGAACATAATGCATTACAAAAGAAGAAACAATTAATGGGCTGTCTTAACAATCCATTAGATAGCCTAAATTTGGACCCTATATTTCATAAATATCCAAGTTTCCAATTTTTTACAGAAAAGGCCTAATGGCCCAACTTTTTTTCATAAAAATCATGGTCATTTTACGATTCAACCCTCATATCCACTACTAACTATCTAAAAAATAAATAAATAAAATAAAACCATAAAAGGAAACACAAATCGTGGGTGAGAGATAGAAAACATAAAAGGAAAGAGATTTTTTCCAATTTTGAAAGATCCTAAAATCACTCCCAATATTTCAAAAAAAAATCCCTAAAACCACTCACTATTTTACCCAATTCACACACGGTTTCTTCCTCCCTTCATTCATCCCTCATGGTCTCTCGACCTCTCTTTCCCTCTTCATCTCCGATCATTTTCTTGCCGCCGACGACCAACCACCACCGGAAGCATCGCCGCCGTCCAACCATCGTCATTGCAAACTCGAATAAGCAGCACACATACATCAATGGATACCACCAGCCCAGTTATTGCCCTCAAATTATCGCTGTTTTATCGTGGGTATTGTTGAATTTCATCACCGCCGTGGTATATTTAATATATACCTATGTATATATTATTTTAAAAAAATAAGGTTTTTTTTTATAGTTATATAGAGGTTTTTTTTTCCCAATATCTATATTTCTCCTAAAATGCATTGATATATTTAATATACATACATACATGTATATATATATAATATATATTGGCAAATAACTAAATATACAAGTGTATATTTAATACTATAGTAATGAGATAAGAAAAAAACTCGGTATACGTGGCTACAATAATGAGTAAAAAACAGAAAACTTATGTACATAGTATATATAAGCTGGTATATATGAAGTTATATATGAATATAAATGTTTTTTTGTAAAATGCAAAAATCTAAAAAAAATACGTAGACTATGGGACATATATACTAAACTATTATATATTGAATATTAACAAGAATATATAATAATCAATTAAATATATGCATAGATTATAAACAGTATATTACTGGGAATATATATATATAATAACCGAAAATGTTATGTCAGTAAAATGAATATTAATCGAAATATATACACATTTTTTAGATATTCCAGAGAATATATTATATATACTGTTGTCGGGAAGAAAAAACGGGAAGAAAAAAATCGATTAGCTTTTGTTCGGTTAATGAAGAAAATAGAAAACTGCTGCTATGAAGAAAAAAATGGGAAGGAATAAGTCGATAAAGAAGAAAAAAAAGAGAGAGAAAAAAATGGATCAACCAAAAATTAAAGAAAAAAAAGAGAGAAAAAAATGGATCAACCGAAAATTACCAAACAAGAGAATGAAAATGGATGAATATTGTCAAATGAAATAAAAGGAAAATACATTAGAATCATTATGGCAAGAAATCAAATCTCAAGAATCATATTTTCAAAATATTAAGGATTTAGTTAAGATAATATCTTATAAAATCTTATAAAATATGACAAGAAGGGTAAAATGGTAAGGAAAAATGCTGGAAATCTAATCTTGGAAATCTACAAAACTATGGACATTTATGAAAATATGTATATAAAACAGTCTATCTACCAAAATTTCTCTTATTTTAAGTTGGGGCAACAAGAAAAATGGCTACAAATAAAAAGGTGGCTTGAAAAATGGCTACAAACGTTTGTAAATTAAATAGATGGCTAAACCATTTATTAATTAATAATTCCCTAATTATACAAGACAAAAATGCCCCTCAACAAACTTCCTAACGTGTTGTTAACGTTTAAAACCAAAATCATTTAAGAGAGATAAAAAAACACCCCTAAAAATAGTTGGAGACATTTTAGGAGGTTTAAAAATACGAAAATAAAAAAGACACACAACTATTTTGAAACCCAAATGTACCAGACCCTAGTTGTTCCCCGGGAATAGGAGTAAATACCTTGTCGGACAATGAGTACAAAGTTCAACCACCCCGTCAGTAGAGAGAAACACCTCTGAACTCCATTGAGAACCTCTGAAAAATTAAGAAACCGGAATTATGACACATCTGCTGAAAAATTAAGAAACCGAAATTATGACACACCAATGAGTACAAAGACCCTAGTTGTTCCCCGGGAATAGGAGTAAATACCTTGTCGGACAATGAGTACAAAGTTCAACCACCCCGTCAGTAGAGAGAAACACCTCTGAACTCCATTGATCAGGAACAACATCCCTGTCCATCTGCATATTTACTACCTGCACCTAAAACCTGTCCATCTGCATATTTACTACCTGCACCTAAGAACCTTGAACTTTGTACTCCTTCCCCAATAAAGGTATTTACTCCTTTATTTATTTATAGTCATTTTTCTTGTCAAAGTTCAACCCCCTTCAGTAGAGAGAAACACCTTCGAACTCCATTAATCGGAAACAACAGTCCTGTCAATAGGAAGATTTACTACCTGCAACTAAGAATACCTGAAAATTTTTAAAAACAAATAAGAACACAGTAATTATGATACCTTAGCTGCTGCAATTATGAGTTGTCATAACACCGCCCACCCTCCCACCAGAACCGCTTTCATGCACCAGCCCGTCCGTCCATCTTCATCTTCCACAACCCTCCCTTCCCACCATTGCCCCCCCTTGAAAGACTTAATCCTCCATTTCCCACCATTTTCCACCCCCCAACACAGAGTGTATCCCAATCCCTACCTCTCGCATCGCGCCGGCGACCCACATCCGCCGTGCCGACGACCTTCTTCATCGATTCTCCTTCTGCACGAGGACTGTACAATTTCTCAGAAATTCAAACCAAGGTAACAGCTTCATTCTCATTCCCTTATATTAGCAACAAACTGATACATTCCCCCAAGATTTTAGGGATTTCGTTATTACATTCCCCCGAGTGGTATGTACTGATAAATACCATTTCTATTAGACATGAACAACTTCATTCCGATTCCCTTATATTAGCAACAAGCTGATACGTTCCCCGAGATTTTAGGATTTCGTTATTACATTCCCCCGAGTGGTATGTACTGATAAATACCATTTCATCGTTATTACAACTTCTCTGGAAAAAGTGTGCTTGTGGTATACTCATATGTATGTGTGCGTACACATTGACATGTCTAATAGAAAAAATGCTTTGATTTGTCTGTACTATTATATACATCCATGGAATGGTCTAATGTGTCTACTTGTGTGTGTATACACTTAATCCCCCCTGTATTTGAGTTAATCACCCCCTGTATCGTGTATGTCTGGAATGCCCAATAAAAATACACTTTGTCTTTGTCTGTGTTGCTATATGCAACCATAATAACCCCCGTACCATGTTCACCTGAATGCAAATACCTGATGAAATGCCATAACTGATATCTGTATATAGTATTACATACATACGTGTTCCGCATGCATCCTGTGTGTATGCATACTTACCCTAGTCCCACCCCCATATGAGTTATATATACGCTGTAGTTTATATGTACTGTCATCTGTCTGTATATACTGCTACTTACGACTTTTATTGTTGTTCTTTTGTAACATGGATAATGAGGGGCAAAATGTGAGGGATAAAATCTTTTTTTTTATCGTTGGAAACGCTGAACCTAAGCCTAAAAAATAGGTAGATCTTTTTATACACTTAAACACAAACCGCCAACTGAACTCCCTATAAATCGGGATTCATCCATCCCGAAAAAAGGGGGGAGAAACTGAATGAAAACAAAAAAAATCTGTTAACGGCGTTTGTCTATAGTCGTATATACTAGGGGTAAAAATGTAAAAAAAAATCTAGAAAACAGTTCCTACTATTCCGGTAGCCACGCCTGCAAAGACCAAACTTCTGTAGCCAAAAATCAAGCCCGCTTTTTTTTTTGTAGCCATTTAGCACAATTCCCCTTTTAAGTTTTAATGAATTTCCATTAAAAAAAAAAAGTTCAAACTCTAAGAATGAAGTTGAAAAAAAATACCAAATTGAAACTAAATGCATGTTTTGAATAATTTTCTAGGATTTAAAATATGTTTCTGAGTGATTTTTTTTAGTATTTAAAAAGACATTTTAATAGTCTAAATCGATAATTTAATTCAATATTGTATTGTTTGGAAGACAATAATTGTATATATACCAATAAATTATTTATTCTTTTTCTAAGTGCTATATGTTATGGTTTATGTAAGAATCTTTTTAGGTTAACAAACCTTTGAAAATACCGGGGCCACATGTTTTTAAAAATTTGATCTAAATGAGTTATTAACTATAACGAATATGATGATTAAAATATATATATATTCCGACTCTCGTGTAAATACATGTGTTTTTATGTCAAAAATGAAGCATAGCTCAACTATATCTAACATGTATTTTCAACTAAGGAATTTGAAACTACGTGCGTTGCACGTGTTATAATACCTTTTAAGTATAAGTAGTTAATTAGAAAATTTGAAATAGGAATGAATTATATATATTTACCCTAAATGAAAAAGCTATATTTACTCACATTACTAAAGATGGAGTAGGAATGACCACTTACGTTGGGTAGGAATGAGTCTTAATATTATCAAAGATGAGATTTATTTTTTTAAAAAAAAAAAAACGTGGGAATGAAGGTTTTTTTTTTTTTTTTTTGAGATTGGAATGAAGGTGTTTTTTTAAACCAATTATTAATCTCATCAAATATGATTTTTTTTTTTAACCAATTCTTAATTTGAAAGATGAGATTTTTTTTTTTTAAAAAAAAAACGATGATAATGAAGATTTTTTTTAAAACCAATTCTTAATCTTAAACGTGGGGATGATCTATCTGTGGGAATTTGAATAAAAAAAATATTGAATAATTAAATAGGGAGGACAAATAAGGGATTTGAAGATTAAAAAGTAGCTTAAAAGGAAATCAAAAGTTTCCCGCTGAAGCGCCTTCTAATATAGTATAGATATAGATTTTAGTTTTTTAAATTTAATTTTAAAACTTGATTTGATTTAATAGAAAATTAAACTCAAGTATCTTTTTATTTTTGAAAAATCAAAAAAATTATCTAAATTTATATTTCATAAAACTTAATTTAAAAAATTCTATTTATTATAACCACCGAAATAAATTAGAATTAATAATTAAATTAAAAAATTATTAATCTCATCAAATATGTTTTTTTTAAACCAATTCTTATACTTATGAAAGATGAGATTTTTTTTTTAAAAAAAAACAATGATAATGAAGATTTTTCTTAAAATCAATTTGGGAATGATCTACCCATTGAAATTTGAAGAATACCAATTATCAATCTTAACTAATCATGAGAATGAGTTTTTTTTTTTAACCAATCTTCTTTTTTTAAAAAAAAAAAACAATATCTAAACGTAAATTAACCAATTTTTTAACTATTTTTATTTATAAAAAAACAATATCTAAATGTAAATGAGATTTATCCAATTCTTAATCATGGGATTTTTTTTTAAAAAAAACAATACCTAAATGTGATGATGAGATTTTTTTTTAACCAGTATATATTTTTTTAAAAAAAAAAAACAATATCTAAACGTAAATGAGATTTAACCAATTTTTTAACCATTTTTTTTACAATATCTAAACGTGATAATGAACTTTTTTTTAAAAGAATTCTAATAAAATATTTTTTTAAAAAAAAAACAATATCTAAATGTGATAATGAGATTTTTTTTAATCAATATATTTTTTTTCTAAAAGAAACAATATCTAAACGTAAATGAGATTTAACCATTTTTTTTACAATATCTAAACTTGATAATGAACTTTTTGTAAAACAATTCTAATAAAATATTTTTTTTTTAAGAAAAAACAATACCTAAACGTGATAATGAGATTTTTTTTTAACCAATATATATATTTTTTTCAAAAAAAAAAAACAATATCTAAACGTAAATGAGATTTAACCATTTTTTTTACAATATCTAAACGTGATAATTAACTTTTTTAAAACAATTCTAATAAAATATATATTTTTTTTAAAAAAAACAATACCTAAATGTGATAATGAGATTTTTTTAACCAATATATATTTTTTTTTCAAAAAAGAAAAACAATATCTAAACGTAAATGAGATTTAACCAATTTCTTAATCATTTTTTTTTTACAATATCTAAACGTGATAATTAACTTTTTTTAAAACAATTCTAATAAAATATTTAAAAAAAAAAAAAAAAAACAATACCTAAATGTGATAATGAGATTTTTTCTTTAACCAATATATATATTTTTTTCAAAAAACAATATCTATACGTAAATGAGATTTAACTAATTTTTTTACCTTTTTTTTTTTACAATATGTAAACTTGATAATGAACTTTTTTTAAAACAATTCTAATAAAATATTTTTTTAAAAAAAACAATACCTAAACGTGATAATGAGATTTTTTTTAACCAGTATATATTTTTTTTTAAAAAAAAAACAATATCTAAACGTAAATGAGATTTAACCAATTTTTTAACCATTTTTTTTACAATATCTAAAAGTGATAATTAACTTTTTTTAAAACAATTCTAATAAAATATTTTTTTTTAAAAAAAAAACAATACCTAAACGTGATAATGAACTTTTTTTAAAAACAATTCTAATAAAATATTGAAGAATTAAATAGGAAGGACAAATAAGGAATTTGAAGATTAAATAGGGGCGTAAAAGGAAATCAAAAGTTTCTCCTCTTAAGCGCCTTTTAATATAGTATAGATATAGATATAGATAGATATATAGAAGTATAGATTTAAAAAAAAAACAATTTCTAAACGTAAATGAGATTTAACCAATTTTTTTTTTTTTTTACAATATCTAAACGTGATAATGAACTTTTTTTTAAAACAATTCTAATAAAATATTGAAGAATTAAATAGGAAGGACAAATAAGGAATTTGAAGATTAAATAGGGGCGTAAAAGGAAATCAAAAGTTTCTCCTCTTAAGCGCCTTTTAATATAGTATAGATATAGATAGATAATAAAATATTGAAGAATTAAATAGGAAGGACAAATAAGGAATTTGAAGATTAAATAGGGGCGTAAAAGGAAATCAAAAGTTTCTCCTCTTAAGCGCCTTTTAATATAGTATAGATAGATATAGATATAGATATAGATATAGATAGATATATAGAAGTATAGATTTTAAAAAAAAACAATTTCTAAACGTAAATGAGATTTAACCATTTTTTTTTTTTTACAATATCTAAACGTGATAATGAACTTTTTTTTTAAAACAATTCTAATAAAATATTGAAGAATTAAATAGGAAGGACAAATAAGGAATTTGAAGATTAAATAGGGGCGTAAAAGGAAATCAAAAGTTTCTCCTCTTAAGCGCCTTTTAATATAGTATAGAAGTATAGATATAGATATAGATATAGATATAGATAGATAGATATAGATAGATAATAAAATATTGAAGAATTAAATAGGAATGACAAATAAGGAATTTGAAGATTAAATAGGGGCGTAAAAGGAAATCAAAAGTTTCTCCTCTTAAGCGCCTTTTAATATAGTATAGATATAGATATAGATATAGATATAGATATATAGAAGTATAGATTTAAAAAAAAAAACAATTTCTAAACGTAAATGAGATTTAACCATTTTTTTTTTTTACAATATCTAAACGTGATAATGAACTTTTTTTTAAAACAATTCTAATAAAATATTGAAGAATTAAATAGGAAGGACAAATAAGGAATTTGAAGATTAAATAGGGGCGTAAAAGTAAATCAAAAGTTTCTCCTCTTAAGCGCCTTTTAATATAGTATAGATATAGAAGTATAGATATAGATAGATATAGATATAGATAGATCAGAAGTTTAAATCTTCCATCTCAAATTTTGTTGAACTAAAAAAAAAAAAAGTTACATGTTTTTATTGGAATGAAATCTATTTCATTTTTAATAAAGTTGTTCCTAAAAATATGCCTCAGATTAGATTTCTTTTCTCTTTTTTTCTTATGCAGTCACATTTTGGTCATAGTACATACATAACATATTTAATAAAATTTTAAATTTATTTTATTTTAAAATTTCGAAATTATTTTGGTTTTGGCTTTTTAGTATTGATATTTAATGTTTGATCAATTAATTAATAAATCTAATTTCATTATAAATTATGGAACTTAACACACATGACCTTAAATACTTGGGACTGTCAATCATAGATATCTCATCCATCAAATTAATAAAGTAAGTTGTTTTAATCAATTTCTTGATAAGTAATTTACTAAAATTTTAAATCAATATTTATGGAAAATTCAAGACTACAAAAATTATAGAACAAAATTAGAATAATTAACAAAGTTTCAACTCCCATGATTCAAAAAAGAAAAAGAAAAAAAAAAGAAAAAAGAAAATCTAAAGTCGTCTCTCACATTCTCACATCACCAAACTGCCTAATCTTTTTCTCTTTTTCTTTTTGGAATATTTTTTCTTTATCTTTTTTTAACGCCAAATCCATTATTTTCAATATCAAAGAGAAATCGAAAATTTGATTTCATATCCCGTATTATTCGCAGCCACATCAATAAATAAATAAATATATATATATATATTTTATATATAATTATTTTAAAATTATTTAAATCAAAATCCCAATTTAAGGTTTAAAATAAGGTTAATGGATTATTGGAATGATAAGATGATATTCTACTAATGTAGTTTTGGCAACCAACAAGATTGCTGCCATTTCCATGTTCAAAACTTTATACGTGCATCAACATTTAGGGGTGAAGGGATTTGAAGATCTCTTGGTCAAAAGTACATGTCAATTATCGCAGAGTTATGCTCGTTTTGGCATCTTAAATGCTACTAAAGTTTATAGTGCGCGGTTTGAATGGTAAATATAAAGTTCTAAATATGGTTTATTGGGTGGAAATCTAAGACTTTCATCTCATGAACATCAGGTCCATGCATTTTGAGATATTTGAGCATCCTAAATTTACAAAACAGGCCCTTGTATCAGTCGTGGATAATAATGAAAATAGTTTTTCTATAATTAAACACAATAAAACAAATATTAGTACTTGTCATATGCATAATATAATAAAATCTTGCTAACACGAGTATAACTCGACTGGCATAAAACTTGTAAAAGGTATGTGGTTCAAATTATTCACTCCTACATGTTGTCAAAAAAATATATACACACAATATAAGAAAATCCTATGATAACAATAAATAATGAAATACGATAACTATTTATCAAACGACCTAGGATATTGGGTTTATTTAACCGTTCCTTATCAATAGGAAAAAATGGTTATATCAATGGTCTTTCATTTATCCACCCATTCTCACTTGCTAATAGGTCTATCAATCATATGTCATATCTTTAAAATTAAACAAGAAAATGGTATATGAATGACATTTCACTTCATTTTCAATTAATAATTGTTTGTATGCTTATTTGCTAAAAAACGAGTGTTAAACATTTTAAAAATTTGTTATGTTTGCAATTTTTTTTTTTTTTTTTTTTTTTTTTTTTTTTTAACTATTTGAAAATATACCGATGAATTTTGTCACCCATTATGATTTTCCTAAACTTTTCTTCCTCACTCTAAATTAAATTAAGCAAATGCGATGAGGAAAAAAAAAAAAACTATTAGAAAGAGGGCAAGGGCAACTACAAATTTTTATTGATTTTTCTCTTGGAAGATTGTAACGTAACCCAGCTCTGAATAAGGCCCAGTGAAAACGAAAATCTCAGCAACCCAGGCTTGGCGCCTGCTCAGCTTAGCGCCATTAGAACGACCTGCTTCCTGCCAACGATTTCATGAGCGCGTTATCGTTCGATCATCGTTGAGTGTTTGCTTATGGTGCCTGTCTCTTCCGCCATGCAAGGTGGATCATCAGGCATTGGCTACGGACTGAAATACCAGGTCATTCTTCTTCAATTTCTCATGACAAATTTTTTCATGGTATTGATTGATACCCCATAGATCTCCTTAAGCATAAACCCTAATTCCCATTTTCGGAATTCTGCTCCACTACAGGCTCGATGCATCGCCGATGTCAAAGCAGATACAGATCACACCAGCTTCATCACCGGCACTCTCAGTCTCAAGGACGAAAATGAGGTTACGCTCGGCTTTACTCTGATTTATTTCGTCGCGTGATTGTTAATGTTTGTTTTTTGACATGGATCTGATGCAATTGAAGTCTATTAGGTGCATTTGATTCGGCTTTCGTCGAGTGGATCCGAGCTCATATGCGAGGGTTTGTTTTCTCATCCCAACGAGATCTGGGACCTGGCGTCTTGCCCTTTCGACCAACGCATTTTCTCTACCGTCTTCTCCACTGGTAATTAATTGATTTCCGTGGTTGCTCGAACTCAACTATCTATTGTGCATGCTCCAGAAGTGTTTATTTCTGTACTGCCATTTTACTAATTGCCATAATGTTGACTGTGCATGTATTGGTTTAGTTTATTCTTTTAGTTTCGCTACTCTTAGATAAACTGGTAAGTTACTGATGGAATTAGCTACTTTTAGATAAACCGGTAAGTCACTGAACGTAGGATTGTCGATTAACTTTCAGACAGAAAATGTCCAGTTTCCATTGTTCTTTCTCAGAAATCGTGAGAATTTTGTGGTTGATTCGTTATTTTTGGGCATGTCTGCTATTCAATTGTTATCATTCTCTATATACTTCGCATCTCAACCACAGTTGTTTTGTGGGGATTCATTCTGTTGTAACGGATTCTTCTAAATCCTCTGCTTTCTTTCACTTTTCTTTGAATTGATCCTCTTCCATTTTCATAAGGTGAAAACTTCGGGGCAGCAATTTGGCAAATCCCTGAGTTATATGGTGAATTGAATTCTCCTCAGTTGGAAAGGGTCACATCACTTGATGAACATGCTAGTAAGATCAATTGGTGAGTACTGATCAGAAGCAATTCTTTTTCCTGGTTTCGATTGTGTCCAACTGCATTTGCCCTATCTGAATTCCATATTTTGTCAAATGCAGAATATGTACCAAATCAATGTTTTGTTCTAATAATTAGTTCGAGTAAAATTTATGCTCGTGGAAATGTTTTTATATTTGATATTCTTAACCTTTTAAGTGTTTTCTCTGAATTTGACTGATGTTAGTGTCTTTTTTTTTCCCCACTTGTTTGCTTTTGTTAATCCAGATGAACTTGTTTCCAATTGTAAATCAATGAATACATTCCCATTATTTGGGTTCTCTTTCCTAACAAAAATGGCTTCACAGTGTTCTTTGGTGGCCGTCTGGAAGACACGATAAGCTGATCAGCATTGATGAGGAAAATATTTTACTATGGAGCTTGGACTGTTCAAGAAAAGTTGCTCAGGTAGACTTAAATAGAAATTGTGTGGTGTGGTGACTGGATTCTATATCAAGCAACTTTCATTTTTGCAACACCTTGTTGTATATGCATGGGTAGGCTAAGGTTCAGAGTAACAAGTTTTTAGATAAAAGAGAATTCCATTAATCAAGAAAAACTACATTGTAGGAGTTAAGGCATCAACTTCAAGACCAAAAGAATTGCATTTTATTTTATTTATTTACTTATTTATTATTATTATTATTATTATTATTATTTTTTTGTAATTGGTGTATATCATAAAGAAAGTATAATCATAAAGGAGATGGTTGAAGAACTCCATGGAAAGCCAAATCTCGCAACAATCTTTTTCCTCTCTGGAAATATCAATGAGTTGGATTTTTTTTTCCTAAACCAAATCTCTGAAAAAACCGCTGGAACTGCATTTTCTCAAAGGTTTTCAGCTTTTAGCCTGTTAGGGTGATCCACGTCAACTGATCTAAATAATCCAGAGCCTCTAGAGCCTAGTCTAGTAGCCTGCCAGAGCAAATTCTTTTAGTAGTCCCTGCCAATGTCTTGTCACAGACAACAGTCCACAAAGAGGTTATTCTGGTTTTCCTGCTCTTTTTTACACATTAGACACCACTGTAGAGAGATAGCTTTGCCCGGATGGCAGCTATCTTCGTTCCTGAGGCTAGTCTGTAGAAAAGATCTCACTTAGGAGCTTTCTCCTTCCAATTGCCAAGTCAGCAGATTATTAAGGTTTCAGAGTTACTGATGTAGCATAATTAATAATTGTTTTGTAATTTTCATTTGAATGGTTATTTGCTTTAGTTTGTAGTTAGTTGTTTACATAGTCGGGTAGTTAGTAGGTTGTAGGTTACATTAAGTCCCCCTATAAATAGAGGGTGAATCTCTTGTTATTAGCCCATTTCTTTCTTTGAGGATTCTTGGAGATTTTCTCCTTTGATGGTTGGTTGCATCAGTAACAATCAGTCTAAGCAGTCAACAAGATTTTGGAATTGCTATAATTTTTAATTGGCTCTTTGCCTCTTTTAAAACAACATTCTTTGAGGATTCTTGGAGATTTTCTCCTTTGATGCTTGGTCAATCAGTCGAAGTAGTCAATAGGATTTTGGAATTGCTATATTTAATCTTGACTATTTAAAACATGATCCCTATTAGCTAATGCAATTCGTTTTTGCAGGTTTACATATATATTATACACACACACATACATACATCTTTTTTCTCTTGTGGGGATTCTGTTGCATGTTAGAACTCGTCATATTGCCAATTCAGAGTCATTAAACTTATATGAGTGTCATATCTAATATGTATGTCATGGTTCTTTTAAGTTTTTTAACTGTAGCCAAAAGATATGTCTAAAGTTTGTGAATCAATTACCATTAATGTTAAGTTGGGATGTCCAAAGGTTTATTGAAATATTGGGAGACTGTTCAATTCATTCTTTGCGATTGTTGATTGTAATATGTTTGTTATTTTAAAAAAAGGTTGTAATAATGTGTACTTTGTTTGTTATTTCAACGATTCAACGAGTTAGGGCGTGTTTGGATTAACTTTCTAAGTGATTTTGGAGGGCCAAAAGTGTTTAAAGTCTTGAGTGTTTGATAACAAATAAAAATCACAATTGAAATAATCAAATTGGTTTTAAATCATTTTTTGAAAAAAAACTTTAATCTTGATTATTTAAAAAGTTCATTTGGTAACAAATAAAATTCACAATTGAAACAATCAAATTGGTCTTAAATCATTTTTTGGAAAAAAAAAAGCTTCAAACTTGATTATTTAAAAAGTTTAGCATCTAAATTGATTTGACATTTGTAAGAATCACTTTAGATGTACTACAACCAATGAAACTTGTGATTAAAATCACTTTTAAGAAATTGCAACTGAACACACAGATATTTTAATTTAATTAAAATTATTTTTATAAAAAGTGTGGTAGTCTTGTGGTAACCAAATATAGTAGGATCAAGCGGTTGTCTCTTGAGATTAGTTGAGATGCATGCAAGCTGGTCAAGAAGTGTTTTAGGGAGAAAAAAACATTTTTTTTAGAAAAAGTATTTAAATTAGATGGTATGCCAAACTCACCCCCACTCACTATGAAATAGCAATTTATTTTCAAGTCTTTGTGATAATCTTATTTGGGGCTTACTACAATCTAGGTGCAATCGAAGGAGTCAGCTGGGATGCTTCATTATTTGTCTGGAGGGACGTGGGATCCACATGATTCAAATGCTATTGCAGCAACTAGTGAATCATCTGTTCAATTTTGGGATTTGAGGACAATGAAGTATGTTATCATTTATGCTTCATGTTTTTTCACAGATGATGCATATGTTATGTTTGTGTTTTCCATCTATTTGAGCTTATCTTAGTACATGCGCTTCATTGTGTGTGTCCCCATATCAACGTATATATGTTTTTATGGAGAACGTGTACGGATGCTTTATCTGTTTCTATATTTTGAGAAGAAATGAAAGTGCATGATTAAATTGAAATTCCCTTCAAAGAAAAAAGGCATTTCATATTCTTCTTCCATTTAAATGTAATTAATTTTTTTTATAGTTTATTTTATAGTCATAAATGCTATTCATTGATAAACTCTGCATTGGCTTATGAGAAGTTAATTACAGGAAGTCAGACTCGATTGCATGCTCTGCATATGTTCGCAATGTGGATTACAACCTCAAGAGGAAACATATACTTGTAAGGAATTTATCATTATTATTATTATTTAGCTTTTTCCGTGAGCATCAAATTTGAAATCTCTTCCATTTACCGGTGAATGCATATTGAGTAGGCCTTTTCTTGTCTTAACCTTTATAATTCATCTCCTCTAATGTTTAATTTGCATTCTATGATCTGAGACATTATCCATCACTTGTCTTGACCTTTACCATACACTATTTGAGCTTTACGTTGACTAGTGATGGTTCAGTTCATAGAACGCAATTCCAACATAAGAGGTGGGAAAGAACAATTATAATCACCATGGCAATGAATGGAATGTGAATAGCAGGAGTCCATTTATAAGTTAGTAAGAAAGAAAGCCCCGTTTTTCTTTCTTGTTCAAAAAAGAATGAAAGCCCCTTTCGTTCCTTAAAAACAATATTTTATCTCCCAAATTGGTGTTTGCACAATATTCATTGTGTGTATATATATATATATATATTTTTTTCATCTTGGCATTAATAAATGTCCCATGTTTAAGGTAACTGCTGAGGATGAAACCGGAATATCTATCTGGGACCTTAGGAAGCCAAAAGTCCCGATTCAACAACTTCCTGGACACACCCACTGGTATCTTTTTAAAGAGACCTATGTTTTCCCTAGCAATTTAACTGTAAAATTTGGTCTGTGCTCAAGTTGAATGTTTTAATTATGTTCCTTTGTATTTAATTTCTGCAGGACATGTGCTGTTCGTTGTAATCCTGAATATGATGGTCTAATATTGGTTCGTTCTCCTTTCCTCCTCTCCATTTCTAGATAGACTTATTTTTTCTGACCTATTTCACTGTTCGGTTCATGTTTGTTAGATTGCATTTTAAACTTCTCTTCCACATTTGTTTCCAATTTAATCTTGTTAGTTTCCTTTGTGAAGTCGGGGCTCGGTTGTTTATTTTAAATTTCAATTTATAAAGTTATAGACTAATTGTATGACAATCGAATCCCTTGAAGTTGATGTGCTGGCGAAATCATTTTTTAGTACAAGCTCATCCAATTTTTCATGTAAGTCAATGACACAATGTTAGCGATTGCAGAGTGCTGGTACTGATTCTGCTGTCAATTTATGGCTGGCATCTATATCTGATGGTGAACTAAAATCTGAAAGGTCATTTTCTTGTTTAAGATGTTTCTTTTTCTGTTTCTCTTTAAAGTTTATGCTGATATTTCTTCATATTAATTTATGAGCAGGACGGTTGATTCACCACCACGGCAAGGTGATCCATTATTGCATTCTTACAGTGACTACGAAGACAGTGTTTATGGTAACAGCTGTAGCCTTGTTATTTTAATATATATATATATATATATATATATATATATATCCAGTGGATCAAACTGATTGGGTGATTTTTATTTTATATTCAAAGGCCTTGCTTGGAGCTTTCGTGAGCCTTGGATCTTTGCATCATTGTCCTATGATGGGAGGGTAAGTAGTATCAACTATTTCTAGAGTAGCCAAACATGTCCATGGACATTGGTTTTCCAAAAAAATTGTACCAAATGCTGGTGCAAGTTTTTCGTTGTGCCTTTTCTAGTGTTAATAGATGATGGACATATGCTGCATGGATTATCATGTCATCTGATTTTGTTTAGCACTTTTCAGCTTGCATAAGTTGAGATTTTATATTTGTCTGACAGTTGGTTAGGTAGTTATGCAAAGTCCGTTGGTCATTACTTATTTGATCTTCTCCCAACATTTATGGCCAATCATCCGTCTGTAAATCAACCCATTTTACAATCGTACAGAATGACATAGTTCAGTTCTTTTTTTTTTTCCTGTGAAACAGGTTGTTGTAGAATCAGTGAAGCCTTTCCTCTCGAGATAATGAGGTGCATTTTAGATTTTCTTTCCCAATATTGATTGCTTCCTAGGTTTGATTTAGAGTTTCTCATTACGGCAACTGGACTTGCGATAACCCTCCCCTCAAAGTTTGTCTCTGTTCCATCAGCGAGAGTAATTGTTGTGTCTGAATTTAGTTCGAACAAGAACTTCACTCACCTTTACGATGTTAGCAATGAGATTGTTGGACAAGCAAGGACTTATCCAGTAATAGAGAAAGTATACACACTACCCAGGGAGTAATTTTATTGTACTAAAGATGGCATGGCTGTTATGAACAAGCAAGCCCCATCTCCAACCATCTGTTGTTTTGTTGTGTTGAATTTCCTCAACTAGTGCTTACCTTACAGCTTAAACTTTCCACCAGAAAAGAAAATTATGTTATAGATTTTGTTTTCCTCTTGCTTTGGATGCCTATGTTGTTTGGTACTTGGGAAATGGGCACAGCTGGGAAACAAGAACAACAACCAACCATCTTATCTGTCTCAAAGTTTTTACCTCCAACAACTTGGTATGTGTCTGTTGTATTGCCAATCTCTGTCAAAATAATGACTTGAAAAGAAGAAAAAAGAAATGGCAATGATTTTCTCCTATGATTACTGCCTGTTACTTGTGAGATGTGGATGAATATGATTGGACTTTTGATGCTTATCCAAATATACTTGGATGAGAGACAACAAGAAGGCCATGACAGGACTGCCAGTGAAACCCTCTGGTTTCCTCGTTCAGTAGCAGAAGTCTTAACACCAAGTTTCTCTTCACTTATTCTATGGTCTTTGTTTGAATTGAAAATGTGGAACCTTTGCTAACCACGTGTCCTTTTGCCACGTTGGATGTAAATTTCCATTTTATCCTCAAACAATGGAGGTGCCTTGTCAATCAGAATATTGCCAAGTCACCCAAGATTGAGGTAATGACACGTGTCAAAACCAGGTGCAAAGCAGGGAAAGGGAAAAAAAGTGGATAAGATTTGAGGAAATTTGGAAAGTTGGGAGCTTTTGCTTTCCAACAAGGATCCCATTCCCATCCACTTATGAACCCTATATATATATATATATATATATATATATTTGTAATATGCAGCCATTTGCCACGTCATCGCCAGCAAAGAAAATCCTGAGATTTTGCTGTCTTCAAAAAGTTCTTTTTGATGCGTCGGTTTGGCTCTTCTCTGAATTACAGCCTCAACTAAGCATAAAATAATTGAAATGATAATAATGATGATGAATAATAACACGTTCTTTCACAAAACCAAAAAAAAAAAAAAAAAATCCTATCTTTTAAGAAGTTAAACTGAAACTAAACTGACGTATCTAATATTGTCGAGAAAAACAATTTGATGCTGAAAAGTATTAAAAAAGAAAGAATAATTCATCAGTTAAAAAAAAAAAAAAAAAAAGAATTCATGGTGGCCCATTCTCTTACTCACAAAAAAAAAAAGTCTTAGATTTCATCCCACATCACACATGGTGGGTAGACACAGAATTTAAATACTTTCTTTTATTATTATTTTTTTAAATTCATGGCAATTGGTGATAATGATTCACTAACAAAGTTTATTTACTATAGTCATTTTAGAATCAATTAACCTGATGAGTTATTTATGAATATTTGTTATGACTAATGATATCCCACACATGTAAGGTTAACGAGATAAGTCCATGTGTTATCGATTACATGTGGCATAGCCTACTTGAAGTTAATCACTCAATATGTTGTACCTCAACCGATATTTATCACCCCGACTACTCAAAGTTGAGTTAGACATTACATGTCGTTTTTTTATCAGTAAAATTGAAACTATATTTAGAAATGGTCCACCTCCTCACTAATAAATCACACAGATTCCACTAAAAACACTTCACAAAATCAAGCCAATAAAGACACACCCAATTTTTGTAATAAAATTACCAAATCCAACTAAAAAGCATGGAGTACGATCAAAAGAACAACACCGATAAAAATAGATGAAACAATAACACAAATGGAAAGTATTGATTCTACCATTTACTAAAATTATAGTCCAACTATACAAAATTAAAAATTAGAACGGTTGATGTCAAAATCCGGACAAAAGACTACATGACCTTCACGTGACACCAACAGTGATTTTGTAGAAGCTGGGGAAGACTTGACCTGCAAAACCAACAAAAACTGCACACCGGTGTGGTGCTTGTCACACCTACTCCGATACTTAAGTCAGTCAAATAGGAAGGTAAGAGTGACAAGAATTAAGGTTTCGAACTCTTCTCCAGGCGTGAAGAGGGTATTTATACATGGGTTAGCTTAGTAGGGTTTTTAGGCGTGGGAAGACAATTCGAGCTAAACCAGGTTGAATCGGAGCAGTCAAAGGACTTCAAGGACCGAGCGGGGGGGAGGAGACTCGGCCCGCACAAGCGGGCCAGGGGTCAACCTCGACCTTGGGCCGAGGGCGAGCATGGGGTTGGGCCAAGGCCCAATCCCTTCGACCTTGACCTAACCCTATGACCTATTTCCCCTTTGAAATCCATTTCCTGGTTGTGTCTTCGGTTTCTCTGTTGTCTTCGCTCCATGAATTTCAGAATGTTGCAGAATTACCCGTAACAAGAACCAAACCTAATTGGATAAATAAAAAATAAATTTCCCTAAAAAGTACTTTACCATCCTGAAAACTTTTTTATTTTTATTTGATTCATTTTTTTAAATTAAAAAACTGCTAAAAAAAAATAAAATTAATGATTAGCGACTTGAATGCAAAATTAAATTTCTCGATCTGAGTAGAAGCTTATTCCAAAGAGAAAAGTGACGGCTCAGTTTGCGCCACGTGGACTGTCCACTGGGAAATTCCGGATACAAATCCCCACTTGTGGGACCCCTTCCTCCTGCTCACGTGTTTGATTAAATCTCCGAATTTCCTTCTCTTCTCTTCGCCGAACCACCACCGATCTGATAACTCCGCCCCGCCCTTCAACTTCAACCCCAATTTCTCTCCTCTCTCTCACTTTTCAAATGCCTCTTCACGTCAGATTCTCCCGAACTTCTCTCTTCTTTTGAACTTCCCCTCTCATTTCCCCCTATTTCTTCGCCATTCCCACTTTCTCATGAAGTTCAGTGCCATTCCAAATTGAGATTTTCAGACTGTTCTTACTTTGGTTTCTGCCTCCCCCTCCAATCTACCCACATTTCCTCTTCTACCCTTTGCTGCTTTCCCATGGGATTTTTGTAAGCAATGGCCGCCTGTTGCAGAGGATTTTCGACCCACTTCGATTTCGAGAGGCGGGTCGAGTCGTTTCGGCTGCAAGGCCATGTGGGGCCGGAGCTGAGGAGGAGGAGATGGAGAAGGATTTTGTTTGGGATTAATCGAGTTGGGTTTAGTCCAATTAGTTGCTGCTGTTCTGATTCTATGGTTCCGATACGCAGAACTACTGGGTCTGGGAAGAGCGTTGAGAAGCAAGAAGACTGGCGCTTCGATCCCAAAAAAGCCCCTCGTAGACTCCGTATCCAAGCCACTCCCGCAATGCCATTTGCTTCCCCTCAGTAAGTTGAAGTTCTGTACTGGAAACCACTGCTTTTTTTAGCAACATGTAATCAATTGTCCAGTCCTCGTGTTACTTTCTTGAACCCTTTTTCGTGTCTTGCAATTGGATTAATCTGGTTGAAAGAATTCATCCTATAGTTCGAAAATTTAACTCCTTTCACTGGAAAGGAGGGATTACTTCTTACTTCTTACTTCTTCTAGGTAGGCATAGAGATTAATGACGCTCACACTGCATCATTGAGAAACATGGGATTATAGTTCAAGTTAATGATCAATATTTACGCAGGTCATATGTGGCTTTGAAATGTGTATCCTCTCATGGGGTTGCTTCATCTTCTTGTTTCTGCAGATCTCGGTTCATTTCCAAACCAGAAAAATTTTATCCTCGCTGCACCCCAAGGGGCTCTGGTCCACAATCTCGTGATACTCCGCCAAAAAGAGGTAATCTAAATTGCTTTATGGTAATTTCTTAGCTAGCCCAGGTAGTCTAAAAGAATATTTGTGTATCATAAGATGGAATTCTGGTTTTGCTTTTGTTTGATTAATGACCTCTACCGAGTATTTGTCACAACTGATAAAACATATCTGCCTTCGCTGTAGACACTGGTATTGCAAATGAGAAGGACTGGGGGATCAACTTGTTGAATGAAAATGTTAGCGAGTCAGGCACGAATGAAGATGGCAGTACTTGGTATCGGGAAAGTGGGGAGGACCTCGGTGATAATGGATACAGATGTAGATGGACTAGGATGGGTGGAAAATCGCATGATGGTTACTCAGAATGGAAAGAAACGGTAAAAATTTAGTATTTTTGCTTGCAATTACTTTGTTGTCGATCCAGAGTGAAGCAAGCTTAAGCAATCTGATTAACTCTCTTACTAGGAAAACTCTGTGACAATCCATGGTTGTGGCCTTGGCCAATCTACATGGCAAAAAGAAACTCGTGATTGTCATCCCTGTGCAAATATGTTTGTGGAAGCAAGTTAGAGTTCCTATTCTCACTGGATGAATTGTTTTCCAGTCTGGTCTATAGTTTGAATTGGATTTTCATTTTGGGACATGCATGTATGTCTCAATTCTCATCTTTATTATCTTAATTGAGTTCATGATTAGTTTTTTTTTTTATGTATCCTTCTTAGTTCTTATTGATGTTAAACTATTTCTCATAGAAATGTTGTTTACGTGCTAAAGAAAAATCTGGTGATCAACTGTTAACTGACTCTCGATCATTTTAACTTGGACATCAGTCATGAGTATGACTCTCTAGATAATTTTTTATTTATATCTTTCTTTTAGTTACAGATAAGTCTCCACTTGGATTTTTCTTTTTAAATAAAATCACAGTTATAACTGCACTAGTTGGAAACAATTCTTCCATTTTCTGTTTAATGGTTAACTTCTGAATGAAATTTATGTAATGTGGAAATCATGCTAAAAATCCAGGATCATAAAATGTTGTTACACTGCTGTCACTTTGACATTGTTTTTATAACTCCATGAAGTATCATCCCAGGTCACTGCATTTAATGGATTTATTGATCTCATTGACAGTGGTGGGAGAAAAGTGACTGGACTGGATACAAAGAGCTAGGTACTTTGCTTCTTTTCTCATAATTCAACTTACCTTATCCCCACCTCTCTTTCGCTCTCTCCGAAGAGCTAGATTCTGTAAGTGTCCTAGCAATAAGATCACTATAGATATTCACTTGACTGCCAAGAACTGCTGGTTAACCTATAGCTTCGAAGTTGAACATGTGAAATTTGATAAGTATTCATCATCCATGTGTTTTGTATTGATTCTGGAATCACAAAATACTTTTGCCCCTGCCTTTTGACTGTGTGATGTGAAATTTGTTAGATACCTATCTTTATGCATTGGTAGTCTCTTCTTTTAGAACCTACTATTTTGCTCATATTCACTGAATCCTATCTTGCTTGTCCTGATTGAATTTTAC
Source organism: Luffa acutangula (assembly GCA_036850905.1). NCBI lineage: Eukaryota > Viridiplantae > Streptophyta > Magnoliopsida > Cucurbitales > Cucurbitaceae > Luffa > Luffa acutangula. The sequence continues at coordinate 1,023,714 of CM072092.1, read as the reverse complement.
GTCCTTCGATAGGAGTGGAGAAATCTGGTAAAAATGTTGAAGGTGATTCATGGTGGGAAACATGGCAAGAAGTTCTTCATCAAGATGAATGGAGGTTTTTCTACTATTTTTCTACACCTGCTCAATTTAGTTGAGGAGATTACTTCTTACCAAGTAAAATAAATACTCTCTTACCTAGTAAAGTAAATACTCTCTACAATTCTGATGGTGCAGTAATCTTGCAAGGATTGAGAGGAGTGCACAGAAACAAGCAAAATCTGGCACTGAAAATGCTGGATGGCATGAGAAATGGTGAGATCATATTCAATGCAACTGAAGTTATAGAAATTAGGTATGTAGTTCAGAAAAGTTTTAATTTTTTTAAGTGATACAGGTGGGAGAAATACGACGCCAAAGGATGGACTGAGAAAGGAGCACATAAATATGGTAGATTGAATGAACAGTCATGGTGGGAGAAGTGGGGAGAGAATTATGATGGAAGGGGATCCGTTCTTAAATGGTTTTCTCTAATCATTGTTTTCACATTATTTTCTACATATTCATGATTCATTTATGGATAGTACAATACATAGTCTCATTGATTGTGAGATTTCTGGATAATTTTTTGCCATATACTTTGTATCAATCAGATATATTTCTTTTCAGAACAGTTGATGGATGCACAGTGGTCGTATTTGGTGTTAATTTTGTGTCACATGAAAAGCTTTCAGATATTGATAATAACTAAAAAATGTTAGAATCAACTTCTCATTCTTATGCTGTTATACAAAGTACCTAAGCTCCTTTGTTCTGTTTGAAATTTTGAATGGTAAAAGCTTCTTAATTTAGCTTTATAATGCTAACGTCAGATCTCCTTTTTGTGATTTTACCTCCCAGGACGGATAAGTGGGCTGAAACTGAACTAGGTACCAAATGGGGAGACAAGTGGGAAGAGAAGTTCTTCTCCGGTATTGGTTCTCGACAAGGGGAGACATGGCATGTATCTCCTAGTGGTGAACGTAAGTCTATGCTAGCATCATATTCAGTTCATCTAAATCAGTTGGCTCCATTGAATTTTTGGTAGATAAAGTTGGTTAATTGGTCTAGTTCAAGTGAAAATAATGGAAACCATATTATTTGTGGGTTGGTTGAAGTTGATTTTCTTCCCTTTTCCATTTAACCTAAACCCCTCATTAGGTTGAATCTATAATCAATTTCTAATCCTTCTTCTTCATATTAAGATTCAATTAAAATAAGTGTTAAGTACATATGCAAGTGTCGATGTTTTTCTTTCCTTTTTATTATTCATTATAAGATAGTTACCTTACTCTCTTTATTTTCATATTAACTTTTGTAAATAACATTGCTTGCACCTCTTAATTGTTTTAAATTGTAATTACATTATAACAATCATTAATTATTGTTAAATTGCAATGCAACTTATCTCTGTTCTTCTGAGAATAGTCTTTTTTGAAGAAGAAAATTATTTATCATATGAAATCAAATATTTATGTTACAACTCGGTCAGCTGACCTAAGCCACCAGAAAAATAAATAGATTGGGATTTAGTTTTTATACTTATATACGAATGGTTTAGTTTTATTTACTTATTTTTCCGGGAATAATGCCCACCTAGGATGCATTGAAACTCTATTTTAAGCATTGTGTTTGATTTCAAGTATAGACATGCTGTTAATGGGGTGGGAGTTTGATTTGTGCGTTTATTACTAATTAATTTGTAAGTTTTCAATATCTTTGAGACATGTAAGAGGATATTTGGCTCTGATTTAAGAAGTTTGGAGTTGAGAAGTTTGATCCTATGTTTGGATTGTTACAGAAATGTGTTAGAGAAACTTAAGTTTATGTATCTTGTGATGTTTAGTTCATAGGCTTGTGATTGAGTATCAGAAATTTTAGTTTACGTTCCTTTGAGTTTGGTTTAGAGGTGGTGTAATTGGGTTTCAAAAAGCCAGACTTTGCGTAGTCGGAAGATTAGCAAACTGCCAAACTATTAGCAAACTTATAGTATTGGACAAAAGTACATACTAAATGTAAGTCTGACTTCACAATTTCAAGTGTTAAAAACTTGAGGTACTAAGGAGGAGAAAGAAATGAGTAAGTGCCTGTTTGGAATGACTTTTTAAGTGCTTAAAAAAGTGTTTCTTAAGCACTTAGAAAGTCATTTCAAATAGGTCCTATGTTTGATGTGATAAGAAAAACTTATCTTTTCCTTGTTAGAACCCTAGGGACTGGTGTGACTCCAAGTAGCTCTGAGAAATGATGCTCGAGGTGAAAGTTTTTTTAATTCTCTATATTTCGGTGGTGAAAGAAAGTGTCATGCCCTCAGAGAAATATAATTTATTTGCATAAAGCTGAATATATATATTTTTATGAGATGCTTAAAGCTGAATATTGAAATGAGAAGTATGATTAATTAGTACATCTATTATGGCTTCCACAGTAGTTACGAGTTGCTTCAATAGAAAGCCATGAAATCTAGCTGTCATATCTGTGATTAGATTTTCATAAGTTCTTGAAAGAATGTCATTCTTTTTGTGAAATAAATCATTGTTATCTTTATTTGAATTCAATCAATTAAGCTTGTGGGGCTGCCAGTGCCAAACACATTGGTCTTTTCTGTTGGTTACTGTTGGGACTAAATCCTTCTATCTGAAGCAATATTTGTGCTAAATCTTGCGTTGTGTTTTGCATTTTCTGTTGGTTATGAGAGAAGTGGAACTAACTGCCTTCCCATCACATGTACAAGGTTGGTCAAGAACGTGGGGTGAAGAACACTTTGGAAATGGGTAAGGTTCAAAACTTCAAGTTATTGGCATTATGGATTTTCTAGTTAACATGCTAAACATTATCACCATTTTGATTGTATCAGGCACTATTGAGTCGCTTTTTATATGGATAAATTACAAGTGTTACCCTGCATTTCCTAGAGAACTACATGTCTTAAGTGTGTTTGAAAATGCTTTTGGGTTTTGTGTTTTCCCAAATACTAAAACATTTAAAAGTGTTTTCAAGTATTTTTTTTGTATGCTGCCAAAATACTGTAAGAAAGTACTTTTAAAAATGTTGAGGAGAAAAACATTTCCACCCACTAAAAAAACCTCAGTTCCGTTTGATAACTATTTGGTATTTGGTTTCTTGTTTTTTAGAATTAAGCTTATAAACACTACTTTCTCCTATGGATTTCTTTGTTTTGTTATCTACTTTTTACAAATGATTTCAAAATTCAAGTCAAGTTTTGAAAATTAGAAAGAGTAGTTTTCAAGAACTTGCTTTTGGAATTTGGCAAAGAATTATAATCTTCTCGTTAGAAAGATGAAAACCATTGTATAGAAGTTGTAAGAAAATAAACACGGTTTTAAAAAACCAAATAGTTGTTAAACGAGGCTTAACTATGTAGATACATAAAAGATTCTCGCTGTGTTTACTTTTGTATTGTGAGCTAATAATACCCTCATTCTGTACGCAGTAAAGTGCACAAATATGGGAAGAGCACGACAGGGGAAAGTTGGGATATTGTTGTTGATGAGGAAACATATTATGAGTAAGTTTTCTCAGGGCTAACTGCAACTTATCTACAAACGTAAGGATCAATGACACATTTTAACAAATTTGCACTTTCATTGAAGGGCCGAACCTCACTACGGATGGGCAGATGTAGTTGGTGACTCCAGTCAGTTGCTGTCGATACAAGCTCGAGAGAGGCCACCCGGTGTCTACCCGAATCTCGACTTCGGATCAACTCCCCCTGCTCCGACTGAGGAACCTCCACAAGAATTGCCTCCTTCACAATGAAGAGTTGGTGATCTTCTAGGCCCTCGTATCTGGTTTAGCCACTTAGGAATTTTTTGTTTCCAAATCCATTTAAATTGGAAATATCTGATTTCAGTTGATTATCGTGATGAACTACGTTTATTCATTCATTAATGTTATCAATTTCTTGAGTTCCATTGTCATTGGTTCACTTACTCCCATTGCCAGCTCTGTGACTCCAAACTGCACCTATTGCTGGTTAATTTGGAGGATGCAGCCTTTCATATCCTCAGTTGGGTTGATGACAGAAATTCCGGTAAGCTCGTTGTCTTCACGATACGTCGGAGATATAGTATAAAATTTGGATAGCAATTGAAATAGACTAGAATAGATCATTCTCAAGGTTTGATTGAATTACACCCAAAGAGTACTGGAGTATCCAAACTAGTTAAGATTTGACAAGATGAATATAAAGGTATTTGAACTCCTTAAGTTCAAAGTACAGTCCTTTTTGGAAAATAATGAATAGTTGAAAACGAGAAATTTGGAATAATCTTTTTAAAAAAATAGTGATAGAATTAAACTATTTTGAAATGATTTAAGAAAGATGTATCTTTTCAAATAAAATCAATACCTTCATCACTAGTAGTAGGAATCTCTTTGCTTGGAACACCAATCTTACCACACTGGCTTAGCATTTTTTTTTTGACAATATGTTGGGGTGGAGGGATTTGAACCACAGATCTCGTGGTCATCCGTACAACTTTTATGTAAGTTGAGCTATGGTCTTGTTGACACAGACTTAGCATCTAGCTTCAAATGTTTATAGAAATTATTTGAAGAGAACAAACTTTTCTATTCTTCCACCTCAAAAAATTGAAATATAGAATTTGTATCAATAGGCTATGATACCATATGGAAATAAGATTGAGAGTTTTCCAAATAGATTACGCTCATTATCAAGCTTGTATTCCTATGTGATTACCAGAGTTTTTTTTTTTTTTTTTTTTTTTTTTTTTTTTTTTTTTTTTTTTTTTTTTTGAAGGATTACATGAGAGTTCTAATTATAGAATTTGGTTCCAAACTTGAAATGATAATTAAATTTAGGGAAAAAAATACACTTCTAGTTCATGAAGTTTGGATTAGGTTTTATTTTAGTTCTTGAATTTTCAAACTCAACAATTTAGTTCCTGAGGTTTGATTTTTGTTTTATTTTGGTCACTCCATCCACTTTTCCATTAAATACTAACAGATTTCTGACGTGACACTATTTTTTTTTTTAATTTTTAAAATTAAAATAACAATAAATTAATTAAAAAATACATTTTTTTAAATTTCATTTTACTCTCTGTCTTCCTCCTCCTCCTCACCATCACCACCACTTTGCAACTGCCATCAGCTGCCACTTTTTTTTTCCTCCTCCTTCATTTCTCCTTTTCTTCTCCTTCATTTCTTCCTCTCTTCTCCTTTATGTTTTTTTTTAACGGAAAAGTAGATGGAGGGACTAAAGTGAAACAAAAACCAAACCTCAGAGACTAAATTGTCAAGTTTGAAAGTTCAGGGACCAAAACAAAACCTAACCCAAACTTCAGGGACCAAAAGTGTATTTTTCCCTTAAATTTAAGAAATTGTCAACATCGCATAGCTCAACCAATATAGAGCTTGTACTGGTGACTAATAGGCCTGTAGTTCAAATCTTCCACCTCTAACATATTATAAAAAAAAATTAAAAATAAAAGATAAGATCAAATCGACAGGACAAACTCGTAACTGGTTTGAGTGAGAACCTACTTTAAGGATAAAAGAAATAGTAAAAAGTACAATAATTTATAAGATAGATTTGCAACTATGACACTAGGACATTAATAATGTCACTCAAATACGAACATGACATTTGGATTAATGGGTCATGACTTGGCATATTACCTATTTAATTAAAACATGATATTTTATAAAGTCAACCTGACTAGATGGTTAAGTCATATATATTTTCGAGGTCAAAAGTTCGAATCCCTATTCGATTTTTTTTCCATTTCATTTTTTTTAACAAAATCAAATTTTCTATAAGCATAAGGAAATTATTATTTATTTTTTGAACACACATGAGCTATGGATTGGCCTGTGTGTATGAGTACTTGCAGTGGCACCTACCCTCTATCTGAATTCTGATCTGAATTGTTGATATCGGAAACGTGCGAACCCCAGCTCGCGCGCGACTCTATCAGCGCTGCTGCTGCTGCTGCAGCATTTCCATTTCTGATTTCACCTTCCCTCTCTCTAATGGCGATAATTTAGGTTTTCTGAACTTCAACAATCTCTTCTCTTTACAACGGAGCTAAACCATGTCTTCGTTGACTCTAAAACCCTCCTTTCCCACCTCTAAATTATCCTTCCCATCATCTTCTTCCTTCATCTTTCCTCATTTCTCTTCAATTTCCCTCCCAAGGAAGCCGATTAATGGCTTCGCATTGAGACTCCGCGCTTACGACTCTTCCAAGAGCGACAAACCCGATGCCTCCTCCGGCGATTCCAAGCCTCCCAACGGTACTTTGGTATTTCCCTCTCCCTCTCTCTCCTTCTCTCCTCAGCTTCCGTGTCTTTTCTTCTAGCCTACGGTTTATATAGTCAAGGGATGTGTTGTCAAAATGTCAACCCAAACTTGTGGGAAGTTTGAAGCTTTCCAGTAGCGTAGATTTGGGCTGTACTGGATTTTCTATTATATTTACTGGAATAGTCAATCGGGTTTGTTGAAAGTATTGGAATTTCACAGATAACTTTGAGATTACTTGTTTTAGATATCCTTGTCAAACATCGATTGAAATTATGGATGTTATAGTGGGTGATTTATTCAATTCCTTGTAGAGCTCTAACCTTGCTATTGCCTATTAAATGGTATGGTACTGTCTGTAAATTGTTGATAATGATTTTTTTAGTTCTATTCTTGATTAATTTGGATGGGTTTTCTCGTTATCATGATGAACTTGATGGCTGTTATGTCGATTCAGTTCTCCTTACGTTGTTCTAGATTCGACCTTCTATAATATTTTGAATATCTTTTGTGGAATTGGCAGCCAAAAACCCGGAGAGACATTCTACTGGAATATGTTAAAAATGTCCAGCCAGAATTCATGGAAATGTTTGTTCAGAGGGCACCACAACAGGCGAGTCTCTATTGGAATTAATATCAATTTATTATTATTATTATTTTTTTATGTAGGATTCAAATTACTTTTATTGTCTATTCCATGACTTTCTCTGATAATTTTATACTTCTCTTGTTCCTTTTTAGGTTGTTGATGCAATGCGCCAAACAGTCACAAATATGATTGGAACTCTACCTCCACAGTTTTTTGCTGTGACTGTCACCACAGTACGTATATAATATTTCTGTTATTCTTACATTCAAAGTCACCCAAGTATTGGTTGTACGATTAATATTTGGTAAGAACAGGTTTTTTCTTTTTGAAAAAATATTTATTTATTTTACATCGATGTTTAATTTTTAATATTTGCTTCAGGTTGCTGAAAATCTTGCACAGCTCATGTACAGTGTAATGATGACTGGTTATATGTTTAAAAATGCTCAATATCGCTTAGAACTGCAGCAGAGTTTAGAGCAGGTTGCTCTCCCAGAACCAAAGGATGAAAAGGTATTTTTTAATGGTTTTATATAGTTCTTGGAGGATTTTACTTTTAATTTTCTTTTTTGGAGTTAACCGTGCCCATTACTTTTCTCCTCCATAAGAAGTAATTAAATTCTGACCGTCTTCCTACTGTGCATCTGTTGCTTTACTGTGGGTTAAAAGCCACAGATTTGCGTTGATGCCTGTCAATGTCATGATTTGATAACTTTGTTGGTTTTTCTTTCTGTTGTTTTATTGTAAATGTAATTATAGTTTGCTTTGGCCTACTCATCCTGGAAGTCAGGGCTGCTTTGACCATGATGTTATACTCCTTTTCCTTAATCAAATTAAGCTTGCTAAAGAGCCAACCTTAGCATAGTCCAATTGGTTAAAGCATATATTCTCAACCAAGAGGTTAGAGGTTCAAATCGCTTCACCCACATACTGAACTCAAAAAATTAAGCTTGCTAGAGAATCGACCGGGGCATTCCGACCTCTTTCGAATTTTATCATCATGCAAGGATTTACATGATGACATTACATATTACCCTCTGCTTAAAAATCAAATCAGTTCTCTGGGCCTTGGTTATATCACATATGTTACCTCACTTCTACATTACTGCACATTCTATCTTGTAGTTTTTGTTTTAGGAAAAATCGTTATTATTTTAATTCTTTAACTTTGATAGATTACTATAGCGCATCTACTCATGATCTGGTAGGAGTTGATGATTTATGGAGTTATGAACACAATAAGCACTAGGGAATGATGTGGAACATCTATCAAAAGCTTTGCTTTGCAATTTTTGGTCCCTACTCTGCTCTTAAGTTTCACTTTTAAAATTGCACATGTGAATGTCTTATATACGTTTGTTTTGTTAAATGTTCTTGCTGCAGAATGATCTTACTTTCTCTTTGAGCACTCTATGCATCTTCAATTATTAGCATTATGATTTTTCGCCATTCTAATGTAATCTTGGCTAAGGCTTATGTGATTGTTGCTGTAGTTAAATGATCCTTCTTGTCTTCCTAATTTGTCATTGTTCTGATACAATCAGGTCATTTAGTGCCTATACAATCATTTTTGTAAAATTTCATTATGAATTTCTCTGTTGTTGTATGGCATACTGTTGAAAGTGCTTGGTTGGTCTTTACTTAAATTTATCTAATATGAATTAATCCTGTGATTGTTCAGGACGATTCGAATTATGCAGCTGGTACGCAAAAGAATGTCACAGGGGAAGTTATCAGGTGGAATAATGTATCTGGTCCTGAGAGAATTGAGGCTAAAAGGTACATAGAATTACTTGAAGCAGAGATAGAGGAACTGAATCGCCAAGTAGGTAGAAAATCTGCAAGTGGGCAAAATGAATTGTTGGAATATCTCAAAACACTTGAACCCCAAAATCTGAAGGTAAGGAAACTTTCCTTCATTTCTCTGTTTGCTACTTGCTTTTGTTGGGATTGTTGATTACTTCTGGTATTGGAGTCTGCTGGGCTTACAACGTCATCTAGTCATCCATTATAGACGTGATTGTCTGTGATGGGAAAAAGTGATTCTTTTTTATTCCTGAAACACGAAAAACTTTTCGTTTATACACTTACAAGTCTTAGTTGTAACAAAGATGATGATACTGATACTTGTGTCTCTGCTCCAAGACATTATTAATATTGTTGTGGGACTGAATGCGCTTGTACAATTCAGATAAGAGCTTGTGTCATTCAAATGCTTTTTCTTTACCCACACTTTGAGGACATGTCTTTCGTGAACCTGAGTATAGTAAGATTATATTAGAGATGTATTATTCATTAACAATTAAGAGTGGGTTTGAGCTTTCTCTAGAGGGAGCTATTCAAGTTTCATTATTTTCTTCGTTTTTCAGATTTCAATATAATTCCTATTTCACTCTCTGGTTCGTATAATAAAACAATAATAATAATTATAACAAAAAACATTTGAAATTGCTTGCATACAAGTTCTCTTCTGATTAGAATGATGCTATAAAGGATACCTTACTAGTGAGCTATACAACCTTGTCATATTATTCATATCTAATGATTGTATTCCCTTCAAGTTAGATGCTTCCTTAATTTTGTTTATCTGAATTCAAACAACTAGTAGTGGTTCATTGATTAGTTGTTGCCTGTACTGATCTCATGCCATAACTAGCTCAATCTCAACCTTCGGTTACCACAAATGCAGGAGTTGACAAGTAGTGCCGGTGAGGATGCTGTTGTTGCAATGAATACATTCATAAAGCGCCTATTAGCAGTTTCAGATCCAAGTGAAATCAAGGTTTGTCCAGACAAACGTCCTCTATCCTTTTTTTTTAACTGTAACTGCCATCGGTCAATGATAAGTTTGGCTAGTTCAGTCAAGAACCAAACCAAGTGAACCCATTTGCACCCCTAGATTAAGTTAATATTCTTTATTACACAAATGTAACTGAACTTCTGCTCGTATAATGTATATCTATTTCAGACAAATGTAACAGAGACATCAGCACCAGAGCTGGCGAAGCTTCTGTACTGGTTAATGGTGGTCGGGTATAGCATTCGCAACATTGAAGTTCGGTTCGACATGGAAAGAATTCTGGGAAGTTCTCCAAAGCTCGCAGAATTGCCTCCTGGAGAGATTGTTTAAGGCTTGCTAGTACAGGGTAGGGAATGAAGCACAAGAAGGCTTGAATGTGAGTTTTTAATCTTTCAGCCGGAAGCAATCACTAAAATCCATTGACAACTAAACTGTGTTTGGAAGGAAGAAACATCTGCTTCGCCACCCTCTATTGAACTTTTACGACCATTTTATAAACGTAAAAGAAAGATATTTCTTGGACTAAGTTGTCAGTTGCACCAGACCTTTACAATTTATAAAAATTGCCTTCTCACTTTGTTTTATGGGTATACTTTTTTTGATATCTTCTTTAGAATATTACCTCATAATAGGTCTTTTGGAGGAGGTTGATTTTATTATTATTATCTTTTATATTTTAAGCACATAATAAAGAACAACGACAGAAAGCAAAAGAGTTTTTTTTTTTTTAATATATATATAACTGAATAACTTCATTAAACACACAAAAAGTTCGGTACAACTAACATCCTCTGCAATTAAAGAGGATAACCGACAAGATCATCCCTACAAAAATGGATCCTTCCAGCATGGAAGGGGAAAGAAAATCAAAACCTCCATCGGCGACACCGGTCGATGGAGAGAACACCGGAGGGAGACTTGTCGCTGCTCGTCCTAGAAAAGGCGCCACGCGATTGCACTATCTTTGACATTTCACGAAGGAAACAACTCCCACTTTTGCCACCAGATTCTCAATGTCGATCACAAAAGCCTTGGCCTTGGAAATGTCATAGCTCTCGAAATTCAGAACTTTTATCACCTCCAGGGCGTCCGCTTCAACGATCAAAGCCGAGCACCAAATTTTACCGGAGGAAAGGAGAGTTAAAACTCAGGGGCTTGAAGAATTGAAATTCTTTTTTCCCCATAATTTAAGCATTTAATTTTAGTAACTAAATAAGCAAATAAACTATCTAATTTTACATTTTGTTTTTAGACAACTAAGTTTAAAATAAAGGCATTGATTTGAATTAGTTTTGTCCGTCACAAATTGACACGTAATTATTCTAAATTTATAACATAATTATGAATCTTATCTCTTCGGTTACAACTTAGAGTGTTTGTTCTCTCTATAGTCAAATTTCTTAGAAAAGTTTATCAAACCACCTACATATTTGAACATATTTGTATTTTTTTAGTACATCAACCTTTGGGATGAGGAGATTCAAACCTTTGACCTCTTGGTCGAAGATACACGTCAATTACCGCTGAACCATGTTGGCTTTTGGCAAAGTTTAAAAAGATATTTGGTGTAATTTAGGGGAAAAAAATGAAGATTTGTGTGGAGAGCGAAAGCAATTCAAAATTTGATTGGGGATATGATATGTTACGTTACGACGACGTTTAGGATAAATAAACTGATGCCATGTATTGTCAATCTCTTCTCCACTAGAGCTTTGCCGGCGGCATCGATCAATCATTTCGACTGCCTTCCTTCAGGAGCCGCCGATAAGCCCTCTCCAGAACCCCCCCTTCCCTTCCTCTTCGCTCAATTATCCGATAACATGCTTCTTCTCTCACCATTGCCACTCTCAACTCGCTTTCCTGCTGCTCAATTCCCTTCTCCGACCGTCTTCCTCCACCACCAGAACCCCCACACAACAACCCATCTCTCATTTCCCTTCATTTCCGCCGCCGCCGCCGCCACCGCCTTCACCTCCTCCCCCTCCTCCGTCGTCACCTGCTACACTTCCTCCGACTCGCTCGAGCTCGACGTCTTCCAAAACGACCACGTTTCCCTCCAGAGTCGCCGCTACGACTTCACTCCCCTCCTCGACTTCCTTTCCCGCTCTTCGGCATATCCCAAGTCCGATTCCGATTCGGATTCCGAGGTGGGGTTTGACTCTGTATTGGACTCCAATTCTGAGTTGGATACGGCTTCTCCGACCTCGCTCGACCCCACCGAGTTCCAGCTTGCCGAGGCGTACAGGGCCGTGCCGACGCCTCTCTGGCACTCTCTGCTTAAGTCTCTTTGCTCTTCTTCCTCTTCGATTGGGCTGGGTTATGCGGTTGTTTCGTGGCTTCAGAAGCATAATCTTTGTTTCTCTTACGAATTGCTTTACTCGATTCTCATTCATGCGCTTGGCCGCTCTGAGAAACTCTATGAGGCTTTTATTCTCTCCCAGAGGCAAACACTTACCCCCTTAACGTATAATGCTCTCATCGGTGCTTGTGCTCGCAATAATGATTTGGAGAAGGCCCTCAATTTGATGTCTAGGATGCGGCAAGATGGTTACCAATCTGATTTTGTCAACTATAGTTTGATAATTCAGTCGCTTACTCGCACGAATAAGATTGATGTCCCAATCTTGCAAAAGCTTTACGAGGAGATTGAGTCTGATAAAATTGAACTCGATGGGCAGCTCCTTAATGATATAATATTGGGTTTTGCAAAAGCTGGAGATCCTAACCGAGCTCTGTATTTCTTGTCGATGGTACAGGCGAGTGGTTTAAACCCCAAAACTTCTACTTTTGTTGCGATTATTTCCGCGTTGGGAAATTATGGGCGGACAGAGGAAGCTGAGGCTATCTTTGAGGAAATGAAAGAAGGTGGATTGAGACCAAGAATTAAGGCTTTCAATGCTCTTCTTAAAGGTTATGTTAAAAAGGGTTGTCTGAAGGAAGCTGAATCTGTTGTTTCAGAGATGGAGAAGAGTGGATTATCACCGGATGAGCACACATACGGTCTTCTCATTGATGCTTATGCAAATGTGGGTAGATGGGAAAGTGCAAGAAATTTGTTGAAAGAAATGGAAGCTAAAAATGTACAGCCCAACTCCTTCATTTTCAGTAGGATTTTAGCTAGTTATCGTGACCGGGGGGAATGGCAGAGAACATTTGAAGTTTTGAGGGAAATGAAGAACAGCAATGTCAAACCTGATAGGCATTTTTACAATGTAATGATTGATACTTTCGGGAAGTTCAATTGCCTTGATCATGCCATGGAAACATATGACCGAATGCTTTCTGAGGGGATTGAACCAGACGTTGTTACTTGGAACACACTTATAGATTGTCATTGTAAGCATGGATACCATGAAAGGGCTGCAGAGTTGTTCGAGGAAATGCAGGAGCGTGGCTATTTACCTTGTGCCACAACGTATAATATTATGATCAATTCATTAGGAGAGCAGGAAAAGTGGGATGATGTGAAAATCTTGTTGGGGAAGATGCAAAGTCAGGGCTTACTTCCCAATGTGATAACATACACAACACTTGTTGATATATATGGACAGTCGGGGAGGTTTAATGACGCAATTGAGTGCTTGGAGGCCATGAAGTCTGCTGGGCTGAAACCATCCTCAACAATGTACAATGCTTTAATAAATGCCTTTGCTCAAAGAGTATGTCTTCCTTCCGGCATTTCATCTCACAAATTGTTTGGTATCAATATTCTTTGAAATTTTGATTATCAATTTACTGTTGAAGTTCCAATAAAAAGATATTTACTGTTGGAACATATTGCCATGTATGTACAGGGGATAAGTTATCTGTTCATACTTTTTTTCTCCACTGCTGATATTTTTTTACAAATGGATGGAAAAATTTAGAAAGAAAAAGTTAAGAACTTAATACATAAGATCATTGCTAGACAGCATGATACTGCCAATCATCAGATACTCAATGCTAAGTTGAAAATGTGATGATGCACAAATGTACTGGAATATTGTAAGATGCTTGTAAGACTTGGTTGTTTTGGTTTCCATTTGTGCTTTACATCTTGATAAGCAGATTATCTAGCTCCAATAAATTTGTAATAAGATTTTTTTTAGTAAACAGCATGATCAAAGTATGTCTCCTTATGAATACTCTTAATATTTTGCAAAATAGCATTGTATGAACTTTCTTAATTAACTCGGCATGTGTACCACTTAATTTTTACTTTTGTAACTTTTTAAAAGGTTGCCTATTATTCTTAAATTTGTTTCTTGAAAATGTATTTAGTGTTCCCATTTTTCATTTGGCAGGGTTTGTCAGAGCAGGCAGTAAATGCATATAGAGTTATGAGATCAGATGGATTAAAGCCCAGTCTCTTGGCTCTTAATTCATTGATCAATGCATTTGGCGAGGATAGGAGAGACGTTGAAGCCTTTGCAGTCCTGCAATACATGAAGGAAAATGTAAGAACAGTATATTTACAATAACGTTTGCATTTTTCCATTCTTAATATCAAGAATAAAGTTGTTCCATTCATGCAAACTTATTTAGTCCTACAACTGCAGGACGTGAAGCCTGATGTTGTCACATATACAACACTTATGAAAGCTTTGATTCGTGTTGATAAATTTGACAAGGTAGAACAGCTCACGTCCTTAAGGACCTTCCAGCTGTTTTTCATTATTTGTCCATGTTATTTTATGCATATGTTTTTCTCATTTGGCAAATATGACCTTAACATTTTTCATTCTATTTGAGCCTACTCAACGTTGTCTTCTCCAAGTTTTCCATTGTTCTTGCTTTATTCTTATTTCTAATTTGTTATAATACCACATCATCAAATAGGTTAGAGGTTCAAATCTCCCACCCTCGTATGCGCCGTTGAACTAAAAAAAACATCAAATAGAAAATTGTGACAAATTGCTCTCTACAGTTCCCTGTGCTTGTTTTATGTATCCGGGCAACCTCTGTTTTCAATTCTCAGTTTTGAGATAGAGAAAAAAGAGAGAATTTAGAGATTGAATGTCTGAGTGCTTTAAACGTCTTTTTGTATATAACTAGAAAGTACATTATTTGAGTTTCAGGTTCCAGCTGTTTATGAAGAGATGATTTTGTCTGGATGCACTCCTGATGGAAAGGCCAGAGCAATGTTGCGGTCTGCTCTCAGATACATGAAGCGTACACTAAGTTTATAGTTGCCTGCCCGATCATGTAGCCATGCACCCCTGGAGAATAAATTTGCATAATTTTACCCAACCAATACTCATAGGTATGCACTAAAGGGCTTGAGATGTGATGTTTTTGGCAGTTACATAATGAAATTGATATCAAAATCTATGGTGTATTTTGCACTTTCTTAATGAATTGGTGTCAAAATCTATAATTTCTTAGGAATTCGTATGTGTTGAGATATGAATTGATTTTCATATTTCTATGTACTGTGTTTTATAGAGCCATAACTAATGTTTTGTGTCTGCCCTTGAATGGTTTTGCAGGAATTGGGCAATTCAAGCTGAGTCATATCCTTATGACTTGATCTTACACAAACAGTATGGCATTATACCAGCAAAAAGTTAACATTTTTAAAGTAGAACTCTCAATGCCCACCCCTCCTTCAGCTCCCTTGAACGATAAAGCTCCAACCCACCAGGCAAATTCCCATCTGTTGATCATTCTTGTATTATTGTTCATATAACATTCATCATTCTTACATCATACAGTAAAATGCAGAAGAAATAATTGATCCAAGGACTTGGTGCATGTGTTTTCTTTTAATGATGTTGCACTGAATCAATCAATGTTTTTGTTGCAGCATCTGAATGATGTTAAAAGATAGAAACTTCGGTGAGGTTGATAGGTTGCAATATCGACCGAGGTCGGTGAAGAAAACCATACAAATGTAAGTGAGAGAGAGAGAGAGAGAGAGAGAGAGAGAGAGAGAGAGAGAGAGAGAGATATGTTTCTGTAAAAATATGAAACTATACTGCCCAGATAAATATGAGATCATCTATACTCAGTTTATAATTAGAGTATGGCAATAAACAAGTGGAGTCCAGAAACTAAACACATCTTTCTGTATCTATCTCAAATGGACATGGCAGAAACAAGTGGTCTAGTGAACTTGTTTTTGGAAATTCTGGAACAAAACATGAACATCAGTAGAACTGACGACAATAAAAATAGCCTAAAATAAGCTCTCATCTCCTGCATCCCTAGATCAAACACCTCCCTCTTCTTCCCGTATCTGCTGCTCCTCTCAATCAAATAACCTTCAAGATATTCATCAATCGACACCAGCTTGTCTAACTTGTCGTTCGAATGGAGCTCGATCTCGCCAAGGTACTCCGGACCCAGCTTAAAGATTGTAAAAAATGCAGCAGACCACTCGGCGAGAACCCTCTGAAAACAGAGAAAGAAAATTGCATTCAGCTAATTAGTTTCATGGTCGTTGGTTGATCGAGATGACAGGAAAAAACTACATACATCGAAGGTAACGGGATCCGTGGGATTGAACATTTTAAAGCAGTCTTTCGATGAGGCAGCTGTGTCTCCATATATCTGATATAATCATATGATGAACAGAGGCTTATTTTGAGACTTCAACTAAGATTATTTTATCAGAATTATATAGCAGTTGACGTTTGACAAACCTCGAAAGTGAAAGCCATAGGAACTCGTGCCTTGTCAAACATGAAATCTGTGGCTGTTCCATGTGCCAGATACCTTAAACAAAACAAAAATTATGCAGGAAGAGTTTTAGCCCCGATTGCACATTAAGGATGCTATTACAGGAGCAAATAAGGGATTCAACTTAGAACAAAAACTTCAAATCAATTAGCCTTCATAAAAGTTTCGACTCATTCGAAAAGAATTGGTCAAATTATAGAATATAACCTTGAATTTTGATTTTTTTTTTCTTCTTCCTCATTTTCAGTTTTTAAATTTGAGGGAAAATTTTAATTTTTACCCCTAAACTTGTCGAGTTGTATCATTTTTCTTTGAAATCCTATCAATTTTGTTCTATGTTTTACCATTCATCATATTGGATCACTTTTTTAAGTTTAATGTTAAAACTGCAAATTGACTTTTTTCCTTAGATTTTAAAAACAACCACTTGATCCTCCTACACCAAAATGAGAATAGCTCGGCGGAAATTGACGTGTATCCTCGATCTAAGAGGTCAGAGGTTCAAATCCTAAATAATCATATTAAATTATGCATTTATGAAACTTTAGGGTTTTAATTGATTCAACTATTCTATTAGTTTGAGATTTTAAGTAATACAACCTCAAATTTAGGAATTAGGACTATAAATTGATTTTTTTTTTTCCTAAGACCTTTTACAATTAAAATACACATAGAACAGGTGTAAAATGGTAACCTACTATATGATAAACTACAGTAAGAATCGCAATAAAAAGGGGTTGATAAAATTAATATTAAAAAAAAAAAAAAAGTGAACTAACCCGACAGAACCTCCGCCTGATCCAATCATGCACCGCTGGTGGCAATGGAGAACGTTGAGCTCTTCAAGCAGAAGTTTCATTTGTTGAGCAGTTTCGCCGTCGGGAGTTGTGTTTTTATGGTCATAAGGCATGAATAAAGCCTAAAGAGGTGAGAATCAAAACCAGAAAGTTGTATGAAATGTGCATGGAATAACCTCAGCAATCGGTACAGAAGTTCAGCAAATAAAGGAGCAGAGAAAGAAAGTTAGTCTGTTTTCATGAAAGATTCACTAATCAGTATCCAGGCTAATAAATAAATCTTGTAGTCTGCCTTAGCCAAACACAAATGACATTCGTATTGTTTCTTACCTCCATTCCAGAGTGCACATTGACCCATATATGTGGATCAAATGTCAAGGCAAGTTTTCGCATAATTTGAGTTTCTGGTTCGCTGAAAGGTGCAAAACCAGGATTTTCCTCGTAAGGATCATAATCCTGCAATAGGGGAGAGAAAGAGAGAACTGAAATGCTTGAAACAGAAGAAAATATTACAACTACCATTTACAAAAGCCTGAGAGAAACCCATTGAACCTGAAGAAAAAGCCTTGCCAAAGGCTAAAATGAATCCTTTCTTCTTCTTTTTCTTCATTTTTTATGTGTTCTTTTTGTTTCAAGAAATGAATATGATGCTTTCTATATAAAGTACTTTAAAAAGATTCCTAATTGGCTTCTCAGTAGGAACTCATAACTTAGTCAGCACACTATATCGAAACCTTGTCAAACGATTTGAAGTGCAAATCAGAAGATAGATACCAACCTTCTCCTTTTTACCCCAATCGACGCTCCAATTCCTGTTCAGATCAACACCTCTCCCTGTGATAGAAGACAAACTCATGCATTTCAGTATCTACCTTGAAGACCCTGTATGACCATATAATGGATTAAATCAACTGCATTACCATTTCTTCTTTCACATAGATCCCCGCCCTCAACAAGCCTGCGCCCATTTAAGTTTTCCATTGGCACCACCTGACAACATACATATGCAAACACATTATTTATGCATTCAGAAACATGTGATTTATGTTTGAAGCACCAATATCAGTTATTAAGAACCAAATGGAGGAACTTAATAAATATAGAGGTGAACAGTATATGTTCAAGCTCAAGCATGAACACAACTATCAATTATTAAGAACCCCAAAATGTGGGGCATTATCTACAACGCAAGGTTAACTGCTTGAACTTCATTACTACATAAAAAGGAAGAGGTTAGCTGGAAAATGAGGGAAGTTGAAGCATCCCACTAATACTTTAATCGTTTGTTAAATTATCCACGAGTCTTGTCTCCCGTGTGACTGTCTGTAAATTTCCTAAAATTATAGAACCAAAAATTTTACACTCCATAACTTAGTCCACTTATTGATGTAAAAGTTGCAGCCTCCACAAAAGAACAAGAAACTTTGGCCAATAAGGTTAATAAACCTCCACACATACCTTAATGACAAGCTTGTCAAGTGTGTTGTTTAAGGAAGCTCGATCTATGTGAGGCAAAAACTGTTCTTCACTTAAGATTAAAAGAATTCTTAGTGCAAGTTCTGTTGTTATGAGCTCCCTTCCATGCTGTCCAAAACTCTGGAAGACAAGGAGGAATCATCTGTCAAGAACACCAGCAATTGCCAATCTGAGATATATGTTCACTTAATCGTAAACGAAAGGAAAAGAAAAGAAAGAAAGACGGAAAAAACTGATTTCTAAAGTAAGCCCATTTTGATTTTGATCAAGAAGTACACAGGCAGAAAGCCTTTGCAGCTTTCACTCCGACATCGATGAAACATCAGTCCCAAAAAACGGCAAAGTGAATAAAGCCTAGAAGATCAAATGAATATGCAATTCAACACAAAACTTACAAGAAGTATCCGGAACTTTGACATGTCATCAATGTTATTCCTTCCATGGCAATAAGTAACAACTGGAATCTCTGCAACATAACCCCTATTTCTAGACTTCATTGTCTCTAGCTGCTTAAATATTGAAAGTAAGTAACCAAACCAAAGCATCATGCCTGAATAAAGGAGAACCAAAAACTAGAACATACAGTCAACTTATCAGGGTGTCGATGGACCAAAGCTTTAATCTCCGTCATCAAATCAACACTGCAAGATCCAATCACCCAACAAAATGGGAAAAACTTTCAGACAAGAATCCGAATAGATCATCGTTAAATGAGTAGATCACTATTACAAAAAGAACACGATAGTTTCAGATGTCGAAAGTATTCAAACCAGATGACTGCAAAGACCATGAAACTCTTAAAAAACGTGGAGTGGTAGAGTTGTATCAGACTCGTTAAAATAGGAGGTGCACAAAAAACGGTCATAAAATAAAAAATTTCACTTTTTTCACAATTGGGAAAGTTAGATACATACATATCTAGCCACAATCTAACCGCTATATTCAATTTCTAGAACCAAAATCAAGACAGAGAAACTAGATCAGTTATAAGATTAAACACCCAAATTCCAGAGAGAGAAGAGCGATAATAACGAGCAATGATACACTAACCGGCAAATTGTACTTGGCGCCTAATCTTATCCATCCTAATTACGAGGAAAGTAAACAGAAGGAAAAGGAAGTGTACGAATCCGAATCAGAAAACCACCAACCTAGAATGATAAAGATCGCGGTTGATTGGAGTTAATCTATTGCTGTCGGGATCCTGAGCAGTTACGAGCAAACCTTTGAAACATGTGAAGAAACAGAAGAAGAAGCTGATCCATAACGAGGGAAAGGGAAAGGGAGAAGGGAGGGGGCGACCCATAAGGCGAAACAGGGGAAAACAGATCGCGGATGTGTTGTTTCAGTTGAACAGTGGCTCCATTGTTGGAAAGCTTTTGAGGAATGGCAATGATGAAATCAATGGCGATGACAGAACAAAAGGGAAAAGAGATGGAATTTTCTGCACGTTGAACGGTCTGGATTTTGCAGGCTTTGCTTTACGATCATCATCCCGAAGCGTAGAAAGAATTTCAACAGTTTAACTGATTGGTTAGAAAAGTTTGTGTGGATCTTTAAATCCTTACAAAAATTCGTAATAAAATTGTTTAAATTGTACTTTGGTCCCAAACTTTATTCCTTATTTCTTTATGGTCCATAATCTTAAAAATCTTTGAATAAATATGAACAAATTATTAGGTCCTACGTGCAATGATATTTCATGTTTAAAATCGTCTGGTGACGTTTCAAAAAAAATAATAATAATAAAAAAAAAAACTTTTCTTGTGCTTATTTTCAATTTTGTTTGTCTCCTAATAATGGTGGGATAAAAAATCGAAGTACTTTTATCATTTTTCCTTCTAAAATCCAAATGGTACAAATCTACCTGAGTCTCATAAAAAACCCTTAATAATTACTCGTTAATATGGTACTAGTCAGGTTTTTTTTAATTATTTTAAAATTTAGTTCAATTGTTTAAAACTTTGAGAGTTAGTTCTTAATGTATTAACATTTTTCAATTTAATATCTTTCATTGATGGTAAATATTAAAATCCTTTATGATAAACTTATAAATCATAATATTTAGGGTCCGTTTGAAATACCTTTTAGTTTAAATGTTTTCCAAGAATACACTTTCTTTTAAATGTTTTGTATAAAAATTATTTAGAATTTAAACACTCATAATGTTTGGTTACACATTTCCTCAAAAGTGTTTTTATACATAAGTAATTATATACTCAAAAACTCTTTTAGAAAAATTTGCTTTCAAGTGTTTTTTTCAAAATTGTTTATTTTTTAATCTTATTTTTTAATAAGTTATTTTTAGTGATTGTCAAACCCTAGAATTTTTGTCCAAATGAATTTTTGTACAAAATTAAACACTTGAAAAGTTAAATCAAACATACCTTTAATGAGTTGGTGAAAATTTAGGATAAGAAAAAGATATCTAGAGTTGAAAAGAAAAAAAGATAAAAAAATAAAAACTCTAAATTTCTATCATTTTTTTTAGAAATTTTGAGAATGAAATAGAAACTTTCATTCTCTTAGAAATCATATACTTATGTTGTGGGGTGAATTGTTAATTTCTATCATAGAAGAAGTGTTTGTCATCCAAATCGATGAGGTTGTATCTTCCTAGTCGAATTACCTAGGTAACCTAACAAGGGTCTTCCTAGGTTGACCCCAAGGTGTCAAATGTTATTTCATAAAACTAGCTCATGTAATTGGTTGACATCAAATCCAAAGGAATGATGAAATCAGCTTTGAAAGTTACCTACACAATGCACCGATGTGGTGCTCCACCAAATACACTATGATATTTACATTAGTAGGAATATAGGTGCTCTCAAGGTGAGTAGAGTATTTTCGCATACTTAGGTATGTCATGGGTTTCCCTATTTATAATGAACAAGAATGGACATAGAATTAATCAATCGTGCCAAATTTGTAGGTACTGTGATCTTAATATGCATCACTATAGGAATTCTCTCGTGGGCAATATCTTTGACATTTGACAATCACCTCAACTTGTTCAAGGTTTGAAGTGTTGTCCAAGCTTTGGAACATCAAGTGCTTAACTTGGGTCAGCTCGGTCTCACACATGGAATGATATTTTTACGTATAACATAATCTATTTAAACAATGGAAATTGGAATGGCAAAGGAAATTGGAGAGTCAAGAAGATTTCTCAAAGAACAAAAAAATTTGAAATATCTCCCTACTATAGTTGATTGAACACATAAAACAACCAATAAAAAGAAACTACGTTCTTTTAAACGAGACTATAACACCCTCAAGTTGACTCTGTTCACCAAACTTTACCAAACTTTTGGTTACATTAATACCAGTGGCAACCGCGGCGGTGTCTCCCATACATTAATCTCATAGAAATTATGTTCCTGAGCTTGAAGTGAAAACAAATGGGCTGAATTTGAGAAGCCAATTCCCATTCAAATCCACTGAAATAGTATGTCATGGGTTTCACTATTTATAATGAACCGGTTTGGGTCGGGCCGGGCCGGTTTTTTACACCCCTAGTATTTTGTTCTTTTCTTGGAAAGTTTTAGGTTTTGATTTTTATTATGTCCTCTCCTTGATTGATGAGGATGAAATTTGTTTTGAATTTTTTTTTTGCCTTAAAATTTTGTTTTGACTTTTTTTATTTATTTATTAAATATCAAATTATTGGATATGTTTAGGCTTCTAGGAGATGGTTGATTTTCAAGGAATTGGAATTGTAAATTGCAATATTTTTTTTTTTTTTTGAGGAATGCAATTAGACTTAAGATTTATAGGTTATTGATTGAGTTATGTAGTTTTCATATTCCTTCTAAGTTGTGAAAGTTTGTAAGTAGTGTTTGCATTCCTTCCAAAATAGAAATTTTGGTATTTATGTTTTGAAAGTATGTTTTGAAAATTAATTGAAATTGTGTTTGTATGATCTGATTGTGGAACTATTTCGAAAGAAAACGAGTTTCAAATCTTGATATGAGAATTGTTTATTGAGTATTTTTGTACTCATTTTTGTTTTTCCAAAATGTTTTCAAAGGAAGGATCAAAGTGATAGTTCTGGAAGAAGTGAAGTTTAGCGTTTTGGAACAAAATATTGAAAGATGTACTTAAGAATTTGATAGTTTTTCTGAGTAATCTTTGGTAAGAAATTGCTTCTACTTGTTATTTAAGTTTCTTTTAATTTAGGAATGTTAGGGTTTAGGGTTTCGTGTTAATGTTAGAAAGCTCGTATTAGAAATTCTGGGCCATTACAATTTTTGTTTTCTTAGTATAAAAGAAAACAAACAAAAAGAATATGGATATGATACAAAATGTCTGTACTTTTTCCTTACTTTTTCCTTTTGCTTTTTGAGTGTCCATCTCTTTGTTTCAGAGATAACAAAGTGAACAGATCAATGGACTTTACCTTTCCCTTCTTCCCATTACCACTGTATGAGCTTTGTTGCAATCGAATTTCTCATGTTTATTTAAGAATGATGTGAAGTCTAATTATATTAAATAATTATTTATGAAAACAAAATTATACATTACACGAAAAAAAGATACTACGAAAGTACTAGAAAATTTCTCTATACATAGAGCCAACAACCAACATTATTTTAAAGAAATAAAGCTTCATTTCAATCGAGTTACACAATTAAAAATTGAAGTACATCGACATTACAATTAAAAATTGAAGTACATCGACATTGGGTTTTAGATCCCACTGATGTTATCCAAGTTGAGAAATTTGACAAATATAAGACAGAACGCTTCAACCATATTGCCTCTTTAGCTCGTTTGTCTGCTACTTTATTTTCATATCTGGAGAAATGAACAAAGACCAGCAAAGAAAAAGAGGAACGTAGTTCTTGAATATGCACAATCCAATGGCTTAGTTCGAAGTAAGTCTGCGTCTCACCATGCGTACTGCCAGTAGCTAGACTAAGACCAATAATGCCATTACCATCAACACAAACATGTAGTTGGGCAGTATATTCCTAGTTGAATGAGATCATTACAAAATATTATATAGTTATTTTATATTGATGTGTGAGTTGTGACTTTAGAATTTTGCTGGTAGAATTAAACCATTAGAATTGGTTAAAATAATTCATACATAATCTTACCAACACCTCCAATAACTTGACAAAACTAGAAAGTGATGCGACTTGTAAAAGCATGGAGTATCACCAAATTAACACTAAATGCCTCATCTTATGGGCCAACGGTCATAGGTGTTCCATAGGCTGATCTTAAATCAAACAATGTCTCAAATTCGGACTTCTGATCATATTTATGACACTATTTGCCAAGATAGAAAACATGGTAAAACCATCTAGAGGGTCAAATAAAACGTAGATGTTGGCAGATTAAAAGACTTCATTTTTTCTCAGCATTGTTCTCCAATTCTCTCTTAAGCTGCAATGAGAAGTCGTCATTGACATCATCATCATCCCAGTCATCTTCCCACTGCTGAGTAATTTCTTTACCTTCCTTGACTTCCCACTCTGTAATCAATTTTACCCATCAGGACAGAAGGAACGGTCATAGAAATATCACAATGCTTAAAGATGTTATGCCAAGAACAAAAGGACTATGAAATTTTTAGCAAAAAGATGCCATGCCAAGAACAAGAAGCAGAGTAATAAGCTTTACACCAGAAGGAAGATTAGAGTTGCAAAAGAACGTTGAAAAGGGGGAAAAGATCTCTGAATTCTCTGTTTGCTTGGACTAGGACATGATACATATTACAAAGTTCCACCTATATGCTCTCTAACAAGAACTATCATGATTTGCCCTAATGTTCATGGTGCATGTAAAAGAGTATAAAAGACATTGCGGAAACGTGTTCAAAACCTCATGGCAGTCGCCTACCTAGAATAAGGTCTCATGAGCTTCTTGATAGTCACATGTTATATTATAACCTTATCGGGTTGTCCTATGAGATTAGTCAAGGTGCACTTAAGTAAGCACACACTCTTTAGTTTAAATCAATACCGAAAGAAAATCTCTGCAACCTCCCAGTTTCTAGTCACAAGTTCACTCTCAACTGGTAAAGACAATCTCATCACAGCCTTCGCTTCACTTCCAGACTTGCAAGTAGTTTTTTCTATCACATTGTGATGAATGAGATTAATAGAACACACGATATTAAGTTAACGATATTATGCAAGGGAGACATCTACAAGAGTACATCCTTAGGGAGTAAAATTAATAGACTATTAAGAGTTTATTATTGACAGACCAACAAACTATAATGCTCCATTTAAACAACTCCAAAACTTCCTTATGACATTAACCCTTTTCTTATTAGAGGATATGCAGGATCTTCAAATCATAGTTTCAGTCGACAACATCGTCAAGCAATCATGCATATGATCTGAATATTGGACTTAAGATTCTTTATTTTCTTCCTAACAATCAAGTAACCATAACCACTTCTGAAAAATAAAAATAAATAAATAAGTACCCACTTCCATTGAACAAAGAGAAGTGGTTTTATGGTCATCAAATTGGAAAAAGTTAATTCTGCCAAGACCAAATCAAAGAAAAATCTGTAGATTATTCAAAAAGCAATCATAAACTCCATCCAAAGCTATTCCACCAACTTCCTTATGTACCACTCCCAGTACTTTTGAGCATACAAGGAATATGTAATGTCACGAAAGAAGTCAACTCCCAAAAACTATTCTTTTTCTTTCTGTTTATATATATATATATAAGAAACACGAGGATGTATTGCTATCTTTTTTTTTGGTAGTATACTTAAGGAGCATATCTTTAAAAAACCATGCATTATTCCAGCTCTTCTTTACCCAAATCAATACTTTTTTTCCACTGATTGTTAGTTTGTTACTATTGCAATTGAGTTTACAAACATTCTAGCTCATTCTTCTTCCACACTGTATTCCAAGAATTTACAACAAAATAATGAGTGAACAAACAACAGTAATAGGGCATTCCAAATGAAGAATGCAAGAAAGCTAGCAGTTAGAATTGACTATTGAGTCAGTAACAGGATTATCCATATCGTTGCTTAACATTCACATTCTTTTAGCTGAAACAAAGGAGAAATTGCACAACAAGCATTGATAAATGAAAAATGAATGCAAATTGAAACGAATTCAAACAAGGGAAGGAATAAAAAAATAAGACAAATATTTACAAGTCATACCTTCATTAATCTCAAACTCTTCAAACTCGTCATCATCCTCAAAGAGGTCAACTTTCACTTCCTCAGTAGCTGTTTTCAGTTCAGTTGTCATCACAAAGCCCACACTGATCTACAAATCCTTAGTATTCTGAAAAGTCAGCAACAAATTTGAAATACATTAAGTGAAAAATACACATTTGAAGGCCTGTTTTTCGGTTAAAGCATTTTCTAGACCCAAGTCACCCAACCCACATTTTTGGGATTGTTTAACCAACTTGAATTTCCACAACAATCCAATCCCAGAAGGGTTGAGTTGAATTGAACAGAAAACATACATTTTAAACTGGTTTTTTAACTTTCCCTACATATTATAGAGATTTTGTTAGCACAAATAGGAGCTGTCGACTTATAGAAACAACAGATCAATTGCTTTTTCCTTTTTTTTTTTCTGACAACATGTGGGGGTGGGGGGATTCGAACCCGCAGACCTCTTGGTCCTTAGTACAAACTTTATGCCAATTGAGCTACGCTCATGTTGGCACAACAGATCAATTGCTAGTTGTTCCCTATCTTCATATTTAGAAATTCAAATTATATATTGTTCTAATGTCGCTTGAAAGTCCATGAATAACACAATAATACAATAACAAACATATCTTAAAAGCTAAATTTCATCAATAATACAATCGTGAACGTCTCTTAAGTTTAAAGAACCACCGCCCACCGGCAATAAGACAATTAATGTCTATCAAAATAGAAGACCATAAGATAAAAGGAGTACCACCCACTTCCACTATTCTCCATGTGCACAAACCCATTCATCAAACTACACTTAAAACTTACACTAAAATAATTCCATGAACTAAACGGAATTAAAGGAATGGTTCAGAAAGGTAGAGAAAACTAAGAGAGAGAGAGAGCGCGGGGGGGATAGCCTTCAAAAATTTAGAATCAGTATTTGGTCTTAAATTCATAAAATTTTCTGTTTACCAAATACATAATTGAAAGCAACAGAAACTGAAATAACTTTTTATTCTTTGAAACAGTTGCCGATATCCTATGGGCATTCTTGCAGATGTCGAAAGTTTGTGGATTGGCAGGGCAAACGCAGAAAAGAGAACTGGAGGCAAAAGGAAAACTAAGCAAATAATTGCGCAGAAAGTCACAAGAACATCAAGAAAACCAGCAGAAATTAGAAAGCAAACCATCAGACACAACACATTTCAGAAGACAAATCGTAGCGATTACTGAGAGTCAGAAACATTACATAAATTGTAGACAGATAAAAATGGAGAGAAAGAGTTAAGAACCTTGAGGAAGAGAGTAGAAATCGAGCAGGGAAGATCGAGGGAATCGTGTGTTCCTTGATTCTTAGGGAAAATATGAACTAAGATATCTTGAGGGACAAGTCGTTGAGCCTTTGCTCTCTTTTCTTTTCTTCTTCCTTTTTCTTTTTCTTTTTCTTCTTTTTAGAAAATATCATTTTTACCATAGATGTTCAATTTTAATTTTTACTTTTTTTTAGACCAATTTTAATTTCAACTTTTTTTTTTTTTTTTTTTCGGAGGATTGAACCATTAGAATGTGTCCATTAATTGTGAATGGTTTTGCTTACCTCCTCAAAAATTTTATTTTCTCCCAATTCTTTTTAGGAGGAACAATAATTCTCATAGATTGGTAAATCATTATAAAAAAAATGATTGACCAAAAAATTAGTTAATTATTGATTAACTTTGTTTTTGTTTCACAATTTTTTTTTTTTTTTTAAAAAGGAAAAGAAACAACTCTATGTGTTGGTCAAATAAGCATTTTTTTTTCTTTTTTAATTCAACAACTGTGAGATGGAGATCAAACCATCCATCTTTTTTTTTAAACAATCAAACCATCCATCTTGAAGATAGTAATTGATATCTTATAATGAGTTATGTTTTGATTGATGTCAATAAAAAGGGTTGTGACAAGTAGGTTTGACTACTAAAATTAGCAAAAAAAAAAAAATCATGAATGGATAATGAATGCTCCTTAAACATCAATTTTAGATATACCAATTTCATCTCTCAAAAAAAGAAAAAAAAAGATGTACCAATTTCATTACCATGTGTCATGCATTTAGTGCCAACATGAGCATAGCTCAACTAGCATAAGGCTTGTATTAATGACCAGGGAGTATGTGGTTCGAATTCTCTCACCCCACATTTTGTCAAAAAAAAAAAAAAAAAAAAGCATTTAACATCTCTATTTGATTTTATAATTAAATAAAGGAAAATATTTGACTGCATCCATATACACCACCTACACTTTCTACCTTTGAAATTTAAGTCATTTGAAATTCTACCCTGAATTATAATTAAAGTAGACATTTTAGCTTATTAGAAAATAAAAGGACAAAACCTTTCGAGCCCATTTAGACTTGAACTATATAAAAATAAAATATATATATATATATATTAGACTTCATTATCAACTTTTCTAAGCATTTAATTTTTTTTTTCACTTAAAAGCTAAATTTTCATCAATTATATCTCCCTTATTAAAAAAAAAAAGAGTGAATATTTAATTTCATAGTTGTAGGAAAAAAAATTAATTGAAGATGGAATGTTCCAAAAATGTTTTTCAAAGATTATATCCTATACAACCAAATTAAGAAGCCTTGTCATATGTGATATTCTATCTCAAAATAAATTGTAGGAAAAAAAAATCATCTCATACACATCAAAGGAGAGAAGATTCATTCTAAGATTACCGAATCATAAGATAGGAATGATTAATCACATAACAAGTACAAACTTTTCTCTCCGGTGCCGAATAGTAGGAAAGTTATTTTCGTTGTTCAATAACATTGATGCTATTCAACCATGTTTAACATGAGATTTCTAAGCTTTATGGTAAAACACTCATGTCATCTTTTAGTCGTCATTTTGACTTAGCTCAACCATTTTATAATCTTCCTGATACAAACTAGCTTATTTCCTCAATTAAAGTACTCTACGTAACCTTAACTGCCACATATTCAAATCCTCCTAACCCATAGCTTTATCTTCAAGAGTATGTATAGTATTAATTTAAACTTTTTATAAGAGTTATTTCAGAAAAAAAAAAAAAAAAAAAAAAAAAAACTCTTTATTTAAATAATCTTTTTTTTTTACAACATGTAGGGGTGAGGGATTGAACCTCTAACCTTATGTCCAATCATGCTCTTGTGGACAAATAATCTTCTAATCTTTTGTAATTTTGAACCATAGGTACTTAAGATTATAAGTTGTGTTAAAAAAGTAACTTAAAAAGTTAATAATATAGAGATAAAATTAGGGGTTCTATCTTAATAACAAAGCGTCTAGCTTGACTTGCAACTTGTTCATAATTTTCTTTTTCAAAAATAAAAAACTAAAGAAAAATAGTGTATGCAATATGCATTTTTCTGGAAGAGTGAAAGGCCACATTTGAATTTGCTTTTAATTTATTTTCTAAACATGGTCCTATTAAATGAGAATGATACGTTATTTACATTTTTGAAAAATATTATGATAAAAAGAAAAAGAATTTATTGAAAAATAAATGAAATAAATCTCACGCGTTTGCCAGGTCAGCGTCTCATCCGGGTCAAAAAATATGACCGTTGAGGACGCTCCCCTCATTTAAATCTCAATTCAAACCAATCGTCACCCAAAAATCTGTAACCAAACAAAAACTCATTCACAGATTCCAACGAGAAAATATCAATCTCTCTGTTTCTTCTTCCTCGCTTCGCTTGCATTTCCCTTCGATTTCTTTCATCAATGTCTAAGATGAGATCTGATCGCAAGCCGCCGCTCGCCAGATCGCCCTTGCGTCTCAGATCTCGCCGTGTTCCTCAATCGAATTCAACAACCTCGATGCAAACGCCGCCCGGTACGTTCCAATCAACCGATTGAATTCGCCTTTCGTTATCGATGAAGATCCTTCTTATTTTCTTTTATTTTTCGATTCTTTAATTGATAAACAACGTTTTCGTTTGTTTACAGGTTCTTTGACACAATCGATGAAAACGAACCGTCCTTCGGATCTGCAGGAATCGGAGCTCCGACCTGAGTATCGGACGATTTCTTGCGAATTACGGGCTCTGGCAAGCATGGTTAGGATGGAATTAGGATGTGAGGAATCAGAAAATGGCGGAGTAGGTGATCAATTGAGCGTGCATTCGAGTGCTCTGTTCGAGCGGGGGAGATTTTACGACGAGTACTCTGCGAGGAGGAACGAGAGGCTTAAGAGAAAGAAAGCAGAATCCGTGGCCGAGATCAAGACTCCGTACAATCTCGGCGTGACGGTTGAATCTTCGAAGCGGCACAGTTCGAAGAAGCTTGTAAATAGCTTGAGGAAATCGGTTTCTGCGGCGTATACTGTGGAGCGGAGCGAGGCGGCTCCGAGATATCTGCTGCGGAGCATGACGAAGGAGAACAAGAAGCCTCCATTGCCGGTGAATGTAGAGAAATCTGGGATTGCAGCAGGAGAAAAGAAACTCGGCACTCGAAGAGTCCGAAGAATCTGAAGAATTAGGGATCAGATCTTGGCGTGAGTTGGAATTCTTGTATTCCTCCTTTCGTTATCTTTCGTTTTTAATCTTTAATTTGGATCTGATAGTTTAAAGAAACTGGATTAGTTTTATCTCATCGCGTTTTCGATTTGGATTCGGATTTGAACTTGTAAATGTTGGATTTTGCTTTAGAATTTTCCAGTTCGGAAATATCTGACCAAGTTTCTCTCTCGACCGCGCTTTGCCATGATTGGAAGAGAGAGGCATATAGAGCACATTAATTTTTAGGGCTCTTTCTGATTTTCTGCGAATTCAACAAGTTTCTTGTTTTTGTTGTTATTTCTTATTTTTAACATGAAAGCATTCGAATTCAAATAGAAAATCCTACAAATTGGATCGAAAGATGATTGTTCTTTGCCTATGGGAATTAACCCCAAAAATTCTAACTGTTAGCCAGTACCTATGATAGCCATCGATGTTATTTTTCGAAAATATTTGACAAAATAATTGAACTAATTTAACTTTTTTTCATATTTTTAAAGTAAATTTGTGAATTCTTAACTAAATTCTAAACGAAAATAAGTTATTGAAAACGTTTTTTTTGGGGGGGAAAAAATCAATTTTGACCCCTATTGGTTGTAGCAATTTTAACCCTAAACTTCCAATTTTAGCAAATTGAACTTTAAACTTAACAAATCGTATCAATTTGAATCTCCAACTTGCATAAATGTTACAATGTAGACCTTTTGTCAACTTTTCATTTGAATTGCTATTAAAATATGCAATTGACAATTTCCTTTAATTTTTTTAATTCACATTGAACCCGAGTTAGTGTTTTGTAAGGAATTTGTTGGAAAAACTCTTTAAGAAATCAAATATCTCATACAATTCTTCTCATTATTATAAGAAAAAAAAAAAAGTCGCATAGTTGCACCCCAAACTTAACAAATCGTATCAATTTGAACCTTCAACTTGCATAAATGTTGCAATGTAGACCTTTTGTCAACTTTTCATTTGAATTGCTATTAAAATATGTAATTGACAATTTCCTTTAATTTTTTAAATTCACATTGCACCCGAGTTAGTGTTTTGTAAGAAATTTGTTGGAAAAACTCTTTAAGAAATCAAATATCTCATACAATTCTTCTCATTATTATAAGAAAAAAAAAAAGTCACAGAGTTGTTAGCAACAAGAAAAATCTAGCAAATATGAGAAATAAAAAACTCGAAATTTCTTTATATCCGTTCCCTAGATACATTCTTCTAATTAGCAAGAAAGAAAACATTAAAAGAAGGAAAAAAAAAATCCCACAAAGTTCTTAGCAACAAGAGAAAACCAGAGAATATTTGAAGATAAAAAACATCCAAATTTTCTTTGCTTTCGTAATCTTAAATAGCAGCAAAAAAAAAAAAAAAAACGAGAAAAATTCATCTAAAATAAAGTTTCTTCAATATTTTATTTATAAGAAACCAATTCAGATGCAATGTGAATTAAGAAAAAAAAAATGACATAATCAATTACGTACGGTGGTTCAAAAAAAATTTAACCAAAGGTATACATTGTAACACTTATGCAAGTTTAGGGTTAAAATTGATATGATTTGATAAGTTTGAGGTTTAATTGGATGAAATTGAAAGTTCAGGGTTAAAATTGATACAACTTGTTAAGTTTAGGGTTCAATTTGATGAAATTGAAAGTTTAGGGTTAAAATTGATACAACCCCTAAAGTTTAGGGTTAAAAATGAATTTTTCCTTTTTTTTTTTAGTCTCATATTTTTAAAGTAAATTTGTGAATTCTTTTAACTAAATTCTAAACAAAAATAAGTTATTGAAAACTATTTTTTTTAGTTTTCAAAACTTGATTTGGAATTTGAAAACACTTGTAAAAATTCATAAATGGGAGTAGTTTTTATAAATTCAATTTCAAAAACCAAAACACACCCTACCACTGGTATTAGTGAATTTGAAAACACTTGTAGAAATACATATAGCAAAGAAATTCATAAATGGGAGTAGTTTTTATAAATTCAATTTCAAAAACCAAAACACACCCTACCACTGGTATTAGTGAGTTTCCTATGATTCAACAACATTCATTTTGTTTTACATTTTTTGTTTTATTGGTTAGTTTTTCAACTTTTTTTTAAACACATTTGAATTTAAGTCAAATTTTAAAAACATAATAAATTTTTTAAAACTACTCGTTTTTAAGTGATTTTAGAAAGTAGGTAAGGAAGCAAGAAAATCATAAATATAAATAGTATTTATACACTTAAATAATGGAAAATGAAAAATAAAATGACAATCAAATATACATATATATTTATTGAGGTTTGAATCTCCATTTGATTAATAATATTCTAAAGAAAAATTGTGGCCTCATGAGAGATTTCACCTCTGATAAATCCTCTGTTTTTCCGATGAGGATGTTGATGATATCCAGAGCATTTGAAGGAGCCCAAATCAAAGTCATCGCCTCAGATGTGCAAAATGTGGGTTTTAGTCATTGTAGTAGGGTTTTGAACACAGATGTGCACTGTGTTGCGAGATCGGCCATGGATTTACCTTCCGTTGTAGGTGATCTCCATGGCAGCGTTTCTTCGCGGGAAGAGGAGAAAATCTTTTGGGCTCATTTTTTGCCTCCGTGGTTAATTCCCCTCATTAAGGAGGGTAGGTGTAAAACAGTCGGTTATTATTAATGCATTATCTCTTATTCAAAAAAAAAAAAAAATTGTGGCCTCGTCCTTATTTCTGTTGGCTTTATCCCTTATCGCTCCAAAGTAAAAAGCTCTCGAAAACACCTTCCAAATTTAGATATAAGTATAAATATTTACTTATAAAAAAAAAAAAAAAGGATAAATATTTACATAAATGCACACATTTTCGTTTTATTTTCAAAACTCAAAACTCAAAAGTAAGCTGCCCCGAAAGTGCAATGAAGTAGCCAATGCCTCAGCATATTATGCGAGGATCGAGCTATTATTGGAGTTCCGCATTTGGCTGTGTCCTATACATTGAGTTTTATTGCAAATTTACATTACAAACTCAATGTATTTACAAAACCAAACAAGTTTTCTACTCATTTGATGTCTTTGCTCTAGTCTCTCTCACCTGCAAATCTTCCATCTTGCTCCAGTCAACATCATATTCAGTCTTGCTCCTATCAATGTCATCGTCTTCAATATTCGAAATCTCACCTGCCGCAATGTCACTCTCTTCGCAACGTCCCAGTCGTGTTGAGACATCGGTGGCAACTGGCTCGTTCGCACCAACTAAATCACCATTTTCTTTTTCGTAATGTCCCAATTGTGCTGATACGTCAATGGCAACTGGCTCGTTCGCACCAACTGAATCACCATTTTCTTTTTCACAACGTCCCAGTTGTGCTGAGACATCAGTGGCAACTGGCTCGTTCGCACCAACTGAATCACCATTTTCTTTTTCGCAATGTCCCAATTGTGCCGAGACATCAGTGACAACTGACTCGTTCGCACCAACTGAATCACCATTTTCTTTTTCGCAATGTCCCAATTGTGCCGAGACATCAGTGGCAACTGACTCGTTCGCACCAACTGAATCACCATTTTCTTTTTCGCAATGTCCCAGTTGTGTCGAGACATCAATGGCAATTGGCTTGTTTGCACCAACTGAATCACCATTTTCTTTTTCACTACGTCCTAGTCGTGTCGAGACTTCAGTGACAACTGGCTTGTTCACGCCAACTAAATCACCATTTTCTATTTCTTCTTTGCTTTCATCAACTCTATGGTAAACCTTTAAAAAGAATACAAAGCAGACGTATGTATGAAAGTGAAAATGTCATTTATGCTATGAGGGAGATGGAAGGATCCTTGATCTTCAAGGATCATAAAACTAAAAACATTCAAACAGGCATGTTTATCATACCACACACGTTCGAGCTGGTGAAAGAACTTTGAAGGAATTGGGTCGGTTGTTAAAGTTTGTTTCAGGGACCCCAGGGATTCCTTCTGGGGATGTAAAATGGTCGACGTCGTGGCCTACCTGTTACCGATGCATGAAATGCTAAAGATCAGAGAAGTGACATGTAGTTTCTTATGCATCCCAGAGAAGGAAATGAAGAAAATTTTCAGTAGGCTTCTACATTCTTGGTGTGTTAGTTCAAGAAAATGATAAAGCACCAAGGATTTCTTACTCTTCCAAGTCCGCCGAAGTCCCGAGCATCGCTATCGAGTGCAACTCTGTACTTTCCAGGTAAGTCACACCCAACTTTGTATCTGTATGCATTTGGAGTACAAAATAACATATATGTAAGATTGGATTGGTTATACCGTGATTGTGATTCAAGGCATAAGTCTTGTAAGCTATGGTGTCCATCTATGAACTTATTGAAATGCAGGTAGATACAATCTGCTTAACATCAAAAAACCACATACCCATCATACGTGTTTACGGGATGAAAGTTGAACACGAACACTAGGTCTCCACGTTCAAAGATGATCACCTACATCACAACGGTCAGTTAACTACATGGTTTTTAAAGTTTGTAGAGCAGGGTTTATGTTCAACTCCAGGCTTCATCTATAAATTGATCTTTCAGTAATGGCCATATAGCTGGCCTTTTTGTCTCAAGATATTAATCTCCAAATGGAACCTCCAACTATTATAGATTACTTTCATTCCATTCAAATACTGATGTAGCAGATTTGTATTTTATCATGATCTCGTCGTGTGATATAGTTCCTAAATAGACAACCCCCAAGAAAACAAATTACTGTGAAAAAGATTCAGCTTTTCAGGTCTGAAGGAGTACGCACCTTGTCTTCTTCCCCTGTCCAGCTCACAATCTGCTTACTTGATGCAAGGAAGGAAAACTTATCATCAAGCAAGTTCATTGCTCTGTCGAAAGCATTCAAAAACTGTACCAGGGATATGGGGTGGAAATGTTAGAGTCTATATACCAGAAGCCAACAGAAAAATCAGAAATCATTAACAAAATCAAAGAAAGCATATATTGCTAAAAAGTCATTGCCCTTGAATTCCAAAATGGAAGAGCTGCTTCACAACGTAGGTCTAATGATCTTGAACAAACTTTAAGGTCCAACGATTGGCCATGTTGTTATCGTTTTTAAGACCGAAGGAGAGCATCATATATTCGAGAAATATAGCACAGGAAAGAATGGTCACTGATAATGTCTACAATCAGTAAGAATTTGATATGAAGACTAATAATTAACAGAGCAATGTACACACGCAACATCTAACCTTGTATCTCAGATGGTCTGTGTCAGGCAGATTCCATTGTCGCCTACACTTGTCATAACTCCACCCATTGCCTTCTCGTGGGAAGTCAATCCACTCGGGATGCCCAAACTATAAGCGTCGATCATAAAATTCACATAAAATGAAGGCAGTTAAGAATGTGAAATTAAACCATTCAAAACCGTAATGCACATTGCACATATTCAAAAGTAGAATCATAATGAAAAAATAAAGAGTTGAATTACATATCTAGTCCCCAAATTTTTAAAAAAAATCAGTTATGTCTTGAACTTTCAACTTAGTTCTTAACAAGTCTTTGCCATTAACTCCATTGGTTTAATACCGATGTGGCACGTTTACCATACAAATTTATGATTACCTGGCACAACATGGCAAAGGCAATAGTGGCAAAATGGGGTGTGCCAAGTGAGCGTGACAAATCTTTCATTCTCTAAATCCATTAATTTGCCTACCTATATTTAATCCACCTTGCACACTCTATCGAAATTAAACTAATAGAGTTAACAACAATAACCTATTAGAAACAAAATAAAAATATCAGGAATGTAATTGGAACTCTTGAATGTTCATGGACTAAATAGACACGACTGAAAAAATACAAGAACCAAATTTTTTATTTAACCTTTTTTTTTAAAAAAAAAAGGAACTTCAACAAACATTAAAATGTAAGCTAAGATCAGCTTATTAGAGATAGCACTTTAACTACAGGCGAAGAAATTGGCCAGAAGAATTATAAACTAAGCTCACCTCATTTCCCATGAAATTAAGATACCCATCTCCTCCTAAGGCCATGGTTATAAAATGTATCATCTGCCAAAAAAAAAAAATGACAGATTAGTATCAAAAGAGGATCACCAACATGCTGATGATAATTGATAGGAAGATAACAAGGTCTAAGAAGATAGAAAATCATCAATTATGCTCCAGAAAAATAAATCGGCGATGATCCTGGTATGTTACTTATATTTGGATAGACTAACAGTCTGGAAATTAGACCTTCAATTTCATGACAGAAACAAGGAAGCAAAACCCCCCTAAAGCTGCCTATTAGATGCATCTATGAGTTAGGAAGGAACTAAACCTTGTGCAGCGCAATCCCTCTTTCAACTATGGGAGATGCATCTGTCAAACAAGACATGCCAGAATACATTTCTTTATCCATCAGCAAAAACGAAATGGTCTTGTCTCCAACAATCGCCTGTCCAATATATGCAAAGGAAAAGGAAGGTACAACGATATTAATTTTGACAAAAATCATAGGAGAATTAACAATATCAATTTTGTCATTACTCTCGCTGTTATCAAAAGATAGAAATAGAATAAAAGTCAAATAAAAGAATTACAATCTCACCTGATCATGACTTTCAGCATAAGAAATACACTTCTCAGAATATCTTCTATTTGTCAAGTTCCAACTTATTTCCCCCATGGACCATTCCTCATCAGTTTTGTTCTTCAAGTAATCAATCCATTTGTCAGGAATGGCCATCTGAAGGCGGTAGTCAAAACCAATACCCCCTTCGGAAACAGGTCTTCCAAGACCAGGCATGCCCGAAACGTCCTCAGCAATTACAGTTGCATCTGGCAAAATGCTGTGAATCAGATTATTTGCTAGCATCAAATACACAACAGCATCAACGTCTGTTGCTTCACTAAAATACTCGTTATAATTTCCAGTGAAAGCCATATTGATTCCATGGTGATGATACAGCATCGAAGTTACTCCATCAAATCGAAAGCCATCAAATTGGTACTCCTCCAACCACCATCTTATGTTCGATAAAAGGAAACGTAGAACTTCCCAATTGGCATAATTGAAGATTCTACTATCCCACAGCTTATGGTAACCACGATCCCCAGTGTGGAAATAAGAATCTTGGGTACCTTGACCAACATCAAAGCCATTAAGGCCATCAGTGACATTGTTACTTGCATGGCTATGAACAACATCCATCAACACCCGTATACCCAAGCCATGGGCCTTGTCAATAAGATATTTTAGGTCCTCAGGAGTACCAGATCTACTGCTTACAGCAAAAAAGTTAGTAACGTGATACCCAAATGATGCATAATATGAATGTTCCATAATAGCCATCAACTGGACTGTATTGTAGTTATTTTCTTTAATACGAGGTAAAACAAAATCAGCAAATTCTCTGTATGAACTAACTCGTGGTTCTGAGCTACTCATTCCAACATGAGCTTCATATACCCGTGGGGCCTCAGGCTTTGTAGGACGTGGATGCTTAAATTCATACCTACATTAAGGTAATAATAGTGAAGCATTAACTTACTAATTATCCTTGAATCAAAGACTAAAAGATGGTGTTAGGAATCTCATATTGGATGGTGGATCTCAGTTACAGGAAAGGGAAAAACAGATTAAGGTTATAAGAAACCATTGGATGACCAATACCTTTCTAAAGCAGGTGGGTCCCAATACACACCATTATACGGTGCTGCGAATCTTTTAGGATCCACAGTGGCATATTTAATCCAAGCAGGTATGCGATCAATCCAGACTCCATTGCCATGCTTGAAACGGAACTTAACTCTTGAATTGTGAGCAATGGCAGGTTTGCCCTCAAGATCAGGAATTTTTATACTCCAAGTGCCAAATTCGTTCTTTTCCATTTGGTGGTTGGACCCATCCCATCCATTAAAGTCCCCAATAATTTGTGCTTCCCTGAAAAGAATGGAAGATGGCATTTCCAATTTGAACAACAAAAACAAAGACATCTGTATGATTAGAGCAATAAAATAAGAAAAAGAAAATCTTACTGAGCAGCAGGAGCCCATTCGCGATACACAATGCCACCTTCTTCTCTATTAAATCCAAATTTTAAATACCCTATAGCATCATGGAAGAAGTTAGCTAGTTGAAGAAAAGCACGATAAGTTGCTGATTAAATTTTATTTCATTCAAGCCTAGAGGATGATTGCCATTAAAACTGATGCCTCCTGAATGAATACTAGCAAGTTCAACAGAAATAGATTATAACATTGAAGACATGCAAATCAAGTAGTTGCCTTGATAATCAATGAACGACTTAAAGCAAGCATTGTTTAATATGGTTTAAGAAAGCACCTCGCGCGAATTCGTCAAGCCCTCCTTCATACTTCTCTAAAAGATTAAGTAGATCTGCATATCTCCCTACTCTATATTTGAAATGATCTTTGAAGGGTTGCAAGCCTGGATCATGGCTCAAGATGCCAATATTCTCCTCGCTTTCATCAGCAGATGACACTGTTGATGTATCATCTGTCATGACAGAAGAGATTGCAGAACTGTGGACCTAAAAAAGGAAAGTCGCCATGAAGTAACATATTACCAGAATAAACTTTAACTGGTGGTTAATAAAATGGAGATACAAGGTGAAGATCAAGTGGAAAAGGAGAAGTTTTCAACATATTTCCAAATGATTACTGCTCATAATGCTTTCCATATATTCAGAATGAACAAAATGTCAAAACCTAAAAACACAAATCCATCCAAATAATTTCTCCAATCAGATCATACAGATACCAATAAAATACTGGACAATCATAGCCACAAAGATAGAAACCTCATACTAGGTTGAATTTGAAATTTGAATAAAATAGAACTTCCTTCCTTTTTATGCACTGTCAAGTAATACCAACACAGAATCACATGAAACTAATCACCACATTATAGGATTCTGCTTGAGACTTAAAGCACTTAGCAACAATTCCACACCAATCACCACACAATGATAGTAAGCATTCAACATAAGAAAGAAAAATTACCCTTTTGTAAGTTGAGAAAGGGCGCACAAATGGGTTCTTCTGCCGGCGATGCGACACTCTAGACCCAAAATTCAGCTCAATTTGTTGTCTCAACGAAGACCATTGATCTCTCGAGTCCTGTCAAAATCAAAAGAAAACTCATCAAACAAGTAGAAAACAGGGCTCGCAAAATGACACAACAAAAGAGAGACTGGGGCTAGGCAAGCCCTAAACGTTTGCTCTCAAAAACCATGTAATCAATGAGAAGTACCAAATTGGAATTCTTCTTTGCCGAAAGTGGCAAAGAAGCAAGAGCAGTTGAATGAAGAACACAAGGAGAAGTCGACATGTTCCGCAACTGAGAAGAAGTATTCGGTACTCTGTATTTTATTCCCTTCGATTAAAATATCTCACTCAGCCCGGCACTCGAATCAAAACGATCTCCATCGTCAATTCTTTATGCTCTAGCAATTGTCTTCTTCTTCTTCCAATCGAATGATTTGTCCATGAAGGAGGAAGAACGAGACATTATCTTCCACGTGACAACGTAGGAAACCGTGAAAAATTGGTAAATCTGGAAACGAATTGATGATCGAGAGAACTCACATTGATCAAATTGTTGATTCCGAACAGGAAATTGTTGGACGGTGGAGAAGAGATCTCGTATTAATGTTGAATGTGATCATGGTCACTGTGTTTTTTTTTAGAAAAGAGACTATTTCACTAAACTGAATCATCAACTCTTACATTCAGCTAAACATAGTATCCATTCCGAAAAATCATGAATCCAAAGCCTTGGAACTGGTCATGGTCACTCTTATGAAGATTAAAAAAAAAAAAAGTAAATGAATAGAAATGAATTTATTCCAATAATACGGTTAACAATCGGTTAGAAGTAATATTTTGTTTATGAACTTTCATGAAAGTGACCATTTTTTTTTTTATTTTATATAATAGATGGGATGAAAGATTGGAACATAGTTTTTTTTTTTTTTTTTTTTTTTTTTTGATAAATATGAACCTAATTCAATATTTTAGACCACTTGCTTCCTTCTATCACACACTTTTTTTAAGGTTTAGGAGTTCAGGGTTGGAGATAAGGGTTTTAATGTGTTATAATTAAGGTTTGTGGTCCGGTTTTATGCTAAAAACATCCCTCAATCCTACAAAAAGAAAAAGAAAAGATTAATCATTAAAAACGTGGACAAAATCGCCATTTTCTAAAAAAGTTACGAAAATAGACATGTATGAAAAAATTTATCCAAGTTGTTTTATTCTAAAAATTTGTTCATATCCATCCCCCATTATGAAATTTACAAAATCTGAACCTAACTCAGCTCTTTAAACCATGTGCTATCCATCACATATTTTCAAGGGTTTAAAGTTCAAGTGTTAGAGATAGGAACTTGAAAGAGTTACATTTTAAGGTTTGTGGTCTTACGGCATACGGGTTTTAGGCTAAAAACAATTCATCAACCCTACATTCCGAAAAGAAAATGAAAAACGAACAATTCAGAAAGTGGGCAAAATTGCCACTCTCTGAAAAATTGTGAAAATAGACTTGTTATTGCAAAGTTGTTTGATTCTAAACGTGTGTTCATATTCACTAGTTATTATCATTCCTCATTCTAAAATTTACAAAATCTACTCTGGTTTTTGAACCATGTACTTCCATCGCACACTTTTAAAAGGAATAGGGTTTAGGGGTTGGAGACATGGGTTTGAAAGTGTTATATTTCAAGGCTTGTAGTCTTATAGACTTATAGCTCTTGGGTTTAGGTTAAAAAAAATCCCTCAACCCTACCTTCAGAAAAAGAAAAGGAAAAATGAATTTCACAAAGTAGTTGAAATTACCATTTTCTAAAAGATAGTGAAAATAGACTTGTACGAAAGTGTTTATGCAAGTTGTTTTATTTTAAAAATGGATTTATATTCATCAACTATTATGATTTCCCACATTGAAATTTACAAAATTTGAACCTAATTCAACTTTGTGGACCACGTGCTTCCATAGCACACTTTTTAAAGTTTATAGGTCTAGGGGTTGGAGATAAGGGTTTGAAGGGATTATGTTTAATTCTCATAGTTTTACAATTTAGGGTTCTTCGGCTAAAAACAATCCCCCAACTCTACATTCAAAAAATAAAGAAAAATGAACCGTTCAAAAAGTGGGTGAAATGATCATTTTCTAAAAAAATTGCAAAAATGGACTAGTACAAAATTTTTAAGTAAGTTGTTTTATTCCAAAAATAGGTTCATGATCTACTTCAAATCTTTTAATGGTGAGAGTAAAACACTATTTTACCTTAAACTCCAAATTCCTTCACATGCCCTCCAAATTACTAATGTCATTTCAATTGAATATGATATCTTTTTAGGACAGGACAAAGATTTTGCACTCAGAAGGTTTTTAGCCGTAGTCGTAGAAGCCGGATCAACATCATGACAACGACATTCTAGAAACTGTTCCCAGGGAATTCATTAGAGGAATGTTTCCAATAAAAATTGGGGACTATTGCTGTAGAATTTATTAATAGCATTCAAGGTGAGATCCGAGGAGACTCGACTTGAGACGTCTACCTCGACTATACCATATTAAGCTTTCCTTCCGACAGTCCCATGGACTTCATATTCATCATTTTAAAAAGCGGGGGGTACAACTCTTATTTGAACGAAGTTAAAAAAAATGCGATCTACTTCACCTTTTCCAGAAGGGAGTTTCGAAGGGCGGTAGCAATGTAATTCATCCAACGATAAACCTAATCCGAATGAATTTCGTGTGTAGGGGTGAAATCTGGAGATCTACGAAGGAACGCTAACACTATTTGATATATATATATATATATATATATATATAGCTTGCCATCACGTCATATTTTCATCTCATTGTAAGTGGAGGGAAAGTTAATGTGAAATGACTGTTTTAAAACAATGTCAAAAGGTTAAATGTTAAATTTTTCAAAAAAAAAAAAAAAAAAAAAAAAAAGGGTTAAATGTTAAAATAATTGAAACGATATGCACATAATTGAAACCTATCCTAGGGAACATAATTGAAACCTACATCTTTTTTTTATTAAAAAACCTACACTTATGTCACATGTACCACTATTTTACATGTCGCTACCACATTATTTTGTCACGAAGGCATTATTTTGAAACAAATTTAAAGTTGAAAAATAAAAATAAAACTTCTAAAAGTTTGAAATTAGGTTTTATTACAAGTTTAAACCCCTAAACTCTCATGGTTGTATCAATTAGGTTCATGAACTTTTAAAAAGTGTCTAATAAGTCCTCAGACTTTCAATTTCGTGTCTAATAGGTCCCTGACATATTCAAGATTTTTAAAAATTAGCCAATCTACTATATATAAAATTGAATTTTATGCATATTGAGACTCTAAACTTCCAATTTTGTATCTAGTAAGTTTACGAGTTTTAAAAGATATCAAATAAGTCAATGACTTATTAGACACAAAATAAAAAAACTGAGAGACTTTTTTTTAAGAGAAAAAAACTGAGAGACTATTGGTAATGGACACAAAAGTAAAATTTATATATTAGATATTTTTTTAAAGTTCAAGAATCTATTAAAAACATAAAAACAAATTAAAAAGTTTGATGACTTATTTAATATTTTTTAAAGTTCAGAGACTAAATTGACACAACACTGAAAGTTCAGGACCGAACATGTAATCTAACCTTGAAATTATTTTTGAAAAATACCTAAAGTTTAGGGGTATTTATATTTATACATTTCAAATTCTTTGAAACCCCCGTCGGTCCGACGTGTTTCTACTCTTTCCTCGTTTTAGGGTGGGCCCTCCACCGCTACTTTTAAATTAATTTTCAAAAACCAAAATTGAAAAAAAGAAAAACCCATCTTCTTCGAGCC
Source organism: Luffa acutangula (assembly GCA_036850905.1). Taxonomy (NCBI): domain Eukaryota; kingdom Viridiplantae; phylum Streptophyta; class Magnoliopsida; order Cucurbitales; family Cucurbitaceae; genus Luffa; species Luffa acutangula. Next base: position 980,554 of record CM072092.1, on the reverse strand, counting down.
AAAGTTTTCCCTTTTGAACTCGCCTCCTCCCTCTCTCTCTCTTTCTCGTCGATTGCAGAACAAGCTTCCCGCTCAGTCTCAGGTACTATTTCTCTGCTCGATTCCTCATTTCTTCCTTTACAGCTCATAATCTTCGATCCTTTTATGCTTCTAGTCCGAGCTCTTTCCTCTTCCGTTGCTTAGCAGAAGCTTAACCGACCGACTCTCGTCTCTTCTCGTAGATGTGTCCACATAAGTAGAATGATTGAATTCGTAGTAACTTTCTTGCTGTGGATGATTTAGATTTCGTTTGATGTCGCTGCAGAAAATTGTAACTGTCTTGGCTGTATGTGTTTGACCTGTTGCATTTCTCTTGACTCGTTTGGACCTCGACTGTTGAATTTCTGTATTGTTCCCCACAATCGTGGAAATGATTCTGCCTGGATCTGTGTTCTTGCATTTTTTTGGGGTGTGGATTCAAGCTATTGGCACGTTTTGTATGCTACAGGACCTTTGGTTTCTGTGTTTTAGTCAAATTTGGTAAATTTAGCCAGATTGAACATTTTTGGTTTAAATGCTCTTTTGGTATGTAATCTTTCAAATTTATTTAGTTTTATACCTGAATTTTCAGATATTCTCTCTTCGTCTCTCAACATTCAAATGTGCTTAAGTTTTGCATAAAAAAAACTATTTTAGGAGTCAGTTTGTTTTTCATTAATCATTTAGCAAAATCATGGGTCCATTTTGAATTCTGGCACTTGACCTATTCAAACACTTTTTTATGAGGGCATTTATTCATGATACATAATCAAAAGAAGTGTTTATGTGTAGTTTTTATTAAATGGTTTAAAGAAAGAAATAATGACAAGGACTAGACAGATCTTTTACACAAAGTTGTGGTCAAACGAAATGTTTGAATGTTTATGGATTTAAACAAACATTTTAGACGGATGCTTGTTGAACATTGTGTTGCATATTATTATTACTCTTTGTAATTTAGAGAAGTAGAGAGTTTGTTTCAAGGTAGTTGAAGCTTGAAAGTAACCGGAAAGGGAATATAAACATCATGTAAAATATGTTACTCAGTCTCATGATGTATGCAATTTTATCAAGCTTTTTGCTGTATAAGATAAGATGGTTTTAACAGGAAAATGAATCTGTACTCCAAACCCATAGTGGGACTTCACTGATCGTCGTGGAAAATATATTTATTGCATTTTCCTCTTATCGAATATCCTGCAGTTCTGATTTTCAAGCTTTGCAGTATAAGCTAGCATGCTTTCAACTTTCATGTGTGCTTATCCTCTTACTTAATTATTGGTGTGGTTGTGTGAAATGATATGGCTTTCTTGATGGAGTTTTTGATTCTATCTTGCATCTACAGATGGACTTTTCTAGGAGATAATCTGAAATTGTTATTTGATTGAAGCTCTTCAAGTTTTCCAAATGATTGACGGCAAGTTGAACAGCGGTGGGATGAGTAGCTGCGAAACTCATTTGTCTTTGTATCAGAACAAACAGTCACCAATTGCAGTGAAAAAGGTTGCTTTAAGGGATGTGCAGAACGATAATAGGAGTGCCATGTGTAACTATCCCGAAACTTCTTGTTCTTTGGGTGGAAAGCTTGTGAATGGGGGTAAGCTTTCAGGAAGTAAGAGATCCACCAACCCTATGGGCTCACCGAGCCCTGCAATCCATCAATCCTTCAAGGGGATTGGTGTAAATGAGCACATCATTTATGCCAGCGGAGAAGTTGATGTGAAGCCTGGCAAAAAAAGAGCATTGGGAGGTAGCACATCTTGTGCACCCGCATTTTCTTCTCTTCTTGCAACTTCTCCAATGGCATTTTCACCGGTTAGGTCTTCACTTCCCATTTTCTCAGAAAAGCCCGGAAATTTTCTAGCAGTTGCTGGATCTAATCTTCTGGGAAACCCTCCTGGTTTGGAGATTCTTCACTCTGTTGATTTGAATGGGATTACTGATGAGCGGAGAACAGAGCGTTTATTCAATCTGCAGAAGCTCCTAAAACATTGTGATGAGTCGGATCAAAAAGGCTTCATCGAGTGTAAGTTGTGTTGAATAATCACTGTAGCTCACTTTCAGTATTTATGTTTTGACACTGCTAAGAATGCTCTTCTTTGTCTCACTTGATAGTGCTCCATGGTTTACCTCCATCTGAGCTCAGCAAACTTGCCATTAATCTGGAAAAGAGATCCATGCATCTGTCAGTAGAGGAAGGTAAAATGCTTCAAACTTCTTACAAATATCTTGTTATGATGATGTATGAAACTAATAAACATGCTTCTATTATCCCAACATTTCATCAAATCTATACTTCTGAAAACTTCACCACTTCTCATCTTCCAAAATCCAAAACCCAAGAGCCAAGATTATGTTTGTTTTCTTAATACAGTGCCTCTTAGAATAATGTTCAATTGTTCTCGCTTGTGCTTGCAACCGATATCGTCACTTGGATTGAATAGGTAGCTGACAAGTTTATGTTCTTTAGGGAAAGAGATCCAACGGATGAAGGCTTTGAATATTCTGGGCAACCTTCAGTGACATCTGAAAGAGATTTTGTTAGATTAGTGAATAACGATTTTGGATACGAACATGACAAGAGGGCCATTCGCCATTTCTTCCATGATTGCACGAGAGGACGAACTAGTTGATTGGCTGGTGCAACAGCCAGCTGATATTGAGAAAACTGGCATTCCCTGAGAATTGGCTGGTAGTCTTTCTATGGAACTTTCAGTTATGGAGTTTGATTTTGGCAACAAGAAGTTGAGTGTTGCCAACATGAAACTCCTCCTGCAGGTTCCTTTGGATGAGAACAAAAACTGAGAATCCAATCAACTTTGAACAATTTGGAAGGGCTTTTGAAATATTTTTTCTTCTCCTTCTCCCTCTTTTCTCAGCTTTGTTTATATACATAATTATGTATGTAGGTAGAAAGTTAGATATATACATGCAGAGAGATGTTAGAGAGGGAGGAAAAAAAAAAACTCTTGTTTTTACTTTTAGAAAACAGAAAACCAAAATCAATTATCAAACATATTTGAGTTTTTGGTTTTTTATGAGATATATATGGTTTTTGTTTTTGAAAAATTGAAAATTGAAAAAAAACTTAAATATATAAACCAAAATAGTTATCAAACAATATCTAAATTAATTTATGCTAAAAAATGTAAATTTTTTTTTATACATATAAATCGTGTTGGATATTCCGTAAATGAATTGAATTATTTAAACGATTAATTGACTTGAACCTATTATTTTAATTATTTTCAGTTATATAATAAAATAAGAACCTTGTAATTTATCTTTAGGTAATTACTTCTGGAATATGATTGGTTGGGATTTATGACTTAAAACCTTGTAATTTATCTTTTATTATTTAATAATAATAATTAGTTGACTATTTTTAATATGCCATTTACTTGATCTATTATATGAAAATCGTAGGCTATTAGTATAATATTAAGCAATATTAGTTAACATGTAAAAAGATCATATTCAAGAAATAATTTGAAGAGTTTGTAATATATAAATAAGTTTAGGGTGGACTCTATCAATTATGCCCCAAGATGCCATAATAATATGGCCCACCAACTGGCCCAAAGAGCTGTTGATTTAAACTCTTCAGAGTCATGGTTCAATTTTTTTTCCAAATTGGTTAATTTCATTAAATGAAGTGGATATTGGTGGTGTAAATCATACAAGTGGGGGTTCTTGTCCCACGAGTGTTTTATCTTTGGGAGCAGATGCTCAGTCTTAATGAAATGTTCTTTTTCTCAAAAAAAAAAAAAAAAAAAAAGTTTAGGTGTCTTATCTTGATAATACTATCAAGATAACCCGCTTTGTAATAATCATAAATGATTTGATCTAAAACGCTCATGTAGAGATGTGTGAGTAAGGATAGAAATGCTCACGAGGTGGGTTGAGGACAAGGATGGTTTCCTCCGATAGCCAAGATGAAGATAAAGTCTGTTTTTAGGCATATTTCTTACTAATTTGGACTCCATTTATGGTGGGTTTGGAGCACAAAAGGATAGATTATGTGCTTTAGGGTCACCTTCGACACAACTTAGGATTGCTTGGTCGTCAAAATGGTGTTTTGTGCATGTTTGAAACCTTGGCACTTTTATTTAAGTCACTTGGGCACTTTTAAGTGTTTGAAGTGCAAAGGAGTTGGGATATGTGTTTTATGTTTACCTTTGACATGTCCTAGTTTTTTTGGTAGTTAAAATGGCACTTTGTGCACTTTTAGGCCACTTAGGCAATTTTGTAACTAGTTTGGATTGCATTTCGGATGGGTTAGGTGGTCTTGGTTATTTTAGGCGTGTTTTAGGTTTCTTGTACACCCAAATGATCCTTTTTAAGCATTTTTTAAGCTAGCTTGGAATGCAAGAGGATGAACTATGTGATTTAGGCTCATATTCTCAGGACTTCCTAGGTTGTTTGGTCATCAAAATGGAGATCTACTTGAAAATGTTTTAATGCTGGAATGATGAGTTATATACTTGAGGTTCACCTTAGATACATTTTAAGTTACTTTTTCATCAAAATAGTACTTTGGAAAGCTTTAGGCTACTTGGTCATCTTTTTAACTACTTTATTGTGCAAGGGGATGGATTATTTGCTTTAGATTCACCTTAGGTATGTTCTTGGTTGCAAGATTGTCTAAATGGTGCTTTGGGCACTTGAAGGATATTTGGGACTGTTTTGGGACCTTTACAACTAGTTTGAAATGCAAGGAGGTGAGATGTGATGGTTTTGATTGATTTTAGACATGTCCTTGCTTGCTTGAACATTGAGATGACTCATATGCATCTTTTTTTTTTTTTCTTTAAGCATTTTGTAATATTCTCTCGGCTTCTTCATGTACTTCTGATGTGAAAAATCATAGGGATCTAAGGAAGGCGAAAAGTAGAACCTTAGCTTATGAGCTTTTATCTAATCTTGAAATCATAGTTTGGAAACATTAGTTTCCTCAAGAAAGCAAAATGTTTTCTTGACAAAATATGCGTGGGAAAAAAATGTTGTTTCCCTGCCTCAGAAAAACGTTGGTATAGAAAAATTGTCAAAGATAAAATTTCGTTAGAAAGCTCCATATCTATCAATGAAACTCATCGTTTGTAGGTTGTTATAGAACTCCAAGTGACGTACACATTTATCCTAATAAGGGAAACTTTTGCCGGTAAAGTCAATATTTTACTAGCAAGAGTATTTCTCGACGGAGTTATCACAACAAATTTTCCTATGAAAATTTTCTTCAAAAGGAAAGATTTCTAATGTTTTGGTGTCTAATGTGACAAATTTTGTGACAGTAAAATGTTTATTTCTAGTAGTGACATATGAATGGAAAAGTTTAGAAAAAAAGAAAAACAGAAAGACAAGACTTTATCAACCATGTGTCATCTGCTTAATTAAGTAATAAAATAAATAAAATATAAAATTTCATTATTAAAGGCAAGGAATTTTAAAATTATAAAGAATAAATATATTTTAAAATGATTTTTTAAAGTAAAAAAAAGGATTACATAATGACCAAGGGATGTGAATCCTAACACACACATAAATAGAAATATTAATAATATTTATAAAAATACATATCTATGTTTAATTTGACCACTTTATATACATTCTTATCAACATATGCATATAGATATTTATAAAATAATGTACATATCCATATGTGAAGATGAGATCTACAATTTCCTACCACAAATTTCCAACCAAGGGCTCCACCACCTTTAATTTTCTTACAAGATAATATTATATATTAATAATCAGTTGGTTGGATGTTTCACATCTTTTTGAAAACAATGCCAAGCACTCCTCAATTCTTAGCCTAAATTACAACTAAAAAGTTTAGCATATAATGATGCAGATATTAATATATCAACAAATATATTTCCTATATTATTTTGACATAAAAGTTGTATTAATGACATGATTCAAATCTTCGTCATTCCACATGTTATAAAAAAAAATGTTAATAGTGGAACAACAAGAAAAATTTATAAAAGATTAAAGAAAGTTTTACGAGAAAAGGAGTAATTGTTTTTTATTATTATTGAGGATTTTAACCAAATTGATTGAATTCAAAACATATTAAAACCTAAGCAATTAAAATAACATTTTTAAAATTACAAGACGAAATAAAAAATGAAATTAAACTTTAGAAACAAAAAATATATATATTTTAACAAATAAATTATAAACCAATACTCTTACAATTTGTATTAATATTTTTGACATTCAATCAATTTTATTTTCTAATATTTAACTTTTCAATACTTTATTCAAAATATTTCAAATATGTGTAGAACACTCCATGATATATGTCATTAAAATAAATATTTTATCTTAATGTATAATGTGCATTAGTTTTATATTAAATAACTAGAGAGATATTTACTTATTTAGCATGCAATCTTAATAGAATTAGGTTCATATCACTTCTTTGGAATGAAATTAAAAATAAAATAATTGACGTAGTCGAATATAGAGAGGTCATTATTCTAACACAAATAATAAAATTGTGAGATCTCTACTAATCTTTTCAATATGAGATCTCCAACGTGTCCCCTCAAGATGGTGTCTCTTTGGGTTCCCATTCTTGGATTGGATTTCAATTTTTTTTTTCTTTCTTTGATTGATAACTTAAATTCCGATTCTTTCCTCTGCGTGTGTGGGTAAAGATTACTTTGTGTTTAGTAACGTGTCTAAAACTACAACAGTCTTCATTGATATGAAGTGTTTTGGATGAAATTAAAAGTAAAGTCACGAAAACTTATGTCCAAAATTGGTTGGGATCAGCACAAACCAATCTAATTGAATAACGTTAGACGGAATTTCTCTTATCCAAACATAAGGGGACAGTTTAGTCAAGTTGCGTATAGAATCGTTTGAAGACTCGAGGAAATTGCTTAGTCAAGGACGTATTTTCATCTCTTATTTTTCTTTCTTTCTTTTAAGTTCAAAGCATTTGGCAAAAGAAACCAACAAGTATGGGACTATGAAAATTATATTATATTTAATTACATTCCTTTTGTAACCATTATATATATATATATATATATATTAAAAGTTTTTTCTTTTCAAATTTCTAATTAATTTTGAAAAATTTAAAGACATTTTAAAAATATTTTGGAGGGCTTTCATGATATTTATCTTACATAATTAAAGGTGTTTTTGTCAAAAGGTGCTTAAAAAAGTTTTTACATAAAAAGACCCCTACTTTTAAAAGTAATATCAGATCTATTGTAAGCTTTGTTTTAAACATAATTTAGTGGATAAGACATTTTTTTTTTATCACAATAGTCTCATTTGATTGGTCACAATTTTTTCCAATAAAAAAATCTTTACCACAGTCATCTCTGTGAGTAATTGAACTTAAAAAAAAAAAAAAAAAATCTCTTGAGTATGGATCTTCCTTTTTTTTTAATAAAAAATAAATAATAAATATGGATCTTCCTCTCACTCCAATGACAAATTATTGAATGAGATCGCAATAGTGTAGGTATTTGTTTAAAACCGTCAAATGTATACTTTATAATTTATTTACCTCTAATAATCAAACACAAAATCAAAATATTTTTATAATTTCTCTTATACAAACTATTAATTTTTTCGTGAGCTTTATCAAATAATCTTTCACCAACCAATCCACACTTTCGATGAATGTTTTATTTCCATCTCTTCTATATGTTGCTCTCTCTAAGAACAAAGTATCTCTCTCTCAAATACACAATTCTCTCTAACACATGTTGAAGGGTAGTTAATGGAAGTTCCTAAAAGTTTACATTCATGCAAGTTGTTCAAAGGGTTAAAATATTTTTTAGGTTAAATATATCAAAAATACCTCAGAACTATGAGGTTGGTCTTAATTACGTACATCCCTGAACTTTCAAAAGTTTCATTTTAGCCCTCAAAGTTTGAAGTTTGTTTTAAAATGACCTCGAAGACTTTTTTTTTTTTGTTTGGTTTAATTCATGAATGGAAAAGGACATATTTGCACATGTATGCTTATGTGAATACATTTGTACACATACTTGGAAAAAAAAAACCAATAAAAACACATGCAAACACATCATTTTTTGTTAATAAATTAAACAGAAAATGTCTCCAAGGCTCGTTTTGAAACAAACCTCAAACTTTAAGGACTAAAATAAAACTTTTGAAAGTTTAGATGTATAATTGAAACCACTCCATAGTTCAAGGGTATTTTTGATATAATTTAGCCTATATCTTATAATTAAGAATTCGTAGGTAAAATTACAACAATTAAACCTTCAAAGAGAATTATAACAATTACTATGATTCATAAATGATTTATGTCATTTATCTTTTCACTATAGTTCCATGATCAAATATAACTCACCTTCTAAAAATAACCAAATTCTCACTTTACTCATAAACATAAAAGAGAAAATAAAAAAGAATTAAGAAACTTTTTTTTAGATTAATAATTGAATAGATGAGATGAAATGAATCGAACTTTAAAATAGTAATTTGTGATGAATTTAATGAGTTATACTTTGAATTGAGGGGAGTTAATAAACTAGAACTACTCAATTAAACAATTGAATGATTTGATTCAAATTTTAATTCAATGAAATACTAACGATATTTATTTAATTTTTGAGGGTGTAGATATTTAAATTTAAAGGACGTAAAGAATATTCCACATTCCATTATTACAGTGACCGTCACATTCAACCATAGTACCGTCGCCACACTCTCTTAAGCACGTGCCTATGGATTGCCGTTGTGGACCGGCTCTATAAAAACCACAAACGCTGCAAGTCTTGGACCATTCCAATTATTTTTGCAACTTTAATATTAGTATTACAGAGAAACTAATTCGTTATTTATTAGAATACACGAAATAAATCGTTACGGATCGAAGTTCATCAACGAAATTAGTTATTTTCATGAAAGTTAAAAGAATTAAAAGTTGATTTTTAATGTTTATTATTATTTTTCATCCCCTTCTCATACATGTTTGTGAGTGATTTTAAAATGGTCAAGATCATTTTTGTCATACTCAAAATCACTTTCAAACATATCTTTAATAATTCAAAATTGACTTTGATGGTATGAAAGTTGCGTTTAAAATTATAAAATCAAACATAAAATTGATTTTGAATAATTAAAGATATGTTATGAAATGATTTCGAACTAGATAAAAATGATTTTAGTCATTTTAAAATCACTCTCAAACATGCATTTCCTTCTTTTCGATGCAATGTGTAGATGCCAGATGGGTAGGGGACCACATGGACAAATATGGGTCATGGGTGGGTCCGTTACTCAAAGAGACACTTCACCAAATTCAAATTTAGGGATTTTAATGATGATGCTTACTTTACATACGATATTAAATATGTAATGAACTTATCTATTGTTTTCCTCGAGTTGTTTTGTTCATATACTAGGACTTAGAAGTAACATATTGAACTAAAAAAAAAAAACAATATTGAATGTCTTTAAAAAATTTTACAATTCATCTTCGGTTATCTAAAAAAAATCTTTACAAAAATATATTTTTCGTCTCCAAAATTTGAGTTAGGTTTCATTTTGGTCCATTAATTTTCAAACTCAACATTTTAGTCTTTAAGGTTTTGATTTCGCTACACTCTTGGTCCCTCAGTTAATTTTTCGTTAAACACTCAGATTGCTACGTGACATTAGTTTTTTTTATTTAAAAAATATATTTTTAAATTTTAAAATAAAATAATATATTAAATATTTTTTTTAATTATTTTTTCTTTTTCTTTTTTCTTCTTCCATCGTTTTTCTTAATCTTCTCCTCCACCACTCTCAAACCCTAATCTCAACTCACTTGGCAGCCACTATCGTCGTTGTCATTCCCTTTTTTTCTCTCTTTTTTCTCCTATTTTCTTCTTCTTCCCTCTTCTTCCCTCCCCTTTCTTTCACTAGTCTTTTTTTTTAAAAAAAAAAAAAAAAAGAATGGAGGAGGGACGTCCCTCCTCCTTTCGGGCTTTAAAAAAAAAGAGAGAAAATAAAGAGAATGAAAAGAAGAAGAAAGGAAAAAAATAAATAAATAATTGACAACGGCGACCGGCTACCAGACTGGAAGAAGAAGAAGAAAAACAAAGGAGTAGGGGAGGAAGAGGAGAGATGAAGTAAAAAAGTAACAAAATAATATTTTTTTTACTAATTTGATATTATTTTATTTAAAAAGTTAAAACATATTTTTTAAATAAAAAATAGGTGTCATGTCAGCATTCCATTAATTTCTCACAAGAAAATGAATGGACGAAATAAAATGAAACGAAATTCAAATCTGGGAGATAAAAATGTCAAGTTTGACAGTACCAAAATGAACCCTAACCCAAATCTCAGAAACTGAAAAATGTATTTTTTTTTCTTATTTTTAATTCCAATAATTTAATAATTTATATTAAAATTTAGGAAAAAATACACTTTTGGTCCCTGAGGTTTGGGTTAAGTTACACTTTGGTCCCTGAGTTTTCAAACTCAACAAAAATACCCTGAGGTTTGAGATAAGCAACAATTTGGTCCCTGCCATCCATTTTGTCGTTAAATCCTAACGGTCGCTGACGTGGCACTAATATTTTAATAAAAAAAATATTTTTTTAACTTTTCTAAATAAAAACTGTTCACACGTAACTTCGGAGATGGAGACACGTGGAATAAACTTTGATTTGTATTAATGTTGTATGCGTGTGGGTGTACAATCTCTAACTTTAATCCTCTGATTCTCTCTCTTATGTGTGTGAATGTGTTTCACTCGAGGGCTGGAACGCTTGATCCCGAGTCTGAAGCTTCAATGGATTCTTGGAGCTTGAAGTCTTCTAGTCTTGAAGGAGTCTTCAGTCTTCAAGAAGTGTTGATGTCCTGAAGAGTCTTTGATCTTCAAGGAGTGTTGAAGTCTTGAAGAGTGTTTGGTCTTCAAGAAATGTTGATGTCCTGAAGAGTTTTTGATCTTCAAGGAGTGTTTGAGGTCTTGAAGAGCGTTTGGTCTTCAAGAAGTGTTGATGTCCTGAAGAGTATTTGATCTTCAAGGAGTGTTGAAGTCTTGAAGGGTGTTTGGTCTTCAAGGAGTGTTGAAGTCTTGAAGAGTGTTTGGTCTTCAAGAAGTGTTCAACACTTGGACTTGTGGATTGCAGAGAGTCTTCGGTCTTCAGACTTGGTGGAGTCTCTCTGAATTCTCTGGTTCTGCTTGAGAGCTTTGAAAACTCTGAACTCTTGTCTTTGTGAGAGTGTAGAATTTCTGAACCCCTGAAATGGAGGAGAACCCCTCTATTTATAGAGTTCTCGCTGGATGGGCCCTGGTGACTTTTGGGCCTAACAACTTGGGCTTGGGCTTTATTGGGCTTGGGTCTGGTTTATATTTGACCCAAAACCATATGATCCAAATATTTAAAAGACCCAAATTTGATCCAATTAATTATTTTCTTTAATTAATTGGTCAAATCAATTAATCTGATCAAAATAATTTATTTTTAATTAATTGATCAAATGGACATTTGACCCTAAAAATTTATAATTGGCCAACTTTGTCTTTAAATTAAATTTGGGACACATGTCAATTTATAATTGGTCCCAAATTTAATTAATTATAATTTTGTCATTAATTTTAAATAATGACGTGGCAATTTGTCATTGGCCAAAATTTCTCCTCCAACAAAAACATATTAAAATAATAAAATATTATTATTATTATTATTATTATTATTATTATATATATATATATATATATATATATATATATATATATATATATTTAAATTCTTTATGCCCCTCTCTCTCTTATTCTTCATCTTCCCCACTTTCTTCTCCTATTTTTCATCCTCTTCCCTCAACCTCTTCCTTCTTCTTCTTCAAATCTCCGGTTTGGGTTAACCCAAACCTTAGAGACCAAAAGTGTATTTTTCAAATCTCTGCTGGCAACTTTTTTTTTTCTTTTTATTTCTTGTTCTCTCTTACCCCATTTTTCTTCTTTTCTTTTTTTTTTTTTAAAAAAAAAATATAGAAGAGGGGACTCCCTCCTCCCTCTTCTATATTAAAAAAAAAAAAAAAGAAAATAAGAAAATAAGAAAAATTGGATAAAATGGACGGCAAAGACCAAATTGCTCCTTATCTCAAACCTTAGGAGTATTTTTGTTGCGTTCGAAAACTCAGGAACCATAATGTAACTTAACCCAAACGACTAAAAATGTATTTTTCCCTTAAATTAATTATTATTATTATTATTATTTATTGTGAAAAGTTATTTATTTATTTTGTGTAAATGTGTCGTATGGGTTCGGACTTCGGACCAGCATGGGCAAAGGTTGGTGGGTCCACTACTCAAGAGACACTTCACCCAATTTTTGGATTTAAATGATGATGATTACTTTACGTATGATATTAAATATTTAATTAATTCTTTTTTCTTTATAAATGTTTTATGAACTTATCCATATCTTTTTGAAGCTGATCATAGTCACTTAAATCAATTTTAACTTTACTAATTAACCTAATTGTGGTTTAACTAATTAAATGACTAATAATCCAGAGGTTTAGATCCTCACCTGAGGAACTAAAAAAAACGGTCAATTTAATATCCTAAATTGTTAGGTTTATATTTATTACCCATTAGTTAACAATCTTATAGTTGAACAATATTGTAGTTATTGGTTATTAATTCTTTATAGGTAACATTAGATACATTTTAGATATAGTTAGATTATAAGTATTGGATTGTTAAGGTTGACATTTTTTTTTTTTTTAATGAAGTGAGTGTAACCTATTGTTATATGGTACATTTATGTCATTGAGTTAGTTTTAAATTAGATATATCAAATGATTCATGATTTGAATCTCCTACCTATTGGTATATGGTACATGATTCAAACCACCTTTTTTTTTATTGTTTAATTATGATATCAGGTTATGCATTTTTATAGGTTGGTTTAAACATTTTTATGAGTTAGTTTTAGATTAGATATATCAAACGATTCCTGATTTTTTAGGTAATTATGAATTGACTCATTATTCTTTTAAATTTTTTTAAATTTACCTCTAATGTAATAAAATTTATATTTATTAGGTCATTCTACAAAAATAAATAAATAAATAAATAAATTTTGTTAACAAAAGGTTTCTTTTTTAGTACATCAACATTTGGGGTGAGGAAAATGAACTTCTGATCTCTTGGACGAGGGTATATGTCAATTTTTGTTAAGCTATGCTCGTTTTGACTATTAACAAAAGGTTATATATCATTTAATTATTGTATTATTAATATATTTCAACATGAGTGTACTAATCCATCAACAAAATTTGACTTGTATATATATATAAAAAAAGAATCTTCTTTCAACTAGAATGTCCAACTAGAAAAATTATTGAATGTGACTAATTTGTTTAATATAGATTTGAACCACATACCTTGTGGTTATTAGTAGAACTTTATGTCAGTTGAACTAAATTATGTTCTATCAAGTTGTGTGGTATTGACATATCCAAATATTCCAACAAAATAATAGTGTAAGAGTATTACTTCTCCAATACCTTAACAAAATTCATTCCAATGCAACGTTGAGCAATCAGCATTCAACTTCTAAATCTAAATTTATTTAAAAAAAAAAAAAAAAAAAACTATTGAGTAATTAATTTCCTGCTATGAGACACAAAGGAAAATGACCCATCAACTTTTTATCGACAAATTCTAACGAAATTTTCGCAAAGAAAAATGACATTCACGGACTTTTCACCATAAAATAATCCTTTCTACATTAAAATGTAAATTTGCAAACCTTATTAATAATAAAAAAGAAAAGATTTGAATTTTCTTTGATGGTGGGTTGGATTTCAAATGGTAGGGCCACGTATGATTGGGAAAAGACGAATTTACCCCATTGATAGTGGAAATGAAATTAGAGACTGTTACTTCACTCCGTTTCTCTGGAAGGACAAAACACGGGAAAACGACAAGGACAGTAACAGCATGAAAGAAAATATCTTCCCATTTTTCCACGCTCCTTCTTCTCCCAATTGGCTCTCACCGGATTACGATCAGGAAAACGGGCCCCACTCCTCAGACAACCCCCACTGTTACGGATAACTCCACTTGACCCTTCCGACTCCGACTCCGACTCCGAAGTGTCGACTTTTCTTTTACCCCAAACGACACCGTCGGTTAAAAATAAAAATAAAAATAAATAACTTTTCTTTTTTTTTTTAAGGTTACTGTCGAAATTCATCCTTAAAAACCCCACCTTCTCCAACATTTCCTTCTGCAGTGTTCCTCCTCTCTTCTTCCAACTGTACAACTCTTCTGTCTCTCTCTCTCTTCGTCCGCCGCCATGGATCCCTACAAGGTATTGCGCTTTTTCTTCTCTTTCTCTTCAATGCGCCGCGTTTTTGCAGATTTCCTTTCTTTGTCCTTTTTGGGTTTTCATTTCGAGCTTCCCAAAAACGTGGAGATCGTGTGCGATTTAACGAGCTTTTGGAGATCTTCCATGTCCGGCGGCGGAATTGATCGTTCTCAGCCGTACGCTGGCGGTTGGCCGCCGGATTTGTAGTTTCAACGTTGTTCTTACGGCGACAGCGACAGGTCCGACCCGATCGGACGCTTGTCGTCTCGTTAGCCCCAAAGATGTTGTTTTCAAAACGTGGTCAAGTCCGGTCAATTTTTTTTTTAATCGGGTCTGGGATACGACTTGACCCGGATCGGGATCTGTTTTTTGAAAAAGTTTAATTTTTTTTTTTTATACAATAATTTGGTTTAATTAAGTTCTGCAATTTGATCTCTTTTTAAATATTATTGGAAAATCTTTGAAATGGATTGAATCAATACAAAATTAATTCGATTTGGTTTAAGGTTATTCATATGATTATGTTGGTTGGAGTGTTATTGGACCACCTTAACCAAAGTTTTCATCTTTATTTTAAGTTTTTCGTAATTTTTTTTATTTTTTCTTCAATTTTAATTGGAAAAAATGGTTTGGTAGTCCTTTTGTTCCTAAATCTATGTAGAGATCGCGCAACTTAAAGATACCGTTTAAGTGTTATTATATTTTAATAAGCTATAATAACTTTTTCTTTTCAGACTATCAATAAAACTTTAACGTTTACCATATGATCTATTATTGGATATATAATAGTTTTGAATGATCTGGTATTAATTTAATTGAATCTTTACGCATCTTTTTATTCTCATAAATTTTATATAAAGACAAAATCAAAATTTAAAAAACAAATTGACGAACAAAAGAAAATCCCACCTACTTTCTGATGTTATTACTTTAGAGAAAAAATTTACTTAATTGTGTATAAGAAGATTTTCACCCACAGTCCAAATATTGCTCATTCTTTAAAATTTTGAATTGGTAAATGATTTATAAACCATACTTGGCTGTGGTAGGTGAAGACAACCAATTAAAAACTTGACAACTAAAGAGAAAGGTAGAATTAAAATGATAATTTTTTTTATCTCGCATGATTGTCAACATTGAAAAGATAAGTGAAAACTATACAATTCATAAGATAAGATGAGTTATTCCATTCATTGCCAATTGATTTTTCTAATATTGTTGATGGTGTATAGATAGCATCCTACACATCAATAACTAAGTATTCTCCTTGATTTATTAGATATGAGTTTAAAAGTTCAAAAATCTATTATCAATAGCTAACGATTTATTAGAGAGTCAATTTTGGGGCAAATTATTAAGTGCTCTTAGTGAAAAGAGGTTTTCTCCATAAAACCATTGGATGTAATCTTCAAATTTGTTTGCTTTTAATAATCATTAGATATAAAATTGAGATACTTTACAATTTCTCTCTCTTACCTCTATCGAAGTCTTATTGCATAGCTAATAATTTCTCGAATTTTGAAGAGTTATTTAAATTTTAACTGTGTTGGTGTTCATAATTGGACAGTACCGGCCTTCAAGCGCGTACAACACGCCCTTCTGCACGACGAACTCCGGCGCCCCAGTATGGAACAACACCGCCGTAATGTCCGTCGGAGAACGCGGCCCAATCCTGCTGGAAGACTACCAACTCATCGAAAAAATCGCCACCTTCACTCGCGAGCGCATCCCGGAGCGTGTAGTCCACGCGCGAGGAGCCAGCGCCAAGGGGTTCTTCGAAGTGACCCACGACGTCTCCGACCTCACCTGCGCCGACTTCCTCCGCGCCCCGGGGGTCCAAACCCCGGTCATCGTCCGGTTCTCCACCGTCATCCACGAGCGCGGCAGCCCGGAGACCCTCCGCGACCCCCGTGGGTTCGCCGTCAAATTCTACACTCGCGAAGGCAACTTCGACCTGGTCGGCAACAACTTCCCGGTGTTCTTCGTCCGCGACGCCATGCAATTCCCCGACGTGATCCGCGCCTTCAAGCCCAACCCCAAATCCCACCTCCAAGAAGCCTGGAGGTTCCTCGACTTCTGCTCGTACCACCCGGAGAGCCTCCTCTCCTTCGCCTGGTTCTACGACGACGTCGGCATCCCCATCAACTACCGCCACATGGAGGGCTTCGGCGTCCAGGCCTACTCCCTCATCAACAAGGCCGGCAAAGCCCGCCTCGTCAAATTCCACTGGAAGCCCACCTGCGGCGTCAAGAGCATGCTCGAAGACGAAGCCATCCGAATCGGCGGCTCCAACCACAGCCACGCCACTCAGGATCTCCACGAGTCCATCGCCGCCGGGAACTTCCCCGAGTGGCGCCTCTACATTCAGACCATCGATTACGAGGATCAGAACAACTACGACTTCGAGCCGCTCGACACCACCATCACTTGGCCGGAGGACGTGGTGCCGCTGCAGCCGGTGGGCCGCTTGGTGCTGAACAAGAACATAGACAACTTCTTCGCCGAGAATGAGATGCTGGCGTTCTCCATGTCGCTGGTGCCCGGAATTCATTACTCCGACGACAAGATGTTGCAGGCCAGAAGCTTTGCTTACGCCGACACGCAGCGGCACCGGCTCGGCCCCAACTATCTGCAGCTCCCCGTCAATGCTCCCAAGTGCCCTCACCATAACAACCACCATGAAGGCTTCATGAACTTCTTGCATAGAGATGAAGAGGTAATTTCTTTGTTATTAATTTTACTTTTATGGGTTTTTTTCAAAATTTAAAATTGTTGTAATTGATGGGTTTTTTGTTTCTGG
The DNA here is from genome assembly GCA_036850905.1 of Luffa acutangula. NCBI lineage: Eukaryota > Viridiplantae > Streptophyta > Magnoliopsida > Cucurbitales > Cucurbitaceae > Luffa > Luffa acutangula. The sequence goes on along the minus strand of CM072092.1, from coordinate 963,415 downwards.
TTCAGGTGAATTACTTCCCTTCGAGATACGATCCTTGTCGCCACGCTGAGAAGTTCCCGATGCCGCCCAATGTGCTGACCGGAAAGAGAGAAAGGGTCAGTGTTAGATAATTTTCCCATTCAATAATTTCCAGTTAATAATAATAATTTATTGATGGAACTTTTTTTTTTTTTTTTTTTTGGAAAATTTTCAGTGTGTGATTCCAAAGGAGAACAATAATTTCAAGCAAGCTGGAGACAGATACCGATCATGGGCACCAGACAGGTACCAACTTGCTTACAATCATACCACGTGTTCCTTGTCACTTATAAATAATTTCAGTGGAGATTTTCATACACCCTTGTAATTAAAAATAACCAAACTTGTCTATATATCCATTAAAATCTTGATAATTAAGAAAGAGAAAGGAGGAAAATGAGATTTTTTTTAATGTTATCTCTCTTAGTTGTCAAAGTTTTAATTGTTTTAATTGTGGTATGTAGAGACATATCGGTATGCGGGCAAGTTTTTTTCATAATAAAGTGGACCAAAATATTGGCAAATATAGCAATCCTAAAAAAAAAAAATTCAAAAATAGCAAAATATTTTCTTCAAACCGTTTAAATTACAGAAACACTCTTTGTAGGTTTCTATCACTAATAGATTCTATTAATTAATAGAATCTAGAATCTAGAAGGTTTCTATCATAGAAACGATTTTCTATCACCGACAGAATCTATCGAGTGAGAGAAGATTTCTATTAGTGATAGAAATCTCCTGATATGGTGATTTCTATAACTGATACAATGATAGAAGAACGGGGATTTAAAAAAACGATTTAAAAACTTTGTCATATTTGCAATATTTTATAAAAGTTGCTATATTTGTCATTAACCATTCAACTTTTGCCATTCATTACATTAATACGATGTTGTAATGCAATTCAGGCAAGATCGATTCGTGAAGCGATTTGTGGAAGCGTTATCGGACCCGCGCGTGACGCACGAGGTTCGGAACATATGGATCTCGTACTGGTCTCAGGTAATTAAGCAATCAAAGTTTTGTTTTTGTATTAATTAATTAGAATTAGAAGATGTGTATAATTATTTTGTAAATTATGTTTTGTTGATTAGGCTGACAGGTCTCTGGGGCAAAAGATAGCGTCTCGTCTGAACGTGAGGCCAAACATCTAAGAAAGAAAGCCAACACGATTGGATTATGTTGGTGGTGAATGTGTAATAATGTTAATGTGTAATATAAGAAGGGCATATCTGCAAAAACTAGAATCTTGGAGAATATCTTGTAAAAGTAAAGAAAAAAAACTCTTATGTTTTGATTGTCCAACGTGGCTGTATTCTGTCTACGTGGCTGCCAGATGGGTGTGTTTTATCCTTCTAATTCCTCCCATTGGCCGCCATTAGCTTGTTGCTTCCTATGAATAAAAATGGCTTAGCTTCTTCTTCTTCTTACCTCTCTTCCTTCTTTGGTGCTGTGGGGAGATCATGAGAGCACCCACAATCCAATGTATTCTATTCCTTAAACTTCAATTATTATAATTAATAATATTTTTGTTTATATGTTTATCCGTGTTTCATTCAATGAGTGGTGAATTATTAGATAACAAGAGGATCCATCTCAAAACCAATTGACAATGAATAGAGTAACTTATTAATCTTACAAATTAGATTAACATTTTTTTTTTGCTATTAATAACATTTTAAAATTTATTTGCGGAGGATGAAATATTAAATTATACGGGGTTTGATCTCAAAACCAATTGACAATGAAATAAGTAACTCATGTGTTTTATAGATTTTCAATGCGAAGTATTTATTACTAATATTTTTTGGATAATTGTAATGGGTGGCAACATAAAGGTAAATAATTACAAATATAGCAATTTTTAAAAATATTTGCAAATATGGCAAAATTTTTGAATTAATTTTTTATATTCCTAAATTGCCCTTGTGTGCCCATCTTCTTCTTCCTCAGTTTTTTTTTTTTTTTTTTTTTTTTTTTTTTTTTTTTTTTTTTTTACTGATAGAAAGTCTTTTTATTACTGATAGATTCTATCAGTGGTAGAAAAATTTTCTATCAGTGATAGAAAGTTTCTATCAGTGATAGAAAGTTTCTATCAGTGATAGAAAGTTTCTATCACTGATAGATTCTATCAGTGGTAGAAAAATTTTCTATCGACGATAGAAAGTTTCTATCACTAATATTTCTATGACTGATAGATTCTATCAGTGGTAGAAAAATTTTCTATCAGTGATAGAAAGTTTCTATCACTGATAGAATAGAAGATTTCTATCACTAATAGAAATTTTTTCTATCAGTGATAAAAGATTTCTATCACTGATAGGTTCTATCAGTGATAAAAAAAACTTTTTATAGAAAATCATAGAAAAACTTTTGATAAAAAATATTTCAATCCCTGATCAGCCATAAAAATCTTTCTATCTCCGATAGAAATCTTTCTATCACCGATATAATCTATAAGTGATAGAAAAACTTTCTATCACCGATAGAAAAGCTTTCTATCAGTGATAAAAGATTTCTATCAGTGATAGAAATTTTTACTATTCTATCAGTGATAGAAAGATATTCTATCAATGATAGAAAACTCTTGATAGAAAATCTTTTAATCCCTGATAGAACCTATCAGTGATAGAAATCTTCTATCACTTATAGAAATTTTTTCTATGAGTGATAGAAAAAATTTCTATCATTCATAGAAAATCTTTCTATAACTTTCTATCTCTATCACTGAGATTGATAGAAAAATTTTTCGTGAGTTATAGAAAATCTTTCTATCACTGATACTTTTCTATCAGTGATAGAAGATCTTTTGTTACTATCAGCGATGGTGATACATGGTGAAATCGAGCATTGAAAAATAAAGCAAAAACGAACGATTATAGAAATCAAACACTGAAAAGCAAAAACCAAACACTGATAGAAAACCAAATAACAACAACCAAACACTGATAGAACACCGAACAAGTGATAGAAAAATATCTATTGGCGATAGAATCTATCAGTAGTAGAAAAATTTTCTATCATATGATAGAATCTATCCGTGATAGAAATTTCTATCAGTGATAGAAAATTTCTATCACTGATAGAAAATCTTTCTATCACAGATAGAATCTATCAGTGATAGAAAAACTTTCTATTAGTAAAAGAAAATCTGGAGGGGTATTTTAGTAAATGCAACACACAAACTATTAGATTTTGCCATTTTTGCAATTTTTTTTGTGGGTTGCTAGATTTGCAATTATTTTGGCCCATATTGCTATCCTTGCAACCGGCCCATATTTTTTTTAGGATTCTTTTATATTTTACAATAATTCTTCAAGAAATATGTATTGATAGTAATATTTCATTAATATTTCTTTATAGACATTTCCATCAAATTAAGATATCACACGTCGATTTAACTAAAATAGTAATTTATTTAAAAAAAAATATGTCTTTATTTATGCATATATATATTTGAATTTTATTTTATTTCAGTCTTTTCAAAACATCACTCTCCTCCATTCCAACTACAACGACTTTTAAAAAGCAGATTCCTTAAATAATTGGAGTATGTCCTTTCATAAAATAAAATTTGAAATTGAGGTACAACAATAATATTTAATACTGAAAAAGGTATCATTTTCCACAATCTTTAATTAGTAAAATTATGAGATAAAGATAAATGGATTAGGTAAATAAATGTAAATAAAACAGCTCTGGTAATTAACAATTGGGTAAATGTCTGAGAAACTGTACACACATGAATGGGTTGAGGCTTTATTTTACAAAATCTCTCTCTTCTTTTTTTTTTTTTTATAAGATGTGAGGATGAAGATTTGAACCACAAACCTCTAATTATTAATATAAGGTTATGTCAATTAAGCTAAACTCTTATCGGCCAAAATTGTACATTCTTTGTTAATTTGACAAAAACTTTGGTGGAATTGTACGGCTTTAAATATCATTCGGTCAATTTTAGAAAGTAGTCTGTCATTTAATTTAGAGAGGACTTGCTAAGTTACCTCAATTTCAAAAAAAAAAAAAAGTACTTGCTCGGTAAAAATTTAGGGTAGGTCTCATTATTAGAAAGCTGTAACTGTCAAATGGAATCAAATCTTTTTTTTTTTTTTTTTTTTTTTTTTGTTAGAGGTAAATAACGGTACTCTGATCCATTTTGTCATTAACTACGTGGGTTAAACAGTGAAAAAGTGTAATGGATTCTTTTTTTCTCGCTCTATTTATGGTTTCACATGCGTTAAAAATAAAAAAGAAAAATCAATTTTTACTTTGAGATTTACGCCTTATATGGAATAATGTTTGCATTTTGAGTTTCGTTTCATTTTAGTTTTTGTATTTTGATAAATCTTTTTCTTTTTCAAAGATAATATATTACAAGATACAAAATACAGCCAAAGAGTGGAGCAACAAAGAAAGACATCCGACTTCACTACTTACAAAAGAGCCTGAGGAGGTTGTGAAGGAGAGTCATGGACCTAGAATTTACGTTCTTGCCATATATGATAGATAACCGCACATCAGGCCACCGTTCAAACCTATTGGCATAGAAATTTACATGCACTAAACTAACATATCCAAGCTAGGTCTCCAGGCCAAGAAGAGTTATAGTGAGAAGATTGCCCCCATAAAAGCAGCTCACCCTACACTAATCTACTAAGGGAGACTCAAAAAACAAGTGATCATTGGATTCAACTACACTGTTGCAAAGAACATAGTCTATTGGGAAAAAAAGGTTCCAACAACTTACAACACTATGAAGGAATGTTTGGGAATGTTTCCTTCGAACCATAAAAGTTAGTACCAAGGCACCATAAGGTGACTACGACGTAGCAAGTCCAACCCATACCACCCACAAAAGAACCATTGCAAATAAGAATAAAAGTCACAAGAGTTCCACAACGTATGACCATAAGAATCAAAACTGTAATCAAAATTGTCATATAAATAAAGAAAATAGTGTCACATGTATTCAATAGAGTAATGATAATTAGGATGATTCTTGAGTATTGAATATAACATAGGAATGAAATTGAAACTATACCAATATGAAACTATATAATGCTCAAAACATAAGAATCAAAATTGTAATTAAACCAAAAAAAAAAACACACACATTTTGAGAAAATTGTTTATTGTGGCCGTTGTAATGTGATTGCCAACCTCCTAACCATTAGGACTATTGTCAAATTAGAGTTTTTAATTTATCTCTCATACGTCTAATATATAAGAATGTCATGAACAATGTTCTATCAAATATTCAAGTGTTTGAGACACTTTCTATAATAGATTAAAATATTTAAATCAAGAATATAAATTAAATAAGCATAATATTAGTATTACAATTACTAATTCTTATAATTAATTAAAATTCTTCATCAAGTAATATAAATTGAATGGAATTAATTTTGAATCAAGTTTGAGTGGGAAAGTTATTTTTCTTTGGTTTTGTGGTACCCTTGAGATGCTTTGCTTTCTATGTAGCATCTCTAACACTAGAATATACCTTGTCCTCTCAAGTCTTCAAGCTCTATGGCCTCTATTTTGATAAAAGTGCTTTTCAAAGTTCTCGTAATGTTACGTGTAATCGGTAATAAATGTTGATCTTGAATTTGTTTAAAAAAAATTAAAAGCACTTTCAAGAGTATTCTTAGTGAAAGGAAACACTTTATTAATATGTATCAAAAGTCATTTCAAGTAATCTCTTTTAAAAAATACAATGGTAGCCAACAAAAAAATCGGCTGGAAAAACCTTAGATGAAGAAATAATCACATCTACGAGATTGAAAATGATATAAACTAGTAATAAACTACTACTTGGTTTCAATCTAGAACCAAATGCTTTCTTACCCCATAAAGAACAAAAATATTTTCTAACAATTTCACATTTTATTAAAAAAGGGACCAACTTTGATTGATACATACACTATCACATCTACAAAGCTAAAAGGAAAAAAAAAATCTGTAAAATAATATATCATCACCACTTAAAATCAGCCAATAGTTCAAAACCACATAGAGTGGATTGAAAATCTAATGGGCCTCCAATTGGAATAACATTGGGCTTTGAGTGGTTGGAGTGAGGCCCATAAGTCAGTAAGGGCTGGGCGTCCTGGCCCTTGATTTGGGCTCCTTGGGCCTGTCTTTAAGGGCACTGACTTTTTCTAGAACCACCAAAACCTCTTCCATGGAGGGCCGCTTTCTGGGGTCCGATTCCAAACATTTCAAAATCAACTCGGCTGTGGCCCACGCGCCTTTGGGCGAGTAGTCGTCCCCGAGCCTTGGGTCCATTAGTTTCTTTATCTTCTTCTTGCTGGTCAGTGACGGCTCGGCCCACCCCACCAAGTTGTGAGACCCACTCGGCCGGTTTGGGTCCACTGCGCGCAGTCCGGTTAGGAGCTCGAGCAGCACCACACCGAACCCGTACACGTCGCTTTTTACGTACAAATGCCCTGTTTAATTCGAAAAATATAAGAACTTGTTTTAAATTATTATAAACTACCATTAAGATCAACATTGAATTTGCGAGGTTGGGATATGGTTTTAATTTATAAACTTGCATAATCTAATGATTAATTGAATCCACAAACAATTAGATCAAGTTAGGAAAGTGCTTCTTTTCAAAAAAAAAAAAAAAAAAAAAAAAAGGTTAGGAAAGTACTTTTACGAACCTTTTTCTTTTTCCTTTTTTATTGGGGGATGTTTATCTCTTTTGGGTCGTCATGCAATTTTAAAGAAGAGTTTTTAAATTTTAGAAAGTAAAATAGAGGTCTGAAAGATCAATAATAAAAATGGACATAGCTTAGTAGATAAGACATCAATTATGTGAGGGTCGATAGTTTGATCCCCATCCTGTAATTGTTGAATTAAAAAAAAGTTAAAGATGAATTAAACTATGTTTAAATTATACAAAATATAAGTTTTATATTAAGATGATGGATGAAGATTGACTTGACAACTAATTTGTAAAATTGGAAGTTCGACATGATAGACATGGAATCAATTATCACATATCATTTGTTGTGTAGATGATATTGTAAATTATGTCATGTACTTCTTCCAATTTTTATACATCAATTTTCATCCCTCATTTTGATGGAAAAACTTTCAAAAAAGAACTACTACAAAGTTGAGAGTATTTTGCCTAATTTAATCTATGTTAAAAAGAGTTTTGTAATTTGGTCTAACATAAGCTCTCATGACTTTGTTTTTGGTTCCATCCAAAAGACCCCATATCAATGGAGATAATTGTACTCTCTTATAAATCCATGATCATCCCCTTATCTAGCCAATGTGCGACTTTGGTCGCACTCCCAATTTCCAACAACTAGGCTCTGAATTATAAAATATGTCGAATAGTTCAAAAACTTGTTAGACACAAAATTGAAAAAATGAGAGATTTATTGGACACAAAAGTGGAAGTTTAAGGTTCTACCAAATGTTTTAAAGTTCAAAGGCTTATTGAACACAAAATTGAAAAATTAGAGAATCTATTTAACATTTTTTGAAAGATGAAATTGACTAATCTAAACCTAAAGTTTTTTGAAAGATCAAAATTGTGATTAAAAAAAGACTTAGAGGAAGGGCGTGGGGAAGGTAATCGTACCAGTTGCAATGTACTCGGGGGCGGCGTAACCGTAGGTGCCAACTGGATTTGTGCTGACGTGGCTGTTACCATTGGATGGGCCGAATTTAGCAAGCCCAAAATCTGATAGCTTCGGGTTGAAATCCTGAAAAGAATATTCAAACGTCAATCTAAACTTTTTTAATTTTCAAAGATAACAACATATTATATTAAATTAATCAATTAATTAAACCTACGTACGAATCAATGTATGTTAAAAAAAAAATAATAATAAATAATTATTACCCCATCCAGAAGAATATTGGACGCCTTGAAGTCGCGGTAAATCACGCTCTTCTCCGACGTGTGAAGGAACGTCAAACCACGCGCCGCCCCCGTCGCTATTTTTATCCGCGTTTCCCATGATAGCGGCTCTACGCCTTCTGCATAAATTCAAAAAAAAAAAAAAAAAAAACCCAGAGAACTTAGCTCAGATCATAAGGTTAGAAGTTCGAAACTTCTAGATCTACTCCAAAAAAAAAAAAAAAAAAAAAAAAAATTAATTTCCGGAAGAAAAAAAAAAGTAATTACTTCGAAATAAGTGGTTTTCCAAACTGCCCTTCTGCATGTGCTCATAAACGAGAAGAAATTGCCTTTCTTCCCAACAATATCCGATCAATTTCACCACATTCGGATGGCTGAATTTCCCCAGAAATTCCACTTCAGCCTGTCCAAAAAAAATAATTATAGTGTGAAAAGGAAGATATTAAAAAAAAAAGTAATAATAATAATAATAATTGAAGTGTGGACGGAAGAAAATTAGCGTGAGCAGGAAATGAATTAATTAACCTTCCATTCGCGTAGGCCCTGAGAGCTGTCGGGGTTTGACTTTTTGACGGCGACTGGAATTCCGACGCCGAACTTGGACGGCGCGTAGGTGACCTCATCCACCCAGCCTTTGAAGACCCTCCCAAATCCGCCCTCTCCGAGCATGGTATCCGGCCGGAAGTTCCTGGTGGCCGTCTTGAGCTCCGTCAGACTGTACACTTTGAGATTCCGCGGCGTGGTGGAGCCGTGTCGCTGCGACGACACTGCACGCAAGCACGCGCAGATGGATGAATCAGATGTAGTCAAAATTTTTTACCTTGTAACTTTTTAGGTACATATAAAAGAAAAATTAGTAAAGAAAAGAAAGTGAGGGACCTGGGGAGGAGGGTTTGGTGGGAGGAGGGGTGTGAGTGTCGACGGGAGTGGCGCAGAGGTTGCCCATGGTGGAACTGGAGATGGAGGTTTATTTGGTGTGTGAAGAGAGAAATGATTTGTGTGTTTGGGTTTTTAATTTACAAAGTTGTTTGAGAGTTGAGAGTATATAAGAAGAGAGCAGCAGAGTTCCAGGAAGGACACAGGAAATTAAGCCCCCAAACAAATAATAAAGAGAGAGAGAGAGAGAGAGAGAAGTTATGGAGTTTGACTTGTCCTACTACTAGTACTAACTACTAACTACGTGATTCTTATCTTATGTGTGCCTTGTTTTGTGTTTCTTAGTTTCAACTACACATCCACATGTGCCTATTAAGTCTTTTAACCATTTTGGGGAAACCCTCTTCAGATCCAGAAATTATTCAATGAAGCTGTTACGGTGGGATTATACTAAGTTTTGTACCATTAGATGTAAGACGGGGAGAAATCGTAAGTGTGACTCAGTTTTGTATCTAGCGTTTATTAGACGTTGATGAATTTTAAGATCTACAACCTATGGTTTTAAAAATCGATTACATTATTGTGATACCTTCATTTAATAGTGGTTAAATTACGAGTTTAGTCTTGGATGTGTCAATTTGTTTAAGAAGGGTCTAATAGATTTATGAACTTTCAATTATGTATTTAATAGGTCTTTGAACTTTCAATTTTTTGTCAATTAGGTCCCTAGCTAGCATGTTTGAGATTTTTTAAAACTAACCCGTCTTCTAAATATATAAGATTGAATTTTATGTCTATTGGGAGCTTAAACTTCCACTTTTGTATCGAGTAAGCTTGTGAATTTTAAAAAATGTCGAATAGGTCTATGAATCAATAGGCACAAAATTGAAAGTTGAGGGACCTGTTGGATACAAAAATGAAAGTTTAAAGACTTATTGGATATACTTTTTAAAGTTAAAAAATTAACCTATTGGACACAAAATCGAAAGTTTGAGAACCTATTTTGAAACTTTTTAAAATTCAAGAACCAAATTGACACAACCCTAGTTTAAGGACTAAATTTGTAATTAAACGTGGAATAATTTGTTTTCAATATCAACTCAACAAATTCTATGCTTACATCCTTGCTTCCTCACTAAGTAATAACTAATCAGGTTTTTTTTTCCTCTTCTCTCTCATCTTGTAATTCTTCTTTATTTTTGGCAAAAATCTAATTAATCATTTTTTTGAGAGTTTAGAATTCAACAGAATAAACTTATAATATAAATGAAAAATTAGCGAGTTTTTTAACTTTCAATTTTGCCAAACATCTGATGACCTTGTTAAAATTCTTTTTGACATGATAGTGATGTTATATATTAAAGGATTATGTCCAAAATCAGGTTGTGTATGTGTACATGTGTGTCACATTGCTAAAGTAGGTAGGTAAATAAGCAATTTAAAAAAGTATTATCAGATGGTCATATGGTGCTAAGGTTGAATTGGTTTGGATTATACTTCTAGTCATATATTTTTTTTCAATTTTTTAAAAAGTAATTAGTGAAAGTGATATTCTTTTATTATCTATTTTAATACTTATTTTCACTTAAAATTAATAGTTTGATTTTTTTTTAGTGAGAAACAATATTCCCAAAACTTGAACTTTGAAAATTGTTTGTGAAATAAAAATATACAAAAAAAGATCTAGTGAATTAAAATGTAAAGAAGCATGCATAAATAATTTTGTGTCATCGAAATATTTAGCCTATTTGATGTTTTATTGACATTTCCACATGTCCAATAAATTCGATGTCATCATAATGAGAGAATTGATATTTACATTAATTATATCATATAAACATCAACAAAATATAACTAATATATCAACAAAGTATCCCAATTGTGGAGCTAATATTAATGATAAGAAATTTAAACTTATTTAAGAATGGTGAAATGCTTATTAATTAGTTAATTTAATTATTTTTATGAATCTCTTATTTATATTTTCCTAGAGATATCTATCAATTGATATGCTGCAACATCGACGTTTTATCAATATTTTCTTCAACATTTCAATAAAATTGAGACATGGACATTTCTGTTGGCATCAACATTTAAACCTTGGTTCTTAGTGCTTTACTTTTTTTGTTTCTTTTAGTTTTCGAAAAATGTGTGTACGGAAGAGTTACTTATTTCTCTAGTCTCTCTTAGTTTTTGTTTTTGATTTGTTGTTTCAATCTTTCAAAAACTCAAATGAAAGTAAAGAGGAAAAAAATAATAATTTTTATTCCTTTACTTGTTTCAATTGATCCATTTTAGTTTCAACAAATTAAACCCTTAAGCTTGTAAGTGTTCATGAACCAACAAAAATATTCAATGAAATTAGAAGTACTAAACAATCAAGATTAAGACTAGAGAAATGTCTGGACAGTGCATGACTCGTTTGGGTCCTTAATTTGCATTGGCACGAAGAAGATGAATCACAAATGGGAGATCAAACTTTTGGAAGCTACAACCATCCTGGAAGGAATCAAGGCGATAAGCAATACCTGCATTCAAAATGGGTTGTCGCTGCAAGTTGAATCGTACGCTTTGTCAGTTATCAAAGCCCTGAATGGTGAAGACGATGACCAATCGGAGTTGAAGTTGATCGTCGATGACATCCTCCGAGCGACCTCACGTCTTCCTGCTGTTGAATTCAATCACTGTAATCGCCTTGCCAACACAGTAGCCCACTGGTTGGTAAGGAAATCGTCCTCCTTGTCGATGGAAGAAGATCCGACAAATCTCGGTTTAAGGGATAATGGGCATATTTTTTGGGCCCCTGAACTTCCAAATTGGTTTTCCCTCCTTTTTATGAGGGTAGTTGTATGGGTCGTTAGTCTTTAATGAAGTTCCTTTTATTCAAAAAAAAAAAAAAAAAAAAAAAAAAAAAAAAAAAAACTAGAGAAATGTCCAACTTGAACCATGAAAATGTCCAAATGAAGCTCGATGGGATTAAAAGAATCAATTCTCACGAAAAAAAGAATATTGTGCTGCTAGAATATTCATAACGAGTCATAAAACTTTAAAAAGTATAGTGTTTTTTCTAATTTAGGGTGTATTTGGTTTAACTTTTCAAGTGTTTAATTTTGAGCAAAAACCATTTTGAAAAAATTTCTAGTGACAACCCCTAAAAATGACTTATTAGAAAATGAGATTGAAAAATAAACCATTTTGAGAGAAATACTTGAAACCAACTTTTTTTTAAAAGAATTTTAAGTATTCAATAACTTATGTATAAAAACACCTATGAGGAAATGCAACCAAACATGTGTGTGTTTAAATTCTAAACAATTTTTATACAAAATATTTTTTAAGAAATGCATTCTTGAAAAACATTTAAATTAAAATGTATTCCAAACGACCCTTAGTCTCTTATGTTTAATGCATTTTTCCATTACATCGGTCCAGATAGTTTAAATCTAGCCCTCCATCATAATTGGGAAAAAAAAGTAAAAGACTAAATAAAAACTTATTAAACAAAATGACTTAAATTGAATAAACATCCAAATAAAGGGGCTAAAACTATTAACCGAATGGTATCAATTATTTAAATTTAAGTTTTAATTGGAGGAAATTGAATTTATATTATTAAAATGGACGGAATGAGTCCGGAATGAGTCCAACAAAAATAGGAAGACTAAGACCCCGTTTGATAACCATTTGGTTTTTTGTTTTTGGTTTTTGAAAATTAAGCTTGTTTTCTATCAATTTCCTTACCATGGTTTTCATCTTTGTTGAGGGTACATTTGAATTTCGAGTCAAATTTTTTTAAGAAAAAAACAAGTTTTTGAAAACTATTTTTTTTTAGTTTTCAAAACTTGACTTTGGTTTTTGAAAACATGAGAACAAGATATATAACAAAAACAAGAAACTCAAGGGTGGAAGTAGTATTTTTAAGTTTAATTTTCAAAAACTAAAAACCAAAAAGATTATCAAACGAGACCTAAGTAATGATTTTTTCTCATTAAAAAATATTATTTTTAACATTTTTACAATAAATACCTAATAAATATTTTTAAAAAATGTAAAATGAGATAATAATAACGATTATAAAATATGAATATTATTTTAAAAGAAAAAGATTCGTTTTTACTAAAATTGAAGAGAACAAGAAATTATAAATGAAATACGTACAAATTCAATTTTTTTCAAACGAGCAACTTTATGGGATCAAACATAGCGGTAGAAATTCAACTTTTCAAACTAAAAATTGAACCAACTAAAGGGTGTGATTTCTCCCCAAAAATATATATATATATATATATATATATATATATATATATATATATATATATATATATATATATGGTGTGTTTGGATTAACTTTTCAAGTATTTAATTTTGGAAAAAAAAATCATTTTGAAAAAATTTCTAATGTTTAACAACCACTAAAAATGACTTTGTTAGAAAAAGAGATTGGTAAATAAATCATTTTAAGAGAAATACTTGAAACCAACTATTTTAAAAATGATTTTTAGTATACAATAACTTGTGTATAAAAACATTTACGAGGAAATGCAACCAAACATATAAGTGTTTAAATTCTAAACAACTTTTAGATAAAATGTTTTTTTAAAAAATGCATTCTTGAAAAACATTTAAATTAAACTGTATTCCAAACGGACCCAATGGCGTTGGATTGAACGGAGTTTCTTTTTCTTTCTTTCTTTCTTTTTTTTATTTTTATTTTTAATTTTTCTTTATTTATTTATTTATTGAAAATAATGGAAAAAGGAATTAGTCCACACCAAAGCCTTTGGAATCAATTTCAATAAAGTAGATCCGTATATGCAATGAACTCTCTCTCTCCCTCTCTTTGCCAAGTCAAGTTTTCATACTATTAGTTTCATTTAATATTGGAAATATATAATTTCATAAAACATAATGTTTTTCTCACATTTAATTTTATCTACACCTAGAAAATAGATGCTTGGGAATAGAACTCTATTTTGATAGTTTTTTTTTCTTCTTCTTCTTGATTATGATGTTCGAGTAGAGTCGTTGTATATGAATGAAATGACACCTACATCCAAATGACAATGATTTTGAGACTATACATGTGACGTTCAAGTAAAGGAAAGAGGGATTTTAAAATTAGTGTAAGCATAAATAATTGATAATTACTACTATATCCATACTAACAAAATGCAAATCTCTTCTAAATAACACAATTATAGACACTCCAAAGTTAGCCATGTGTGTGGCTTGAAGCAATCATGTGCTAGACAATTTCCTAGGAATTTTTCTAGGAAACATATGTGAAAGCATGATGGATTCTCGTTGGTTTATGTAGGGATAGTCTCTTACTTTGAACATAGTTCAAGTCAAATAGGTATTGAGTCCAAGTTGCAAGAGATGTAGGAGAACGTTGAGGCGACTAGACGTGAGATTCAGACGGATCTGAATCTTAGGTTTAGGGTGTTACAAATGACATCAAAACGAGACCTTTCCCTTGTAATGTAGTTTGGAGATGGATCAAGACAAAAGTTGATTGACATGTAAAGTTTGAATAGAAAAAGAATACATGAGGTCAAAAGTTCGAATCTCTCCATTGACCTTAAATGTTGTTGAACTACAAAATAAAGAAAAGAATTAGACACCATGATTTAATTTTTAAATTTAACTTTTAGCCATTCAAAAAAGTCATATAAAACTCACATTTTATTAGTTTTAAAAATTTTAATAGAAAAAAAAACTATTTTAGTCTTCACCAACACCATTGATTGTTATGTAAAAACAATTTAACATAAACCTAAGATAGATACTTGCTTGGTTCATTTATTTGCTAAGTGTCAAGTTTCAAACTAAAGTTAGTTTTATGTGAAAATAACAATAAAAAAATCAACAATATAAAGGACTAAAATAATAGGGTTAATTTTTTTTATAGAAATAATAGGGTTAAATTATACTTGTGGTCTGTGAACTTTTAATGTTGTACCTACCTAAGTTCTTATATTTTAAAAAGTTTGTAAATATCCTTAAATTAAATTGGTATGATTATATCTAGTCACTATCTTTAAAATTTTCTAATAAGTTTTCCAACTTTTAATTTGGTGTAAAATAGTTTATTGACATTAGTTCATTTAACAATTAATAAGGATATGTTGATTGTGTATAAATTTTCGGATCCTACAAAAAAAAATATGTATAAACAAACCCACAGTCTCCTTTAACCCCCCCAAAAAAAAAAAAAAACATGTTTTTTTTAAAAAAAAAATTCGATTAAAATATTAAAAGTACTTTTAAAAAGTGAAAAAAGTAAACAAAGAAAATAAAGATATAAGCTATTATTATAATAGTAATTTTTAAAAGCTAAGTTGGATTGAATTTAGTTCAGCCCTTAACTAGAGTCATTTGAATTAGAAAATTAAGTGAATCAAATCAAATCTAATACACATCCAATAGCTCTACATTAATTAAAAAAAGTTATGTTGACTTTATTAAATTATAACGATTTTTGGAAAACTTTAATAAATCAAAAGTCGTCAAATTCAATTTTAATAAATTTGGTAATGGGTTATAATACAGAGAATTCAAGGGCAATAGTATACTATTCAAAGGGCAAGAATTCATTACATCACAAGGACAAAAAGATATTTATATATAACTTTTCGCATATGATTAACAATTAAAATGTTTATAGTTTTCAATAATGATTAAGTATCAAATTCATTAGTAACTATTAAAATTATTTTCTGATTTCTTATATTTTAATAATTAAATAATTAAAATTACTGTGTTATATTTATTATTTTATTTTTATTATGTATTCTAAAAGTAATAAAGATAAAATCATACGTCGTCACTTATAAAAAAAAAAAAAAAAACTATGTGTCACTTATAAACATATTAAGGTTCCTCGTTAGTTTATTGACCTACTTATGTAAGAAATTTCACTAAATGACAATAATTTTTATAATAGGTACTAAATCATTAAAAATTTTAAGGTATATAGACTAATCGTGAGAAAATTGAAAATACAAAGATTAAATCATTAAAAAAAATTAGATATTAAATTGCTATACTTTTATTGACAATTATTAGAGATAAATAATTAAAAAATATATATTATATGTTTTTTTTATTACTATTATATGTTGTACAGTGGTATTGGTATTTGACTGTATCAAATAATGATGGCGCAACTTGAATGGTTGACCTAAGTTTCTACTTTCTAGGGTATGAATTTTTCAGCTATATATTATTAAATATTGTAGAGTGATATTCGGATATGATTTAAAATACTAAGTTTTTTTTTTCAAAAAAAAAAAACTAAGTTTACAAAATCATTAATTTGATAATAGTTACCAAAATAGATGATTCAATTAATTAAAAGAATAATATAACATAATACATTTAAAAGAATAAAATTTACCCGTCAATCTGAACATAACTCCATTAATTACCATCCAAAGAATATATCACTACTACCATCAACAGATACACAGTTTTTTTTTTTTTTTTAAATCTTTCATAAACCCTATACAAATTTATATAGCTTTTATTAGTTTTGATCATTAATGGATATGCTTGAAAAGGTAAATTAATCATCAATTTTGTAGACAACGTTGATTTATAAATATGAGACAAACATGAATAAGAGTTATATTTTAGGGAAAAAATCATTTTTAACCCTAAACTTTCGGGGTTGTATCAATTTTAACCATAAACTTTCAATTTCATCAAATTGAATCCTAAACTTAACAAGTTGTATCAATTTTAACCATGAACTTTCAATTTCACCAAATTGAACCACTAACTTATCAGATTGTATCAATTTTAACCCCAAACTAAGTGTTACAATGTATACCTTTTGTTAACTTTTCGTTTCAAACATCGTACGTAATTGATTATTTCTTTTTTTTTCTTAATCCATATTGCACCTGAATTGGTTTCTTATAAATAAAATATTGAAGAAATTTTATTTTAGATGAATTTTTTTTGTTGTGTCGAGAACTTTGTGAGAGCTATTTTGCTGCTATTTAAGATTATGAAAGCAAAGAAATTTTGGAGTCTTCAAATATTCGCTGGTTTTTTCTTGTTGCTAAGGACGTTGTGGGATTTTTTTCCCTTTCTTTTCATGTTTTTTTTCTTGCTAATTAGATGAATGTACAAATCTAGGAAACGGAAATAGAGAAATTTTGAGTTTTTTATTTCTCATATTTGCTGGATTTTTCTTGTTGCCAATAACTCTGTGATTTTTTTTATATATATAATAAATGCAAAGAATAGTCCAGGATATTTGATTTCTTAAGTGTTTTTCCAACAAATTTCTTACAAAACACTAACTTAGATGCAATGTGAATTAAAAAAAAAAAAGAAAAGAAAAAAGAAAAAGTAAATTGTCAATTACATGTTTTAATAGCAATTCAAATGAAAAGTTGACCAAAGGTCTACATTGCAACATTTATGCAATTTGGAGGTTCAAATTGATACAATTTGTTATGTTTGGGTTCAATTTGATAAAATTGAAAGTTTAGGGTTAAAATTGATACAACCTACAAAGTTCAGGGTTAAGATTCAAACAATCAACCTTCAAAATGGTCATTCGTGCTTTCTATTCCATTTACCTATCCATTCTAACAAATAGAAAGAAAGAAAGAAAGAAAGAAAAAAAAAAAAAAAAAAAAAAAAAAAGAATGTCTCCCAATCCTTGTTTTTATAAAAAGATAAGGTATTGTATAAAATTAAGGTTACATTAATTTATTTACAAGATTAATGGTTGAATCAAATGTTAACAAAAATAAAGCATGAATGTCATTTTTCTCTAGCTCAGCGATAATTGACATGTGCCCTTGACCACGAGGTCAAATGTTCAAATCAACACATCCCAAATGTTGACGTATTAAAAAAAATGTCATTTTTCTCTTTTAATTATGTCAAGTGAGCCCCACACCACAACCAAACAGCATTTAGTTGTAGGTTTGTGACCATTCTTATGTGAGAATAATGAGGGGAGGCAGTGGTACTGGTTGGTTGGGTTGGGTTCTTGACCTGAATTCATAAATGACTCAGGACCATAACAATCCATAGAGTCAATTTCATTTTATTTTCTATTTCAATTTCCATATGGGACTTTTTTATTTTCCTTTTTCCAAATAGAATAGAATATCATCATGAAATAACATTTGTTTATTTTAATGCAATTATAACAAAATCACATGGTTCAATTAGTTGTGACCTTTCTTACTTATCATTAGTCTGTTTGCATTCTCATACTCATTAAAGAAAAAAAAAAAAAAGAAAAACAAGAAAGTTGCCAAGTGTTTCTTCAAATATATTACAACAAGTTGTCAAATAATATAAATATATTACAACAAGCAAAAAGATTTTAAAAAATAAATGATAGTCACATAACTCACTACAAATATTTGCCAATATGAACCAGGCTTACTTTTTCTTTTCTTTTTTTTTTTTTTGAAAAATATTTGCCAATATGAACAAGAGGCAATATGAACAAGACTTACTAATGATCAGGAGGTCTGCGTGGGTCGAATCTCCTTTTCCACGTGTTGTCAAAAAAAAAAAAAATACAAATATTTGAAATCACAATTAAATTTCAAAGCCGATTAAAAACATATTTCTGTTCTCAAAAACTCAATTTTCTTCTAATACTCAATTTTTTTCCTCTTTGATACATCTCTCCAACAAATTCCTTTTTCTCTAAATTTTTTTCTCTAAATTTTTTTTCATCTCAATGTGATCTTTCATTTCTCTTCCTAAAAATTCATATTTCTCTTTCTAAAATTTTGATCTCTATATAAATTTTTTATTTCTCTCTCTCTAAAATTTTCTATCTCTATATAACTTTGTCTCTCTAAAATATTTCTATTTCTTTATTTAGCTATTATTTCTATCTCTTAAAAATTAAAAAATAAATTAAAATACATGATACATACAATGCTAGTAAAATTTGTATAGCAACTATAAAAATCCAAAGGCCAAAATAAAATATTAAAAAAATTAAAACAAAATATATTTTGAGTTGAATAACACATTCGAACCTCTAACCTCTCGAAGTTGTATTCATATTTCTATTTTTAATAGAAACCAAAAATTTCTTCTTTTGAAAAGAAATCCCTCCAGAATTTCCAAGGAACCCCAAGAATATGATAGCATAGAGTATAGAGTAGTTCTATACTAGTCCCACTTACATCTATCCAAGTCATTTAGCCAATGATCTATTAAAAAGAGAACTCCAACCAATTTTCCACACCTTCACAAAAATGATTCCAAACAGTAAACCACAATCCACTTGGAACGTGCTGAACGGGCGAAAACGATCGTCGTGAAAGACAGAACAACCAAAAACCACAAGAGAAAAAGAAAAAGAAAAAGAAAATCTGCATTAAGATAGAGGTCCTTATCAATTCAGTGATTTTCAGTTGAGATAATTGAAGAAATTAAAAGGAGTAAAGAGTATAAACTCTAATAAGAGCATAGGAAGAAAAAACAACAAAAACAGGACAAGGGAAGGGACAATGAATTCCAAGTCAAACTTATAGAAAGACAGACAAATCTAAACGGCAAATATAAAAGGTGATCCGATCTGAAGTGGGTTTCTTTTTCCTTTCATTTTTGGCATAAGAAAAATGAAAAAGTCTGAATTTTCTTCGATTAATGAAGCAACTTCTATACTGCAATGACCCGTTAAAGAGGGGTTGATGGGACTGCCAAGTCAGTCAACCCATCTGTTTTTTTAAAGAAAAAAAAAACTAATATGAACATTTTTTTTTACAATATGTGGGAATGGGAGATTCGAACCACAGACCTTGTGGTTATCGGTACAACTTTATGTCAGTTGTGCTAATCTCTTGTTGGACATTGAACATTATTCCTTCACGACACTTTTCTCATTTACATTTTGACACAAATTTAGCCTACCACCACCAAGCCTTTGATATTTAATATTTTATTTTCTTTTGTTCAGGTTAGGTACCTGTACTTAAAACTAGTTTCTAAACATACATATGACCTATGAAATCTATCTATCAAGTAAACAAAAAAACGTGTCAATAATATGTTTGAAAATATATATATGTTTTGGTTTAGAATTTAGAAACTAAAATAGGGTTTAAAGTTTTTTTTTTTTTTTTTACAAGTGGAGGTGGGGGATTCGAACAACAGAACTCTCGATCATTAGTATAAACTTTATGCCGGTTGAGCTATGCTCATGTTGGCAAATAGAGTTTAAAGTTTGTGGTTGTTATTATATGGTGCTGAAATTTCTTAAATCTATGGGTCAGTGTATTGACTATTTGAGCTGACAAATCCATTTTCCAGCTACAAAGAGAGAAACTTTAGATGCAATGTCATCATTCAAAGCACGTAATGTATCCAGCTAACTCTCCGAAGGCAAGTCTTGGTGAAGAAACTTTTGGGAGCTTTCCTAATTCATACACAGACTCCAATGTTGGAAAAGGAGAGAAATGTTTGTATTATTCATAACATAACTCATACTTTCCATTATATATATATAAGTACTGTATTGACAAAAAAAAAAAAAAAAAAAAAAAACAGAGAGAGAGCACTTTCTTCATCTCTCTAATTATAACATATATAGAAAATAAATAGTATAGATTATGAGAGAAAAAAAATTCAGGGACCCTCTTACAAACTACATACACAGTTACAATTTACGAGTATAACGCATCTACATATGCATTCAAGCAAAGACACTGATATGTACCTTGGAGCATCCCAAATAGCTTCGCGGTCGGCAAGCTAAGCTGAGGTTGAGAACTTAGCAGAGAAAACACAGCAGAAGATTGATATGTACCTTTAGACAAGCTGCTTTCTGCTGACGTATGTGTAAACATGTTTCTTCAAAAGATCCTCCTCCTTTGAATCAAATACTTGTATGGATTTTTGTACAGGTTATATGCCTATGGTTTAAAATGCATATTTTACATCATTGCTTTTATCTTACACGTTTCACATGTCTATACACCTGAAAGAAAGCACATAAAAGACAAAACTCACATCAGTCCACATAAGAGAGTCAGATAATACCAAGAATAGTTAACTTTGTCCCAACCCCTATCCAGAAGTTAAAACTATCAAAACTCAGACAAAAAGGAGTAAGAAAGCCATATGCACATAATAGTTCTCTCACTTTCTCTCTCTCTAAAGCAATTTTCCTTTTAGTTTTGCTTCCTCTTGCACATCAACATACAAACAAAATTAGGTAAGTTATATAAAGGTACGATGAAATGCTTTAAAAGAAACTAAAAATGGCAGACTTCTTACATGGCTTTTTCAGCAACTTCTATACAGCAACCTCCAAACAGAAGTTTACCAATTTCAGGGATTTGAATCCTGGCCATCGGTGGCTTTATTCTGTAGTGAAGGTGATGACTGTGATGACTGTGACGAACTGTGAGTCCAACCATTGCGTTGTTCTTGTAAATGACTCTGAGAGGCCAAATATTCGAGTGCTACAACAATATCGCTAATGAGAGGGCGAAATGATGGTTGTTCTTGAAGACACATAGCAGTAATTGCAACTGCATGTTGCAAACAACGAAGAGGGAAGTGTCCTTCCAACAGGGGATCAACTAATTGCACGAACTTTCTGCGGTCCTTCAGGAAAGGACGAGACTGCAAAATGTTTCGAAAATGATGAAACAAATTATCCCAAGAAAAAATCAGCAATTATATTCTCAACTCTCAAAATATACATTGTATTGGGAATGCTACAAGACAAGGTCTTTCTACTCAAGATTAAGCAACAAGTTCAAATTCCAAATCAGCAAGTTGAAGAGATCAGGTAACAAATTATGCACATAAAATAAAAATAAGTGGGAAAGGTAAACAAGGCGAACAGATATGGGGAAGTATACAGAATCTTTCAGCAAAAAAATTTATTAAATTACTAACCCAAGCAACTAGGTTCTGCTCCCCTGGTCTCCTTGTAGTATCAATTACCTTACGCCCTGTAATAAGCTCAAGCAGAACCACACCAAAGCTGTAAATATCAGATTTAAGGGTCAATTTGCCACTCATGGCGTACTCTGGAGCACAATAGCCATATGTTCCCATTACTCTGGTTGAAACATGAGTATTGTCACCAACAGGTCCCAGTTTAGCTAGTCCAAAATCTGAAAGCTTTGGATTAAAGTCGTTGTCCAACAAGATATTAGCTGATTTCAAGTCACGGTATATGACAGGGGGATCTGCTTTACAGTGGAGATACTCAAGGCCTCGGGCAGCAGCAACAGCAATCTTGATTCTTGTTTTCCAATTCAGTGGCTCTTTGTCAGAACCCAAATCTGAAATAAAGAAAATTCACAATGGAGGTACCACCAGATTACATAATGAATTTGATTCTGTGCTTTTTTTAATTTATCAATATCAACGCATCATCTTTCAGTAAAACTATCAAATATTGAATCATAATGGATTTATTATGAAGATCAGGCTATCAACTACTAAATTGCACAATAAATTTGCATATTGATCATCGGCTTTTCTAATTATATCTGTTCATCATTTTAAATTTGTTACTTTCAGGTAGACTGGCATAATGAACGGGATTACAGGATTCAAAGTAGGGACACTAATAATCAAGAGGAACAGAGGAAATGAAGACATTCATTTTATATCATTTTAACTTCATAAGCAATCCCTGTTTCAGATGGAAATTTGCAATTATGGCAGTCAAGCCTGTGAAACAAAAAATTCTTTTCAAAAGTAATTATGCAATAAAGGTAAAACTCAACAGAAAAAAAAAAAAACACATAATTATTTCCCCTCCAGAAATGAAAAATAAGAAGTTTACAATTAACAAATCAAACATTTTCGTATCTTACATGAAATTTTGGGGTTAGTAATTGCTGGCATAAGACCTATCATTCAAAAGAGATGAGAACAATAACTATAGTTCAAAGCCATAGGAACAACCATTGACTTGGGAGGCCCAAAGATGGATAGATATAGTGACTTTTCATTAGTATGGGATGATAGCCCAAAAAGATAGATAGAAGATTTGGAATTTTCATGATAACAAAAAATAAGGTTAAAAGGAATATGGCAGATTGCAAAAAGAAGAACACTTACCAAAAAGATGATCTTCCAGGCTTCCCATAGGCATGTACTCATAAACCAGAAGCCTTTGATCTCCATCAGTACAGTAACCAATCAAGGTGACGAGATTGGGATGGTGCAACAAGCTCAACATGAGAACCTCTACAATAAACTCCTGAAAGCCTTGAAGCCCATCACGATTAAGCTGTTTAACTGCAACAATCTGCCCAGAAGAACAAATGGTGTCCTTTCATGAATGAGCCAAATAAAAATTGGCAAACTACTTTAAAAAAAAGTAACCCACTACAAGTTTTAGAAGCCCAAATCTTCTCATCCATATAAAAACGCAAAAATGCACACAATTTTCCCAAACAATAAGACATGGCCATAGCAAGCTGACAAAGATGGAATGCAGCTTTACCTGTCCTGTTTCCAAACGTCCTTTGTAGACACGTCCAAAACCACCCTCTCCAATCAAATTCACTTCCTTGAAACCTCTTGTGGCTGTGGCGAGTTCACGGAACGTGAAACTACGAGCAGCAACGCTCCCCTTTGGACAGCTTTCACTGTTTTCCTGAGCTTCTTTTCCCCTACATGTATCTGAAGATTAATAGTTAACAGCCTGACAGTAAGATTAATACCGAAATGCACATCGCAGAAGTACAGCCGATAACAATGTCATTAACCATTACAACAATTTATCCTTCCCCAATGCAGAAAGTAGGGCAAATACAGAGAGGAAAAGAAAACAAACCTGAGGAATTTGGAGAATTCGCGGAAATAAATCGAACACCATTATCAATTTCGACCCTGCTCCCCTCTTTGGTACGAGGACTAATACAAGAAAAGCAACTCATATTCCCCGAACCCAAATCAAAAACCCATCAAAGAAGAAGAACCGCAACCGAAATCGTCATTTCTGAATACAACAGAACAACCCCAGCCATTCCCTGGCCGCGAAACTGGAAATTTTTCTCAGAGAAACAGAAGGAGAATCATCTTCTTCTCCTCCTCCCCCTCCGAATCGGAGAGATTAAGAGAAGAAACAACCCCTAAAGCAAAGCAAAAACCCCCACCCCTCGAAAACAAAAAAAGAATCAAAAGAGGCGAAGAAAACCAGAAGGGTGGCGGATTTTGCAGCGAAAACGCGGCCTGGAAAATCTGGAACGACAGAATCGGAGAGGAAATTACAAGGACAGCGTAGAAATACACAGAGAAACAGAGAGAATTATTGCAATGAAAAACAACAAAGCTAAAAATAGAAAGAGGAAGGAGCGATTTAGCGCCACAGTTAGCGGAGAGTGGCTCATGAATCATACCCATCTTATAAAAATAAATAATAATAAAGAAAATGGAAGGAAAAGGATTGCGTTCGGTGGCGGTGGGCCTGCTGTGCCACGCGACGCCGCCGCGTTCTGGTTGCAATTTCTGTCCGCCGGTTTTGGCAGTTTTACGTAATTACCCTTATGAAATGCTGTTATTTACCAGACATGTCACTCGGGAGTTTCCATTTCTGGAGACGGTGGAACCGTTTTATGAAAGTCAGCGTCCTCTTTGATTCAGTGACGCTCTGTCTGTCACTCAAAGCTGACTTTCTCCTTTTCTTTTTTCTTAATTCTCAGAATTTTATTAATTTTTAGTAAATGGTAATACTATTTATAGCTTTTTTTTTAGCAGAGGATAAATTGGACCAAATTAACAAAGCATAATTGCAACCTAATTACGTGTGTATATATAATATATATAGCAAAATTAATTGTACACTACCAAAAAACTATTGTTATATTCAAGTTATTGTTAGATTCTATCCGTGTTTAATAAACTCTCATTATTCAGAGTCTATCACGGATAAACGACACTGATAGACTTTGAATAATCGAAGTCTATTAGTAGACTGATAGATTATGATTAATCAGAGTCCATCGCTGATAATCGAAGTCTATCATATAAATTTTAATTAACCAGAGTCTATCAATGTCTATCAGTAATATACCCGGATAGATTTTGTTATATTTGTCATTATTTTTACATTGTGCTATATTTGCAATTATATAATTCTTATTTGCCATCCACTGCAAAATCTCTTTTTTTTTTATTACTACTATTACAATTTTTTAGACCTATTATTCCATTTGCTCCGCATAAAAAAAAATCGTAGTGTTGTATTTTTAAAATTTTTATTTAAATTCATAAAATTGATGGATGTAACATTTTTAGTATTCCTAACTTTTTAAATTTTGGCTTCAACACTATTTAGAAATTGAATTTCAAACCTTTGACCTATTAGATAATGTAACTAATTGACCATTATTATTAAAATTTATTTATTCATGAGATAAAATTGTATTATAAAAAATTATCTGATTAGAGATGAAAGCAGATTGGAAAAGAGAAATGATAGAGTATTTAAAAGTCAATTTAATTATTGTCCATTTGAATTTAAATTGAAATGATAGTATTTAAGAAAAATAAAGAAACCAAGAACAACATTACTTGTCAATTTGGATATGATGTTATAGCTCCTATGTCCACTAAATTTGATAAATAATGCACTTTATCTCTGTCCTTACTTAGTGCTTATTATTCTTATTATTTTATATATTACCAAATCTAGAGAAATGTTTGATTATCCAGCTATTAAAAAAAAAAAAAAAAGATCATGGCTGAGCTAACACATCATATCTCTAAGTTATCACATCATGTGTTAGATTAGACTTTATTGCTATTCTATATATTACCAAATCTAAAGAAATGTTTGATTATCAAGGAGGCATACCTTCAAATTTAAATACTCTTTCAATTAAGAAGTTTTTTTTTCTCTTAAGACAATTTTTTTATATATAAAAATTGTTTTTAACTAAAATTCTTTGAGAATTTGTTATATATCCATTAGAGTGATTTTCTTCGCAAGTTCTATAAGTATTAAATTACTATAAAGAAGTGATTTTTTATCAATCATTTTTTACAAGTGTTAAATTTCCATAAAATAATTTTCAGTCAAATCACTTTAGAGTCACTTTTTTTTGGACAATCAACTTGAAAGTAATTCAGAGATTGAGGATTCGGAACTTGTAATCTTTTGATCAAGAGTACAGGTCAATTAGTGTTGAGCTATACTCACTTTAACACGTACTTTTTGTGTCTAAGTTTGCATTACATTTGAGTTGTACAAAAAAAAAAACATGGTTAAAACATGAGTTCATATATCTTTTATATGTTTTGTTTATAAATAGAATAAAATTTTCATAAATATAAATTTATGTATAACACAAAGTCTCAAGCTTACATAAGCTTTAAACTTATAAGTAAAACATTCCTAAAAATATATTAAAATATCGTTTTTTGTTAATAAACTAAATGGAATCATTTTTGTAGTCTACTCTTTTTTTTCAATTTAAAAAATGATAACAACAAATGGAAGCATATTAAGAAAAAAAAAATAAAAGAAAATGATATTGAAACTTTAATTAACCAATAGTTAAAGGGAAGTTAGAGAGATCTATGGTAGATTGGCCAAAGCAAGCAATTGAATAAAGAAAAGAGGGAGTGAGTGAAGAAATTGCTTTGAATGATAATGGAAGGAATTTGAATAATGGACATTTTGGTTTGCATTCACATTGACCTACCCCCACCCATTTTTCACTAAAATACCTTTCCTTTTGCAATGATGTTTTCCTAGATCTTGTCTCCCCCTAATCGTCACGGTTTTAAATATACTTGCCGACATAAAAGTTGAGATTTCAATTTTATAAAAATGTTAATAAAAGCATCACTAGAGTGTCGATGAATTTGTCAACATGAATATAATTCAGCAGTTGAAATATCAAATATTTTTTCTTCAAATTGATGGTTGAATTTCTACCCTAACATTTGTATGTTTATGGATTTTTTTTAATAGAAAATTATAAACATAAAACATAAAAATTATTCAAATTGGTAAATGGTCTTGAGACTTTTTAAGTAAAGTTAAATTTTTTTGTTACTAATATTGTGTTTGCACCAATGGTGTCTTGTTGATATTCTATTGATATTTTTACAACATAATAAAAGTATTACTTCATCTCATATGTTATCCTTAAACATACATAAACATCATTGGAAATATTAAAATATGTGTGGAAATTTGATATCCCACTTACTATTTAGATAGATTTTAACTTTACACTTTTAATAAAAATTATATTTTTTGAAACCTCATACAGAACAATACTTCCCCTCGTTGATAGAGCTGACTCTTAAAGTTAATTTGTAATTTTTCAAGTTAAGTGAATAGGAACATGTGATTTTCAATGAGACGATCTTGTGTCATTTTAAAATATGTAAGGTGCATTAAAAAGTTAACGTATTTTCCTAGATTGTTATGTTCCTAGGATATTTATGTTGGCATCTCTAGAATCTTCTTCAAAAACTTATAAATAGAGGTGTTACACCCTTTGAAGTAATCAAGCAAATCAAGCTTCCCAACCAAAGAAATTTCTCTCCATATTTTCTCTCTATTCTAAAATCTTGTCTACTTTCTTTTATTGCCTCCAACACTAACACCCTTTTTCTAAGAAAAAAAAATGTGGGAGGATCTTGCTTAGAAGATGTTGATGATGGAGTGACAAAATTGCAAATTAAAAAACAAATTGCAAAAAGCATTCAAATTGAAGCTTACACAAGACTCATAAAAGAAGTATGAGAGCCTGCTTGAGAGTTGAGCCCAAACTAGAACACACTCATCCAGGCTCAAAGGGAAGAGAGATAGAATAGATCATATATGTTATCACACAACTTATTAATTAAATGTTGGTGTGACATGTTTAATGAATATTTATTGTTTGATTTTTCTAGTAGAAGAAAATAAAGATCTAGACAAAATAGAGTTGCAAGTGCATAAAAGAAATTGATATGTTGCTTAAAAAAAAAACACGCTACATGTGTCACTTTATTTTGTAGAACCAATATGTTACTTTATTTTGTTCAACTATTCAGTTTCTTCTATCATTTGAACGACATGTTTTGTCAAATCAACTCATAACTATTCAATAAGTATGTCATGTCATCTTTTACCTTAGGAACTAAGTATAATATCATAATTTAAAGTTAAAGAATAAAATTCCTTTTTTTTTTGTTTCGTCTACGTTCAACGATTACAACTTTGTAATGTAACATGAAGAAAAGTAAAAACAAATGGGCAACACAATAAATTCCAGCACAATTGACATCATTGCTGAATCTATTTGGAGCGAGACCACACCTCCAATATCTCATATGATAATAGAATGAGTTACACTTGTATCTTCTCTTCTTGATACTGAAAATTTTGAAATTTTTGTTTTTTCTTAGGAGCAGGCACTGCTACATTAACCAGAGAATCAAAGCTTTCTTCTCAAAGGAGGCACAGCACACAAGAGAGTTTGGTGAAGGCTGTTCCTATACCTCCTAAGCAACAGATAAATCCAAAGTTCAGAAGATCACATCAGCATTCATCTGTAGGCATAAATGCAGTGGATGAAAAGATATCCACCTCCAACATTTCCTTACAAAAGTTTGGAGACAAAAATATTGAGATATTCCTTTCTCCTTTTGAACTCCATCAAGAACCAATATCCAAATTTGAAATTTTACCTCAAGATGTTCTCAGTCTCGAATGGCATCAGTAATCTCTTTCAGAACAGTATCTATGGGGGGCAGCTAGCATATTATGAAAGGACTTGCATAAAAAATTCCCCATGAAGCAAGCGTCCAACTTCTAGAATCTCTTGGTCACTTAGAAGAAAATTCTCCTAAAGGTAAGGTGTCGTAAAAGAATTCATTCAGTTTCCAAATCCATAAGATCCAACCAGAAAGGCATTATCCAGCTACCTGCAGCTTCATCCCACCAACAATTCAGGTGCGATTTAGTTCATGGAAAGAATAAACGTTCTAGGAAATGCATCACCACTTCATGATCAAGTATCAAATCTGTTTGAATCCATTACTTCCGCAGAAATGATTATTATGCCCAGTAACATTGTTCTACATTTATTTAGCTATCAAAAGATTTGTTGAGTAGTAGCTGGTTTAGCCTAATGGATGCCAAACTTCGAACACCTCCTTTATCCCAACAGAATGAATTACATATAATTCTAAATTACTAACAGACTCCACACACGTAAATCATAGTAATACCATTTTTGGGAATTTGAAACCCAAATATATTTTCTAATCTATGTTTGGTGTTTGTATTAGTTGTGAAATATATCCATGTATGGGGACAAGAAACAACCCGTCTGTCAAATTAACATTTTCAGAAATGAAATATATTTCATACATGCTTTGAAATGTTCAAACATCTGAGTATCATTTCCCCCCCCCCCCAAAAAAAAAAAAAAAAAAAAAAAAAAAGGTGCTAAAGTGTTGAGTGATCACATGCTCATTTAAGGGTATAAGAACCACAAATACAAATACAAGACAAAGATACGATGACATGTCATTTTTTGAAAACCTAAGACACAGATATAGCTTGGACACTTTTATACAAGAAGGAATTTCAAGTCAATAAGTTTATGCATATCTTAAAAAAATGAGTGATGTATTTCACTCTCAAAATTTATGTGTCTATTTAGTAATTAGTATACTTAACAAGTGTTTGATACGTGTCTAACAAATGTTAGACCTATATTGACTTTGTGCAACTGTTAGGTATCCAAACTAAGAAAAGACACCAAACACTAAAATATTATATTGCAATATCCAAATGCCGTTACAATATAAACCCGATAGCCTTTCGAGAGGGCTAACTCTCTCCCAAGTCCCACAATGAGACACTACCAAAATTCTTCACACCTTAAAGCTCCATAAACTACCCTATTTATAACCAAGGCACACCCAAGGCTCCCTAGCTATTTACTATTATACCCTTACTACCCTACTACTACTAATCCCCATATATACCCTACTAATACCCTTACAACTAGTGTCTAACACATATCTATTGCACAAACAAATGTCTTATATGAGCTCAACAAGTGTCGGAATGTCCATGTTGGACATGGACACACTAGTCAAACTAAAGTGTCTATACTTCTTAGGACATCAGGTTAGTGAAGCAGTACTACCTGTTTTATAGAATCTGAAGTTGCATTCTCCTTTCACTTCCTTCTGACCTTCCCCATCCTTGATTTCTCCATTTCAGCATGCCCTTGCTCTCTCATTAGCTCTTTACCTATCATCAGCCTGAAACAAGTCTGTCCACATGAATAATATTAAGCCAGCTAGACAGTTCTTAAGTTTCATTAATGCTTTCTCCCGGAAGAGGGGTGGGGGGGACATTTTATTTTTTAAATTTTTCATGCCAAATGTTCAAAGTATAAATGATGCTTGCAACTTATAGCTTAGGAATGAATGGCAATGCCATTTTATTTATAGAATCAGTCCCAGGACGCTCCCTGTTAATGTTTACAGTAATCCAATGAAAACTAAATGAATCCCATGCATATTTTTAATGTCAAGCGCTTGAATGTTAAAATCTCTCTTTTCATCAGTCCCTTCGTTTACTACTATAATTTTGTTCTCTTCTCTACTTCAACCACAGCTCCGCTCAGTTCCTTTTATATTGCTTATGAAACAATGTGAGACTGAACCACACCACTGAAACCAGGATAAGTCAAATACTTGTTTGGTGTTCACTGTGGTAGCAGGTATACGTACTCATGTAGTATGAGAAATCGGAAGACAGCATTATATCTGGGGGCCATGTGGTAACCACATTGGACACAATGTATTTGGCATGTGAGATCCAACCATCTGTCCAGTTAGAAGTTTGGTGTTTGCAAAAGTCACCAAGTATACCACAATCTTTGTATCAGAACCGACCAAAGAACTCGGAAGTTCAATCTCTGCACAAACAACACCACAATAGTTACTATTGGTCTTTTTTCTTTTTAATGGAAAAAACAAACTTTCATTGAGAAAAAAATGAAGGAATATAAAACAGTCCACATGGACCAGAAAGCACAATCCAAAGAAAAAAGTTTAAAAAACACCACCACCCAAAAGGAGCAAAACCACAATAATTACTTTTGGTTTGAATGAAAGCTTCCACACTATCCAACATTGACAGGGTCTTCTCGGCACATCCAATGTAACATCTGCATTTATTCCCTATGTATTGAAAATTTTCCACATTGCACAACCTGAGAAGCAATTCATTTTTACCACCCTCCATAAACAGGTCTTTCGTTAGTTCCAGCATGCTTTTCACTGTTGCCCTTCAATTTCAAATAAAATTTTCCAAGAGTGCACCAACCTTTACAAGCATAGAAGCTTACCCTGCTCTTTACTTCCAATAGCATGAATGAGCTATGTTGGGTGTGAATTGGGTTCAGACAGGTTCAACTTCCAGCTCGGGTTCAGGCTATCCAATTTGTTCGTTAATAAAAAGGTTCATCACGGCATTTTTCTTCTTAACAAATTGTTCTGCAGCAATTTCTTTTAATAGAAGTCTCCTTGAAGGAGTTGTGTTCAGTTGGCAAATTGTTAAGGACAGCTTTGGCATATGTTTTTGTAACTCATATCAAATATAATAAACTTTGTTCCAAGAAACCCCAAGGTATAGGATTACTTTCATCCCTCTGCACTCTAGATGGTCTGATTTCTTAGAACTTCTATAATTTGTTAGTATTAGTGTGGAAAACTTTGGTAGCAGTGGCATAATGGTAACTTCAAGGGGTGGACTAGTGATAAAAGGACGGTATTTGGAAGATGAGGGATAGGTGGAATTTAGAAGAGTAATGTTGGGAGCCTCTGAAAGTGCTTGGGGTTCAATACTGTAATTTTCCTTCTAGACAGTAACGCAATTTCACTATTTATATCGGAGAAGTCAGTCAAAGCTATTTTCTGTCAACTTCCATTGCAATATCAAGGACCTATCATAATTTTCCTTTCAATAGGAGACCTCATCATCTTTCTCTGGTATTGTTTCACTTATTAATATACTATATTATTCTCTAAGAAGAAACATGTCAGATAAATTTTATCCGGCCAGTTATATTGGTATTATCACTTCACCTCTCTGAAGAGGGGGAAAAAGGAAAGGATTGAATCCCCTACAAATAGGTTAGGCAGAACCTTATAGTGATAAATACTTTCTTTTGTAGAATATTTATGTGAAAAATCAAGTGAATAGCTTTTCCATAAGCTTTTAAAATGGAGAGAAATCAACTGTATAAGACTGAGTTGAAGCTCATAACTCAAGGAGCAAAATTCTAAGGATGAAAGATGAACCTTCTAAATGAGATCCAGGAGAGCTTGATTATCAACAAATAGTATGCCAGCTTCGCTCAATTTCCTCTTATCATATGCTTCTTGCTCTGTCTTGAAGAGGTGCTATAAATATCATTATGACATTCAAAGTTGACATTGAATGAGAGAAAGAAGTGAGAAATACCTGGTTGAAAAGTTATGGCAACTTTACATTTGTGTAATTTATGCATAATTTCTCAAAACTGCACCGAACGAAGAATAAGCTTAGTCAAAATATTGATTCTTTGCTAAGTCAAAAAAAGTAACTTCTCTAATGTCACCCACTTTTAATAAAAATATAACCAACAACAAAATAAATAAACTTCAACAATCTTAAGCTCCCTTGTAGACATCAAATTAACAAAGCAAAGCATATCAAAACAACGAAAAGATCTCCTTCTCCTAAAAAAAAAAGACAGCACAGAGATCTACAATTTTGCATCTATATTCTTCATGAGTACGTGAGTCAATTTCCAATTCAAATTTATGACAAACATCCATATGAAGCACAAGAAAAGGGATTTCCAAATTTTGGTACAACATGGACAATGCAAGACAGGTAGATGAAGGTTGGCATGCTTGCAACAGTAACCAACTTATACAATTCCACAAATCAACCAGATAGTGTCATTGACAATGGTCTTGCAAGCTAGTGTATGGACAGAGGCTTTGTACTTTTATGAATTTTACTCCATCTATAACTTTTGGATTTGCAGTTGAGAATCAATTGGCGTGAGCAGAACTCCATCAATAACCCACACATTGTGGACAGGGAGTGTTTTATAGGCAGAGTAAGATTAAGTAGGGAAATAATAGGAATATTATTAAGATATTAGGAGACGTATTAGTTATTTGCTAAAAATTTTGTTGATTGAATGGTCATAAATACTGAGTACAGGGTATTGGGAACACATGAAGATTTTGGGACTAATTTTGGAGATTGTCCAGCCAGACCTCTCAAGGTCTTAGAAACTTGTGATTTTCCTTTCTTATATTAAATAGCACTTTTCAGTTGATTTCTACTCCAATTTCTAGTTCTGATCATAAGTTAGAAGAAACGGCGCTAAGGTTTTATGTGGTTGCTTTGGATGGAAAGAAACAACAGAATATTTAAAGATTACTTTAGATCCCTTTGTAATTTTTAGGGAATTGTATAGTTCACTGCCTCTTCTTAAGGATCTTCAAAAAGAATTTTGTAATTTTTCAATTTTTTATGAATTTGGAACGAGAGTGCCCTTATCTCCCATTTCATGTGCTTGCTATTTTATCGAAAAACTTTTATGCTTGCTATAAAATCAAATAGAATAACCTATTATTAAAAAAATAATAATAATAATTAATTAATTAATTATTAAAAAAAAACAAAAAAACAAAAAAAAAAACAAAAAAACAAAACAAAATTATAGATCTTACTCCAATCAACCTTTAAAGCAAAGAGAGCCGTGAGTATATTTCACCAGAACACTCAAGTCTAGCTTTTAGCAGCAAGGGTCACTCAATTCAACCGTTGGCCAAAGAAGTGTTAGTATTAAGGGTTATATTTGAAATATTATTAGTGGCATAATTGTAATTACTTGGTAGTATTAGGATAGGGTGATTATAATTAGAGGGGTTAGAAAGTTGAGAGGGTAGGCATAGTTTTGAGAGGTCAGTCCAGAGTAGATGGATTATGGGAGAGATAACCCTCTTGAAAGGATATTGATATTGTAATTTCTCTTTTGATATTGCTATACAATTACATGGTTGTTTCTTGTAATTTGGATCTGAACAAATATATTTAGAAACACTATATTACCAGTTGAAAGATATTAAATTTCTAAAACAAAAGCTCATACCAGGTTTCCAGGAAAAGGGCAATGATTACAAGTAATCCAAGCTCTTGTTGGTACTAAAGCACAATAATACACCAATTAGGGTGCGAGCAAACATTACAAGGTCAAGCTTGCCTTTGGTCCTCCGTAAAATTTGTCTAAAGAAAAATTGTATGGGGAGAACTTAATTTTCCTTGCAATCTATGGTTCCAAATGGCCCTATTAATGTGCGTCAGGTTATCTCTCTATCCTCGTCAAAACACTAAAAAGGGATTTGCTGGTAAACTCACGGATCCAGGTTCCAAACTCTTCTACTAAGACTATCAATAGAATTATAATATGTCATGATATAATCTCTATCCTAAATCACGACATCAGAGAGTTTATGACATTGTTCTAATTGCTTCTAGTCAGAGCTCCCAGATAGAAACCATAATAATTACTCCTATCATCATTGCTAATGGCACAGCCTTTATGTAACCTCCTCCTTAGCCTAGATCGAGGTGATGCATTATCCCCTTTTCCACCTTTTGTAATACTTATGTCTAGTACGAAGCTTTTTTACTATCCAATGTAAAGAAAATGAATTATATACACTCAGTAACATGCTAAAAAAATGAGCACAGTGTTGTTATACAAGCCCAAATTTTCCTCAACATCTTTTCTTTAGTTATGTCCATGTGCCTACACAATAAAAAATGTAAGACTGATCTTATCAAAGAAAATGTGAAACTGACAATCCAGTTTAAGAGTTCTTGACTAGTGTCAAAATGTTGTTTGATACATGAGGAAAACATTAACAAATTTATATTATCCATACTTCAAAGAAAAAAATAATATGTACATTGAGAGAAAGAAGAATGACGAGTTTTTCTTTTATATCCATGAGTGTCCGGACCAAATTGCACACACCTCGACTAATTTCACAAGACAACTGCTTGACCCTACTACATTTAGTTGCTAGGAAACACATAGGATATTAAATCCTAGGTAGGTGGCCGTCATAGATTGAACCCATTCCCTTTAAGCCATTTATTTTTTCCATGATCCTTATTGACCACTAGGCCAACCGATAATAGTTAATGAATGTTATGTCAAAAATCATATTTTGCCAAAATGCTTGTCTTCATGGCAGACGGTCTAAAGAAAAGATGATACTTGAGCTCTATCTCAAAATTAACAAATAAATGAGAAGTTTAGCAGTAAAATAAATTCTCTTACGAAACATTTTATTGATTGAAATGTACAAAAGGAGGTAAAAACCACCTCCAAGCCAAGAAAGTTAAAAAAGGCTCTCCAATTAATAAAAGTTGTCAGGTAGTTACCGAGAGAAGACAGCTTAAAAAAAACGATCTTATGAATTTTAAACGTGTAAAAGAATATATAAAATGAAAAGATGAAAAGAACTTGCCTTCCCATCATTGCTGAAGGTTAACTCATTAAGACGCTATTTGCCCATAATATGGCATCCAGAAAATCCAAACATGCACCCTTCACTGAGCAACATCGCCTTCAATCATCAGAGAAGTTAGTTGGAAAGGTGATAAAGTATCTACTGGCCAAGTGGGCAATGAACTTGCAATTCATCAGTTTACACCACTGAAAGACAAAATAGGGCTGTCCTCCTTGAACCTGTAAATGATTAATCAATATCCTGAATACCATCAAATCCTTCGATCAACATACTGTATGTCTTAGGGTGAATTTGGCAACCTTGTCTCTCCATGATGCCAAATAGTTCAGAGCATTTATCAACAAGGCCCTTCTTAAGTAAGCCATCAATAAGTACTTTCCAAGTCATTTCGTCATAATTATACCCACACTGAAGTAATTTATAAAACACTGTTTTTGCTTTCTCATTATTTCCTTCGTCATACAAACCACAAAGCAGCAGCTTGCAAGAATCTAAATGTGGTAAATGTCCATGCTCTATCATGATATCTAACCACGTTATTGCTTTTCCATACAACCCCAATTGACAGGAACAACCAAAAAGAGAGTTATAAAGGTCTTCATTAGGCAATAGTGCTTTTTCTTTCATATGATCAAACAACCTGTGGGCTACTTCCAAGCATCCCACCTTGCAAAGACCTGTAATAAGCTTGCCGTAAGTATTAGCATTAGGTGCACAACCATGCTTGACCATTTTCTCAAACAACTCCAAAGTGAATTCATAATCTACTCTCCTCCATAAGTTGGAAAAATCATTGGAGGCAACCCCTGATGACAAGTCACTCAACTCTGAACTGCTATTTACTTCTATCAGCTTTGCATTTGAGAGATGTTTAATTAAATAAGAATATGTGTAGAAAGATGGCTCACAACCAACATCTTGCATACGCTTCAGAATGTCAAAAGCACTATCAATTGATCCAAACCGTCCATACGCATCAATCAATAATGTATAAAGAAGAGCGTCTGCCAATATTCCTTTTTCATTCATTTTATGAATAAAAACCTCAGCGTCTTTTAGTCTACCCTGGCTACAATATGCATGAATAAATGCAGTATATATAAATACATCAGGATGAGAACCTGCAGAAAGCATTTGATCAAACATATTATGGGCATGGTCAAACTCACCATCTTTTAATAAATTTTCTATAAGAATGGTGTAAGTATCAGCAGTAGGCTCAATATCCCTCTTTATCATTATTTCCACAAGTAAAAGAGCTTCTTGAAAATTTTTCTCTTTGCAATATCCATCAATCAAGGAATTATAAGTAATTGAATTTGGAATGCATTCATCACTAAGCATTTTATCAAGCAAGGAATGACCATCACTGACTTTTCCGACCTTGCAATAGCCATCAATCAAAGCACTATATATTACTTCATTTGCCTTTATCCCTTTCTCCTTTAGAGACTCAAAGAGAGAACGAGCTTCTTCAACCCGCCCTCTTTTACAGAGTGTATCTACAAAGACACTGTAAGTCCACTCATCAGGAACCAAACCACTTTCATTCATCAAACTAAGGAGCTTATAAGCACTACTCAGATGCCCTTCTTTGCACTGTCCATGGATTAATAGGTTGTAGGTAACTACATCTGGTTGAAGCTTCCGCTCAAGCATTTTATGAAGTAGTGCCATGGCCTTGTGGACATTCTTAGCCCTGCAAAACCCCAATATCAATTCATTATAAGTGCGAGCATTTGGACTACAATTATTTGATTCCATCAGGCTCAAAATTTCCAAGGCATTCATACTCATTCCTTTCTTGCAATAACCATCAATTAAGGCATTGTAAGTGACCACACTTGGAACCAGTCCTTTCTCAAGCATCCCATTCAGCATTTTCTTGGCATCATCAAAATTGTTGTCCTCGCATAAACTATGAATAAGGACCGTATAGGTATGTACATTTGGCTCACAACCCTTCTCAGTCATCTCCTTAAACATATTAAATGCTTCTGATTTCCTGCCCAATTGACACAATCCACATATGATAATTGTATAGGTACGAACAGTTGGCCAACAATTATCCTCATGCATTTGTGAAAACAATTTTAGAGCATCATCAATCCTCCTGGCTTCGCAAAACCCATGAATCAGATTAGTATAAGAAACCTCATTTCTGCGGCAACCTTTACTCGGCATTGACAGAAAAATTCTATATGCACCATCTACATTCTTATTCCTACAATATCCTAATATCAAAGACGTATAAGTAAATGTATCCAAACTCAAACCAGCTTGCACAATCTTACTGACATACAACTCTGCTTCAACTACATTACCCAATTTACAATATCCATTTACCATTGTGTTGAGTGTATATATATTCGGTGTAACCATGTCATCCAACATCTCTAAATACACACTTTTCATTTCATCAATCTTGAGAAACCTCGACAACAACATCAAAAGCATGTTATAGCACCTGAGAGTGAGCTTAAATTTGAAATCATCCCCCCGGCGGTTCATGCTCCGCAGCATTTCCAACACGAACAGCGCATCCTCTGAGGAATCCGTCGACTTAATCATTAAAATTCGCATCTTTTCAGCAATGCGGAGGTACCCATTGGGAACAAGGATATTTAACATAGAAACATAGGATTGAACATTGTGTTTGAATCCATGCTTCTGTTGGATCCAATTGAAAAACGCAAGAGCAGTTTGGGGATCGAGATTGAGGGCGAAGAGGGCAGATACATGAGAGGGAGCAATAGAGGGGATTAAATTTTTCAGAGAAGGATGCTTCTGCCAATTGGGGCGAGAGAGAATGGAGAAGAGCTGCGTGGATATATCATGTTCTACAGGAAGGCTTTGAGGAAGAGAAGCAGTTGATGTGAAGAACTTAAGTGTAAGTGTAAATGTGAGTCTGAGCCTGAATCCAAGGACAATGAGGAGCTGACCTGAGTTGATAGTGACGGCGGAATTTCTAATCATCGTGGGGCATCGAACGGCGGTGAAGACTCCATGCATAAATGAAGAGTTTGGCGATGATGAGAAAAGATTCATCAAGCAATCAATGACCCTTACAGCCCAGATTCGACAATCTCAGAAATCGGCGGACTCTGGTTATGTAATGGCCTTTCTCGGCGATGGAGTTTCTTCGCGGCGGTGATTTACCCTTCTCGCCGGTCCAGGAAGAGAAGGAAGAGATGAAAAAAAAAATTGAGGAAAAAATAAAATAAAATGGGAAAGAGGCTTGATTGATGAGGATTTGGGAATAAATACCCCAAATCCTCCTATCTTTTTTTCCAACGTGAATATATTTCTAAATTTATAGAAAAAAACAATAAAACTTTTTAATAAAAAATAACTAATAGGGTTGATTTTAGGGCCGGTTGCAAGGATAGCAATATGGACCAAAATAATTGCAAATCTAGCAACCCATAAAAAAAATTTCAAAAATGGCAAAATCTAATAGTTTGTGTGTTGCATTTACTAAAATACCCCTCGATAGAAAGTTTTTCTATCACTGATAGATTCTATCATATGATAGAAAATTTTTCTACTACTGATAGATTCTATCGGCGATAGATATTTTTCTATCACTTGTTCGGTGTTCTATCAGTGTTTGGTTGTTGTTATTTGGTTTTCTGTTTGGTTTTTGCTTTTCAGTGTTTTATTTCTATAATCGTTCGTTTTTGCTTTATTTTTCAATGCTCGATTTCACCATGTATCACCATCGCTGATAGTAACAAAAGATCTTCTATCACTGATAGAAAAGTATCAGTGATAGAAAGATTTTCTATAACTCACGAAAAGTTCTTCTATCAGTCTCAGTGATAGAGATAGAAAGTTTTCTATCACTCATAGAAAGATTTTCTATGAATGATAGAAATTTTTTCTATCACTCATAGAAAAAATTTCTATAAGTGATAGAAGATTTCTATCACTGATAGGTTCTATCAGGGATTGAAAGATTTTCTATCACTGATAGGTTCTATCAGGGATTGAAAGATTTTCTATCAAGAGTTTTCTATCATTGATAGAATATCTTTCTAACACTGATAGAATAGAAAAAATTTCTATCAGTGATAGAAATCTTTTATCACTGATAGAAAGCTTTTCTATCGGTGATATAAAGTTTTTCTATCACTTATAGATTATATCGGTGATAGAAAGATTTCTATCGGAGATAGAAAGATTTTTATGGATGATCAGGGATTGAAAGATTTTTTATCAAAAGTTTTTCTATGATTTTCTATAAAAAGTTTTTTTTTTTATCACTAATAGAACCTATCAGTGATAGAAATCTTTTATCACTGATAGAAAAAGTTTCTATTAGTGATAGAAATCTTCTATTCTATCACTGATAGAAACTTTCTATCACTAATAGAAAATTTTTCTACCACTGATAGAATCTATCAGTCATAGAAATATTAGTGATAGAAACTTTCTATCGCTGATAGAAAATTTTTCTACCACTGATAGAATCTATCAGTGATAGAAACTTTCTAAAATTTTTCTACATAGAATCTATCAGTAATAAAAAAACTTTCTATCAAAAAAACTGACGAGGAAGAAGAAGATGGGCACACATGGGCAATTTAGGTATATAAAAAATTAATTCAAAAATTTTGTCATATTTGCAAATATTTTTAAAAATTGCTATATTTGTAATTATTTACCTTCATGTTGCCACCCATTACAATTATCCTTGATTTTAAGTTTTATCGAAAGTATATAAACTAAAATGAAACATAACTCAAACTATATAGACCAAAATGATATTTTAACCTAAAAATTATAATCATTCAGTATAAACTAAATATATAATTTGTAATAATTTAGCTCATTTGTTAAATTTGTTATAAAATGAGTTTGGCCTAACAACCATTTAGGTCTCATGTGTGCAAAACAAAGAAATTTTGAGTCATAAGATTTGAGTTTGGTTTCCATTTGGTCCTTTGAGGTTTAAGAGCAACATTTTAGGGTGTGTTTGGTTTAACCTTTTAAGTGTTTAATTTTGAAAAAAAAAACATTTTGAAAAAAAATTATAGTGTTTGACAACTACTAAAAATGACTTATTAGAAAATGAGATTGATAAATAAACATTTTTTAAAGAAACACTTGAAACCAACTTTTTTTAAAAAGAGTGTTTAATATACAATAACTTGTGTATAAAAACACCTATGAGGAAATGCAACCAAACATATGAATTTTTAAATTCTAAACAATTTTTATACAAAATGTTTTTTAAAAAATGCATTATTGAAAAACATTTAAATTAAAATGTATTCCAAACGGACCCTTAATTTCTAAGGATAAGGATTGAAAAATAGTTGTAAATAATCTTTGAGTTCAACTCAATAATAATGAGCAATTTTGAGTCAAAATAAGTTTTATGGGTAAACCATGTTACACGAGTGAGTTGGTGAATATCATGTCTCTATTTCATTAAATTAAAGTATAAAATACTATTGCCTCAATTAATAAAGTATTACATTGAAATTTTATTATTATCTTGTTAGTCATTTTTAACGTTTTGTGATAATACGAGATTAATCAAAACAAATTAAGAGATGACATTAAAAATTTTAAAAGAACAAGGATGAAATTGAGAAAAAACACATAAACATCAAAGACTAAACATATATTTAACCCCTCAAAAAAAAAAATGTTGCATCACTAGTGAGAGAGCTTGAACTTTTAACTATAAAGGAGGCTTTGATCATTTGAAACCTTCAACTTTATGATTCGAGTTAGGTTAATCGAATTTTTCGGATTGTCAAGTTTTTTACACCCCTAAGTAGTGTGCAAAAACAATATTTTAGTTCAACAATTATAGGGGTGGAGGATCAAACTTTCGACCTTAAGAAAGGCTCAAATTGCAAAGATTCCTCCACCGTAATTTTTTATTTTTATTTTTTAAATGTGGACGAGGGAATTCCTTGTCTTTGTTCCTCATTCTCCCTTCGTTTATTTTTTATTTTTTTTAAATGCTTTTGAATATATATAAATTTAGTTTTATTTTTAATAATTTAGATAATTAGATATATTTGAATCAAACCGTCAAATATCTAGATTATATTTATGAATAATTTTACATAAAATATTATTTTGTTTAAGTTTAAGAATTTAATCTTTAATTATAATTTTTTTTAGTGCCAACAAAAACTTAGCTCAACTGGCATAAAATTGTATTGATAACCATCGTGTTTGTGGTTCGAATCTCCTTCCCCATATATTGTAAAAAAAAAAAAAAAATTAGAATTTTTTTAGTAGAAAATTAACTATGAAGATGTCCTGACAGTAGCTCATCCACATCAAGTCATTTCCAAAACATTTTTCAAAAAAAAAATTAATAATAAATAAAAAAATCATTTCGAAATTCTAAAGCACACCAATGGGCTTTGGTAGTGGGCCTTCCGCCAAGGATTCTAAACCCACCAAACAGCCCCCACCCCAATTCTCAGTTTTTTTTTTTTTTTTTTTTTTTTAATGATAATTGGTATCATAGTTAAGTTTGTTGTGTAAAATTTTATAATTTGTAAATATTAAACATGAACTATAACTAATTATCTTTAATCTAATGGTTTATTTAAGTATATAATCAATAGAAAAAAAAGTTATGAACAATAATTTATAATTACATCCCGGAAGACACGATTAAAAAAATAACATAAAGTAACAAATTATAAGTGAGATTGGTTAGTTTGCATTTTAGTAGCACAATTAGTACAACTCAGTAAAAGTTATGAACAATCTAATTCAAATCATTCCAATAGAGAGTTAGGAATACATAAATTAAAATTGAGAAAGTGTCTTAATTATAATATAATAAATAAAGATATGAAATGGGTATTTTAGTAATTTTTTCTTTTTTTTTGAAAAAAGTATTTTAGTAATTATAGGAATAGGAAGTTATCAAGATGGAAGTAGTTTCTTCCAATGTTTGAGAAAGTATATGAGTTACATAATGACAAATACAAATTGATTATTTAATTAATATTATTACTTTAATTATAAACTTGTATTAGATTAGTATTTAATAACATATTTTTATTAATTAAAAATATGAAAGGGTTGTTTTAGTAATTGTAATAAGTCTATTTTTTTAACCGTTTCTAGGCAACCGTATCAATATGTTTCTAATTTTGATTTTAGATCATCCATCAAAGAAATAACAATTATTGTTTCGATTGATTTTTATTCAGATTCATCCATATTAAGATTCTTAATAAGTAAACAAGACCTGAGTTCGTTATCATTCTCATTATCTAATCACTATATGATCGATTAACCTATACCATGTGGGTGCACCTATGTGTTCCTACCATACATACATACATACATATACATACATACATACATATACTATATACATATGACAAATACTAAAAGCATACACAAACATATGTTATTCAAACATCCAATATGATTGAAGCTCATATCACAACTCAATGAAAGTCAATAAGATAATACAATCCCTAAGCTTTATGGCAAACGAAACACCTTTTGTCAAGCAAGCTACACAAATCCCAATGCCAAATTGCCAATTGCCAATTGCCAATAACATATTTCGTATGTCTAGACTATCAAATTTGACATTGACATATCTTTAAAAAAATGTTAATCATGACTAACAAGAGCATAGCTGCCAACAAGAGCATAGCTCAACTGGCATAAAGTTGAATTGATAACCACAAGGTCTGTGGTTCGAACCCCCACCCCCACATATTGTCAAAAAAAAAAAAAAAACAACAAGAGCATAGCTCAATTAGTATAAAATTGTACTGATAATCACCAGGTCAATTATTTTCGTCGGTGTTAAGGATAATCAAAGATAGTGATTTGACTTTCTTGTGCATCTTTCCTCTGACCTATAAATTTGTAATATTATTGCAGTTGTCATTGACTACGCGGATGATATTTTTTAAGTAATGCTCACATCTTTAGGTCGGTTCTTCTCTTTTAGTTCATATTTTTGGTCGGTTTTAAACTTATTTCTTGTGTTATATATATATATATATCCTTAAAGAGAGAGACTCAAATGTGATAAAATTCTAATGATCTCAAATAGCAGTTGAATATCAAATGTGACAGATTAGAACAAGAAGAAGATCACATTTAGGGATGGGTGGAGAAACATGATTGGCTACAGGGAATTGTATTTGATTTCTTACGCCAACTTTATAATATAATTGATAATTGATTTGTTTAATAAAAATATAAGGTGGAAAGAATTTGTAAGGTCGTGTTTGGCGATTACAAATAGGAAACAGTTGTTATTATGATGCAAATTTATATCATAAATAAATATTGGTGATGTGATGAGAAAAAATAATAATAAAAGGAATTAATGTTGCTTAGGCTAATTAGAAATTGGAAAGTCAATTACTTTGTGTTGCACGTTACAACCCTTGCCTATTCACCAAAGGAATGAATGATTGCCTTCCCGGTTTGCCGATCATCAAATATTTTTTTGGGTTGCCATTATTTATATATTTTTTTCATTTAGAAAAATGTATTATTTTTCATATATAAAACGGTTTTTTTTTATTCGACT
This sequence comes from Luffa acutangula, assembly GCA_036850905.1. Classification (NCBI taxonomy): domain Eukaryota; kingdom Viridiplantae; phylum Streptophyta; class Magnoliopsida; order Cucurbitales; family Cucurbitaceae; genus Luffa; species Luffa acutangula. The sequence continues at coordinate 919,547 of CM072092.1, read as the reverse complement.
GACTAAAACATATATACTCTCAAACAAGAAATCAATCTAAAAAAAAACCTAAGGTTAAAGGGTTTTTTTATCTGGCATGTAAGAGAGATGAGTACTTATGTTGAATACAAAGTGCCATATATAAATGGTCTTGTATCGGGGCTTGAATTGGTTAAAAAAATATATAGAAAATTGGGTAGGTTTTGGATAGAAAATAATGAATAATTAAATTTTAATGAATAATTAAATTTGAGTTTATTAAGATATTAAGTTTGGAAGAAGGTATATCAACAAAACTAATAAACGTTCAATATACCTTTAGGTAATTATCAATTGAGCTAGTCACCTCTAGACAATTAGTTGATATATACTAGCACAAATAGAGTTTGAACCAAAGCGACGTCTGCAAAAAGCAACAGAAGAGACTTCTGTCAGTAAGTGTCGACATATGGGACTTCTGTCGATGCAACCTTATAGGCGTCAGTAGAAACAACAAATAAACTTCTGCTGACGCAGTTGAATCGGCAGAAGTCAAATGGGTGGCGTCGACAAATTTTTTTTTTTTTTAATATTAATATAGATGATTTGAGTTGGGGTCATCCAAATATTTAGAAAAAAATACGTGCATCTAACTTTAAAATCTTTTAGACTTTCAAAAAACATCTTTGAAATTTATATATTTTGACAATATTACATTATAAACAAAAGAAAACAAACTTCAAACTTACAAATCCATAAGAAAAACTGAAAAAGTATTGAATACTCGATCAATATATATATAGGTCAGGTATATGTCTAAAACTAAGCGGAAATCGATATCCTAGCTAAATCATCAACTAAAAATGATGTGTATACATTCTGCAAATTTGCATTAAAAAAAATAAAATAAAAATAAAAAGTGAAGTTAGCATGTGAGATGTATCTTACTAGGCAATCAAGGCATGTATAATAAAGAACTTGATTTCTTGAGAAAGGCATAAAGCTAATAGGGAGCAATGCAACTTTATGTAGAATCGTGGAAACCGAAGAGATTTTTTTTTATTATTATTATTTTTTTTAATTTTCTTTTTCCTTTTCACCAAATGAATAATGATGTAAAAACATAAAATAGAAAAAATATCAACCTTTTTCTCTGTTGCCTTCATCGACTTTACTATTAAGAAGAAATGGATTTTGTTGATGGATAAATTGAATTTTGTTAATAGACAAATTAGATTTCAAGTTTCAAGTAGCATTTGATTGGATAATATATGCATGCAAATTGAGAACTTTTATTTTAAACTGGATGCATTAATTATAAAGGTCGTTTATAAAAATGATTCTAGTTAAAAAAATATATTTAAATAACTTTTTCTAAAAAACATCCAAATGACAACCTATTGCAAGACGATCATTAGACCCATCCATTTTATTTCTTTAGTGTTATTTTTTTTTTTACAATATGTGGAGGAGGAGTTGGTCGAGAGTACAAGTTGAGCTATGTTGTTGTTGGCTTAATTTTTTTTAGTTGATGGATGAAATAAGTTTTTAATGATGGGTTTTATCCCTCAACTAAAACTCCACATAGTTTACCGACATTGCAATTTACCTATCAACATATAATGTTATTAATAATTAAAAAAAAAAAAGACAATATTGACCGTTTTTAACCAAAAACTAAAGTGGAGTGTAAATATATGACGATATTCTACCATAGTCAATATAGTCATTTTTTTTTTATTGACCTTTTTACATGGGTTAATTAAATAATAATAATAAATTGAATGCATCACCTAAAAGGCCAAAATTATAGTTGGTATTTATATATATAGTAGTGTTTTATTAGTCATATTAATCGCCAATTAAGGATCCGTTTGGAATACATTTTAATTTAAATGTTTTTCAAGAATGCATTTTTTTAAAAATATTTTGTATAAAAATTGTTTATAATTTAAACACTCTCATGTTTGGTTACACTCCTTCATAAGTGTTTTTATGCTCAAGTTCTTGTATACTTAAAAACTCTTTTTAGAAAAGTTGATTTCAAATGTTTATCTCAAAATGGTTTATTTCTCAATATCATTTTCTAATAAGTCATTTTTAGTGGTTGTCAAACATTATAATTTTTTTCAAAATGATTTTTTTTTTTAATTAAACATTTGAAAAGCTAAACCAAACACACCCTAATTTTAAATGTTGATTTTAAAATTTCAGATAATTATTAGTTTACTTAGAAAATATTAAAACATCTTTTACATTGTTATCCTACGTTGTACATCTATGGATATCGACACATTACAAGCTTTGTTTCAAAAATAAAATAAAGAAATAATGACATTATCACTTGAACATTTCCCCTTCGTGGCGACAAGATTGATGCAATAATAATATTCTTTGATTGATGTATTAATTTGATACGCCATTCCTTAAGCACTACCATCATTTTCCCCCTTTTTTTTTCTTCTTAGTTATTTTTGGTTATATATATATTTAAAAACAATCCCATATTTGGTAGATAATTCTTAGTTTCATCTTTACTATTTTTTAAATTCTCAATTAGATGATTTCATATACAAAAATAGCGAAAATTTGATAACAAAAGGTTGATAAAATATTAGTAATATTTTTTAGCATAAATTGTTTGGTGGACAATGCTACTTTAGTACATGAAACTCAATTTTCCAATCAACAAAATAATCTTATTTATTGATAAATTTCATTTCTTCTTAGTAACATGTCCAAATATATTAATAAAACAATAATTTAATGATACACAAACATTAGATAAAAAAAAATTCAACAAACCATTTTACATAATGGTTTAATTGAAAATCTTTAATATGTTAAAGGGCGTAATTTAGAAAAAAAAAATGAAGAACTATGAGATTTGAATCTCTAACCTCTTGGCCAAAGAAGCGAACTATTTTACATAGTTTAATTAAAGACAAATCATTTTACATAATGGTTTAATTGAAGAACTCATCTCTACACAGAAGTAAACTATTTCCTTTTGAAATATAAAACATGAGATTTGAATCTCTAACCTTTTGGTCAAATGTGCAACTTTATGTCAGTTGAGTTATGTTCTTTGTTGGCTTGACAACTTCAATTTTACGCGTCATGTCATCGCAATTTTAGTATTATAATTCAAATAGAGGTGAATATTTAAGTTTACGACCTAAACAAAAAAAAAAAAAAAAAAAGAAGGTAATATATATCTTGAGTAATTAGATTAAATATTCAAGTAGGAGAATATTATTTTGATAATGTTGGAAAATAAGGCAATAGTATATGGATGGTCGGTTGGTAAATTAGTTATGTTCATATATGAGCTGTGGTCAAAATGACACATCGTCTTTAGTCTTGTGTCGAACTAATCTTATTATTTGCTACAAAGCTTCGTGGTTGCTCCTTAAACTTTACAAGTCAACTTTGTCCATTGCACAAGTTATTCTAATTTTATATCTTTCTCTCCATCCCCACACTTCTTATTTGTTCCTTAATTAATTATATATATGTTCATTTTAATTTTATTTCCGCGTTTTTCTTTTTATCCACGAGTTTTTTTTTTTCTTTTTTCTTTTTGAAATAAAACTTTTCATCATATCCATGAGTTGTAAGTTGAAACTGTGTTGTTTTGATTTGTAAACTAATGTTCTAGTGTGTATATATATATATATATACACATGCATATATACACACACTCAAGATATAGTTTTAAAAATATTTTTGTAATTGGTTAAATTGTAAGATGATGGATTATTCACCATTATTTATAATAAAATTATATAATTAAAGTCCCGTTTGATAACAATTTATTTTTTGTTTTTGGTTTTTGAAAATTATGTTTTTTTTTTTTTTTCTAATTTCCTTACCATGGTTTTCACATTTGTTAAGAACATATTTGAATTACTAGCCAAAGTCCAAAAACAAAATCAAGTTTTTGAAAACTATTTTTTTTTTTAGTTTTAAAAAACGTTTAGTTTTTTAAAACATGAGGAGGTAGATTAAAAAAAAAAACACACTTATAAATATGTTTTTTAGTTCTCGTAGTTTAACAAGTTTTTAATAAGGGGTTGAACCTTTAATTTTGTTGTTTAATAGGTTTTCGTCTTAACTTTGTTAATTTAACGTTTATACCACTAAATATCTAAATGGCGGTCTATCCAAAATCAAATTGCATAATGATTAATAATATAATTAGCATGTCACATAAGACACCAAAGTTGGCAGGTAAGTTTATGAAACATAAAATGGAAAGTTTCAAGATCTAATTTTAAAAATATGAATCTATAGATCAAACTTGTAATTTAATATTTTATTTTTATAACAATTTTAAGGAATATTGTAAGGTTGAAACTTGAAACCCTATTTATAAGTAAGATCATTACTATGATAATCATTATCGAAAAATCATGTCAATTATTTTCAAAATAAATTATTTTGAGATAATGTTCATATCCTATCATATTTTCAATTCAAATATTTGTGTATTAAGATCAAAAGCAACAAAATATGTACCAGTGTTGGGTTTTTATCAGGTCAAAGTTAGCATAGTTGTATGTACCATCATATAAAAAGAAAAACCACAAATAACCAAAATGATATTTGGCCAACAAGAACATAGCTCAATTGACATAAAAATGTGCTGATAAACTCGAGCTCTGTGGTTCAAATTCCCCACCATCCACATCGTCAAAAAAAAAAAAAAAAAAAAAAAAAAAAAAAAAAAAAAAAAAACCAGAATGGTATTTGATTGAAAACCTAGATATTGAAATAAAACATTAAAAATTTACGAAATAAAAATAGAAAAAACAACGCGCGATTAGGAAGGCAAATATTCCTAATATTTCTCTCTGTATCTGTAAGCATTTACTTTTCTCAAATCCCCACATTAATTCCTTAATTAATCCCCGATTTTAATTTCCATGTGGGTGAGTGAGTCAATATTCGAAAACCCAGCAGGCAAACACGACCACCTATCACTACCTTCCACGTGTACATCCCTCCTTTATATAAACACGAACTCCCCCAGCCGCCTGTGACGCAACCCCCATCACCGCCGCCCTCTCTGAAGACCATGCGGCGGAAGTCTCGTTCCACGCTTCTCTTCCCCGTCGCTCTCATTCTCATCTTCGCCTTCCAGTTCTCCCGGAAGTCCTTCTTCTCCGGCGCCGAACTCCATTTCCCGTCGTCCTCCAAGCTTCTCCCCTCTCGCTCTGCCAACTCCGCCGCTCACTACGCCCTCCATGAAGCTAATTTTCCAGAGCATCTCACTCGCCGGACTCGCCACGTCTCCTCCATTCTCGATCCTCTCCCGACGGTTTCGCTTCTTCTCCCCGATTGGGAGGTTCTTCTGATTGCTTCGATCGACGCGCCGCTGTCTCCGCCCGATTCTCTCCGGGATTTCCGATGTCTGTTTCAGAACAACGATACTTCATCGGCTAATTTCTCCGGGAGTTTGGATTTTACTGGTCGCCCTACGTTTAAGTGCCTTATGCCGGAGTCCGTCCGCCGTCTCCGGCCGTTTTTTCAACCGCTGCTCACCAAGTCTCCCAAGAAGGGGTTTTCTTCTTCTTCTTCTTCTTCTCCGGCGCCGGAATTGATGAGGTGGACTTTTTTCGCTTATGAAGTGTACGAAACAGAGGACGACGTCGTTCTGTTCGTCAAAGGCGTCAACCATCGCCAAGGGAGTAACCGGCCGCCGACAGATTTCAAATGCGTGTTCGGCGATGGCGTTGACGCAATTAGAACCGCCGTTACCAGCTCTATCCAGGAGGTATTCCGATGCCGTCATCCGAATTTAACGGCACGAGAAGCTCATCCCGAGAAGTTGAAAATCACTCTCGAGATTCTCGACGCGAAAGGGAAAAGCGACCTCGTGCCGTCCGTCGCTTATTACTTCCCGCGCCGCCGTAACGCCGCCGCCACCGTCGAGGCGAAATCGATGATTTGCGCTTGTACGATGGTGTACAACGTCGGAAAATTCTTGAAGGAGTGGGTGATGTACTACTCGAGAATCGGCGTCGAGAAGTTCATCCTGTACGACAACGGCAGCGACGACGACTTGTCGGCCGTCGTGAAGGAATTGAACCTCGAAGGCTACAACATCGAAGTCGTGTTCTGGATTTGGCCTAAAACGCAGGAGGCTGGATTCTCTCACAGCGTTGAGTATTCGAAGAGATCGTGCAAATGGATGATGTTCGTCGACGTCGACGAATTCGTCTTCTCTCCGTCGTGGTTGAATTCGTTGAAACCGTCGAAGGACATGCTGAAGTCTCTGCTTCCGGCGGAGAAGAACGAAATCGGAATGGTCACGATCATGTGCAACGACTACGGACCGTCGGATCGGGTCTCGCATCCGGCGGAGGGAGTAACACAGGGCTACAATTGCAGGAGAAAAGTAGAGGAGAGGCATAAATCGATCGTGCTATTGGACGCGGTGGATCCGTCGTTGCTGAATGTGATTCACCATTTTCGATTGAGGAAAGAATTTCGATCGAGGCAGATGAGGACAGAGGAGGCGGTGGTGAATCACTACAAGTACCAGGCGTGGCCGGAGTTTCGGATGAAGTTCCGGCGGCGCGTGTCGGCGTACGTGGTGGATTGGAAGGATTCCGCCAATCCGACTTCCAAGGACAGAGCGCCGGGGCTCGGAAACGCCGCCGTGGAGCCGCCGGAGTGGCCGAGGAAGTTCTGTGAGGTTAGAGATGATCGGTTGAGATTGCTGACGCAGAGATGGTTTGGATTTCAGACGGCGGACGGCTACAGAATGGCATGGCAATGACGACGGCGATTGATTTGTTGTTCGTTGTAGATTTTTCAGGTTATTTTATTGTGTATATTTTTAGGCTCACCAAATACAGAGAACAGAGAAAAAAAAAAGATTCATACGTTTTTTCTTCTTTTTTTTTTTTCCTGAAAAAATAATTAATTCTTTTTCCATTTTTTATCACATAATATTTTTTTTTAATTAGTCTTTAAATTTTGAGGGGTCAATTATTCTATCGACTTTCATTTCATTTTAATTCCGATACTTTTAAATGTCTAATTTAGTATCTTTAAAAGTTTTAAAATTAATTAATAAACCAATATCAAGAACCAATTTTAAGTTTTATTTAAAATATCGAGACTAAAATTGAAGATTTGAAAATAGAGATACGGAAATTAAAATAAAATAAAATCTTAGATAAAGATAAAATGATTTTTTTCTTTAAAAAAATGATTTTCTTTTTTCTTTTTCCTCATTCAATTAGGCGAATTTAATATGGAAGTTTTAATTATATTAAATTAAATTTAATATTTTCTTTCTTTTAGTATTAGAATGGATACGAGAGGGAAGATTCAAAACTTACAAGAAACGTTACTGTTGTTTTTGCATTTTTCAACTGTGGATTGTTATGATTATTTAAAAAAAATATTTGCAATTTTCTTTTGTAGCTTATAGTATTTTACTATATTAATTTCAATATTGATTTTAATTTAAGATTAAATTTGATAATACCCCGGAGTGGACTCAGTGAGCTAAATACAAGAATAAAAAGTAAATATCGGAGAAAATTAATCTAACGATGATTAATTTAGACTATACTCACATCTATTTTTATCAAATAAATATAATATAATATAATATAATACACGCCAAACATATAAGTTAATTAAAATTAAAATATGTAATTTTCAATGAAAGAAAAGTCAAGAATAAAAACAGAATAATATGTAATTTTCAATGAAAGTAATTTTCTATGGCGTCATTATTTTCTTATTTGGTCAGCGTCAGCTCATTACCATTGGCGCTTATCCAAAGGAATAAAACTATAATATATACCAATATAATTACAATGAACTATATAATAAAGATAACGAAACAATTTTTTTTTTCTCAATTATCAAATTCCGATTAAGACAAATAATTTAGAGAGCTAGTATGCTTAGGTTATATCAATTTGTATGTCAGTTTGCAAGGGGATTTTTTTTTTTTTTTTTTGAGTAATATTTGCAAGGGGTTTTTTATACAAATAGAATAGTTTTTTCTTTTATACAAAAAAGATAGGATCAAAATAAGATAGTTTTAAACAAATGATGATGAAAAAAAAAAAAAAGAATGATCTGTATAAACAAAGGAAAAGAAAATTTATACCACTATTACGATGACAAATCAATATATATATTTTTTAGTTCAACAAAACATTTGCAGTGAGAGAACTTAATATCTCACCCGTTGATCGATAATATATGTCAATTATCCATAGATTAATCACATAAATTAATACATAGATGAATTCGTGATTGTTATTATCATAATTAATCATTCATCATCTTAACCATTGATGCAGGTGGGTCAACTGCTATCACATATGAATAAAATAAAAATAAAAATAAAGAACAATCCTTAAAAAAAAAAAAAGATGTATGTGGGTCAACTGCTATCACATATCAATAAAATAAAACTATACGATTATAATGGTAAATCATATTATTAAAATTAATCATATTTACAATTATTTTTTAAAGATTTTGATAAACCACATATCTTGATAATATTCTTAGAAATCAAATTACTATTCGATAAAAGATAGCAATTTTTGTTAGGTCACAATCAAGTTTCTTAAACCTCATTTATAGTGTTTTTTTCCTTTCAATAAATTGGGTAAATAAACATCTATTTACGTGAAAATCATGCGAACATAGTTCATTGGATAAGATTTTAAACACTATCTTAGTTGATGGTCCAATCTTCATCCCACAATTGTTAGACAGACAAAAAATAATAATAATAATAAAAAAAAAAAGTCTAATAGATGAGAAGAGAACCATGTTCACAAAAACTACTAAAACTACCTTCTTGTCCTTACTTTTCAAACTACTCAAAATAATAATAATTATTATTAATGAAGTACATTGAAAATTAAAAAAATAAAAGGAGGGAATTTTCTATTCTCTTTCTCCACTTTGGCAACAATGATTGACACAAGGTCAAATATGGGAATTCAAATCCTTTAATGGCTAAGAAAAATAATTTGGGGGTCTCTCCTGCAAATAATAATAATAATAATAATAATAATAATAATAATAATAATAATAATAATAATAATAGGGTTACTACAGGCTACAGCCGCCCCCATGTCATTACCAAATATACAACAATTCCATATTCCATATTTAATTTAATTTATTACTATGTTTGTGACGATATTAAGAATCATAGAATCTTATGTTTTTTGAGGTTGTATGGTTCATTTGTGAGTGTGGAGGCAACCTGTCAAGCCTAGCTGTCTCTTTACAATGTTTGTATTGTTGTTAACTACTATTTTAAAGACAAAATTTGGGTATAGGAATTAAATTTGTGACTTTGTGCTACCTTCATTGTTGTTGTTAATATTAATGTGGTTATATAAATACAATAATAAAATTAAAGTCAATTCGAGCATAGTTCATTAGATAAGACATCCAAATGCTGATGATTATTGGTGGTTCAATCTCTCATCTTGCAATTTTGTAACTAAAAAGAGAATAATAAAATCAAACTACGATATATATTTACAGTTGACATCTTTTCTTCACATATGAACTTTTAAATATCTCTATCTTACAATACTTAATTATTGTTAAAAATTCCAAGCCTATTCTAGTTTTAATTTTATTTAATTTTTTAATTTACAAAAGGAGTATAATCACGATCGGGATACCACTCCTTCGATGTCATGTTCTAGCAAAATTCCCTATTAATTTTTATGTGTGAAGAATGAGGCATGGATACCTACATGAAATTATCTTTTTAATAATTGGTTAATATATTTAATTTTATAATTTTAGATTCGACCCTACGCTTATTTTGGCATATATCTTCCCCTCAATGTTTATGGGTACATTATCAAACAAAATGTTCTAAATTTTAAAATCAAAATATAATTTGCAAACAAGAGGGAAAAAGTGATTATCAACCAATCTTACTATTTTACAAAATGATTTTTTTTTTCGTCAAACACTCTAGATTTCAGAAATCATTTTGGTCCTTTATAATTACTTAGAAAGTTAGTCCAAACGTACCGAGTTTGTTCCATAAAAAAATTGAGATATTGGAAGGAGGGGAAGGACGATCTTGAGGACAAAAGATAACCCATATCGTTCAACCCTTCCCTAAACAAGGATTGGGCTTAGAAAGTCTAATCCACCCTATATATATATATATTTTGAGGAAAGATACATTTCAACACGTGAGATGAAAGTTTGAATCTTTAACCTTTTGGTCGAAGGAAATTTTTAAACTGTCCTCCTGTTGACACATTTTGGTCCATTTTACAAATTCTTTGTCCATTCCAACTCACAAAACCCCTGTTCAAACAGCTGCAAATGGAATATTTAATTTCATACATACCTGTATTAGAGTTGCGTGTCAAAACCAGCTACCTCAGTCATAAACCGACTCAAAAACATATAAATGCAAACCTGCAACTAAACTAAAACGGTGGCGTCTCTGGTTTTTGAAACTGCTTTTGTTGCTGATTTATACAAAGATTACCATAGTTGAGTTGCCATTGCCACTGCCATTGCCAAGCCAGCATTCCTTCAAGAATTGGTATGCTTTGTTTATTTTCTTTCCAGTTTTTGGTACCTGTTATGTTATCTCATGTTGTTGTAAGAATTTGGATTTTGCTTCTAAAATAAAATCTTGTTGAAACTGCACTTAACACTGTTCCTGTCACAACTCCAAGGATTAGCCATATTAGTTTCCCCAGAGCAACTCTAAAGTTTAACTAGAAAGAACTACGAGAAAAGAAGCCAAAAAGAATGATACCAAGCTGAGAATTACGAAAAATCCGATTAGCAGATGCTCATAACAATGCAGTAAGCCTCACTACTTTCCGACCCCTCTAAAAATCCTGTTATTTCTTTCAAGTCACACCCTCCAAGAATAGCAAAACTACAAGCCTGCTACAAGACTATTCCTTTATCAAAAAACAACAATCGTTACTACGCACCATGGCAACTCAAAACAATCTAAAGCAACGACTGGAAAGGGTGTAAGGAAAACTGACATACACCCTCAAAGAAGATTATCGAGATCATTCTCCTCCTATCTACAAAGGACACACCATTGCAGACACAATACCAAGGAAGAATGTAGTTAGATACGATCCATCGATGCACGAGCACTTAGTTTTTTTTTAAGATGAAATAGACATCTTCATTCACAAAAGGCAACTCCAAAACAACCTAAGGATGGCATGCCAACCTCCAAGGAATCTACAAAAAAAAAAGCCTTTGTCGGCAGAGTAATTACAAAATAACCTATCTTGGGCAATCCAATTAGAGGCTATACAAAATAACCTATCTTGGGCAATCCAATTAGAGGCTATACAAAATAACCTATCTTGGGCACTCCAATTAGAGGCTGAGAGCTGTACAAGATCACAAAAAATATCAAGGAAAACCCTCGATATTTGAGGTTCTCATAGAATTTAAAGTTTGTACCTGAAAAAAGATAGTTAGAAAAATGACAAGGAAACTTGTGAAAGAAGGTTCAAGCAAGGAAAAGGTTGCCACGTTTCATTCAATCCAATCCAATAGTGAAGAAATGAAACCCCTTCTACAAAGGGACATAGCACGGCCATTCAAAATTTGGGATGCCTTGTTTGCCACATAATCAAGGTGCTGATACAATTGCTAATAGGCTTTTCTTGATCAAGAGACACACCCACCATAACCTTCTACAAGTACTTTTCTAGAGCATTCTAAATCGTGCCCTCTTCTTTGTATCACTAATTTGGTCGATTGCCACCACACTAGTATCACCTAATTTCTAAGTTTCTTTCTTCTCTATAAACGTTCATTAGAAGCAACGTTACGTCTATGGTTCTTTTACTCTTTCTCGTATCATTAACTATCTAACTTCTAAGCTTTTTTCTTCTCTATAAACGTTCATTAGAATCTACGTCTATGATTCTTTTACTCTTTCTCATATCATCTAAGAAGCACAGACACTTTAGTTTGGCTAGCGTGTCCGTGTTCGACACTTGTTGGACACATATCAGAAACTTGTTAGCACAATTAATATGTGGCAAACACTAGTTGTAGGTTCATCTTGAATCCTTGTTAAGTATACTAAATAGATGCAATGCTTAAATGACAAAAATAATAAATTTTAAGAGTAAAATACATTAAATTCATTTTTTCAAGCATACAAAAGCATAAACTTATTGATTTCGAATTTTCTTCTTGTATAAAAACGATATATATTTTTAAAAATGTATATTTTTCTAAACGTGTCTCTATCGTGTCTGTGTCCTAGATTTTAAAAAAATGACGTGTCACGGTGTCTGTGTTGTGTCATATCTGTGTCTCATGTCCGTATCCGTGCTTCTTAGCATATCATTAACTACCTAACTTCTAAGTTCATTTCTTCCCTATAAATGCCCTCTAGAACCTACGTCTACGATTCTTTTACTCTTTCTTATATCATTAACTACCTCACTTCTAAAATTTCTAAGTTCCTTTCTCCCTTGCAAAAGTTAGTCTACTTTTCTTTTACCATTTCTCGTATCATTAACTACCTAACTTCCCTTTCTTCCCTACAAACATTCATTAGAATCTACATCTACCGTTCTTTTACTCTTTCTTGTATCATTAACTTAGGCCCCGTTTGATAACCATTTGGTTTTTGGTTTTTGGTTTTTGAAAATTAGACTTATTTTCTTCCAATTTTCCTACCATGGTTTTCATCCTTGTCAAGGATACATTTGAATTCCTAGCCAAATTCCAAAAACAAAAACAAGTTTTTGAAAACTACTTTTTTTGGTTTTCAAAAATTGGCTTGGATTTTAAAAACATGGAAAGAAAGGTATTAGAAAAACAAAGAAACTTGTATGTGAAAGTAGTGTTTATAAGTTTAATTTTCAAAAACCAAAAACCAAAAACCAAATGGTTATCAAACGGGGCCTTAGCTATGCACTGCATTCATGTCACCTAACTCTTAAGGTCATTTCTTGCATTGATTTTTTCATTATATTTATTGTTAACTATAATTATTGTTGAAGTTATTGGTCAATTGTGAATTGTAAATTATGGATGCCTGAAATTAATTAAAAGTTAGTTGGGTATATAACTGTCCATTATTCTCTGCCTCTTTATTACTTTTAAATTTTAAGTGGAATGACTTGTATAGTTTATTTAAAATACAAAAAATTATCTATTATTTGTTGTATCATAAAAAGAGAACGAATTTGTGCCTACTTTTCAATTTATCTACAAAATTAAATTAAACCCAACTTCTTTCAAAATGCAACTCAAGGTGATTATTTATAAATAATATATTACGAACCCAATTCCAATTAAAATAATAATAATAATAAAAAACGGAAGTCTATGCCTCGATTTTGATATTTTTAAGAATCCCAATCTCTCAAGAATTAACTCAAAAAATTTACCTGTCCTAATAATTACTGATAAAAAAAAAAAATCCTTAAAACTAAGAAAACCACTAACCATTATTATTATAGGAAACCTAACTATAATTGACCAACTCAAATACAAAATAAAATACTAATTGATAATAATAAAATCTAAAATATAAAAAGTCTATGATATGAGTAATTCATTGTTATAGAAGAAAAGACCAACTCAAATACAAAATTTAAATAGTAATGGATAATTAGAAATTCTAAAATATAAAAAGTCTATGGTAAGAAAAGTTATTCAATGTTGCGGTGGTCTCTTAATTACCATTAGATATAGATTTGAAAATTGCATGCTCCCTAATAACGGAAGATACAAATTTAAGTTATTTTTAAAAATTTTTTGTTTCAATCAACTGTACATAATTGACAACCACATTGTAGCGACCTTTTTTGAATGATTTCTCTCATGATAAGACAAATGAGACCTTGACATTCATCGGTAAATAACATCCTTGTCTTCACTTTGAAATTTTAAATTTGAATTCTTGGAACGAATTTAAGAACCTCTCTCGAGACATAAATCACTACAATATATGTCTCAACCAGTTGGGCTACACTCTAGTTGGCTACCATAACATTGTTAGTGTGATCTAATATTCCACCCATAAATAAAATTTAAGGATGGCCAAATTAGCAGCTTAATTATTTTGGCCGGTCACCCTGCCATGTTCTGTTCTTCCTATAAATGCAAAGTTTCAATCTTCTCCATGCTCTCAATCTACTTCTTGGCAGGAACAATGTGTATTGCAGCATTTGTTTGGCAGTCTCATCCTCTCTTCTCCCTGATTCTCTTCCACAACAGAGATGAATATCACAGCAGGTAAAATTTATATTTTTTGTACCCTCCCCTTAAAATCAATACTAATTCTGTATGATAAGCATATGAGATTATACATACAGGCCTACGAAACCGGTGGCGTGGTGGGAGGACGGTGAGATAGCAGGAGGGAGAGACGAGGTGGCGGGTGGAACTTGGTTAGGTTGTTCAAGGAAAGGTAGGGTTGCGTTTGTTACTAATGTGTTGGAACTTCATGTCCTCCCTGAGGCCAAAAGCCGTGGAAACCTTCCCGTTCTCTTTCTGCAGGTTATATGGCATCATATTTCTTTGTACCTTATATCAATTCAAATGGTAAAAGCAATTTTTGGTCGCCGTTTGGGATGGTTGGGAGTGCTTTTAACTATGGCAGAATTCTTTCTAAAAGTTCTGAAGCTCTACCTTGCTATCTATGTTTGGCTGTAATATGGAACTACTTATACTGGTGCCAATTGATAGGTGCTTTAACAAGTGTTTTTGGTTCAAACACTTGATCCTTAGTTTCTCACAACATATGCACACTTCATCCTTAGTTTATTTGCTTTCTTTTCCTCGTTATTCTTTACACGTACTTCCTATTACTATCTTCTCGCTCTATATACTTTCTCTTGCCAACGTTTCTCTATGCATCTTCATTTACCAACCTCTCTCGCACACTTTCTTGTATTAGTATTTCTATACCCATATAATTTCTCTCATTTTATTTTCTCTACACAGTTTTCTCACTTAATTCATTTTCCTTGTAATTTAAATTGTTGAAATATTAAAACGAAGAAGCTACAAAAGATTTATTCTCAAGTACTTTTTATTAAAATACTTATAATAGAAGTTAGTTTAATGAAAGTACCTCATGTGAAAGGACTCCTAAACACCCTGCTGCTGCTAAAGCCACTTTCAACTAAGGGATCCATCTTAGGACCTTATAATTGAAGCTATTTAAAGTTATCCTCCCTCATTAACAGAGAATAATGTAATAACAGAGCACAAAGAGTCCAAAGGAATTTGCAGAGGAGACAAAGGCAGAAGCATATCAGTATAATGGGTTTAATCTGATATTGATAGACATTTGTTCAAAATCCATGGTTTACATCACCAACAGATCAAAAGGGGATCACATTCTTATTCAAGAGGTTCCTCCTGGTTTACATGTGCTATCTAATGCAGAACTTGATTCCCCTTGGCATAAGGTTTGTAACTTGTAACCTTAACATTATGCAAGTCATATAACAAAATATGCACATATAGAAAGGAAAAAGGGCATGGAAAAAAGAAAAAGCAAAGAAAGATAAGATAGTGAGTGGCTGGGCGCTTCAACTTACCTGCAGGCGGAGCGCTTGAGGCTAAAATTTAAAGAACAGCTTCGAACATTTGATGAAGGTGATATACCTGAGAAAGAGATGATTGAGAGATTAATGAGGGACACCACTAAAGCTGATGAAAGCAAATTGCCTCATATATGGTCCCTTGACTGGGAGTTCAATTTGAGCCCTGTCTTTGTCCAATTTCAGACCCCAATGGTAAGCAGATACATTTATTTCATTCATAGCTGGAATTTTGATGCAGTTTTATTTCATCGTTTTAATTTTCAACACACAGGGAAGTTATGGTACCAGGAGCACAACTGTGTTGACTATATCTACATCAGGAAGGGCAAAATTTTATGAGACTTATCTAGACAAGGATACATGGAAGGAAAAAACTTTGAGTTACCGCATTGAACAGTGGAACTAGAATGTATTGATAACAGAACAGAAGCTGAATCAGAATAAGGATTACTGGTCAGTACATGTCAAAATCTGCATTGAGATGCCAGTTCGTATCATGTATTTTATTAGTTCAGAAGAGTTCCCGTAGATAATATGTATGCTGAAGCAAAAATAAGTGTATTTTTAGATGTAATATTCAAATGCATAGATGCAATGTTTTCAAAAGAAAGGCTAAATGAAAAGGGCAGCCAATAAACTTCCTATATACATATAGATACATGTGCACCAGCTGATGAGCTATCCACAACCTCGCGAGACGCGCATCAGAGCAATCAGAAGCATTGATTTGAATGTGGCAGATAAGAGGGAACAAAGAGGTTAGCTCATTTAAAAAGCTGAGAGGTCAAAACAACGTGACAAACAATATTTATAACCAACCAACCTACTATTGTAGATAAAAATGCAATTGCAATATTCTGAAACAAGTCTCCTTCTAATTATTTGATGATAAATGACGCAAAAAATATACAAGCAGAAGAGACATTCGGTGATTGGTAATGATAAATCTCTTACTAAAAAAAAGTATCATCGTTTTGCTTGCAACAACATTGAAGTAATTTGTTTATCCATGATAAATCCGGCATTCTCTGCTTCTTTATAAATTTCCTTACATTTGGCCAACCTCCCTGAAACTAAATAAATGGTAATTAGATTCCTATATATATCATATGTAGGGACAAAACCAGCTTCCTTAAGCTTTGCAAAGTATCTAACAGCCCTTGAAAGATCACCAAGAGCAACAAAAAGCTTTATCACTACACTATAAGCAGGAAGATCAAAAAGACAGTTTGCAGCCTCCATTTCCCAAACTACAGATAATGCCTCCCTATATTTCCTCTCTGAGTAGCGACTATGAACTAAAGCAGTGTACATAACCACACTAGGTTCATGTCCAGATTCTACATACCAGCTATAAAGTCTCTCAGCAATTTCATATTTACCAAGCCCTGTGCAGACCTTCATGATAGCTGTAGTATCTTGCTGGTTTAACTTCAAGGCTTCTCTTTGTCCTAATTCATCCAGTAAGGCAAGTACCAGCATGTTTTTATCAGGGTTCTTCCCAACCTCCAATATCAACTTCACATAAACGCTGGGATCCAACATTCTCTGACCATTCTTGGCAGCTATAAGAAGCTTCCAAGCAAGGTTTAAGCTCCCACCTTTGATAAATCCTCTCACCATTGCCTCGAGCACACCACGACTCGCAACTCTAGTGAACTCATCCAAGTTGAAAGGTACTTTCAGTTCATGGTTCCTTGCAAGAACCTCAACGGTTGAGGCCAAAACACGATCATCTGGAAAGAGTCGAGGTTGTTCCTGCGTCCAACAGAATGTCTTTAGAGCTCTATCAGCAAGACCCATATGACCCAGTTCCCTGATCGTTAACGACAGGGACCCCTTCTGCAGAAACGGAGCCCACCTATTCAGAACTTTGGATACATTTTCCTCCGGAGGTAAATCTTTAATCGCTCTGGCAAGGCCGATAAGAAAATCAGGGCGCTTGTAGACTTGCTTAGACAGCAGTGCACGCGAAGAAATGGCATTTCTTGGGCGGATTTTGGGGTTAGGAAGTCCTGGGGGTCGTAGCTTGTGAGGAAGTGGGAGAGGAAGAGGCCTCTCCCGGTTCAACTTACCAGGTTTCTGAGGAATTCTCCCTCTGAAGAGTGATGAAATAGCTTCAATTTCGTCCGACTCCCAAACAACGTCACTGTCCTCATCATCGACGAAATAGTTATCAGCGTCGGTTTCTTCATGCTCATCGTCTTCTTCTTCGGGAAATTCGATTTCGTCACTGGAAATCAAATCTGTGAAGGATGGGCCAGGGCCAGAGGTTCTGTTCGTCAAGAATTGATTGACGCCGGAATCAGGGGGAAGCTTGGTCCGTCGTGGATAGAGGAGGTTTTTGAGCGGTCGTCTTCTGGAGTTGGTTCTGAAATGAGCCATCATAATCTGGCAGCTAATACCACCATTTCCTTTCACCAGAGTGGAAGAGACTGTAGTGGTTGAGAATATGGAATCCATGATTCTGGGTTAGATGCTTTGCAGATGCAAGTTGGGAAATTGCCAATGATAAGCTTTTGGGCTGAGTTTATTGAAGGGGGGAAATAACTATTTTACCCGTTTTTAGAAAAAAACCCTAACCTTTCGTCTCTTTTCTCCTCTATCCACACGCTCGCACGGTCCTTCGCTCAATTGAAAACCAGTCGGCGGGTGGTATTCGCGACGATAGGAGTTTAGCAGTGACGACGGGAGTTTGTCAGCGACGGCGGAGGTTAGGGCGGCGACGAACGGCGACTGCAACTTCGGCGATTTGACAAGAGCTAGATTACCATACTATTTTCGAACAGAGACGACGGCGAGTGGCGCCGGCGACGATGAACGGCTATTTGCGAACTGCGACTACCACTTGGACTATTTAAATAAGGGCTCGATTATTGGGAAATTTCTATTTTCGACCCCAATCTTGTTTACAAAAATAAAAAATAAAAATAAAATAAAGAAAACAAAAACAAAAAACAAATCTTTTAAAATAAGTTTTTATAGCTCATTTCTATCATTCTTCATTATTTTATGGAGACCCCACACTATGAAATGTCTTTTTTATCCCAAAAATATGGCTAACATAGTTGAGATTTTTAAAAATGAACAAATCTATTAGATATAAAATTAAATTTTATGATCATAAATTTTCAATTTTGTATCTACCAGGGGTGTGAATTTAAACAAATGTTGAATATAACTTAATAGACATAAAATAAAAAGTTGAAGAACTAGTTGGACACAAAAGTGAGAGTTTAAAGATTTACTATATACTTTTTAAAATTCCAAACCTATTTGACACTAAATTGAAAGTTGGACAATCTATTCGACACTTTTTAAAAGATGAGAGACCAAACGAACAACACCGTCAGGTACTAAACATGTAATTTAACCAATTCCATATTAAAAAAAAAAAAAAACACACATTTTTAGTTACAAACTAGACATCGTTTTTTGTAGATCAACAACATTTGAGTGTGGGAGATTCAAGTCTCTTACCTCTTACCTCGATCGATAGTACATGACAAATATGATCGAACTATGCTCGCTTTGACCACTAGACATCGAGTTAGTCAAAGAGGGGGGGGGGGGGGGAAATGACATCTTTGTAAAAGATAAGAAAGAGTGAAAAGAGAGTGTGGGAAGAGGTTGGGTTTGGAGAGTAGAGAGCTGGCGTTGGCGTTGGCATTGGCATTGGGCAAGTTGGAACTCGTCGTGAGCTCGGGTGTGAAAATGGTGGGGTCTTTCTCTTTCTTCCATTTCTCCTCAAGTTTCTCCACTGCGCCTTCTCTCTCTCTCTCTCTCTCTCTCTCAGCTCCTGTTGCTTGCCCCAATCACGACCCTTCTTTTCATCTTCCTCACATCGCATCTCTCTGCAACCTCAGAAACCTCCCAATCCCATCTCCCCCACCAGGAATTTCACCCCTTTCCTTCTCTCTCTTTCATGGGTGACAAGCAACTGCTCTCTAATGGAGTCCACTTTGGTCAACGAGCCCCCCTGGACTCTTCTTCCGCCAAATTAGCCTTCCCCTGAGTCTTCCCGACCCAAAGGAATCGCAAGCCTCCCGGAATTTTGAATGTGCTTGCTCTTACCTTCTCGTGATCACGATTCAGTCGCAGCCATTGCAGGTTTGGTTTTCGGTTCGTTCTGTTCGATTCTGGCATGTTATTTAGATGTTCTTGCTGTTGTTCGGATTGAGGTTTTCTTTAGTCCATCTGGGTTTCTCCTGCTGCGGTGTATTCAACCGTGTGGCGGTTCTGTTTCTCAGGGCTTGATTTATAGATCAGATGGCGGACAGTTGGGATGGAAGTTATGACGACTCTGGAAGCGTATCGGATGAGAGCAATTTTCATGCCAGACTGCATATTGAGCCTATTTATGATTCGTTTGTGTGCCCTTTAACGAAGCAAGTAATGCGGGATCCTGTTACTATTGAAAGTGGCCAAACTTTTGAACGTGCGGCCATTGAAAAGTGGTTCAAGGAATGCAGGGAGAGTAGAAGGAGGCCAATCTGTCCATTAACGCTAAAAGAATTAAAAAGCACGGATCTGAATCCCAGTATTGCTCTGCGGAATACTATCGAAGAGTGGACTGCTAGGAATGAAGCTGTTCAGCTAGATATGGCTCGTAAATCACTTAACTTGGGAAGTCCAGAAAGTGAAACTCTCGGATCTTTGAAGTATGTCCAGCACGTCTGCCAAAAGGGTTTATCAAGGCACATCGCACGAAATGCTGGCCTAATAC
This sequence comes from Luffa acutangula, assembly GCA_036850905.1. Taxonomy (NCBI): domain Eukaryota; kingdom Viridiplantae; phylum Streptophyta; class Magnoliopsida; order Cucurbitales; family Cucurbitaceae; genus Luffa; species Luffa acutangula. The sequence continues at coordinate 899,267 of CM072092.1, read as the reverse complement.
CCATGATCGTTAGCTTGTTAAAGAGCACCAGCCGGAGAGTCCAGTTTAGAGCTTTGGAAACCCTTCGAATTGTGGTACAAGAAGACAATGAGTGTAAGGTTGTCATTCGTGGGTTAACATGATTTTGTTGGTACGTCGAACTCAGTTATGCTTTCGGACTTTTTGTGAACTACTTGTTTCATTTGGCAGGAAATGTTAGCTGAGGGTGACACTCTTCACACAGTAGTAAAGTTCTTGCGTCATGAGCGTTCAAAAGAGAAGGAGGAAGCTGTAGCTTTGCTGTATGAGCTTTCCAAGTCTGAAGCCTTGTGTGAAAATATTGGTTCAGTTAATGGGGCTATTCTTATATTAGTTGGAATGTCGAGTAGCAAATCTGAGAACATTTCCACAATTGAAAATGCTGATAAAACATTAGAGAACCTGGAGAAGTCTGAGAATAATATTCGACAAATGGCTCAATATGGTAGACTGAGGCCTCTTCTGACACAGATTCTTCAAGGTGCGTACATGATCTTCAGTATCAGATTTATTAGTAGTTTTCATTTGGTATTTGCTTCTTTTAAAAAAAGTGAGGAAGCAGACATTTTTTTTTTTTTATCATTCTTTGTATGCAGAAGGTTCAATTCACCTAAAAAAGTATTTTTCTGTGTTTTTTGTTCAATACTTCCACAAATGTCTAATGAAGAACAGTTGCATAAATACATCCCAAACCCTGTCCTGCAGTATCCTTGCTGTTCTAAGTTATATTTGAAAGACACATTAGAATGTGGATGTCAAACCCGCATTGAAGCATGTTACTGCGGTTTATCTGCTGGACATTCTCACACTTGCCTTTAGGATGTATCGGTGCTTCCTAGACCACTACCTATAGGAATTAGACCACTCCATATAGGAAATATTTTACTGAAAACGAATGCTGTATTTCACCTTTGCCTCTTATACTGTATCAATTCCTAAGTGGAAAAAATTTATAGTACTCTCCTAAGAAAACGCACACTCTATTTTGAGCAAAATATTGGTGTTACTTGTTAGATATGTAACAAATATAGACAGACACTTGGACTTGTGATTTGTAATGTCTAATTTTCTTTCTTTCTTTCTTTTTTTCATTATATATATATTTCAAATTCTTGTATTTTGATTTTAAAGATATGTTGACATGCACGAGACTTGTTTAGTGGCGACAGAGAACAACTATATACCCGCTAAAGTGGAGTTTTGGAGACCAATTGAAGGAAAATTTACAAGGACATTGGGGAATTGGAAAAATTTATGCCTGTCTACGGGTGCTTTTAACTTTGACTACCTTAGTCTTGGAAAGCTTGCCAACTTAATTATGTCAAATTTTCCTAATGGCGAGGAAGAATGTACTATTCTGCTTGCCAACTTAATTTATGTCAGGTGTTCCTAATGGCAAGGAAGGATTTATTATCCTTAGGAAAGAAGATAAGGGAAGTTCTTTGAATGGCAGCAGGCAAGGGAAATTGAGTTACCCGGTTAATGGGAGGTAGTTTCATAACCACCAGAGGGAGGAAGCTTGGGCATTGGTCATTTGAGTAAAAGGAATTGAGCCTTACCGATAAAATGGTTTTGGAGATCATCTTGAATCTAAATAACTATGGAATCAAAGAAATAGTAAACATAGAGGGCCATTTGGTTTGTGGTTGGAAAACCTATATTCATGTAGTTTGAGATTAAGAAAGTTGGATTATGACAAAACAAGAGAACAGCTTGAAGCAATATTGGATACAATTCAAGATGATCACTGCTTCTTTCTCGGAGCTTTTTGATGTTGAGTTGGCGGGGAGCTTCATGAAAGGGCTGAAAGCAAAAATTCAGGTATGTGGTTATCGGCTAGGTGCTATTTGATGCAAATTCAGTGGCCAGTGGTTTACTCCTTGAAGATACTAATATACTATGCCTTACGTTTTCACATTTATTTCATCCATCCTCTGTGAGAAATTGTTCTAGCAGAAGTCCCTTTTCTTTCGAGGAGTTCTCCTTCTTTGTTGTTCGGATTCCTCATCCTTTGAACGATAGAGAAACATCAAATGTTATGGCTCTCTTATCTTTGATTGGGGAGTTTGAGTGGAGACCTGCAAAAATGGATATTCGTTTTTGGAGCCCTAACCTCATTGAGGGCTTGTCTTGTAGTTCGCTCTTTCATTGTTTGGTGAATCCTTCTTCCTCTAGTGTGTCGGTTTTTACGTCCTTATGGAAGGTGAAGATTCCAAAGAAGGTTAAATTTTTCATGTGGCAGGTTGTTCACGGAAGAATTAACACTTTGGATCAATTATGGGGAGGGATGCTTGCCTACTTTGGTGGGGGAGTTTTGTTTCATTCTTTGTCAGAAGGTGGAGGAAGACCTAGATCATATTCTTTGGAGTTGCGACGTTGCTCGGATGACTTGAGGTTGTTTTTTACTTTTTTTTATTGCGTTTGGTTTCCAACTTGCTAGACACAAGGATGATAGAAAGATGCTCGAGGAGCTCCTCCTCCATCCCGCTTTCCAAGAGAAAGGGAGGGTTTTGTGGCAACGTCTTGTGGGGTTTGTGGGGGGAGAAAAATAATAGGACCTTTAGAGGTGTTGATAGGGACTCAAGTAATGTTTAGTCTCTCATTAGGTTCTATGTTTCTCTTTGGACTTCATTGACGAAGTTTTTTCGTAATTATCCTTTAGGTCTCATTTTACTTGATTGAAGTCATTTTTTTGAGTTTGGTCCCATTTTTCTGGGGTTTTTAATGCCCTTATATTCTTTAATTCTTTCTCCGTGAAAGTTTGGTTCTTCATCAAAATCAGTATGAACATCAAAAGTTTGTTTTTTTACTTTTGTAAGCTAAATATGTTTTAGTTAGTTTGGTCTTTTTTTCTATTTATTCCCTATTTTTTAAAGAGTTTTAATTTAGTCCCGTATGTTCTACCACTTTTCAGTTTAGTCCCTTATCATTGATGAATGCTAAGATTGGTTGATGATTAACTTACATGGTTAATATTTAATGAATTGGAAGAAATTTAGTGGAGGAAAAAGGTCATCTAATATCTAAAAAAAAGGTCATCTAAGAAGAAAATTTTTTAATTCTAAATTTCTAAGAAATTGGTAGAAATTTTGAGTCTCCTTCTGTTAAATGATCTTTTTTTTTTCCACTGCCCATTAAGTTTATTATCAACAAATTTTAACATTTACTAATTGGTGAGGAACTGAATTGAAAAATGTAGATACATTAACCCTCCGTTTGGAACCACAAAAGTTCAAGAAATGATTTGAAATTCGAGAAATAATTTAAATTGTTTATCTCATTTGGAACGAAAAAGATTTAAAATGTATGTATTTAAAATTTTGTGTTTGGATGGTAACTAGCCAAGAAAATAAAACTATAAGTTTGCTAATATAAGTTTTTAATTTTGATTTATTATTAGAAAATTAAAAAATGACAGGGTCAAATAAGTAATTTAGCTTAAATTCTATGAAATCTTGCATAATCCAATGGTTTTAGTTGGAAATCGTTTTTAGGTAAAAATACGAATCATTCTCTTTCTTGTGATAACAAATGATGGAATTGATTTGAAATCACTAAGAATCGTGAGGTTCCAAATGGAAACTTTTTAAACAATAGGGATGAAATTGAAAAAAATACCCAAACATTAGGTGACTAAAACATAATAGCGTAGATTTAGCCTTTATTTTATATAATAGGTATTAGGTCTCTCCCAGCAGCTCCCTGCAAGTATTAGAGTATTCTGTCAACTGGTTGGAAATGAACTTCCTTACGGCTATGCAAAAACTGACTCACCATTCTTTCACATACACTGAATTTGGTCTTGCGTGCGATAAGTAAATCAGTCTTCCGACAAGTTTCAATCGTTGCACAAAGTTTTGACAAGGTTTGAGACATGTAATCGTTGCACAAAGTTTATAAGTAGGTTTCATAGGTGTTTCAGTTAACTCATCCCTCATTTACCAGTTTTCCCTGGGAAGTCACGGACATATTTTTGTTGGGATAATTATGTTCCTTCTGTAGAGAATGGTCACTTCAATTCCTATGAAATCAAACTCCTTGGTGATATATTCTTTAAATAGCCTCCTCTCTTTGAGATCATTGTACCAATCAAAACTCCATAGTTTACTTTACTCATTCTATTGACATATGGGCTGTAATTTGCATGGATGGATTATTGGAGCTGGTGAGTTATATGGGAGTGTTTTTGACTGATGTTTGAAGTTTCATCACGATGGGTTTCAGGCATGATTAAATACAGTTTGAAGAAAAAAACTGGAATATGGGTTGTGACAGTGGTGGAACCAAGAGAATGGAAATTTTGGTGGCAACAGGAAAAAAGGCCAGGGGTATAGTTGTGATGCCATAAAAACAGGGTATTTTCTCTCATTTTATTGTGTGAAAAACCATCTTCAGCCCTTTGATATTACAGAAGCAGCAGATTAAAATTTGACTGGTGGGAAGAAAAAGACTGAAAATCAGAAACTTCTAGAGAACAGAAAAGAAACAAACTGCCGCTCCCATACCATACCAAAAAGGATGTCTGAACGACAAGGCAACAAAAATATATCAATTATGTTAAGAACCATAGAAGTAGAAAAGGACGAGACTTTACCTTTGTAGTTCCATTTCCAACATTTACGTGAAAAACCTGCATGTGCAAATGTAGTTTTAAAAAAAAGGAAAGAGGAAAAAAGGAGAGAGAAGAAAAGAGAAGAGAAGAGAAATGAGTAGAAAATATAAAGATTGATGGTTGAAAACAGAATAAAATAAACAAACTTAAATGTAGAAATGGGAAATGATGTTTGAGGTTTGTTATTTATTTTCTTGGACATTCTTATCAGAAAAGGTTTGTTATTTATTTTGTTAGATATTGCTTTTGTTTCACGACATCTGTTGAAGATTGATGTATTTTAAGAGACTTAAATTAGTCATTTGAAAGCTTAAATTTACATAAGATTGAATATTGCAATGGAAATACATATATGTCTAAGTTTTTCTTTATTATATAATTTATAATGTATAAAGCATACAATTGTGTGATGTCTGTGTTCGGTGATGCTTATCAGTCTCTAAATTGATCGTTTCTCTCCCGAGTAAATTGCAACTTTTATTTATACCTCAATAAAGGAAGTTCTTCAACGTTAAAATGATGACTGCATTCCTTTAGGGTAGATATTGTTTTTTAAAATTTTGGATGTGTTTGCAGCTGAGATATCCTCACTGTTTCGAGGAAATCTTTTCATGTTTTCTTTTCACTTACATCCTTCAATGGGATTGTTACAGGCTCACCAGAAACTAAACAGTCCATGGCTGCATATTTGGGCGAGCTAGTTCTAAATAACGATGTAAAACTCTTTGTGGCTCAGACTGTGGGGTCATCTCTAATTAATATCATGAAAGGTGGTGATAAGCAGTCAAAAGAAGCTGCATTAAAAGCCTTGAACCAGATATCATCTTTTGAGGCTAGTGCAAAAGTTTTGGTACAGGAAGGGATACTTCCACCTCTCGTTAAGGATCTTTTCACTGTTGGTTCAAATGTACTTCCCATGCGATTAAAAGAAGTATCTGCAACAATTCTTGCGAATGTTGTGAGCTCAGGCTGTGATTTCGATTCCATTCCAGTGGAACCTAATAATCAAACTACACTTGTCTCTGAAGATACTGTCCATAACTTGCTACAACTCATTAGTAATACCGGTCCAGCTATTGAATGCAAGCTTCTCCAGGTTCTTGTTGGACTTACAAGTTCTTCTTCAACCATTATGAGTATTGTCAAAGCCATTCGAAGCTCTGGAGCAATTATCAGCTTGGTTCAATTTATTGAGGCCCCACAGCTGGACTTGCGTGTTTCTGCTATAAAGCTCTTGCGGAACATCTCCCCACACTTAAGCCAGGAGATAGCAGATGCTTTACGTGGCTCAGTTGGCCAGCTGGGCAGTTTATTTAGAATTATAGCAGAAAATACTGGAATCACAGAAGAACAAGCAGCTGCTGTGGGGCTTCTAGCTGATCTCCCTGAAAGGGATTTAGGCCTCTCAAGGCAGATGCTTGATGAAGAAGCTTTTGAGTTGGTCTACTTTAGAGTCGTTAGACTCCGCCAAGGGGAGACTAGGGGCAGCCGATTTTTAACACCATTCCTTGAAGGCCTTGTTCAAATTCTTGCGAGGATTACATTTATATTGGCTGATGAGCCTGATGCTCTTGCATTTTGTCGCAACAACAATCTTGCTGCTTTATTCATCGATCTGCTCCAGGCTAATGGACTTGACAATGTGCAGATGGTTTCAGCCATGGCATTGGAAAATTTATCTCTAGAATCCAAAACTTTAACTCAGTTACCTGTGGTTCCGGAACCTGGATTTTGTGCCTCAATTTTTCCATGCTTCAGCAACCAACCAGTACTAATAGGGCTGTGTCCTCTCCACCGAGGTACGTGCTCTTTGAGGGAAAGTTTTTGTCTTTTGGATGGTCAGGCAGTGACCAGATTGGTAGCCCTTTTAGATCACACAAGTGAGAAGGTGGTCGAGGCAGCACTTGCAGCACTGTCTACTCTGTTGGATGATGGAGTTGATGTTGAGCAGGGGGTGAACATTCTGCGTGACGCGGATGGGATTCAGCCTATCTTTAATGTGTTGCTTGAAAACCGTACAGAGAATCTGATGAGAAGGGCCGTTTGGATAGTCGAGAGGCTGTTGCGCACGGAGAACATCGCAATCGAGTTCTCGAATAATCCAAATGTGAGTACAGCGCTTGTTGATGCCTTCCAGCATGGTGACTACCAAACCAGGCAAATTGCTGAGCGTGCTTTAAGACATGTTGATAAGTTACCCAACTTCTCCAATATATTTCCTAATCCTAATAATATGGGATAACCTTGTTTGTTCTTTCTACATATGCTCTTGTCCAATTATTTGTAGCTTCGGTTGCCTTTGCATATGGAATTTTCCTTCTCTTTCTCTTTCTTTTTCTTTTTCTTTTTTGCTTATCATTATTTCTTATTTTGGTTTGCGAGATTCTAGCCAAAGTATTGGAGGTAGGTATTGGATGTATAAAGTTTCCAGCTCTTTAGACTTTTCAGAAATTTGATTTGTTCAGTGGTTGTAGCCTGTAAGTTCTTTTGTTCATCTTATACTGTGTCAATCAAATAAACTACATATCCAGTTCGGGAAGCATTGTTGGGGAAAGCTGGTGTCTTTCAATATTAATTTTTAAACTTCTGGAGGATTGCTTGTCACTGGATTTGTACTTTAACAGATTGAGTTTCTTGACCCGCTTGGCTAAAATTGAGCATCGTTTTTTTTTTTTTTTTTTTTGACAATATGGGGATGGGGGATGCGAACCACAAACTTCGTGGTTATCAGTACATTTTTATGTCAGTTGAGTTATGCTCTTGTTGGCAAATTGAGAATCGTTGCACAAACCAAATTGCTAGTGTTAGTTTTAATTACCAATGCTTGTTTTAACTATGTAAATAAAATTAGTATTACTATTATTAATTCAAGTCACATCCCCAGGTAATTTAAGTTTTGTTCCATTTTAGTCTATGTAATTTCAAATGTTCCTTCCTAGTCCATGTACTTTCAATAAAACTTAAAATTAGTCTCTGTCAGTGAGTTTATTGTTAATTTTTCTTAAAAAAAAAAAAAAGTTAGTCTTTATTGACTTTCTTCCTATAAATTTTAAAAATGTATTTACATTTGTGTTTTTTCTTGTATGGAAATTATTATTATTTAACCAATTTCGTTAAAAAATAATAGTTTTAAACTTACGAAAAAGGACCAATTTTAAACTTTATTGAAAGTATATGGACTAAAATTGGACATTTGAAAGTTTGACTAAAATGAAACAAAACCCAAAGTATAAGAACCAAAATGATATTTTAATCAAAAAGTCATCATGACATTTTTAAGTTTAGCATATGAATTTTCAGAATTGTGTCTATTTGGTTCTCAAATTTTAAAAAATGTTAAATAGATCCTCAAACTTTCAAATTTACGTCCAATAGGCCCCTGAACTTTAAAAAGTATTCAATGAGTCTTTAAACTTTCATTTTTGTGTCCAATAAGTCACAATTTTCAATTATGTGTCTAATAAGACCTATTTAACATTTTTTAAAAAAAATTCCCAGGTCACCTAAACACAAAAACACAAAACTGAAAGATTAGGGTACAAGTCAATTTATATCTAAAAGATTGGTTCATTTTAAAAAATCTTGAATATGCAAGGAACCTATTAAGACACAACATTGAAAGTTCAAAAATCTATTAGACATTTTGAGAGTACAAAAACTTATTAGATACAAAATTAAAAGTTCATGAACTAGACACTTTTTAAAGTTCATGAACCAAATAAACACAAGCTTGCAAGTTCAATAAGTTAGAGTTCGTTTGGAATACATTTTAATTTAAATGTTTTTCAAGAATGCATTTTTTAAAAAATATTTTGTATAAAAATTGTTTAGAATTTAAACACTCATATGTTTGGTTGCATTTCCGGTGTTTTTATACCCAAGCTATTGTATACTAAAGACTATTTTTAAAAAAGTTGGTTTCTAAGTGTTTCTCTCAAAATGGTTTATTTACCAATCTCATTTTCTAATAAGTCATTTTTAGTAGTTGTCAAACACTGAATTTTTTTCAAAATGATTTTTTTTTCAAAATTAAACACTTGAAAAGTTAATCCAAACACACCCTTAATAATTTGATGAACAAAAAGTAATATCTTAGCAATTAACTGAATCAAATCGGTTCAATCCTATCCTTCAATAGAGTTGGTTCAGTTTGGTCCCAATAATACCACAGGACAAAATCGATCAATGCAGTTGGTTCAGCCAAAAACCAACTTCAAACCGATATGTTCAATTTGAAAGAGAGGATTTTCCCTAGAAATCCAAAAATTACAGCTAGACCCAACTACAGAAATGCAGGTCCTCAGGGTAGAAAACAATGAGGACACAGATACCCAAGAGCACATTGACAATCAGCACAGTAAGTTTATTATGCTAAAACTTCAGTTCGTCGAATATCATGAAACAATACCAAATTTACTTGAGATATAAAATCAATTACGAGGAAGAAAATTTGACAGGAAATTACACAGTAGGGTGCAGCAATATATAACCCTGAATGTCTGATGAAGAAACTAAGATGAATTGATCGCGTCCAAAAAATTTTTGATACAACATATGAAATACATTTGCATTGCACCACATATCTTCAACATGAGAAAGTGTTATTTCAGATTTCTTCAAGCGTAAGGCAAGGCAGTTAGAAAGAAAGGACCTCAGAGATGGAGCACTGCCATTGATTTGGTCAAGCAGGAAGAAGCATCCATTTCATGAGTTACACGAGTTCTTGAAATGTGATTCCAATCCGATACTGCTTCGGAGATGTCACACACTGTCAAAAAGTCAAGTACCTGGCCGAAGATTTTAAACATTTCGATCCCGAATATCAGGTTTCTATCGGCAACGAATGCAGCATTCCAGTCCATTGGTGCATCGGGATGCACTGATACCTCCGTCCAAGCAAGGTAAACGAGATCTAACTCCCACAGTTTCCTCACAGCCTTGTTTCTCTGCCCTATCTGTCCATCCCCTTCACACCAGGAGACAGAAAGCATGAACAGCCGACCGTTAGAGGATACAAGTTTGGGGTAGTACTCATGAACACGAGGCGGGAATGGGGATGTTTGGATTCCAATCCAAAAGCCTCTTTCGATGTCATAACCTGCAAGTCTGTCTGTCTCAGAATAAACATAGAAGATCCCATTGCAAACAACCCCAGAACATATGACACCAAAATCTACAGGGAGCCTCTGAATTTCTGTCCACTTATTTGATGAGGAATCGTAAATCTCTCCTGAATCTAATGGCTCATCCCAAGATCCTAGACCCCCTATAGCAATAATCACAAACCTACGATGTCCTTTTGCACGAGACTGATCACTCTTTTGTCGAATGAACTTATATGGCTTCCTATTAGACAACATTGAAACGTCGTTGTCTTCCACAGAAGTTCTGACTTGACGTCTTAGCGAGAGCCGGTGTGGATCCTCATAAACATCCAATGAACCACCGGCACGTGATCTCAAATAACGTCTATCTTGCCGATTATGATGGCTTTGAACTATTGAAAATTCTGCGTTGACCTCAGAAGTACCCAATATAGGCATTGATCTGGCATACTTCATAGACGCAATTTTGCGCCAAGATTTAGTTATAGGACTAAACACTAGGACCCCTTTATGTGTCCTGAAGGAGCTCTTATCCACTCTTCCAAAGTTGGTCAAGCTAGAACATCCACCAACGATATATATATCATCCTGGATACTGGCTATAGAGAACATAAATCTTCCCTTGAGAATATCAGCATCTATTCTATGCCATTGCTTTAGAGATACATCCAGTGCATGTATCTCGCCGGAGCAATAGCCCTCTTTAACAGCACCAAATAAAAATATCCATGGAGTCTGATATAAACATTCCCGTCTCATCTGTAAAAACCGACGAGTGCTAGTCAAATATCTCCATTTTTTGCATACAAGGCGAGCATTCATTAGACTTGTAAGTGGGAGCCTCATCAAGCACATTTCCAGAATGTCATCAGGAAGAAAAATATGAACGTCACTGTTCCTTGTAGAGTCCCGAAGTTCAGAATGCTTTGGGCTTTGTTTCTTACGAAATCTCTCCTTTACACCATATGAGAAGCAATCCACACTATTTTCTTCAGTACTGAACAATGATTTGTATCCCTTACCTTCCTCACTGGCACTCGATCTCCTTCTACTCCCTGGATCACCAATTTCCTCACCAGTATCAGCACCTACTTTGCAGCCTCCACCTCTACCATATAATGTAAGACATCTCAAAGATATCCCCCTTGAAATATCCTCTTCCTCAGCAACACCTTTGTGATTCTTCCTCCTCAATTTCTGGCTCATGCTTCTCATGAGCCGTTTCGACATGCTCAAAACCTCAAAATCTTGATGAAGGTATTCCAATTCAGCCTGTGTATTCGATAACATTCCTTCTCCAGATCATTGCAGTAAAAGTCACTCTTCGCATGACCATATGGACCATAGTTCAAAACTCATCCTTTGGCACACTTCATTTTTCTATCTAAGATGTGAACTCTAAGGACTGAATTGTCTCACAAGAAAAACCATATAGCCGCACACCAACAGTACAATACTATTTCTTTACTTACTTCAAGCACCTGTACAATGTACCACGGTCAATTGCTAAATAAGTTAAAAGAAGAAAGGAGAAAAATTCGATAGCTAACTCCCCAAATTTCAAACAGCCATGTATTCCTGGTTTAAAAACTCGTAACCACATATACAGACAATCATCCAAGAACAGAATCACAAGTTCCCTTGTTAAGACAGTTCAGTCAACCTCACAACGCAAGAGTTGGAGTGCTGGACACTTAACGCGATCATAATTCAAAACGCTTACAAACGGAAACTACGATCTGCAAAGACTCAAAAATCCACACAACAAAATCTCGACAGAATTACCAACAGTCAGTCAGTCGGTCAGTCATTTCAGACTCCAGATCCACAACATTCAGTGGCTACAGCAAATAAAATCCATCCGAAAAACTATTCAAGATTCATAGCGTAAGAAAACAACAAACCCCAACGCAATTGAAACACAGCGACAAAAACAAAAAAGAACAGAGACCGCAATTTCCCAGAGAATAACACTGTCATACACCAGAGGCAACAAACAAACAAGAAATAACAAAAGGGGCAACTCACATTACCGGAAAAGCAGCACGGAAGAGCAATCCAGGAGCCGAATCGAACCGAACAGAATCAAATGAAAACGAAGGGGAAGCTTAGAAATGCAAAGAAATCAATGGCATGTGTCCAAGAAGAGTAAGGTGCATCAATGGAGGAATTTTGGGTTCGGTGAGAGCTCTGTAAAAATTAGTAAAGGCGAAGAGACGAAGCATTTGATCTTCCTAAAGAAAGCCTAAAGGCGAGGGCCTCCATCTGCCTCTCTCCATCATCATCACCTTCATTTCTCCTAAATTCTATTCTTCCCTTCTCGGATATGATCCTCTGCAACGACTTTATCTTTTCCTTACTCTACTGCTGAAATTCGAGCCGTCAGATTCGATCTCATCGTCAATCAGGTCCGTGGGTCCCACCCGCTGCCGTGGGGGAAGTAAATTGAAAGAAGAAAGAAAAAACAAAAGCGTTTTGCTTTTTTTTTTTTTTTCGTTATTAAATGTTTAAATTCGATTTCCGTTTATTTTGATTGATTCTTTAAAGCTTTTAAAGTTTCTATTTTTAATTACTCAATTTTTTTTTAAAAATGTTATTTTGGTTCATGAATTTCTACTTTGAAAAAAAAAAGATTGAGTTGCGCCATTAACTTCCATAGTTTAAAATATTTTCAACCTAATTTAGGGGAGATTAGAAATTTGAATTCCTGTACCTCCAACTATTGTTGAACTAAAAAAAATTTTAATTCTATTCTTTATTTTTTTTTATTTTATGTTTTGTATGAATGAGAGTAAAAAAATTAAAATTGATTGAGGTTAGGCTTGTGTAATATTTTGTGAGTTAACAATACTATAAAGAAGGAATTGAAAACTTCCCCTCAATTAGCCTGATTGCCATTCTAAATTTCTTGGAACTGTCAAGTAAATAAGAACTAAATTGAAAATGTTTAAAAAATAAGAATTAAATGAATAAACAAACGTTAAAGCTTTGATAAAGAGATCAAATATTCAAATTCTCCACTTCAATTCATCTTTGGTGTAGTTTTAATATTTCTCTAAAATTGACAAAGTGAGGATAACTTCTCCAAAATGAGTATGGATCTACATATTCAAAGAACAATTTGAAATTTGTTGAAAAAAAAAAACATTTTGAAAACTTTTCAATCGAAATGGAATAAACTTAAACTTGTGAGATTAAAATTGGAGTGTTTTTTTTTCTTAAAAAAAAATCATAATAAAGAGGCAAAAGAAAAAGTGAGCGGCATAGTTAAAGGATGTGGGCCTGAGGTGGTGGTTTATGGGCCCAGTTTTAATGGGTTTATTAAGTGGGCCCTCTTTTGCCCAGCCCAACTACTCTGCGGCCTGACCTGGATCCAGATTCTAGAGTTGGTTTGGTGCAGTGTGTCACGGTCATGCTTGTCCAAGGCGTGTTGCCCATGACAACCCATTCCCCTCATGCTTTCATTATATGTATTTCCTTTATATCGCTTGTTTATTTTCCCTTGCATTTCTCAAGTGTATGACTCCTCGTGATTTCCATGTTTAAGCCTGCCAAGGCTAAAATGCTTAATAATATACTATAGGGGGGTACGACTAGTTGTCAAACCTTCCTACCCGAGAGTTGTATGCTATCAAGCTGTTGTTGTGTCTTTGCTTACTTGATAGTCTGTGCAACCAATATTCTTTCAAAATGCTTTCAAACGTTTTCCAAAGCTTTTTCTCTAACCCCGTTTTCTAAAACCGTTTTCCAAGAACGGGGGTGGAGGTTGCGAGATAGGCCCGTTGTGCCATCGGCGATCTGAGATCGAATTGGCTGACTTACTCGTGGGCGAGAGTAAGTGCCGCACAATCGCTTGCACGTTCCAAAAGAGTGCGATTGTGACACAGTGCATGGTGGGGGAGGATTCGCCTCCCTTAGCTAAAAAATTATTCGAGATAATGGTTGTCAATATGAGCATAGTTCAGTGATATATTTCTACTCTTGAAGTTACATGTTCAAATTTCCATTTTCTACCTGAGTTGTACTCGAAAAAAAAATAGTTTTATACCGTTGGGTGTAAGAGAAAGGAAAAAAAAACAATATAATGATGTATCCAAAGGTTTAAACGGGTAGCTACAATGTTTTTCTTAACTACGAGGGAGCTACCAAGTAATTTTTCAACTTATATCCATCAATCATTATCATATTATTTTTTTTTCTTTAAAAGAAAGGGTAAGTATACGATAGCTTTCCAAATAAAATGAAAACTAGAATTTGCAATTAAGATTTGGCCATTCTTTGAATTGATTTTGTATCATGATTCTAGGTCAAGAACCAAGAATTATAGATGATATTGAGTAGTTCTCTTTAATTCTTACAATAGATAGAGATATTCTTATAGATTTTTGTGGCAAGTGTTAGGTTCTAATTCCAAGTTTTTAATTATTTGAATTGTTGGTATTGTCATAGAGATATGATTAAGTTACTTTGCAAACAAATGAGTAATTTCTTAGGAAAGAATATCGAGTTATTAGAGTAGAACCTACCAACAACCTAGGAATAGAAGATTATATTACTTGTTATTATTGAAGAGAGAGTTGTAGACAATAACGGTGAAGTCACTGCTCTAAAATTTCAATCAATATAATTATGTTTATCTCTTGCTTTGTTTGTCGTTTCGGTAAGTAGCTTAATTGAAAGTTGATTTGATTTGATCCTAATATATTATTCGAGGTTCATATATAAAAATGAGGCTAAAGAATTCGGGTACTTAGTTTATTTGCATTTCATTAACGTGGAGTTACATTTATTTAATAAGAGAAGATTAAAAGTAAAAATTTGTTACGTTATAGTAAGTTGCTACATTCTTACGTTTATAATTTGTAAAGTTATATTCAAACAATAAAGGGTCGCTAACTTTCTAGATTGAGTGACATTAATTTCTTTGATGTTTTATAGATTTTCTATTCCACTATGGAGAAAGTACAATGACAAATTCATTCCTTTCTCCAACTTCCTTTCTCCTCTTTTGCATTAAGAAGAGGTTAATTTGATAATACCGAATAGATGAATAATAATTATTAGCCACGCATAGATTAATGGTTGAGAATGGAGTCGTATCTTAAACCAGTAAAATTGTATGGTTGTAACTAACTTAGTTTAGAACCACGTATTAGTTTACGGTCTCGAAGTTTCAACATTTTAGTTTGACCTATTAAGAAAGAAGAAAAACATAAGAGAGCTTGAGTTTTCCAAAGAAAGTTTTGAGCAAAAGTCATGAGAGTTTTTATTTGTTAAGAAAGCTATATCATGGTATTATCTATACACATATAAAATACTGGGTGAAGCTTCTTCAACCATTTATTGAAGACTTTTAGGGTGTATTCTCATCCAAATTTACCACAGTGGAATCAGAACGAGAATAGACTCAAAGAGTGGAGTAGGTCATAGTCGAACCACTGTATAATGGTGTGTTTTCTCTCTTTCTCTATCTCTCTATTATATTTCATATGATTAAGGTATAAACATATATAAAACAATATCTAAACCTTTCTCTATCATATTAGATCACAAATAAGGTCTAAAATCTATAAAAGAAGACATTGATCATGATCTAACTAGGTACATAGGGTAATGTTCAAATCTATTGTCCAAAATAATAGCTAGTTCATTCTTCTTGTCATCTAGTATGCATATGAGAGTTTGGTAAATCTATCTCGAGATTCTAACTTGTAGAGAGATTTTTTTTTTTTTTTTTTTTTGAAAGACTTGTAGAGAGATTTATAGTTATAGTTGTTTTTGCTATTATAATATAGAATTTTCCTTAATCATTCATCTTAGAGTTAGGAGTTATGTAATGGAAAGTGAGGAAAAGATGGTGGTTTTCTAAGTGACATCTTATTTGTAAGGGAGAATTCAATAAAATAAGAATTTAAGAAATGTATACTCCAAAAAGTTCAATTTAAGATCCCTCTAAAAGCTAGAGAAAAAATGATTGTTTATATAGAACGATGCATTTGTATTCAAGAAAGTCATTTTAAATTCGACAACATTTAAAGTAGAATTAGTATTAAGAAAGTGAAAGAGCGTAAGATGACAATATGACCCAACAAGTTTTCTTTTGCTTAGAAAGTCACTCAATTATTACTTAGCTCTTCCTCGTGATCAACTTTAGTTCATAAACTTCAACGCAAACACACAAATTCATTTGGTGAATTGTTGGGAGTTAACGTTTAGCTGTCACCTAGATTTGGTTAAGACATGATTAAAATAGGTAAAGCGCTTATTGACCACATATTGATTAGTGATTGAAAATAGAGAAAGACTTTGAACCACAAAATTAACCATTCTTAAAGCACATGCCTAAACATAGTTATAAAACATTTGTAAGGAATTTGAGTTTGTTCTATAAATAGTCATTGTTGTTCATCTTTTATACATTTTTAGGAGAAAAAGAAAAACATCATCAAGGGCTTTGATTCCTCTAAAAGATTGCAATAAAAGTTTTTTGAGATTTGAGAATATAAGTTATAAAGTCATTTGTTGTCAATTATCTTCGGTACAAACCCAAAAGAATCGAACTCGAGAACGTAGAATAGGTTTGGCCGAATCATTATAAATTTTGGTAATTCAAAATCGTCATTAGTTTTCTTATTAGGTAGGAGGATTATATTTGATCTAAGTCTAACCCATTATTTTTATTTAGTAATATTAATGTTATTTGATTGATTTTTCACAAGGTTTGCTCACAAGGTTGCTATTCAAACCTTGTTTGAGCTCTAAGAAATGGGGGGAGGTGGCGGTGGCGGTGCACAAAGTAGGGAGTTGGATCAGACTCCAACATGGGCCGTTGCCGCTGTTTGTGCAGTCATCATTCTTATTTCGATCATTTTGGAAAAAGTTCTTCACAGGGTTGGAGAGGTACAATTTTTTACTTCCTCTCCATATTCTTAATCCTATTTTAGTTTCTCGACTTTCAAATTTATTCTATTTTGATTCTTAAACTTTTATTAAATGGTTTATTTTAATCTCTAAGGTCCCGTTTGATAACCATTTGGTTTTTGGTTTTTGAAAATTAAGCTTATAAACATTACTTCCACGTACAAGTTTCTTTGTTTTTCTAATACCATTCTTTCCATGTTTTTAATAACCAAGCCAATTTTTTAAAACAAAAAAAAAATAGTTTTCAAGAACTTGTTTTTGTTTTTGGAATTTGGCTAAGAATTCAAATGTATTCTTGACAAAGATGAAAATCATGGTAGGAAAATTGAGAGAAAATAAGCCTAATTTTCAAAAATCAAAAACCAAAAACCAAGTGGTTATCAAACGGGACCTAAACTTTCAAGTTTGTTTTATTTTGGTCCCTGAACTTTCAAAATATCTATTTTAGTTCTTGAACTAAAAAAAAAACAACTATTTTGGTCCTATTTTTATTTCATTTTAACAAATTAAAGACGTAGCTTTGAGTATGTGTATTAACATGCTAATATGAGCATGATTTCAAGTTAAATAAGTTAGAACTCGGGCAAAATGGATTTAAGGTAGAAAAGTAACATAGCAAGGATCAAAATGGTTAATTTTAAGAGTTCATAGACTAAAATGAAACAAACTTGGAAGTATAAGGACCGAAATAGACATTTTAAAAGTTAGAGACCAAAATAGAACAAACTTAAAAGTTCAAGGACTAAAATGAGATTTTAACCATTTTTTTTTATTATCTTGCTAAATATATCGAATGGTCTGTTAGGTTATCAATTTGGTTCTTAACCTTTTAAAATTTTTAATCTCTCTAATGTATTTAAAATTCTAGATTTGAACTTTTCAGTTAAAGAAAAACCGAAATTAATGATTACAACTACAAATACAACATATTTGGACACATGAACATACACGTATGGATATTTTCTAACTTCTAATGAATTTTTTCTTTTCTTTTTTTTCTAATGAATTTTGTTAATGGGAGGGTTGAATTTTTTGCCAGCGGATGAATTGGATTTCATATGCTATAAAGTAGCATCCATGTTAATATGTTTTAATATATTAATAAGACAAATTCTTTTTATGTACATTTTTTTTTTAAAAAAAAGAAACATTTTATAAATACTATTTGAAATTTTTTTATTGAGAATAATAAATTTTTTTTATACATGAGTAAATTTGAGAGTCTTAGAAGATTAAGATCAAATTGATATTTTTATTTTAAAAAAGGATAATGTTGGGTATATTTATCCTTGTTATTTTTCATACAAATTGTGTTAGTTATATTCAAATATTTCAAAAAAAAAAAAAATTGTGTTAGTTTTTTTTTTTTGAAAAAAAAAAAATTGTGTTAGTTATATTCAATATTAGGATCGATTGGTATATCTTAATTTATTTTAATTGTTTTTTTAATGTCTATTAGATATTTCAAGAAAAGAAAAAGAAAGCGTTGTATGAAGCACTCGAGAAAGTCAAAGGCGGTAAAGTCACCTTCTTTATTCTTAGTTTTACAAATCTATATATTAATATAATTTGTATGATATGATTATCACTTCTTATTGTTGAATAATGCATATATGATATAAAATTAGTAACCAATTTATATGGAATAAAAGTAGTATCTAATTTTTTTTAGTTCAACAACATTGGAGGTAGGGAGATTCGAACTCATGATATCTTGATCATAAGTACATATTTTATATTCCAATTAAGCTATGCTCGGCAAAAGTAGCATCCAATGGTTACTAAAGACATGTAAATTTTTAATTGTTATTGAACCGTTATTAAGAACAATTGTTAGGAATAGAAACATAACATTAGTGTATTAAATAATATATATTTTTAAATAAATTTTCAAATTTTGTTTTCTATATTTAAAAGCTAAGCTTGTTTTATTTTATAAAACAAACGAACCCATCAACTTACAACCGATATATTTTTTTTCTTTTGAGACAGAGCTGATGGTTTTAGGATTCATTTCTTTGCTTTTGACATTCGGACAAAGTTACATGGCTAAAGTTTGCATACCCTCAAGGTATGCAAATACAATGTTGCCTTGCCCTTATAGAGGCAATGCACCTAAAACCTCCCATGGCATTGAGCCCGAAGAGCACGAAGAAGAGTCCGACGACCACCATCGTAGGCTTCTTTGGTACGAGCATCGACTTCTTGGTGGCGGTCACGCCGTTGAAAGCTGCAAACCAGTAAGTGCATATTTGGAAGTGATTTTGAAACAGTTAAAATTATTTTTTTCATAAATCAAAATCATTCTGAAACATCCATTCAATCATTCAAAATCAATTTTGATTATATGAAAATCACATTTAATGAGATACAATATTACTCTCATTACATAATTTCTCATAAACCTTCTATTGTCCTTCAATGTAGGGGTATACACAACTTATATCTCTAAATGGTTTGCATCAAATACATATCTTCATCTTCTTTCTAGCAGTCCTCCATGTTGTATTCAGCGGCATAACGATGACTCTCGGAAGATTGAAAGTAAGTACGTACACACATAATTTTGAGTGTCAATTTTTGTTAGATATAAAATGGAAAGTTCTCGTTCTCGATAGAAATTAATTTTAAAATTACGGAGATAAAATAAACTATTATAAAAGTCTAGAAATTTATTATGTTTTTGTTCTTGTTCTTAAGATTCGTGGGTGGAAGGTGTGGGAAAGACAGACTGAACAAGAACATGAAGCCATGAACGGTATAGTAAGAATATGAGAATTTATTCATGGTTTTCTTGTAATTACTCCCAACTATGAACTACAATTTTGTCATTTCATTTCTCTCTCAGATCCTACCAGATTCAGGCTTACTCACGAGACATCATTTGTGAGAGATCACAGCAGTTTCTGGACCAAAACGCCCCTCTCCTTTTACATTGTAAGAATTTTTTTTTTTTTCCTCTCTTCTTTTTGAAGTTACGACCATTCGAAAATGAGCGTGGGGTGGAGAAAAGATTATTCGAAGAAACTAGAACAATAATGTGGTTGACAATTTTATACTGAAAAAAAAAACCTGAACATTATAATGTCTCGACCAATTTTTATATGTTTCATTTATTACTACTAGAGATATCTAGAGTAAGGGTTGATATTTAATTAGATTGGTTTTATGAGTTTTAGTCTTTCAAATTTAATATGAAATGCTCAGATTCACTTTTCAGGTATGCTTCTTTAGGCAATTCTTCAGGTCGGTTAGTAGAGCTGATTACTTATCACTCAGACATGGTTTTGTCACCGTGAGTAATTTTCTTTTTTAAACCATTTGCATTATAAAATTAATTTGATGTTGATTTGGTTTCTAGATTTTAAATATTGTTCCGATCCTGTCTCAAACTTTAGATTATACTTCTAATTTAGGCTGAAAATTCTTGTTTATTTATTTTCATGACTACATAGGTTCATTTAGCACCTGGGAGTAAATTTGACTTTCAAAAGTACATCAAAAGGTCATTAGAAGATGACTTCAAGGTGGTTGTCGGAATCAGGTAAAATTTTGACAAACACAACACCCTAACCCTAAGGTTAAAATTTTGAAAATTCATAAACTAATTTAGGTTAAAAGAGGTAAAACAATCATTAATCATTATTAGATTTTTGAAATAAGGCTAATTGCTTGTTTGGGAGTGATTTTGAAATCCTTAAAATCACTTTTGTCATGTTCGAAATCACACACAAACAAATCTTTAATGATTTAAAATCGTTTCATATTTGATTTTACATTTTTAAACTTGACATCAAAATTGATTTTGAATTATTAAATACATGTTTCAAAATAATTTTGAATATGACAAAAGTGATTTTTAACTCTTTTAATCACTCAAAATCACTTTCAAACATGCACTAAGGTTATTCATGATTATTGAGTATTAATGCGGGTTGGTATTTAACTATTTGTATCATTTTTGTGTTGGCAGTCCTCTACTATGGGCATCAATGGTGCTTTTTCTGCTTCTCAATGTTAATGGTTAGTATATCTTTAATTAAGTTATTTTTGTTTTTTTTATAATGCGTGGATGGAAGATTTGAACCTCTGATTTTTTGGTCGAGGGTGTACAAGTTTTATTTATGCTAGTTGAACTATGCTCTCGTTGACAAATTATTTTCTTCATTATGAACGTGATTAATTTATCAAACATTTGCTATATATATATATATATATATATATTATGTTTTAAAATGATATATAATTATTGTTATTACTTTTATTGTTTAGGGTGGCCAGTCATGGGTTGGGTGTCTATATTTCCTCTACTGGTAAGAAGTTTTGAGACTTGATCATTTTGATTCATTGAATATTATTTTGAAATAAAGGTATTTAATATATTTTTTTTAAATAATAATATTTCATGCTTTTAGTTTCTGTATTTTTTAGAAAGTTCTCAAAATATATGAATGTAAAGATATTCTTTTAAAACTCTATTGAACATGCTTTTAAAAGAGCATGAAATAATAGTAATTACAAAAGAGCAAGAAAATAAGAAAAGTTTTTTATTTTTTATTTTGTATTTTATTTTATTTTTAAAAGGTGATATTAGCGGTTGGAACGAAGCTACAAGGAATTATAACACAAATGGCGCTTGAAATCAAGGAAAGACATGCAGTGGTTCAAGGGATTCCCCTCGTCCAAGTCTCTGACAGACACTTCTGGTTCAGTTGGCCTGTTTTGATTCTTTACCTCATCCATTATGTCCTCTTCCAGGTATTTTTTTCAACTCACTGGTTACATTTCGTTCCTAAACTTTCAAGTTTATAATCTAAACACTTATAAAAATAATTATTTTTACTTTCACTATTAATCTAGGTTCATCTAATCTATGTGGTTTCAATATATACTCATATCTCGGTAATATACAGACTCGAAACCACTTCCTTCATTGATTGAATTATTGAAGGAAAATTAAAAGCAAGGACAAAGATGATTGATACATTTTTTTTTATATTATATTATTCTTAAAGAGCTGACTGTTTGATTTCGATTTGACAGAATGCATTTGAGATTACATATTTCTTTTGGATATGGGTAAGAAAACAAAATCTACTTTTCTCCCCTCTAAATATTATAGTTTATTTTTTAAATAATAGAATTCCTTTTTTATTACTTTTTTTTAGTTAGTTTTTTTTTTTTTTTTTTTTCTAATTTCAGTGTATATAAATAATTGTGTTCATAGTTATGTTTTGGTGCAGTATGAATTTGGGTTGAGATCATGCTTTCACGAAAATTTTGACCTTATTATCATCAGAGTTGGCCTTGGGTAAGTTTATTTATAAATACTATTTGATATTATATTCATAAGAAAAAAATGAAAGTTATTTTATTTTTTTTTCAAAATGATTTTAAAAATTAAAAAAAAAAATAGAAATGTTGACAATTTGTGTTGCTTTGATAACAATTTATATTTAATTTTAAGAAATCTATTTGCACCTATTTAATTTTTCACTTAAAAAAAGAATAATTTGGAATCTTAGCCCAATCTAGAAAACAAAAAATATTTTTTAGAAAAACTTTTAATTTTAAAATTTGGGTTAAATTTTAAAATTGTTATTGCAAAAAAGAAAAGTAAATAAATATTATTATTAGGCAATTAATTAACTACATGATTTTTGCCCAAACAAACAACGGAAATTCACAGGGTTGGAGTCCAGATTTTGTGCAGTTACATCACACTCCCGTTATATGCTCTCGTCACTCAGGTACTTCTCAAGTGCTTCTACTATAAACACTTTTAAACGATTACCACAAAAGCATCTTTTCATCCTTTCAAAAGTCATTCCTAACTTACTGACCTTGATGAGACAATTCTAGATGGGTTCGACAATGAAGAAATCTATATTCGACGAACAAACTTCAAAAGCATTAAAGCAATGGCATAAAAGTGCTTTGAAGAAAAAGAACGACGGAGGAAAGCCTGAGCCAATGCCGATGCGAACTTTAGGGGCCGTAGGAAGCCCTCCCGAGTCGCCGATGCAAGGCGGCCCGCAACATAACTTCAAACATCAATCGACATCTCCGGTCGACGTCGAGGCTTCCGCCGCTCCTTCTGCCAATATAATGGCCACCGTCGATCTGCAGCAGCAGCAGCAAAATTACGCCAATCGTGACTTGTTGAGCTGATCATGAAACTTATAAAAATAAGCCAAGAAATTGAAAAAGAGGGGTTTGGTTTGTATATTATACACACATCTCAGAAGCTTCACCCTTTGAAAAGGCAGTTGTAATGCTTTTTTGTAAATCATTTTATGAGCTCAACTGGCTGGCTCCCAATTTTTGTATTCTTTGTTACATATATATGTGTATGTATATTCTTTGTTCATATATCTAAACTATATAAACGAACCTTTCTCTTTCAAAGTTCGTTTTCTTTGTTAATTCAAATATGAAACGTGTAAAAATTGTCCATGGTTTTATTTAATTTATTGGTTTTTTTTAATATGTGGGGTGGACGGATTCGAACCACAGACTTTTGATCATTAGTACAACTTTATGATATGCCAGTTGAACTATGCTTTTATTAGTTTATTGAGATTTACCTTATACAGTAGTAATGCATGTAGTGATTTTTTTTTTTTTAAGGAATGCATGGAGTGATTTTAACTTAAGGGAATTTTGTTTTGTTAATTATTTTGCTATGGTTATATACTATTTGTAGTTTTTTTTCTTTAAATATTTGTCTTTTAACAATTATGGGGTTGATTATTAATTTTGTGAAACTTCATTCATTATTTTAAGATGTTTGAGTTTTAATTGACATCTATGTCTTTTGAGATGTAACACATGATTAATTAATTAGTAATTGTATGGGAAGACCTTCTCTAGAAAAATGAACTTGAGTCCAATACAATTGTCAACATTGAAAGCTAAATTTTAAAGATGGCTGAAAAAATGTGAGAGTTTTGGAAATGAAATATATTACAAAATTGAGGATCAAATGAATTAATAAATTTGATTTTTTACAAGTCAAAAACCATTCATTCAAGAGCCAAACGAGCAAGCTCAATGTAATTGACATGTACTCTCAAAAGATCATGTTGATGGTCAAATTTGGTCAGAGGAACTCACCTGGCCTTCACGTGCCACCAGCAGTAAATTTGTAGATGATGGGGGAAGACGTGGCCTGCAAGATAGAAAACCTACACACCGGTGTGGTGCTCGCCACACCGGCTCTGATGCTTAAGTCAGCAAGCAGAACGGTAGGGGAGTGGAAAAGTAAGAGCAAAATGAGAGTTAGAGAATAGAGAGTAGAGAGTTCGGGTCCCCTTCTTCAGTGGCGAAGGGGATATAAATACCTGCTCATCCTCCTAGGCGTTTCGGGACAAACCAGGCGAAACTGGGGCAGCCAGAGGCGGTGGGACCAAACAGAGCCGAATGGGCTGGACCCGCGCGAGCGGGCCGAGGCCGAGCAGACCCCTTCGGTCTTGGCCCGTCCCACTCGCCGGTTTTGCCTCTTGGATCCATCTTTCAGTCTGATTTCTGCCCGGTTGTCCTCGTCAGTTCCTTGTGCATCGGGGTGGTCCAAAATCACCTATAACATATCACATATTTAATCTCTCCATCTCAAATGTCATTGAACTCAAAAAAAAAAAAAAACTTCATATAATGAAATAGCAAGCTTAAGTAGTTTAGAGCCTAATATTTTATTCAACTTCACTAAGAACGACCAATGTACATTTTTGTTGAATTACACGATTTGCTACACCAAAGCCGGCTTACTGAATTAGACAAAAAAATTCAAAGTTTGCTATAGCAAAAGTTAGCCATTTGCAAATCCTCCATCCTACATTTTGCAAAAAAAAGAAAATAAAAATAAAAAATAAAAAATAAAAAAATAAAAATTAAAATAAAAAATAAAATTAAGACACAAAATTAAGTTTGATTAGGCCAAAGTGAGTTAGCGGTAATTGTCATATACCATCGACCATGAGGTCAAAGATTTGAATATCTCTACCTCCAAATGTTGATGTACTACGACAAAAATTAGCTCCAATGTTATTTTTCTTTGAGGTCTTGTGAATTTTGTAACATATAAATGTTAATGTTTTATAATTCATTTGAGATGGAATGGGATGAAATTGAAAGATACAATACAACTTATATTTTTTTTTCCTTAAACAAATAAATGAAATTGATTTTTTTTTTTATTAAAAAAGAAATGAAATTGAGAGTAGTTAGAAAAATCGAACAAAGCGGGGTAAAAATAAAATTATATTTATTCGGATTAGGGGTAAAATTTCCCGAGTCTTTCGTCAAAGCCAAAATTACGAGTGTTCGAACCATTTCGTTTTCCTCTGAGTCGTCGTCGTCTCTCTCGTCGTTCTCCACTCGTTAGAGACTCCTCAGCATTGCCACTGCCTTATGGTACGATCTCTTCCTGATCCACTTTGAATTCATCCTTTCAAGGACCGAGGAGGAATCCAAAAATGGCATTCAAGTTGGATCTGTTCCTTTTCACAGTCGCTGTGATCCTTTCGCCTGTATTTTCCGATCTGATCTTCTCCAAGGTTGATCGTCGGGTAAGTTTCTCTCGAAGATTTCGTAGTCATCTTTCATTGATTTCGATTGCTCATTCGGTTGCGCTCTGCAGCTTCCTTATCGTGTTTCATACATTTGGGTAATGCTTAGGGATTTGTGTTTTCGTTTTTTGATAGGGTCTAGTTCTCAATTGTTAAGTAAATCCATTGACTATCTACACTAGCTTTTACCTTTTCTTCTCTTGAATAGTGTATGGTTGCTACACTTGCGGATTTCGAAATTCCATTTCTTGACTGTGTTTCTCTTCCTGCTTGCAGATTGACTTGACTTCACAAATTGTTCGTATATCTTCGACTATTAGGGTACGTATCTCTTGCTGCCATTTCTTTTTATTTTTCTTGAAATTAACCTGGACTTGGAAAGGACTAGATATTGGCGCATTCTTCGTAATGGAGCTCGTTGTAGAATAGTATGGAGGAGTTGCTTAATATAATGAGTTGGTGTGGGGAAGGAATGAAGTTTCTTTGCTTCTATAACTTCTTCGTGCTGTTCCAGGTGGAAAATGAAGGGACTGATGTTGTGTCTGAAGTATTGTTAACCTTTCCCGAGGTACAAGCAAAATACTTGGCTCATATTCAAGCAACATCGAATGAAGGAAAAGGGAAAGCCAAAGGATCTGCTATAAATTTTCCTGTCAATGTTGTTTATCCCAAGCAAATGCCTCCAGCAGTGCAATTTTACTCGGTATCTCTACCAAAGGGATTAAACAAGGGTGACAGCTTGACTTTTGATGTCTTGGCTGTTTTCACTCATGTGCTGCGTCCATTCCCAGAGAAAATCACTCAGGCTGATGTTCAGTTTGTATTGTTTCTTGACAGTGCGTATTATTTGTCTCCTTATACTGTCAAGTTCCAGTCACTAAGTGTTAAATTGCCCGAAGCAAGAATTGAGTCTTATACAAAATTGGAAAATACGAAGATTCATGGTTCTGAGATCAAATATGGTCCTTATGAGAATCTTCCCCCATATTCATTCACACCCACACGTTTTCATTTTGAAAGCAATCAGCCATTTCCTGTTGCTCAAGAGCTGGTCCGTGAAATAGAAATTTCTCACTGGGGCAGCATTCAAATAACAGAGCATTATAATCTTGTCCATGGTGGTGCTCAAAGTACGGGGGAATTTTCCAGGTCTTTTTTTCGTTTTCTTCCTTCTTTACACTATTTCTTGTAAGTTTTTGTTCTAGCAGGACATGTAACTTATTTGCTTATTTCTGCTGCAGGCTTGGTTATCAGGCCAGACCTTATGCAAGAGGTGCTTCAGCATTTAGACATCTTGTTGCAAAACTACCACCTAGAACTCATTCAGTGTACTATAGGGATGAAATTGGAAACATCTCTACATCTCATCTGTGGGGCGATTCTAAGAAGGTGATTTTTTTTATTTTATCAATATGACAGAGCTCAAACTTTTACCTGATTATTTTCTCAATTTTTTTCCGAAATTTCAGACAGAGCTGGAGATTGAACCTAGATATCCAATGTTTGGCGGTTGGAGAACTTCTTTTACTATTGGATATGGTTTGCCACTTCAGGATTTTCTATTTCAGGATCAAGGAAAACGCTTTCTTAACATCTCTTTTGGTTGTCCTATAAATGAAGTTGTGATTGATAGACTCATTGTCAGGGTAATTTTCTTTCTTCTTCTATGGTGCAGTACCTTTTTCCGCCATCAGGAACATAGCCTCCTAAAAGTTTGGGATTTATTAGATGAAAAAAATAAAATCAGGCGACGTTTTTCTGACTTTTTATTTGGTGTCCCAAAACTTGTTTTAACGTTCAGCAAAGGCTGTGTGCAAAATTTATGGGTTAGCTGCTCATCTTTTATTCTATAAAAAGTTTTGTACCATTTGACATTGTTGCAATTCTTTTTACTTATATTTCATTATCTCTATTCATATGGTCACTATGACTTCTGAGCTTTTGTTGTCTGTTGTGTTAGATACATCCATAGCTGTGGATTGCATTCAGTTTGTGTAGAACTATAACTAAGAATATCTTGTTTTCTTCATATAATTGACTGGGTTTTTGTGAACTTCAGGTTGTTTTACCCGAGGGCTCCAGAGATATATCTGTGTCTGTTCCATTTTCTCATAAACTGTGGCATGAGGTAGTGTGGACTAGTCACAGAACTCTTTTATTAGTTTCCTTCCTTTTATTTGTTGATTTTTTTTTTCAAAAGGACGTGTCAGTTTTGTTTACCTGAAGTTCTATTTTCATTATTACAGACAAAAATTTCACACTTGGACATTGATGGTAGACCAGTGGTTGTACTGGAAAAGGAAAATGTTGTGCCAGAGCATAATCAGCATTTCCAGGTATCTTCTGTCTTTTAAATCAAAATTTATCTGCATTTGAATGTTCTGTATCTCTATCAATTTGGCAAAGTCTTGGACATAGGAGTAGTCATGCTATCAGTTGTACGCTTGTACCTGTACGGTTGAATTAAAGGTTTTTCACATCTGAATTATGAAATTTTCTCACTCTCTCTTACGCTATTTGCAGGTCTACTACAAGTTCAGCAGTATTTCAATGCTTAGGGAGCCTCTGATGTTGATTTTTGGATTCTTTATCCTTTTTGTCTCATGCATCATTTATATGCATTCGGACATGTCAATTTCAAAGTCATCTGCTTCTTATTTAGCAAAACTACAGTGGGATGAGGTAAGGAAGTTGGTATTTTATGGTATTCTTCTAAGTATGTAGATGGTTTTGGCAGGGCGATAGTCGAAGATGCTGTACATTTCTATCACTGGACTCATTGCCGTGTTTTGTTGGCCATCTCATTTCAGGTTCAAACTGTGATTCAACAAGTTCAGAATATTATCAACAGATGCTTAACCATACACGAAAAATTGGAAGCATCATTGCGTGATCTTTCTCGAACTGGTGACGTCCAAGCTTGTAAAGCAGCTCGCAAAGCAGCTGATGCTTCATTGAAAGAGCTTTCAAGAGAGTTGAAGCCTTTGATTTCATTCTTGCAGTCGTCCCAGCAGGCTACCCAGATATTGCCCAAGGTTCAATCTCTTCTCGTTGACCCACATAGATTTAACAATGAATAGTTTGCATTGACAAACAAATTAGTGTTGGCTCGAACTAAATTTCGATGTACGCACTGATTTGAGAAGTAGGGATTCTGGTTGCCGTGAACAATCTATGTTAATTATCAAGTGTTGCTGCTTGTGCAGGTGGAAGAGCTGGTGGCCAAGGAGAGAGATCTGCAGGAGAGGCTGATCGTGAAACACACGACGGTGGTGGATTGCTACGAGAAGAAGTTCGGGGGACGTGAAATTGAGAACAGGGTTGCTCCACAGCAGCAAAGAATTACAACCTTGAGGCAGGAAGTTGATGATCTTCTCGAGTTCATTGATGAAATATAATGAATTGGGGAATACTGGCAGCGGTTGGCATATTCATCTTCATGACCACATAACGCCTAAGATTGGCCAATGTCTGCTTCGGGTTCAGAATTTTGTTGTGCTTTATTTAGAGAATTTGGTTACCTTCTAAATTATGAACCTGTAAACTGATGACTTGCAAGGTTTTGAATTTTGATCCAATTAGAAAGAATGGACCTGGAATAGAGAGGATGCTTTGTTTACAGAGTTTCTTTTATCCTTTTTCATTTTTAAAAAGTTCAATTTTCAGGGATGCTCAAAAGGGGATGTGATAGAATGGAGAAAACCCCTATCAAACACAATGAGGAATAAGTTAAAGATACAGAAACTTCTTATCTTTAACTAATTTTCTTTTATGAATAATTTTTAACCGTTGTTCGATGCTATATCATTTTTTTAATATATATGGTTGAGAGTGGTAGATCCAGAATTTCAATGTCGAAGGTTTTTTATTTTTTATTTTTTTATTTTTTTTTACCATATGTGGGGTGGGGGATTCAAATCACAGACCTCGTGGTTATCAGTACAATCTTATTATACCAGTTGAGTTATGCACTTGTTGGTTTCAGGTTGAAGGCTTTCGACCATATTCAGATGAGGATAGTTGTGAATACATTGATATATTTTGTTATTTAGATTAACTTTCAAAATTGTATCGAATGTTTTACTAAATTAAAAAGTTTGAATTATTAGACATTTTTTATAAAGTTTGGAGATGTCTTAAATGCAAAATTAAAAATTAAGGTCTTGTTTGATAATTATTTGATTTTCATTTTTAGTTTTTGAAAATTAAATTTATAACCACTATTTCTGTTTATAATTCTTTGTATTGTTATCTATCTCTTTTCTATGTTTTAAAAAAATCAAGTCAAATTTTTGAAAAAAAAAATATAAAAATATAGTTTTAAAAAACTTTTTCGTTTTTGGAATTTGACAAAGAACTCAAATGATTGAAGTTGAAAGAAAACAAGTCTAATTTTCAAAAACAAAAAACGAAATAGTTAAGGCTCGTTTGATAACCATTTGGTTTTTGAAAATTAAACCTATATACACTTACTTTCACTAAGTTTCTTTGTTATAGTATATTTAATATCTACTAGTTTCCTTTGACAACCAAATGTATATCCTACAAGTTTCCTTTGGCAACTAAATATAGTAGG
Organism: Luffa acutangula; assembly: GCA_036850905.1. Classification (NCBI taxonomy): domain Eukaryota; kingdom Viridiplantae; phylum Streptophyta; class Magnoliopsida; order Cucurbitales; family Cucurbitaceae; genus Luffa; species Luffa acutangula. The sequence continues at coordinate 869,468 of CM072092.1, read as the reverse complement.
GTCAAGTCAAATTTTGGAAAAAAAAATAGTTTTTAAAAACTTTTTTTGTTTTTGGAATTTAGCAAGGAATTCAAAATGAATCCTTGATAAAGTTAAAAACCATGATAGAAAATTTGAAAAAAAACAAACATAATTTTAAAAAACAAAAAATGTTATCAAATGAGACCTATTTTTTTTTTTTTTTTTTTTTTTCCAGCTAAGAGACACTCAAAACCAAGTTTTGTGAACGATGATTTAACCCTTATACCCTTTTAGAAAGATAAACCTCAGCTTCGGCTTCGAACCGCAAGAATTTCAACCAATAAACCATAGTTTTAGCCTTTTAGGCTCCAAGGCAGGATTGGGTAAAAGATAAAACTGTGCTGAGAAGGATTGGAACGAAGTTCGCAAACAGGCGGAGCCATGGCAGCTTGGGGTTTATAAGCTTTAGGGATACGCTTTCACTTTCACTTTCAGTGCAGCTCCACCCCCTCCGTTTTCACTTCTACCTTCTGCACCAATGGAGACTTCCCTCCGCTACGGCGGAGACTCCAGAGCCTTAAGAATCCACGCCAAGGAGAAGATTCCACTCGACTCCAACATTTTCTTGCAGGTAATCCTTCATTTTTCTTTTTCTTTTTTTCATTTCCCATGTTCGATTCTCGCTACAATGTTAGTGGCCGTAGTATAATTACAGTCATGTGTCTTATCTACTTAAAATTTGCCAATTTCCCATGTGTTTGTAGAATGAAGCAATGTTAGCTTGCGTATTGATGATTTTTGTTGGTTTATGAGCCGGTTTCACATTGATTGGGAACCGTATCTTGGAAGGTTATGTTGTGCTGATTTAGAAGAATAATGGATTTTATTGACCTGAGTTCTAACAGAGATGCATTTTCCTAAGGTTCATGGAGAGCTAGATACAAGAATTGGAGAACCGAGTCTACTTGCTGCTTCTGTGAGACAATTTTACCCCGATGTGAGGTTTTCTCTGTGGAACCAGTTCTCTTTGTGCAAGTCCCTGTTTTTCTATATCATGGTTCTGTAAATCAAATGCTTTTTTTTGGAAAATGCAAATGCAGTTCTTTGGAAGCGCGGGTGTAGGAGTTCAATATGACAAATATAAGAAGCTTCATTATCTGGCTCGTGGGAAAATGACTTTTCCTGTGACAACCGATGGTTACTTGAAATTTACTATTAAAGGGCAATCTCATCTTGACAAGGATTTTAAGCAGGTTAGTGCCGACTATTTATATCTTAGAAGGGCACAGAAACAAAAGAAAAAAGTGTAAACTTGATATTTTCTTTTGTTTCATAATCCTTTGTAACCAATTTCTTTCTATTGTTTTCTTGGCAGACTAAGTACAAAGGAGCTGCTGAATTTTCTTTGGGTGTATTGAATTTCCAACGGGAGCAAGATATAAGAGTCAAAGTTGGATATGAAGTGTTTGAAAAGGTAGAGTTAGTTTTCCATTCTCTGTTTTTGTAGTGGTCACTCAAGTCATATATTTGCTTTCCATACTAAATATTATTTGATTGTCTCTATGTTATCTGATTATTTATCATCTTGTAGCCTTTCTAGAGAAAGAAAAACAATATAATATGACACTTGAAAAAGGAGCTTAGAAGTCTCTTTGCATATCTTCAACGTCTTGGTCCATCTTCGTTAGTTGTGAACCTAGGATTGAAGTGTTGGCTTCTGGGGCCTTGAGGCAAGGGACCCTCTGTCTCCTTTTTTTTTCTTCCACTGTGGCAGCTGATTTGTCTTAGATGGCTGTTGGACAAAGGCAGGGCTTCCAATTTGATTAAGGACGGAGTGTCTAGGGAGGTATCATGTCCATATAAACACCTATAAAATGGCATAATCTTGTTTACCATGAACAATAAAGAGAAAGTTGAGGATTGTTTAATACGTATGCTTATTAAGCCTGACATACTACAGGAAATTGACCCGTTTAACCTTGGACATCCTTCGGTACATGATCAACAAAGCTGAAATTTGGAGCTTGAAGGTAGAGAAGATATTTAGCAAAACCACCCTCTGAACTTCAAAGATTCTAGATTGACCTTGGCCTTGCTCAAGCAGTCCTCTCCAATGAATCCTTATAAAAATTTTCATTTATCCAGAAAATCTTGCAAACTGACTGCTATAGTGCTATTATCAAGCGTCACATCAGAGACTTTCTTCGAGATGCTGGATAAAGAAAATGGTTGTCATGTGGTCCATAAAAAAACAATCTTTCTTTTATTAGATGTAGATCTCTGCCTTGGATACATTAGAAAAGGAAATATAATCTTATTATTTAACCGTCATTGGCGAGTTCCCTTGGAAACTAATGCTCATGACAGAAGATGTTAGCTAACAAAAATAGCATAGGCTCCATTGGTTGGAATGAAAGATGCTTCTATAGCTCAATTAAACATAACTGGTCTGCGGTCTCTTGAGTGAGATGTAAAGACCTTTTGACGCTGAAGTAGGGTTTAATGTGAAACCAACTAATGATTATTGGGGGATCAAGACTTTGATGTGACTGTAAATGGGAAACTGCCGGAACTGATTGTGCAGTTTGTTCCTGAACTTCTGAAAAAGCTGAAATTGATACTAGATGAACAAGGCTGCTTTTCCAATCAGCTGCTGGATGTTAGATTGTGGAGGTAGGAAACCTTGGGAACTTCACTAGAAGTCTTTGGACTTGTTTGGAAACTATTTTCTAAACAATTTCCTGTTTTTAATTTTAAATGTATTATCAAATGATTTTTTAAGATTACTGTTGCGGTGTACAGTGAAATTCTGTTCACAAATCCATAATTTTAGAAGGAAAACAACTACATTTGTTAAAAAAAGAAAGAAAAGAAAAGAAAGTTATTTGTGGGAATATAGTAAAAGAGAACGTAGAAAAGTAGTTTAAACATATTTCACTTTAAATTTCTTCCAAAAAAACAATCCTGAAATCAGTCCTCAAACAAAGCCCTATGTTTGTCAAATTGGAAAGAAATATCCCAGCCTTATATCTCAATGTGGAAAGACACCCCATAAAAGTTAAATTCTTCCCGCATACTTTAACCTTGGGTGAGGCTAAATACTTGACAGAGAACGAAAAAGGAAAAACCCTTACTCTACATATCTCTTAGTGGTGATGGTGTAGCAAGTAGAACATCAAGGGCAGGAACCATCTATTCCTGTGTTGAAAGTTTAAACCTATTCTTCTTGATGTTTTCTTTGAAAGAGTTTGGATTTGAATAGTGCCTCCTTATGAACCGAATCCCCAAGGATTCAGTGAGCATATTTGTCTTCTTTTAAAACAAATCGTGGAGCATATTTTTGCGGCCACTTTAACAGACAACTCTTGGGTTGAGGGCCACCTCAAATTAGAAGAATTTGTTTGAAGGCATTGTGAGGAGTTGATGTGATTCTAGTTTGTTTTTTAGTTTCGTTTTGGAGTTTCCTTCCAAGAATCAGTGACGATTGGAGTGTGTTCTTTAACGTCAAATTGACTTCGCAACTGGCATAATATGTTTTCATTCCTCACCTTTCTAGTTCAAGTTGCCTGTGGTAATATATCATCCCTGACATGACAGCTTCACATAACATTATTAAGCATTTATTGTTCTATATTGCATTTACCACCTACAAAACTTGTCTAAAGGAAATTCATTTTCCAGTCTAACATTGAAATTTTCACTTTCTTTTTTACTTCAACAATCGCAATTTAACCATCAATCTTTGCTACAGATACCATACCTTATCCACTCAAATTTATGAAATTTTCACTTTCTTCCACTGCTTTGATACAGATACCATACCTTCAGATCAGGGAAAATAATTGGACACTGAATGCAGACATCAATGGTAGATGGAATGTGAGATTCTACCTGTGAGAAACAGATGTTGAACTTTTTCCTCATAAATAGTAGTTTCAGCTGCAGAATTCCTTTCTGAGATTTGTATTTACCATTAGATCCATTGTTTCTATTTCTATTTAGCAACTGTCTCAACAATTTTCTGATGAATTGATACATGTTGCAGATCCTTTTTAGCAATCGTTATTATCACTTCATTTTATGCAAGTTTCATGCAACTATACTATTTAGCGACCACAACTATTTAGGCTTCCTCAGTGATGTGGTAGCATCTTCATTAAGGTTAGATTCAATAATTCCTCAAAACTAAGTCGAGAGAGTTGGAAAATGAGAAAGTAGATTTGTTGATACTTCAACCTGTTGGAAAAACACTAATATTTAACTACTTAAATTACTAAATTACTAGAGTGAATGCCATTTTATTAGTCACAACTGGTATTCACTCTTGATACAAAATATATGTACTCCAACTTATGCTATATTAAAATCAAACTAAAGCCTTAAAAAATGAAGAGGAAAAGAGCAGCTTATAAGAATCTAAATAAATCACAATCTCCAATACATTGGTGCATACAAAGTACATAAACTTGAAGCAAAACTCAAAATAGGAAGGAAAAGAATTTTGGCTTGCTATGTGTTCCTCCTGTTCATCCTTAATGCAGCAAGGAACAGATATACTTCCAAACTGGGAAGCAGCAGATGAAGTTTCTGTAGGGAGTCAAGACTGCCAATTTGCATCATCCTCAACTCAATTATTAGCACCTTTAGCAGCTTGTCTCGCGCCAACAGAGAAGAACTCCGCAATGACCTCGAGAGGCATACCTTTAGTTTCTGGAACTTTCAAGTAGACGAAAATCCATGAAACTATACACACGACTGCATAAATGCCGAACACACCAGCAAGACCTATTGCACCAAGCATCACAGGCAGAGAATAGGTTACAATTATATCGCCAATCCAGAACACCATTGCGCATATGGCAATGCAGAGACCACGGACCCTTGTTGGGAAAATCTCCGAGCAGAGGATGTTTGGAATTGGTCCATATGCCATCACAAAGATGCAGAAGTATACAACTACGCATACGGTAGAGATTGCTGCATTGAAGACGGTGCTCACTGTAACAAGCTCGAAGACGACGAGGATGAGGAGTGATACTATCAGCACAGGGATGGTCGTGAGTAAGAGCCGCCTACATAAGAGCTGTGTTAGCTTGAATTTGATAAATAAACTCAGAAGTACACATATTAGACAAAATTAGTTCACCAAGACCCATCTAAAAACTCAAGTCTCATGTCTTTGTTTTGTTTTTCTACCTTTCACTTTCAGAAATTGATTGTAAATAAGAATCTTTCAAATGGGCTCGTAAGATATTATGGTAAAGAATATCTCAGGCTAAAAAGATCATATGGAAGAAAATATCAAAACTACCTTCTGCCTGAAATATCCATGAGCCTCATGGCCACACCTATACAGGGAAGCATCAGGAAGGTTGTGAAAGCACTAATCAGGAATGATGCAGATTCAGAACCAATGCCCATATTTGAAAGCAGAACTTCAACACCTGCCTCTTCAAGAATTTGAGGAGTGTAGTAAAGAACTCCATTGATCCCGGAAAACTGCGAATTGGTTAGAAAAAAAGACATGTAAGATTCGATCACTTCGACGTTATGGATAAAAAAAGTCAGACTTCAAGAGAAAGCAGGGTGACATGTGCCTGTAAATATAAAATCATATGGAACTACTGAAAGGACCAATGGAAAAGCTTTGAAAAGGTCACAAACTTGAAGAACTTTAGATCCCCAAAGCATACGACGATGGTTTATTTTGTACCTGCTGAAGAATCTGGATTCCAATTCCTACAATTAGAGCATGCTTCACGCCTGGTTCGAGGAGAGCAGACCATATGGGAGTCTTCGAAACGGTTTCAGCTGGATGAACCATTGCAGGGCCGACCGGGCGCTGATCTTTAAGCTCTTTAGAGAAAAGAGCAGGCTGGCTGACTAATGCTGCAGCCTGGATGAACTCACCTTCTGCATGAACATCGTCACCAGGAAGTGAAAAAATAGATCCACGTCGGGACCCAGGGACATCCTCCTGGTGCAAATAAATACGTTTAAATCCGCCCTCCTTTCCATCCTCTCCTTTCTCAGACCATTTCCATGCCAACTGCCAGCCCCCACCAATGCCGGTATTACCGACTGCCTCGACATTTCCTTGCATGAGACTGCTGTGGCGCCTCACACTGAAGATACTTCCATGGGAAGGAGGGGGAACAATGTCTTTATCCATGCTGGTTGCCTGACGTGAAATCAGCGGGCTTTGCAGATTGTCATCTGAGTCCACTCCAGCAGCCTCTGATGTATAGTCATCTCCTCTCTGGCTCTCCTCGTCCCACTGCTCGTTTTTCACATGAGGTTCAGCTGCACTGAACATGCTTCCAAAATTTGGAAAAATCATGCTTCCAGACTCGGGGAGCTTCTCGTGCACACTACCGAAGAGGGTGACAAGCGGGTCCATGAGAGCCATACTTTTATTGACCAGACTTCCTTGTCGGGATGCAAGCGCAAGAGAACTCTGTCCCGTGACCGGCTTAGCAACCCAAGATAGACCTTCTCCAGGTCCATACAACCTGATTTTATCTTTCTGATCAGCTGTCTCCCCATCAAATTCTTCAGGAGGACCTATTATATACTCTTCTATGGAAGTCTCACCCCCAATCCCAAGACCTTCAACCAGCAAAGCCATCTCACCTGTTGAGGAAGCCTTGTAAGAAAAGAATGGCTTTCAATGTATGAAGCTATATCATTCATTATACAAACCCAAAGCATTCATCTCTAAAACTAATCAACAAAGTTCCGAGGCTGTGCAAGATTTTCAATAGAGTTGAGAATATAGATAGTAAGTAAAAGAGGCAATATGAAAAATATTAAAATGCCTTTACTTTGAGGCTCAAGACGCCATCAAGAACAGCAATTGATAATCAAATCAGAAATTCAAGGCTAAGGCAAACGAATCCGCTAAATATACTTTAAACTGCTCCGTCCCTTCCCTCTCTCATTCGTGCAAAGAAAATAGTTGAAAAAAAAAGGGACCAACATAAGCTACTGTTATAAACAGAAACAAAAACAATGCTAGGGGAATATATATCGAGGTCTGCTTTTTTGCACTATGCTCATGGCTACCCTGCTAATTCCCAAGGGGGCTTTGCCTACCCCAGTGCTAAGGGAATATAGAAGTAAATTAATGAACAATTTTGGTTTTCATGTGTGTATGATCATGATAACAAGCAATACAATATGTACCTGAAACATCCTCTATGCCACGGAGTCTCTGAAGAACCTTCTTCGCCTCGAGCATCTTCCCTTTACTAACAAGCCACCGAGGAGATTCAGGCAAGAAAAACACCGTTAGTATAAAATAGATGACAGACGGGATCGAAAGAACTCCAAGCATTAACCTCCAGCTTGGTGAGACCGACAACGACATTGAAAATACCATACAGTAAGATATGAACATGCCGCCTGATCCAGTAAACTGTGGGAGAGTATTCAACAGTCCTCTTATATCTGATGGGGCAGTCTCAGAAATATAAACAGGGACAAGAGTAACAGCAAGACCAATCCCAAATCCATCCAACACCCTAGCTATGCAGAGTACAAACACATTAGGCGACCACAACATGATCAAACCACTTAGAAAGTAAAGCAGTGATGACAGTATCAGCATCGGACGTCGACCGACCAAATCTGATACTGGTCCTGAGAACGTCGTAATGATTGTGGCCCCAATGAGAGATATGGCCACAACAAGACCCTCCACTGAAGAACTGAGGGTCATGTCCTTCTTGATGTAAACCATAGCCCCTGATATTCAGAAAGCCATTGAATAAATCTTTCATGGAATCACTGAGCAGCAAGAGCATGAAACTGGGAGAAATCTTAAAAAGTCTAGACTGAAACTTTTGTTTTTGGATAAACAATCTAACAAACAAATCATGAAAGAAGTTATGTTGAAGGAGTACCAGCAATGGTGGCATTATCCCATCCTTGTAGAAAGTTTCCAATGGAAGCAGCAAGAGCCACTAGCACAGCTCCCTTCATTTATTCAATTCAAGCTCCAATGGAGTCAGGCAGTCTCCAAGCTAATAAATAGCAAACACCTGCAACTCCAAAGCAGAGAGAAGAAAGAAGAGAAAGATGTGAAGTTCAAAGAAGAAAACGCTCACTATAGAACAACAGATCTTAGTGAATCATCATCAGGCCCTTAATCCCCCTTAAAGCCTATGAACCTCCCAAGAACGACAAAACTACACACTCTGCCCACTGATTGAACTTCAAGAGAGAACTTCAAGAATCAATTGAAAAACCAAAACAAACCGAGCTGGAAACAGTAAAACTCCAAGGCAGTGGTCATTACCGCCAATTGTAAAGGGAATACAGTCGACAACTCGAAAATCCAGATCGTTTACTCAAAAGGGTGTGAGCTCAGAACTGAGAAAAAGAAGACACCCAAGAGAGAGAATGAGACAGAGACAGGAAAGATAACATATTACAGGCGGAAAAACGCATAAAGACAACGAGCTTGAAGATGGGGAATAGCCTGGAAAGAGGAGAGAGGGAACAGTGAAAAGGGTGAGTAATCTTTCTTCCGTTGCTGTGAATGAGCACTGTGAACTGGCTAGTTGGACGGATTACTGGGAATATAGACAAAACTCTCTCTTTCTTCTGTTTTCTGTTATTATTTATTCTCTTTTTTCTCTCGTCAACAAGCTTCAGATGCCATTTTTAATCATTATAATACTAATAATTGACACTAGAACGACAGTGTGGGATGTGGGATCGATCCGATCGACCAACTTTGAGAAATTTACATTAAAAAAATAAAAGGGGAAAGAAAGAAACAATCAAGAACAGCACCTCCCATTCTCCTTCACCCCCCTCTCTCTCTATGGTCCACACACACATGCGTAGTGATTTGACCAAGTTCAAACGAATTCAATCAGAGTTGGAAAGTGGGTTTGCTCGAAATGTGTCAAATCTCTCACCCCTCCAATACGTACATACATAGATGGCAAAAGATTCCGAATCCCACAAAAACTGGTTCTAAAATTGAAAATGAAGTCGAACCCATTTCACTATATTCAATCATTTCTCTTAAAAAGTGAAGATTATAATAAAAGGGTTACAGAGAATCAAATCAAACAATAAGAAGAAAAAGAGAGTGAAAGAGAGTGAACCTTGAGGTTTATGGCCTTGGATGAAGGTGAAGATCCAGAGTCCAAGCTGGAAAGTACTTCACTAGTAGATAATGGAACATGGACAAACAAAAGCTTTCTAATCAGTAATCCCTACTCTTTTCTTTTTCTTATAGTTTATTAGCTTCTATCTTTGCCATAATTTTCTTTTTGCCAAAATGGGTTTCTCTTTTTCTCCACAAGTTTTGGATTCAAAACCCAAAGAACAGAACAAAAGGAATTAAAAAAAGAGTTGCAGAAAACAGAGTGGAAGTGATTAAAAGAGACGAAAGTGGTTCAGATTCCAGATTTGGTTTTGGTTTCTTGAACCAAAATTAATGGACTTTACGCATATATAAATTAGGAAATGGTGGAGTGTGATCAATCATATTAAATTAAATTCAGAATATGAATCATTTCAATGTGAACAGTCACATCTTCCATGGTGGATCCACGTGAGCACTCCTTGAGGTTGCCTTTTGAACTTGATTATCATTCCCCAACTATCTTCCACCAATTATTGAATTTGAATGTACAATGTAACTATTTCTTAACAATCCTTCCATACTGATTTGAAATCTACACGACTCTTAATAGTTAATAATAGTCTTTACATATAGATTCATAGTAAGTTTTATAATTTATCTCCCTCCCTTTCTCGTTCGAATAATTATTTGTTTCTCGATTGAGCATAACTCGACTAGTCAAAGTATATATCTTTAGTCAAGAGGTAAAAAATTTCAGTTTTCCCACCTCACGTGTTATTGAACTCAAAAGAAGATTAAAAAAAAAACCCAATTTGATTCGAACACATTATATTCAAAATCGTGTAGTTCTTATCATTCAATAATTTCTAATACATTCTTAAATTTTCAAAATTGTGTTCATGTACAATCTAGTTTAAACCTTCAAATTTTGTCTAAATATATAAATTTGGTTTGTTTTGCCTAAATGACATATTAATCATATTATTTAATGATTTTGCAATGGATTGATTTCAAACAAGTAAGTGTTTAGTTGGTCAAGAGTTAAATATTAATGGCATAGGAATATATTGGACATAAAATTGAAGGCTCAAAGAATTATCGTTATATTTTTTTAGCACAGTTCAATGTTAACCTACATGTAACCTCGATAAAGAGGTCATAGTTTTGAATTTCCTTCCTCTTCAGACCATGTTGAACTAAAAAAATGACATAAACTTAAATCTATGTATTATACTAGATATACACCACATTCATCTAAGTACAACAATTATGATAATAAAGATTCGAACTTTCAATTGGAAAGCTAAAGATATATCCTTTTTATTTTATTCTATAGTATATGAGGTAAACGATCTGAACCTCCTCATCTCTTCGTTGATGAGGATACATACTCATATGAATCTTATTATTATTATTTTTTTTTCAGTTTACATATGGGGTCATTAAATTTACATAATGTATCAAAATTTTCAATAGCCAAACTTATAATTTAACATTATCTTCTTTTCTAACATGTAATTGCATCGAATCCATGTCACACTGAAAAGGGCAGATTTTTTTTTTAAGACAGAATTTTTTTATTATTATTATTTAAAAAAAAAATGGTGGCATGCACGTAGAGTGAGAGAGATGGCAATAAAGGCTTTATGATTTTTTTTTTTTTTTTAATGGAAGTTTTAATGTCTAAATGCCACTATGAGAACTCAAAAAAAATAATAACAATAATAATTTTTTTAAGAAAAAGAATAGCAAATAAAAAATGCCACTCTGGAAGGTGAGAATTGAGGTCCACATGTTCTTATATGGTGAAGGCTATGTACAGGCTAACTTTTGATTAATTTGAATATTTCTTTTTGATTCATCAAAAAAAAAAAAAAAAAAAAAAATCATTTTGAATAAATATCATTATGTTATGTGAGTTTTTAAAAGATTGATATATATATAGCTTTTCTTTAATGAGAAAAACGTTGTGTTGGCCGCAAGTAATATATTATTTTATTGAAAAAAAAATCTTCAATGTTCATAAATGGAATCCTTTTTCATCATCAAATTTTCGTAATGTTTAATGAATCCGATCTACCTTTATTAGTGGAGAAGAAAAAAGGCATATTATTTAATATCAAATTAAATTAATATGCCAGAGGAGAGAAGTATATATTATTTTATTTTAAAATTTAAAATTTCTTTTTATCATTTTATTTTTAGCTCAAATTTAGGGATGGAATTAAGTTGGATTGGAGATGCAATCCCTATTTTCTGAATGTATTATTGGAATTTTATTTTATTCGGATCTACAGAATCAAAATATCAATAAATATGTTTAAAATGATATATATTTGTGTGGAAAATTAATATTGTATTGTATACCAGTTCAAATGAAGTGATTTTATAAAATATTTTAAAAATTTATTAATAATTTGATTAAAAAAATAATGAAAAAAATGAAAATCGTGGTGGGAGCAAAAAAAATTGATGTTCCCTGTCTCCGTCTCATTTATTATTATCAGTATTCTTTTTTACGGTCACTATCGTACCTTGATTTTATAGAGATTGTTTTGTCTCTTTAAATTTAAAGTTGGAATCTCTCAAAATCATGTAATGAATCGACTAATATGAAAAGTCTAACGGATTGACATAAAATATGTGTTCTCGATCAAAAAATTATAGGTTTGAACCTCTCATTCACATTATTGTGATTTTTTTTTTAAAAAAAAAACAACAACAACACTAATAGGTCAAATGCATTTTTATATGGAATATGAGCTAATTACCAAAATTTACTCATCATTTAGACAATAGTAAGTAATTAATTTCAAAATAATGCAGCACCAATCAATTGGACAGTACTTGATATATGCTTGCTTTTGTAAAATTAAAAGAAAATTTTATTTTAAAATCAAAGTGAGTATAATTCAACAGCAGTAATTGACATATACCATCAAGTGAGAAATTTGAATCACCCAACCTCTAGACATTGTTGAACTCAACAAAGAAAAATAAAAACAAACACTACTTTAACATACAAATCAAATTTGAACATTTTGAAATTTAGAAGAACAAATAATTTCTAATTGATAGTTATTTTCTATTTTATTCCTGGTTCATTTTTATTTTTATATTTACAAAACATCCACTTTAGTCTTTATACTTTTAGAATTTATTCCGGGGATTTGAACCTCTGACCTTATGGTGGTTGAGGACATATGTCAATTATCACTGATCAGTTAAGCTCGCTTTGGCCCTTACATACCGGTATGCAGCCAAATTTTATGTTCTTTAGAATTTGTTCATTTTAGTTTTTATATTTTCAAGACATAACGTTTTGGTCCCAAATGATCGTTTTAGTTCCTTTGTTTCCTCCTCCTATCACAATTTATTAGCATATCAATACACTACAATTTTTTTTGAAATGTTATTGCTACAACTTTGTATTAAAGAATTTTTTGTTGGGTACATAGTTTGTGTTTGAATTTTGCAAGTAGGAACCAAAATTGTCACTTTTAAGATTACAAGGACCAAAACTTGAAAGTACGTGAACTAAAATCAACCAAAGTTAAAACTATAGAGATCAAAATAGATGTTTTGAAGTATTATGAAACAAAAGTTAAATGTATGGATACCAACGCGGGCATAACTCAACTGACATAAAATTTATATTAATGATCAAGAAGCCTAAGGTTCAAATCCTCCATCTCACATGTGAAAGAAAAAAAAAATTGAAATACATGAACACTAACATATAACATTTTTTTTTTTTCTTTGCATAACATATAACATTTAAACATAATTAATAAGGTGGGAAAGTTAATAATGTTGCCTCGAAGAATATTCTCTTGTCTTTTTTTTTTGAGCTTTCAAATATTGTTGGATCGGGAACCAAAATATTATTAAAATTTTGTGATTAATTTACTCTTTTTCATTTTTGTGATTTTTGTGTAAAGACAAGATCATTGTAATTAAGGACTTCAAGGGATGGGCCATTTACATGTGACCTTCGTGGATCAGTTCCCTTAAAAATGGAAAATGTCAGACACAAAAAACATTAATGCTTACCTCAACACATGAAAATTTTAAAGGTTGTTTGGTTTTATTTTATACATTTTCCAGGGGGGATGTGTGAGGTGATCATAATGTATTGGAATCATAGCAGATAAAATTAAGAGGGAATATATATTTTTTCAACAACCTTAGCTAAAAAGTAATTATGAAAGTTAGGAAAAATAAGAAAACACGATAACTAGTGGTTGCGGTAACTATAGCTAACTAATATCTATGTCAATCATTGGAGGTCCAGGGATTCGAACTGTTGACCCCTTGATCGAGAGTGCATGTCAATTACCACTGAGTTATATATACTCACTTTAACTCAAGATGTCTAAGTTAGATATCTAAGAGTTATGTCATTAAAGAATAGTTGAATGAGTCAAATCAAGAATGAAAAAATCTACCTCAGAAAAGATCATATGTACACATTTTATATAATTCAATATTATTCCTTTATGTAATAGTAGGTTCAATGTTGCAAAAATTGTTAACATCATATTTTTTTTACAATATATGGGATGAGGGATTCGAATTAATCAAAGACCTCTTGATCATTAACACATACTACCTTATGTCAGTTGAGCTATATTTATCTTGGTAGGTATATGTTGACTCAACCAAACCTTTTTTTTTAATTATTAAGATTTGACCTCGTTAAATTGTCGTTTGCCAAGTGTCGAAACTAAACCTCTAAAATCAACTATGACCATTAGGTAAGAAGCATTAAAAACATAATAATCCAAACAATCAAAAAGGAAGAATAAATTCAAAAAAAACCAAGACGATGATAATTATATTAAATTAGGATCTATCTATCATCCATACCAACTTAACATAACTCAATGGATTAATTAAAACATATATTATCAACAAAAAGGTTGAAGGTTTTCATCTCCGATCCCGTCTTCTCTAACTTTCTTTCTTCTTTTGGTTGCATCTAAGATCTTTTGCGTTGCCTTCCAAGTAGATCGGTCTCTCAAACTAAATAAGGTATAAAATTAATAATACAAAAACAAGTCAACATTAGAATTGGCTACAAATTGTAAGTTATATTATATATGGAGAGTGGTGGGCAATAACATCACCTATTAAAAGATAAAATAGCCACGAAAAAAATTCTAGTACTACAATAGTATAGTGGAAGTTCACCTTCACTTTACCATCCATGTCACTGCCATATCATCAAAGTTTTAGCGGCACATGATATAAATCACCGGCCACTACATCATCTAAAGTGTATTTTTGTCAAGTTTTTAATAATTATGATCTATTTTTGTCAAGTTATTCAATATATGCCTTCCACGTCATTTCCATGTCATGTTAGAGATAAATTTTGGGTTGCATTTGTCTTATCAGAAACCAAAAAATATTTTGTTATGCTAAACCTTAAAAAGAAGTTCATATAACCATTTTGACTTGATTGGTTATGAATTTGTAACATTTTCTATATTTTAATTACTTGGTATCCTTTCAAAATTAAAAAATAAAAACCTAATTATCTTTTATTGGCCGGCCGATTGTTTGTTTTTCTAAAATGAATAAAATTTTCCTAATTCTAAGCTTTTTTTTTTGGAAAAACCTAATTCTAAGCTTTTATACATTATTCCAAAGTTTATTCGAAGGTAGCATTTTCTTAAGATGTTACTGAATTGGATCCCTTTAAGTTATAAACTCCCCTTGAATTATTCTTTGCTTTTTGTTTCGAGAAAATGTTGTTCCTTTTACCCTACAAGTTTTGAGTGGTACTAAATTGAAGCCTAAACTCTAACAAGTGTTAAAGGGGTTCAAGTTTTGTACGGTTTTCAAAAGTTATCAACACATTATATGAAAAGACAAATGACGTTTTGGACTTTAAATTTGAGACCTAATTTTTATGACCATTCACATCTACATGATTTTCATTATTGCTAACTCTAGTTTGTTTCACGGATTTGTCAAATCAGAGTCATAGGTTTCAAGTAGCTACCAAAAACTTAAAAATGATTTAACGTGGCACATAATTTTTCTTAATCCAATCTTCTTATTAAACTTGCACCTCATATACATTAGATTATATGAGCTTCCATCTCAAAACCAATTGACAATGAGTGGAATGACCCTTGTAGCTTATAAATTGTGATGTCTCAACTAATCTTTTCAATGTGAAATCATCAACAATATATACATGTTATGAGAGTGAAACCCACCGAGATCCACGAGCACAAAATAGATGAAAGCCTTAAACACTAGCCTATTGGTCAAGTCGAGGACACTCATCAACTACCTAAAGAAGGAAAAAAGCCTATCGAGTAGGCCATGGACGAGCCAAGGCACTGGCTATTCGTACATCGTTGATACCAATAAGGGTGAACAACTATAAATATGGAGAACCACCCTTCATGAAAAGGGGCTATGCAGTACCAACCCTATTCTACTCACATTACTCCTAACTAAGCATTGACTTAAGCATTAGAGCGTGTGGAACACAATAGCCACATAAGTGTGAGATCTAACCTTACCGAACTTATGCAAATTGGAGAGGTTCACATCTATCAACCCAATCTCAACCTACACGAACAGATTTACGCATCAACACAAGTTTCCTACCGCCTTCGATTAAAGCCTCTCGAGCTATATTTCCAAACTTAAACAGTGAACTTACACTCTACTCTCTAAAGAAATAACTAGAGTGGAAATTTTCGGCTTAAGTGAATTTGACTTAAGATATTGAACTCGTGTTCACCATGAATTTGTCAAGACTAGAGATCGTTGGACGATAGATCATATTCATCTATAGATTTCATCCTTACACTCTAATATCCTACCTCCCCTAGGATCTATTCCCCTCACATAAATTTTCTAAATCTAAAGCTTCCTAACCTATATCCAAAACACAAACTTCGTTCTTAACTACAAACTTCTTAACATTCTCAAACACATCAAACCCAAACTCCAAACTCCCTAAACAAACAAGATTCAACACTAAACCACAATTTCAAAAAAAAAACATGGATCATATTTGCATGAAAACTTCGACGAATGCCATAAATTAAGTAAGTCCCAAGTAGATATCATTGTACTAACATCGATCTTCGAGCATCATCATCATCAAACACAACAAAAGGAAAAAAAAATGCTTCGGGATCTGTGTTGGATAGAGAATAATTCATAATCCAACACAAAACATTATCTGACACACTCAATCAATCATCAGCACTAGCACCCTCCCAACCAATTTTCATCACCCAACGCGCCGCCGTCCACGGCAAAGCTCGAGGCCTCCCGGCTGCTGCTGCCGCCGTCGAGCAATAACGGTGGGTTATTATAATGGCCGAGAAAGTCGGAGTTGGTCCCTTGAATCGACGGCGGCGACAGATGGGTGTCGAGGTTTGAGCCAAATGGAAAGAGATTGGATTGGAAAACGAAGTGTGGGTTGTTCATGATGAAGCTCTCGAGGCCGTTTTCATGGCGGTGGAGGTTCTGTAGAGCGGCTTGAAATCGGATGTTGTTGAGGTCTGTGGTTTGAGCTGTGTCGAGTGACAATGGCGGCAGAGAAATGGGAGAGGGGACAGACAGAGGAGATGCTTCTTGGAGACATGTTTGTTGTACTTGAAAGGATCTGGGTTTGATCTTCTCTCCGGATTTATGAATTATTCTGCATAGAACCCACTCGTCCTGCATGGAACGAGAAACGAGAAAGATTTGAAATGAATGTCACTAAAAAGATATACTATTTAGAAACAAAGATGAAAATTTTACTAATAAAATTTTCTTTTTTCTTGTAGTCACTCTTTGGAACGGTTTTTTAAGTGTTTAAAAACATTTTTAGTACTTAAAAAACATGAAAGCTACTAACTTTTCATGTTTAAAAAACTTAGCTATATACCGGTCAAAATGAGCAGAACTCAGCACTAATTGGCATGTATCTTCGACCAAGAGGTAAAATGTTAGAATCCTCCTAACCCTAATGTTGTTGAATTCAAAAAAGAAAAGCTTTGCTACATATATACAAGTATGTAGGTACGTCACAACACACAACATGATTTAAATGTCAAGATATTAATGGGATCCCTATATCCAGTTGTGTAGTCAAATATCGTTATTTGTTTTCAAGAGACTACGAACAACGATATTTACTTGAAATCTATCCAGAAAAAAAATCGGGGAAGGAATGAAGAAGAAGAATACGTATTTATGAAAAAAAAGATCCAAT
This sequence comes from Luffa acutangula, assembly GCA_036850905.1. Taxonomy (NCBI): domain Eukaryota; kingdom Viridiplantae; phylum Streptophyta; class Magnoliopsida; order Cucurbitales; family Cucurbitaceae; genus Luffa; species Luffa acutangula. Next base: position 852,168 of record CM072092.1, on the reverse strand, counting down.
CTTTCATTTACGGCCAAGGTCACTAACACTATAACCAATGAGCAAAGATATTTGAGAGATCAATCAGAAATAACAAACAACAGAATTCATTTGAAATTCGAATCGACAAAGAACCTTGCAGGCATTACGAGAAACGAGATCAGAGTGGAGACGATATTCATGCATAACCCACTTGGTTTTGACCCCTCTAGGGGCACCTCCTTTGTAGAACACAAGAGTTTTCTTTGTTCCAAGCTTCACTCCATTGGAACTACTATGAATTTGCCTGTCTTTTCCTGTGGCTTTCCAGTAACCAGCCATTGTTGCTCTGTTGGTTCTCAATCCAGTTGGGTATTTTCTCACTCTCAAGCTGAAGAAATACCACTCTCTCTCTCCCATCTTCGCCTCATCTGAAACAATCATAACCCATCATCTTAAGCTTTTGAATTCAGTAACAGTTCAACGAATCAGACACAAAAGAAAAAGTACTCTTTCAAAAAGACGTCTGATACGAGAACGAATCCTCGATCGATCACGAAAAACACACCACGGATCGAGTTCGCGATCGCGATAAAGAAATTAGTACCTGGAAGTTCCCAAGGCTCACATCTATTGAGGTCAACTTCAGCAATGTTGACACCATGAAAGTTGGAAGCTTTGAAGACCTTTGAAGCAAGATAAAAGGCAATGAGCTCTTCATCAGTAGGGTGAAACCTAAACCCTGGTGGCAACCCAAGCTTTGCCTTAGCATTATCAGCTTCTCTATTTAGTTCACCAATAACTTCTTCAATTCCAAACATTTGTTAGATCATCAGCTACAAAAGAGATAATAATAACAATAATTTGCTTTTCTTTTTTGTAACTTACTTCATTACACACACAATAAGAGAATGTATTATTATAAGAAGAGTTTTTGAAACTGTGAAGAAAATAAACGAACTGAACTGAAAATGATGAACAAGACAATCACTTTATTGCAATTATTTCACCTTTTCCGGACGACCAGTAGTCTTAGAAAGGACAAAAGAAAAGAGAAATTGAAAGTTAACGGATTGGTGGGTCAAAGGAAAACGCATTCAATGCAAAATCAAAGCTCCAAAAATCAACTTTGAATCTCACTTTCTTTAATCTATATAAACTTTTTTTATAAATATAACATCAAAGACTTGAACTTTTTAATATAATCTTCTTAATTTAAGACGAGTCAAAGAGGAACAAGGTCGTTAATTTTTCTCTTTTTTTAAATGCAGTTAGTGCATGAAACAAGTCAACAGTCGACATACCAAGTGGGGACGGGTCTAATTACCTAACGAGAAATTATTCGGTGCTCCCGGTGCAATCTTCCGAGTAGTTTTATTCCGTTGGAAGTAAGAAAGAGAAATTGTAAAAGTACATTGATTTTGTATCCAACGGTGTAAAACTACTCGAAACATTGCACCGGAAGCACGTAATAATTTCATTGACCCCCAAAACAAAGGGACAAAAATGGGAAGAAGGGCAGAAAACTCAATCACCCGGAAGCGCAACGGTGACCGACGAGGCTGGAATCGTCGGGGGACGGGGGAGCGATGGCGACGTCGGGGATCGGAGGAGGGAAATGAAGGCAGCTGATAATAAAGAATGTGACCAAAGGGGGCATGTGGGGCTTTGGTCTGAGCTTAGAATAAATACAGAGAAGTTTGAATTAGGAGAAGAAGGGGGAACGTGGACAAGTGTTAGACCATATATTGAATAGAAAGGCAAAGGCTATGACCGACCTCAAATGGGCTATGAAGAAATAATAATAGAGGAAACGTCAGATTGACTGTGATAAGTGGAAAGCCTTGGATTCTTGTGTTCAGGAGGATGATATGAGTATTAATAATTATAATGAAATGTGTGTATATATATGTGTAGATTGTAGAAGAAGCTAAAGGGCCTTAATTCTTTGTTCTATTAGCTCCCACTAGAGCATGGACTGCCTACATATCTACACACTTGCTTTGTTGGGCCATGTTCTTGACTGCTACAATTCATTTGTGTGCTTATTAGGTTAGGTTATGGGCACTTTCTGAAATGTGGGGTTTGGGTTTTGTTTTGGATATGTTGTTGTAGGCTATGGGAAAGAGGGGGAAATTGGAAAAGATGTTGGTTTGTTTTGTAATTAGGGGAGGGGGAAGGGGAGAATTGAAATGTTATAAGTTGAGTGATTTACGATGGTAAAAACTGATAATTTAATCAAATTGTGGAGGTACGTACGTGTGAAGGCTGTCATTTTATATTTTGTATTACGAAAGAAGGAAAAGAATAGTTAAGCGTACATATGTTAACTACGTACTTTGGCTAGACGACGGAATTTGAGAAATAGTCAAACTTCATATATGTGAAAATGTCATGAAGAGAATAACTCTTATTAGGGATCCACGAATAGAAATAGATGAAACCCTACTAGGTGGTAATGACGACAAAGTCGTCATATATGTGGGAATCACTCTATTGCTAAAAAATACAAGAAGAGAACAATGGTTAGACGAGCAATGGGATCTCTAAGGGTAATTGAAATCAAACTCTTGTTACTTTCATCATGTTGTTCTCAGCCAATGATCAAGTCCTTCCTCTTCCTTGTCCTCATTTTTTCAACGTTCACATTGGTGTATCTCTTATTAATTATTGCTAATGCAATTAGCATTCCATTAGCATGACAATATAATATAAGTTTTTTTTTTTTTTTTTTTAAGAATAATTAAGGCGTGTGTATAGAATTTGTGGTAGTGAGACTTGTTAAATCACCGTTCAATATATAAAAACTTAAGCTGATAGGTTACGATAAATTTAATATATCAACATTTTAATCGGACTATTCTCGTCTATACACATGTGTTGAGGAAGTTTTCTTAAAGCGACAAGCACGTTGTATAGTCTATAATAACACTGCATTCGTTCACGTTTTCATTTGAATGTTTGGTGGACAATTGTAATAAACAGGTTTCATTGTTCTCACCAGTCACCACAAGTAGTAGTGTTAGTATATAATTGCTTTATAATACATGCCAACAAGAGCATATATACTACGATTGTGCACCACATTATGTTTTTAAACAGTGTGGACTTGATACTACTATGACATATTGTTCATTAAGTACCAAACAAAAAAATAGTTGAAGTGGAAAGCAAAGTTTCAAAGCCATCAAAATAAAAGATTGAATGCTAAGCGCCAAGGGGCGTAATGTTAGATGTTCAAAATCTTTCAATTTTAAGGCAAGAATATGAGGAAAAAAATATGTTAAAATAAAGGGATATGAGAATGAGAGACCAATAGTGCATAGGGACAAGGAGACCCATTAGAATCAATAAAAAGGATTTTCCAATCTTGAGATCGGGATAGCTAGATTTGGAAAGAGATTCTTCTCTTTAATTTGTAGCAATAACTTTCCCTTTTTCCTTTGAATTCTTATCGTCTATTTTTTCTCATCACAATTTAGCAATATGAAAAGTCGTCTATCTTGGTTGAGAATACTTTAACTAGTTGAACTATGTTTAGCTATCAATTTGAAAAGTCTATTCACGTATTTCGTGCTTTTAATCTCTGGTTGCAGATTAAAAGATTTTAGACGAAAAAAAAGTTACATTGGGGATTTTTAAACTTTGAAGGACATTGAACAACCTTGAAACTATTTAGAGGTCATTAAAAATTTTTTGACTTTGGGAACCTTTGTATATTAATTAGCAAAGTTGATTGGAGATTAGAGATATTGGCTAGAACTCTTGGGAATCTTGTGTTCTTTGGGTCTTGGTTAACAAAATATTATTTTGATTTTGATTTTGTTTTCTTACTTTCCCTTTTCTTAATTTTGTAGGGGTATTGCAATTGTGTTTATGCAAAAGGATAAAGATGTTGACTTGGCTCCCTAATAGAAGTGGGTTTAGTAAATGGGCAACATAACAAAAAATACTTTAAATATGTTAATATCATGTCAGCCTAAAAGATAAATTATAAAAGGTTTTAATCATTGACTTAATTGTCACATCATTGCCGAAGGAAACATAATTTAGCGATAATTGACTTATAACTTCGATCAAGAGGTTAGAGATTCAAATTCTCCTAAATGTTGTTGAACTCAAAAACAAATTTGTCCCATTGTTGATCTAACTATAATGTAGTAAATAAGACATTTATCATCATCCTAAAAATCAATAATTAATCTTTTATCGTGTCATTAAACTAAAAAAAAAATAATAATAAATTTAACTATCACATATTCAATTTACTTCTTATGAGTCAATCCAAACATAAATCTCTATACATAGGATAATGTTCTAATTAGTTGAATTGAAATATATGCTCAAGTTTGACACCATTTTTAATATTTAAACAAGGGTCAGTTGCAAGGATAGCAATATGGGCCAAAATAATTGCAAATCTAGCAACCCACAAAAAAAATTGCAAAAATGGCAAAATCTAATAGTTTGTGTGTTGCATTTACTAAAATACCCCTCCAGATTTTCTTTCACTGATGGAAAGTTTTTCTATCACTGATAGATTCTATCAGTGATAGAAATATTTTCTATCACTGATAGAAAGATTTCTATCAGTGATAGAAAGATTTCTATCAGTGATAGAAATTTTCTATCACTGATAGATTCTATCATATGATAGAAAATTTTTCTACTACTGATAGATTCTATCGGCGATAGATATTTTTCTATCACTTGTTCGGTGTTCTATCAGTGTTTGGTTGTTGTTATTTGGTTTTCTATCAGTGTTTGGTTTTTGCTTTTCAGTGTTTGATTTCTATAATCGTTCGTTTTTGCTTTATTTTTCAATGCTCGATTTCACCATGTATCACCATCGCTGATAGAAACAAAATATCTTCTATCACTGATAGAAAAGTATCAGTGATAGAAAGATTTTCTATAACTCACGAAAAGTTATTCTATCAGTCTCAGTGATAGAGATAGAAAGTTTTTCTATCACTCATAGAAAGATTTTCTATGAATGATAGAAATTTTTTCTATCACTCATAGAAAAAATTTCTATAAGTGATAGAAGATTTCTATCACTGATAGGTTCTATCAGGGATTGAAAGATTTTCTATCAAGAGTTTTCTATCATTGATAGAATATCTTTCTATCACTGATAGAATAGTAAAAATTTCTATCATAAATCTTTTATCACTGGTAGAAAGCTTTTCTATCGGTGATAGAAAATTTTTCTATCACTTATAGATTATATCGGTGATGGAAAGATTTCTATCGAAGATAGAAAAATTTTTATGGGTGATCAGGGATTGAAAGATTTTTTTATCAAAAGTTTTTTATGATTTTCTATAAAAAGTTTTTTTTATCACTGATAGAACCTATCAGTGATAGAAATCTTTTATCACTGATAGAAAAAGTTTATATTAGTGATAGAAATCTTCCATTCTATCCGTGATAGAAATTTTCTATCACTGATAGAATCTATCAGTCATAGAAATATTAGTGATAGAAACTTTCTATCGCCGATAGAAAATTTTTCTACCACTGATAGAATCTATCAGTGATAGAAATATCACTGATAGAAACTTTATTCTATCAGTGATAGAAACTTTCTATCACTGATAGAAAATTTTTCTACCACTGATAGAATCTATCAGTAATAAAAAGACTTTCTATCAGAAAAAAAAACGAGGAAGAAGAAGATGGGCACACAGGGGCAATTTAGGAATATAAAAAATTAATTCAAAAATTTTGCCATATTTGCAAATATTTTTAAAAATTGCTATATTTGTAATTACTTACCTTCATGTTGCCACTCATTACAATTATCCTTTAAACAATGGTATATTAAAAACACTTTTCAAAATTTATTTGCTTAATTATATAGTTAAAATACTTAAATTTTCTAAAATAATCAAGGTAGGTTTGGAAGTATTTTAAAGGATGACCGACAAAAGTATTTAAATAGTTAAAAAAAGCTTTCCACCTCTAAATTTTATGTCTAACGAGTAAGTTAATAATAGTAACGAAAATTTAAAAGCACTTTTTATAAAGGAAAAAAATAAAGCTAAAAAATACTCAAGTGATTTTTTTTTATTTTTTTTGAAATAAAATACTCATGGTGCTTTTGAATGGAGGAATAAGTGCTTTTGGACGAAGCATTCAAATACAAAAAAAATAAACCAAACCGATATCAACCGGACATCAGTGTTTCAAAAAAAAAAAAAAAATAGATATCAGCATCGATTTGACATATTTGCAAAATCGACAGGCCAATCAATCAATGTGACAAAAAAAAAAAGTATGATTCTGATCAACCAATTAAATATATGTTGATTATGAAAAAGAAAAATTGTAAAAAACGAACCTAGCTTAACTGTAATTGACTTGTATTCTCAACTTTAATGTCAATCCTAGAACTTCGCACCCTCCCCTCAACTCCCTCAATCCTCATATAATGGTTTGAGCTTTCTCAATCTCGTTCAAACTTTGTCTCGACTTCTCTCCATCTTACTTCCTTCAACCAAAGTCAAACTGCTAGTGTGTTGATCATCAAGCTTTATTAGGACTTCCAAAACCATCGATCCTCGACTAAAATTGAATGATTTATTTTTAAAAATCATTTTGTATTCAAAATCGACACCAACCAACTGATGTGCACCCCTGATACATACCGCTCACACTAATATCACTTTTCATATCTTTTTTATTTCTTGCTGAGTTATCTCAATACGGGCAACTATCACTATTCTCATCATTGCACCGTTGACACTTTTTCCCTCAAAGTACCTATAGTAATACTTTGTAATAGAAACAACTCTTTGTTGTAGAAACAACTCTTGAGAAAGGACTTCAATCAAAAAAAAGAAAAAGAAAAAAGGAATTATATCATACTCAAGTACAAGTATCTCCCTGAAACTCGAAAGTAAATTAATATTACTCATTGGCCTTGAGTATAGATAGATCTACTCATCAAACATCATCGACTTCAATAAAGGTCATAGATTTGTATCCTCACCTCATGTTTAAATTGTAATACTAAACAATTGTTCAATTGCAAACTTAGTCCCTAAACTTTCATGGCGTCTATTCATTTAGTCCATTGTTCAATTAGGGATGATATGATATGCAACTAAGGCACTGGGTGGACTAATTTCAAGGCTGTTAATAGGCCTAATGAGATGGGTTTAGGTCCACCTGGCATGTTTCCATGGTCATGTAACATCACATAATCCCTAATGAATACAATCAACATGTCATGTAAAGATTAAAGTTATAAGAATTGGCAAGAACTTATTAAACAAATAATTGAAACTTGGCCCTAAATAGACAAAACTACTTCATACGAAAAAAAAATTAACAATAGAAAATCATAAGTACTCTATTTCCAAAGAAAAATTTTCATTGTCATCATTTTTGAGTCTTTGGGTAATTCCATGCCTGGTAATGAAAAACAAAAGGAGACAGAGACCATGTACCTCCCTCCATCATACTCACAATGGTGGGTAGGAATCAGCCACTGTTGGAGGTGCTCTGGACTTCATAACCACCACTTCCAGAATGCCATCAGGCCGGAAACTAGGAGAAGACAACCGCGGATCAACCGGTCCAGGCAGCTTAAAAGAAACGGTAAAAGGTCCCGGAGGACACAGTTGCTGAACTTTCATCTGATACAAAGCTGATGATTCTTTTAAAAGGCCTGGACCTGTCATCACTCCTTCAATCTGAACTCTACCATCGCTTTTGATCTCAAATTTTACCTTACCTGGAAGAGATGTCTAGTTGGTTATCCCTCTAATAAGCAAACGCATAATATAATGGATCAGTCCCATGCAAATGCTAGATTGATAGAAAAATAAGACAAAACAAGGTGCTTACTTCGATCCTTCCGTACACCAGGCAGTGCAACGCGAAAAAGGTATGCACCTTCGCTCACACCGATATCAACAAGACCAATAGGAGGGCCAGAACTACCTTCCTTGGCTGTTCCAGTTAAAATAACTGATGGCTTCAGTTTCGTGTGATCGCCATGGCCTTCCATGTCCATGCTCCACTTGTGGCACTTTCAAGACTGCTTGTCTGATGTTTTCAGCTCACCTGTTAATGAGGTGGACAGATCTTAGTGGGGAGAGAAGATCTTGAAACATTTGATCCATGATGTTCAAAGGAACCTTTGTACAAATGTGTGCAATTTGAAAAATAACAAAGAATGTAGAACGCAAAAGATATGAAGCAGTTGCAATAATTGACAGAAAAAATAACATGTATAAAGCCCTCTCCTACAACTTGCTGATAAAATACGGAAATGATGTTTTAGTTCTGTTATCTACAGAAAAGTATCCATCCAAAATTCAAAATTGTCAGAAGTTACTGCTGTTTGTATCCTCTCCCTGTCTCCCATTGTCATTGAAGAAAAATTTTACATAAAACTAGTCAACTCTTTCTTTGAGTTTGAGACAACTTGATTTGCCAGAAGATTCTCTCACTCACTTTATTTTGTGTTGGGTGTGTTTTGCGTGTTTCTTTTAGTGTGTGGGGTGCTGCCATTCTTATCCCTTTTGCATATTCCATTTTTGCCTTAAAAGGAATACATTACCTAATAAACCAGATAAAGGTATTTGAACATAAAGTAACTTCTTTATGAGATATTCTCCTTTAAATTTCGAGCAGTCATTTAGTACTTCTTTTTCATAGACAAGTCTGGATCACAAGCAACAAGATATTTGAAGCTCAATGAACTTCTCATGAATGGGCTAAACTACAAGAATCATAATTGTTCCTTAACGTTCTTCTAAAGTTACTCATACTTGTATAAGCACAGAGAACTCTCTTTTCATGGTAATGAATGTTGGTCGAAAATAAAAACTCAACTACAGAATAACTTGTGCCAGTTGACCCAAGCATGCTATAAATCTGCTGATATCAATATAAATAGGATTCTGCATACCTGCTGCATATTCTCGATTCAGAAAGAACAGCCATGTTTATATCCCAATGCCTATGCAGTAAAATAATAGATAGGCAAATTAGGAATTTGACTATGATGCCAACTTTTACACTCTGGGCGCCAAATGGCTGTTTGACAAACAAAACCAGAAAGATATTGAACTTAGTGCAAGGACATTTTCACTTATTCCTCGCATACATAATCAATAAAATTAAGTTGATATTCCTAAACCTTTAAGAGTTAACTGCAGTTCAAAATTTTAAGTTTGCCCCGTGGATCAAAAAGTTGAGCACAATGGGATAACCAATAATATCTAGGTGTAAAATCATGCATTTAATAAAAACTAAAAATATTCAAATGGGTACTGAATCGTTAAATATTATATAGAAGTTATCTTTGCTAGGCTCTTCTATCTTATGAAGGACAGAAAGATCTCATAGACATATTTGAAAGAAAGTCGGAGAAGAAATGAAATTCTTGAATAAGAAGAACGTTTCAATTATCTTGGACAAATTATGAATCAAGAGCATAAAAATTTCCCCATGGTGGCAATATCCTCAGGTTTGTAGCTTCTAATAACCGAAGAACCACAGTATGTAATATCTTATTGATTCTTGAGAAAAGTCGTTTACCCCTGCACTTAATTGAGTGAGCTGAATTTAACCAAAAAGTTCAAATTTCATCAAATTGAATCCTCCCATCATGAAATTAAAACCTTCATGTGTTGAGTTTCCATTTGTATAAGATTTATGACCAGTTCTGGGAATTTTTTGGCTAGACAATGCTACTATTATGTCAGTACTAACCGTCTACTTGTGTTGTATGATTTTCAAAAAAGTTCAGACTTGTGGAATTGAGTTTAGGCACTTACTTGTTTGAGTATTTCCGTACATGGATTTAGACATTACTGTGCCTTGATTCTGAAAGTTTTGTTGGTTGAATTTAATGTAATTTTTCAATTACTTTATCGCAACTTCCAACTATAGCGTTAATTCCACCGCCTATTCAAATTTAGGGCTAAAAAATTGAAAGTTTCTAAACCAAAAACAAGGTACATATGAATTTTCCTCCCCCAACACTGTAAGAGTGTACATTTGTGTGAAATCAAAGAAAACAGCATGAGATTCGACTGATCAACCAACTAAATATAAACAACAACCACGCGGGAAAATTTCCAAACAGACGATGATGATTCGATTAGCAACAAAATAAATGAGCTAATGATGGGCAAAAGAGAAAGAAACTCGAACGAACTGGAATGACTATAAACAGTACCTGAAGCTGCTGGCGGAGAGATTGAGTACGATTTCGAGAAGGAATTTTGTGGAGAAGGTCTGGTGTGGCGTGTGGGGGCAATTCGCAGCGTCAGAGGCGGTTTTTGGGAAACTCAAAAAGGAAAGAAGACGAAGAAAAATGAAGCGGAAGAAATGCTGATACTGACGCGCCATTAATTAAAGCAAATCAAAATGGAAAAGAAAACGAAAAAGAAATTTATGGGGTGAGAGAGGCTCGAACTCTCGACCTCAGGATAACTCTTAAGCTATGAGACCTACGCGCTAGCCAACTGCGCCACCACCCCAGTTGTTGAACATCTACTAATTCAATTACAATTCAGGACAAAAATGTTTTATTTTTATCGTGTAAGTAAACGTGTTTCCCGTTTTAGTTTGGTTATTATTATTATTTTTGGGAGTGGAAATTCAAACCACATTCCTCTTATGGTTATGAGTACAACTTTATGCCAGTTGAGTTATGCTCTTGCCGGTTTCAGTTTTGTACTTCTAAAAAGTATTTATTTTAGTCATTTTATTTTCTTTTTATTTCATCTTTTTCGACCACAATTTTAACACAATTCCTAAACCTAATAATTTTTTTTTTTAATGTAGTCATAACTTTATTTTCAAGAATATACAATGGGTATAGAATTGGTGGTAAAATTTGGTAAATGAGACCTAAATGATCATTTTTCAAAAGTACAAGGACCCAAATAATTTTTTTTTTCCCTACAATATGTGGAAGGTGAGAGATACAAACTTTTGATCTCTTAGTTGATGGTACACACTTTATATCAATTAAGCAATGCACATATTGACTTTACTTAAATAAAAAAAAAAAAAAAAAAATTATTAGAACCAAAATCAACCAAAGATGAAAATGGAAGGTTAAAATAATATTTAAACCTTAGTTTTTGTATGAAACTATTAAACTCAATTTGTTTGAATCAAATTATCATTAGAACTGAACCAATAAGTCAAACCCAATCCAAACCTGAACATTTTTTTTTTTTTTTTTGAGTTCATCAACATTTGGGAGTTAGGAGATTCAAACCTCTAACCTAGGTCAAAGCGCCTCTAACCTAGGTCAAAGATACGGTTTGACCCAAACCTGTACAAGTAGATTAGGTTTAAAACACACACACCGTCGCACACACACGTAATTATATCAATTAAATTCCAACATTAATTAAAGTTAACGTGACACTGCATGAAAACCATCCAAAGCAAAGACGTATAAAACAGGAAAGCAATTGATTAAGGTTAATAACGTCGTTACAAAACTAACCACCTAACTAAAAACCAGCTCTTCTTCTAAACTCATAACTCAATGATACAATCAGACAAACCCTTGGACGAACAAAACATTAGAAAGGGAACACCTCTCCCTACTTGGCTTTGCTAATATCATGCTACAACTGAATTTTTTGAAAAAAATTACAGATTACAAAAGCTCCCCTCCCTTGACAGCCCAAAAGAGATTAGAAATACAAATTTAGACACCCCACTCATCATGTAAATTAGATTATCAACTGGATGCGACGGTTCACGGCAGTATTGAATTGCTCAGATACTTACTTCCATGGCATGCCAGACATGCCCTGTGGATGGTTGCTGTTGTTGCAGGCTCCGGAGCTGTTGTTAATAGGGCTGCCACCACCGGAAGACTCGCTCAGCGTCCCATGAGATGGACTACTAGCTCCTCCTGTCAAGTGACCAAAGCTTACTGGGTTTAGCATTGTCGAGGCAGCGAGGGGTTCGGTTTGGCGGACTGACTTTGGTTCCTTGTTGCTGTCGACTATGAAGCTTCCAACGACCACCTGCATATTTGATCACAAAATGCAGAACCAATATCAATTGAAAGGTTGTAAACCTGAACACAGCAATCAGAAACTAGCCAAATTTTCTGTGAAGAATCCTAAGCAGAGATAGTTGTGTTTCACTCTTCTGTGACAGCGGACGCCACCACGTTTAAGAGATTTTTTCAATTCAAAGTTCTTGTAAGTTGTACGTTTCCATGGAGGCTTTATATGTTGTATGGAAAAGAAACTAGTTCACCTGAACAGGAGATGCAGCCGTGAGAAGACCTGCCACACCACCACCTAAAACTCGGCCATCTGGGCCGGACAAAGACACGCTCAAACCACCAGTTCTGCTTCTTTGACCACCATTTTCAGACAGCAGAAATGAACCTGAAAGTGACAAAATTTCAAACCGCCCCTGCACAATGACAAAAATAAAGCAAGGCATAAATTTGTATTGGATGTCAAAGAATCATCCTTAAAACCAATGTAAAAAAACACAGTTCATCTTTACTAAAACTATATGAGTCATAAGCATACAAACCTCGTAAGTAACAGTTCCACCAGATGTAGCAGGTTGACGTAAAGTCACATTTGATATTGCTCCATTTGCAGAGAGGATACAAATAGCCCTGGGGCCATTCTGAGAAAAGGACATTATTTTTGACGATACATCCTGTAAAACCATGTGCAGATCAAATTATTGTTGTTTGGTCAGCAAAAAGAATGTGAGAATGGAATTAAAGCACAGTTGAAGTCCGCAATACTTAAGAAAATCGATATAGAAATCTCAGAAAGAGTGTTAATAAATCCATCTTGCAAAAAAAGGTACTCTTGGTATTCCATGCACCAATAGAGTTCGAGTTGAAAATAAACAAAAGTTAGACATAAACAAACATTCCACAAGCTTCTGCTTTTATCCTGTCACAAGTGCGAAAGTGACATTCGGCATCTTCGCTTCTGTTTGTAAACAATTCAATGTCACAATGTAAGAAACAGTGAGGGTATCCAAAAAGCATTCAAGGTAACAATAATTTACATTTAGGATTTGATAAGTGAGTGTGCAAGGATATGCCTTGTTTAGTCGTTCAAGATGATGATATAATTATTAAAAATAATTGACACAGCCAGAAAAATGGTGAGAGTGTTTTAAATTTGTACCTCTCCAGCTTTCACGTCGATAACATGTGGAGTGAATCCAATACCAGCCGATCCTGCAATTAATTGCTCAGTAAGATGCTCAGTTTTCAATGAGAGCATAAGGTAAAATAATTCACAAAATAGTTTCATAAACAATAGCATTGCTTGGACTCTAAAGTCAACCAAAGTAAGATTCCCTTTCCTTTCTCCTGTTGTTGTCTTGTTATTACAGTGAAACGTAATAATTTCAATCGTGTACACAAAAAGAAGACAAAAAAGGTAGGGAAAAAACTGTAATAGACAATTAGGCGATGTCTATTCTGCCAGAAAAGGTATGTTTGATTGGTTAATAATCCAACATAGGATGCAATTTCGTAACGATAATTAGTTTTCCATAACAACAATTAATTAATCTTGTCGTAAATGCAACTAAACAAATCTTGGTCACAAAATCTAGGAGGAAAGGGAAATAACAACTAAGATTCGTTATCATTTTAAAAAACAAATAGTAGAAAATGCAAGACAAAAAAAGAGGAGGGGGGGCAAATATGTAATTTCCAATCACAACCCAATCTAGGACCTAATAGAATCCAACATCCAGTATATGATATCACTATCTTTTTTCATATTTTTTAAGTTCTCAAGACAGAGATGATAATATAAACGATAAGCAATGACAATGACTGTCAGACACAAACTAAACAAATAGCCAATTAGATATATCTATAAGAAACAACTAAAATAAATCAAAACAGTAAACTGGTCAACTCAAATGCTAGTCAATCTATAATATTCCTGTATTGCCATTGCCACGTGACAGATACATTATAGATAACGTTAAAGCTAAGAGCATAACATATAACAGTCAAGTCAAGCATCAAATCCAGAGACCCAACTGGAAGGAGTAGTGGACAAGGCGCTTATAATAGTTACCCAAAGCTTCCAATTGTTGCTTTTTCTTAGAACCAGGTGGCCTGCCTTTAGTTTTCTTCAATGAATTTGGTGAGGCCAATCCTTCTGAAGCAGGATTAGCCATAGTTGATGAAGGAGAAAAACCTCCACTTCCTGATGGCGGCCCAGAACCTAAAGCTAGTGCCATGGAGCCATCTGGTCCATACTTCCTTGGCCTGCCCCTCTTTCTCTTTATTTGCTCACTGCCCACCGAATTTATGTTGAACCCATGAGGCAACATAGAGCCCCCACCAGCCGATCCCTCAATTCCGGCGTTACCGGAAACTCCGGCCATGGAGGATTGGTAGGACGGGGACGTTGAAGGAGTTACAGGCTTGTACACGGCTGTGCCATCGGCGCTGAAGGTTAATCGCATATTTTGAGCCGCCGCCTGCGACTGTAAGGAGCTATTCTGAACGCCGACGCTGAAGGGTTCTCTACTCGTCATCACACCAGCCTCAGATCCCGACATCTTTCTTCTCTCTTTCGCCCTGCAGCTCGAATCAAAACTTTATCTAAAGCCTGGAAATCAAAACTGCAAATACGCGAAGAAAATCTAGGTGATTTTGAATCTTCATCTCGATCATCAGCCATAACTTCTAGTCCGATCAAATTCGGAAGCGCAGAAGGTAAGATCTAACACACTAATGCAGATTTCGAAATGTATTTAGTTCGTAAACTGTGACTTAACCAAACCAAACCACTGCTAGAAATGCAAACAAAGATTAAACAAAAACAAAACCGATAAGATGATTAATGATTTCCCAAATGCGAAATCAAACCAAAGCGAGCTAAGGTTTACAAGAATTAACAAAAACCCTAACCCCAAAACTCCAACATTTCCTCAAATCTCAAAGCAAAATCCAACAAAATGCAAGGGGGGAAAATGCCCTAATAACTAGAAAACTAAGAGAGCATTTTGCTAAAGTACAGAACAGATCATGCAAAACATGAGAAAATTAAACCTTAATAATAGGAAGAAAAAAATAATAATTCAAAGAAAAATTGAAATATATTCATTTTATTTATGAAAAAATTGAAGGAAACATGGAAAAAAGTGGGAAAAAAAGGGGAAAATTACCACAAAACTTACCAGTAAAATAGGAAAAATAGTGGAGAGTGATAATCAGAGGAGAAGGAAAAATTAGGGCTTTGGAAGGGAAAACGAAGGGTTGGCTGAAAAGGCTTTTTGGAAAAGAAATGCGGAAATCAGAAATATTTAAATAAATATATTTTTAATTATGGGATGATTTGTGGTTTTAATTATAAAATATTTATTTTGATAATTAGGGATTACTTTCCTTTTACGGCTTTTGTTGGGGGGAGGGAAAAAATAAAAAAAGAAAAAAAGAAAAAGGAAAAGGGAAAAAGGAGCAGGTAAAAAGTGCAATACAGACGTTGGGTATTTCAAAGCGTAGTTGGGCGGGACCCTGGGATGACTTTTCAATTTCATGTTTTCTTTAATATAGTTTCTTTTTTTTAAGTATAAATATATGTTTTAGACTTTTAATTTCTAATATAATATTAAGGTGTTTTTTTTTTTTTTTTTTTTTTTGATTAAATATTAAGGTGTTTTTTTAATTTAGTCTTGATTGAACGGTTTTTTTAATTTAGTCGGGGCGTGAATGCTAAAATTGATTGATGATGGACTTACTTACTTAGTATGATACTTCGCGAGTTCAATAATTGTGATAGTGTGGGTCGAACCAAACCATCAATATATACGATAATAATTGAGTGTCTTATCCATTGAACTATAATAATTAGTGAATTGGTACATAATACTTAGTGAATTAACATAAATTTTTGGGAAAAAAATATTTCTAAGAGATGAAAGTTTCTAGTTCAACTTCCAAATTTCTAAGTATTATCTATCATGTCATGTAAATTAATTATTGACCAATATTAAAATTTGGCTATGCAATGGGAGATTAAGTTTTAAAAAATATTAATATGATTTTTTTTAGATAATAAGGCCAAATTGTTAAAATGAGCATCAACAATTATTAATATAGATTAAGGGATTGCCAACAAGAGCATAGCTCAACTGGCATAAAGTTGAATTGATAACCACAAGGTCTGTGGTTCGAACTCTCAACCCCACTTATTGTAAAAAAAAAATAGAATAAGAGATTAGAAGTTGGAATCTTCTCACCTTCCATTGAACTTAAATTAAATTAGTTAATTTTTTTTTAAAAAAAAAAACAAGTATTTTGAACTAAAACACATATATTTTCTTAACTCATGGTTTAACCTTTTATTATTATTTTTATTATTATTTTTGAGAATTAGTTTAACCTTTTTTTAAACTCATGTAATAATATTCGGTGTTTCATGTTTTTAGGTTTTGAACAATATAATAGTTTGGTGATTATTGTTTGCTTCATGTTTCTCCAAGAATATATTGTCAAGATTGTTTACAAATTTTGAAAATAATTAAAAAAAAAAAATTCATATTATCGTCTTTCTGTTTTTTTTAGGTCTTATTAAAGTAACAATATCTTTTTATTCTTGACTTGCACCATATAGATATATACTTATTTCAAACCTTTCAAATATCTAGATTTTACACTTGTCAAGATTCATAATAAATTATTTGTTTTCAATGAAGTAATAATTAAATAAAAATAATACAAGCTAAAAAATGTAAAAGAAAACATTAGTTTTTCTTGAGATTATGATATATATACTCATTCTACATCGTACCAATCTAAGGACAAAGTCTACTTTAGTTGAAGTGAACATAGTTTGATTGGCATGTATCATTGATTAAGGAGTGAGAGATTTGAATCTCGGATCTCAAATGTTGTTGATTAAAAAAACTCATTTTAATTGTTTAAAAAAAATAAAAAAAATAAAAGAGAGATGGATTGAAAACCCTAACCACAACCCCACATCCTCGTCCTTCTCTTAGTCACACAACTCCTCTTCCCTCTTTAATTTCATGCTCGATTCCTTTTCTTTTTCCTTTAGCAATACATTCTCAATATCCATCTATGTCTTTCTTCTCACTTTCAAACTAAAGAACTCGAAGGACAAATTGCTTTGATTGATAATAACCTCATATTTTTAGATGTACATTTTTGTTGGTTTCAACAAGATGTTTAATATCTCTTTAAATTCTTAAACATTCAAATTCAGTAATATTTGCCACACACACAAATAAAAGGAGTCAAAATGAGCATAACTGAGTGTTATTGGCACATACCTCTAACCAAGAGGTCAGATGTTTGGATCTTCCCATCTCTAAATGTTGTTAAACTAAATAATAATAATAACAAAAATAAGATAAAGGAACAAATTTAAGTCAATATTCATTTATACATATACAATTAGCATATACCTTCAATCAAGAAGTTAAAAGTTTGAATATCTCACACTTTCAAATGATGTTAAACTAAATAACAATAATAATAAGATAAAGTAACAAATTTAAGTCAATATTCATTTATCAAATTATTATAATTAAAAGTTGAATACATGCATAAGTATGAAAAAAAAAACATATTCTTAAACATTCAATTTATTGGCAATATGTCAAGAAAAGTATAGTTTAATTGGCATAAAGCATGAACTATCCATTAGAGGTTTGAGTCTCCATCCGGCCATCCCATATATTATTGTTTTATTATCGTTTTTTTTTTTTAATTATTGTTTTTATTGTTTTTCTTTTATGATGATAATGTGAAATTCAATTTAATAGGTGATACCACTAAAAGAAAATAAAAATAAAAAACTTAAATAAATGGCAAACAAATTGAAAGAGGACAAATGTCGCACATTGTACAAAGAAAATCAAAATCCATCTCTAATCTTCGAGTGGACTAAAAGCATGGCGTCCCTTCCTTCACCGAGCGCTGTAATCCAACCTCCTCGCTCATGGCGCTTCTCAGAATCATCACTCTGCAATGGTAATCCTTCTACTCTACTCATCTTCCTCGCCTTTCACTTCATGCGCCATTTTAAATCCTATCTTCTTCCTTCTTCAATTTCAGGAATCGCCATTCCCATCCGCTCCAGACTCCGTGTCTTCTGCTCTTGCAAGAACACCGACATTTCCAATCGACAGCCCTGGTAAATCGGCATTTCTTCCTCTATCGTCACTATTACTCGTTTTCCTGTTCAATTCAAATGTTGCTTTAATGGAATCAATGCTCGTTCCTTCTGTTGGTTCTTAGTTATTGGGCGAACGGAGTTAGTAGACGAGAAGTTATGCTAGGCATGGGATTGGCCGCGTTTTCTTTTCAAGAAGTTGTTCCTAATGCCCTAGCTGAGAGTGGTACCGATTTGCCCTTCTTCCTCTCGAGCGTGTTCTCAGAAATTACATTATCCCCCCTTTGGTATTGTTTTATTTGAAGATTGAATGCGTTCAGTTTACGGGTGATAGTTGTTGTTGCTGAGGATTATCGGACATACACAGACGAAGCAAATAAGTTCAGATTGGTGATTCCTCAAGGTGTGTGGCTTAGCTTTTCGTATAGAGAATTAGAGATTGAACTGTATTAATTAGATGAACTTGTCCGATCTGTGTAGATTGGCAAGTGGGCAATGGTGAACCGAATGGATTCAAGTCGGTTACAGCCTTTTATCCTCAAGAAACTTCAAGTTCCAATGGTATTTTTAGATCTTCTCTTCTTTAATCTTCCTCGCTTCAGTTTTGAATATTTTGATAAAGCGAAATTTGGTTCAGTCAGTGTTGTAATCTCGGGGCTTGGTCCTGATTTCACGAGAATGGAATCCTTTGGCAAGGTTGAAGAATTTGCCGATACCCTGGTATGACTTGCATATCATCTTGCTGTTTTGGAAATGAAAAAAGAAAGCCAAAATTGGATCTCGTTTTGCAGTTCTTGAACGAAACAAGAAACTAGCTAGCTCTTTTCTCTTGCGGTTTGTTAAATAGACAAAAGAAAGTCAAAATGGGGTCTATTATTTTGCAGTTTTTTAATGGAAATAGACATCTTAAATCTGGATTTTCCTCTTCTCTTGATATCTCTTTCAGGTAAGCGGACTGGACAGAAGCTGGAAAAGGCCACCAGGTGTGGCGGCGAAACTTATAGACTGTAGATCATCTAAAGGTATACCAGTTGACTCCGCATTTACATAACCATAGTTAAAATGAAACTCAATAGAAACTTGTTTATAAACATATTAATAGTTTTCTAGACTTTCAAATTTATGTCTAATATATATATATATATATATTTTTACAATTCAAATTTATGTCTAATAAGTTCCTAACATATTCCAGAATTTTTAAAATTAACAAAAACAATTTAGGTTTATTTGGACCATAAACTTCCAATTTTGTATATTGTAGGCTTGTGAGTTTTAAAAAATGTTGAATAGGTTAGACACAAAATTGAGAGTTGAAGAACTTATTGCACACAAAAGTGAAAGTTTAAGGACTCACTATATATTTTTTAAAATTCAAGGATCTATTGAGCATAAAATTGAAATTTTCGAACCCTTATACTTTTAAAGTTTAGATACCAAATTAATACCATCCTCAAAATTTAGGGACTACAATTGTAATTAAACCTAAAAACTGTATATCCCACCTTTTGTCATATTTCATAATATAACGAGGTTTGATTTGGACAAAAAAAAAATCGCAGGAATATATTACATTGAGTACACGCTGCAGAATCCAGGTGAAAGCCGCAAACATTTATACTCTGCAATTGGGATGGCAAACAATGGCTGGTACAACAGACTTTACACCATAACAGGACAGGTAGCTTCCTCCGCCGTTCCCATCAAAACACTTGGTTTGTTTTTGGCTCAAAAATTTTGAGCCTTATGATTGAGTTATAAAATTTAATTCACAATGTTATAAAAATTCTCGAAGGAGTCCTCCCATAGAAAATTTGTTAGCAAAAAGGTAATGAGATTTTAAAACAGATTCAAGTTTTTGTCAAGTGATTAATAGATAATTGACTGCAAGTAGTGTTGTAAAAGGCTCCAGATGCACTAAGGCTCAATGGCCTCCTGAGGCCTAGGCGCAAGGCGCACAAATAGGCGTTGGTTATTTTCTTTAAGGCACACTATATAGAAAAAAAATTCACAAAAATATATACATGTAAATACAACACTTTTATGACAAGTAATGAAGTTTTTAACCAAGAAAAATAGATAAAAGATAAACAAGGTTCAAATATTAGTCTTCCAACATAGAGTCAAATGTCAATACTCCACAAAAAAATATATGCCTTGAATCTGATATTTGACATCCCGAACGACCAAGTACGGGAGTCTCGTGCCTCAAGGGCTTTGAGGAAGGCGCGCGTCTTGGTCGCGCCTTCTTCATTGCGTCTTACGCCTAGGCGTGCTCGGGCGCACGCCTTTTAAAACACTGACGGCAAGGACTAGAATAGTCTTTAAATCGAGAGACTAAAACAAATGTTTGAAAGTTGAATAACAAAAATACCATATAAGAGACCAAAATAAGATTCAAATGAATCTAGATTTTTTTTTTTTTTTAAGTTTTTTGAGTGGTGTAATGTGTTATATAGTATGCAGATGAAGAATCGGAGAACTATAGTTCGAAAGTTCAGAAGGTAAGTGAGAGATATCCCAAGTTTGAGTGGTTAATTGTCATATAATCTAATTCTGGCGTTTGTTTCACTGAAAGATAAGTGTGAATGTTGGTTTTGTAGGTTGTCAATTCCTTCACTTTCATTTAATGATGTCACGGAACTGGCTTCCACTACATTGCTCATGGGGTTAAAGTTTTTCCACTTCAGCTTCCAATTATGGTGCCTTTTCTTTTTGTTCCATTTCTTATCCCCAATTTTATATTTGAAATACCTACATGATAATAATTTTGTTTTCTTAAATCATGCCTATACACACACACACACACATAACTAAATCATGCTTATTTACTGATTTTTTTTTTTTAATATACTTCAAATGTTTTGAAAGTTCTAGTCAAGGTTTAAAAATAGTTTTCAAAAAAAATATTTTTTTCATTTTCAAAAGCATTTTTAAGAAGCTAAGAATTAAGATTTTTATGAATTCATATTTTTTGTTTTTAAAGAGATTTTTTCGACTTGGTGAATTGAAAAAGAAAAAAAAATTGTCAGAAGAGAGTTAAAATTGCTTTCCTCCCGAACTTGAGTGAGCAAATGGTGTAGTTATACGATTGAGATAGCTTTTGAAAAAGGTTGTTTTTTTAAACAAAATAAAATAAAAATATATATTTTTTAAAATCAATACTGGAAGAATTACCAACTTAAGAGTGCTCTATACCACTTTCTATATGGATTTAGATGTCAATTTTTTTTTTAAAGTTTAAATTGTTAGATAATAAATAAAGAGCGTTTTAAAGAATTAGATTGATTTAAAAACTCTTTGATAAATTTTTTTTTGAGAAATTATTATCCAAATGTGACTTTATTATTAATAAAAAAATCACTTTGAAGAATAAAAACATATTTTATTAGTATTTGTGATGAGTAGAAATATTTTTAAATTTAATTCAACCAAATAAAATTTGTTTTAAAAGTACTTTTTTTAAAGTACAAATCAAACACATAACTAATAGTACTTTTTTTACTAAAAATATTTTAAGAAGAAAAAAAATTAAATTAAAAGCCTTAACAATACATTATCTAAACACTACTCCATTGGTTAGTGTTAATATTCTATAATCTATAATATATAGGAAAAGTTATGTAAGAGAGTTTTTGCCTCCGTTTAAAAAAAAAGAGAGTTTTTGCCACTAATTTTTTTTCATAAATTTATACTTTATTCTTCTCTTCCCATAATTAATTGTTTGAGTTGATGTGTCTATTAATAGAAGTTGATTCAAGCATTTATTCGTATATGGGTATAATTCAAATTGTAAATGTGAAGCATCACAATCTAACGGTTGTAAATATGAAAGTACGGACGAACACATCTATCCAAAGCCACCTTTATAAATGAGGTTGGGGAGGAAATCTTTGCTTTTCTATTTTGCTTTTAAAATTTTTGTAAATTCTTATTTTTTTTTTATTTTATTCAACTATTGAAGTCGAGGTGTTTGTTGAGAAAAGTTACTCCAATGGAGGTGGTTACATGTCAAAACAATACATCCATTTGCATATGGGTATGGTCCAACGATGTGTTTGTACCAATGAGCACATCCTTTATTAATGAGGCTATGATGAAGAATTTTTGCCTTCATATTTGGTCCTCTAAATTTTTATAAATTCTTATGTTGTCCTTTTCCAATAGTTTTGACTATCCAATTTTAAGTGTTTTTTTGAGAGAAATTAATCCAATAAAGGTAGTTACATGATGAAGTGAATCGATCCATCCATTCGCGTAAGAGTGTGATTTGTATGTATGAAACATCCACAATTTAATGTTGAAAATGTGTCTATAAAGACAGACACATAATCCAAAGAAAGCCACCTTTATATCTAATTCTTTGAAGCATTGTATCCCAAATGGTTAGATATTTGAAAAAAAAAACATTTATTGCAAACCATTTGTAATTATATATATATATATATATATATATATATATATATATAGATTATTCTAATGGATTGGGAAAAAAAAAAAAAAAATCATATTTCATGTTTGGAAGAAAAATAAATAAATTCTTTCATCATAGCTTTTGGTTAACAAAAATGGGACTTAATTTGTAGTTGCACGATGAAATTGGCACTATGGAATCATTTGACAACCAATGAAGGTTTATGATAAACAATAATTTCAACACCGATTTTAAAGTGGACATGTATGAAGTTAATACTTTATGGACATACCATCTTTTTAATGTTATTTCATTTTAATCAATAAATCATATTTGACTATTTTTAATGTTATTTCTTTTTTTTTTTTTCCCCTCTATGTTTCTAAAGTCAACATATCATATAAGACTAAACTAAAATATAGTATTTGAATAAATGTAATATATTTCAACTTTGTAATTACTTTTGTTTCCATTTATTATTTGTGTTCATTCAATTATATAAACATCAATGTTTTAATCACAAAATATTTAAAATTGTTTCATAGAGAATCGATTTTTTTTTTTTTTTTTTTTTTAACTATCATTGATTTTATACTCATTTGACCATTTTAATGGTATTTCATTTCACACATTGATCTAATAAGTTTTTTAATTTTAAAAGTGTCTAAGTTACATGAACTTCTAATATTGTATTTAATAGGTGTGAATACTTTTAATTTTGTGTTTAATAGGTCTCAAAATTAAAAAATGTCCAATGAATTACTACTGAATTTTCAATTCAAGTCTAATAAATCTCTATCAGATATAATATTTTAAAGACTTCACAAACCTATTACACATAAAATTGAATGGTATGAGTCAAAGTGAACATAACTCAATAGCAATTGATATGTAACCTCGACCAAAAGGTTAGTTGTTTGAATTCTTCACTTTCAAATATTGTTGAACTAAACAAATATATTAAAAGTTAGGGTCTCACAAACAAAATTCAATGTATATCTAATAGATTCTAAATTTTAAAAAAATCGAATATGACATGATTTTTTTTTTCTTGAAAACATGTGGGATTGGGAGATTCGTACCAAAGACCTCTTAGTCATTAGTATAAACTTTATCAGTTAAATTATACTTATGTTTATGACATGAACTTATACAACATCAAAATAAAAATTTAATGATATATTAGACCAAAAATTGAAAGTTCTAAAATTATGCTATCAAACACTACACAATCTTGAAAGTTGAAGGTTAACCATTTTGAAATGATGAGCCTAAAAAAGTTAGCTTCACATCTCTTCCAAATGATTGCTCATCTTTTCCAACTAAGTGTGGGCTTTTTCAGATCTACAATTACAAGGTTGGTGGCATTTGGTAAAAGTTCATATCTACCTGACATTGCCAGTTTGGCAGCCATTGGAGCTCTCTCTTCCTTTCTTTTCTTTTCTTCCCCACCCATCATTTGGCAGCCAGATCCACTCATGGGTTTTGAATTATTTGATAAACAAAACAAGATGAACCACTCATCTACCCATAACATGCTTGCCATTCTCATCTAAAAGCTTTTTGTTGGCTGAGAAGAACTTTTAAATTAACATGTGGAATATTATGTGCTCTTTCTCATGGGTGCCCAATTGTTTGCTCACTGACATTGCTGTTTAAATATGTGTGTTCTTGCAGTTCCTTTTATAGGCTCATAAGCTGTTTGTTAAAATGCCTAAGAGACTAGAACTTGAGGAGGCCATTCAACAGGCACAGTAGGAGATAGGAAGAGTGAGCCATGTTGGAGAGGCAGGGCACATGCTAGATTTTTTACCAGCAAGATGGGAGGTCTTATAGCGTGTGCCCTTTTTCTCCAACTTGGATTCTCTTCCTTCTGAAAACAACTTTGAAAACTTGATCATGCCTCTACATCTAATAAAGGGTAACTGTGCTCTATTTCTTCTTTGCTTTAACTTGAATACTTAAACTGGTGTTCAGCTCAGTTCAGTGTATATTTTGCTTCTCTAGAAGAAAGGAAATTGAGATATGATACTGCATTGTGTTTTCTGGTTCGGTTCCTGGTTTAACCGACGACTTGCTGGTATAAAGAGTCTTGTCACTGTTGTCGACGTTGTTTGAACTTTGAACAGTTTTGATATGATTTATTCTATGTTTGATTTATCTGCAAGCTGAGTTAGAATGTAGAGAACTGTGGAGGAAAGGGGATGCAGTTTACAGAAAGAAGTAGTTTGAAATGTGTTACTGACCTTGGGCCAATTGTCGATTAGAGTGACCAAACTCTTGATATCAGGGGACTGAAGTCACTTTAAATGTATAATTTACTATGTCATAAAATTTACAGAGTTTGAATTTGTTGTTTTAGATCAATAACGGTCAGATCTGCTCTCTAGAGCTGATGCAGCGGACTCCAAATGTACAAGCAAACAGGAATAGACTTTCTGCTTTAATCTGTCAATAGTCTCCCTTGAGCCACTATCTGCTGGAGTCAAATTTTCTTTTAACTTGTCCAGCCATTCATTGGCTTGCTTGAGCTGTGATAATGCAACAGCAATGTTGTTGTCTGCCTCCATTTGTCGCCCTGCATTGTTTCGGCCTTTCTTGTCCTGGTTTCCTACACGAAACCCGATATCCAAGGCTTCCTCCAAGAAATTCAAAAACCATGATGTTGATTCCTTTAGCAAAGCCTCTCTTAGTAATTTTATCTCCTTTGCACCATCTCCTCTGGCCCATTCTTGTTTTTCACTCTCTCTTAATTCAATAGCTGCCTTTGCAAACTTCGATGAAGCACTCTTTGACTGGAATAAAGAGGTAACTTTTGTAGACTTATCTGCTTCTGGAAGAGATGAGTTTGCAGTTAAAAGAAGTGATTTTTCCTTGACTGCATCTTTAGAATTTGTTTGGGAGATTAGCTGCTGTAGTGTGAAGAACTTGGTGAGGGGGAGTTGGGGATTCTCAGGTGAGGCTGATGAGCACAGATCAGCAAACACACTGAACAAAAAATGACAAAAATAAGATTAATTTGTACGAAACGGTCGACCAGTTCAATATTTAAATCCCAAAAATATACCTGAGACACTTCAACAAGGATGCTGCAGTAGCTGCCTCTTTTTGAGCCTCTATTGCAACCATAGAAGCTATATTTTTCCTTCTAAGCATCCGCTTGAAAAATTAAAAGTTCACATGTACGACAACTTTAGATCAGTGGGAAAAGCAAGCATCTGTTAATTGCATAATACAGAAATGAAAAAGCTAATAACCAAGAAAGAGAAAAGAAAATGAATGAGAAAAAAGGAATGCATACTTTTCCAGTCTTTAAAAGATTAACAGGCAATGAGGCCCATGAAATTGTCTCTGAAGAATGAGTTTTATCTTTTCTGTTAGGTAAACAATTCACATTCAAATTTTCCTGCTTATTTGAAGTGCCTTTTACAGGAATGCTCTTAGTCGGTGCAGAAGCCTCCTTGGCATTAAACTGAAGGGCTTCTGCCTTTGAAGAAACCTCATCAAGCTGATTCTGCAGAGTTGCTGCTTGCACCTATCAATGAAGTGTAAAAGTGAGAAAACCTTTTCTGAGGTTGAAATAAACCATGTTAATCAGATATTATCTGTCTACAGGCATCAACAAAACAAGATGGTGCTCTAGCCGCAATTTTGTCAAATTTGCTACACATAATAGAGCTGAAGGCCAACAGACAGGACGAGTATAACCAAATGTAAGTGTATTTTGATTTCCTTCTTTAACCTGAATAAGGGATTGAAGTTATCATTCTTAGGATGAGCCTTCTTCTTATCTGCACATGGACAATATGAAACTTACACAAAAATGAATATCATGCTTAGTGTGAGATAGACTTGTACCTGACCTTTAAGGTCGTTCGACTTTCCTTTTACTGCTCCTCCTGCAACCTTCATACCTGCTTCACCATCCTCGTTTTCATTGCTCCTCTCACCTGTACTTGAATCAAATCTACCACTTCTAGAATTCGACGACAAAACACCCTGCATATACCGTGACGAAACATTTGCCTTCTCCTCTTTGATCACGATTTTATGTCTCATGCTCTCATTTTTTGCTTCTGACGTCTCCCTTGATTTAGCTCCACTTTTTCCTTCTTGATCAGTAAGCACTGAAATCTTTGATGGCTCCAGCATTTGCATAAGATCCTTAGGAGTTCCAATGAAAGGTTGTCGTCCAGGAATCGGTCTAATCCCAACAAGAACTGGAACTGGAGTTCCAGCTTCCATTCTATCAACATAGAAGAATTGGCCAAGCTGTAACTTATTGTTCAAGATCAACTCATTATCCTGCTTGGACAATGAGACATAAGTTGAATGTGAAGAATCTGAAACTTTTACAAAGAAGCCTTGATTTGGCCACAGTTCTGAGCCATTCAAGGCAGGTACAATGCTAATCACTTGTAATAACACCGATCTATATTCTCCCCTAACCTTCACACTTGAGTTCATACTTTGAAGAAGTTTAAGTAATACTCCTGGTATAAGAGACGCCATTCCGAAATTTCGCCACTTTTGACTATGAAACCATAACTTTCACCTCATCCAAGCACAAAATAGATGAGGCAACTCCAGATATGAAAAGCCAAGAACTATGTTTGTGCTGAGAGAGAAAAGAAGCAGCTAAAAAGGGAGAGTTTCTGTCAAAAGGAAAGAAAAATGTTATCTTACACAAAGACTTAAGACACAGGAATTTCACAAGAAGAGTAATGTTTCTGTTTGCTCAAGGTTGAAGTGGGAATAAATCTTATTAACTTTGCATGCTTGGCAAGTAAACATCAGCTTCTCTTGGCTTAAAAGCAAAGTAAGAATGTTTACCAAATAGGTTGTGGTTTCTGTGGAGAAATGTCATATCTGCCACCATGTAGCAGGGTCAGTTGGAGCTTGACATGGTGGTTCCAGTTGGGGGTAATATGGTCAATTTACGTAGGTATCTTCTTCATTACTTTAGCCATTTCAATTTACAGGTGGGGAAGCCATTGTCAAAAGGTGAAGATATTGGGATGTCACATTCTAGTCAATCATAAAGTCAAAAGTTCTTTCTCCACCAGAAAAGAACATATAAATGCATAACTAACGATATTTATTTGTTTGGGAGATGGAAATAGGATAATGCCATGGACAAATTCTACGTAAGTTTCCATGTTAACTAGACTATGCAATAATTTAGTACTATATTTAATGCGCTCAACGGAATATAGCAATTACATTGTATTTAATGATAGACAAGTAAAGTTAATCCATTAACGATATCTAATTGACTATGTTAATTAATTGAAAAAAATAATAATAATTTATACGTACCCTTAAACTTCGATAGTTGTATTAATTAGAATACAAAACTAATAATTGTACCAATTAAAATTTTAAACTTTTATAAATAAATAAATTTAGAACCTCCTCCATCAGTAACTTATAACTACTTCTATTCGATGTCATTTAAAATCAATCCAAAATCATCTAAATAGAATGATTATCCTATCAAAGTAACAGTTAGTTAAAGGGATTAGACCTCTAACCTTTCGATTGAGGATACAAACTTTATACTAATTGAACTATGCTCTACTTGGCTTTGAAATTTAATTGGTACAAAATTTAGGAGTATACATTGATTCTCTAATTAATTTTATCTGCAATCAGTGATCATTTGACATAATTAATGGTTGATTGAGCATATCCAACTAATTAATTTCTTTAAATAATTGCCAATTGACTGCTTTTAAAGCAATTAGTGAGTATCCATATTATAATAACCGATGATAGAATATAATAAAGTAAATTAATGGTTATCATAATCAATTGACTAGAAGGATAATAATCCCAAATCTTCTTCCATAGCACTTTAGAACAGTCGCTTTATGATCCATTCAAAATCCTAAGCTTGTTAATAAACAAAGTAAGAAACAAAAGCTAAAAATCAATTCATTGCCAAATGGGCCCCAATTGAATCAGCTGTAAAAACTCATCATTTAGTGCCACGAGGAGAAAGAAACAAGCTTGTGTGTGAATCACAGCCCAAAAGATAATCAAAAAAAGGAATCTGCAAGGAAAAGCCAAGCCATGACTTTTTTTTTTTTTTTCTCCATCTCATCATCCAAAACTTTACACTTTCAAAGTCATTTTATGGTTCTTTCATGGCATCCATATCACAATAATGGTTTGATAAGTCCTAAAGCTTCCATCCAATGTTTGGAATCCATTGACACATTCCCTTCAACCTCCACCCAAATAGAAGAAAACAGAACCAGCTAATAAATAATGAAGGTAAAAAAGAAGAAAAATAATGTTCCCACAACAAACACAATGAATAAACAGAATGTTTTCAAAACCTAAGGATTGTCCAAACACTGTTAAGGAAGAACTAAAAACTTTACATCCTCTGATGCAGCCAATCCGAATCGAGCACTCCATCGAGGGGTATTAAAATGAAAAATCAGCAATTCGATCTTCCTGATAGAACCTGAAGCTGCTTCGTTGTTATGAAGCCAGTCAGGCCTCGAAAGATATCCAAATTACAATAAATCCTAACAACTAATATGCACATGAACTTTTGAAATCATATATTAGTACCAAGATGATGATAGACCCACGACCACACAAAGCACCAGAGACTTCCTATACACACCCAAAATGCTGGGAGTTTACTATAAAAGAATCATATGTTGATTCTAATTTTGACTTCTTTTTACACGTTTTTATTCCTAAATAGATGCTTAAAACCGATTCAAGCATCCATCAATCAATCCATGACTACCTGCCGCTCATCCAGAGCGTCAGTAGTGTATAAACGTTTATAAACACTGGGGAAGAAGAAAGGTCTTAGAGGAAGAGCAGCCTTCATCTTCCATATTCCTTCTCCACCATCTGGAGCGACTCAAGACCATCTGACGTCTCTGGTGAGCATGACTATGACCTGCAATTAAGTAAGAGAACTTTAAAATCAACTGCAAACAATGGGAAGAAATATTTATTCAAGTTTACAAATAAAAAAATATTCAATTTCCAGAAAATAATGTCATCAGGTGGGTGGGAAGGAGGGAGGGGGTGCGATTTTAAGCTCAAATTATAAATTAGAGTTTGCATGATAATTAAGCGTTCAAACAGCTTCTAATTTCTGTAAAGTTCATTCATCTGTATTAAAATACAGTCACTTTTTTATCCAATGTCAGATATATAAATATACAGTTGGAGTCTCACACATTAGCCTCAGTCCAACGACATACTTCTAAAAGTGCCAATTAAAGAAAGAGAACAACTGGCAAGTCTATATTCCACACAGACTAGAAACTATTTATCTAAATAATCTCTAATTTGCAGGTTGTATTTGAAGATATTCCATAAAGAACTCATAAGAAGACTAACTGGATAAAATGCACAATCTTTAACTGTAAGCTCCAACAAATGGCTATTAAGCTAGAAGGAGGAGGAAGGCGATCAGAAATTATCAGGAATTATCAATATTTGCCCCTAAAAAGCAATAATCATTCATGTCCGGATAAAAACATCTACAGAAGGCAATAACATTGTCCTGCCAGCATCAAGACAAGACAGCACATTAAGTTTGTCCAGTCAAGGTTGTAAAATAATACACATAAAACCATGCACATTTATATACAAGTACATAAGAAAGATGTAAAGATAGGATAGGCAATAACTATTATCAACTTAATTCATTCTCCCATCCCTGTTTATTTAGAGCCTTTGGAAGATTACCATGACCATAAGTTTTCATTACTATTGTTTATATCACTCTTCAATAACGGACATGACTTCGAGATTTCCTAGGTAATGCCCATTCATTCTTATGAGTATCCAAAAACATCTTCAATTCTAACAACCTCATTCCTTCCTCTACTACCACATGTAAACTTAAAACAGGAGAATAGTGGCTGCCAATCAACTTTAGACCCCCCACAAATTAGTTGTTACCTTTGTCATACTCATACTCCAGAACTCACCATATCATTCTGTTATATAGCCTATATGATATAAGATATGATAGCAAAGAAATCATCACAAAGAATTTACCATAAGCTATCATATAGTTTTCATCCTGACCACATATGAAAATTGTCCTTAAAGCTATGCAATGAGCTTAACACTACCTCTAGAATGCATGATAAATTATTTGCAAGGCTAGATCCGAAGCCCGCCACTCAAGTAGCAGTTCCGCTGCTCTAAGTCCTGCTGCAATCTATGGATACCTATAAATGTTGTCAAATTGCAGGTGGTCAGAGACTGCAGGTGATAAAGATGGAAAGGACAATATCAAATATTAACTGCAAAAATTTGCTGCTTACCTGATCAACTCCTCACCCAGATGTTTGTTCAGAACCGCTACCTTGTACAAACTGAGAAGGAGAATGAACAACGAACTGTGGTTGTGCTGCAACAGGTGCTGGAATCCCTGATGAAACAAACACGTTTTCCTAATCAAGCATGTCTAACATGTCAAAGCATAGTTTTCCCTCATTCTTCATCAGATGATCAAAACCACGGTACATGTAAAACAAACAAAAATGTCACATAAATTGTATTAAGCAACAAAAATATGCTGATACATCATATCATCTTTGTTCTGTAGTAAAACAAACTTTTTCTCATCATTTTCCCCCATGGATCCTTGTCAAGTTGTCCATAAGTTCTAAATTTCAATATCCCCATGATGGCCTCCCCTTCTGTTGCACTTTCGTTCCTCTTAATTAAAAGAAGTTTTCACCGAAATGAATAGATAAATATTTAGTGTCCCCATAAGATATTCAGTTTTCAGTCTACTGTCTTTACAGGATGGTGATATTTGAATGCACAGAAAAAAAATCACCCTTCAGAGCCCAAGTTTTATTGATTACATAACTAAGTCAATTGAATGATTGAACATGAGTTTTGACCAACACACTTCTTTAAGATTTTAAAAAACAAGGCAACTTCAAAAGTTAATGAGAGAAATAAACAATAATGGCCTCGAGAAAAAGACCAAAGGACCAAACCAAAGAAGTGACTAAAAAAAACTACACGATACACAAAAGAGATACAATTGATGGTAATAAAAATACAAATTCGAACAAAAATACCAAAAAAACTAGAATAAACTCATTTTAGCCCAATGTTGCAATCGAGAGTGATATTCATATTAAGACAGCAAATAGCAATCCCCACAAGGCAAAATACCTGAGGGATACGGTGCCTGAATTGTAGGCATTGGAGAAGATGTTAATGCATTGACATTAGGACCACTAAACTGCACGATCTGAGGACTTGGCATTGCATATCCATGTACTGCTCCATATCCATGACCACCAGGGACTGTTTGACCTAATTGTCCATAATGATAAATAGTAGGGCTTGCTGATCCAGGTACCCCATAAATCTGCAGGTATTGCTGACCCACAAAAGGGTTATATCCACCCTATGTAAGGGATAGAAGACACAGAAAATCAGAACCAATGAGCATATTATGCTAGAACTATCAAGAACCTTGAGAAACTTTTAAAGATACCCTTCATATCACCCTTCCCTACTTTCCACCCTCCGCACACAGAATTGCACACATAAGTAAATAAAGCAATAGGATACCTGCGGGTAGACATACTCAGGTCCATAAGTAGCATAACTGCATAGAAAACGAATGATTGAATATATTATAAATATTTCTAAGGAATATGATTATGAAAGCAGAAATCTAGATAGTAGCACAAACTGAAACAGTGCAAACTTTAACAGGATGAAGTCATTATACAACCCACAGATTGTGATACCAGAAAACAAGTATTTGGTATCCCGATTAACAAGAGACCAGAGTGGTCAAATCCTACCAACTTGGCTCCTCATATAAACTACAAATGCAAGGAAAAACAAGAAATGGGACTTCTGCAATACCTTCTATGGTACTCCCGCAATTACCAATCACAATGTGTCACATCACTGATCAGGATATAATCAATCCTGATTTCTAGGAGGTGACAAAGAAACATATCCTAAGAAACGTTGCATGTTGTGATTCGATTTGTAATATATGTCTTGTGACTAGAGGGACATTGCATAGGATGTATACCAACCAAGTGATGTCCCTCAACCATCTTAAGCAACAAAGAAAACTAGGATATAAGGTCCAATTAAAGAACAAGCAAGGATGTAGTACTTAAAATGAATTACCAAACCTGAAAGCACATATTTACATTTCAACAATTACTTGACAATAATTTTCATTTACTGTAAGACTTGATGACAAACAGGAAAGAAAAATAACTAAAATCTCATAACATCAGAACTTTGAAAGCAAACCAAGCCCCACAGTGTCAATATTACAAAGACGTAAAGGTTCAGATATAGAAAAAAACAAGAAATCTATGTTACACAAAATAATGAAATTTGAATGTATTTGGCAGGCTTCGATGCACAAAAAGGAACCTCAGGGACATACCCATAAGGAGGATATGTAAGTCCTTGCTGATAAGCATATGAAACCGGTTGTTGATAGCCAAAATTTCCGATATAAGTTCCCCGGTTGGGTTGCATGCCTCCAACAAACACGGTAGGCGGTCTTAAACGTCCTGTAAGAAAAAATAATGTAGAAGTAAAGACTGATCAAGCCAGGAGCTTCCAGAGACTCGAAACAGGAATTTGTGACCGTTATTTTCTTTGTACAAAATGCACATAACAGGAAAAATCCCCGATCACATCAAATACACATGATAAGAACTAACAATGCGATCTTCTATACAATAAAAGACCAAAGAAGCAAATAATACCATAAGATATAGGTGGCCGAGGCCGGCCAAGTGAAGCCAGATTACAATTTGCTCGCCTGCCATCAATAATTGGAGTAGGATCTGCGCAAGCTCTTCTAGCAGACTCTGGATCCCGGAAAGTCACCTAAAACCCTCCATGTAAACAGGAACAAACGTTCAGGTCATTCCAATGTCAACAATATAGAGATATTAATGACCAAGCTATTAGATGCGACTACCAAGCTAGAAAAAGTGTCCAAACGAATGTTCTTAGGTTATTACTTTAAGAAAGTAGAAACAAAAGTATAAAGTTAACACAAACCCATTAAAGTAAAAACCATTAATACTCACAAAACCATATCCTTTGGATCTCCCTGTATTCTTATCCGTTATGACAACAGCCTCAAGAATCTCCCCAAACTGCTCAAAGTAGCGCCTCATAGTCTCACTCTGAGTCTCCCAGGCCAACCCACCAACAAAGACCTTGGTGTAGGTGGTATCACCAAAGGGAGAGTTCAAGAACCCAGAACTCGAGCTTGATCCAGATATCGAACTAGGACCCGGAATATGCTGATAAGCCATTAGAAATGGAGAAACTCAAGAACAGAAGAGAGAAAAGTAAAGGAATTGAGAACCCCCAGGATATAAATATAAACAGAGGCAGAGAGGGGAAGTAAGATTGGATCAAGTGGAAGAGAAGAGGAGGATTAGAGAGGAAACCCACATAGGAAAAGCAAACCCCTAGGAAAACCCTTGAGAAACTGAGGGGATATACAGAGAGGATCAGGAGGAAACCGAAAGGGATTGGAAGGGGAAGAAAAGGGTGGGAGAATAGTGATGAAGAGAGAGAGGAAAAAGGGAAAGGAAGGCAGAAGAGGAATGATCAAGGGCAACGAGAATGATCATAATTAGAAAGGGAAACCCTAGGAAACGAAGGAGAAAGAAAGATGGGCCAGAGAGGAACAGGGGTGAGGGGAAGGGGAGGTCGGTGATGGAAGGGAAAGAGAGAGAGAGAGAGATCTAATGGCCGTAGGAAGAGGGTGGATTTGTAAGGGGAAAAAGTGGGAAGAGGTAAAGGGAATCTGGAAGAAGAAGAAGGAGTATTGTGATCATAATAATAATAATGGAAGATACGAATACGAAGGTGGAGGAGGTGGCGGCGCCGGAGAAGAGAGGGTGGGGGAGGCGGCGGAGGGCGGCGGAGGAAAACAAGGGAAAAGGAAAGGAAAGGAGAAGGAAAGGGTTTAGAATTTGCTTTTTCATCGTTGTTGGGCGTTTGTGTACTTTGTGCTTTGGTTTTGTTTGATTGACGGACCGTCGAGTTTTACGGGATTTCCATTCAGATACTCCAAAATCTCACACACCACACTTTTCTTTTTCTCTTCTTTCTATTTCTATTTTTCATTTTTCAAAATTTTAAAGCTTTAACCCTTTTTTACTTTTTTTTTTTTTTTTAAATACAACCCTTTTTACTCTTCCTACTTTATTTTTTCAACATTTCCACGTGCAAGTAGATTCGAACTTGACATAAATAAAATAATCATTAACATATGACGACGAAGTAACATTTTTATTATATTGTAAATATTTGATGAAATATAGGAAGATAATATATAAGTATAACACTTATTTGTTAATTTAATTGTTTTTATTTTTCTGTAAATATCCAATGACATCAACACACATTTTCATAAAATTGAAGTCTTAATATTTTTATTGATATGATTCTTGAGGTAGTTTTTAATCTCATTGTTTACTTCAAATGTTTTAGCCCCAGTGGAAGACAGTGGAAAAAATAAAGGTCGAGTTGGCTCAGACACTCACATATAAAAAAAAAACGTAATTATTCTTGTTGCTCGATTATCTTTTCTCATAAACGTTACTACAAATTGTGTAGGAATTTGAAAACAACAAAATAATGTTGCTTGTTTTTCTTTCCAACTTTTTCTACAGCATAATTAAAAGTATTATTTTTTCATTTTTTTTACCTATAAAATGTATAATAAAAATCTTAAAAAATATATATATAACATAAAAATTAGGGATATTTGATTTTAAAAACTAATTTTCATATAAAACGTTTACATCTTTCATTTTAAAATTTTAGAAATAAGAAACTTACTAAATATTTTCTTTCAATAAAAAAGAAATAATAAAAACAAGAAACAAGTATCAAACCAAATGCAGTTCCATTTTCAGTTATTCAAAAGAAAAACAAAATGTTATCAAGTTGATCCTAATAGTTTAACATTTTCTTTAGTTCAGATGTGGAGTGAAAAAATAAACCTTCAACCTTTTCCACCATACTATGCTTTGATTAATAATATTTTTACTATATATATATATATATATATATATAACCATGCTTAAAATGAAGTTGAGTTGAAATAACTAATAAGTGGACAGAAAATGCATTTATATGAATTTCTATTAAATAATTTATTCAAAAAGTTAATGTAAGTAGTTTTTTTTTTTTTTTTTTTTTTTTTGACTTTGTTAATGTAAATAGTTTTTTGGGTAGTACGAGTAACTAAAACATAATATTTAAAAATTTAGATAAAAGTTAAAATTAAATAAGTACAAAATTTTAGTAATTAAAATCTGTTTTAAGAATAAAAAATAATTCCTAAGTAAGAAAAAAAAATAAAGAAAACTAATTGGGTAGGAAGTACAACTTTTTTTTTTGTTAATTAATAAATAAAATTTATTAAA
The DNA here is from genome assembly GCA_036850905.1 of Luffa acutangula. Taxonomy (NCBI): domain Eukaryota; kingdom Viridiplantae; phylum Streptophyta; class Magnoliopsida; order Cucurbitales; family Cucurbitaceae; genus Luffa; species Luffa acutangula. The sequence goes on along the minus strand of CM072092.1, from coordinate 816,196 downwards.
TTGGTATTTTTGTCGAGGAAAGTTCTCAACGGACAGCTCGAGAGGTGGTCTACGCGTGGGGCCCATTTCTTTTAACTCCCTTTTCCATGGAGTCTGCTAATTTATTTTAATTTCTTTAATATATATAAATATATATATTTAAATTTCCAATGGAGTTTCTTACTTTCACACTGATTAAGGATTTTTACGAATATTCACACGTAAAGCAACACGGCTTACACTCGGCAATATCTCTTTTTATGTTAAGGTTTTTGTGATTTGTTATCCGTCCAATTTTTATCTTATTTAAATAATAATAATAGTAATACCACATCAATTTTTTAAAAAAACCAAAGTAGCTTGGCTCGTCAACCTTATTTAAAGTTCAAGGCCTATAATTATGTTAGTAGAAGGGCTTGTTAAACCAATTTATCAAAATTTAGAGGTTGATATAAATTGAGACGTCGTGGGTTAGAAATAAATCTTGAAACTTTACTCTAATAGAACCTAAAAATTGAAGTAAACCAAAGTCAAGAGGAGAATAAGTACTTGGATCCTCAAGATGAAAAGTATATAACTTGCAATAGTGAGTTTTCGTAAATTGTGACATTTTCCTCAACTATGCAACTAACCAAAGATGAGCAACTCTTACTATTATAGGGAGAATAGGAAGATCGTGCAACATTGTACATTGAGGATCACAATCGTGCATTTATAAGTTGATTTTAGGGTTTTCATAATTCCTTAAGATCAATGTGTTGGTATCTACTCATCGATATCACATTACTAACCCATTACTAACAAGAAGTTGACTCTAATTAGATCATTTATTATGAATAGCCTTATAATATTTTTTTCATTTAAAATTTGTTACACATTTAAGAATTAATTTAATTAATTCTAATAATTTCTCACTTGGGTAACAAGTTTCTATTAACAGTTCCATGTATTCATCCTTAATACACACTAAATGCTATTCTTAAAACAAACTCCCTTTAATTACAATATGACTCATCTTGCATACAAATGTGGAAACAAGTGATTTCTGTCACATGTAATGTGCAACTTTAGATAATCATCACACTATATATACTTGACATGACATTGATCAAGTGTGAGAAGAGTAACATAAGAATTACACACATGATGGTTTTGCACATACCTAGTCTCAACTCAAGTAGTCATACTTTATTGTTGTAGGGTCAAATGAACACTAGGGTTGAATAGGGTTAATGTTAAATTTTTTAGATTCTAATTTGATTCTAATTAAACCAAAATTATCAACTAATTTAGCATTTAAAGTACACAAAGGTATTGATAAAATTTATTGAAGAAACAATTAACGCACAAATGCCAATGCAATCCTAACATGAAATCTACCAAAAACAATTCAAGGAAGATTAAAATGCAGAGAAAGCAAGAGAGGACACCAAAATTTGTTAGAGTGGTTTGACCCATGCTTATTCCAATCTCCAAGACTCCTTGAATATCTGCAATGTCTTCTAAGCCAATTGACCATCTTTTTTACCCAGGCTAAAGAAAAACCCTGCAATATTTTTCCAGGTTCAGGATCTAACAAATTTTTTTCTTACACAATCCAAAGTGCACCCCACACCTTAATGCAAAACCCGATAAAATAGAAATTAATAAACGTTACTACTTCTAAATAGCTAATTTGCATTCACTTGATTGTGAAGCTAGCTAATCTGCATTCGCTTGATTGTGAAGCTAAACCCCTAAGAAGAGGGAAACTGAATACATAATTTCTCTCTCTCTCGATTGTGAAGCTAGCTAATCTGCATTCACAATAAAACCCTCTCTCTCTTTCATTTTTTGGATTTGTCAGCTATAAGAAATTCTTTCCAAATGGTTACAAAATTCGACTAATTTTTACCTATAAAATAAACTCAACTTTGAAACGATGCTGCAAGAATTTTAGTGAGTTGATCAAGGCAGCTTTCTCAACTAATATTTCATCGTCAAAAAATTCACAGAGTTTTAATATTTTCACCATGGTAATGTTTGTTTTGATAAATTTGGTTAGGATTTAAAAAAATGTTTTTCAAGTAGATAACAAGTTGTTAATAAAATAAAAACAAAACAGTCTCTAACTAAGATAAACCAACCGCCCAACAGAAATAAAAATGAAATATAATTTACTATCTGCTTACCATAATAAGATAACTTGAGTCAAACAAATTTTACTCCACGGAAATGAAGGATGAAAAGAACTACATTCAGCAGGTCACAAGAAAAATCTTCTGCGGCTTGTATCCATTTCAGGCTGAAATTCAAAGTCGGAAATTTTTTTTGATCAATAGGATGGATCATGATCTAATAGAGAAGAGAGACCAAAACTTACCTTATGAACCCACTCATATTCCCCGCCTTTAGAATCGAAAGTCCCATGCTGCAGACTAATCAATTTCATTGTGAAACGAGGACCGCATTCCTAAAATCAAGTCTTAGAATCAGACGTTGCTACAGATCCTCCCTCATGCTTTATGAGGATACATGTTTGAAAGTAATTTTAGAATACCCAAGATCACTTTTTTCGTGCCATTTTTAGTTAAAAGGACATGGAAAAAGTGATTTTGACCATTTCTAACATGCCCTTAATCTCTTTTAGATTCTTGCAGTATCACTTTGTTATTCAAATCTAAACACAAATCAAAATTGACAGAGAAAGAGTAACGTGGCAATTTTCATCACTCTACGTAAGGATGTGCTAGCTTGCTAACCCTTGGATTTGCAGAGGAGCAAAAATGCCCTCTACTTTTCCTACAAAGATTTATTTCATTGATGGAGAGGAGAGATTTGAGTTCGAGGGAATACGAAACATTATTATCTGAAAAGATGAACACATGATATTGCACAAGCTGTTGGGAAGGAGGATAATGAAATAACTTGGACATGTTCTAACCTAAGTCGATAAAAGCATCTTTTCATGTGAAGTGGAAGGGAATATATTAGTACTAACCTGAAGTCGTGTGACCACTCTTTGCTGAGAAACTTTCACTCCCTTGATATCGTTGGATTTACTTTTTGAGTCGGCCTCTTTTTTATTTTCCTTGCTTTCAAAAATGTAACTGAGAAGACAAAAAAAGAGGGTATTCGTCATAATCCAAACTCCCATCCCATGCATCTAGAAAGAAAATATTTGAAGCTTATGAAAGCTATTGTATCACACCGGTGATGCCGGAAGAATATAAAATCCCGTTGGTTGTGAAAAGTTACGATTCGCCGACCACGAAAATTAGGATCTTGAGGGAATAGTGATTGTATTAATCTAAAGAAACAATGCAATGATAAAGGTTAATGAATTGAGAAAAACTTGAGAATAGAGATGAAAATCACAAAGTGTTAATAAACAGGAACCCTAAAAATGAAATGCAGCCTTCATAAGAGGCAGTATTTCAAAATCAAGAAATTGAGGTATAGAAAGCAACCTTCCAACACGGAGACCAATGCGTGTTATGAAGTTAGTCAATACAAGCTCTGGCTCATGGCTGGTTGGATTTCCATGATTCTACAAGCAAGGAAAGATAAAATGGTAGAAGTTTCATTGCAAATTTATTCCTCCAGATTAACCAAGTAGTAGTTGACATATAACAACAATTCATAAATGGAATTAAGTGGAGAATAGTATTTCATTGAGCTGAACCAGCATACCTTAATATCCTTTCGTAGGACAACATTTGAAATCTTAAAATGGGCAGTCGGTCCCTCAGGTAAGCCAACAATTAACAGGCCATCTAAAAGAATTTCAAAACAATAATAATATAAACTGAGGAAAGAATCAAACTTACTAAATAGCTAAAAGAAAACAAAATACTAAAGACAAAGAAAGGACAAGTTCGCAAGAGACAGATTGACATGCAAGAAGAAACTGCAAGGTTTAAAAAAAACAATTAACTTACCCAATTTTCTCCGACTCGTATGAACAACCATCAAAGAAGTGAAGTCCTTGGCAATTGCATATTCTATAATCTACCAGCAAGAGAAGAAACTTGAAAAAACAGAGAAGCTGACTGCAAGGTATTTCTTCCGAATTTTTCTTGTTTTTTTCCCCTAAATTTCCTATTCTGCGTATGAAGATACAAATATGAGTAGTACCTTCTTCAAATCGTTAGTTCCTCTCTTGTAGTAATGTGCATTTGGAATCACTGAAAGTAACTCTGATATAAAAGCAGGTCCAATCTATAAATAGCAAGTCACATACAAGCAGATGTTAATTAATATAAGGTAACAAATATTATCAAATGTGAATGCTTTGGGTCGCTTTCTATCAACTGCAGGTTTCTAAAAACAAAAATTACCCTATAACTAGTAATAATAAAGAATCTTACAGTAGAGTTAAAACGGCAAGTAGTTATTAGAACTTTTGGCGAAATGTGGTGCTTTATGATGGAACTAAATTCATCGGCATCATTTCCCGCAAATAGCTGCAGAGAATAAAAACTGAACATTTTACAAAGGTGTTATCTACTAAGTGAAAAGGATTACAAAATAAAAACATATATATATTAAAATAAAAGCTACAAAAATGTCATATGTTATGATTTTAAAAAAACAGATGACCTCTTCATCATCAGGTTTGCAAACAGTCTCATCAACCTCCCTGGTGTTCTCAATGGTGTGAGGAACCTTCCTAGCAGGAGGCTATAGAAAGAATAAAATAAATAAATAAAAAAGAGAATCTATGAGATAGTAGATGAACAAATTAAATGAGTAGATGATGTGATACTTCTTCTCCAAGTTCAAGAGCTTGCTTTTCAGCAGCGTCACGAGCCTTGGCCCTCTTGCGTTTCTCAAGCTTCTTCTGGTGCTTGAGGTTCTCGTGACACTGCTTTCTAATAAAAGAGAAGAACCAAAATGCTCACAATCAGAAGGAAGAATTTTATTAATTAATCCATTTTGATCAAAGGGCAGAGGTTTATATCGAACGTTCTGCTACACAATTAAGTTACAACAGAGACATAGAAATATATTTCTTATAACAAATGCATCAGTGATTTTCCATAATAGCATGCACTTCAAACCTCTTTTCCTTGTTCTTTATCATTGATGGGATGACATCCCTCTTCTTTTTCTCCTCTCCCATTTGTTTCTCTCTGTTCACCCTTTAACATAAATCAGAAATTGGTGAAAGGGAAAAAATATGAGATCAAGCAACTAGGGGAGAAAGTCATTATGAAAAGAAAGAAGAACAAAATAATTCTCTCCCCCATGTCATATTCGATTTCAGCCCAAAGGTGGACAAAGTTCAAATTTATTCATTTATATCTCAAAAAATTCGCAGTTCAACTTCAAGGACAAGCCAATCAAATAAAAAGGTGGTCGACCGAATATGCTTGGAGAAAGTTAGAAATAACTTTGTACTTAAAAAATGACAATGTAAATCCAAAAATAATATCGGTTAAGCAAACATTTTCCGAGGAAGGGAATAAATCATAAATCAAATCCAAGAATTTTCAACTAAAAAAAACTTTTTAAAGTGAAACAAAAAGAAGAGACAACCCAATTACACCTTCAAATCTCAACCCAATTACACCTTCCTTAAAGTCTTTGGTTGTGCCTGTTATCCTTGTCTTCGTCCCTACAACTCTCACAAACTCAACTTTCGTTCCACCTGTTGTACATTTCTTGGCTACATTAATCAACATAAAGGTTACAAATGCCTATCTTCTGATGGTCGTCTGTATATTTCTCGTAATGTTACTTTCGATGAGTCTTGTTTTCCTTTTGTCTCCTCCCAGCTTAAATCCTCTTCTGTTTTACCTGCCACTCAAATATCTCAATCTCTTCCACTGTGGTCTCCTTCTTTCTCATTCCCGTCAACCTCTAGTTTGTCTTCAATGCCTACAACATGTCCTTCTCCTTCATCTGCCTCTCCTGCACCTGTACCATCCCCAGCAGCTTCGCCTGCCCCAGCTGAGTCTCAGCCTTCAAGTGTACCAGTTGATTCATCTCCTACTGTCTCTAATGATGCTAATGGTGTATCTGCTCCCACCATCAACTCTCATCCCATGATAACTAGAGGAAAAAGAGGGATATTTAAGCCAAAGAGTTTTTTAGTCTCATATGATGAAATAGAACCTCCTAATGCTCGTGAAGCCCTCAAATGTCCTCATTGGAAGCAAGCTATGCAATTGGAATATGATGCATTGATGGCTAATCATACTTGGGATCTAGTTCCTTCTACTTCTCATCAAAAAGTGGTTGGATGCAAGTGGGTGTTTAAAATTAAGAGAAATTCCGATGGTTCTATAGCTCGGTACAAAGCTAGACTTGTAGCCAAAGGATTTCACCAGTCTGCCGACATTGACTATACAGAAACCTACAGTCCAGTTGTGAAACCTGTCACCATTCGGGTTCTACTTACCCTGGCGTTAGCTCATGGCTGGTCTATTCGGCAAATAGACATAAACAATGCCTTCCTTCATGGTCTGTTATCTGAAACCGTCTTTATGGAACAACCATTCGGATTTGAGCAAACCACTTCTCTTCCAGCCGTTTGTCAGCTTCGTAAAGCATTGTATGGACTTAAACAAGCCCCTAGGGCTTGGTTTGAACGTCTGAGTACTCATCTTCACACTCTCGGTTTTACTTCTTCACGAGCTGACTCTTCCTTATTGTTTAAACATCATAAAGGTGAAAGCTGCTACATTTTAGTTTACGTGGATGATATTATCATCACAGGGAGCTCGACATCTGTTATTAATGATCTCATTCGTGATCTAAATGCCAAGTTTGCGTTAAAAGACTTAGGCACCCTAAGCTACTTCCTTGGTATTGAAGTATCTTATCCGTCTGGTGGTGGTATTTTTCTATCTCAGTCCAAATACATTTTGGACATTCTTAAAAGAACTGATATGGCTGGTGCAAAAAGTATAACCACTCCTATGATGAGTGGGTCATTACCTTCTGCTCGACATGGTGATCATCTCACTGATGTGCGTTTTTACAAAAGCGTTGTAGGTGCATTGCAATATGTTACTTTTACTCGTCCAGAGATTTCGTTCAGTGTGAATAAAGCATGTCAATTCATGCATGCTCCAACTACTACTCATTGGCAACTTGTCAAGAGGATTCTTCGATACTTAAAGGGCACTATTTCTCATGGCTTACTACTATCTCCTCCCAGAATTTTATCTTTACAGGGTTTTGCTGATGCTGATTGGGCGTCAGATCCTGATGACCGAAAGTCCACGTCTGGTTTTTGCATATTCTTCGGCAACAACTTGATTTCGTGGGGATCCAAGAAGCAATCGATAATCTCACGCTCTAGCACAGAAGCTGAGTACCGGTGTTTAGCAACTGCTGCATCTGAACTTCTTTGGCTTCATTCTTTATTTTGTGACTTACAAATTCCTTTGATGCAGAAACCAATCTTATGGTGTGATAACCTCAGTGCGGTTCATCTCAGTGCCAACCCTGTTCTACACTCAAGAACAAAGCACGTGGAAATTGATATTTACTTCGTGCGTGACTTAGTCTTACAGAAACGCTTGTTGGTTCGGCATCTTCCTGCAGCTGATCAAATTGCAGATGTCTTGACCAAACCTTTATCAGCTGCTTCTTTCCTTCAATTCACTTCCAAACTCAATGTTCGAGATCCTCTCACCATTGGTTTGCGGGGGGTGTTAAGGAAGCTCACTAAGTCACATTTTTCTCATGTGCCTTGCTTTCTGTTTTTATGTTAGTTATTGGGTATTCTTCCTCTGTTTTTCTGTTGTACTGGTTTTTAATATACTTACAGGAGTTTTTCTCCCTCCATGTATATATTCCATTCTCTTGATGATGGAATTATGAATTGAGATAGAATGAATAATATGGAAGGGTTTCTCCTGTAGATTTCTTCTCCCTTTCTCTCTAAGTTTACACAATTGAATTAAATAAACACAATAAACACAAGTGAAGTTGAGAAATTGATTAAATATGATATAAACAATGTGATAGGCCCCCGATTAAGAAAGACTACAATAGGAAGGAGGTAGAAGGGGCAAGTAGAAGTGGCCATGGGTAGAGTTTAGGACAAGTTTGAAGATATTAGGGAGCTCTTGAATTCTGTCTTGGCCCCTCGTAATATCATCTAAATATCAATAACAGATCAGTGTTCTTATCGCAACGATCCAGTTTCAAATAAACGAAGGGGGTGTTGAGAGCCTTTTTCTCACTTATGTGTACTTTAGCTTACTCTAAACAAGCCATAATGAAACATGCAATATGTCTCGCTTGAAACTCCAATGTTACAACATCACTAACAATCATTAGTGTTCTTAAACTTCATCAGAACTATCAACCATCAACCTCAATGGGTTGGGAGGGGTCATCCATTTGCTGAAAATGTAAATAAATTTTATAAAATAAAAAAAAGTTCCCACGTCTACCTCCTCTTTCAGTTTCTGTATGCTATAGATTGCTGCCTGTTTGTCAACTATCATAATTTTGTATAGATTTTGAAACAATAATGCTAGATTAGGATTTGAAAAGAATATTATCAGAATCAATGTATCGCACGATCTATCTATCTGTATCATCTTATATCTACAAAAACAAAAATACTTTTCAAAACAGCAGAAACTTACACGCTGTATCTCGAGAGGGCATCAAGGAGAAAGGCAACCACGAGTTAAGGCACAACGAAAACTAGTACAGTTCGACTAGTAGAGTCAGAGACGAGCAAGAGCAGCAAACTCACTCCGCGTAGAGGCGCTCACGAGTTGCAACGAAAGAGAGAGCCGAACGGATGAATTTTGGGCTAAATGCGGTTACCATATTTTACAGGTTTTATTATTATTTCACAATGTGTAGGAAGGAGGATTGGAACCACTGACCTTGTGGTCACCAGTGCAACGTAGCTAAGTTTTGGTTGGCTTATTAGAGGTCAGAGTTGTATCAATTAAGTCATTAAACTTTAAATATCTATATATATATATCTAATAGGTGTCTGAATTTTCAATAGGTCCCTGAACTTTAAAAATATCTAAGACCCTCAACTTTCAATTTTGTATCTAATAGATCCCGGACATATTTGGAATTTTTAAAAATTAGCCAATCTTCTATATATATAAAATTGAATTCTATGTCTATTAAGACTCAACTTCCAGTTTTATATATAGTAGACTTGTGAACTTTAAAAAATGTCGAATGGGTCAAGAACTTATCAGACATAAAATTAAAAGTTGAGAAACCTATTGGACACAAAAGTGAGTTTAGGGACTATTGAATACTTTTTAAAGTTTAGGGATCTGTTGGAAACAAAATTGAAAGTTCGAGAACTTATTTGAAACTTTTTAAAGTTCATGGACTAAATTGACACAATTCTAAAAGAACTTCACAACAAAAGTAGTACATGTCAATTACGGCAGATCTATGCTCATTTTGCTCCGTCTAATTAGATTTAGGCAAAAACAAAATCAAATGTTTACCTTTAGACTTTAGGTTTATTAAATAAGTGTTGCAATATTTACCTTTGAATAGTTTTTTGCATGAGAAATCATTTAAGTTATTTAATGATTGATTATAGTTTACTAGTTCAAATATTTGCTACTAGTCTCACTTTAAAGGTCTATACCTAATTATCCATACATTTGTTTCTTTAGTAGACCCATTCATAACTCATCCCCTTAACCCCATCAAGAAGGTCTACAAGTTCCAAATGGAGATGGAGTCAGAAACCCTTTGGGCATGTGAACCCCTAACTCGTAAACATTGAAACTCCCAAATCCATTCGATTTCAATTCTACGGATTATCTCTCAAAAAAAAAAAAAAAAACCCTACGGATTATGTTAGACACAAATTGCCCTAAGACAAATAAAATAACAAAGTTCTTGATCCAATAGTCAAATGCGGATAATCAATCCTACTTGAATGACTAAAATAGACATATAAGTTCACATAGTTTTTGTTGATAATTATATATTTTTTTAAGATAATTATTTAAAAAATGTAGGGATTACTTAAAACCCCAAACTAATAATTGTATAAATTAGTTTAGGTGATTTTGAATTGATCTGATGAAAATAATTATAAATCACTAATGAATAATCCAAATCGATTCACTTATGAATTTTAAAGGCGTAAGTTGATTTTTTCTCAAAATTTTACATGCCTTCCATTTAAATTTATTGTTTGTTTAATCTAAATCATTTGAGAAATATATTTATAGAAAATTGTATTAAAAAAAGCATTTTGGTGTTAAATTTTGTTGTGTGAGAAGATATTAGATGTATGAAGTCAAATTTTAAAATTAAAAATAGTTTGCAAGAGGCTCCTAATTTTATGAAAATCCACTTTTAAAAGCTGTTGAAGGGATTTTGTGAATGAAGGTGATTTTAAAAAATGATATTAAATTGATCCATTCCTAATTAGTTTTATCAAACACGAATCGGTTAAACTTATTTTATGATCCAACACTCTCAACTCTCAAAATCATCCCAAACGGACTTAAGCCCGTAAAAAAAAGAAAATGCTAATTTTTTTTTAACACAATGAAGTTTGAGAAAAACTACAAAATTGTTTAAGTTTGAAGATGTGTCATTTCTAATTTAGAAATCATATCAAGAAAGTTACAATATCAAATTGATTTCTAATATTATTGTTCATTAGAATATATAAAATTTTAAAGCATTTAATAATCCAATATTCCATGTCAAAGTGAGCATAATTGGTATATATGTTCGGACTAAAAAGTCAGAAATCTCAACCCTTATTGAACTAGAAAAAATAATAATAAAATAACCAAATATTCATTCTAAAACTAACCATTCATTAATGCGATTAAAAATATATATATAACAATCATTCATGTGCAAGCACAACATTTTTTTAAAAACTTTATTATTATTTTTTATTTATTTATATATAATGGGCGAGCACGTGATATGTAAAAAAAAAATAGACAATTTTTTTTTCTTTCTAACAAGTTAATTAACTTTCCTTCTTCTTTTCCTTTTTCCTTTTCTTTTTTAACGATAAGTTAGTTATTTTTTCACTTGTCGAGTAAAAGTTCATAATCTTTCCTTTTTAATAGTAATAATAATAATACTCTTTCCACATAATTGAAATTCATACAATTTTTACTTCTTTTTTTTTTTTTTGACACAACATACAATTTTTACTTCTTTATCTACATTATGTGATAAGCAGAAGAAATAAACATCAATTATAAACCAACCTGTTCATACTTCAATTAGTTAAGTCTTTATATAGTTTTTTTTTTTTTTTTTTTTTAAAAGTTGTCTTTATATCATCATTCTTCAAAGAAAAAAGTAAACTTTTCCTCATAATTACAAACTATATTAAATTATAATTCAATCCTCCCAATTGGTATATGATAGATACATGGTATAACATATTAACTTATTCCTTGACGATTTTAAAATCATAATACAATATTCAAATATGTAACTAAAGCTTCATAAAATTTTATTTTATTATTATTATTACTATTTTGATTTAACAACATTTGAGAAGGAGAGATTCGAACATCAATATCTTGATCAATGATACATGCAAATCATGAGTTATGCTCACTTTGACAAGTTTCATTAAATTTGTAATCTAAGACTAAATCTATAATTTGATCATATAAACAGACTCCATAGTTTCAAATAGACTAAATTAAACGGTAATTGACTTGTACTCCCTCTTAAGATCCGAGGTTCAAATTTCTCGTACCCACATTAAAGACTAAATTATCCCTAAAACCAAGTCAGTGCCGGCAAGAAGCCAAAACAAACAATGAGAACGTTAAAAAAACAAAGCAACCTGCCGGTGGCTCAATATCGTTTTGAATCCTAAACACCAGCGATAGAGACAAGACAAGCATAAAGCAAAGGAATACTGTAATTTAGAACCACAATCAAGTTGTCAAGTTTTTACAGCATAAGAAAGTTACAACCACCAGCATAACTTAAGCAAACAAATACGTACAAAGAAACATTATTATCATACATAAAACTAAACCCCCCACACACCATAGCCTACAAATCTACAAACAGAAAACAACAGCAAAACGAATAATCAAATTTTCAAAAGTCAGGAAAGCTAACGAATGAGAATTTTATGGCAAAACAAACGAAAGACAACACACCGAATATCTTCGTGGGGGCACACACCATCTCCAGAGCTACCACAAGAGTGTGGTGAAGGGACAGAATGAAATTTATCCAACCATGTTACATGTCTTCCTCAATGGGGACCTTCCAGCTAGGCCAGACCCTGTTTATCACATGGAAACCAGCCACCTTCCATATTTTCTTTTGCTACTTCACCAGAAAGGTCCAAATCTTTTTCCCTTTTATTTCAATCTCTACTGGATCCCACCCCTTCTCGATATACTTCCTTTTAAGATTCAAGTTTTGATACATCTCTGCTAGATCTATTGTATTTCATGTGACTCCTCACCAGTTGTCCAGCTGCTATAGCAGACATGAGGGATAGCTCACCTGCAAGAACGGAACCAGCCACAATGGTGGCTAAAAGCCTTGAGTTCGCTCCTGGAGAATCTTTGCTAGCACCCTTGACACCGAGAAGATTCAAACATGCGGATTGAGATGCAAGTTGGGTTCCACCCCCAACAGTACCAACCTAAAGAAAATAAGAAAGAGAGTACAGTGAATGAAGTATGGGATATGATTGCTAAGTGAAAAAGACAAATAAAATGTATATAGTGACCTCAATGGAAGGCATTGTGACAGAGATATGCAAATCTCTTCCGTTGTTTACAGCTTCCATCATAGTGATACAGTGAGAACTCTCAACATTTTGGGCTGGATCTTGGCCAGTTGCTAAGAAAATTGCAGATACAATATTGCTTGAATGAGCATTAAAACCACCAAGGGCACCAGCCATTGCAGATCCAGCTAGATTTTTAAGCATGTTGAGCTCTACTAGACTAGCAACGCTGGTTTTCAATACCTTCCTCACCACCTCATCCTTTATTATTGCCTCACAAACCACAGACTTTCCTCGTCCTTCAATCCAATTTACAGCAGCAGGTTTCTTGTCGGCACAAAAGTTTCCTGCCAAATGAAGAGGCCTATCACTTAGAATGAACTATGAAGTATATACACTGCCTTATCAAATTTTATTTGAGAATCAGAACCAGTTGAAAAAATGGTAAGAAATTCATCTTATCATAAATGTTGAGATTGAGGGAAAGAGTAGAGTTAATAGAAAAGTAAATCGAATATTACACCTGAAGCAATTACATAAAAAAATTATATGCGACAAGATAGTCAAGTTATCCCCAAAACTATGACAACCCATCAGATGAAAGATGGTATAGGAGCTAATAAGAACTAATCTAGAGCCCAACAAATTACTTTTATTTTTTTTTTGTCTCCATGGCCCAGGATATTAAAGAATATGTAAACTGGAAATGGCATAAAAATGGTCCTCCTACCTCAAGATTATTTGAGAGGAGGAATCAAATAATAAAAAACAATACTTCCAAGGCAAGTAGGACTGTGTACACATTTCTTTACTTCAAGATATAAGTTTGTAACTACAATTAAACATGAGAGAGAGAGAGAGATTGGGTAAACTTTTCTTTGCTTGAAGGTGTAGGTAAGTTAGTCTGAATCTACAATTATAAATGTGTGTTTGACTGTGATGTGCACGATAGAGAGATGAAGGGAAAAACTATTTTATTTTATTCAAATATCATTGAGTTCACAAATCTAACATTTCCGTTTTGGTTCTCATAAACTTATAGCTCTACTACTTATATATATAATCGCTTTCTTATATTTTACATTAAGAAGTGTCTTAAATTTGAGTTCAGTCTTTAGTTTTTCTACTAGTAAAGTCAATCCTCCTAAACCAGATAACTTTACATAATTTCCAGACAAGACATATTTAACATATCATTTTTGTTTCCTATAATCGGTCATTCCCCTGCAAGTAAAATGAAAATGAAAAAGGAGCTAAGGTCAATGAAAGGATATATTAATACAGAAACTAAAATGAGATAAATCTGGAAATTGAAAGGTCAGTATTCGTGAAGTTGACAGTTTAACAAGAACGGGGCCGGGGAGCACTAAAAATGGGATTAGTACGGAAGCAGAAGAGAAGTAGAGAAGCACTAACCAGAGATACCAATGACTTCCATGTCTGAGAAATCATGTTGAAGAAAATCAAGTACATTCTGAACCCCCTTAGACACCATATTCATTCCCATGGCGTCGCCTGTGCTGCAACAAAATCTTAAGTAAAGATTCTTCCCAGCAACAGAGCACCGGATACTTTGAAGCCTAGCAAATCTACTAGACCTGAAAAAAAAGGAAACAAGTGCAATTGTGTTATCATTATCTTGATTAGACAAACTTTAGCCATTCTGAAACCTCAATTTCTCAGATTTCTCCACTAAGTTGATCTTCCGATTCATCAATAAATAAATATAAATCCAGGACTCAAATTTTGATCCCTCCTCAAGGGGGAAAAACCAAAAAGAAATAGAAAGCAAGAAAAAAAGGAAAACAATGACAATCTTTAGGACATAAAAAGTTCTAGCCAAATGAAGTAAAACACCAATATATAAGCTAGAAATAATCGAATGTAAAATCTGACAAACTTTTACCTGTTGAAAACGACGGCCAAGGTATCGAAATTATTGGGATCCTCCAAGAAAAACTTCAATTCAGCTGCCCTTTTGGCGCTCCCAAACCTTACAACCGGCGCTCTGGTCATCCCATCCTTCAACAACATGCTGGTTGCTCCACCAGAAGCATAGATCGCTTTGCAGCCTCGATTGGTACTGGCCACCAGGCAACCCTCCGTCGTAGCCATCGGCACCGAGTACTCAAACCCATCCAGCAACAAAGGCCCTGCAATTCCCACCGGAATCTGAACAAACCCAACCGGCATTTCACAGCACTGTCCTAAAATAGACTCATAATCAAATCCTTCAAAGGGAAGCCCATCGATCGACCTTCCCGTCATCCTCTGCAACGCCTCACGGCGAATGGAAGCGGCTCTTTTCGGATCCCCAAGTTTCGATTCCAAAGAATAGGACGGAATAGAGCCACTCACAACCATGTTAACAATCTCTTCGTCCTCCTCCGGCAATGGAGTTGAATTCAACGGCTCGGCATCGGCCATTTTGGACGGCAAAGCAACAGCAGAGGCGCAAGGAGGTGCAGCATAGCGATTGTTGTCGATTAGAAGGGTTTGATCAATTTCATCGTCAAGATCCCACGCATCGGAAGAGGAACGCGCTATGAAAGACTGAACGAAGTCGATGCCAAAAAATCCAAGAAGATAGATGAAGGAAGCCATTAGGGAAACAATGGCGGCGATTTCGGAGAGCGTGACGACGTGAAGAGGCGTGGAGTTTCGGATCTTATCGCGCCATCGGTGAAGAAGATAATAAGCCACGGAGAAGAAAAGCGTGAAGAATATTGTGTTGGTGAGGTACAGAGGAAGGGGAAGAGCATCGGAAGCTTTCGGCGGTGGGGTTTTCGAGTGTTGATGGGCGGCCGCCGCTGCATTTTGTTCGTTCGGATTGAAAGTACGGGTGGCGCCACCCTGCACGGCGTTCGGACGCGGTGGTCGAACAGGACGCCTGCGGTCCATTGTGCAGCTTTTCTCCGGCGAGAAAAGAGAGAAAAATTGACAGAACAGGACGCCTGGAGGGCAAACAGAAATGCAGAGGGGAGACAATTTTAAAAGCGCTTTTTCTTTGTTTTTTCTTTGGTATTAAAAAAGTTAACCTTTTTTTTAAAAGAAGGTTTACAGCTATTTTGGTTTGTTCTAGAAAAGAAAAAAAAAAAAAAAAAAAAACTAATTTGGTTCTTCACAGTCACATTTAATTTTACTTTTAACATCTCATACTTTCTAATATTCTATTTTAGTCCTTAAATTTAGAGAGAATGATCTATACTTTTTAATATTCTATTTTAACCTTTAAATTTGGAACTGATTCACTTACCATAAGTGTTTTAGTTAAAAAATGTTCCACTCACCAACAAAAGCATAGCTCATAAAGTTGTACTAATAATAGATTATTATTATTTTTTTTTTTGTTGAAAAGATTCAAACATTTTATCTTTAAAATAAATGTATAATACATTCATCAATTTAGTTATACTCAACAAGATTGAATATATCAAGTTTAAAAAAATGTATTAGAGAATCTAAAGATATATTTTGAGCATATATTGTATGGTTCATAGGAGACAGATATATTCTTTTTTTTTTTTTTTGACATGTGGATTTGTGAGATTCGAATCACCGACATCTTAATCGTACAAATTTATGTTCACGTTGGCAAAAAGAAATATATTCTAAAACGACATCCAATATTATCAGCGATGTCATTAAATAATTTTTAGTAGGGGCGAGGATTTGATTATCCAATCTTTAGCGTGGGGTTATGTCTAGTTGAAGATCAGTTTATAATTTAGAATACTTGCTCATATAATACTTTTTTTTTATTTTAATGTAAACATCCATTAATCAGATAAATAAACGAAAACATATTATTTTGTTAAGGCCCCGTTTGATAACTATTTCTGTTTTTATTTTTGGTTTTTAAAAATTTTGTTTGTTTTTTCATAATTTTCTTACATAGTTTTCATCTTTGTCAAGGAAACATTTGAATTCCTAACCAAATTCCAAAAACAAAAACAGTTTTTTGAAAAATACTTCTTTTAGTTTTCAAATTTTGATTTTTTCAAAAAATTACTTGATTTTTTAAAATATGGGAAGAAGGTAGAGGAAAAAAAAATTGTAGGTGGAAGTAATGTATATAAGCGTAATTTAAAAAAAAAAACAAAATAATTATTAAACGACCTTAATAGTTTATATACAAAAAAATATCAACATCGAATAAAATGATTTTTAGGTGAAATTTGGAGACAATTAATATACAATAAGAGAAGTTGACGCAAACATAAGCAAACTCAACGTAAAGTTTGTACTAATGGTCAAGATGTATGTGGTTTGAACTATTTTAACAGTTGTATAATTACGAAATTGTCCTTATGTCTTTTCCTCATCCATTTTTCATATTGATATAAATCTTATCTTATTTCTTAATTTTCTATCTTATTTTCTTCTGAACAGAGTTTCAACTTTTAAATACTTCTTTTCCGTCTCTAAATTTTACATAGAAATTAGGTTAAAATACTATTATGGTCATTATACTTTGTTTGTTACTCTATTTTACTCTCTATATCTTCATTGTTATTTTATTTTAATCTTTGTACTTTTGAAAGTAGTCATTTCCAGTAGTTTGAGGTCAAAATTAATCAACTGACTTGGTAAAAGATAAATCTCTAACTCTCTCTCATTCTTGTTTTTTTTTTCTCATCAATCAACTCTCCATGAGAGATTGTATTTTGAAGTTATCTACTAAGTAAAGTGACTTTGAGTCAAGACTATTGTTTTATCACACTCTTGCTACTCGAAACCATGACGACAAAGACAATAGAAGGCGATGTTTTAGTTGATAGGGAGGGATGGCTAGAAAGAGGGAGGGGAAATGAAATGAGGAAGGAGATGGTGATCCTAGGAAGAGGGGACGAAAAAGGAGCGAGGTTCATTTTCTAGGCCAAATCAACTCGTTTTAACCCCCAACTAACGATGGAGAACTCAGGTTCATTTTCTAGGCCAAATCAACTCATTTTAACCCCCAACTAACGATGGAGAACTCTTTTTAAGATTATTCAAAATATATGGACTAAATTTAGACACTTTCAAATTATAGGGACTAAAATAGAACGACGAACAAAATACAAGAACAAAAAAATTATTTGGTCATTCTCATTATTTGTTAATCTCTTATTTAACGTAAAACTTACATCTATGCTAAACATTAATATCTAACACACTACATGCGACTTTAATTATATATATATATATATATATATTAAAAAGAAAATATTTATCTATGAGGGTATCTATCATTCATTAGGTAAGTGAACAAAACACGCTTCAATGTTAAGTTTTTACTAGGTTATTTATTAAACATTAATAGTTAAAATTAAAATGATCTTTTTATACCAAGTTTTAAGACTAAAATATTATTTAAAAGTTTGAGGTAAAAAAAAAAAACATGAAAGATTTTTCCTTCATAATATATATTTAATAAATAGTAGAGGTCCTCATAATTTTTCCCAATGTCTGTTAAGAGAAAGTTCCTAATCCAGAGTAGCAAGGAATTTTTCTACCTCCACATTGAATGGATGAATGGTTGGCTATTTTTTAAAACCTAAATTTGGATGTGGGTCTCAGTATTTTAAATGATTGTTATTAGTTTTAATCTTTATTGAAAAAAAAAAAAAAAAAACAAATTTCTCCCTCTTTTTTCCTTAGATTTTGTAATTGTTTTTATAATTTTTTTAATTAATAAATTTGAAATTTGAAATTGAAACAAAACCTCCAAAATAAATTCCAATTCCAACCCATAAAGAACATAAATCCTCATCGTTCTTGAGACTGGTCGAGAAACCCAAATTCAGATCCCGATTGAAAATCAACATCTCGAAATAAAAACATGCTTCCTTGAAGAGTTCAACGTTAATCTCTAAGATGAATTTGAGAATTTTGAAAAACTTGACAATGTTTCAAAGAAGAAAGAAAAAAGAAGGAAAAAAATCAAAATTTAAAGAATATCCACACGACCATTTGGGGTGGGAGATTCGAACCTCTAACCTCTTGGTCGATGGTACATGTCAATTACCGCTGAGCTAAGCTCGCTTTGGCTAACCGGTGGCTTTGTTGGTTGATGAGTAGGTGATTAGACAATATGTGTAACATTAATTCAACTAAGAAGATGCATTAAAACTTGACATGTTGCTTCCATTTAAATATTAAAAAGAAGTCACTCAAATTATTATTATTATTATTTATTTTTTTAAAAAAATTATTATTATTATTATTATTATTATTTTAGAAGGAAATTTTGGTCTGTATTTTGTTCACGTGCTCACGTGCACATGTTGTATACATGCTTGCGACTTCCTTCTTCAATTCGCGTGTGACATGCAATCCAATCTCTGGCACACGCATTATACGCTTAATAATTGTTGATAAACTTTTTTTAGTCAAATTGCTGGTAATTTTGTTAACTAAAATAGTGTTAAGGTAAACTTCAATTTTTTTTTTTTTTTTTTTAAACAACGTGTAGGATGAAAAATTCGAACCACAGATTTCTTGATCATTAGTACAAATTTCATGACAATTGAGTTATATTCATATTATTGATAATTTAGTTACGATGCTTAGTAAATTAATACAAGGCTGTTGTAACTTTATTATAATGATCAAAATAAGCTTATTGTGCCAACCCCATACTTTTTCAATTAACATATTTTTTCGCGTGTAGTCAATCTATTTTTATTTTAAAAGATATATATAGATAGATAGATAAGATCTATTCCTCAAAAAGTCTTCCCTTTTAACTACGATAACCTATATTGTACCATCTCTTTAAGATAGGAATTAAATGGTTTGAGAAATCTTTTCCTAAATTAATAAACATTGATGAGTCACTATTATAGGAGTACTTTGAATATACAAAGTCAAAAGTGCATTAAGTTGTTACATTTCAGTTTCAATAAGTCCAAAAGAAAATATACATAATTTGTTGGAATTCATAATGAAAGTGCTAATGCTAAAATTAGTTTGTAAATTATTAAAACTTTAACAAACGCTAGACTAATCGATAAGGTACCTTGTAATTGTAATCCTCCTCGGGTTGTCTTGTGATCCTTTCTACACCTTAATTTGCACTAGTATTTTATCCATCTCCAAGTTTAAGAGAAGCAAACCTAGTCTTAGAAAAAGAAAAAAAATCAATCTAATTAATGAAAACACATAAATCTTATTTGTGGTTAGTATGTCAAATTTGTTTTCTTCTCCATATTTAGGTATTTTAGAAATATGAATGTGTGACTTTGTTTAAATCATCTCATAGATATGATAGAGAAGAAATTAGTCATCTTAATCAAGACGGTTTTATCTGGTTAGTTACAGAGTCCAATTTAAGGACTTTCCAGCACAAAGTACTGTATATATTGATAAGACTTGTCTTTAAATTAAAATAATAATAATAATAATAAAAACAAACTCTTAGAGATAAATGTATGAAAAGATATTTCTCTTAGTCTCCTATATTAATGAGCTACTCCATGTGGAAACCTAATCCATCTGGGGTAGTAGGACCATGAAAAGTGCCCTTTGAGGAAAGATGAAGACCAATTACTTTGAATCACAAAATAATGGCTAATTTATTTTAGTTTGGAAATTTTTAAACTTATGTATTATGAAAGAGAAATTTGGAGAAATTAATTGAACTTATAACTCATAAGATGAGGTCATATGCCTAACCAGATGAACTATCCTCAAAATGAGGAGTTCGAATTGAATTAAGCTAAAAATTAACATTTTTGTTCAAAGTATTGGTAATAGAATAACCATGAATCTTTTAGAACTCAAGCAACTAAAAGAGTGACTATGACTTAAATGGTTTGCATGAGCCTAAAATCATGTGAAAGGACGTCATTATCAAACTCCTCACTTGAAACTTTAACAAGTTCAATCATGCTAAATAACTCTCACAATTTGAGAAAATGAAATTATGAATGATGAGAAAATTAAGAGCATCAATGACCCCTCAAAATTTTTTAGTTCAACCATATTGAAGGTAGATATTCAAAGCTCTAACCTTTTAGTTAATAATATAATACCTTAATCAGATGAATTATGCTTAGATTGGTTACCAACCACCTAAAGTGAAAGCTCCACGATGCTAACAAAGAAGTATTTATAATTTCATAGTCGACGGTTTGATATTACTGAAACCCCCAACTGTATGATAAAAATAAATAAAAATAGGGGAAGCATATGGCTTCAAAAAAAACTTCAATCTCCATCATCTTAATTCATCTCTAAATTTCTCTAGAGCAAAATTGAAGTAAATTTTTTGGGTTTCTCATAAGAGACAAGAACGTATAAATCACAACTCGATTTTACGCAAATGAAGATCACAATAAGTTGTGATTTACAAAATAAGATTGTGACATCAAAGATCTAAGAAATAAAATTGTGACATCAAAGATCTAAGGTCTTGCACATATAGGTGTGCATGATTTCTAAGTCCTAGGCTGTCTTGTCTAAAATTCTAGGTCATGTGTTCTTTCTTTAAAGAATGTTCAACATTTAAAACTTGGTGAATTACTTTCCTATCACTGTATAACCCTACACTTGAAAGTGAAATAAAGGCTACTTAAGATTCATTAAAGAATCCATCTCCTTTTGGGTTGAGGTAGTTAGCAAACTATTATAAAAAATAATAATAATGAAGAACATACAAAAACAAAGACATTCTCAAGAACATAGACCAAACATAAAAGCACAAAAGTTCATAAAGAACATACATTCATACACAAAAATTTATACAGAGTACAGAAATGAAACAACTTAAAGGTACAAACCAAGGCCACAGCCATGGAGCCAATTTGCAAAGTCTGTGCAGCGAAATACAAAGTTTCTTGAACGAATCAAAGGCCTGAGTAGCCATTTGGGCTTCTGTGCCATACCATTTCTTTCCAAGACCGAGATTCATCACCAGAACTTGGCCTGGAAGAGCCTAGTTTATTAGCAACAAAATCACAAGCTAACATCTCGAGATCTGAGTTCCATGTGGAAGCATTCAAATTTTATCGAGGTTTTGTTTCAATGAATGCAATTTCTTTGTTATTTTACAAGGAAATAAACTATATAAAAAGAAATTAAAAAAAAATGGAATCCAACTTTGAAATCTACAAAATCTCAGGCAGTCAAGCCATAGTGTGAACTCTCCAACAAAATGTGATACTTTGAAGCCAACTACAAAAGGAAGTGGATAAAACAGCAACAAAAAGAAAATATCAAAACCTTCTACTTTTAGTGGATCTTCCATTTTCAGTCCCTTCAATCTCACTTGAAAATAACGTTGATTTGAATGGTATACTTACGTTGGACTTTGAAAAAATCAAAATGATGAAAACTTCACCTAAGCTTAGAATTTGAATATCACCTTCACCATGTCATATTTTTCTTCTAAACCCATAGCCCGAAAATGGAATTCTTTCCCAAATTTCTAACTAACACTCCACCATATTGTCTTCATCTCCAACGAAAATATAGACTAATTAAGATTTTTTTCTTTTTGACTTTAAAATGTGAAAATGAAGATTCGAACCTCTAACTTTTTTATTGAGGATATATGTTTTAACCAGTTGAGCTATACTCAAATTGACAAAACTAATAAAGTTTCTTCTAAGGTCAACTCCGCAATTGCATCTCATATAGTTAACTACATGGCCGCGGGTCCTTTACTTTTTTTTTTTTCTTTTTTTGTTCCTTTGGTTCATGATTACCATAATTCTGAAATTTTTTGCATCTTCACTGAAATTTCTTGACAAGTCACATCAGATCCATCATCACCGGCCCCCAAATACATGGAAAAATTTCTAGTACTACGGTAGTACCTACTCCCTCCATTCAGCATTTGACACGTCATTTAATGAGCATTTAATGATATAATATTTCATTCTATGGGTCCTACACAATTCTTAAATAATTCTTTCATGACAAACAATGAATGGAGGTAGTATGG
Source organism: Luffa acutangula (assembly GCA_036850905.1). NCBI lineage: Eukaryota > Viridiplantae > Streptophyta > Magnoliopsida > Cucurbitales > Cucurbitaceae > Luffa > Luffa acutangula. The sequence continues at coordinate 793,601 of CM072092.1, read as the reverse complement.
AAAATTTTCCATACTACGGTAGTACTATAAATTTTCTCCCAAATACATTAGTGGTGATATTGTGATCAAATAGTTAAATATAGAATCCTCAAATAATGAAAATGTGGTGACTCAAAAAAAAATGTGGATGTGATGATATTAAAAAAAAAAAAAAAAAACTTAAATAGCTTACAAATCATCAATATTTGTGTAGTATAACATTTCTAGTATATCTTGGTTTAGTCGCTATTTTTTTTAAAGAATATATTGCCCTCGTATATGCCTAACCCTTCAATTCAATTTATAAAAATATTGATAAACTTTTGGACATGTCCAAACAATTTTCGCTCCATCGCCATGACAATATTTCCATAAATCAAGAGTGATTAATCAATATTTTTTACCATGAAATGTCAGAAAAAGAATGGGTTGGGGTTTGAAGGGAAGAGAAGCCATACCAGAGAGCCAAAAGCCAACCCCACCATTCTCAGCAGCAAAAGTTCCACTTTGCCTATCAACTCCTGCGATGGTAAGAAAACTTAAAAAGAAGACTCCACTAAAAATATCGGACATGGTAAATAAAATACTAAAATTTTCAGCTCTTTCAATTGTCTTTTAGGCGTGAGATTGCTAATGATAAAATCATTGTTTGGAGGCAAAACTTGGCCACATGCGTCCACAAGTATCTGAAAGTTCTCAATATCCATTCCCAAGTGTTTTTTAAAGAATTGTTTTGCCATCAGGAAATGAAGATTGACAAGTAGTTATGAGCTTTACTTCAAAGAAACTTAAGAGGAAAACCCACCAATGAGGTTGAAACACAAAAAAGAAAAACCAAAAACAAAAAAATGTCCGCTCACAATATGCATGTTCTAGTTGTTCAAAGAAAATATTGCGATCAAGATCATGGATCCAGTGATCCATGTAAAATCAGGTGCTCGGAATCTATTCTCCCTTCTTTTTTTCTGGGGAGATGGATGAATCTCTGCAATTATTGTTTCGTTAAATATCAAATTCCTCTGATTTTTGCGATGGTATCACTCCCAAGGTTCGTCAGCATACTCCTTTTATCTTTTTATTGAATGAAAAATTTAACATGTCTGTACAAAAAATCAATATCCGAGGATCGTGTGTACGCAAAACAAAAATTTGACTTTACAGTGTCTAAGAGGAGAGACTCATCTTGAATATAGAGATATCTATAAGAATGAACAAGGTCAGAAATTCATCAGAATGGCAAAAATTGTCTGCCGTGTAAAAATCGTCCGGCCTCTACCAACAATCATAATCAATAGCCTGAAACCACAAAGAAATTACATTAATGCTCACACCTCATGAACCAATGATTTCTCACTCTTTCACAATACTAACCCAGCGAAATTATGGCTAAAAGCATTCATTAGTAAAGCATGGATTTTCATCTATATTTCATTCGAAATATAAATGTTCTAACAATTTGCCAATAGCAAAGACTGACCATCTGCCAATATAAGGAGAATGCAGACCGGATTCTACTGGAACTCAGAAAATTATAAGATAGCATATGATGAGACATAAAATATCCAAGCAAATTTTATGAAGATATCAATGCTTCTACTATGGATGATATCAATTAACAACGAGATGAAATTTTGAAATTTGGGAGGGAGTGCAATAATCGCAAGACCGACCACCTAGATATGAGTCATGTGACTATCTTCTCCCTACGAAGCAGAAAGAGAATGCAAAAGCATGCTTGAGTACGAGGCATTGTGCATACAAATTACCTCAACCAACTTTAGTTGGGCGATTTGGGGCATGACAGAGTGCCTCGAAAAGCACAGCTGCAACACACAACACTTCATCGCGTGGCAACAGGCGATAATTTAGACCTCAGAAAGGACCAAACTTTATCATGCTTCTTCATGTACACAATTTTGACAAGATTTCATGTCCACTACACACAAAGAAGAAGAAAAATATTGCTGATTCGTGACACAAGAATTGAACCAAATATACAAGTGAAAAAAAATATATCACACGAGACTAAAAGAATGTACAAGTGATACTACAAACATGATCAGAAGATGGAGAGTTAACCACCATCGTGAAGAGTGGCATGAACCAAGGGAAGACAACATTTAAGAAAAACACGACCTAAAATCTTAGTGAAGGAAACAACCAGGCTATGGAGCTCCTCCAAATGAACAGACACCTTAAACTTCTTCTATTTTATTTTAATTTACTTGCTGTGCTCTACTTTTCATTTTCTTTCTCTCTCGTTCTTCTTTTCCTTTTCTCTTTCTTCTAAACAAAACAGAGATATAAGGTAGACATAAATAAGAAGGGTTTTTCTATCACAGTTTCTACTTTGCTTTTGTAATTAAAAATTTTAAAATAAATATAAATATTAAAAAAAATTGTTTTTTTAATTGATTTTCGATATTTGCAAATTGTTTTCTTGTTCATATCTTAATGATAGCTTCTGCTGCTTCTTTTTTTCTTTTTTGAAACTTATCATTTATGAAAATGATCTTGAGTCGACTTTAGATATTTGGGAAAAAAAAATTCATGTTCATAATCTTAACGTTCTTTTTCTTTTTCTTTTTGAAACTTTTCATTTAAGTGAAAAGAAACACTACTAAAGTTGTAATCAAATTACAACGTCAGTTTTTTAAACGAATGAAAGAAGGCAATACAAAAAAGGAGTGAATACTTATACTACAACCAAAAGAGCCTGTACAAGAAGAAATTTCCTATTAATATTAAAGATAAGAACCAAAAGACAAAGGACAAAAGACAGTTACGAAACTCCTTAAAAAAGGAAACCTAAAGAGGGACACTGTCTAACTAAGCCCACAGCTGTCCAAATACTTGAAATACTTCAGAAAATTTCCTATTCCGAGTCAAATATTCTAGAGAAGAGGAAAGAAAGATGACAGCAACGACCCCCTCCCCTATATCTCAAAAGGGCGGATGGAATAGGACCCCTCTATCATCCAATGACAACCTAATATGAGGCATGAGCCAACTTCATGCCAAAAATCTGTAAAAAAAGTGTCCCAATCAAGTAAGCACTCCTGCATTTGACTCAACACTACGACCTAGCAACAAGGAAGTTCCATATCTCTAAATACAGTCAATGGCATTGATCTCCCCATGAAAAGACACGCTAGTAAAAACAAATTTCATCATTTCGATAAGCCAGCAAAGAGACTAACAACAACAAATCAGAGGCCTGCCTACAAGACAACGGCCATTAAAAATTAATGTTGTATGAGGTAGAATCTCCCGATCAAGGAAAAAAGCCACGCCACGAGTAGAGGGAAGAAGTATCTTGATGTCAGTTTTGAGCTTCAACTATTAGGCAATGGATATTGAAAATTTCTACACCTTTTTTTTTAACAATTTCTACATCATTTTATGTATTAAATATTTGTATTTAATGTTTAGACATTAAACGACCACGCTATTCTTCTTTTCAAATTATTCCCATATTATAGTTTTAATTATTCACTTATCTACGTCTCACTTTTCTCACCCTAAAGCAATTGAGAGATGCTTCTTGCATTTGACAACATCATCAGAATTGTGCCATCATGTCGTTAGGTCATTCAAAAACCCCAGGAACAAAATTCCTTGGGACAGAAGATCAACATTAAGAATTCAACATCCTTGTTCGTGAACCATAACCACCATCTGGTTAACTCACAGTAATGCAGCACCAATTCAGTTCAGCAATCTGGCGGATACAGCTCTTTTTTCCTATTTAATGAAAAAGGAAATTCAACAGGCACTCCCCACAAGTGCGCATCTTGATTGACAATAATTAATTGCAAAAATAAGACCTCAAATCTTGGAGGTGATAATGCCATGGCCACTTTCTCATATTTCATGGTACCAGTACAAAAGCATCAGGATTATAACCCAAATACGGCATCATATCTTTATAATGGAACAAGAGATCCTAAATAAGAATATAAAAGAGTAAAAACAAGATCCTAAAAACATATATATACAACATGAGAGAGAAATCATTAGAAAAAGAGTAGACAAATAGTGGAGTGCAAATGAAAGAGATATGTGACATTGAATAAAAACATACATCTGAACCTTATGCATGATGTATACCTGGAAAGTGCAATAAAATTTGCTAGTTTAGTGATCCACGACACCTGAAAAGAAAGGGGGAAAAAAGATAAAATAAAATCACAATAGATATGAGCAACTTGAAGGATCATTCAAGCACAGAAGTGGAGCGAATAAATATATATAGTTGTCGAAACTCAAGGTCAGACAAACATAACCCTACATAGGTAAAGGTAATAATAGGAAAACAAAATCACTGGCCTTTTTATCTGGAAGCAACAAATTTACCAAGATAGAAGTACATTAATTAAAAAAAAAAAAAAGAATCATATTGTTTGACTACCTTCTTGAACGGCAATTACAAGGAATTTTCTTCTCCTCCAAAGGAAATTTGTAATTATACGTAATTTCTTCACCAGCAGATATGTGTCGTTTTGCATAGATGAAAATTTTCTTCTGACCTTCAACAGTTATAACTTTGGTGTAGCAATTAGGCTGCAAATAAGGTCCACGTGAGGTTGGAAAATAGCCTTTTCCATAAAGGAAAATCACATTAGTTCCCAAGTTACCTCACAAGAATGGTTTATGAATCGAGCAACACCCCCACGCTTAGTAGCATCAACCTAACAAAAATTTATTGAAAAAAAACCACACATCAAGATTTGCAAGAAAGAGGAAGAAGATTACATATAAGAAAAAGAATATCACATTGGAAGAGAACCACCAAACATCTATACTTTAAAACTCAATGATACAGTCGTACAACCTATAGACAGATCCTGTTCAAGCAAGGTCGTCAACAACCATCTATACTATTTTTGAAAGTATGATAGTGCTAGAAAAGGCATAGCTACAGCCTAAAGGGTGCATAGTTATAAATTTTACTACATAAATAAATTTGGAGAAAGGTAGGGGAGAGGTTGAGAGTATGTGTTATACTAACCACATAACCATCATCGAGTCTAAAAAGATAACTGCTGCCAATTCCCATCTTCTCATACTGGCGTTCTCTTATATCAGATATCTGTCAAATCAATTCATTTACAGTGTAAAGGCACTTCCAAATCTATAAAATAAACAAATTCTCAGAATTACTGATTAAAAAGAAGAGATATTTACCCGGGGACGAATTAGTTCACCAACGTATTCAATTACAAAATCCTCTGCTTCAATTGGCTCTAATGCAACTAGACCCCAGTCATGAATCTTACTACGTTGAAAGCGCAGGCGTTTCTTCCTTGCCTGGAGCATACATGCAAATGGTATAATAGTCAAAGGGAGAATGAAGTACACTCTATAGCCAACTAAATCTTCTATACCTTTAACTGAGATGCTTTTAAAAGGTCGGCACCATCTGCAGCAGCAAGAAGATTCCGCAACTTCACTCTATTTGTTCGTGCAGAAAGGCCTTTGCCATTTAACATATGAGATGTACTGACATCAGGACCTAATTGCTCGGAATGGAAATATTGAATGCCCCTATTACGAGCTCTCTCAGCAGGACTTGCTTTTAGTGACCATCTACGCCATTCCCAACCATTAATTGATGAACGGGCACACCCATCAGATCTAATAGAGAGGTTTAACTTCCTAGATTTATCAGACTTTTCCTTTTGAGCTACAATCTTCTTACTTGTTGATGGCTTGCTAACATCACCTGCTATTCTCACGACCTTATTACGAGACAATGATAACTCATCAATCTTCTGCTTCCTTTTTATCTTCGGCACATTAACAGCTGCTCACAGAAATCGACAAGTAAAAGAACTTGAGGAAAATGAAGACTCAAAGAAGATAATAAAAATGAAATAGACATTAAGAAACAAGGATTAAGAAAATCAAAGAAGGTGTTAAGAGAACCCTTACAAAGCTTTTCCTGGGCACTAACTCCACGATCGCATTTATTCACAACCTTATCAATATTTTTGTGCTCCATAGGCAAATTTATCATTCTCCCTTTCCCATGTTTCGCAGAATCCTTCTTGACATTATCATCTAAATACAGGACCAGTGATCAATCATGTAAGTGGAATTGTCAAAAACACTTGCAAGTTAAAATCTTAACAGGAAATGATATACCTTTAATTGTAGGTGAAATTTTTAACTTTTTTGTGCCACTTATGGTTTTCCCAGAAGAATGGCTACTGGATAATGTAACTTCTGCAAAAGTCTGCTTACTGGTGCCATTAACAGACAAGCCTTTCCGCTTTTTATTTTTTGCAATACTTTTAAGTGTCATAGAAGCAATCTCAGTATCTGTGGTCTCACGCACAACAGCAGAAATGTTTTCTTTCATTGACTTTTCAGAAGGTTGATTTCGTACAACAGGGCTACCCTCAGTAGCACAATCTAAAGATCCTAACTTTTTCTTTGATGACTTCTTGCGGTAATAAGTATAATTACCAGTTACAAGAGAAGATTCCAAGAAGCGTTTTGATCCTTCCCTTAATTTGTCTGGTATTTTAGAGGCTTCACCGCCATTACATGCTCCTTCCTAATGTAAAAATCATATGCACATCAGGCGTGTGCCAATAAGAGGATTTTCAAAAATGTCAGCAGAAGACTCAAAGAAACTAACCAGACATGCAAATTAAGAGGCGGCTGTCTCATGAGAAATATTGGGTAAAGAAGAAAAATGAAAACACAACATACCATAATTCCATTAGGATTACAATGTTTCTTCGACATAATCCATGATGTAATAAACTGACGAAGAAGATCGTCGGTGTAAGATGATGTCCATTCCTTAAGAACAACATCATGTAATTTCTGCCTGAAGATTGCAAGCATAATGTACCCCTCAATCTTAGGAGAACAATTATTTGAGCTTGAAGGACGAAATTTACAAGCAGAAGATGGAATGAGAAGGGTTGGATTTTCCTCGAGACCAGGAGCTGGTAATTCATTGGTGTCTTCATTCAAAGCAAAACCTTCATTTGTATAGATTTCTTTGAACATTCTACATAATGAATCAGCAGCAGAATTCAGAGGTGTATCTTTAGATGGGTTGTCCTCTGGTAGATTAAGTCCACGTGAATTTCTATCTTCACGAGTATCATTTAAATTACAATGCAGTTCACCATAGGAGCCCGAATAATTGTAAATACTAGAACATTGAATAGACATATCAGGAGCAACCTGCAATGATAAGATAAAAGTTATTTTCAGCTATTTACAAAATCAAGGAAAGCTAAGGTGTCTCTAATTAAGGTCCTAGTAGTAAAAGAATACTCCAATAGGCATGAATATTATCTAGAGAGAAATTACCAAAAAAAAAAAAAAAAAAAGACTCCAAAGTGGAACTGAGAAATATACAAAATTCAAAAATTATGTGTTAGGGTCGAAGCATCAAACATACCTTATTTAATTTGACATCTATTGAGGAGTTACATGAGCTCATCACTTCTTCCTCAAGGATATCCCGAACATACTCAATCAAAGATACCTTAGCAGAAGAATGAAGCTCCTTTTCCAGGTATTCCACAATGCATTTCAAGTCTTCCTTTGGCCTATCACAACCAGAATGAGTGGTTGGCCTAGAAGATTTGTGTCCAACAGGAACTGAAAGAGATATAGCAGGTGACTGCACACAGTTTTCTGTTTGTTCTCCCGTAAATTCAGAGACTGACAGGCAATTGACACCATGAAGAGAATATTTTTTCCGTGATAAAGCCTGCAAAATTAATGATACGTTATAATAATATATATTCTTTGTAGAAGCAAATTTCTTTTTCTTCACAAAACATACTCTCTAAATACATAACAGGGCCACTCATCATATTGGCTTCAGAAAAAAACTGTTCAGGATACCAAATTTCAATGTTGTACAAACTCCTTGAAGCTCGTTCAAGGCTAATTACATCAAATTTTAACAAAATACACCGGGACTTCAAATAAATATTCGTGGAACGAAGCCAGCAAGCAAGGAGAACCTTGAGAGCCTCATTTATCAGCCATAAAATTCCCGTATGAATTTTGCATAATCTCTTGCGGGTCATTCCATTCATCAAAACCATGTCCAAAAGAACTAATCCTCTGAACAGCAATGGAGATTGCAGAAAAACTAGCCGATCAGAATTGATTGGATAAAGGTAACATTCAACACCTCAAAGAAATGACGAGAACAAAAAGAAAACTTTCATTAAGATGGATGAACGTTCTCAAGCAGTGATAGAACTTTACAAAGAAATAATTACTTTATACAATAAATTTTCATTTAGAAGAAAATTAATCAGTAAAATGTTAATTACATGTCAAGTCATTTACTTAATACAAAACTTTATGGGTATTGGTCACCATAACTCATATCCACCGGGACTAAACTTCATCCCAGGCATTCCCTGGTGTCAAATATATATTCATAAAATGCAACCAGAATAGCAAAAAAAAAAATAGGTTCCGTGTGCAGACTTACAGCTTCAGCAGGTAGTTTTTCGATCTTCTTGACACGATCAATATATCCACTAGAAGTTAAATTATAGTGAGGATGATAAGACCAAAGTCTTTTCCTCCGCCACGCAGATGAATACTCTGCCAGGGTATCATAAAAAACAGCATTCCAAACTACTTGTAAGGAGTAGTCAAAAAGCATTTGACAAATAATTGCATGCACCTCCTTAAAATTCTCAACACCCCCAACCATTTTAAGAGACTGAACAGGAAAAGCATCAGTAGAAATTTTCTCAGGAACACTAAAGAAGCCTTGCGCTTCCGGCATAGAATCAGCAGGAAGATCCCCTCCTCTAGTAACATCTGACTGCCAAAATAAAAGATTATTACCTATAAAGCAAAATATAAATATGAAAATATACTTTTCTTTTCTTTTTTTTCTTTTTTTGAATTACTATTCATTACCACTCTGCTGTCCAATGAGCAAGCACTCATAGTCGGGTTGGTTTGTTCAACCTTTATTTGTCTTTCAGATTTCTTCACGGTGATAAAATCTGCAATGATGTTACCAACAATCTCATCAAGCAGCACTTTGCGAGCTGCTTTCATTATTCCAGAGTGCAGTTGGGATGAAACTCCTTCGGAAGTTTCAGATATAAATTTGACTAAAGAGCTACTCTTGTTGGTTTTGAGATCAGATGAGAAGAGAGGTGGAGGCATCTCAGCTTTCCATGCATTCACCGCAGAAAATAATGTGAAAGGTCTAAATCTGCTTTCAATATGGTATATCTGCATCATAAAAAGTCAAAGACAGATATTGAAGAATTGATGACATTCAGTTATACATTTCAAACAAAGGCAGACACAAGATCGACTAAATAACTGAACAACTGAATGCATTCATTTATGCATTCAAACAAAGACAAAGGTTCAGAGACTATTTAAAAATAAAAATAAAATACAATAATCTGCTTTCCGTAATCTAGGAAAAACACTTTTTAGTAACTACGTTTAAATTTTGTAATCTCTTATTTTCTTATAGTTTAATTTCATATATGGCTTCTTTTTAGAACAAGAAGTTGGTTTTCCCTTTAAAAGCAAGCTGTATACTCATTTCACAAGCCACACAACTATAGTTCTTGAAAACAACTTTGCAGACAGAAGCATAAAACTGTTTTGAAAACTCTCCCGACTAAGTTACTTTGCTCAAATATGGAATTCCAATTTATACAGACAACTAAATGGAATTCCAATTTACCTAGGATTTAATATCCTACGAGTTTCCTTGGCAACCAAATGTAGTAAGATCAGGCGGTTGTCCCGTGAGATTAGTCGAGATGAGCGTAAGCTGGCCCGGACACTCAAGAATATCAAAAAAAAATTATACAGACAACTAAGTGTCTGGTACTATCTTCTAAGCCATAGAAGAAACAGATGATCAGTGTCCACTTTTGTTTTCTAAGAAACCGAACTTTCATTGAATAAATAAAGGAATACAAGGGCATACAGAAAACAAGTCCAAGAGAAACCGGAGTCCGAAAAAATGACAAAAAGGGACCCCAATACAAAAGACCAAGATCATAATTACATAATTACAAAAAGGTCTAGTGACCGACACCCACAAGGAAGTTTTAAACCTAACACCTCCCAAAAGAATAGTGTCCACCTTTTATCCTACAGTAAAATCCTAAACTCCCGAATAATCGAAAATGCTGGTTATTTTAAAAAATGCAAGTTTCATGAGTGTCTTTCTGGTCATTAAAAAAAAGCCTCCTCGGTGCTCTTCCAAGTCTTTTTCCTAATTATTCTTTCAATGTAATTAACTTCAGTTGGGAGCCTCTCTTGCAATGGTTGTGCAATTTTGTTCTTTAGAAGTTTCATTCAAGGGGGTAGTAAGCGGTTGGGGGTTCTCTTTCTTTTTTCTTTCACAAAAAGAGTCTTGAAATCATTTAACGTTATCAGTGCTTCATATCATTTATCGATGAAAAGCTTTTTACAGTCAAAGTGTTGTGTGGAGTTTATTATGATTAAAGAGAAACAACAGGATTTTTAATACTAAAAGAAAAACAGTAGGAAAATATGAAAGATTGGGCTTAGTGTCAATGTTCTTTATACTGTTCCCTAAACAAGGCTTTCTGCAATTATAACTAATTCTAATTAGTTCATTGAAGTACTAACAAGTAATGAGAAATCCAGAATACGAATGCCCAAAAAGAAATTGGAGATGTTCTTGGATTTCTGGCTTTGTATTTTTCCCCCTCTGAATTTTATAAATATAATAAGACTAGACTATAGATTCTACACTGGGATGTAAAACGATTTGTATTGTAGCTAAAATATGAGAAGGGTTCTATTTGTGATGGCATCAAATGTACAACAATTTTTTCAAATATTTATGCAAAGTCACCATGCACAATGGGCAGCATCTTGATCTCCACCTTACCATGACCGAGTCCTTCAAGTATCCATGCTGATGCCAAGAGTATAATTGTAGAAGAGAATAGGGTCCATGTTTGCTCCCTGTATGATCCTCAATCAACCAACATGTTCCTTCAACTGACTGGAAATATTTAAAAAATAAATAAATAAACAACAATTATAAAATTATAAATAAAAAAAAAATTAAAAAGAGTTTAGAGAAGTGTGTGTAGTTTTGAATCATTCGGAAAGCAAAGGAGGTTTTGTATAACTTTTTGGAGTAATCAACAGGCAATGATTGCCTACCAATGGAAGATTCGAAGTAGTAAAGCAAGATGCTTCAGAATTTGAAGCCTGTTTACAGCCAACATTTTCATATCCGAGACTTGGAGGGCCAGATTGCAACTCATGACAAAGAGTCTGTGGATTCGCATGCTCCACCAAACCCTCTTGCCCATGCATAGCCAAATCATTTTTACAAGAATTAGAATGAGCGCCACTAATACTTCTTATATTGGAGAGGTCCACACTCAAATATGCAAAACCAGTTGCAACATGATCAGGAAACTGCTTAAAGTACTTGAGTGGTACAGGATTGATCAATGCTCCATTTAAAACAGGATATACAAGAAGCTCATCCGGCAAGAAACCAGTAGATAAACCTTCATGAAGCTGTTCTTGAATATAAGGGCCACACATTTGACCTTGTTCGTTAACATACATCCAACCACTAACACAAGTAGTCAAAGAATACCCAGAGAAGCCCTTATCTTGAAATGAGGAGCCCTCCGAACTGCAACAAACTTCTGGAAGATCAGTGCTTGTGCCGTTTAACTGGCAGCTCATATCTACTGATGAATATGAAGCATCTTTTTCATCAATATCGATGCAACATGAAGATATGCAAGCAATATCCATGCACCTGACTTTTTAATAAAACAAAGGAGAGAAAATGAGAAAATGTTGGAAATGTGGAATTAAATGAGGATCAAGAAATATTCTACAAGAAGATACTATGCAGATTATCATCACACATACTGATAGTTGAGATGGCATGCCCCACATGCAGATCTGTCAAAGCCAAAGCACCTTACTCTAGGAACTATAGACAATAGGGGACCACACCTGACACTATGTTAGATGCATGCCTCATTGAAGAATACAATTTTTTCTCCATGTTGGTTTTCCATTAATTGCTGTGTTTTTTTATAAGAAACCAAACCTTCATTAAGAAAAATGGAAAAAAGAAAGAGAGAACAAGGGCATACAAAAAACAAGCTCCATAAACTATGAACAAGCCTACAAACAAAAGTTTCAACTGCTAAAAGGCTTAAAGGGAATGGGTTCAGTCCATGATGGCCACCTACCTAGGATATAATATCCTACATGTTTCCTGGCAACCAAATGTAGTAGGGTCAAGCACTTGTCCCCTGAGATTAGTTGAGGTGCACGCGAGCTCGTCCGGACACTCACGGATATGAAAAAAAAAAAAAAATCTCAATCCAAAAGAATGAACCCCAAGGAGTAAATGCAAAAAATCCAGTTAACAAGTACTCATAAAGACACCCATTAATTGTTGTGGTTATGATACCCTTATTCTCTAAGGGTAATCTCCAAATAGTTTATGCAGCCCATCCGTGTCTTATTACTACACTTCTGGACATTAAAACTTTAAAAATGTCCATCACCCTCACACGTAAACTTTCTTTAGGAAAATGCTGCTATGATTCAAAATATTCTTGATATATTGATTGAAAAGACAGAGCAGTGCATGATTTCAAAGTATTCTGGGGGCACTGAATACTGGAAAAATTCGGAACAAGAAGACACCATCTCCATTCAAACTCTAACCACTCCAACCGCACACCCAAAATACCATATCTTTTTTCATAAGAAACTTGAGTGTACTAAACGGAAAAGGAAGAAAAAAGAAAACAGCCTCAAGGCTGGGGGAGAAGAAATCTCCTACCATATCTGATGTAGTGGATTAGTAAGGATTTCTTTTAATAATTGTCATTTTTATTGCAATCAGTTCATTAGTATTAGAAAGAGATTGGTTTGTTTATGTAGTTATGATCCATAAGAATTTTGTTTAATACTTTGTTGGTTGCCAATTCAATGGTACCCTTGTAGCTACGAACTACAAAAATCTGAATACTTTGTTAAGGGTATACAGTTTCTTTTTGTTAATCTTGGAGGCTTAAATGCTAAGTTGCATTAATAATCGTAATAACAAATACCTTCTCCCCAATGGAAACCCCTATTCCCTCCTACACCTTCTCATCCTAAAAGTTAAATACTGATCAACCCATAGCAGATGTCCTCCTGAAACTTTGCTATGCGTAAAAAGTACTTCAACTGAAGTTACTATAGATGGGAGAGTCGCTTTAAACAAAAGCTCCAAAAAGAGACTACAAGATAAATACATTCCCCATGATATGCGGGCTTCTTGTATTTATCTTGGAAAGTTCTACATTTTTTTCTCCAGCCAAACCAATCACACAGCCGCTCTTACAGGGTTTAACCAAAAACTTCATCTTTCCTTCCGAAAACGGATTCACAAAGTAGAGACATTGAACTTTCTTTCATCAAGAAGTGCAACGTGCAGCTAAATAAGAAAAATTCAAACAGCTTCAACCAAAAAAAATCTTGAAATGAGCATTAAAGAAATAAATGACTTACAATCTTCATCTTGTAAGTCATTTATTTCTTTAATGCTCATTTCGAGATTGACTTACAATCTTCATCTACTTTAAAGTTGGTGATGGGAAAAGCATTCGCTTTTGGGGGGACCCGTGGATTGACCAAATCCCTCTCAAGGTTTCCTTCCCTGATATCTACAATGTTTCCTTAAATAAGGACAGTACCATTTTTTAGTGTTGGGATGATGAGAACCAAGCCTGGAATTTAAGCCCTCGGAGAGGTTTGTTTGATAGGGAGATTCAAGAGTGGATAGCTTTGGTGGAGAAACTCAACGCTGTGCAAAGGGGGGAAGGCTTGGACCGAATTCAATGGACCCTAGAAGGGTCGGGATCCTACACCAGCAAATCTATGTTCTACCATTTGCATGAGAGACAGTCCACTGTAAATTCGACCTTGACCAACATGATATGGAAAGGTAAAAGCCCAAAGAAAGTTAAGGTCTTTCTATGGTCCTTAGCATATAGAAGTTTGAATACTGATGATAAACTTCAGAAAAAGTTTTGGAGATGGGCTATGTCTTCGTCCTGTTGTAGACTCTGTTTGAGGATGGAAGAAAATCTGGATCATCTTTTTCTCCATTGTGAGTTTGCTTACCAGGTTTGGGGGTGGTTTGCAAGTAAGGTGGGCCTTCAATTCTGCCTTCCTCAGAGAGTGGAAGATTGGTTAATGGAAGGGCTTTCAGCATGGAACCTGGGAGGAAAAGCCAAGATCATCAATGGGTGTGCCTTTAGAGCTATTCTTTGGCATATTTGGTTGGAAAGAAACGCTAGAGCCTTCGAAAACAAAGCCCTTAAGCTAGACTCCTTTTGTAATTATGTACAAAATACGGCTTCTTGGTGGATATCTTTACATAAGAAATTCTTTTGTAACTACAGCCTTTTAATGATTAGCTTGGATTGGAAAGCTCTTGTTGTGTAGGTTGTTTTTTGGGGGGTGCTCTCAACCCCGGCCCTTAGGCTGTCTTCCCCTTTTTTGTTGGAATGATATCCTTTAGTCGTTTCTTATCAAAAAAAAAAAAAAAAATCTTCATCTACTTTGTGCAGCAGAATGTGAAGATTCCTTGCATTTCATAATTTGTACTTCTACCTCAAGTAACGAAGTCCACAGGAAAAGGTTCCCCTTCTGGCCTCGATTATCCCCTTAAGGAAAGGATAGGTGGCAGAAAGTTCTTGAAAAGGAAGTTGCAATTGAAAGCACTAGGTTTGGTTTTCCATGTTATACCATTCTTCCATTGCCAAAGACAAATCTCCAACAAATACCTTCTGCCTTAACAGATACAGCTTACTTACCCACCCAAGTAACCTTGAAGGAGGAAAGTTAAGTGGTAGACCAAATGAAGAAAAGAAAGATTTTAGGAGGAGAAGAGAAGAAGACATATTAAGATTCCATTTGTACTGTTTCAGGAGCCTAGAATACCTGCTGCTATCATGATATTTCTTCACAGGTACTAGGATACTTCGACTGGGAGTCTCTTCAAAGACCCTTTGCAGGCCTCGATTGATAGAAATGTTAGGAATGTATATCCATTATTGTTTACATTTTCTTTTTTTTATGAGAAACCAAGTTTTTCATCAAAAAGATGAAGAATACTCGGTAAGATCTGGGGAAAGAGCATTTGATTCTTATTTAGCTTATTGATGATTCAGATTACTTTTCATACCCCTTCATTATTTTTCCTTTATTGAAATTACTTTGACTCCTTAGCCCAGGCCCACATCAAAGGGGGAAAGAAGATGAAGTAGGAACAGAGCAATGTTGGAAATACCCACATAGATTATGTCCTAAAGATCATCCAACCCAATCCTATAAAATCTGTTAACCAAAATCTACACTATAACGCCCCAAAAAATTCAACAGCATAACAACATAATCATGACACAACCCAATTTTAACGCCTAAAAAAAAAAAAAAAAAAAAAACTGTGCCGACGATATGTATCACTTCACATTGGAAACAAACCAACAACCCCAAACTCCAAAATAGGACATTTTTCCATTACATTTTCATAAAAAGAAAACAGAGTCCCAACGAAAGAATAAATCAACCACTACCAAGTCCAAGTTCAAGCTCTTAACAAAGCAGGGCAATAAAAAGAATATCTAACTAATATCATCCAAAGTCACAAACTTGACTTCAAAACACATAAAATAAAATAAACTATCCTAGGCCTAATGGAGCATCTAAAAGAAGATCATAAGGACTGACTATGGCATTTCCTCGTCGCGACTCTTCCTCAGCATCACCAGGTTCACAATATTCTTCCTCACTTGCATCACCTGTTGGTTGGAGGGGGAAGGGGGTCAAAACAAAAGTACTCAGTAAATACCCCCTGCCTGAGAATCCACCAAACAACAAGCAACATATTTTTCACAAGTTAGTCATACAAAACATGCGAATAAAACATGCATCATATCCAATTTATGCAATACACCCTCTACATGCAGGGTACTCTTGTTATGTATATGCAAGCTCCACGCATGCTCATCAGAATCCACTGAGTTTCTAGATTCACTTGTGTTTAGTCCTCACAAAGCTTTTCAAAACCAATCCTTCGAGTTGCATTGACCCCTGAATATTAGTACCTACGACCTCAATGCTCCCAACAAAGCTTGGCATTCAACTCTTGACCATTTGTATCCAAGACCTCGAATTGTGCACCACCGACCACTCATTGGCCATTTGTACCCAAGGTGCACCAATGACATAGCAACATATTCGCCCTACCCCAGGCTCTTCAATACATGCTTTTCTAAACTCATCATACCTAATCCAATGATGACATGCCACCTCTCAACCATTTGTACTGCACTGGCACTCACCCAAATTTCTCTTATCAACACACAAGGTCCTTTGACTTGTTTACTCACAAACTCACTAAAACCGATGTATCCTACATCATGCTTTTAGATCGATGCATTATGTCCACCACTATATGCACATACAACATACTTCTACAACAAATTTAACTTACAACATGATTAGATCATAGAATTAAGATAAAATATTCATGTAAATCATGCAAAACACAAGCAAGGCACCTAACATGCTAACACACAAGCAAACAGGCCCCAAAAGGTAGAAACTACTTACATAAATCTTAACGCGCTTGCTAAATTAATTTGGAGAGCTCCTAAACAAACAATAACATCTAAAGATTATACTTGAGTTAAAAAGCTTATTCGAAACAAATGAGTGCTGGAGGAGAACTACCTCACCCAAATTCACCAACGAGCCAAATCCTTAAATTCACCAAAACTTCCTCGACAGTGAGTGCTTCAAGGTGATGAATCTACAAAATAACACTTCACAAGATTTAGAAACCAGTTTTCAGCACTTAAACGAGCATAGAAGGGGCCCAAGTAAAGTCTTACCACCTAATCCTTACCAGAACGACTTGGGTCTTGCTCGAAGGTGTTCGAATGAATCTAAAACTACAAGCAAAGGTTCTCCAAAGGCTAGAAACAGGATTCGAACACTTTAGTCTAATTTGAAAGAGTATAAAGTGATTCAAAAGCGACGGCCTAATGAATCTCACCAAAAGAATTTGAATCCTTGCTGAAACGTGCTCAAATTGGTTCAATTCCACAAATCTAAACTCCCTCAGCGGTGGGTAGACCAATTTGAGGTTGTTCGAGTAGTGGGTAATCGCTGAAAGCCAACTTCGAGTCCAGATTACAAGTGGATAGAGTGTGGGTCACCATACCGGATTGATTCGCTGTCCGATTTCGATTGCGTCAGCACCAAAACTCACAAACATAGAGAATCTAATCGAGTGGCTGCTGAAACCACGCTGATGCTTGCTGCCACGATGAGAGGGAGGGAGAATCGCCGGAGAAAAGGGGCGGCAGCGTAGGTCTCGAACGGACAGAGAAAAAGACGCACGCCGCTGCTTGTGGTAATTGTCTTAGCCTGTCGACGCCGTGAGGGATTGAACGCCGAAAAGAAGAACGTCGGAATCGGATGGGTCACGCGCGGTTGCTGGGCGTGAATCGCGAATGACGTCGTCGGAAAGCAAGGAGATCGTGCCCGTGGGGCCTGTGCTGCCGCCGTCGTCGAGTTCTGGCTGCCACCGCGTGGGTCTCACCGGAGGAAGAGAAACGACGGCAGGGGTGAGTATTCGGCTGATGAACACGACAAGGGGGTGGGTTCCGTGCGCGAAGAAGAAGAATGGGAAGGCAAGAAAGAAATTGGGTAATTGTAAAAAATAGCCCTCCAAAATTTTGGATTTGGAAAAAAAAAAAAAAAAAAAAAAAAAAATCCTTTAAAAACCTAGTTTATTTGGAACCTTTGACTTTGACTTGCTGTATGAAAATACCATTTTACCCTTTTTATTTAAATTAGATTGTGGATCCAAATTTTGGAAATATTCGTCTTCCCTCCACTTTTCTTTTAGCACCCTCACGGTTGGAATTTCGGTGGATACATGAGCTGATTTGTGCAATTGATTTTTGCCGAAGGTAAGTTGTACGGATTTTTTAGCCAGTTTTTTGGGTTTTAAAAATAGTTCGTTCCTTGTAGAATCGCCTCAATGGGTTTTTTTGCATTGCAATTTTTTTTTTTTTTAGTTCAACAACAATAGGAGGTGGGTGGATTTGAGCTATGCTCACTTTGGTTTTTTTGCATTGTAGTTGTAGATTAATTTTTGTGCACGTTATATATTTTTGGCATTCTCAGTCTTGGTTTTGGTGAAAAACATTGGGAATTTAGTTTTTAAAAGGGAACTATCTTGTATGAATCGATGAATTCTGATCGAGAATCATAATAGAGACGCTATTGGATCGAGAAATGCCTTAAAAGAATCAGGAATTCGAAAAGTATTTCTCAATATCGATCCCAGTCAAACCACAATTGACAATTTTCACTCAGTTTGACTTCCACTAGTGGGAGTGTCTCGCATTTTCTCGGCCAAGTGTTCCAACTGGGATTCTCCGAGTGTCTCGATTGATTTTCATAGTGGGATGATTGAGAAATACATCGGCATTCTCATTCTCTATGTTATTTTTTCCTCTTTTTTTTTGGTCATGGGATTTTATCGTGATAATAGTTTCAACAATATTATCTATTGATTACTTTTTTGTCACCTTAACATGTTGGTCACGCTTAGGAAAAACCATAAAACCATTAAGGAGAAAATTGACCATTGGCTAGTTTTGTCGTGTTTAAACATATTTGTTTTGGTCATTTCTTAAATACGTCCCTAATATTTA
This sequence comes from Luffa acutangula, assembly GCA_036850905.1. Taxonomy (NCBI): domain Eukaryota; kingdom Viridiplantae; phylum Streptophyta; class Magnoliopsida; order Cucurbitales; family Cucurbitaceae; genus Luffa; species Luffa acutangula. The sequence goes on along the minus strand of CM072092.1, from coordinate 774,837 downwards.
ACAAGCAATTGATCCATCGTGTTATTTTGAGGGGGAATGGGCAGGAGTGAGTTTGATGTGATTAATTTTAACATTTTGGAGAATAAAGTGTCATTTGAGGGAGGGAGTGTCAGCTGATTATGGGACTTAGGCAAGTATATGACACGTTGTTGGCAATATTTGTAGTGGTAGACTTGTAAGTTATTTTTCGTTTTCGTTTTTTTAATGATAGCACCGGGATTTGAGTTATATAGGGTTATTCATCTTCCACAAATTTGAGAATAACAGAAATGCAATGACGATGACCCATTTTTCATTTCATCGAACTCGTGATAAATGAGATCGTAAAACTTTGCCTCTTATTGCAAACATCATGTCTGCTCATGTAACTTCATTGGATGTGTGATTCCCGTAATGACCCAACCTTTTCTCACACTCAGACTATCTAAGGGCATTACTAAGAAAAAAACATTGTAAATTTGTTCAATGTTAAAAAGATAACTTCCTCGAGATGAAAAAAAAAAAAAAATACAAATTTGAATATAATAATTAAAACCTTTAGTTTTGGGAATCCATACAAAACATGGTAACACATAAAATAAAATATTAAAAAGATTGAAAACTAATTATAATTTGTAATTGTATTTATATTTATTTATAATATCTATATATCTACTAGTGTGTTACAAGGTGTGCATTTATTTTTATTTTTTAAGTCTACTTAATAACAATTCAAGTAAAATGATGTTAAATATAATTATTTTTTAAATCAATTTAATATTGATTTTTATATCTATTTGTTTCATAACGGCGCAAGTTTGTTTATGTTTGCCAACAACCACGAGGTTTGTGGTTCAAATCTTCCCATCCCCATATTGTTAAAAAAAAAAAAGTTTGTTTATGTTTTCGTTATAAACCAAGTTTCTCTTGACCAGGTGGAAAAGTATGGCTCAATGTTCAAGTATTGAAACTATCACTAGAGGAACTACTCATATACTTTTCTTATATTGATAATAGATGTATTTGTTTCATCTTGGGGAATTTATGTTCTTAACTCCATATTTGGTCAAGTTCCTAAAACGATAGACTTATTGAATCGATTACAAAAAGCACTATCATCAAAAGACAAACTCTCACGCTAATAAGTTCACAACTCGCTCATAATCAATATTGAATCGCATATGATGATCTTGTGAAATATTAACCTTTCTTAATTAATGGATTTAAAATTTGTTTGGGTGTGATTTTGAAATGTCTAAAACACTTATGTAAATGACTCTGAAACATATATTTAAGGGAAAAATACACTTTTGGTCCCTGAGGTTTGGGTTAAGTGACACTTAGGTCCCTGAGTTTTCAAACTCAACAAAAATACCCCTGAGGTTTGAGATAAGGAGCATTTTAGTCCCTTGTTAAATCTTAACAGTTGCTGACGTGACACTATTATTTTAATAAAAAAAAAATATTTTTTAAAATTTTTTAAAATAAAAATAATAAAATAATAAAATATTAATATTTTTTTTTTATTTTTTATTTTTTTTCTCCCTTTCTCTTTCTTCTTCTTCTCTTTCTCCATATCCTTCATCTTCCTTCTTCTTCTTCCTAACTCCGACGACCGGCCGCCGCCGCCCGCCCAAAATTTTTTCTTTCTTTCTTTCTCCCCTTTTCTTCTCTCCTTTCTTTCTCTCTTCAATTTTTTTTTTAATAAAAAGAAGGGAGAGGGAGGAGGAGCCCTCCTCCCTCTCCGGCGCCGGTGACGGGAGGAGGGAGGGCCCTCCTCCCTCTCGGTTTCAGACAGAGGAGGGAGGGCCCTCCTCCCTCTCGGTTTCAGATCTGAAACCGAGAGGGGGGAGGGCTCCTCCTCCCTCTCCCTTTTTTTTATTAAAAAAAAAATTGAAGGAAATAGAGAAAGAAAGGAGAGAAGAAAAGGGGAGAAAGAAAGAAAAAAATAATATTCGGGCGGCGGCGGCGGGCGGTCGTCGGTGTTAGGAAGGAGAAGAAGGAAGATGAAGGATATGGAGAAAGAGAAGAGGAAGAAAGAGAAAGGGAGAAAAAAAGAATAAAAAATTAAAAAAATATTAATATTTTATTATTTTATTATTTTATTATTTTTATTTTAAAAAATTAAAAAAAAATATATAATTTTTTAATTAAAATAATAGTGCCACGTCAGCAACTGTTAAGATTTAACAGAAAAATTAACGGCAGGGACTAAAATGCTCCTTATCTCAAACCTCAGGGTATTTTTGTTGAGTTTGAAAACTCAGGCACCTAAGTGTCACTTAACCCAAACCTTAGGGACCAAAAGTGTATTTTTCCCTATATTTAATTATTCAAAATCAATTTCATGCTTGATTTTACACTTTTAAACGTAATTTTTATATAATCAATTTTGTTTTTGAATTATTAAGTATGTTTTAGAGTGATTTTGAATATGATAAAAAATGATTTTAACATTTAAAAACCACTCATGCAAACATGCACTTATAAATAGATATTTAATATCTTGTAGTCCAGTTTTATACAAACTTGTGGTATACAATGATGAAAATATTGACATCAATAATAGTATCAATAGCTTAAATTTACAGATATATTATTATATATTTGAATATTAACCAATATTTAAAAAGTAACATATATCATGAAAAATTATAAAAATGTTGTATTATTTTGGGGGTTAAAGTTTCTAATCAGTTTATATAAGTAATAAACTATTGTGTTAAGCATATACTTCAATTATTATACATCAAATATATGCATCAATACAATAATATATAGTGTTGAATATAGTAAAATAAATACAAACTTCAATAATTTTAAATTTTGGTCAACAAATATATGATTCACTATTCAACAATAATATGATATTTTGGAGGACGTTAGACCAACATTAATATAATTGAATAGGTGATGTAGCCTTAATCTCCTACCCTATTATATCTTCCATAATCAATAACAAAATAAAAAGTAACAATATTACGAAAGTGTACCATCTAAATATAATATAAAAAATAAATCAAACTTTAGAAGAAAAGGATAATTAAATTTATGTCGAGAAAAAAAAAATCAAAACTATCAAAGACGTGTTGTTGATTTTTTTTTTTTTAAGAGAAAAATAATGTTTGTATTGTATTTAATAAATTTAAGAATATATTATAATATTGAAAAAGTGTGTATTTTATAGGTTAAACTATGAAAAATTACATATGTGATTCTGAGATTTGAGTTAGGTTGCATTCAGATGTATCGATTTTAAAATTCAACGAATTTATCCCATGTTTTCATTTTTTATCCTCCTTGTCCAATTTTCGTCCTTTATTTTATTATTATTTTTTTTTAATTATCAACAGAATGCTGACCTGACACTTTTTGTACACTTTTTTTATTTAAATGAGAATTTAGTTTAAACATTTTTCCTTTTACTTCACTAAACCCTCTTATCCTTTCATCTCCACTTCTCTATAACCCTATTGTCGCTGTCATCTGCCGCCCTTTTATTTTTTATTCTCTTTTCTTCTCATTCCTTCTCGTTGTTTATCTCTTTCGTCCCCTTGTTCAAAAATTACAAAATTAAATAATAATAATAATAATAATGAGATTTTCCTTTTGACACTTTTTAGCAACACGTTCCTATTGAATGCACCTCTTAAAGTGAAGCCACTCCAACAAAGACGAAAAAAATCACTTTATTTTCTATATAGTTTATGAATGGTTTGTTTTTCTACTCCTTTAAATCTATCATTTTTTCTTATTGATCCATACAATTAAAATAGACTATATTAAAAAAAAAAAAAAACAAAAAAACAAAACATCCAATTGTTAAAGGCCAACAAGTTATATAGATTTAAATTATACTAAAGTATTGTGTAAATTATCTAAAAATTAGTAAAAGCATTACATTATAACATATAATTTAAAGGCTACTCCATACCAAATTCTACTAAAAAAATCACAGTTATTTGAATATTCTCAAGTTTAGATATTTATAACTTTAAGCATCTAAAGTTGACTATCTAGATAAAAATAATAAAAAAAAGAACACCTGCAACCCAATGTTATCCTATCTTGTGCATTATTGATATTCTTTTCACCGTTTTATTTCAGTTTTTTTTTTTTTTTCACAATAAACAATTTCAATGTTTTCTTTAATTGTTTTTCTTTTTTTAGTACATCATCTTTAATTGTTTCTTTTGGCAACATTTTTATTGCCTCATTGAACATATAATGCGTTATAATAGTCTATATCTCAAGGAATTCAAGCTTTTTTATGTCATAACCAAAAATGGAGAAGATTTTTAAAGAGGATGAGAAATAAATGAAAACAAACAAATATTCTATTTATTATTACTATACATATTTTCAGCAAAGGTGTAGTAGCATGGAAGTATGAGTGACACGGAAAAAAAAAATAGAAGAGGAGTAAACTACTACAAATTATTTTTATAAAAATGACAACATGACAATGACATGTAAGAAAAATGATTGCCAAAAGACAATGATGTTTTTCTTTATGCAAAAAACACATTTTATAATCTTGCACAATTGCTTTCAAATGTTGTATACCAATCTATAACAAATCAAACAATTGTTCTACATATTATTGGTGTGGATGTTGTGAAGCTCTTGTAACTCGAGAAAGAATGTTGAAACTTCTAAATAGAGATAGACTTGAGATAAAATTATTAGAAAGCTTTTGGAGAGAGGGACACGAAAGAGAACATTGGAGAAGGTCGTATGCTGATAATTCTATATTGCTAGATATACGAAAGAAAAACTATGAAATGCATTTCAATTTTTATATCAAATAGTTATTACAAGATATATAGATTTTGTATCTAAATTTAATAATCATTGGAGACAACCATGTTATGATGACTTTTTTCAATAATTTTTCGAGAGGAGAGAAATAATAAGAAGTGAGGGTAGACAGTGGAAAAGAAGAAAAACAACAATGGAAGGAAGGTATAGGATCTTATTTTTGCCATAAATGAAATGAAACTAAAATGGTTACTATTTACAATTACAAGTTTCATTGTATAATTAACAAAATGCTACTTATTTCTTCACTAGTCAATATATAACCATTGTTGTGTCTTTGACCATTTGGAAGGTAGAATGTAGAAAAGAGAAGTTTTTTTTTTTTTTTTTTTTTTTTTTTTTTTTTTTTTTTTTTTTAAGTACATCAACATTTGGGGTGGAAAGATTTGAACCACTGACTTCATGGTCGAAGGTACATACCAATTACCGTCGAGCTATGCTCGTTTTGGTCGGGGAGTGAATATATATACACACATACACACATATGCATATACCAAAAGAAGTAGCTAAGATAGTCAGTGCGAAGTTTTATACTCAACACGTATTATTTTAAATACAACATTATTGTTTTGTAGTTGTTTTTGCAAAATTTAAGTTAGAATAACATTTTATTTTATTTTTTTTGTTGAGTTCGACAACAATGTGAATTTATCTATTGTCAATAATACAACTTTAAAAAAAGAAACAAGAAAAAATATGAAAGTTAGGCCCCATTTGATAATCATTTCGTTTTTTGTTTTTGAAAATTAAGCGTACAAACACCACTTTTACTCACAAGTTTATTTGTTTTGTTATCTACATATTTCCTTTGTTTTTGAAAATAAAAAAAAAATAGTTTTCAAAAACTTGTTTTTGTTTTTAGAATTTAGCTATAAATTCAAATGTGTCATTGAGAAAGATGAAAATCACGGTAAGAAAATTGGAAAGAAACAATCATAATTTTAAAAAACCAAATGATTTTTCATCAGAACCTTAGTTTCTTTCTTGGAGTTCAACCACATTTAGTACTACAACTTCATGCCAATTCTCGTTGAGCTCACTCTTGCCTTGAAATTTGGTTAGACATTAGGAATTCTAAAATTTAAAACCAAATCTGCCGTTTTCAAGATTTGCGGCTGGAGTCACGGACGAAGCGCAGTTGTCGCGAGACAAATGGCCCACCAACGATGACAAAATTCTCAGTCCAAAACAAAAATTAATTCAAACGAAACAATGATGGGAGCCTCAGGCTCACGCATGCGGCCCAGCTGGCCAATCAATTTCCCTCCATGCGGCGTCGTTTTCATTTCTAACCATTTCTCCCTCACTTTGACCGACATTCGTCCTCCAAATTCGGATCTCATCGTCTTCTCCAATTCCCCCTCCGCCCTTCCGCCGCCTCCCTCCCCCCCTACCCTCCGGCGACCGACGGAACACCGCGGCAGCTTTCGTGGATTCTTTGCACGTGTGATCTCACTGAATCTTCGAAAACGTATCGATCGGTGTGCGATCTGGCGATAGATCCGAGGATCTGGAGCTTTTTCGCCCATTAAACTAGAGCTTCGATTCGTATCTACATTTTTATCTGCTTGTTGATGATCCCGTAACTCTGACTGAACTAGAATCTGGAAAATCGGTGATTGCTTCGAAGCTTGTAGCTTCCATTTATCCCCCATTTTACCGAAGATTTTCAATTCTGAAGGTTGGCTCGTGAAGTGAACAAGGAATCTATCTTGTAATGGGCGGAGTGCCAGGAAGCTAGGAAAATGTGGGGGGATCTTTTTAGTGTTGGATTTGGTTGCATATAGCACTTGACGAAGAGGGATGCTAAACCTTGCATTGGCGAGCCACGCATGTTCCATAATTTAGGGTGGTTCATCGGTCTAAATTATCAAGTGCGGTCGGTGAAGAGGCTACCTGATGCAAAGCCACGTTTGGCCAAAGTTAAGCCGGTGGCTATGTTGGACACTGTACAGGAAATTGCTATTTACATTCATAGGTTCCACAATCTCGACCTTTTCCAGCAAGGGTTTGTGCATTTCCATACTTTAATGATTTTTCTAGCTATCCTTGGGTGCTTTTAAGTAGCTGCTACTTATTATCGACTATTTCTCCATTAGATGGTACCAAATTAAACTTACCATGAGATGGGAAGACAGCGAGTATACTTCCGTTGGAACACCAGCTAGAGTTGTTCAGTATGAAGGTATTTTCGATTTTTTTTAATTAATTGGTTTACAAATGTCTGCTAACGAACGTAGTTGCATAGCTAAGATTTACTATTATACAAGTACTGGTTAGGACCTTTAAGTTAGGGGTGAATATCTGCTCTGCTAACGAGCATAGCTGAGATTACTATTAGACAAGCTCAAGACTTATAAAGTTTAGGGACTAAAGTTTAGCTGAGATTACTATTTGCTTGTGATGCAGCTCCTGATCTGGGATCCGGTAATAGTTATGGGGTATGGAAGATTGACGATACAGACAACAGTTTCTCTACACAGCCTTTCAAGATCAAGTATGCAAGGCAGGACATACTTCTGTCCATTATGATCTCATTCAATTTCCCCCTTGTGAAGTATGAGGTAGGAATTTCTCTCTGTTTCCCCTCGTACTCCCTCCCCCCCACTTCTTCCACCCAGGAAATGTAGGCATGGCCTCATTTGTGTATTCTATCATTTTAATAGTTAGCAACTTTGTAATCTATATCGGTTAACCTGCTTCCAGCGAAGTAACCATATACGAAGCCTCCTATATATATATAAATTGTAAAAACTTAATATATTTAATTAATGATAAGGGAAAAATCTGTAGTTAGAAAGCATATTTTGCCAGAGAAAAGTAAGCTGAATAGTATACCTTTTGTCTAAGTTTTTTCAAGCCTTCATCTATTGGAAAATTGTAAAACTGTTTTCTTATGGGGAATAGGAACGGGCATGTAATAAATTAGATGCTATATCTTTTCTGATCTACATCTCTTTTCTTTTGTGGTTAGAACATGTTTGATATGGGCTAAAAATTTTGCAGGCTCCATCCACTTCTGCCGTTATTTTGAAGTTTGAGCTTATGTATGCTCCAATATTGGAGGCTGGGTGAGTTGACATAAATGCATGATTTGGCGCTTGCTCAACTAGTTGAGGTCAAATCACAAAGCCATTTTTGTTATCTTGCATTACAATCGTTCTATAATAAAAAATCGGATACCTGTAATGATTGATGTGCACCATACAGACCAGAATTGCAAACTTCTTTGGATGCTTCTCCTGCTGCAGTACATGAATTCCGAATTCCTCCTAAAGCTCTACTAGGATTACATTCGTATTGTCCTGTACATTTTGATGCATTCCACGCGGTGCTTGTCGATGTAAGCGTACACATTTGCTTACTACGTTCTTACACTCCAGAAAAAAAATCCAGGTTTGTGATACGATCTTGATTTTTATCAACCATATATAGAAAGCGTGTCTCATCCTTGTAACCTATTTAGGGCTTGTATTGGTGTCTGTGCAAGTTCTATTATTTAATATTTTTGGGTGGGTAACGAGTCTCACTACTATGTAAGCTGGGTTTTAAGTATTGAACAAGTTAACTAACCTAGTCTAATCATCTATTCTAGTGATCCACGCAAGGAAAATCTTGCTGCTAGACATTTTGATCCACAAAATCAGGTATACAACTGATTCTTCTTCAACTCTTTTTTTTGGATCCTTATCCTTGCTTGAGGTCAATGTGATTTTATTGAAATGTACATGCCTTTGATTCTTCTTCCTATTTGTCACTTTTGTTAATTTAAATTCTGTTAGTTTCTATTATTTATCATGATCACAACACGTCTTTTTTGTTAAATTCGGCTTGGGGATGAATGTTTGTACTTGTAGTTATATGATTATTATCATTAACCTTCTTATTTGCATGACATTATGTGTTTATTGCTTCTACATTAGTGTGTAAGCTTCAAAATTTCCTAGAATAGCAAGAAAGATAAGTGTTGTTACAAATTTAAATTTTGAATTCACTTGATGACAATCTTCATTTTAGACTTGCAATCACCATCTTCTTTTTTCTTGTTATATTAAACAATCATACAATTATTCAAATCAGACTAGCATAGTTTTTTTTTGGTTTGGTTTGGTTTTGTTTTTTAAACTGTAAAATGTATTTCCATTGAGAAAAATGAAGAAAGGGCATAAAAACCAGCTCGATAGAAAGATCCAAACCAAACTAGACCAATTTTACATCAAAGAGCTCCAATCTAAAGTGATATGATTGCTCAAAGAGAAACATTGAATGTAGAAATGGATCAGACCTCATCTAGGATCTCTCAGCCCCTCTACCTCCTAAACATAGAATAACAGTCTCAGTCTCTAGCCAAGCAAACACCAAACAACTCAAAAAAATCTGGACTGAGCATGCAAACTAGTAGCTTAAAGTGATATGATCAAAGTTCTTAACCCTAACTCTACAAAGAATGTACCACTACAGCCCCATTAAAAAGGATAAATTATCAAGATATTGTCTAAACTGTTAACTTTCTCATGCAAAAACTTGCTGAGCAAAGAATTTATCCTTCTTGGATATTCTAAACTTCCACAACTAGGAAAACGATGGGGTGACTAGAAGGGTAAGGATCCCACAGAAGAAGGAAAAATAAATTTAGAAGAAAATCCCTTTGAAGTATTGGGGGCCCAATAACATATATTCCTCCTACTTAGATGAAATGAAAATATCCCTTATCAACAAAAGGAGTCCAAAGCCATACAAAAAGAGGAAGAATTACCCAAATAAGGAAGGATAGAAGATGCAGAATGCAAACCTCATTGAGGACATAACTCATCTCATTCTATACACTAGAGTTAAATATATATAGGCATAATGCCCTAAACCGATGAACCCAACCCTCACGAATTCCCCTTGGAGAAGTTTTATGCAAAATTGGACGGGAAATGATTTAGGGGGAGATGGGGTTTGGGAAACCATCTCCATCCCTTCTCTTAGTTTGAGCAATTGAGTCTTTCCCTATGTAATTAGCTTAAAGTTGTGATATTTACTCATAAAACTGTGGAAGTCGAAGTACTAGTAAAGGTTATGTTGGGGATAGTAATAGGATATTAGGAAGGACATAGTGGTAATTAGCTAAAGGTACCTTGGTTATAAACAAGTAGAGTTGGGGACCTTATAGGGCGAATGATTTTGGGTATGGTCTAGTGTGGACTTTGGGAGCGAGATAGCCCTCTCGAAAGGCTATTGATATTGTAATTTTTTTGATATTGCGATATAGTTTTATTTGGAGTTTTCTTGATAGTTTGATACCTAACAAATTGGTAACAGATTCAGAGCACGTTCATCTTGGAGCATCGATAACATTGTATCATGACCTTGTGCTAGAGTTATTGTTGAAGGTACAAAAATCTTGGTCAAACAAGAACATGTGACAACAATGCAACAAATTTTAAAAGGAATGCACAAAGGTCAGAGGACTTCAATTGGCAAAAGATGGGGAGAGAACATAAACTAAAGAAGGAAGATGACAATAATCGAATAGGTTAAAAAATGAATAGCAAAATGGCCTAGAAATTATCAGGTCATAAGCAGGGTTGAAGAATGGCAAGGATACATCTGTCTTACGCGAAGGTACTGTCGGAAACGCGAAAGAAAACCATTTGAGAATTGCAGAAGTGTTTTTATGCAAGGAATCGTTGAAAGTGTATGAAAGTGAGAGAAATAGGGCGACGACAATGTGGTCGATGTCAACGATGGAAGTTCCATTGGAGAAACAGAGAAATCAATTGGCGAGAATGGAAGGACAAGAGTTTGACGAGTATAGTGGATGATCAAGAAGGTTGGCAGACAAAGAAGTGAGGGAGGAAAAACTTGCAACAGGTGTGTTGGTGACAACAACAAGGTTGACAACGATGGACATGCAAGTAGCGTGGGGTCGAACGATTAGGGTTGTATGACACGAAGATTTTTAGAAGAATTTAGTCTCTTGGGCAAGAGTTTGATAAGCTCTCTTGGGCAAGAGTTTGATAAGCTTTCTTTGCACTGGTTTTAAAAAGTTTGGATGAGGCACATTCTTTTTCAAAGGCATAAAATTTTGATGGTTGTACAAGATAGGACTTGGGCTTGGTTGTCTTGTTTTAAACTCAAAACCTGACCTGACTTGGCAATGCCTTACCCATGTAAAGAAACTAACCTTAGCCATCATTGTGCTCTACCCTACACTCACGTCGCCTACCATACCCATGGGACAAGTGTACTCTATCGGCCATCACGACCATCTATCACCGCTTGCTGCCACTAGCCATCACCACCAACAGGGAAGATGTCGTTGCAAGTATCATGCACTAATGGGTATCAGGTTGTTTAGTCATGAAAGAAGAGAGGAAGAAAAATGGGTGATGAACCCTTACCCCAATGTGAATCATCGTGGGAACGAAGATGATTCTAGAAGCATGTGGGGCCATGAGCTTTTTGGGGGTGGGTTGGTCTTGAATAAATTGGCTGAGAAACCATTTTTGTTTTAGAGAAAGTTAATGAAAAGAAAGATGTCCAACATGTTTTTCTTGGGCTGAGTTCTCTGGTCGCGTTCCAATAGTTGGCCTAATATGACACTAATTGGCCCATGGGAAGAGATCAAGGCCAACCTTGCTGCCGCAAGAAACTTTTAAATTTGCTTTTCACTTATGTCATCCATTGCTGACGGTTGCCTCTCTCGTACCCATTGTCACCCATTGGCCATCGTTGTACATCGCCAACCAGTGTGTGCAATGTTGTCGCTCACCATCACCCCTTGCGCTTGGCTGTTGAAGTGTCGACTAGTTGGGTTTTGTGTTAAAGAATGCTTATTATTATTATTATTTTTTTTGAAGAGTGTTGGGTTTCGTGTTTATGTTAAAAAAAGTGATGATTACCCAATTTTGGGATTGTGTCTTGTTGACCACACCTTAAACACTTAGAGTCCCTTTTTTTTTATTTAGTTTTTGAGCTCTTGTTTCTCTCGGACTTGTTTTTTTATATGTCCTTGTATTATTTCATTTTTCAATGAAAGCTCAATTCTTATAAAAAAACCTAGAGGACAAGGTGTCTTTGAAAGATGGGGTAATGTGAGATTATTAGTAAGGGTTATGTTGGGGATAGTAGTAGGATATTAGTAAGGGCATAGTGGACAATGGTATATTTTGAGCATTAGTGAAAAGTTTTGTTTATGAATAAGGTGAGTTGGGGACCTTAGAGGTAGTATCATACCATCATACCATCATTACATCAATGAAAAGTTTCATTTCTAATATCATTGCATCAATGAAAAATTTCGTTTCTTGTTAAAAAAGGGCATAGTGGTAATTAGCTAAAGGTGTCTTGGTTATAAATAAGGCGAGTTGGGGACCTTAAAGGGTGAATGGTTTTGGATAGTGTCTAGTGTGGGACTTTGGGAGAGTGATAGCCCTCTTGATAGGCTATTGATATTGTAATTTCTCTTGACATTGCAATAGTTCTATTTTGAGTTTTCTTGATAGTTGGATACCTAACAAAAACACAATTACTTTAAAATAACAACTCATCCTTACATTCCAAAGAGTCTTAATAACTTAATCAGACTTCAATTAAAAATTAGGTGCGAAGTTATAACAATGTTCATAAGGTCAATAAACATAAAGTAAATAAATAACATCATAGAATTAAATATGGTTGACTATATCTCATGGCTTCTCCTCTTCGAAATCAAGTTCATCTTCAACAAATTCGCCCATCATGTACATAATTATATGTGAAACAAAAAATCACATGAAATGAGTATAAAAAATACTCGGGAAGTGGTTCTCGTCATAAGAAACCTTCATGTCCAAACTATATACATTATGCTTACATCCTTGCATATCTAGCACGTAGACCATGAATAACTCAACTTCTACTCAGTAAAATTAAAAGTAAAGGAAAAAAAACTAATAAACTCTTATTTACATATATATACTACAACATTCCCCTTCATGCTAGAGCATATATGTTAATCATTCTTAGCTTGTTACAAAGAATTCCATTTAAAGCTTTTATGAAAATATCTTCTAACTACTCTTTCGTCTTCACATATCCTACAGACATTAAACCTTGTATTTTCCATGAACAAAATTTCTATCAATTTTAATATGTTTAGTCACCTCTTGGTATACTAGGTTGCAATATAGAGGGCAACTTGGACGTCACACCACAACTTGGACAAAATTGTAACATTAAAGTCTACTTAAATCAAAATTTGATGCATCCACATTATTTCATATTCACATTGGTTCATGGTTCGGTTGACTAATTTAGCACTTGATCTTGAGACTTCATTATGTTTCATACTCTTCCATAAAATCAAATTGCCTCCAACAAAAACACAATATCCATAAATGGATCCAATATCTTCTCTTGATCTAGCCCAATCAACATATGAAAAGCTCTCCATCTTTGTATGTCCATGATCTTTATATTAGATCTTGCATCTAGGTGGAACTTTCAAATAGTGTAGAATTTGTTGTATTGTTTCCCAATGATCCCCGATAGGTGAAGATATTTATTGACTTAGAATGCTTACAAAATAAGCTATGTTTCGTCGTGCCACCATAAGACAACTCAACTTTACAATCTATCTTCTATTTCTCTCAAGGTCTTTAAATGGTTCTCCCACTTTCCAGCCATTTGGAACCCATGATTCTCCCACTTTCCAACCAATTGGGAACCCTCGTTAAGGTGTCCCTCAAAAGCCCATGGAAGTCCTTCCTTAAGCATCAAGAGCTTGTCTGCAAAAATTTCTTGCAAGGTGGGAATTAGAGACACTATATCATTTATCTAGAATAGGGAGGTTCTTTCTCCACAAGCTTTATGCTCTATAATCTTACAATAGGGCTTCTCCTCCACTCTAATGAGCTGTATAGAGTAATTCTGATTGAGAAATATCCAAAAAATATAACATTTTTACTGTGGGAGCATAGCCACACGTGTCTCAACACCTATGATCGTTTGCAAAAGAGCTCCCCTTGGTTTTCTTTCTCATCAAATTGATGCTGTTTGTGCAAAGCAGGTAGAGAATCACAAAAACATATTTTTACTAGGGGAGCATGGCCACACGTGTCTCAACACCTATGATTGTTTGCAAAAGAGGCCCCCTTGGTTTTCTTTCTCATCAAATTGATGCCGTTTGTGCAAAGCAGGTGGAGAGTCGCAAAAGCATATCTTTATCCATGGTCATTTCTCTACCAAAGTTGGCCATTTTTTATAAATCTTTTTGTTGGCTTGTGATTCTCCCATATGATGTGCAATATTGGTTGAAATTTTTGCTCACAGAACATCCCTTCCAGCATCCCTAGAGGTTGTTATGGCTACATTTTGTTAGAGCTACACTTTGGATTATATGGAATAAAAGGAACTCTAGGATCTCAAGGAGAAGTGCTTGATTCCTCGTTTTTATGGCTCTTTATTGGTGTAAAAATGTTTTACCCTTCCACAATTTTAGTTTAATTTCTCTACTATCAAACTGGAAGTTTTGTAATCTTTGTGGGTGGATTTTAACCTTACGCATCAAAGTACTACAAGGCTTGGCTCCCAATTTTCCCATCTTAGATAGCAAATCAAGCACATGTTTCTTTTGTGATGTATTGATACTCGTCCATTCTTTCTTCTTATTACTTAAATACCCAAGAAATACTTTAGTATTCCCAAGTCTTTAATATAAAATTGACTATGGAGGAACGTTTTGGGAGATAAAATGCCTGTTTGCTACATCATTTCCAATAATGAAAATGTCATAAACAAAAACATCTATGACAACAAGACGCACTTTCAATTGAGCAATTGAACTATTGGTAGAGGTGTCCATTTACCTAGCGGGGACCCGCCCCGAACGGGGTGGGGAATCCCCGTTTGCACGGGGAATGAGGGAGGAGTGGGGAGAATTTTTTCCCCATTCTCTAAACGGGGGCGGGGACGGGGATTATATTCCTCGTCCCTGACCCCCGCCCCGCCCTGTTCCCCTGCCCCGCCTCGCTCTTTTTATAATATATATATAAAATTTTATTTAATGTATATTATTATAATATTATGGTGTAATTTATTCGTAGAAATAGTAAAACTCTAACTTTGTTGTTGTAATTTTTAATTTTAAACTTGTTATTTTATTGTTATTATTTTAAAATTTGTTATATTTGAGATTAGGGGTGTGCAGCGGTCGGTCGATGGTTGTCAGTTTTTGATGAGTTGGTGACGTCGATCGACCGACCACACCAACGGTCGGTCGGTTTTGTGACTCCGGCGAACTCGAGAGCAAATAAGGATGATTTTGTGACTCCGGCGAACTAGAGCACGGAAAAGGTGAAAAAAAGTATAGAAGAATGTAGAACTTACGGCGAAGAAGAAGGAATGGAGAGAGATAAGAGCATAGGAGAAGAGAGAAGAAAGAGGAAGGAAGGAGAAAAAAAAAGTTCAACCGCTGCAACTGCATTCCGGCGCCGGCGAAGCTTCTTGCTTCAGTTTGATGAGAGAGAGAGAGTAAGGAGAAGGGGAAGAACGATGAAAACAAAAAAAATAATGAAAATGGAGGAGTGATGGAAAGAGAAATCAGATTATTGATGGAAGAGGGAAAGATTAAAAAAATAATTTTAATAAAAAAGTAATTTTTAAAAAATTTTAAATAGGTAATGATTACCTATCTTGTCTTTTCACTTTCACACTACCTTTTGTCTTTTCACACTTCTTGCACACGTTTTCAGCTATCTTTTCTTTTTCTTTTTCTTTTTTTTTTTTTTTTTTTAATGTATTAAACATGAATCGGTCGGTGTGGTCGGTTTTCGCCATTTTAGGCGAGCCGACTGACCGACAGGTCGGTTTTGCACTGTGCAAAACCGACCCCGACCGATCCCAACATAAAACCGACCGACCGACGTCGGTTCGGTCGGTTTTGGTCGGTCGGCTCGGTTTTTCGGTGTATTATGCTCACCCCTATTTGAGATTATGTTGTAATTGTGATTTATTTATGTTGAAAACCATATTGTAGTATTGAAATTTAAACTTTTAGAAATGATGTTTGAAGATTTTAAACTCTATCATGAAATATTATTGCTATTTTCATTAGGATATTTCATATATTTTTTAAAAAGAAATACTATAAGCAATAGCCAAGCGGCGTTCATCCATGGCTGACAAATTCTAGATGCCATCATTGTGGCTGCCGAATCAGTAGAAGATTGGAAAAGATCGAAAAAGAAAGGTTTTATCCTTAAGCTGGATCTCGAAAAAGCATATGATAAAGTCAATTGGACCTTCCTAGATGGAGTATTGAAGTTGAAGGGTTTTGGGGATAGATGGAGAGGGTGGATAAAGGGCTGCCTTCAAAGTACTAACTTCTCCATTATGGTGAACGGGAAACCGAGAGGGAAAATCTTAGCCTCTGGAGGTATTCGCCACGGGGATCCGCTCTCCCCCTTCCTTTTTACAATTGTAGGTGATGCTCTTAGTCGCACGATTCAGTTCTGTATTGAGAAAAGAATCCTAAAGGGCTTTCGGATAGGCAAAAACTTGGAAGAAATTTCCTTACTTCAATATGCGAATGATACTATTATTTTCCGTCCTAAGGAATGAGATCTTCTTCAGAACTGGTGGGATATCATTCAGGTTTTTATGGAGGGATCAGGGCTCTCTTTGAATATAGCTAAAACTTCTATCATAGGTATCAATGTTGACGAGCATGAAGTCTCTAGGTGGACTAACTCTTTCAAATGCCAAAAAGAGGCTCCCCCTATAAAATACCTTGGTGTCAGCCTGGGGAAATCACCATAGACAAGCTTACTGGAACCCGATCGTTGACAAGTTGAAGACTAGGTTGGATGGGGGAAACACGTTCTCCTTTCCAAAGGAGGGAGAGTCACTTTAGCTCAATCCGTCCTCAATAGCATCCCTCTTTATCAGTTTTCTCTTTTTAAAGCTTCGAATTCTGTGGTAAAAGGCATAGAAAAACTAATTAGAGACTTCATTTGGAGTGGGGGGAGTTATAAGCGGGGGAAAAATCTAGTTAGATGGGAGTGGGCTGGTCTTCCCTCGAGTTCGGGCGGCTTGGGTGTTGGTTCTTTAGCCTTTCGTAATGACGCCCTCTTGTCCAAATGGCTATGGAGATTCACTCAAGAAAAAGAGGCTCAATGGAGGAAGGTGATCAACAACATCTATGGCGTTCTTCCTTTTGGTTGGAATACAGAGAAGTTAATTGAAATAAAAGGGTGTAGACCCTGGAAAGACATCGCCAAGAACTACCCTTTCTTTGACCGGTTCTCCAAGTTTAAAGCGGGCTGTGGTAAGAAGATTCGATTTTGGGAAGATGCTTGGGTGGACCGTGAGTCCCTGAAAAATTTATTCCCTGATATTTTCAGATTATCCTACAAGAAAGATAAGTCCATTTTTACTTGGGGCTTCGTAGAGGAGTGTTTGACCATGAAATTGCTAGTTGGGTGGCCTTGGTGGATAAGTTGAATGCTTTCATTATAAGGGATGAGGAAGACAAATTAGTGTGGTCGGCAGAGAGGTCTGGAGCCTTCACCACCAAATCTGCCTTTGAGCTTCTTGCAAAAAAAAGGCCGAAAATCCATACCCCCTTGGTGAAGCTGATATGGAAACACAAAAGCCCTAAAAAGTCCCAGATTTTTTTGTGGTCCTTGGCTTATAGAAGCATCAATACAGATAATTTAATTCAAAGAAAGTTTAGAAACCGAGCTCTTTCCCCCTCGGCGTGTAGAATGTGCTTAAACAAGGCTGAAGATGTGGATCATTTGTTCCTAAGATGCTTTGCTTACACAGGGTGGAACTTCCTAGCAAATCTGTTGAGATTGTCTTGGTGTCTTCCAAAGCACATTGAAGACTGGATGGTGGAAGGTTTATATGGATGGAATTTGCGGGGCAAAGCCAACATGATCCGTTTGTGTGCTTTTAGAGCCTTTGTGTGGGCTTTATGGAAAGAAAGAAACAACAGAACTTTTGAAGATAAGCTTATAGATTTCGATTCCTTTTGTAGTTTTGTACAAAACAAGCTTCTTGGTGGATTAGCCTTCACAAAAAATTCTTTTGTAACTATGGTTTACTCATGATTGTAAATGATTGGAAAGCCTCATGATGTAGCTTTAGTTTTTTGGGAGGGGGCTCTCTCATCCCCTGCCCTTAGGCTGTTATGGTTTTTTTTGTTGAATGAAGTCGTTATTGTCTCTTATCTAAAAAAAAATATATATATATATTTTAAAAGAAATGCAATTGATTGGCATTTAATAAAAAATAAAAAATAAAAAAAAGAAACGGGGAATAATTCCCCGCGGGGAACCCGACCCCCGCAAATTCCCTGCGGGGAATCCCTGCCCCGATCCTCGCTAAATTAAATGGGGAATTTGGCGGGGACGGGTCCCCGTCCCGCCCCGTGAACATCCCTAACTATTGGGATTGACCTTGGTTGCAATTACCCCTCATCTGATAACTCTCTTTCCTATCGAGTGTGATATTAAATAAACTTGAGTATTAGGTGGACGAGTAGGGACAAATATCAATAGAGATGCAGTAGGGGAAGGGCATAGAGGAGACAAAATATATAGATTAGGAAATTATAATCCCTCGGGCTTGGACTAGGCAATGATGAAGTGAAAGGCTTGATCTCAAAGAAAGTAACATCACAAGATACAAGATACCTGTTCAAACTGGGACAATAACATCTATATCATTTTTGAACATGAGAATAGCCTAAGAAAATGCACTTGGGTCTAATTTTGTTTAATAAGGAGGAACATCCTGAACAAAACAAGTGTAACCAAATATTTTTGACTTATTAGGGAACATGTTTCGTCGTAATCAACATAATAAGGGATCTCACCTTTGAGAATAAATGAAGGCATGAATCAAGAATTAAGTTGTGGAAATTGCATCAACATGAAAATGCATTGAAAAACATGCTGTGAAAGGATAATGTCATTGCAGTTTCCAGGAGATGCTTGTTCTTTCATTCAGCAACATCATTTTGGGATGAAATATTAGCACAAGATGATTGATGGATAATTCCATCCTTAAATAGGTACGGCGCAACGACATGAGATAAGTACTCCCGAAACATTACCGCTTTCCAAACTTTGAGAGAAACATCAAACTTGAGTTCAAATTTCAGCATAGAATATCCCAACAGAAAGGAACTGAATAGAGTTTGCAATGAAAATCCTAATTCTTTTTTGAAAAAGCTTCAAACTCGAGTTGATTCTGACTAAAATAATCACGCAGACAGGTTGGAAAAACCAAGAAAAGCAAACCACAATTGGCAGCGAAGATTCCAGATAATCACGCGCCCTATGTGCCGGTGTGTGGGATAGGGGGTGATGGCTTCTTGTCGTGCTTGGGGCCACAATTGGCTGCTTTGCTGGCCAAATTCTGGGGTTTGCTAATTTTTTAGTAGGCTTCCTCTTTGGGTGGTGATGGAAAATGAACACTCATTGTGTTTCAAACCCCAATGGTTCACAAAACCCTAATTGCTCACAAAATCCTAATTGCCCGTGGAATAGACCTAGGCCTTTGATACCATGTTAATGTGAGATCAAATCTAGGAAAATAACTTGTCTCATTGTATACACTAGAGTTGAATATAAATAACATTTAGGCATGCAAGGCATTTTAGTAAAATTATAATGAAGGAAAAAAGATTTCTATTTACGTATATTTACTGTAATGTCATGCTTGCATTCTCTTTATATCTAAAATGATTGTTTTGTCAGTCGTTTTAAAGAAATTATCTTAAGATGCTGACTGTTGGATTGGTATTGATTCAGGTAGGGGCATCACGGGACGATAAAGAGGTCGCACTTATTAAAGCTTTATTGACTGCCCGTGATATTCTGCTTGAGGAGTTTCAAAATCTTAGCAAAGCTATTGACCAAGCCGTTGATTTTACTGATTTTATATCTCAAATGGATGATACGAAGTATATCGATGTTTTGATGCCTTCGAAAATGGATAAGGGAAAGGGTGAAGTTTCAAGACAAGGCAAGACACAAAACGGCCTTGAGGTCCATACTTTATTTCAAGTATCATATAATTGAATTCGTTTCTCTCTCCCTCTCCCTCTCCCCTCACACATTAAAGTTTTCTTTTCCCATTGGCTTATTTTACTAGAGGACTAACGGTGGTGACCGATTGCACCGATCAAGAACCGGAAGTCACATGTCACACCATTTTCACACACTGGGTGATCAACTCTTATATTTATGGAGCACATTCATGAAGTTCCATAGGTATGCTTTTACTTCATATTGTACTACGCTCATGACCTTTATTTCAATTTTGTATGCAAAGTCAATATTTATCTCAAATCAATTGGGTACTTAAGTTATTTATTGATACAATGAAAAATTGAACAACTTGAGATAATTGGAAAAATCACCCATCGTACTCTAAAGGCTAAATATATGTTTTAGTCCTAATGTCGGAGTGTTTTTTCAATTTGGTCCTTAGTCTTTTAAAAGTTTAAATTTGACCCCTTATATATTGAATTCTTTTTCAATTAAGCCCTACATTCACTTATAAACAGGCGATATGTGAATTTAAAAATAGTAATTTTATATATGAATTTAAAGATAGTAATTTTCATGAGTTTGTCAATCATTACTATCAATTTTTATTACCCTTTGGTCCTTGGGGGAATTTCTCATCTCCCTTCTTTTGTATCTTCTTCTCATTAATATATGGTCTCTGTTTTAAAAAAATTAGTATATCAAATAATTTCATGGGTCACTTTTCTATAATAACAAAAATTTCAGGTACATACTAACTGAGTAACTGATATAAAACGAATTAGTTCTAAATTCTATGGGTAAGTATTATGCCAATTTCATCAAATCATGGAGTACTTGTAACATTGGCAATGAAGTGTATTTTGAAATTACACCATCATTTTCTTAATTAATTTTAATGTTTGATGAAAATAAGAATTTCATCGAAAAATTTCAATACATTAAGGATGAAATTGGAACTTTTAAAAGATTAGGGACCAAATTGAAAAAACACCCAACTAAAGTATATATTTAGCCTACTCTAAAAGCATTCTATTTAACCATGTAATTATGAAATTGTGTAATAAAAATTTCTTGTCTCCTCATTGAGAACAATAAAGAAGATGACATGGCGATTGATATTCCTCTATTACAAACTCCCTATAACAGAGATATACTTGAAAGAGAGGAAGAGAGGCCTAGGGAGTGAGGTGGGTTGTGGGTCATTTGTGGGCCCAAGTTAGTTAGTCTGGGTATTTTGGGGAGTTTGCTTATTGTATATAGTTGGGTGAGAGAAAGGAGGGGTATCCTTACGGGTAGTTGGTTCCTAAGGTGTGTGGAGAGGTAGGGAGCTCTCAAATTCTCTCTTGGTCCTTGTAAACTCTCTCTCATTATCAATAACAGAAGAGGTTCTTATAAGTCATGAAGCAAACTTGGCTCTGATTGATCTTCCCTTATCGAATGCCTTCTCTGGTCTAACGTGAGTGAAAGAGTGGTTCTTACTTGTAGGATACAATTTTTGAGGAATGGGTTTATAAGTTTTCTAATCACAGAACTAGCATATTGGAGTCGAGATAACCATTTCTGACAATTTCTCATTCTTCTAGAAGCATATGCACATCCTTTTTAGGTTTGCTCTCCATAATCATTTTCATCTGTTTGCTAAAGAATTGGAGGAAGAACTTGTATGTGTTTGGTTTGTAACGACATGCCTTTACGCTGGAGTGAAGGTAAAATAGATAAAAAGAAAGCTCAAGCATCAGAAAAAAGAATACTTTGGTAATATTCATTTTCTCAAAAGAGCACGCTCATTCGTGTCTTAAGTAGCTAGGAAGATCCTATCTTAAATTCCAGCTCCAAGAAATAGCGTGGAAAGAAGATAATCTACAGGATTTTTTTTTTTTTTTTATTTTTTATTTTTTTATTTATTTTTTTTTTTTTTTACATACAAAAAACCAAGCCCCCAAAAAGGAATCCCATTGAAGGAAGGGACTCCAATCAAGCAAAATGAGACCTAAGGGATAATTACAAAATAATTTTGTGACCGAAGCCATAGGGAAGCATGGAATCTACTATCTAGTAAGGGACCATACAATCTTCAGAGACAAAAATGTAACAACTTGTGGCTGAAAGAGCATGATAGCTGAACTATTTCCATGAATTTTGTCCAGCAGTCTTATCAAAAAAAGAACTTTGTCTAGCAGAAGAAGGCAATATTTCTAAGGGAGTGGGGATCATTGGTTAATGATGAGGATATTGAGGATGATTTCCTTCACTTTCATAAAGTTTATTTACTGTTTTTTTTTTTTTGGGGGGGGGGGGGGGGTGTTCGGTTAACTTATTCACTTCAAAAGATTTGCAGCAGGAGCCAGGAGGTCCTCTTAACTCTTTAAATATCTAAAGTAGGTGTTTGGTTTGTATTTGTAATTTAGGGTTACTCTTTAGACCATCATTTGAAATGGTACTTGAGACAGTCCAGCCACTGAATTGTGGCACTTGTATTATTAAAAGGAAGTTGTAGTTTGGCAAACATACAGTATATGTAAATCCTGTCACATAGCTTTCTTTCTCCTCTCTCTGAGATGTGGTTTTAACATGCATATTTTTCTACATCGAATCACTGGTATTAATGTACACAGGGCTAACAAAACAAAGATTCTAGAATATCTACGGGAGGGATGGGGAAAGGACAGAAGAGCTGAGTGGTCAATATGGATGGTTTACTCTAAAGTTGAGATGCCCCATCACTACATTAATAGTGGAAGCGAGGAACCTTCAAACCTTGCCTCCCGTAGAAGTGCTGTTCATAAAAGAGTTTCAAGTCTGTGGAAGTTGGCAGAGGACGTGAGTAGTTATTTTACTGAACCCTTTCATAATCATTCTGCACTGGAAGCTGACTATATTTTACTATGCAGAAAGCTTTGAGTTCACTTGAACCTTCTTTTACCTCCCATTCTTGACTTATTTTATTTTCTTTTATTTATTTATAAGGTAAACTTTTCATTAATCATTATTGGTTTTTCTTTTTACATTTCAGCCTGCCCAAACTGCCTCCATGAGAGCTGAGCTTCATCGTCGGAGTATTTTACAAATGAGGGTGGGTGTTAGTTATGACATTAGATGCTTTATTTCTTTTATGTCCTGAAAATGTAGAATTTTTGTGAATGTGTTAGCGTGCTCCGTTGCAGATAAATAATAGATGTATCCAAGATCTGCATATATTTAGAGATCCTTCACGAATCCCTATTGTAATCATTGAGCGTGTCATGAATGCTCCCCGACGTTCAATTAGTGAAAATTCATACTTGAGGCATTTTGACATGATAGATGCTATTGCGAAGGACAGTGGGCCAAGCTCTGAAGCCGTAAACAAGCTGTCTGCCTCTGTACCAGAAAGGAGTGGTCGCATTTTGAAGATTGTTGTCTTTGTGCATGGGTTTCAGGCAAGTATTGTTCTTCAGATTTATGATTTTTATTGAACACCTTTTTCTTAAAAAAAAAGGACACCTATTATTAGCCTCTCAGGCTTTTCCTTTAACCTAGCATCCCCAGTCCTAAATAGTTTGATGAAGTTTTTACAATTTTTAATGCAAGATATTGTTACCGTTTGAAAATTTGCATTAGCAATGGTATATAATTTGCTATCTTTGTGTAGTTTGGGAAAGCCTTATCTAATCATCATAGATTTCCATATCTTTTTTTTTTTTTTTTGTAAATTTCATACATCAATGGAATTGTTTCTTATAAAGAAATTTCTTTTGCATAGTTTGTGTTAACTTGTCAATTTGTATTAAATTATGTTATATTTGGAAGGTTCTTTAAAGTTGATATTATCATAAGACTTTTTAACATTATATCTAAGTAAACTTTAAACTTGGATAAGTTGCGAATTTAATAACCCTCAGTTAAGTTTTGTTGTCAGTAGAGGCTATTGTTATGAGTTCTTATTTTTATTTTTTTGTTGTATTGGATATTTTCTAGTTGGGTTTGATCATTTTATTGTTCAGTTTTGGCACTTTATTAAGTATTCAATTTTTGGCTAGGTTAGGATATTTTCATGGTTGGAATTGGGCTTTTTAGGGCTTCATTTTGAGTGTTTTGGTAGTTGAATTTCTAATTTTTTGTTCACATAAATGTTTAACTTCTAAGAGTAGTTTAATGCAATCAAATCTTCAGAGGGTAATATCTTTATTGCTTGATTACATCATCATCGATAATATCTTATATATAGCATACGTTTTTTGTTCCTCATCCAATGATGAAATATGTACAAATAATTTTTGTTAGCGAAGCTTGATCTAAAGGAGCGTCTATTCCTGGAGTTTATTGCTCCTTTCCTTTGTGCATTACATATTACGAGCATAGTTTAGCATGTTGTCTTTAATTGTTTGATTGACGAATTTGTAGGGTCACCATCTTGATTTACGGCTTGTTCGGAATCAATGGCTTTTAATAGATCCCAAAATTGAATTTCTTATGTCCGAAGTGAATGAAGAGAAAACTTCTGGAGACTTCAGAGAAATGGGACTGAGGCTGGCACAAGAGGTGATTTCTTTTGTTAAAAAGAAAATGGATAAAACTTCAAGATATGGGAGTTTACAGGATATTAAGATTAGTTTTGTGGGACACTCGATTGGAAACGTAATTATAAGGACGGCATTAGCAGGTAGGTGGTATCATTCTTTCTTAATGATTTAACTATTTAAGTTTGTAATATGTTAGATTTTGGTTCCTTTTTATTATTATTATTATTTTTTAACTTTTAACGAGAGTTTAAATTCATAATATGTAAAATATTGTTGTTTGCAATCTGCAGAAAGCATCATGGAGCCATATCATCGTCATCTTTATACTTATGTTTCAATATCTGGTCCACACTTGGGTTATCTTTACAGTTCAAACTCGTTGTTTAACTCTGGCCTCTGGCTTTTGAAGAAGCTCAAGGGCACACAATGCATTCATCAGCTGACTTTTACTGATGATCCAGATCTACAAAATACGTTCTTCTACAGACTCTGCAAGGTACTGATTTTTCTAAATATTTTCTCTCCCCTACTTCTCTTTTGGAAGGATGAGGTTAGGCTTCTTATTTCCTTATTTATGCATCTATTGTTGTTTATTTTTCTTTTTATAGATTACACAGGATTCCCAACTCTATAGTCTCAAATCAAGACAAGAAACTGATATTTTAGTCTTTTAACATGCTACTGAATGGTCCTTTTTTTCCCCCTTAAAAGTAATTGCTCGGGGTCAAGTTCCATTTTTTTTTTGGATTTTTATTCTTCCTATATGAAAAATCTTAGAAACTTCTGATTTCCGTGTTGCTTTGAACTTTTGCTGCTACAACGGATTTTAATGTTGATCAGAGTTTCGAACTTCCAGTGGTAGGTTGGAAAAGTATTGAACCATGAACTTCTGATTGAACATAAAATAAGAAAACGATATAATGAACTGGCATGCCAATGAACAACATACATAAATAATGATGATAATATAAATTTAAATGAAATTGCTTCTGCTATTATAATCAGTCTGGTGAGAAGTTCCAGGCATCTGTTGGTATCGTTTATAATAATTTCTTTATTTTCTTTCTTTTTCAGCAAAAGACGTTGAACAATTTCAAGAACATAATCCTGTTTTCATCACCACAGGTATCTTCTATTTCAGAGGTTCCTATTGCATTTTTTTTAATATTGATGTGTGCTATGACTATGAGTCAATTTCCCTCTACTGTAGGTTAGCTGTTTATTTGTTGTTAAGAGTAGTGTGTTGATGACACGAGCCATATAAAAATGTAGAAGTCTATGTTCTACTCGTGTCTTCTGCACATAAATGAGTTGTTTGAAAACTATATCGGCATGTAAAAATACTGACAGATACTTTTGATCCTAGGTTTACCCGTTTAAAAACTGGAAGCGGGCATTGCTATTAATATTGGTCATGTATTTTAAATGGAAATCAATATACTTTTTCCTTTTCTCTCTCCCCCTCCCCCCCAATCCCATTTTTTTCCCTTGGTTCTCATCCGTATATTTCCCTGTTCCCCTTTCAGTTCTACATTCTCCTTCTGATATCACTAGTTTCTATCTCATGCTCATGTGGTAGCTTAGTTGTATGAAGAGGCTTTACAATGTGAGTCAATTATGTGTGATGGATGCTCGTTGTAACGATTGTATGTGTCAGTTGTTTCTGTCCATTCCTCTTTCCTTCTTTCATTTTTTTTAAAAAAATAAGATTATGGTATTTTCTTCTTAGTTCGTTTAAGTCATATCTGTATTTTGTGGGTTTCTGAATAAACTATTGCTATAGATAATAATTGATTTATGATTTAAATCCTATTTTAGCCTGTGTACTTGTCCTTCCAAAACGTCCATTTTGGTCATTATACTTTCAGCCTTTGTCCATAAAAGTAACCATTTTGGTCTCTTTATTTTCACTTCCATCTTATTTTTTCCTATTACAATTTAAGCACAATACTCACTAAACAAATTATTTGAAATATTGTCATATATTTGTATTAAAGCTTTTTCGTTTTGTATAGAATTTGTGTTAAATTTTACAAGTGAGAACCAAAATGGTCACTTTTTAATTGTACAGAAACCAAAAGGAACATTTTGAAATTACAGGGCCTAAAATGGATAAAAGTTGAAAGTATAAGGGCCAAAATAAGATTTAGACCTGGGTTTAAATCTCTTTCTTCATTCAACACCTTTGTGCATCTCTTTGACTTTGGGCAATCAAAGGGCTTCCCACCACAAAAACATCGATCCAAATTTATTATTGTTCTTCTAGATTTGTTGTTAATGGGTCGAGCTCAGACTTCTGTAGTACGGTTCTGTATTGGCTCTTTTTGTTGTGTATTGAATCATTGTTTATATGACAGGATGGCTATGTCCCGTATCATTCTGCCCGAATTGAAACATGCCAGGCAGCTTCAATGGACAACTCGAGAAAAGGAAAGTTATTCCTTGATATGCTGAATGATTGTCTGGACCAAATACGGGCCCCTTCCTCTGAACAAAGAGTGTTCATGCGCTGTGATGTGAACTTTGACACCTCTGCTTATGGCAAGAATTTGAACACCATAATTGGACGGGCAGCTCATATCGAGTTTTTAGAATCTGACATTTTTGCAAGATTCATAATGTGGTCTTTCCCAGAGTTATTTAGATGATTGTCACAAAGAGGAGACGCCCAAAGTCCCCCCTGATGTGGTCTTTCCCAGGGTTATCTAACATGTATTTATAATGGCTTCCTCACCCGTATACCTCCAAATCAGCACCAGGACCAAAGGAAAGGGCAGTTTTTTGGCTTATTGGATTCTATCATTGTACACATGGGTTGGGATGGGAGATTCATGGAGACGGGGACATTATCTGAAGTACTGGCTAAACTATTGTTCTGCACTAATGAGTTATATTGTCCTTGTTAGGCCAAGTGAGAGTCGGATAAAAATCCTTCCAAGTTCCATGTTTAGAATCGAAGATCAAGTTCTTGCTCTGATTTGGTTGTAGGTCAGTGGGAAAGTGACGGGCTGATACTGCTTTCGTCATTGTATCCTTTTGTTGCATTCCAGTTTAGACATGGAATGCAGGGCGATGCTGTTAGATGCTGCTTGTATCTAGCATGCGTTTAGTTGACTCGTTATATGTCTTAAATCTATTGGTTAGGCCGTTATTGTCTTTGATGCAGCTTCTCTCTGTGACCTATTTCCAGATCAATCTCGATTGTTCTGATAATGGAATGTGGAGGAGAATTGCACACCAATTTTCAGGTCTTTTAGCTCAACTGTTCAACTAGTCTATTTATTGCTCTTTTTCCATATTGGAATTGAGGTTTCAAGTATTTTGACAATGGAAACTTCATTTAGATACGTGTACTTTTATAAATATTATAAAGTAGGTGACAACATATTTATTTTAGGTTGCAACAGACTCATGAAACTAATTTGGAGTTGAACTTCTAATATGAATTTAACTCTGAATGTTAGAAAATCCATTTAGCTTTAGTAGTTTATTGATTGACTTTTGAGTGGAAAGTTGCTTATGTTTCTTTACTTGTAAAGTGGATGGTTGGTTCGAGCTTTGTGTTTTGTTAAATAATTTGTCTGATATCAACAAAGAAAGCACTTTACAGAACGTGTTATATGTGCTTGTTAATCATTCATGGTTGACCTAATTCTTCAAGAGACATTATGACTATCTTCAAGTTATATGTGATGTTTTATTTGTGACTAAGCATTATTTTGAGATTGGTGTAGTGGTTGAAATAATTGCTGTCAATTGTACTTTTAAATCATTATGAATTAGCTATAATGATTAAAACATACATTTTTAAATTAAACATGAGCTTCTATTAGTACTTAACTTAAGAATTTTTATAAGAAAAGAATTCATAACAAAATTATAAAAAGCAAGAGTAAGAAGACGTTAGGTATGGCAATATCTCGTTTCCATTACTATCTCTATGATCTTGAGCTTCGAAAATCCTCTTATGGGTTTCAAAAGCATCCTTCAAACTCTTGAAATCAAAACTTTTTTTAGGTCAAAATCCTAAAGTGATTCTCCCAAAAACAACCCCAAAATGATATTTATGGAAAAAATCGAGGTGGAAAAAATCGAGGTGCGGATGAGATGTTATGATGTATTTTCATATTAAACACAATTGAAAATTCTAAGACTTATTTGACACAAAATTGAAAGTTCAAAGACTTGTAGACATTTTTTTAGAGTTTAGAGGCCAAATAGATACAAGTTTGGATGTTAAACTTGTATTTTAACTAATTTTTTAATCTACATTGGATGGATTAACTTTTGAGGATCAATAAATGACATACTTTGAAATAAGTTAAATGCTTTGGGTAAAGTTCGAAACTTCCAAAAGCAATGAAAATAAAATTGAAATCAACTACATACATAATTTAGCATTTTATTTTATTTTTTGTCGGTATAATTATAATCATATATTTTTTAAAAAAAAATTCAAGTTTTTTGGGCAACAATCAATTGTATGTGACAATGGCACTTCATCCAATTGGTTCTCATCATAGCTCGACTGAAAGCAAAAATAAATTAAAAATGAGAACTCAATAATTAATTTTTTTTTAAGAATAATTTTTCAAATTCTAAAAGTATAAAACAATAAGATAGAGATCAATTAAATTATTCATCCAACAGCTTGCTAAATCATTGGAGATTTTTCTTCTCTTCACCATAAGTTGTTGGAAAGCATCTCTCTTTCTCTCTCTTAAAATTTTGGGACAGCTTAGATGTTTCATTACAAGACATTTGTATTCTCCTGCTGAATTATGTCTCTTAAATGTAATCTAATCTACAAATCACAATTATTAGTAAAAAATAATTGCAGCCTCCATATTGTTTATAGGTCTTTCTATACCTATTTTGTTAATTAATTACTTAATTATTGACAGAGAAAGAAAGCTGTTTATTTCTTTTTCTTTTTTTTTTTTCTTTGGGAAGAAAAACCATTTTATCATTTATTATATTATTAGTTTATTGAACATAGAAATAGAATCCTAAGTCTACAATAAGGCAGATAGAGACAAGATATAAAGGGGGGAAAAATGGAGGCCATGATTGTGCTGAAATTTCCATGTGGTGTCCCATAATTTAAATCCTGAGAATTTATGTATATAATATAAAAATTTCAAATTTTTAACTTTAATAACAATTTCTTTTGTATATTAAAAAATGCTCTAGTTATGTATAATCTTTCTCAAAGAGAATTATAGAGGGTTGTTTGTGCTAGAACTGAATATATATATTTTTTAAATTAAAAAATAAAGTTGGGTTTTTCAAGTAAATCTTTTAAATAGCTTTTAGGTGCCAATCATTGAAAAGCATTTTAGAAAATGATTAGGATGTAAATAAATAAAGAAAACATTTAATTTCTTATTTATTCTTCTCATTTCGATTTTCTTTTCAAAAACATAAATAAAATAAAATAAATCAATTTATACCTCTAAATTTTAGATGATGTATCAATTAAAACTCCAAACTAATAAAATTATACAATTATGAAATTTTTTGGTTTAAACCTCAAACAAAATAGAGTTTAAATTGATTCAATTATAAAAAATTATGATTTAAATTGATATAACTATCAATTTCAGATTTTAATTGATACAATTTCAAAGTTTAGGGGTATAAATTGATTAATTTTTTTTAAAAATGAAATGTAATGTAACACTTTTGGATATTATATTTAAAAAACTTAAGTTCATACCAACAAGAGTTTGGCTCAACTGACATCTAGCTTGTAATCTGACCAGAATCAGAAGACCAAAACGCTCCTTCTCGGGGGAGGAAAACCTCTAGTCAAAACCAAAATTGTGAGAAGTAATGTACCATTATATTTTACGATCTTCGGTAATGCTTGAAGGTAAGCACACCCAACTGAGGAGATTTTACAAGTTCTTTTGAAGTGTAGAAACTCAGACTAAAAATATTCTTGGAGTAATTTTTCCTAAAACATTTTAAGTGCTTTTAACCTTTTCCAAAAACACTTTCATGGTACTCTTGAATATGATAATTATTTAAAGAGAGAAGTACTTTTGATATGATAAAAGTGTATTTATGCAAAATTTTGACAACTATCAATAATGCCAAAATGTTGTGTTTGGATATATGCTTT
Organism: Luffa acutangula; assembly: GCA_036850905.1. Classification (NCBI taxonomy): domain Eukaryota; kingdom Viridiplantae; phylum Streptophyta; class Magnoliopsida; order Cucurbitales; family Cucurbitaceae; genus Luffa; species Luffa acutangula. Next base: position 744,376 of record CM072092.1, on the reverse strand, counting down.
TTGTGTGACATTCAATGAACTATATGTTCATACCTTGTATTAATGGATCTTGGTTGCATCAAAACATTCTAATATTTATGATTTTATGATGGGCCTCAAAAAAGCATATGGCATGTTTCACATTCATGATATAGATGCTAAGTAGGTTAATGGCTAAAGCTTGTCTAAGCTCTATGCTATAAGAGATATATATGTACATTAATTGTTTCCATTGAGGTAGCACATGGCTCAAGTGGACTATATTTATTGTAGTCATTCTCCCTAATCCCTATGCATATGCTACATTTGTGTTACTCTAGATCCCTACTTTTTTATTTTTGCTCCACTAACATTATTATTTGGATATTTCACATTTATAGGATTGATCCAGTGGTCAATAAGGATGATGAGAAAAATAAAAGAGTTTAAAGGGAATGAGTTCAGTCCATGATGACCACCTACCTAAGATTTAATATCTTCTGTGTTTTTCGATAATCAAATGGAGTAGGGTCAGGTGGTTGTCCCGTGAGAATAGTCGTGGTGCACGAAAAGGACACGTACGGATATAAAAGAAAAAAACACTATCAACAAAAAAAACATCATTATTTGGAGCTCCAATGTTAGAATTAATAAAACTCATTTTTAGCCATTTTCATGGCCATTTTTTTTAAAACATTCTCATAATTTCTCTTCTAAAAAACTAGAAATAGGAGGGTTAGGTTTGTTTGATAATATTTCCATTTTTGCTTTTTATTTATCATTTTCTCTTTTAAGAATAATAAAAAGAATTGCATTTGTTTTTTTGTTTTTTTTTTCGTTCTCTCTTTTTCTACCGTAAAAAAACACAAACTTGTTTGATAACTATTTCTTATTTCTTTTTCTCTAAAATTTTGATAAAATAAATAAATTTTTTATATGAGAAAGAATATTTTAAATTAAATATTCTAAATTTTAATGTTAATAACTTTATAAGTCCAAAATGATTTTTAAAAAATAAAATTTTGATTTATGTTTCGAAAGAAACAAGAAACAAGAAACATGATTTTATAGTTTCCAAAGTTTATCAACCATTCTTAGATTCAATAAAACGAGAAACGTGAAAATCAGAAACAATTACCAAACACTAATAATATTACTGAATAACAAAAAACGAGAAACACGAACATCATCAAACTAGGTTGAGAGAAGAGAAAGAAAAGGAAGCAAAGAAAAAGAGATTGGTAGTGTAGAAAATAAAATAGTTTTGATTAATTTGGATAAGAAGAAAGGAATTGAATTTGGAATTATGGTTATAAAGAACATGTGAAGGTGTCGTGGGAGAGGAGAAGAAACACATGGGAGAAGAGACAGTGATAGCAATGGCTTTGGTTTTTATGTTTAAATTAAATAATTCTCAATTTCAATTTCAATTTCAATTTCAATTTCAATTTCAATTTCAATTTCCTTTCCCATGTGACTCCCAACCCCCTAACCACATTCACTCTCTGCCTCTTGGTCAAACCACAACCAACATATGGAGCCCCCCTTCCTTCTCCCTAAAATTTACCCTAAGTTTCCGTCATACTATTTCCGTTCATTGTTTGTCGCAAAAGAAACATTTTGAAATGACGTAACATATCATTTAGTAATGTGTACCACAAACATCTTGGTCACCAGTACAAAGTTTATGTCAGCTGAACTATATACTCATGTTGGCTGAAATATTTCTTGTTATTAGACATTTTAAAGATTAACATTTACATTAAAACTTTTTTTTTTGATAGTGGGGGATTTGAACTTTGTCCTCTTGATCGATGATATATGTCAATTACCGTTGAGTTATGCTCGCTTTAACAATTACTACTGAGTTATGCTCACTTTGAAAGTAAACAGGAAAAGAAACCTTGAAATCTATTTGATCATGCTTTATTTTTGTTTCTCGTTTTTTATAATATACGTTTCATAAATACTTTATTTCAAAACTAGACTAAAAAATTAATAAAAAGTTGGTATAGTATAATGAACTTTTTTCTTCTATTTATAATTTAAAAAGACTTAAAATATTTTGTCATTTTTGTTGGCTAAATGGGGTCACCAAGAAATGGACAAAAAGTTAACAAGCATGTTTTTTGTTTAAGAAAAAAAAAAAGTATAATAAACAAGAAATAGAAGTAGGATTTTCGAAAATTATTTTTGGTTAATTGCTACTCTCAATGATGTCATTAATGTAGTTTTTTTTTTTTAAAAAAAAAAATTTGTGGTTATGATGTACTTTTTTTTTAATTACATATTTTGAGCTTTTCTAAATACAGATTTTGGAGTATTATTTTATTAGTTGATTTTTAAGTTATTTACTAGTTTGGTTTTAGAAATTTTTCTTGCTTTATTTGGAGTGATGATATATATTATTTATCTAAATTCATACGTGAATTTCTTGAAATTTAAAATTAAAATTTTAAAGTTTTACATGTCGAAAAGTCGTTCCTACTTTTAAGTCGAACATCTACCTACAAAGATAAATAAATTGATCATTGAATCAATAACACCTATACAATGTTAATTATGAAGTTCCAACCACCAAATTAGAAATCTTACTATAAAAGTGTTGTGAATTTGAAAAGTACATTTGCTAGGTGTGCCTACTCTAAATTGTAATGATTCTTCCCCTCACTTTTTACTATTTAAAATTTCTGTTTAACTTGTGAATTAAACCACCTTTCTTTATAGAAATAAGAGCATGAAATATGAAATATAGGTATGAATGAAGAGAGAGAAAAAAAAAAAGAAATATTTGTGAAGATGACACATTTGAAGAGGCCAAAATGAAAAATGTCTTACATATGAAAGCAAACATTTTTCTCTCATCTTGTTTCTCTCTCTCGTTTCTCGCTCAATTATTTCTTCTCCCTTTTTCTCTCTCTTTGTTTTCTTTCCCAGGGAGCACAAAAGGAGAGGCTGGAGTGAGAGTTTGAGTAAGGAGAGAGATTGGAGAGAGAGCGTGAAGCTAGAGCGAGAGGTTAGAGCGAGAGCAAGAGTAGCGAGAGAGAGCGAGATTAGAGTAGTTGTAAAATGATAATTTTACTCAAGCAAAAGAGTATATATCCTTAAATTAAAAAGGTAGAATATTTATCATTTCCGCCTATTTTAGAAGGTCATCAATACGAAAATTCCAATTAAGAAATAATGTTGTCAAAAGTGTTAAAGATTTTTTTTTTTTATAGAAAATGTCAAAAGTGTTGAATATAATTAAATATAATGACTAATTAATATCTGATTTATATTAGTATACCCATAATTGAATTGTCATTATTATTGTCACGTGAATTTATATAAACTATGAAACCAAAGTCACATGCTTTCACTAATTTCCAAGAGATGACTTCATTTACTTTATTCATTTACTTCCCTGCTCCCACATTCCTTTATTCCCCTCTCCTTTAACTTGTAAAAACCTGACAAACTTCTGAACTAATTTCTTTTAAATGTTCTTTTTTTAATCTTATTTATCAATATTAACAACTAATTATTGTTCTTGGTTTATACAGTTTAAGGAACAAAATTTTATACAGGAATCTCATTTAAATATAGTGAAAATTCTCTAAGATGGATTTGGAGATGGAGATGAGTAAAAAAAAAAAAAAATCAACATGAAATTATACTTATAAAAAATGACTTAATTATTTTAAAAAGAAAATTATATTACATTCTACTTTTCTTAATTTAAAATTTTAACCAATTTCACACCTAACAATGTATGTGCTCACTAATATCCAAATAAATTTGATTTTAATAAAACAAAAACATTTTTCTTGAATTACCACGTTTTTAGTCCTTTTTTTTAGTAACTTTGAAACGTGGTTTTCCAACCACAAGTGCTGAAATTAGCCCTTTTTTTTTAAAAAAAAAATTTAAATGCTTTTTACAAAAGTAATTATTGGATTGAAAAGTTAGATTTTAACTAGAAGTGGTGGAGTCAACTATGAATTTATCTATGAAATTACTATGGTCCCCCTTTTTTTTTTTTTTTTTTTAACATAAACATCTAGTAGAGTACAATATAAATAAATCAAATAATAGTATTCTCTCCTTCCAAGGGATTATTCCATTTCTAGCTATCCAATTTGGCCTTATTAACCATTTAAACTAATTTGAATAAATAAATCTTATTTTACTCACACTTGTGATCGATAGAGATTGTTAACTAATATTGCATTTTTGAACTTTTAATTTCAACAATCATTTTCTAAAATTGTTGCAATTAAACTTTATCTTTCGTCATAACGATGTTGGTGGTTGGACTTACTTTAGGAATGTTTTAGGATTTAAGATTTTATTGTAAGTGTCAAGTTGAGTACCAATTATTATCTCAAAGGTTGATAGTTTGATCCTCACCCATACCATTCTCGAACTTAAAAAAAATATATTGCAAGTTATAATTACATTCTCTATTTGTTTGGAGGAGTTTGTGTATTTTTCAACTTGCAATTAAAGACTTATAATGATAAACATAATGAGTTGAGTTGAGTGAGCAATAAACTGTTAAAGGTATGGAGAGAGAAAAGTGGTACAGGAATCTGATAACAACCTCACATCTCCAAAACTGCCAAATCTTTTCCCATAAAAATTCCAAACCCACACATGGTTTTTGTTTTATTTCCTGTCCTTTTCTTCATTCTTTTTTATTTTCTTACCCTTTTCCACTTCAATTTAAAAAAAAAAAAAACATAATAATGGAGAGAGCCTTTTATTGAGGAGTTTGTTGGTTTTTTTTTTTAATTGTAACTTTTTTGTTTTAGTTAATTTACAAAAAAGTTCAATGATTATGTCCATTTAATTTTTGGCTTGGAAAAGTTTTAGTTTTAGTAAACTTGAAAACATTGTTACTTTGAGTATAGACGTGACATGTTAATTGGACTAATGAGTAATGATTTGACATGATGTTATCAATAAGTGACACGAGAAGCTTAGATCAACTAGATAATAAAGATAGAAGGACAAAAGAGTTTGCTTTAAAATTTATCCTATCAAATTCTTTATCTTGTGCATCCTATCAAATTCTTTGGTCCATTCGTGTGTCTTTGTTTTATCCTATTGGCCTACTCCCTTATCTCATGTTGTACCAAACTATTAGTCATTATTTCAGTCAGTATGTTAAGTCAACATTTTTATGAACAATGTAATGACAAAAACTTGTTAAAATAAGGTTAAACTACAAGTTTATTAGTACATAAATTTCCATATTTGTGTCTATTTAGCATTTGAACTTTAAAAAATATTTAATAGATCTCTAACTTTCAATTTTGTGTGCTAATAGGTTTTTTAATTTTGAATTTTGTGTCTAATAAGTTCTTGACATATTCCAAAATTCTAAAAATTAACTAATTTAACATATATAAAATTGAATTTTATGTGTGATAGGACTCCAAATCAAAAATCTAAAGCAGAGAAGGATGATCACTAAAGATGGCTTGTATTCATGATTTGCAATAAAAAACATTGAGCCTCATTATATAGGCTCACTGTGAACTAAATAAACAACATATACAATTGAAAATACTGACTTAATAACAAAAATATAGTTGTAGAGAAAGGATAATATAACAGAAGAAGACTTAGCCCTAATGAGCTCTGTTAACTCTCCAAAGTTTCAATTTTCTGTACAGTAGATTCATGAAATTTAAAAGATGTCAAATAGGTCAAGAACCTATTAGATACAATATTATGAAATTTCAAAGACTTATTTTGGAAAAGTTTGAGAATCTATTAAACATTTTTTAAAGTATATAAATAAAATAAACACAGATTTGAAGACCTATTAGACATTTTTAAAAATTTAGAGATCAAATAAGATACAAACTTAAAATTCTCGGACTAACCCTAATTTAACGTAAAATGAAGTTTTTTTTTTTTTTTTTTTTTTTTTTTTTTTTTTTTTTTTTTTTTTTGGGAGAAAGAACGTAAAAATGAAAGTTGAAATTACAGTCATTAAATTTCTAACTTAACCATCCTTTGTATGCCAATTTGGTACTTGCATTATTAAAATTTTGGGAAATTAAACTTAATACTTATAAATATTAATGTTTTTTTTGACATTAGTAGCCTTAAAAAAAAAAAAAAAAACTATTAATCATTATTTTGCCCCACTATAAATTCTCTTTTTCCAGTTGTTTTTCATGTAGCCTTATTATTTTGTTACAAAAACTATCTTTTTAATTCGAAGAATGACCGTTCAGATTTTTTCTTGGTAGCGTCTTAATAATATTTTTTTCATTTTAAAAAATTATATCTATGCTCGTGGATTTAAATCCATCAATAATTCAGTAAATAACTAACTAAATTTACTAACAAAAATATTTCAGCTAGCGAGTAGAGGGCAAAATATTTCAGGAGAACGAGTTGCTCAGTAGAGTGGGCAGAAGCACAGGCTCTTGTAGACGGTATTCAACTAGCGATGGAGTCGGGGCTATCACCAATCTGGGCAGAGACGGATTCCAAAATTGTATGGAATCTACTTCAGGACCGCGACAATTATCATAATGAGATTGCTCCTCTAATTCACCATCTCAAGCTTTTAGGCACAACAAAGCATATCAGCGGGTTTTTACTAACAAAAAGGGACGACAATAAAGTAGCGCACCAACTGGCTACTCATGCTCGCACAACAAAGCATTCTGAAGTTTGGTTGGAAGACCATCCTTCTTGGATTCACAACCTTGTTGCTAAAGAAATGTCACAAGTGGACGTTTCGACCTTTTCTTCTGTTTCTGGTTCCTTGTAATTTTCTTATGTTTTCTCTTTTTTTCTTCTCAAAAAAAAAAAAAAAAAAAAAACTAACTAAATTTTAATATTGGTCAATCTAAGAATAGGTTTTTTTAGTACATCAAAATTTGGGGTGGAGGATTCGAACCTCTGACATCTTAATTGAGGGTACATGCCAATTACTAAGTTATGTTCGCTTTGACAATTCAAAAATGGTTGAAATACTGTAACCTCGAGGATTGGACTAAAAGAAACTAATTTTAATATTCCCGTGGGTGGCTAATAAAGGTGACGGAAAACAATTTATAATTTATTTTTTTTTTAACACAACCTATGGCTTTTAATTAGTGGAATGTTTTTTTTTTTTTTTTTTTTTTTTTTAAAGCTCCAAAAAGAAGAAAATAGTGGAATGCTAAAACTTAAAAAGCTAAAGATTCTGTGAACTTATATAAAATTTTAAAAGAAAAAAAAGAAAAAACTTATGGGAAAACAAGAAATATGGCTAAAAATAAATAGGTGGCTTGAAATATAGCTACAAACGTTTAAAAATTAAATAGATGGCTAAACGATTTAATGATTAATAAATCCATATTTGTAAAAGACAAATATGCCCCCAACAAACTGCCTAACGTATTCTTAACAGTTCATGCAAGAACCCCAACACAATGTCGACAATCATCTCTTGCATGCTCGGTCGTTTCTCCCCCTACGCGACGACTGTACCAAAAAAATTGAAATAGGTAACGGTTCCGTTTCCCTCCCCTTATATTTGCAACAAACAGATACTAAAATCCCGAGATTTTAGGGATTTAGTTTACTCCATTTGAAACTGTCCCCACGGGGTGTATACCAGTATTGACACTCGGGATGTCAACGACTACACAGCACCCCTGTATGTACCGTTTTGAAATTCGTTGACCATCCAAAACACATCTCTGTCCTCGGAAATGACGTAAACGACGTCTGTAAATAACCGTAGATACAAGGGGTAAAAACATCCAAAATAATCCAGTAAACAATTCCCTAAAATATCGGTAGCCATGCCTGCAAAATCCAAACTTTCGTAGCAAAAAAATGAAAAATGCTTTTTTTTTAGTCATTTATCACAATTTCTCAAAAACTATTTTGTTCGCAGTCAATACAATGGAGACTAGAATAGGTTAGTTGATATGGATAAGAGTGGACCCCACAAAGATTCTCCATTCCATCTTTTTGTAGGGCCCACTCTCATAGGCCCAATCATATATCAGCATGAAATGATTGCCATCACAATCATATCACGTTGAAGGAATTGCATCAGACGGCTGAGATTTGCTGGACATTGTTTGGTGGGTCTGAATAATGTATCCAATCATTTTATTTTCCTCTTTTGCCACGGTAAATTTACCCCTTAATCGCAGGAGATTGAAGCCAAATAAAGCATCTCGAGGCATTTTTCATTTAAACGTAAATTATACAAAATTATTCTGAACTTACCATATATTTTAGTTATGTTCGTCACTCAAATGGATCTTTTATCTTTGTGGGATTCAAGAAATTGAAGAAGAACGGGTAGGTTCTATGCATGGAATTAAAAGCAATCAAGGAAAGTCTTAGAAGCTTACTTGACAAAATTAGAAATCCTCTTCCAAGGATCATCGTTGAATCGTATTCAGTCAATGCGATCGCCATCCTCAACCATGATTCCGAAGTCTTCTCGAAAATCAGGACGGTGGCAGACGATGAGGAGATTGCGGTGGGGCTAATCGACAGCGTCGATACTGCTTCAGCTGGTGGGATTCCAACAATGAAGCTCATTTGTTAGCACGAAAGGCTCTTGCTCACGATTTCGTGGGTGGATTTTGGACTCTTCCAATTCGGAAGAGTTTTTTTGTATGACGTTAATTCTCCCCGGTTAAACTCTTCAATTTTGAAGAAGAGTAGTTGTATGGTTGGTTGAGTCTTTAATGAAGTTTTTATTTTTTAAAAAAATATATGTATATTCTAATTATGTTAGTGACTTTAAAAAACTTCCCTTTATATTTTGAAATTCAAAGCTCGAAATATTTTTCTTAACAATTTTTGTATCATTAAAAAAAAAAAAAATCAGTAATGTACTTTGTTATAGGTAATTTTGGACCACTCCGATGGGAGCTGACGAGAACAACAAGAAAGAAATAAAACCAGGAAACTTACCCAGAGGAAGAACATACCAGAGGGTTGGGCTAACTTGGCCTGACCCATATGGTCGGCCTCGGCCCATGCTGCCCGTTTGCGCGGGCCGAGCTCTTCCGCCTCCGTTCGGTCCCTGGTGCCCTTAGTCGCCTTGGTTCCACTCAGTTCAACCCCGAATCGCCTCCAAACGCCTCAAAATCCTAGAGCATGAACAAGTATTTAAACTCTTCTTCATCACTAAAGAAGGGATCCCAAAATTCATTCTCTTAACTCTCCACTTCTCATCTTACTCTTCCATCAGTTTCTGACTTAAGCATCAGAGTCGGTGTGACAAACACCATACCGATGTGCAGTGTTTGCCTGCAGGTCACGTCTTCCCCCTCTTATACAAATTTACCGTTGGTGACACGTGAAGGTCGGGTGAGTCTCATGTCCGGATTTTGGCATCAACATACTTCATATAAAGTATATCACTTAATATATCATTTATGAGATAAAATATACCAAAAATATATCATTATTACATCGTTGATAAAGTGAGTTACTACTTACTAGTATGCATGTGCATGTTTTTAAGTTTGTGGCATTTTTGTAAAATATTACAGTATATGAGAAATTTACTATTATTTAGACTAGATATGCTATTATTGCAAACAACACTCCTTTTTTTTTTTTTAATCTTGGTTGGAGTAATTTTTCATGTTCAATTGTAATAGTTTTCTCTTACATGAATTGTGGTAGATTTTGTAGTTTTAATTAAAAAAAAAAATAAAAAAGAATTGTAGAGTGATTTGGAAGGGTTAAGTTCATTGGATGTGTAAGATTTGAGTGTCACGTGAGTTGCAGTGTCTGCGCTGGGTTGCCCTTTTATCATCCCTTCACATGCAAATGCAATGGCTGATGGAACAAGAAAGCCAATAGATTTCCCAACTCATTTCTTTCAATCCCCAATATACAATATTTCAAACAAAATGTATCATGAGTAAAATTAAAATAAAAATACCAATAAAAAAATATTTTAAACTTATTTAAAAAGTCTGAAAATATTTAGTTATTAATTCAAATACTTCTTACAATTTCTTCATTTCCTTATTTTTATTTATTTATTTAGTTTTTGATACCTTCCATGATTTTATTAATTCTGCATACACTCAGTTAGTTTACTGTTATTTAACTACCAATTTTTTTGTTCAAAAAAAAAAAAAAAAACTACCAATTTTTTGTACCCTGAAACGACTGATCATGTTTTGTTTCGCTCCTTAAGGGCAAAGAAATTGTGGAGACAGTTAAATAGTCAGGTCCGAATTGCGGAGATTAATCACTCATTTATTCATGATCGTCTTTTAGAAATATTTGATTATGATCAAGGCTTGTTGTTGGAATGAGTTTGCGTAGGAGTCTGGACTATCTGGAATGATCGCAATAGTGTGATCCATGGACGGTCGTCAATTCCCACCCTAAATGATAAGTGTGATTGGATTCATCAATATATTTACGATTTCAACGTCGTTAATTTGGGTGGGTTGGTGGAATTACCCCAGGGAAACAACAATGTGCTATTCCTTGCCAAATGTCGGATGGACCCATTTTCCATGTGGATGCAGCGTGTGACGTTAATAACGTTATATATGGTTTTGTAGTAGTTGCACAGCATTGCGATGATAATCTTTTAATTAACAGCTATGCACGGTCAGTATTCCTCTGTTGTCATCTCCACTATGTGTGGAAGCAAAAGCGATTTTGGAGGGTCTCCGTCTTGCAGACAAAATTTCATTATGCTCTCTGATTCTCTTGGTTTTAATCTCAATGTTGAATGAGTTGATAAATGGTGATATTAAGTTCGTGCTATGTTATGGAATATCAATGAGTTTTGAAAACGTTTCAAAGAAGTGAAGATTATTCATACACCTCGGGATCATAATACGTTTGCTCATACTTTAGCTTGGGAAGGGCTTCATTCTTGTCCGAGATTACGGTCTTGTGATTTTCCACTGTTGATAACCAAGATGGCTTATTGTAAGGAGTCTATGTTTAATTTGTATCCATTTGGGATCTATTTATTCTTAATGATAGTGTTTATCTTTTCTTAAAAAGAAAAAAAAAAAGGTTATATAAAACTAAGACATCCACGTTTCATCAATAGGTAGATATTTAAACCTAGGTTATTATTCAATATTCCCACTGAAAAATATTGAATTATCAGTACATAGTATTAATGTATATATGAACTGCATTACAAAACTGCGTAAAAAAAATTCTGTGCAGTTTGGTTATTAACAAAATTCTTTCCTGTTATTCCAATTCTTTTTCAGCAGTGAAAATGTACGAAAAAAATACCAGCCTTTTGTCTTTTCTCCACCTTCAATTAATAATATCTCAATATCATTATAAAATTACAAAAATATATAAAAATTAAAAATTCATTGCCAGCAAAGCAAATTCCCTTCTTTGCCCCTCCCCTCTAAACATTTAAAAAGCTTACAGCTCGCCTTCTTTACCGACACACGCCGCCCTCGCGCTGCCGCTAAATTTTCGCTCTCGCCGGAACCGGAAAATTCCCGGCCGTCGTATCCACAGCTGCCGCCGCCGTTTCTTATGTTGCTGAATTAACTGAGTTGTCCTATTCTTACTGTTAATGGCAATGTCGTCTCTGTCTAAGCGTTCTTCTCTCAGTCCGCCTCAGCCTGCTGCGGCGGCGAATCACGACCTCAAGCAACGAGTTATTGCCTGTCTCAACAAGCTTGAGGACCGGGATACTCTTGCTATGGCGGCGAATGAGTTGGAATCCATTGCTAAGGCTCTCACCTGTGACTCATTCTCGCCGTTTCTTTCTTGCATTCATAATACTGATGCGTCGTCAAAATCGCCGGTGAGGAAGCAGTGTGTGTATCTTCTAGGTCTTCTCTCTCAGTCTCATGGAGATGCGTTGTCTCCTTTTGTGTCGAAGATGATTTCCACTGTTGTTCGTCGCCTTCGTGATTCGGACTCTACAATCCGATCTGCTTGCGTTGACGCTACGGCTTTGATGTCATCGCAAATTACGAAGCCGCCATTCTCGGTTTTCTTGAAGCCATTGATGGAGACGCTTACGATTGAGCAGGATCTCAATTCGCAGATTGGCTCCGCTCTGTGTCTCGCGACAGCGGTTGAAGCTGCACCTGACCCGGATGTGTCGCAGCTGCGGAAGAATTTGCCGAGGTTGGGGAAATTGGCGAAAAATGAGGGATTTAAGGCGAAGGCTGCGTTGCTGGTGCTGATTGGGAGTATCATTGCTGTTGGTGGTGCGACGAGTCGAAGCGTATTGGACTGGCTGGTGCCGTGCATTGTTGAATTCTTGAGCAATGACGATTGGGCTGTAAGGAAGGCAGCTGCAGAAACTCTCGGGAGAGTGGCCGTCGCTGAAAGGGATTTGGCGGCCGATTATAAATCATCGTGTATCAGTTCTTTGGATAGTCGGAGATTTGATAAGGTAATAATATGTTATGCCTTTGGATGCTTGGAAATGCAGTGATAAGAATCGAAAATAGCGTCAATTTTGGATGTTAAAATTGAAAATCAATTGGACTGTCAAGCGTCAATTTTGTGTTTAACTTTTTCCTGCTTGAACAATTTTGTGTTGACTGCTTACAATATTACAGATCAAGGTCGTTCGGGAGACAATGAACCAAACTTTGGAATTATGGAAAGAGATTCCTGACGCTTCTGGCGACGTAACAACTGGTAATTTCTTCTACCATTGCATTAGCTTGATTATCAATCCGGTAAATAGCGATTGAACATCAATTTTGACTTGGTCATTGTTCGTACTTATTCATTCTTTTAAGAATGTTGAGAATTGGATACTTTAGGTCTTTAATTAAAAGACGTGAAGGGAAGAACTAGTTCCTCTGTTTTGAAAATCCTTGGATCTAGTTTTGTAAGCTCAAAGTGAATTAGTTGTCAGTATGGTGGTTGTCCAATTCAATGTTTATGGTCCCAATTCGCCTTTCAAGTTGTTGAGCGGATTTTGTATAAAATATAAAATTTTAATGCTTTTTTGGTTCTTCCATGGGTCAGATAATGGCAATGGTGGATGCTTTCCTCCCGTTTCCACATTCCCCCATGAAGACAGTTTAAGAACGCCATTGAAGAAAACAGTCCCCACTAGCAGGTCCTCTCCATTGGGGGTATCACGTGTGACTAATAATAAAAGGATCAGTCCAAAGAACACAGATAAGACTTCAAGCACACCCATGTCTAAGCTGGAACGCCAGAAATCTTCCAATTGGAATGTTGAAATTGCAGTATCAAACTCACCCACTTCCAAGCTTGATTCTGAGAACAATGCTGTTGGGGACGGTTCGGAAAACTTCGATTTCCAAGGGAATGGTACAAGCGGAAATTCCCTTTTCAATGCAAAACGAGTTCTTTATAATAATGTGCGTGATGAGAAAGTTAACAAGTCCAGCAATTTGAGATCTGGGTCTCGCGTGGTTCCATTTGAGGAGCATGGGGACATTCAGGAGCATGAGAATAGAGACTCGGATGTTACAGTTGGCAGCTCGAGTGAAGAAACTTTTGGGAGCCACAAAGATTTTGAAGATATCTCACTCATTCGTGACCAACTTCGTCAGATTGAGAACCAGCAATCTAGCCTTTTAAACCTTCTGCAGGTATGCATGTTTTTTCTGAGTATTTCTATATAAATACCATATATTCTGTTGCATGTTATTCCTTTTTGCCCTTCGTGCACTTCAATATAGGCCCCTGTTGCTTAACTTTTCATCCTTAAAGTTCCACATGCACAATGGCGTAACGGACCTGGTCTACAGAAGTTTAGCATAATCATCATTATCACGACAACGCATGCCTCAACTACACACTTTTTTTAATCAACTACTGTATTGAATTTCTTGTGAATTATAGATTTTCTTCTCCCAAATGAGACTGAAAGCCTGGCATTTAATCATTTTAAGTTGGTCTTCGACTTCTCAACTAAATGTCCAATCTAAAGTGTAGGTCAGAGTGTCGGTAACATTTGGTGAGTACAGGTCATGTTTAGCGGCGATGGTGGTTGGGGGGAATTATTTTGTTTATTTTGAGGATTTAAGTTTTATGAATATATTTTGACTTTGAGCTTCCGTGCATATAAGATGCATGAATGGCAATTTCACACAACAATGTTGGGAAATGTGTGCCAATTGTGTTTTGGTCTTTAGAAGTGACTCTAGTTGCAAGGCAAAAAATTGCATTCAAACCATTTCCTGAACAATTTCATTGCTTTCCCACGTATGTCAGTAATCGTACATGCATGTTCTACCTCTTTGATTAATTAGAACTGTAGTTTTTACCTACTGGAGGTTGTCAAGCTGCCAATATTTTATCGTTGATAAACAAACATTCTGATTTGAAATTTCCCCCCTTCAAATATATGTAGAGCTTTATTGGGAGTTCTCAGAGTGGGATGAATTCATTGGAGAAACGAGTACATGGACTGGAGATGGCATTAGATGAAATATCTTACGACTTGGGTTTGTCAAGCGGAAGGGTACCTAATAGCGGTTTTGCCGAAAACTCATGTTGCAAGCTGCCCGGTGCAGAGTTCTTAAGTTCCAAGTTCTGGAGAAGAGCAGAAGGGCGATATTCTAGTTCAAAGTTCTGTTCTACAGCGCACGTCGCATCGCCTAATGATTTGCATCACACACTTGATAGAGATTCTATCACAGAATCATTTAAGCAGAACAGCCAAAGATTCCGGACACAAAGTAGGGGAGGCTTAGTTATGAATCCGTTGGCCGACATTGATGGTGAACTTAGAGAAAACTTGGGGCAGTATCCAAAAAGATTACTGAAGACTGTAATCAAAGAGGATGATAGTGTGCCTATTTATAATGCAAGTGGGACTGATTAGGTTCCCTCAGTTACTTCAAAAATAGCCGTAAACCTCATTAGCAGGTAAATCTTGAACTCGAAAGATAATCTGTTTTCTGCACTAAAAATCATGAACTCGATGCTTTCCATCTCATTGTTTCTGACTCAAGAATCTGTAGTTGAACTCAAATCTCTCATGTTATTTTGATCAACTGTTGATGTGTGATCTTCACTGCCGAGTCTGAACTGAAATTACCCGTTTTTGAAGGCTTTTTCCTAATCAGAGCGGGCAGGGTGGTCCTGAAATGGCCGAAAGCGATGAATGAGCGAGTTATTATGGACGGATCTTGCGAAAGATGACTTCTCAGAGTTGGCATTAACCTCAAGATTGATGGAAAGTCTTTGGGGGCTATTTATGTCGCATACATGCATGATTCACGGAGGTCCTTTTCGATTATAATGGTGATGCCAGAGCCTGTCTTCTTTGCCACGTGAAACTGACAGAAGATTAAAATCCTTCTTTTTTTCTGGGGCTTCTTGTCACTTCTCTGTCTCGCTCCTTTTCTTTGACCAGAAGGTAAAAAAAAGCTCATGCTTTTGTATGTATTGGCCAGTGAATAACATAAAATCAAGCACAGTTCTCTTTTTGATTTTGATGAATTACTAGCCCAAGAAATTGAATGAATCTCAAATACCAAGAGGGGAAAAATTAAAGCCACTTTTGGACAACCTCTCCCTCTAAAATATAGCGCGAAGGTATATGTCTTAACTAGTTTGAATTATACTCAGATTGACACAGAGCTAAAAGTATGTTTGACCATCTACATCCGTAGAGTGTCTTGCAAATTTGTTGTGTGCTATTTTGCTTAGTGAAGAGCATGTAAATCTTGGACAGAAATTCATCCTTTACATCGTACTCTTTATTGAGATACATGAATCTTGTATAAATATGTGAATGGTTAAACACATGAAATACTCAAAAAAAGATGCAAGTGAGAAGAAAAGCAATCTATTACATGTTTCTTTCAAATTCTTGTGAATTATCTTATTCACTTGACTCTTGTGATTGTGTATATTATTTAGGGTTTAGGGTTCAACAGTAGGAAGAATTTAAGTCAGTGGAGTATTTAAATGCAAATGTTGCATGACTCACAAGATATGTGAGAGATAATTGAAAGACGATATAGAAGGAAAGCAACTTTGTTAACAAATATTTGGATTCATAGCTGAAGTTTAAAATTACTTTTTCTATTTTAGTTTATAAATTTTGGTTTAGATTTATATTTTTTTAATATAGAAAGAACCAAATTCTTGTGAAGGCAACTAAATGACAAGGTTTTACAACCATGTCCTGCCACACATTTTTATGAACACAAGCTTCAATTATGAACTTCTCAAAAAAATTTAAAAAGCTTCAATTATGAAAGAATTGCAAGTGACTATCTGTCACTCTTAGTAGTACCCTTTAACTAATCAATGAACATATGTCTCGACGTGGATCTAGTTGACAACTCATGTCATAAAAAATCAAATTGTTTTATGATCTCTAATTGTTTTAATCTATGTATTTTTTTTTAAAAAAAATAAGTACTTTACTATCCTTCCGATCAAATTAAGATTCATCAAAACAAGCGTCTTTTATTCTTGATATGATTACTAAAGTGGAAGCGTCCATATTTTGAGAATGAAATTCTTCCTATCTTTTATTCATTGATTTACTTAATCAATATATTTCATTGATAGATGTATATCAATGATAGACATCTATGACTCATTTGTTATTAACTCTATCATCAATTTATGGTGTGAATTAACTTTGTAAGTGATTATGAAAGGACGAAAAACAAGTTTTGAAAGTTCTAGAATGTTTGGAAGTAACAAAAAAGAAATCACTTTTGAAATAATTAGATTGGTTAATAATTCTTTTCTCAATAGTCAATTTAAAAGTGATTTTAAAGTGATTCTAAAGTGAGTCCTAGTCACTTTAGAAACATCTGAAAAAAAGACTTCATATTAAAAAAAATCTAAAATCGACCTGAAAAAAGCCCAAATCATCTGAACTTACAAAATTACCTCAAATTTAAAGCTTCTCCTGTAGAGTCACTTTATGCGACCAAACAAAATTGTGATTAAAATCACTATTAAGAATATGTGACCAACCACAAAAGTTTTTAAATTAAAATCACTTTAAAGAAAAGAGTTTTTTCCCCCCTTTTTTATTTAAAGAGAGTGTTTCAATTAGTAGGCATGTCAAACTCGTCATTACTTTATCAATAGATTAAAACTAGTAAATATATAATATCTAACTTTTGTTTTCGATCAATAATTATTTGCATGCTCAATAAAAAGGGCATGTAAGTGATATTTGGTTTTGTTTTCTATCAATATTCGTTTGCTTTCCAATTTAGACAAATTTATGTCTATGACTGATTTATGCAAATTAATCTATCGGTGATATAAATATATCATTAATAGATATAAAAATGAAATATAAAATAGTATTATTGGTAGACATAAAAAAAGTCTATCAATGATATTTACTAATAGATGTTTACAAGTGATATAATATAAAATGGTATATGAATGATATACGAGAGTGAAAAGGATATTAAATGAAATTGTGTAAATAGGTGGGCATTTTTTTTTTAATTTCCCTATTTACAAAATCATAATTTTGTTGCTATATTTTCAAATATAAAAATATGAATGGCCACCCATTAAAATTTTCCTAAAGGTTGGTCAATAAATGACTTGAGTAGGTTTCAATAACTTGGAATATAGACTCATCACTCATGTACAGATCAAAGTCTAGCTTTAGACAACATACCTTAAGGTCATCAATAAAGGAATGGCAATTTCATTAAATCTAGCAGCTTGCACATTGTAAATAATGTAAGGATGCTACCTTTACTAGGATTCTAAAGGCAACTTAGAATTGAGGATGTGAAATTAGCTTAGCTGGTTACAAACTCTAAGCTAAGATCTTTAAGAGGGACAAATTTTAGGAATAATGTATTATATATATAAATCCTACCCACAACCATGGCCAAATCCCCCTTTGGTCGCTCCCCTTCAATTCTCCAACTTCCATTAGAACCCATCCCTCTAAGCTCCCAAAAATGTCTTGCTCTTCCATATCCATTCAATCTCAATCAGCCAAAGACGAACTCCTCACAGCCACACCCTCACATCTAACCAAGAGAGAGGCCTCAAGACCCACAAAAGCTCTCAGAAACTTGTCTCAATTGTGAAATCAATTGTTTCTGTTAGAAATGGGAGGAAAAAAAGAGGTGGTTGGGGGTAGCACACAGAACGGCTACCGTGCAAAAGGGGGAGACAAACGGACCGAACTCGTGTACCATGTACATGAATTTCTTGTCATTTGCATGGCGCTGATCGCATCGCACCACTCAATTTACCCTTTAATCACGACCCTTAGCTGCGTTTCATTCATGTACTCGTATACATGGACCAATATTTAGATGACTTATCACCTATTTTTGGAGTTAGTTTCAAAACTACTCTATACTTGTTATTTAATTTTAGGGTTTAGAAAAGTCTCAACAAGCTTTGATTCAAGTAAGAAACTTTTGGTATTAATATTCTAATCAACTTAACATTTTATATAGAGAATAAAATCACATTTCTTCATAGCTATGATTCATTTGTGCCAACACGAGCCTAACTCAACTACTACTGACCAAGAGATATACGACATTTTCTCAAGTTCGAATCCAATAATCAACATCGAAGACTCCAACCATAAATTTGAAATGGAAGAAAGCTGAGCCAAGAAACATATACAACTTTGATAAATAAATAACCAGTCCAGTTCCTGCAGTTTCATTAGCCATTGGGATCTCAAACATAAATACTACAAGCGTCCGAAAAATCAGCTCTCTACTTTGAAAAGGTAAAATTACAGAGCACAAGGTTATTGCCGCTCGCTCGTGTTCGTTCTTAAAAAAATATACAAGATAATAGGCCTCTGACGCCTTCTGTCATTTTTCTTGATCAGTCGAATCTTCAGCACAATGAACAGAGCAGCATCAGCACAAACTCGAAACAAAAGAATGGTGAAAACTTAAACAAAGAGTGCTCCTTTAAAGTCAAATTCACAGTAACACGGCAGATAGAGGGGGAATTACAAGCAGCCGATGGATAAAGAGCGTTTACAAAAAATAATCAGGAGTCTTGCGTGTGGTATCTGGTTCGATTTGCCGTGGCGCAGGGTCAAACTGAAGAAAATTTTGATCCATATTCTCCCCGATCTCAAGGATTGCAGCCATATTCCCACACCGATAACAATAATTTGGAGCACTAAAAACAGTCACCACATTCTTGTCCTATAAAGAGAAATACAGGAAAGGAACCGGCAAAAATAATGTACCACGTCCTTTGCAGAAACAGAAAAATAATAATGCAAAACAATCCACCGGAATTCACGCACCTGACACCAATTGTATCCCTCCATTACAAGCTGGTGGGCTCTTGATATCAGCGTTAGCCCATTTGTGTGGTTGAATTGAGTGGCAATGTCCTGTCCAAAAGTATATCCAGCTCCACGCGGAGATATCCCCCAACCACAGCGGTCATCAGGATCAGACCATAAGAGATCACACATTGGCCCCTCATGTGGAACCTAGTAACATATTCAAAAACAAAACAAGGGTTAGAAGAAAAAAGCATTTCATGATTTGCCTAACACTACTGCATCCAACTGCAACAGGTTTTCTTTTTTCTCTTTTGGGGGGAGAGATTGGGGTGGGGAATTAACTTTGTGAAAATTCTTGACTATATATCAACTTGGTAAATTTTTTGGACAGAATATATTGACTAAAGACCAAAATGATTAGATTTTTAGTAAGCATGCCACTATTATCTAATAAGAGAAAAGTGTATAAAATGGAGTGGGAAATGTTAAAAAAAACTGTCCCGTGATAGAGAACCAAAATAATGATACAAAATGGACAGTCCCAAGTTGTTTTGAAAAATGCACCTTTTTTTTAACTATGTAAAGATCCTTCTTTTTCCTTCCAAATATCCCACTATAGTTCCAGCAGAAACAATCCTAATAATCTGTGATCTCCCCCAGCTTCAGCCATAAAACTCAGTCTCAGAAATTATAAATCTCCAGAAAACCACTCATTTATAACTCAGGCAAGAATGCAAGATCATTTAAAGACTAAATGAACATTAAGTCCAAAGGTTTGTACCATCAGCCATTTCAAAATTAACAGAGCTGTGATCATAGCTTCCATAGAATAGTTGCATAAAATACTCCGACGAAAATAGCAGACAATAGGGTTCTATTCTTTATCATAGATGCAGGCGTTTCATCTTTTAATGCTGAAACCTAGATGAAAACATGATTATAGAGGGGTTTCATGAATTAGTTGAACAATACTACTCCAAGCATTCCTTTTCTTTTTAAAAACTAAGCAAGTAATCTCTTGCATTTGACTCTAATATTTCGCAAAACTGATCTAAAATAGCTATATCATCGGCCATTCTTTACCATGGAAGTAAACATCTGTCAATATAATGTTTTTCTAAAGCACACTAACGTGTTACGCGTAATAGCCCTCCAGAGCTTCAGCTCGAAGGGTAAAAAACAAAACAAGGTATTTTGTTTACCTTTTTTTTCCAAAAAAAATTGTACTTAACAAATTATAGTATTAAGAATGAAAAGACAATGAAAAATAAAGAAATTAGAGCTTTTGTTAGAGACCGGGGATAGAAATCACAACTTTTTAAAAGTGTATATTCGTTTTTTAAGAAAACATATAATAAAATAAAATAGGGCTTGAGGCACCAAGCCACACACCCAAGTGAGCCTCAACAATTGAAGTGTGGCGCTCTTGCCTTTCTTTCTCAAAAAGCATGTATTTTAAACATTATATTTGTTTAGCCCCAATGGCAGTTGGTCCTTCTTGAATGGGGAGTGTTCAATATTAATCACGTGATTACTAACATTAGACAATAAATACCTCTTGAATTCGGTCCAAAGCTCTGATGTTATCCAATGTATCCAAAGATGGCGAAAGTCCTCCATGCAAACAAAACACCTACGCTAGGATAATTATAATACTATTAGAACCCGTCTAACAATCCAATGGAGGAATTTATGACATGAGGTGCACAAACCTGACTCTCAATTAGAGCTGTAAGAGGTAAATAATCAAAGAGGTCGGTAAAGTGCTTCCAGACATTTGCATTCCCATATTTTCTCAAGCACTCGTCATAGAATCCATAACTGAAAAGAAATAAAATCGGATAAATAAAAACAGAGAAAAAGATAACTGGAGCAACTAAAAACTGTTTATGTGCTTGCCACACCTGACAATTAGTAGCAGATATAAAATAAAAGTATAACAATTTACCACCTTTTAAAATGTGTGAATTCTCATATGCTTTTCATGTACACATGATATACCAGTAGAAAAAGGAGTTAAACACAATCCTAGAGCAGCTGAAGGGGATGGGGTCGCTGATGCAAGAAAAAAGCATTCAGCTTCACAGCCAAAAGATATTTTGCAGATGTTATAAGAAAATTTTATTCCAAGAAGAGGATATGCTAGAAATCCCAGCAAACCACCATTTTACTTCACTTTTTTTTTAATATTTTATAGAGTATACAAACCAGTTTCCAAGTATCTCCACTATCTCACAGGACAACCACAACCCCAGATCCAACAACATTTGGATTTCAGAAAACTTAGAATTTTAAGATCTTAGGCATGTGGATGCTGTGGGGTTTGAACCTTAGCAACAAATTCAAATACCTCCTAATTTGAGTTAATATCCAAATTTGAATACCACAAAATTTTAATAGTCTGGTTCTCAGTCCTTAGCACTCCATTTATTTGCATGCATTAACAGAAGCACACTCGATAAATTACAATAACACCTAACCTCAAAAAAATATTGTATATGGAAATTACTGTGACATGAAAATTAATCAAATTTTTTCAGCGGAAAAATGCTGGAATCCTACAGAGGAAAAACAGTATACCCATTATTGGAAGAGGCACCTAGGGGTCACTCTAGATAGAGGCTAACCTAATCTCCAAAAAGAACTTTGTAAATCGTTTCTTACCAAAAAAAAAAAAAAAAGGTAATTATCCTTCAGACATTGTTCTTATAGATTGGAGCCCTTAAATAAAAATATAAGTAAATAAAATTTAATGGGTCTTTTATATGGCTTGTTTGTGGACAGTTGTTTATTAGGCCCTGTTTTCTTTCTTTCCCTTTTCTGGATGAAAACTTGGTTTTCCCTAAAAATAATTCTCCTAAGAGACTCAATTGTTTGGGGCCTGGACAAAGCAGGGTGTTACTCCCGCAAACATATGGAAGCCATTTGGTATAAGCAAAAAATCCCTAAAAAAGTTGAAAGAGTCCATGTGGTCCATAGCTTGGAAGGAAACAAACACATCCTATATGATTCAAAGAAGATATCCTCATACTCCAATATCTCCAAACTAGCAAATTTTGGGAGACCTGTACCACCATTTTTACTGTCCATACTGAATCAAGCTATTGAAGGCTTCGAATTTGAAGGTCTATAAAATGCAATTAAGGGAAAGCAAGCCATGAACCATTTAAAATCGGAGACTGTTATAATACAATACTACAAACAGAAAAATACACGTGGTAATAACTAATAAGAAAACAACACAGTTTCAGGATAAAATAAGTGCACTCCTTTGTGGAAGAATGGAGTAAATACGGTCTGTTGACAAGTACAAAAATCTTCAGGTCAAATAATGTAAGAACTTAGAGGAATATAAATAGCCTTACACTTGAGTTATTTGTCTGCTCTCATGATTTCCCCTCAAGATTGTAATTCTATCTCTATAACGAACTTTCAGAGCCACTAGAAGTGTAACAGTCTCCACAGAATAGTATCCACGGTCTGCACCAATGATACAATGGATCATGACAATGAAAGAAAAATGCAAGTTCATTGTACGTGAGAGAGAATTCAGCATACCCACTACCTACTTCATTCCGTGGAAGAAGGTGAAGAAAACATTTCTTCAAAGAGAAACAAACTCTAACAAATACTGAAGAACTTACATGTCGGTTATTTTCACTTCTATAACCACCCTTCTCTTTTTATGGTAAACAAAGAATATGTTGATATGAAAGAAGTATATCCAAACCTAGCTAGAAATCTTGAGAAATTAACAACTCAACTAAAGAAGGGCATTATTATCACTTTCATCACTCATTCAAGTTCCTGGTTCAATTTGATAAAATCACATGTCTCACTCAACTAAGTAGATGAGTAAACAAACATATCGTTGCAACAAATATACAAAATAAACTTTTCTCAAGGATTTTTCTTTATTTAAGCTCCTTTTCTCATATAGCTTTGTCAATAACAATAAACCCATCATTTCTCTTGTCCCCTATCTTCCATCCCTATTTGTAGCAATTTTATACACAATAAGTTCTATAGTTTGCACAAATTACTTGGAGATATTCTTCAGTTGAAAGTTTTGTATGAGTTTGCATATATGTACATATGTATATGGTGCATTGATAGAATCATGCCTCAATTAGACTCCAAGGAGGTTTACAACTTAAAAACACTGATGTCTGATAAAGTGCGATCAAATGCAGCCTGCTCTAGCAAACTAAACCTCCACTAAAACTATATCCATCAAGTAACAGTCAAGGATCTAAACCAAACAAGGACAACGAATTTGATGACGAGGACTCATAAACGGTCATTACGCTAATAACAATTGAATTCTGACTTCTTTTCTTTTCTTTTCCTCAATGGAAGTCCGATTTTTCATTTAGAAAAAAATTGAAATCTTACATCTTTATGAACCATAAAATCGAACTTATCAAGGACCAGAGTAAAGCTCCCAAAATCAATCACATAAGGTGATCAACTTAACCTCCGCAAACATTAATTACATTAGGAAGCAGATTTGTTTTTTTTTTAAAAAAAAAAAAGTTCTAAAACCAAATACCATAAACCTAATATTATCAACTTACCGAGCATATAAGATACCGAAAAATAATAATAATAACAATAATTCATTAGAAGCGTTTTCATGGGAACAGAAAAATAGTATCGAGTTGAAATCAAAGACTGGCGTGAAGATGAGGTAATAAGCAGATTGAGAGTCAGAAAACTCACCCACATAATCACCCATGAAGAGATAATTAGTGTCAGGAGCATTCCCTCCTATCCGAAAGAGCTCGACGAGATCATAAAACTGGCCGTGAATATCCCCACAAACGGTGACCGGGCACTTGACGGGCTGAACGTTCCATTCCTCGACCAATATCGTCCTAGCCTGATCACAAAGCGTCTTAACCTCGGGCTCGGAGAGAGGCTTACACTCCATCAGATGCTCGATCTGACGGTCCAGATCCGCGTGAGAGGGCATGGTCTTCCGTTCCGGAAGAGTTGAGATCCGCAATAAGAGATGGAAGATTGTGAAGGGAGTCGATCGAGGAGGTACCGATCTCTCCACGCACGGGGAGAGAGAAGGGAAGAAAGAGAGAATTAGAATCCGTGGGTTGGTGAATCGGATTGCAAAACCATGGGAATGAATTGGTGAGGGTAGGTTTGGTTTCAGAGAGGGGATCGAGGAAGAAGAAGAAAGCAGATCGTTGTAGCTGGGAAGGGTGAGATCATGTGTTGAGCTGGTTTTGGTTTTGGTTTTGGTTTTGGATTGAGTTTCTCGGGAAAATTTGTAAAATGGAAATGGAAATTGTATTTATGTGTAGGGGAGAATTGAAAGAGGGAAAAAGGGGATTTGCCAGATTGGACTTCTTGGGAAGGAGAGGGAGACCTCCAAAATGAAACTCCAATGCAAATGAAATGCGGGATAACCATACATACACCATTCCAATCTCTTTTTTCTTTTTTCTTTTTTTTTTTAATTTCAATTCTAATTTTATTTTACTTGAGTCTATAATAAATTATTTTACTAAAACTAAAAACATATTCTTTTTTTAATTAAAACTATAAATACATTCGATTATCATATCATCAACAATTAAGATGAGCATAACTCACAAAACATGTACTTAAACATAAACTGATACATGTACTTTAAAAATATATATAATGTACACACAAGCATGTACGATTAATAAAAATTTAATAGTAAAGATTGACATATATTTTATGTGAAACTTTTTGGATAGTTACTAAACTTTTCTTTACTAGCATAAGCAAACAAATTTAAAATAAATAATCTTTATAAAGATAACAAACGTAGGTTGTCAACAAATATGAAATAACAAATATCTTGATGAACTTCTAGTCAAATTGAGTTTAGTTTAGCACTAATTGACATATACATTCGATCGAGATGTCAGAGATTTGAATCTCTACCCGAAATGTTGTTGAACTAAAATAATAATAAATAATAAAAATAAAATTGATGAACTCGTGTGATTACTCCAAGACCATGGAGAGTCCATTGTTCACTCCAAAAGGTTTAAATACAAAACTTGAGTAACAAATGCTCATTAAGCAATATCATAATCTTGAATTTTACCTTAAACGCTTTTAGAAAATTCAATCAATTGAAAACAAATAACCAAAAAAATCAACAATCAATCCTAGAAACATTTTTCTAATCAAAACTTTGGATAACAATCTTCAATCACATTAAAAGATTTTTCAAAAGGTAGGCTTATCAATTCACAAAATAACATTCTTTCACTTCTAGTCTTGTAAGACTAGCTACTTATTAATGGGGCATTCATGTGTGACTCTCTTCACACACATCATTGTATCATTCATGTAGCAATAACATTACATAAAGTCTTCCACTAACAAGTATCACAACATCTTCACTTATAGCAATGTAAACCCACTTATTAACAGGACAACAAATAACATCGCATAAAGTCTTCTCATTGGCGAGTTTCACATTTTCTCACTTTCAGTCCTGAAGGGCTATTTATTTGAGGCATCCGTGAGTGACTTTCTTCACACATCAATATGTCATTCAGTGGTAAAGTGAGCATAGCTCAATAATAATTGACATGTAACATCAACTAAAAGGTTACAGGTTCATGTTCCCTCACCTCTAAATGTTGTTGAACAAACAAATATATATATATATATCATTCACATAGCAATAATAATAATAATACCACATAAAGTTTTCCTACTAACAAATTTTAAAATCGTCAATTTCAATTGTGCTACCACATCAAGATACAAAGTTGGAAGGGTAACAATAAAAACATTTTTTATCAAATACATTTGATAGAACACTATTATTCAAAATATCCAATAAAACATGTATAAGAACTTTTTGCAATTGAAGCATAAGTTGAAATCTTAGGTCCGATTTGATAACTATTTGGTTTTTAGTTTTTTGTGTTTTTAAAATTATGCTTGTAAACACTACTTTCACCTATACGTTTATTTGTTTTGTTATCTAATTTTTTCTATGTTTTCAATATCTCAATCAAGTTTTGAAAACTAAGAAAATTAATTTCTAAAAACTCGTGTTTTACCTTTTGAATTTAGTTAAGAAATCCACATGTTTCATTAACAAAGATGAAATAAATATAATTTTCCAAAAATCAAATAATTATTGAAGAGGGTCTTAACTAGTTATTACAATAGCTAGCGCTTTTCAGAATTAAAATCAAATAAGATTTCAAAAGAAAATATAACTTATCTAGAAAAAACTCTTTAAGACAATTCAAAATCAATAAACACACTTTTATAATCACTTCCAAAAGAAATCGAGTTTTCTTTAGAAGAATTCTACGACTTTTTTTTTTAAACAATTCTTCGACACCACCCCTAGGGTTATTATATTTGCTAAATTTCGTTTTAAAACTCTTCTACAATATAAAAAATGATACCTTAAATCGAACCGCATACCTTGTGGTTTGGTAACTTTATGCCAGTTGTACAACTTTATGCCAATTGAGCTAAGCTCTGATTGACAATGATACTTTATATATACATTGAAGAAAAGGCTAGGTCAGATAATATATTAGGTCAAGTATGAGATTATCGTATAGATTTGTTTCTTTTATCTTTAATTCAAAATTTCAAATTCAAAAAGAATAATCAAATAAAATACATTTATTTTATTTTAAATCTAAACTCCCCCCCCCGGGAGAAAATTGAACAATTAACTATTTTTTTAAAACAATTAACTAAAATAATATTAAACCTTCATGAGTGTTACAGTTTAAGTATAAAATAATCACATTTTCAAAAAAAAAAAGAGTATAAAATAATCACTATTTCCTAAAATGGAAAATATAAAATAAACATGAAACTTTATAAAAAATAATAATAATAATAATAATGAATGATACTTTAAAAACCGTGTTTCAAAAAAAAAAAAAAAAAAAAACTTTAAAAACCGTATATAATTGACCAATAAGTTACATTTTTTTTTTAACATTATGAGGAGTGGGGGACTCGAACCTCAGAGATCGTGGTTATCAATACATCTTTATGTCAGTTGAGCTATGCTCTTGTTGACAATAAGTTACATTAATTCTTATATCTCAAGCAATTGAATTATAATTTATAATGTATTTACTATTTAAGTTGATCTCCTATATTTGATTCAGAAGTTTAAGTAGTAAGAAAATTCAGAGGTTTTTTTAGAAAAAATTTTGAAGCAGAAAAACGAAAATTCACTTTAAAAACATTTATTCTCTTTTTTCTTTTCCTAATGATTGTTTCTTCAAAGAGTGGAATATCGAATATGGAAGAAGCGGAAAAAAAAATCTTTTCCCGGTGGCTCCGCCGAGTCAAAACCAAACAAGATGACGCCACGTGTCTAATTAGCCGTTCAATTGGACAATTTTGCGTGATCCCACTGCGTACGATAGCACGACTATATTAAAACATTTCTTTTTGACGAACATAGTATATAACAATATTGAAAGTTCTTCTTTTCAAAAAAAAAAAAAAAAAACAATATTGAAAGTTCCGAAATAATGTTTGAAACTATTTTATTTTATTTTTTAATCAACAAATGACAATTTTTAAAATTGTTTGACACTTTTCCAAAAAAAAAAAAAAACAAGCAAGGTAGTTTCTAACTTTTCTAAGCTTATAAAGAAATATAAATAAAACATTTTATCATATTCTAGTATAAATTGATGCAATTTATTGTTAATACAAATAAGGGAATTATATGTAAAAAAAAAAACTATATTGTTTGTTATAATAAGATTTTATCAACGTTTGAAGGTGGGGATTCAAACCATCTCTTGATTATAGTTACGTACAGTTAATTACTATCGAGCTATATTCATTTTGATAGAGTTGTTATAATTATAATCCTATAGAAATTTTTGTCTTAAACTCGTGGTGCAATTTTGACAACATGTAATTTAGAGGAAGTTGTCAATTTAGCGTATATAGTTCAAATTGGTCGAGAGATAACCAATCTCTCTAATAACCGAAAGTTCAAATTCCTATCATTTTTGTTTGTTGAAGTTTTTTTTTATTTATTTATTTAAATGGAGGTTGTTTTATTTTCGTATAAAAATTTTTGAATTACTAGAAAATAAAGTATATTGGCTAAACTTATTTTTATTCATGTAAGAGTAGAAAACAGTTGCTTTGAAAGAACGAATGGTCCTTGAGGAACAAAATTGGTAAAAGTTGGTCTAATGAGCAAAAGATTTGATAAATAATATTTGAGGAAAATTTTAGTAGCGTACTTATTTGGTAGGTGAAATTTATCTACCAAATTTTAATAACAACGGATTGAGTCTTGTACTTTCTCTTAAAAAAAAAAAAAGATTTTGAATATTGTACTTAAATTCATGTTGAAATTAATACACTTTAGTAGTTGATTTATAATTCTTAGAAAAATTTGTATTAGTTCTATTGCTTACATAATCTCTATAGAACACTATGATACATGCTTTGTTGTAAAGGTTGAATTTTTCATGGTAAGATTTTAGAAATTTTAGTGATGACTTATTTTATTTAATCTCTTTATTTTATTTGTTGATGCATGAATTTGGCTGCTAACATTTTTAATTAAAGTTGAGACAGTCAAGGGAATAATAACAGGTATTTGGGGATTTTTTTTTTTTTTTTTTTTTTTTTTTGCCCTTTTTGACTATAAATTAGTTGAAGTGATGGTCAAACAAAGTACACAAAGAACAACTCCACCTTTGAATGACGACTAGACGTGGACTTTCAACCATATTTTTGCTTACTTCCCGAAGTTCCAATTAAAAATAGCAATAATGCTATGGTGCACAAGTAAATATTGAATTTACTTCCCACTCTTTTTCAAAAAAAAAAAAAAAAAAAAAAAAAACTTTTATATAAAAAAAAAATGATCTTTATGTTATAAAATATAGGCTAAATGTGTTTTAGTCTCTAACTTTTTCATATATTTTTAATTTAGTTCTTCCTATTATTAAAAAATTTCAATTCAATCTATTTAGCTTTTTAAAGCTTTTCAATTATATTATTCCCATTGATTAATGTTAAGATTGTTTGATAATAAGTTTGATTAAATGACACGATATTTGGTGAATTGGCTGAGATTTCTAATTCCTCCTAAGAAAAGAGAGATGAATAATCATGCACAAGTTGTAACCTATATGCACGTCCCTATATAAAGTCCTCAAATGAATTGCACATGATAGTTGCACTAATTTGCATAATCCAAAAAAGGAAAGAAATAGAAGAAGAAAAGATGAGATACTTTTTTAAATATATATATATATATATATATATATATATATATATTTACATTAAAATTTGAGTGCTATTCATTACTACTCTCCTTCATGTGAAGGATTTTTAATACACATCCAACTAACTATAGAGTAGAGAGGGTTATTGTTATGGGGCCACGTGGACTACACTAGCATGATCCAACCACATGAGTCAAAGTCAAAAACATAGGTAATTGACATGTATTTTGACTAAAATGTCAGAAGTTCAAATCCTCCCACCTTCAAATATTGTTGAACTAGAAAAAATAACAATATTCAACCATATATGAGTGGATTCCAATTGTCCAAATATTTAATAGTAGAGCTACAATGTGAAGACCAATGCTAGAAGGTGAGACCCAAAAATCCAAGGCCAAAGCAACAAAGTTGAGGGCAAGTAATAGTGGAATCCTAGTAGGTTAGCCCATTAGTTAAGCCCAACATAAGCCTTTGGAGGTTGAGTTGAGCTCAGCCTTAGGATCTAGCATCAAACAAAGTGAACTTAGCTAACCTTATGGGGCCACTCTGGTAAGTATTTGGGTAAGCTCTGGTAACTCTAAAATTAAGGTCTCGTTTAATAATTATTTGGTTTTTGAAAACTATGTTTATTTCCTCTCAATTTCCTTACAATAGTTTTTATTTTATTAAGGACTCATTTGAATTTCTAATCAAATTCTAAAAACAAAATCAAAATCTTGAAAACTATTTATTTTTAGTTTTCAAAATTTGACTTGGTTTTTTAAAACAAGAGAAAGATGTAGATAACAATAAACAAAGAAACTAGTTTTAATTTTAAAAAACCAAAAAACAAAAACCGAAATGATTATCTAACAGGACCTAAAAAATACAAATTGTCTATTGCGTTCGAGTGAATTTGGCGCAAAGATAATATAATGTTCACGACATTGATACCAAAAACTCGTTGTTTTGTCTAGCTAGTGTAACTTAAATTACTTGTTGTTTCGCCTTGTGTACTTTAAATTAGTGTAGTATTAAAAATTTGTATCAATTTTTTTTATAAAAACAAAATTGTCTAAAGGACCCTCGTTAAAAAATAAAAAAGAAAAAAAGTATAAAGAAAAGCTGTAAGTAATTTTTAATAATTAATTTCTTTAAAAAAAGAAATTGCTATTGAACGGAATCTTATTTTCACAATTTTTATGAAATTTCAAAAGCTATTTTTTTCCTTTAAAAACCTTTCTCTCTCTCTCTCTTTAATTCTTAATATTTCACTTTTAAAAAAACACTTAGCCAAATACGTTTTTTCTTTTTTTAATAAATTTTGTTATAGGATAAGTTTTAAAATTTTAAAAGAGAAAAAAAAGATGTACAATGGGTCCAAAACTGTTAAAGTGAAAAAAAAAAAGCATTTAAATCATTTAAATCATTGCACACTCATATATATAGAGCTCATAGAGATGTGATGAAATGAAAGAAAAAAGCTAAGGCCTTTTCCTTTTTCCCTTTATAGTAATTGTGCTGCAGATATTTGAATACATATATCTGCTTTTGGACCAAGTCTTTGCCGCTCTATCCAATCAAAACTCAAACAACAAAAGCCACACCAACCAAAAGAAAACCATTAACACACTCAAAAAGCTTATAAACTCACCAACATATGCTGCCACATTTACATTTACATTTACATTATTATTATTAAAATTTAATTGTCAAAGCGAGCATAGCTCAACAGTAATTGACATGTACCCTCGATCAAGAGGCCAGAGGTTCGAATCTTTCCACCCCAAATGTTGTTGAACTAAAAAAAAATGATTGGTCTATAGATAGATAGTCGACCCTATAATACACATATACCGATTACAAAAGCTCTTTGTCGCCTATTGTTCACTTCCTTGAAATAAACATTTCAAGGTTAAATCATGAATGAAGAGTCATGGTCGTTTTAAAAGTTTGAATTTTGTTTTCATGGTTTAGTTAAATCTCACGACTCATGAGTCGTCTCTAAAATATTGTTTTTACTCATGAAAATCTTTTTCCTCTTTTTCTTTTTTTCTACTTTTACTAGATCCTAAACCGTAATACAATTAATCAATTATCAAAAACACCATTATACTATTATGTATATGAAAAAAAAAAAGTCATACATCCAATGTGACAATGACAAAGACAATTAGTGAGATATGACTACATCTGATAGGGATTTAAATGAAATTAAAATTTTAAAATCACGATGACTAAATTAAAAGTATATTCAAGCTATAGCATCAAATTAAAACTCTTGTAAACCATTGAAACCAAATTGAAGTTATGGTCGGAAACATTAGGGATCTTTTAACCTAATTTGAAAGACAAGAACTACTTTTTGAAGTTTTGTTCTAAGTTTTGTTGTTTTGAATAAATATTAGGTCACATGTTTCAAGTATTTACAGTTTTGCCATGAAAGTTAAAGGAGAATCTCATGCAGATTGGGACCAAAAGAGGGAGAGGAACATTTGAGCAAAACTACAAAAGAATCCATTTGGAAAAAGACCAACACACAAAAATGCAAAGCCCACCTTTATTTATTTTTTTTTTTTTTGTTCTTCCCTTTTTCTTTTCTTTTCTTTTTACCTTTAATGGGTGGGATTCACTTTATTAACCTTAGGGAACCCTTCACTCACCTTTTAATTAATTAAAGTATAAAAACAACATCTCTTAATTAATAATTAATTACACATAAAAGTTGATATTCTCTTTAATTTCTTTTTCTAACTTGGGTGGACAAAGAACCTACAAAGTACAACTGTACAAAAGGACCAATTGAAATAGCTTAATTAATTGCTCTATTAAAAATGAATGTTGGATAAATCTTTTTTTTTTTTTTTTTAATTTGAACTATTCTGTGATTTATCTTTATAAATAACATAGTAATTAAAAGAAAACTTATCTTCACTTTTAAACATCAAATTGCTTTGTATGGATAAAAAAATTAATAATAAAAATGCTAAGGTGAAAACAATAGTGAGACTATTTTTATATGTAAAAAAAATGTATTTGAAGATGGAAACAAATAGAACTTTTTTTTTTTTTTAATATCTAAATATTTAAAGCACATTAGTTATTTTAATTTCAAATGTAAAAATGTAAATTCATTAGCTAGCTTGTATTCAGGCTGTTTAATAATGTTTCAATTTCGCATATTTTTTTAATTATTACTTCTTGTAACCTTTGTCAAAAACATATGAATGTTAATAAATGTTTTCTAATTATCCTTTCACTTAATAAAATAAAATAAAATTATATATATAAGTTGTGAAAGAAAATTTATGGTTTCCAATAGTTTAAAAATATAAATAAAATGTTTGTTTGATCATTTTTTATTTATAATTGCACATTAAATATTTAAAAGATATAAAGAAGCTACCAAACAATTTTTTTTATTCTTCTAAAAAAAGCTTATAACATAAAAGGAGTAGGAGAAACAAAAATCAAGAAATGGATATATTTCTCATTTCTTCAATTGCTATAATTAACAATACATATTTATTTCGAAATAACTAACATAATACACTTAAAAATCTAGCTGAACTAAACCTAAAGAAGATGAGAAGAGGATTGAATTCCTAGCGTTTGATAACTATTTAGTTTCTAGTTTATATTTTTAAACATTAATCTTCCTGCTTTCCTTATCTAGTTTTCCACTTCTATAAAATATATTTTTAAAATTCAGCCAAATTTTAAAAACCCATAGAAAAAACAACCTTTTAAACCCATTTATTCGTGTTTTAAAAATTTGGCTCGAACTTCAAAAATAACATTTTTTCTAGAGTAGATCACACACTAAAGAAAAGTATTAGTAAGTAAACATGGATTTTTAAAGACTAAAAACAAAAATGTTATCAAACGAGTCCTAAAATCTAACGAAGAATCGATCCGATCAGTTTTCATAATTAATTCCTAAAGTAATACATACAAGATGGCTGAGCATGCATCTTGTGTCATCTGAAAATCCCAATTTCTCACAAAGCTTTTTATTAATTTCCTACGGCTAAGCTTTGCCTGGTGGTCGTCCAGAATTTCCTGCTCTCCTACAAAACAATAACCAAAATAAAAAAATAATTTAGTCCTCAAATTCACCAAACATAAATATGATAATTAATTATTGACATATAGGTTTTGAAGTTTACATATTAGACTTAATATTTGTGACATAAAATTTAAGAATTATAATTAGAGAGTATCATAGTAGGATTTAAGGTAAGGTTAATAGTTTATTAGCAATGGATAATTTAAAGAGATATTGTAGTTGTTAAGTAAAAGGCATGGAATATATTGAAGTACACACACATACACTTTTATTTACTGTGGTTTTAAAGATGTTTGTGTCTCCTTCAACCAAGGACTTTAAATGACACCCTTTAAACTAAAACAACTCAATGTAACAGTTTTAAAAGGCAAAGTGAGTAAAATTTAACTTTTTATCTCTCCCACTCTCTTTTCCTTTCTCTTTCTCTCTCTCTCTCTCAAATCTATCAAATGCTTTCTTAATTTAATTTCCCACTTTTCTGTTGAGTACTTACTCAAGCCAATTAAAAAAAACACACACACAATTCCAGAAATACAAACACTTGAAGTTATAGTTCAACTGATTAAGACTTGGAAAATAGAATTTGGATCACTGAAAATGGTTAAAACGTTATAATCTCGACTCAACTAAAAAGTAGGTAATACCTGTTGTGAATAGGGTCTGGACCATTGGGAACTCGTCTTTTGCTCATGTAGTTGAGATGCCACTCGGGATGAACAACCTTGCCGCGCCCACCACCGGTGTCGCCAGAGTCGAAAATTCCACCGGATTTTGTCGCCACGTTCGTCGTCGTCGTCGTCGTCCCCGCCACGGGCGGTTCTCCTCTTTGATGTGAAGCATTCAACAAGAGAAGGCAGACAAACCCCATAACAGCGATGGCCTTACAAGGATGATAGCAAGTCATTTTCTTCTCTCACTCTTTGGACAATGATATTGTGCTTTTAAAGCTTCTAGGACATGGGAAAATCACTACATGACAGGATTTTGATTTTGGGATGTTGAAGAGAAAGAGTGAAAGAGAGAGAGAGAGAGAGAGAATTGTTGTGAGAAGCTCAAGTTTTTGTTTTGTTTTGTTTTTATTTTGCTTTCACAAGGGGTGTTATTATTCAAAGGGGTTGGGTTTCTTTAGGATTCTGCTGCACTTTCTCGAACCTAGAGAGAGAGAGAAAGAGAATTTTTTATTTTTTTATTTTTAAAAATGGCTTCAAACGTGAGAAAGAGGGAATTTGTGGTTGCTTTATACTGAGAAGGGAGTCATAAATACGACACTCATCTTTTACTTTGCATTGTGTATTTTCATGCACATACCAAAACAAAGGGAGGCCTCCATTTTAGACACATATCCTTTACGTACAATGCAAATAATGAAAATACAAAGGACGAGAAAATAAATTGGGTATAATTGGGGGGGTTTTCTATGGGCACACGAAACCCATGATGACACCCTAATTGCAATTGCAAAAATTAACAAACTTTATTGATTGGTCCTCCTCGCATGCATGCATGACAACATACTTTTTTGTGAGTTTGTTTATAATTTAGCAAATTATATGTAATAATTATAAGTATAAGATTCTGTTCTACTTGTCCTATTCATGTACTTTCATGCAACTAGGATATATGTTACTTAATTCATTCAGTCTCTTAACAGTGAAGTATTTGAATTATGATCTTATTTTAATAAATTTTTGTGTTTCGAATCACTTTTATATTTGATTGCACACTTTTTGAAATGTTTTGATTGAGATTAGTACCTTTTTCAGTCTACCCCAAAGTACTTTTTCACAAAATTTGTGTTTGTCCTATGAAATTAATTGTATAAGTATATATAATTATAAAATATTAACTAAATTAACTAATTAGAGTTCATTATAAATAATCAATATAAATTAATTGATTTTAAATAATTCATGAATAATTTTAATCAGACAATTAACTATAATATAATTACTAAAGAAAAATGAATATTTCTATTAAATAATTACTTAATGTAATTAACTTTAACATGCTTTATTATTAGTTAACTAACTAAAAAATTTAATAGATAGTTTTAAAATTAGTTTTAATTAATAGAAGAAAAAGCAACATATAATACACTTTTAAATAACTAGTTGGCCAAACAATTGAAGGGAAAAATTAAAATACTTTGTGGTAATTATAAACTCAAACAGCCTCCTCTTGCTTTTCATAGATCCTCTGGTCCCACTAAGTTATGCCTTTTTAACAAGAACCACTCTTAGTTGAGACAGCTAAATATAATTCATTTTACTCAAATATATGTTTTTTTTTTCTTTTTTGAAACCAAATATATGGTGTTATAAAGAATACACATCCCATTCTAGAAGAATTGTATAATAAAAAAGTTGGTTCCTTTATTATTATTATTGTTATAGGCAATTTTGGACCACCTTGATATGCAAGGAGCTGAGGAGGACGATGTAATATCAGTCCAAGGAGACAACTAGGAAACGGGTCCCGGAGGAAGAACATGCCAGAGGGATCGGACCTTGGCCCAACCAAAAGCCGAGGTCGAGGTCGACCACTCAGCCCACTCGTGTGGGTCGAGTCCTTCCGCCTTCGTTCGGTCCCTGGTGCCCCTAGCCGCCCCGGTTCCACTTGGTTCAACCCTGGATCGCCTCCAAACGCTTAGAGCAGGAACAAATATTTGAACTCTTCTTCATCGCTGAAGAGGGGATCCCGAATTCTAATCTTTGAACTCTATTTCTCCTTTTGCTCTTGCTCTTGCTCTCCTCCTTCAACTTTCTGACTTAAGCATCGGAGGCGGTGTGACAAGCACCACACCGGTGTGCAAGTTTCTTCTGTCTTGCAGGCCACATCTTTCTCTCCTTCAAACAAGTTTACCTTTAGTGGCACGTGAAGGTCAGGTGAGTTCTCCCTATCCAAATTTGACCATCAACAATTATTATTATTCTAGAAACAATAACATAAATAAACACACATTTTTCAGAAATTGGAAACCAAAAACCATAATGTTACCAAAGGATTCCTAAATAGCTTCAAAACTATTTGTAATCTCTTTAATGTTGCACAAAAATCCAAAATATAATCTTCAACCTTTCTTCTCCAACATAAAATAGTTGTTTGGTGGGAGAGAATATATCCAAAACTTTGTTACCAAACCAGCTTCTCTTTCAAGGTATAAGTTCATGCATGAAATAATTGTTATCCAGTATGGAGAATCTTCATGTGTGTACATGGGACAATATCTTTGCTTTTTAATGATTTAAATCTTATCTTTTAAATTTAATTTATTTTTTGTCATACTGTAAATGATTGTTTACTTTCCCCATCTCCCAATATTGTTTAAAAAAAAAATTATCGGACTTCTAAATAAGTTACGTATCTCTTAAACTAATTGATTCTTTGGTGTAGAGATACTACGTATACCTAATTTAAAATTAAATGATCTAGTAATTTATGAACACATTTGATAATTAAATGTAATTAAAGATAGGAAATGTATATATTATTATTAGGGACAACCGAAACTCTTTACATAGTTACATATCTCTACAATATGGTATGATATTGTCTACTTTAGACATAAGTTTTTGGGACTTTTCTTTTA
This sequence comes from Luffa acutangula, assembly GCA_036850905.1. NCBI lineage: Eukaryota > Viridiplantae > Streptophyta > Magnoliopsida > Cucurbitales > Cucurbitaceae > Luffa > Luffa acutangula. The sequence continues at coordinate 707,330 of CM072092.1, read as the reverse complement.
GTTCCACAATGGTATGATAATAATGGTTTCTTACTAATTATATACCTATATGATCATTCCTTTTCATAGACAATATTAGTTAAGAGTTAAATTTTATGTTCGGTTCTTTGACAAAAATTCTCTTTGTATAGGAATTTTTTTTTTTTCGAAGAAAAAGAACTCTAATACTATGGAAAGAATGAGGAGAAAAAAAAAATCATAGAATACTCATATTTGACACCTCTCTTAGATTGTTAAACCAATAATAAATAACTTTTGCTAGATATCATAAATAGTAGTCACCTAGATGTAAGTCAAACTTTAATTAATTTTAATGTTAGAATAAGAACCCTATATCAAAATAGGCATCAATTGTCTTTGATTCATTATTAATATTTATAGACTTCCCGCAAATTCACGCATCTATATAAGTAATTAACATATTTTTCTTTTATGTGTCAACATGAGCATAGTTCAACTGACATAAAACTTGTACTAATGATTAAGAGGTTTGTGGTTCGAATCTCCCCATCTCCAAATGTTGTCAAAAAATATTTTTCTCTCGTGTGTTAATATTGAGGATCCCACATTGAAAAGATAAGTGGAGACCTCACAACTCATAAGATACATAACCTACTCCTCTTATTGCTAATTGGTTTTGAGATGGAACCTCATATTATCTAATAGTTAAATGTAATCTAATAAAGGAAATGTTTTTTTTTTTTTTTTGAGAAAACTAATAAAGGAAATGTTGACTTCCATATATATTTTTACAATAAATACATTAATTAAAAGAGCTTATACTTATATTATCTAGAAACAAACGAAGATAGCAATGGCTACTCATCCTTGTACTCCTCATCTATTTTGTCTTCTATGTATTAACAATTATCTCATACAATAAAACTCTTTATTATGGATTCGTACATAACAACTTTGTAATATGTTCCCTTAAATTGGATGTGATTATGATAATAAGCCTTAAAAGCTTCGAATAATTCAACATGTAATGCCCGAGAAAAAGCCTCAAAATGGTAGTGATATTCTCTTCCTCAAATACCCAATATATTCCCCCAAAGCATAGTTTAAAAACAAATTTTCTAAACTATATATAAATTAAAAAGAAAATAAGAAAGATACAAAGATATTTTTCACACTTTTTTTTTTTTTTTTTCTCTTGAAGATTGAGGAATTTTGTCATGGATAGCGGCAGAATCTCGATGCCATTGAGGTCGAGCATATTTTATTTGACCATCTATATGTCTTAGCATGTATTCGAAATAGAAACACATGGAATTTGCTGATTAGGTAGAAATGAATTGTGTTGTGAGAAATAATTTTTTTTTATATATGTCTTAACCAATTAAACTATGTTATTTGCATACATTCACATGTAGATGCATCGAGATCATAATACTGTTTGAGAGCATTATCGACTTGTAATACTTCTACGTTTCATTTGATTTTTTTTTAGTATAATTAATGGGATTTTCTCATTAAGTCCAACTTAGGCTAGAAAGAACTTTTTTTTTTTTTCCCCCAAAGAAGGGAGTTAAATCAATAATAGCTTTACTAGAGTTGTTGACTTCAATTTTAAAAACTTGGCATCAAATACTCTAGGAATCAGATATGTTAGCTTTACGGAAAGAAAAAAGGAATTTGGTCCAAAATTTATTTCATTCTGATTTTTAGAATTTTAAAATTTTATTTTAATCCTTCAAATTTTTGTTTTAGGGTCTAAATTTTCTCTATTAAAAAAAAATAGTTTGTTATTTGAAAATCTAATCTTAGTTACTAATAACTTTTGGTAATTGGGGAGAAAGCATGCAATTATCTTCATTGGGATGAGACCTTTTGGATGGTACCAAAAAGCAAAACCATGAGGCCATATGTCCAAAGTGGACAATATATCATCCCATTGTGGAGACCTCTCCAAATAGCCATGTCAAAGCATAGTTAGAGACTCGGTGATACTTTGTTCGAAGGGAGAAGATTGTTGGAAGTGCGATCAAAGTCCCACACATTAGCCTGGGATAAGACACACCAATTATTATTCTAAGGTCAATGGTTTAATACTCCACCTCATGGTTGAAACTCAAAAAGAAAAAAGAAGTGTAGGGTAAATTAAATTACATTTCAACAGAAGTTCAAAGGAAGTAGGACTTCAAACAACAAAGAAGACAACTTGCACTACACATTACATTGAAATTTTTGTCACCCAATAATGCAAATTCCTCTCTTTAAGTTTTGACCACATAGTACAAACACACTTGTTCACTCAGATGAGTTTTGAAACTCTTTTTTCTTTTAGCTTAGGTTGTTCTTAACTTGATTATTATTTGCTGCAGCAAGCTCAACAGTTAAGATGAAGCTTGACTTGCCTGCTTCCCTCACATATCTCACATCTCCATTCATGAGCTTCACCAACTTTCTACTTATGAGTAAGCTAAAACCTTCTTCGGATGCATCCTCGTCATTTCCAAACATCTCATTCAACAATGATTCTGGTATGCCTCCACCTACATAGGTTATCCTAAACCAACACAAAATAACACTTCAATTTCAACAATCATGATAGCCAACATGAACATAGCTCAACTGACATATGTAAACCTTGTACTAATGACCCCATAGATCTGTTTTGGTTCAAATCTCTCACTCCACATGTTGTAAAAAAAAAAACCTCAACAGTCATGACAATGCTTAATGATAATTAATGTCTATGAATTCAAAATAATCCTAGCTCTACACAATACATATTATACATGTATAACCCTCTTCAATAAAATAGGATCTTATTTGACTAAAACAATGGGTTTAAAATGTATAGTCTCTAGCTACTTTCTTTGTGTAACGCCCCAGACCTAGGATTCGGAATCCGGATTCGGTACTTAAGGCCCCGACATTCCCCTGCGACCTGGCCACCTTACCATACTCGTCTTAAATTGCTTCCAAGAGTGAAGGCTGTCCCCACAAACCAACCCGAGGTCTTTTGTCTTCACTCACATGCTCCCTAGGAAAATTCCCAGGAGGTCACCCAACATAGAACTTCTCCAAGCCAAACACGCTTAACTTAAAAGTTCCTATGATTGGGCCACCGAAAAGGAAGGTGCACCTTGTTGGTATAGGTAGTATCTATCAATTCTTTTAAGCTTATCTTGACCATTTTCATGTCCTCAGGATCCCCCTCATTCGGATGTGGCATCGGTTCATTCATGTACCTCTCCTAACTCGGGTGTTACACTTTGTGTCACATCGTGACAAACTATTATTTATTAGTCTAATCAGCATCCTAAGCGTAAACATATTTAAGTAATTATATTAACAACAATTACTCAATTTAAAATCATAACTGAAGTTTTATTTAAATAACACATGTATAAAAGTTAGGGCTAATATATTATATATTGAAATGCTTGTACCTGAAGTCCACATGCACAAGATGTACTGAGTTTCCTAAATGATCCTTAGTCAAATTGGTTGTAAGCAAAAGTTGGCCTCCTGTTGGTGCATAATTAACTGATATCAACAAGAAATCAGCCATGACTTGTTGAAGTCTCAAATTGTCTCCATATAAGGTCTCAGACATGATCTCTTCAGCAACCTCATTTACTATTTGGATACCTTTCCCTTTGCTCTTCATCATCACTTGACTGATTGATACCACCAATACTTCATATAATGAAAACTCAACCATTTCTAAATCAATCAAACTGTCAACCAATACCCAAAAAGATCATGGTTAATAAATTTAAAGAATTAGGAAAGAGCTAAATCCTTAAAAACATCAATCCAAAGCAAATATAACTAAATTTAGGTTAAATTATAAAAGTTTAGTCATTGAAACTCTCAGGATTGTGTTAGTTTGATTCTTGACCTTTAAAAGTGTCTAATATATCTCTGAATTTTCTAATTTGTGTTTAATAGGTCATTGAACTTTAAGTTGATACATCCTTGGACTTTTAATTTCAAGTCTAATAAGACTTTGACATATTCAAGCTTTTTAAAAACTAACCAATCTATTAGATATAAAATTGAATATTATGCTTATTGGAACCCTTAACTTTCAATTTTGTATCTAGTAGGCTAGTTAGTTTTAGAAAATAATGTTGAATAGGTCAAACCAACATTAAACACAAAATTAAAAAATGTTGAACCCTTAACTTTCAATTTTGTATCTAGTAGGCTAGTTATTAGACGCAAAATTAAAAGTTGAAGAACCTATTAGAAACAAAAGTGAAAGTTAGTTCAAGAACCTACTAGATACTTTTTAAAGTTTAGGAATCTACATTAAACACAAAATCGAAAGTTCGAGAACCCATTTGAAAGTTTTTAAAATTTAGAAACTAAATTGACATAACCCTGAAAGTTTATATACTAATCTTGTAATTGAAACCTTAAATTTACTTTCATATTAAAAATGAACGTACCCTTCAATGATGTTATCAAGATCATCCGACTCATCAAGAACCTTGGAGATCTGCCTCTGACAATTGAAACTATTAAGCAAAAGTTGCTTCTGTTCTACTCCCAGCTGAGTTCGTTCCAACATCTTCCTTGAGAAAATAATCCCACAAAGAGGATTACGAATCTGCCTCTTGATATATCCCAATGCCTTCAATCTCTTCAAAGCCGTTCTCTCACACAATCTTTGAACATTCAAAGCCTGTTGAAGCTCTTGGCTGGCGAGTTGCAGAAAGCAAAAAACGCCAATCACTCCACCATCTCCATCCACAATCTTGTTGACACACAGAAGACATTCTACGAACATCCCATTTCTGGCAAAGAAGCCAAACGAAATCTTTTCAGGGTCTTGGCCGCTCATGGCATTGTTCAAGACAATGCCAAGATTCACAAAGCCTTCTTGGTTCTTTAGATGGCAACAGGACCTTTGTTGTGTGCCAAAAACCTCTCCTAAGAGCATTTTGTTGAGGACTTGTTCACGTGAGAACCCACTTAGCTTTGTCATTGCTAAGTTCCATTCAGTGCACCAGCCGAATTCGTCTAGCCCGAAGATTGGAGGGATCAGTGGGTTGGGGTTTTGTACTATGGCTTTGTAATCGCCTTGTAATTTTGTGAACTTGTCCATTACCAGCTTTTGATGAGTTATGTCTTGTGCTACAAAGCAAACTCCCACTACGTTTTCGCTTAAGTCCTTGCTTGCACAAGCATTTACTATTAGGCTTATGGAGCCAGCTGACTCGATCTCAGACTCACAGCCGTGTGTTTTTATCTCAAATTGAACGTTTTTCTCTTCTTGGCCTGCTCATAGAGAGGAAAAAACAAAGTTATGACATGTATAAATTATAAACACTGACTCTTTTGGAAGCTTTTTGATTACCTTGCAATGCCAAGAACAGCATCTTCTTAACAATTTCTACAGAAGAATCTTCCACCAATGTGAGCAAATGCTTGCCAATTGCTTTGTCAACAGAGAGTCCAGTCAATTCAGCAATTTTTGAGTTCCACCCATTAACCAATCCATCCACATCAACAGCCAAAATTGGAACTGTGGCTGTTTCAATCAGCCTGACCATCTCACTTGTTACTGATTCCAGTTCTTGCCTCCCATCAATTTTAAGGTCACTGAGTGTTGATTGTATTGATTTTCTATTGATCTGATCACTCACACTATCTGTATCTTTGTAAGTGTTCCTTAGGATGAGTTGCAAAGAATGGATTGCATCCATTTCAAAGTCCTTCCAAGGCAAACTCCTTGTCTTGACCACTTCAAGAAAAGCCTTGAAAGATGACCTGGGATGCATTTTCCTTCCATCATCCTTCTCACCAGGCTCGTGCTTCGCCCCGCCCCACCGGATCTCCGACGCGGTGTGCGATCGGAACCAGAAGATCATGTCTTCGGAGGCTATCCTCACGGCCGCCATCCCGCACACGGCGTCGCCTAGGGCAAGCGCGCCGGGGTACCCGGCATCGTACAAGCTATCAGTACTCAAGCCAGTGGAATCCATATGATACTCCAAAATCCATGAAGCAATGTCATGAAGGTGAAAATCACTGGGAGTTATCCCCAATCTCCATACCTTATTCTTGTACAACAATGCAGCCCCATCAGATTTGACAAGATCCATTATATTAGGGCTCCTTGACACAATCCCCAAAGGAGCATCACGCATCAACATGTCACACAAAAGGGTTTGAGTTCTCAAGATATTCTTCTCCAAAATCTGACTCTCCAACTCCAATTCCTTGTTCACATGAATGGCAAACACTTGAGCTAGAAACTCACAAGCATATCTAAGAGGAAAAGGAACAAATCTAGGAGTTGTATTATGACAAACCACCAAACCCCACAATCTTTTCCTCTTGTGTTTCTGATTAGTATTATGATCAAATTCCTGTTGATCCTCCTGATCATTCACCACAACTGCCATGACCAAAGAAGCAATAGAATCCATATTCTCCATATACTGCAAATGGCAAGTATGAGGAGCTCTCAAAGTGGAGCCACACAAAGTCAAATCAAACTCAAGGTTTGGATCTTGAAGCACCTTGACATGCTTGGCTCTGCAGTCCACAATCATTCTAACCTTATTCTTCATGAACAAGAACCTGGCAGCCTGAGGAATGTCAGTGGCAGGATAATGCAAACCCAGATAAGGCTCGAGCCCAGGCTTAGTAACCTCAGAGAAAACCTCCCCATGATCGTCATCGTGAAACCTATAAGCCATGACCCTGTCATAACCCGTCAGCTCGAAGACCTCTTGGACCATGGTGTCACAGAGCCTGGCCATGCTCCCGCTGGGGAGAGCTTGGAGGCGAGTGATGGCTTTGGCTGCGAGCTTGTAGGACTGGAGAGCCCCGGCGGCGGTGATCGGGACTTCATCGGGCTTGACGGGCTCGAAGTCGATGATGAGGCTGGCGGTGACACGGTGGACGATGGCGTAGAAGGGCTTGCCGGAGGACTTGGAGTGGACGAGAATGGGGTTGAGGAGGGTGAGGTCGGGGAAGGCGAGGGCCTTGAGGAGGGCGGCGGCGGAGGGGGAGGTGAAGATGGAGCGGAGGTCGGAGCCGAGGGAGAGGAGGGGGTGGTCGGAGATGGTGGGGACGGTGTGGGTGACGGAGGTGAGGAATTCGGGGGCGTTTTGGCTGAAGGCGATGAGCTTGAGGGAGGTTGGGTGGAGGGCCAAGAGGCAGCCGAAGGGTTGGATGAGGTTGGATTTTTGGATGTGGTGGAGGTATGCGGTGGTTGTGGTGGTGGTGGTTGGCGGCGGTGGGTTGGTTGTGAGATGGACTGAAGTGGAGTAGTCGAAGGAAGAGCCAGATTGTTCGAAGTGGGAGTGGAGCTTTGCGTCTATGGAGGTTTGAGTGAGGATTCGAGTGCTGTGTCTTGATTGTGAGGACGACGAGGATCCTCCCGTGTTCGTGGACTGGCTCGGTCTACTTGATGACATGTTTGTTAGTGTTGTTGTTGTTCTTCAAGCTGGGAAACAAATTAAAGTCAAAGGGAATTATCTTGTTTTACACTGATTCAGTCACCAATATTATGATTTTATGAAATTGTCTGTTTATAAAATGAACATAAGCTTGGTGGTTGAAATAACATTTTAAGATGAGACATTCATTACTTTTGTTAATGTTAAATATACAACATCCTAAGTCATTCATGATGTAAAAGCATGATGGTAGGTGACATATATAGTTAATTACTTGTTGCAAAAGAATTATATAATTCAATAACACATGATGTAAAAGTTTCTTGTTAATGTTGTGGAGGAAGATTTTGCAGACTGAGGAAGAAGAGAAACATTTTTCAGTGACGATGTTTTTTATAATTTTTAAAGGTTAAAAGACATTATTAGTAAAACGTTATCGTTCTCCATCCAAAACGAAACTCGTAATTCAAAGGTATTTTTTCTATAATTTAGTCTTAAAAACTTACATGTGTTTTAGAAAGAACCAACTAAAAGATTTCAAAGACTTTTGAGATGCATAAAATATCATTAATTTGAAAGTTGATATTGCGTATGTACATTGCAATTATGGATGGTAATAGGAAAGGTGGGGGATGCACACCCTGACTCTGCAAATAAATTTTCTTTCTCCATTCTTCCATTTTTGGACAAATGGGTCAGAGTTTTAGAGAATCTCTGTTCGAAAATCAGGAGAAAAATCTATGATTTATATCTTTTTTTTTTTTAAAAAAAAATAAATATTATTATTATTATTTAAAAATTAATAACAAATATTAGTTTTTTTTTATTTATTATTTAATAGTTTTATAATTCATTGACAAACAATATTAATATGAGGCCAGACACGACAAATATATCCTTGTTCTATCCTACCCAATAAAAAAATAATATATATAATTTCTTTTTTATTGCAAGTTACATCTCTATTCTCAAAATAGCATGTAATTGACATATATCCTTGAAAAAGTTACAACTCGATTATAAGCCAGGATTCCACATCCCAACCCTAAAAAAAAGTTTGTCCCAAATATTTATTTTTTTCTTTTTTTTAATTTGAAGTTCGTCATCCCCTATCAAAATATATGTCATCTGTTTTTCTAAAATCGTAAAAGAAATAAAGAAAATCAATCATAATTCCTAATCTAATTAAAGTTTTTATTAGTTGACTAAAAAGTTAATTTTAAAATATACATACAAACTAATGGAAGGAAAGCCCTCAAACGAACTCCCTTCTCTTCATTCTCACAAGGAATCTCTATATTTTCATATCTTCGCTTCTATTTGATACTTCTAAAAAAAAGAAAAATTAAAGTGCGAGTTTGTTTCTTCAATTAAACTTAGGTTTGACTTGTGTCCCTCCAAAATAAATGGATATGTTCATCATTTTTAGTTATTAGGGAATCAATCTAAGATCAGATCATACAAGTTATACACACTGTGTGTTTAGGCTATGATTTTGATTTTTGTGTCACACACATTAGGGGATTACACATGTTTTACTTGTGGGTGTAAGTTAGTTTGGTCTTAATCAGAACAATTTTTTTTTTTTTTCCATTCCAACTGATATTTTAATTAACATTTAGAAAATCATGAAAAAAGAAGAAGAAGTTAGAAATCAGAAAGCTGCACTGAAATGTGGGATCTTAGCATAAAATGCTCATAAAGCATTAAAATAGCCTTGATATTGTGGAGAGGGATTAAAATAATTAGGAACTTATATGTAGCACTCATTATTTTATTAGTTGACTTATAATAAATCAACCCATCAGTCATGAATCAAAGAGATTGAAAATGGAAGAATGAGATTGAGAAAGAAAAAAAAAAAAACTTGCATTCTTACTCTAAACAATGGAGGGTTTTGAGGCTGTAAACTGCAACACCAGAGAGCCTCAAGCTTCAGTCTGAGAATGGAGGAAGTGGGAATGATGAGAGAGGGAAGAAGGTGAGGTATAAAGAGAGAGTGGGCCAAGTTGAATAATTTTTAATAAATATTTAAAACTTTATTTTGGTTCCCTCTCGTTATGGTTAATTGAAACATAACTTAGTGAATGAGACACAAATCATATCATTTCTAAATGTCGATAGTTGTCAAAGCAAGCATTGATATATACGCTCGATCAAGAGGTCAAAGGTTCGAATCCTCCACCATCAAATGTTGTTGAACTAATAAAAAAAGTCGATAGTTCAATCCTTCCATCCTGTTATTGTTGAACTAAAAAACAAGTCAATAGTTCAATCATTCCATCATATCATTGTTGAACTAAAAAAAAATCTTTAAATGTTATGTTTTAGACTTTTAGTTTCTAAACTTTGAAAAAGAAATATTTTAAACCAACATGAACATATAGTTGATCTGATATAAAGTATGTATCCTTGACTAAGAAGTTAGAGGTTCAAATCTCCTCCTCAACATATTACATATACACACTTGTTGTTTAACTTATGTTTAACCAAAGTTATCGATTAACGTAACTTTCGTTTTGTTCAACGTGTAAGATGAAGATTCGAGGCTGAGCTCTTTAATAATTGAAAATATAATGTCTTATACTACTCTAGTCATGTTCCAATTAGAAATTATTGATTAACGTAAATGATAAGAGTTTGTGTTTTTATTTTATAAGGTAGCTATTGATTAACTAAATTATTATAGCAAAGTTCGGTAGAAAATACACTAATTAACATTTCAAAGGTCAATGTTTTGATTCCCACCCCACAATTATTGAACTAAAAAAAAACGTTTACCATTTATTATTTTTACTCTATTTTGATTTTGCTATATTTATAATTACTTTAATAAGCTACTTTTTACAAGGGGTTATCAAAATTATGCTATTGCAGGCTTTCAGCTTTCCCAATATAAAAGTTGTCTAATTTAATAAGAATGATTAAAAGAATTTTATAAAGAAAATTTGAAGCCAAAAGTTTTGAAATTTGAAAATGGAAATGAAATAAATATTGAGAAGCAAAAAACAAAGTAGGATTGAAATAATTTATAAGTCACAAAATATTAATAATTTATATATATATAGATTGAAGAGGAAGTGAAAAGGAACAAAGCACAAGAGTATGAATGCCCATGCTGTTGGTGGAAAGGGGAAAATCCACCCATCACTGACAGATTGTGTCCAATCCATTCCTTGGCTTTTTTTTTTTAATTTTTTATTATTCTTATTTTCGGTTATGTAAATGTAGATTCAGTATTGATTTTCTAAATATATATCATTTTTTTTTTACTTTTGGTAACTTCGATTTCCTCTTTTAGAATGCCAAGTGGGTTAGGATATTTTAAACTAATATATAATTTTTAATTTACCAACCTGAACATTACCATTCTTTTACTGAGAAGTTTGTGGTTCGAATTTTCCTACTGTCCACATGCTTTTAAAAAATATATATTTTTTTTCTAATTGAACTGCATTTTAACTCCAAGTGAATAAGATGAATGTTGTGATTTTTCTTTTAATTTCTTTTTAAGAATTACTTTGGTTTTTGAACTTTCCGGTCTTTTCTATCTTGTTTCTTGAATTTTTAAAGTGTCTATTGTAGTTTCTAAACTTGGTTTTTGAATTTTTAGAATATATATTTTAGTCCTTGAACTTCTAAAAAATAACTATTTTTGTTCTTTTCTTTATTTTAACTTTTACTAATTATCGTCTTAGCCTTAGTATGTGTACTAATGATTTCAAGCCAGTTAAATTAGAGATTAACGTTAAGCAAAACAAATTTAAGTTAAGAAGGCATCCATTAAGCACAAACATTACTACATAGCAAGTATTTTACTAAACATGGCTTAAAAAAAGTATTTTACCAAACATGCCCCTAGTGTATGTGTGTATATATATAACTCTTGACCAGTGATGCCTAAGGTTTGAAATCGTTTTCTATTTTTGAAAATTATGTATGCTTCCTCACAATTTTTGGTAAGTTTTTTACCTTCCTTAAAAATACATTTTAATTCTGAGTCAAATGACCTAAAAAAATTTCTAAGTCAAATTTCAAACACAATCTAAATTTTTTAAGACCCGTTTGATAACCATTTGGTTTTTGGTTTTTGGTTTTTGAAAATTAAGTTTATAAATCCTACATCCACCTACAAGTTTCTATGTTTTGCTAATACTTTTCTTTCCTCGTTTTTTAAAACCAAGCAAATTTTGAAAACTAAAAAAAGTAATTTTCAAAAACTTGTTTTTGTTTTTAGAATTTGGCTAGGAAATCAAATATGTCATTGGCAAATATGAAAACCATGGTAGGAAAATTGGAAGAAAACAAGTCTAATTTTCAAAAACCAAAAACCAAAAACCAAATGGTTATCAAACGGGGCCTTAGTTTTTCAAAGTGATAAAGAAAGAAAAATATGCGTGGAAATAGTGTATATAAGTTTACTTTTCGAAAACAGAAAATAAAAAATAAAATGGTTTTCAAACCACCTAAAATTTTTTTGTAAATTAAAAAACCCTGTGGTTATATGAATTACTCACAAACAAACAATCTAGAGACTGTTTAGGGTAAGAGTTGGAGTTTTGAGTGGTGAAATCTAGGAAATCATGAAGTTTGAGGAGTTGTGAAGTTTGTGTTTTTTAGTTTGGAGTTAGAAAGTCTGTCTTTGAAGAGCAGAGTTGTGAAGTTTGAAGTTATGAAGTCTGTGTTTGGGGTGCTGATTTTTTTCATCAATTCCTTTAAAACAAATTTTCAAACTTCAACTAATAAATATATTTTTCAACCAATGGTGTGATCAAGAGTTTAAAATTAATTAGGTTAGATATACTTCACAAATTTTCTTCAATTACGAATCTAGATTAACATTAGAACTAAATTAACTACCATAGTTATTATACAACCAAAAGGATGTCACAAGAAATGATGATCGTTTCCATTAATATGATTGGATACCAATTCAGTTGATTCAACTCGTCACAAAAAAAAAATATATGAGTTTAGGCATTAATTACAAAAAAAAAAAAAAAATTGAAGCAAAGTTTAAGTGGATCCAGGGTGTGACATAAGAAAAGTGGATCATCTAATCTTGTTTAATAGACGTCTACAGAACTGAAGTTTCAACTCAAGTGGTACGGACAGGAACAAGTTTCATCAATAACCAAGAGATAAGGAAACTCATTCCTTATTCAATGTTTGACACACTTCCAAGTTTAAGCAAAGGACATACAAAAGTACACAACTATAATTGCATAAAGAACACACAACTTAGCAATATGCAAGGAAGACTTCAATTTTATTATCTCAGTAATATATTTGTTACAGGACTCAATGCAAGGCTATATATAGCCTAGCCCACAAATGATTCAAAGAGGATGGCAAATGATAGTGCCAAAGAGACAGATAAGGAAAACTCCTAACAAGCTAGAAAGAAAAATATCTAACAAATCAATGTACTTCCACAGGGGTGTGCACGGTCTGGTTTTGGCCAAAACTGTCGAACTGAACCGACCCCTTCAGTTTAGAATGGGTCTAAACTGAAAAAACCATAGCATTTTTGGTTTTGGTTTGAGTCTCAGTTTTTCACTGTTTTCTCTAATATCCCAGTTCTGGGAAGGAGATAGATTGAGGAGGATGGGGTGGCAAAAGAGGGAAACACAGTGGTCAAATGGGATAACAGAGAAGAGTAGGAGAGGAGATAGATTCAATAGAAATATGGCGTGGCTACCATCGAGACTCGAAAATATACCTCAGCTACGGTTATAAACATAGATTATAGCAAATAAATATCAAAATGCATTCTTAACTTGGGTTCTCTACCTTTGAGAATGAAGCAATGCCTGTGTGATCATAAGAGGCCTCCCAGTTTCTCCCATCAAACTGCCTAATTTCAACATGGGTCAATGTTCCAGGATCAACACATTTGAAAGTAATTGCAACTCCATCTGGATTTGAGCGAGGATGGTAAAATGATGTAATGCCACAAACTTTGCAAAAGGTATGTTTTGCAGTGTGAGTACCAAAGGTGTAGGTTGAAATAAAGTTCTCAGAATCTCCTAAAAGCTTGAATCGTTCCGAAGGTACGATAAAATGTGTATTGGCCCTCATGAAGCAATCAGAACAGTTGCAATCCCAAGCTACAACACTGGCAGGTGCTTCTACTTGCCATCTTATTTTCTTGCAGTGACATCCACCGTTATGCACAACCAGCTCAGAAGCCATTACAGAAGTAATCACCCCTTCAAATCTCTTCGTGGAAGATTGTTAGTTTCCTGCTTAACATTAGTCTTTGATTAGTGGTTGACAAAATTCAAGACCAAGTTCGTTTTAGTTGCTATCTGATAGTACCCAAGATATATTGTGATATAAAAGATAAAAGAGCTACAAGATAAACCAAGTAATTTGATAAACTTGAACCCTCCCATTCTTGAGAATACTCGAGCCTAAACCAACTGAATCATTGTCTGCTTTTCTCCTTCCCTGCTCTCTCTATTTACAACTAACTACTATTTAACAATTTTTGTCACCAATTACTAATATACTCTTAAAACTTATTGATATTCCTAATTCTATCTTAATACAATTCTTATCACTATCTTCATTCGTTTTGAATGAAATTCATGGCTGTACACAATGTTTTCAAAGTTAATCATCTACGGTGAAGGAGGGCTAGTATATAAATGTATCACACATTGTGGTAATGTAATTAAATAAGACTTCCAACAGCTGCTATTGTACTGCAATATGAGATAAACCAAAACCAAGAGTAATTTTATGCTACAATAAAATAGCCTTTAAGTGCAAATTTGTTCTTACCATAAAGTAGCCTTGACAAACTAACTCAAATAAAGTAAGCTGTTCTGTTCATGTGCTAAACTGATTCAATTAGTAATTATATTTGTTTTCCTCTTTTCTTTTCTTTTTGATAAGAAACTAACCTTATCATTAAAGAGAAGATGAGAATACAGCTAAAAGGTCAAAGGGAAGAGAAAACCCTACACCAAGGAAGATTAGAAAATGGCCTCCAATCTAAGTTAATCAAAAAGCTGTTGTTAAATATAGCAATCCCTATGAATGGCAGTCCAATTTGAGGTCATATGCTGTACATTTAACCAAAGGTTGTCAAAATTCTAAAACGTATCATTGAAGATCGTGCTGTTTCTTACTGTTCACGGGGAGAAAAGCAAGGCCCTAGTAGCACTCTTTTCACAAAATCCTAACTTTTAGCCTTTAACTTATTAACTTTAGAGGACTTTTTGGAGCCAATTTGCCAGTCTTTGAAGACGGAAATTGAGGCCAACTTAAAAAGACAGCAACCTCTAGTTGCAAATCAAAGTGAATGAAGGGAATATTCATAGGTTCCACATCCTTTCTAGTTTCTACAATAATGACAGAGAGCCAAAATTGAGTATTAAGCCTCTTGTAGGCCATGGATCATAAGTGAAACTTGTCTTTTTTGGGGAACTCAACTCCTCAGAATAGCTTGGGTAAAGTAGAACACAAGCTTGAAATGATCAGAGTCGAGCTTCAAAATAATTAATTCGCAAGAAAAGATGCCATTTGAATAAAGATTCCACACCAATCTGTCTCAATTGAGGCCAAAACTAACTAGAGATCAAGCTTGAGAGAAAAGTAGATCCACGCTCTTATATTTCTCTATTAAAAATTACTCTCCAGAAGCCCACATACCACCCTAACTGGTATGCGTAGAAGAAATACTCAAGAAAAGCAAATTTAAAGTAGGTCATGACTATCACGTTACTACAATATCATAAAAGAAATGGAAAGAATTTCTCAGGACCTTTCTCAAGGTGGCCTTTGAGTGTCTAAAAGGAACCTCCTAATAACTACTCTAACAATAACAGTAGTTTTCTTTGTCATCCCAAAATTTGGTCACAAGACTTTAGTAGAAATAACTCAAATAGAGGTTCAAGAACTCTTTAGAACTTAACCATGTAGTTTCTGGTACTTTGTGTACTTTGTTTACCATGTCTACTAACTTTAGCCTAGTACAAACATCAACACGTTATAAAGCCTCTCATATAGATGACTTCAGAAAATGAAAAGAAAAAAAGAACATAGTAATCAATCAAGAAGATAAAGGTGATGAAATAGCACCTTCATGCAAAGCAATAAAAATAGGATGAAGGTATTGCAAGCAGTATCCTAAGAACAAGTTTGTGATCTAAACCAGTCGAACAAAGACCAGGATGAAAAGGTATAATTAATTTAACTATTTGTTAGATATGCCTAACCTTAACTTTGAAGCCAGAGAAATCCACCCTTCAACGTCATAACAGGATAAAGTTGTTGATGAAATAGAACAAAGACATAAGCTACACAAGATTGATGAACACCTTGTGGAAAAAGAGTATCGATTTAACTCAACTAGGATGAAGAATAAACCACCATAGGTTCAAATTCAAAAGCCAGCTAAAATAGAATCTAACAAATGCATAATTGAATCACATATCAAAGCTTTTGAACATGGGGACTGTCAGAATGTTAAATGAATAGTTCAGAAAATGTCAAGAAGTTGTTAAGTTCCAAAATCTAACCCCAACCCATTTGAAAGTCTCTTCATTCTTATATATTCAAATCTAACCCCAATTCTGAACAAGTGCCCCACTAACTCGGTCCTTCTTGTGGGTCTGATCAAATTAGATTCAAAATTAACTATTAATCACAAAATCATTTAAAAAGAAAGTACTCCCCTCGACTTGAACTCAGTAGTTGTAATGCTAACACAAGCAGTGTTTAAATTCGAGTCAATTTCGAGCATATAAACACAGTATCAGAACAGAAGGGCAAAGGGGTAACGGGGCAAGGATTGATTAATGAGAAAGAAAGAAATCCTTAATATTCATTCAGTCTCACAGAGAAAATCGAGAGCAAGAAAAGCAGACGAACCTCAACCTGTGGGCTTGTGGGTGTGCGCGACTGTGAATCAGAGAGCCGGTGGCGACAGCTGACGGACATTTGAGAAACTCCCAACTTATAACTAAACACTATTCTAGTTAGGTTAGTTTAGAACTTTCTTTAATTACTTTTAGTTTCACTTTCGTTAGTTGGTCAACCACATGAGGCTATTTAAAGTCTTCATTTCTAAATTTGAAAGGTTAGACATTTTGTTGAAATGAAAATGGAGAGAGTTACTCTCTTTGCTCCCAACGGAGAGGATGTTGCATCTTATGCATAGGTTTGCAATTTGCATGTTCCTTAGAAACATTCAAGTTTGATTGGTCATCAAACTTATGGAGTATTCCGACTTTGGATTGAGAATGAGTTTTACGTCTCAAAAGCTTGACTATCAAGGTTAGCTCTTTCTTCTTCCCCTAAGTGGTTTCTTGTGTTTGTAGTGTACTAGGTGTTGTCATGTGTGATTGAAGGTGTTCGTACGTACAAGAGTTGTCAAGCCGCTTATGGTAGGGTTAAGTACATCATTGATATTAGAGCTTTTTCAATGCCTTTAATTTAGAGCAGTCCATAAATTGTTGCAATTGGGTCTCTCCCTTCATGGATGAACTGCCCTTAAAAAGCCAACGATTGAAACTCTTGAGAATCATTTATTTTGATGTTGTATGCTTGTTTCATTGATCGTAGCCTATTGGAGATTTTTTTTTAAAAAAAATAACAATTATATTTGTAATGTTACAAATCTTGTTTGAATTAGGATATTGGAAAAACTGAAAAAACGATAGAGAGTTAATACAATCACTCTCTTAAACTTTTAGTTTGATCGATCACCCCTTTAAATTTATATAATTTTACAATACAACCCTTAAGTATTAGAAAAATGCACCACCTCTTAACTATAATGAATGTTAAAATCCAACCCTTAAATTATGGAATGGTTACCATTTAATCAATTTGTTTAACTTTATAACAATTTGAGAGTTATAACATTAACCATTAAAAAAATAGTTTGTTTTGAGTCCATGTTGAGCTATCATCTAGATTTATTCAAATAAAAAATTGATGTAAAGAATTTGAATTTGATTGTAACAATCTTAAAATTCGAGGGTTTGGTTGGAACAATACTTATAGTTCAAGAGTAGTTTGTGTAATTTTCAAACTTTAAAGATCTAATTGCAACAGTTTATAAGTTTTGAGAGTTTATTGATCAAATTGAAAATTTGACAATGTGATTATAACATGTTGATGGTGAATTACATCTACTACTCCTAATTTGGCCACTTACTGCAGTAATTTTTCTGAAGTATCATTGGGGGCATTTATGTAAATTGAGCTGGCTGTATTTTGGCTATATAAGCCTCATTTTCACGATTGCTTCAGCATGAGTGATTTAGGGTTTTGTGGGCTTGTATTTGAGAGCTTGTAATCGGCGACTTCTCCCTCGATTTTTTCTTCGCATGGTAATGAAAACATCTCTCCTCTCTGATTCCTACAGTGGATGTATACCTAACGGTGGAACCACTATAATCCGGTGTGTTTGATTTCTCTCTTCCCTTTCTCTTTATTTTGTTCCGCTTTGTTTCGAGTTTGCGGTTTGGCTTTGCGATTCTGGATTTTGTTACAACAATTGGTATCAGAGCTGTTTTGAAAGGAAGAATTCTAGTTTTGAGCTTGTTTTGAGGTGAATCGGTCTTATTGTCGCGTTTCACTAATCGATTTTTTCTGCTCTCTTTGTTTTTGCATTTATTCTCCGATCGATTGAGGGATTTCTGATATACGGCCCGATTTCGGACCAATTTATCGATGGCTGCCCGTTTTGAGTTGGAACGCTTCGACGGAAAGGGGGACTTCAGTTTATGGAAGAAGAAGATGAAAGCTCTTCTCGTTCAGCAGAAGGTCGCTAAGGCCTTAGATCCAAGTAAGTACCCCGCAACCATGACTGATGATGAAAAAGCTGAGATGTCTGAGATAGCTTTTAGTACGGTGATATTGTATCTGTCTGATGCTGTGTTGAGACGTCTGAATGATGTTGATAATGTGGGTGATCTGTGGAAGAAATTGGATGAGTTTTATATGTCGAAATCACTCACTAATAAAATCTATCTCAAAGAAAGACTGTTCAGTTTTAAGATGGATCCGCCTAAGAACCTAGAGGAGAATATAGATGGTTTTAATCAAATTTGGGCTGATTTAGTAAATTCTAGAGAGAAATTAGACACTGAAAAACAAGTTGTAATCCTTCTAAACTCTTTGCCTGAAAGATATAAAGAGATTAAGTGTGCTATTAGATATGGAAGAGACACTTTAACACTGGATATTGTTTTGAACTCACTTCGATCCAAAGAACTGGAATTAAAATCAGAGAAGAAAGACACTGAAGCCTTGTTTGTTAAGAATAAACAGCATAAGAATCATAATAGTAAGCTTAGTTCGAGTAAGCAAAATAAACCTTCTCAGAAGACTAATCAAAATCAGAATGATAAGCCCACTTGTAACTACTGCCGAAAGGAAGGACACATAAAATATGATTGCCCAATTTTGAGAAAGAAAGGAAAATTGCCCGTAAGAAAGAATAATCAAAATAAAATGGCTGTTAATGTGGGTGAAGTGTATGAGTCTGCAGAGGTTTTAATGGTAGGTAATACTAATCATACCGATGAGTGGATATTAGACTCTGGTTGCACCTTCCATATGTCTCCCTACAAACATCATTTTGTTGAATTGGAAGATATGGAAGGAGGCAAAGTTGTGATGGGTAATAACCAACAATGTGAAATAAAAGGTATTGGATATGTAAAACTTACCATGATTGATGGGTCAGTCAAATTGTTAACCTCCGTGAGATATGTTCCTGGCCTTAGAAGAAATTTGATATCACTAGGAACCTTGGATAAGGCTGGATTTAGTTATGTGTCTAAAAATGGCAATTTAACAGTATATAAAGATTCTTCAGTTAAGCTTTAGGGTATTCTTCAAGATGGTTTGTATGTCCTTCAAGGGAATATACCTACTGGGGAGTCTAATATTGTTTTGAATATGGAAGATAAACTTGCTCAATTATGGCATAATAGGCTGGGTCACATGAGTCAACGTGGTGTTGATTATTTGTTTAAACAAGGATTGATTGGTAAACAAAAACCTCAACAAATAAAATTTTGTGAACATTGTGTCATTGGAAAGTCGACTAGACAAAGTTTTGGAAAATCAGTTTTTAAAACCGAAGGGAAACTGGATTACATACATTCTGATTTGTGGGGACCCTCTAGAGTGAGAACTCATGGAGGGGCTAAATACTTCCTCTCATTAATTGATGACTATTCAAGAAAATTGTGGGTGTATATGTTAAAGACCAAAGATGAAACTTATGCAAAATTTGTTGAATGGAAGGTCATGATTGAAAATCAAACTGGTAGGAAGATAAAAAAGCTTAGAACCGATAATGGTTTGGAATATTTGAATGCTGATTTTGATAAATTATGTAAAGAAAATGGAATAACTAGACATCTTACCGTTCCTGGAACCCCAGAGCAAAATGGGTTAGCTGAAAGGTTCAATAGAACCATCTTGAAAAGGTAAGGTGTTTGTTATCCAATGCTAGTCTTCCTAAAGTTTTTTGGGGTGAGGCAGTAAGTACAACTGTGTATTTGATTAATAGAAGTCCGTCTACTGCTCTAAAATTTAAAACACCTCAAGAAGCTTGGTCTAGGCACCCACCAAAACTTGAACACTTGAGAACTTTTGGATGTGCAGCTTATGCACATGTAAAACAAGGAAAATTAGAGTCAAGAGCCAAACGTTGTATGTTCATAGGATATCCTCAAGGGGTTAAGGGATATAAACTTTGGTCTCTTGAATCTGGAGATAGTAAAGTTTTTATTAGCAGAGATGTTACTTTTAATGAAGAAAAAATGGTCTGGAATGAATCTCAAACAGCTAATAAAATTGAAGAAAAAGACAGCAAGCCTTTTGAAATTGAATTGCAATCTCCAGAATCTGTTTTGGGTAATAATCAGCCTCAACATTCAGTAATTGAACCCCCAAATATTGCTCCTGATTTGTCTTTAAGTTCTCAAGAATTAGAGGAAGATCCAGTTTTAGAGGGCGACCAAATTGTGAACACTAATGAACAAAATCAACTTCAAAATTACCAACTCACAAGAGATAGATCAAGAAGAGTTATAAGACCTCCTTCTAGATTTGATGAAGCTGGATTTGTTGGTTATGCCCTAAATTGTTTTGAAGATACTATGTTTTGTGAACCAAATACTTATAAGCAAGCTGTGAGTTCTAAGGAATCAAAAAATTGGATAATAGCCATGAATCAAGAGAAGGAATCTCTTCACAAAAATAAGACTTTGACACTTGTTAAAAAACCAACAAATAAGAAGATTGTTGATTGTAAATGGATCTTCAAAATAAAACCAGGAATTGCTATTAATGATAAGCCTCGGTTTAAGGCTAGATTGGTAGCCAAAGGTTTCACACAAGAGGAGGGGATTGATTACAACGAGGTTTTTTCACCTGTTGTTCGTCACTCATCCATTCGCATCCTCTTATCTATGGTAACTCAATTTGATTTAGAATTAGAGCAAATGGATGTTACTACTGCATTCTTGTATGGAACTTTGGATGAGGATATTTACATGAAACAACCCCCTGGTTTTGAAATTGTTGGTAAACAGGATTTTGTTTGTCATTTAAAGAAATCCATATATGGTTTGAAGCAATCATCTAGACAATGGAATAAGTGTTTTGATGCTTTCATTGTTTCTAATGGGTTTGTAAATAAAGCAACTTTGATTCTTGTGTTTATAAGAGAACAGTGAATGAAAAAGTGTTTGTATTGTTACTCTTATATATGGATGATATACTGATTGCCTCAAATAGTGTTCAAGAAATTTGTCTTTTGAAATCTCAATTAAGTAGAAAATTTGAAATGAAGGATTTGGGATTTGCCAAGAAAATACTTGGAATGAAAATTCATAGAGATAGATCTATGGGTCAGTTGTTTGTTTGTCAAACTGATTATTTGAATAAAGTTGTGAAAAGATTTCATATGGAGAGTTGTAAACCGGTTAAAACTCCTTTGGCACAACACTTCAAACTTTTTTGCTTCACAGTCTCCTACTACCAATGAAGAAATTGAGGAAATGAATACTATTCCATATGCTAATTTAGTAGGGAGCCTTATGTATGGTATGATTTGTTGTCGTCCTGATTTGGCTTATTCTTTGAGCATGATTAGTCAATATATGAGTAAACCGGGGAAAACTCATTGGGAAGCATCTAAATGGGTGCTTAGATATGTTAAAGGATCGGTTGGTAAAGGTTTGTTGTACACAAAACTTGAGAATTTTGATGATTGTATTGTTGGTTATGTTGATTCTGACTATGCTGCAGACTTAAATAAGAGGCGTTCACTTTCGGGTTATGTTTTTACCTTGTTTGGAAATATTATAAGCTGGAGATCGACGCTTCAATCGGTGGTTGCATTATCATCTACCGAAGCAGAGTATATTGCTCTAGCTGATTCGGTAAAAGAATCCATGTGGTTAAAAGGTTTGATTAATGAAATGTGTTCTTCCTCTTATTCTGTTAAGATATTCTGTGATAGTCAGAGCGCGCTTTCTTTATCGAAAAATCCAAGCTTCCATGACCGAACGAAGCACATTGATGTGTGTTTTCATTATGTTCGGGAAGCACTTGAAGGAAGAAAGCTTGTTTTGTGTAAAATAAACACATCACACAACCCAGCTGATTTATTAACTAAAGTTCTTTCTGGAGACAGGTTTGAATATCTTTGTGAGCTTCTTAAGCTCAAGTATGGCTGATGGCATTATGAATTTTGGTGACTTGTGAATCAGGGATGGTGGTCTTTTCTTTGTTGCAGAAGATGTTCTTCAAGAGGGCGATTTGTTGATGGTGAATTACATCTACTGCTCCTAATTTGGCCATTTACTGCAATAATTTTTCTGAAGTAAATATTTGTATCATTGGGGGCATTTATGTAAATTGAGTTGGCTGTATTTTGGCTATATAAGCCTCATTTTCACGATTGCTTCAACATGAGTGATTTAGGGTTTTGTGGGCTTGTATTTGAGAGCTTGTAATCGGCGACTTCTCCCTCGATTTTTACCTAATGGTGGAACCACTATAATCCGGTGTGTTTGATTTCTCTCTTCCCTTTCTCTTTATTTTGTTCCACTTTGTTTCGAGTTTGCGGTTTGGCTTTGCGATTCTGGATTTTGTTACAACATAACAAATATATAGTTCATGGGTGGTTTTTTTTTTTTCATTTTTTCTTATGATATATGATGGGCTAAACCACGTTTTTTATTGTACATAATTTATTAAGATTCCTTCACACTTGCCTATATTGTATGCCTAGATTATTATTTTAATGAAACGTTTGACTTAAAAGACTTAATTGCCACTTCTAAAAATATGATTAATAGATCTTTATAATTAAAAGCACGAGGATAAAATCATTATAGGCGCCAAAGTAGATAACTAAAAATAATTTTATTATACAAATTTATATTTTTGTCTCTAATTTTTTTTAACATTAAAGTTATTGTTTTCCTTCAATAAAACATTTTTATTTTTATAAATAAGTGTTTGGGTGTCAAACTTTAAAATAAGACAATAATAAAAAAAAAAAAAAATCGTTTTTTAAGTGAGGTTTTACTTTTTAGGACTAAAACATGTTTTATTTGAAAGATTTAAATCTTTATTTCCTCCACTTCGATCATTTATTTTCATTTAAAATTAATAATAAAATTACTTCCCTTGCCTTATTTTTCTGATCCCCCGTTACAGAAATTCACATCGAAGTCAAACCTTGACCCCACCAACAAAAAAAATCCAGGTGGAATCGACTTTATGAACAGCTTTGTTTTTTCACTCGTATTTGTTATAAACATTTATTCGGCATCAATTTTTTATTTTTCATATATTACTGAGCTATGAATTATTTTTATTTTAAAAAAGAATAAATCACTAACAGAAATATATCAGAGAGGAAAAAAAAATGTAGTTTTTACAGTCATAAATCCAAGCCTTTATTCATTATGAGCTATTACCTGAAGTCTGAAAATGGTATTTCCAAGGATTTACAAGCAGAGTACCAAAGAGACAGGCTTGTCTATAATGGCAACAAATGTTAACAAACTCTGAAGAACAAAAAAAGAAGGTTTGCTACAATAATAATGAAGAAAATTCATTCCAAGCAATACTTTATTTTCATAAGAATAATGCTTGTTCAGCAGGTTAACTTTTAGTATTTATATGAAGGAGTTTATGAGCAGAGATATCAGAGAATCTACTTTCCAACACACTAACAGATGTTCAATCACTAACTTAAAAGCAGATCTATGAACAGCATCCATATCTTCATGCCTGAATGTAAAAATTAAGTCTACCTTTGATTTTTCCATATGGACTATACTTGTTGAGAGCTCTACTGGAGGTCAAATACAGCCTCTTTCTTGCTTTTATTAGTAATGGTTGAGAGAATTTACTAGACTACGTCGTTCTTTCAAAACCGCCACCAATCTGCATATGCAGCCATTCTGGTGATGACCCACGGCTGTATTCTCTTGTTGCTTGTGAACCAAATGCAACACCAGTTGTATCAAATGTCTGTTGACCATACTGAAACGCAAAATTAGATTTGTCATGACAAAAGGATATTTGAAGAGTAAAAATGGATCTTCTTCCCTCTGAATCTTTCCTCTAGTTTCTCTTACACAGATCCTAAACTGGTAATTTGAGAACATGCCACAAGAACCAAAGTTTTCCATCTTTGAATCCTAATTCTAATTTATACTGATAGTTATGTGCCAAAGAGGCATAAGAAATGGCCATTTCCATCAACTCTATAGCATTTCCCAGAAAGATTACATGTCGAAACTCCCATCTGTGTGTAATTCTCACCAGCTACTTGAGTAAAGAGTCCACTTCAATTCTCCATAGAGAGAAAATATTAACCCCACTCAGTTTTGATATCAAATGTATTTGTTTGCCATCCAAGATACGAAGGTAAAATTGACAGAGACAAAACAAGTATGAAATCTGCTATGAGTGGTTGAATACAATGGGTCAAATAACAGCATGAACAGCAAATCTATTTCAGATACTTACATCTTTAGGAGGAAACACTTCAATGCCAGGACTAATTCTGGAATTAACTGCTTCAAGCTTCATTGACAAGAACTGCATATCAAGTGAAATTGATAACCATGGAGTTCAGTACCTTTCAGGTTTGAATGTAATTTATCATCTACAAGAAAGCAATCCATAACTAGAAAGGCGCCAGTAATACCTCAACCTGACGCTGAAGCGATTGAATGTAATTTATTATCTCATCAAGAACAAGTGCTTTTCCAATAACCTGAGAATTTCCAATTCTTAATACCACGCTAAAAAGTGACAACCAATTATTGAAAAGGTAACATGATTAGGTGGGCTGTCAATAATTTGGGGGATCAGAGAACACCATGGCCAGATGGTTTTATAAGAGAATCCCTTGAAATTTTTTCAAACACTGTCAAGTCTGACATCAAAATCTGTTCCAGGATTATCTCCATTAATGTCATCTCAATTAAGCTCAAAAGAGAAGTTTTCATTTGCTTATTTCAAAAGAAAGAAAGGGCTTTTAGAGTGAAAGATTGTATAGACAAATCAGCTTCATTAATGAGATATATAAAATAATCTCAAACATAGAGGGCTCTACCTTATTACACCCAGGGACCAAATCCTGAAGAATTTTCATTCTCTCACTTATCTTTTCTCTTCTAGCCTGTCCAACAGAGTATTCTAATCAACCAGAGATATTCAAGAATCCAACAGATACACAGAGAAACTGAAGTCATGTTATATTAATTAAGAAAATGACCACTAATGTCTTAGTAGGAAGATTTCTAAGTGAAGTTGGTAGCACTAATTAAAGTAATGGCTTGAGTGAATACCCTTTCTGCCAAACTATGGCTATCAGTTGCCTGGCCCCTTCTTGCTCGGACATGAATGTAATCCTGTTTGGGTTGTTCTGGTGGGGGATGGGAGTTCTGCTCGGCCTTGCCAGATCTGGGTTCTGCTTCTGTTTTAGATTCGTGGTTATCATCTCTACATGCTGCTGTTTTAAGGCGTTTTCCACCAGAGTCATTCTGTCGAACAGTTGGTAGACAGAGAGAAAATACGATCACGAAATGATCCCAATTCGTTATATATTGATTCAATACCAAATGGAACTCGGTAAACAAAACCAGATCAAATTCTCACTCCCACTAGACCAATTCCATTCTAGATTGAACTAGAGAAAACAAAACAGAATTCAGATCAATGTATTGCGAGTCATTCGGATTAAGAGACTGAGAGAGAGAGAGAGAAGAAACAAATACCGCCCCGCCGCTATTGCCATTGCCATTGCCATTGCTGGTCGAGCTGACCTTAGCCGAATCTTGCTCAGCATCACGGCGCTTCTTGGAACCGCCATGGCCATGAGCTACTCTCTGCTGCAATTGCAAGCTCACCGGATCACCACGCGAAACCTCTCGATTCCCCATGGCAATCTCTCCAAACTGGCCCAAATTATGAAAGCCGAGTCCACCTCCAGATTCCTCAACGGCGGCTCCGCCATTAATTGGGAACTGCCAGATCTCAGAGAGATTGAAGGGCGCCAGATTGGCATTGGCATTAGGTGGATCCATCAGAGTAGGTGGATCCATCTCATTTCCCAGAAGCTTATGGAGATTCAAGTTTGAATTTGCAGGAAGCCCATATCATTCGGAGTGAAAAAAGAGAACCCCAGAAGCGGTGAAAGGCAGCTGATTCAAAAACTTGCAGTTGTATTGGAGGTGTGAGTTGAAAAAACAGAGAGAGAAAGAGAGAGAAGTGCAGTTTAAGTAGAGGTTGGAAAAGGAAGACGAGTGAAAAGAAAACGAGTGCATTAATGTTTATGACTGCGAAAGAAAGAGAGAGAAACAAAAAGAAACTCTCTTCTCAGTTCTCTGATCTGAGACTGGTTGGACATTGTAGGTTGGTTCGCACTGGGAATCAAATACCCTCTCCCATTCAGTCAATTCTTTTTTCTTTTTAATCTAAATTGTTTTCATTTTTTTGTGGTTTTGAAGGTAGAGTTTATCAGTTGTTCAAAATTTTTTATTCTAAATTTATTTTACCCGTACTATTTTGTGATTTTTATTTTTTTTTTAAATAAAGAATTACATGGCAAATAATGGAGTTGGAAATCAACCGTAGAACTTATAAATTTTAATTAAATGGTTAAGTTTGAGTTTAAACACCAATGAGTTAGTTTTGATTGTTTTTAATTTAAATTATAAGTTTGATATCTGAATCCATAGTGTACGGGGTAACATATTCTTAAATTTTAAAAATTGTTTAATAGACCGTTCTTACCTTTTGTGTTGACCTTAAACTTTTAAAAGTGTTAA
Source organism: Luffa acutangula (assembly GCA_036850905.1). NCBI lineage: Eukaryota > Viridiplantae > Streptophyta > Magnoliopsida > Cucurbitales > Cucurbitaceae > Luffa > Luffa acutangula. The sequence goes on along the minus strand of CM072092.1, from coordinate 680,617 downwards.
GTAAGTTTCTTAAAATTTTTAATTTTGTGTGTAAGAAATCTCTAAATTTTAAAAACGAGTTAATAAGTTTGTAAACTTCCAATTTTATATTTAATAGGTCGTATTAGACACAAAATTAAAGTTTCTAAAAATTATCGTACATTTCTAAAAGTTAGAAATCATTGAACATAACGTATAACTTTGAAAGTTTAATGACTAAACTAATAATTTAAACTACTTTTAATTATTATTTTAGATGTTCTACTCAAAAAAAAAATTATTACTTTAGATGTTTTATAGTTTCTTTTTAATTGTACTATCGATCAATTAAATTTAGTGATAACATTCTTTTTTAAAAAATTGTCTCCTTATTAAATCAAATTTAATATTTTCATATCTTAAATGAAAATTCAGCTTCCTTTCTAGGAATATATCGTAAAAAAAAGTAATCAATTAAATTTGATTTAATAAAGAGTGAAAATATTAAATTTGATTTAATAAGGGTGGAAATATTAGATTGCAGATTTAGAAGTGATAATTCAAATCTACACCCTATTAGACGAGGTAAATATGAGGAAGTAGAACGTTTGGGTTTAATGGGCTCTGATACCAAATTATATTATATGGGCTTCCATCTCAAAACCAATTGGCAATGAGTGGAGTGACCCTTGAAGCTTATATGTTGTGAGGTCTCCACCATTCTTTCCGATGTGGGATCCTCAACAGAGACAATGTCTTAACCTCAAGGTGTATGTCAAGATGGACTATAGTGTGTCAATTCATATCAATTTTTTGCTAGAATCAACATCCAACACATCAATTTAAGAAAATGAAACATAAAAATGATTTTGGAATCAATTTCTTTTTTCCTTTTTGAGTTCAACAATATCTGGGGTGGAGAAATTTTAACCTTGAATCTTTCCATTGATGTACATGCAAATTACCGTTAATCTATACTCATTTTGACAATTTTTGAAAATGGTATAAATCACTCAATTAACACACACAACAAATGTTTTGGTGATTTGATTTTGTTAGATCCAATCGGTTTTAATTGGATGGTTGATTCAATTTTTAGAAAATCAATTTCAACATCAATATTTAATTTTTCTCAAATAAACATGCAAGGTTTTTGACAAATGCTCAAAATTCAAGGTGAAAATATATTTATCATTCGCATCCTCAAAATTAAGTTAGGAATAAAAAAAATTGACCCATATAGATTTTTGACAATCTGAGGTTTCAAGGAACTTTAAAATGAAATAAACAATAATTAAAAAAGAGAGAAATGTGAGTAGAAACATGCTATGCATAAAGCCATTGGACAAAAAACTAAGGAAAAGAAAAAAAAAAAAAGCAGCTTCAATAATTTTACGCTCAACAAACCATCAAATTTAGTTATACAGATTATATCGTAATAATTACATCTCTTTATCGAATTTAACAAAATAATACTGTAATAATTTTAAATGGTAAAGAGTATAATTTTTTTTTTTTTTTTTTTTTTTTTTTTTGCCAACAAGAGCATAGCTCAACCGGCATAAAATTGTATTAATAACCCCAAGGTCTGTGGTTCGAACCCCCACCCCCACATATTGTAAAAAAAAAAAAAAAAAGAGAGTATAATTTTTTTTAAAAAAAAATCCCAACAGCTATTCAAAAAAAAAAAAAGTTTCGAATATTTTGATTGGTATTTTGTTTTTTATTAAAATTTTCTGTGGCAATACAGAGGTGAGCAGAGTAGTGGGAAAGGCCTCGAGAGTTGGAAGGGAAGTCACATCCTTCTGAGGTTTTCTCGGAGGATCCATCGTCAGCCAGACCAAATCTCGTCCGTCCGATTTGTTTTCGAACCCAAATTCCCACCGGCCCTACGCACCCTTCCGTGGGCCGAACCGGCCGGCTCCCGCTTTCAATGCATTGGATCATTACCTTGTACCTTAGCCTACCACGTCCTTGTACAATGTACTACAACACACCTATAATTAACAATCTTGGTTTGGGTCCATTCATAGTCAAAAAATCTTTCGAGTTGGGTCGTTCTCGAGTTCCCGCCTCGAATGATGTGGAGAATCTCTGTTCGAAATGAAGATTTGAATGTTTAACTTTTACAAAAGGTTGCGGTACTTAACTCAGACTTAGTTTGAGATAAAATTTGTTGAATTAATAAATTAGTAGTTTGATTAAAAAAAAAAACTACAATAATGCCAGAGGTAGTAATGATAGTGGTGTGTAGTGGTCTATTGTGATATCAAGTCATTGTTTGAATTAGGGATTTGATTTGGGATAATGCTGCCACCACCAATAAATTCAAAATAATGAAAAAATAGACTGTAATGTTGATTGATTGACCTTGAAGGTTGTTATGCTAACAAAGAGGGGGTGTATTTTTCATTGATTTGGACTTCTAATTTTGTCATATTATAGTTAATTTCTAATTAATAATCTCTATTGAAAATGATTTGTTTTCTTTTCTGTCTTTATGCAGAGCAAGAAAATATGAGTTTATTGTTATTATTAGTACTAATGAATAAAGGATGGATTAACAATTTTGGCAGGATTTAAATTAGAATGATGATTAACCTAAAGGCAACCAAAAATTGATTTCAGGTTGATGTAGATTCATGTGAGGATCTGTGACCTTTAGTACCTATTATCACCACACATTGATATGTGAGATTAATAATTTAAAATATATGATCAAAATAAAAAAAAAATAAAATAAGATGATAAATTGACATAAAGATGAAAGTGAAAATGTCATTTTAATCTCTATATATATTGAGATTTGTTCTATTTTAGTCTATATACTTTAAAAAATCTAAATTTAATCCGTATACTTTAAATAAATTTTAAAATCAGTATTCATCGGAGTTTGAAGTTAATTTTGTATCCAAAATTGAAAATAATGATAATAATTTTCATTAGAAAAAATTACATATGTGAATATATTTCTCCAACTTTTTGAGGGAAGATTTAGGGGTTGATTTTTTTTTAGCCAGAGTTAACCCTAACTATACTTTGGATTCTCAACAAGGATAGTGTCGATACATAAAACTAAAAACATATATATAGTGAAGCAAGTGCACTTTCATTTTTCTAATGTTCTAGAGCATGCAACACAACCTCTTGGTCATCGATAAAGTTTTACCTCGTAGGACAAATTACTATCCTAAGCTCACTCAACAGTACCATTTCGTACTAAAATACTAACTTAAGCATCGAAGCATGTTGGACATAGCACCCACACTGGTGTGAGAGTGGGGCAACTCAACTTTTGGATTGATCAAGGTGACTAATCCGACATGAGCTTCTTTGGCCAAATACTCGCATCAACAATTGTCATGCCATGTCATTATTATTTCGTTAGGTCAACTAAGAAACTCTGTTCAAAGACTTTTTAGAAATAAAATTTTAAATTTTAGGAACTCATTAAAAATCAAATTCAAATACTGATGGCCAAACATGTAGCTTTTAAAACCTCAATGATGATCAAATAAAAATTAAATTCAAATCAATTCAAATCAGTTTTAAAAAGACACCACCAAATTATAGAAACTATATGTTCAAAATTCAAATTACAGTACACTAAAAACATCCAATGCAATTAGATGAATGAACACCTACAAGATCCACATCCAACCACAAACTGTCACAGCTAGTCTCAAATCTCTAGACATAAATCTTTTTGGAAAAGAAAAAGAAAAATTAATTGCACTATTTATTTAAATATAGGATTTAATTGCAACCATTATTCAATCAACGAAATTAAAAGATTACCACAAGGCAAATAATTTCAAACTTTTAACCTCCAAGCCAATAATTGAAATAGTACTAAACTACTTGAAAAAAAACTATTTCCACATCTTAAAGAAAACACTCCAAAATTAAGAAACCTAGTCCAAATAAATTTAAAAGTTTAAATGCATCCCTTTCAATAGTTGAATTATCAATTAGCCATTTATTTTGTGGTGTTTTTTAGGTAAAATAAGATACCCATTTTCTCGAATTTGGTCCCGAAGAACAGAGAGGAGAGAAGCAAGAAATTATAACAAGATTCGTTCCGTCAGAGTGGTGAAGAAAATACGGATTGACATAGAGATCAACAACGGATTGACTGGTTGGCTGGACAATAGCGGGATTTTCGACCATGGAAGGATTGAGGCGAGTCTTTCTCGGAAGAATGTTTAGAAATCTGATACCATATTAAGGTCAGAGAGTAAATATAACTCGCCCGAATGAATCTTATTAAAGAATATCAAGCTGTTTAAATAGAGATTACAAAGGGAAGTTAGGGAAAATAACAGAATAACTTCCTAACTACCATGTGATCTTTCTTTAAACTCTATTAACAAGCATAAATTTTTTGGCCATTTAAGACACCAAATTTAGTTAGGAAAACGAAAGCACTAGAAAGACAAGCTGCCATTTTCCTCAAAATGTTTATGTTTTTTCAAAGAACAATCACGTGGGATAAACACACCCACAGCTCTTTAGCTTTAGCTTTAGCTTTAACTTGGGTGTCAAATCAAATGGAAAGCAATAAAAATAAAAAATAAAAAATGCGTTTTTATTTATTGCATGTGAGAAATAATAAAAAGACATGTGAAAAATGCATAAGCTGTGAGGATTTTTGGTGTTGTTCGCAAAGAATTAAAGGCGTTTTTGGATGTCATGTGGATGTTTTGCTAAAAATGGTTAATTGTCCACTGCCATTGTTTCTTCTCAATATCATGACGATGATGTTGACGACTTGGGCCTTTCAATTTTCAATTGCGCCCATGCGCCTCATTTTTTTTCATTTCCTTTCCTTTTTGTTCTCTAACTTGTTTGGTTTCCTCATCAATTGTTTGTGGTCTTTAAACATTTTGAAGAAGTTTCTCAATTTTGGTTTTTCATTGTATAAGAAGGGTTAATGGTTCGGGTTAAATTACTAGTTTAGTTCTTCCACTTTTAAAGTTGCGTTGAATACGCTTCTAAACTTAAAGGGGGTGTGTTTGATCCAAGGAATTGAAGTTATAAAATCTAGATCAGTTGTTTTGTTTGGAAATTGGAGTAGAAGTTAATAAGTTTATGGAATCCACAATAAAATGTTAGAATAAGAGTTAAAAAGTTTATATAGCCTAAAATAGAGTTTTGTAGTTGGTTAATAAGTTTGTAGGTCCCACGATTAAGTGATATAAATTCTTGGATCAAACAACCACCGTCTTTGGGCCAAACACCCCAAAAAGAGACAAATTGTTGAACTTTTGATTTTGTGTTTGATAAATCTTTGATTTGATCGATTTTATTAAAAGTTTGCATAAAGTTTGTATCCCAACCAAGAGATCGGAAGTTTAATCCCCACCCCTTCATGTTGTAAAAAAAAAAAAAAGATTAAAAGGTTATAACCCTAGTGATAAAAAAGATTAGTTTGGTAAACATGTATATAATTTTTTTAAGATCAATAATTTATTGGTACAAAACTAAAAGTTTCAAGGACCTCTTGAATAGAAAATTAAAAGTATAAGGTCCTAATATTATTCATCACAACTAAAATTGTCATATAACCATTAATTTTTCCTAATTTGAATAATATAGTAGTAAAATATGGTTAAAATTTGTTAAAAGAAAAATGAGTTATCGTTAAGAATCATTAAGTTCTTATTTATGAATAGTTTTAGATAATTTTGCTATTTAGATATTAATTAATTAATTAATCATATTAATATGCATGCCACATCAACTTAACCCACTCAACATTAACAAAATATATATATCTTTGTCACACTGTTCGTCAACAATGTTACCCTTCGAACCAAAACAATTGAATATATTTAGTCATTTTCAATACTTTTGTCACGCTTCTTCGTTTTTCTTAAACTACCTGTATCACAAGAAAGTAAAAAATGACTTTATATTAAAAAAAAAACACACTCTTCATAAGTTACATGCTCAACATTAAATAAGTTAGACTCGTGCTCACGAGTTCAAAAAATTAAGGACCCGTTTTACAACATCATCCTTGCTTCTTATTGGTTATTTTTATTTTCTCAAAAAGTTAATTAATAAGGATTGCATTTGTAATTATTTTTTTTTTCATTTTTCGTTCATTAGAGGGTTGGTTTAATTTTGGAGTTGTGTGATTGCTATTGTTTTCTCTCTCTCCTTTCCCGAGAAAATTTACAAATATATTTAATTTTTCATAGTTATCTTCATTTGGTCAGTCCTGATTTCTAAATAATTTTTACCTGCCCTAATTTTGCTAAATTCCACAAATATCTATGGGGTTTATTGTTACAAAATTCTGTAAATTAACTATGTAATTGTTTAATGATAATATTATTTTTTGTTTTTTGTTTTTTAGATATTTTAATTTCTGTTATCCTAGCCTCCTAGGGATGAAGAAAGTAATAACTGTGATTGTGGGTATAATCAATTGCATTTTAAGACAAAATTAGCCCTAAAACCCTTTTTACTTTTTAATCACACTGATGATATACCTTGAGATTTGATCCAAATTCATGGTTTTTATCTGGTGCAACTCGTGTTTAGATGATTTAAATAAAATGTCATGTCAGGAAACTTATTAATCATATATCTATAAATAATTTGTTACATTTAATTTTTGTTACTTTAATTTTGTATTGTGAACTAAATAAAATGATAGAATCAAGAGTCAAAATTTTATCAAAAGTATAGAAGTCAACTAATGGAAAGAGTTAAAAATAAAATTATGGTAGGTTTGATAATCATATTGTATTTGGTTTATGATTTCAAAAATTAAATATCATAAACACTACTTTCAAATTTCACCTATTTATTTTGTTGTTTTACCATCTACTTTTTAAAAACATTTTAAAAATTTAACTCATAATTTAAAAACCAACAATTATTGACGAAATCATTATCAAAGGGTTTTAATTTAATTTTTTTACTTTCAATACTCTCTCTGTTTTTTTTTTTTTTTTTGTGAAATCAAAATTAGTGTGTTGATGGTCAAATTTGGTCAGAGGATCTCACCTGACCTTCACATGCCACCAACAGTAAATTTGTAGATGAGGGGGGAAGACGTGGCTTGCAAGACGGAAAACCTGCACACCTGTGTGGTGCTAGCCACACCGACTTCGATACTTAAGTCAGAAAATGGAGGTAGGAGGGCTAGAGAGTAAGAGAAGAGAGTAGAGAGTTCGGGTCCCCTTTTCAGTGGCGAAGAGAGGTATAAATACCTGCTCATCCTCCTAGGGTTTTTAGGTATTCGAAGGCGTTTCGGGACAAACCAGGCGAAACCGGGGCAGCTAGAGGCGGTGGGGACCAAACGGAGCCAAACAGGCTCGGCGGTTTCGCTTCTTGGGTCCATCTCCCAATTCGATTTCTGTCCGATTGTCCTCGCCAGTTCCTTATGCATCGAAGTGGTCCAAAATCACCTATAACAATTAGTATAACAATTCCACGTGGACAGGTTCAATTGTTCTAGAAAATGGTGGGTAAGAAAAAAGAACATATATAAAACTCTAAGAAAAACATTAAAATTCTGTTTCCTTTTAATTGATTTGTGATAAAATGCAAAATATATTCCATCATTCAGTGTGACTTTGGTTTTTTCAAAACTATTTTTTCTTAAAACACGTTTTCTTATAAAAATAGTTTTAATTAAAACGTTTATGTGTTTGGTTACATTATTTTAAGAGTGATTTTGATTCCAAATTGTTTGGTTGCACGTCTAAAAGTGCTTCTACAAATGCTAAATTACTATAAAGTGATTTTTAGTTATTCACTATATAATCCTTTTTTGGTTAATCAACTCATTTAGAGTGACATCGTTCTTTAATGAGTAATTTTAAATCATTTTGATGTTTCAATAATAAATTATTTTTGTTACAAAAATACTCTAGATTTAAAAAAAAACACTTTTGACTCTCCAAAATCACTCAGAAAGATAGTCCATAAACACCTTTAGATATTTATCTATGCATCCTATTGGTAAATTATGTTTAAACATTTGAATTTGGTTATGATCAATTATATTATATAATTAGGTTGAAGACAACTTTTCTTTTTTGAGTTAAAAAAATAAAGATAACTTTTCTTTTTTGAGTTAAAAAAAGAAAATAAAGATAACTAATTTCTGACTCAATAATCAAGTTCAAAATTCACAAGCAACTTACATTCAAGTGAATGTGATTGGTATTTTAAAGTATCTGATGAAACAACATCGCTTTTTTTTTTTTTTTTAAATAATAATAATAATTAAAGTATCTGATGAAACAACATCGCTTTTTTTTATTTAAAATAATAATAATGATTATTATTATTATTATTTTGAGAAAACACAATGTTTAGGTTTGCTTTTTTGTTTTAAGCTTAACATTTGAAGTTAGCCGTTAGTGCTAGGCTTAAAATTAAAGGCTAAGTGGAGGGTCGTTTTTTGCTTTTAACAACGTTGTCTGCTTTCTCTTTGTAATACAAGCTACCGTTAAGATTTCAACGACCATATGAGTTTTGCCAAAACGAGCTTAGCTCACCGGTAATTGACATGTTACCTTCGACCATGAGGTCAAAGGTTCAAATCTCTCCATCCCTAGATGTTGATGAACTAAAAAAAACGACTAACAACAATAACATTTCTTATTTTTTTCAGAAAAAGGGAGTTTCAGGGGTATTGAAATGAAGTCCAAAGTTTATGGATATTTTCTATAAAGCCTTATTATAAACTATATCTTTGGACTGGATCCTTATCTACTATATATATTGATTTTATTAAACTCTAACACTCTTAAAGTTTATATTTTAATAAATCAATCAAATCAATGTATGTAGATTCATTCCTATTGGTGATTACTGCAATTTAAAATGATTATTTATTAGATTGAACACTACTAAGATTTTCATTATACTTGAAGGAGTAGAAGCCCAAATTAAGAAACAAATATATATTAAGTAACCTATAAATTAAGTGTGTTTTAAAAACAAAAGTTGTGTTATCAAAGATATATAAGATGAAACAATAATCTTAAAAAACAAAGACACTCCCTAAACAAGGCCTGGCCTTTACAACAAATGATGAAATGGGTTGGTCTACAAAATGAAGGCTGACAAGGGCACTGTGTCCTACAATATTGGGTGGTGGGGAAGAAGAAGAAGAGATCAGGATTGAAAGGGGAATTTATGAAATGCCCTAATAGTTAATTGTCAAGAATGACACTTTTGAAGTTTGCTTCTCTATCAAACAGAACTGAGACAGCCTGCCAGCTGGGCTGGGACATGGCACCCCTCAAAGCAAAAATATATATAAAATGAAATTGGTAAGTGTGAATGAACTTGAAAAATATATTTATATTTTTCTCTGTATGGACCCTTCAAAAGACCAATAATTCATTAGGGATATGGGTCTTTGTATTGCTTTGTCTATCCAATCCCTCTGGCTCTTTCTATTCTTTTCTTTTTTTTTTTTTTTGTATTCTGAAAGATTTTCCTCTTCTGCACAAGATCATATGTCAGATAAGACTTCATACCACAACAAAAGACCATGCATTTAACCAAGCTCTTGTTTTTTGTTACATTAATTATACTCTTCATATAAAGTTCAAACTAATAATAATTGGTTTTTAATCCCATATTAATTGATTTTCAAAGCAGTTAATATATATCCACAAAACAAAATAAAAATTTCACTTGGAAAAGTCCATTCTCTCCTACGGTCGTCGTCTCATCTGGTAAACTCACCCAAGAACATAAATTTTTTAGGACCCTTAGTTAAAAAAGAAACATTTCTTGAATCCCGTAGCACTGATGGATCCTATTAGTCTTCAAGTTAATATTCTCCTGACTTTTCATGATGACCACATCTCTATCAAGAGATATGCCAAATATTAGGCCTCATGTAATCCAAACCCAATCCAAAATGGAAAATGATTTTGGATGATAATGATTTATGGGACAAGATATGTGGCTTTGAAAACTATAGTCCACAAGTTCAAAGTCAATCTCATAGACACAAAAGTTTGTTCTATCTCTTGAATTCCAATTTTTACTCGTTTAAACTTGATGGTTGGGAGATACATTTCAATCTCATAAAAGAGATTTAATTTATTTTTTTTTAATGTGCCTAGCTCAAACCATAATATTCATAAAATATGGTTGAATCATTCTTCATTTTTTTTTGACTTCACAACATGTGGTTGACATTCCTCCTAGCTTGAGTGTCACCTAATTGCCTCAACTTGCCCTCATCCAACCTTATCTCTTATACACTTTTTGGTTAAAGATGACAAATTCCTAATTTGGACATGCCCACAAACAATTTGGAATGAGATTTTGAAGGGGAAAAAAGATTTATCAAACTTAAAAAAGAAACAAGAACACAAAAAGAATTAAGCGTAGTTTTTAATTTGAGTCATACATGAAACTCGTTTCTTTTTTCTAGGTTGCATAAAAAGCCCCTTAATGAGTAGTAAAAGAGTAGTTCACTATTTGTAGTAAGTGTGTAATATAATATAACATAAGCATCAAAACTAGATAAAAAGTCGTAGTCTTTGAAATTATAAAAAAGACGTACACTTAAAAATGCAAGAAGTTTAGCACCAAGGAATATGATAGATACTTGATGAAAGTTGTTACAACCGAAGTCAATTCATACTATCTTATTCTACATTTGATGACTACTTTTTTTTAAAGCTTGAAGTCAATTCATACTATCTGTCAATCTACATTTGATGACTACTTTTTTTAAAGCTTGAGATCAAACACATCTTGTATCAGGTAAACATTATTTGATATGAAAAGGAAAAAAAAATGATTATCATCTCCTAGAAGTCTAATGTGGCTCCACTAGTGCAAGTTACTTTTTGAACAAAGATGCAAGGACATGCCTCGATCCAATTTTGAAAGGCGAAAAGAACATAAATATAAAACAATATAGCCTATTCAAAAAACATATTTCCCATTGATACCAGATATCTCATATTTATGTACAACCGTCAAGCCATACAACATCATATAGGTGTAAATTGAGGTGACACATGTCAAGTCTAGTTAACTTATTTTGTTTAATTACGTCTTGGTGGATCAAACCTGACCATAGACGAGATCACAATTGACAGGTTTGCCAAATCTGATTCACACAATTAAGTTGCGAATAATCAACCTACACATTCATATCTTTGTCATAGCAAGCCACTTCATGTCATAGTTAACCACTCGTTTAGTCAAATAAATATCTTATCACTCTTAAAGATCGAATAACATTACTCTAACTTTGAACATTTTTCAGATGCTACAAGGTTGCTCTAAAACTTTTTATTACTTTTTTCTTTCTTTCTTACACTAATCTTATTGCTTGATTTTTTTTTTTGTCAAAAATAAGTTATTTTTCACAACATGTGGAGTGAGAGATTTGAACATTGACTTCTTGGTCAAGGATACAAGCTTCATGACAGTTCAACTGTGTACTAATTGGAAAAAAAGAGGTTATTTTATTGCTTTAGATTAATTGTGCTTCCAAGTAGGAAGATGTAATAGTTACATTCATTCTTTGTGTTTGAAAGTGCATATTGGCCATTTCCAAATTTGTAAAGAGATGATGGCTCAACTTAACAAATGAAGTGACTAAATATTCCATTTGGAGAGTCATATTATTATTCGTTCTTTTCCAAGGTGAAGTTAGGAAAAGGATTCTTTAAAAAAAAAAAAAGGTTAGGAAAAGGATAGTGATTTTCAAAAAAATAATAATAAAGAATAAAAAGGATAGTGACATTTTAAAAACAAACTGACAAATTTTTAAAGTGGTTTAAAAAAAAGCATTTTTTAAGCTTTTAAATTTTCAAAGAATAAAATTAAAAACTTGATCTTTTAGTCTATTCATCAACATCAAAATTTTAGAATAGGTCTCATAAACCTAAAACATAAATAAATTTTGTGATCAATTTTGTAATACACTAAAATAAAATGTGAAGTCTTAAAGAATAACTTTGTTAAGTTCATATTTAGATGTCTACAAAAGCATAAACACCTATTCACATCAATTAGTTGTCATTCATGTGTACCACACATATTTTTAAAATAAAAAGAATTGATTATAATAAGATATAAAAGTTATTTTAAACACGATTCTAAAATTGTAATATAATGAGATTCTTTTGAATTGAAGTATATTATGTTAGGTTGAAATTGATTTTCTATAAAGAAAAAAGTGAAATATCACAAATAAAAATTTACACAATAGAAAAAGTGTAATATAATCCATGTACGAGTTAGATCTCATAGAAGAATGTATATCTGTATTCTACATATTTGCTCGAACAAAAACTACCATACAGTGACTTTGCAAGGTCAAGAGCTTCTCATGTTAGTTTGACTTGACATAAAATTTCATGACAGTACGTAAGTGTAGTCATTGAATGACAAATTAACATCTTTGCCTTCAACAACATGAGTCTTATTGAGAAATTCAAACATCTTATTGATGTCCAATTAGAGGTTGGATATACGCCATCATGAAATTCCAATATAGGAGCTCATTTTCTTATAAATACCTCATCTTCTTGGAGAAAAAGGAGACACGACGACTCTTTTCCTAGATTTGCAAATTGTTACCTCGAGTGATATATTTCTCACTCTAAGAAGTAGATTATTGCCCTAGAGGAAACACTTTCCCTAATTATGCACACTTTATACATACATCTCGAGAATGCTTCAATATTATTGAAAACCATTAAAGGTTAAGATTATATTGTAAAAGTTAATTAAAAGAAAATGTGAAAGTAAGAGAGAGAGCTGATTTAGGGGGTGTTTGGGGCACTGAATAGGTTATAATAACCCCCCTTATTATAACCTATTCAATGTTTGGGGCACCAACAAAAATAATTGGTGAGGCGGGTTATTTTAACCCCCGATTATTTTATCCATTTTCTACAGTAACCATTATTCAACCCACTACAGTAACTATCTCCTCACTTCTTCCATGCGACTCCTTGACTTTTCCGACGACTGCCGGCTGCCGTCAGCCGGTGAAGTTTCCGACGAATTTTTCGACGACCGCCGACGACTTTTCGGCGATCGCCGATGACTTTTCCGACCACCAATTTTTTTTTCCATATTTCTTCTCAATTTCATTTTGAAAAATATAAAAAATAAAAATAAAGAAAAAAAAAACATCAAAGGTTGTCGGAAAAGTCGTTGACAACATCGAAGGTTAATCAACTTTAAAAAAAAACATTCAAACGAAATTATATTTACCACACTCAAGTTTATTTCAAATGATTTTATTGATAAAAAAAAAAAAAACTAATATGATTTTTGAACTAAACATTTACCATTTTTATTTTGGCAATACTAAAAGTTAACTAATATGATTTTTCTATACCAAAACCTAAACTTTTTTGCTTTGTAACAAAAAAAAAAAAAGCATAACCCTAAATCAAATCAAAGTGTTGTATATCATAAAAAAAAACTAGAAAAAGAAAACAGTCAGTTTGAACCTTTGATTCAGAACCTCATGTTAAAACAGATCAACACTCCAAACACAAATTATTTTATCCCAGATTAAAATAATCTGCACCCCAAACACAGATTATTTTATCCAAGACTATAATAATCTGCACCTCAAACACAAATTATTATAACCCGCAGATTATTATAATTGTCAGATTATTATAACCACCAGATATTATAACCAATTCAGCGCCCCAAACAGCCAGTGAACATACATATAGGAGTGGTTAGAGTAAAATTTGGGAGGTCGTATAAATATATGGGAAGGTTGTAAAAAGAAAGTACAAGAATGATAGCGAAATTTTATTGAATGGATATGAGGATAAGATAGGAATTAAACGGAATAAGAAAATGGGCAATAATTGGATAGGATCAAATGAACCCCAAATCGAGGATATTTGATTCGGTTTTTTCAGTGGTGTCAGTTGAGATTTCAACAGCGAACCGGGTGGGCCCCCCACTCTCCCCGGTTCGTCGTTATGGGGATCCACGCCGGACCTTTTTCCGTCACCGTCAGGGCATTCTCGACCTTTTACGGACTCCCCTACTTGGGATCTACGCCTCACTCCTCTCTCTTTCTCTCTCCTCATCCCCCTTTCTCACTCTAAATTCTTCTCCACCATGCCCCTCACTTCTCCCTCCTCGCCCCTCTGATTCGCCGGCGCCGCCCTTCTCCCACCGGAAAATCCTTTGGCTTCGGGTTTGTTGCTCCTTTCTTCTTTCCGGGTTCATTTCTTGTTTCTTTTCAGGTTCTTACTTGAATGTTTGATTTCGGTTGTTACTGTTTACTTCGTCTGCTTCGTTCTCCCTCTCTCTCTCTCTCTCTTTGTTATTGTTCTTCTCTGCTCTGTGTGTGTGTGTGTGGGAGTTGAGGTAAGTGGTTTGCTTTTGTTCTTTCTGATTCGAAAATCGCTCCTTTGTGAATGGTTTACTGTTGGGGTATTTTTTGTTTCTTCGTTGGGGATTGGATGGAGTTTGTGATTTGTGAACTGGCGATCGTGTTTCTGAGTTTTGAGGTAGGAATTGGAGTGTGGGGTTCGATGAGTTGAAATTTGTTGACTGTGATGCAACTCTTGAGCTTAGTTGGTGAGTGATTGAATGGAGATGTCAACTTCATAGATACCGAGCTCATTTTTTTCTTATAGTTCCGTTGTTTTTTCTTATAATAGTTTCTTTGCGATTTACTGCAATTGAATGCTTAACTTTGGAGTTAGTTGTGTGAGCACTGGGAAAAAAGAACTGTGTTACTCGGACATTCTATACTGAATGTGGATTGAATTTGTGTACGTTCCTGCTGATCTTAACCCAAAAAAGAATGAAAAAAGCTTCTATCCGACGTTAGCCAAAAGAAAAACGAAGAGTACTTCTAGCCGACCTTAGCCTAAAGAAAAGCAAGAGTGTTTTATAGCCGACCTAAGCCTAAAGAAAACGAAGAGTAGTTCTAGCCGACCTTAGCAAAAAAAAAAAAATAAAAAAGAGTAGTTTTAGTTCTTGCTGACCTTAGCCGAAAAATAAAACAGTATTCTTGCTGAGATTGCTGAAAACCATTAATTTAAGTTTGTTAGTGTTCTAAGATTATGCATTCTTCTTTATCCTCCTCCCCTCCTCCGAAGTTGAACACAGTTTTGGCATTTTAGAACTTAACTTGGTGAACTTCAACAATCTCCCTTCCATATCTTTCCTTTTTCAAGAATAATATGATAACACATATTGAAATGATAAATTATTTATATGCTTATTGAGGGTCTTACTTCTCCTTTTTCTTATTTCTTCATTTTGATTGAGTTGCTATTTTGAATTACATAAGACTAGAATAGCTTTGTGGTGTTGCTATAAAAAAAAAAGTCTTGTTAAAATGTGCAAAATTGACACTTAAATTAGAAGATTTTACTTTGTTAGACCTCAAAAGATACTATGAATATTGGTGGAGATGAGAACATGCCCTTTTACTCATGAATGCTCTGTCGCTCATGATGGTCTTCAACTTTTGCTTTATTCTCCCCTTGTTACAGGTTGGAAAAACATGTCATCCTCTAGACCTAGCCAGTCGTCTAGCAACTCTGGGCGGTCAAGGCATAGCACCAGAATTATTGCTCAAACATCTGTTGATGCAAAGCTCCAAGCAGATTTTGAGGAATCTGGGAATTCATTTGACTACTCAAGCTCAGTGCGTGTCACTAGTGATGTTAGTGGAGATCACCAACCTAGGTCAGACAAAGTTACAACAGCTTATCTCCATCATATACAGAAAGGCAAGCTTATACAACCATTTGGTTGCTTATTGGCCTTAGATGACAAAACATTCAAGGTTATTGCGTATAGTGAAAATGCCCCTGAAATGTTGACCATGGTGAGCCATGCTGTCCCAAGCATGGGGGATTACCCTGTTCTTGGCATTGGAACAGATGTAAGGACTATTTTCACTGCACCTAGTGCATCTGCACTGTTGAAGGCCTTGGGCTTTGGGGAGGTTACACTTCTTAATCCTATCCTAGTGCATTGCAAGACTTCTGGAAAACCCTTCTATGCAATTGTGCATCGTGTTACTGGAAGCTTAATCATTGACTTTGAGCCTGTGAAGCCTTATGAAGTTCCAGTGACAGCAGCTGGAGCCCTACAATCATATAAACTTGCCGCCAAAGCAATTACTAGATTGCAATCTTTGCCTAGTGGGAGCATGGCTAGGCTTTGTGACACAATGGTTCAAGAAGTCTTTGAACTAACAGGTTATGATAGAGTTATGGCTTATAAATTCCACGATGATGATCACGGGGAAGTGATCTCTGAAGTCACAAAGCCTGGCCTTGAGCCATATCTTGGTTTACATTATCCGGCCACTGACATTCCTCAAGCTGCACGCTTTTTGTTCATGAAGAATAAGGTCCGCATGATTGTTGATTGTCGTGCAAAACATTTAAAAGTACTCCAAGATGAGAAATTACAGTTTGATCTAACTTTATGCGGTTCAACATTAAGGGCCCCACACAGTTGCCATTTACAGTATATGGAAAACATGAACTCTATTGCCTCTTTGGTTATGGCAGTTGTGGTTAATGAAGGGGATGAAGATGGTGAGGGCCCTGCCTTGCAGCAACAAAAGAGAAAGAGATTATGGGGTTTGGTAGTATGTCATAATACGAGTCCCAGATTTGTTCCTTTTCCTCTTAGGTATGCTTGTGAGTTTCTAGCTCAAGTATTTGCTATTCACGTGAACAAGGAACTAGAGTTGGAAAATCAAATTATAGAAAAAAATATTCTGCGTACACAGACACTCTTGTGCGACATGCTAATGCGTGATGCTCCTTTAGGTATTGTGTCAAGGAGTCCTAACATAATGGATCTTGTCAAATCTGATGGGGCTGCCTTGTTATATAAGAACAAAATTTGGAGATTGGGAATAACACCTAGTGACTTCCAGTTGCGGGACATTGCCTCATGGCTTTCCGAATATCATATGGATTCAACAGGGTTAAGTACTGACAGCTTGTATGATGCAGGATACCCAGGAGCTCTTGCTTTAGGTGATGAAGTGTGTGGGATGGCAGCTGTGAGGATAACTAATAATGATATGATATTTTGGTTTCGATCTCACACTGCTTCAGAGATTCGATGGGGTGGAGCAAAGCATGAACATGGTGAAAAGGACGATGGCAGAAAAATGCATCCAAGATCATCTTTCAAGGCTTTTCTTGAAGTAGTAAAGACAAGAAGTCTGCCTTGGAAGGACTATGAAATGGATGCAATCCACTCTTTACAACTTATCCTCAGAAATACTTTTAAAGACACAGATACGTCTGAAGTAAATAGAAAATCAATTCAAATGACACTTGGTGACTTAAAAATTGAAGGTAGGCAAGAATTGGAATCAGTAACGAGTGAGATGGTAAGGTTAATTGAGACGGCTACTGTGCCGATTTTAGCAGTTGATGTAGATGGGTCAGTTAATGGTTGGAATTCAAAAATTGCTGAATTGACTGGACTCCCTGTGGATAAAGCTATTGGCAAGCATTTGCTAACGTTAGTGGAAGATTCTTCTGTAGAAGTTGTCAAGAAGATGTTGTTCTTGGCATTGCAAGGTATTTTGGTTTAATTTTCCGCTTCCATGATTTTCATATTTTGACCTAAGGATTATAATATAGTATAATGCCTTTTAGAGGGGTCTTAGACCGGTAGGAATAAAAAACTGTTGAGGAAAATTATCTTTTTAGTTTTATATGATCCTTATATTTTAGAAGGTGATGTTTCAACTTCTAAATTTTTAAAAGACAGCTCAAGATAGTATACGTTGTTAGGGTTTTTGTGTTAACTATAGCTACGAAAAGTTGGTTGGATATTTTTGTTAATTTTAATATATTTTTTTTATGCTGATGTGGTCATAATTATTTATTTGGTGTCACGTTTTTTTACATAAAAGGTAAAGTAATTAATTAAATCTAGATTTATTAATTCACTAACGCATTTCTTCTGCCTCATACTTGCTCGCCCTTACTCCTTTTCCTCAAGTTCCCCTCTCTCTCAATAAAGAAGGGGAAGAAAACAGAGCTTTCCTTCTACACACCCACCATATAGAGATGAGTAGAAATTCAAGAGCAGACACACCATATAGACACAAAGACAAACAAGATAATCATTTAATGCCATTACTTTTATTGTTTGGCAAGTTCACAATGTGAGGATATTGTATTTTTTTTTTTAAACCTTACCTTTTCCCCCCTCTTTCTCAACAGGACAAGAAGAGCAAAACGTTCAATTTGAGATCAAGACACATGGATCTCATATTGAGGTTGGCTCCATCAGCCTAGTTGTAAATGCTTGTGCAAGTAGGGACTTGCGTGAAAATGTTGTGGGAGTGTGTTTTGTAGCCCAAGATATCACTGGTCAGAAGATGGTCATGGACAAGTTCACTCGATTAGAAGGCGATTACAAAGCTATTGTACAAAATCCTAATCCATTAATCCCCCCAATATTTGGTTCAGATGAATTTGGGTGGTGCTCAGAGTGGAATCCTGCAATGATAAAATTAACTGGATGGTCACGTGAAGAAGTAATTGATAAGATGCTTTTGGGAGAGGTTTTTGGTGCTCACAAATCATGTTGTCGTTTAAAGAATCAAGAAGCTTTTGTTAATCTTGGGGTTGTTTTGAACAATGCCATGAGTGGTCAAGATCCCGAAAAGGTTTCCTTTGGTTTCTTTGCTCGGAACGGGATGTATGTGGAATGTCTTCTATGTGTCAACAAAATCTTGGATAAAGACGGGGTGGTTACAGGAGTTTTTTGCTTTTTGCAGCTTGCTAGTCATGAGTTGCAACAAGCACTAAATATCCAACGATTATGTGAACAAACTGCATTGAAGAGATTGAGAGCATTGGGATACATAAAAAGGCAGATACAGAATCCTCTTTCTGGGATGATCTTCTCAAGAAGATTATTGGAGCGCACTGAGTTGGGAATAGAACAAAAAAAAATTCTGCATACTTCCGTACACTGTCAAAAGCAGATTTCCAAGGTTCTCGATGAATCAGATCTTGATAAAATTATTGACGGGTATGGTGATTTTGATATACAAGTAAATTAGTTCTTTCTTTCTCCAAAGAGTTTGTTGATTTCACCCGAATTTTGTGACCCCTCTCTTTTTCGATAGTCTAGTTTTATACTTCATCTACGTCTTGATCTCATTTTTATTGAAATGGTCTTATGGCTTATTATTGTTTTCATCAACTGTATGGTAGAGTTTCTAATTTACTTTTAAACTACGTAAAAAAATTAACCATTTGAATGAATATATCAAGGCAGGAGTTATATTTGCAATGATTTATTATCTCTGTGGGTAGCAGAGCGGATTCATATGCTGAGTTGAGAAATCGTATTTATTTTCATTTCCAAATATTTGCATTTCAAAACAATACTTCTTTTCTTTGTGTATGTCGGTTTAATTATATATTTATTAATCTCTTTTTTGGATACAGGTTCATCGATTTGGAAATGGTCGAGTTTACATTGCATGAAGTGTTAACGGTATCAACTAGTCAAGTGATGATAAAGAGCAAAGGAAAGGGTATCCAGATAGTTAATGAGACTACAGAAGAGGCCATGTCCGAGACCTTATATGGAGATAGTTTGAGGCTTCAACAAGTCTTGGCAGATTTTCTATTGATATCAGTTAGTTATGCGCCTGCAGGAGGCCAACTAACAATTTCAACCAACTTGACCAAGGATCAATTAGGAAAGTCGGTTCATCTGGTGCATTTGGAGTTCAGGTACAATCTTTCATTGCAAAATGGATGTATTAGGATCCTAATTTTTAGAATTATTTCACTTTCAAAAGTTCTATTTCGGCTTCCAAACATTAAAAAATGAACAATCGATTTGAATTTCACCCTTATTTGCCGTTGATTGTTTATTACTATATGGGTTGGGGTGGATGGTGGGGGAAAATTATTAACATCATTTATCAGCTAGATAGAAGTGGGGAGTGTATTATCAAGCTAGTTGTATTAGTGGATTATTTTACTTCGTAGCTATATCCCTGGTCTCATATTCTCAATAGTAGGAGCCCTTTCTCGCCATATATATATATATATATATGAAAAACCATACTTTGTTGGAGAAAATAACCGAATACACACACACACACACACATATATATATATAAACTTGCTTTGTAGCTATAAGCATTTGATAATTACTCGTAGAAGCTAAAGTATTTGTTTTGGATTAGGATAACTTATGCTGGAGGAGGTATACCAGAATCATTGCTGAACGAGATGTTTGGTAGTGAGGAGGATGCTTCGGAGGAGGGTTTTAGTCTACTCATCAGTAGAAAACTGGTGAAGCTGATGAATGGAGATGTACGATATATGAGGGAAGCAGGTAAGTCAAGCTTCATCATAACTGTCGAGCTTGCTGCAGCACACAAGTCAAGAACGTAGGAAACAGAAAAGAAGAAGAAAGGACAACTTCAAACTCATCAAAAGAGTAAAAGATTGCATTCCATGTTGAAGTTGAATGAGAGGGATTTGCGGTGGGTGATGATTTTGTATAGTGCTAAGTTGTTTCTCTCATTGTCAAATTTCAATCTCGTTTGAACCTTTGTTGGGATACAATCTACTTTACTCATAACTTGATTTGACTCCTTTATTTTGGCTTACTCTAAATGCACAACTTATTGTATAGTTTTAGTAATCTACTATTAGTAATGTTTCTAAGTTAGTGTGTTTACTTATTTTAATTTTAATTTAATTTTTGTGTTTCAATTTTCATGATTAAGGATTATGCTGTTTTGGTTATTTTAGCTCTTAATAATTGTCTTTACCGCTTGGTTGTCACAAGTAGATAATGAGGTTTTGAGTGAGGATGTTAACGACATGGGCACGTATTTGTGCTACGTAGGTTGGTTGAGGTTAAAGATGACAACAGGATGGGGTGGGGTCGTCCTTATTCCTCATCTCCATCCCGTTCTCTCATTTGGAGAAACGAGGTTGAGCTGAGTAGGGATTAAGGATCTTAGAGGGGAATAAAGTTAGAACAATATTTGGTTGCGCTAGAACAATTTTTTACTGCATATTGTTCCCTATGTATCTCATTAAAATCTTGATAACTAAGAAAGAGAAGTAAAAAATGAGAAAAAAAAAATATCTCTCATAATTGTGTGGTGTGTAGGGAGCATACCAGTATGTAATCAAGTTTTTTTTCACAAAGTTGTCATCTTCTCTATTATATTAAATTATTTTAAAATAAAATATTAATTAATCATGAACAAATATACTTGATATTTAGGAAGAAATACAATGTATTTCTTGAAATATTGGATTTGGGTATTTCTACACACTAAACTCTTTTGGTGCCAAACCATGGTACTACTTCATCTGACCTTCTCCTCTGTATGTTATTACAGTAGAGTAAACAAAAATTCATAATATGTCAATGTGAAACTAAATAGAAAGTAGCATTAAAAGTAAAACTAGATACAAACTTGCATGAATCCATGCGCACAGTAATCCTCTTCTTCTGTCTATATTCTTAAAGGCAAACAAAAATTGATGATGTGTGAAATGTAATAAAAAGTGGAGAGGCTTGTTAGTTAGTTACTTCCATGAGAATGAACAGAAGACATGGATTTTGCAGAAACCGAAGCCGTGGGGCTGGTGGCGTCTCGATCCACGTTACTGAAGTTGGCTTTTCCGCTTAGCATTTTGATCGCAATTTGTGCAACTTCGGCAAACCACTCGTCCTCAGGCAAAGCGCTACCCAAAAAGAAGAAGAAAAATAAATAAATGCTGGTTTCTTTTAGATGCTCATTGAAAATGGCCAGAAAAAAAGATGTACCTGTAAGGATCTGTTCCTGTAGAAGCCAAGGAGTCAATGGCTCTTGCTATGATGTTCTTGATGACTTGATGCAAATTCCGGGATAGATATCGGCCTTGTGATGAGAAAAGTATCACAAACTCCATATCCAAGTACAACTGCACAACCAAAATGGTTACATTACATAAGTAAAACTGTAAGAGTAGTGTTGTTTTTGAAATTGAGAAATGAGACGTTACTTGTTGAAGGCCGAAGGGGCCCAAAGGGCGAGGTCCTTCCTCGACTTCTTCCCAGAAGGCTTGATCTTCAGACAGCCACAATATCACTGTTTCAGTGAGTCTCATCAGAAGAACAGTCGCAAATCTCTCCCGTCCCACGAACATCTCCGTCGCAATGCCTGCAACCCGCGTCAATTTCCCGTAAAGCGCCTGAATCAATCACCAGCCACCAGCCATCACACAACTCAACTCAACTCAACTCAACTCAACTCAACTAAACTAGGGTTTCTTCAATCAAATCAGACAAATCACCTGAAATATCTGCGATGGAAACCACTCCGGCTCTTCCTGATTCCCGTTTCCATCCATGGACAGGTACATTTGTGCATTCAGACGCGTTTCGCCTTCTTCCGTGAAGATCAGTTCCAGGGCATGTTGGCGGCAGAAGCTGTCCCTCAGCCGATCCACCGAGCGCTGTAGTCTCCTCTTCCACTCTCTCTGCTCCGGGACGCGGCTCTGCCTCTCCGACGATTTTCTTGGCGTTTCCGATCTGTTCTGCGGAAAAAGCTTCGTCGCCGCTCGAGGAATCAGCTCATCGGCCAGTAACGAGGCGTTGGCTAGCAGCGCTGTCTGTTGCGCTTCGGTCTCCGCCAGCCGTACGATCTTCGACGCCGATCCTTCCAGATTCATCTCGTTTTCCACTGAACTTGGGAGAGCGGTTATGAGCAAATTGATGTAAGAGCTGAATACTTGCACAACTCCTTCCAACGCGTGTGCATCCAATTGTAGGCTTTCAAGTGATCCCATATCCTCTAGAAATTCCTGATATCGTTTACGGTTTTTCCATTTTCAGAATCAAGCTGTCAACCAAATCAAATCCACAACACAAACACATTCTAGTTCATCGGTGAGACTCCGTATAACTTCTAATAATACTTGGTTCCAGCCATTTCATTTTCCTGTTAGTCAACTAAAGTTCAATTTGTGTTCAACTTCATTTAGAATCGGTTTTTAAACATAATAAGGAGTTCCTTTGTTTGGAGTTGACATAGAGCATATACTAGATCCAAGAAAAGTGAGAGAAATGAACTTGTAGAGACAAAGGCAAATATTAATCAAGACAAATACATACTAAAGTGGGGTTTTTAAAACTTTGAAAGTGTTTCATTTCTGTGTACTGTTAATTAAACTTGAAAATTTTTAACTTTATTGGTTGGTTAAATGGATGAACTTTTTTCATCTTAAAAGCTTGCTCATCACCTTAAATGTTGATTGATGAAGTGAGCTTTTCCCTCAGGCTTATACACTATAATATCAGAACAAAAACATCACAAGGAAAGAGTTTGTAAATAAAAGAATCACAATATTATTTATCTCAAAGTTTTTTCATGAAGACAGATTCATTACCTGAACCATTGTGTTAAATCTATGTGCACTTCTTGACAGCTTCGGCTGTGAGACTACACCGCCAAGCGATGAAGCCGAAGTCGACATCGGAAAAAGACGAGAAGCAACCGGGGAATAAGCAAGCAACCAATCATCTGCTGCAGCCAAGGCAGCACTGGTCTGTTCAATTCTCCTCAAATTAGCACTTAAGCCATTCTCAATGAAGAGCCTGAAGTGTCTGAATAAGACTGGCGTAAGGGCCAAGCCACGAGCTTCCAAAAGAGAGCAATGCCCCATACATATCTGAACGCACTCAGCTGCAATTCTCAAGCTGCCCACTGCAGCCGATGAAGCTATGACATGCCTTTTCAGAAACAGAGCAAAAGCATCAGTTTGTCTCACAGACCAAGTTACCAACTCCGAAGCATAGGCTGGCTCTTCACCAAAAACTGCCAAGGAATCACTTGCTGCTTGAGCAATGGTTGAGAACACAAACTGGGATATTGCAGCCGTGTACACTCCGCCGCCCGGGTTGCTCGACGACCGAAAACTCTGCAAGCTGCGCTGCAGCTTCTGCTGGTGGGAATTCAGCAGCAACATGTGTGATCGGGAGCCATCCCCGAGCTTTTTCAGAGCCTGCGCGGCAGACCGTAGCTCCACACCACGTGTGGAAGGTTGGGAAATTGTCTGCTCCAGGAGACAAGCCAGTTTCTGTCTTTGGTCTCGAATGGCAGTCTGTAATGAGGAGAGTCCAGCCGCGCTCAACGCCCTCCGGCGGTTAGAGTTTTCGGCAATCCGTTCGCCTTCGTCTAAAGCGGCTAAAGCTTCATCCATTCTCTTCTCAACCAACAGAACTTCGAGGCTGTCCAAGAACTCCACCAACCATTCATCCGAGTTGGGGAGCTCACTGCTCTCTTTTGATGAGTGGTCTGCAATAGAATCTTCAATGTCTCCGGAGAGAGATTCAATGCTGGTTCCTTCTGCTAAACCATGAACGAGAGCTGCCTGAGTGGACAAATGATTCCGGAGTAAAAGAAGTTCCCCTTCGAGATCTGAAATCTCCCGAGATGTACTGCAGATGATCGAACAGAACCAATCCAACAATCACTCAGAAAAAGGACATTGAAAAGCAGAGTAAGAAGGCAAAACTAATGGAATTGCTCACCGAATGAAAGCTCCATAATTGGCGTAAACACTTTTTCGCATTTCCTCTGCAGAGGCCTTCTTGAGCTCAATGAGGTAGGAGCATAGATGCTTAATTTCCTGATATGAATGATTAGAATTTATTTAAGGAGAGAGAGAGAAAGTTGAAAAGAAGAGAGAGGAAGAGAAACAGAGTAAAAAAGCGTGGACCTTCTCGGTCATGGTTTGGCATTTGGAGGTGACATAGGAATCGATGTCGAACTTAGAGGACTTGAAGCCCTTTAATCGATCCTTGAGTGGAAGATTTGCTTCGAATTCTGAAGAGTCTCCTATTGATGAGAATGATCCTCTTGCGAACGATGAATACGCCGCGGAATCCATGTTTTCGGATGAATGGGTATCAGAATTCAGAGGAAATGGAAGGAAATTTGGGAGGGAAAAGAAGAAGGATTTATGATTGTAAGTGGGTTGACGCCATTGATGGAGGTAGAGGAGGAAGAAGAAGAAGATGGGAATGGAGAAAGATCCAAATGAGATGGAAACTTGCTTCAATCGAGAAATCGATAAATCGAGAAATCGAGAGAGAGAGAAGGGCTCGCTGAGTTTGTTATGGCCTCTTCGGTTTTATGTTTTCAAAATTGAGTTTATAAACGTTATCTACGTATCTTTATTGAAATAAATAAATAAATAAAACACTCTCTCTCTGTATAGTATATATGTGAATGTTTTGACTTTTGGTTTGGTCAACTTTTAAAATAAAAAATATTTCTCAAAAAACAAAAAAAAAAAAAAAATGTAGAAGTATACATATACATATATGCATATAAACAGAAATTAACATTTTTTAGACTTTATTTGATAACCCTTATACATTTAAAAGAAAAAAAAAGTTTTTTTTTTTAAATTATTTTTTTGATTTTTACATTTATAAAATTTGAATGTAATGATTCTTTTTTTTAGACAAACGATTAGACATAATCCATTCAAAAAATGAGTGGTCCAAATCTAAGTAGACAGCCAATTGATTTCATCTGAAATTCAACTAGGCCTTCACTTCCTCGATCATCTTAACTCCAAGCTAGCTATTGGTTTTGCTTCAGACTTTTTCGTTTTCAACTCGAAATCGATCTCGAACTCATAGATTAGGCCTGCAACAATATTACCATCAAATTAAAGCATTTTTCACATAACATTCAACGAAGATAAGCAATTTAGGAAGATAAACATAAACAAATTAGCTCTATCAATTCACCCCAACCTAAATCTTGCTAGTCCTCGATCAAGCCTAAAACTATATAATATGAATGGAGGAGACTCAAATGTTGGAATTTATCAATGATCAAATCCCTGCACTACATATGCTAACAAATATGAGACAAATCAATACTTTCCAAGAATATTCTCTCGTGTGTTTGATAAACCTCTCCTGGAACAGCCCTATTAGCCCGAAAATGATTTATAAGTACTCTTCACCTAATTTCCCCCTACACTGGAACTAAGACCTCGCTTAAAAGGCTAAATGAACCAAATTAGGGAATGATTCATTTTAATTAGAGAACATAAATATTTATTATAATTTTGAAAAAAAAAAAACAATTTTATACTCCTAAACTTTGGAGGTTATATAAGTTAAAAGTCCAAACTAATAATGTATAATTAATTAAGGTCTCTATTAGGATTTTGTTTTGTGAAGCTGTTAATGTATAATATGTCTTCTTTAAATATTGCATTAATATAGTAGAAGAGAAAAATGTTGAATCAAATGAATAGCAGTATATTTTCACTAATATGAGTGGTTTTTCATCTTCTTGTTTTACTTTGTTTTTTCTACTTATTAGAAAGAATTGTGTGATAGTTTTTCTTGTTACTTTAAAAGTATTTTAGGAGATGAATAATTTTATTTAGGTGATCTTGAGTTGAATTTTAAACGAAATCAAGTAAAAATAGTTACAAATTACTGATGATGGGTTTAAATTGATTAATTTATGAAAGTTGTTTAAATTGATACTATAATTAGTTTAAGGTTTTAATTGATACATTAAATTTTCAAAGTATAAATCATGTTTTTTTCCTTACAATTTTGAACATATACCCTTAATAATGACAATTATGTTTTATTTATTTCAGTATTTTTAATAAAAGCAATATAAAATATGTTACTTTTTTTTAGTACTAAAAACTTTTTTTTTAGGAGAAATACTAAAAACTGTTACTTTTGAACTTTGGAGAGTGTATCAATTTTTACCCTACACTTTTAATCTATTTAAATTGCACCTTAGAGCCAAAGTGAGCTTAGGTTAGCGGTAATTGATGTGTACTCTAGACGGTTAGAGGTTATAGAGGTTCTAGAGGTTCGAATCTCCCTAACCCCCAAATGTTGATATACTTAAAAAAAAAAAAAAAAAGTTGCACCTTAGACTCTCTATCCTTTTTTTGGAATTTTTACATTTTAAATCAAATTTAATTCTATTTTTTTTTACAACATAAATGTTGTTTCTATGTGGAAGCAAAGTTTGCTAAAAACTTTATTATTCTTCTTGATCATCTCAATACAAATTTTATGTTAGTTCAATTATGTTCATATGAGTAATGTTCTAATTTTTTAGAACAAAACGTCACTCCTCCCCTCCCCACTGGCGACCACCGTGGTTAGCCCTACTTCGCCACCATTCTACCTTTGTCCGCCGCCCACCTTCCTCTCTCTCTTCCTCATCATACACTCATTTTTCCGATGTCAAATTCCATTTCTTAAGAGATGAATTGAGTAAAAAGATAGCAGGCTTGAGAAAAGTATAGCTTCACACTTGAAATTATGATTGTATGGTGATTTCATTGAGGTTGATAATTGATTGCGGTGATGTTGAGGATCCCACATTGAAAAGATTGGTGGAGACCTCACAATATATAAGCTTCAAGGGTCACTCCACTTATCGCCAATTGGTTTTGAGATGGAAGCCCATATAATATAATATGGTATCAGAGTCCATTAAACCCAAACGGGTATTCGGTCCAAAACCCAAAGAGACACCATCTAGATTGGTATTTACGCATCACACCTAAAATTATCTCATGGATACACATTTATGGATTGTGCAAGTATATAAGGAAGAAACCCACATTTGTCAGCATCCAAATGCCCCAAAAAAAAAGTAATTATTGGATCACCATAACATAACTAATCTGTCTTAACCATTAAAGAGCTTCAATAATTCAAAAGTTATTGAAGAATAAAACTTTTGGAAAACTTTGTATTGTTACTTTCAGGAATATGCTCGATAAAGCATGAGAAAATGAAACGATTCCCAGCGTAGTGGATTTTATAGAATCATTTATCATCAATAAAAATGGGAACCTGATTCCATGAGCTTCCTTTTTTATGTGTCATTCAATAATAAAATAATAATAAAGCTTGATTTTTTATTTTTTTGAGATAAATAAAGCTTAAATTAAAGTTTTCTACTTTAGGAGCATCGGATACCAAATTCTTATTTGAAAACACAAATTAAAGAGTTTCATGAATACACAATTAATTGATATTTTTATTTTTCCTACCAACTATGGCGTTGGTGAGTCTTTTGACAATATAAACATAGAAAACCTTTTGAGCTTTAAAATTCTAAAGCCTTCAACTTATTGTATTTAGAAGACCAAACCAATAGCCAGCCTGAGAAAATAATCAGCCAAATCCCTGTACAAATATCAAACAATATGTTCTTTTAGTTTTCATTAATATTCCATAAGAAAGAAAATTTTATTTTCTGCTTCGTTTGATAATTGTTTTAGTTCTTTTATTTTTCCTCCTCTTAATATAAACATTTTGGAATCTTTAGTTAAATTTCAAAAGTAAAAATAAAATTCTAAGAACTACGTTTTTCAAAAAAAGTTATACCTTTAGTTGGTGTTTTAAATTGTTCCTGCTATCATATTAATATTGTTGTTATTTCCTTTTCTTTTTCTTATTTATTATTATTTTTTTAATCAACCACTTCTCTGAAAAAAGAAAACATTTTCTTTTTCAAATTTTAACAATAATTTTGTTGATCTTTGGAAGGCCAGCTTTTCATTTGGTGATGATTTCCCATTTATAAATTAATTAAGTTGTTCTCTTATCAAATTTTAACAATAACTAATTTTTCTTTCCTACCCAACACATTCTAAATTTTTTTCTCTAAAAAAGACATTTTTGATCGTCGTTTAATCCAAACGAACACCAAATATGAATGTTGTGTGTTGATCTACAAATTTCCAAAACAGGAGAAAATAAAATTTTTGGAAACTTCAAAGTTGAAACCATATCTAAAACTTCATTAAGACTTTAAAACCCTTAAGAAGCATAATCTTTAAAAGAAGACCATGAACAAAAACATGGTAAAATAAAATTTAAAAAAAAAAAAAAAAAAAAAAAAAAACTTACATGGTTGTTGGTTTGGAAGAAGGTTTGACGAAGCGCCATTGTAAGAGGCTCCAAAGAAACAATTGGTGGTGGTGTTGAATCCAGCAGGACAGTTACATATAAACGAATCCACGACACTCCCCGAATAGGAATACGAATACCCACAAACTCCACCACTCTCTTCGCAGCTCGAACACCAGCTCGGATAAACATTATCGATCGCAAACTTATACTTCAAAGCAATTCCATATTTCCAGCTCTCAGCCTCCGACTCTCTTCCATTGAAGCTATAAAACCCCGAATACGAACCGCACTTCAGCTTCTCCAAATCCATCTCCAACGACGGCCCGAAATTCACAGGCGTGTACACGCAGCACCCGGAGATTGGAATGTTGAGGCTCACGATGGCCTTGCACCCGTACAGGAACCCGCAGATGGGCAGTCCCCGGCTATCGCAGAGGGACGCTCGAGAGGAGTTGTTCCCGTCGTTGAACATCCCGTTCGGGGCGTAGACAGGAGAGGCGCTTGAGCAGTCGAGTAAGGCAAAGATGGTGTCGCCGTGGAAGGCGAAAGGGGCGTCCCAGTCGAGGCCGAAGCCCTTGCTGGGCTGGTTGCAGGAGCAGGTGGACATGGTGGGGTCGGAGATGTAGAGGAGTTGGTTGGCGTAGTCGATGTGGTAGATGGGGTAGGAGCCAGTGTGGGTTGTGAAGGTGGGCTGCTGATGGTCGTTGCAGGTGATGGAAGGGTGGAAGCGCGGGTCGCCGCAGCCGCTGCCGCTGCCGAAAGGGTAACGCAGAGGGAGGTCGGCGCAGGTTTTTTGGCAAGTTTGGGCGGCGATGGAGGGGAAGAAAATAATGGTGATGATCAGAATTGGCAATACATGAGGAGAAGTCAAGAGGGTTTGCTCCATGTTTAGATCAGACAAGTGGTGGGATGATTGTAGTGTGTATAAATTGTAATACAATGTATATATATATTTTGAGCTAGATATGACTTTACTGTTTCTTTTTCTTTTCTTTTTTTTGCTTTTTGTTTCTTGGTTCTTCAGTGCATGCCTAAGGGAGGAAGGGAAAGAGAAGAATGTAGGGCTTTGTTTGTTTAGTGTGGGAGATAAGCTTTGGTTTGCATTTTCTTGCTCCATTGCTTTTCCCTTCTATTATTGGATGTGCCTTAGGTCCCTTAATACCCATTTTATTTTTTATTTTTTATTTTTTAAAATTATGCTTCTCTTTTCTAAATTTTCTTCTAATGGGTTTTGATTTAAATTCTATTTTCATATATCCCTAAACTTTTTGGATTATTTTAGTTTCATTCTTGAAATTTTCAAAATCTTCGTTTTAGTCCTTGAACTTTCAAGTTTGTTCCATTTTGGTTTCTAAACTTTTAAAATACGTATTTTAGTCTCTAAACTTTTAAAAAATGACTATTTTGATCCTTACTTTTTATTTCAATTTTAACAAATTAATGACATGACTTTGAGTATGTGTATTAGATTGTTAATATGAGCATGATTTTAAGTAAAATAAGTTAGAGAGAACATTAGACAAAGCGGACTTGAAGTATAAAAGTAACCTAACAAGGACTAAAATGATTGTTTTTTTTTTTTTTTTTTTAAATTTAGAGACTGAAATAGCTATTTTGAAAGTTAAGTTTAATGACCAAAATGAATGTTTATAAACTTAATTTTAAAAAACCAAATGATATCAAACGACCTTAATTTTCCAATTTTATTTTGATGGGTTTGAAGCATTGGGGGTTATATTAAAAAAACTAATTATTTCAAATTTGATTAAATTACAAGTTTGGTCCCTAAAATTTAAAATTAGTGTCTAATAAGTCTTTAAGCTTTTTTTTTTTTTTGTGGACTTCTCTTTTTGTATGCTCATGTATTTTTTTTCATTTTTGACATTGTATTTAAAGTGAGAGGATTATTTCATTGGAAATAAGATGGATATATTATTTTCCTCTCTAATACTTGATATCGTATATTATTTTAGTCACACAACCTCTAGTTGGTGGCAGTAATTATGAATTGTTGAAGGACATGTTAATTGCTCTTTGGATTTGTTGAAAAAATAAACCTAAATAATTTAGAAAGGAAACTTATTTTCATCTACTTCATACACTACAACAATTAAGGTCTTTCCCGACGCGCATATGCGTCGGGAAAGATCGGAATACGCGTCGGCAAAGGTTCTCCCGACGCGTATTCAGACGTCGGGAGAAGCGTCAGGAAAAACGTGTCGGCAGAGCCTCTGCCGACGCGTATTTGTCATGCGTCGGCAGAGACCAATCTCTGCCGACGCATAATGTGGGGAGGGATTATGGGGCATTTCTGCCGACGCGTTGACTATCGCGTCGGCAGAGGGCATTTTTGCCGACGTGGTGGTCAATGCGTCGGCAGAAAGCGATGGACTCGATTTTTTGCCTACGCGTTGACTATGTGTCGGAAGAAATGGTCTCTCCCGACGCGCAGGTCAACGCGTTGGCGGAAAGTTTTGCGGAAAAATTTCTGCCGACGCATTGACTTGCGCGTCGACAGAAATGCCATTTGCCGACACATTGACTTACACGTCGGCAGAGCCTTTATTTATCTTTTTTTTTTTCGTTTTGCTATTTTTTCTGTTTTGAAAGTCTAAAAGAAATACATTCAAGATATTACACATATACTTAAAACCAAAATGCATTCAATTAAATTCAAGATATTACGCATAAATTCAATTACATGAAAGTCGAGAGATATAAAATCCTGCATTATAAATTGAAATACAGAAAACTAAAAGTATAAAAAAATACACTAAATTAAAAATATTGTTCGGTACACATAATTCTAATAAAAGGTTAGAAGCGAAAGTCTTTAGTTACAGAGAAAACATCTAACAAGCTCGTGGCAGCCTCCAAATGTAAATGTGTCATTCCATATCAATGTTGAGTCGAATCATCTACAAAAAATCAAAAGAAGAAAATCAATTAGATGCTAGAAGCGAAATTCTTAACTTGAAACTAAGTTTTACTCTAAGTTTTAAACTAATTTAAACCATCTAAATTATTAATTAGATGCTTCGAAAAAATCGACAGCATAACGACATAGATAAGAGTAACCCATATTTTTTAGACATGCTAAACAAGAGAAATGCACTTCAATATAGCTAGAAACACCCAACTACAGTCCTCATAACACCTGGGCAACACCACAATCTCCAAATACATGCGAGTCAGATATCGCATAACACAGTAATCCAAATCATAACTAATGAAGTTAAAATTTAACTAATGAAATTACAAAACTATACAAGCAAAACACCAAATTTAAGAAAAACAACCAAGTTGTCTAACTTTATTAAGTAAAACACAAACATGTACATTTACCAAAAATTTAACTTATAGACATCTAATACTAATGAAGTATATATATATATACCAACTAAATCATCTAACTTATAACAAATTATAAAGAACTAAAACAATCCAACCTTAAACTTATAAATTAAACTCATTGAAACCTAACAAAAAAAAAAAAAAAAACAAAAACAAAAACAAAAACAATCAAAACTTTAAACTAACTTCCAAAGTTACACAATACATATGAACATAATGAACTAAAATGCTCAAAGCAACCAACATTAATCTGATTTACTAAGTAAACAAATATTAAACTCCTCGAATCATAATGAACTAAAACAATCAAAACAACTAAATTAATCTAACTTTACTAAGGAAACAAATAATAAACTCATCAAAACTATAACAAAGTCAATAAATTTTCAACTTAATGAACATAATAATAAAACATAACCCAATTATCAAATTTTAAAAACTTAAGAACATAACAAAGAATTTCTCATTCACCTCTATATTCAAACAATCACTCATTATCAAACTCATGCTAAAACTAATTAATATAACATCATCACAACTAATTAACTAAGTTATCAAAATTTTAAAACATAACAACTAAATTTACTCATATCAAAACCTATAAATGTCACAATTAAACTAACTCCAATCATACAAACAAGCTTCAAATGAATCTTTAAACATAGAATAGACTCAAAAATAAAATATAATAATCATGAAAATGAATAGACTCAAAATCACCTAAGCCTCGAAATTTGATTTACTCTTTTACTCATCATGAAAATGAATTCTTACTTTTCTACATCTCTTACCACACATCCTCCAACAAAAACAATTTCAATATCATACAAGCATCAATTCAATCTCAAACTCCAAACTCCAACAAACAACTATAATCTCAACATTTATAAATCAAATTTATAAGTAAAGAAGAAACAACTTACAAGGGCACTATGAGCTCGCCAATATGACATTTTATTGGATGGAAGATAACCTACAGAGAGGGAAGTTTGCAAACATCAAGTAAGTTCATTTTTTTTCAACTTTCTCACAACAACAAACTACAATACTTTAAAAATAAAATTCAAACAAACATACCTCAAAATTTTCCGCCGATGTACTTTTGTCGTCGAATAAAGAAGTCAATATCGCCAAACAAACACATGTTTTTTTTCTTTAGTTCACTACTTCTCTCACACTCTATTAATTCTTCTCACACATTTGCTTCAAACACATCAATATGACATCTATGAGCCCAATGAAAAAAAATTGTAAACATTCAAACTAAATGCAATAATAACGTATAAAACGAACTTCTCAAGTTTCATAAATTTATAAATCTAACCGCTAAATTTATCGAAAATAATCAAGGTTACCAAGTAAACACATATACTAATCTTCCTTATTCACAAAAACAAAAACCATATTTACACTCAACATCAAAACCATATTAACTTTAATCAACAAAAACCAAAAGCTCAAAATACACCAAAAAAAAAAATCACCCATATTTATACTTTCTTTTCTCACCACTTTTCACCAAATAATAACAAACATCAAACAAGATTTTGTTGACTCACAATCCCTAATGCACATAGCACACAACCATAAATAACACAATCTAGAGAGAACAAAATAATGACAATATAGATGCAAAGAAATGAAAAAAAAATAACTAACCACAAAAAAAAAAAAACAGTCATCAAAGAAATGTAAAACAAAAAAAAAAAAAAAAGAGAAACAAGGAAGGAAAAATTACTTACTAAATGAGAGGGAGATGACGACCCATACAACGGTGAAAGAAATGGTAGTAGTGGAATCAAGTGGTGAAAATTGTAGAGAGGGAGAGAAATGGAGTGGGTGATGGAAAAAGAAGAAGAAAACGCAGAGGGGAGGGGTTAAAATGAGGAAGAAGACACGAAATGAGGGGAAAATATGATTAGGGCTTTTAATGAGTTTCTGCCGACGCAGTTAAAATGGCGTCGGCAGAGTCTATACTTCTGCCGACGTCGTTTTAACCGCGTCGGCAGAAATCACTTCTGCCGACGCCATATGAAAACGGCGTCGGCAGAAATCCAAGTTTGGAGGGAAAAATTTTCGTTGTGAATTTTTAAATGACTCTCTGCCGACACCATTTTAACCGCGTCGGCAGACGTGACTTCTGCCGACGCACAATTTGAAAACGGCGTCGGCAGAAGTCCCAAGTTTGGAGGGAAAATTTTTTGTTGTGAATTTTTAAATGACTCTCTGCCGACGCCATTTTCACCGCGTCGGCAGAAGTCACTTCTGCCGACGTAATTTGAAAACGGCGTCGGCAGAAGTCCAAGTTTGGAGGGAAAAAAAATTACCATCGAAATTTTAAATGACTCTCTGCCGACGCCGTCTAGGCGCATCGGCAAAGGTCACTTCTGCCGACGCTGATTAACACAGCGTCGGCAGAAGTCTTGCTTCTCTCGACGCAATTATAAACTGCGTCGAGAGAGAAGGCCTTTGCCGACGCGGTCTTCACGACGTCGGCAGAGATGGTTTGCGCGTCGGCAGAAGGTTCTTCTCCCGACACAGTTAACAGCGTCGAGAGAAAACGCGTCGGCAAAAACAATTTTTCTTGTAGTGATATATTATCATAATCCTGAAAAGTAGCCTTCAACAATCATATCCATCTGAAAGTAGTTAAGAAAAGCAAAAGACAATAACTCATCAAGAGTTAAAACAAAGGTACAACTAAACTTATGTGTCAACTTATTAAGAATAAGATCAAAACTTAACTAAACCAAACTTATAAACAAAAACAACCAAATTGAACTTTGATCATGTCATCAGAACTTAACTATTAATTCTAGACAGTAATTCTAATTTTCTAATTATAATTAGTAGCTTAAAGTGGAGAATCTTCTGTTGAACCACCTCTGAAACTTTTATAGGAGCCAATAATCAACATTTGAAATAGTTTGATGTTTGATAAAAGCTGTTTCAATTTCTTTTTCCTTCTTTCAAGGGACAATTGAATTAAACTTTCTCACTTCTAAAGTTTTGATCAGCTAACCCAATGATCCCAGGGAGAACCCCAAATTGAGAGCGATGAATCTGTAAAAATGCTACAAAACTCAAATTCATCATCAAACTCAAACTCAAATACATTTGGAGGGTAAGAATTTGAACCTTAAACTAGAGTAATTTTTATTAGAGTATGCTTATTTGACAACCTTAAAACTTCTTCTATACGTTGAACCGTGATTTGCATAATATTTCTAGGATTATTTTGACGTCAATAAAAAATCAGTCCATTAAAAGACCTATTTATTGTAGTGATCCCTAAAATAAATAAATAAATAAATAAGGCCATCTACCAAAGCTAACCGTGAAACGAGGATAACCACAGGCTTCCACTATTTAAAAGTTGGATTTTAATAAACCCCAATCCATCATTCCACTCCTACACAAAAAGCACCATAAACTATAAAATAATTCTGATCCTAATCGTCAAAGTAAGCATAACTAAATTATAATTGATATGTATGTGTTCACACGTAACTTCGGAGATGGAGACACGTGGAATAAACTTTGATTTGTATTAATGTTGTATGCGCGTGAGTATACAATCTCTAGTACATAATCCTCTGATTCTCTCTCTTGTGTGTGGATGTGTTTCACTCGAGGGCTGTGATGCTTGATCTCGAGTTTGCAGCTTCGATGGATTCTTGGAGCTTGAAGTCCCTTGAGTTTGAAAGAGTCTTCAGTCTTCAAGAAGTGTTCAGTACTTGGAAACTTGTAGATTCAAAGAGTCTTCAGTCTTCCGTTTTGAGGAAAATTTCTCTGAATTCTCTAAGTCTGGTTGAGAGCTCCAAAATTCTGAACCCTTGAAATGGTGGTGAACCCCTCTATTTATAGAGTTCTCGCAGGATGGGCTCTGGTAGCTTTTGGGCCTAACAACTTGGGCTTGGGTTTTATTGGTCTTGGGTTTGGTTTATATTTGACCCAAAACCATATGACCCAGACATTTGAAAGACCCAAATTTGATCCAAATAATTATTATTTTTAATTAATTGGTCAAATTAATTAATTTGATCAAAATAATTTAATTTTAATTAATTGATCAAATATAAATTTGGCTCTATAAATGATTAATTGGCAAACTTTGTCTTCAAATTAAATATGAGACACATGTCAATTTATAATTGGTCCCAAATTTAATTAATTTTAATTTTGTCATTAATTTTATGTAACGACGTGGCAATTCGTGATTGGTCAAAATTTCTCTATCAACAAATGCCCCCTTTTCGAGATTTAGGCACAAATTATGTGTGGATGAATCTCGAAAAAGATATTTTGTGATCAAAATGCAAGATATTTGTTCTTGATTTTGACTCACTTTGTGTGTCAATCAAAATATGAATTTTGGTCAAAATTTTGATTTTTTTTTTTTTTATTTGACACACCTTTATCGCCAATTAATCAAAATTTGAAGTTTGGTCAAAATTTTGATTTTTTTTTTTTTTTCTTATTTGGCAGCAAACTTTGATTTGAAGTTTGGGCAAATTTTGGTTTATACCCAAATTTTGATTTGAGGTAAAATCCTACCCAATTTTAACTCATATTTGGAATAGAATTTGAAGTTTTGACTTTGGTTCATTTGGGATAAAATTTGGATTATGCCCAGAATTTAATTAAAGTAAATCTAAGGCTGCATCCAAAATTTGGTAGTAATTTGGAATAAAATTTTCATATGGAACTTAGAAAATTTGATTTGGGATAAGAGTTTAATTATACCCAAATTCAGTTTAATTCAATCCAAATCTGTGTAGGAGTTTATCAAATCAATTTGAATTTATTTCCCAATTTGATTTAAATCAAATCTCATACTTTGGACTAAAATTTGAAACAAAATCTCCAAATTTTTATTTTTCAATTTGATTTAAATCAAATCTCATATCTTTGGGTTAAAATTTGAACCAAAGACTCTCGTTGGAGATAAGATTTATATTTGAACCCATCCCAAAATTGATGAAGATTTCCGTTGGAGATAAGATTTATATTTGAACTTATCCCAAAATTGATGAAGATTGTCGTTGGAGATAAGATCTATATTTGAACTCATCCCAAAATTGATAAAGATTATCGTTGGAGATAAGATTTATCTATTTGAATCCAACCTTCCATTCTATAAATAAGGTTGAACCTCAGCAGGGGAGAGCACACATCCATTGCAGGGAGCATTCAAGAAAGGATTCAAGTAAGACTTTTTTTTTTTTTTTTTTTGAATTTTCGTTTTTTTTCCCTTTTTTTTTTTTTTTGAATTTTCGTTTTTTTTTTTTTTTTTTTTTGAATTTTCGTTTTTTTTTTTTTTTTTTAATTTTCTTTTTTTTTTTTTTTTTTTTAATTTTCATTTTTTTTGCCATTTTTTTAAGGAAGGAAGGAAGAAAGGAAGCTTCGACGCTAGAGACTTGGAGAATACATCTATACTCTGACCGCCTTTTGCCCCCAATCCGAGAGACAAACTCTAAGTAATTTTTTTTCTTTTTCCCTTTTTTTTTCTTAACATTTACTTTTCTGAACTAACACCTTATTGCCGATATTCTCTTCGGAACACAATTTTCATTTGTCAAAAGGTAAATTAGGTGAATTTTTTTTTTTTTTTTTGTAGTGTTGTTTTTTTTCTTGTAGGTACAACGTCTTTCAACACGAGTACAAGGACGTGTTCCTTGAGTTGGGACATGTTCCTTGGACTTGTGTCGCCTTGCGCCTTTCAGCACGAGTGCAAGGACGTGTTCCTTGAGTTGGGACATGTTCCTTGGACTTGTGTCGCCGCCACGCCTTTCAGCACGAGTGCAAGGACGTGTTCCTTGAGTTGGGACATGTTCCTTGGACTTGTGTCGCCGCCACGCCTTTCAGCACGAGTGCAAGGACGTGTTCCTTGAGTTGGGACATGTTCCTTGGACTTGTGTCGCCTTGCGCCTTTCAGCACGAGTGCAAGGACGTGTTCCTTGAGTTGGGACATGTTCCTTGGACTTGTGTCGCCTTGCGCCTTTCAGCACGAGTGCAAGGACGTGTTCCTTGAGTTGGGACATGTTCCTTGGACTTGTGTCGCCGCCACGCCTTTCAGCACGAGTGCACGAACATGTTCCTTGAGTTGGGACATGTTTCTTGGACTTGTGTCGCCGCCACACCTTTCAGCACGAGTGCAAGGACATGTTCCTTGAGTTGGGACATGTTCCTTGGACTTGTGTCGCCGCCACGCCTTTCAGCACGAGTGCAAGGACGTGTTCCTTGAGTTGGGACATGTTCCTTGGACTTGTGTCGCCTTGCGCCTTTCAGCACGAGTGCAAGGACGTGTTCCTTGAGTTGGGACATGTTCCTTGGACTTGTGTCGCCGCCACGCCTTTCAGCACGAGTGCAAGAACATGTTCCTTGAGTTGGGACATGTTTCTTGGACTTGTGTCGCCGCCACACCTTTCAGCACGAGTGCAAGGACATGTTCCTTGAGTTGGGACATGTTCCTTGGACTTGTGTCGCCGCCACGCCTTTCAGCACGAGTGCAAGGACGTGTTCCTTGAGTTGGGACATGTTCCTTGGACTTGTGTCGCCTTGCGCCTTTCAGCACGAGTGCAAGGACGTGTTCCTTGAGTTGGGACATGTTCCTTGGACTTGTGTCGCCGCCACGCCTTTCAGCACGAGTGCAAGAACATGTTCCTTGAGTTGGGACATGTTTCTTGGACTTGTGTCGCCGCCACGCCTTTCAGCACGAGTGCAAGGACGTGTTCCTTGAGTTGGGACATGTTTCTTGGACTTGTGTCACCTTGCGCCTTTCAGCACGAGTGCAAGGACGTGTTCCTTGAGTTGGGACATGTTCCTTGGACTTGTGTCGCCGCCACGCCTTTCAGCACGAGTGCAAGGACGTGTTCCTTGAGTTGGGACATGTTTCTTGGACTTGTGTCACCTTGCGCCTTTCAGCACGAGTGCAAGGACGTGTTCCTTGAGTTGGGACATGTTCCTTGGACTTGTGTCGCCGCCACGCCTTTCAGCACGAGTGCAAGAACATGTTCCTTGAGTTGGGACATGTTTCTTGGACTTGTGTCGCCGCCACACCTTTCAGCACGAGTGCAAGGACATGTTCCTTGAGTTGGGACATGTTTCTTGGACTTGTGTCGCCGCCACACCTTTCAGCACGAGTGCAAGGACATGTTCCTTGAGTTGGGACATGTTCCTTGGACTTGTGTCGCCGCCACGCCTTTCAGCACGAGTGCAAGAACATGTTCCTTGAGTTGGGACATGTTTCTTGGACTTGTGTCGCCGCCACGCCTTTCAGCACGAGTGCAAGAACATGTTCCTTGAGTTGGGACATGTTCCTTGGACTTGTGTCGCCGCCACGCCTTTCAGCACGAGTGCAAGAACATGTTCCTTGAGTTGGGACATGTTTCTTGGACTTGTGTCGCCGCCACACCTTTCAGCACGAGTGCAAGGACATGTTCCTTGAGTTGGGACATGTTTCTTGGACTCTTTTTGTTATGGCGTTGCACAACATTAGTCATAGGAAATTTTCCTTGATGCATTTATTATTATTTTAACTTACCTTCGTAAATATGTTATTCTTTTTCTTGTGTTAACTTTCATTTCTTTAAATTTTGCAGAATCATGGTGTGTTTTGCAGAACATATTGTCTCTGAAAAAACGTACCTTGTTCTTCTGAAAGACAACAATCAACCCACAAGAAGCGGACTCAGCTTCTTAGTAGAAAAACCTATGACTGGACGTCTTGCAGCCCCATGGCCCCCACCACTACATTTGCATACCATTTCTAATTGGTCCGTAGAAAGGCCTCTAGACCAAGATTCTAAGGCTTGGTTTCTAGAATCTTCAATCCATACATGAAATCCTAACCGACATCCAGAGGTGACGTTAGGGCGCCGAATAATTGATGGATCAGTTCGTTGGGAATCCGCCTTGAAAATTTCAAGTGAATTTCTTTTCATTCCTCGCTATTGGGAGTGGTTAGAATCTGTCGTTGGTCGGAGTGAAGCGGTGCTTCATAATGCTTATTTATTGGATGCAGTAATGGCTTCCCTTTACACTTACGATCGAAACAATGACATAGTTCGGGCTTTTTGTGAAGCCTGGTGTCCTGCAACCAATACGCTTCACACTCATGCGGGAGAACTTTCTATTTCCTTATGGGACCTTTGGACCATTGGGGGTTTGCCCATTAGAGGTAGATTTTATGAGGAAGTTATCCCTAGCTTTAAAGAGTTAACTGGTTCCAAGAACCAGGCAAGATATCTTCCAAAAAGTTGCGAGCATCTATTTCATGCATTCTACATGCTTAGCGCTTCAAGAGCTGACCATTCTCATGTTCCAATTAGCTCCTGGATTTCCTTTTGGTTCAAGGGTGAACAGAGGTACGCAAAGCCTCCTCAACGGAGACCCAAGAAGCACTCTCGCCCTAGCACGACTCATAACCCAGACGGCACAAATATCAAGCGTGGCGAGTGGTCAGATGAGGAGAACAACTTGTTTCGCGGGCTAAAGATTGACATGAAACACAGAGATCAGACGTACTTGGCGGCTTTTTTATCTTGTTGGCTTTGCGTCTTTGTGTTTCCCCAAGGGAATGCTAACCACATTCGTCCTAGTGTTTTCAAGGTTGCCAGCTTAATGGCTGAGGGGGAAACTTTCAGTCTTGCAGTCCCTGTCCTCGCTAACATCTACCACGGGTTAGGTAAAGTTTCCAATGCCCCTGTTTCAGTTGGACGCATAGATGCTTCTCTCCCCGTGCATTACATTTTTGGTTGGCTCGCCCATTATTTTAGCACCAATTATAAGATTCCAGCAAAAGTTCGAGGTCCTAGCATGGTTGACTTTTCCGGCGAAGGCGGAGCTAAATATTTTGGTGAGCTCGAGGCTCGCGAACTGATCCATGGGGGCGCATCCATACTATGGCACACGAACCTCAGTAGGAACAAAAACGAGATCATGAAGTATGAAAATACTTCAAATTTCATACCTCTTTCCTATTTTCCGAGCC
Organism: Luffa acutangula; assembly: GCA_036850905.1. Taxonomy (NCBI): domain Eukaryota; kingdom Viridiplantae; phylum Streptophyta; class Magnoliopsida; order Cucurbitales; family Cucurbitaceae; genus Luffa; species Luffa acutangula. Next base: position 639,354 of record CM072092.1, on the reverse strand, counting down.
TTCGTTCATGCTATCTGTCAGCGCGATGTAAGGATTCATTAATTATCGAACCCTACAACCCCCACAGATTCGGCCGCCAATTTGGCTTCTATCAAGACATACCTAATGACTTAGGAGGAACTTTGCCCCCAGTCACCTTGGAAAACATTTTACACCACTGGCGGGTTTGCCTGCGAACTAGTGCGGAGTTTCAAATATTTCTTCCAGCTCGTACATTGAACCCTCAAGACCATGTCACCTCACGTTATCGAAGTTGGTGGTCTGAAAAGTATGATAATTACTTAGGGGACGGCGTAAGTAAGTTGGTTGAAAATACCACTCCTTCTCGAACCCAGCCTAAGCCACTTACAAAAAACGATTCTAAATTTGGGGGCAAAGAACTCCGTCTGCTCAAGGTTGCCAGGCCTCTAGATGATTCGACCGAAGAAGAGAGTCAAAACAGCACTGGAGATCGACACTGGAAAAGAGCCAGAAGACCCAGGCAACATTCTGATCTCGCAGACAAGTCCATTAAGAGTGCCTCTACTGCTTCACAGACTCTTGACGACATTGAGACTTTGGTTGAATTTTTTTTCTTCTTTTTTTTTTTTTTTCTTTTTTTTTTTTTCTTTTTCTTTTTCTTTTTTTTTACCTAAATCCCGTTTTATTTCTCTTTTGCAGCTTCCTTTAAATGACCGTGCTCAAGAAGAGGAAGAATGTTCGAGCGATCAGTCTTCGACAAGTCCTGATGCTTTTGTTTCTTCTGTGAAGAACTTCGGAAGCTCCCATGCATCCTCGAGCAAACAAGTCATGAATTTGTCTTCTCATTCTATCGAGAAAACCCCTCAACATACTCATGAGAAAGTGGTTGCCCCAGTCTTTGAAGTTTCTCAGTTCGATGCTGATGATTTAATTTCCACCTTTCGACGACAAGCTGCTTTATCCCTATGGACAAGCATACAACAGAAGATCGTACGCACCTCTCTTGAAGATGTTGCTAGCCTTGAGCACCTTGAGCAAGAATCTCACAAGGTCTTTGATGTAATGGCAGAGGTCACTACGAACAACTTGAAACCTCTGCAAGAATTTGTAGGCAATTACTTCAAGAAAGCGCGAGAATTCAATGGATTACAATCTTCGCTCTCTACTCATCTGACCCCCTCGAGTAGGGATAACCAGTTGGAGAAAAAGAAGCTTCATTTAGAGAAGGCTTTGTCTACCGAAAATCGTGTAGTTGAGGAGAAAGATGCACTTCAGAAACAACTTGCCTGCTCTGTCGCAGAGGTTGCAGATCTAAAGTCCAAGATTGCAGAACTAGAGGCCAAGTTAACAGCTGCAGAGACCAAGGTAGAAAGCATGTCCAATTCGGTTTCTGAAAAGGAAAAGGACTTAGCTCATGAAAAATTTGTCGTTTCGAGAATACGTGAGGAGATTAGTGACATCGAGTGTGCCCCCACCATTAGTGCTTCAGAAGTTCGTACTCTAGCGATGATTCGTGAGCTTTTGGAGAGTACCTGTGACGAGCTTAAAGCACTTCAATGGAATCCTTAATTTATGATCTCTTTACTTCACCCTAAGCTTTTTTTACCGCACCAGAATTTTTTTTTTTTAGATATTGTTTTAGTTCATTGTATTAGACATTTTTTTTAATTCATTGTATTAGACACTCTTACTTTATTTATGCCTTAATAAAAATTTAGAATTTATCTACAACATGAATTTTTTTTTTTTGCTTTGACTGAACTTAAGTTTTTTTTCTTCTTAAGCTGCCTACGTACCCCTCAAGTGGGAAGGGATCAAGTCATAACGTAGTTCAATGAACAAATTTGTTTTGGGCCGTTCACCTTTTTAACTCATGCGGGCCAGGAGTATCATGTAGTTTATACTCTTACGATAAGGAGTATTACATTTCATGCATAAAACTTTTTAAGAAACTTGCCATTTATTGGGCCTATTCTTAAACCGTCTTTATCTACAACCTTGTATGCTCCGTTTGTGTAGACTTCTTTGACAACGTAGGGTCCATCCCATTTAGGTGTGAATTTGTTCCCTGTGTGTCGTGTCGTGATGATGGGTCTTCGAACAGCGAGTACAAGATCACCAACTTGAAATGATCGAAGCTTCACATTCTTATCAAAGGCTTTAGACATCCGTGCTTGGTAGCATTCCAACGCCTGCTGAGCCTCTAACCTCCCTTCATCAAGTGCTTCTAACTCTTGAAGGCGCAACCTAGCGTTATCTTCTGTTGTCAACCCTTCTTGGATGGTCATCCTTAATGAGGGAATCTCTCTTTCTAACGGGAGCACAGCTTCTACCCCATAGACAAGAGAATAAGGTGTGACCCCTGTAGGAGTGCGGTGAGTAGTTCGGTAAGCCCACAACACTTCACCAATCCTTTCTTGCCAATCCCTCTTCGTCTTGGAGACTACTTTCTTCAATAAGTTACACAACGTCTTATTGAATGCTTCTGCCAACCCATTTGCTGCGGCATTGTACATAGAGGACTTGTATTGTTTGAAATTAAACTTCTCACACAACTTGTCCATTAGGCTATTGGAGAATTGTCGTCCATTATCTGTTACGATACGATGAGGGATACCGTATCGATAGATTATATGAGTTCGGACGAAATTCACAACATTCTCTTTCTTGGCTTCTTTCAACGCGACAGCTTCGGCCCATCTTGAAAAGTAATCCGTCCCTGCGAGGATATAAGAATGTCCTGCTGAAGACTTAGGTGTTATAGGGCCAACAAGGTCAAGTCCCCAAGCTTCAAAAGGCCAAGAAGCTATCGTTGGATGAAGAGGCTCTGGTGGCTGATGTATGAAGTTTGCATGGAATTGACAGGCTTTGCACTTCTTTGCATATTCCATTGAGTCTCGAATCATTGTAGGCCAATAATAACCCATCCTTTTTAATTGAAACTGAAGTTTTGGACCCGATTGGTGGGCGCCACAAACACCTGAATGTGCCTCTTCTAATGCCTTCACTGCTTCTTCCTTTCCAAGGCATCGAAGGAAGAGTCCCTCGTAAGAACGACGATAAAGGGTCTCCTTATAATAGATAAATCGGGCGCCTCTTCTTCGTATATCGGCTCTACGCCTGGGATCTGTGGGAAGTCTTCTATGTTGAAGATAATCTATAATGGGTTGTCGCCAGTCCTCTTCCTCAATTGCATAAACAGAGATCATATTTGCCTCTTGGCCTTCATCTTCTATTGGCGGTACAATCCACTTCTGGCAAAGTGAGATGTTCATTGACATATCCTCTGGGATTGTTAGGGCAGTCGCTAAATTTGCTAGGGCATCTGCCTTTTTATTTTCTGATCTCGGAACATGCTCCAGTACTATACTTTCAAATCTTTCTAGCAATTGCCTTGCATAGATGAAATAAGGCTTCAAGTCTTTATGCTTCACTTCATACTGGAGTAAGAGTTGACTAACGACCAACTTTGAATCGCCATAGACCTCTATATATGTTATGCCAATTTCCAAGGCCATTTGGAGGCCAATTATCAGCGCTTGATATTCAGCCACATTATTTGAGCATAATTCACCAAGCATGAAGCTGTAAGGGAGCATGTGTTTCTCAGGCGAAATAAAGACGATTCCTGCCCCTGCCCCACTTCTTCGTGCTGCGCCATCAAAGTACATGGTCCAAGGTTCGGTGATTTCAACATAGAAGACTTCTTCATCGGGTAAGTCTTCACATAGTTTCCAATCCGACGGGATTGGATGATCCGCCAAGAAGTCTGCTAATGCCTGCCCCTTAACCGCCTTCTGAGGTACGTAAACAATGTCATATTGCTGGAGTAAGATGGCCCATTTAGCTAGGCGTCCAGAAATAACCGGCCTTGATAGAACGTACTTGACAGGATCGGCTTTTGCGACCAAGTGCACTGTAAAAGCTTGCATGTAATGCCTTAACTTGTCAATAGCGAAGAAAAGAGCAAGACACATTTTCTCAATGGGTGAGTAATTTATCTCAGCTCCATTTAGAGTCCTGCTTAAGTAATAAAGAGCTCGTTCTTTTCCCTTTTCACTTTCCTGTGCCAATAACGCTCCCAGTGATCTTTCTTGAGCAGCGATGTACAGAATCAATGACTTTCCAGCTATGGGGGCTCCTAAGACAGGAGGATTAAGCAAATATTTTTTAATGCTTTCAAAAGCGTTTTGACATGCTTCATCCCACTCGAATCTTTCTCCTTTCCTCATTAGCCTCTGAAAAGGTTGGCATCGACCGGCTAAGTTAGAGATGAATCTTCGAATGTAGGCCAATCGACCTTGCAGGCTTCTCAACTCATGTAAGTTTTTAGGCCTTGGCATCTTTTGAATGGCGTCAATCTTTGACTGATCTATCTCGATTCCTCGATGCCTAACAACGAACCCCAGGAACTTCCCAGAAGTAACACCGAATGCACATTTGAGAGGGTTCATCCTCAATTGGTACTTTCTCAGACGATCAAAGACCACTTTTAGATCCTTCAAGTGATCTTGTCGTCTCTTTGACTTAACGACAAGATCATCGACATAGCACTCAACATGTTTATGCAACATATCGTCGAAAACCTTCTGCATCGCACGTTGATAAGTAGCTCCAGCATTCTTTAATCCGAAGGGCATCACTTTGTAACAGTATATTCCCTTTGGAGTTCGAAAGGCTGTCATTTCCTCATCTGCAAGGGCCATTCGGATCTGGTTATAACCCGATGACCCATCCATAAAAGACAAAGTTTCATGCCCTGTGGTGGCATCCACCATGATTTCTGTGATTGGCAATGGAAAATCGTCTTTAGGACAAGCGTTATTTAAATCGCGAAAGTCGACGCAAACTCGAAGTTGTCCATTCTTCTTTCTAACAGGAACGATGTTGGCTATCCATGTAGGGTATTTTACCTCACGGATGAATCCTGCTTCTATCAACTTATTGACCTCTATTTCAATTTGAGGGATAAGTTCTGGGCGAAAGCGTCGTTGAGCTTGCTTGACCGGTCGATACCCCTCTTTAATGGCGAGATGATGGACCGCTACTTTTGGATCAAGTCCAGGCATCTCTTTATATGACCAGGCAAAGATGTCTCTATACGAAGCGAGTAAACTCATGTATTCACCCTCCTCTTCAGGAGTAAGTGACATGCTTACAAAAGTTGGGCGTGGCTCTTCTGGTGTACCCAGGTTCACCTCTTTAAGCTCATCCACTGTGGATTCGCTGCCGTCTTCAAGTGATAAAGGTGCTTCGTCCTCATCTACCTCAGACACTTCGACCTCCGTTTCCTCTTCAACGGTGATATGAAGACAAGAGGTTTGTTCTTCTTCCTGGTCACTATCTCCTTCCGAAGGATTGGTGATGACAACATCACGTCGCTTTACCTTCAAGGAACCCTCCGTGTCGACCGTAACAAAGGTTTTTCTTTTCATTCGTGAAGGAACTGCACTACGAATTTCTCCATCGGCCTTCACGATCTTTTCATTTTTCATCACATCTTCATATTGAAGTCGGTGAGATATTGATGAAGCAGACTGTTCTTTTTTGCCTCTTCTCGTGGTAACACTCAACCTCTGAAAAACTGATAGTCGAGTCACATCCGGAGTTAAAAATGTACTCTCTTCTTTCCCAACGGGCACATTTAACCTTTGAAAAGCTGAAGGTCGAGTGACATTCGGAGTTGAAAATGTACTCTCTTCTTTCCCAACGGGCACATTTAACCTTTGAAAAGCTGAAGGTCGAGTGACATTCGGAGTTGAAAACGTACTATCCTCTTCCCCAATGGGCATACTTAACCTTCGAAAAACTGAAGGTCGAGTGGAGCTATTGGTAGGTTGTGTGCTTTCTTTTTCCGTTTCACTGACACTTAATCTCTGAAAGACTAAAGCACGAGCAACTGGCGGCCCGATGCGCCTAAAAACAGAAGTTTGTTGATCGACACTCTCTTTTTCTTTTGAGTCGTCAACCTCCTCTACTGTTATATGATTTGTGTCTGCCACTTTCGCCTTCCCTCTTCTTGTTATGCGAACCGGCTCTGGCGACTTATACCCAAGCCCTTTTCTTGTTATTGGCAGACTATAACCTTCCTTTAGAAGCTTCTTCTGTGTTGCAGAGAGCTCAGATCTGTCATCAAAAACTCTTAGACTTTTAAACTCAGTGTGAGTTGTGAAGTCATAACCTGCTTTAGCTAGAAGTTTGTATGCCTTGGGGTCAAACCCGTCTTCAGTTCGTTTATCAGGCAAGATCGCTTTTATCTGATCATCCTCGGGTTTCTTAACCTCTTGTCTTGTGATCTTCGTAAGAGGCGTAGTGAAATTTTCCTTCAAAATTCCAACGTCACCGACCTTTATGCTTTCTGAACATTCAGTGAAAGGTGATTCACCCTTCTTACGTCGAGACAAGGGGACGTATCGTAGGACAGGTGAATTTGAACATTTCTCATCCTTTACAACCTTAGGGTTCACAAGGCTCGTGGACACTTCACCCTTTTTTAGGTCGGAAGTACTGACATCCTCAACAACTTCCTTTCTTGCATCTGCTTGTGGCTTTAAATCGAGTTTATCATTTTTTTTTATCAAGGGGATTTCTGCAGGTATGGTTTCCCCTGTGTTTTCATTCTTCAGATAAAACTTTGCATCTGCGAAATGAGACTCAGCTTCTGAAAATGGGTTAGTGTCAGCCTCAACTTTCTTGATGCCATCTTGATAGAATTTAAAGCATTGGTGCAATGTAGAAGTTATGACCCCATTACCATGGATCCAAGGACGACCTAGCAACAACTTATAGGTGGTCTTAGAATCTATTACATGGAACAAAGTATCAGCTTTTAAGTCTCCAATGATGAGTTCAAGGCGTATCATGCCAATTGCCCGTTGTCCACCCTGATTGAAACCTTGGATCACCAATTTACTGTTTGATAGTTCCTCCATCAAGATGCCTAACTGCTTCATGGTTGACTTAGGCATTATATTGACAGCTGATCCATCATCGATGAGGATCCGACTAACCCTCTGTTCTCGAATGTATCCTGAGACGAATAAAGGTCTATTGTGAGGCTTTGACCCTAGCAACAAATCTTCATCAGAAAATCCGATAGACATGCAACAAGAAGCACATGTACGTGCCTCGGGAGTTGGGATGTTTGTACCATCAGACTCTACCAATGCGTTAATAAGGACGTTTTTAGCTTCCTGAGGAAGTGACAATAAGTCCTTTATGCTGAAGGAGGATAAGTCTCCTGAATCTGCCACCACTCCCGAGGAGCTAGCGAGGACGTTATCATCTTCCACCACGTCCACAATGTGACACGTGACAGTTTCAAGTGTCTCCCCTTCACTATCATCGAGAAAACGCCTTGGGAAGTATTCTGCCAAAGTTACGGGTTGTGGAGGGCAAAAGAAATCTTCACTTTCCTCCACGGCAGGCTTTGACCTCCTTGACTTCCTTTTTCCTTTTTTCTTTTGAGACTTGGCCTTTCTTTTATTGTCTCGATATAGGCGGGACTCTTTCCGTGCGTAACTTTGTTTTTGCTTTTTGCGGCGCACGACAAGGGTCCAACTTTCATTTTCATCTTCAATGGAATCACATTTTCCTTGGGATCCCTTCGTTGTGGCTTCTCTTTGGCATCGAACCACTACGGGATCAAGGGTCCCGAATTGAATCAGCCTCTCTTCATAATCACATGAAGAGATTGGGGGAACTTGATCCCCTACATTCGCCATTATTGTCGCATGATTTGCTTGAGCCACCTCATCAAGGTCCAACTCAATTCTCTTTTCGCGAGCAAGCTTAAGGATTAGCTCCTTTAATACAAAACACTTCTCTACCGGGTGACTAACGACTCTGTGATACTTGCAATAGTTAGGATCATTGACTTTCCCTAACTCTTCTGGTCGTTTGCACTCTGGGAGCTCAATTAGCTGCTTCTCCAACAGTTGTTCCAACATGTCTGGAACGTCAGAGTCTGGAAATGGATATACCTTTTCCTGTCTTTCTTTTAAAGTTAGGCGACGTCTCTCGCCTGTCTCCATTCGCTTATTTGTTTTGTTTTCCCTTCCTTTGGTGGAAAGCTTCACAGGGGTCGTGTTGACGACCATGGATTCTTTCGTGGCACTCTTCGTAACTTTCTCGGTGCCTTTGACTTCCTTCTTTTCTCTCCTCATGTCTGGGACTACGGGATCTTTATTCCCTCTACTAGCGATGCTCAACTCCATATCATGAGCGCGAGTCGCTAATTCTTCAAAGGTTCGGGGTTTTATCCCCTGCAGGATGTAAAGAAGTCCCCAGTGCATGCCTTGGGTGCACATCTCAACAGAGGACACCTCGGAGAGTCTATCTTTGCAGTCGAGACTCAAGGCTCTCCAACGATTTATGTAGTCGATGACTGGCTCACCCTTTCGCTGCTTTGTGCTCGTGAGTTCTGTCATACTAACTGTTCGCCTCGTACTGTAGAAGCGATTTAGAAACTCTCTCTCCATCTGTTCCCAACTGTCCATTGTATCAGGCTCCAGGTCAGTGTACCAATCGAACGCGTTTCCTTTCAGTGTTCGGACAAATTGCTTAACCAACAAATCTCCCCGAGTACCAGCGTTCTCACAGGTTTCAACAAAGTGAGCGATGTGCTGCTTTGGGTTGCCTTTTCCATCAAACTGTTGGAACTTGGGAGGCTGATACCCAGTGGGCAGTCTGAGATTGTCAATCCTCTTTGTATAAGGTTTAGAATACAAGAGGGAACTTTGAGTGGGTCCACCATACTGAGCCCTGATGGAATTCATGATCATGTCTTGCAGTTGTTGGACAGACAAAGAGGCAACTGACGCGGAGTGTTGCGGTTGGTCCTCCTGCACGACAGCCTTCCCTTTATCATTCTTTCCTGCAGCAGGGGTCTGGCTAGACTCAGCCACTTCTCGGTTCTGCAGTTGGTTCTTCAAATAGGCAATCTCAAGATCTCTCTCATCAACTGCCTTCATTAAGAGATTGAGTTTTCTTTCCATCTCTGCCATTCTTTCATCCTGGTCTACATCAGCCATCATGACGGACATCACATCAGGATTTAGTGTATCCTTTGGCTGCTTAGATGTTGGAACGACAGATTCGAACAGTGGGTTGTCTTTGAGTGCAACCCTATCCTTAGAGGATTCTTCAATCAACTTTGAGATCCTGCTTGCAACGGCAAGAGGAGTATGATCCTCCTTGATCTCGATTCCTTGGGAGCGACTACGAGTGACAGGACCAGTGTAAGAGTCGCTTGATGTGGTAACCTTCGCGAGAGCTTTCTTTGGTGCCATCACGTTGGTTGGATCTTTAAACAAGAGAAAGAGATGAGAGGTAGAGATGTCCCACTGGGCGTGCCAATTTGTTCACACGTAACTTCGGAGATGGAGACACGTGGAATAAACTTTGATTTGTATTAATGTTGTATGCGCGTGAGTATACAATCTCTAGTACATAATCCTCTGATTCTCTCTCTTGTGTGTGGATGTGTTTCACTCGAGGGCTGTGATGCTTGATCTCGAGTTTGCAGCTTCGATGGATTCTTGGAGCTTGAAGTCCCTTGAGTTTGAAAGAGTCTTCAGTCTTCAAGAAGTGTTCAGTACTTGGAAACTTGTAGATTCAAAGAGTCTTCAGTCTTCCGTTTTGAGGAAAATTTCTCTGAATTCTCTAAGTCTGGTTGAGAGCTCCAAAATTCTGAACCCTTGAAATGGTGGTGAACCCCTCTATTTATAGAGTTCTCGCAGGATGGGCTCTGGTAGCTTTTGGGCCTAACAACTTGGGCTTGGGTTTTATTGGTCTTGGGTTTGGTTTATATTTGACCCAAAACCATATGACCCAGACATTTGAAAGACCCAAATTTGATCCAAATAATTATTATTTTTAATTAATTGGTCAAATTAATTAATTTGATCAAAATAATTTAATTTTAATTAATTGATCAAATATAAATTTGGCTCTATAAATGATTAATTGGCAAACTTTGTCTTCAAATTAAATATGAGACACATGTCAATTTATAATTGGTCCCAAATTTAATTAATTTTAATTTTGTCATTAATTTTATGTAACGACGTGGCAATTCGTGATTGGTCAAAATTTCTCTATCAACAGTATGTTCGATTAAAAGTTTGGAGATTCAAATACCACACTTTAAATGTTATGTTGTTGAAATCAAAAAATAAAATATTGTTAAGCATAATCAATATATGTGATAATTATACAAAGAAAAACTATTAAAGATAATGGTAATGATTAAACTCTATATTTGTGAGTACAGTTTAGTGGTAATCCCCTCCCCTCGACTCCAAAATAGCTTTTAACTACTTTTAGACCCATGAATTTCTCACTCTTATTTAGGTGGTAGGCTTCTAATTTATAAGTATATATAGAAATTGATTTAGGTTGATTTTACAATATTTTTTTTTATTTTGATCGGTAAACTTGCAAATGTTTGGTTTTCATCATAAACTTACTATAAATTTAGGGGTGTAAATCGATTTTTTAATTGAAAAGTCTAAGTTTTTAGCATGTTAAAAAAATAAATAATAAAAAAGACGAAAATTAGAATTACGTGCAAAGGCTTGTGAAAGGTTGGGTGGTATTTAAGAATCAAGAGTGATGTGCCCTTTCACATTTAATTATAGTTAATGAATTGATAAAGATTTGAAAGCATATTTTGGTTGGTTTAGTCAAACGAATATATTTGTGGTTATTATTTAATAGTCTTTTTTATATATATATATTATATAATTTACTAAAATGACCAGGATTCAAAAGTAGAAAGACGAAAAGGAAGTTTTTGAAAGTGAATAAAAGTTAAAATGATTTGGGAGGAAAATAAAAAATTGAAAGGTTATTTTTATAATTGAGATTGAGATCCCTGTGATTAGGATTTAGGAAGAAGGGGAAATGTGAACATTAGACTGAGTCAGGATTGTGACTTGCTGCGTACGTCGCCTTTGGCTCAACGCTCATACGCGCAAGGGCGCCGCAAGCAGACACTTGTTTGATTCTTTCTCAGCTTGTTTTGTATTTTGGATTTTGCTACGGTTAAAACAAATCAATTGTTACATCACTTTACCCACGTTTTTTTCTTACTTAATTATTTAATTCCCTAAGATGGACTTTAGGCACAACACTAATTTAAAACCGAATCTGCATTCTAGACACCGTTCTTGGGCACAATTGGATCATTTTACGTTTGTTTTGTATATTTTGGATATCAAAATTTCATTTTAGGCACGTTTGGGATACTTAATTGCAAATTTTGAAAGATTATAACATTTACTCAAATTTAAGACGAAATTTGATAAATTTGAAAATTTAGGATAAAAGTTGATTTTTTGAACTTGGCAAAGTCTCATCAATTTTCTATTAGTTAATAAAAAAATTTCGAAATTCATTAATTTCAATAAAAATCAAGTTTTTGCACCTAATTAAATTTGATTAATATACAATAGTGACAAATATTGAACGAAACTTTTTCAAAACTACTTACCATTTAAAGATAAGCTTTAGCATTGTATTTTCTTTTGAAAGCAAGTAAAAATTGTTAGGCAACTTAATGATAAATTTTGGTGTTTTCTAGTGGAGAACAAAAATTAAAATTAATATTTTGGAACAAGACTGCATAAGAACGTAGTCCTACATTCCTCATTAAAATCAAAATCTTGAAATTAAGATAGAAAGGTTGAAAATGAAAACTTTTTTTAATGAAAAGCAGAAGCAAAGAAGTTTCTCATCAATTTTAGTCAACCAAGCAAACTCCAAACTATTTCGAAGAAAACAAAAGAAGAGAAACACAAAGTCTCCATTGGATTCTTCGCACGCATCTTCTCCATTGGCAAGTCTCGCGGGAAACAAATTAATTACGAAGCCAAGCTAGAAATTTCTGACGATCGATATTCGATATATAGCAACTACAAACCATCGACTCCATCTCGATTTCGTGACCGATGGAGCTCTTCAGCAAAACCAAGGCCGTGAAACTCCGAGCCCACAACGACAAGTACCTAGCCGCCGACGACGACAAACAGACCGTCCGCCAGAGCCGCAACCACACGTCCCGTAAAGCCATATGGGTGGTGGAGCCAGTGGAGCAGAACCCTCAGGCCATCCGCCTCAAGAACTGCCATGGCCGGTACCTGAGCGCGTCGGACCTGCCATTCCTGCTCGGGATGACCGGGAACAAGGTGGTCCAGGTGCCGGCGGAGAAGTCCTCGGAGTGGATGGTGCAGTGGGAGCCGGTTCGGGAAGGGTTCCAGGTGAAGCTGCGGAGCTGGTGTGGGACGTTTCTGCGGGCGAACGGCGGGACGCCGCCGTGGAGGAACTCGGTGACTCACGACGAGCCTCACACTTGGGCGACCGGGAAGTGGATTTTGTGGGACATTGAGGCCGTGGATTTGGAGGGGTTGGACTTTGATGGGTATTTGACGATGAACCATTTGGAGTCGTTGTCGAGCTTTGCGTCGGATGAGGGTTTTGGGTCCGAGCCCGGCACGCCATTGGCTGCTGTTGCTGATAAGTCTTCTAGAAGACAGGTAAATCCAATTCAATTATTCAATTGCCCCAACTAACTACTTTAATCAACAAACAAACTTTTCCAGCTGTGTGTGTGTGTTTTTTTTTTTTCTTCTACTTTTTCTTTTCCATTGGTTTCCGTATGAAATTAATCTCTCACCCTCCAAAATTTTTCATTCTGTTATTTAATATTTAATTTTGATTGTAAAACATAATCTGATTGGATACTATTGAATTGTGATTTGATGCAACCAAATAATACAAATACCATAAAAGAGTAAGTTCTTTGAATAAAATAACTATAGACTAGTCTAACTAACATGTCAGTTGTCACGTCATTATTGAGATTAATTAGAATAAAATATCCAAAATTCAAAGGTAATATAATTTGTTTAAAAGTTCAAAGGGTTTAGAGTTTTAATCTGTCCTTGAATAAAAATAAATACAACAGACACTTAATTTAAGAGTATAATTTTAAAAAAATAATTAAGTTTGAATTTAATTAATCATTGTTAATTATATTGACTCTTTTTTTTTTTTTTTTTTTGAGATACTAATTGTATTGACTTAGTAGATTAATTCATTGTTTTTACAATAATATATTAAACATTGTCTCATTTGTCCATTGTAATTATAGGCATTGTCCCCGCTTTGCTCAAAAAAAATATATATATAGACATTGTCCCCGCATTATTTGAATTACAAGTGGGAATACGCGAAGAGAATGTACCCCTATTGGCTGTTTGACCGTGAATTTTACCAACAACTTTTTTATAATCCTATTTTACACTGTACATAGATAAGATTAAGGTATTTTTTTAACTGATATTTTAGTATTGTCTTACTATGTAATTCTTTTAACATTTTTATTTACTTCTTTACTATTTTCTACTGATTCATTTAAATTATTTAATATTTAGCATCACTTTAATTAATAATTTAACATTCAACAAAAATAAATGAATAATCAATGGTTGATAATAAAATCCGAATATCCAATAATTTTTTCGTTTGATACCCTGTACTAAAACCAAAAACAAAAACAATAATGAATAATTGATAGTGATAGATACCCAATGAATAAACAAAACTCATTTTGGAAAGACCATAGCCTAAAACTAAAACAAGGCGTTGTTTCTCGTGTTTGACGAAGCCAGCTGGAAAAGTTGAAACTTTTTCCACCAGAATTTCAAATCGAATTTTATTTCCACACCAACAAAAAGAAAAAAAGAAAAAAAGAAAAACATATGATTTAATCATTTAATGTAGGTCTGGAAAGTTTTCGAAGCGTTACTGGTCAGCCACGTAGCTGAAATCCGTGTCTATCCATGTTTCCATCTTCGTCCCCAAAATCACTCTCCAAGAATCTTCCTCTTCCACCATAAAATGGTGAATCCGTCTTAGAATATTTCTTATCAGGCCGCCTCACAGTTTCAAATCTTCTGTACAGATTCACATCTCCTCCAGTAAATTCGGTTCCGGCATGGATATATTCCGCAACGCCAAGGCGGTCCGGCTCCGGAGCCACCACAAGAAGTACTTGTTCGCCGACGAAGATGAGGAGTCCGTCACTCAGGACCGGAATGGATCTTCCAAGAACGCCAGATGGAGCGTCGAGTTCGTTTCCGTCTCCGATTCCATTATCCGCCTCAAGAGCTGCTACGGCAAGTACTTGACGGCGTCCAACCAGCCGTTCTTGCTCGGAATGACCGGCCGGAAGGTTCTGCAGACGCGTCCGGAGCGGCTGGACTCGTCGCTCGAGTGGCAGCCCGTCAAGGAAGGCTCGCTCGTCAGACTCAAAACGCGGTACGGTAATTTCTTGAGAGGGAACGGCGGTGTTCCGCCGTGGCGGAACTCGGTCACTCACGATGTGCCGCATCGGACCGCCACACAGGACTGGATTCTGTGGGATGTCGATGTGGTCGAAATCGAAACTCAATCTTCGGTTCACAAAGCCGACCCGGATTCTCCTCTGGAACTGAATTCCTCATCGTCTTCGGTTTCAGTTGAATCTGCACGTCCTTCAACCGCTGAGGTATGTCACTAGTGCAAATTCAATTGGATGGATCCCAAATCTGCATATTCCGATGCGATTCTAACATTTTCCCCAAAATTTTCAGTCGAATCATTCTGGAGGGTTGAATTCGCCTCCGAAATTGGAGGGGAGGAAGATAAGTTATCAGGTGGCTGATGACGAAGGAGAAGACGAGGATTCGGAGAGGGGTTGTTTGATATTCAGTGGAAAAGGAGTTGAAGAATTGACTCGTAAATTGGAGGAGGAGACTGGAATTGAAGGTATAATTGTTTGTACTCGAAGCCCTTTGAATGGGAAGCTTTATCCTCTTCGCTTGCAGCTTCCTCCCAACAAAGCAACCTTGCAGGTTGTTCTGGTTTTGAAGTCCTCCAAATGTGAGAATCTTTGAATCCCTTTTCAACTTATCTTATGTTCAAATGGGCAATTTTTTCAAGTGTTGTTTTACTTGATCGTTGATCCTTACCTTATTTTGTGTTTGGTTTTGAATTTGTAACAGTGGGAAGTGAGTTTGAGGAAGAGGGTTTGATATAAAGAGCAGAGTGATTGATTCGAACAGGGGCCAGGCCAGAGCAGAACACACATCCTCGGAGAACAAAGCAGGCCAATCAAGAACATATACATAAATGTTCTTGTGGGGATTATTCATTTTTCTTATAATCTGGAGTAATACAGAGTGTAAATATAATGGGGAAGAAGCAGCAGCAGCAGCATTAAAATTTATTATTAAATTAGACTACAGCAATTGCAGTATTCTTAAATTTATTTATTTTTGTTGGATTGGATTCTGCTGCTTAGAATAATTGTACTATTCACTATTTATTCAGAGCTATTTTGTTTTTGTACATATAAGAAGAACTGAAGAAGAGCATTAAATTATTTGCGATAATTTCACGTGGTCTTGTACTAAATTTCACGTGTACACTGATGAGTTGCATAGATTATTATTATTATTATTATTATTATTATTATTATTATTTATTCCAAAGTTGCATAGATTATCATGTGGCCTACTCGTTTATTATCTTTTCTGCTTCTACGTCTATCCAATGTTGTAGACACAAAGTTTTTTTTTTTTTTTTTTTTTTTTTTTTTGAAAAATTGTAGACACAAAGTTTAATATCTTATTACACCGAAAATTTAATTTCATATTTAATATATTGGATCATTTTAAAAAATTTTAAATATGGTAAATTTCTATTAGATATCAAGTTGTTATAGGTAATTTTAGACCACTTCAATATGCAATAAACTAGTATGCAATAAACTAGTGAGGACAACGCAATACCAGTCCAGGAGACAGCCAGGAAACGGATCTTGGAGGGAGAACAGGCCAAAGGGTCAGGCCATGACCAGAGGGATCGGGCTTTGGTCCAACCCCCACGCGAGTCGAGTCCTTCTTCCTCCGATTGGTCCCTGATGCCCCTGGCCACCCCGGTTCAGCTTGATTCAGCCCTAGATCGCATCCAAACACCTGGAAACCCTAGAGCAGTTACAAGTATTTAAATCTTTCTTCCTTACTGAAGAAAGGATCCCAAGCCCTATTCTCTAAGCTCTCATCTTACTCTTGATCTCTTGCTCTCGTCCTTCGGCTTTCTAACTTAAGCATCAGAGACGGGTGTGGCAAACACCACACCGATGTGCAAGTTTTTTCTGTCTTGCAAGCCACTTATTCCCTCCCTCATACAAATTTACCGTTGGTGGCCCGTGAAGGTCAAGTGAGTTCCTCCTGTCCAGATTTTGCCATCAACACAAGTTAAAAGTTAATTTAATATTTTCAAAGTTCAAAGACTTATTAAACACAAAATTGGAAGTCAAAAACACTTATTAGATATTTTTTAAAATGCAAGGACATATTAGATATAAATATAAGGGTTAAGAAAATAAACTTGTAATTTAATAAAAAGAAATTAACAATGCAATTTTTTTTTTTTTTTTTACAACATGCAGGTGGGAGATTCAAATCTCTAATCTCTTGGTCGAGAGTGTGTGAAAGATGACAAGAGACGACACATTTGAGCAATATCGACAAAGTTCTAAATCATATAGGAATCAATCGAGGAACCATAAATCTTTATAAGTTATTTTTATCTCATCCATCTATGAGCAATTGTAGAAAATTTAGGAAAGAGATAAGTTCAAGACTAAACTTTAACGAAGAGTTAAGGGTTGGAATTATTTATTATTATTATTTTTTATATTCGTGAGTGTCCGGACCAGTCAAGGGTTGCAACTATAGAATGAGATTGCGACTATATAACTAACTTCTAATAGCCATTGAATGTAAATTTAAAATTTTGCACACTTCCTAATAATTACTACTTACAATGTGGAGTACTTTGGTATAATTCTCTTATATATTCAATGGTGTAAAATTATCAACTAGCAACCTCCATAATTTCTCGAAAGAGTAGATGATATACACATCTAATTAAAATTGAAAGACCCAATTGGATTCGAGAAGCCCAATTTTAAAATGGGTAGGCCGAGTCATCAATGAAAGAGTTCATAGATACATCTATCCATATGCTTAGCTCCCTACCCATTAGTTTTATAAGATTCTTTTTTTAAAAAAAAGTTTTATAAAAATTTCTATATATGTAAACATGCGCACACAATTGAAACTAAATATACACAAATATATTTTCTTATATTATTTTATTAGTTTCTTTTATATTCTATTCTTTTAAAAATAAAAATATCAATAGATTATATCCTAATATGTTTTATATTAAGAATAACTTTGTTATTTTTGTAGTTTAAATTCATTACACTTTAATTTTAGGAAAGTAGTTGAAACAACCTAGTAAAGACTGATATCTAATAAAATACATACACACAAAAGACCTCTCACACATACAAAGTATATAACACCCAAACGAGAGCAAAGAAAGATCACTTTTGAGGTCAAATTCCTTGAAAGAGAAGACTAGCTTCCAATCCAAAGTCGAATCACATTTCACAAATTAATTTGGTGACTAACCAAAGTTTAAATGCTTCTACAGATTTAACATGCCAGATAAAACTCGCATGTTCAAAGAGGCTATTGGAACAACTCAACTTGAAAGAGACAATGTTTAACTCTATTTTTATTTAACTTCTCAAAACTTAGTTACAAATGAACATAAATTGGTTTTATGTGGCCAAGTAAGAAACCCTAAAATGCTTGAAACTAAAGCTAAGCAACATTAACCTAATAAAATATACTTCAAAACTGTCAAAACGAGCATAATTCAACGGTAATTGACATATATTCTCGACCAAAAGGTTAGAGATTCAAATCTCCTACTTTCAAATGTTGTTGTATTAAAAAAATACACTTCTTACTTCAAAACTAACTAAACAACCGGAGGAGGGTGGGCTTACAAAATAAAGTGAGCCTTAAATGGTTGATGGAGAGTAGAATATATATCATCTCATAAGAAAAAGGCTTAAGATTATTTATCAAAGGTTAGATTTATTACCGTGTAAATTATTGAAATATCTAAGCTAGGTATAACTTAGCGGTAATTGACACGTATCCTCGACCAATAGACCAGAGGTTCGAATCTCCTAAACTCAAAAAAATTATTGAAATAAACAAAATTATATCTAATTTTAAATGATATCTATTAATTGATGGGAAATTTGTGTGTGCTTCTTAAATTTCAATAAATGTGTTACTAATGGTACAACAAAAAAAAATTAGCTCAACAAGTTAGAAAGATAAAATAATTTTATTTAAAATTTATGTATACATAAACATATAAATACAATATTGATTTATATATGCACATACACATACATGCATACAAATACAAGATTGATGAAACTTGTTAACTACCATAAAATTAAGGAAGAAAACTTTTTTAAAAAATAAAATAGAGTCACATCAACATTTAAATTGATCTTGTCTAGCTTCCATCAATGTCACCCAATAGAACGCTGCTTTTTACGGACCAATGTGAAAATTTTTCCAATTTCCAATTTCCATCAATGTCACCTAAACCATTTCAGTTTTCTGTTTTTTAAAAATGTTTTTGAAATTATAAGTAAATTTCAAAAACCAAAAAAAGTAGTTTTTAAAAATAGATTTCTGTTTTTCAAAAACTTATTTTTCTTATAATGCTTACTTTTCTTCCGTTTTACCTATCTCTCTCCAACAAATTTCTTTCTCTATTTTTTTTCTCTCTATAAAATTTATTTTTCTCTCTCTAAAATTTTCTCTTTCAAAACTTTTTTTTTTCTCTATAACTTGTCTATTTCTAAAAACTTATCAATAACTTTTCTCTCCTTAATAAACATGTTCTAATTTTTCTTTTGAAAAAAAAAATCACAAAAATTTTCTATCGCTACAAATTTTCTTTATTTTTCGAATTTATCGTTATTTTTTAAGCATATCTTTTACTCTTAACCTTACTATATCTCTCTAAATTTTCTTTTTTTATTTAATTTTTTTGATCTAAAATTTATCACTTTGACTCTAACTTGTTTTCTATTTTTTCTCTAACTAATATTCTTTCTCTAAACATTTTCTTTCATCTTTTTAAATTTTCTATGTTTAACTTTTCTCTCGTCTTTTAAAAAAAGAAAAAAATTCTCTTGAAAACATTTATATTTGTGTCTCTAAATTTTTGTTTCAACGTCTTTCCACATTTTTCTCTCTCTAAAACATCTTTTCATCATTCTAATTTTTAAAAAACTGAAAACCAAAAACAGTTATCAAACAAGGTTGTTTTTCTATTTTTTAAAAACAGAAAACAAAAAACAGTTATCAAACATATATGGTTTTTGTTTTTAAAAAACAGGAAACCAAAAACCAAAAACCAAAAACAGAAAAACCAAAAACCAAAAACTGAAATGGTTATCAAACGGGCCCTAAATGTTATAATTTTTTTATATATATTTGGACAAATATTGTAACTTTTATCTTCTTATAAATTTTCGTTTGAAGAATTATTTTTAAAAAATGTATTCTTATGTGTGTTTAATGATCTGAAATACATATGTTAGTATTGTTGATGCCAAAATTCGGACAGGGGACTCACCTAGCCTTCACGTGACACCAACAGTGAATTTGTAAAAGCTGGGGAAGATGTGACCTGCAAGACCAGCAAGAATCGCTGGACACCGGTGTGGTGTAGGCCACACCGCCTCCGATGCCTAAGTCAGAAAACTGAGCAGCTAGAGAATAGAGAAAGAAGTCAAGAATAGAGTTTTCGGCCCCCCTCTTCAGTGGTGAAGAGGGGTATAAATACTTGCTCGTGCTCCTAGGGTTTTTAGGAATCCGAAGACCTTTTGGGACGAACCGAGCGAAACTGGGGCGGCTCGAGGCGATAGGGACCGAGTGGAGGCGAACCGACTCGGAGGCCGACCATACGGGTCGGGCCACGTTGGCCTGACCCGTTGGTATGGTCTTGGTCCTTTTCCTGGTCTCATCTCCTCCCGGTTGTCCTCGTTAGCTCCTCGTACACTGTGGTGGTCCAAAATTACCTATAACAAGTATGAAATTGATCAAATTTGTATCTTTTTTTTTTTAAAAAAAAAAGACTCCATACCTGATTATTTCTTGAAATATATAAGTTTTGATAAGGTTATTTAATAGTCCATTATGTGCAATGATCTGTTTTTTAGTACAACATTAGGTGTGGGGGTTCAAACCTTAACCTTCTTGGTCAAAGGTACATGTCAATTATCGCTGAGCTAGGCTTGCTTTGACAATATAATAATCCGTATTAGTATTGTATGAAGCTTGATTTTGATTAAAATAAATGAACTTTTGAAATAAAATGTAAAAATTGTAGGGTCTATTTAAATTGGACCTATTGGGTATGAAATTGAAAGTGTAGGATGAAAATGGATAGGGTTAGTGAGTTATTTTATTAATTTTTTTTTTTTTTTAAGGAAAAAGTAGGAAAATGTTGAATGAATCCAATCTCTGTTCTGGGTTGTCTCTCCAGGAACCTCTTTATAAATCCCACACGCTCTCCCTCTCCCAAAAAAACACTCTCTCATCTCACTTTCTCTATCTTCAAACTTCACGTAACTCTCTCTCTCTCTTCACCAACTTTGAAGTTCCATTTCTCTCACTGATATATATATATAATTCAATTCCCTGCAACTCCAACTTGTTGAAATCACTGACCTCCCATCAATCCTTAAGAATTGAGATTCTCCATTTCCATTTCAGCTATGGCGGACGAAAGACTCTACACCACTTCAGACATCACAATTCTTCTCCACAACCAAACTAACCCACGCTCATCCGATTCTCTCATAATTCCCAATTCCACATCACTTCACGGTAATTAATTCAATTCTATTCTATTTTAATTATTTTCAATCATTACATTATTATTCAACCAAATTCCAAACTCACCCATCAAATTCAAATGCATGTATGTTTTCAGGTCAAAACAACGAGGAAGACGAATCATCCTTCGACGGATTTTGGCTTCACTCCGGGAAGAAACGCCGGCTCTCGGTGGATCAAGTCCAATTCCTTGAGAAAAACTTCGACCTCGACAACAAGCTCGAACCCGACAGAAAAATCCAGCTCGCTAAACAATTGGGTCTCCAGCCAAGGCAAGTGGCCATCTGGTTCCAAAACCGACGAGCTCGCTTCAAGACCAAGCAGCTCGAAAAGGACTACACGGCTCTCAAAGCCACCTACCACAATCTTAAGTCCGACTACGACAACCTTGCCTCCCAGAAGGACAAACTGAAAACAGAGCTCCAGAATTTGAATGACAAATTGGCGATTCGGGAGAAGGAGAAGCGAATCGGGAAGCAACAAGAGGCGACCTCGGCTAAGAGTGTCGTGTTGGATTCTTCGGAGAATTTGAACTCATCAATGGCGGATTCTTCACATGGGTTTGAGCCAGAGCAGTCTGATTGTTTCTCGCAGGATGAAGAAGAGAACTTGAGTAGGAACTTGTTCCCGAAATTGGAAACCTTTTATTACGATGATCACCAAACGGAAGGCTGTTGTAATTTAATTGGCTCCCAGATTGAAGATCAGGCCTTCGGTTTCTGGCCTTATTGACTCTGTTCCAGATTATTCATTATCTGGTGGAATTAATTACTCTTCTTGTTTTTCCAATTATGTTTCAAAATAGCTATTTTAAAACCAATAAATTATGTGGATTTTGGTTTTGTGATTATTTTCAGCTATATATATATATTTTATATTTTCTTTCTCTCTTCTTCATCCTAATGCGACAATTGTTACCCAATTCGATCGATCAAATCGTTTTGAATGAATTGGTAGAATATTAATGCTTGCATTTAAATTTTACGAAAACATGGTTGGACTGAATTTTAGAGAAAAAAAATATTATTATGTTTTTTTCTTTCACCTTTTGAAATGTTATTGTCAAGCATCAAGGCTCTAATGCTATTAATTAATTGATAGTGTGATGGGACTTTTAAAAAATATTTGATAATTTGATACGATGTGATTGACAGATAGTAAAAGGAACAGGACAACTAGATAAAACAATATGCCACGTGAAGTATCAACTTTCTTTTATGAATTGTACTGTTTTATTTCGTCCAATTCTTTTATTTTTCCACCGTTGTTTATCACTTCGTGTCAAATCAACAAGTGTTTGTCAAATACGACATGTTATTTGATTATTTCATCAGTGTTATGGATGATAATATATAGAATTACAATCCAAATTTAAAATGATGTAATTAACATTTCTTCTCATGTAAAAGATAAAACAGGTTCAATTGCAAAAATTTAGATATAAATTTATAATTTAACCTGTATTAACTCATTTTCATTATACTAGGATAATAATGTAATTCATAATAATTTAATAATTAAAAATTAATTTAGATAGCTGAGGTTAATAAAAAGAAACAAAATTCAATTTTTCCCTCCAAACTCAGGTAAGTTTTGATTTCATAAAATTAGATTATAGTTTAAGTTTAATCTTTTGTTACATATTCGCCCACTAGTTTCCACAAAAGGAAAAAAAAAACAAAAGAAAAACTAATATAGATCAAATCTAAAAGTGGAATATTAACTTCTAGTTAAGCTAAAGTGTTTTAGAAAGACATATTACATAAATTAGCAAACATTTTTGGAGAATAACAATTAATTATAAATTTTTGAAGAATTGATTCAAAAGTATTTTGAGAAAAATAATAATAATAAATAGAGGTATTACTTGAACAACTGATTTTTTTTTTTTTTCAATTTTGAAGAAACAAGTGATATTTTTGTATGATAAAACAAAAATATTGGTAAAAGAAATATAATTAATAATACATTTCCGTCGAGATCATGTGTTCACTAGGTTCATGTGGATAAACCTTAAAAAATAAATACAAATATGTTAGATTCTCAAATATTTATTAGCCTAAATATAATATTCACTATATTTTCAACCCAACAATATTTTCCAAACAAAGAGCCCTTTCATTGGGGTACGAAGATCCTTTTATTTTTCAACATATTGCTTCCCAAATATCTTCAAGTTTCAAAAATTATTTATCCAATTACGATGTACTTGCTTCCAATATAAATTAAACTTCTCTATCTAAATAAACTTATTTTATTGTATTTTTTATATACAACCTAAACATATAAAATTAAAGTAGTTATATTTTCAAAAAAAAAAAAAAATTAAAGTAGTTATTGCTTCATACATCGATTATAAATTCGAGCTTCCACCCCCATGCTTGAAATATATATATTCTAAAGAATAATTTTTTTCTTATATTGTATTAAAATTATTTTTAATTATATGGATATAGTTTGATATAAATAGAGAAGAAAATTGATAAATATATAATTTTACAAAAATAGGGCTAGGGGGGTAGGGAATTACAATAATTAATTTTTTATACAAGATTTTCGATGAAGAAGTAATACTCCCACTTGTGAGGACCACAGATACTACGTTTGGAAGATATTGTTTGAACTGAATTTAAACATGTGATAACTTTTTAAGTGGATTTTAAAGAGACAAAATATTATATGGTTGAGAATGATCGAGGTAGTGCAAGGCGTGAAATTTTTTTATGCATGACCTGCAACAAGAAGACAAGTGTGATAAATAATTATCAAGAGAATGACTTCTAATAGTTAAACTAATGATGTGAGTTGCACCAAATTTTTCCGAACATAAGTTGAATAACACAACTCAAATGAAAAACACTCCTCAATTTACAAGGCTATTTTGAAAATAGATTTGGAATAATATTTGTCCTATGATGTGAAAGATATATATATTATTCTATTTGAATCAAATTCCACCCATATATATATATATATATATATATATATATGTATGAATTGCAAATTTTTTAGTTCAACCGAACATTTAAAACAAGTAATTTTTCATACTTATATCAAAATTTCTTTTCCTTTTTCAATATTTTGCAAAATGATATGTTTTTATCATTATTCTTTTTTTGGTGAGTTGAATACTCTCTTATCTCCAAACCAGATTTTTGCATATGAAGTAAGATGTTATAAATTTAAAATAAACTGATTTTTAAGGTTTATATGAATAAAAAAAAATAATAATAAAAAGAAAAAAAGAGGAAAACAAACAACCAAAATAAATTTAAAAAGAAAAAGAAAAGGTAGAAGTAGAAAGTCAAAATTCGGATATGTAGAAGATTGTGATGTAGGATTTTCTTTGTCTGGTATCTAGGCCACGACTTTTACAAGCCTACAGCTGTTTTAGGGAAGCTGACACCTAGATTTCAACTTTAATCTTAATTTAAATAAAAGGAAAAAGAAAATTATAAGAAGTATCTCTTTGCTTTGTCGTAATTTTTATTTCAAAAAAAAAAACTTTGTCGTAATTTTTAAAAAATTACTCCTATTCTTTTAAAAGTTGCAAACTTGCAATATTATTATTCACCTTAAGATTTCAAAACTATTATTCAACAACAAATCTATTAGAATGTTGGACGAAAAGTTGATGCGGTAGGAACTAACACCAAACTAAATTTTGCAAGTGTCATATTTGCTTCTTTACTACAAGAATGTTCTTAAATCTTGTCAGGATAATCATGCTTGGACAAATCGTTTCGGATCCATTGTTGATCTAAAACAATTTCGTTCCTTATTTTTCCTTGAAAATGTGGGGAAGAGGGGAAGAAGAAAATGGAAGAGAGGGAGAGAATAGAGAAGAAATGTTAAAAACAATATTTTTTTTAATTATTATTATTTTCTCCGATTTTTAACTCAATCATAAATCTTTAATATAGTCCGTCAAATAAAAAATGTTATTTTTTCTTCACTTAAATATAGACCATATAACACAGTAAGATCAAGAACCATACATATATGAAGTAGATTACAATGACCAAATTGAAAGTAAGTGCAAAATTATAGATACTAAAATTGAAAATTGTAAAACCAGTAAAGTCTTTATTAAAGTAATATATGTTTTTTTTTTAATGAGATTAAAGTAATATATGTTCAAATGAAAAGTATAATTTAGCATAATGAAAATTGAACTAAAACCATTGAATTAAACTAGATACCTTAAATGAAGAATAAGACAGTAGTTGTCACAATGTCTTGTTCATCTTGAAATCCTAACATGGTGGTTGAGCTCTACCATAGCCATAGGGGAGGACTTGAAAAAAAATTGGATAAAAAGCTAATTATCATTACTTTTCAATATTTAATGTTAAAGAAATAATAAAAAAAAATATAAGCAAAACATTTCCTCTTATTTAAAACTCACACTTCTCTCACTTCACACTTTAGAACCATTGATATTTGTTATAGGGTCAACTAATGTCTCTCAAGTTTTCAATTGTTTCCACCACAAAGATCAATGATAGAAAATAATTTGCCCATACATCTTTTCCAAAGTTAATTTCTGGTAAAAATTAAAAGTATTTCTAGAAGTGCTTATTATGTTGGGCATAGTGTTTTGCTATTAGTTTGAGCACTGAACATGCCATAAGTGTGAGCATATCATGTCCTATATGAGAGAAATAAACTAATTGAATAGAGACACAACTACTTTTTGGATTCAATAAGTTGAGAAAATTAAGGTTCTATTTAGTTTAAAATGTACAAGAAACTTAAAGTAAGTAGTAGTCTAATAGAATAAGCAAATAAAACTCAATGTTTTGTAATAATATTATGTAATGAGATTTTATAAGACTAAACAACATTGAAACAATAAAGAAACAAATATATACATACACCTAGAGGTGCAATAATCTTGTGAATGCTATGAAATCACATATATATGTATATTTCTTTTTTGGTTCAATAGAATAGTTATCTCACTAGAATATGCAAAAAGAATGTTTAAAATTTATCTTAGACAAATATCTTTAGGTAAAATACTAATGTAAAAATTATTAATAAAAACTGAAAATTAAAAGTAGCATAGGTAAAACTAAGCTTGTGATGCTCATCATAATCTAAACCGTTGAAAATATAAAGTTAAAAGACTAAATTATTTACATGAAAAAAAAAATAATAATACAATAAAATAATATAAAACATGACTCGTTCTTTAAAATGTTGAATTAGATTGGAATACATCTTATGATGAAACTTAACTCTCAAATCATATATATATTTGAAGCTCTTTCTAAAATTATATTCAATCAAATTGCAAAAACTATTCTACATTGGCATAGAATATAAAAAAGAGTAAATGAGATTGAAACTAAAGAGTGGGGTGTTTGGGGCACTGAATAGATTATAATAACCCCTTTATTATAACCTATTCAATGTTTGGGGCACCAACAAAAATAATTGGTGAGGTGGGTTATTTTAACCCCCGGTTATTTTATCCATTTTCTACAGTAACCATTATTCAACTCACTACAGTAACTATCTCCTCACTTCTTCCATGCGACTCCTTGACTTTTCCGACGACCGCCGGCCGCCGTCAGCCGGCGAAGTTTCCGACGAATTTTCCGACGACCGACGACGACTTTTCCGGCCACCATTTTTTTTTTCCATATTTCTTCTCAATTTCATTTTGAAAAATATAAAAACTAAAAATAAAGAAAAAAAACATCAAAGGTTGCCGGAAAAGTCGTTGACAACATCGAAGGTTAATCAACTTAAAAAAAAAAATTCAAACGAAATTATATTTACCACACTCAAGTTTATTTCAAATGATTTTATTGATAAAAAAAAACTAATATGATTTTTGAACTAAACATTTACAATTTTTATTTTGGCAATACTAAAAGTTAACTAATATGATTTTTATATACCAAAACCTAAACTTTTTTTGCTTTATTACAAAAAAAAAAAAAAAAAAAAAAAAAAAAACATAACCCTAAATCAAATCAAAGTGTTGTATATCATTAAAAAAAACTAGAAAAAGAAAACAGTCAGTTTCAACCTTTGATTCAGAACTTCATGTTAAAACAAATCAACACTCCAAACACAGATTATTTTATCCAGATTAAAATAATCTGCACCCCAAACACAGATTATTTTATAGATTATTATAACCCACAGATTATTATAATTGACAGATTATTATAACCACCAGATATTATAACCAATTCAGCGCTCCAAACAGCCCCTAACTGAAAAATTGTGAATGGGTTTCAAAATTCATTCACCCACTAGCATTGCATTTGCATCCAAACAGAAACTTTCTACGACTTAAAAAAAGAGTTTTCCCAAGTCCTCTCTCCTCACCACAAACAAACGATTCTTGGGAAGCACAAAAGCCACCTGGCACTGAAAAAGAAACAGTCATGCCAAGCTTTCCACGTGTCAACAGTTCAGATATTTACGACGATCCTTTTTACGAACCAATGAATTCGAGCCACATGTTGGTGTTCCCTTAGATTCATCTCCCACTGACACGTCAGAAGAAGCCACGCAAACCCAGGAACCTCGGGTCCATCAACGTGGCAGATAGTACATGGTGGCGGGTGGGGCCGAGTGGGGGAAGTAGATAAGAATAGTGGGGGCCCAGGTGTTGAGGAATAAGAGGGGGGCCACGTGGGCAGTGATTGGGAAGTTGTTTTGGTGGGATCCACGTAGCCACGTGCGGACCATGTCCCGTTGTCAGTTGGGGCTGTGCTTTGATTTAACATTGACAAATTGACAATCCAATCCTCAATATAAACCATCACCACCACCTTTTCACCTATCAACTCCGGTCGGTGCACCTCCTCACAATTTCCACGGATTTTTCCAAATTTCTCAAAAATAACACACTGTATTAAATTTTCTTCATGTTTTTATCAACATTTTCACATGTTCATGGGTTTCACATCGACATACGGTGTGAATTGATATTTTCATCATATCGTAAAGAAATTGATAAATTATAAACAAAATGTAGAAATGTAGAGATAATATTTATAATGAGTATTTTAACTTATTTTTAAAATTTAAAACAATTATTTGGTAATTTAAATATTTTTTGTTTTTTTTTGTTTTAAATATTTTCTAGAAATATCTATCAACATCGACATTTAGTTGATATTTTGATCGATATTTCCATAGAATTAAGACCTCGATATTTTCATCAACATCAACATTTTAATCCTTGCACTACACAGACATTTGGTTCAAATTTTCGAGTTCTCCTCTAAAAAAAAGGGTGAGTTCTGATTTAATCATAAGTGGTTAATTTCTAATAAATTAACAACTTACTTCTCCTAAAA
This sequence comes from Luffa acutangula, assembly GCA_036850905.1. Lineage (NCBI taxonomy): Eukaryota > Viridiplantae > Streptophyta > Magnoliopsida > Cucurbitales > Cucurbitaceae > Luffa > Luffa acutangula. The sequence continues at coordinate 611,225 of CM072092.1, read as the reverse complement.
AAATTAAATTAAAAAAAAAAAAAAAAAAAAAAAAAAAAAAAAAAAACCTTACTTCTACAAGTGACCGATTCTAAGCCCAATTGCAGAAAGCCCATGGGCCTTAGAGTTCTGCTCTCTACTAACAAACTTGGAGTTCAAGCTTTTTTTTTTTTTTAATTTATATAAATACACCATATTTATATGGTATATTTATATATTACTCGTGAGAAGCATAAATATTTTTTCAAATCAATATATATTGTTGATGGTCAAATTTCGCTTAGGAATTTGCCCTTCGCTCAACGTGATGATCAACAGTGAATTTATAATATAGCGGGAAAGACATGACTTACAAAACGTGCAAATGCTGCACACCGGTGTGGTGCCACACACACTCTGATTCTTAAGTTAGCCTTGGCCGAAAAACACGTAGAATGTATTTAGGGATCGATGTTTGCATACCTGAATGCGTGTGCGGTCTCCCTTTTTATAGACTTCCCCTTAGGGTTTTCGTCGATGCCAGACCTCAAATGATCTCTGAGCCTTTGGCCCGGGTCGGCCTCGACAATGGGCCGAGGCCGACCTTGTCCTCCTAGGGTCTTTAAGAATTCGGAGGTGTTTCGGGATGAACCAGGCAGAACCGGGGCGACGCTTTTTGCCAAGGCTGACCATATGGGTCGGGCCATGTTGGCCCGACCCTTTGGTCCGGTCTTCCTATGGGTCGGACTTTTGGTCCTACCTTTGCCCAATCGTCCTTGTCAGCTCCTTGTTTGTCAGTGTGGTTCGAAATTACCCATAACATATATAAATGAGAAGAGAAGAAAATCTAAACAAACCAAGCCAACCAACCAAAATCGACCAAATCGACCAAATCGACTTCGATTGGTAGTAAAACCGACTCGTCGATTAGTCAGCAAGTCCAAAAAGGACTCAAACCAACCAAATTGATCAACTTTCAAAAAAGTTAAATAAATAATATAGAATGCATAATACGTCGTTTTAGTTGTGTCTCACGAAAACCTAGAATGTATATTATTATTATTTTCCCTATTCAATTTTCCTCCTCTATATTTATTATTTTCCCTTCTCTCTCTTCTTTCCCCTCTCCTCCCTTCTCGCACGACTCCCCACTCCATCTTTCCCTTCTCCCTCTTCTTTTCCCTCCTCTCTCTTCTCACAAGTTCACATCGATAAATGAAGTTGGGTCAATGACTCAATTGTTTCTATAGTCACTCTCAAAATCGATGATCGGCAATCGATTAAGGTTTAATAAATTATTTTATTTTCCATCTATTTTTTCATTTTTAAAATTTTTATCACTTAAATCTAATTTATTAAAAAAAAATAAAATCTCACTTATTACTTTTGATTCTAAAAATCTCGCCTTCAAAATTTTTATGATAAGTGAAAGAGCATAGTTCAATGGTGGTAGACGTCTGCTACTTAACAAGATCATAGGTTTAGATCACATACCCTACATTTGAGAGAGACCAAATTCCTGGTTTATTTTATTTTTTTTTTGATGAGGAGCACATGTGTAATAACATCATATTATTTAAGACATACTTTAGCTCGTTGGCACAATATGTAGTATCCTCATAATATGTGATAAAGTTGTAAATGTTTATTTTCTAAAAAAATTGTAAAATATTAATAGATTAAAAAAACACTCGGTTCTAAACTTAAAAAAAAGTAACAATTTAACCTTTCGAATTCTATTTTGTAACAATGTAGTCTCTATACTTTCAAAATTGTAACAATTTTTCAGATTTCTGACAAGTTAGTCTCTACTAGTAAAAAAAAACCTTTAAAATTAAATGTTAATTTTCATTATTTGATGATTCAAACTTTGTAGCTTATAAATATATTATGCTCGTAATTAGTTTATTTATCTATGTCAGAAATCTCATTAAATCTTAACAATTATTTTCACGAACTAAATAGCTACTCACTAACAGCAGCGGGCCCTCATATTAAACACTGCCCTTAAATTCGAAACTAATTCTAAAGTACAATATCAATTTTGTTTTTTTGCCCTTTTATTTTATGTCAATTGAGCTATACTCTGTTGGTAAAAATTGAAACACCTTATCCGGTTTAAGATTAAAATTGATATTTTTTCTTAGTTCTATATATATAACCCGTGACATGAAGTTTTGGATCCGTCACTGCTCACTAAAATGATTTTGAAGTACCAGAATTAAATTATTACCTACTAAAACGTAGAAATTAAATTGGTCATAAAAGTAAAGTTAGGGACAAGCAGCGAATTTGGGGCGTGTTTGGGGGCCCAACTTCGGAAGCCCGTATTTGAGAAACCCACCGATTTTAAAAAAATCGTGTTTGGGCCGCTGGTTTGGGAAAACGGGTGATTAGGTTTCCCAAACCCCCGTTTTCCTTTCATTTCTACGCCGCTCTCTTCCTCTCCGCTTTCGGTAACACAATCGTCTTCTCTCTCCGGTTTCCTTCGTTCTTCCGGTTTTCTCTCTCGCCCGATGGTATCTAACATCATTTCTTCCTTCCTTCTTCATATGTTCTTGCCGTCTCTCCTTCTCCTCTCTTCTGGGTTAGCAGATCTGAAGGTTAGGTGAGGTTGTTCGTCTTTTTTTTTTCTTTGTTTTATTTTTCCGCCATGTGACGGTGTTCTTCAGATTTTTTTTCCGATCTGACCTCTGATCTGTGTTCTTTCTTCACTTTTTGTTCGGATCTGAACATCATTCGCCCGTCCGATGATGTGTTCGGGTCTTGGATGAACTGCATGTGATCTCCGTCGTCGTGAATCTCGGTTGAAGTTTGTTTCCTCCCTGCCCCTTCTTTCTGATCTACGACCGGGTAAGTTTTTTTTTTCCACCGTGTGACGGTGTTCTTCATATTTTTTTTTTGACGATATGACCTCGGATTTGTGTTCTTTCTTCACGTTTTGTTCGGATATGAACATCATACTCCACTGTTTGTGTTCTTCTTTTTTTCGGCTGAAATTTGTGTTTGTTTCTTTCTTCAAGTTTTGTTCGGATTTGTGTTCTTTTTTTTTTTCGTCGTCGTGAATCACGTTTTTTTCGTCATTCGGTCATTTCAGTTCTACTTGTCCGCTATTTGTGTTATTCGGTTTAATGTTGTTGATGTATTACTTTTTCCGTTTTCACAGAAACCCATCCCATGCCGCTTCAACTTGCTGTGGGTGTCGACTATATGAATCGGTATCCGCTTGGTAGATTGGGCATGGTGAGGGGTGGGCCGAAGGTCCGGTAACCGGCCAATGATGTTTTGGAAGCAAGCAACCGTTTGCAAAAACCTTTTTTTTTCTTTACTGATCTGCCTTGTTGTTGTAGTTTGTTCCCCTTCTGATTTACCGTTTCTTACTTCCTTCTGTTTGTTTGTTCGTTCTGTCTGTTGTGTTCATGATGTTAAAATTTGTTTGACTCCATGTTTAATTTGTTTTCTGTTCATGCTGTTGGGTAGTTTTGATTTCTCAAAGAACATGACCCCACCCACATTCGAATTATGTCTTCATGCTATTTTGTAAACTGTGTTGCATACCTATTTTTTCCTTCTCCTTTATTTTGCTGATCTGATTCCGTTTTATTTTTCCTGTTATGCGCACATAATTTGAGTTAAGTTTGTTTGTTGGCACATTATTTGGTTTTGTCCGTTTATTTTTTGCCATATTTGTTCAACTCCCATATAGTCTTTTTTGTTCCTTCATGTCAATTTCATGTTCTTTTCCAAATTTTGAAACGTTTTCTGTATTGAACAAAACCATGGTTGAAATAAAATTTCCAACTGAGGCCGGTTACATTTTTTTGATGCGCATCCTCTTCGCTGACCCCAAGATGACGAATATGATGCTATCTGTGCCACCGACCCTGAGGCTTCGTTTCCTCCGCGGATTGCTCAATGAACGCTGGTGACTTCTGAACAGACTTTCCTCCGACGGAACTTTTGATTTCTAATGACGAACTACGTACCTATGACATATTTTAATAATTTTTTGTGAACTGTAATATAGTCAACCTGTTCTGAATTTTTTGTACAGGGTTGATCATCTAGTTTCTGATATATATGAAAGCAATCGACTTACTATCCCAATTTACTATCCCAATTTCCCACTTAATAGAATGATCATGTTCATTACTCAATCTTATAACAATTGTATAACATTGAAAATTAGAAACAGAAAAAAAAAAAGAAAAAAGAAAAAAATACCAATGAAAAAAAAAAAACAAAGTCTGAAATTAGGTTCAGACTGAAATGTAGGAAATGCAAAATGTGTGCAACGAAATTTAATAAAGGATAATTTTTTTTTTCAATTTTATATGTTCGATCAGGATTGTGTATTAAATTCCCATATTCACAATTAATGGAAAGAACATTTTAAATTGATAATTTTATAACAATTGTTTAATATGAAGGAAAAATAAGAAACAATAGAAAAATGCTTGCTCTTAAAAACAAGGTCTGAACCTCCAAAACACAGAGTTAACAAATATAGAAAATGCAACAACTGTGAAAAAAAAAATGGAAGCAGGGAAATTGATTATAATTTTCTTCTTTAATAATCAATTTCGTGATGAAACTTGGGTCTTATAGTCCCATATTTACAATTAATGGAAAGAAAGTTATAAATTTTTAATTGTATAAGAATTGTGTAACATGAATTAAAAAAAATTAAATCAATAAAAAAAAGGAACAAAAAAAAAAAAACAGAAACTCAAACTTCTGAAATCAGCACCCCAAACACAGACTTCCCAACTCAGACTTCTGAAATCAGCACCCCAAACACAGACTTCCCAAACTCAGACTTCAGAAATCAGCACCCCAAACACAGACTTCCCAACTCAGACTTCTGAAATCAGCACCCCAAACACAGACTTCCAAAACCCACAGATTTCCAAAACCACCCTATTTCCTAAACCCCCACTTCCAAAACCCAAACCCTTGCCCCAAACACACCCTTGAAGTATATTTATTTCATTTGCATAGTCAATAGTCATGACTCATGTTGTTATCCCTTTATGTAATTCCCTCCTAGACAAGATTTTCAATTTTATTTTGAACTTTCAATTTCGGATTAATCCGACGAAAGCAAGAACTCAAATTGGATAGGCATTAGTTTTGCGTAATCCAACCTCCTCCAAAACAATTCCGTCGATGGCACGTAAACAAGCACGACAAACTGCGAACCCGATGAACAGAATTCAATAAATCTCTCTAGATTTAGATTTAGATTTAGAAGCCTTCTCGGTCGAAACTGCTCGAATCCTCTTTGTTCATCCAACGCTCCGCGCGACAGATAGCCATAATCCAAATCCATGTCTTCCCTTTCTTCCTTAGCGATCAGAACATTGTCCACTTTCCGACGAAAGTCTTACCAAGCTTCTTCTCCACTACCCATTTCCAAGAATTTCATTTCTCTCGTCCGAAAATCTTCATCGGTGCCCTTTTGCTGCAATTCGACATCTCCGTGCAAGCGGTCTTTCTCGATCATGTCCAGCGCTGTACCCGGAAATGGACCGCAAGAATCACGGGTTCAGGTTAATTTTTTTGTTTTCTGTAATTATTAGAGTCGAGCTGATTCTGTTTATGAAGAATTGAGTTATGGGTTGTTATAAATTTTGGTAGGGAGCTGAATCCTTTCTTAGGAATGTTTTGGCGAGCATGGAGGCAGTTTATTTGAGTCGTAATCCTACTGCAAAAACCATATTGGAGCTTGTTCGATCGGCCGATAATGACAGAATTTGCTATGATCATCTTGCATTTAGGACTTTTGGGGTATTTTCCTCCGATTTCTTTGTTATTTACTCTCAATTTCCGAAAATCAGGTTGCATTTTCCTTTGTTGGATTGATTCAAGTTTCGTAGACGTTGCCTTGGATGATTCTTGTTTTGTTAATTTATTACCGTCTCCTCTTTAGAGAGGTGCTTTGCTATCAGTCTAATTTATGTTAAAGTCGTGTTTGTATCTGTGATGAATTAGATGAATGGCCATGGTATTGACTCATTAGCAAACTTTTTTCTGGATTTTGGATATACACGACAAGAAGAATTATCATTCCCAGCCAAAAAGCTAAAAGCATTTTGGTTTTCACCTCCCACCATTTCTCATGCTGCGTATGATGGTGATGGAGTTAATGGACCTCTGCCAAGAGTGTTCATATCAGAACTTCTCGTGGATCAGATGAGTCAACCAACTCAGGTTTGTTTTAGGAACTTCTGGACACAGCAATGCTGCATATCTGCCTGAATGTTTTTATTTTGTTCAAATTTTTTGTTTTGAAATTTGGATAAGAACTTCTATCTTGGGTTCTCTGGAATGATTGCTTTTCATCCTGGTTAATTTATATATATTGTAACACTGGAGTTCGCTAGGCAAAAGTCTTGTTCATAAAAAAAAGGATACAGGAATTCTGAATTACGAAGTGTAAGGTCCTGACCACTATAAAAGAATGATACAACAATAGGCCTTTTATTAGGCCTCCAATAGTCAATGGCATGTTAGGAAGGGCAAGATGGAAAATGTCCTCCTTGACGGTTTGTTACAGCGATATGTGTTTTGTTTATATAGTTAGGATTGTCGTCTGCAAGAGGTGGCTCAGGCTAAGGCCTACAGTGTCAAAGTATAACATATAGCCAAAGGTCTTGCATCCTTGAATCTTTGAGTGAGCTTAATGTCATGGGCATAAGGTAGGTAGGTTGCATTTTGCATATCATTTGAGACTCGAAAAATTGGCTAGGCTTGCTTCTAAAAGGTGTTCTTGCACCCGTTGGGCCTATTGATGGTAAATAATAGAGTTGTTTCCCTACACTTTTGTTCTCTATCTAGGTGCATAGTTTGGGGAACACGATCATGACTTGAATTACAACTTCGTATTGTTTTTCAGTTTTAATCAATCCATAATATACCTAATCGTCTTACAGAAAACCAAATCTTTTGGTAATTTGCTTTAGCTTTTTCCGGCTGTGTTCAGGAAATAATCAGAAAATACACTGAAAGTTCTCACAAGGGGAAGAAGCATGCTGCTCTTGCAAGTGCTCTAGGTTCCTTGACATGGGAAAAGCCTTTGCATTCTGAGTTTGTGCAACTAGCGAGGTTCTTAATCTCCATTGACTCAGAAATTTATGTTATAAAAGTTAATTCATGATTTTATTACCAGGCCAAATATGAACTCTGCTAGTTTTTTAGAGTTGAAAATTGTTATGAAATGTATGGTCTGAGCACCATAACAATGGCTTTTTTTTTTTTTTTGAATGCATAGGGAGAGTGAATATGCTGCCTGGACTCTCGTGAATGGTTATGCAGTTAATCACGTGACTATTTCGACCCATCGTCTGAAATCTCATCTGAAAAATATCAAAAACCTCAATCAATTCATCGAAGAGAATGGTTATAAACTGAATTCTGAAGGTGGAGTTTTGAAAGGTACATGACACGGCTAATCTTGTTATCTGATACTGTATGTTTTGATCATCTATTGTTAATAATTACGACCTTGCTAAAATGTGAGCACCGGAGCTAATACACTTGATCATTTCGTTATCAGTAAGCCCGGATGGTCTTCTACTGCAAAGTTCAACCCTAGCTGATTCAATTTCTTTCGAATTTTCTGACGGAATGACTACTTCAGTCCCCTGCTCATACATCGAGTTCGCCGAGCGATTGGTACTGCCTCAATATAAACATCTTCCAGAAACAGAGGTACTTAAACTAGCTTCTTTCACAGGTTGTTTCATGCTTTCACTACCCTGCGTGAGTCTTGCTGTGAAAAATCATCCGTAATCTCTAAGAATGATTTGACACTGATACACATCATACTACAAAAAGAACGGAAGATAGAAACTAGAAAGATTGCTTGTACAAATTTAAATCTTATTTTGGTCCCAAACATTCAAATGTTTTGTTTTGGTCCCAAACTTTCAGATGTTCTATTCTAGTTCTTAAACTTTTCATGAAAAATTATTTGTCAATTGTCATTACAGTTAATTTTTCATCTATCAGATATTCAATAGTGAGAAAGAAAGAGAGTAAAATTAATGGATCCAATTGCTTCACTTAGCAAACTTGGAGGGTTTGATTTTTACCATTTAAAGATAGTTTGAGGGTTGAATTTTTACACTAGAAAGTTTAGAGGTGCAACTGCAAAAACCTGCAAAAACCTGCCATACTTCGAGAATGGTTGGTGTAATTAGTCCTAAATTTTTAATGCATAATTGAGATGAAATTTCAAACTTATTCAGGTGAAAGAGTACCACAGACGGGATGGATTTGAAGTTGGAAATGCTGATAAGATCTTTGAAAGTACATCCAAACAGCAGCAAACGGCAAAGGCTTGAGAACTGTTCCTCCCTTTTGAAGTTCTGCAAGAGGAAACCAAATAGCTGGAGGAACTCTGCACTTGAGGTTGAATGCTCATAACATCTTACTGCCCCCACCTCATTCAATTTGATATGATGTTGTATAGAATGATCTAACTTATATAGTAATTAAATAAATCTCATTTTTATATCTTATACGTCCTTGACCTATTTGAAATTTTTTAAAACCCACATACCTAGTATACACAAAATTGAAAGTTTAGGATCTCATTAGATAAAAAATTGATTTTATATCTAATACATCAGTTACTTTTTAAGAATTTCAAATATGTCAGGACGTATTCACCACAAAATTGAAATTAAAGTTTGAAGACTTATTAGACGTTTTAAAGTTCAGAGACTAATTAGACACAAAACATGGAAGTTGAAGAACTAAACTTTGTAATTTAACCTAAATATACTATTTGGTTAATACATTTTCAATTGGCTACAAACCTGAAAGGAGCATTTGAGTAATTGTTATACGATCGAGTTTTATCATATAGATTGCTACATTAAGATGTCATATTTTTTTACAATATGCGAGATGGGAGATTCGAGATTCTGAACTTTTGGTCAATAGTACACACTTTATGTGAATTGAGCTACGGCTCTTGTTGGCTTAAGATATCATCTAAACATTCATAGAGGTGTACACTAAAATTAATCCGTGTGAGTTTCAATTGCTTGTTGGAGCTCATTCTTCTTTGCACCAACCACACTATCAACCACTTTCCCTTGTTTAATTAGTAGGAATGTTGGCATCTGCGTCACCCCAAATTCTTTAGCCACATCCTGCAAATTAGTAAAAAGAAATTAACTTAATGCATAGGTTAAAAAGAGTATGTTTATAAACCCAAAAAAGTAAAACTTTATTCATTACTTCTTTAAGGGATTTTTTTTTCGAGTTCAACAACAACATTTGAGGCTGATGAATTCAAACATTTTATCACTTAGCTAATTAAGCATATATGACTCAACCAATTGAGTCATACTCGAGTTGACTTACGATTTGGTTTGTTAGTCATCTACATCCTAAGTTTTCTAAAGTTTCCTCTATTCGGGGTCCTCTATGAATAGTATCATAAACTATATTTTAAAATTGCTTTGACTAAATTTGTTATTTAACCTCTTTAACATAATAATCCTTATATCTATTATCTAAAAACGTAGAAATAAAACGAATAATAGTAAGGTAAGTGAGACTGAGGTTTACACTAAATTTATCGACATCGATCTCAATGAATTCAACATGTTTGTACTTGGAAGCAAAGGCTGCGAATATGGGCTTCATAAACTGACAGGGTCCGCACCAAGAAGCTTTGAAATCTATCACAAGCTTTCAATGAACCAACAAAAAGATAAATATATATATATATATATATATAATTACAAGAAAAAAAAAGGGGTATAAATTAAAAGATCAGATTGTAAAATAATAAAAAGATCAGGCACCAGTTTATTAGTTTTCTTGGAGTTGTCGAAGTGAGCTTCCCAGTCGTTGGGGGATTGGAAAACCAGAACATGAGGGCTTGTGGCTCCTTCGTCTACAGCGCTTGAAAAGAATGATCCCATGGCTTAGCTTAGTTTTGGGGACATGTATTCTTGGATTTTATGGCTACCTTAGCTTTTATACGCTGTAAAATCCTACCATTATATTGTCACTTTCGTCTTTCGTTCTTCTTTCGCAGTGGTCATTGTATAGTGAAAAAGCTAAGCTCGTCCACGCCACAAAATTCTCATTCTTTCTGCAAAGGAAAAGTAAGAAAAGTTGCATTATTCTATCCAAGATTATGAGGAATGGGATTCTACTTTGACAATAGTTTTTGATCACTTCTAGCTTTTGATTATTCTTTGGAATATTGAACTGTCCTAGATCAAAAACTTATATTCTAAGCTTGTGTTTGGCCAATTAACTTTTCAAAGTGATAACGAAGGACCAAATATACGTTCTTTTAACAATTTACATTGTTTGATAACAAAAAAAATAATATCGTTTTTTGAATAATTAGATTGGTTAAGAATCATTTACTCGATAAATCAGTTTAAAGGTGATTAAAAAAATAATGATAAAAATTAAGAAAAGTGATTTCTGATGGATCACTATAAAGAACTCTTTATATTAGAAAATTCCAAAATCCACATGAAATACAAAGAATGTTAAAATTATAAAAATTTCCTCACATTTAGATTTTCTTCTATTTTCTTTATGGTAATTTGACACATTTGTAATATTATCACTTTTGTGCAACCAAATAAAATTGAATTAAAATAACTTTTCAAACTATGCAACCAAACATTTTTTTAAGAAAAATAATTGGTTGCATACCACCATTAAAATGTTGGCACCTATGAGAGATTAAAAAAAAATCTCATTTTCTACCTTTCTCTTTCTTAATTGTCAAGTTTTTAATGGTGTGTATGCTGTCGAGTATTGTTCTTTTTTTTTTATGACAAGAACATAGAACAAAAGGTTTCTTTCGATAAGTGTTTAAACTAGTCAACATGTATTTATATCTTTTCAATTCCACCGATTTAATTAAAATATGCAAATTAAAGGGAACGTTTTAAATTTTGAATGTAAAAATTGTTTTGGAGATAGGTTAAAAATACTTTTCTTTAGACTCTCCTGTCTATAAGGAATCGTATTTCAATTTGCATGAATGAGAATGACTTTTGTTGTAGTCGATTCAATATATAAGTCTATCATTTTGAAAAATTGGCCAAATAGGTAGTAAGGGAACCTATCTTTCACAAGATTCAATTCACTCCTTCTCATATAGAAAAATTAGATGAGTGGTTCCTTAAGTGCTAATTTCACTACAAGATTTTGGGCTTCTTCCGATGCACAAGAGCGTCGAGAGAAGCCAAAAACACGTACTCAAAACTTTGATGAGCGCACAAAGAGGCATGGGAAGTGGTGTTGGCAGAAACACATACAAGAACTAAATCATTAAAAAAATTAATGACTTAATTGTTACTTTTAGGAAAGTGCATAGACCAAAAACTTACTTTAACCCTAAAACTTACTTTAACCTATATATTAATTAATTATAAATGTATTAATCAACATTTATTAAGTAATTAATTATAAATGTATTGGTTAGCATTTATTAAGTCTAAATAAATATATTGATATTAAATAAATAATTAAAATTAGCTTGTAATGATTAATTAATATGTATTGATAGTAATTAACTACATCATTACAAACTAAAAATCAGAGCTGAAAATTGCTTTTTAACCTACTTTTAATTGAGGTTTTAATATAAAAATATTTATCTATTTTTATTTAAATTGATTGGTAAATTAATTAATATAAAAATATATTAAATAATATTAAATTTGATTTATGGTTATATTAATTTATTCCCCACAATCAATTAACTAATTGAGATTAAATAGAATTCTCATCCATAAAGTTTAAGAACTTTAAAAACTTGTCTACCTTGATTATCTCCTCACTTGTATATATAATTGTTGGTGTCTATGTATTGTCTGTCTCACAGTTTGGAAGAATTGGAAATTAGAGAGAGAAAATGTTATCTGAGTTAATGAAACCCATTAGAGCTCTTTTACTCCAACACTTAGTACATAAAGATTTCCATGAACTTGTTCACAGAATGACCATCCTTGATACTCTCCTCTTCTTGGTAACTTTTTTTCTTCTATCATTTTAAAAAAATCTCATGATATGTTTTTTTTTTTATTGAAATGACGGATAAAATTTGACATGGCACAATTGATGTATAAAATTAACAATACTGCAATATATACGATATCGTAGGATCAAATTTATTAGACTGTTGTATATCTTTTGACTTGAAATGAATGGTATCAACGGTCGTATATTATCTTAAGCTGACTATATTATGCTGATGCAGATTGTGCAATATTTTGATAAGTTGGGTGTTTGGTACAAATTACCAGTGGTTTTGGGGCTACTTCATTTATCAATTCGGCGACATCTTTATCAACGATATAACTTGTTCAACGTAGGCAGAATCCCCACCGAAGTTAGGTTTAAGGCCGTTGATTTTCGTTACAGAACCGCCGACGGCAAGTATAACGATCCCTTTAACGAAGCTGCTGGTGCCTATGGATCCTTCTTTGGCAGAAACATCCTCCCTCTCGACCAACAACCCAAAAAGTATATCTCCCTCATTTAAAAAAAAGTCTCCAACATCCCATTTGATCAAATTTAGTTTATAAACACTATTTTTCAATCTACGAGTTTATCATTAAACATCCTCCCTCTCAATCAAACCAAAAAAAAAAAACAAGTGTTTGTTAACGTGTTTTTATAGTTTCCGTATTCGTTCTGATGCACAATGTTTCAGCGGGTCCGTCAGCAGCCAGTCCGAAGTCGGATCGTCATCGGGACGATGCCGAGATTAAGTGGGGGAGAGTGTCGCAATCCAATCGTGCAGTGATGTGGATTGTGCCCCCGAGTATGTCATCGAGGACGATGACAGTTTAAGTGGGGGAGAATGTCACAACCATACTAGTAGAGAGTAGGTTGTGACCCTCACTGAGCAGACAGTGAAGTGGTGGCACGTCGAGTGTCGCCCATCGGGCCATGTCAGAGGGCCGAGAGAGAGAAGTGCCATGATGCGATCGAGGAGGACGATGCATCATCCAACACACCACAATGAGTGGGCATTGATGTCACAAGAAGGCATGAAGATATTGAGAGGCAACAGTGTCGTCAGACGCGTCAGTGGTATGCTTGATGGGGGCCAGATGGGGCCCCGGGCCATGACCTCGGAAGTCGGGGTTCCGTCGTGAGTTTTGACGAGCGGCTCTGGAGTTAAGTGCATATGAGTGAAGAATGCAAGCCCGCAAAGTTTCGTGTCAATCGGACACCAGACGGGCGCTCCACGTTGGCGTATGACTCCTCGTGAATATGACGTACAAGTGGTATCAGAGCCATGCCTCGGGAGTAGCCGTGTTGGGTGGAATCCTCGGGTTCCGAACAAAGAAAGTTGTGAGCCTTAATAGTCATGGTGGAGGTCCGTGGTTGAGCTCTGGGTGGGCGGGGTATACTCCGGAGAAGAGGAGTCGTCCTAGATAAGAGCAAGAACTCTTGGTAAAGCGGTAAAGCCTAGAGAGTTGGACGGATAGATGACTATTTGAGGGGAGGCTCGGTGGTACTTTGTTCGAGGGGAGGATTGTTGGGAGTGCGTCCAAAGTCCCACATCGGCTAGATAAGGGGATGATCATGGGTATATAAGGGAGGACAAGTATCTCCATTGGTATGAGGCCTTTTGGGGTGAACCAAAAGCAAAGCCATGAGGGCTATGCCCAAAGTGGACAATATCATACCATTGTGGAGATATGTGTGTGTCCGGTAGTTCCTTACACTAAGTCCGGACCCAATGGTGGTTGCTACAAAGCTTTTGGGAAGAAGAAAGTTCATAGATACAGGGAAGCAATTCAATATGATTGCTGTTTCTTGGATTCAATTCATGATTCATGATTGGATTGATCATCTAGAGGATACCAAACAGGTCCAACATTATACCAAAGTTTAATTATTTATTATAATTGAAATTTTTAATATTAAAATGATTGATCATGTATAATAATTTTTGCAAGCATAGGTTGAGTTGGTTGCTCCATGTGAAGTTGCCAATGAATGCCCACTGAAATCATTCAAGTTCTACAGAACTAAACAGATCGACAACTGGATCATATGAAATCAAAACCGGATCTCTCAACATTCGAACCCCTTGGTGGTAAGATAAGATTTATTTTCACTCATAAGTCATAAACAAAAACATTTTCATGTATTCCGTGAGCCAGTGAAATTAATTAAAAGCACGTAGGGATGCAAGTGTTGTATATGCATGGGAATGATGAAAAAAGTTTGAAGAAGGTGAGAAAGTTACAAAGATGGGAAGTTGAAAATAGGGGAGGACGGCCTCCTTCTCCAGAAGGACGACGGCGTAGCCATCTCCGGCGACGTCCGCAACAGCTATATCGTGCCAATTGGTAACTAAAAACCCTTTTTCTATTTATCTTATTTTTTGCTAAATTGTTTATCAAAACAATTAACCAATTGGGTGTCTAATGGAAACTTTTTAAACTTTACGGAACAAATTTTAGAACAATCCTATATAAATATATAGTTGGTTTCAACTCATTTTTCTCCAAACATTTTAAAAGCACCAATAAAATGTGTTGATTTCAGTGAGGCATTTTAATGAAATTGTTATTAATTGAGAGTTCTTTTGAAGTAAATTAAAAGATTGGCAAGAATTCAAACTTTTATAAGACATTTAATTAATAATGTAATTGAAATATAATATATCCTTCTTGGAATTTTGGGAAAGAAATTCAAGGACACATTTGGGCACGTCGGGGGGTCCATACTCGGAGGTTTAGTGGGTTTGAAGAAACCTAATAATCACAACATCCCTTATTCTATGACTGAAGAATTTACGAGTGTTTATCGAATGCACTCTCCCTTACCTCATGATTTTCATTTAAGAGATGCCAATGGTAAACATGATGGGCCTTAAGGGAGAGCAAGCATCAAAGGAAATGGGCTTCACGGCCCTGATAGTTTCCATGGGCCAACAAGCCAGTGGAGCCCTACAGCTTTGGAATTATCCGCTGTGGCTGAGGAATCTTACAGCTCATGACGTGGACGGCAAAGATAGGCCCGATCACGTTGACCTGGCTGCCCTAGATGGTTGACTGACCAGAACCCTTCATCTCTCACTTGATTTAATCTGCACCGTTGATCTGGAGGAGTTTGATTATTGTGTTTTTGACATATACAACTTTGCAGTTTACAGAGATAGGGAGAGGAATGTTGGTAGGTATAATGGTTTCCGTAGGGGATTGCTGCTCAAACCAATCTCCAGATGGGAAGATCTGACGGATGAGAATGAGGCGACTGAAGCTCGGCAGAGAAGAAAATCAAGGGCTTCGCCATTAGTGAGACTGCTTTTATGATTTTCTTGTTGATGGCTTCCAGGTATTTGATTGGGTTCTTGGGGTTTTTTTTTTTTTTTTTTTTTTCGTTTTTATTAAGAATAAGAATAAAGCTGAGAATAATGCAGGAGGATAGAGGGAGATAGATTCTTCACAAGCGATTTCAATGAAGAGACATACACAAAGAAGGGATTGGAATAGGTGAAGAGTACAGAGAGCTTGAAGGATGTGATAGAAAAGCATTACCCTGACATCTCAAACAAATGGATAAACTCAACAAGTGCTTTCTCACTTTGGGACTCTCCTCCCAATTTACCTTCGAATTCCACATTGAATCTTTAATTTTAAACCACCCAAATGTTTTTCTTCAACCCTCTCATATCATCATCTTTATATTTGGTCCTACCTACCTATTTTCTTCTTGTGCTTCTATTCTCATGTTTTCATTCAACAATAATATTTGGTGCTTAACCATCTTCTTTTCCCTCTCTAATATCATACTCTCTTCATCTGTTCTCTTACCGTTAACCTATGCTCACTTTAGCTATCGGGGCCAAGATAAATAAATAGTATTAATATTAAGTATATATTAAACAAAAAGAAGTTGGAAATGTATTAAACATGAAGTATTAACATAGAGCCATGCACTAAAATTGACATCATCTCACTTATTCCCCGGTGTGGATCGATATTTATACTTGATAGCCCAGAAAAGGTAGTGCAAGAAATTCAAGGCACTGAGGGCGCACATAAGCCAGTAGAAGTTATCAAGACGATAGTGATTGATATCGTGGCCAGACAGCCAAGGCGAGTGGCCAGATCTGCCCGTGACCCGGTTCACCACCGACACAATCACGGAGCTGAGATAATACCCAACTGCCAATGAAGCCCACGTCAGCGCCGTCGCCAAAGACCTCATGCCAGCAGGAGCCTCCGTGAAGAAAAACTCCAACAAACCCGCCAACGTAAACAGATCCGCGGAGCCCAGAAACAGATACTGAAACGCGATCCAAAGGAAGGTAATGGGCAGCGGGTGGGTGCCCGGGTGGGCATCGGCGACGGCCTTGCGCTTGATCTCGACGAGGGCGGCGACGGCCATGGCGAGGACGGAGAGGAGGAGGCCGACGCCGATGCGTTGGAGGTGGGTGATGCCGGACTCCGAGTGGGTGAGGGATCGGGCGAAGGGGATGATGAGGTGGTCGTAGAGAGGGGCGAGGATGATGATGAAGAGCACTGGGAACACAGGTAGAGAGGCCGGGGGGACTTTGAGGGACCCGATCTTAGTGTTCATCGTCGAGGCTTGCTCCACCGAGAAGGTGGACAGCTGAGCCAGGCAGGCATTCAGAATGATGGTGCACCCGAAGATGGGGAGCACTTTCAGCACCATTTTCACGTCTTCTACTTGTTGGGTTGTGCAGTTTAGACATCGGTGGAAGGCTGGGTTTTGGACCGCTCTGTTCAGGAATTTGAGGCTTTGGGTTGGAGCCGTGGTGGTGGTGGTGACTTCTGGCTCGTTGTTCAGCTTTGGGGCTGCTGTGGTGGATGGGCTTGTTATTGCCATGTTTGCCACTGCGTTTGTCGGTGGTTTCGTGCTGCTGCAGCGGTTGAATGTTGCTGCTAGTAATACCTGAGATTATTATTCAATTATATTCAAAATTGAATCTTTTTAATTAGATATATAATAATTGAGAATGTAGTTACGTACCTTAAGAATGGTAGTAAGAGGGCTGCCAGTGGGGATCTTGTTACGATAAAAAGAGGATCCAGCAAGGAAGAGAGGAATAGAGAGGAAAATGGTGAGAGTGGAGATTCCAAATCCCCATTGCCAGCCCAAGTTGTCTTCAATCCAAACAACGAGAGTGACGGCAACGAGCGCTCCGCAAGAGAGGCTGAAGACGAAGTAGTTGAAGAAAGTGGACCTCCTCCTCCTCCCCTGTGGGCTGGCTTCGTCGAACTGCTCTGCCCCATGAGACGGCAGGGACCCCTTTATGCCGCCCACCCCCACCGCTACCAGGTACAGCCCAATGAACAGCACCGCCGCCTCCCTCCCCGCCACTTCCCTGCACGCCTTCGGGTTGCTCTCATCGCATGATGGTGGCATTAGTGATGGCACCTTTGCTTGCACTGTCAGTATCACCAACCCCTTTTCCCAATTCCATGTGCAAATGTAAACAACAATATAATAATCATCAGCATATACACTATACAGACAGAAAGTATTATGTAATATTATGTGGTTTTTAAATAAAAAGGATGGAAAACGACAAGTTGGGAAATTGAGTTGGTGTTGGTGGAGCTGAAAACGAGATATAAAGAAAAGGGAAAACAAAGCTTTATTTGGTTTCACACATACGGATGAGTTACAATGTCGTATAACACACACACTCGTGGATGACATTATGCATTCACGCCAATGTGGGTCCCTTCTATCTTACACTTTACAAAAAGAAACCCAGCACCAAAGTTTTTTTTTTCCTCTTTTTCTTTCATGGCTAAATATTTTATCATTTTCCTCCATATAGAGTCTACGTCATGCAATTTGTAAACTTCTCGTGCTATCTTATATTTAATTTTTCTTTAAAAAGATCAACAACTATTTAATAAAGCTTTGGTGAAATGATATATAAAATATTGCTAAAGTTTTCAGTGGTGTTTGAACTCAAAAAAATATGTATACAAATTTCAATCTTTATACATATGTTTTCCTTCTAGTGTAAGACTTCACTTGAAAGTATTATACAAATAAATATGTAGGTTTTTTTTTTACTTATATATCAATGAACTATCCCTTTTAACTAACTATTTTTTTTTTTTTTTAGAAGTTTAACTAACTAATTAATGTGAAACTCCGATTACATTTCCACAAGTAACAACATATTTCAAATGTTATATCACTATTTTCTTATTCAATTTGACCAATGTTTGTTGAGTAAGGAATTAATTGAAAATTATTTAAGTATTGAGGAACAGTTTGTTTGATGGGAATCTATTAATATTCTTACGAGAGGAGTATCTAGATTTTTTTTTGTTTGCTTAATTTAAGATAAATGTAAGTACTCAAACATCTTATATGTTTGGGCATTTTAGGATCCCATACAAGCAACACATCCAACTAATTTGTGATGCCTTCATAAAACATGAGTTTTTAGGATTTCCAAATTAAGGGCATTCTCTAATGGCATTTTTTCCTTCACTTCTCTTTTATATGTTTTCTTTCAACAATCTATTTTTGTTTCACATTTTTTATTTTATAATAAAAATTAAATTAATGTATTCACGTGCACTAATAAATGATCATATGCATTTAGATATAAAATAAACTTTGTTTAAATTGAATAGCAATATATTAGTGGTAGTGGTAGTAGTAAATAGTAGTAGTAAGGACATTATTTAGAGTAATATTAGTAATTAAAAGATTGTTAAGAGGATATAATGCAACATCTTAAAACATTTTCGTATATACATCTAAGATAGTTATCCAAATATTTTCAGACATTTTTATAAATGATTCATTCAAAACAAGTATAGTTATCTAAAATGTTGAACAACTATATTTTCAAATTTCTATCCTTTTAAACCTTCAAATTTCTATCCTTTTAAACCTTCAAATTTCCTGAAATAAAATTAATTTTTTTGAAGCTTTTGTTTAGAAATGCTTTTGCATGATTAGAAAACACTCTAATTTGGAAATCATGTTGTTACGGATAATTTTGACCATTTCGGAATTCAAGGACTAAGCAAGACAGCGCAACACCTAAGACACGATCGAGAGGCGGATCTTGAAGGAGAGGCCAAGCAAAGGGGTTGGGTCAAGCTCTGCCCAACCCCCCGTGGGCCATGCTGGGCCTCGACCTATGGCTGAGGTCGAGGTCGACCACTCGGCCCACTCGTGTGGGCCGAGTCTCTCCCCCTCTGCTTGGTCTCTGGTGTCCTTGGCGGTCCCGGTTCAACCTGGTTTAGTCCAAATCGGTCTCCAAGTGCCTAGAAACCCTAAGGTAGGAACATGTATATAAACCTTTCTTTGTCATTGAAGAAGAGATCACAAACTCTATTCTCTACACTCTTCTCTTGCTCTCTTGTTTCTCATATTTCTCCTTGCTAACTTAAGCATCAGAGGCAGTGTGGCAAGCACCACACCGGTGTATAGATTTCCTTATCTTGCTGGTCACGTCTTCCCCATTTAAACAAATTCATTGTTGATGTGTGAAGACTAGGTGAGTTCTAGCTATCTAGATTTTGGCATTAACACATGTAATGTTTGAAAACAATATAAAAGTTTTTCTTTGTTGAAATAATAAAAAAGCACTCAATAATGTGCAGATGTGGAATTTTTTCATCTAAATAATTGAGGAAACAGTATTTTGAAGAATATAAAATTAAACATCAGACTGATTCACTACGAATTAGTTTTTACTAAAGTACTTTGAAGAGAAAGCGAGACAAAATATATATATATATATTTATCAGTTCACACTCACCTCAACCACACTTTGTTTTCCTTCTTTTTGGTGATAAGACCCTCGACCACACTTTAAATACATCATTTGGCCCTTGCCTTATACATCGTTCATTTTTTTAAATTTTATCCACCGTGTTACGATTTCCAACTTTGGTTTCCAAATTATTTTAAAAAAAGGAATTCCAACTTTCGTTTCCTACTGTGGCTTAGTTTTAATTTTTTATATATATATATTATGTAATTCCAACTTAGTTTCCTATTCTGGCTCATTTTCTTTTATGGAATTCTAACTGAGTTCCTTATTATGGCTCATTTATATTATATTTTCATATATTTTTAACCAACAAAAAATATATTATCTCAAAGAATAAGTAGTCATCTAATTCCATATTGCTTTCTTATATATATATATATATATGGTAGAGGATCTAAACCTAAAATCTATCATAAGTAAGAAATTTCTTAATCACACAACTATAGCTTATCCAAAAATACTTGCATTTTCCTTGGATATAAAACACATCACAGAAATGATTTTGACAACTATATATTTCAAAAAAAAAAAAAAAAAAAAATCACTCCTAAATATGATTTAGCCATTTTTTTAAACCGTTTTCCAAAAGTTTATAAATGTCTAACACGAAAAGTTTGGTTGTTGGGATCTGTGTCATTATCTTGGAAAGAAATGGATGCTAACGTTCTTTTGGTTGTGGGACACAGCTTCCCATTCAATTCATTTCATTTTTCAACCCAATTAAATTAAAAATATTCTTTTAAAATAAATCGGCTGCTTCAGAAAAAACCAAATACTCAAAACCCAAAAAAAAAAAAAAAAAAAAAAGGAAGAAAGATATAGAGAGAAAAGGAATAAAGGAGTTTATGTGTACCAGAAAGTGTAGGAGAGCAGAGAAAAGGAAGACGTAGTAAGTGGTGAAAAAGGCATCGGATAAGAAGCCACCAAGAAGGGCGAGAAGAAAGGCAGTGCCCATGAAAGTAGTGACATGGTTCGCCGATTTCGCCGGTGAAAATTGCATATACTTTCTCAAGTACATCACCAGGTTGCTTGCATTTGCCAAATACGCCAAGTTCTCCAGTATTTCCACCCCTAACACGAACCCCGCCGCCACCATCCCCCCGTGCCGCCCTCTCTCCGCCGCCCTCCTCCGCCAGTCCATGTACCCCTCCCATCTCCTGCTATTCCTCATCTCTTCTTTCTCAATTTCCTATCATTCATATCATATTTTCACTCATATATTATCATATCAACAACTAATTTCAAAAAAAAAAAAAAAAAAAAAAGAATTTAGAGAAACTAACCCACCATTTTTTTTTTTTTCTCTTCTTCTTGGGAATTGGATAGAGGCAAATTTGACTGCAATTTTGGGTTTTATTTTTATTTTTATTTTTTCAATGGAAGTTTATGGGGTGGCTGAATTGATATTTATAGAGTGAAGAAATATGAAGAGTGATAGATAGAAAGAGAGAGAGAATATTCTAAGGGCGAGAGAGAATGGTTTAAGGGAAACGCTCCTTCCTTTAACAAATCTGAATTATTCCTTTACTTTGGTACCCGACAAAAACAACTTTAACTATATATCATTTTTTTTAATTAATTTACACGCAATTTGACGTAATTATTATTATACTTTATAACTAATATCTTCTGCTGATCTCAAAATTATATGCTTTTTTTTTTTCTTTTGTGTGATTTGAAATATATACTCTTTATTTCTAGCGTGTGCTTTTTCCTATTATATTATTGTCAATTTTATTTACCACTAATATTTAATTTCCTTCTCACAAATCAATATTTCTACGAAATCATTAGGGTTTGTATGGCTCAATATATGATTATCAGAGGCATTATTTGTGTGACCTTAAAATTAAAGAGAATTAAACATGAAATTGTTGATTACAAGTTTTCATACAAAAAAGAAAAAGAAAACGCATCAACAAAACTAACTTCCATATTTAGAACTAGAAGAATTATATGAGATTGTAACTACGAAATTTTTCAAAGTAAAAGCCTCTAATTTGCTTGTGATACTTTTACCAACAAGGTACATTTTAATCAATCTATAGTGCCAGAAAAATTTTAGCTTAAAGTAATTAATTTTAGAGTATTAACGTGTAAGAAACATGAAAATGAAGAATAAGAACGATTTTGGAAGGACTTTTATGATAATTTAAGGAGATGGTTTTCAATTTAAAAACTCAGTTTTTGAGACGTTATATTATAGCAGCTTGTTTTACGTCAAATATCATATGCAAAGGAAGATCAAGTTTGTTAAAGATACTGTGAGGATGAAGTTTGTGTTAACATTCATGAACAAAATGCTTTAAAACTAGTTTATTGGCTTTAGACTTGCGACGTTATTATTTTGGCTTGAAGTATTACCTTTAAGTGATTTAATTCAAATCATTTTTTATAACCTTTTCATAATATCCAACAATTTTGATTTTTTTAACATTTCTTTTCAATATTTTCGTTTATGTTAACCTCTTTTAATTCAAGAATGTGAGTCGGAGTGATAAATATATAACGCATCAACTAGATAAGCTCTATGTTCCAACCGATTTGACATTTAACTCTCTAATCAGATCACGATACATATTTTGGTAACAAAATATTATTATTATTAACAAGTAAAATGGAAAAAAGTGACACATTATTCATTGTTTGTTACAGTACATGTAAAGTTGATATTAATTTAGAAGGTTATTTATGTTTGCATTAATGTTGTTTGGATTCTTTTGCATGTGTTGTTGACTGTAAGAAGAAGTTGAGTATTGAATGCAAAGTTAAGTGATTGCTTCATCATACAAAATGCAAATGCATATATATATATAGCTGTGAGATTGAACTTATCTCCTTTACTCCTTCCATGTATATATCTGTGTTTTTTTTTAATTAATTCAGTGAACACAAGCGGCATTTATAACAAAGGAGTTGTTCTTTAATTACATTTGATTACACGCGTTTGACAATGCGAGTATCAGCTGAAATGAGGTCGACTTGTCCACTTTCAGTTGTGGTCATATTCTGGTTGTGGCTTTCAAGATACCTAAATATTACGATAAAATATGAATTAATCTCTGATTTGAGCACCCTAATGATTAGGTTAATATTTAGAGCTTGTTATTTTTGCAAACACTAGATCGATATTAGTTGAACTTTCAAATGAGATTATTCTCTCTTCCATCTGGTCTGCATTGAAAGTAGATTTTAATATCAACCAGACACAAGTTGTCCATTTCATTGCCTTTCAAATTTATGCAATTCAAAGATTCTAAACTGTGTGAGAAGTCCACCACAGCTTGAGAATGTGCCTAGTAGAATCAATATAATGAAACTTATCCAACATCACAATTGCAAAAGTAAAATATGTCAACATCATAGTCGTAACTAGTCAATTTGAATATAATTCAATTGGTTGAGACATTTAAAATATATATAAAAAAAAAAATCATTATAATAACCATGTTGTAAAAACTAAACTACGGTGTGTGTTTTGTTTAACCTTTCAAATGTTTAATATAGAGATATCAATCCTTTGGTTTACTCAACTACTTGGTTGATGTATGATTTTTTGTTGCCACTTGTAAGCGAAAGATGAATTATTTGTCATCCTAGAACAAGGACGTTTTTGTTTATTATGCATGATTCACAATTTGTTCTGAAGCTGGACATTAATCAATAATGTCCTTATAATAACAATTCTTGTATGGACGTAAAAATTATTTAACTTACTATAGTACACCTTTTTACTGCGAATTATTTTTTTTATCGATTTGATTTTATAATGAAAAGCTAAAGCGAGTATAGTTTAGCGGTAATTGGTATGTAAACTCTACCACAAGGTCAGAGGTTTGAACCTCTTTGCTCCCAAATGTTGATCATGTAATTAAAAAAAAAAATGAAATTGTCAAAACGAGCATAGCTCAACGGTAATTGGCATGTATCTTCGACCAAGAGATGAAAGTTTCGAACCCCCTACCTCCAAATGTTGTTGTACTAAAAAAAAATTAATGAAATTTTAAATATCACTGCTATATATTGTTTCAAATTTTTAATATAAAATCAAAATTTAAAGAAAAAAAAAAAAGACACGATATTAAAAATATATATATATATTCCCTTAAAAAGAGCTTTAAAGAAGGAAAATTCTTAGGTCCACTGAAATCATTCTTGTCGTTTTTTATTTTTATGTTTTTAAATCAGAGTATTGTTTTTTGTAGTCTTTTCTGTTAGCACTTTTTCACTGAAAAAGAGATATAAATATAATAATCTCTCTTTGGTTCTTTATTGGTAGGAAATAAAATGAAAACTCCTTATATATTTTAATAAAATATAAAAAATATATGATTTCCATTTTTTATTGAAAAGTTCAGTATACAAATTGATAATATATAATAATTGACGTAAACATTTACTGATTTTGAATTATTGAAACAAGTGTTTAAAAATTATATTAATTCTCAACTTTTCACCTTTTATATTTCAACAACTATTTGATAGTAAGGATTAACAGTGTCTGTCAATATTGACAGTCATGGATAGGTTTCGATTAGTCGGAGTCTATAGTAAGAATTATACGAAAATTGGTAGAATTTATATACAATTCAAAATAAAATAGGGATGAAATGGAAATTATAAAATTTTATTTTAATAAATTGTCATATTTTCTATTATTTTTACATCGTGTTATATTTGCAATTAGAAAAACCCTAATATTTTCCTAATTTTTTTAGTTCAATATTTTCCTAAAACTATATATATTATTTAGGAAAAAAGAAAAAAGAAAACCCATGATAGGAGAGATTTTCCTTTTTTTTCCCCCTCATTTATGAAAGGTTTCACGTTGAGTTTCAAAATTGGCATAGATTCTTACTAGGAGGATCCAGGAAAAAACAAATTGAAATCACATTTTATAGAATTTAGTAAGAACGTTTTATAAAATTTAGTCAAAATAGAATAAAGAATATATTTAAATCTAAAACTAAAAACTATAATATTAAAAATAAAAGTTGAGTTCAACAACGTATGGGATGGAGTGATTCGAGATGTCAATTACCGTTGAGTTGTAGTCACTTTTGACTGAAAAATAAAAGAGGAATTGCAAGAGAAGAATTAGTATGAATAATAAAATTGAAGGCAAATTAAAGCCAAAAGAGCAATTGCAAGAGAAGAATTTGCTCTGAACACACATTATTTTCCTTTTTCTTTTTCAGTATTTTGTTAAATGAAGAGCATATTTCAATTTTTCAACTTCAATCCCTTTCTCCTTTGCTAGATTCCATTCATTTCTCCCATTTTCATCCATGATTTATTTATATTCACACACACAAGTGGCTCACCCCTTTTTCCACCCAAAAAAAAAAAAAAAAAAAACTTTTATTGTTGTTTATAATATTACATCATAATCAATATGAAACTATTTTTTTAATCATCGATGTTCAATTTTTCACTCTCACTATTGTTGAGAGGAAAAAAAATTATTACATAATAAATATAAGATAAAATTCAAGATGTTAGAGAAGGTAGGAACAGTTTAATCAAGGAGGGGTTGTATCAACTAAATTTTCACAATAAGCAAGTCTATCGGTAAAGAAAAAATTGTTTTAGGGGCCGTTTGTTTTTTGGTAATCAAGATAGCCGGAATTTTCAGATGCCTGGAAATATATATGCCCGGAAATATAGATGTCCGGCATTTTAGATAACTGTGTTTGTTTTGAAGGAATAATTTATAGGGATGTTCAGGAATATTTAGATAACCATGTTTGTTTTGTAGGATTTCTGGACGGGAATGTCTTAAAATGATGTATTATTCCAACAATACCCTTTCCTGTCTTCAAATCATTTATATATTAATTTAATATAATTTAACTTGTATAACATTTTTTATTTTAATAATTTAATATTGTTATCAATTCAATTTGTATTAATTTTATATGTTATTTTGTAAAAACAATAATTTCTATTGTCTTAAGATTTGTATGAAAAAATTAGAATTAAGCATTAATTTCAATTTAAACTTGAACTACTTGAACTTATTTTAAATTAGAAGAAGACAAATTAACAGAAGTTTATTTTATATGTAAATAAAACATATAAATATAGTTAATTTCATATAATTGTTTATTAGTGAATGAATACACTAATTTTTTAAAGTCCTAAAAAAAAAGAGAAAAAAAAAAAAGAAAAAAGTGGAAAAATAAAAGAAAATTGATGAAAGAAAATATAAAAAATGAAGGACCAAAACGTCAATAGTCGATTCCCTTAACATGGGAATCTTAGAAACCCATGTATCAGGAGGGCATCCAAATCTTCTTAGATGCCTCTCGTGTGGGCATCTTACATCACCACAAAACAAACGGGGTAATCCAGATGCCCATTCCATGGAAAATCTTGGATTACCGTGAAACAAACGGCCCCTTAATTCTTTAATTCAAATTAATAGGAAAACTATGTATTATATTCACTATCATGTGTTCTTACTCAAATAGATAAATATATGTTTCTTTAATAAAAATTAGGATGCTATATATGTCCATGTGATCAAAA
The DNA here is from genome assembly GCA_036850905.1 of Luffa acutangula. Classification (NCBI taxonomy): domain Eukaryota; kingdom Viridiplantae; phylum Streptophyta; class Magnoliopsida; order Cucurbitales; family Cucurbitaceae; genus Luffa; species Luffa acutangula. Next base: position 584,932 of record CM072092.1, on the reverse strand, counting down.
CTAAGGAAAGGAGAGGGACAATTGTTAAATAATAAAAAATTGAAATAATAAATAATTATTGTATTCGAAACGTTTTGTTCCAAAACGACAAAATATGATATTATCATCATATGGTGTTCATTAACTAAACTTATATTATTTGTCACATCTTTTACTAGATTGTATGGTTTTTAAATATAGAGTGACACCACAGTGTCATCTTTAAAAAGAAAAAGAAGATAAATAACAAATTCTTACTTTAATATACTAAAAAAATGTTTCCTTTTTGTCGTCATGTTGGTTATCGATATTATCATTAATTAGGAATAGGTGGCAAAAATTTAATCATAATAATCTCAAAAAACTTATATAAAGTGCAACAATTGATTTGAAAATGCCCACAAGTGCATGTGACACTCAATTGACATAAAGCTCATGTCTTGACTAAAAAATTAGAGGTTCAATCCTCCACCCCTATACGTTGTAAAAAAAAAACAATTGATTTGAAATTTTATCAAATAATAATAATATATTTTGGAAATGAGGTTTTTTTTTTAATTCAACAACCATTGGAGTGAGGGATTCAAACCTCTGACTTCTTGGTCAATGATGCATGTCAATTACCGCTGAGTTATGCTCACTTTGACAGAAATGAGGCAAAGTTAATTGCATTAGTTTTAGAAAAATAATGGTTTTTTTAACCCATGATTGTCATGTCCATTCTAAAATTTGAGGGAAAAATGAAAAATTTTCTGAAGTCCATGAATAAGAGCACTCTATTTCAATTTGATTTTTAAATCAATTTGAAGCGGAAATTAAAATGATAGCTTCTTTGTTGGGTTTCAAAAATATATAAAAAATAAATTGAATCAAGTTTTAACAATGCATACATATTTTAACACATACTATGTCAACTTGAGCATAAGTGACATAAAGCTTGTAATTTCAACGAGCGTTCTAATCTCCAATCCCACATATTGTCAAAATATATATATAATAAAGTTTTTTTTTTTTACAATATGTATGGGTGTGGGGATTCGAACTACATAACTCATGATCATTAGTACAACTTTATGCCAATTGATATATGTTCTTCTTTATTAGAAGAAGAGGTTACCATCATAATGTTAGGACAAATTTTGAATTTCACAAATTAACTATTCCACAATAGATAAAGCATGCATGGGTACATCTTACAATGTGTCCAGATGCTCCAAATTTGGAATTACAAAACTTAGTGTTTTATTATTGTTATTATTATTATTTGTAAATAAAGACATACTATTAAATAGGGATAAACTTGACAATCTTTTGTATTAGTCAGAAACTTAGGACTATTTTATTGTAGATAATTATTTTAAAACAATATTTAGATCTAAATTCAATTTATTTATTCTCTTTCTAGTTTCAAACTAAACTATTGGTTTGTTTCTTTATTTTGATGTTCAATCAATATCATAATTGATTACTCTTAGAATTTTTTATTATGTTATGAATGTACGTACAATTCTAAAAACAAATAAAAGCCAAAGTACCTTTAAAAGAAAGTATTTAATTAGTTAGTCTCATTTGATTTATAATAACATTGAAACTTATTGATCAAAAGTTGAGATGGCCGAGTTGGTCTAAGGCGCCAGATTAAGGTTCTGGTCCGAAAGGGCGTGGGTTCAAATCCCACTCTCAACATTCTTTTTGTAATTTTTTTTTGGGTAAAATACCCTTTTGGTCACTCATGTTTCGGGTCCATTTCTAATAGGTCCTTAGATTTCAAAATTAAACAATCAAGTCTCCACTGTTTTGGAAACGCTTCTATTGAGTCCCTGAGCCGTTAATTTTTTTAATGGTGCTGACGTGACACGTTAAAAATATTAAAATATTAAATTTTAAATTAAAATAATAATTAAATATTTAGATAAAATAAAATTAAAAAAAAAAAGAAAAAAAAACATTCTCTCTCTCCTCACTTCCCTTTCCCCGACCCAAACCCTCTTCTTTCTCCTCACTCCCCTATAGCCCGTCGCCACCACCATTAGCGCTGTCGTTGCCACCAGCCCACAATTCGCCGTGAGTTCCGACTGGAAGAGGAAGATCGAAGCTTCGTGAGTTCCATGAGTTCCGCGAGTTCGCGAGTTCCGTGAGTTTCTCGATTCGCTGTGAGTTCTAAATGGGTTTGTGGTTTAGATTTTGAAGAACGACCATGGAAGGAAGAGAAGTTCGATTGGGGTCGGACTTCTTGAAGGTAGTCAGAGTACCGCTTGAATCAGAGGGGTTTGGGGAAGAAGATGAAAGGGTGGGATGGGTTTTTTCAGTCTGTTCAGGAAGTTGAAAATGGGGGTGGAGGGTTTGTACCAGATTGAAAAAGAAGATTTGGGGGGGGGGGGGTTGAGGAAGAAGAAGATGATGGAGGTTTGATAGAAGAATCGGTGTTGACGCGTCGATGCTGGAGCTCCGGCCGAGCGAGGTGGAATAGGTGGTGGTGAACTCGGTCGACGACAACGGTTGCGGCGACGACAAGCAAGAGACGGCGACGGAGGGAGAAAGTTAAAGGGTTGGGGAGAGAAGGGGGTGAGAGGAGAGAGAAAGAGAGAGGGAGGAGGGAGAGAATTATTATTTTTTTAAAGTATTTTAATTACAAAAAAAATATTATTTTATTTATTATTTTAATTTTAAAATTAATATTTTAATATTTTTAACGTGTCACGTTAGTACTGTTAAAAAAATTAACGGTCCAGGGACTCGATAGAAGCATTTCCAAAAACAGTGGGGACTTGATTGTTTAATTTTGAAACCTAGGGACTTATTAGAAACAGACCCGAAACATGAGGGACCAAAAGGGTATTTTACCCTTTTTTTTTACAACATGCGTATGACATAATTTTATTTCTCCGAATATATATATAACCTGAATTTTATATTTTTAACTTTAATAAACAAATCAATGTTGTACTTAGGGTATAAAATTTCGGTCGACATATCGAAATTTTGGACGACATTTCAGTATCTCATCGACATTTCGAGGGGGAAGTATCATTCTTCCCCCACATCTCGAAATGTTGAGGATGTCAATGACATGTCGTTTTGTGTCGGTTTATTTTTTTATTATTTCTAAATCATTTTTAGTTTAATATTTAATATTAAGCTCTTGATTACGTTACCCTTGCTTGTCCGAGTGGATATGCGCGCCCCCATGTATTAGCTTGTCCTAGATTTGAAACTTGGAGAAAGCTTTTTTTGTTTTGTTAAAAAATCATTTTTAACCCTAAACTTTGAGGGTTGTATCAATTTTAACTCTAAACTTTCAATTTCATCAAATTGAACCCTAAACTGTGTAAGTAATATCAATTTCAACCCTAAACTTTTAATTTCATCAAATTGAACCTCAAACTTATTAGATTGTATCAATTTTAACCCTAAACTTACATGTTACAATGTATACATTTGATTATTTTTTCGTTTGAACCACCTAATTGACTATTTCTTCATTTTTTTTTTAAATTCACATTGCCCTTAAATTGTTTTCTTATAAATAAAATATTGGACAAGCTTTATTAAATGACTTTTTTCTTGTTGTTGAGAACTTTGTGATACCTTTATTACTACTGCTATAATTACGAGAGCAAAGCAACTTTGGAAGATTTTTTATCTTCAAATATTTGCTTGTTTTTTTTTGCTAAACTTTGCGGGATTTTTTTTTCTCTTCTTTTATTATTATTATTATTATTATTATTATTATTGCTAATTAGAAGAATGTCAAAATGTAGGAAATGAAAACAAAGAAATTTTCAGTTTTTTTTTTTCTCATATTTGCTGGATTTTTGTTGTTGTAAATAAGTTTGTGAATTTTTTTTTTGGGATAACAATGAAAAGAATAATCTGAGATATTTGATTCTTCTTATAAGGAGTTTCTCCAACAATTTTTTTACAAAACACCTCAGTTGCCATGTTAATTAGGGCTATAAAGAAAAAAATATATTTTTTTTAGAAGGACAAAGAAAAAATTATTTTAGCTTTAGACTTTTAACTCTAATTATATATCTTCACTTGTTTTTTTTTTTTTTTTTTGGAAAAAGATACTTTATTTAAGTATGTGAGCAACATACATGATAAAGCTTACAAAAAAAGGTTGTTAGGTTAAGTTTAAAAGGTTGTCCGTGTGACAACGCCTTTTAAACAGTTATCAATTATCATTAGTAAATTATATAGTTTCTATATACTTTTAATTTGTAAATAAAGTCTCATTTTATATAATTCAAATAATTTATATTAATTGGCATAATTTTAATTAACAACATGTCAATGTTAGTATAAATATTATAAATAATTTTCATCAACTTTCATATTATATTTAATATAATTAAGTCACAATTAAATTTGCATTTAATAATTCAAAAAAATTTCATATAATAATTTTCAACAACACCTTGGTTTGTACTACAAAAATTTTATTAAATTTCAGTGAACTCAAAAAATACAATAATAAAAATTAAAAAACATTTTTCAAAAAAAAAAAAAAATTAAAAAACTCCGAATTTTCTTTTTTCCCCTTAATGTTTTAGTACAATAATTTTATTAAATTTCAAAAGTCAGAAATTGTCTTTCTTATTTAGTATTTTACTACAATAATATAATTTATAAAATCTTAAAACTCCAAATTTTATATTTAATTTGGAAAAATAGAATGAATTTTTACACCAAACTTTGTAAGCAATTTCATCAATTGCACATAAAGCTCAGATAAATAGCAATCTGAATTCTGAACCTTAAATTTTGAAAAATGTTACAATTTGCTTAAAACCAAGTGTTGCAATTTTTTACCTTCTAATAATTGTTTGTTAAAAAAAAAATATCGTAAGCATGTAAAATGGATATATATATTTAAATTCATTAATTTATATTATTTTTGTTTCAAAAGTTTTTTTTAGTAGATATTAGAATTCGAATCTCCAAGGGAGTTCTTTTATTCATCAATGTTGTTTCAAAAGTTAAAAAAAATCTCTGTTGATTGCTAGATATGGTCAAAGACGAAGCGAGAGGGAGGGTATTAAAAATGATTATAAATTATAAAATATATAAAAGAGGCTTTCGACTCCGATGTTTGTAATATTACGAATAAAGTAGAGACTTTCATTGAATTTTTTTTTTTTTTTTTGAATTGCTTTTTATTTTTTGACTTTACATTCGAAATTTCACGAACAATTTGAAATTAAAAGAGAAGAAAAGAAGTAAAATGGTAAAAGGAAAGGTGCAGGAGAAAGAAGAGAATATACGTTCCTTGTCTGTCCCTATGGAAGAGTGGCGAAAGTGGAGAGAGGCATGCATGCACAGAAACGAAACAACGACGTTCAAAAATTTGGAATTTGATGTCTAAAAGTAAAAAAAATAAAAGAAGAAGGAAGAAGAAGAAGAAGAGGGAATAGAACTAGCATGGTTTGCCTAGTCGGCATTCAAGTGTCCCAGCGAAGCGTGTGAGTCTCCTGACGTAGGTTCCTGGCTTGTACTTAATCATATCGTATCTGGTCACGTCCTTCTTCCTCGCCTTCTTTTGGTCTCCCGATGGATTAAACACTGCCCCATTCATCAGCAGGTCTCCCTCCGATCTCCACGACCACTTCTTCCACTCGCTCTCCGCTGCGTAATCTCTCTTCGTAACCTTCTTCGCGTTCGGGTTCGGTGGAGCGATGAAACGGTTCCCTTGGCTCACGATCGTCGGGTGCTGGCTCCCCCCGATCGCGTACATCAGCCAGTGCGTGTAGTCGTTGTTCACCACGTGGAAGAAACCCCACCTGCACCTCGGCATCCTCTGCACCAGCCCTCTACCGAAGTGGTTGAATGCCAGCGTTATCTGCATCACCGAGTCCCCTGCGTACGAGTCGCTTGCTCCGAACAGCATCACCTCGTTGTGATGCGTGAAGTGGGAGTTCGAGATCGTTATCGCTGTCGACCCCATGATCGCGTCGATCAGCCCGTCCTGGCAGTTGTACATCGACACGTGGTCGATCCAAATATTGCTCGACCCGAAGATCGAGATCCCATCCCCGTCGCTCTGTGTCCTCAACCCGTAATGGTCCACCGCGTCTCTGATCATTCCCCCGGATTTCGAGATGATGTCGTGCACGTGCAGCCCGTGGATGATCACGTTGTTCACGAACTGAACCGTCAGCCCTGCGCCGAAGGCTACGTGCACGTTGAACCCGCGGGCGTCGATGGTCTTGTCGCTCGAGATCATCAGCTCCTGGGTCAGCCTGATGATCATGCTGCGCCCGAAGATGATCCACAGTGGGCCCCTCTGGATCACCGCGTGCCTCAGGGTTCCGGGCCTCGGGTTCACCAGGTCGTCGTCCGAGCCATCCGTCACCACGTAGATTGGCCCTCTCTTTCCGCCGATGGTTTTGTGCCCGAACCCCAACGCGCATTCCGCTAGCTTCTTTCGGTTCTTGGCCCAATTTCGGTCGCATCTCCAGCATCTGTCAATGGGGTTCGTCGCCAAGCATGGACCCCTGTATTTCTTCAGGCTCCTTCGCGTACTGTTGCCGCCCATGATCTCCCTGCGTGTGCGTCACACCATAAAATTATTATATTTTAATACATTTACGTACGGATGAAGTAACATTATTTAATTTAATTTGTTGAAAACGAAAACGGACCTGCTGACGGCGGCGTTGAAGTGTTCGGTAACAGATTCAGGGTCAGGATTGTAGGCATCTTGAGAGACCTGCTGAGCTTGGAGGGCACGGCCACGCCAGTATTCATCGAGCTCCTCGAAATCGGCATTTGCAACTGCAAAGAACAACAGCGAACAGACAAACAAGGTGGTTCTAAAAGCGGCCATTCTTGTGCGTTTCTTCTTTCTTCTTGTTTTTTGGTTTTTTTTATTATATATATATATATGTATTTTTTTTTTCCTTTTTTTGGGTTATGATGAGCAGAAGCGCGGCTGGTGAAGATCAATGAGTTCTTTTATGGAAACCCAAAGCCAAAACCAGCAAAGCTCAAAATCAGAACACTTTCGGTAGGCGAAACGCAAATGGTTCCGCCTTGAGGATTCTGAGGAAGGATTGTTGGGTTTAAATGGTGATGGGTGAGTCTCCAAAGATTCGATTTTTAAGGTCTAAATTTGGAAACTGTTTAAAAAAAGATGGATTACACCCACTTCGCAAGGCAAACCGTTATAACTGCTATTTGTAAATCGGTTCATTTTGTTTACTACCAGTCATTTTAGATTTTTTTTCTTCTTTTTTTTTCTTTAAATCTCTCTTAAATTTGGGTGGTTGACAGATTTTATTTGGATTTTCGAGTTCAAATATGATGAGAAAAATAATAAATGAAAAGGTTTTTTTTTTTTTTTTTTTTTTTTTAGTTCTTAAGAAGGGTGTTACTAGTATCTTAATAAGTTTAGATATTATAAAATTCGATCTAATTTGAAATTGACGTTGCTTTTAAAATAATCTAGTGAGAGGGTGATTTTGTAAGTTTGAGAAGATTGAAAAGTGATTTTAGAAAAATCAGAAAAATCAATCCATAAGCTATCTCAAAGTACTCTTATTCTTCTTCCCATTATTTTATTTTATACTTAAAAGAAATTAAAAACTTTTCTTTCTATCATTTTATCATTTTATAATTATTTTATTGTTTTTTGTTATTAGTTGACTCATTTTAATGTCAAATATATTAATGTGGGTATGTTTTATATTTCAAATTAGCTTCGTTATCAATTTTATTCAATTAGGTTACAACTATTGTTTTTCACTTAAATGTTATCGATAATTAGCTAGACTCTTTTTCTTTTATTAAGATAAACAATTGTTTATATACACACACATATTTTTTAGTTAAACAAACTTTTGGCGATCAATTAATATTGAAATCTCTAAACTCTTGACTATGCTCACCTTTGACTAATCAATTAATTAGCTCACAAGTGGAGAATCATTGTTAGAAAAGTAATATATTGCACTTTTGTTAATTCATTGCAATGTTTCGAGAAGATAGAAAAAAGACAACAAAATAACCTTAAGGGGTCGTTTGTTTTTTTGGAATTTAGATAACCGGAATATTAAGATGTCTGGAATTATAGATACCCAGAAATATAGATGTCGAGTATTTTAGATAACCGTGTTTGTTTTGAAGGAATAATTTATAAGAATATATGAAAATATTCAGATAACTATGTTTGTTTTGTAGGATTTTTGTACAGGAAAGTTCTTAGGTTATGTATAATACCAATAATGCCCTTATTAATTTTTAGCTAATTTACCTATTAGTTTAGTATAATTTAAATTTATATAACGTTTTGGTCTTTGCTAATCTAATGTTTTATTTTTATATCAATTTAATTTACACTAATTTAATTGGTTATTTTTTTAGAACAAATTCATTTATATTAGTTTAATTTTAAAAAATAATTTCAACTTTAATTTTTTTTAAAAAAAAACATGACAATTAATATAATTCACGGTGTATTTTAGTGGACTGAATTGATCACATTATCAAATTAGATTTTTTTTAGAGAACTATATATATTTTTTGTAATGGATTTTATGTGTGTTTTTTGAAATGTACAATTAACATTATTATTAAGAGAATAAATGAAAAATAAATTAAAATATTATTCAATACAACTATCATTTATTTTATATATAAATGTAAAACTGAAAAAATAAATGGTTATTTCGTAGTGTAAGAATAAATTAATTTATTTGTAAATAAAAATACAAATGATAAAATGGAGGGGTAAAAATGTCATTCGAAGATGTCCTCAACCTGGGTAGGGGTGTTCAAAATTAGACCGAAAACCGACTCGACCGACCGAAACCGACCGAACCGACGTCGGTCGGTCGGTTTTCCTCTGTATTCAGTCGGAGTCTGTTTTTTCAAAGAAAAAACCGACCGCCGGTCGGTCGGTTTACTAAAAATTACATAAACCGACCGACCGACTTTAACACCAAATATTTAAAAAAAAAAAAAAAAACGAATTTTTTTTTAAAAAAAAAAAAACTTAAACAGATTGCGTGTTTGGCTTTGGCTGCATGCACACTGCACTGTCACTTGATGGGAAAAGTCATAATGACTTTAATTTTATTTTAATTTTTTTCTCTTATCTCTTTCCCTCCCTCCCTCTTCACCGATTCTTCTCCCTCTTTTCATCTCGCTCTTTCCTTCATTTCTCTTTTCATTTCTCTCTTTTACTTCTCTCTTCTTCAATATTTCATGCCAAAAGCCAAACACGCAATCTGGTTAGCAATTCATTTTTTTTCTCTTTTCTCTTCTATTTTTCTTCTTTTTGCCTCACCAAACTTCCATATTTTCTTCTCTTTTTCTTTTTTTCTCTTCCTCTCTTTTTTTCCACCGTGCTTCAAATCTTTCTCTTCTTCTTTGTTGTTCATATTCTCTTCCTACCTCCCTTGTATCTCTTCTCTCACTCGATTTTTTAACGTTTTTTTCTTCTGCTTCGAACGATTTCCAACAACATCTTAAAACCGACAAAACCGACCGACCGACCGTGTATTTGGTCGGTCGGTTTCATGGAGCATCTCAAAATCACCGACCACCGACCGACCGAAACCGATAGGTCGGTTTTCGGCGTCGGTTTTCGTCCAAAACCGACACCGACCGACCGATGAACAACCCTAAACCTGGGAATCTTTGAAACTCATCTCTCACGAAGGCATCAAAAGCTCCTTGGATTCCTCCCGTATGGGCATCCTAGGATGCCCGGGCATCTCGAAATTCCTAGGTATCCAACATTACCACAAAACAAAAACAAGGTAATCCAGATGCCCATTCCATGGGAATCTTGGATTAACGTCAAACAAACGGCCCCAAAAGGATTGAGGTAATACGCAATAGAACAAATACCACCTGTTTATTGACTTTAGTTAAAGATGGCAGAGGTAAATGGAATGGTTAAAACAATACATTAGGTAAAAAAGAGTTAACAAATGATAAAACACACATACCTAATATTGGAATGGTTAACCCAGTTTTCTTACGATAATGATTTTCATCTTTGTTAAGATAACATTTAAATTATTGACCAAATTTAAAAAACAAAAACAAGTTTTTGAAACTAAATGTTAAAAGTTATTTTTATTAGCAAAAGTGTGATTTCTTATTGTGGAGGTGCATACCCTAATTCGGGATATTAAGGCTTTAAAAGATTTATTCCAACAAGTCACTTTCATACATGTTTTAGTCGACAACAAAATGAGTTGGGCCTCTGGGTTGGCTCGTTTGAGATTATCTTGTTAATCCTAAGTTACGGAAGCATGGTTTTTCAAATTAATATAACGCGTCTAGTCTAGTGTGAGAGATTATATTTTGTAGCCCAACCGACATTTAATTCAATTTAATGAAATATTATCTTTCATACATATATGTATGTATGTTATATATATCTATATCTATGGTATATATAAAATCTATAGTATATATAAATAAAATATATATAAAAGGGGCTATAGGAAGAAACTTTTTATTCCCATTTTGCCCTCATTTAATATTTAAAATTACAAATCAAATTCAATTTTATATATTTGTGAGCTTTTATTATATTTAGTGATGTGGAGAATTTTTTACGTTGAAGATAAATTGAATTAAAAAAAAAACTCATTTAATCTATATATCTATAGTATATATAAATCTATAGTATATATAATATATAAATATAAATATAATATATATATATATATATATATATATATATATATATATATATATATATATATATATATTTATTTATTATATATAAAAGGGGCTATAGGGAGAAACTTTTTATTCCCATTTTGCCTTCATTTAATATTTAAAATTATAAATCAAATTCAATTTTATATATTTGTGAGCTTTTATTATGTTTGGTGATGTGGAGAAGTTTTTACGTTGAAGATAAATTGAATTTAAAAAAAAAAAAAAAACTCATTTAATCTATATATCTATCTATCTATCTATCTATATATATATATATATATATATATATATATAATATAATATAAATAATAAATAATAAATATAATAATAATAATAATAATAATAATCTCTACTATATTAAAAGGGGCTAAGAGGGGAGAATTTTTACATTCCTTTATTGCCCTTAAATGTTTTTATAATGACTATTTTGTCCTTCTACCCTAAGAGGGGAGAATCTTTTGTTTCCTCTTTTGCCCTTACTTTTAAAGTAAATTCATATTTTACCCTTTGTTGATGGGACACAACTCTTTGAGTGTAAGTTTCCATTGAGTCCAATAGATGTAATTGATGTCTCTACTATATTAAAAGGGGCTAAGAGGAGAGAATTTTTACATTCCCTTATTGCCCTTAAATGTTTTTATAATGACTATTTTGTCCTTCTACCCTAAGAGGGGAGAATCTTTTGTTTCCTCTTTTGCCCTTACTTTTAAAGTAAATTCATATTTTACCCTTTGTTGATGGGACACAACTCTTTGAGTGTAAGTTTCCATTGAGTCCAATAGATGTAATTGATGTCGACGAGATGTGACTGTTCATGTAAAGATGGTTACACATTGAATTGGTAAATCCATTCGCGTGTATAGGTGTATAATTGAGAAAATGTCAATTATATACAAATTAATACATTTTAGGTAAAGAAACTTAAAGTTTGAAAAATACAAAAAAAAAAAACAAATAAAAATAATAACTATAATAGCCTAAAAAAAGTTATTATTAAAAAAACCTTATTAATTAATAAATGCATGCATAATTTTAAATATGAAATTAAAATTTTCAAATACCAAAATAATTGAACATACTTTCAGTTTTTCTAATTAAATAGTTTAATTTATTTTTCATTAATCATAAATAAAAGAACTTTTAATATTTATATTTAAATTTATGCAATTGGTTTTAGTGGAAAGTTTTTAATACTATTAATTACGGAAAAAAATACACTTTTGGTCCATAAGGTTTGGGTTAAGTTACACTTTGGTCCATGAGTTTTCAAACTCAACAAAATTAACCCTGAGGTTTGGATTTCGTTACATTTTTTGTCCCTCTATCCAATTTGATTTCGTTACACTTTTGGTCCCTCCGTCCAATTTTCTGTTAAACCCTAGCAAGTTTGGATTTCATTACACTTTTGGTCCCTCCGTCCAATTTTCTATTAAACCCTAGCAAGTTTGGATTTCGTTACACTTTTGATCCCTCCGTCCAATTTTTTGTTAAACCCCTAAGGTTTGGATTTCGTTACACTTTTGGTCCCTCCGTCCAATTTTCTATTAAACCCTAGCAAGTTTGGATTTCGTTACACTTTTGGTCCATCCGTCCAATTTTCTATTAAACTCTAACAGTTTGCTGACGTGGCATTATTACTTTAATAAAAAATCATTTTTAAATTTTTCTAAATAAAAATGTATTAAAATAATAAAAATATTATTATTATTTTTTAATTCTTTCTCATTCTCTCTTATTCTTATTCTTCTTTTCTTCAACCTATTCATTCTTCTTCTTCAGCAAATCGTCGGCAACTTTTTTTTTTCTTTCTTCTTTTTTCTTTTCTTTCTTTTTTTTTTATAAGAAAAGAGGGAAAATCGGGGAGGCCTCATCACCCTCCCATTTCGGCTTCAGAATCAAGAAGGAGAGACATCCCTTTCCCATTTTTAGATCTGAAACACGAGGGGGAGGAGGAGTTCCTCTTCCCATATTCCGGCACTCCTCCCCGATTCTCCCTCTTTTCTTAAAAAACTAGAAGAAATAAAAGAAAGGAGAAGAAGAGAAAAAGGAAAAGAGAAGAGGAGAGAAAAAAATAATAGCATTCCATTTCGTCGTTTTCCTCCCCGTTTCGCCGTCGGCCGCCGGTAGCTGGCGATATGTGGTGGTGGTTGGAAGAAGATGAAGGGTTGGGTTGAGGAAGAAGGGGAGAAGTTAAAAATATTAATATATATATATATATATATTTAATATAATTTTATTTAAAAAAATCAGAAAATAATTTTTTCAATAAAAAAATACGTGTCATGTCAGCATTCCATGAGGGTTTAACAGAAAATTGGACGGAGGGACCAAAAGTGTAACGAAATCCAAACCTCAAGGGTAATTTTGTTGAGTTTGAAAACTCATGGACCAAATGGTAACCTAACCAAAACCTCAGGGACCAAAAGTGTATTTTTCCCATTAATTATTTATGTAACAATATTAGCCACTTAAAATTTAGAGTAGATCTGTAATCTTTATTGTTTTGCTTATAACTTATATTATAAGTTTTTTTATCTTAGAAAAGACAATTTAACCTATTAAAAAATAATTATTTGTAGAATTTCATATTGTTTTATTTCTATTCTTGATATGATAATTATTAAATTTATTGTCAAAGTTTAAATTAAAAAAATATGTGCAACGTACGTGTGTGTTAATATGATGTCTATATATATACTATATAATAAGAAATCATTTATTTTTATCACTAACTTTCAAATTTTTATGGTAATTAAACTAAAAATTATATGGTATTTATTTATTACATTACATATATTTTTTATTTTAGACATATTACATTACATATACTAAAAAAGCTGCTATTTTCTCATTTTCAAAAAAAAAAAAAAGCTGTTATTTTATTTTATTCTAATTTAAGACTATACGATTCTACGTGCGTGTTACTTAACTAGTAAATAATATAATAATAATAATAATAATAATAATAATAATAAATATATAAAAGGAGTTATAGGGAGAAACTTTTTATTCCCATTTTGCCCTCATTTAATATTTAAAATTACAAATTAAATTCAATTTTAGATATTTGTGAGCTTTTATTATGTTTGGTGATGTGGAGAAGTTTTTACGTTGAAGATAAATTGAATTAAAAAAAAAAAAAAAACAAGTAATGAAGGGAGATTAATTTTGCCCTACAATCCTTATTCAATTCAATAAAGCTGTTTAACTTTTCATTTAATTTTTCTTGCTATGCTAGTTGATTGATTGTGAGTGAGTCTTCCGGTGAGTTATTATATTGTTGGGCAAAACGCAACGTTCTCTTTATTTGTCTCAAATAATATTATTTAAGAGAATTGATTTTTTTTTTTTTTTTTTTTTTTTTTTGAAACTCAGAGAATTGATTTTTCTTTGTAACAAGCTTAACAAATTTAATAGATGGACACATTGCAATAATACCTCCTCTCTCTTTCAAGCTCAAAGGTACGATATCTCATTTTCTTTTCAAGTTATTTTCTCCATGTCAACTAACATTTTGATTTTCCTCACACTTTTTTTTGGGATGATTTAGGTTTCATCCTAACTATTTGATTTTTTGTTTTTTGTTTTTTTTAAATTATGTTTGTTTTTTCACCATTTATTTAGAATAATTTTCATCTCACTCAAAGAAAAAAAAATGAATTCTAAGTTAAATTTAAAAAAACAAAATTTTAAAAACAATTTTTTAAAACCTAACTAAAATTTTGATTATATTTGTAAAAAGTAGATAACAAAACAAAAATTATCAAAAAAAAAAAAAAAAACAAAACATATATATATATATATATATATATATATCTCGTAAGTATCATAAGTGTAAATTATATTTGTAAGCTTAACTTTAAAAAACCAAAGGCTTATTAAACAAGTTTTAATTTATTTCGGTCCATTTTATTTTTCCCCTTCAAGCTAAACTATCATGACTATTTTTTTTTTTTAAACAACATGTGGTTGAATATCTAACCTTTCGATCCAGGGTACAAGTTTGATACCCGTTGAATCATGCTTTTGTTGGCTTAACAACTAGTTGTTAAGTATATTAAGATAGCCCACTAAGTTTGATTTATATTTGGGCTATGTGTTTCTGATATAGGCCCATATGTCTGGCCCATTTGTTTGATCTCGTTTCTCATGTATTTGTTCTTCCTCACCGATTATTAGGGTTTGTTTTTGTATCAGTTGGTTGAAAAGAATATTCCAGAGAGTGTGTGCGTGAGTGAGGAATTCCTTTCATTTTTTGTAGGAGTTTTTCTCCCCAGGCCTTTATATATGGCTTGTGTTGATACTATTCCATATATGAAAGCAAAGGGTTTTCTCCTGCATTTTTCCCTCTTCTTTATTTTCTATATTTGATCCAGAATGTCAAAATGGTATCAGAGCCCTTGCGTCTAACGACCTCTCTGTGATTTTTTTTCCGCCTCGGTTCGTCTAGATGGCGTCTCAGAGTTCTTTAAACTCAACAATGGAGGATTCATCTTCTTCCTCGGCGAATCAAGTTTTTAGCCCGGGTAACAAAATTTCAATAGTAAAATTAACTGATGACAATTTCTTATTGTGGAAATTTCAGATCCTCTTTGCTCTCGAGGGTTACGATTTAGAGACTCATCTAGAGGAAGATCCTCCGCCGAAATTCCTGGTGATGCCTCCTGTGGATCCTGCCCCTTCCGATGTTTCAAATGTTATAGCTGTGCCAACCAAAAACCCTAATCCGGCGTACACTCTCTGGAAGCGACAAGACAAAATTATTTCGTCTTGGCTAGTCGGTTCGATGTCGGAAGATATTCTCCATCAAATGATTCATTGTTCCACGGCAAAAGAAATTTGGACCTGCTTAAACCAAATCTTCACAACTCGAAATCTCGCGAAAATGATGAAAATCAAAACCAAACTCCAGACCATCCAGAAGGGAGGTATGTCTCTTAAGGAGTACTTTTCGAAGATACAACAATATATTGATGCTTTAGCTGCAGTTGGTAAACCAGTTGATGTTGAGGACCATATCCTCTTCATCTTGGCTGGCCTTGGGTCTGATTATGAATCGATGGTATCGGTTATATCTGCAAAAATTGGTCCGCAATCCGTCCATGAGGTGATGTCTTTACTGTTTACTCAAGAAAATCGCATTGAAAGTAAATTGTCTACTTCGGAAAGTACTCTTCCCTTTGTGAATTTAACGGTCAACTCTAAGCCATCTGAGCCCGATTCTCAGAAACCTATCTCGAATCAATTTTCTCAGAATTTTAATGGTAATCGTGGTCGCGGTGGTGGTAGGTATGGCCCTGGTCGTGGTGGTCGATCCTGGAATGGTAGGGGTGGCCGCAGTATTCAATGTCAGCTCTGTGGCAAATTCGGCCACACAGCTCAAAAGTGTTATTTCAGATATGCTCCTTCTGGACCTTCGCCCACTCCAGGTTCTTTCTCTCCTCACTTCAATAATTATAATCGTACTCCGCCATTTCCTCAGATGTCAGCTATGCTCACTGCTCCCGACATTAATCAAGATACAAATTGGTATCCTGACTCTGGCGCCACAAACCATTTAACCCACAACTTTGGTAATCTCTCGGTAGGTACCGAATATGGTGGTGGTAATCAAGTTCACGTAGGAAATGGAGCAGGTTTGCCTATTCTTAACTTTGGTTATTCTTCTTTTGCTTCTCCTGATTATTCTAGTCACATTTTCTATTTAAATAATTTGTTACACGTACCTTCTATTACTAAAAATTTAATCAGTGTTAGTCAATTTGCTAAGGACAATGGCGTCTTTTTTTAATTTCACCCTTCTTTGTGTTATGTGAAGGATCAAGCGTCTGGTCGGGTTCTGCTCCAAGGGACTCTCCATGACGGTCTTTACCGTTTCAATCTCTCCATTCAACAGCCTAAAAAGGAAACAGCAGTGCAAAGTTCTCATACTCCTACCCTATCTTCCTCTGTTCTATCTGTATCTCTTGTGTCTGACCTAAATGTGTGGCACAAGCGTCTAGGTCACCCAAGTTTATCTATAGTTAAAAGTGTTCTTAGCTCTCACTCCCCGCACCTGTCCATAAATAATGACTTTAAATTCTGTAATGCGTGTGCGGTAGGGAAATCTCATAGTTTACCATTTGTTAATTCCTCCACTGTTTACACTGCCCCCCTTCAACTTATTGTTTCAGATCTTTGGGGGCCTACTTATATTCCCTCTGTTAATGGATATCGTTTTTATATCTCCTTTGTGGATGTTTATTCTCGTTACACTTGGATATACTTTCTCAAATGTAAAGCTGATGCTCTCCCTGCCTTTATTAAATTTAAAATTCATATTGAGAAATTGCTTGGGTTATCTATCCGTAGCTTTCAATCTGATGGGGGTGGGGAATTTAGAGCTTTCACATCTTTTTTGTCTAGCCATGGTATAAATCATAGATTTACTTGTCCGCACACTTCAAAACAAAATGGAATTGTAGAACGCAAGCATAGACACATAGTCGATACCGGTCTTGCCCTCCTTGCTCACTCCAATTTACCTCTCAAATTTTGGGATGAGGCTTTTGCTACTGCTGTTTACCTTATAAATAGGCTTCCTACTCCCATTCTTTACAATATCAGTCCGTTAGAGTCTCTATTTAAAATCAAACCTGATTACTCTTTTCTTAAATCATTTGGATGTCAATGTTATCCATGTTTGCGGCCCTACAACAACCATAAACTTTCTCTTAGGTCCAGACCGTGCATTTTCCTAGGATACAGTCCAAATCACAAAGGGTACAGATGTCTAGCCTCAGATGGAAGAATCTACATATCTAGAAATGTCATCTTCAATGAACTTCATTTTCCTTTTGTTAAATCATCTCAGCTGCAGTCTCATATTTCTTCTAGTGTCCTTCTCCCTCCTCCAACTTCTATTCTGCCCTTGTCAAATCCTTCTTCCTCCATATCCTCTCAGAGTAATAGTCAGGTGTTAAGTCCAGCTCCTGCTCCATTTCCCACCGAGCCTGTTTCCCCATCTGACGGTCCATCGAGTGATCCTCTTCCCAGTCCTCAACCTCTTTCCTCGCCCACTATTACTCCTCCTACTTTACCGGTTGTTACAAATGAGCATCCTATGGTTACTCGTGGAAAGAGGGGTATTTTCAAGCCCAAGGCATATGTCACTGATACTGCTTTATATATTGATTGTGAGCCTCATAATATCAAAGAAGCCCTAAAGTCATCCCATTGGCGCAAAGCCATGGAGGATGAATATGATGCTCTCATGAAAAATGATACATGGGAATTGGTTCCTTATCCGTCTGACAAGAAAATTGTTGGTTGCAAATGGATCTTTCGTATTAAACGTAACTCTGATGGCTCGATTGCTCGATATAAAGCACGATTGGTGGCCAAAGGCTTCCACCAAACAACTGATCTTGATTATACTGAAACATTTAGTCCTGTAGTTAAGCCTATCACCATTCGTATTTTACTAACTCTTGCTTTGCAATTTGGTTGGACTATTCGGCAGGTTGACGTGAATAATGCTTTTTTACATGGTAAGCTTACTGATATGGTTTTCATGGACCAGCCAGCTGGATTTAAAATTTCTGGATCAAATGCCCATGTCTGCAGACTTAAAAAGGCCCTGTATGGCTTAAAACAGGCGCCCCGTGCTTGGTATGATCGCTTAAGCCTCTTTCTTAAATCTCTTGGTTTTTACACATCTAAAGCTGATACTTCGCTGATGATAAGGAACACTTCCACTACTTCTTGTTATGTTTTGATATATGTAGATGATATAATTATTATGGGGAGCTCTACATCTGATGTTAATTCTCTCATAAATGCCCTGAATGCTCAGTTTTCTATCAAGGATCTTGGAAAACTAAGCTATTTTCTTGGAATAGAAGTTTCATATCCTACTAATGGTGGATTATTTCTCTCACAATCCACATACATTTCTGAAATTCTGTCTCGGGCACAAATGATGGATGCTCGTGCTATTTCTACTCCTATGGTAAGTGGAGCCTTGGTTTCGGCTTTTGAAGGTGAACATTTTTCTGATCCTTACTTATATAGAAGTATTGTGGGAGCTTTACAATATGTTACTTTAACTCGTCCTGAGATTTCCTACAGTGTGAATAAGGCGTGCCAATTTATGCATTCTCCTAAGCTTGTTCATTGGCAGTTGGTTAAACGTATCTTGCGCTACTTAAAAGGCTCTTTGAATACCAGCTTATTGATTAATCGACCTAAGGCATTATCTCTTATGGGCTTCGCTGATGCCGATTGGGCTTCTGACCCTGATGATAGGAAATCGACAACATGTATATGTGTCTTTTTTGGAGGTAATCTCATATCTTGGAGTTCAAAGAAACAATCTATAATATCACGATCCAGTACTGAGGCTGAGTATCGAAGTCTTGCCACTATTTCTGCTGAGTTAGTCTGGATTAAGTCTCTTCTTTCTGATTTAAATATTGTATTATCTCAGCCTCCCATTATCTGGTGTGATAACTTAGGCGCTGTTCACTTGAGTGCTAATCCCATTTTACACTCCAAAACTAAACATGTAGAACTTGACATATATTTTGTTCGAGATCTTGTTCTTCACAGGAAAATTTCGATTCATCACCTCCCAGCTCATGAACAGGTAGCTGATATATTTACAAAACCTTTATCTGCCATGATGTTCAATCAGCTCAAACACAAGCTCAATGTTCGTGATGCAACTGCCATTGGCTTGAGGGGGTATTAAGATAGCCCACTAAGTTTGATTTATATTTGGGCTATGTGTTTCTGATATAGGCCCATATGTCTGGCCCATTTGTTTGATCTCGTTTCTCATGTATTTGTTCTTCCTCACCGATTATTAGGGTTTGTTTTTGTATCAGTTGGTTGAAAAGAATATTCCAGAGAGTGTGCGTGAGTGAGAAATTCCTTTCATTTTTTGTAGGAGTTTTTCTCCCCAGGCCTTTACTTTATATATGGCTTGTGTTGATACTATTCCATATATGAAAGCAAAGGGTCTTCTCCTGCATTTTTCCCTCTTCTTTATTTTCTATATTTGATCCAGAATGTCAAAAAAGTATCATGGTTGCGACACTTATGAGAGATACACATGAATGAACAGATACCACAGAGATCTTGAAGATATAAAAGTAAGGTCAAGATAAGTTTAAAAGAATTAATTATAACTATCTATATCAACAAAATACATTCTCATTTTTTGCGATCCAATCATAGAATTCAAAAATTAAACTTTTCTAAAACAACTGAAAACAATCTTCACTACAAGTATGATGGTGTGGTCAGGTGTAATTTTTTTTTTTTTTTTTTTAATTTCATATTAAAAGTTCTTTAGAAGTATCTATGATACAATAGTTTCACTTTCATCCATATTTCCATAAAAATGAGAAGTGGACATTTCCATTAACCTAAAAAATTAAGATTTTAAACAAAGGATTATAGTCTGAGGTAATATTATTAGGTTGGAAATTGAAATTGAAACCAGAAGGGTTTGGAACAACGAATATGCTAGCCCAATGTCCCGATTCTCGAGGCCTCATTAGACCACAAATCAACGGCCACCAAGCCGCGTCACCACCGAATACAAGATCCAACGGTCCAAATAAAGTTTCTCTTTTTCTTCCTCCGGCGTTTCGTTTTTATTTTTATTTCATCACATTTCAGGTCCAGCCTTCACCACGATTTCCTCATTTCTCCCTCTGCACCAGAGACTCTTCAATCTCCTTCTTCGCCGGAAAACCATGGGGAAAGGTCCAGGTCTCTACTCCGACATCGGCAAGAAAGCTAGAGGTTCCTTTGATTTCTTCTTCCTTCTCTTCTTCTCGTTCTTTTTCTCTATGTATTTCTTGTTCTTGAACTCGTTGAAATGTTTTTTTTTTGCACAGATCTTCTCTACAAGGATTACCAAAGCGACCACAAATTCACCGTCACTACTTACACTTCCGGTGGAGTTGTGAGTTTCTGATTTTCTTTTTTAGATTTACTGTCTGATTTTATTGCTTTGGCATGGTTCTTTATTGCAATCTTTCTTTTTATGCTGTAATTTTTATGTGTATCGGTTGCGTTTGGTTCTTGAGAAACCGTAGCAATGGAAGACTGACCGACTGACGGACCGACCTCGCTTCTTTCTATGTAATTAATATTTGTTTCTCGGTAGGTAGGTTGAAAGTGCCTAGTCTTTGTTTTGATGATTCTAGAATTTATTTCTTTTCAGTATTGTCATTTTCAGACCGGATGTCGATCTTCTTTTTGTTTTTAGTCTCTCCTTAGTCTTTACTAAGTTCTAACGCAGAGGAATTAAGAGCTGGAGGGTTCTTGGAGTCTGTGTCGCGTGTGTTACGTAATTTTTGTTAGAGGTTGTTTCAGAAATAATTGAAAATACTGGAAGATTTTACAATGTACGTTACTTTTTTCGTTGTATTCAATGACTTAACATTATATGATAGCCATGGAGCTTGTGTCTGTTAATATAGTTGTCAAATTGGGTACATTCGTTATGCTAGATTGGGTTAAAGTTAAATAAGTGACAACATTTTTTCTAACATGAAATGGAACTATTCATTGAAGAAATGAAAAGAGACTAATCATTAGAAGATACAAATTCCATAGAGGAATGAAAGAAGATAACGAAACTACAGTGGAAAGATAAAAGCATCCCAATTTGAACATAAATCTTGTAAAGAAAAATCAACAAAAGGTTTGGAAAGAGAACACCATCAAGAAACCTTATGACGTGCTGAGTGCAATGGTTTCATAAATTACTTTTAGCTGAATGCAATGTTTTGACGAGCACAGTTAAGAAAAAGCCCCTTTAGGCATCTGTAAAATTTTTTATATATAGAAAACTCCCATTTGTCTAAACAATCACTTATCTTTAATTTCTTTAAATTTTTCATTATTTTTAGATATCCATTAAAAAGTTTGTTTTCATATGTAAAATGGTATATGGTAAATGCAATGATCTACGTTTGGACATAATGTATGACTGACTTTTGTGCATTTGTTATGAGATTAACATTTGATTCCCTGCCCATGATGCAGTTGATGTTGCGTCTTTCATCTTTGTATTTTTCTT
The DNA here is from genome assembly GCA_036850905.1 of Luffa acutangula. NCBI lineage: Eukaryota > Viridiplantae > Streptophyta > Magnoliopsida > Cucurbitales > Cucurbitaceae > Luffa > Luffa acutangula. The sequence continues at coordinate 563,193 of CM072092.1, read as the reverse complement.
CTGTTATTACTGAACTTTCTCTTTGTTTCTCTTATTAGGCTATCAGTTCAACTGGAGTTAAGAAAGGTGAGTTATTTTTAGCAGATGTAAGCACCCAGCTAAAGAACAACAACATCACAACTGATATAAAAGTGGACACCAACTCCAATGTAAGTTCTAAATGGGTAAATGTTTAATAAGGTTTCCGGACATTATGAAATATAGTTTCTTCTGACAAGTTTGTATAATGAAACGCCCAAAAATATTTGGCACGTAAATAATTTATTTTGGATTGTGTTAGAAAATCTAGTTTGTCAAAAGCCTTGAATCTAAAAGGTTATTTTTGCTTGAGCTGTAGGTTCACACTACTGTTACTATTGATGAACCTGCACCAGGATTGAAGACAATTTTTAGCTTTCGTGTTCCTGACCAGAGATCTGGCAAGGTAAATCAATTTACTTTTCAAATTATGTAATGTTGCTTGGATAAAATGAATTGATGGTCGTTTTAAGACTACTAGAACAACTTAGAAACCCCCTTTGGATTGAGTGGTGTGGAGTAGAGTGTCAATGGGGGTAGAAATGGGGATGGCTTCTCCATCCACATCCTTGCCCCAAAAAAAACTCCCATCTTCTGAGAAATTCCTGTTAGGTGTGCACGGGGATGTGGCTCCCGTGGAGAATTTGTTGGAACTGGTTTCTTGCAAGGATTTTCCCTCAGCATTATATATTTTTATTGAAAAAAATTAGTTAAATTAATTTATATTATTATTATTATTATTATTATTATTTTTAATGTGCATACTGCATGCATCTATATGAGAATGTGTCTAAATATAATCTATCATGTAACATTAACTAACTATTAAACAATTTACACCCCTAGTATGTGGGCACAGATTGATATTCTTGTACCTGATTTATGATCACTTGGTCAGGTTGAACTCCAATATCAACATGAATATGCTGGAATAAGCACTGGCATTGGTCTGACTGCCAGCCCCCTTGTTAACTTCTCTGGCGTTGTTGGAAATGACAAACTCTCACTTGGGACAGATTTGTCGTTCGACACTGCCTCAGGAAATATTACTAAATTGAATGCAGGCTTGAGTTACACTCACTCTGACCTTATTGCGGCCCTTACCTTGTAAGAAAGCAAGCTCTTTTCTTTTACTTCTTTTCTGATACTGTTGAATTCCCTCTCAATAGTTATTTTTAATGCGCATTCTTAAAATAATATACTTTAAAAAGAATGACAAAGGGGAGCACCTTTTCTCGGATAAATCAATTCTTAGCGAGAGATTTGTCACGAAAGGAGTGAGAATTGTTACTAATAGAACTTATGGCCCTTTTGCCCTAACCAAGACCATAAATATGAAAGGAAGTTTGTTCTGATTATTTACAGGAACGACAAAGGCGATGCTCTGACTGCTTCCTACTACCACCTGGTTAGCCCATTGAGCAACACAGCTGTGGGTGCGGAGCTGTCACACAGCTTTTCAAGCAATGAGAATACTCTCACAATAGGGACACAGCATGCCCTCGACCCCCTGACTTCAGTGAAGGCTCGAGTGAACAACTATGGCAGGGCAAGTGCTCTAATCCAGCATGAATGGCGCCCAAAATCCTTATTCACTATATCAGGAGAAGTCGACACCCGAGCTATTGAAAAGAGTGCGAAGATCGGTTTGGCCTTGGCTCTTAAGCCTTAGGAAATCTGTTCCTCGGATTTACTGGAGGTATTAAGCTTTTCATATAAGTCATAACGTAGACAGCTCTTTTTCTTTTTCATTTTTCCCTGCCCCAACTGGGATATTGGTCCTTTTCCGCTGCGCTGTGTTTTCAATTGGTTCGATGTTGTGGAGGTCTTGGGTTGTGAAAATAATTGACATGAACAACCAGTGTTCTTTTACCGCTGATGTGGACGGTGGCTTTTAAATTCAATTGAAATTTTTACTTGAGGTAAGAGGGTCTCAATTTCTGAAATTTTTACATGGCTGTACAATTGAAAAAGATTTGTTAGTTACAAACTTACAAATAGTTAACAATGGCAGCCAGTTTACAACTGTTCAGCACATGTCATATCGGCTATAGCTTACGTCAAGTTGAATAGGCTATATTACTTGTATAAAATGAATAACCATAAATAATATCGTAAATAATAAATACTAATTATTTTTATTTATAAATAATAAAATATATACTAAATACAAATCTTTACAGCACATGGTCTAGAAAAGTTGGCTCTCCCCCTATAAATATGTGGTTTCGAGGAAACAAAAAAGGAAGAGGAGAATTAGTACTCGTATTGAAGGATTCTTTGACGTTGACAAATCAATCAATGAAGCTTCCCACTATGTTGTTGATTGGTTGGCTTTTGGTTTGGGTCTTACTCAATCTCGTTTATGGAACAATAATAATCCCACCACCCATCAATTTGGTCGGAAAGTCTTCTCTCCTACCATAGGTATGTAAACAAATTGTTATATTTTCGATTGAGAGATATATTTAACATGCGTTTCATATTCATTAAATGTAAAAAAAAAAAAAAAAAACTTGAGAAAGTCTATCAAAAGATATAAATTAGAACACCTTTTTAAATTTAAGGTAAATATTATGGCGACTACCAAAGTTTAAAATCAATTCAGGTACAAAAAAAATCAATATTTAAGTACTATTGTTATTTTATTAGTTTGATGATTTGATGATTTGACTAATTGATTATTATACTTTCTTTACCCAAAAATTGTCAACTTAATTAATTTATTTATTATAGAAAAAGAAATTGAAGTAGTCTGAGTCATAATTGATAATCCCAACGCGAAAGACGCCCAAAGAATTTGAACAAACTCAAATATGAATGAATAGAATATAATAGATACAAATTATACAATTTAGTCAATACGGGTATGCAATTGGAAAAAAGAAAAAAAGAGGAAATTCTGGAGATATTTATATTTTCATGTTGGGTTGGCCTGTATTACTATTAGCATCATCAATATGTGGAATTTTGTGGAGAATGGACATGACGGGGCTATGACTTGCAAATTAGAATTGCATCAAATCAACAAGACTCACTCAAGCCTCCATAAAAAAAATTCTGCCTTTCCCACCCAATCTCAATTCTCAAATGGGAACACCCACTTCCCTTTCCCTTTCCCTTTCCCTTTCCTTGAGGTTTTTGCAGACTTTTCCTTCAATTTCAATTACCCAATTTCTCTTCCTTTGCTCATCACTTTCATCAACTTCCAGTTTTCCATTTTATTCTCTGATCAGCTCTGCCTCTGGCAATGGGTAACTGCTTGGATTCTTCTGCTAAAGTTGAAAATGCCCACAGTTCTCAACCGACTTCAGGTAAGAGTTTTCTCCATCTCTCTCTCTCTCTCTCTCTCTCTCTCTCTCTCAATGTTAGAGTTTGTGTTCTCTTATTGTTTGCTTTTGGTCCTTTTTGGCTGGATGGTTTCTGGGTTTTCACTGGATTTTTCATTGCTTGGATATTGCGCTTGGTTTAGTTATTGGGGATTCTTTTGCTGGATTCTGCTGTTTGTTGTTGTTGTTATTATTATTGCCTTTTCTGGTTTATCAAATTTGAGATGGGGTTGTTGGTTTGGTGATATTGTTAATTCTTTAAAAATTGGTTGAAGTTGCAAATTCTTTATTCTGCTTGGAAAGAAAAAGGAGATTTGACATGGATTGGATCAACCTTTTCCATTTGGAGCTTTATGGGAAAAGGGAATAAAGTAAAAGGTTTACTAATATAACCTTTCTAACCTTGATTTGCTAATTGAAAATTGAAGTAGGACAAAGTTAAACTAGAAATTTATTTCAAGTCCGGCCAAATCCAACCATTTTTATCAGATTTCTTTTTAAAAGCAAAAACAAGATTTGAAATTCTTATTTCAAAGAGATAACAGACAAGAGATTTCATTTGAAATCTTTCAAAATCTTGGTGGAAAGGAAACAAGCAACCATTGAGTGTCTATCTAGTTCCTATACTTTAAAAAGTTTCAAATGTTCTTGCACTTTAAAAGTTTCTAATGGGTCATTAAACTTCTAATTTTTTGTTTAATCTCCCTATATTAATTTTGTTACTTTAACGATTATGCTTCTGAACACCAAAACCTACCCGCAACTAGTTACAAGGGTGGAGCAAAAAAAGGAGGTTACCCCCTCTCAAATCGTCTTAACTTAAAAAGTTGTACTGAAGTGAGAGATCTATTAAATATATAATTAAAAGTTCAGAGATTTGTTATAATTAAAAGGATGCAACTTTAAACATTTAGAGATATTTTAGAAACGTTTGAAAGTATAGGAACTAAATAGACACAACTTTAGGTTCAAGAGCCGAACTTTGTTAATCTTAAAAATTAATTCACAGGGTGTTCTAAAGTTAATGCATTTGAATTTGCTCTAACCAACGGATCCCTGTCTTGTTTTCCTTTATGAATTAGAAATCTCCCAAAGTTCAAGCGAGAAACGTCATCCATTAGTTCCATCCAATCTTCCAAACTCATTGGAGGATAGGGATAGCACCGTGTTGAGTCTTCCCACACCAAGAACAGAAGGTGAAATATTGTCATCTTCGAATTTGAAGCCTTTCTCTTTCAATGAGCTCAAGAGCGCAACTAGAAATTTTCGACCGGACAGTCTGCTAGGTGAAGGGGGATTTGGTTATGTTTTCAAAGGATGGATTGATGAAAACACATGGGCTGCTGCAAGGCCGGGGTCGGGAATGGTTGTTGCTGTCAAGAAGCTTAAGCTTGAAGCTTCCCAAGGCCACAAGGAGTGGTTGGTGCGTAGCCTAGTTGATATTTGCTTTTCACTCTTCCATGTGTTCCTTTTCTGTCATATGCTTGTGTTTGCAACTAACTGCATGTAAATTTCAGACAGAAGTTAATTATCTGGGAAAATTTCATCATCCAAATCTAGTTAAGCTGATTGGGTATTGCTTAGAAGGCGAAAATCGGTTATTGGTATACGAGTTTATGCCAAGAGGGAGCTTGGAGAATCATCTCTTCAGAAGTAAGTTCTGTATCCATTGAATGTACAAAGTGGAGAAAAGGCCTTTACCTTGCTTCTGTCCTATGGATGCTCCATATAGTTGACTCTGCTTGGTTTAATACAATGCTATTGACTCAGTTTCTTGTACATTCAACGAATTCACGAACTTACTTGCTAAGTTCTGTTGTGCAGGAGGTTCCCAGCCTCTTTCTTGGGCAGTGAGGATTAAAGTAGCCATAGCTGCTGCCAGAGGGCTTTCCTTTCTTCATGAAGCCGAATCGCCCGTCATATATCGCGATTTCAAGGCATCCAACATCCTACTCGATGCAGTAAGCATAGCAAGCTATTCTTGCAGAGAAAACACACACACATCTGTTCTGCACAAACGACATACAATCTTGTTACAAGAACTGTTGATGGTAATTTTGTGCATCGTTTATGCAGGAATTTAATGCTAAGCTTTCTGATTTTGGTTTGGCAAAGGCTGGTCCTACTGGAGATAGAACTCACGTAACTACTCGAGTTTTGGGGACCCATGGCTATGCTGCACCCGAATATGTTGCTACAGGTTCGTAAGATACCCTATTCTTATCCCAAAATCCTATCGCAGTAGCAAGAAAAATTATTACGTAATACTTCCCGAATAAATAGAGAAGAGTAGAGGAAGATAGGAGGATGAAAAATAATTTAATTTTAGCATTTCTTTCCAATATTATGTTAATCCTTGTATCTAAAGACGTTTTATACATGTGCAAAAGTTATGCAACTACAATTTTAAAATGAAATTCTAACCATGGTCTATATTGATTCACTCATGAAAGTTTAGAGTTTTAATTGATACAATTATTAGTTTGAGGTTTTAAGTGATAGGACTCTTGAGTTTAGGTATGAATATTATTCAGCCCTCTCTAACCTTCAGTAAATTTTTAAGTTGTTAAAACTTTTAATTTTAAACAAAAGGACAATTTGTTTTTATTGCTGTTTGAATGCTCGAATTTTTCTTGCACAGGTTCATTAAATTTTGTAATTCTTTTTTCTTCTATAACTAGTGAACAAACTTTAATTCCCTCTTTTCTTTTTTCTTCTATAACGATGGAGAAATGAAAATAAAGAACAATTGTCAAATATAATGTTTTTCAAAAACTGAAAATAAGAAATAAGAAATGAGAAACCAGAAACAAAAACTTATCATACAGACCCATTGAAAGCTAAAACCATGTTCTAAAACCTAAAAATAGATGCCTAAAGATGTTTTTTTTTTTTAAGTATTGAAGTTTGGTTAAGATTTTAAATATAGGTTTTATATTTAAAAAATATTAGAGAATAGTAGTTACTATTTCTTTTCGGGAGTGATAGTTAATAACTAAAGAAGGTTGTTTTTTCAAGTTCAACAACGTATGAGGTTGAGACTCAAACATCTGACCGTTTGGTCGAAGTTAATCGGTTGAGATATGTTTAAGTAAGCTAAAAACTTATTTTCGAGGTTAAAGGAAAAGGCAAAAGAAAACAATTATCAAAGTGGGTGTGTTTTTTAATAGAAGAAAAAATTTCATGCTTTTTTATTTAAATAGGTATCCATGGGTGGGTTATGTGATGTATTTATGTTTCTTTTGTGGGTTCAATAAAAGGTTGTCAATGATTAACATACAGAATGCACACGAATACTAGCTTTTACATTATACATTATCCGTGCAACATGTCATTGAGGTTTCTGATTTATGCTGCATTCTTATTCTATGAAAGAAATTCATGGCAATTAATTGTTAAGTTGCTTGCAACACCCATTACTCAACAGGTCGATTGACAGCAAAAAGTGATGTTTATAGCTTTGGAGTTGTGTTGCTCGAATTGTTGTCAGGGCGACGTGCTGAGGACAACCTTGTAGAATGGGCAACGCCATATTTAGGTGATAAAAGAAGGTTATTCCGAATTATGGACACCAAACTAGAAGGACGATATTCTAAAAAGGGGGCTTTCGTAGCAGCAAATTTAGCTACACAATGTCTTAGGAGCGAACCGAGGGTCCGACCTCGAATGGCAGAGATTTTGGGTGCATTGGAGGAGCTTGAATCCCCCAAAACTGGTGCTAGAATCTCTCAGCCAGTTCAATGTGCAATTCCTTTGCTATCAAACTCAAATGTTGATGCATCTCTTTTAACATCCCATCAACACTCGCCACGATGACAATAGTGAAGATGTATATGATATAGTTAGTATTGTGTTGGTTAAATTATTATTTAGTGTTTACCATTTGAGTTTTATTTTGATTTTGGCACATATTATACTCCTTACCCAATTGATAAAATCTTGCTAGATTTTAATGAAGAGCCTTTTATGACCTTATCATGAGTTTGATATTTTTTGTATTGCAAGAAGATGTGTACATTATTGACCAAAATCAAAATCAACATGCAAAGGAATTGTATGATTATTTTCTTGATAGAAAAGACTGACACAACTTTTCCTACTATAATTAGGAAGTTACTGTTTTACTTCTTACTTTTTAAGTAGAAATGTTTATTGGTCTATTTGGTTAATGTAAAAAAAAACAATATGGTCACTCTCACCAAACTCTCACCATGTTGGGTGAAATAAAAATATAGAAAATTCAACTATCAAAATTGAGAAGATTGACATCGAGTGGTGGGAGGGTATTTAATTTGCTCTGTGAACTGATCACTATATTTATTTTAATTTAAAAGAGCCATTTAATATTAAAAATTAATAAAAAAAAATATATTAATTTTAGGGCCGGTTGCAAAAGTAGCAAACCGGCCCAAAATAATTACAAAAATAGCAGCCGTTGAAATTATTTGCAAAAATGGCAAAATATTGCCATCTAAAAGGTAAAATTACTAAAATGCCCTTTCTATTGGCTTCCATTTCTTCTCTACTTTTCCGGTCATCTCCATCGGTCTTCTTCTCCAACAATACCGTACTCCCCCAACGATCACGGGCATCGATGTTAGCCCTGTGGCTGAGAAGGAGCTTGACAACGTCGGCATGGCCTGAAAAGGGTAATAACGGAATAAATTTGTTGGAGAGGAAAGCAAGGCCAGAAAAGGAGCAAGCTTTGAAGTGTCCGAGGTGTAACTCGACGAACACGAAATTCTGTTATTACAACAATTACAGTCTGTCTCAGCCGAGGTACTTCTGCAAGGCTTGTCGGCGATACTGGACTGAAGGTGGCTCTCTCAGGAATGTTCCTGTCGGCGGTGGCTCAAGGAAGAACAAAAGGTCTTCTTCACTTTCATCGCCACCACCGTCCGATCACAATAAGAAGATCAACGCCGCCTCTCATCAAAACCCTAACATCCTCCACCATCCCCATCATCAGGATCTCAACCTCGCCATCTTCCCTCCCAACGCCACCCACCCTATTCCATCTTTCATGCCGCCGGAATCTTCAACGCTGCCGCCGCCGCCCACCCTTTTCAGGCCAGAATTTCGTGCCCTTTTTTTTGTGTTTCGATCAAATCTTGTTAGGGAAGGTTTAGATGAGAATACAACATTTATAGAAATTTTTTCTATCACTGATAGAATCTAAGTTTCTATCAGTGATAGAATTAGCTTTCTATCACTGATAGAAAGTTGATAGAATTAACTTTCTATCAGTGATAGAAGATTTCTACCACTTATAGAAAAATTTTCTATCACTGATAGAAATCTTCGATAGAATTATGATTTCTACTTTCTATCAGTGATAGAAGATTTCTATCATTGATGTGATAGATTCTATAAGTGATAGAAAGTTTTTCTATCAATGATAGAAAATTCTATCACTGATAGGAAAGTTAATTCTATCACTGATAGAAAGTTTCTATCACTGATAGAAAGTTTCTATCAGTGATAGAAAGTTTTTCTATCACAGATAGATCTATCTGTGATAGAAAAACTTTCTATCAGTGATACAAAACTTCTATCACTAATAGAAAATTAATTATATCAATGATAGAAGATTTTTATCAGTGATAGAACGTTTTTCTATCTCTGATAGAATGTTTTTCTATCTCCGATAGATTCTATCAGTGATAGAAAATTTCTATCACTGATAGAAAGTTAATTCTATCAGTGATAGAACGTTTTTCTATCACTGATAGATTCTATCAATGATAGAAACACGTTCTATCAGTGATAGAAAACTTCTATCACTGATAGATTCTATCAGTGATAGAAAAACTTTCTATCAGTGATAGAAGTTTTCTATCACTGATAGAAAACTTTCTCTATCACTGATAGATTCTATCAGATAGAAAGTTGAAAAATTTTCTATCAGATAGAAAGTTTTCCTATCACTGATAGAAACTTTCTATCAGTGATAGAAGTTTTCTATCACTGATAGAAAACTTTCTCTATCACTGATAGATTCTATCAGTGATAGAAAAATTTTCTATCAGATAGAAAGTTGAAAAATTTTCTATCAGATAGAAACCTACCAAAACAAAAATAGAGGAGGAAAATCCACCAATGCGCGCAATTAAGGGCAAGGGCAAAATAGGATATAAAAAATTAATTAAAAAATTTTGCCATATTTGCAAATATTTTAAAAAATTACTAAAATTGCAATTATTTACCCTAATTTTGCCACCCATTACAATTATCCTTAATTTTATATAAAATATTGAAAAACCTAATAAAAAAATTGAAAAAAAAAATTATAGGAGAGGCCTTTTAAATCCATTTCTCAAAAACTGAGACTAAAAAAGTCAACTTTGAAAACTAGAAACTAGACATGCCAAAAATGTATTTTTCCTTAAAAAATAACAAATATGAAAATATAATACTCTTAATTGCCACCCATAATAAATAGTCCATAAAAATTGTCCCTACCATACTTTTTTTTTTTTTTTTTTTTTGTTTTTTTTTTTTTTTTTAGGTCTTTTGATTCTTAACTAGGATTGGATCTTTGAACCTATATATATATTGGCCTATCCTAGTTTTTTCTTTTAATTCTTTTTTTTTTTTTTTGATAAAAGTTTTTTCTTTTAATTCCATTTAATCCGAAATTTTCTTTTAATTTAATTTAATTTAATTTTTTCTGAATTAATGTGAAAAGCAAAAAGATCGGCAACGGATCTCGTTTAGTGTAAAAATTGAGATAATTCCAAAATGTAGAACTTCCCAATTAAGATTCTGCATTGAAATCGCAATTATCCACAAGTTTCTGAGTCGTATATCCAAAAAAAAAATTCTCTATAATTAGAACTTCAGGCTGATTTTACTCTGTACTCTGCCCTCTAACATTTCTGATTAGAAAAATTTCAATTTCAATGGAGCCCTTATCTCTGCCCGATAACTCTTATTTTCTCGGATTCGACAGTTCTACTCAGTAAGTTATTACTTGTCTCTACTCTCATTGAGATTCTTCTTTTCAATTTCCACTGCTGGGTTCAATTTTGATTTTGATTTTGATTTCAATCGGTTATACTTACGAGTTTATCGAAATTGGAAGATTTTCATTTGACGCATTTTTTAACAAATAGGGTTGATCACGCTTGGATTTTTTCGTTTAATGAATTTCAATTCTGATGGATTGTTTTCGTCTTTCTTCCTAATGTTGAGAATAGATGTGCTATTTGATTGCCTGCTCGACGTTTAAATCATTAATGTATCTGCATTTCACTTTTATCTTTTTCTGTTAGGTCCTTGAAAGCAACTGTGTTAGATTCCAATCTCAATATTGTTGCCTCAGAAGTAGTTCATTTTGATTCTGAACTGTCCCATTATAAAACTCAAGATGGAGTTTACCGTGATTCTTCTATCAATGGTCGAATCGTTTCCCCCACATCCATGTGGGTGGAGGCTCTTGATCTCATGCTTCAAAAGCTATTGAAATCGAAATTGGATTTCGGAAAAATTGCTGCAGTCTCTGGCAGTGGACAACAACATGGTAGTGTTTACTGGAAAAAGGGAAGTTCTACAATCTTATCTTCATTGGATCCTCAGAAGCCATTGGGGGATCAGCTGGTTGATGCCTTCTCCATTAAAGAATCACCCATTTGGATGGATAGCAGCACCACTGCTCAATGTCGGGCCATCGAAGAAGCTGTTGGGGGACCCTTAGAATTGTCTAGACTTACTGGCTCTCGAGCCTATGAAAGATACACTGGACCCCAAATTAAGAAGATATATGAAACTCAGCCTCAAGTTTATCAAAATACTGAAAGGATTTCCCTTGTCAGTTCTTTTGTGGCGTCTCTTCTTATTGGAGCTTATGCCTCCATTGATGAAACTGATGGTGCAGGAATGAATTTGATGGATATTAAGCAAAGAGTCTGGTCGAAGAAAGTACTAGAGGTACAATGCCTTGAAACTATGATTATGCAATTAATGTAACCTGCTAGTCTTTCTTAGTAATAAATTCTGAAGGCATATCTTAAATTTCAATAATCCAATTCACATTCTAGTTTGTGAATTGATTTTATTCTTAATTCTACCAATACCCTAGGCCACTGCCCCTGGTCTGGAGGAAAAACTTGGGAAGCTAGCCCCTGCCTATGGCGTGGCTGGTTATATTGCTCCATATTTTGTTAAGAGGTTAGTCTTCTCCCTCAGACCTGCAAAAAGGAAGATGGTAACATCCTTTTTATTTATTTATTTTTCATTAACATTGGATCTCATGTCTCTTACATAAGAATGTAACACATAATGTCATCTGTTCAGTATCTGTTAACATACTCTACAGTACGGAAGTTTTTCATAAGAAGATTTTAAGATTTCTTCCAATATAAACATAGGAGAATTATCTGGAAGTCTGTATCTGTTAGAGGATTATTACGATGGAACTTTCTGTCCGATTGTCTGTCATTTTCTTCATTTTATATGCATCTTATATACATATATAAGCATATGGATTCTTTCAATGTACTAGGGTGTCCATTACCCAGGCACATTACTTCGTCAAGGCTAATTGATCGAAGTGGAACCTAATCAGTTTTATGGCACATTTTCTGGGTCTTTCTAGTTTCCTTTTCTTCTTTGAATAAAAACTGATTCTCATCCCTCTATATGCTCTAAGTCATAGTCACCCCGTAAAAATTTTCAAAATTTGAAAATTAGGAAAGAAAAATCACCTGTATGACATGAATATGTAATTGTAATTGGGAAATTCTTCCGCATACGATTATGAAGGTTTCATCTCATAATTGCCATATTACGTATGCTGTGTGTGCAAGTGCTCCTCTCCCTCAAATTTTCCATGTTTCGGAGTAACCTAAAATGCCTTTAGAAAAGTCAAATTTTGTGATAAAAGTACTTAAAAGTGCTTTTGACTTGGAAGCACCTCAAACACTTTGAAGAATGTAGAACCAAATATCAAAATGATTTCTTATCAAACAGTTTTTTTCTTATGTGTTTATAATTAATGTATTTTTTCTTTAAGTACTTGTTCTAGAAACATTCAAAACACATGCTGTTTTATTCAAACGTTCAACTGCTGAAGATTCTACAATTCTTGGTGTAGATACAACTTTAATCAGAATTGCTTGGTTGTTCAGTGGTCAGGAGATAATCCCAACAGCCTCGCAGGTACATAACATCATCTTTTCCTCTTGGATCTTCTCTCTCTTCAGTTGAGCAAGCCTTTTTGGTTCTTCTTAATACATAAGGACATGAATGATTTCTGTTGAGAAATATGTCCTTGTACTCTTGGTAATGCTGGTGTTTGCTCTGAATATATGACATTAATAGATTTTCATCCCTCTATTCTATGAAGTTTACTAATTACCCCATTTCATGCTCAGTTCAATTATCATCAGTTACAATTTACTTTCTCGATTTAAAGGATATTAGTATGGATTAGTAGTAAATGAAGGTATGCAACAGTTGAACTTGTGGCTGTTGTGTGGCAATTTAAACCATTTCCACTTTAGCTTAAGTGAGAAGGAACACAGAGGAATCTTATTTTGATGCTAGGTTTTCCATATCTCAAGGTTCTCAACTATTGGGGGAAAAAGAAATAAGCTGATCGCTTCTTCCAATATAGTTCAACTTTTGTAAATTCTGCTTGCATGTTTTTCTTTTTGACTGCTTCATTTTGTTTTCCCCCTTTCGGGAACATGCAGGTCTTACACTTAATACACCTGGGGATCTTGCAATTAGTCTTGGCACTAGTGACACTGTGAGTACAAGCATGTGTTGTTTTAGTAAAACAATAATACTGGTTTGTGATTTGAGTGCTCTCAACGGGAGGCTGGAACCTATCCATTGAGTGCTCTGTTTTATTTCAAGCCAGAAAAGTCAATAGGAGAATATTAGTTCATTTTCTTTCATTAATGTATCAAAGCTTTTACAAGTCTGTCTTAATTCTTGTAGTTTCTAAACTCTTTGTGCATATTATTTAGGTATTTGGGATTACTTGTGATCCACAACCTAGGTTGGAGGGGCATGTTTTTCCCAACCCTGTAGACCCTGGAAGCTACATGGTAATGTTGGTTTACAAGAACGGATCATTAACACGCGAAGGTGGTGGAATTTTCTTTTCCTTTCTAGTAAGCTGATTTGTATGATCATATCTTCTAAATTTAATCAAAATAATTTTTTCCAGATGTACGCAACCGCTGTGCAGAGAAGTCTTGGGATACATTCAATAAATTTCTGCAGCAAACACCTCCTCTAAATGGTTTACAACATGCCCCTTTTTCAACTTGTAATATTAGTTGTTCCATTTTTTCCCCTCATCTTGAGCTGTACTGTAGGTGGAAAGATTGGATTTTACTACAAGGAACATGAAATTCTTCCACCCCTTCCAGGTAGGACTCCCCTTCTTGCTCATACTTTATACTTTGATTGCTTAGGCAACGGCATATGGAGATGGCCAATCGAACTCTAATGTGGTCATAAAATTAAAGTTGTAACCGATGAGTTAGTACTTTTGGTTTCAGTCGGTTTTCATCGATACAGCCTTGAAAATTTCAAGGGTGACACTGTAGAGGGAGTAACCGAAAATGAGGTGAAGGAATTTGATCCTCCTTCAGAGGTTAGTCTTATTTAGCAAAATATCATTGTTTGTTTGCACAAATTCAATTGTCTTGACGTCTTTGCTAAAATGAACTAATGTTTCAGGTTCGAGCATTGATTGAAGGCCAGATCGTTTCAATGCGAGCTCATGCTGAAAGATTTGGGATGCCTTCGCCTCCAAATCGAATCATTGCAACTGGAGGAGCTTCAGCAAATGAGACCATCCTTTCCTCGGTAGCTTCAATATTTGGATGTGATGTCTATACAGTTCAAAGATCTGGTATGTAGTATTGATGTATTATCTCTATAATGACATATTTCTAACTTGTGAAATCAACTTTGTCTATCTGGGATGAAAAAAATTTTCATGTTTGGTTATATAATAAAAAAGGATTTTGAAATTTTTAAAAATATTTATATTTATTGTGAGTTTGGATGACTTTTTTTTTAAAAAAAAAATTACTTCTAAGTGAAGGTTTATTTATTTATTTATAATTTTAATTTTAATTTTTTTATGAGATACTTTCAAGTGTTTTTTGAATATTCAAATTTATTATTATTATTAGTTTTCAACCTTCTAAAAGTCATTCAGAACTCGTTCTTACTCACCGAACATATAAACTCTAAGTAGGTGTTACTCAGAGACTGTGAACCATGGCTAATGGAGCTGCCTCTTTGGGACAGTACACTCTAGAGTCATTTCATACTTATTCATAGGGTGAGTTCGGAATGGTTTTTGGAGAAGGTGCTCCTTAAGTGAAAGCGCTCTTACGAACACTTTTGAAAGCATAAAGCACAAGTTTTTTTAGAATTCTTGAAATCATTTTTTAGTATCTAACCAAACACACTTCAAAAATTTTAAGTGCTTTTAAAGATTTAAGAGTACTTTTCATCGTTCCTTCAGTGATTCCAAACTCACATTGGGTAACAGTGATCTGTGGCTGGCTTTACCACAAGCTTATTTGTTGCATTCTTTCTCGATCTTGGGATCGCGAACTAGGATTTGATCGCCCAATCCTTGCCTGAATATTCTCGTAATTTCTTTTTTCCAGATTCGGCTTCGCTTGGGGCAGCATTGAGGGCTGCTCATGGTTGGTTATGCAACAAGAAGGGGAGTTTCGTACCCATCTCGACCATGTACAAGGACAAGTTAGAGAAGACGTCTCTTGCTTGCAAGCTCTCAGTGGCTGCTGGAGATCAAGAACTGGTCTCCAAGTATGCTGTTTTGATGAAGAAGAGAATTGAAATCGAGAACCGTCTTGTCCAGAAATTCGGACGATGCTGAAAAACTGTGAAAAGGCTGCACATTATTGTTTAGAGATTATGAATTAGAGCCCCAATGCGATGCCTTCCATTGGACCACAGGAATAATATCAACCAAAGAGAGAAATTTGGTTAGTAGGAATGAATAAAAAGCTGAGTATTTACTGAAGTGGTAAATAAAAGAACGTCTTTTCTTTTGGAAAGCGTCGTTGAGGAACAAAACTTCCCTGCATACCGGTATGTAGGGATCTCCCTACATACCCCATTAAAATCTTGACAACTAAGAAAGAGGAAGGGAGAAAATGAGAAAAATTTTTTATCTCTCCTAGTTGTCAACATTTTAATGGTGGTATGCAGGGAGATTCCTACATACCGGTATGCAGGGAAGTTTTTTCCTTAATATTATCCACCCATCGTTAAATATTATTTGTTAATATTTCAATAAATTCTAATTTATAAAAGAAACTATAGTACACAGATTAAATTATAAGAGATAAGGAATCTAAATTAATTATTTACTTTAAATATAATAAGAAGTTATCAGTACTTTATCCTCTCTTTTCTTAAATGCTTTATTTATGAAGCCATCTTTATGTATGTTTTTGTTAATTTTTTTTTTCACTCTTTTTGCACACTTGATTCTATATATTTTTTCTCTCCTCACTCTTTCTTTGGTCAGTGTTTTTTCTTTCTACTAGTTTTTTTTAATTTTCAATTATTTTATCATCGAAAACTAAGCAGAAAATGTTGAAGCTTAATTTTCAATATTGAAAATTGTAACTGTTTATGAATATGAACAAATTTTCGTAACTGACCATTTTTCCTATTTTTGAAAACTGTTATTTCGCCCACTCTATGAAAAATCCTGTAAGACCATGAGCCTTAAATATAAATACAAGGCTTCTTTCAAACCTCTAACCGAAAATTTAAAAAAGAGTGAGATGAAAGCACGTGGTCTAAGAAACTTATATACAATAGAAGTGATTTTTGAAATGATAAAATTAATTTAGGTTATTTAAAAGATGAGTTTGTAGACGTTTCAAAAAAAAAAAAAAAAAAAAAAAGATGAGTTTGTAGTGTAGAGTAACAAAGGTGGTAGGGTCTAATAGAAAAGACAAATTTTGGAAATGGTTGTTTTCGTTATGAGAAAAAGTAAAAGAGAGAGAGACGGTTGCGTTTTGAGGTTTTCAATATAATGGCGGCGAGGCCACTTAAGAAAAAAATACGCAAATTTAGCGCCATGTCTTTTGCATGCAATTAGGGTTTTGGTTTTGGTTTTCTATATATATTAAAACATTATGCGATGAAAAAGGAGGCACATTGCCGCCTCCCCAGATTACAAAATATTGACGTAATCTCACCTCTATCAAATAAAAAAAAAAAAAATAAAGTCCCGCTTGATAATTATTTGGTTTTCTGTTTTTGAAAATTAAGTTTGTTTTCTCTCCAACTTAAATAAGTAAAAAGGAATGAGCATAAAACAAAATGAGTGAATTGGGTGTGCAAATGCATTGCCTTGAGGGATAAGGCATGCAAGAGATACAAATTAAATTTTATATTTTTAATTTTGTATTTGGTGAATGATATCCAGAAATTAAAGGGATTCTGTGATAATGGGTCTTCTACTTAGTACTTCTAATTCAGTCCGTGAGATTGTCTTCGTTTTTCGAATCAAATGCAATGTATTACGCCTATTAATTCTAAATGACCAAACACCAATCTCACGAGACCTTACCAACTCTATCTTAAAACTATTGATGATATATTTAATTCATTATATGTCTCGACTTAGCAAGGTTTAATTTAGACTAATATTCTAAATCGCTTGTTATTTAATTTATGACACTACATATATTGACTATTCATTACAAGTTTATAAAATAATCATATTAGGTTTAGTCAACAACTGCATTCACTAAATTTAAAACATAATTAAGTTTAGTTTAAGTCATGGACGACCCTCAAATTCTACCGTTGAAATGTTTGGTAATCTATAAAGCCAAAAATTAAAGACTATTTGGCAGCTTCATTAAAGACACCGTTATAGTGTTTGCTGACTCCACTTTGATAGCCAAATTAATTAGTTGAGTACATGATGATATAAGCTACTACATGTAAAGAGATATCAGCAAATTAAAGTTTAAATTTTTCCAAGAACAAAAAAATTAAATGTGTATCTCTATCTAAGGATGATTTTGACAAACTTACATGTATCTTAATTTGCTAAAAACTCTTTTTTGATCAGATGTGATTTTTTAGGTGTTTGTTTGATTACTATATGGTTTTTAAAAATTATATTCGTTTTCTTCCAATTTTTCTGAAAACATGAGAAGAATGCAAAATGATTTAGAGGAGGTTATTTCGTCCATATGTTAATTGTAGCAACTAATTCCACCACCACTTGTTAAATTGACCAATGACTACGAGAAAGATTCCTTTTCATAGAAAGATGATTAATTAAGAGTTTGATATATTTGAATGCGACCAAATTAACACTTTCTTTTATCAACTCCTTCCCATAACGATGTTGTGACACTTTTCAAACCCTCTCATGTGAACCCTTTCCTCTCTATGACTTTTTTTTTTTTTTTTTTTTTTTTTTTTTTTTTTTGTTTCTTTTCTTAACTCCACATTTAAGAAAACAAAACAAAATTAAAACCCTAATTTTACATCACTTTATATCAAACAACTGCCCCTCTCCCTTTCTCTTTATCTCCTCGAGCTTACTATTAGCATATACTCAATACCTTAAGTCATTGTAATTAGGAATATAATATGTTCATAGTCTGTCTTTGCCCCTCATTTAATCCTCTCTCCCCCACAAAATTCCGTGTTAATTAAATTTTGCATCATCAGCTGTTGAAGTAATAATATAAGATTAAATCATCAGTAACGGTTGAAGTATTGATATAAGATCGAATCAATTTACCATATAACCTATTAGCTTAACCTTTTGAATTGATTAGTGATTTGACATGGTTTTAAAGCAGGAAGTCTTGTGTTCGAACCCCTGTAATGTCATTTTTTCTCCAATAAATATTAATTTCCACTAGTTAGACCTTCTAAATTTTCAATCACACGAGTGAGGCGAAGTGGTGAAGAAATAGATTTAAATGATTTTTTTTTAAAAAAAATACATTTAAATGTTTAATGTCCAGTGGTGAATTCTAGTTTAAAGATAAAATTAATACTACATATCCATACTAAGTTAAGATAATTATCCAAAAAATATAGTTCAATTTAACCATACCATTTTGTTCGAAGTTCAAACATATAAAATTTCCAAGTCATCAAATGAGAATTGTCTTCATTTAACTATCAAGACCAAAGCGTAATTGGCATGTACTCTCAATAAAAAATCAAAAGTTTGAATCCACTTATCTCCAAATGTCGTTGAACTAAAAAGAAAAAAAAAAACTATCAAAGGAAAAATTTTCCCCACTCCCCTCTCCCAATTTTGGCCTAAATGAAGATTTCCTACCTTGTTAAGACTAGGAGTGGGTCCTCTGGGAAAAAGGAACATACGTCATCATTCATAATTATTTTTATATGTCTTTCTTTAAATATATATATATATTTTAAATGTCAAACTATTTGTCAGAAAGGACGTTAAACTTTTCTCATTGATTTTTTTATGAATGGTCGACTTTGAAAAGAAAAGCAGAGCACATTAATCCATCCATGTCTGTTTAGTCGGTTTCCATCAGTTCGGTTGATTTTTTTTTAATTAAAATTTTCATTACATACTTATACATAAGGGGTGAAAAAAAAGGGTAGAATATTATTAAATTATATTTTTATGTATTTATATGATATTTCAATTTAAAAAATGAAAAGGTGGAAGGTCAGAAGAGAAGTTTGAAAATTTTAATTAATTAATATATATTTCTTAATCTAAGAAAAAACTAGGGGAGGATTTTCCTTTCCTTTATTATTGGCTCCACCACATTCATACCTATACTACATTTAAATAAAGGATAATGACGGGAGAGAAACCTAACTCTATCCATTTTGCCCTCTTTTTTATTCATTTATCACAGCCATTTTCAAAACACTTCCATTTATTATTTTTGTTGACCTTATATTAAATGAATATAATTTTAAAAGAAATTTAAATGGTGTAACAATATTAATTACTCAAAATTTACATACACCATGTTTGTAATATTTCATATTCACCCATTTTATTATTTTACATGTTCGACTTTATAATAGTATAATTTGGTAAAATTCAAAACGAATAATACATCGCATTTTCACTTTTTTATATTGAATTAAATAATTAGTAAGTGTGGGTGTTATGGATGATTATTTTATGAAACATACAAAAACATGTGGAATGCAGGTGAAGGAGGAAAGACGAAGCAACATTAAGTAATATATTTAATTGGGTTCGTGGAATATAAAAGTCAAAGCACTACAAAGCTCTGCACTGCTCAAAAGCCGTAGCTAAATAATCAAACTATCAAACGACATAAATATATATATATATATATATATATAATTATATATAAGTGAAAAGTAATTAATTAAGAAAGGTAGGGAAATGGAAAAGCGTGGTGAAGGAAAGGGTTTTATTTTAGATGAATAAAGTCCTAATAATAGCAGCCTGGGCAGTGTCGTTTTGTGTTGAGGCCAAAAGCTGCGACAATCTGTCACTCAAATCATCCACTTCCCTGTGTAAGTTCCTTATGTAATTGCATGTTTCTTGCAACACTTTCGAAGCCGACACCTACACAAACACAAAACCCAGTTTAATAATTAAGCTGAGTGTTTAATTAATTATATTATTAGATAGATATATAGGGGCCAGGGCCAGGTGGGAAAAATGAATAATTTGGACTCTAGATGGGGGGTTGGGTTGGAAATTGTGGAGGTGCATGGCTGAGTATTATATTATATGGGCTTCCATCTCAAAACCAATTGGCAATGGGAGGAGTGACCCTTGCCCCCTCAAGATGGTGCCTCTTTGGGTTCACCATTCTTAGATCGGATCTCAATTTCTTTTTATTGGACCGAATACCCGTTTGGGTTTAATGGGCTCTGATACCATATTATAATATATGGGCTTCCATCTCAAAACCAATTGACAATGAGTGGAATGACCCTTGAAACTTATATATTGTTGGGTCTCCACCAATCTTTCCGATGTGGGATCCTCAACACTGGGGGAAGGGGGAACCGTAGGAGTCCCACAAGCCGACATGTCGGCAGAGGGAATTAATTCAATTGATGAGCAATGCTTGGTAAAATTAAAAAAAAATTAAAAAAAAAAAAAAAAAAAAAAAAAAAGGCAAAAAGCAAAAAAGAAAAAGAAAGGTTTAACCTTGTGGGAATTTGCGGTGTTGCGAATCTCAGGGATGAGGCGGTGCAACTTGGAAACGAGGTCATTGATCTGATCGTCAGAGATTTGGCCACCTGATGACGAGTTTCTGGAACGGGAAGATCTTCTGCTAGACATTATTATTATTATTATTATTATTATTATTATTATTATTATTCGAAGCAAAGAAAATATTCGCTGCTGGCCACCTGATGACGAGTTTATGTTTTAGAGAGAGAGAGAGAGAGAAAAAGAGAGAAACAACGAGGTTATGGGGCGGATGAATTGTGGAGAGAGATGTGGGTTGGAGTGGATATATAGTGTATATATAGTGAGAGATAGAGAAAAGAGAGAAGGGGGTTTAGCGACAGAGAGATAAGGGAGGGTTGAAGAGAGAGGAGTTTGCTCATTGCTGGGCTTCAAGCGGACAATTGCATGGGATAAACCACTGCCCCAATTTGGCTACTACTTCTTAATTTCCTACGTGGACTTTCGGGTTTCTATACAAATATATCCAGGTCTCAACACAAAATATTCATATATATTATCAAAATAATTTAATACGAATAGCGGGTTTAGATGAGAGAGAAAGAGAGAGCAGGTTCATCGAGGTCCATACTGAGGGTGTCGCGGAATTGGGGCAACACTTCAAGTGGGTTAAGGAAAATATGCTTGTGTATGTGTATCTGCCTACTTAGAGGCCCTCTCTGTTTCACACTCTCCCCACCAAACCCATGTTACCCCTTACAACTTCACTTTTCTTTTTTTTTTATTTCTTTTTCATTTTCTTTCTCTCTTCTAAATTTATTCATTTAATGCTCTCTTTTCTTCTCCAATCGATTCATTTTCACACTATATGCCCTAAATTATAATGTGTGTCTCACTCACTCTTTGTATATATGTATGTTGCCCAACTAACTTCTTTTTTTTTTCTTCATATTATTGGGTTCAAGTTGTAGTACTACTACTACTATATGTTGTTTTGTATATACCCTAAATTCTCTAAATTAAAACATTTTTTTAGCTCCACAACAAATATAGGTGCAAAATTTGAACTTTTGATTTCTTTGACTGAATCATATGTCTTAATAAGTTAAACTTACTGAAATTGAATTCAAAACATTTTTGTTATCATTCTGTGTTTGTAGTTTTGTCATGTGATATGTTTTTTTATTAGAAAAAACACAGAAAATAAATTAATAAATAAATAAAATTAATTGAGCATCAAATTTTGGAAAAATGAACAAAACCCTCCAAAAAAATCAATATAATCCACCGCTTTTCTACCCAAAATCGAGTGGCTAACTTTTATTTTATTATTATTTTTGCAAATTGGCCCATTTTTGTTTTTTGTTTTAATAACCCAATTTTTTTTTTTTCAAAACCCTCATTTCATCTCATCTCCACCCATTTTTCTCCTCAACTCATCTCCTTCATTTCATATCCAAAAATTCACCTATTTTTCTCTATTTTTTATCCAATTTAAATTTTTAATAGAAAGATAAATTAGACCTTTTTTTTCTTTTGATAATATATGTGGGTGGAGATTTGAATCTCTAATTTCTTGGTTTATAGTTCATGTTTTATGTTAATTGAACTATGCTCAAAAACATAAATTTAACTTTAACTTTTAAATTTAAATCAAAATCAAATTAAAACTAAACACAAACAATAACCGATTAAAATGGAATTTTCATTAAAAAATTATATATCCCTTTATTATGCTGCAAAACCAATATGATTTTTTAATTCTAGGGAAAAATACACTTTTAGTCCCTGAGGTTTGAGTTAGGTTTCATTTTGGTCCCTGAGTTTTCAAACTC
The DNA here is from genome assembly GCA_036850905.1 of Luffa acutangula. Classification (NCBI taxonomy): domain Eukaryota; kingdom Viridiplantae; phylum Streptophyta; class Magnoliopsida; order Cucurbitales; family Cucurbitaceae; genus Luffa; species Luffa acutangula. The sequence goes on along the minus strand of CM072092.1, from coordinate 540,847 downwards.
AACAATTTAGCCCCTGAGGTTTGGTTTTAGCTTCATTTTAGTCCCTCCATCTATTTTTCCGTTAAAAACTAACGGTTGGCTGACGTGGCATTATTTTTTTTATTAAAAAAATATTTTAAATTTTTTTTTAAATATAACTATATTAAAATAATACAAAATTTATTTTTAATATGTTTTTATTTTTTTTTCATCTTCTTCTTAAACATATCCACCACCAACCTCCTCCTTCTTCAACACCCATCAACAACCTACCGCCGACGACCGACCGCCGGCAACCGCCGCTCGCCAGCGGCCGGCCGCCGCCGTCGGCAACATTTTTTTTTATTTTTTTTTGCTTTTTCTTCTTCTTTCTTTTTTATTCTTTTCTTCTCTTTCTCTCCCTTGGTCACGAAAAATAGTACCTTCGCCGCCGGAATGTAGAGCAGTACTTTCTCTCTCTCTTGGTCACGAACCCGAGCCTGAAGAAGAGCATTACCTTCGCCGTCGTTCACCTGAAGCTGCGCCGAGTCTGAAGCATTCGTTTGCCTGAAGTCGCGCCGCCCCGATCCAGCTTGAAACTCATAAATAGAATGAAACCCATGAATTTTTCGAGCCCAGATCTGGAACCAGTAGGTTCTTCATCTTCGAAAACTCGCGAGGAATCAACCATTGGGCGTGGGTTTCGGATTCTTCAGTAGATCTCGCGGACTTGAGGCTAAACTTGACGGACAAGGGCGTGGGTTTCAGATCTCGACGAACGGTGGCGATAAACGAGCGTGAGTTTCAGATCTCGACGGACGGCGGCGATAAACGGGCGTGGGTTTCAAATCTCGGCGGACGGCACGCTGAACTTGACGGACTTGAGGAGCGCCGTGGGTTTCAGATGTCGACGGACTTCGACGCTGAACTTGACGGACTTGATGGGCGTGGGTTTCAGATCTCGACCTAAAGGGTTTTGATGTCGCCGGCGTTGTAGAGGTGAATGAGAAAGGAGAAAGATGAAGAAGGTAAAAAGTGTTCTGATGAAGAGAAAGGTTGTAAAGACGAAAAGAAAGAAATAGAAGAAGAGAAGATTTTTTTTTTTGTTGTCGCCGGCGACGGCCGGCCACCGGCGAGTGGTGGCTGCCGGTGACAATAGCAGAGGTGGGATGGTGGTGTTGGTGGTGAAGAAGAAGGAGAAGAGAGAGAGGAAACAAATAATAAAAGTATTATAAAATAATAATATTTTGATTATTTTAATATATTTATATTTAAAGAAATTCAAAAATACTTTTTTTTAATAAAAAAAATAATGCCACATCAGCAAACCGTTAGTTTTTAACGGAAAAATAGACGGAGGGACTAAAATGAAACTAAAACCAAACCTCAGGGGCTAAATTGTTGAGTTTGAAAACTCAGGGACCAAAATGAAACCTAACTCAAACCTCAGGGACTAAAAGTGTATTTTTCCCTTAATTCTAATATAAATTTATCTTTGAAAATAGATCACCCGAGAGACCAAATAAAAGTCGTTCCTAGCTACTTGCATATTATTGTACCAAAATTCTATTCATTCATTAATTTTTCACCGTTGCTGCAACTTGTCTCTCAATTTTTTTTTCTTTTATTAATTTTTGGATTGTATAAAAAAAAATGTGCCAATTTGAAAATAACATGTCATATTTTTTTTCTCCATCAGTTATATGTATCTTGTTTTATACACATTAAAAATAAAAATATAATATTGAAAACGTCAGACGAGGAAAACTGTACTGATTTTGTAAATGTAATTTTTTTTTTGGAAAAAGAATTTTGCAAATGTAAAATTAAATTGAATTTTTTCTTGGTGTCACAATAAATTAAGGTGAAGATTTGAACAACTAAACATTTAGCTTACCAAATATTATCATGCATTACAAAGTTGAAAACATTTTAAAACATTTATAATACTAGTCTTGATTCTACCATCTCAAACGTAATTTCTGTAAAAAAAAAAAAAGTATTCTAATGTGTTATAAAAACGAAACTTTTTCTTCTTCTTCTGTTTTTTCTAAAGTTATGATTAGGTTTAGTTCATTAATGAATTGGGAGAAGAGACCGGTTCCATATTAGTTATGTACTTCCAAATAAATTTTGGTTCTCTTATACTTCCAATAAATCTTAAATTTAGTTCATATTCTAAGTTTATGATTAATATTTTCCAAAAACAAATTAAACCTTCTCTTTAGAAATTTTGGAAACGTTTTAAAATTGTGTCTTTCTCAAATGATAACTATTATTATTATTTTACCAATTTATGAAAAAAAAAATTAATTTCAAACTAACAATCATTTGGTAAAATGAAATATATATATATATCACTTAAGAAATTATGTCAAATACACTCTCCATCTTTTTCATTCTATGATTCTTTTATATTTAAAGCTAATAAATGATTAGCCTTTTTTAGCCATTATTATAGTTTCAAATATTTTTCATAGCACATTACATTAATTACAACTTGAAAACATAATACAAGACTTTGTTCACTCATTTACAAATAAGTAGGTATGATTACATGGTCATGTGACATACTTTTTTAAATTAAAGCTTCATCAATGAAACTAAACTTCAAAAAGAATATATATATATATATATAAGAAGTAAAAGTTGAGTATGGTTTTAGTTTTTATAACTTGTCACTTTTAACATTTTTGTCTTCATACTCTAGTTTATTTCATAATAATTCACTTTATATTGGTTATTTAACTATATAGTACAAAAACTTGATTATAGTCTCTAATATTAAATTGTTTTAAGGATAGTCTCTAATATTAATTAGTTAATTATATTAGTCTCTACAATTAATTTGAGATTATGTTAGTTATTAACTTGATGCCCTATGATACATATCAAATTGTCATGTTAAAAAAATGTTTGCAGATGTATATCATGTCAACTTCTATTAATATTTAAGTAGATAATTAATGTTGGTGACTAGGCTTGGATATGTTCAATAAAATACATAGACTATATTGGGGAAAAAAAAAAAACTAAAGCATTTATTGGGGAAAATCCTCTGGTACACTGAAAAGAAATAGTGGAAGGAATGAGCCACCTAACCTAGGTTACTTTTAGGCATTTGGCATCCTAAAACCAATAAAAGTAATTTAGATATTACTTAGTTAAATATTTTCTTTAAATATTCTTTTTTAGTTAAAAATTACTAATTTAGAAATTTAGTATGGAGTAATTTATTATTAAACAAAATATTCGTTAAAATATTTATCAATAAATTAAATCTAAATTTCCATATTACTAATTGAAGATTAAATCAATATTTTAGTATTTATAATTTGAGTTTAATTTCAATTTCACCTCTAATTTTTATAAGTATAGGATTTTTGAGAAAATATTTAAAGAGGAGTATTCCGAGTGATGTGCTCCAAAGATATTGTGACTTTGAATTCAAATCATCCAACTTAGAAAGTCGTGTGTGATTGTTTTTATTTTTATTTTTATTTATTTATTTTTTAATTGAAGTCGAGGAAAATATTTAGGTGTGATTATAATCATTTTCACATGATGAGTGTCTTTTTGGTATGTCATAATTTTTCTTCATCAACATTTGTTCAAATCATTCCTTACCTCCAAATGTTGATGATGTACTTAAAAAAAAAAAAAAAAAAAAAAAAAAAAAAAAAAAAAAAACTTTAATAAGCATAATTATTTCACAAATTTCAGCCCCACAGATTTCTCATCATCTTATTTTCATTTGTCACATTTTAAAACTTCCATTTTGAATTTCCTCATAGGAAACACATGAAATTTGAGGGACTAAGTATTATGGTAATATGAAAAGAAAGGGTTAAAAGAGTCAAGGATGATAGGAAGAAACAGTTGAGAACAAAGTTGTGGTTCAAACTTCGATGAACAATATTTCTGCATATCAGTATGTAAGGATTTTCTTATGTATGCTATCAAAATCTTGACAACTAAGAAATAGAAAGATAGAAAATGAGAAAACTTTTTTATTTCTTAAAATTGTCAACATTTTAAAGATGATATGTAGAGAGACCGATATGCAGTTAAGTTTTTTTCCATTTTGATGGCTCAATAACCAAAATGACAATGTTGACTCGTCAGATCAAGATAAAATAAGAAAATAAAATTTTGAAAAAATTATATTATTATTATTAATTTAGTTTTGCAGTAATTTCGATGTCTCGTGTCACGACACCGCACGTGTCGTCTTGTAACTCTGCACAAAATCCAACCCTATTTTGTGGAACGACGCCGTGTTTGTTCTACTCCTTAATTCGGCACATCAAATCTTCCAAATTTCCTTTGTCCCTTTCTACTCAATTTAGGATTTTCCTTTTGGAAAATTATTATTATTTTTTTAAAAAAATGGAAAATTATTATTATTTTAAACGCTTAATATTTTAATGACATAATTTTTTTTTTTTCATTTTAGATTTGTCTATTTTGATACTTGCACTTATAAAATGTCTCTTTAGTTTATGAAACATTCATAAAATGATGATTTTGATCTCTTTTACTACTTTGTTAATAAATTGATGGATTGAGATAACATATTGATTGATTTTTAAGGTTGGAATTGATGTTGGTATCCGTGAAACTTTTTTAGTCCAATTTAGATCACATTTGGGGTAAAAAAATATTAAGGAATTACTCGAACCGTACTTTAGTTTAAACTTAAACGAACAATTTTTCACTTGGCCGAATCCAATCCATATCAACTACATAGGTGCCTACTTATATTAACATGGAAGTCATATCTTCAATTTGTTAATTTATTGATCAAATACTAGTCAAATCAACAAAAGCAATCACTTTCTTAAAGTTTAGAGACCAAAACAAAAACTTCAATATGAAGATCAAAACAAACAAATAAAAGTTAAAAGTACATCATGAAAATGACACCTAAACATATTATAATAATCTAATTAAATCATAAATATCTTAAGAGAAATACTTGAAAGCAAATTTTTTAAAAATATATAATAACTTGTGTATGAAAACATTTATGAGGAAATGTAACCAAATATATGAATGTTCAAATTCTAAAAAAAAAATATACAAAATGTGTTGATGGTCAAATTTGGTCGAACTCACCTGACCTTCACGTACCACCAACGGTAAATTTGAATGAGAGGGGAAAGACGTGGCCTGCAAGACAAAAAAACCTGCACACCGGTGTGGTGCTAGCCACACCGCCTCCGATGCTTAAGTTAGAAAACGGATGGAAGAGCTAAAGAGCAAGAGGAGAAATCGAGAATAGAGTTTGAGGATCTCTTCTTCAGTAACGAGGAGGGGTTTAAATACCTGCTCTTACTCCTAGGGTTTTTAGGAATTCGGAGGCGTTTTGGGACGAACCAGACGTAATCGAGGTGGCCAGAGGCAGCAGGGACTTTGGTCTGGTCTTCCTCTGGGTCGGTTTCCTGGTCCTATCTTTGCCCGGTTGTTCTCGTTACTCCTTATGCATTGGTCCAAAATTAACTATAACAAAATGTTTTAAAGAAAATGCATTATTGAAAAACACTTAAACTAAAATGTATTTTAAACATACCCTAAATTAATATATTTGAAAGTATAAAGACTAAAATAAAATAAGCTCCAGCACATAAACCAAAATGATATTTTAATTGTTAAAATATTATATAACAAGAAAAAAGAATAGTGGTTCAAATTTCACCCTAGATGTATGAATGAAGTAAATAATTTTTTTTTCAGAAAAAAAACATTAATTAATCTGTGCAGGTACTGTGGGGGCTGAAAATAGGTAAATTAGACTAATATCCAGTTGAGTTTGTGACTATTGAGTGATGATTATTGATAGCCACAAGCATGGTATAGGACGACAGTTCAGAATTCTGGCATGTTTCATTCTGACACACAAAACAAAATCCTCTAAGCTTACTCCATCTATTTGGTTTTTTTCATTCAATTTTTGTACCCTTCCTATTCATTTCCCCTCCAACCATTTAAACATTTCTTTAACAACATTCTAAGGAATATTTTCTGCTCGAGGTAATTGTTTTTTTTTTTTTTAAGGTTTGGAACTTCAAATCTTTTCCATTTTCTATTTTCTTTTTAGACAAAAGATACTTCATTAAGGATGAAACAAGATAGGTATACAAGAAACATACAAGAGAGGAGAGATTAAAAGAATGCTCTCCAATTTAAAGCAACAGAAGAAGTATCATAGTCATTAAAGAAATTAGATTTAGAGCTCCAAGAAGCGGCATTGGTGAGGATATCTTCCCATAAAGCACCCAAATCCTTTGATCTATCATGGAAAATTCTATCATTTCGTTCCAACCAAATAAACCAAAGGATCGCACAAAAAATATTGGACCATAGAACTTTCCTTGCTGATGATGGTTGAACAACAAAGCCTTTTCTGATAAAATTCTCTATTCTGTCTGAAGGGATGGGTAAGGAGTTAATTAGAACCAACCCAAAATAAGGACCAAAGATTCTTAGCATTAAGTGCAATTGGTAAATAGATGGTCGATTGATTCTGATGCCCGATTGCAAAGAACACACCAGTTTAGGTTAAGATACATATGAGGTTGTGGCGTTGGACAATATCTGCTGTATTCAAGCCTCTGTATTGGAGGGTCCAAAGGAAAATTTTACATTTTTTTGGTACAGCTTCCAAATGTTATCAAAAAAACTGTGTGGATATGTGTCTATCTTCAACAAGTAAAGATTTGATAAATTTAATGGAGAAAGTCCATTTTTTATTTTCTTTATTCTACAAACAAAAATATTTGTTTAGTAGTTCAATTTGTAAGGTATGTTTATATAATTTTACTTTAAAACATCTATAACGTGATTAGTTTTAGTTCATTGTATTAAAACTTAATAATTCACATGAAAATTAATTTAACTTCGTTTAAAATAAGTTTAGTCTAGAATTTATTTGATTTTGAAATCTAGTTTTTTTTTTTAAAAAAAAAAAAAAAGGTAGAAGAGGAGAAAGATATGTGACAAGGAATTCTGCGACTCTATTGATTAACCCACACTGTGAGACTAAAAGGTTCTTTTTCTTTCTTATATCTTTTTGACAACATCAAGTTCTTAAGAATGTAGGTCTATTAGTATTAGATATAATTATCTAGAATTCTTGTAAACAAATGAATCCTTTGTGTTGTTTGTTATAATTTGTAAACATTTGAATTTAAGGGCATTTTGTTTATATATTTCAACAAGAATGCATGTTGTCCTCTCTTATTACAATAATCCTCAATAATATTTATTTAAATGGGAAACCTGTTTTATGGATAAAACTAAACTAAACTAAACTTAAAAAAAAAAAAAAAAAAAAAAAAAAAAAAAAAAAAAGTACTATTTTATGCATAAAAAAATTGTTAATGAAACATATGATATGAAAGATGAGATAATGACTTTGCATGAGAATATAACCATTACATACGAAACAGAGAAAAGAATTGAAGTTATCTCCCTCTTAGTTAGGTCGTGTTAAGATACTATATTTAAGAGGTCAAACTTTTTCACATATTCTCTTTCTAATTGAGCTCTCTTAAATTTTCAAAAATCTATTAGAAAGATCAAAAGTAAAATTTTGTACTTTCCAAGTAAATTTTTTTGCACTACCCCTGATAGTGCATGAAGCTGCACCTAAATTATTTATGAGTCAAGTTTGGGTTGATATCTAAACAACCATGGTATCTAAAAAACAAATAAACAACCATCAAATTTATCCATATATAATGATTTTTTAAAAAAATGTTTTTATGAAAGTAACTTCATTTAAAATAATCCCGTGGGAAAGAAAAAAATCATATTACAAAAGTTCAGTGTTGATGTCAAAATCCGGACAGAAGACTCACGTGACACGTGAATTTGTAGAAACTGGGGAAGACGTGACCTGCAAGACCAGCAAAAACCGCTGCACACCGGCGTGGTGTAGGCCACACCGCCTCCGATGCCTAAGTCAGAAAACCGAGGAGAAGCTACAGATAGTAAAGGGGAGAGTCAAGAATCGAGTTTCGGAACCCTTTTTCCGTGGTGAAGAGGGGGTTTTATACATGTTTGCCCTCTTAGAGTTTTTAGGAATTCGGTGGTGTTTCGGGACGAACCAGGCGAAACCGGGGCGATTCGGGGCATCAGGGACCGAAAAGAGGTCACCGGGCTCGGCCCGTGCAAACGGGCCGAATGGTCGGCCTCGGCCTTTTGCCGAGGCCGACCATATTGGCCCGACCCGTTGGTCCAGTCTTCCTCTGGGTTGGTCTTTTGGTCCTACCTCTGTCTGATTGTCCTCATCAGCTTCTTGTCCCTCTGTGTGGTCCAAAATCACCTATAACATTCAGTATTTGATTTTTTTTGTTTGACGTGCTGTATATTTGATTAGTTATGATAATGGAAAATGTGAGAAGAAATGAAATTTGAATTTAGACGAAAAGGACCAAATCTGAATGTGTAGATTGAAAACTTTAGGAGAATGTACAATGAGCGAGGTGTATTTCACTGAAAAGTAAAAAAGTTTGTACGTTCCAATCCAATTCCTCCAATATTCTGAATTTACCTCTTTTTTTTTTTTCTTTTTACCCATTTTCAGTCGCTATCACTATCACATGATTTTTTAAATGTTTTATACGTTAGATGACTTCAATCTCAACACGAGGGTGTTGTGTTGTTATCTCTGACATGCAGGACGGTCAATTCTGGGGAAATTAAAGTGGAAAGAAAATTTTTTCCAATATTGTGACGATGCTAAATCAAAGGTACCAAAAGTGCTTTAATTTCATACCAAATGACTCACCCTAAGAACAAGTGATTTTAGACAACCTTTGTAATTAACAACAAACACCCACGACAATACCTAATACACACGTAAGGAACCATTCAATGGAAAGAACAAAGGACTAACCTTAATCAACTCATCAAAATTGAATGTTTCTAAGAAACGTGCAAACTTAAGTTAGGATTCAACATGTGCTTTAGTTTGGAGCGAAGCGAGATATGCTTTCCCCATTTTTATTTCATACCTAAATGTCCAATTCCTTCACATTACCAATGAATGTTTTAAATTGCCTCATGTATGGTTGGCTAGCCAGAAGAACTAAAAGCAAATAAACTAAACCCTAAAACTAACCCCCAAACCTCAAATAACCTCTAAGTTTTATGAGGACAGAGAAGGACGAGAATGGATATGGAAAAGTCATCTGATCCTTCTGTCTGTGTGAACATCCCTGTCAACGTGACTTCCCCTCTAAGTTTGGTTGACTTTACTACAGTGGACCTCATTTCAAATGGAAGGAAAATAGTCTCAAGAAAAAAATAAATAAGTTAGATATATATATTATTTACTTTCTTATTGTTTTATTACCTTGGTCCTTTGAGTTTGGTCCAATTAGATTGTGTCATGATCATCGGATGACTTAAGTTATTCCCATCAAATTGTGCCATGACCATTTAATAGCATATGTTAAATCTAATTAGATTGTGTCATATCACATCAAAAGTAGTCTAATTAGATTGTATCATGTTCATATGATGACATAAGTCAATCCTATAAGATTGTGTCATGCCTATATGATGATATAGGCTCAAAATCAGATAGGCCCAAACCCACCTAAAACCCATGGAAAATTCTAAGAATATGGGAGGTCACCTCTCATTTTGGAATTCACACTCTCTGAGGACTTCTTTGTAGACCAAAGACTTGAATATCAGACAATTTCAAAGATTACAAATTTCTTTAGAAAACCAAAAACTTAAAAGGAGACGTCAATTCAAATAATATTTTATATCAAATTATCTAATTATCCATACACATAACTCAAATGTTTAACCATATAATTCAAAAATATTCAAAGTCTAAATTACTAAAATCAAAACTCTATCAATATACACAATTTTGTTTTGATAAATTACAAGTTTAGTCTCTTAATTTTCAAGGTTGTGTTAATTTTGTCCATGAACTTTAAATAGTTTCAAAATAGGTTCTCGAACTTTCAATTTTGTATTGAATATGTATATGAACTCTAAAAAGTATCTAGTGGATCCTTAAATTTCTTGTGTGTTCAATTAGACCTTCAACTTTCAATTTTGCGTATAGTAAGTCTTTTGACCTATTTCACATTTTTTTTTTGTAATTCATGGACCTACCTGATACAAAATTGGAAGTTTAAGATTGATTTTAACCCACAATTTAGGGGTCTACCTTTCACATTTTTGTTATTTAAGCCCCCTTGGTTATGGATGATCCAATGAGGAGCATGGTCAAAGACACTTTTCTCTCTCAGAAACAACGGTATAAAACTACCAGCCAACTCTGCCAAAATTAACTTCAATTGGTCTTTTTGCAATAATATTTGTAGCGAATTACATTGAAATAAGTTGGTTGGTGCAAGTCTCTCAGCAGTTGTTGGACAGCCCAACAACATTAGTTGTTGAGTGCAAACTGATTGGATAGGAGGAGTTTTGAAAGAAGAAAGGAGGGCCACAGAATTGCCATTGCCATATATATATTTTGGGAGACAAAAGGCAGAGCAAGAACGTGATGATTTTCAGAAGGCAAGAAGAGAAAATTAAAGGTAGAAAAGGAAATGTGAGATTACATGTGAATGTGATCCTCTTAGTTCATTGCATGGTCTCAAAAAGTCAATTCCGTAAAAGGAAGCTGCAGGCGAATGTGCATCAGTGACTCAAAATTAATTAAATTCAGCACCGTTTTTGTTTTTGATGTGTGCTGCTGTTTTGTTTTGGCCATGTGGTCGTGTTTCCTTTTGGCTTCTTCTGGACACTCTCGGTCGCTAATTCTCCAACCCCCCATCTCATCCATTTTCTACTTCCTCTTGCTTCTTTAATTTTGTCACTATTTCATACATTTTTGGCTTCATTCTTTCTTTCTTTCTTTCTTCCTAATCTGTCTATGTGTTTTCTTTTTATATACATGCACCATTAATGCGGTTGAGACTTAAACCGATCTATCTCTTAGAAAAAATTGATATATATATATATATATATTGACAATATGTAGACCTCGTGATCATTAGTACAACTCCTACTTATAACGAGGGTGTATTCTTTTATTCACATGGATGTGAGATTGACTTGAATGTCTGCCCAATAAAGTTTTCTGTTTGGGGAGCACCTTCAAGTGGGAAGCTAAGAATATTTCTACACAAGATAGAATTTGTGGTTGTCCCAACGGTGGAAAGTGTAAAATGTACACACTTCTCCTTGTGTTGAGTCTGTATACAATTAGTTTCAAGTGCTCGTTGGAGGCTTAGATAATATGGTATTGATACTCAAAGAATGATTTTTCTACTATGACATTATTGAAGGTTATCCATTAGACAACCAGTGGGACCTAATGGGTAAGAGATGACACATGGAGCCAAAAAGTAATTTCGTCCAATTAGGAACTATGAATTATTTTGTGAAGGGTTAGACAAGTAGTTACGTTATAATACATCCAAAGAGTGAACTTGGAGTCACCTTGGGTTTAAATGGTAGAATTGGTTAATTAAAGAGTTTAATTAATCACTTTCCTTTGTCAATGGAGCTCAAACTTATAAGTCCATTAGGGCTTACTTGTTGATCTCAATGGCGAATACTCAATTAGAATTAAAAAAAATAATAATGTTGATTTACTTAATCTGCAGTATTGTGAAGTTTAGAGAGACAAAAGAGACCCCCAAACTTGTGGACGAAAGAGACCCCCAAACTTGTGGTCCTCCTTTTAGTGTGGGTTCAATTGGATGAATCTGTCAAGTCAAGGTCAACGTACATAGCAGCAAGGATGGTGCATCGTCTATTTCTCGTTCTTGTTTAGGAGCCAAAACGAAAATGCCAACTACCTACTGCACTAGACCTTCGACTAGATATTCGATCCTTATCGAATTGGAACCAACCTCTTATAGATATGAATCTATTTGATTTAGAGGAATCAATTATACCTTGTTATGTGAGGAATCTCCTCTCGCTAAAAGAAACGAACTTGCCCAAAAGCCTAGTAACATCTCCCTTTTCTTGTGGGAAGAGTCGACGGCTTTCGTACTGCTCAATCCCTTACTTTGTTCGAGGGTCGGGGATTTATTGCATAATGAATCGATTTAACTTTGGAAGCCCAATTGGACAATTGGTCCAACTTTAGATCCAATAGAATATGAAAGGGATCCATTGGGTTTTGGAAGTCAAATGGGGCATGACTTGGTACCAAGATCTTTGAGATGGATTATTAATAGAGTTACTGTAGTGGATAATAATTTAAGGTTTGTTATTTGCAAATATAGCAACTTTATGGTTATGAAAACGAAGCATAACTTTTACATTTTATGGTTTCCATCTACTCATGAGGTCAAATTAATAACTTTTAGATCATTTAACAGAAACACTGTACTTGCTACTTAGGAGATGAGGTGGAGTGGGGAGGACGTGATTTAGTAAAGTTTCACACATCTACATGGGACAGAAATTTGCAACTAAAACAAACCAACCAAACCCATTATTCACATAGAGCATAGTTTATATCCTTTATATACCATCTTCACAAGTGTCTTCAATCTTGACCAATCTACTGAGTTCGACTTGCTTGGAGAAGACCATCTCTGATCTGTGAAGCAATATCTTTAACTGCACCAGGTCCATGAGGGATGAAAACAGAATTAGACTTTGAGGACGCTCCGATCTCCTTCATCGTGTCGAAGTATTGAGTCACAAGAACCATGTCCATGACATCCTTAGATGTCGTTCCAGGGACGTTTTCAGCAAATGCTAGCACACTGTCTCTGAGCCCATCGACAATGGCTTGACGTTGCCGTGCAATACCAAGCCCTGCCAGATACTTGGATTCGGCATCCCCTTCGGCTCTCTTAATCTGCAATATCTTCTCTGCCTCAGCTTTCTCATTTGCAGCAACTCTCAATCTCGCAGCTGTTTAGACAATAAAAATGATACAGATATCAAAGATTTGCAGTAACCAAAGCCAAACAAGCATTCATCACTAATTGGTCAGTATTTTATTACCTGCATTTATTTCATTCATTGCTCTCTTCACATGCTCATCTGGTTCGATGTCCACAATCAGAGTCTGAACTATCTCATAACCATAAGCTGACATGGCCTACATGACCAAAATACCATAAAGATTAAGATTTTCATTCTCATGTTGGTCAATTCTGAATCATGAAGAAAAGAAGAAATGCACCTTCTCCAGTTCGTCTTCCACGGCTTTTGCAATATCATTCTTCTGTTCAAAAGTTGAATCTAGGTCCAACTTTGGAACACTTGCCCGAATAACTAAAACAATAAAATGATGCAACATCTGCTTTAGTTACTGATCAACAAATTTATGACCAAATTAGCGTCAACTCTAATAACAAAGTTTAAATGAGGAGGAAGTGCTAGAAGAAAACTTGGCACTACATCCTCTCATTCATAGTTCAATAACATTTTTGAAGTCTTAGCCTGACTCTAAAAACTACAAATGCTTTTAAAAGTTTAGCTCAAGATTTCAAAAACTACTAAAATTAGAATACAAAATAAAAGATATCTTGTTTTAAAATATTTTTTTAAAAAAAAGAACGGCTATCAAACATGCCTTAAGTTTTTTCTAACAAGATTGGTGTAACAGCTAAACTTCAAACATTAGTTATACTAGTTAGAATTTCTTGCCCAAATGAATTATTATTTACTCCATTGAGCAGATATCATTAAACCCAAAGGAAAATGTTCCCTGGCCCTAGTACCCATCAAAACATAGTACGTGAGGAAAGGGGAACCAACACAATAAAAGAAAACTATTGAAATTAAAATTTCTACAGAAGTACTGAACAAAAACAACTTCAAACAAGTATATACCATCAAAGACATAAGCTTGGATCTGTTCTCTTGTATTGCTAAGCTTATAAAAAGCATCTGAAGCCTTGTCTGCTAGGGCTCGGTACTGAATAGAAGCAACGACAGTAACAAAAACATTATCCTGAAAAAATCCAGCCAATAATTAACATTAAGAATAGTAAACTAATAAACATTAATGCTCTTAACCTCTAGCTCAAGAAGCTTCCTATTTCCACTTCGTGAATAAACCTTTGGAACCGTAGAGAAGAAGTCAATCAATTATTAATTTTTTGCAGGCAACGAACCTTTGTCTTTGTCTCACAGCGAACATCAAGCTGCTGAACCCGTAAAGAGAGATGACCAGCTACCTGGCTTCCAAGGCACCAAGGTAGACAATGGCAACCAGGTTGAAGCACATCATCGAACTTCCCAAATGTTTCTCTGATGGCTACAGTTGACTGGTCGACTTGAATGCAACCAAATGCTTGACCCATTTTCAGAGTTATTAACTGTTCAAACAAGAGGAGTCCATGATCATCAAACAAAGAACCACCTCAGAGCAAAAAGAAAAATGCTTTTGAACTTGTATCTTCCTCAAGAAGATATGGCTACAATTTAACTAAAATAATCCACGTGAAAGAGTCTGAGAATAAGCAGAACTCTAATTTTGATGCTCGAGAGACATTAAATGAAGTTTGTTCTTACAACTTATAATATAAATTTTTAAAATTTTAATATCTATACTTCTGATAAAACTCAATTCTTTTATTGATACTCAAGGAGAGATTACAAGGGCCCCAGGAGGATTCTAGAGCTCACTAACCTCTCTCTAACACTCACTGCCAGACTAGCCAAACAGATATCCCCTCTCTCTGTCTCTCTAACACACACCAAGATACGATACAATCAATTCCCCCAAATAGCTCAAACAGAAACTAACATGGGCCCACAACTGTAATTCATTCAGCCCCGCGTCCCCTCTTCCTACCATAAACCTTCTTAATCGACGGCCTAACAACTTCATTCATACACTCCTAAAGCTGAGAGAAGGAGAAGAATTAAAGAATAATGACCAAACTTTTAGAAGAACAGTTAGAGAGTTGCTCCAAAATTGGTGATTGAAGCTCCAACATATAAATTTTTATGAATGATATTACCATATTTAAAACTCACACAAAAACCAAACAACTTGCCATTATATAAACCAACAAGAAAACAGCATATTCAAAACTTAGAGATTTCGTGCAGGAAATTAATATTAGAAATTAACTTCCTCCCTTCCGATCATACGCAAATCAAATGGGAATATTTATCCAAAGCTTTCTACTAAGGTCTTCAGGTTAAAAAAAAAATGCAGATTACATGGTTTTTGAGAAAATTGTAACAAATCACGCTAGCCTTCTTTTATAATATCCATCTTGAAGTGGTCCAGATTCAGCCAGAGAAATATTGGAGGAAAAAAAAGGAGAGAAAATAGGCCTCCAACCTCAAAATCATAGAACTTAAGACCTTACATGGGTATGAGTACTGAGGATTGAGAGATGTTAAAATCCAGAGGCACTTTAATTGTTTTCTGGCTGGATGAGCAGCAAGAGAATATAGTAAGACAAGCTGACTTTAGATTAAAATGTCATCTTTCCTGCATAACTAAATTTGATTGGTAATTGGTGACCTCCTGAGTTCTTACTTTTTTAGGCTCGAACGTTAAGACTGTTTGAGAAATTGGTTGGGGTGGGGGGGGGAAAGAGTCCTTATAAGCTGTTAGCCAATTTTCATATTTATATATTACTTTCCTTATTTGGGATCCCACAGAAGCTGGAGATGATGATGGAAAAAATTCTGAAGAACTTCCTATTTAGGAAAGGCTAGAACAGGAACGATGGCAGACACTTTGTTGTCTACTTGCCTCTTGCTTGGAAGGCTTAAGCATAACTGCAAAGGTTTGGAAGAAAAGATTTTCCTTATCCCAAATGCCTGTGGTTTTGGCTGTTTTCCAACAAACTATGCATGTAGTAGTGTTACAAGCCCTTGGTCTACTGTCAAAACATCCAAGCCTCCTTTTATTACTGCTTTTTCCGTAAGGAGGGCAAGGGCAGTGGAGTTAAGTGTTCACTGAATTATAGTGTGCCGAGATTCAAGTTCTCAAAATTATACAACATTGTGGAGAATCAAATTTGCAAAATCATGTTCATGTAAGGAACTAGAAAAACAGATATCCCTGCTTAATATGTTAGGTATAAAGCATTCACAGAAGTAAAAGAACCCTTGAAGTTTGTTTTTTTTTAAAAAAAAAAAACATTCCATTAGAATCAATCATGAACAGAGTTTCATTTCTAAACAATTTGTGTTATGTGCACCAAAAATAAGTCAAATTTAGCGTTTTCAACTACTCCCCATTTTTTTCCTTATCTACCAAAGTTCTTGAATGTTATTCCATCCATAATTCCCATAACAGTGTTTTAAAGAGATTTTCTCATACAATTTCCATCTACTATTCTTTCCAACATACTCCTGCCATCTACTGCAAATTGCTCTTTACCTAGTTGTTAAACACCCATCTAATATTCAGGAGATTCAAAATTATTTAACAATAATTTGTGCTACACTCCCAGTGGAACAAAATATGATTTTGGGTTTCTCCATGTCTTTACATACATGCCAATTTGGAGAGTCCAAAGTTCAGACACTATTCTGCACCTTCTCGTCTGCATTAACAGCTTCAAAACAGCATGTCCATCAGAAAATTCTCACCTTCTTTGGAGCCTCTTTTCAAACTAACTTTTCTAAACTATTCCTCTAAAAAATCTTCCTTTTCCATAAATTTCGAACAAGTGGTCTGATCGAGAAATTACCAGAAGCTTCCAAGGTCCATACTCATCTGTTCTCTATTTAATCTTAAATCTGCTAGCCTTCCGACCAAAGTCCTGTAGACAAGTTCCTCTTTCAAGTTATACGCCATGAACTTACTTCTTCATCATAAAACCCCGTTACACATCTTTCTTGTCATGTTGCCATTCTGAAAACTCAATAAAACAAATTTCCCATAGTCTATTTCTCAACGTACTGATTATCCCAGGATGAGATTATTGTCCCAAAGCCTAGCCTCAAAACTGAAAACATCTCAACGTATGGTCTGACTTTGGAAATTGACCATCATAAACTGGACAAACTTCCATTTTTTGTCATATCCAAATTTGCTTCCAACAACTTAACAGCAAAGCTCATTCTTCTTCTGGGGAAACCTCCAAACCCATTTAACCAGGAGAGCCTCATTAATCTCCCTGATATTTCCCACTCCCATACACCACTCCCTCAGCCTCCACCAGCCACGCTGTAATATCTCATCTCACCAAATTGTTTAAAATTCCTTCATTCTTCCCATCCCAAACAAAATTTTCTTGTGTATCTTGCAATTCTTCCGGCCCTTCGCTTGGCATGAAAAGAAGGTAATGACCATAAGATATAAAGGCTACCAACACCAAGTGAACAAATGTTCTTTTTCCTCCTTTAGGTAAATCAATGTTTCTCCATCTTCAAAGTCTCCCCTGGATTTTATCTTCTACTGTTTTCCCATGGCAACCCCACTTCAGATTTCCTCCCAAAAGGTGTACCAAATACTTCATAGGCCATTCACTCATGGCCATCCTAAATTGTCGCCCTAGTTCTTAAATGTTTCCCTCTCAAATTTATGGTTCATTCCAGTTTACCTTCAAATTGGAGGCCTCTTCAAAAACTTTAAGCATAAGTAACAAACTTTGAAGCTTTAGGTGATAAGCACCTTAAGGGCACCTCGCTTCAAAGAAGCAAGGTGTACTTAGCAACACACTTCAGTATTTTTATAGTTATTACTTTTTTTAAGAAATGAAAAGACGTGTTTAAAAATTCTCATTTCTGTAAACAATCTCTTACATTTGCATCAACTTCATACACACCTGTAGTCAAGCTTATGGTGCAACAATTTCAACTTTGCTTGTTTTCTCTGGTATGAGGCAGATGAAAGTTCATTTAATCCAAGAATTCAAATAGCCCTTCTCAAAAATTCTTAGAACATTTTCATACTTATGAACTCTATCAAAGTCTCTCTCCCCATAATTATTTGGTCCATAAAAATTTGTCACCCAGCCACCCCCCAACCCAACAATCCCCCATAAGTTTTACTACACATCGCAAAGCCCCCACCCTTCCTCTCACCCCATAAGATTAATCGCCCCACTGAAGCTCCCCAAGATTTAAGGTAGGCAACCCCTCCCTAGATTGAGCTTCATAATGTTTTTATCACTCTCCTGTACTTTCTGCATTTTTCTTATTCTTGTACACAAATACATAAGAACAAATATCCAAAATCATTTGTTTCACAGTAGGTCTGTTCCCCCTATCCCCCAAATCCCTCATATTCCAGGTAAGCATCTCTTCATGGAGAATCCAGAAGAAGGAATTCACTTGCAGACGTACGTCTATTCAACTTGTGAATTACTGAGCTACTAGGAGTCCCTCCCATAAATTTAACCATACAAAAAAAAAAAAAAAAAAGGAAGTTTAAGATTCTGAAGAATGTGAAACTCTTCTTTTGGTCAATTTCTTGTGTTAAGATTAACACTACTTAGACAATATATGTGAAGGACAAATACGAACAACCCACTTCCTAAACGATAAGTTCTGCAAGATTGGTTGTTCACTTATAGTTGAGTCCTTCGCCCCCCCCCCCCCCCCTAAAAAAAAAAACACCATCTAAGGAGCTCTGTTCAATACAATGGTGTATTCGGTTAGGGTTTAGGTAAAAGCAGTTTTCACGCCAAGAACAACAAAGCAAATATGGGAGTGCTCGCAACACTGTAAATGTCAAATTTTGGTGGTTTATAGCTTTCTTTAAAGAGAAATAAATAAAAGGCAAATATTGGAATGCTAAACAATTGGAGAAGATTGAAACCAGAAACCTCATCGTCAAAAAAACGAGTAAAAACTTCTTATCCAAAAAAAAAAAAGAACCCCGTAAAAACATAAGGCTCGATGCATTATTACATCCAACGTTTTCTTAAATAAAGAAGCCAGCTCATAAAGCCCAACTAGCTATAATATAATTAGATGTTATAACGTATGCCAAGTTGCATCGCAATACAAAAATAACTAAGCTGAAGCCTGGATATACCACCGAGATCCAAAAAAGGAAGCACCTAAACAATAAAATCTAACACAAAAAGGGAAGCAAAACACAGTTAAAGCAAAGAGATGAACGAGATCTGTAAATTTGAAAAATATAAATAAACAATTGGCAATCAAGAGAAAAACATTCTAATGGAAGGGACTTTCTTACTAATTGAAAATGAAATAGCAGACAAGTCAACACATACAATTAACAAGAGGAAGGTACAGAGGATTAAAGCAACGCTCACCAAAATCACTACTAAAGTCAGAAAAACATTTAGGTCTGGAACATCCCTTGCCTGCTCAGTAGCAAAGAATTGAAATGATTGAATGGGAAAATATAAGTTGGAACGGAAGGATTTTTTTTTATAATTTTCTAATGATTCCTATGAAGACTTTGTATTATGTAGATGAGAAACGATAGCGAGCACAAAATGATCTGTCAAATATTTGGTCCCACCATAAACCCCACCACAAAAGTTTTGATGGATAGATTAGATATTACAAGATAAACCAAAAGGTAGAAGTAAACGGCTTATTGATTCTTTTGAACTGGTCCAAGAAAGTAAGGAGCTTTAGAAAAGTAAGCGCCACATATTTTTCCAAAAGGATAATAAAGAATTCCACACGTACACAGGTTTATGTATCTTAGTGGAGAGGGGAAAAAAATATATTAAAAAAAAGAAAGAAAGAAATGAAGCAGCTACAAGTAGAACACAATAAAGTAAACCAGTCGAACAAAAACTCAGCAACGAAAGAAATGATTTACATCATCTATTGGGAAAAGGAAAGAAAACGATATCATCCATTTCAACACTTCACTTTGACATACAAGTCGTCCAGCAAAAACAGAGTCCATCCATTGTTCTACAAGTAAACTCGTAAAATAGAAAATTGTACAAAAAGAAAAGGAGAGAAAAATAGTTTCGAGAATCGAAACTGAAGCATCATCACAAACCCAGAGCGGATTTAGCAACAAATATTACAACCGCGTCTGGAATCACCTGAAATATCTAACTCGATGCTAATTCTTAGCCAGCCATGGGTAAAAATTCAAGAAAAAGTCGCTGATAACAAAAATTGAAGGCAAATAATGCAAGGAATTGTAAAGGGGAAGGGTTGAAAGCTCTTGCACTCACCTGAAAAGTATTATGCTTCCGGCTGGGAGAGTGGAAAAGGAAAAAAGAAATTTAGATTATGGAAATCTGAGAGAAAAGGGGTAGAGATCGAACGAGAATTGAGCAATGGATTCTTTAAACTGGGAATTGGAAAGGGTTGCGTGAGAATTGAAGAAGGCAGAAAGAGAGATGTAATTGGTTTGAAGAAACAAATAGAAAACGACGAACCCTCTCTTTTCTGTGTGCTTATACTTTTCGTTCATTCCGTTGCGCTGCGAATCGCTGGTTAGCGCGTTTTCATTTTGGACTTTTCCATAAACCAGATCTTTTTTTTTTTTTTTTTTGGATAAATTATTAAAAATATCCTGAATTATGAGACTTTCAATAATACCCTCAAATTTTTAGTTTTATTTTAACTCTGAAATTTGTTTCAAAATAATTCTAGAAAGTTTTTTTTTCTATGCTCTAATTGTGTATTCTTTTTTATCAAAAAAAAAAAAAAAAAATTGTGTATTCTTTTGGTCTATGAATTTTTTCTTAATACCTCTCGAATTCTTTCATTTTTTTTTTATGGTTATCCTCTATCTTCATTATTCACATAAACAACACATAAGTAAGCATATCATTTCGTCTTTTTTAATAAGAGACAATTTGATACTCTATCTATTTTTCTTTTCTAATAAGGAATGCTCGAAACCAAGCTCAAAGAGAATTAGATAAGGATATAGCCACTGCATTAAAGAAGGATTTTTATAATACCTAGTGTCTAGTGTCCAAGTTATTTCTAAGAGAGACAATTTTGACATGATAAACTTTTATGATAAGCATCTAATAAAGTTGACTTTACGTCAAATAAGTTTCAAAATTATTATATTTAAAAAATAATAATTAAAATAATTATTCTACCTTAGATGGTAGAATAGTGTTAATAATACCTGGAATTGTCTCAACCTTTCATTAAAATGATGATTAAAAGAATATGACTCTTAGTCTAGGAAAATCTGACATTTTTTTCAAAAAAATGAGTTAGAATACTAAGAATACCTCGAATCATCCAAACCTTCCACTAAATAACATTATCAAAATCCTAAGAAAGTCTAGGATTTGACACCCAAACCAAGGAACCACAAGAGCATAGCTCAACTGGCATAAAGATGTACTGATAATCACGAGGCGTTCGTGTCCCCACCCCATATTGTAAAAAAAAAAAAAAAAAAAAAAACCGAGGAGAGAAAAAAAGAGACAGAGAGAGAATAGACTGAACATTTCGATGAAAAATTTGATCATATATTCTCAACTTTAAGAAAGTTCTTCAACTCTATGCCAATTTGTTGTTGAAACTTGAAACCAACGACGTAACAACACATCAAACACCATTGGACATTTTCCCATTCTTTCCAGTCCTGAGACGAACATCATTGTCGCTGTCTTCACCAAGTTTCTTTAATTTTCTACACATTCAATAATCAAATTAACTAAAGATAACAAAGACGAAGAAATTAATGAGCAGAGGCAACAAATCCTCAACCAGAACATAGTTGCTAATAAATCAGAGGTCTATTTGACCCTTCCCTAAGATATTTAGTGTCTATTGCTCAACCAAAACTAGGTTAAACCTTCGTCTTCACTGGGTATCTCTTAGTCATATTTGACCTCCTCTCTCTTTTAACATCCCTAGAAGGTCTTTCAGTAGTTGAGTTCGTTCTCTTTGATGATCTTACCCTTTTTCTAGCAACATTTTCTTTGAAATCAACATGTCTCTTACGTCCATCCTCCTTTTGATTTGCATGGATATTAGGATTACTACTTGCATCTTCATCTTCATCTTCATCATCCGAGGAGTCAAATAATTCAGCTTCATTCTTTTTTTCAGATCCATCATCTGGCCCTTCTTTCTGTCCTTGCTTCTGTTGACGGGTACCACTATGTTCGGTTATTGTTTTACCGTCTTCCTTCACTATGTTCATAAGGTGAAGGTACTTGTTTCTAATGTTCACCAAGGGGCTACTCTCAATAACAGAACCCCTTTTATACCCTTCTTTTAAGACAACTGTGTAGGTTCCAGCCTTACTTGATAGGTAGAATATCCCCGGATGGTGAAGCAATGCTCTCTTAAACCTTGACCGAAGACCAAAGTACTCACCTATGCACAATATGTTTTCTTTCTCAATCTTCTTCGTGACGAGCATATGAAGAAACTCGTGTAAAATCGCAACAGTCCACTTATCAGATTCATCACTATTAGGGGAGAGATGTGATGCATTTTCATATGGAGAAATGTAAGGTAGCTTTTGCCAATCATCCACCCACTTCTTGAACTTCTTATCCATCACAAACCCATTCGAGAATTTCATAGGAAAAGTAATAGGTGTTCCCGTCGAAGTGTCAGGTTTTCCTTTCGCAACCATCTTCTCTAAGACTGAAGTCGCCAATTCATTGTTCCAACATACCAATTCCAACGCTCGCATATCTCCTTCTGATGCAGATGCAAAATTTTGATGTCCTACAACTTTGAAGTAATCTGGAAAATCAGGAACTATACTTTGAACGTAATCTTTAGGAAGACCCAGGTCCCATTTCAATTGATCAATGATACTCAAAGGTATTTTATGAACTCTTGTTAGCATTAAGAGCTTCACAAGTCGATCTGCAGCTTGTTGTCTACAAGTTTCACCTTGATATGTCAACTGCTCTTCAGTATCAAGCTCAAGGACTTCAGATGTTAGCCGGACATGAGGTTGAATGCTAATCCCTCCAGGAAAAAATTCTTCAAAAATAGAGGGGTATTTTCTGATCAAATCAACAGGACGCATTGGAATTCTTAGAACTTCCCTCTTCTGAGTTATGATGGAAACTGGGACAGACTTGGATGGCTCTGATTTTATGAAGTTTTTTATATTCATCACTGGCAGAAGGTTCTTTTCTCTCTCAACAGCATGATCAAGACCACGATCTCGAACCCATTTTATCGTGCCGTCTACATACGTTCGAAGGTGTATCTGGAAAACATGATGTTGCTGTTGGGACTGATGAAGAGGCCCTGAGCAAGAGCGGAAGAACAAAAACATTGTATTGCTCTACTTAGTTCCACTGTCTTGATTCAGCTTAAAAATAGATGAGAACCGAGCTAATCGAAAAGCATAGCGCCGAGCCCACGAAGCACTGCTTCTGAAACCTTATAACTTTTCGATGGTTGAACCAAATTTGCATGTGAGATCTTTAATACCTCCATTTTTGTCCTTTGGAATGGCGACTGAAAACTCCCACTCTATGTATGTAATCCTGCAAAAAAAGTCTTATAAGAGAAACATTGAAGAGTTTAAGACCTAATCTTCTAATAATCCAAGCCAAAAACAATATATCAAACCCACGTGTTTTTAGTTTAGGCTTTCAACGAAGCTATCCTTCAAAAGTTTCGCAATCCACAAGATACATCCAGGATAATGCAAATACAAATAGAAGAGTATTTCAACAGAAGATAAAATACTAGAAATTGGATCCTTGTCAAATGATTTTGATAATTTTCTTTAAAAGTAAAGAAATGATATCACTTAAATAAAAAACACAGACAGGATGACAAATCTAATCCTGAACCACCTAATTACAGTACAAAGAGGCTAAACCGATTTGATTAATTCATTAATATCATGCAAACAAGGTTCAGGGAGTGGCGTGGTACATGCAAGAAAAATACGGTATCCATTGCCCCTAAATTTCTACATTTCAAACCCATGAAATCCAAGAGTATATGACCAAAAAAGAGTAAGACCCTCACCCCTAGCAAGAAAAGAGGGGCCGAGATAGGTGCATCCATGTAAAGACTCAAAGGACCGAGATGGAGATTTCTTTTTTCATCACTGGAATGATAGACATCTGCCAGTTCAATTTATTTTTTGTCCAAATGTCACACCAAACCAACGTTTTAATGTGAATTAGAAGAAAATCTTAAAACAGCTTAAAATCAAGATGAGAGATGTAGACCCTTCTCGTTACCCACTCTAAAGTCTAAACTCTTTTACTACTCCTGTACTGTGCCGAGCAGATACCAAGGCCAAACCCACCTCTCTAGTACCAAGAATAGATTGGTCAGGAGCCGAAGAACCAATCTGCAAAACTTGTTGTACCAGAAGCGCAAGGAACAAGGTCTTATTGAGGCCGAAGCTGAAAGCCGACCGTGGATGCCTAAATTGCGGAGGCAACAAAACGAGCTAAGTAAATGCAAATGGAAACTATCAGAATGGATACTTAAAGAATAGAAATTATATCACCTAAAGCTTCAAACGCAAGGATAATGGTAACACCACAAGCTTGTCCATTCCCTGAATGATCTCCATCATTACTTAAACATCTAGGAGGCTCACCAGTAATCTCCACATGAGCATATTCCATTACTGAAATGGTGGAAACGATTGCAATCTCTAACAATAATGTCACGTGACACTATTTTGGAGATAAATTTAATTGCAATATGGCAATCCCCACAAACACGAAGGTTCTTGGTAATTCGAATTGGTGTACCATGTTTCGTGTTTAAAATAGCAAAGACAATGGCCAACTTTTCACTATGAATAGCTAGATGACATTCTTTATCCTCGACCTCCACGTCATGGAGAGCAGACTCAGTTTGAGGAATGTAACCTAACTCCTTCATCTTCCCAACTAATATATCCAACTCTTCATATATACTCTTTGCTTGTGGATGATACTGATCACCGGCAAGAAATGTATGAACTTGACCCTTGAGCTCAACATTACTAATGCCAGGCACTTTCTTAATTCCCTTCTTCTTCATTGCATATCGAACATCCCCTACATCTTTCCACATACCAGCCTTTGCATAAATGTTTGATAACAAGACATAGTAGCCCGATTGCTTAGGGGCCAACTGAAAAAGACAATCAGCAGCTAGGAGTCCAACATCCATCTTTGAGTGAACTCGACAAGCACTCAAAAGTGCACCCCAAACTCTTTCATTTGGCTCCATTGGCATTTGCTTGATGAAACTATAAGCTTCTTCCACTTCACCAGCTCGCCCTAAAAGATCTACCATGCAAGCAAAGTGTTCTATCCTAGGAACAATCCTATATTGTTCGGTCATCACATGGAAGTAATGACGCCCTTGGTCCAACAATCCTGCGTGGCTACAAGCAGAGAGTACAGAAACAAAAGCAATGGAATCCGGATTTAGACCTGACTCTTGCATCTTTGCAAAGAGTGCCACCGCATCATAGCCTTGACCACTTATTCCATATGCAGACATCATTGACGTCCATGACACAACATCTCGAAATTTCATTTTATCAAATACATCCCTAGCTTCTTCTAAACATCCACACTTAGCATACATGTCAAGTAATGCATTCTCCAATAACAAATTTGGCCGAAGATTGCCCTTCTCAATATATTCATGAAGACGCCTTCCTAGAAATAGAGCTGAAAGGTCTCCACAAGCTGGAAGAAGGCTGGCAATTGTGACTGCATCTGGTTTCATCCCACATCCCTCCATCTGTAAAAATAAATTAACAGCTTCATTTGGCATAGAATTATTCACATATATTGCTATCATCACATTCCATGAAACCAAACTCTTCCTAGCCATCTTCTCAAACATTTTATGGATATATTGAACATTTTCCAGTGATGTACTACTCACGGCAGGCAACAAGCTAGCCATTGTACCAGCATCATGATTTAGCTTTAGGGAATCCATTTCCCTACAAATTTCCAATGCATCATGAAATTTCCCACTTTGTGCATAGCCTGCAACCATTGAATTCCAAGAAACTACATCTCTTTTTGGCATTTGATCAAGGACTTTTCGAGCCTCCCTTAAACAACCACATTTACCATACATAGCTACCAAAGCATTACCAATAAATAAATTTGAGTCAAGACCAACTTTCACTATTGCATCATGAACTTGCAACCCAACCCTCAAATTATCCAATCCAGAACATGCCTTCAAAACACAAGGGAATGTATAGTGATCAGGATTAAAAGTGCAACTAGACATGACTTGATAAATGGAAAGAGCTTCAACATACAAGTTGTTGTTTACATAACTTCTTATCATGACATTAAAAAAGACAACATTCTTTTCAAAAGTGCTATCAAATATGAACCGTGCAACTCTTGTTTCCCCACAAGCAGAGTAAGCTCTCATAAGCTTGATAGCTAGAGTCGGGTCAATCTGAAGATGTTCATTGACAACAATCTTGGAGTGGAGTTTATTCAATGTTTTGATGTCGGGATATCGATCCAAGATTATCTCACACACTTCTCTAGAAAAAGGTGCAACTTTAGAATTGTCACAATGTTGGTGGGTTGCAAAATACAAGCCTTGAAACATTTTGGAAGTTAAGATTTGTGGGGAACGAAAAATTGCGGCCTTCATGAACAATATGTATGAACGTAAAAGTACCTGAAAATGGGGTTGGGACACGTAAATTAATTCATCAATTTGATCGTGCTAGTTTTTCATCATAGACTAGAAATGATTCCCTACATGTCTTCATACCACAATTACAATAATCAAATAGTTGTATTTGTGAAAGAAACATGAAATCATTTTTTTTTTTTTTGATAAGTAAGAATCATGGCATGGCATCAAGTTTATTGGTGTTGCAATACAACTATATAAATATTAGTAGATGCAATCAACTTGAAAAACAATAATTGAAAAATCCTTTCAAATTTAAAAGACTACAATCACTTTTTTATTTTTTTTCTCAATGAAAGTTAAGTTCTTCATAAAAAAATAAAGACTACCATCATGTCATAGTAGTACTAAATAACCTTTTTCCTTAGTAAAATAACAGAGAGGGAAGAAAAAATATGTAAATGGAATCCAAACATGAATGGTGTAAAGCTAGCTCTCAAATTAGTTTAAAAAGAATAAGAATCACAATTTTTTTATTTTTTTGCTTGAAATCAATGAAACGAAATCTTTAGGGTTAAAATAACACTACTAGATTTTTATTTTTTGATATCCACGAGTGTCCAAGCCATCTGGTACAGGTACAAACCTTGAGTAATCTCACTTTCACAAGACAACTGTTTGACCCTACTATAGGGTTAAAATAATATTTTTTTTCTTAAAATCAATGAAATGAAATCTATAGGTTAAAATAATATTACTAGATTTTTATTTTTTATATCCATGAGTGTCCTAGCAAGCTAGTGCATACCTCGAGTAATCTCACTCTCACAATGACAATTGTTTGACCCTACTACATTTGGTTGGTCAAGTATTGCTCCTCGAGTAATAATATTATTGGCATTGTATTCCCTAATGTTATTTCGAAACAAAAATTAAGTGTACTTCAATTTAATATTGTTTATTAATATCCAAAAATGAATATTAAATTGAATTTGGTGCATATCTCGCTTCCTATTTTTTAAAAAAAGGCGCAAGATTGACAAAAAAAACCATAAAGGGGAGGTAATAATAGACATGAAGCTACTTAGATAATAAACACTAAAGACATAAATGAAGAAACTTTATTTTTATTCATTCACCACGGATCATCATTAAAGTCAAAGTGTTTTTTCAATTTTAAGAAGTTTTTGAGATACTCCAAATTCAATTAAAGGAGGAAGTTGAGCTTGAAAGGGGATAAATGAGCCAAGGTGATTATAAGGGAACACCTGTTTAAGTGGGATTGATAAGTAAGGTTTAATGAGAAAACTAAAAGAGAGAAGTGATGTGAGAAAAAGAAGGGGGAAATAACAACTAATAAGAATCCAAATTCAAGCAGTAGATGTTGGTTGGCAACCTATTAGGAGCTAGGTGGAATTTTTTGTGGTTTTTAATAGACTGAGTGAACAACCCATGAGAGAAAAATTTATAAGAAATTTTTACCAACGGCAACAGCCAACAAATCACTATGATGAGGCACAAGCTCCCAATTCAACATCCTAACTACAAAACTCATGGTAGTTCTTACGCAAGTGTTGGGAGTCAATTTGTAAACGGACTTGAGAATGACATCAAGGTTGGAACTAGACTAAGCTAATCACAACCATACTATATATCACAAATTAACAGAAAAATCATATAAATCATAGCCTACAACAGACTATGGCCAAAAAGTTAAAGAATATCGGAATTGGGGGGAAGAAATAGTATGTGGACCAAGAGAAGAAAACAAAAACACCAATTCGAGTTTATGTTTCAACCCAGAAAGCACGAGTTCATCTTCATCAGGCAATCAACCTTGTTGACATCAAGTAGAAACAGAACGCCCCCCCCCCCCCCCCCCAAAAAAAAAAAAAAATCAAACTTCTAGAAAGCATTAATTCAAAATCCAACTGCATAAGTTCAAGGAGGACAAAGGAAAGAATAGGACGAGCGACTGCACACCTGGTGATGGTGGCAAATTGCTGGTGGCGGCTGAAGTTTGAATTGGAGAGCGGCTCAAGCGTGTAAGAATGACGTATTCGGTTCGGTTATAAAAAAAAAAAACTGGCTCAATCTTCTTCCCCTAGCATTAAACGAACGAGGAAGTAAACTTTCGGCAATGAACATCTAGAGAATACACAACAAACATGTTGGAAAAAGATTTGAACCTTCGTTCATCTATTGAGGCATGGTTGAATACATTCCTGCTTTATTTGCCGGAAAAAATATTTAATCCAATAATTCATCAACATCTATTATAATCTACCAGCAAACTAAGTCCTAAATTGAGTTGTCGGATGGAAGGAAGGACGATTCACAAACAAATACAATACCTTCGATCTGGTTTGGTTTTTTTTCGATCCAAATCCTTTCCTCTCTGGCAATAATGCAGTATCTCAAAACCATCTTTTGTACCAATTGCACCCTCAAGAACAGTCTCTCCAGTTTCTGTTCGGGTTTTTTTGTTACTATTCGGCTATTTTCATTTCTAAAACAAATCAAACAACTACTCTATTCTCTCATTAGACAAGTTCTAATCTGTGCTTTTCAAGTGAGCAAAAAGACATAGAGGAGATTGAGAGCATACCAGTAACAACAAGGGAGTAGAAAATCGAGGGAGACTGCAGCGGCACGAACGGAAGAAAGACGACGGTGGCGGGAGCAGTGAACGGGAGAGAGGCGGCGGTGACACTGAGCTGCTGAAGTGGAGGAGGAGACCGCTTGAAGAGGAAAAAGAAGTGGGATTTACGGGGGGTATAGTGGATACATTTTTTTTCCCTTTTAACCTTTTGAGTTATATTAATTTTCAATAATATGTTTAAAATTTACATTTAATTATCTTTGAAATTTTAATTTAGTTACAACTTATAAGAGAAAAACTCTCCTCCTATTTTGTCCCTTTTTCTTTCGTTCATTTGCGATTATTTTATTTTATTTTTTTTTTGAAAAAGCGATTATTTTATTTTTCATTTGTTATTTTCATTTTCTTAAATTAAATAATTAAGTAAATATTAAAGTTGAATATAAAATTTACATCTTCATTCTGTGAATATCAAATGACCACTCATTAGGTTACTCTTGTTTTGATTTTCAATCTTTTAAATTTTAATATTTTACTCGTTCTTATATATTTGTAATCTTAAGGTTTTTTATTATTTTAGTTTTTTAATAAAAACAAAACCATGACCTTTTTCTTATTAAACAAAAAACAATAAGAAAAAACTTATGTACTAAGTTTATACTTTCAATTTAAATTGTGTATTGTTTTGTGTTAGTTTCTAAAATTAGTTGAATTTGAATAAAGTTTTGTTTTGGTTATCGTTTTTCTATTCCAAATCTAATAAATTATTTTTTTTCCTGTTTTATCTATTAAAAAAAGATAATTGTAATGGGTGGCAACATGAAGGTAAATAATTACAAATATAGCCATTTTTAAAAATATTTGCAAATATGGCAAAATTTTTTAATTAATTTTTTATATTCCTAAATTGCCCCTATGTGTCCATATTCTTCTTCCTCGTCATTTTTTTTTTTTTTATTACTGATAGAAAGTATTTTTATTACTGATAGATTCTATCGGTGGTAGAAAAATTTTCTATCAGTGATAGAAAGTTTCTATCACTAATATTTCTATGACTGATAGATTCTATCAGTGATAGAAAGTTTTTATCACTGATAGAATAGAAGATTTCTATCACTAATAGAAACTTTTTCTATCAGTGATAAAAGATTTCTATCACTGATAGAAAAACTTTTGATAAAAAATCTTTCAATCCCTGATCACCCATAAAAATCTTTCTATCTCCGATAGAAATCTTTCTATCACCGATATAATCTATAAGTGATAGAAAAAACTTTCTATCATCGATAGAAAAGCTTTCTATCAGTGATAAAAGATTTTTATCAATGATAGAAAACTCTTGATAGAAAATCTTTCAATCCCTGATAGAACCTATCAGTGATAGAAATCTTCTATCACTTATAGAAATTTTTTCTACGAGTGATAGAAAAAATTTCTATCATTCATAGAAAATCTTTCTATGAGTGATAGAAAAACTTTCTATCTCTATCACTGAGACCGATAGAAAAACTTTTCGTGAGTTATAGAAAATCTTTCTATCACTGATACTTTTCTATCAGTGATAGAAGATCTTTTGTTTCTATCAGCGATGGTGATACATGGTGAAATCGAGCATTGAAAAATAAAGCAAAAACGAACGATTATAGAAATCAAACACTGAAAAGCAAAAACCAAACACCGATAGAAAACCAAATAACAACAACTGTTGATGGTCGATTTTGGCCATAGGATCTCACCTGACCTTCACGTGCCACCAACGGTAAATTTGTAGATGAGGGGGGAAGACGTGGCCTGCAAGACAGTAAACCTGCACACCGGTGTGGTGCTCGCCACACCGGCTCCGATGCTTAAGTCAGCAAACAGAACGGTAGGGCGTGGAAAAGTAAGAGCAAGAGGAGAGAGTCGAGAGTGTAGAATATAGTTTAGGGATTGAATTCGGGATCCCCTCTTCAGTGGCGAAGAGGGATATAAATACCTGTTCATCCTCCTAGCCTTTTTAGGGTTTCGGAGGCGTTTTAGGTCAAACCAGGCGAAACCGGGGCATCCAGAGGCGGTGGGGACCAGACGGGACCAAACGGACTCGGCCCGCACGAGCGGGCCGAGGCCGAGCAGGGGGTCGGGCCGAAAACCCGACCCCTTCGGTCTTGGCCCGTCCCATTTGCCGGTTTTGCCTCCTTGGTCTATCTTTCAGCCCGATTTCTCCCCGGTTGTCCTCGTCAGCTCCTTGTATATCGGGGTGGTCCAAAATTGCCTATAACAACAACCAAACACTGATAGAACACCGAACAAGTGATAGAAAAATATCTATCGCCGATAGAATCTATTAGTAGTAGAAAAATTTTATATCATATGATAGAATCTATCCGTGAAAGAACATTTCTAATAGAATCTATTAGTGATAGAAAATCTTTCTATCACTGATAGAATCTATCAGGGATGAAAAACTTTCTATCAGTGAAAGAAAATCTGGAGGGGTATTTTAGTAAATGCAACACACAAACTATTAGATTTTGTCATTTTTGCAATTTTTTTTTGTGGGTTGCTAGATTTGCAATTATTTTGGCCCATATTGCTATCCTTGCAACCAGTCCTTAAAAAAATCAATTTTTTTTTTTAAAAAAAATTAGACAACATCAGTGAGGAGATTTATGAGAAGAGAACTGAATGGGAGGAGAAGATCGGATTTTTTTTTTTTTTTAAAAAAAATATAGAGATTATTATGACCATAAATTATGGGTTTTTGGAACTTATCTAGTCAAATTGTTGCTACAACCTTTCAAGTGTCAATAAATTTGAAGAATGTTGTATGGTCCAATTTAAAAGTTTGATATGTGATTTTTTAAAAATTATTTAAGAAGTATTAGAATCACCATATAATAGTATTTTCATTTATTTTACCTAAAAGGAATATAGGGATCGGTAATGATTGACGAGGAATCCTAAATAATTGATGCCTTGTTCAATAAACTATATTACAACAGATGAAAGGTTGGAATTGTCACCCACATACATACTAGTTATATGTTACTATGTTAGTAGCTGTTATGATGAAAAACAGTAACAACGTAACAAGAAGGAAAGGGTGAAGAGAAACAACAGATATACGTGGTTCACTGACAGAGTATTAGCTACGTCCACAGGCACAGGGAGAGAACGATCTTATTATGTGGGGAGTATTCAGAATACAGAGATTAGGACAAAAATAAGTTAAGAGGGTTTATATATGACACCACTCTCAACCCTAACATAATAGGCCCAAAATAAAAGTCCAAAATCGGAAAATCATATCTAATCCCTATACATAATTTAGCTTAGGAGCGTTGCCTCCGAATCCCCGGACGCTTCATATCAAATTCAAGGCATATCAACAGTGGCTATGTTTTTTTTTTTTTTTTTTGAAAAAATATATAGTAGTTATGTTTATGATTAGCACCCATTTATTACAAATTTTATCAACAATTGAATCGCACAATCAACTTCTACACTAATCCATTTAAACTTTGTACGGCCAGGGTTTTGACAGTGAGAAAAATGGCACTCTAACTCCCGCCGGTTGTCTCTCTAATCTATCCTCACCGCGATAGAATAGCTGGGAAGACACAGCCGAAACGATGCTGCGTCTTCAATGGCTTTCTTCTTCCTTGCTTCCGCCATTAAACCCTGAGCTCTCACTGGAACCCTGTTTGAACCGCAGACTATGTACCCTCAACTCCTCTCGTCCACTCCTCACTCTCACCACTACACGAAAATCATCTCCAAAATGCCAATACTCATGGAACACGCAGCAGCAGCAACCACCCTTCGAACCAGGCTCTCAGGCCGATTCATTTTCGCCACAAACTCGCGCCGGAGGTACTCCGTTATCTCTTTTCTTTCATTTTCTTTTTGGGGGAAAAACTTCGTGTTTCCTGTCGGTCTTAGTGGGTGAGAGGAGGAAATGGATGCTATTTGAAAATGGAAGGAAAATGAAGCAAGCGTATAGCTGTCTGTGACATTGAAGACATGCACCGACTTTGCCTAACCGTGCATGGACTGAATTATTACGACCTTGTTCGCTGTTTATTTCTCTTCTGTTCCTAAATTTTTACAGAGACCAGAAGCTGGGATTATCTGGGAATGATTAAATTTCTGAGGGTTTCTCCTAATCCAAGGGACTTTTTTAAGTTTTTTGTTTATTTATTGGGTTCTGAAGTATTATGTTTTGGCTTGTTTGTAGTTGCTGCAGCATTGCCACCAAGGTTTTTTGTCGGTCATTCGATATACAAAGGGAAGGCTGCCCTTACAGTTGAGCCTAGACCACCAGAGTTTACACCTCTAGATGTATGTTTGACTTGAATTCTCTGTTCATCACAAGAATATGTACTTGAGCTTTGTCAAACTTCATGATAGGCTGTTTTTATTTGTTAGTATTGCAAGGTTATTAATCTTTTAAAAATTGTCAGTCAGGAGCGTTCAAAATATCCAAGGAAGGATTTGTATTGCTTCAGTTTGCCCCTGCAGCTGGTGTTCGTCAATATGATTGGAGCAGAAAACAGGTGTTCATTAAAACGAGCTGATATTTAACTCCTAAATTTATGGAAGTTTCTGAATTAATGAGCTAAACTGAAATTCTAGGTTATTGCTGATTACTTTTCCACAGGTTCCATATTTGGCGTCTTAGATGTGTGGAAAAGTAGTATCATTTCCATGATGGAGAAGATGATATTAAAAATACTAAGGCATGTTTGGGGAGCTGTGTAGGACAAACATTTTCTGTTTTCTAAAATCAAACTATTTTTAAGAACTATAGTTAGATGATGTCTTATAAAGGTTAAGATCACCGTGCATTTGAATTCACTATCTTCGAACTTGTGTGTGTGTGTGTGTTTTTTTTTTTTTTTTTTTTTTGAAATGAGAACAACTGGAAATGCTACTATGAGAATAAACTAAATCAGATAAAGTGGAGAACTTTTTGCGGAAATGGTTCCCTAGTTTTTATAATTTTTTATGATTATTTGATAAGTTACCGAATTAGATTATACTTTGTTTTGTATATAGGTATTCTCATTATCAGTGACAGAATTGGGAAGTCTAGTTGCCCTTGGCCCGCGGGAGTCTTGTGAATTTTTTCACGATCCCTATAAGGGAAAAAGGTACTATCTTTTTACCATTAGTTTCTTTTGTCGTGCCATGTTCATGTTTATGTATTTTTGGATTCTTTTGTTACCACTAACATTTATACCATTGTCTGCCCAAGCATGCTTTACTAAATCCCAGAATGGTATGATTATCACATTGAACATTGAAAGCAATGATGTCTAGATGATTCCTTTAGTAGTCAAATACTTCCTCTTTCTTGCGTGTACATGCTGACCATCTCTCTTTAGTAGCCAAATAAAATTATTTTTACAAGGTTTGAGAACATAGCATTTTATGATAGCAAGAGCACACAATATTTGTTCTGCAGTGATGAAGGGAAGGTCAGAAAGATACTAAAAGTGGAGCCTCTTCCGGATGGGTCGGGCCATTTCTTCAATCTCAGTAAGTCTTGTATTGAAACCTTTATGATCCATTTGAGATCGAATGCAATGCTAAATTCTGCTTCATGGAATCATGGGTGTTCAGTTGAAGAGAGGGAATGTGTTACCTCCAATTGAATTTAATTGGTTGGAAACATCTATCTCTCATTTACTTATGTCATATTATTTTTCCGTACCACTTTTTTTTTTTTTTTTTTTTTTTTTTTTTTTTAATTTTAATTTTAATTTTAGTTCTTTCTTTCATATCTTCAATTATGATATTGGTTCTGATAGGATTAGTACCCTTCCTATCAAATACACGTACTCATAAAGAAGTAAAGAAGTGAAAGAATTAGTATATGATAAGTTTGTTGCGCAACTTGTCAGGGGCACATCTTTAGTATAGATGGAGCTGTGTGTGCTGGGTCGTCAGGAGTACAACATTGATTTGCTTACTTCTAGTTCAATGGATAACTAGATTTCAATTGTCCTGCTTCAATTTGCTTCTTTATTAGACCTCTCGAATAGTCTTTAGAACCTGTTTTACCCTTTGGTTTGCTTATTCTAAAGTTTAATAAATAATCTACACATTGACGGTCATAACAATTGCCATCTGAATCAAATAGTTAAAGGGTTGTCTATTTCTAATGAAATTTGATTTTTTTTTTCTTAAAAAATTCTTTTTCCAGATAGCACCGATCCTGTAAACTGCAGTGATGTTAGAGAAAGTCTGTTTTTTTTTTTTCTCTCTCTCTCTCTTACCTTTTCTATTCTATTTTGTTGCACAAGGCGTTCAGAACAAGCTAATCAACATGGATGAGAGCATTTATATTCCCATCACCAAAGCAGAGTATACTGTACTTGTTGAGGCTTTCAAGGTAAAGTTCTTTCCTGTTTACATACTGAACTTTCTTGTCGTGCTTGTTTGGTTCAATGAAAACCTGCGATTGAGATCAAAGGAGTGAAAAACTGCGTGTATGATTTGGTCCCTTATCAGGAATGCAAATCGAAACTGCAAAAAATTAAGAAAAATAACTACTAAACTGACCAAAACCAAATTGGTCCAGTTGGTTTCAAGAACTCATATTTGCTGGTTGGGGTTCGGATTTATAAAGTTCAAAACTGAAGATTAGTCGGTTGATTTGGGTTGAGTCACTTTTGGTTTGTTTGATCCAGTTTTAGTTGTGGTTCAGTCGGCTTTGTTTAGGCAGTCTGTTTGATTTTCCAAAAATTTGTTTCAACCTCAGTTTTCTATAGTCTTTTAGTTGGTAGGCTTGTTTTGGCGAGCTGAACTGATGTAGTTACACTCTTATTTGTGACGACTCCTTTTTCTCCAAATCATGTGATTATAATTCATGAATTGGATGTTTGAGGTTGGGATTCTAATGCGGGTGAATTGATTACTCTGCAGTTTATCTTGCCGCACCTCATGGGTTGGCATACGATTGCAAACACCATCATGAGGCCTGAAGAAAGCAGCCGAGTAAATAACGCCAATCCCAGATACGGGGGTGACTTTGAATGGAGCAGATAGTCTCTCTACTTTTTCTTAGGCTGAAGGTGAAGATGATTGTTTTGCTGATTTCACTTAACCTGATCTTTCACTAGTTATGATAGTTGTCACTTTTATTAATCTATGGCTCCACATTTTTCTAGGATATATCTAAGCCCTAATATATATCTATATATATAATATTTTTTGTATATTAGTTTTATTATTTTGAAATTTTCTTAATTTTTTTTTACCAGAGTTTATTTTTATACTAAGTTTTCCATTTCTTAATTAAATCATATTATTTTAACTTTAATAATAATGTTCTTAAAAAAAATTAAGAAAAAAGGGCATGCAGAGCTAGATGGTTAAACTGAAATATAAAAAAATCACAATTAGGTTGTGTTTATTCCCGCTAATGAAAGTAGGTTTTTTTTTTTTTTTTTTTTTTTTTTTTTTTTTTTTTTTTTTGAGTATAAGGAAATTTGATTAACAAACAACTGTGGCTCGAGGGGATACAAACATACATTGCTCATGAAACGATAAACTAACCATCCATTGAGGATAGTTTTCTAACCACAAAAAAGGTGATGAAGAAAGGCCTACTTTAGCCATCTTATGGGAAAATACATTGTACTTACGACTAACAAAATTAAACACCACCTTTTCAAAGGAGGCTGTAATCCCATTGATATCAAAATTAAACACCACCTTTTCAAAGGAGGCTGTAATCGCATTGATATCCCAAAGCTCCTGTTAATGAAAGTTGTGGACTCCAAAATCTGTAATCTCAGTCTCATGATTAGACCTAAAATGCGGATCAATGTCATTCTCAGTCTCTATTACATGAGACGATGTGTATTTTTGGTTGATCTTACCCCATCTGTCATTTCTCTCAAATTCATATGAGATACATTAATTCCCTCACATTCTTTCTTCTCGTTTCTTTCGCTTTCGCTCTCTAAACGATATAAAATGAGTGAAGGCAGTCATCTCTCTCATTTCTAAAATCTTGAGACAAAATCATTTCTGCCCATTTTGAAATGAAAACATATAAATTATGTCAAAAATAAAAATGAAATGTAATCATATGAAAAAAAAATGCAAATAAACTCAATCAGTATTTCTTTATAATATAAGATAACTCATAACTGTTTTCAAAAAAAAAAAAAAAAGTGTACGTTGAACCTTTTCAAGAAATAGAAAAATGAAAATTGTACGTTGAACAAAATAGTGGGAGAATCCGCTTCCTATTCAGAAACTATCATCTGCAGAATCGCTTGAAAAACTTCTACACATGAAATGTTCCGCCAAACATGGAAACCTCAAGCTCAAAGAGCTCTTCAATGGCGGACATGGATCCAAATTTCCCATCTTACTCTTCCCCCTTAAATTCCCTCCTATTTCACTGCACACCTGATTAACCATCCTCACAAAATCCCTCACTATCACAAATAATCCTAGCGGATTTTCTCTAGCCCCTGTTTCAAAGTATTCATTCGTCTTCTTCACCAGCTCCAACACCCTTTTTTGTTCTCTACTCGCCATCTCAAGCTCTTCCTCTGCGGATTTGACAAATTCCATCATCTTCCTCTTGTATTCACCTCCTTCCTTTGACAGAAGCCTTCCTATCTCTGAAATGTGAATTGAGAGATTAGGGTAGGTGGCAATGAAGGCTTCGTAGTCGATTGTGGATGCTTTCTTGACATTCGAGAGCTCCGAGGTGAGTGATTCTACCGCTGATAATCCGAGTATTGTGTATTCAATCTCTCTTTCCTTTCCCGATATGAGATGCGTTGAGTTTGTGCTTGAGAATCGTTTTTTCCCTTCGGATCTGATGACTTCTTCGACGACGAAGTGAAGTAATGTGGTTTTTCCGTCTGTGCTTTTTACGTCTGAGAGTTTTAAGAGTGAAGTGAGATTGAAAGCTTGTGCATCTCCTCTTGTGGTTCCTAAATTCAATCGATTCCCAGCTTTGAGAGTTGCTTCTAACAGTTTTGTAAATAGCCCTTTTCTCTTTAGCTCTTCGCAACCCACACTAAGTGTTTGTGAAAAGTCCCTGAGACGAATTAGCTCTGACTTGAAGTTTGATCTGAAGAGCATGGCGCTTAGACGAGTGAAGGCTGTTGGAACAGCCTTGAGAAGGTGGAAAATGAAAGATTCTGCATCGCCAAGCTTTAATGGGTCGCCATCAAATTCGAGGATTTGGGTTTGTTGTTCTTGATTTGGAGTGATCTTGACAAGCTTCTCGAGTGTGTCTGAATCGAGGCCCTGTCCCTCCATGAGAGCATCGAGAAGTTCTTGCCGAGATATGTTCAGGGATTTAAGGATTATTGCAATGTTTCTGGACCTTCTGGAATCGAGGATGGAAATTTGTGCTCTTCCGCCATTGTTGGGGCCTGTTGATTTTGTTTGCTTATGCTTGGCACTCTGCTTTGGTGGGGATTTCTTGTTTGTAGCTACATACCCGAACAGAGCTTCCATAAGGTCGCCATTAAACCTGAAGAACAGAGATGAGATCAAAGTGGAAAAATCAGAGAAGCTAAATCCAAGCTAAATCAAAGTGGGATCTCTTCCAAATTCAATTATGAATGATGGGTTTTACCTGAAAGAACCGCCATCAATCTTGTCCCACACCATTGCATGATCAACGTTGGTATTAACCTTATCCCAATGTAATGGTTTCAATCTAGCTTGATCATTCCCTGACGAAGATTGTCCTGAATTGCCAACTACCTTTGGTGGTGGAGGTGGTGGAGGTTTCCTTAGGGGCACTGGTGGTGGAGGAGGCAGCCATGGCAATGCTTGTGAACTAGAGAGAGAGTGATTATGATCTTCCATTTTTGTTGAAGACATTCCGTCGAGCAAAGGAGCTTCTTGTACTCTCTCAGGCTTCCTTCGTCCCTCTTTTACGAAACCTGCTTCTTCTTCTTCATTTCTCTTCGACTTTCTCCTTGCAGGTTTTTTCCAATAGATCACATCCAGACCATTTTCTTCAAGAATGAACCCATTAAAGTTCCCATTGAATCTTTTAAATTCTTTATGGCTCACCAAAGCCCGATCTTCTCGTGATTGTGAACTTGTGTTATCTTGCTCCTCGTGTCTTGCAAGAATGCATCTACAGATGAAAAAGAAGAGACATAGAGAAAGCAGGAGTGCAGCCGCTGCAGTTGAAGCCGCCACTGTTATAATGGAGGCTTTCTTGGACATCGGCTTTGAATGCAGCTGCACGGCTTCTTGTGGTGGCGATGGTCGCCGAGAGATGCTTGACAGATTGTCTGAAGTATTGTTGATGATTGGGACATGAAATGCCAATGGAAAAGGATAAGAAGTTTCAATGTTCTGAGGGAAAATGGACTGAGAGCAACAAAGAGGAATGATACAAATGAAACAAAGAACGGAGTTTTGAAGAAATGGCCACGGCGGAAGCATTGCAGCCATGGCGGCTTTCCAAGAATTGCAGAGAGAACTGAAACTAGACTTGTGTTGTTTTTGTTAATTACAGAACTCTTGAGGTCCAAGTTCTTAGCTTCTTCGTCATTGGTCGAAGAAGAGGATTTGGTTGCTCAGCCTCACAGGTCAGAATTTTTTGTTATTATTATTTTTGAAATAAAGGTAAAAAATTGAAATTAAAGATGGAGGAGCAGTTATGGATTAGGCCAACTTTAGGAATGAAAAAAGAAAAAGAAAAAGAAAAAAACCATGAGTGTTTTGTAGTCCTCAATTACATAATTATAAAAGAATAAAAATGGCCAACAAGAGCATGATTCAACTAGCATAAAGTTGTACTGATAATGATTCGAATAAAATTGACTTTAGTAGTTGTTAATATATACTGCACTATTGCATCTTTTTTCACTTCCATATTGGCAACTTGAAAACAAATAATTTGTAAGGTGGGTTCTCCTCCATCGAATGAGTGAGGTTTATTATTAGTGTCAAGGTGGAAAACTTTTGAGGTTTTGCTTAATAATGCTACTATTTTTCATATCTTGAGGAGCTGAGTAAAAGGCTACATACGTAATGAGCCTCACTTTCTCCTATCCTCAAGTGCGCAAGACTTCATATTTAAAACACAAATCAAAGTAGTTCTGAAACCAAATGTTAAATAACTTCAAAGGAGTCTAAAAATCTTGTTAACAAACAAAACTCATAGAACTCAATCTCAAGAACGCTAAAAATGTAAAAATGCAGAGAAGTCTTTTGTTATTTTTGGTGTAGAAAAGATAGGATTAGATGTAAGATAATCTTAAGTATATGCTTCAGATTATTAGAAAAAGCAGTATGAAGTTTGGAATATATGGGAAAAGTGGTTCACCGGCTTCCTCAAAACTCCACTTCTGCATTTTTGGTATATTTGAAAGTTTGAGAAATATTTGATAGTTTCAGTGCAACTAATTCACACAACTTTATATATA
The DNA here is from genome assembly GCA_036850905.1 of Luffa acutangula. Taxonomy (NCBI): domain Eukaryota; kingdom Viridiplantae; phylum Streptophyta; class Magnoliopsida; order Cucurbitales; family Cucurbitaceae; genus Luffa; species Luffa acutangula. The sequence continues at coordinate 500,419 of CM072092.1, read as the reverse complement.
CCTTTCGTTCGAAACCAGTCGATTTGCCTTTTTGATTGATGGAAAAGCCAAATCATACCATGTTTTGTGGGTAATCCAACCATAAACTTTAAGTGAGGCACCACTACAATTAACATAGAAAAATTACTATGCAAATACTTATATGAAAATAGAAAATTTAATAGGTAATTTAAGATTACGAAGAGTTAAATATGTTAAGACATATATTGATATGTAATTAAATTTATCGTAATCCATCCATTAAGCTTTTGGGTTTATTTGTGATCGAACAAAATAAATTTAATTAAAACAGAAATAGAAAATATGAGCCCAGCTGTTTTTTTAGAATAATCTGGTTTCATACAGTAACAATTTCCTTTTTCATATATCTTAGGTTAAAATCATATTTAAAATAAAAAAGGGTACTCTTCAAAACCCCAATTTACACTTCTTTTCTTTACAAATCCATTCACACTTTTGAACTTTGCTCAAGACATTTAAAACATATTTTTAAAAAGTAAAATATGTATAGAAAAGAAATTTATAGTAGTTATACAAGCTTAATTTTCAAATACAAAATTGTGATTCAACTCAATCTAAAATTTAAAAAAGAAAAGAAAAAAAACCCATAGCTATAAAAAGTAGATATTACAAGCTCAACTAAAAAAAACATTATTTATAAAAAAGGAAAAAACTAAACTAAAGTCTACCATCAAACCAATGTAAAATATTTTTTTTGGATGAAACACAAGACATAATAAGAAATATTTATAAACTGTATGCAATGATCCAAAGTTTAATTTGGAAGGACTATGTCAGATATTAACATAGGAAATAACGTAATGAGTCTAGTGAGACTTATAAATGTATGGAATCAAATAAATTCTAGTTCAAGTTGAACAAGATTGCCATATGAGGCATTCAATCTTTGATTGGATGAAGAATCCAATGTTGTAGCCCATAAACAACATAATTACAACAGTACACTAAATACTAAACAACCAACCTGTCTGTCTTATGTTTAATTACTTTAAGCCAAACCCCCAATCCCTCTCATTTTTATGCAATTGCAAACTAAAAACTTTGTTTTGTTTTAAAGGCAAAACACAATTTTGCTTAAATCATCAACCTTCGGTCACGTCGAAGAATGAAGCTGCCAATAAGCAAGATACTAATTTTGGACACAAAATTACAATATATAGTTTGGAGCATAATATATTATAGCTAGCTGCTCATGTTAAAAGACAAAACGATAATAAACTCTGTCTTTGAATGACATTGCAATCATCGGAAACAACAAAAGACAAACTAAGCATGAAAACAACTTTTATAATTGCCAACCCATGAGCCTAACAACCTATTTAAACTCGAAAACTCTTCCACCTTATATTCCTCATGGAACACACATAAATTCAAAAGGAGAGAACAGTACAAATTTGAATCATGGACTTTACAGTTCTAAATTCAGAGTTGTGTTCTATCAAAAGTGATTCCATGGCCGTCAAGTGCATAAAGAGACGGCGGAGAAGTGCTTCTTCTTCCTCCACAGTTGGAGATGATCAGCCACATAAGTCAGTGGCAGATCAATCCACCGCCACGAAAAGAAGCTCCAAGTTTCGTGGAGTTAGCAGGTATATATTGAGAATATATATTCACAACATAAAAAGAAAAAGACAATTTTTTTTTATTCGTTAAGAAAATTTCGATAGATTTATCTTTGACGTATGGTATAGTATAGTTAAGGTGACAAATCATAAGTTCTGTCTACCTAAGTTTTTAGAATTGTGTTTATTTTATTTCAACGCCGAGTTTTTAAGAGTTTCAATTAAATCCTGTGAACTTTTACGATTCTTCTTTTTAATTCATGTACTTTGAAAGGTTTTTCTCTTATCTATCAAGATTATTGATTATTCTTCTTCTGACAATAATGAGTAGGCATCGATGGACGGGACGATTCGAAGCTCATTTATGGGACAAAGGGTCTTGGAATCCAACACAAAGGAAGAAGGGAAAGCAAGGTAAATGCAGTTTAGAAAAAGAAAAAAAAAAGTCTCATTAAATTTAGCCAACTAATTGATCATATTGGTCTTGTGGATATGGCTCATAATTTTTCTTGTTTGTATTGTGACATGATGCTGCTTACCAATTGAAATAAATGGAGCAGTTTATTTAGGTAAGTTGTTGAAGTAAATTGTATAACTGATTATTATATTATTCGAATATTATTCATTAGGTATATATATAATATTAACATAACATAAAATCAATGTGTTTAATTAAATGAAAATAGGAGCTTATGATGAAGAAGAATCAGCTGCCAGAGCATATGACTTGGCTGCACTCAAGTACTGGGGAACATCAACTTTCACTAATTTCCCGGTAACCAATTTCATTTCATTTTCTTTCAATAATATTTTACTTGCTTATTAATAATTTCTCTATATTATGTACTACCCTTTTAAAAAATATTTATAATTTAGAACATTCGACCATTATTTAATTCTCAAATATGTATGGATGATTAATTATTTTGTGTAGGTATCTGACTATGAGAAAGAAATTAAAATAATGAAAACTGTGACAAAGGAAGAATACTTGGCTACTTTAAGAAGGTAAATTAAAACCCAAAACCTTATAGTTACTGCACTCAAAGGCTTCTAATCTTATTTCGACTCCTTTCATTCTTGGTAGAAGAAGCAGTGGTTTCTCGAGGGGTGTATCCAAATATCGAGGAGTCGCAAGGTAAAGTCGCACCATCGTTTTTTTTAGTTCAACAATATGTAGGGTAGGGTTTGGAAGATTCGTACTCTAAATCTCACGATTACTAATCGAGAGTATATGTCTTAACCTAGTTCATCATACGAATGTTGGTATTTGCAGGCACCATCACAATGGGAGGTGGGAAGCAAGAATAGGAAGAGTATTTGGGAACAAGTATCTGTACCTTGGAACCTATAGTGAGTAGTTGAATAAAGTGCTGATATATTAAATGTTTAAAAAAGTGTTTTTAAGTACTTAGAAAGTTATTCCAAATAGGGTACTAATTAATTGAATTGAATTTGTAGGTACACAAGAGGAGGCAGCTCGGGCATACGACATAGCAGCGATAGAATACCGAGGGATAAACGCAGTGACCAACTTCGAGCTGAGCAGTTACATAAGATGGCTTAAACCCCAACAGGAAAAGCCTAATAATTTTTCCCCACCATTATTATTGTCATCTAATTATAATCAGCACTTTGTTGATCCAATTCCTAATCCTATGATGATGATGTTCCAACAACAAGATCCAATAATAATCCCACAAAGTAGAAGCTGTAGTAATAGTAGCAGCTCTACCACAGCCCTGGGCCTCCTCCTCAAGTCTTCCCTCTTCAAACAACTTCTTCAGAAGAATGTTGATCTCAATAATAATAATAATGTCAATGGAGATGCCCAACCTCAAGAGGAAGACCTTATTTCTCATCATCCTAATCCCTACTTGAACTTGCACCAACCAACCAACACCTTCTCTCTTCCTCTCCCTTTTCATTGCTAATAACACATAACTTCTTCTTGCTGATCTCTTATAATTTAGGTTAAATTATAAAAAATAACCTTCAACTATCAAGTTGGGGTTTCAATTATTATATCTCTGAACTTTCGAAAGTTTCGTTTCAAAACGACCCTTAGAGACATTTTTCGTTAAATTTATGGACGGAAAAAGATGTATTTGCATGTGTTTTTATTGTTTTTTTTTTCACCTATGTGTTCACACACACACACACACACACACATATATATATATATATATATATATATATATATATATATATATGTTTACATCAATAACAATACATATGCAAACACGTCAATTTTTGTCCAACGAAAAAGATGTCTGCTTGTTATGAAATAAATCAAACTTCAATGACTAAAATCTATGACGATGCACCTTCCATCTCCTTTGAATTGGTTGGTTTTTCTGTAATCCTTCTTTGAATGTTGCTCACACACAAATCTTGATGAAGTATCCATTTTCTAAGAAAAAAATGAAACTTTTGAAAGTTCATGAGTATAATTGAAATCAATCTCACCGTTGAAGGGTATTTTTGATAATTTAGGTTAAATATATAATAATAATAATAAACTTAAAAACAAGAATAAAAAGTATCAACTTGGCTTAATCTGATTGAAATTTGAGTTTTAGCTTGCCTTTGCTACTTCCTCCCTCAATGCTCTTAAGCTACTCAAAACTGACCCCACCATCCACCACAAAACCATATCACTTACCAAATTTCTATATATATACACACTTTAATTAATGCTTCTCCCATTGCCCACCATCACTAAACATCTAAACCTCAAATTGATCATCATCTTACTCTAATTAATAATGCCATTGCCAACTCCATCATCTTTGTTTCTGATCTCATTGCTTCTTCTCTTTTTCGCCTTCGAATTCGACGTCTCCGGTTCCGATCCCGACCCGCTCCAAGATTTCTGCGTAGCCGATCCCAAGGCTTCCACATCTTCCTTTTTCAATGGCATCCCTTGCATCAACCCCAATTTCGCCAATGTAAATCACTTCACGACATCGGCTCTGTCCATATCCGGAAACACTAAAAACCTCTTTGGATTCAGCGTCACACTCACAAACACCCAAAACCTACCTGGAATCAACACGTTGGGCTTGGCATTGGCTCGAATTGACATTCAACCAAGAGGGATTGTGCCTCTTCACTCGCACCCACGAGCCTCGGAAGTCACCATTTGCTTGATCGGCCAAATGGTCGTGGGCTTCGTTGACACTTCCAATCGTGTCTTTACAAAGAAGATTGGGCCTGGCGAGTCGTTTGTCTTTCCCAAGGGATTGGTCCATTTTATGTACAATGAGGACTTGAAGAACTCGGCAGTTGCAGTTTCTGGGCTTAACAGCCAAAACCCTGGAGCTCAATTAGTGGCATTGGCTGCCTTCGCTTCCAAACCCGAAATCCCTCAAGAAGTCTTGAAGAAATCTTTTCAAATTAGCGAGTGTGAGATCTCACATATCCGTAAGAGTCTTGGAGGGTGATCTTAATTAACATCTTATCAAGTTGAATGTTTGTTTGTATAAAAGCAATTTATGTGTGACTCTTGTTATAGAAGAGTCTAAAAGTAAGAAAATGGAAGATCTCAACAATATTGTTCTTGTCTATATGGAATGATTGAAATAAGGTGGGAGCTCCTGTTTTCTATTCGATTAGGAGCTCCTATTTTGTTGTATAGCAACTAGCAGGTATTGTATGCATGTTTGGGAGTGATTTTGAAATAACAAAAATCGCTTTTGTTAAGTTCAAAATCACCCCAAATACGTCTTTAGTTATTCAAAATCAATTTTATGTTTGATTTTACACTCTTAAATGTGATTTTCATATCATCCAAATTGATTTTAAATTATTAAACATATGTATGGTACAAAATTGATAAGATCTCAAAGAAAAAGATAGCTTTTCTTTTTTTGAAATTTGTGAATTTTGTTAAAGTTATTTGATGGTTAAATTGGCAATTGACCAAACTTGAATAGAAGGTAAAAGACAAGCATCTGCATATCAAAAAAAAATTCTAACAAATAATGATATAAATTTTTTTTAAAATAAATAAATAAAAAGGTCACCAAACCATTTGCCCTGTGTCACACTCACACCACAAAGTTTGGCACTAAATGCGCCAACCTAATCAAGCAGCCTGAATGGTTTGAATCGAGTTAATAAAATTTTGTTTATATTGAGTTTCTAAAACAAACTCTAGAACAAACCAACTCAAACAGAAACAGTAATTTTCTGTCAAGCATCCAGGTAGTTGAGGAATCCGAATTTTAGGGTAATATACATGAACCCATAAGATACTCCCTCTTTATTGTGAAGGTTCACGTAAGGAGCAAAAGAAGCATATTTCACAGTTATAAATGAATAAACCACCATTTAGGGTTAAATGTTTCAAGGCCAAATAACTGAAATATTTCCCATTAATGAAAGGGACAAACAAAATATATTCACTAATCTATGTAAAAATTAGAGGAGGATTACCAAACCAATAGCCGTGAAGGAAAAAAGAACTTCAATCAAACCTCCTCATTATTCTTTTTGCCTCTGATGGGTTTTGGGGGAGTTTGGAGGTCCCAAGCAGAGCTCTCAAACACTAAATGTAAATAAATCATGGAAGCACAGCTCTCACTTCTTTCCTATCTGCTCCATATGACTGCAATGGAAATTAAGCTGGTGAGAACCAAAAATATAGAATTCACTTCAAACTATAAGGTTATTTTTATCAACGAATGAACACAATCATTCCATTCAGGCGCTAAGGAAATCATGGGAGACTTCTAGTTCTAGGGGACTTCCAAAGCCACCCTTGAAATTACTTAGTTCAACACAGAAAAATAATGACTTTCTACCATGATTTTCCCTCAGATCAATTGACACAAACAAGGAGATCCTCCATTGCGATATGAGATAAGAGGGGGTTGGAAACAGAACATGATTATCAGCAGAATTGAATCAAGTGACATTGATAAAGAAACGAGTGAACGTACTAAAATATTTGGCATTTGACATTTAGCACACCATTCTTAATTCTATTTCTTTTGCTCTAGAAAAAAGAGTTAGGTGAAGAAAGAATGATATTTTACAGATTAAGCCATCATTCCATTTCACGTGTGAATGTCATAATGATGCTCTGATTTAGCATTCATGCTCAAGTTTACTTCATATTTGTAATGGAACAATTGTGAGAAAGGAAATGAAGAATACCTCAGTTCCAAAACCTTTCACATACACATTTGTGAAGAGTTCAGAAGGATCTGGCAATGGATTTTCCTGAAATATGGCACAAGCAACAACTATCATTCGTATATACTCTTAACTAAGATTTTTTTTATGAATACTCTTAACTAAGATATTATGCAAAATGTTTCCTAGAGATTGGTTCATAAATGAATGCATTTCATAAATTTGGACATGCACAAACACAACTCTAGCTATCAATTTATTCAACTACATGCTCCTCACCTTAGCTTGAGCAATAGCCTCATCTACTTCTTTTCTGACTTCCTTCTCAACATCCTGATGAACAAGAAGGAAACAGTTTATTTGTCAAGAAGGTTCAAAGAACTCGGGTCTAACAGATCAATCCACTGAACAAAATGATGCATTGCGGGTAAAGCACTTGATCGGTCTAGGTAGGAGACAACATGATAATGAACTTAATCAACAACCAATTATATTTCGGATTACAAATTACAAAAGTTAGCATCCAGATCCAAGTTCAACAATATACCTTTAGCTCCTTTTCAGTGGCTAGATCATAGGATACTATCAGTTTTCTTATTCTTTCAATGGGATCACGTTCCTGGTATCAAATCATAAAGAAAACATTCAAAACTCAGAATCTGGTTCTAGAAAAAAAATATTGTGAAATGCTACTTAGAAAATGATGAATATCCAAAAACAAGCAAACCTGTCTAACACCAGAGATCTCATCACGTGTTCTGTATGTGCTGCCAGGATCAGACATAGAGTGACCATGATACCTATAGGTGTCCATTTCAAGAATCTGAAGAGAAACAAATAGAAAACTTAAATATATTTACATTTACTAGAGGGGAACCATCATGTGCCATAGATAAGAAACAAGAATATATATTCAAAGAGTGGAAGAATAACAGCCTAGGGACCGAGGATGGAGAAAACCCCCTCCCCCAACGAGAATAAACCATCATGTACCAAATAACAAGTTCCTTTTTTTTTTTTTTGGATAAGTTCCATTATCTAAAACATGTTCCTCAGCAACCATGATACATTTACTAGAGGGGAAACTCACAATTGGTCCATTCTTCAAAGCATGTTCCTTAGCAAACTTGCAAGCCTGTTTGACAGCTAGAGCATCCATACCATCCACCTGTAACCCAAAAATATGATCATAAGTTCCTTTCCCTTTTTCTCTAACAACTCAAGTAATTAAGGAAGCAACATCCAGAAAAGAAGCCACCAATAAATAAGATATAAGACATTGGAGGGTATCGTTTGAGGATCCCAAATCTATCAATAAAACTCTAGATTTTGTAACAGGAGTATTGAACATAAATAGAGGAATGAATCCAGTCTGTGATGTTCAAAAGAAGGTCAATAAGATTGCAAAAGGAGCACTACCACAAACATAAATAACCATGATATTAACATAGAAAGCAATAACAAAATAAAGACTAGTAACAATAAATCCTAATGAAAGCATCAGCAGCAGCAGCACAAGGAGGGCATATTTTCATTCACATAATCCTGTTTAGTATTGGCACCATGCCCAGATTAACTATTAACACACCTCCATCTTTGGTTACGTGAAATGAAACAACATGCAAATCTTGTCTTCAAGGGGAAAAAACCAATTATATTGAAATAAATAAATAAAAGCACTTGATTCCAATTTAAAGTGATAACATTTGAAACAACAAATTCAACAAAATCAGACAGAAAAAATAACTGCTTCTTCAGGGAAAAGAACAGAATATAAGTAATGTTGAAGACAAGGCATAATCACAGACAACCAAAGACACATACAAGCATCACCCCAATCAAATATATTTTTAAGGTAAATATACACACACACACACACATATTAGAATATCACATAACAAAGATATATACACACACACACACATATTAGAATATCACATAACAAAGATAGCTTAAATGGGCTGAGACTCAAGGTTAGGTTCTTCTACACTTTAGGAACCACTGAAAGGCAATCTCAACTTTTCCCATTTTCTTATCCTTAATGAAATACTCTATTGCAGACGGCAGCAAGATTTGCTGCAAGAATTATCCTTGGATTCCCGATGTTTCTATTTAACATATTCTTTATCCCTGGCTAAGAACATCCCAAATCCCAATTTCCTCCGTTTTGTTACTGAAGGAGATCTCTTCCTCTTTTGATATCCATTTTTGTAAAGCTTTTTTACAACAGAGATCAGTGAGTTAGCTCACTTCTCTTTTTGGTAAGAAACCAGAAACTTTATAGAGAAACAGCCAGACAAAAGGAACAAGTTAGCCTCACTTCGTTCTGTTATTAATATCATCCATAATTATCCTGAGCATAGACTGTCACGTTTGGGCTATTATTCATACAACATCTTCACTTGTAAGTTGTTATACAGTCATTGGCCATAGATTTCCTACATCTATATTTACTAATTAGGGCTTGAGACTCTTTTCTTTTTCTTTTCTTTTTTTTTTTTTTTGACGAACTCTTTTCTTTTCTTTTCTTTTTTCCCCTTGCGATAGCTTCTGAGTTTTGTGTTGGTTGGGTCTTGTTCTTGTGCAACCCTTTTTGTAGTTCATCCATCTAAATGAAAGCTCATTTCTTTATCAATATATACATATACACACAACAAAGAAGGAGAGGATATTTTAGATAAGAAAGATACATATATATATATATATATATATATAATTAGGCATACACATATTTTTATTTATCAAAATACTTTGATTCCATCCATTATTTGTAAGAGATTAATGACTAAGGATATATTTTAGTCAGATATGTTAAAAGAAACTATCGGTTGGACTTCTTCGATAACGTACAAAAGACATCTTAGGCAATGTTCAGGTGAAGGCACCTGCCATGGATAGCCTGGCACAAGTGGTGTATCCTGCCTCACACAGTGCCAGAAACTTAAAGAACCCATCACAATCTTCCGTGTGTGTGAGTGTGTAATACATATATATGATATGTTTGTAGGTAGATATACATATGACACAGAGTTTCCTTAAAAGCATATGGTAATATTCTCAATATTTGACCATGTTTGTTTTCTCTTCACCATACAACACACTACCGTGAAAAAATATTTACTCCGTCACTGAAATGAACTGAATGTCCAATTGTATGAGTTAGTATTTATCAATAACTACTCAGATATAAAACATTAGAAAATGAAACAATAGTGGTCTTATCTTAAGCTGACCAATTTCCTAAGTTACTAAAATATGCCTTAAAGTTTCCATTTACATGATTTTTTTATGAATACGTCACATGTGGGGTACATTTTGGAGGAAGTACAAATGTCTTAACTATTGAGCTATGCTCATGTTAGCTCAAGTTCCCATTGACATGATTGACAACTCTCTTCTTTTTAAAAAGCCTGCACCCACTCCAAGGTCTAGACACAGGAGACAACAAGAGTTTTCCTTATTGAGCTCACTCAAGGATTCGAACACACATCCTCTAGGTAGGTGTTACTTGGACACTACAGGTCTTATCCAATAAAGATTGATAACTCTTTTAATTGCAATAAGGATAAACATGACAGTTTTTTTACCTCATCATTTGAGATCTCCTTCCATGAAAATGCAAAAACTTGTTGATATTATCGGCAAAAACCATAGAAGTGGCACCAACACAAACACAACCTCAAACTTTTGCCCAGATACATAAGGTAAGTGTTGGCCACTTCACTTTCAATTTCAACTTACAATATTACGAACATAGTGGATCAAGGAGATGGCAGAGAAGTCTTTGGAGTAAATCATGTGAAAGCCATAACCAGCAGAAAAGATATGGTGACTTTGAAACTCATGTTCTCGTGTGTGACTTGTGTATATTATCTGCCCAAATTGTTTTCCTAACTATGCAAGAATCAAACAAACTACACAACATTTCTTACAAGGAGCGAAATATATGGCGAGAAAACAAAATTGAGAAAACCAGCATCAAAAATAGATATTCAGAAATTATTTAAAACAATTGGGAGAGAAGCCTCACTTTCAATCCAGGAACGTAGTCCCCACGTTTATAATAAGCTGGACTCTTCGCTGCTCTCCACTCAGCAGTCCCCATACCATCTAACAAATCACAACCACATTCAAACTAAATCAAACAAGATTGTGACAAATAAATGCAGCAAATAGAATTTCAACGTCCAATTTGTAGTTGAATTTTACACTAAATTCTTACAATGGTTGTTCTCGCAGACGAGAATGACAGGCAGATCCCAAAGCGCAGAGATGTTAAGCGCCTCGAACAACTGGCCCTGATTCGCCGCACCATCGCCATAAAGAGCAAAAGTAACAGTCTCGTCCTTGGAATACTTCTGCGCAAAGGCCACTCCACATCCAAGAGGCACCTGAGCCCCAACAATGCCATGACCGCCATAGAAGCCAGCGTCCTTCTTATAGAAATGCATAGAACCACCTTTACCTCTCGAACACCCAGCCTGGCGGCCCATTAGCTCGCAGAAAATCTCCAGGAGCGTTCCTCCACGACCAAGGAAGGTACAGTGATCCCGATAAGCAGTAATAATTGCATCCTTCTTCGTAATCGCAGCCTCCATTCCCACAGCGACGGCTTCCTGACCATCGTAGAGATGACAAAATCCGCGGATCAACTTAGCCTTGTAGAGAGAGTCAGCGGCGATTTCCATCCGGCGCATCAGCGCCATGTCGCGGAAGAATCCGAGCAGCTCCTTGGGATTGGTCTCGACAGAACGCGACGGCTCATCGCACTTGTGGGCGGTGAAGGGGACGGATGTCTCAACGGTGAGCGTGGAAGAGTCATCGGCGGCCGACGAGATAGAGCGGCGGAGAGAGGAGGAGTATGAGAAACCGGCGACGAGGGGCTTGAGGAGATTGGATCGGGAAGATGAGGAAGATGCGTGAGAGAGAGCCATGTGAATCGCAAGATCAGACGGAAGAAATGATCGTCGAGAGTTTGAGGTCTGAGAAATGGCTGAGAAACAAGGACGGTAGGTGGACTGGAGGCTGCCTAAGTACAGACTTTAATTCAGAATTAAATTTGATTAGATTCCATTTTGGTTCCACGAATTAGTTTTAGGCTTTTTTCTTTATTTTTTATTTTTAAGAAAGTTTAGAACAATACTTGTATCTCTCCATATACTCCATTAGATAGTGAAATGTTGAAAATAAGAAGAAAGAAAAAAATTATCATCAACATTTTAGCAGTGGTATCGATAAGAATAAAAAAACAATTATCTTTTCTAGTTGTCAACATTTTAGCGGTGGTATCTATATGCAATCAAGTTATTTCCTTAGTCTTACTTTCATTAGTTTCAAAAAAGAATAAGCTTTTCAATCCTTAACTTTATTTTTGGGAAGGTTATTCTTTTGCTTTTTTTTTTTAGTACATCAACATAATACGAGTATAGTTCAACTGACATTGTTCTAATGATCAAAATCTATTATTTGAATCTCTTACTTTCATATGTTCCGTAAAAAATAAAAAATAAAAACGAGTTCATTTGTACTTAAAAAAATGGTTTAACTTATTTTTTTTAAGAAGTTAAATTTGATATTTTCAACTTTGGGATTGGTTCTATTTTAATTACTCTAAAAAATCTAATTTAATTCTTAAATTTTTAAAAATAAATCATTTTATTTATTTATTACGCATTAATGATGTAACTTCAAATTAATTTGTTTAGCTTACTACCATGTTTTTTTATATAAATTGGGTTTTTTTTTTTTTTTTTTACAATATGTGGGGTGGAGGAGATTCGAACCACATACCTCGTGGTTATATGAATATAAATTGGGTTACTACCATGATAATATAAATATAACTATATAAAGTCTCTATTATCCTTCTCAGTGTAAAGTTTGGAAATATGACTGTATAGTATCTTTTCGTTTATGAAAAAATGTTGTTTTTACTTAACCATGTCAATAAAAATTAACAATAAACTCAATCTAGGGACCAATTTTAAGTTTTATTCAAAACATATAAACTAAAATTGGACATTTGTAATTACACGACTAGAATGGAACTAAACCCAAAATGCATGGACGATAATGGTATTTCAACCAACAATAATATATCAAGGGTCAGAATGAATAATTTTTAACGGTTTAAGAAGTAAAATGTATATTTTGAGGTCTTGTTTAATAACTTTTGGTTTTTTAAATTTGAAAATTACATTTGTTTTCTAGCAATTTATTTACTGTGATTTTCTTTTTTTTTTCTAATAAACATTTGAATTCTTAGCCAAATTCAAAAAAATAAGAAATATTTTTAATACATTGGTAATAAGTAGATAAGAAAAATTTTAAAAACATTAAAAAAAAAAAAGAAGAAAATAAACTAAAAGTGGGAGACGAAAGTTAAGCAATCAACATAAACATCTTTAAAGGTTAAAAAACCAAAACAAAACGCCAAAGCGAGCTTAACTTAGCGGTAATTGACATATACTATCGACCATGAGATCAATAATTCGAATCTCCCACCCCCAAGGTCAAAGAGGAACCTTGTCCTAATCTATAATTAATTGACAGACAAAATTTGACCTCTTGGTTTCTAAACTTTTATAATTGTTTCGTTTTAGTTCATATATTATCAAGTGTTCAATTTTGGTCCCTATATTTCAACCCATCTTACAATTAGTCCTCTAAAATTAAACAAATCTCCAATGCCAAAATGTGCTTTTCTTTTCATCTTTTGAACGTAAAAAATGTATGCGCTCCATGTGTTTCACGTGAATTTAAAGTGGTCTTTTAAAAAAAAATAATAATAAAAAAAAATAAAGCGGTTCTATATTTTAATTATTCGATTATGAATTTGTAAACGTGTAATCTTATATTGTTTGTTTTTTTAGGTTGGTTTTTTTTTTTTTTTTTTTTTTAAAAAAAAAAAGTATATATATGATCTTATAAGTTGTTATTTATATTTTATATAAACTAAATAATAAAAAAATATTAGAATTTATATCATCGTGTTCATACTTTGGTGTAGGAGTTAGATTTTTTTTTTTTTTTTAAATAAGATTTTGAATTTTTAATGCTAATGACCTTTATAATTAAAGTGAGCAATCTCCCTCTCAATGCATGTTCTCCAATATTTGTTGGAAATTTGTTCCTCACTACGATTTCTTTTATGAAAACTATAATTTATATCGACATAAATTGAGATATGAATGAATTACAAAATTTTACTATTTCTGCTTTTTTAAATTTATAGAACGTATGATTAAGTTCACTAGTTTTTTTAGTACATCAACATTTGGGGTGGGAGATTTGAATCTCTGACCTCATGATCAAGGGTACATACCAATTACCGCTAAGCTCGCTTTGACAAGTTCACTAATTATTTGATTGACTGTTTTTTCAAGCGTACATACTCTTGTATGGTTGCTTATCTATTGCAAGATGCAAATTTGCTCATCAAACACTCTAAAAACAAACAAAGATGTAGAGCAAACAGACCTTGCTAAAAAAAAAAAGTTATACTTAGAAATCTAAATTATATTTGGTGAAATTCCATATATCGTCAAGAAAGAGAAGAAACGAGAATTGTGGAATGGAAGGAATCCTTATACGTTTAAGAAATAGAATCCAAGAACGCCCAACTCGTGAATGCTACTAAATGGTAAAACGAGAATTATCAAAATGTATTCTAATTTTTTGTCATATTTGCAATTCTTTTTTACTTTGTGCTAAATCTGCTATTATATATAATTAATTTACCATCCACTGCAATTACTCAAAATACATACAGTTTTTTGGCAGCGTAAAACTAATAGAGAGATTAAAATGCTACTAAATGTAAACCCGAGAATAAAAATGTTGAGTTTGAAAACTCAGAGACCAAAATGAAACCTAACCAAAACCTGAGAGACCAAAAATATATTTTTTCCCTTCAAATTAACTTTTCAAAGTTCACAAATATAATGAAACACAATGTGAAATGGGATATAACATAACGCCCCTTCAAATGGGTAGTCTGGCCATTGGTAACATCAAACATAGGAATGTGGCTCTTTTATCAAAATGGATATAGAGATTTGTTTATGGAGATGAAGCTCTCAGGTGTAAAGTCATCAAAGCTAAGTATTACCCTATGGCTACCAACCAACAATGGCCTATGGTTTCAAATGAAGGTTCCTCTAAAGCACTGTGGTCATCGATTTCTATGTTAAACAACATTGTAAAACAGAATATTAAAAGAGAATTGGGCAATGGAAATTACATCTTGTTTTGGCATGATGTCTGGATCCAAAATCACACTTTGACTTCCTTATATCCAAGACTGTACAGACTTTCCACAAGTACTCATGCTTCGGTGGCCAATGTATGGAAAACTGATATTGGAGTTTGGGACATGAATTTCAGGAGAAATCTAAATGAATTCTGAAATAGCTGAATGAGCCTCCTTGTCTCATCGCCTTTCATCTATTGTTTTAAAAAATCACAATGACTCATGGAGTTGGAATTATGGATCATCTAAAACCTTTTCCGTCCATTCGATGATGGAGGTTTTAACACTTCATGGAGGTTATTCTATAGATCATTTATATTCCGTTATCTGGAAAGGATCTTATCCTCGGAAAATTAAGATTTTCGTATGGGAGCTCAGCCATAGTGGTGTTAACACCATGGATCACCTTCAACGACGACAACCTTATCTCTCCATTTCACCTTCATGTTGTATTATGTGTTTTGCAAGTTCATAATCTCCATGTCATCTCTTCGGTTATTGTTCCTTTGCTCAACAATATTGGAATTTCATTCTGACAGCCTTTGGATGGAATACAGTTCTGCCTGGAAATAGTTTCGACCTCTTATCAATGGTTTTTGTGGGTCATCCATTCAAAGGGGATGCGGAAATCCTTTGGATGACTATTAATCAATCATTTTTCTGGACTCTTTGGAATGAAAGGAACGGGAGGATCTTTAACGACACCATTGGATCTTATGATGGTTTTCTCAATTTAGTTATTTTTAATGCTTTATACTGGTGTAAATGCTCACCTCCTTTTAAAGATTACAGTCTCACTTCTCTTATTAACCATTGGACATCCTTTTTGTAAGCCACTTTTAGTGGTATCTAAATGAAATAGTTATGTTTCTTTAAAAAAAAACAAATATAATGAAAAAACTTAATAGTCTATGAGTATTTTTAATAATTTAACCAATAAAAAAAAACAAATGTTATGTGTTATCGAAAAAATCCAGCAAACATTGAAAAGTGAAACGGCGCGTGTGGCATTTGCTGACCACATGTGCAAAACCAAAGCCAAAATCTTCCGTACGATACTTCCATTTTCGTTCTTCAGTTCGCGCCGTGGCCGTTGGTAGTGGTGGCGTTTTTGCCTTTTCAGTTCTTGCCATGTAATGCAACACATTCCTATCCGAACAGATTTTTGAGATGTCCTCGTCACTCTGTTCATCAATTCGGGCATTGGCGCCGCAGTACTGGCCACAGAATAACTTGAGATTCTACATATTGCTTCAATCCAAGAGATGTATATGCTTCGCACCTCGCTTCGTTGCCTGTTTGAGCAGCAACGACGACTCTGTTGCAATCCCCAAACCCGCTCCGGTATTCACTCTTTCATACTTTGTTTCAGAATTCGACCACTGATCGTCTTTTTCACTTCTTCTTGTTTTCATTTTGGGTCGCAGCTGGCTTTCGATCCTGCGGAGGAGTTGTACGGATTTGGCGTCGATTTAAAGCCAAGGTTTAGTATAATCTTCAGTTACTCTACTACTGGGCTTTAATTCTTGTGATTGAAGTCGATTTTATGCTGAATTTTTCTATGGTTTCTGTCAGTTCTACATTGACGAATTTTCTTGATTATTGGGCTTTAATTCTTGTGATTTGAAGAAGATTTTATGCCGAATTTTTATGTGGTTTGCTGCCACTTCTACATCGACGATTTAATTAGACACGGGACTCAGATTTGAAATCAAAGCTGAGAAATTAATTGTGCATTTCAGGAATTCAGCTTCTAGCGCACCTGAACCCAGGTCCTGGTTTGGCCCAAATGGTCAGTATATTAAAGAGCTCCCATGTCCAAGTTGCCGAGGCAGGGGCTATGCGCCGTGTACGGAATGTGGAATTGAAAGATCCCGTGCAGACTGTTCCGTGTGTAAAGGAAAGGTATATGCTCTAGTAGACTAATTGACCATGCATCCTCAATTCTAATTCCAATTATGTGGTTGATTTATAGTATATTTTGTCACATCCAAAAAGTACTTCCCACTTCCCACTTAAAATCATCATGTCAAAAGTAATTTATATTTAGATTTATAGGTGCTTCTAGAAAAAGTCATAAGCATTTTAAGGACTTGATGAGAAAAGTGCTTTTTTCCTAACTAATTGTTTGGGAAGTATTTAAAAACACCTTCAAGAACATAGAACAAAACATCGAACCAAACAAACCATTACTTTAACTTCTTCTACTCTCATGAAGAGTGTTGGAATTTAATATGTAAAATAAAGGTGCCCAAGGATACGAACCTGTTGAACTGAATTTAGAAGGCTTAGTGGTTGACCTCGACGGTAACAGCTAACAGATGGCTGTCAGATGATTTGTAGGACCTGAAATACTCGTCAAAACTGTTTCACCTAGTGTCAGCACATTCATCTCGATTTGGAATTAATCATACAGCATGCAAATGTTGGTTGTTCTGCCAGGTGCTATTTGTTTGTTTACCTTTACCTCATGCTGCCAGGGTATAGTGACCTGCCACCAGTGCTTGGGAGATCGTGTCATATGGGAAGAGTCCATTGATGAACAACCGTGGGAGAAAGCCCGCTCCACGTAACTAACATCTTCTCTTTCTTTTGTTCCTGTTGGTTTTTGTTTCTGTTGTAGTTTTCATCGAATGCTAGCTTTTAGGCAGTAAAGGAGTTGGGCTCAAAGAAAATTTATTTCTGGCGTTATTCTCTATTTTACTGGTAGAAATAATCATGGATGATATATAATCATACCTCTTTTCAATTCCTAAAATCCAGAACCAAAAAACATGATTATTTAGATTTATTCCCTCAACTAGAGAATCTCTTTCCAATGAGGAGTGAGAATACTCTGCTCTAGATTCTTAGAATAGATCATAGAGTTTGGTTGAATTCAATAAGAAATCATAGGGAAAATGGAAAATATCTTTTTTGTTTTAAGAAGAGAAGAAGACAAAGAATATAGTTACATAAAACGTAGAAATATTTTATGGATATTTGAAAAGGTGCGGGTGAGGCTTTTTAGACTAATCTTGATGTTGGTTTAGGGTTTTATGATCAATCTTGATGAGGGTTCAGGTTTTTTAAATTAATTTTGATGTAATGTAAATAATCAACTTTGTGCACTTTCAGTGAGGGGCACAACGCTATTGCCACATTTTCATTGTTTGCTCCCTTGCAACCGAACGTAGTAGGTTAGCAATTGTCTCGTGACTTGTGAGAATACTCAAGGTGCACACAAGTTGGTCGACTCACATAGATGTAAAAAAAAAAAAAAAACTCCCTTTCTGAGACTTTCTGAAGGCAAATGCTTTCCTCCAACTGGCATATGGTTCTCCCTCTATAAGGAAAAACCATTTTATATTTGATATTTTTTTGAATCATTGTCCTTTTTGGCTCTCGCTTGGTGTAAAAGCTCCCCTCTATTTCATAGTTATAGTATGAACCCCCTTTTGCCTAAGTGGAGGCATTTTTTGTAATCTTCTGTGGCTTGAGGTGTGGTTCCCCCCACCCAAAAAAAAAAAAAAAGAAGAAGAAGAAAAAGAGAAAGAGAAGCATACCACTTTTGTGCTCCAAACGGTTAGGGACCTTCACAAATCAATGCAATGCCTCCTTTTCTCTTGGTTAGGCAATCAACTTCTTTTTGCCCGTCGATTAGGTAATCGATGACTCAGTGTCCTTCCTCTGGTTCTCCAAAGGAGCATTATCACCTTTAATTGCTACACACCCCTCTTCATCTTCTTTTAAATTCTTTTGTCCTTCTCCCCATATCGATATTAAGTTGTCCCTTTATTTTTTGTTAATCGTTCTTTTTTCTTCTGTCCATAGTAGATGATCCGGACCCCAATTTCTTTATGTTTTTGAAATTTGTTTCCATTTATAAATTTTATTTGTTTATAATTCAACAATCTAATTACTAATTTGTTTTTTCAATTTTCCAACTAATTTTTTTTAATGTCTTAATGTTTGTATGGAACCTTGAGTATTGTTTGGCACTTGGCTTTACTTTTTATCAACATTTTCATGTCCTGATTATTAGTATTTTATGTTCTGACATTCTATAATTGTATTCTATCATTATGTAACACAAGGGTGGTTTTTCAACTTTACAGCTCAAATGATAAGTAATATTCTACATACTAACATCAGTATCAAATTATCAATCAATTTTGTCCAATTGATCTTTAAACCTAAAGCAATTTCAAGGGCTCTAATTTTTTGAATAAATTCTCGATCATTATGTCTTATGTCACCATACCTGCAAAAGAGAAGCATTTCTTTTGTCTTGCGATCAGTTATCTCTTGATGACTTTGTTTCTCTTCTAAAAAGTGGTTATCTCTTAAATGAAATTTCTTTTATTGGTTCCTTTCTTGTAGCAATATTGCCATGATAGTTTTTAATCGTAATCCAGACAGCTATAATAGTGAATGTGTAGTCATGCATTCTGACTTCGTAACAGTGACATATAGCCTATGAGTACCCTATTTCCCGGACCCAGTTCTGACTAATGTTTCTCTCAAGTTGTTTGTATTCAAGATTTATCAATTTTCCTTACTTTGCTATGCAATCTTGGTTCTATACGTCTAATTCCAGATAAATCTTAGAGGTTTTGGGTATTTAAGTTTTTTCATGTGTTCATATCATGTTAGTTCTCCATTAAGAATGAAGGAAGACGATGAAGTTGATAACTTGGAAATAAAGCTGGAAGAAAAGAAGAAATCAAAGCGTGTTTACCAATCACCTCCTCCTGAAGTTGGATTAAAGATCAGTCGATCATTAAAAGTTTGTTCTCTACCTTCCCTTACTGTGACCTGTTAACTATTTCATGCGTGCTGCATTATTGGAAAGATAACCTAAATGACCAAGGATGAACATATGCACACTGAGATCCGTCATATCATATATCGAACAAGCATGTAGTCTCTCGACTCTCCAGTTGATGTTGATGAATACGGTTATAGTCAATAAAGTAATTTTAAACTTGAGACTTAACAGAAGTGTTGCTCTCAAAATATACTTGTTTGCTAGTTACCAATTCATGAATTTAATCTTTGTTGTTTAGTTGAATGATTGCAGAGTCTCAATGCCAAAACAGGTCTATTTAGTAAGAGAATGAAGATTATCCATCGTGACCCCACTCTTCATGCTCAGAGAGTGGCTGCAATTAAGGTATGTTCTTGAGGTAATTTGTCTTCTAGCATTCTGTTTCTGAATATTGTAACAACCTCCACTGTTTTTAACCTACTAGTTAGGTTTACTTACTACAATGCAATGAGCTGAAGTGTAGTAACTTAATAAAATAAAATAACTGGGGTCTCATAAAACCAAATTAGTTCAGTCACTTTTATATTACTGAAGTTTAATGATATATTGATATTTAACTGTTTGAGAAATTAATGAGACAGAAACGTAAACAGAGTTATCTATTGTGACCCCACCTAAAAAAGCTTGAATTTAGACACTTCTATATTGCTTGAAACTTTGTGAATATTTAATCTTCAAGAAATCAATGGGACTGAAATGTAATGGAGTTCATACCACTACTCACATGATGCAATAACAAGCAAACCATGATCACATGTCAAATATCTTTGTTATCATTAGTTCCATCTTCCTTGAACATGTGAAATCTTTAAGTAAAGTCGTAAGGGGTTCCATACTTGAGGAGCTGATTGTATTTAACTGAATTGACGAGCCTATCATCTTATATATATTTTAATATCTAGGAGTGTTTGGCCCAATTTACATGCACCTTGACTAAACTTGTTGAGCAACCGCTGACCCTACTACATTTGACCAAGGAAACTTAGGGTGTGTTTGAAATGTTTTTATAACGTACTTTAGTCTGCTAATGATTATTAGCGAGTGGAAGGCTTTGTTAAAGTAGTTTCCGGGCATGGGTTTTCTCCACCCATGGCCCTTAGGCTGTTCGCCCCTTTTGTGATTAATATATCTCTTTGATGTCTCTTGTCAAAAAAAAAAAAAAAACAAATTCTTTTAGATGCATAGTATTTAAAAGTGATTCTATTAATTACACATATGCTTCATTTTCTATTTTGAATATTTTTGGTTAATCACTTCAAATTTATTTTTGGATAATCTATCTCTAAATTGTTTCTTTAAAATTGGTTTTTAAATTAATCCAATTTTTTAAAAGTGGTTTTTATTTATAATGATTAAAGAAAATACTTTTGATAATCTAAATCACTCAAGAAGCCATACTGAAACACACTTTAAATTATTAATTTTTTCAAAGGTTTTTCTAGAAAAATGAGTTTTGTTTAAATACAATTTGAATTGGATATATCTTAGGTAGGTGACCAACCTACTTTGAACTCAGTCTCTCTAAATTCTTTACTTATTTTAATCAGTCCAATGACCATGGCTAACCCAAGGTGGTTAGCAAGCCCATCACCATGACGATCTCACCATCATGCCCACCATCCATTACTGTAGGGGTAACTGTTGTTTGAATTTGAAAAATGAGCTTACAAGCTTTTACAGGTGTTTATATAGAAAGTTTGAGGCACTCGAGTTATCAGTTTGCCCATACTGTGAAATTAAGAGCCCTGGTTCTCTTTTTGACATTTAAACCAAATTTTTAATGCAAATTTCTTCAATATAATTTTCTTAACACTTCAATGATATTTGTTTGATGGCCAGATACAAAATATGACCGTACAATATTACCAATTACATTCTGTCACTGTTTGGTATGTTTCAAATATATTGCTTGGATCGTTACTCTTAACATTAAAAAAAAAAAATTGAATGCAAACATATATCAAATGAAATTCAATTTAGTTCTGGTTGTACTAGGTGGTTATAATGTTACCAGGTGATAGCTATGTGGATAACATATTTCCGTTTCCTTTTTTATTTTTTTATTTATGGGCATTATGCTTAAGAGAAATGGTTCACAGGCTAAAAGAACCTATGTTTCATTTTGCAAAATGTATGTATTTATCAAACAATTTCAAGCCCTGTAAACCTGTATGCTCCTTCAAATATATGATCTTTTCTTTGTAACACAGAAAGCCAAAGGAAGTGCTGAAGCAAGAAAACGTACTTCTGAAGCTTTGAAAGCATTCTTTAGTGATCCAGAAAATCGTCGAAAGCGGAGCATTGCAATGAAAGGTCAATTTTAAATTTTTGTGCTCAACTTTCTAAATGCCTAGTTCAGCTTTCATTATATTAAGGAAGCTATAGTTGTTTCCATTCTAAAAAAAATAAGGAAGCAATAACATTTTTATTGTTAAATGCTTTTAAGTGATTAGATTCCTAAAGAAAAATAAACATTTCACTATAGTTTTGGTTTTGCGATTTTGCTATAATCTTTCTTGACTATCAATTTACTTTCACTTTAGCATTTTACTTGAAAGTAGAAACTACAATTTATTCCTTTGATATCATAATTTTCATCTAAATTTGGAGAGAGTTGTACACATCTTCTTCTTCTTCTTCTGGTAGGAGATTGTGAGGCGTCCAATTGTGAAGACTTATAGTAGGAGGGGCAAAAAGGAAAATTCCAGCACTGACGTTTAGTTAGTAGAGTAGTGGAATGTGTTGGTGAGTACGGAAAAGAGAATGCTGTTATGTAGGGAAGGGGGAGTGAGTCTGAGGGTGATTGTGGATCTTGTGGCTGAGTGTTTCGGTAGGAGAGGTTCACAGCTCTCTTGAAATAGTTGGTTGCTTGTGTTCTTTTCATTGTACTGTCTTGTGGTTTTCTGCGTTATTTTGGAATTCATGTTGAAGGGAAATCCATAGAACAGTGTGATTCTTGTTCTCTCTGTTGTCGTGGTTTAGTTGTTGTGTTTTTGCAGGTGAATCATTGAAGGGAAAACCTTACCGAGACACATTTGCATAAACCATCAAGAAAAAACTGTACATTTGATCATGAGGGTTCAACCTGAAAGAGGCGTTTCACAAAAATTTCCTTGATTAGAATCAATAAAAAATGTTTTTGGAACCAGAAACAACTTTTCATGGAAAATATAAGTAACATTCCATGAAAAGGAATCATTGTTCAGAAGTATCCTGATAGAGAGAAAAAAGACAACAAAACAAAATAAGAGCAACCTCAACAAGGAGAATTACACCCACACCACTTAAAAATATAAAATGAAGAAAGCCAAGATTCATCAGCAAAAAGAAGACCCAAGGACATTGGGACTGAAATAGGGACACCAAAATACTCTGAACTAAACAAAAATTGTAACATGAAATGTTTTATAATTCCGTTCAAACAAAACTTATCATACTATTATCCGTTTACTGCATTTTCCCCTTAATTTCTAACTTCTCTCGAAGGGATGGCCTATAAATTGTTCAATGGCTAGAGAATGAGGGAAACACTGACCGTCTCGAACTCTTCTAACAAGGAAAACTAAGTCCATTGTGTATAACTGCAATGAAGTTATAAGTGATTGATAAACTATAATTACAAAGGGGGGGGGGGAGTGACTACTCCGGTAAAGCGCTAAATATGATGTAGATTCCATAAAAGCATAAAAATTTGTAGACTTATCGGTGAAAATTCTGGCGTTCCGCTCCAACCAAATGTTCCAAAAAAAAGCATATAGAAAATTGTTCCATAAGAGCTTCTTCTCCTTTCTGAAAGGATGTCCAATAAGAGAAGATTTAAGGAGGGTAAGGATATCACTCGGTCTAGCAAAGCTCCAACCAAAAGCCTGTTGAAGATAATCCCAAAAAGCAGACGCAAAATGGAAATTGCTAAAAAGATGAATTTGAGACTCTTGTTCTTTGAGACATAAGCAACAGCAACTTGGAGAAAGGGACATCCAGGGCATTCTTCGCTGAATAACATCTGCTGTATTAATGCACGCATGACTGAGCTCCCACATAAAGAACTTCACCTTTTTCGGCATAGGGCCCTTCCATAACTGATTAAAGAGATCGGAATGTGAGGAGTTTCCACGGGAGGCCAATTTTTTAGTGAGGGAGCCTGTGGAGAAGATTTCGGATTTTTCAAGATTCCACGACCAAGAATCTTCCTCATCTTTGATGGAAAAGCTAGAAAGCTGATGAGATAAAATGGCCCATTCGAGAGTTTCTTCGTCATTTAGATTTCTTCTCAGATGAAGATCCTAAGCTTTGGAGGAAGGATTCCATAAATCATCAATTTGAGCTTCTTTTTTCATAGATAAATGGTATAAAGAGGGAAATTTTGACTGTAGATTCGAGGAACCTAGCCAAACATCTTCCCAGAACATGGTCTTGTCTCCTCTGCCCACTTTGATATTAACATTGTTATATATAAGCTGCTGCATTTTGTGAATGGCCTTCCAAGGTCCTCTGGACGAGCGCAAAGATTTCGAACCCGGTTTAAGGTTGTTGTGGGAGACTCCGTATTTGTGACACACCCCGCCCCAGACACCTTCTAACCACTGGTGACGTGGCATGCCGACAATGAACTCTAACCGACCATAGGACCCTACCGCCATCTAGCATGTTTCTAACCATTCTTAAGCTCATTGTAAATCCAGTGATAACTTAAATAACCAGAAATTTGGGCAGAGTTTCCTCTGGAACTTGGTTAAATCACACCTGAAAAAGGGCGATATATTCGCATATAAACTCTCTAGAAATAAAGATACTATATCACTCCCTCTAGCCATACTAGAGACACAGGCGTCTCAAACCATAATACTCAGCCTAACACTTCATTACCAAACCTTTACATAATAAGTGATATGCATCGAGTTGTAGAGACTGGTGGCAGATCCTTGATTAGCTCATCTAGTTAGCCAACTTTGATTGAAACTCAAGAGCAACCTGGTGGAAAAGAAGTAAAAATAAAAGAATGAGCTGAAAAGCCCAGTGAGTGGTAAGTTCATAATAAAATAATTTCATAAAAATTGATCTCTTCTTTAAGGAAAATTCCATAACTCTGACGGTACTATGTAAAACACGAGTTGTTTAATAACTCTCAAGATAATGTAAACATATAGACATGAGTAACTCTTAAAAACAAAAACACAAGCCAGAGAAAAGTATCACCAATCTTGTACCCAAATCTCTAATCATACTGGCGTAGAGTAATCTCAATACGCACAGCAGAGCAAACTCTGTCATACTAAGCATAGAATACCCTCCACACTTAGCAGAGCAAATCTCTAGTCATACGTGCACGCAGAACAATCTCTTTCTCAGGCTAAACATCCCAACACATGGCCCGAAGCCTACATGCGTTGGAGTGGGTCCCAAGAATCTCTCTCTATGTACTATGGAAACACATTCACACAACACATGGGGAAATCACCAAGGGTACATAGATCTAGTGATTTAAAAACTGCTTTCTAACATGAATTTCATTCCAAGCTTATCTACAACCACTTTCTCTTTGAAACATAACCTTTCATAAATTCGAACAATCCTTACAAGTAGTGAAAACATTTTGAAGTTCTCAAGTAATCGCACAATATTTCAAATGCTTTGGAAACACATATTCCAACCAAGAAAAATCATAAAATCGAAGAAACTTAAATCATTTTCTCCAAAAACATGTTTCTAAAAATTCTCTTGCATACCATAATACTAATACTTTCAAATACGTAACATAATTTATAAAACAACCACTCACACAACTATTGACGTCGACGCTTTGCGTCACCCGCTAGGCCAATTTATATCCACGTTTTGGACGTTCGATAATCAATTTCCAAATCTTGAATGGGCACTAGGAAGGAAAATAAAGATAGCTTCTCTTTAGTCAATTAAACAAATTTTCATAAGAATTAATTCCAAGAAAGAAGTAAAATTAAGTTTCTCTTTCACCATTCCAATTATATCCCAACTTCCACATTCTCCCTCATCTCATTAATAACCTATGTACTTTTACTTCTTTTCCATTTTAACTTCCACTCTCTCCTCTTTCACATCACAAATTTACTATGGTAAAGCCTAATATTTGTTTGTCTTCACGGTTCTCATGTGAAGATGGGTCTTCAAACTCTTTTATCCCCCATCTCTCCATTTAATTCTTGTAAACTCAACCCATCACTTTCGATTTGAATTCCTCTTATCTAATCAACTTTTATGTACCTCTTCTTCTTCTATAATTCTGGACATTTCCTTCTTCTCAAAACCTTCATGTCATTATTCACCATCTTCTTCTTTATTTATTTATTTATTTTACCAAGTTGCAACACACATAGTAAAACTCAAAGAAAGAAAAACAAACCCATGAAGAAAACTCTTTCCCACTCTGCTTTATTCTCCCCCTTCATCAGTTCTCCATGTTTTCCCTTCAATTCCTCTAATCTAGTCCACCACTCCAACTCTCCACGGCAAGACCCACACAACACCCCATGAAATTTTGTCTCACATGCTAATAAGGTTAAATCTTCCCTTCTTATTCTTAGTTTCCATACTTCAAAACAAACCCAAGAACTAAATAATGGAAACCAACGAAATTTCAAAAACTTTCCATGGAATTCCTAAGATAACTTACCAAATTCTTGCAATACTGAGCATTAAAACCAACGATTTAGCTTATTGAATTAATTTGAATGAGACCAATATCATAAATTCCTCTCATTTCCCTTGCTTTTAGCTTTTAATCTTCCTTAAGGACTTTATTGCTTAAGAAGAAAAGAAAACCCACAATTATAAACCCTAAAAAAATAACCATTCCTCCTTCAAAATTAAGCAATACTTACCAAATCTCACATTTGGGATGTTGATAATCCATAAACTTTTTGGCCTTCAAGTTCCTTGATCTCCAAACAAAAAACCCCTCCTCAAGCTATTTCTCTGTGTTAAAGCCCTCCTTCTCTTTCCCTTCCCCGAATGAGTTTCTTTCTCTCCCTTTCTTTCTTTTTTTTTTTTTTTTTGTGTTTTTTCTTTCTTTTCTATTTTTACCACTTTCCACCTGCCAACAACCAACTTTGCCGACACACACACGTGCCCACCTCAATTCCTCAAAATTCATCCTTCATTTGTTTATTTTTTTTTAAAAAAAACCAAGTTGACCAATGTGTCCTTACAATTTGGTAGCAATAAGCTTCCTCCAAATGGCATCCTTTTCTTTGTAAAACCGCCATATCCATTTGGCTAAGAGGGATATGTTCTTATTGTGAATATCATAAAGGCCCAAACCTCCCTCCTCTATGGGTGTTTTGACTTGTGCCCATTTAAGGAGATGGCTGCCTTTTTTTCCAAGTCCACCTCTCCAAAGAAAAATTCTGAACATTTTTTCAATAGCTTTTGTAACCTTCTTTGGAGCAAGAAAAATGGAGAGGTAATAGATAGGGAGGTTGGCTAATGTTGCTTGTATGAGCGTATGTCTACCACCTTTAGAGATATTAGAAGCTCCCCAATTTTGGAGCCTTTTCTCCACTTTTTCGATCACTGGAGTCCAAAAGCCGTTGGTGCGAGGATTGCCATTCAAGGGAAGGCCCAGATATGATATTGGCCAAGATCCTAGCTTGCAGCCAAAGGATGATGCCAAAGCAGATGCCTGTTGTGTTTCTAAGCCAATGCCCAAAAATTCTGTTTTGTGGCAATTAATATTCAATCTGGATGCTTCCTCAAAAGAAAGAATAGTGCTGAAAAGATTAGCAACATGATTCTTTTCTGGGGAGGAGAATAAGATTGTGTCATCTGCAAATTGGAGATGAGTGATGGATATCGGTCTACTTTCTGATTCTTTTGGGGGAACAACATGATTCTTTTATTTCATTGGAGATGCCTTTTGTAACTACTCATGATAGGTCCTCCTTTTGTATCTATTTCATACATCAATGAAATGGTCTCTGTTTCCTATAAAAAAAAAAAAAAGTTATAAGTGATTGTGGTTTTCCCCTTTCTGGTTTCGAAGACAGCACATACTGGTTAGTAGGTCCTCCTTTTGTATCTATTTCATACATCAATGAAATGGTCTCTGTTTCCTATCAAAAAAAAAAAAAAAAAGTTATAAGTGATTGTGGTTTTCCCCTTTCTGGTTTCGAAGACAGCACATACTGGTTAGTAGATTGCTCTTAGGATGTCTTTTTGAATAGTTGCTGCCACATTTATATCTCCCAACAGCAAATTTTAGATAAAAATCTAACCTTCTATGGAACTTCAGATTACCATATGGGCCATTGAATATTTTCAGTCCATGATAAAAATTTGTTTTTCATGTTACAACTGACAAAAAAATTTCCTGTGCTATTTAAACTCCAAGAAAGCCTATCGGCAGGGAATTTTGAGGGGGCAAAATTTTACATTCTAATATCTTATATATAATCTTTAGCCATATTCATCTGCACCATATTTACTTGAAGTAACTTCATGCCACTAGGAAGGAGTCCTCATTAGAGAATCATCATACCCTTTTGGAGACTAGGGCATTTGAAATCTAGACAGAAAGTAGACCGATATACTTTAAAACACCTATCGGAGGATAGTGTGTCTCCTCCCCTGTGTAAAGATGACTGTTTTATAATTATTCATTAGGTCTTATTTTGTTGGATTAGGGGTCCTTTAGTAGGCCTTCGTCTTTTGTAGATTCGTTTTTTGTCTGCACTTGTATTCTTTCATTTTCTCTCGATGAAAATTCTGTCTTTTATTATAAAAAAAAGATGTCTTTCTGTATGTTGAGTCTTTTAGAAGCTCTTTCAGTTCCGTAGATTTGAGAAAAAATGAGGAACTAGGATTACCTCCCTCAGATATTTCCGAGTACTCAAGGGGCCATGCTCCCATTATGCATTCAATATTAGTTAGATGCTTGGGCCAAAACCTCTTGGTATTCAAGCCGTCATGGTGGTTTTGTTTGATACTGTTCTTCATTCCATCAATCATTCCAAAGACTGAGAATGCTGGAAATTTTTCCAACTCTTTATCCTGGCTCCAAAAATAAGAATATCATTAGCAAAATGCAAATTAATAAGGATCACTTTCTTCCCTCAATTGCTTTAAGCTCATTTGTTTTGCAATAAGTTTGCTAAGCAGGTCCATAACCAGCATGAATAGGAAAGTGGTGAAAGGTTCCTCTTGTGACCCCTACTTCGTGAAGTACCTTTTCATTTATAGATCTCAATTTACCTTTTTACTAATACTAAGATTTTATTGCTTCTTTTGAAAATTTGTACGCTGGAATGTCTGGCGACCAATTGATACCCTGCAGTACAGAACATAACCATCTGCTTGCATGGGTGGGTACTGAAAAAGCCCAAGGAAAGATGATTATTTTGCCGTCTCTTTGACATTCAATTTTGACCTTTCTTCCCATCTCTGTTCATTGGCGAATGTTAAAAGAGCTATTTTTTCTAACTGAATGTGTCTGAATTGATGAATAAAAAGAGTTATGTACCTAGTAGTCTGTATTCAAAGTTTTTTTTTTCTCCCCCTGAGTGTAGTTGAATTGATGAACAACTTTAAACTTACAAGTCTGAGTTCCATGACTCTGGAAATTTCCGAAGTGATCAACACCATACTGAAAACAGCTAACTTCTTTCGAGTATATTATACTGGAGCTGACATTGACATGCTGCTTCTTTATCAAATGTAGGAGTAAAATTTTACTGTAAAAACTGTGGACGTGAGGGGCATCGAAGACACTACTGTCCAGAACTTAAGGAAGATTCCATTGATAGGCGATTCAGATGTCGAATATGTGGAGAGAAGGGCCATAACAGACGGACCTGTAAGAAGTTTAGGTTGACTAGTAAACCGATCAGCGCAACAATTCAACGTTATTGCAGGACGTGTGGTGTAAAGGGCCACAACCGGAGAAGCTGTTCGAAGTCCAAGATGAGCAATCCAAATAACATAGGAATGCATTATCCCCACCGTCAGAATCGTCGCAATGTGTTGAGCCTGAATATGGTCAATGGAGATAGGATGGTTAATCAAAACTGCCGAGCGAGGCAGTATCATTGTAGGATCTGCAATGAAAACGGTCACAATCGGCGGAACTGTCCCAACATAGACAGGAAAACTAACCATACAACTCCTAGAAGAACATACAGCTGCAAACTTTGCCAAGAAAAAGGGCATAATAGTAGAACATGCCCACGTAGAAATATGAACAATCTACAGAAAAATGCTTCAGTCGCTGTAAACCAATGAACTTTCTCGTTGTATGGCATTGCAATTGAGAACTAAATTTATCAGAGAGATGGCGGCTGAGTAATTTATTTTTGTTTTTCCTTTCTTTCGGGTACAATCATCTTCATGCACGAGTAAGCTAAAGCCATTGTTTGGAAAATATTGAGCATGATGCCTTGAATCATTAGTTAGTTTACTTGTCTACGATTTTGTCTAACCGGTTTGACAATTCGTTTTGTTTTTAGTAGTATGTTTTTGAAAATTAAGCTTTTAACCACTAATTCCCTCTGTATCTTTGTGTTTAAATTTTGCTAAGAATTTGGATGTGTTTATAATAAAAACTCATTTCTATCTATGATTTTGTTTTAAATTTTGTTAAGAATTCAAGAATAGATGGATCTCGATTGGAATTTCATTGGATTATTTATTGGTGTTTGTGAGTTAGAAGTTTGAATGACAAAAACAAAAACAATAAACTTAAATCGTGTATGAATATTAGGTCTGATGAACCAATTTTGAATTCATGTGAAATAGTTTATAAAGTTTAGGATATGTTTCAATTATGACCCTAAACTTTTAAAAGGTTCGTTTTTACTCTTAAATTTTAAATTTGTTTTAAAACAACTCTTCCATCAACTTTTATGGTGCATTGGTAAGATTTATAAAATAGTAGAACAAGTGGTCCTAGTGATAGGTTTGAATTATGTCCGTAAGTTTAAATTATGTCGTTATTGTTCCAAAAGTTTCATTTTAACTTTTTATCCTTTAAAATTATTTTAAAACAACCATTTTAATTACCTTACTCATTAAAATGGAAACATAAATGTAATATGGACTGGGGGAGGGGGGACAAATTTTTTAGAACATGAACCTCTCTATCCCACAATCAATTGACGAAATATTGGAGAAGAGGCACAACAAAATCCAAGACAATCACACCTAAAGACAACTAATTCTCAATAAATTTCATAGCTGGAGGATGAAAACAATCTTCCTTCGTCAATCAATCATTTTCTTTGTTGTTTATTTAGCTTCCACAAATCCACAATTTTTATCGACTCCACTCTTCCTCCTCTCATTGAGACTATTTCAAATGTGATTAAAATCATCAATTTTGACAACCGCCTGACCCTACTACATTTGGTTGCCAAGGAAAAATCATCAATTTTTTTTAATAGCCGATCACCGAGTATAAGAGAAATTATTTGTGGAGCAATGTGATTGACTATTTTATACTGTTGGATGTCGAAGAGAAACAAAAATCATGGTTTCACCACGTACCAAGGGTTTAGTGGAGGGTAGCTACAATGTGGCGACCACATCGAACAATTTTTCCAAATATACCCATGTATAACTTCATTTTTCAAAAGTTAATAATTTAAATAAAACTTTGGAAATAATAGAGGCATATTTGAAACATGCTCTATCATTAGAGGCATAATTAAAATTTGACACATATACTTCTAATCACATTTTCATCTTCATTTTAAGTTGATGGAAGGATTGTTTTGAAACAAATTTCAAGTTGAAGTTAAGCAGCATCATTGAGTTTGTTTCTTTTAACCTTGTTTCATTGTTTTTTCTAAAAAAAAAAAAAAAAAAAAACCTTGTTTCCTTTTCAAAGCTGAAGTCATTGGAGCAAAAGTGTGTCTGGAGTGGGCTGCTGCTTGGATGACATTGGTTTAAGTTGGAAATCTTGGAATGGAAGGGTTGTAGTTGGTGGAAAATTACCCTCTGATGAACTGCTTCTCGCAAGTCTGTACCTATACTCGCGCCATTTTCAGAAGGACCACTCTTGTTTTTGCAGCTCCGACCTCCACTCATGGCTGCTCCAATCCCTACTGGACATCAAGCTTTCAGAATGTCGCTGTTAAGGCTACTGCTTTAGACTCTTTGTGCTCCAGATTCCATCTACGCTGCTATTCCTCTCGAAAAGTCCGCAAGGGCACTTCTCGATCGCCCAAGTTTGATTCTGAACCTCCCATGGAACCGGAGAAGGGCGACTTCTTCGTCGTTCGGAAGGGGGATGTTGTTGGAGTCTACAAAAGTTTTAGTGATTGTCAGGCTCAGATTGGATCTTCGGTATTCATTTCTTTCAACTTTCAGTACTGATTTTTGCCTAGATTGTTGCCGTTAATGTGTTTGTTTTTCTCAAGCTATTGACCTACTGGATTGATTCCTTTCTTGTGTGTACCTTTCACATTTGAGCCCCTTTGGTACTGCTCTCTTTATGAACTAGTACACATTTTGAATTCATGTTCTCTGCTAACTTACTGATTAGTCTGCTGTGGTGCACCTCGGCTTTCTTGTATCAAGTTACATGAGCCGAGGCTTTTCAATTGATTTCATTTAATATTTTTTGAAGCATCGGTCGGTGATCGATCAGTTTTTCACTTTCAGCGGGCTGTTTGTTGCTCCAAGCTTATGTTTTCCTTGAGAAGCATACTTCTTTGTTCTTTTTACTCCTAGCTGCGCATCTATTGTAATTGGTGCATTTGATTTAGTGGATTAAGCTGGAGTGTTACATTTTCTTTTCTATGGCAGATTTGTGATCTTCCTGTCAGCGTGTATAAAGGACACTCATTGCCAAAAGACACTGAGGAATATCTTGCTTCCCTTGGGCTTAAGAATGCTCTGTATACTATTAAAGCTGCAGATATGAGATCTGATCTTTTCGGTTCGCTCGTGCCTTGCACTTTTCATGTATGATGTTTTGTTAGTTGGAAGAATATTGGGTTAAAAGTTTAAAATCACATTTTCTGTCGTGAATTATATAACAAAAAGGTAGAAATCAAATAATAACTCTGATCTTATATATCAACTTTGAGCATCCTATTGATTAACATTTCCTAAATGTTAGACCCCAGTTTGGTCATTATTGAAGAGGGCAAGTTTGTCACCTTTCTTCTTCCTGACCCTATTATTGTTATTGGATGCTCTACAAAAATGTTGCAAGAAAATAGATCATATTATTTTATTCTCCCTGGGTTTCTATTTTGAGTTTGTAGTCCATGTCCTCCCATCCCTTATAACTTTCTATTTTGTGGAGAACATAGTTTCTTATCTTACTGAAAGAATAGTATAGCTAGTGCATTTTGCACTTTAAAGTCAGACATCGAAGGCTGTAAACTACGATCACATAAAGCATTTATAAATATCATTTTTTCCAATTGCAAAATCAGGATGTTAGGTTTTCAATGTTGTTTTTATGTATATCCAGTGTGTAGCAGTTGTACTATCAAGAACATCTAAAATATTCCAATCCATCTAATTCCTATCTGGACTATCTTTATGCATTCTCTAGCATTAGTTTTTATATATATATTTATATAATGTTTCTGCATGCCAGGATGGGGGTACTTCTCTTAAAGGTGAAGCTTCTGGCCAGGATGCCATAAAGAAGAGATCAAGAGAGGCTATTGTATCAGAAAATATTGTAAGTTGATTTTCATGATATCTTCTAAACTAAAATTTTAATTGAAAAATTAATGCTTGTACAAAGTGACGCTACACATCTCTGAGCATTAGTCTCTAAAATGAAAAGTTTTGCTTTTTTTATTCAAAAAGTGACTTGCTACACTGTGCTAATATGCAACTTATGGTTTTTGTTGGTAAATGCTTGTTTTCTTGTGGTTTATGTAGATTTAAATGTTTGCAGGGGTCGACTCTTTTAACTCCTACATCAAAAGATCCCTCGAGGAAACATGTCAAGTTGGAAGATTCCATTGTGTCCCGGGCACTATCCTCTAACCGTGTAAGTCAAAGTCTTGGTGATGCCATAATGATTAACCAATACTATGAATTGTATGCTCTTTTCTGTAGCTCAATACGTGGTTCATGTGATCTAGTATATATTGCCTAGTGTAGCTTAACTGGTTGATTAAAAAAGAAGTAAATTACTAACATTTGATTGTTGTCCTGAGTTCTATCAATTTTTATTTTAGTTCTTTAATTAGAAACTAATTTCTGTTTCTAAACTAGGTATTTATTTGATTGTCTTCTTGTGTACCGAACGGATTCGTAGCTTGTTGGCAGTTTGTTTGGCTGGAACTCAGTCACTACAACAATGTCAACGGTTCGAATCCATATATCGGTATGGGATTCTCTCATCTTTCTGTGATGGTGATGGTGATGATGTTTGGTGTGTTTGGTTTTCAAATCGGATTGTCTTCTTGTGTTGCTGTAACATCATTCAAAACATGCCACCTCAGTAAACCTTAAGAACTTTCACATCATCTGTCCATTGATTTCAAGTCATCAATTTCATTATGATCATAATAAGGTTTTCAGCATGGTACAAATATACAATTTCAGGGTCTGAAATGTTACTTTTAACGTAAAAAGGCCTAAATGAAACTAATAAATGGTTTGTGTCGCCTGATGATAATCATATTTTATATTAAAAACGCAAGGATGCAAATTAGTGGAATCTCTTTTTAGTTTTGTTGCTAAACCATGTGGTAATCATGCTTTCATCTCAGTGTCCAGATTCTGAAATGATCTTTACAAAATACAATGAAATGGAACCCCTGAGTTTAAATTTTCAACTTACCTGACAGATTTTGATTGCCATCATGATATTTCATGTACAGGAATCTTGCTTTCTAGAATTCGATGGTGCCTCAAAAGGAAATCCTGGACAAGCTGGGGCGGGAGCTGTTGTGCGAGCTCATGATGGGAGTGTGGTATACGTATACATATTTCCTTTTGGAACTCACAACACTTGTGTATTCTTTTTCATGTATAACTAATCTCTCTCTCTCTCCCTTGGAATAGATATGTAGGCTGCGTGAAGGCCTAGGTATAGCAACCAGTAACGTTGCTGAATATAGAGCTGTTCTGTTAGGGTTGAAGTATGCACTTCAGAAAGGGTTTACTAGGATCCATGTCCAAGGTGACTCCAAACTTGTCTGTATGCAGGTTGGTTAAAAATTTTTTCGCTTACAAATGTTGTTGCATTGTTTTTTCCCTAGTCGACTTATTTCTCATTGTTTCTACATATTGTAAACTTGTTAAGTATGTTCATTTTTGTCTTGGTATATTTAGAAAAGAACAAAACTTCCCTGCATACCGGTATGTAGGGATCTCCCTACATACCCCATTAAAATCTTGACAACTAAGAAAGAGAAAGGGAGAAAATGAGAAAATTTGAGAAATTTTTTTTATCTCTCCTAGTTGTCAACATTTTAATGGTGGTATGCAGGGAGATCCCTACATACCGGTATGTAGGGAAGTTTTTTCCTTTAGGAAAAATTCAGAGGGATGGGTTTAATGGTTGATCTTAGGAGTTAGCAAGAAGTACAAAGCTGAAAACTTTATAAAAGATTTCTTTGAACAAACTTTGTGAAATTATTATTATATTGTTCGTGAAATTATTATTATATTGTAAGAAATATTTGTATAGAAGGGAAATAATTATTCCAAACTGCATGAAAACTAATATTGGATGAGAGGAACTTCCCAATAGCTTTCCCCCCCGCCTTGCTACCTCTGTGAAAATATTGATTTTATCGAGGGTTATACTTCTATTTTCTTCAAAGGAAGGTAAGGAGATTCAGCTTCTTTTTCTCAATGTGCCTGCTCTGTGAAGATTCCCCCAATACCACTGTCACCCTACCCGAGGCAGGAATGTTAGACAAAAGCACCCCAATTGGCAAATGCAAAAAGAAGTTATAGAACTTTTGCTTTAAAGAAAACCAACTTGATATTTTCAACACGGATACTTCTTGATACAAAGTCTTCAACCCTGTAGGGGATAATACAAGAGGATTTACACTAGTGGGTGGGGACTGGGAGGATTCCCAAAGCTTTTGCTTGCTATCTATTGCCTATTTTGTCAAGCACATGGGATGAAATTTTACTACAGCAGAGAGACTTTCTGGTTAATGGCATTGACAAAAAACCTTAACTCTATTGAGATGTTAACAACTCTTGTCTTCGATTTGAAAAGTATATCTTCAATGTAGCCCTCTTCCATATATGAGTTCTTTTGAATTTCTAGGATTGTTTTTTTTTTTTTTGTGGATCAGCATTATGGAGATTCTCTACTAGAAAGTTCTAGGAGAGCTCCAGAATTTGAACCAAAACACAGTTCTGATATGGAGTTAGAAAATTACCATGCATACTTGTTGCAATTAAAGAATTAAAAACCAGCCACGTCTTTTGGTTAGTTTTATTTTCAAGTTTCATCCTCAGTTTCTTTCTCTAGCAGCATGATTTTGTTGAATTACAGTGTTTATGTGAATATTTTAATATGAGGGACTTCTAAACCTGAATTAAACCTGCAATTATTTTGTAAGTGTCAACCTCTATATACCATAAGCAAGCTAAGCGACCCTATCGCTTAGTCCTACCTCTATGCAAGCAGCTGGATCCATATGTCTTTTGATTTCATGGCATCTTTGTTTGTCCCCCTTTTCATATCTATTTTAAGCTGAGCATATTTCATTGAACAGGTTCAAGGATTATGGAAGGTAAAAAATGAGAACATCTCTGAGCTATGTAATGAAGTTATCAAGCTGAAGGATAAATTTCTCTCGTTCGAGATTAGTCATGTACTAAGGGTCAGTTCCATTAATTCTTTTTTATTTCAATATCTCACAGTGTTGTTTAGTTGGTTTTTGTATATTACTTTTTTAAAAGATTGAAACAGACTGATTTTATTGATAAATGAAATGATTGAAGGGATAAAAT
This sequence comes from Luffa acutangula, assembly GCA_036850905.1. Taxonomy (NCBI): domain Eukaryota; kingdom Viridiplantae; phylum Streptophyta; class Magnoliopsida; order Cucurbitales; family Cucurbitaceae; genus Luffa; species Luffa acutangula. The sequence continues at coordinate 463,710 of CM072092.1, read as the reverse complement.
CCCGGACCATTTTTTCTGTATATTACCGTTTATCGCGCTCTTTAAGAATTTAGTGTAGGATCTTTGCTATTTGAGATGTGAAGGTGGCAAAAAGAATTTTTGAACCTTAATTTCATTTGTCTCGCAATGAGTCCCATTTAACAAATTGATGCCGGAACTGTTAAATGAGCACTTTCACGTTTGTTAATTTATTTTTTTGATTATTTCTATTGAGTGAAAAAGAATGAGGAAAATGTGATGTCCTCATTGAAACTGGATGCCAATTCTAGCAACCGTTGAATCCATTTTCTTAACTGTTGATATTTTTACCTGTAAATTCTTTGAAATTCTGACATTCTGTCTTTCAACCTGCAAAGAATCTAAATTCTGAAGCCGATGCTCAAGCGAACTTGGCTATCACTCTAGCTGGTAATGCTTCTTTTAAATCATATTTGTAACTGTAGTTTGGGTTCACCATAAAATTCATGAGTAACTAAGGTGGTTCTTCATATTACAGATGGCGAAGTCCAGGAGTTTGAAGACTAATAGTTAGAATGCACAGCAGGATATATCTTTCAGCATAGCAAGTTTGTTTGAGAATTGCATTTGTAGGCCAATGCTTTGGATGCTACTATTCTTTTCCCCAGGTTGCTGAGATCTTTGGATGTTGTTTCGGTTGCTTGCTACGATTCTGTGGCCCTGACTTAGCAAACTGCAATTCTAGTTGTGACAATGGACTCAACAATGCAGAAGTGCATTTTTCCTTGCATATATGAGATAAGAATTCCGCTGATTGTTTTCTGTAATCGAGGATTATCACTAAAATACTTTATTTATTTTCTTTTCATATTGAAAAAGCAGGACTCTTTGAGCAGATATTGCTTATATTTATTATGGAGCTTGTGGAACAACAGTTCATTACCAATTTTGCGGTCTCAATAAAAGTGAGATGAACAAACTTAGGGCCATCTGGTTGAAAGTTCATTTGAGGGCAAGATTTCTCGAAATGAGTTCTTTTAATGCTCTTAGTTCATCAAATGTCGGTGGGAGATCAAACCTTCGACTTTAAGAAAGTTCTAGATGTCTTATCTCTTGGATTGACAGAAATGAGTCTGATCTTGTATAAGAATGTGATTGAGAATTTTGGTCATTTTACTAAAAAGAAAATGTATTACTCACTCGCAATATTATTCTGTATGCCTTTGTTATTTTTGCTTGATATAAATTATTTAATGAACTTTTATGCTCTCACTCTTGCTTCGTTGATCTTCTCATCTAAACTCGACTGCTAACTTTTGAATGATTTTGCAACGGTTGTCTATAACTAACTCTGGACTTGAGATCTCCTATAATAAAATATAAGATAATAACACTCGTTATCATCTTTTAATTTATAGATAGTAGAGTGGGATAAGATAAGATTTCATATGAAGACACTCTTATAATAGTCTTTGTATGATTGATTTTTTTTTTTTTAAAGTGAAAACTCTATGATTCCATTTTCAAAGGGTTAATTGGGAGAATACAGATTTATTTAAAGTTATTTTGGCACAATTTCTATGAATTTTGTATCTACTAGAACAAACTCCTGAAGAGTGCTCTATTTGAAAATATTTTTCATGAACGATACAATGCCTCATTTTTTTTTCCAACTACATAAATAAAAGACATTTTGTGAAATTTCTAAAAAAGAATTTTATTTTCAAGCAAAACTTACCTCCCGATAGGTTATAATAGGATCACTTGTTAGCCATCTATATGTGTTTGACAAGTGGAAGGGAGGAATATAGAAAGGAAAACAAGGAAGAAACAACTTACTTTTTTTAAAAAATAAATAACTGTCAAATTTTTAGTCGAAGATTCTTGCTGACGAATTAGGAGGTAAGTTTTATTCTTTATTTTCAACTTTGGTGTTATATATGTGGAATGCACTACTTCATGCTTTTGTTATTTTTCCTCTTTGCACGTGCAGTCACTTTTCTATTTTTTTAATAAAAAAAATCAAGTCTTTATTATAGGAGAGAAACAGAATATAAGTATATAATTTATTATTTTTTTTCTTAATGTTTAGATTTTATTTTGTAGCAAAATCAAATCTGCATTTGTGTTGTGTTAATTATAAGGCTTGCATTGGAAGCCAAAAAGGACAAGGGTTTCTTTCGGCTGAAACACACACATGAGGATGAGACATGAGACACCCCTCTTTTCTTTGTTTCTTTTCATCTTCTTTACCCACTAACTCCCAAACTTAGCCAAAATCATCCCTATTTCACAAAAGTTACAACCTTGTTCATCTTCCTTTCTCCCTTTCTCTTTTCATTTTATTCTTCCCCTTTCACACACCTCCTTGGGAAAATATATGCTTTTTTCACTCCTTTTCTAGGATGTCAACTTTTTTGTCTGGGTGAGCAACCAATACCCACAGATAATTATATAAGAGCATTCAATCAGATTGGATCGGATTTAATTAGTGATACATGTTTTTTTAACCAATTCAAGTACTCTAATTGTAAATTTGTCCAACCTAAACAATCCTAATCTAGATAATGAATCCAACCCAACCCGATTATGTATAAAATATTTAATATAGTAGATCATTTAAGTATTTGAAGGGATAGAAGTGAGTATATAATAACCGATCAAACATATAGAAAGCAGACACGTGTAGAAAAGAGAGGAAGATTAATAAGAAAGTGTGTTTATAATGAGAAAGAGATGGAGGCGAGGATTATGATGTGAATATGTATGATTAAATATAGAAGTAGATGATTGAAGAGAAGACTCTTTTAGGCTCCACTCTTTGAAATGGAGAGGTCCAACCACTACCACACAAAGCAAAGCAAACCAATAAAGAAAAGAAAGCAAACACACACACACGCTCCCTCGAGAATAGGCAATGCTCACACATCATCATCCTTTCTTTTAGATTTCATGGTATCCAAAGCTAGATTGCCAAAACCCTACAAAACACACATACAACTCTTAACGTTACTACTAATCAATAGGACCTATTCGTTCGATTTTTTATCGTGTTGAATTACTAAATCACACTGGCTATTGTTAAAAATTGAGTTGAACTTAATCGACCGTTTTGGTTTGGTTTGATTTTCTGAATTTGAAGTTTTATTGGATCTAATTTGACAGTTCTATGTTATGAATCCAACTTTCAATCTAACATATTCATACAACTTCAAAAATAGAAACTAGTCAATAATAAGATCTCAATAGTATTAAAATTTTCAAACAAAAATTAATCAGTTTTCACACTTGTATAACAAAAAAGAATCAAATATATAGCATAGAAATAAACTAAACCAATAAGTTGATTCCTTTTTTCCCTTCACTCATATGTTATCAAAGAGCTAGGGTGAATGAAACATTATAATTAGTGTAAAGAGTGGTGTGATTATTAAAGAGACAAAATGTGGAACTTTTTGAGGTATAAAAATTTGGTATATATGGGGAGGAGGGAGGGAAGGGATTGCATATATATTTGCTTTTCAGCACTGCCTTTTCCTTTAAATCTCTTTTGTTTGTTTTTTTGGGTAATGAGAAATCTGACATATATATTGCAATGGGGACTATAAGTACCCCATGGACTTGATTGATATATTTTGCATTCACCATAAAAATCACCAAAAAGAAAGAAAAAAAAACCATATCTAAAAGAGTAATTCATTTAGCATCATTCTAGCTTTTCAACTTCTTTATTCTCCAAAGGGCCCAATCAACTTTTTCATTTACAACCAAATATAATTAAAAAAAAAAAAAAACAATAAAGAAGCTCAACTTAAAGGATACTCTAACTTTGTCATCACCACCAAAAGTTGGTAATTTTCCCCATGGAAAAGGATAAGACAGTAAAGGGAGAGAGATTCTGTGCCTTATATATATCAAATACCATTCCCTACTTTTATTTTTCATTTGGTGAGGGAAAGATAAGTTTTGGCTTTATGATTGCCCTAATACTTTGGATTCCCTCTCTCTCTCTCTCTCTCTCTCTCTCTCTCTCTCTCTCTTTCTCCAAATAAAATTATGTACCTTTTTATGCATTTAAGAATAACACTAACATTTTTGTGCCACCCATGTTTCTTTACTATACATCATCTAACCAATAGAATATCACAACATATAAAGAAAATTTGCAAAAGTCTATGTGGGTTGAACCCACCATTTCTATATTTTGGATTTTTCACTAACTTTTGTGTCAATTTTGTTCTAATAGTAATAGTCTCTTATTTAATTTCATTCCTGAATTTCTAGTTTATTTGATTTCTATCTTTTAAGGGTCTATATTGATGTTAGCAAGTTTGTGTTAATGTTGATAATGTTAGTCTTACTGATAACCAATCTTAAACCTTTTCAAAGTATATACAGTCAAATTTACCTCTTTTTCCCCCACAAAAAAAGATTCTATCATGCTAAATAAATTCCTAAATTGGACTAACCCCAAATTCATACATCATTCATGCATTTCCAAGTCATACCTATTTATCATGAAAATTTAGAAACTACTTTTAATTAGCCAAAACACTTTTCATTATTCCTAGTTTCTTATATATGTCTTACCGATTTCATTTTTATTCTGTAACTTTATTCGATACAATGTTTTAACATTTGCATGTGTAATATTTTTTTCGAGAGTTATATATAGTTACTTTTTAGAAGTCCACATATGATGCTCCCATGGACACATATAATATACCCGCTCTAACCCTCTTTTCCATTTCTTCATAGATATATATATATATAATGGATATATAAAGAGTAAATGATAGGTTTAAGTAATGAATAATTAAGACTAGCTATATTACTATGGAATATATATATATTGTGTAAAAATGATCTGGCTTTCATGATGAAGAGTAATGGGTGGGAAGTGGGAACCCAATCCAACAAAAAAATCCAAAACCTCTTTCACAATTTCCACCTTTCTTCACTCAATCACCATCCTCATCATGGTATTTTAAATTTAAAAAAAAATAAAAATGATGGAAGTAATGGATAAAAAGTCTCTCATGTGAGAATCAGAATGTCTTCACTCTCGCTCTCGCTTGTAAAAAGTCAATAACGTCACTCAACCCTGGTTCTCACTATAACTCTCAATTTATCAATATCCCTATGGTTTATCTCTTGCTCTCGATTTATTTATATCTCTTGCTCTCGCTCTCTTGATTACCAAGACCTTTCAATCTCAATTTCGCTATCATCTTCAATCCCTTTGAAATTTGTAAATTAAAATGTTTTCTTACATGATTGGTTAGGAGTTAATATCACTATTCCCTATTTAATTAATCCTTCTCACCAGCCAAAATGCTTAGGTGTTTATTACATAATCTTCTCCTCCTCAAAAATATTTAGATTTGGGCGCTCACTAGATTTACAAGTGGATTGCATATGGGTGGTAGGATCCACATTGTTCACCACAAAAAATATCATCTTCCTATAAAGCACCACCCTTTAAAAGTTCCATAAGTCATTAAGAGATGTCAAAATTGTTGGGGGTGCGACCAAAGTCCCACATCGGCTAGATAAGGGGATGACCTTGGGTTTATAAGGGAGGACAACTATCTCCACTAGTATGAGGCCTTTTGGAGTGAACCAAAAGCAAAGCCATGAGGGTTATGCCCAAAGTGGACAATATCATACGATTGTAACACAGAATACGAATACAAATATTAACTACTTTTTTTTTTTATTAATGAAAATAAGTTTTAAAATTAATGTGTTTCCATTATTTTTTTTTTAAGAAATATTCCTTGACATCAACAAATCTATAAGTTTGAGGTCCTTTCAATATTTTCGTTAATATTGAATTTTTTGTCCTCTACAGATATAGGTTTCAAATTATATAAAGATAATCGACTTAGCAAAAAGTAATAAGAACAAGTACACATGCACAAACTAGAGTTCAATATTAACTATTTTTTTTTATTAATGAAAATATAACTTTTAATATTTTGATTTGGAAAATAATGTCATTCGGTGGACATGAGGTTGAAACACAGAATTCTTTTTTAATTGATAAAACAAAAGGCATCTTTAAAGAAGGAGAATTCTATGGGATGTTGAAACAATACGAAAATGAATAAATAATACCTATATATATTGTTGATGCCAAAATTTGGCCAAGGTACTGACCTGAATGACATCAACGGTAAATTTATTTGAATGGGAAAGACGTGGAGACGTGGCCTAAGCACCGGTGTGTGGTTGCCACACCGTCTCCGATGCTTAAGTCAGTTAATATGGAGGAAGAAAATAGATACCAAGTACCAAGTGGAGTCCCCTTGACTTGGGGTGAACCTCTTCTATTTATAGCTGAAATTAGGGTTTCCCCTTCCTGGAGGGTGAGTAGCCCTAGAGATTGATTTAGGCCCATTGGGCCTTCGTGGGCTTGTTTCTCTGACTTTCTTAGAGTTAGGTCCAAATTTACCCATAACATATATATATATTAAAATTAAAATTCCCTTCCTGTTAGTTGCTTAGAAAGATTAAACGAAATCAGAAACAATAGGAGAAAAAGGGTAGAGAGAAATTAAAGAATTTGAAAATTTTGAATTGCAATAATTGAAAAATGAGAAGAGAGAAAGAGAAAGGATTCTAAGTGTTGAAGGTTTAGGGGACGAAAAGAAAGATAAAAAGGAGGACAAGGGGATAATAGATACTACATACAAAGAGCTGCCTCTCAGTGTCAGATGCTTCTCTTTAAATAATATATATATATATCTATATATATATTTTGCAATGTCTCTATTCTCTCTTAGGTTTAATTTAATTTGGTGTATATATCATATCATATATCATATCATATATGTTTGTGTGTTGGCCCATTGTGTTTTTGTTACTACATGCAAATAAACTAATATACCACATGTGTCCCTTCCCTACTCCCTCTCTTTCTCTCTTCTTTTCTATTTGTTTTCTTCATCTTTTCTTTTTTTCTATCTATAACCCTTTTGATTTCTAGTTCAAATAATCAAGGACTTTGATGATAAATTAATTCAACATACATTGTTTTTTTTTTCGGTGAAAATTTGAATATTTGATCTTTTAGTCGAGAATTATAGATTAGCTAGTTGAGTTATACCTAAGTTGACCCATATGATATTCTTTTCATAAGTCCTGTGTATGAGTTTGATATATTTGAGATATGACTGATGTTATTTATATTTGAATTTCTAATTTACCATCTAGAATAGGTTTCTATTTTGGAAATATTGACTAATTTAGGAAGTCACAAATTTTAATTTTTAAAATTCTAGAAAGAAGAAACAATAAAGCTGACTTAAAAAAGTTTTTTTTTAAGGAAAAGGCTAAACAAAATCTCCAAATGCATTTTTTTTAAAAAAAGATAGTATATAAGTGAATTCATTGTATAGTTTGATTGATAAAACATCTATTACTTTTTCTAAAAGTTGAAAATTGGACTTAGAAAACAGTTATTTCAAAAAAAAAAAAAAAAAAAAGACTTAGAAAACGGTGGGAGTTGGTTGGTCGGACATTGCATACAATTCCAATATTAATGCAATGCAATGCCAAATGCCCTATGCCCTTTTTCTATTTCGCCCCCACAACCTATCTGTCACACTCAAATCTTCACCCCCACAAAATTCAAACTCACGTCTCATCAAATAAAATCCTCGATTGCATCAAAGTATGCAGAGAAATCTCATTAAAATTTTGACAATTAAAAATGAGAAACATAGAAAATGAGAAGATATATATATATATATATATATATATATATATATATATATATATATATTTTTTTTATATCTCTTAGTTGTCAACATTTTAAGGGTGGTATATAGTAAAATCTCTTTTTTGTCCAATTCAGCGATATAGGGATGAAAATTTAAACAACTTATTTTGAAGACACTCGAATTACGTATTTAACATACTCGCTTGAACATGCAATAGAGCTACATAGATCTGTAGGTTTTTTTTTTTTTTTTTTGGATATTAGAAACAAGGAATTGTGGAGATAACTGATAACAAAGCAGAAGGGAACAAAAGCATTGAGCTGTCAATCACGTGCAATGCAGAGTTCCAAAGTAAAATCTTGAGGAAATTATTATCATATTCTATTGTTTCTTCACTTCTCACTCTCACTGATAACTGATAACTACAACACGCATGCAAAGACCCCACAACACACAAACCCCAGAAAATTTTTAGTACATACTCTCTCCCTTATTTAATGATATAATATTTTATTTTATAAGTCCCACATCATTTTTAAATATTCCTTACATGTCAAACAATAAATGGAGGTAGTATGAAAAATTTTCCATACCACCCTAGTATTAGAAATTTTCCCCACAAACCCTTCCAATTTCTTTTTTTTTTAAACTAATTAAAGTAAACAAACACATTTTCATACGTGTCAAATTCATGTACTCTGTATAATTGTACTTATATTATATCATATTATAAATAGTTAGGCCAAAACATGACATAGAGTCATAGACATTGAAAAGTAGTACGTTTTTTAATTAAAAAGAAAAAAGAAAAAGGAAAAAAGAAAGTACTACGCAGTTCCCGCCAAAAATACAACAACTAGACAGGCACATGACACGCACGCGCCCACAGTAATTAATTTAAACTCAAAACTCAAAACTCATAAACAGAGAGATAGACGATGGACGATTCTTTTATTCTTTGGGATTCCACACGTTTGAGAAGGCCGTGACGAAACTGAAATCGTGCGCCACTGCAGTTTCTTTTTCACAAACAAAAACAACTAAATAATTCAAAATTCTTCTCTCCAAAAATTACCTACTTTTCTCTTCTGAAACTGGGGCGGGGCGGGGCCCACAAGCTCTATATTCTTTCAAATCAGTAATAAATGCTGCCTCTCAATTCAACCCCCCACCACTTGTTTTTTTTCTTTCTTTCCACTACTTCCTTCCACTATATATTGCATTGCATTCATATTCATATACTAAACAAATCTTTCAAATATGTTTGTAAATCTTTCTTTCTATTTTTTTTTTTCACACCAAAATAATATCTACAACTACAACAACAACAACAACCAAACCTCCATCTTTCCTTGGGAATCTGCAAAACCCATGATACCCCAATGCCACTGTGTCCCCAGTCCCCACCAAGAAATTTTTTCTTATATTTTTATTTCTTTTTCTCAAGTGGGCTTTGGAAATTACCCAAAATCAAAAAACTCTTCATACATTTCACTTTTTATATATACGACGACGTACAATCAATTTTGTGACCCCCTTCTTTTCTCCTTAATTTTTGCTCTTCTCTCTTTTTTTCTCTCTCTCTCTCTCTCTGTCTGTGTCAAATTATATATTAAGATTTTATGTAGATAAGTTTGGACCACCACCACCAAACCATCACCCTTTTCTTCAGTTCCCCTTCTTCCTTTCTTTTTTAAATTTATTCGTCTGCTCTTAACTTGGAATTTTCTTTGTCATCTTCTACCCACACGCAATTATTCAATTTTCTCCTTTTAAAACCCAACCTTGTTGATGATGATGAGGAGGATGACGAGTCAGTACTGTACCTCAACCCAGCTCGGATTCTGACTCGGAGCTGTGGTATCACTTTCGGGGGCATCCTACGACGACTCTCCACTGTTAACGGCTGCATTAACCGATAACACCCGACAATTTTCTCCTGCAGAAACAAGAAACAGGAAACGTTGTTAATTCATCCTTTGATTTGAAAATTAGATAACATTGTATTTTAAGTCAAACACTCACTTTGCTGAGTCCATTGCACCAAGACTCGGCATGTTCAGGGTCCAAGAGGGTCAAATTGGGTATTTCATTTGCCGCACAAAGTAAGGCTGCGGCAGCAATGCACGAAGGCCAGTACTCAAGAAAGCTAGCGTCTGAAATAATAATCACCATTATTAAGCTAAATTATGAATGTGGTGCTAAAATAAAATTAAATGTATCCACTGCTAGCTAATAATGATAATAAGTGTAGTCATGTCTTAATGAGAGTTCATTAATTAATTAATTACCTCGAATATTTGACAGAATAATTTCTGTGGAGCGTGAGTTGAGAAAACTGGAAAATGTTCCGGTGGGATCAACTTTGTAGGCGAAGAATCCGATAAAGCTGAAGGGTGTTACAGATCGCAGCCGCCAATTCAAAGTTGTAAGCACAAGAAGCTCCATCCTACGTATTGTTCTAGGTTCGAATATATATTTTGCTCCTTCAATCTATGATGATTCCATTCAATTTCTTCAATTTTATTAGTCTAAAGATTGAAATGATCACGATGTACCAAAATGGAAGGAATTTTTGAACAAGTGAATTGAACAAAAGTACCTGGAGATCCAGGAAAGAAGGAACAAGGGGTTCCTCCATTTTAGCTGCAAGTGACAAACAAGCCACTGAAAGAAGCTGCATTGGCCACCCATTTGTTTCCTGAAAACAACATTCAACGATAGAACCAGAGACCAATATCAATGAAACGCCGCCGTTCTTTACAATGGATGATAAAAGAGAAGGTCCTAATCTGAACGTCAAATCTGTAGTGTCTATTTTTCGGATACGATTAACGAATATGAACAGATTTCTCAAAAGTCAATAACAAAAATTACGAATTGTCGAAGCGATTACGATCACATTCAGAACAGTGCAGAGATGATTACTCATTATTATCAGAGAGATGGCCAATCACCACAATAGTAAACTTTTCAGCAGAACATAGTAATGAAGAGATTTGACGCTGTGATTTTCAATAAAGCAAAAGTGACTTTTACCGGCAAGCGGCGAGAATAAAGGAACCGATCCAAGTAGTTGACGGAGAGGTATGCGGTGAGTGGTTGAAAACCGTAATATGCTTGGACCTGGAAGAACAAAAACAGCGCGATCGATCAGTACTCGTCGTCTTCACTGACAATCAAAATACATATTCATTCATTTATCACGTTTTCCAGAAATTAATTACAGCATTTCACAAAAGAGAGGGTTAATTGTGCGAAATTGCGAATAAATTCGCCATCGAAGGCAGAATGGGGTGGATTAGAAAGAATCAGAAGCCTCCATGGAATAGGAATCGTCCGATTACGGTGAAGCGCGTTAGCTTCACAGACTGTAAGAGATACAGATGCAACAGTAGAAACCAAGATTTTCCTCGAACAGGATTAACCTAGATCCACAGTCCACACCGGGAGTAGCGCCGACGATTCTCATCAACTGGAGTAACATCGCCGGTCCGTCGTAGAGGCATAATGCTAAAACGAATGGAATTACAAAACCCGATCATCGAGAGGAGAAATGGAATCGAATCCAGTACCTTAAGAATCCATGCAACAGTGTCAGCTCTAGCGGAAGAATCCAACGATTGAGACTGAAAGCGCGACAAGTAATCAATCCCAGGAACGAAGTGCCTCTCGTCCTCTATGAAGCTGGCGATAGAATCCTCACTACTGGCCGGCGATTCAAAATCCGAGGAGTACTCCGGCGAGTCTCCAGACAAAATACCGGAGGAGTCCTCGTCACAGAGCAGGTGAGAGTCAATGAAGCAGTCGGAAGAAGAAGAGATCGACATGATCGGAGCTGCGTATCCCTCATTCTCTTCCGGGCAGCGTCATCCCCATCCGATTGATAAAAGCCACCGGAGATTCCAACTGAAGAAAAAAAAAACGAGGGAGTGATGTGGGTGTGAGAGAGATGGTAAGATGAAGATGAATTTGGATGGGAAGAAGAAGTGAAGTTGGGTTGTATATATACAAATTATAACGGGAAAATTTAGAAATTCCGTTGGGGACAGAACCGTAAGAGCTGAGAGACTCAAAAAGGACTTTTGATAATATTCGGAGTCGTTGTCCGTAATACGCTTGTTTTTTTTTTTTTTTTTTCAGAAAAAATAAAAAAAATAAATAGAAAAAATTGATTCAATGGACCAGCCTGAGGCAGTATTCCGTTTTATTGTTGAGCTGCGTAGTGTAGGGGTTTGATTTCCTCACCCGCGGGTATGATAGTTTAGGGTTTTGATTCGCTCACTCGCGGATATAGTTGTAGGTGTGGTTACCTTAGATTATAGTGCCACTGCCACCTGTAGCCGTACATGGTTTCTATTTTTTTTTTCTTTTTCTTTTTTATATCTCACCAATTTCGCTGTTAGTTTAAAATTTGTAAAGCGTGTCATTTCACATTTGTGATCTAATCTACTTCTTTGTCATTTCCTATAAACAAGTGAATGATAATTAAATAATTTTATTTTCCTTTTTCTTTTCTATATGAAATTAGAAATTCAGTCTTCTAACGTGTCTCAGTCCTCGATGGTTGTTACCAAACCCACTCTACCTCTCGCTCTAAATTCCTATGACACTCTCATTTTGACCCTTAGAATTGTTCCTAATTTTATTAGGATGAAAATCAATCACATTTTAATCATACAAATAAACTTCAAATTAAATCAAACTTTAAACAGGTAAATAGACTCAAAATTATACAAGTTGTGTTAAACCACTTGAAAGTATCAACAATATCCTTTAACAAGTCGACATGAGTGTAGGTAATTCTTCGACTCCGTTTGGTCCCTGATGTTCCTCGATACTCCGTTTCCACCTGGTTCAACCCTGAATCGTCTACAAAATCCTAAAAACATTAGGAGCATGACTGACATGATAACCAACTACACCACTATACCAGATGAAATTTCAATTCTACATTATACAATATATAATAGACGGTTGAAAGTTGGATGATAATGATATGATAAACCGTCTTGGAAAACGGCCTGTATCTATCTTTAGCTGAATTCATCAACAGAGATGCTCGATTCAGCGTCCCTTCACTGCCGCTTCACCCCGACTTGGCCGTCAGCGCCACAAAGTTGCCGTAACTTTCTTCTTCCAACTTCATACACTGCTTTCTACAAACTCCCCTCACCATGCAGTCTCGATTCGCCCAAATTCCACCCATCCCATTTCAGTTTTTCTCCAGTTCATGGCTTGGGACGAATCGGTTTTCCTGTTTTTGCACTGAAGAAGCCTGGGAAAGGCGGCGTTGGCCTCGGTGAGCAGAGTGATTCCGACGATGAGTTCGATGAATTTTTCGATGAGGATGATGCTGATTTTCAGGACGAGGACGAAGATGAGATGCTTTTGCCCTTAAAGAACATGAGAGAGTGGCTTGCGGCGAGGCCTCTTGGATTTGGAGAAGGGAAGGAGTATGACACCTCGATTGAAGACGAATTGCTTCAAGAAATAGAGCAGAGTAGGACAGCTCAGGCTGCAAATATCAATAAGCTCAAGAACATGTCTACTTCCGAGCCTAATTCTGGTAGAAATGTAGCAGAGATAAAAGGTCAGTCTCAATCTTCCTCAATTTATAACTCTCTCTGTTCATGTCCTATGGGTGAGGCATTCACCCAGATAGATTAAGAGTGAAAGGCTTCAATAATTATAGGAAAAAAGTAGAAAGTAGCTTTTAAATCTACAAGTAGTGGCGTGGTTCCTACTTTTCAAAATTTGTCTTTGCTTGTCTGCCTCATTTTCCATATGCTGCTGTGCTATGTATTATGCCCGTAAAAGGCCTACAAAGTAAGGGGTAGTGGTAGTGGTAGTGGCTTGGGATGGAATGCATTGCTGTACCAATATTCTACCCAAACAGCTATTGAGCCCAAAGATGAGGTTTCTCAAAAGTAAAACATTGAAGTATTATGGACTCTGTGTGGTAGGCAGTGCCGCAATGCTATGTTTCAACAATTGTTTGCGACACTTATTCAAGTTTAAGGTAAAGATGACAATTTTTTCTTTTTTAAATTTTAGGTAAAGATTGCAACAATTGTCAAGTTTAAAGTGAAACTCAATGAAATTGAAAGTTTAGAGTGAATTGATATACCTGCCAAGTTCTAAGGGTAAAAATGTTTTTTTTTCCCATCACAAGTCAAAGTATTAAACTCCTAATATCATTATCCTGCTATTATGTAGAAAAGAAGGTTTTCTTCTTCTGATTACATTCTGTCCGATTTTTAGCCAAACTGTTGCGAGAAATCCACGCTAGACTTGTATAATGAAATTATCGATGAATTTTTGTCATTACAATTCTTTTCCTTGTCAATTGTTATTTAATCTAACCTTAAGTATCATGCATTTCCTCAGCTCCAGAAATTGTTAGTACTGGAGTTCGTGTACGCATTGTCAACCTTCCTAAAAAAAGGAACATTCACAGAGATCTGATGGTGGCTTTTAAAGAGTTCCCTGGAATAATCAATATAAGTCCTGCAGTCCTTGGAAACAAGAAAACTAGGGATCCAATCTGCAAGGGTTTTGCATTTGTTGATTGCAAGTCTGAAGGAGATGCCATAAGGTATGTTTGGATGAGAGGAAATTATAGAACCAATAGAAATTTTGCTCTAATATTTTTATAACATGTTAGCTTCAGAATACCAAAATTATTTAGTCAGAAAAAGGTAGCAGCAATAAATTCTGTGAAGTACATGCTTATTGCAAAACTCTTGAAGTGGGTTGAATGCGTTTGGCTGATTCTTCTCACAACTACTGAAGGTTTGCTTTATCTTTCTTGGAGAAAAGTAGGGGAAAGACTCGCATTAATTCAATTTGATGCTGAGTGGATTTCCTTCATATGGTAATTGCGAGTATGTTCTAAAGGCACCTTGAGGAACCTATGGGAAGCGGTTTCTCTTTGCCTACCAGATTTTCGCTCTTTCACCACCTTTTTCGGTAGGAATGGCAGTAGAGTCTAGATTCTGGGAGTATCTTGGGTTTTGAGCCTCTCTCTTTACAGTTCACTTCTTTGATCTCCACCTCTGTCTAAAAAATTCAGTCTCCTCTTCTCTTGTTCACAAGTTGGAACAAACTCATTTGATTTTCAGTTTTGTACGGCTCTCCTTGATCAATAGATTGAGGAGTTAGCTTCTTCTTACTTCAACCATTGGTTCTTTCATCTAGGTACAGACACCTACGTTTGTGGGCCTCTCTTTGTACTTTGCTCTTTTATCTTCTTAATGAAAGTTGGTTTTCCTGTAAGAAGAGATTTGTCCTAGCTACTTGCATCTGTGCATTCTGAGATCATCACATCTTCTCATGTTTTAGCATTATGTTTATGAATGGTTTCTAGGTTTCATATAAGACATGGCACAACATTTTATGCATCCATAATCCTTCATAAATGGTAAACTGAGTGACAATCATTTCTTCCTCAGTTTCTTGCAAGCATTTTCTGGACGATATCTTACGTTTGGAAGGGTTCAGAAGCAAATAAAATGTGAGATAATGAATCGACGAACTTCCAGTTCTGCTCGTGAAATTTCGGTGGATAGTACCAATCATTCACAACTAATTATTCCTGAAGATGAAGCAGAGCAGGTTGCTGACTTGGACATGGATTTAGCTGATGAAGTCATAAGAACGAGGGTGGAGGTGGACGATATTGAAGAACATCTGGCATCTGTCAGTGAATTAGATTTGGATGACAAGGATGGTAATGGTCCAGAATCAAGATCAGAGTCCAGCATTCGGTCACCATCCCGGAAGGAACTAGAGAAAATCCATGAACTAGAAGAAATTCTTCCTCAAAGAAGTAAGGAAGTTGGTAGGGAAATTACACCTATCAAAGGGAAAACGAAGGTTTCAAAGAAAAAACAGCCCAAGGAAAAAGGAGAGAAGAAATCATTGATAGGAATTCCGGGATCTGCAAAAAGGTTATGCTGCATCAAGTGATTGTTTAAACCCCTGAATTTAAATTTTATGCTAAAAAAATTTAACTTAGAGTGCTTTCAATGTTAATGCAGGTTAAGGATAAAGGAGAAGGCCGTCTTAACTGACGTGTACTCAAGATATGGAAACAAATCAGCTTTGGTTTCAAAAGAAGGGAACTAACTGGAGTGGATATTCTCTGAAATTAAGAACGTAAGAACTTAGCCAAAAACTCATATGAGATGTGATTGCAATTGCATAAACTTGATTTGCTGGGTGATTATACCAATCAAATTTGTTCAGTTAGAGGTCCCTCTTCAATGAGCTAATGATACTTGAGTTTTGGTTTTTTTCCAACTCATTCCCTTGCCAAATTCCTGGTTCCTTGCCTTGACTGCAATATCTAATGAAGTCTTAATTCATTTGTTCAATTTGGTTTCTCATTTTATATACCGACGGGCTCATCGACACTATTAGATTATATGGGCTTGCTTATATATTGTGAGGTCTCTACCAATCTTTTCAATGTGGGATCCTCAACATGCCTCCTCAAGATGGTGTCCCTTTGGGTTCATCATTCTTGGATCGGATCCCAATTTCTTTTTTATGGCTTCCATCTCAAAACCAATTGGCAATGAGAGGAGTGACCCTTGAAGCTTATATATTGTGAGGTCTCCACCAATCTTTTCAATGTGGGATCCTCAACAGACATTGTTGTGTCTCTCGCCTCGATCCTTGCGTATTGACATTTCGAGTCAAATTCCCGTAGAGAATGAGAATAATGGGTTGAATTGAAATAGTTGGATTGGAATCACTTAGGGGTCGTTTGATAACCATTTCGTTTTCTGTTTTCTGTTTTTGTTTTTCATTTTAAAAAAACAGGGGTGTTTGATAACCATTTCTGTTTTTTGTTTTCTGTTTTTTAAAAACGTTTTTGAAATTATAAGCAAATTTCAAAAACCAAAAAAAGTAGTTTTTAAAAACAGATTTCTGTTTTTCAAAAACTCATTTTTCTTCTAATCCTTATTTTTCTCCTCTTTTACATATCTCTCCCCCAACAAATTCTTTTTTCTATTTTTTTCTCTCTAAAACGTTTTTCTCTCTATAAAATTTATTTTTCTCTCTCTTAAATTTTCTTTCAAAACTTTTTTTTTTCTCGATAACTTATCTATTTCTAAAAACTTATCAATAACTTTTCTCTCTTTAATTAACATATTCTAATTTTCTTTTGAAAAAAAAAATTCTTCAAAATTTTCTATCGCAACAATTTTTATTTATTTTTCTAATTTATCGTTATTTCTTCGGCCTATCTTTTACTCTTAATTTTACTATCTCTTTAAATTTTCTCTTTTTATTTAATCTTTTTTATCTAAAATTTATAGCTTTGACTCTAACTTTTTTTTTTTTCTATTTTTTCTCTAACATTTTTTTCTAATTTAATCTTTTCTCGAGTCTAACTAATATTCTCTCTCAACATTTTCTTTCACCTTTCTAAATTTTTTATGTTTAACTTTTCTCTCGTCTTTTCATAAAATAAAAAAATCTCTCGAAAACATTTATATTTGTGTCTCTAAATTTTTGTTTATAAGGTCTCTACACATTTTTCTCCATCTAAAATATATTTTCATCTTTCTAATTTTTAAAAAACTGGAAACCAAAAACAGTTATCAAACAAGTTTGGGTTTATGTTTTTTAAAAATAGAAAACAAAAAAACATTTATCAAACATATATGGTTTTTGTTTTTAAAAAACAGAAAACCAAAAACAAAAAACCAAAAATAGAAAAACCAAAAACTAAAAACTAAAATGGTTATCAAACGGGGCTTTAATGTCTCAACAACACACTTGTATAATTGAATTAAGAGTAATATCATCCCATATGAACTTTGTTTGCTTCTCTTTTTCATCACTGACAATTATATCTTTAGACATTCTAAAAAAGAAAAGGATAGAATCAAAAATCAATTCTAGCCACAACCATCACCATATACCGAAAACACAATTAAAATTCAACACATCTCACCAAATACAAAACAAGAAATGAAAAACAAAACTTTAAAACTCTAAGGAGATTGATTGCAATACAAGTTCTTTCTTAATCGAGAAGAGCATAACAAAAGATCAAAATCTAGGTCAAAGAACCCATAAATAAGTTCCATAACTCACTGTAAACAACTTCAACCTAGACTATTTGAAAATGTGGAAAACAATAATATCATGGTTGGAAAGGTAGAATAGAGGACTAGCCTAGTTAATCATCTAGAAGACAAAAGTGATGGCAAGCCTACCAATGATTCCATTCCATTGCTTGTAAATAATCACAGTCCATGAGGGATGGTTTCAGCTTTCCCATACGAAAAAATACTGCAATTGAAATGACCATTCCTTTTCCAAAAATGTCCAAACTCTCCTCTTTTCGTTCCAAGTCTAGAAGAAAGAGTTGCTATACTAGATTAGTGAAAAAAGATTGAAAGTTGAAAGCTTTTTGAGCTTAAAATTTGTGGGTTTTTTTTTGCAGGTACGACGTGTTTAAAACCAACATTTTGGGGACACCCATCATAGTTTCCAATACTGATTCAAACGTGAATAAGGTGGTTTTACAGAACCATGGCAACATTTTTATCCTAGCTAACCCCAAATCAATTACCGAATTACTTGGTTCATTTTCAATTCTTCAAATGAATGGAAATGTTCAGAAAAGAGTTCATACAATCATTGCACCTTTTCTTAGGTCTCCTCAGCTCAAAGCCCAAATCACTAGAGATATTCGAAACAGCGTTAAACTAAGGCTTGCTAATTGGAGTACCTCTCAATTGGTTTATGTCCAAATCGAAACCAAACAGGTATTAAAATGTTAAAATCTATGCAAAATGATTAAATGTTTTACATATTTCCCTTCGATTAACCGGAACACCGAGGCTACCAAAGAAACTCAAAGGTTACTAAATGAAGAGAATTTCAAATGGTTATATATATTACTTCATCTCCCTCAAATAAAAATTTTGCTTTTTTTTTTTTAAAAAAAATACTTGCAAAATTGGTTTAATTCAATCCCCACTCCAATTGACAATTCAATTCGATCCCAAAAATATATAAAAAAGAGAATGCAACACAACATTACAAACTCTACCGATAATGAATTTTACTTCGATTTTGTATTAAAATTATGCATGTTTATTAACCAAATTATTCTCACTATGCAGTCTATAGTCGAAACTATTTTTTTAATGTCTAAGTAAAATTCAAAAGAAAGAAAATCATTTGTTTACAAATTATACTCAATTGACCATAATCTATCAGAGTAAGGGATAAATTGAATAATAATTAGTGGATTCAAAACTATACTCAATTTCATCCGAAAATGATATCAATCAAAATCTCAGTAATGCAGATTTGTTGTTTCTCTTCATAATGAGAACATTTGCAACTGTATCATTCAACTTCTAGTTAGCACGTTCGAACGAATGTAAAGAGCAGGGGGAGAGCAAAAGCGGAACAAGAATGCAAGCAATCTACCCACCCAACGAGAGCATGAACGCAAGCAAGGAAGCAAAAAAATTCAAACAAGATTTCTCAAATGCAAGCAAAAAATCCAAACCCTAAACAAATCGAAACGAAAATTAAACAAACAAACAACAAAATCAATGCAGAAATCACAAATCCAAAACTCAAACACAGATAAAAATATCACCTACTGGTAAGTGATCATTCGAACGAAAGGGCAAACTGCCGAAAGCAGGGTGCGAAAAAGCCTCCAATAGTGAACTAAAGCCAAAACGGTCGAGAGAGAAAACATTGGTATTTCCACATCTCAATAGGATGAGGGTAAAATTTGGAGTTGATTCAGGTCCTTCACCCCAACTAGAATTACCTCACACCTAATGGTTGAAAAATCAATTTTAAATGATTTTAGATTTTTCTAAAATAAATTCCCAACATTTGTCGAACATTAATATTGGGTACAAAAGTGATTTTTGCAATGGAAAATTACTCAGAAACACAATCATAGTTTATGCAAGTATTGTCTACATGATCATTTGATGCTAACATTTTCTATGTGTTTTTATAGGAACAACTTTGTTGAATTCTCCCCTCACATTTTCTATGTATTACTCGAACACTTAGTGATTGGAATGAAATGTGAAGATTTGAGAGTTTGAGATGGGGATTGAAGGAGGGTTTTATATTTGAAGAGAAGATGTTCAAATCGCACTGAAATATTTCTTCCGTTTTCTATGCGTTTAAATTTCAATTGTTATAACTTTCAACAAAAAAAAGGCTTAAGGTGTTGTTTTTCCTTAGCTTTTTGTATATAGGCATCTTCTTCTTGCATGTGGTGATTGAGGATCATAACTATGGACAACCTGGGATTTTCATGGTTGATGGAGATGAATTCTTCAGGTTTTACCCTCCTTTTTCTTGATTAGCTATCTGTTATTTAAGATTCTCATAATGGTTAATGATGTGAAGTTGAGAAAGAATTCAATTTTGTTCATGGTTTAGTGAAGCCAAATAGCTTTTTTGATCTTAAACTTTAGATGGGGAACTTTGTATAGTGTGGTGATTGGTTATTTTGGGGTGCTTCTTCTTTGGGTAGTTGAAGTATATTCTTTGGTTTTGTGATTGATGACTTTTCTTATGCTTAACTATGGAAATGCCTTTTTATCACATTGTTCTTTATGGTTGTTCCTTTTTCCCCATTTAGAGAGTTTAGAAGAAAAACTAGTTATTGCACACATCCATTCTGTACCGTGAGAACCTATGGCTTTATTTTGTTATGAGCCCACCAAAATAAATGTTGTGCATTAATTTGTTGAGGCGATCCTTGGTAGGTCTAGGATGCATGTTAAAGGTGGTAAGAATTAGATTCGAATTGCATTTGAATTTAGTTAATACAATTTCGGACCCACGATCCCAAAACGGCTAGTTTAAATAGGTGATTGTGAAATTGTTTAATCTAAAACTAGTTAGATATAATTTAGTGACTGTTGCGAGGTATCGGATGGTTGCAATTTTATGTATGAGGGGTGGCGAGCGATAAACAATTCAATTAATTAATCTTGTTAATTGCAGAATTCACAGTTAGCAAGTTAATTAGCATAGGTTAGTGTAGGGGGTCCTCCGAGTAACCAAGAAGCCGACCAGACTAATGAAGTCAACATAGAATAATTATTAGAGAAAACTAGGAAGCCAAACGAAATAGTCTCAAGCATAAGAAATCTCAATCCAGCGATCCTTATTGATTTTCGTCTAATTTCTCATTTGCATGTTTTATTTTACCTCTTTTAAATTCAACATTTATTTATTTCTGCTTGTCCTTCTTTCTAAAAATCCCCCTGTTTTATAAGCACAAAATTATGCACTTACTAGGTCTCATTCCCTATGTTCAACCCCGACCACTATTTCTACAAAATAGTTGTAGTGTCGTGGATTATAAATTTTATTTGACAATTCGGAGCCTCGACAACTCCGGCCCCGTCACTGATCTTAGTCAAGTTCGGTTGAGGCGTTCTCATGCTTTGAGCTTGGTGGAGGCTTCTCCTTCCTCTGCAATTGATCATTTGAAACCTATAGGATCAATTAGTTCCAACAAGGGCTCGATCAAGGAAGGTGAAAATGGAGAGATAAGTGTGAAAGTTGTAAAATCCGGGAAAGAATCGGTGGTTTATCGTGCTTTGATGATTATGAAGCGGATTTTGATTTCTGGATTAAGTGGAGATACACAAGCTATTGTGGCTTGCTGGTTCACGCCAAGAGGGAGGGAGAGAGATAGGGAGGGAGAGAGGAAGAAATTGTGAGAAAGTGGAGAGTAATTTTAGCGATTTTGTTGAAAGATGGGAAATGATTTTAGGATCTTTTCAAAATTAGGAAGTGAATTAATGGATTGAGAATGTTTGAATATGAAAGAATAAATTATGATTTTTCCTTTTCTAAATTTTTTGTTGTATTTTAAATATAAATATTATGGAGGAGGGTATAAAAGTAATGAAATAACAACTTATGTAAAAAATCTAGGTTCTTAGATTATTTGTGTGAAGGCTAAATTATAAAAAATGCCCCTTAACTATGGGGTTTGTTTCAAAAATGCCCTGAACTTTAAAAAGTTTCAAAAATACTCATGAACTTTAAAAAATGTTTCAAAAATATTCTTGTCGTTACTTTTTGGATGGAAACCATTAAAAATTTCAGTTTTATTAATACTCTTTTAACTTTCAAAAGATTTTAAAAAATAACATTATTAGAAAATGCTTATTTTTTTTTTCTTATCCCACCGTAAATTCTTATTCCATGAAAATTAATGAGAAATTTTACCTATTTTTCATGTATTCATACACTAGGAGCTTTTCTTCTCTTTCAACACATCATCCCATGAGCTTGACTACATTTTCGGCAATAGTATTTTCAAAACATTTTTAACGATTTTAACGGTTTCCATCCAAAAATTAACTGCAAGGGTATTTTTCAAACGTTTTGTAAAGTTCAAGGGTGTTTTTGAAACTTTTTAAAGTTTAGGGGCATTTTTGAAAACAAACCTCATAGTTCATGGGTATTTTTTGTAATTTAGCCTTGTGTAAAAAATGGTGGATTTAAACAAAAATAAAATATATGGTCCTTATTTATAGGCTAACCATGTACATACCCCTAAAATAAATAGAAATTATGGATGGGCTCCTTTAACCCATCAATTTCAAATTTGTCTAAATCTTCTAAATTTATCAATGATAAGATTTTATACATTAATTCAATTTTTATTCTTCCCTAAATGCCCTTATTTAATTTAGTAACTCTTATTTTATTAATTTATTTTAGTGTTATATTTTTTTCTATCAACCGATAAGGGCAAATACGTAAATGGACTTCTTAAACTCCTTTAATATCTGGTTGTGAGCCGACAAAAATGTAAAATTATAACAAAATACACTTTTAGAATAAATAAGCTACTATTAACCCATTTGTGTAGTTATCCCATCAAGAAAATATATTTGGGGGTTAAGGTATTGTCACCCACTATGAAAAAATTCACATGCACTAGCAAAAACCAACAGTCCCATTAACTATGAAAAGACGTATATACTAGAAAAGTCAAGGGGAAAAGAACAGGTCAAGAGAGAAAGCTTCAAGGGATGATTACATATGTTTGTGAGAGAAAAATCACGAGAATGAAAAGTGTTGGTTTGTCGAAGGTAGAAGAACAAAAGAAAATGACTGATCGGGAAAGATAATTTTCTTTCTCAAATATAAGAAATTTATCAAACTATAGTTTATCCCATGGAGCACATTTTATACACGATACAAATTGGCAACATTTGTAAAAGAAGAATAGAAAATAAGAAGTAATAAACATGGTCTCCATAGGTATGTTCATCTTTTTCCGCACTAGGGGCTTTTTTTAAGAACTTGAATGTTTTATCTAACAAGTTTGCATACACAATACAAGACTTGCCCCACCAAATTAATCGGATTGAAACTATAGCCTCAACATACATTCACTAATATTTGCAAATAGTAGGAATTCCCGACGTGATACATTCATCAAGAGCCAAAAAGTGTTGACAAAGTTGTTCACACTCGGATAGAACAGGCTCCACTTCCCACAATTACATGTTTATTAAACAGAGTAGCACATGCAAACAACAACAAACCAACTTTTTTTCATTTTATTAAAAGCTCATCCGACATAACATACAAAAGGAATAACGTTATTCCATTTTCACAAGACAAAAGAACCAATATTTGAATAAAAAATGAAAGAAAATGGAAATACCATTTCTACAGACATAATCAACACCTACCCACCTAATAGGAGACACTAAGGATAATTAAGCAGCATAAAAATCATAGCCCATGCTGTGATTTATGGCTTGATGAATTATCCATACATTTTCTTTGATGTTAAGGTCGATGGTATACGTATTTTGTTCGAGGATCCACAATCAGGCCCTTCCCTCCATTTACTTCTAAGTCGTGCCTGCATTTACCACACCGAATCAGCCGTCTGATTTTTCTAAATTGTAGTCTTCACAAACCAAGGTATAATAAAGAGACTCGTAAGGCACTTATAGTCTAAATTTGAGGATATGCACAAGTTTCTCAAGGTATCAACCTTTAATCAATAGAAGGAAGAAAAATTGTTATTGAAAAAAGTTCAAAGTAAACATTAACTTACTGAAATACAAAGTCAGGAATGGTCAATTGCTCGCGAGGAACATATTTGAACAGTTGCAGTAATCGATCAATATACACAACTTTGTTCCATACCTGGGTATCAGTTACTTTCTGGTTACAAACACTTTTAATCCCATTCAATGCTAAACAATGAGATTATAACAAACTTACGTACCGCATTATCCACAAGCAATTGCATGGCAAATACTGCAGCTTTCAATCCAAAGGTTGGGTGAAGAACATATATTGCCTATAAAAATTATACAGATTGATGAGAAAGATAAACATGTCTGCATGTATATATCACTGGAATAAAGGAGTCCATACATGGAGATTACGCTGGTGTTTTCGGCCAAGAATCTGCTGCAATCTCCTCATCCATCCCATGTCCGGCCGACTAACAGTATATAGACCATAAAACATGGTCAGACAAGTTTCATAACTTCTGGATAGACTACTTACATGATGCAAAATCAAGAACGGAATGTGCAAAACTAGATTTCATGACAGTGTCAATAATAGTCCAGACTATCTTTCCTGCTACAGTGGGAAGAATGATAGAATATAATAAAAATAAATTGAATTGGTTTATTTGGGCCCGAGGGCTGTGGGGGAAGGAAAAGAAGATTGGAAAGGTTGCAACCCGGTTGTCATCTTGCAAGAATTCGAACGCTAAGGTCAACAGATCCACTTATCAAATTGTTATGGAGTGAAGCACGAAGGTTCTTTCTACGGGGCCATTTGGGATGTCGGGGACATCACTGTGATTGAAGATGAGCTTTAATTTTGTATGTGGCGAACAGATCCTTCATGCTTTCTATTAACTTCAAATGGAATATTGATCAGGGAAAATGGATTACTGTGGTCTACCAGCCTCCTTACACAGATTTTATTTTATGTGGAAATCCAAGTTTTTGCTGTCCTCTGTGCTTAGGATTGTGTATGACCGGATATCTAAATGTTTTGAGATATGCTGTGAACAAAAAAACATTCACAGATCTAGTCCTTTTGAAGAAAGTTTCTTGGATCCTTTTTTTAAATCGATAAACCGACCTTCCCTTCGAAAAAATAAAAGAGAACCGAAGTGTATGCAAAAACAATAGCCCAATAAAAGGAGCCTTTTTTCAGGGATCATTTCATTCATAGAAACCCTGCATCCCAAATGAAGGATTGAAAGTGGGTATAAATACCCTTTGGTTATTATCCACGACATTGTTACCCCAGATGACGACTATGGAAGACAGCTGGAAAAGAATGGGCCATTTTGAATTATCCCACCAAAAAGAAAGTGATGGGGGTACATGGACAGTGGGTCAACCTAGCACTCAGAAGAGGGCGGCCCAAGAGAAATGTGAGACGCAGGCCCAAAATAGACCTAACCACAAAAAGGAGAACAAGCCCAAAGCCCAAATCGAAAGCCAAAAAAGGGCTCTCGTTCAATGAAAAAAAACGTCTTTTTTTTTTTTAGGGTCGGTTGCAAGGATAGCAATATGGGCCAAAGTAATTGCAAATCTAACAGCCCACAAAAAAAATTGCAAAAAATGGCAAAATCTGATGGTCTGTGTGTTGCATTTACTAAAATACCCCTCCAGATTTTCTATCAATGATAGAAAGTTTTTTCTATAAGTGATAGAAATTTTTTCTATCAATGATAGAAAGATTTTCTATCACTAGAAGTTTGGTTGTTATTTGGTTTTCTATCGGTGTTTAGTGTTTGGTTTTTGCTTTCCAGTGTTTGATTTCTATAACTGTTCGTTTTTGCTTTATTTTTCAGTGCTCGATTTCACCATGTATCACCATCACTGATAGAAACAAAAGATCTTCTATCACTAAAAGAAATCTATCAGTCATACAAGATTTCTGATAGAAAACTATCAGTGATAGAAGATTTCTATCACTGATAGAAAGTTTTTCTATCACTGATAGATTCTATTAGTGATAGAAATCTTCTATCAACAACAGATTTCTATCAGTGATAGAAAGATTTTCTATCACTCACGGAAAGTTTTTCTATCAGTGATAGAAATTTTTTCTACCAGTGATAGAGATAGAAAGTTTTTCTATCACTGATAGATTCTATCAGGATTGAAAGATTTTCTATCAAAAGTTTTTCTATCAGTAATTAAACTCCCATCGCCGTGAAGTAAATCAGACAGATAGTTCCCCAAATCATCAGACGCAAATCTCACCTCTGAATCCAATCCGTAAAGATTCTCCAATCGCGAACGGTATTTGATGTAGAACTCACCGTGAAGCGTGCCGAGTTTCTTCCCCAACGAGATCTTGATGTGCTCGCGCAGCTTCAGATCCGTCACGATCCACGAGGCTCGATGCCTGTAGGCTTCTTCAAATGCGATGTTGAAATCGTTGAAGTGTTTTCTTGCTCTCTCTGGCGAGATCTCCGCCGTCGGATTCTCCGGCAGGGATAGGAACACTCTGCTCCATCCCATCCGTTGGTAGCTCCATGCATACTGCTTCACCTTCACCTCTTTTTCTTTTTTCTTCGATTTCTATTAGTTAGGTTGTTTTTTGTTAGTTTTTCTACAAGGTGGTTGGTTGTTGTGTTTCTATTACTGATATTTGGTTGTTGTTGTGTTTCTATCACTGATATTTGGTATGTTTCTATCACTGATATTTGATTGTTGTTGTGTTTCTATCACTGATATTTGGTTGTTGTTGTGTTTCTATTAGTGATAGAAAGACATTCTATCAGTGATAGAAGGTTTTTCTATTAGTGATAGAAACTTTCTATCACTGATAGAAAATTTTTCTACCACTGATAGATTCTATCAATATATATATATATAAAAAGAAAAAAAAGGAAAACCAGACGAAGGAGAAGATGCACGCGGGCCAATCAGGGACAATTCGGGAATATAAAAAATTCATTTAAAAATTCTACCATATTTGCAATTATTTTAAAAACTTGATATATTTGCCATTATGTACCATAATTTTGCCACCCATTACAATTATCCTTTTTTTTTAAAGAAAGGGTCTATCCAATCAACAGATAAGTCCAGCAGCCCACACAAGGAGAGAGACACGTTGAATGAGAGGAATGGGGAGTATGGCCTTGATTCAGATTTTTCTATCTCAAGCCCTGGGAGTAAAGGAAATGATGAAGCGACTGAAGAAACAGAGAACGATGAAGGATCAGATAATGGGGAATGTTCCCAAGACCTCCAACTTCAATTTCTAAGCGAGGAAGAGGAGGTCAGGGGTACCCAGATAGAAAACACGGAAAAAATGGAGCAGATAGTCCGATATGACAGAAAATGTAAAAGGAAAGTGAATGAGGTGTGTGAAATGACACCTACTTACCTGACAAAAGAGTATGAAACCAACGGTGAAGATTACCAAGATACTCAAGGTAATCGACCTGAAGACAATCCAAAGGCTCTAGCCATTGTTCCTCCAAGGAATAACCAGGATACGTGTAGAAACGAAGATCCACAGATGGGTTCGTGATTAGCAAAGAAATTATCCTTACACTAAGAAAGAATAACCTATGTATTAGACCAATAGCGAGAACAAATACGAGGAAAGGTAATACGGTCCAAAAGAAACGAATCAGGGAAATGACCAACCTTCTAAGATCGTGGGAAAAAGAGGTTGTTATTAATCCAAAGAATGAAGCAAAGGAAGCATATGAAGGTAGTGCTGAAGGCCAAGATAGTTTAGAAAGGGCCGAAGAGGTTTCATTATGAAGATTATCTCTTGGGACGTTAGAAGGTTGGGGTTGAGGTCGAAAAGAGCCCTCATAAAAGGCCTCCTTCACAAAGGAAATCTGGATTTAGTTATCTTGCAAGAATCTAGACTTGCCCAAGTTGATAGACGGGTTGCGAAGTCGATTTGGAGTTCAAGACACATTGGGTGGTTAGCCCTTGATGCGATCAATACTGCTGGAGGAATCCTTGTTATGTGGAAGGAAGCTATGATAGAAGTAGTTAACTTTGTGTTGGGGGAATTCTCCATCTCGATTGAATGCATTGTCAATGGGCAGTTCGTTGGTTGGGTGACAGGGATCTACGAACCATGCTATTATCAGGAGAGAAAGAGATTCCTGAGAGCTTTATGATCTCTATGGGCTTTGCAACGGTGTTTGGTGTGTGGTAGGCGATTTCAACATGGTTAGATGGATGGAGGAAAGATTGAATGCCACCTGTTCCACTAGATGTATGAAGAAATTTAACAAATTAATAGCTTCGACTGGTTTGACTGACCCCCGATGTATAACGCTAAGTTTTCATGGACTAGTTTGGGTGAGAGAAGAGCAGCGTCAAGAATAGACAAGTTTCTCATTTCTAGACAATGGGATGAGTATTTTAAGGAGCATACACTCGGGCGGTTGAATAGACCAACGTCTAATCATTTTCCTATTATGTTGTCTGTAGGTTCTTTTAAATGGGAGCCTACCCCCTTTAGATTTGAGAATGTATGGATGGACAAACCTGACTTTAGGGGGCTCATAGACAAGTGGTGGATCGAGATAAAGCCGAAGGGATGAGCAGGGTACAGATTTATGGAAAAGCTAAAAGGCTTGAAACATCAAATGAAAGACTGGAATAAGGAGATTTGTGAAAAGATGATGAAAAAAAAAAAAAAAGTATAATCTCCCAAATTGAGAATCTGGACCGATTAGAAGAGCAATCCACCATTCAACCATAGCAAATCCAAGAGAGAAAAATCCTGAAACATGAGCTGATGGAGATGAGCAAAGAAGCCTAAATCAAAAGTGCAAGATTAAATGGTTGAATGAAGGGGTGAGAACACATCCTTTTTTCATAAATGGGCTTCGGCCATGAGGTCCAGAGCTTTTATCTCCTTTTTAGAGAGTAATGACGGTTCCATTCTAGTCACATAAGCTGATATAGAGCAAGAGATCCTTGACTTCTATAGCAAGCTGTACAATAATGACTCAGTCCCAGATTTATGCTCGAAGGCATAGAGTGGGCGAGACTTGACGACCATAGAAGAGAGAAATTAGAAAAGTAGTTCAGTGAGGAAGAGATTTGCAAAGCTGTTAAAGATTTGGGTAACCTTAAGTCTCCAGGGCCGGATGGAATAACAGGTGAATTTTTTAAAAGTTTTTGGAACATCTTTAAGTCTGACATAGTAGAGGTGTTCCAGGAGTTTTTTGAAAACGACATCATCAATAAGAGAACCAACGAGACTTACATTTGCTTGATTTCCAAGAAGAAAAATGTTGCCAAAGTGAGAGACTTCAGACCAATCAGCTTGGTCACTTCCCTGTATAAAATCATAGCTAAAGTTTTGGCATAGAGGCTGATGCAGGTTCTTTCCCACACAATAAGTGATTGTCAAAGCCACTTTTGTGCATGGAAGACAGATCTTAGACGCTATTTTAGTGGCGGAAAAAGCTGTTAAAGAAAAAAGATTGAACAAAGAGCAAGGGTTTTTATTGAAGCTTGACCTAGAAAAGGCCTACGGTAAAGTTAACAAGGAGTTCCTTGATGCCATCCTTGAATTAAAAGGCTTCGGCAGGAAGTGGAGAAAATGGATGAAGGGTTGTCTCATGAACACGAATGTTTATGTGATTATTACTGGCAAACCGAGAGGGAAGATAAGAGCTTCTAGGGGCTTGAGACAAGGGGATCCCCTCTCTCTTTTTCTCTTTACCATTGTAGGAGACGCCATTAGTAGATCTATTCATTATTGCACAGAGAAGAAAATCCTGAAAGGTTGGCTGGCTAGTGGGCAAAGATAGAATCCTCTTTTCTTTGCTACAATATACGGATGACACTCTTGTTTTTAGTCCTTATAATGCCTCAAATTTAGAGGTGGTGGGAGATTCTCAACCTAATTTTAGATGGATCGGGTCTTGCTGTAAATAAGACCAAAACGTCCATGATTGGGATCAACATTGATAATTTACCGATGATGAATTGGGCGAAGGATCTTGGCTATCAAACTGAAGGCTTACCTATGAACTACCTTGGATGTCCTCTTGGAGGTAATTATTGCAATAAGGCCTTTTGGACTCCCCTGACTGAAAAGTTTAACAGAAAGCTTGAGGTTTGGAAAAGATTCACCATCTCTAAGAAAGGAAGAGTCGCCCTTGTTCAATCAATCCTTAATAGCCTCCAAGTGCCCACTTCGACCATAAAGGCCATGGAGAAAATTAGTAGAGATTTTATTTGGAGTGGCAATAGCTCTAATTCGGGTAGCAACCTTGTGAAATGGGAATGGACTTCTCTTCCCATGAGTCCCGGTGGTTTGGGGGTGGGGGCCTTACGGCAAAGGAACATGGATGTGGAGATTTACCCAAGAGAAAGATGTTTTGTGGAGAAAAATTGTAGCTAGCATTTATGGTGCCTGGAAGTCAGGAAATCAAACAAAGAGAGGAGGAAATAGAATATGGGTAGAGATTGCCAAACTTTACCCCTTATTTGATCAATTTACGAAATTCAAAGCCAAGGATGGGAAAAAAATCAGATTCTAGGAGGATTGTTGGTGTGAAAACCAGCCTTTAAAGCTAAGTTTTCCAGATATTTACACCATCTCGGACTGAAAGGAAGCTACTGTGTTTGATTGCTGGGATTTGGAGAACAGTACGTGGAACCTAAATCTTCGCAAGGGCTTGTTTGACAGGGAATTACCTAGCTGGACTGCCTTGGTGGATAAATTAAATGGTATCCATTTGACTATGGAACCGGACGTGATTAGATGGAAGTCTGACCCATCTGGAGCTTTCTCCCCAAAATCGATATTCCAAATTCGATATTCCAAATTCGACTAGAACTAGTCCTCCTATCACCAATCTGATTTGGAAGCATAAAAGCCCCAAGAAGGTAGGTGAAGGTTTTCTTATGGTCCTTGGTTTACCGAAGTCTCAACACCGATGATAGAGTTCAAAGAAAATTTAAGCACAAGACTCTGTCCCCCTCCAGATGTAGAATCTGTTTGAAAAAAGGGGAGGACTTAGATTATATCTTTTTGCACTGTGAGTTTGTTTGGAAGGCTTAGGGCTTTCATAGCAAACCTCTTGGGTATTTCTTTTTGTGCCCCTTTAAGAATGGACAACTAGATTTCAGAAGGCCTCCACGGGTGGAATCTACCTAGGAAAGCTAAAGTGGTGGCTAGTTGCGCTTTCAGGGCTACGCCATGGATTCTATGGAAAGAGAGAAATTCTAGAACTTTTGAGGATAAGTCTTCTAGCTTTGATCTTTTTTGTAATCATGTACAAAATACGGCCTCCTGGTGGATCTCTTTACATAAAAAATTATTTTGTAGTTACAACTTGCTTATGATTATAAATGATTGGCAAGCTCTTCTGAGATAGTTCTCAGGCAGGGGCGATGTCCTACTCTAGGCTGTTTCCTTGCCTTTTTGTGTCCTTTTTGTGTGAATAAAAGTCCTTTTGATGTTTCTTTACCAAAAAAAAAACAACAACAAAATCCCATGAATAAATTCTCACATCATGGAAAGTCCTTGATTATGGACCCAGACTTGATGAAATAGGTCATAATGACAATGAAATGTGTTTGATAAGCATATTTCCTTTTGAAGAGTTAGGATTTGGGGTATGAAATTCCAAAAACTCGTCATTCCCTAGGCTTTTTATTTGAAAAATGTGTTCATTTCATACCCCAAATCCTAACTCTCGTTTAAGACAAATATTGACTCAAGCAAAGGGACCAACAAACAACAATCTTTACTTTGAGATATGGAACAACTCTTATCCCAAGAAGATTGAAACTTTCTTAAGGTTCCTTAGCCATGGGTACAAAACCAATAGACTTCAGAGAAGAATGTACACTTCTCTCTCCCCCCTTCTTGGTGTGTTATGAGCACACTTCGAAATTGGAAACTCAACATCATCTTTGTGTTTTAGTATTTTGGATAGATATCGTTCACAAGAGCAGGGATACATGCATGACATTCCAAAAACTTCTCATTGTCTAGGCTTTCCATTTGAAAGAAGTGCGTTTCATCACACAAATCCTTGCTCCTTTAAAATAAATATAGAAGATCACTTGAAGTAGATATACTGCACTTACGGCTGTAAAGATGCTGCTGAGTGGAAGTACACAATTGTATAGGGCTTCTGTATTAATGGCTCAAATTCCTGGAATTTAATAACAAGTCAAAGTGCAAAATCTAAATAATGACATAGCACATAACAACAAAAAAAGATGTTCCAGAAAGTAGTAGCAAGATCAGATAACCAGGAACCACAAGTACAACTTTGAGCAGAGTTTCATGTAATATCATTTAATATAATTAAATCGAACTCAAATGGAAATATATTCTATATATGATCGTTTTAATCACAACGAAAATAAATGAAAAATATGAAACTCTTATTGAGACTATATTCTATGTTATTAAATGTTGGAACAAAATGAAGCCAAAAAAAAGAATACCCTTGATGAAAAGTTTGTAGTAAATGGAATGGACCAAACTACAATCTGAGGAAAAAACTTTTTGGATCTCTTTCCTTTTCTAACAATTCCCTAACATTATAATCTTTTTCCTACTGGCTACTACTATTATACCGAGGATGCTAAATATCTTCCTTATGTATATTTATGTTCCCTGGGTGGATTATCTTGAGCCGTGTATATATTCAAGATGAACATGCTTAAAAATGTGCCAAGCATGCGATTTAGAGTGTGTGCGTGCTATATGAAATTTTGGACATGGAAATCATGTATGAAACACATGGGAATTTACACAACACAACATACATGAAGATACCCAAGGGAATTGTGTGCAGCACTTAGTGACCACAACTACTTGAAGAAATGAAGAAAATACTATTGCAAAGAAATAGAAAATAAAATAAAATTAAAAATTAGAAGGAAAAAAAAACTGGTCATTTTTTAGTTTAGCGTATTACGTATAGATTTCCAACAAATAACTTGGGGAGGAGGGTGACCACATCACAGAAAATAAAATAGTTAATCGATTGATTAATTACACAAAAAAGTAAAATAAACATAAAAATAGGTTTAAAAAGGAAAGAAACGAAACAAGTTCAGTTATCAAGGATGCAGGAAATGAAAATTTGTAAACCCAAAAAACAGTAGAGAAAATGTTGAGGTAACGGTGGGCAGTGGCATGGCATCACAGAAAAGACGAAAATGAGCAGTAAATTATGAACAAAAACATCTGAAGCTAACCTCATTAGATAGGCTAGGCCCAATACTGCCATTAGCCACCGCTTAAAATTTTTTATGTAATTGAAACTTGAGGCTTACGCCCTCCAAGCCTCAAACCATAAGAAGAGAGGCTTCAGCCTCTCTTTATGTTGGCATGGGCGTAAGCTTTGAGGTACCTCACAACTGCCTCACCTCAAGGCTTACGCCTCAAATGATTTAAGAACATTGAGTACAACACTGCATAATTATTTAACAAAGCATGATTGAGAACAAAAATTCACATATACATCCTCATAATGTATGGAACCTCTGGAATAGTCTACAATTTAGGAATTGAAGTTCATCAATATCATCCTACCAGGTCCATATCAATGTTTGAAAAATGGTTGATTCATTGTGTTATGTATCCGTATCTATACCCATACATCTTTCTTAGGAGTCTTAAGATATAAAAGTCTATGACCTTTCTGTCCCACCTACCGAAGTTAATGCTTTTATTGATCAAGGTATGCATGAACAACCTCTTTTATTGCAGCAAGTTCTTGGGGAATCGAATAGTTTTAACCCTCTTTGTGAACCGTCCGCCTCTTTTAATGAGTCCATTAATGTCAGTTCATTTGCTGCATTAGCCTCCAATCCTCCCCAGACAGCGCCTTTTGAGTTCTCAAAGACGTCTTTTGAAGCTTCCATTAAAGCATTAGAGCTTTCAAAACCCTTGAGTGTTTTTTTTTTTTTTTGACAAGAAACATCAACGATATATATTAATCACGAAAAGAGGCAAACAACCTAGGGGCCGAGGGCAGAAGGAGCCCTTGCCCAAGAACTAGTTCAGCAAGTCTTTCCAATCACTAACTATCATTAACATGCCGTAATTACAAAAAGAATTCATATGTAAGGATATCCACCAAGACATTAGCCGTGTAAGGACTAAAACATGGACTTAGCCGTGTAGGTGCCTGACTTCCAACCTATCTAGTCTTGCTCGTTAACCAAACTAACTTCCTTGATTTTATCCAGCAAGGCTAGCCAGCTATTGATCTCTCTCTCAAAAAGACCCCTTCTAAAAACCAAATCCCACGTCAGGGACTCAAAGTTCCAGCAATCAGCCATGGCAGCCTCCTTTTTATTAGAAATGAGGAACAAGTCTGGGAATAGGAGCTTGAGGGGTTGGTCATCACACTAGCAGTCCTCCCAGAATTTTATGCACTTACCATTGTTGACAGTGAGCTTGATACAAGGATCAAAAATAGGGTAGTTGGCAGCAATGTCTACCCAAATCCGATTCCCTTTTTTTCCTTTAAACTGACTGGTCTTACGACCACAGGGGGAAATCCCATAAATGCTAACAATAACCTTCCTCCAAAGCGAATTTTCCTCCTTAGAGAACCTCCATAGCCACTTGGACATGAGGGCTACGTTCCTTTGCGCTAGAGAACCAACACCCAAGCCCCCCATGAGTAGGCAAAGAAGACCAATCCCACTTAACAAGGTTAGTGCTCGGCTTGGTGTGGCCACCATTCCACATAAAATTTCTAATCACTTTTTCCATAGCCTTGATTATGGATTTGGGAGCTTTAATCAAAGAGAACTGATACAAGGGAAGGCTATTCAAAACCGATTGCACGAGGGTGACCCTACCCCCTTTAGAAATGGAGAATTTCCTCCATTTGTCAATTTTCTTCTCAAGCCTTTCCATCAGATGATCCCAAAACAACTTTCTGTGATAATTGCCACCAAGTTGAAAGCCCAGATAGTTAAACGGCAGGGAACCAGCTTGACATTCAAAGATATTGGTCCAATTGGGCATATCCTCATCGCTGACATTAATACCAATTATTAAAGATTTAGCCATGTTTATCACCAGTCCGAGCCTTCCAAAATCAGCTTAATAATGTCTTTCCATCTGATCAAATCTGACTCATTGTTTGGGCAAAAGAAAAGGGTGTCATCAGCATATTGGAGCATAGAAACCTCCACCTTATTCTTCCCAATTTTCCAGCCCTTCAAAACATTCTTCTCTAGACAATACTGGACTGATTTGCGGACTGTAACCCCAACTAAAGTAAAAAGGAATGGGGATAAGGGGTCCCCTTGTCTAAGGCCTCTAGATGCAAAAATTTTACCTCGGTCTACCGTTTATCATGATAGAGAAATTTGAGTTACTAAGGCAACCTTTGATCCATCTTCTCCATTTCTCCCCAAATCCCTTGATCAAAAGGATCTCATTTAAAAACTCCCAATTAACCATGTCATATGCCTTCTCAAGATCAATTTTGAGCAAACAACCTTTCTCCTTTCTAGCTATTTAATCTTCTACTGCTTCAGTAGCAACTAAGATTGCATCGAGGATCTGCCTTCCTTGGACGAAAGTCGCATGGCAGTCACTAATACCCAGCTCTGGAAAGTCCTCCAGAACCCTAAACACCCAGCTCTCCCTCGCAAAACACTCAAAACCCAGTTGGAGAACTCATCGGAGGTTGTCGGAGGTTCACATCGAAAGAGAAATCATCGGAGAGAGAAGAGAGAAGAGATTTTGAAAACGTGGTTCCCTCTATCATTGATTATTCATAGTCTAATTTAGATTCTTTAGAGGAATCTTATGTTCGTCTTTTGACTCAATCCACAAATCCGTTGTAGTCTCCCTCTGTGCAGTAAACCCTTGAGTGTTAAAGAGGTTAAAAATAATTTTAGTGCAGCGTATCCTTTGTCTTATTCTCGAAGAAAAGTGCATCTCTCTTCATCTCCTTTGGATCCTGATTTAATTGAAGAAAATTGTTCTCGACTCTTGGTTTCCTCTGCTAAGCATGTGAGCATTCAGAAATCATCACCAACAACTCCTTCACGAGCTCTAATTCCCAGCCTTCGCGGCCAAATTATTTCCTCTACAAATGGTTCTATTTTGTTAAAAGAATTTGTCCACTCGACAAAAGTTCCTCCAACTTCTTTTTCTCATTTTCGATGTGATGACTCTTATGCGGAATCTGAAGTGAGTTTAAGTAGTGTGGATTCTTTAATGCAACCTATGGAAAATCACTTGGATGATGTTGAGCTTGAAGATTCTTTTACTGAAGCGTTTGATCTATTATTTCAGGAAAATGATAAGGATTGTGTTAAGGAAGCGCCTCATCCTCCTCCATCCTTAATCCTTAGTGCATTGCAAATTTGCTTCCTTAATTGAAGCTAGTGGGCTCGAATTGTGAGAAATTCCTCCCTTGATATCAAAAGGAAACTGTTAGTCTAGTTAATTTGTGTTGTACTGGGTTTTTTTATGAAATATGGAATATGAGATCAAACATTCTGGGGAATTGTCTTCTAGGTTATGAGTATTTATAAGTATTTATTTGCAGCTTTGTTTTGCATGAGGAAGTTGCTTCATTCTTCATGCATGGGGATCGTTTTATTGCTTTGATTGTTGAGCAGAAGGTATAAATTTTGGTGGTTCTGCATGGGAAGCATTTATTTCAGTTAAATTTCAGATGGTGAGCAACAGAATTAATTTTGGTGGTTGTACTTGGGGAGCATCTATCTCCGATCAAATTTTGGTTGGTGAGCATGGAATTAAATTTGGTGGTTATGCATGGGAAGATTTATTTTCAGTCAAATTAGGTGGTTGAGGCATGAAGATGGGCTTCTTTTCTTCATTCAGCCTTTGAGCAGAAAGGAGTTGCTCTTCCTAATAGTTTCTTCTTTTTTCGTGAGCCAGAATTCAAGCTCTCTGGTTGGTTAAAGAGTGCTCTTCTGGAAGGTTAAAAGAGTTGCAGAAATTGTTCTGGATCTATCATTTGTTCTCTTCTCGGATCCCTTGTGGGATAGGAGCTGCCCTTTGAGTTATTTTTGGCTTCTAAAGTTCTTTTGTTGCAAATTTTTTCTTGGGTTTTTTTTCTTTGCGTTTGCTTGCTATTTAGTTTTTTCTAGCTATTTATGGGAGTTGCTTTTTAGTTTATCATTATTTTTTGGGTTGCTTTATTGGTCCTTTTGGTTTTTTGTTCTTTTTTCACTCCCTTGTGGAGTTTGTATCCTTGAGCATTGGTCTCTTTTCATTTCTCAAAGAAAAAGTTCTCTTGTTAAAAAAAATATATAAAAATCTAATTACTAATATGAGAAACAAACACATAGTATTGAAGATTAGAATTAAATTACCTTTACAACATAGAGTATAAATCGCTCAAGGTCAAGACAGCGCAGCAGAAAATGTGCTCCCACAACAACCATAACAGGGCGACCCTCACTATCAACTCCCCCACGGTAACTGCAATAGATTATAATTATAGGCATCTCAAGCTAGTGATCTATCATAAATGCACAAGAACAAAATATGTTCAGGAATGTAACATAAGTACTTCCATCTTTGTCGTAGAAGTATCTCACTCTTCTAATTTTCATAAACTCTGACTAGTTAACATGCCGAAGAGAGACATAAACCAGAACTCAGTACATTCCATAGTGGAAAGAACATATTTCTCAATAGACACTTCTATTAACCACTAGCACTAGCACATATAAACTCTAATGGCTCACAGAAACCAACTTCCTTGAAACGTTCTCTCTCTACAAAACCAACTCTAACAAAGCCCCTCAAAAAGTGAATATGGAAGAGAAGTAAATAAAAAGATATTAATTGGCCTGAAGATCCAGAACTCCAAGGCAACTATCCTTGGATAAATGATTTTTTTAAAGGAAGCAAATTATTATCCAGTATACAAAATTCTACCATTTTGTTGTCTAGTATTTCTTATTTACATCCACCTCACCTTTTGATCGTGTGCGTAAAGGATAGCGGACCACTATATATATATATAATAGGCATGTGGAAACAAACAAGAAATTTGATACTCACACAATTCGCATCTCGCCAATTTCAGAGAGATTAAGAGAATTTGCTTTAGCAAGGTATCTTGAATGAAGTGAGTATTCTTCAGCAGCAGATAAAGGAGGTCCACCAAGGTCACCAAATCCAAGCATTCTACCATAATTCCATCCCGTCTGAGCTTGGGCAGTTTTTTCCCATTGTTCCTTGCGTCTTTGATCTGGATCTTTGATTAAAGCCATGAAAGCAGGATCCAGGTATGAATCCAAATATGATGAGTTCCTAAAAACACCAAGCACCATTAGTCAAGTTAAAATACCTTTAACAGATGCAACAAGGATTGAGGAGACCAAAT
The DNA here is from genome assembly GCA_036850905.1 of Luffa acutangula. NCBI lineage: Eukaryota > Viridiplantae > Streptophyta > Magnoliopsida > Cucurbitales > Cucurbitaceae > Luffa > Luffa acutangula. Next base: position 425,622 of record CM072092.1, on the reverse strand, counting down.
CCCAAAACAAAACCATTTGAGAACAGACCAAATTATAGGAACTATATTTGCTATCAAAAGTTGAAATGACCAAAGTAGATGAAGTCCTGTGTGGGAATGGAAATAGATGAAGAATAATGTGGAGATTAGTAATAGTCAGTCCTTTTTCCTTTTCTTGTTAAGAAACTAAACTGTTAACAAAAAAAAAGAAACACATATGGAACTGGATGTGGAAATGAAGCAAAACTGCACCAAAAGGAGCAAATTCCAGATTACAGGTTTCACTTTCATCTCGGCAATGATGTAGTAATGTCCGTGGTTTCTATTCCCACCCATCAAATTGTCTCCGGTGATACTAAAGTTTCTTAGTATTAAAAGAAAATGCAAGTGTATAATGACATTTCTCTTGCTTTTGCTCTGGTGCAATCCCTCTTTTCATTACTAATGGCCTTGAAGGCCAAACGTACTACCAAGGAAAGTAACTATGGGGTAGAACAGAAATGTTTTCTCGGTAGAATTAGACAGGGCAACTGAAATTGAAGAGTGAACTGTGAGGAGAGAATGAACTAGAATTTTTTAAAAAAATATTCTTAGGATGGCAGCAGACATGATATGATTGGAAGAAACGATTGAAGAGGTATTTGGGGTGCCTTAAAACTTGGAAGTTTTTCAGTAAAACAAAATGGGAAAAGCAAAAATTATTGTCGGATGCTGGAAGTTTTTCAAAGTGGGTGGACATCCGGAGGTAATAACACTATCGAATGAAGGAGATCAAAAAATGTCTAGAAATTCCTGCAGGATCAAGTCAGGAAGGGTGAAGGTCATTAACATAGTAATTTTTAGGCTCCAAGAATGAAGAAAACTAGAAAAGGAGGGTGCAAAACCTGAAAAGGAGGGGCAGAGTCGATAGACTTGAAAATCCTCAGTGTTGGAGAGGGACTTTGATAGGGTTGTATGAGAGAGGCTTACTGCAATCATCGACTATTTCATGATGACTAGCTTGCAACTTGGGAAGCCAAAAGGAACTTCGCTAGGGAAATGTTAGATTTTGGGTTTGAACTATGATATGGGTTGCTCTTGTGGGTTGTGAGGTTGGGTCATTCCCTTCATCCTATGTAGGATTCCGTCTTGGTCATAGTTCGAGAAGTCTCCCTTTTTTGTATTGTGGGCCAGGTTCGTAAAAGACTAGCTTCTGGGAAGAAATTTTTTTTTTCTCTAAAGGTGGGAGAATGACTCATTCATTCGATCTTGAGCGAGATCCCAATTTATTTTTTCTCCTTGTTTAGAGCCCCCTGTATTGTTTGGAAGATGTTAGATGTTAGAAAAGCTCATGAGAGACTTTTTGTGGGAGGGGTGGATGAGGGGGGAGGGTTGCACCTTGTGAGTTTGGGGTGGTGGTGAAGCCAACGGATCTTGGGGGACTAGAGTTAGGGATCTCAAGGGTTCATAACAAAGCCTGGTTTGCTAAATGGCTATGGCAGTTCTCCTTTGAGATTATAGCAAACAAATACGGCCCTCACCTTTTTGAGTGAATGTGAGGTGGGGTGAAAGGCACTTCCATAAATCTTTCGAAAGATATTTCCAATGAGCACCCGACCTTTTTTCTTACTTTGTCTAGTGTTTCGTGGGTGATGGGAGGGATACTTTTGGGAGGATAAGTAGGTGGGGGACAGACCCCTCTACTTTATGTTTCCACATTTATATCATTTGTCCTCCCTGAGAAATTGGTCTATGGCAATTTTTTTTTTTTTTTTTTTTTTTTTTTTTTTTTTGAAGAGAAACAGAATTTCAATGATAAATGAAATAGGAAAAACCCAAACACCTATAGGTGGATTACATGAAATTCTTCCAATTAGAAATCAAAGAGGGAATACTATAAAGAGCAAAGGGGTGTTTACATTTACACCAATACAACGCTTGGAAGAGAAGTTTATCAAAAAAAGAATCGAAAGTTAAGAAAACGTCCCTGAAAATTCTTCCATTTCTTTCGTTCCATAGATACCAAAAGAAAGCTCTATTGAAAGCAAGCCATAGAGTCTTCTTATCTCCATAAAAAGGATGACCCACAAAAATAGAAGCCAAAAGATCATGAATGTCCACCGGCAACGGAACATACCAACCGAAAGCATCAACCATAAAGGCCCAATATCTAGAAGCAAAAGGACACGTAACAAAAAGATGGCCCGGATTCTCCATGTTTGATGAGCACATAATGCACCAAGATGGCGATAGGTGAAAGTGAGGCAAATGTCATTCATCTTTCTAGGAACTCTGCTTTTTTTGGGGGCATCATTTGTGGTCTGAAAGGTATATGACAAATGTTTGTGACTCACTTGTCTTTGATTGATTGAGGAGCTTGATTGTAGACCTAGGAGAAGGGATATTTGTCTTTGTCTTGGGGTCAATTGTGAGGGCACTAAGTTGGAGCTTTGGGCGTCTCTGGCTGGTTGTGAGGTTAAATCAATTTCCTTGTTCCTACCTTGGCCTCCCTTGGGGGGGGGGGGAATCTGAAATCGTTGGTCTTTTGGAACCTTGTGGTGGAAAAGGTTCAAAAGTGGTTGTCCTCCTGGCAAAAAACCTTCTTTTCTAAAGGGGGAAGATTGACTCTTATTCAGTCTGTCTTGAGTGGAATCCCTCTCTACTTTCTTTCCCTTTTTAGACTATCCATGTCTTTGTGCAAGTCTTTGGAGAGGCTTATGAGAAATTTCTGATAGGCCTTAGCCACCAATTTTATTTATCAACATCAACCGGGGGAAGATTCGAGAGCTCCCCTTCTCTCCCAAGTTTCTCAATCAGAGAAATACTCTTCACAATAGCCAAAAAGATGCTCTACCTCCTCACACAACAAACATTTATACCCTCACACCCACGTACAGACAACACAAGTGGGCCCCCCAACTAACAATAAAATACTATTCTTCACTCTCTTTTCCTCACGCGCCTACGCTCGTACACCTTTGTTATTCGAGGCCTATCAATACCGGCCCCCCAAGAAGCCACCTTGTCCTCAAGGTGAAAGTCAGGAAACTGTGTACTGATATCTGCCGCTACTTCCCATGTTGCATCGTTCTTGGAAGTGTTTTCCCACTGAATAAGAACCTCTAAGGAGGCATCCCCCAACAAGGATTTCCGAAGCCCTAATAGCGCCATGGGCATAATCTGCACAGTAAGGTCATTCTTTAGATGGGCGGGCATGGGGCATACCGGTAGGTTCTGTCCCACGGCTTTTCTCAGCACTGATACGTTAAATACAGGGTGAATTCCTGAATCTTTGGGTAGAGCAACCCGATAGGCAACTGCACCAACCTTCCCAAGTATCTGAAATGGCCCAATGAACCTTGGGGCAAGTTTAGGATGTTTATGCTTTCCCAATGAAGCTAACCTGTAGGGTCTGAGCTTGATATACACCCAGTCATCCACCTCCAATTGCACATTCCTTCGCTTTTCATTAGCTTGTTTAGTCATCCGTTGTTGAGCTCTTGCCAAGGACTCCTTTAGTTTTGCAAGCATCTTATCTCGGTCTCGGAGTTGAGAGTCAACCTCCGCCACAGCCGATGATTCCGCCGTATATGGAATAACAGGAGGTGGTGGTCGGCCATAGACAACCTCAAACGGGGTGATCTTAGCAGACACATGAAAGGACGTATTATAGCTAAATTCGGCCCAGGCGACCCATCTCGACCATTGAACGGGGTGCGACATTGCAAAGCAACGTAAATATGATTCCACGCTTCTATTTACCACCTCCGTTTGACCATCGGTCTGAGGGTGATAAGTGGTGCCCCTACGAAGTTGAGTGCCTAGCGAACGGAACAACTCGTCCCAAAACAAGCTTGTAAATATTTTGTCAAGATCCGATATGATACTACGCGGGCACCCATGTAAACGGACAATTTCTTTAATGAAAACTTCGGCCACCGAAATAGCAGTAAATGGGTGCTTGAGCAAAATGAAATGGCTATACTTTGATAAACGAGCAACAACCACTAGGATAGTATCATACCCGTTTGATTTTGGCAGACCTTCGATAAAATCCATAGAAATATCTTCCCACACCTTGTCTGGAATGGGTAATGCTTGTAATAGGCTGGCTGGAGCAAGAGTCAAATATTTGGCTTGTTGGCATACCGAACAATTCGCAACAAATGTATGTACTGTGGCCTTCATTCCTCTCCAATAGACTTCCTTAGCTAAACGTTGGTATGTCTTTAAAGCCCCATGATGACCCCCCACTAGACTGTTATGAAACTCGCGAAGAAGCAAAGGTATTGTTGGGGAATTTGAAGGCAACACTAACCTTCCTTGGTAGAACAACAAATTCCCACGTAGTGTGTATCCAACTGGAGCAGGCATGTTCGATTGAAGAGCTTGGCGAATGCTTTCTAAGGTGTTGTCCTCTCTTATTTGTTCTTCGAAGATTGTTGTGTTAATGCCTTCCACCACACTGAGGAGTCCCAGCTCTAATGCTGGAGGTAAACGGGACAGCGCGTCGGCCGCCTTGTTGTCCAATCCCCGTTTATATTCGATACTGAAATCATATCCCAACAACTTGGCTATCCAACGCTGATAATCCCCGCCAATTACCCGCTGCTCCAACAAGAATTTCAAGCTCTTTTGGTCAGTACGCACGATGAACCGTTGGCCCAATAGGTAAGGTCGCCACTTTTGTACCGCAAACACTATTGCCATTAATTCACGCTCATACACAGCCTTATGGCGGTGCAATGGGGGCAAGGCTTGACTGAAAAACGCCAAGGGTCGCTGATTCTGCATTAAGACCGCACCAACGCCCACCCCGGACGCTCAGACTCAATTACGAATTCCTTTGAGAAGTCAGGCAGCGCTAGAGTGGGTATAGAAACCATGGCCGCCTTCAATTTCTGAAAAGCGTTCTCAGCCTCCACACTCCATATAAATTTATCTTTTTTAAGAAGCTGAGTCAGAGGAAATGCTATGGTTCCATAATTGGCCACGAATATTCTGTAGTACCCAGTGAGTCCCAAAAAGCCTCGCAGCTCCTTGACATTTCGGGGAATTGGCCACCGTTGCATCGCCTCTATTTTCTTAGGATCCACTGCCACCCCCTTGGATGAAACTAAGTGTCCCAAGTATTCAATTTTCGTAGCTCCAAACTGGCATTTATTAAGATTTGCAACAAACTGATTATCAAGTAAAACTTGCAGTACCAGGGATACATGGAACAGATGGTCTTCTAGATTACGGCTATATATTAAAATATCATCAAAGAAGACCAACACGAATTTGCGCAGGAATGGCCGGAGAATGTCGTTCATAATTGACTGAAACGTAGACGACGCGTTACGTAACCCGAAAGGCATGACTAAGAACTCGTAATGTCCTTCGTGAGTACGAAACGCCGTTTTGTGAATATCTGATGGTCGAACACGAATCTGATGATATCCTGACTTAAGATCAATCTTGGAGAATATAGCGGCACCGAACAATTCATCTAACAGCTCATCAACAATTGGTATGGGGTATTTATCCGGAATCGTTACTCTGTTCAACGCGCGGTAATCTACGCAAAACCGCCAACTTCCATCTTTCTTCTTTACCAACAGGACTGGACTTGAGAACGAACTCCTACTTGGTTGGATAATGCCGGCCAATAACATTTCTTGAACTAAGCGTTCGATCTCGTCTTTCTGAAATTGGGGATACCGGTACGGCCGGACATTCACTGAGCCCACCCCAGCTTCGAGCTCGATCCCATGATCTCTACTTCGGCACGGCGGAAGCGTCATTCGCGATTCAAATACCCACGCAAACTTCTGTAACACATTCCTGAGTTCCATTGGTACTTCCTCCAATTGTTTCAATGGGGTTGGTGTCGTTTTGTCCGCTTCCTCAGTTGCCTCCACGGAACTCAACTCTACAAGAACCCCTTGGTCGTCTACTCCAAACGTCTTCATCATCGATTTGAGAGAGACCTGGGATTTTACCAAGCTACGGTCACCCCGCAGTTGAACCAGCCATTCCCCAATTTGAAAATCCATGATAGACAGACGATAATCGAACTGAATTTTGCCCAAAGTCTCCAGCCAAGAAATGCCTAAAATGACATATGCACTACCCAAGGGCAAAGGAAGGAAGTCATGGATAATAGTCAAATCAGAAATTGTTAGAACCACACCTTTGCAAATTCCGGTTCCTGGAATCGGCCCTCCGGTACCCAAGACGATACCATAGTTGGAGGACGGAGAAATTGGTAGCCCCAATTGCTGAACAACCTCAGAAGAAATAAAATTATGGGAAGCGCCGCTGTCAATAAGCACCACCACGCCGTGGCCTCGGATCATTCCACGAACCTTCATGGTTTTCGGTGAATTTAGCCCTACCATAGAGTTCAGCGATAAGGCCGCAACTTCTGAATTTTCCACCAATTTTTCTTCGTTCGCAATCGGTTCTAGCGTCTCCACTTCGTTCACCTGAATTTCTTCCTCGGTGAATTCGTTTTCTTCATCTTGCACGACAATAACTTGCAGTTCCTTCCGTTTGCAGCGGTGTCCGGGGAAAAATTTCTCATCACACTTGTAACACAGCCCTCTTTCCCTCTTATTTTGCAACTCGTTGTCCGTCACTCGCCTCACCGCCGGCGTTCCTCCCGTCTTCACTGTTGAATCGCGCGCTGGGGTCACTGTCGTCGATGACCCGGTTGCTCCACGATTATAATTTAGCGAAATCGTTCGAGCAGCTGAGTTATGCGACCCGCTTGTATAACTTGACCCGTTATTCGACCCACTCGACTGCGTGCTGGCTTTTGGGCTTGAAGTTGTCGCTTGGCCCAACTTTTTTTTTTGTTGAACGTTATTATCATCCTAAATTAGTTGGGCCTTAATCATTTTAGCCTTCAAGCCCACGGGCTGAAACTTACGCAGCTCACTCTGAATTTCTTCCTTCAGCCCACACTCGAACTTACTTTCCAGCACGCCTTCACAAACGTCTTTTAGGGTTGCGGCGTACTGTTCAAACCGTCGGCGGTAGGCTCTCACCGTGGTCTCTTGCTGCAACCGCATCAAACGGGCATATCGATCCCCTTGAGACGTTGGTCGAAATCTTTCCAGTAACAACGTTCGGAACTCTTGCCAACTACTCATCGGTGATCGGTCTTCTTCATACTGATGCCACGACAGGGCTTCCCCTTCCAAGCACATCACGGCGGCCTCAAGTTTATCCTTCTCCGATGGACGATTCACCACGAAGTATCTTTCCACCCGATGCAACCATCCATCCAGGTCTTCATCTTCCTCACCTTTGAAGATAGGAACCTCCAATTTCCTCAGGCGCATATCGAACAGCGGAATTTCTCGATTGCTAGGTGCCTGAAATCCTTCATTCCATTTTGCGATCGATTCACTGCTTCCCTTGGGCTCTTCTCGTTTCTGGCCCGATTCGTCTTCCATCACTCTCTTACCCTTATCAGTGATTGTCCTTTCCGACGACGGCGACCCTCTCTCAGGACGCACCATTCCCTCCAACCGAACAAACATTGCCTTCATCTCTTCTCGAATCATTGTGAACTGTAAGTCCAATTTCGCATCAACATTTGCTTGTGCTTCTCCTACCTCTGCGATCTGTGTTCCCAGGCTTACTTCCATGTCAACCTGTTTCACGGTCAACTCCGATAGTTTCTCCTCCAACGCTACAATCCTTTCTTCCATCTTTCCCACCATTCCCCAGCAAAGTGCTCTGATACCAAAATTGATAGGCCTTAGCCACCAATTTTATTTATCAACATCAACCGGGGGAAGATTCGAGAGCTCCCCTTCTCTCCCAAGTTTCTCAATCAGAGAAATACACTTCACAATAGCCAAAAAGATGCTCTACCTCCTCACACAACAAACATTTATACCCTCACACCCACGTACAGACAACACAAGTGGGCCCCCCAACTAACAATAAAACACTATTCCTCACTCTCTCTTTTCCTCACGCGCCTACGCTCGTACACCTTTGTTATTCGAGGCCTATCAATTTCTTGGGGGAAGGAGTCGATGAGGGTGGAGGGGCCCACGTGATAAGATGGGAAGTTGTTTCTAGGCCTAAGGAGCTGGGAGGGTTAGGTATTGGGAACCTAAGGCTTCGTAACGAGGCCCTCTTGGGGAAATGGTTGTGGCGCTCCTTTAATGAGCCTGATGCCCTGTGGTGGAAGGTCATTGCGAGTTTGTATGGTCCGCACCCTTTTGAGTGGATCACTAGTTGTAGGTTGAAAGGATTTAGTAAAAACCTATGGTTTGTTATTGCTTCGGGGTTTCCTCTCTTCTTTTAGTTTTTCCAGTGTTCTATTGGAGATGGTTCAAATACATATTTTTGGGAGGATTCTTGGGTTGGGGATAAACCCTTGAGCATTTTGTTCCCTCACCTCTATCACTTGTCGAAAACCAGGTTGCATTTGATTGCCTCGGTCTTCTCTGATTTCGATTCCTCATCTCCTGCCCCTGGCTTTCGTCGTCCCCTCACTGATCGAGAGGTGGCTGAGGTTGTCAATCTCCTCTCCCTTTTGGCTAACCATTTGATTCATCATGGGAGAAGGGATTCTCGGTTCTGGACCCCGAAGCCCTCTGATGGCTTCACTTGTGCCTCTTTTTTTCCGTTCTCTTTCTTCGTCTCCCCCTCCTCCAGGAGCCTCCATTTTCTCCTCTTTGTGGAAGGTCAAAATTCCCAAGAAAGTGAAGTTCTTTGCATGGGAAGTTTTACATGGTCGGGTGAATACCCAGGATCGAATCCAAAGGTTCTCCTCCTTCGCATTACGGCCGCAGTGGTGTGTTCTCTGTAGGAGTCAAGAGGAGGGCCTCGATCATTTGCTTTGGAATTGTCCGTTTGCATGTTCTATTTGGAGTCAGTTTTTCAAGGTGTTGGCTTCGGCTTGTAACATTGGTTGCTCCTCTATGTTTGAGGAAATCCTTTGGCATCCCCTGTTTTTTGTGACAAATGGAGAGTTCTTTGGCAAGCGTGTTTCTTTGCTATTTTGTGGGGTATTTGGCTCGAGAGGAACAATAGAATCCTTAGAGGGGTGGAGAAATCCACGAATGAGCTTTGGGAGACGATTAGATTTAACTCATCTTTGTGGGCATCGGTTTCTAAGTTTTTTTGTAATTATCAGCTAGGTCTTATTATTTTGGACTGGACCCGTTCCTTTAGTCTTGGGGGGTGTTTTTGGTGGGTTTTTTTTTTATGCCCTCTTGTATTCTTTCATTTTTTTTCTCAATGAAAGCGTGAAAAAAAAAAAAAAAAAAAAAAAAAAAAAAAAAAAGATATTTGTCTTTGTCTCTGGAGCCTGAACTGCAATAAGGGCTTTTCTTGTAGTTCTTTCTTTTATTGTCTGGTGAATCCCCCCTTCCTCTAGCGTATCTGTTTTTTCGTCCTTGTGGAAGGTGAAAATTCCAAAAAAAAAAAAAAGGTTAAATTTTGTATGTGGCAAGTCATTCACAGAAGAGTTTGACACCTTGGATCAATTATCAAGAAAGATGCCTAGTGTAGTTGGATTATTTTGTTCCATTCTTTGTTAGAAGGTGGAGGAAGACCTTGATCATATCCTATGAAGATGCAATTTTGTTCGAACGGTTTGGAGTTGTCTTTTTTATGAGTTTGGTTTCCGGTTTGCTAGACACAAAGGTTGTAGAGAGATGCTCGAGGAGTTCCTTCTCCATCCACCATTTGAAGAGAAGGGGAGGTTTTTGTGGCAAAAGATTGTTTATGCAATTTTGTGGGATCTGCAGGGGAGAAAAATAATAGGACCTTAAGAGGGATGGATAGGGACCGAGTGATGTTTAGTCCTTCATTAGGTTCTATAGAAAGCTTTTTTGTAATTACTCTTTATGACTCATTTACTTGATAAGAGCCCTTTTCTTTAGTATGGCACCCTTTTTGTGAGCTTGGTTTTTTGGATGCCCTTGTATTCTTTCATTTTTGTTCCATGAAAACTTCGGTTCTTCATAAAAGAAAAACAGGTGTGACTTTAAATTGGCTATCAAAATGAGATATTAGTTACATAATGAACTTGTACGATGATAAGAAATATGGATAACCAAAAACCTAGCATCCTTTTGGCTTATTAACGACTAGTTTGCCATATAGAATATAACAAATGAACACCATGACTTGGTCTAGTAGTCAACAAGGATCATGCAAATAATAAAGGGTTTAGAGGGAATAGATTCCACCATGGTGGCCACTAGGATTTAATATCATATGAGTTACCTTGGCAACTAAATGTAGCAAGGCAAGTGGTCGTTCCATGAGAATAGTTGAGTGCACGTAAGCTAACCTGAATACTTGTGGATATTAAAGAAAAAATGGTCTGATGCAATCAAGACCATCCCTTCCAAGTTGTAAGAGAAACTTTCAAATTTAAGGCTGTTGGGTTGATGAGGTTTGGGATTTAGCTAGGTGGTTGGCCCTCCTTGGTGTACTTTTCAGACCCAGATATTTGTAATTATGATCTCCCTTGTACTTTTGCTAATTGGCGTCTAGTTTTATAATCCCACAGGCCACAGCTTGTAGGGTGGATTGCTCATTTACCTTATCAATTTTCCGATGATCATTATAGTTTTGTTTCTTTCAAATAAATATAACTGGTTTGGAAGTCTTGATAACAGCAGACAATGTCAATGAAACAGATCAATGTCATCAAAATCATGGCAACTCTTACTCGTACAAGTATACAATTCTCATGAATCTACCTTTTAAGGATGAAAAGTTTTTTGAAAAAGAAATTGTTATATTGCATAAATTATTTCACTAACCTCCGTGTCAACCTTACATCACTGACAGGAGGATCATCAGGAACTTGGGGAGGTTTCGGATCATTCTTTTTGGGCAAAGGTTTTATCCTGATTTTCCTCTCGTCTATAATGGTCTCGCCATTCTCATCTCCAACATCTGCAGGAAGCTTTAACAATGCAACTTCTTCCTCATGCTTATCACGAGGAAAGTACAGAGGAAGCAACCTGCCTCAGAAACATATAAAAGCAGATAGAATAAGGATGCATTTGGGATTGCTTTTGGGAGGGTTAAAAGCAACTCTAGGAAAATCTTAACCGTTTTACTTGTTTGGTAAAACTGATTATTAAATAATTTATCTAAAATCACTTCTCAATTCCTTCCTACATGCAAAATCAACTAGGTAGCAGCTTTTAAAAACAGCTTTCCTAAAAATCTGCCTTATTCTCTGACTAAAATTTTAAAATTACAATCATATCCTTTTATCTATCCTATTTTTCTTTCACATTTATTTCCTCTAATATCAATAAAATTTTGATTTATTCAATTTTTCATAACGATTGTTTTTCCTAAAGTTTTATCAAATAATTTAGATTAAACAAAACAACTTATAAAAATTATATAAATTTTTAAACAGTTAATTTATAATAAAATAGATGTTAAATATGAGTAATTGAAATAATAAGTCTACTTTGGTCATTATAGCTCAATCACAACAATTTTGTATTATTTTACCTAACACTATAATCTACTTTGTCAGGTTTAAAATTAAAATTTACCAAACACTAATCTACTTCATGTTACAGCTGATTTTTTATAAGGCAAAGTTGCCGGCAACTATTTTAAAAGCTACAGCAATCCCAAACAAAGCCTAAATCTGAGAAGGATTATTATATTTTATACAGCACAGAATAAAACCTTCAGGAACGACCGGCCTCAGTTACTTGAGAGTGAAGTACCTTTTGTATATCTCTGTATCTACAGATGATGTTGTACAAAATACAACAGCTTTAATTTTATCTTTCTGCTTCTCAAGAAAACGACGCACAGTTCCTAAACAGAAGAAGAAAAACAAATCAAATGGAGTATAAGTTGTTAACTTTTCTTTTCTTTTCTATCCTTTTTAGAGTTCCAACAAAGTCCACCAGATAATTTGAAAAACTACTTTGGTAGCATATCAATATGTTGATCAAGTAAACAGTTGTATGCCTAACCAATATTAACATAGACTTGTATTTTAGAAACATTTGACATGTATGCCCCTACATACTGGAGACTTCATCATCTCAAAGGATTTAAATGCAATCACTGTGCTGATTTAAAGAATGCAAGTTGGTAACATTCACAAATCGTGAAGACTCGAAGCAAATGGACCCCCTTTTTTTACAACATGTGGGGTGGGGGACTTCGATGCAAATGGATCTATAACCATCAAAGAAAAAATAGTAAAAGTGATAAAAAAATTTAGAATCAACTTGTTCACAATTTTGTTTTTCATATACTAGAGCTTGCTGGCATGGATCAGTGCAAGTCCTCAAGCCCAACTCCCTGGTAGGTCAGGTCCAAAATGCTTTATGGCCCCCATCCCACCCCGATAACATCTCTACTAGGTCCAAACATACTAGGTGAATTGGCAGTTAATGGATGTCCAAAATTTGTGAACATAGTACCACACGAAAATTGAAATCACAGGAGGATAGAGAAAAATATAGACAACTTAAAGGAACATGTAAGAATATCTCACTGATTGCTACGTGTGCAGCAGGTTCACGGGGATAGTTTTTTGCCTCTGTATATATACAACCCATAGCAATGCTGCATAAAATTGCCATTAACATGTAAGTTAAAAATAACGAGAGATGCATCAGATGAGCAAATAATATGGAGAAAAAAGAATGTAGCATCAACTACTTTCACAACCTCTGAAGCCCATTTTCAATGAGAAGTTCAAGGCAAGAACGGTAGCAATGGCTAAGAGCATTTTCTGCAGCAGTATGGTATTTGACTGCATATTTTGGACCAACAGTATGTATGACCTTCCTAAAAGAACATGGTAAAGATTAAATTGAAGTGGGAGAAAATATAACAGAAGTGAGGTTCAGTTTTTATTAAAAAAATGTATAGGTCTTTACTCTGAGATCCAAACATCAACTACACACTCACCTAGCAGGAAGGTCATAAGCATTAGTGACTTTTGCCATTCCTGTGCGACAACCACCCTTCAGAAAGTGAAAGTGTATCCAGTGAGTCAGGTTTTGACATTCTTATTGTCCAAAGAAGTGCTATAAAGAAACCTTCTGAAAATAGTGAAATCTATATTCCATTATATCTCCAAAACTATTTACAATTTTTTCGTATAAAATATATGCATAGGTTAATTTGCGAAAATCTTTAGTTCTTCATTAGGATAAAAGCAATTAATAAAAGCCTAACTGAAGAAAAACCAATCACAGGCGTACAAGTGTTCCACATTCTTCTGATAGACCAGGTCCTGCTGCAGCATGCAAACCAGGGCTACTGTGCGCTTCATCCAAGTTCTGTATAATGTAAATGTACAATCAAAAGAGATTGCAGATATAGAAATTAGTAGCCTATTTTATTTTATATAAACTCAGCCAAAAAAGGAATTTTCCGATTTCAGATACAAATCTGATATTAAAGATCAATATTTATCTATAACATAACTCTCACCAAACAGGTTTTTAGATGAATAGGCCATAGACCATCGCCATGTTTACAATAGTGCTTATAATCTCTTCATTTTCTTATAATATTTATAGGTTGAGATACCGTCAATTCATAAACAATGACCAAAGCATCACTACATTCTTTAGAGGCATGAGACTGTACATAAAAGTTCTTTTTTTAAGATAAAAACCAGCTTTCATTGAGAAAAAATGAAAGAATAAACGGGCATCCAAAAAACAGCCCCCAAAAGGGAACCCCATTAAGGAAAGGGGCTCCAATCAAGATTGATGATACCTATCGATAGTTACGAAAATCTTTGAAACCGAAGCCCAAAGAGAAACATTAAATCTAATGAGAGCCCACACATTAGGCGGGGACCTCTCCACACCTCTAAAAACTGGTAAGGCCTCCTATTACTCACGTTTATAAAAGGAAGGGCAAGATAGGAAAAGATGAGAATCAATTAGAGAATGTGGGGACCACTGGGTAGTGGGAGTGAAGGATGATTGTATTTGAGGGGAGAGGGAATCATTGGGAAGGCAGGGAATGTTTTGTGGCTTAGACTGAGTAGTCTGAGAGGAGAGTACCAGCCTCTCGAAAGCTGGGAGTGTCTTCTTCTTGATTGTTCTTGTGTTCATGTTATTTTCTGCAGATTTCTCAATATAATCGGCTAATAACCCCCTCTGTCTATTGAAGAACTATCAATAGAGCAGAGTTTAGGTCCTATTCTCCTCCATCTTTGTGTTGTTTGTTTGTTCTTATTTTTTTCACAAGATATTTGAGTTAGATACCTAACAAAACCCTATTATTCCTCTCTCCCCACAAACCCCAGAAAACAGCACATACCCCTGCAAGCCATAACACTCTCCCCTTATCTCTGAATTGCGGATGGAGGAGGAACTCCTCGATCATCCCCCTAACGTCTCTGAAACTCCTACCATGCACACCGAATGCCTCAAAGAACAAACTCCACACTAATTGAACAAAGGTGCAACTCCACAAGATATGGTCCAAATCTTCCTCCGCCCTCCGACATAAAATACAGCAGAATGACCCACCAATGAAGGCATCTTTCTCATTAGTTTGTCAAAAGTATTAACTCTTCCATGGATAACTTGTCCGGTAAAGAATCTAACCTTCTTAGGAATTTTCACCCTCCATAGAATAGAAAAGATTGACTCCCAACAGGGAGAGGGATTGAACAACCACCCAAAGAAAGAGCTACACGAGAAACCCTTAGAAGAGTTAGACTCCAACTACAAATATCCCTCACCTCCCTAAATTGGAACTCCCCAATCAAAGACAAGAGAGCTACGACCTCCACCGCTTCCCTATCGGTCAAAGAGCGATAGAAACCCAAAGAATAAAAGGGAGAGCCCCTGAGACAGTAATAACCTCGACAATTACCCCGTTTTTCATGGAGGACAAACGATAGAGATTAGAAAACTTGGAGTAGAGTGGACTATCCCCCACCCAGCTATCCTACCAAAAATAAGTATCTCTCTCATCTCCCACAACACTATGGACCATACTCGAAAAAACAGGAAGCTCATAAACAATATCTTTCCATGGATTTGTAGTCATGCCTTCAGCCCCACTCACTCGCCACTCATAAGGATGATAGGTGTACTTACTCACGATTATTCGATGCCACAAGGAGGTCGACTCAAGCGGAAACCGCCATAACCATTTTACTAGCAATGCTCTATTCCTCATATTCAAATTCCCTAATTCCAGACCGACAAGACCCATCGGTTTGCCCACCGTCTCCCAACTAAGTGATCTCCCCCCTCCACCCCTTCCCAAAGGAAATCTGTCATAAACTTCTCCAGACTCCGACACATTGCACTAGGGGCTCTAAAAAGCGATAAGGAATAGACCGAGATCCCATTTAAGACCGAGCAAATCAAAGTGACCCTTCCTCCTATTGAAAAGAAACTTTTCTTTCACGAGGCTAGTGTTTTTCTCACCTTATCTACTACCGGCGACCAAAACTCAACTATTTCTTGGATTGTGACCTAAATGAAGCACAAGGGGCTCTAAAAAGCGATAAGGAATAGATCGAGATCCCACTTAAGACCGAGCCAGTGTTTTAAAAGGCTCAAGGTGCACTAAGGCACAATGGCCTCCTGGGGCCTAGGCACAAGGCGCACAAAAAGGCGTGGGCTTTTTTCTTTAAGGCGCACTATATAGAAACAAAACTTACAAAAATATATACATGTATATAAAACACTTTCATGGAAAGTAAAGTTTTTAACCAAGAAAAATAGATAAAAGATAAACAAGGTTCAAATATTAGTCTTCCAACATCGAGTCAAATGTCAATACTCCACAAAAAAAAGTGAGTTTAGTAGTTTTAATTGTTAATATGCCTTCTGACACTCCGAATGACCAAGTATGATGATGTCAATACTCCACAAAAAATATATACCTTGAATAGGAAGGTGTGGAAAAGGCGCGTGCTTCATAACAAGTATTTAGGTTTAAAAAAATTTAAAACATATATAAAAATGTGAAGCCCCAGAGGCGCCTAAGGCGCGCGCCTTCCTCACTGCGCCTCACTTCGGTGCGCCTTGCGCCTAGGCGCGCCCGAGTGCACACCTTTTAAAACACTGGACCGAGCGAATCAAAGTGACCCTCCCTCCTTTTGAAAAGAAATTTTTCTTTCACGAGGCTAGTTTTTTTCTCACCTTATCCACTATCGGGGACCAAAACTCAACTTTTTTTGGATTGTAACCTAAAGGAAGCCCTAAATAGGAGGAAGGAAGGAAGAGAACCTATATCACAACCGAAAATGTTAGCAAACCTTTCCACCTTCTCCATAGGGCAATTTAAACTTAAAACTTGACACTTCCTTCTGTTAATCATGAGCCCCGACATAGCCTTGAAGAATTCTAAGATATGATTCAATAAAAGGAAATCATCCTCCTCTCCGAACAAAAGAATAAAATGTCGTCTGCAAACTGAAGGTGAGACAATGGAACTACATCCCTCCTGACCTCAAAGCCCTTCAGAATACCTCCCTCCACACTTCTCAAAACCAACCTACTCAAAACATCCACCACTAACAAGAAGAGAAAGGGAGACAACAAGTCGCCTTGTCTAACACCACGGGAAGCATAAATTTTACCTTTTGAACTATCTTTAATAAGAATTGAGTATCTCACCGATCTCACACAACTCCAAGTCCACGATCTCCATCGATACCCAAACCCTTTCTTGGCCAACACCTTACCAAGGAAATCCCAATTGACATGATCATAAGCTTTTTCATAATCAATTTTAAATAAAATCCCCTCCTTCTTTCTCCTCCTATAATCCTCAATGGCCTCATTAGCAATCAGGACTTGATCTAGAATTTGTCTCCCTTAGATAAAAGCTCCTTGGGAATCGGATATTGTAGAAGGGAGAACCTTTTTCAATCTGTTGGCAAGAACCTTGGAAATAATCTTGTAAACGCTCGTGACCAAACTAATGGGTCTAAAATCCTTCACTCTTTCCACCCTCTCCTTCTTAGGGATAAGGCAAACAAAGATTTCATTCATTCTCTTATCTATAATACCCCTCTCGAAGAATTATCTGAACACTCTCTCCAAGTCCGGTTTAATTCTCTCCCAATTCTCCTGGAAGATTCCCATCGAAAAACCATCAGGACTGGGGGATTTGTTCCTATTGCTCTTGAAAACGACCATTTTGATCTCGTCCAACAAAAAAGGGGAGTCAAAACTCCTCTCCTAGTCTGAAATAGAACTCCAATCCACTCCTTCTACGAAAGGTTTATTCTCTATGGGGGACCATAAACGGTTGTGAAGGAAGAGAGCACCTCCTCCTGATCTCCTTCTTCCCTCTAACCACCTCCCCTCGATCATTCATTAAAGAACTGATAAGGTTTTTGCTCCTTCTTCCATTAGACACCCGATGGAAGAATGAAGAGTTACAATCCCCCTCCTTATCCCACTTAACTTTAGCCTTCTGCCTCCAACTACAAGACTCTTTCCTCACTACCTCAGCAAACTCGATTCTTAAAGACATGCGCTCCTCCTTAAGGTCCTCAGATAAGATCCCAACCTCTTCCATATCATCTATGGTCTTCATCCTCCCCAAAAGTTAAGTTATTCCAGTACATACATACCAAGCAAATACAAAGTGATTAATTGCCCCTAGTACAATAAAAATAGTGACCAAATATCATAATATAGTGAGTCAATCAGACTTCTGTCCATTTTCATCACTTGTTCTTAACTCATCGTCTCATTCTCATTTTGTTTGTGTGCTTGGCTTGATCATCATGTGGAACCATTTCAAAAGATGGTTAGAGTTTCTGGTTTGTAATTCTATCCTAATTTTGCGCACCCAAATTAGATTCACCTCTATATAGATGGTCGCATGTGACATGACTTATCCATCAACTGATGACACTAAAAGAACTTGGTTCCAAGGTCATGCTAGTTTGGTCTAGCAGATAAAGAATTCAATCAAGAGTCAAGTTGTTGGTTTGATTAATCATGGTGAGTTTGTGGAGGAGTTACTTGAATATTTGAAATTTCTATACTCTTTCGTTAAACTCCTTTCAGTTGCTCAAATGTGGAATGGTGAGATTTCATATTAGGCTTTGTTCCTATAAAGCCTCTAAAGCCTTTGTTTCTCATAACCAAAAATATTAGCCTATACTTGTTTTCTCTAAACTCACAAAGTTTGCACCCGAAATGTTTGAAATGGTTATCTCAAGTTTGAAAAGGGTATAAGTACTGTTATTTTAGTTTAAATTTTGTACCACCTTAACTTATCTTACTTTCTTTAAAGATGCTGCCATTGTTTTTAATCATCTCCTAGTAGTCAAGAAGAGCACATGGGGAGGACAACGCTCTTCTTGTCTACACTGTTGTTTTCCCTAGCTAGGGTTGTCTTCCCTAATCTATCTTTCTCAATATCAATTCCTATTCACCCACCAATAACTCAATTATACTCTAGCTGACAACAACTACCATCGCCATCCTGCAGATTGATGGTTCGATCCCCACCCTGCAAATGTTAAACTCAAAATATATACACACACATATATACTCTGGCCAACAACAACTTCCAGTTGCATGTCTTATACAAAAGATCCTTCATCATTAGATCTAGGAACAAGTGATAATCTCCCCATGTTCTTCATAAAGGTAAAATATCAACGTACTTATCCTCTGTTATCTCATACAACCATTTATCATTTTCTACTTGCTTTTCCATCTTTTAGACAACTTTTCATGAGGATGATTGTCATGGTTGGTATGATGCACTGTTAGAGAAGATGATTTTCTTAGAAGATGATAGTATCATAGTACTTGGAATTTAATATGTCTTCCAGCAGTCAAAAGCTAACACTAATGGAGGATATGAAGCTCTCATCTTTTATCTCCGTTAGAAAGGACCTATGTACTTTCAACTTTTTTAGACAAAATTTCCAATCCACCCATAACTTAAACGTTGCTTAAGCTCAGGCATTTAGGTTTTGGCTCCTTGGTATTCACATCATGGGTATTTTTTCAAGAACCTCTTTAGGTAAGGGAAGGGAACCACCATCCGTCTTTCCAATCGAAGCAATTGCACAAAGGCAATGTGATCTTGATGTTCATGAGCGATACTTTATGCCATGTCAAATAGACATGCCAAAAACCAATAATTAACAAACTTCCACTTTCAACTAATTTTCCCACTAGTATATCCCATTTCAAATGATATTCTTTTTTTTTTTTTTTTTTGAGTTCAACACATTTCAAATGATATTCACATTAAAGATGAACCACATAAAATCACATTTTACGTGGGATAATTAGTTTTTTTTTTTTTTTTGAACAAGAAACATGTTACGTGGGATAATTAGTATGCATTGATGTTGTCGACTATAAGCAAAGAATTGAAATTCTTACTTTCAATTGGTTTCTGTGCTTTCATCTATTTCTTAGTTTGTCTTTTTCTTGGTAATGTACAAAATTCTGGGCTGAGATTTTTCTTTTTTTTTTCTTTTTTTTTTTTTTTTTTTATGAAAAGCCAACTTTCATTGAGAAAAAATGAATATTCTTTGGAACTGTTATTAAGTTATCCGGGACTTTTGGCATCGTTTTTCCATCCCTTTTGTTAATTTATTAAGGTTTTCCATTTCAGACGGAAGAAGGAGAAGAAGAAAGAGGGGAAGAAGATTAACACTCACCTCGTTCGTAGAATTCACGACAGCATCTACCTCGAGATTCCATGGATTCCCCCTCCACAGATATATTTT
Organism: Luffa acutangula; assembly: GCA_036850905.1. NCBI lineage: Eukaryota > Viridiplantae > Streptophyta > Magnoliopsida > Cucurbitales > Cucurbitaceae > Luffa > Luffa acutangula. The sequence goes on along the minus strand of CM072092.1, from coordinate 405,950 downwards.
GGAATTAATTTCATGATCGACGGGAAATCTCGAAACCACTCCATTGCTACCACCATCTGCGTCAGATGGAGACGATAGAGGATCAGGAAAGTACGAATTAGAGGAAGGATCTTCGTTCACGAAATCCAACGAAGACCTATGTTCTGCATCACTCCAGCGTGGAATTTGATCCAAATTTACAACATAATCCACGCTATCTGTTGTTGTAGTTGTGGCTGCAGATGTAGCCACTGTCCTGTACATTTTAACAACCCCACCAAGTCCTTGCGAACCTCAAAAATCGATTGCCCATGCAAAGACAAACATTCATCAGAGAAATCCCTGAAACAACCCCTGTAAAATTTTGACAAGAAAAGGCAAATAAAGTTCCATAGACAATCAGTGAAGCAATTCAAGGAAAGTCTCATAAAGTATAACAAAAACCGATTTCAATTTCAAATCATTCCATAGCAACCGAAAACGTACTCAATTTGATTTTGCAACCCTAACCTGACATTTTCCGAAGAAACAGGAAGCAAATAACAAAAAGGAAAATGAAAATAATTGAATAAATTCACAGAAATTGATGATGGGAGAAGGATAAAGAACCTGCAAATTCCTTTCGGGATTTCAGAAAGTGTTCTTTTTTTTTTCTTTTTTTTCTCCGACTTTTGTTATTCGGATGAAAAAAAAAAAAGGTCCAGCTAATTTCGACGAGTTGATGAGCTAGCGACGCACATTCGGATCCGGAGATAATTACGTCTTTCTTTATTTCGAAAAATGTTTTTTCTTTAATTTGTTTCTTTTTGTCTTTTTCCATGCGATATCGTTCGTTGCACAGTCCAATTGTTGTCTCCAAATTTAAAACGCCGTTGAACTGTTTAATTTAAAAATAATGGCACCTCAGTCAAAAGTTCCAGTTTTAGAAAATTGAGGAGTGAATGATGTTTTTTTTTTTTTCCTTTTAGCTTCAAGGATAATAAAGATCGAATCATCTTATCATTTGAGCTCTACTAGATTTATCCTTGTTTTTATTATTACTAGTTTTTTAACACGTGCTTTGTACGTGGTAGTTTTCATTATTTTATCATATTCTTAGTATATTTTCATTTCATTTTGTTATATATTAATATTATTTGTTTTAAAAAAAGTTAAGCATATATCCGATCTTCAGTTCATTTATATTTACAACCGAATAAATGATTTATTAAATATTTTACACATTTACAAAGTTTTAAATTATTAAAATTTTGATAAACTTTTAAATTTTCATTATAAATTGAGGAGAACTTCATAAATTTTATAATTTATTTTTAAGAATAAATTGACAAAAGTTTTAATATTCTAACTTTTCATGTTTGTGTATTAAAGAAAAGTAGGAGAGAGTTATTTATATAGTGGTAGAATATAAACAAAAATACAAAACTTTTAAAATTTCCTTATTCATGGTAATTAAATATAAATTAAATTTTAAGATAATTAAATTCATACATTTGTATAGTTACTTCATAAAATAAATGATAAACTTTTCATATTCAAGTTATTCATATTAGAATGTTTTATGTTCTAATGGTTCACATTCAAAATTTTTAGGGTAAAATACCTTTTTGATCCCTCATGTTTCGGGTTAGTTTCCAATAGGTCCTTAGGTTTCAAAATCGAACAATCAAGTCCCTACTGTTTATGAAATAATTCAATTTAGTCCCTCCACCGTTAATATTTTTAACGGTGCTGACGTGTCAGTTAAAAATAATAAAATATTATTTTTTGAAAATATTAATTTTTAATTAAAATAATAAATCAATTTTTTTTAAAAAAATTCTCTCTCTCTCCTTCCCCTACCCCCGATTCCCCTCCCTCTTCCCTTTCCCCTTCCCTTTTCCCCTTTCCTCTTCCCCTCCTTGTCGTTGATAATCGTCGTTCCCCTCCTTGCCGTTGATAATCGTCGTCGTCGCCACCGCATTTCCCCTACTTCCTTTTATTTTCTTATTCTTCAAAATTGTACCCACCCCACCATTTTCTTCTTCTTTTTCAAAATCAAACCCACACCCATCCAAATAAATCAGCCATGAACGAGACAAATGGGGGTTGATTTTATTCTCTCGCTGTACACGAACATGTTCGTTTTTGCCTTTATTTTCTTGCTTTCGTGCCCGATTTATCTTTGATTCTCTCACATTGGCGGCTGATTTAGTAGAGACCTTTTTCCTGATTTTGAAGAAGGAGGGGGGGATTGGTTTCAAAGAAGGAGAAGGTGGTGGTGGAGGGCGGCGGCGACGGCAAGGGACTACAATGGCGGCTGTTGGGTTAGATTTAGGTGGGGTGGGGGTAAGTTTATTTGAAGAAGAAGAAGCAGCAGCTCCGGCAGGGAGGAGGCTCCAGTGGTGGCGGCGACGACCGTAAAGAGAAGAAGAAATTGAAGGGGAAGGAGAGGGGGGTGAGCTCGCCGGAGAAGAAAAGTTGTCGTGTTGCCACCGCCAAGAAAGAAAGAAGAAGGAAGGGGAAGGAGAGGGGGCCACGGGTGAGAGAAGGGGAAGGGAAAGGGGAGAGAAGATATTTTTTCTTTTTCCTTTTTTTTAAACTAATTTTATTTTTATTAATTTATTTTACTTTATTATTATTTTAATTTAGAAAATTATTATTTTATTCCTAAACGGTGCCACGTCAGCCCTCAGTTAAAAAATTAACGGAGTAGGGACTTAATAGAACTATTTCATAAACAGTAGAGATTTGATTGTTCGATTTTGAAACCTAGGGACCTATTAGAAACTGGTCAGAAACATGAGGGACCAAAAATGTATTTTACCCAAATTTTTAATTATCAACTAATACTTCTTCAAGAGTTAGAGAGAGAGAAATAATGAGACAATGAGAAAGAGAACAAAAGTGAAATTTGAAGAATTTGAAAAAACATTTCAAAAAGTGGGATGAGAAAATAAATAATCATAAACATGAGAGAGATTAAAAAAAGTGGAATTTGAAGAATTTGAGAATGTGTCATTTTTTTAGTATTGTAATGAATTTATTCATTTACTACCAACAATTTTTTTTTTTAAAAAAAATGTATATTCCTAACAATAATAATATTTCTTCTAGCTTATCTTTTGCATATCTTCAAGTCTTTTCTTAAATTACCAAGGATCAATATTGCGACAAAAGAAAATCAAGAAGAATGTTAGATTAAGGAATTCAACAAAAGTTACGAGGCAAAGCAAAAAAAAATGAATAACAGACTAAAAGCAAACCTAAATATAAGAGAAAACTCAAAACCTTGTAAAAGATATTGTTGAAGAGAGCTTTATACATAGTTGTAGAAGATAAAAGTTACAAAACCTTTGGAATTTCACTATTAAACATAATTAAAAATAAGCGCATAAATTTTGAAAAATAAATTATAGAAATAATGAGATAGAGTTTCTCATATTCTACCTTTTCACATTCTCATTAATTAATGTTATTAAACGTTACAATTAAATGACATGCTTAATAAATATAAAAATATATCAAATAACATAAATGGTCTAAAAAAATAATTTTTAATTTATTATTGATAATTAATTCACTATTTATATTAATTGAAAATCCTGTGGGGCATTAAGGTTAGACATTTTTTTTCTCAACAAAAGAAATATAAACTTGTAATTGATGCAATAAAATTTATTTTTCAACAAATATTATTAATAAAAAAACATGAATGATATAAGAACAATAACAAAAATGAATAGTAACAAAAAAAAAATCTTAGATATACACTCATTTCGTAAAATAGATTTGCTCACTTGATAAATATTGATATACAAATACAATTCTTCAACTTCATCAAATTGGAGTTGCAATGTCAAAAGCCTAGGATCTAAGATATAAATTTGACACATGCATGCATCCCCTTGCAATTTGAATATATATATCACCCCTCATGAAACCTTTGCAATTTGAATACGCCACACCAACATCTCGAGATGTTTTGAAGATTGAAGAGACTTTGGAGAGCAAAGAAAACAAAGAGAACAAAAATAAAGAAAGAATGAAACTAAGTGTTGGTGAAGAAAATGGTGAAAAAAACTCCATTTTATAGTAGTAGAAGATGAGAGTTACAAAACCTTTTAAATTCTATAACCTATAAAATTTCATTATGACTTATAATTTAAAAAGGTTGTAGGACTTCTAAAAAAAAAATGTAGGAAAAACTTTTTGCATTCCAACCTAAGAAAGGACAAAAGTGTTTTTTGACAATTTGTGGAGTGGGGGATTCAAACCACAGACCTCGTGGTTATAAGTACAACATTATGCCAGTTGAGCTATGCTCTTGTTGGCTTATTACCACTAGATTTACTTTTATATGAAACTATCAACTTTTTTTAATCTATGTCAACAAGAGCTTGGTTCGATTGACATAAGGTTGTACTGATAATCACGAGGTCTGTGGTTCAATCTCCTACCTTACATATTATTAAAAAAAAAACATTTTTTAATCTATAACCAAAAATATATTAATATAGTACAATATTAGAACAACCTTTATTGTCAAATATATATATATACACAATATTAGAAAATGTTAACATTTGTAGATACAACAAAACAACAATTCAAAGTCAGTATATTAAATATCATCTTATCATCATATATATTTTTAAAAAAAAAAAAACTTCAATAACTCAAAAAAGAAGCGGTACAACTTCCTCCTCATTAAGAGGGGAGGAGGCCCAGGCGGGATAACAAACCGTCTCACAAAAAAATAGATCTTCCAACATGGAAGGGGAAAGATATCCCAAAAAATCCTCAACAAAAATCCTAGAAGAATCAATCGACTTTGAGGTGGTCGAAAGATTGAACGCAGCTGTCTTCGCGAGGCAATGGGCGAAATGGTTGCGGTTTCTTGGGCACCAGATGAAGGAGAAACCATCCAAGTCATGCACCAAGCGATCAACATCTTCAATTAGATTGTTGATTTCTGACAGCACCGGGGACGCTCGATTCAGCAGATTGATCGCTTTAGAAGAATCCGATTCCACCACCACAGGACCAGCGGGGAGGAGACTTCTGTTAGCACGGTAAAATTTGACCCCTTCCCCTATGGCTTGCATTTCCAGAAGAGTAATCGACCAAGATTTGTTGGATGCAAGGCACCCCGCAGCAATCGGAGATCCAACGGAGTCATGAATCACCCAACCGAAGCCTCCAATCTTCTGATCAGCATTCCAAGAGGCATAAACGTTGATCTTCAGGCTACCGGCAGAGGGGGGAGACCAACGACTATGACTCAGATGGCTCTCTGGGCTGAAATCAAACGGGTCACTATTCCTTATTACAGATCTTGAGAGTTCCTTTAGGCTAATTTTGATTGATCTGCATAAATCACTGTTGTTGGGGCGAGAATTCGTGATTAAAATCTTGTTCCTGTACTCCCAAGTCTTCCACATAATGATGGCCACTCTTCTCAGATCATCTTCCTCAATGAGGTTTGTTAAAAAACTCCAGCAAGTCATAGGGCTCCAATCAGACCTGCATACACCAATAAACTTAGTAAGATTAGGCAAACAATCTTTCCAAACTAACCTGGAGACTTTGCACATCCAGAATAGGTGGGTGGAGGATTCCCTATGCGACCTGCAAAGAACACATAAAGGGTTAGTATCCATTCCTTTAGAAATTAAATTCTCCTTGGTAGGGATAGAATTATTCAAGCACTTCCAGAGGTTAATTTTTGCCCTTGGGATGATATTTAACTTCCAAATCCTTTTCCAGAAGCCGATATTTGACCTTGAGTCAGACGGAGTATGGAGGTCTTTGTGGGAGGCATTAACCGCAAGGTGGTAAGCCGATTTAACTGAAAAAAAGGCCTTTCTTGTCCACACTCCAAATGATCTCATCCTTAGAAGGTGAGTGCCCAAGCGGAATATTAAGGACAGACTCAGCATCGTGAGGATGAAAGCAATCCTTAATTAGTCCTTCATTCCACCCCCCATTATCAAGCATCAGCTCCCGAACCTTTCTCCCCTTGAGATCTTCGGGGACAAAAGAGGGGAACCTCAAGCCATCCGAACCAAGCCACGGATCCTCGTTGAGCATTAACGAGGGGTTGGAGCCTAGGGAAGCCTTCATAAAGTCGTCTTTAGCAAAGTACTTGCCCCTAAGAACTCTAGAAAGAAGGTTCTCTGGGTTTCTCACAATCCTCCAGCTTTGCTTGGCAAGCATAGCTTGATTGAACAAGCTAATGTCCCTAAAGCCCATACCCCCTTTTTCCTTGCTCTTACATAGCTTCTTCCAGTTCATCTAGTGGATTTTCCTTTTCTCATTACTAGAGCCCCACCAAAAGCGGGCACAAGCCTTGTTAATCTCCTCACAAATACTTTTCGGGAGCCTGAAACAGGCCATAGTATAGGTGGGAATGCCCTGGGCAATGGCTTTGATAAGTATCTCTTTGCCCCCTGCCGAAAAAAGGTTACCTTTCCACCCTTGGAGCGCCTTCCAAACTCTGTCTCTAACCTTGCAGAAGAGTTTGTTCTTGTTACGCCCATTCTGAGACGGCATCCCAAGGTAATGCCCAAAGGAGTCAGTTAGCCGCACTCCAAGGGTGATGCTAAGGGCCTTTGCTTTCTCTTTTCCCACGTTCTTACTGGACATCATCATGGACTTGTCTAGGTTGATGGATTGGCCTGAGGCAGCTTCATAGTCCTTAAAAATCTTCTTTACAGTCTCACAATCCTTCTCAGAGGCCCTACAAAAAATTAAACTATCGTCAGCAAAAAATAAATGAGATATAGGCGGGCAGTGAGAGTTTATTCTAAGACTTTTAAAGCTAAGCTTAGACTCTTCCCTGATAAGAAGCCGAGACAGGCCCTCCGCGCAGATGAGGAAAAGTTAGGGAGACAGGGGGTCCCCTTGTCTGATGCCTCTAGAGGGAGTGATAGCATTTCCAATAAGACCATTCACTAGCACCGAGTATTCAATCGATTCTACACAAGCCATCACCTTGCTAATCCAGGCTTGGCTTAAACCCATCTTATCCATCATTGCCCTGAGAAAAGCCCACTCCACCCTGTCGTAGGCTTTACTCATGTCCAGTTTTAAGGCCACCCAACCCTCCTTGCCTTTTGATCTGCTATGAATAGAATGAATACATTCAAATCCTATCAAAACGTTATCAGAAATCTGTATACCCGGGATAAAAGCAGATTGGAAAGGGGAAATGATTGACTCAAGCACCCTTCGCAACTTGTTGGCCAGAACCTTCACTATGATCTTGTACACCACCGAACACGAGCTGATTGGCCTAAGATCGATCATCTTCACCGGGTTTTGGGTCTTAGGGATAAGAGATATAACCGTTTTATTGATCGACTTTATCTCCCCTCCCTCATTTAGAAAATTCAGGCAAGTTCGGATAGTTTCTCCCCCAACAACACTCCAATACTTTTGGAAGAAGAGAGCATGGAATCAATCGAACCCCGGAGCCTTAGTGGGATTCATACCTCTGATTGCAACCTCAATTTCCGCAGCAGTAAAAGGCTTGTCCAGATCCCTGACTTGGTCAGCCGACAACCTAGAATCCACAGAGTCCAAAATTCGGCTAGTGGCCCCCGAATTTGGGGGAGAGGCTTGGAAAATTTGATGGAAATAATCCCAGGCCACTGCCCCCAAATTCTCCTCATCATCAACCCAAACGCCTCTATCATTAAATAAGCCCTCTATGCAGTTTATCTTCCTTCTCGATGTAGCCTTGGAATGGAACCACTTGGTATTTTTGTTGCCCCACTCAGGCCAATCTTCCCTCGAGCGCAATTTCTAGTACATCTCTTCTTCTTCAAGCAACGATTCGAGCTCTAATTCAGCCACCATACGACTCTCCTCCGCCGAACCACCAGCAACACACTCAAGCTCCTTAATCTCTTTATCTTTCTTGTCAATAGCAGCCCTCAAGGAACCCTTCAGCCTAGCTTTGTTCCAAGCATGCAACCTATTCATACAAATGGAGGACCTCTGAATAAACCTGCTAGCTTCACTGCCCCTCACCTCTCTCCAAGCATTGTTAATGATGTCTTTAGCTTCTTCGAATTTAGTCCAGCCACCCTCAAACTTAAGCAACCTATCCTTTCTATGGGAATTCTTGGCAGGGGCTTCAAAACAGATTTCAGCCAATATTGGCCTGTGATCCGACACATGATAGTTGAGGTGGAGAACTTTAGTGAGATGTACATTATCTAGCAGCTTTTGGTTAACACGGAATCTGTCAAGCCTCTCCTGAGTCCTGTCTTTCTTATTGGATCCTCTAGTCCACGTAAATCTACCGCCCTTGAAACCGACATCAAGCAAACCACAGAATTCCAGCGAGTCACGAAAACACTCCATCTGACCACTATTCCGCTCAGCACCACCAGCTTTCTCATGCCCAAACATAATTTCATTGAAGTCTCCACCTATGATCCACAGCAAGTCAATACTCGAATGGAGCTTTCTAAGAAGCTCCCACGAGTCTTTCCTCTTTCCCGGGGTAGGATTACCGTAAAAGCTCGTGAAACGCCATCAAATCTTCGAGCTTTTAACCATGACATCAATATGGCCTTGAGAGAAAGAATTTAGAGAGATATCAACGTCATTTTGCCAAGCCATCAAAAGGCCCCCACTTTTGCCAATACAGTTAACCACCAAAGCATTCTTGAACATGAGATTGCCAATACAGTTAATCATCTTATCATCATATTATATTCAAATTCATTTTATTGTTCATGATTCAATATTTGAACATGATATGTTAATTAAATTATTCAAATGGCTAATTAAAGTTTTCTCTTTATATGTAATTATTATTAACCATTTGGTCTATTTTGAGTTTTGAATTGTCATGTTGAATTGAATACTTACTCTAAGTAGTGTAACCCTCACCTTAAAATTGCAAGGTTTCTTCGTGGGCGATACTTCCTAAATTGTATGGTTTTAAATTCGACGGCTCGCTCTTCCTCCTCTTTTTTTTGGAAGAGTTTTGTATGGGGAATGGATCTCCTTAAAAAAAAAAAAAAAAAAAAAGTATAAGGAAGAATTTGGGTAATGGTCATTCAATATTCATGTTCAAGGATCCATGGATTCCGAGACCCACTACTTTTAAGGTGATATCCTATCCCAGGTCTTCAATGGAAGATGCGGTAGTGGCGGAGTTCATCACACCATCCTTGCAATGAGATTTGGGTAAATTATATTAGCATCTTAACCAGGAGGATGTTGAGGTGATAAAAGGCCTTCCAATAAGTAGTGCTGTCCATGATAAATGGGTATGACATTATGACAGGAGAGGAGAATGTTTAGTGAAAAGTGGTTATAAGCTCTGCATTAGTAGTAGTCAGGAGGATTCGGTCTCAGGAGGTGGGTTTTAGACTAGTTGGTGGAATACCCTATGGAAATTGTGAATGTCTAGTAAGGTGAAACTGTTTGTTTGGAGATCTTTCCATAATTTGATTCCTTCTATGGTCAACTTATGGACCCATCACGTCCCGGTTAATGGAAGGTGTCTGGTATGTAAAGAGGATAATGAGACTACAGATCATGCACTATTTCAGTGTGGAAGAGCTAGGACGGTCTGGAACACCCTTTTCCCGTTGGTGTTTGGGAATGAGATGGATGATATGGATATTAAAGATAGATGGTTGAGTATGAAAAGATTTAAGGGGCCAGATTTAGAATGTATTTGTGTGGGGGCATGGGCAATCAGAATGATAGGAATAATCTAGTTCACAATCGACTGATTCCTCATGTGGTATCGCGTTGTGAATGGATAAGCTCTTACGTAGAGGAATTTTGGAAGGCCAATCCGAAGGGTAGTCCATTTGTGCAATCTCCGGCGGACATCTCGTACATTATTTCAAATGGGGAAGATTGGATATTACATATGGATGTGGCTTTCATAACGGGCGCATGTAAAAGTGGTATTGGTCTTGTTTTGCGGAATAAACAGGGATTTTTGCAGGCAACACAATCCTTGGTTTCTGAAGTTTGTACCTCGCCTTTAGGGGCAGAAGCAGTAGCCGTTCTTGAGGGTCTTCAACTGGCCCAAATTGTGGGGGTTCGGAAAGTGTCGATTATGTCAGATTCCTTGGTATTAATCAAGATCTTGAAAGGGGAGTTGGTTGGTGAGACTAGTATGGTTGCAACTCTGTGGGATATTAAGACTCTTATTACTTCCTTTGAGAGGGGGTGTCTTTTAGTTTTGTCAATCGCAAGTACAATATACTCTCTCATAAGATGGCTAAATTAGGTTTATCGTCGTCGCAACATTGTGGCTAGGAAACTATCCTCAATGGATGGTTCGTGTTGCGCTCCAGGAGCAACGTATGTTTGTAACCCCTCGGGACTTAGTTTCTTGATAATGAAATTTCCTTTCTAAAAAAAAAAATACTTACTTTAAGTATCTATCTATCTATATATATATATATATATATATTTGTTTTTTTAGTACATCAACATTTGGGGGTGGGAGATTTGAACCTCTGATCTGATGGTCGAGGGTACAAGCCAATTACCGTTGAGCTAAACTCGCTTTGGCACTTTAAGTATCTATATTGATTGATCGTATGTGATGTATAATATTGTTTGTAATTTTGTTTAAAATATTAACACGTTGAGAATATGTTTAAATTTTCATTATTTGCTTGATGAAATAGAAAGGTAGTGGGTCTATATTAAGGGTCCGTTTGGAATACATTTTAAATTAAACGTTTTTCAAGAATGCATTTTTTAAAAAACATTTGGAAAAAAATCAATTTTTACCCCTGAACTTTGCAGGTTGTATCAATTTTAACCCTAAACTTTCAATTTTATCAACTTGAACCCCAAACTTAACAAAGTGTATCAATTTGAACTTCCAACTTGCATAAATGTTGCAATGTAGACCTTTGGTCAACTTTTCATTTGAATTTCTATTAAAACATGTAATTGACAATTTTTTTTTAAAAAAAAAATCACATTGCATTAGTGTTTTGTAACAAATTTGTTGGAAAAACTCTTTAAGAAATCAAATATCTCAAACTATTCTTCTCATTATTATCAAAAAAAAAAACACACACACACACACACAAAGTTATTGGCAACAAGAAAAATCTAGCAAATATGAGAAATAAAAAAACTTGAAATTTCTTTATTTTTGTTTCCTAGATTTGTACATTCTTCTAATTAGCAAGAAAAAAAAATTAAAAGAAGTAAAAAAAAAATCCACAAAGTTCTTAGCAACAAGAAAAAACCAACGAATATTTGAAGATAAAAATCTCAAAGTTTCTTTGTTTTCGTAATCTTAAATAGCATAAAAAAAACCCTCACATTCTCAATAACAAGAAAAAGTCATCTAAAATAAAGTTTCTTCAATATTTTATTTATAAGAAACCAATTCAAGTGCAATGTGAATTAAGAAAAAAAAAAAAATAATCAATTACGTACGGTGGTTCAAATGGAAAGTTAACCAAAGGTATACATTGTAACACTTATGCAAGTTTGAGGTTAAAATCGATACGATTAGATAAGTTTGAGGTTCAATTTGATGAAATTAAAAGTTCAGGGTTAAAATTGATACAACTTGTTAAGTTTGGGGTTCAATTAGATGAAATTGAAAGTTCAGGGTTAAAATTGATACAAACCCCAAAGTTTAGGGTTAAAAATGTTTTTTTCCCAAAACATTTTGTATAAAAATTGTTTAGAATTTAAACACTCATATGTTTGGTTGCATTTCCTCATATGTGTTTTTATACACAAGTTATTGTATACTAAAGACTCTTTTTTAAAAAATTGGTTTCAAGTGTTTCTCTCAAAATGATTTATTTACCAATCTCATTTTCTAATAAGTCATTTTTAGTGGTTGCCAAACACTACAAATTTTCTCAAAATGACTTTTTTTAAAAAAAATTAAACACTTGAAAAGTTAATCCAAACACACCCTAAATTTGTTGCATATATAATTAAATACCTTATATATAGCTCAATTTCATACACATCTTTTGAAATTTCCTATTATACTATTATATATTGATCATTTTTTAAAACATTCTATGCTCAATATATTGTTCATGTCATCTATGTATTTTATATTCTATTTATATAATATATACGCAGAGTATATATGTAATATATTGACTATATATTTTTTTATTTAGGGAAAAGTACACTTTCGGTCCATCAAGTTTGGGTTAAATTTCATTTTGGTATCTGAGTTTTCAAACTCGACAACTTAGTCTCTTAGGTTTGGATTTTGTTTCATTTTAATCACTCCATCAATTTTTCTATTAAATGTTAACGGAATGTTGACGTGGCAAGTATTTTTTTAAAATGTTTAAAAATATTAATTTTTATTTTTATTATTTTTATTTTATTTTCTCTTTTTTTCTTCATGTTTGTCCTCTTCATCTTCTTCTTCTCCATCTTTCTTCAACCTAATTACACCTCCATTACCTCTATTATCAACAGTTGTCTTCCGCCGTCGCCCACCGTTCGCCGCCCGTCGCCATGTATTTTTTTTCTTCCACAAAGCAACAACAAGAACTAGAGATACCATTTGCACTCCCTCATCTTCCACAAAGCAACAACAAATAGAGAAAGCCCTTTTCTTCATATTAAAAAAAAAAAACAAAGAAATGAACCCTTGTGGCTGGATTTATTGTATTTATGGGGAGGATTGTCGTTAATCAGTAGCTGGATTTCTTGTATTTCTCCTTGAATTGATTCATTTTCTCTGGATTTGGTACTCGCGAAATGACAACAAATTAGGGCTTTTCGGAAATCTTCTAGGGTGGCGAAGGAGTCCTCGCCATACCTCCTCAATTGATTCCGACGAGAGGGTTCAGACGAGATCTTGGAAGACCCACGACGGCGACAACATCCATTGCCGGCGTGAAGATGAAGGAGAGGGAGAGAATAAAAGAAAAGGGAGTCAGGGAGAGAGAAGGGTTTCGGGGGTAAGGAGAGAGGAGGGAGAGAACGAAGTTTTTATTATAATAATAATAAAAAAATTAATATTTATTATTTTAATTAAATAATAATATTATTATTATTATTAGGGAAAAAGACCTCCTTGGTCCCTGAGTTTTGAGTGATAGGTACGTTTCGTCCCTGAGTTTTCAAAATTGACCTTTTTCGTCCTTGAGTTTTGAAAAATAGGTTTAAGAAGTCACTTATACCATTTTTATTATTTTTTCATTTTTTAAATATAAAATTAACATTTTTTTTAATAATTTTTAATGCTAAATGATTTTATTAACAAAAAAAACACATTCTCTCTCCCCACTCTCCCTCCTCTCTCCTCCCTCCCCGTTCTTATCCTCTTTTCGTCTTTTCCCCACCATCATCTTCTTCTTCCTTTCCCCTTCACCCTCTCAATGTGTTGCAACAACAACAACGGTGACGGGGTCGGGATATTCGTCTTCTTGCCCCTCCTCTTCCGACAAATCGCTGATATGTCCTGTTTTGATCGAAATCGCGAGAGTTCGCTGAATCCAAGATAGTGAGGAAGATATGCGTAATTAGAGTAATTTGGATCTTGATTTAGATATGTGAAATCAGAGTAATTTGGATCTTGATTCTGGAGTAGCCATCGATAATTTTTTTTGGTCTCTTGAGTTTAGGGATTGGAAAAAAGTTATAATGAAAAATCGTGAGAAATGCTTGGAGATTTTGAAGATTGATGGTGAAAATAATCAAAGGATGCGATAGAATATTGTCATAGAGAGATTCAAATGGCAAATCAAATTTCATTTGACAATCAACAACATAAAACTAATGAAGATCTGGGAGAAGGAGGAATGGTTGATCAATTGTGGGCAAGGTCTAACTTTTTCTTTGGAAATGGTCACTGCAGTGTACTGAGAGGAAGGAGGGGAGAGGAAGAAGAAACAGGGGCGAGAAGGGAAAAGGCGAAGAAAATGGTTGGAGGAATGAGGGAGGAGAGAGGAGAGAGAATGGGTAGAGAGGTGAGATTTTTTTTTTTTTTTTTTTAAATCATTTAATATTAAAAATGAATTAAATAATATTGATTTTATATAAAAAATTGAAATAATTAATAAAAATAGTATAAGAGACCTTTTAAACTTATTTCTCAAAACTTAGAGACTAAAAAAGTCCATTTTGAAAACTCAGGAACCAAACGCACCTATCCCTCAAAACTCAGGGACCAAAAAATGTATTTTTCCCTTATTATTAGTTTAATTAAAAAACTTAATAGTTTAATTTTTAAACGTGCCACATCAGCGCCGTTGAGAAAATTAACGACTGAGGGACTTAGTAGAAATATTTCCGAAATAGGGACTTGATTGTCTAATTTTGAAACCTAATGACCTATAAGAAACAAATCTGAAACATGAGGGACCAAAACGATATTTTATCCAACAATTTTTTAAAGAGAGATTTTAAGAATATAATAATTTGTGTATAAAAACACTTAGGGCGTGTTTGAGCCGCAGTTTTTGGAAGCCCAGGGTTTAAAAAAAAAACCCCAACGGTGTTTGGGGTCCAATTTTTCAAAAACGGCCTATCAGGGTTTCCCAAACCCCCGTTTCAGAAATCAGATCCCTGTTTCTCTCTCCTTGTTGCCAGATCGCTCCCCTTTTTTTCTTCGTTTCTCTCCTTTCCTCTTCAGTGTTTGGCCGCCAATGTTTCTCTCCCCTTTCTCGTCGTCGTCTCCTTACACGCTAGGGGAAGGGCTGAGGGCTAATGACAAAAATGACCCCTTCAAGTTTTTTGTTTGAAATTTTGACCCCTTCTAAGAAAAAAGTTTTTTTTGACCCCCTTGATGATGAAGATGATGTAAGCATGCATGGTAGATTACTTTTATACCCTCAATTCATTAAAAACCACTAAAATTAATTATTTCACAACTTTTCACCCACTTTCACCAACTTCCCATATTATAATAACCATCCATTACTCTAAAAATCCATTAAACCCATTTTGAAAAAAGAAAAGCTCATACAACACACAAGAGACCCAATATTCTGAAATTAATGTTTTTCCCGGTCTTATCCCGGTCGGACCATCTAACCGAGAATCTCGCTCGAATCTAACCAAAATGTAATTTTCCCGGTCCAATCTCGGCCGAAATTCCCGACCGGGAATCTTGAGCGAGGCAGGTGAAATTATATTGTTTTGGGAGGAAATCTCGGCTGCTAAAGTGTAATTGTTTTTATATTTGTATATAAAATCTCAAAAATATAATTAATAAGTTTTGGCTTCGTTGGCACGCCGGTCCAAGCTCCGCTTCTCCCTTATTGCGGTCCCGGGTTCGATTCCTGGAATGCTATGTTAAAACAAAAAAAACAAGATAGCTGCAAAAGAGTTTTTAATTTCTTCAGGGACAGTTTTGTAATTTCGACAGTTTTGTAATTTCACATTCAATTTAAAAATAAAATGGCTTAAGAAACCAATTAAAAACTCAGGGTCTTTTTTACAAACCAAAAATTTCAAAGGGTCAAAATTATCAATTTTCTTAAGGGCTGAAGCATTTGGGCGTTCATCCACCGGCGAAACGCAAACAATGGGCTGTTTGGGCGTTCATCCACCGACGACAATGGGCTGTTGCAGTTCTATCAGAGCCGGGACTGAGAATGTGTGGATGGCGGTTTCATGGCTAATACCTCGATTCCCTTTCTCTTCTTCTCAATCATGGTGGAGTCACCCTCCCTTTCTGCTAGGGCTGCTTTGGAGGCTCTGCTATGGCGGAAGAGAGAAGATCGACACGGAGTTCTTGGTATTTAGTCGGACCGATTTCCCTCTTTCTTTTGTTCCAGCAATGAAGACTGCCTGCCGTCGGAGCCTCCGTTCAATTTGACTCGGCGATGATGGCTATGCGGGCTTGAACCATAAACAACTCACTCTTTGGTTTCTCTGTTTTTTTTTTCGTTCTTTCTCTTTTTATGTGTGTTTTTAGTCTTGCTTCAAAAGCTTAATTGGAGTTTAAGTTTGATGTTGGTTTAATGTATTATGATTCATGTGACTGAACCGTGTAGGATTTGAGAATGTAGGAAGGTTTGATTGGCAATTTCTAGTTGTAACCTAGAAGAATCTTGAAGATAGATTGGGTCTTCGGCATAATCGCATGATCTGTGTTTTTATTATCCTCTGTCATTTCTGTATATGTTTCTGCTTTATCTTCAAAAGTTGAAGTCGGTTTAAGATGACTAAAGTTTGCGTCTATTGGGTGTTAACTGTTTGCTTTGCTCATGAACTTTCATTCTTCTGTCTTTTGGAGTTTTTAAAGAATGCTTCTGGGTTTCTTCCCTTTCTTTTTCCTTATTCTTTGTACATAGGTGTTTATGGTTCACTTGTGATTTTGAGGTAAATTTGTTGTTTATGATATTAGATATTGTGGTTTAACTAATTTGACTTTCCTTCCACTCATTTGGTCTTTCTTTCAACTATTATCAGAAGTTGAACTCATGCACTTGTTTGTTTTTTGATGCAGTAGATTGATAATTTTTGGTCATGTCTGCAGATGAGTTTTCTTTTTCAGACAACTTTTGTTTCCTTTTGAAAATTGGTAGCTGCAGGAGCCACTGCCTTAATTACCTTTCTGAATCCATCTCTGTAATGGGTTTCTCTGAAAATTGATAACCCATTATGAAGAATTTCAGCAGAGGATGAATTGATGAAAATTGATCACCCTTCGGTTCTGAATTTCAGCAGAGGACGAATTGATGAAAATTGATCACCCTTCCCCTTCGGTTCTGAATTTCAGCAGAGGATTTGAGTGTGAAGCATATTACTAGAATAAATATGAAGGCACTTCGGTTCTGAATTTCTAGTTGTTTTTGTTTAAGAGAAGATGGTGTATATGTATTATGCTGCAAAAATAAAATAAAATTGATATTCTTCCATGGTTTATGAAAACTTCCAGCAGAATCTAAGGGTAAAGAATAGTTCATCGGCCAGTTATGATTTTGTTGAGTGTCCTGTTATTGTTGAAGCTTTATTCAAGCCGATATGTAAAACCATTATCCTTAACACCGATAAGGGATTCTAATCTTTGAATGAGACCCATTAATTAAAAGTTACTTTCATCACTCATGATATAATTGAATGATGACTCCTAAATTATCAACTAGGATACCTCCAATGAAAATATCGAACACATGACTATTGTGAACTATCCGGACAAAAATCAATTAACCAAAGTGAATGTTTGATCAAAATTGTATCTTAAATTCTCATATTCACAATTAATGGAAATAATATTTTAAATTATTAATTTTAGAACTATTGTTTAATATTGACAAAAAAAATGTTCTTAAAAAACGAAGACTCAACCTTCAAAACTAAATAAATATAGGAAATGCCAACAAGGGTGGAAAAAAAAGTGAAAAAGGGAAGTTCAAGGGTGGAAAAAAAAGTGAAAAAGGGAAGTTCAAGGGTGGAAAAAAATTGAAAAAGGGAAGTTGATTTTTTTTTTTCTTTTAAATTTTCAATTTTTGATCAAAATTGTGTCTTAAATTCTCATATTTACAATTAATAGAAAGAACATTTTAAATTATTAATTTTAGAAGAATGATATAACATTGAAAAAAAAAAATCAGAAACTCAGACTTCAGAACTCAGCATTCCAAACACAGACTTCAGAACTGACTTCCTAAACTCAGACTTATGAGTGTTCAGAAAAACTCTCAAAACCAACTCGACCGACCGAATTGATGTCGGTCGGTTGCAAAACCGACTGGAGTAAAAAATTGAAAATTTTCGACCGACCGAAGTTATACCACATTCAACAATCTGTTCGTTTTCCCACATAAAATGCATTAATGCCATTAATGAAAAACCAAAAAAAGTAATAAAAAATGGTGGATGACTATTAAGGCTCTGATACCACTTGTAAGGGACTACCGGACACACACATATCTCCACAATGTTATGATATTGTCCACTTTGGGCATAAGCCCTCATGGCTTTGCTTTTGGTTCACCCCAAAAGGCCTCATACCAATAGAGATACTTGTCCTTCCTTATATAACCATGGTCTCCCCCTTATTTAGCCGATGTGGGACTTTGGTCGCACTCCCAACACGACCGACCCCTTGCCCCAAACACGCCCTTAGAAATTAACCAACAATCTACTACTTGATGAAATACATATCTCTTAACCGAATGTGCTACAACATTAGAACCTTAAAATTACCACCCCTACTTCTAAGTAATATCAACTCTCCAAGTTTATTTATTTATTCATTTTCAACTTGGTCGTTTAGTGGAGGGAAGAAGAACAGAGCGACAATGGGTTCCTCATCCCTTCCCTTTCTTCCGCGACCATTTTCTCGAATTCCATCCGCTGCCTTTCTGCCCTCTGAAAGTTCCTACAACCTTCACAACAATGTCCGATTCACTTCCATGGAGAAACCTGCAAATTCTTTTACTTCTCGTTCCGCATCGTCTTCTTCACTGTGTTCACCAGTTCTTCACAAATCCATCGCGTTGGCCGCCTCGATTTCCCTTCTCATGTGGCCGACTCCAGGTTTTGAAATTACACTGTATTCATTAAATGTTGATTTGGTGAGCGATTTTCATGTTTGTTCGTGAAATTAGTTTTTTTACCTGGATGTTCCTAATCTTATCCATAACTTTTTTTCGTTATCGAAATTTTGACTTTTGGTAATTCTTGATATTCGATAAATTTCTTCGATAGAAGAATCGATTGGACCTATTAGGAATTCGGAACTGATAATTTAGCTGATTATATGCAGCGAATGCCGGATTTCTGTCAGGATTCTCGGGAATCGAGTCAGTTCCTGGTCCGCAATTGCCCCAAATCGACTTTCTCAATCGCTTCAACGGTTCGATTACCCTCAAATTCATTAGAAGAGGAGAAAAATGCTTCAATGTTTAAATATACCTAACTTTTGAAACTGATTTGTAGAAGAAAACCAGAAGAAATACGCTGAAGCTGATGCCAGATTCAAATCATCTCCTCTGCTGAAGGAACTTCTGGAGCGATCGAAGTTGAACAAGGAAAAGTATAACAAAATTTCCATTGTTTTTCAGGTTTCACCACAAATTTCGTTAACTAATGAATGCTTGGAACTGATTGAAATTGCTCTGATATTGTGCAAAACTTCAGGAACCGTCAGAAAATTGTTGATAAATATTGCATCCGTGGAGCCGAATGGGGAGTTGGGGATTGCTCGGCAGAGGGCATGTCGCCTGAGGAAAGGGAGAATTTCATCTCAATGTTGAAGCGAAAGGCTGGAGTGGATTAATTGAACTGTGACATTGTAGCTGAAAATTTGTCTAATTCTAGCTTCCAAGGTCTCTGCCATGGAAGAGATTTATTGAAGCTTTTGGTATTCAGAGCAAGCCATTTTAATCTTGCTGTTTGACATTCATCAGATGGAAGCATTAACGGAGTTGAGCAAGCAATTGAAGAAAAAGGAGGTCTTTTTAGTTGTTTTGTTTTGCATGTCTTTCTTGAGGAATGAGGCAGGGCCTCTCTTCTGAGTATAAATCAATGTTATTATTATGTTGATGAAGGTTCACTTTTCAACATTTAAGTAAGCTCCAATGTAATGCTTTTCTAGAAACTTTTGAGGATTATCTATCAGTTGGGTTCTAAATTATTATTTGTGAATAGTAAATGCGATGTAGTTTAATTTATAATTTTATGATTTTTAAGTTTTTTATTTTTATTTTCATTTTTTAACAATACATTGACTTGAAGCCGAGCTTCTTAATCAAATAACATTCAATAAGATTCACATTAAAAAAAAAAAAAAAAAATCAGGTTGTCATCTGGAAAGAAAAAAAAAAAAGCCACATACTTGGCCAATGTGTAGAAAGAGAAATACCGGAGAGATGCTTACTGAGTAAGGGTGGAGAGTGAAGGATAATCCTTTGTGCCACACAAAAGAAAAAAGTAAGGAGATGATCCCTTTGTCTAATAATACCTCCAGGGGGGAAAATATAGCCTTTAGACTGACATTTAGTTGGATTGAAAAACAAAAACTTGGAAATTTATTTCACGACATAATAGAATCCCAGCTAGCAACAAATCCCAGTTTTTCCATAGCACATCGTTGAAGTTTCCATTTGACTCGATTATAAGTCTTATTGTTATCTAATTTTCACATATCAAGGTCTTTCCTCCCTTACCTCCTATTTTCAATGAAGTGCAAACATTATTGGCAAATATTGACATTGCCCATAATTAATAGAACAAATGTCAATTGGGACTTCAATAGGAACGTGGAGAATTTTCTTTTCTATTACACTTACACAGGGAGGAGTCTTAATGAATTGGCATTAATTTACCACATTGTGAACAAAATTCAAGCAATATTTCATAAGAATCCAATACGGAATATGGTTGGATCTGAATTAATTTTGATTCCTTGTGAACTGGTTTGGAAATATGAAATGCGATTCGAACATATAGATCCTCACCTCACCAACCCCAACAACAATCATTAAAATCACACTTCACGTCTTCAATCGAACCTATAGAATTGCCCAACATAATAAATTATTTATTTGTTCATACAAGCCATTGCTACATAAACTCAAGATCACTTGGTCGGGATCAAGGATACCAAGGAACCATGGTCCTAATTCAATTAGTATTTCTTTTACTTGTTCCATTATTATTTTCCCAAAGTTGGTATTTTTACTATCCTACATGCCTTCCCTGCCTTTGTTCCCAGTCTTAATTTCTCAATCCTATATTTAGGAATGCACTTTTGAGATTTTTTTTTTTGAAAACTTATAAAAAAAACTTGAGTGCATACCAATAAGTAGGAATCTACCATTATGAGAGATGGATTTTTTTTGTTTTTTTTTTTTCTCATTTTCCACATTTTTCTTTCTTAGTTGTCAAGATTTTAATCGAATTGTAGGAAGATACATACATACCGATATGCAGTGAAATATTATTCAAAAGCATATGCGTGGAGATTGACAAAGTCAAATATTGAGATTTGATTACCGAAAACAGAGGGCTATGATGAATGTGAATGCAGGATTGAGATTAGTCACAGCTACAGCAAATGTTGCAGAGGTCAAAGCTAGGCCTTCAATGTATAAGTTTTGGGCAAGTGTTACCCTGTATATTTTAACTTCGAGCTCAGACAAATAGTGGGTTTAGAATGCCTTGCCAGAAAAACACTTTTATTATAACTTTTAGTTTAAGCACTTTATTGAGAAGTGTGTTTGAGAGTATTTCTCCATGAGTACTTTAATTATAAGCATTCCTATACACAGTGCTTAAAAGTGTTTAAGAGGTAACATATAGAAAAGATAAAGAAAAAAGTGCTTCTGAGGTATTTCTCCATCAAGCATCTGGTCTATAAATGCTCTACAAATGTTTCTTTACAAATGCTTTACAAATGTTTCGTACAATGTAAATACCCCAAGTCTCTAACCTTTTCTCCATTTTAGCTAGACTTGTTACTTTACCTTACAATATATGGCTGATTGTTTATCTTTATTTAACTTTGCTGGTTGCTCTCAAGGTCACAAGAAATTGTCTTTACCTGTTTTCTTCATGTAGGATGCTAGTATATGAATATGTGAACAATGGAAATCTAGAACAATGGTTGCATGGAGCCATGTGCCAACACGACACACTTACTTGGGAGACTTGCATGAAGGTGCTTCTTAGCACCGCTCACGCGTGAGTCTTCAAACTATTGCACTTAAATTGCAATAATAGTTCTTATAGTTGTAACACGTTTTTTTAATTTGATTTTCTCCCAATTGTTGTGTCATGTAACTATGTTCAATCTAAGCCTGTGTTTTCTCTTTAGATTCAGTATTTCCTTCTTCAATTTCTTCCGCTCATTGTCTTGGTAGAAAATGCTTAAATTTTGTGGGTCATTGTTACCGTTGCTATACTTTGAGTAGTCTAATTCATTAGATTAAGGTTCATGTTGGAAGAAAAGTAGATATTATTGAAAAAAACGATTGATTTTTTTTGGGAGCTTCTAGATGGTGTTCCTTCATCCTTTTGTTATTGAACTTCTTAGATGGTTGTACTTGTCTAGAATTTTTATTTCTCTCTGTTGACTAGTTAGTTAACCAAAGCAGTTTATGATCGTTGCAAAATGTTTCTAGCGAAGTGGATTTGTTGTTGTTTTTCTATTTGGAGGAAATCTTCAAATTTTTGAAGTTTTGGTTTAGTTGTTATGTTCATAAGTTTCAATAAGTTAGTTTAATTATTATGTTTATAAGTTTTGAGGTTAAGTTCATTACATTTAAGTGTAAGACGTCATTGTTTCGGTTGTAAGGCGAGGGATTTAGTTTTTCATGTTAAGTTCACAATTCATCAAGTTAGTATCGAACCTAATTACAATTTTTTTTCTTAGGTTCTTCAAGTTTGATGTACGAGCAAGATTATGGTGACAAGAATGAAAGCGGCATGTACGAGAACTTTTGTTTTTCAAGTGTAGGTGTAGACTTTTAATCATGGGTGTTTAATAATTTTGAGGCTCTTGTATGAATAAAAATTGTATGAAGAACAAGCACTAAAAAAATTGTATGAACAAATTTGGTTCATTGGCTTATTGGAATGAAATTTGACAAATATATTATTTTTATACAATTTGACACATTTAATGATGAACATTTATCATAGGATTTAATGATGGACATTTAATGACGGAAAGTCGGACTTATAATGACGAACTTTTAATAACGAACTTTTAATGACAGACATTTAGTAATAAAATACTCATACAATGGCAGACATTTGGTAACAGACGACTTTTAATGTCATGCAATGACCGACATTAAAGACGTCCGTCATTGTAGCCTTTAATGTCGGGCAGACTTTAATGACGGACATTGCTCGCCATTAAAAGTTGCTCGACATTAAAGGTTACGATGTCACCTGCATAGATGACGAATTTTAAACCTATTTTTCAAAATTGGAGAGTAAAAATGTGCATTTTGAAACTTCAAGGACTAAATCCATCTATTCTTGAAACTTCAGGGACTAAAAGATTAATTTTCTCTTAATTTATTTAAAGATGGTGAAATACTTAGGCCCCATTTGGTTCGTGATTTGAAAATTGTTTTCGAAAATAAAGAATTCAGCCAAAAACGAAAACAAATTTCTTATTTTCATTATATCTAAAAACATGTTTGGTTCCAATTTTAAAACTTTAAATTTGAATTCAAAATTTGAAAACTGTGTTTGGTTATGAATTTGAAAATGCATGAAAATATTAATCTGTGCTTGATAAAATTATTTTTTTTTAGAAAAAGTTAATTTAATATGATTATTTTTCTACTCGACTTTTATTCATTTTTAGAGAGATTATAAATCAATGATTTTGGAACTGATTCTTAAAAAAAAAAATTGTTGGAATTGAAATTATAAGGAAAAAAAAGGATATATCATATAGTTTTATTATAGGAAAATTTTGATTTGTAAAGTGGAGGAGTATATCAAAATAGGTAGAATTATGTAAAAAGTAAAAATAACAACCAAAACATCAGTATCAATCAAACACACTATTTACACAACAATAATTTTGTATTTTTTTCCCTTTAGAATCGAAGAGAATTTGGATATCAAAAATAAAAAATGTTGTTTGGAAAGAAAGATGTATCCTGTGTTTTTTAAATTGTATCTCGTGTTTTTATTATTTTTGAAAACATAAAAACGAAAAACGGATCATGAATCAAACATGACCTTATTTATTAATTTAAATATTTTTATGATGTTTTTTCATATATATTCATGGACACGAGAATTTTATGGATATATTCATTTCCATTTCTCTCGTCATCTATATTTAAGGGAGGGTGAAATGAAGGTATTGAATATTAATGGGTGCTCCTATTTATCTATAAAAATAAAAACTATCCTTTTTTCAAAAAAAAAAATAAAAAATAAAAAAGGGAAAAACTATCCTACCCCTTATTTGATCCTATATTTGGAAATTACCCTTCACAGTTGAACCGAAGATGAAAATGAAAGATGGTGGATCAAAGTGAAGAAAGAAACAAGCGTGCAGCTGAAGAATATGCCCAGTTTCTCTGTTTTCAATCTGGTCGTCGTCGATAAGAATTCGGGTATTGCCATTGGCTTCACAGATCTCCTCTCCTGCCATCTCCTCCATACCTATTACCTGTTCTCAATCCATTCCCATGAATAATCTCATCCCTCTCATCCTTCTCATCTCCTTCCTTCCCTTTTCAACCCAATCCAAAGTCTCCATTTCTTTCTCCCCTTCAACTCTCTCCAAATCCGGCGATCCAGTCCAAATCCAATGGTCTGGAATCGAATCCCCCTCCAACCTCGACTGGCTCGGAATCTACTCGCCTCCAAATTCGTCCCACAAGCATTTCATCGGCTACGTCTTCCTTTCTTCTTCTCCCGGCTGGGAATCCGGCTTCGGATCCGTTTCCATCCCCTTAGTCAACCTCCGATCCAACTATTCATTCAGGATTTTCCGGTGGACTGAATCGGAGATCGACGAGAAGCATCAGGACCACGACCACAACCCTCTGCCTGGAACAGCGCACCTCCTCGCGGCCTCCGAGGAGCTACAATTCAGCCCCGGAGGCGGCCCGGAGCAGATCCATCTGGCGTTCACGGACCACAATGACGAAATGAGAGTGATGTTCGTAACGGAGGACGGATCGGAAAGGTATGTGAGATATGGGGAAAGGGAGAAGCTTGATCAGATTGTTGCGGCTCGTGTTCAGAGGTACGAGAGGGAGCACATGTGCGATTCCCCTGCTAATGATAGCATTGGCTGGAGGGATCCTGGTTTTATTCATGATGCGGTTATGAAGAAACTGCAAAAAGGAGCTAGGATTTATTATCAGGTAACTTGTTTGCCTAATTTGGGATTCTGTTATTTCTGCTGGAATTTGTAATGCTGTTACTTTTGGGTTTTGATCATTAACCTTGGTGGTTCAGTTAACTAAATCAAATTGTTTTTATGATGTTTGTTTGGTAAAGATTTATGCAGCTTGCTTTAAATCTCCTCAGAACTCAAGGATTCAGTGTACAATCTATAGAACAGATCTTGTTCAAGGTCGTTATGCAGCTTGTTTTTAATGTTGATTCATTTGTTCTGCTAGCCATGAGAAATCATGAAGGACATTGGTACTATATCATGGTTCTATTACATGAATCGCTGTTGGTTGACTAATTAAGATTCGAAAAGTTAAAGGCTTAATCTCATTAATGGATGCATTCAAATTAGAAATGAGATTAATGATGCTTTTTTTTTCCCTTTCTTTGTTGAGTTGACTTAATAGACCATATAGGTAAAGAACTATAATGCAATGTTGTTTGCTTTTACTAGGTTGGAAGTGACTCTAAAGGTTGGAGTAGTATTCGAAGCTTTGTGTCACGTAATGAGGACTTGGATGAGACGATTGCTTTTCTTTTCGGTGATATGGGTGCTGCAACACCGTACACGACCTTTGTCCGAACACAGGATGAAAGTATATCTACTATTAGGTGGATACTTCGTGACATTGAAGCACTTGGTGACAAACCTGCATTTGTCTCTCACATTGGAGATATAAGCTACGCAAGGGGTCATGCGTGGTTATGGGATGTTTTCTTCAATCAGATTGAACCTGTGGCATCTAAGGTTGCATACCATGTATGTATTGGCAATCACGAATATGACTGGCCTCTTCAGCCGTGGAAACCCGAGTGGGCCTACAGTATATACGGGAAAGACGGGGGAGGGGAATGTGGGGTACCATATAGTTTGAAGTTCAACATGCCAGGAAACTCTTCAGAACCTACTGCAGCCCACAGCTTGCCTACTCGAAACCTTTTCTACTCTTTTAACATGGGATCGGTGCATTTTGTGTACATATCAACAGAAACCAATTTCCTTCAAGGCAGTAGGCAATATGAATTCATAAAGCTTGATTTAGAGTCTGTTGATCGGAAGAAGACACCATTTGTAGTAGTGCAGGGGCACAGACCAATGTATACAACGAGCAACGAACTTAGAGATACCCCATTGAGGGAGAAAATGCTGCAGCATTTGGAACCATTGTTTGTGAAAAACAACGTGACATTGGCATTATGGGGTCATGTCCATAGGTATGAGAGGTTTTGCCCACTTAATAACTACACTTGTGGAAGTATGAGTGTGGATGGGGAAGAATGGGAGGCATTACCCGTCCATCTCGTTATAGGGATGGCTGGACAAGATTGGCAGCCCATCTGGGAGCCGAGACCAAACCACCCAGATGATCCGATCTTCCCACAACCGAAGCAGTCAATGTATCGTGGAGGTGAGTTCGGGTACACCAGATTGGTTGCTACGAAAGAGAAGCTT
Organism: Luffa acutangula; assembly: GCA_036850905.1. NCBI lineage: Eukaryota > Viridiplantae > Streptophyta > Magnoliopsida > Cucurbitales > Cucurbitaceae > Luffa > Luffa acutangula. Next base: position 379,711 of record CM072092.1, on the reverse strand, counting down.
ACAGTTTCTTATGTTGGAAATCATGATGGAGAGGTACACGATTCTGTGGAGATTTTGGCATCGGGACAAGTTCTAAACAGTGGAATTGATGCGAAATTCATCAACAGTAGTCTTGAAAACTCCAGGACGAGGAATGAGATGCTAGAATCCTCATTCTCCTGGTATGTGATGGGAGCAAGTATTTTGGTTCTTGGAGCCTTCATTGGATACATTATTGGATTTGTTTCACATGCAAGGAAGAATTCCATTTCAAGAAATAGCTGGACCCCTGTGAAGACTGAAGAGTTGCAATGAAGTGAAATTGGAATCTAAGTTACAGATGTAAAATCTTTGTACAGTTGCAACCATGTTTGAATCAGGGCATGATGCTAAAGGTTGAGGTACAAATACAGAAAGGGAGGTGTTTGTAAATAGATTTTGGCATTTGTTGCTGATGAAAATCGGTGTGAAGTATGTATTCGTCGAATATTGGGTTTATGTATCTAATGAACTATTTGTAGTTATGATGTCGATGATGAAGCCAAATTGCTATGTTGGCAAATGAGGGATAGAATCAAGTTTAGATTTCATAGAAAATTTTAGAAAGTCCACGTGAATAATATCAGGAAATTGTAATGGGTAGGTAGTAAACTAGGTTTTGTATATTTTACCCTTACTGATAGACCGATAAAAGTTATGGAGGATAAGCTTGCTTCTTCACAAGCTTATCCCTGCCCATATGAGTGTGTCCTTATCCAACAAACTTTATTCACTATCCAAGCTTATCGGTAACAAAATTCTATCAATGATTGAAGTCTATCATTGACATACTAATATAATAGTCTATTTCTTCTATCAATCCTATATTTTTTATTGCCCAATATTATGTTCATGATTTTTTATGATGAATTCAATTAAATATTAAAATCTATCATCAATACACTGATATTTCTCTTTAATAACTTAAAAATTAAAGTCTATCCTAATTGACTTATATTCATCTTTGATGCTGAACTGATATTGAAACCCATAGTTGATACTAATATATTGAGTGTTTTTTTTCCCTTCCCTTTCCTTTCCTTTCCTTTTCTTTTTTGCAATAATTTCAAATTATGGCTATTAAGGTCCATCATCTTCAGTTGAAGGACGCTGAAGGCAAAGAATGAGCGTAAGTGAGACACTAAATGATATTATTGAGGTAACAGATATTGAAATCTATCAAAGGATATTGTTGAGGTAACAGATATTGAAGTCTATCATCAATTAGGACCCAATTCAATTACACATTGAAGTCTGATTGATAGACTTATATCTCTTTTTACCACGGATAGATTTCACTCACAAAGATAGCTTATTAGTTAAACATCAAAATAGTACAACATTTTAAAAAGGTCTTTTCGTTTATTGAAGTCTATTAATCACAGTATATATAGTGGGTTAATCGTTAATCAAGACTCCTAAAATTCTTCCTTCTCAATGAAATAAATTTATAACTCCACCTCAACAATCATAACAATTGCCTGATTCTGTTACCGGTGATATTCACAGATGTATCTTATCTACAATGACAAAACAGGGTCACGGCCAGCGAAGACTAGATGGCATCTTGGTGTGGAGTAGGGTCGTTTCCTCTCCTAAGAAAGGGAGAAATAGAAGCACTGATTGACTCAGAATTCTCCAACACCATGTATATACATAACATGCATAAACCTGTTAATCCAGAGCTCTTAGCAGTAAAGTCAGATTGGTTTCATAAATATGCAAAAAGAATCTAATATATCCCATATATAAACATAAACGAGCCCCAGCGTACTCTTTGAAAAATTTTAACGAAAAGGGGGCAAGTTGCAAGTAAGGTATAATCTGCTAAGTGACAAATCAGATGGTAAAGCTAATTAAACTAGTATGCCCCATATGACGTTGAAAAGGAATTAAATATGATGAGTCGGTTAAAATACTATTTTGGTCTCTATACTTTCAGCTTTGGTTCATTTTGGTTCCTGTACAATAAAAAAAAAAACGTTCATTTTGGTCTTTGCTTTCAACATTTGTCCATTTTAGTTCTTGTACTTTCAAAACATCCAAGGTGACCGTTTTGGTTCCTTCCTTTTCTTTTATCGCATTTATCTTGATCACAATTTCATCACAACATTATACTAAATAAATTTTTTGAAATGTAACCACAACTTTATAGTAACGTGCATAAATTTGGAAAAATAACCAATACAGACATTTGGAAAATACAAGGTCCTAATATGAACAAAAGTTGAAAATATACCATGACCAAAATGAATATTCTGAAAATACAAGCATATGAACCAAAGCTGAAAGCATAGGGATGAAAATAGTATTTAAACAAAAGAAAAATGTCCTATCATATCATCATACATACAAATAAAAATAAAATAATATAAATTTTAAAAAAAATTTAAAAGGAAAAAAAAAAAACCATTGTCATGCATATTTCTTTTCTTGTAGGATAGCAGAAGTAAGGGCAAGTAGAAGTGACAGACATACCAGTGTAGGCAACCGTAACACCTGAAACCAATTTTCCAAGCACTGAGAGAGAGTAAAGGCAAACAACGACCTAGAGAAAGATTTACATAACTTTAATTTACAATATCCATCACAAAATGAGGAAGGAACAACGCTATTTCTTTTAAGAAGATAGTTCTCTGAAAGATCTTAGTAGGAAGAGAAACTAAGCTCTCGCAAACAAAGTCAAATATAAACTCGTAAATCTACCAAGGAAGTAATAATATGTTCTGAAGAAACTTCACAGTTTACCAATGAAAGTCAATACCATTTATATAATTTCTAAATGGACAAGCACGTTGTGAAAGCAATTTTTCTGATAGATATGCTTGTTTATTTACTTTTTATAACATAACATTTTGGACTCCATGCATGGATTATTAGATAGGTTTGAATTTTTGAGCAATCAAACAAGTTCTTATGAATTTGTCGGTTCACTAGATTTTTTTAAAAAAATAAGATACCGAGTTTTCATTGAGAAATAAATGAAAGAATACAAGAGCATACAAAAAAAGAGCCCACAAAAGGAGGAGATCAACAAAAGAAACGGCCTCCAATCCAATAAAATAATCCCTAGTGAATAATTACAAAATAGCTAGCCACCAAGACCCACAAGGACACATTAAATCTAACTAGAGACCATACATCCCCCTCCATAATCCCCCCCCCCCCCCCCAAGAGACCCCACACAATAGCGCATACCCTTGCTTGCCAAAAGAACCTCTTTCTCACGAAAAGGGGGTGAAGAAGGAACTCCTCAAACATCTCCTTGCAACACCTACAAACTGGGCTAAATCGCAGCTCCAAGAATATGATCAAGGTCCTCAACAGCCCTTTTGCAGAGAATGCAACAAAGAGGGCTAATCAACAAAGGTCACCTCCTCGAAACCTAATCCAAGATATAAACCCTTCCATGGAGCACCTGTCAAGCAAAAAACTTAACCTTCTTTGGAATTTTAGCTTTCCACGAGGCAAAGACGTCACTCGAAGGAGAGGGGTTGACCATGCAAAGAAAGAAAGATTTACAAGAAAAGCCACCAAAGGGAGAAGGCCTCCAAAGACAAACTAAGAAGCATAGACACTGACACGCGAACCGGACACGAACACGACGACACGTCAATTTCCAAAAAAAGTAGGGCACGACACGTTGGAGATACGTTTTTTTTTTTTTTTTTTTTAAAAAAAAAACACATATATGTGTGCATATTTTGACATATTATGAATATCTAATACTTTTAATGTAAATTTCCTCTATATTTAAACATTAAAACAAGTAAACAACATTCATACAATTCATTAAAAAACAAGAGATTAACCAACAACAACATCATCAACAATATCCAAGATCCAACAAGTTTTACATAAAAGAAATACAAAATCAATAATATCAAAGCTCCAATAAGTTTTACACAAAAGAAATACAAAATAGAATCGAACAAGCCTTCTACATATTTTTCTCATTCTTGTGGAGGTCGAGACTTGACTGATTCTATCTTGGAGTCACTCTCAACTCACAAAATGTTGGAGAGATGGAGAAGAAATCGTATGGAAGACAGGCAGGGGGAAGAAGATGACAAGACTTAAAAGTTACAACTGACCTAGGGCAGATTAAAAAAATAAAAAAAAAAGGCTCTTTTTTAAACGGTAAGAGTTTTTTTTTACCGTGGGTTAGGGTTGTGAATGAGTGGGCTTGGACTATCTATGAGTAGGTCTAATTTAAACAGTGATTAAATTTTAAAAAACGCCCATTTTTTCTAAAACGTGTCGGAGTCGTGCCGAAAAATAAAAAAAAAAGAAAAAAAATATAAGACACGCCACGTGGTGTGTCGGACACGTGTCGGAGGCGTGTCGAGGACACGTCTCTGACAATGACACTTCGTCATTTTAGAGGTATTCGTGCTTTTTATCGAAGACAAAAATTCCTTCTCAGGATTGCAACAAAACTCCCCACCAAAGAAAGGAGAGGTCAATGGCATCCACCATTTTCCTATCGGACATCGCACAACACAAAAGAACCCCATAATGGGAGAAGATGAAGACAAAGGGTTAGATTCACGAGATGTAATGGTATGGAAGCACTAGCCTACTACATTTTTTTCATAAGAAACAAGAAAAATGTTTATTCAACAAAATGCCTGCATACAAAAAGAGGATTTAGGAAGACAATGCATCGTAACTCAAATTCCGCCCAAAGTGATTACAAGAAGGCCCTCAAACTGGCATAATAAAAAATTTAAAAAGAAAAATTAAAAATTGTAATCGAAAGAGTTTGGATGGCAAGAGAAACAAGTACACTATTTTGTCATAGATCCAACGTTCTGAATAGTTGTTAGTCTAATATGCAAGAATACCATCAATGAAGAAGATAACTGAAAGTAGATGCGTGAAACATGGTGAGAAGAAGCGAAGTAGGTCCTTGGATGCACAAGATCAAGGTAGGTTGGAGTTAAAAAATTGTGCAAAATACATGTTTCTTTCAATTAGCGTGTTCACTGGTTTTTGTGGTTCTGTTTTTGAGCTGGAGGAGAAAAGGAATCTCTACTCCTTTAACATTAGATTAAGCTGGAACCAGGTGCTTTGATTAGAAACGTCTCTGGTGGAGCTTCTTCAATCTCCCTGGACTGCAAGCTTGTTAAAGCACTAGGATACGAAAATGGTGTAATAATTTGGAGAAATGTGTAAATCATTGTGGTAAATATGTTGAAATTTCTACTTTTTCTGCAAACGGTAGAAAAAGAAGGATTGTCGTCCCTTCTGGTAAAAACAAATGAGGTCCTCAAGTTTAGAAAAAGGAAGCAAGCTTGTCTTCACGAGGATTCGCAATATTTTCACAACATGACATATATGAAGCCTTCCTCCATTGAAATAGCAGAGGGTCGCGAAAGGAATTTTGGGTAAGGAAACAAATAGGTTTTGCTTAAACTAAAGGGATTGCACTATTGTAATTACTAGATGGAATTGGCATGGTGACTGGTTTGCAATTGCTGCCTTGCAGGTGGATTTTGATAATGTGGAAAAATCTTTTCTTAAATGCAAAAGTAAAAGGTTGCCGATGGATGGTATAAATTGGTTGGGTGGACAAAAGTGGGATTTTCCGGTTGAAGTTTGAGATGGAATACAATTAACAATGAGAAACTGAATAGGATGAGAGGGTAGATAATCCTCGATCCTATGGAGGTTGGAGTGGGGTAGTCTTCGGAATTGAGGAGGAAGAGAGATACCCTTAGGGTGGAGCTTGGATCCTTGATTCATAGTGAGGATATTAGTTGGAGGAAGAAGGCTAAGGTTAAGTGGGCTAAGGAAGGGGATGCCAATACTGTCTTTTTCCAAAATTATCGGAGGAGATGTAAGAATCGTATTGATCTTTTGGTTAAAGACAGCGGAGAGGTGATGAGGAGGGATTTCAAGATAGAAGAGGAGATTATCTCTTTCTACGCCAAGCTATATCCCCCCGGCCTTTTGTGGAAGATTTGGATTGGTGCCCTATTTCAGTTAGTTATAAGGAGTAAGAAGCCCCCTTCTCATTAAAGGAAATCCAAGTCTTCAGTTTTGATAGAGCTAAGTTGTCTGAGCCCGATAGTTCTACAATGGCTTTCTACAAGGAAAATTTGGAGAATATTGCAGATAGATATGCAGAAGGTTTTCTGTGAATTTCATGAGAGAGGGGTCATTGATGCGACCATGGCCTATAAGTTTGGTGACTAGTTTGTACAAGATTATTGCTAGACCTTAGCCAATAGACTCAGAAGAGTTCTCCAGAAACTATCACTACCTCGCAAGGGGTGTTTATTGCTGGTAGAAAAATTCTTGATCAAGTGTTGATTGTGAATGAAGCTAATCAAGACTATAGGGAGAGAAAAAACAAGGAATGTGTGATTTGCCAGATAGATTTTGAGAAAGCCTTCTTTCTTTTTTTTAATAAGAAACAGGTTGTTCTTTCTCTTTTGTGGAAATGCATCCCCTTTTGAGAAAGCCTTCGATCACGTGAACAAAGATTTTCTCAATAAAGGTTTTGGATACAAGTGGAGAGCCTGGATTTGGGAGGAAACTTCTCTGTTTTGGACAATGGAAGGCTGAGAGGCAAGATCTTTGCTTCAAGATGTTTTAGGTAGGGGATAGCCCTTCTTGTTCATTCCAGTGGTGGATGTTCTGAGTAGGTTAATCGGCATGTGTGGATAAGAGGGTGGTTGAGGGCTTCAAGGTGGGGTTTGATAGCCTTCACTTGTCGCATCTTCCGTTTGCCAATGACACCCTCTCTGTTCTGCAACGGAGGATTCTTCCCAAAATTTAAATGGCTTTTTTAGGTTGACTATGATGATTCAAAGCTGCCGTTTTGGGTGTCTTTGGTTGGGTAGGAGGTGAATCAATTTCCTTGCTCATACCATGGTCTCCCCTGGGGGTAACCCAAGGTTATTGGTTTTTTGGAATCCAATGGTGGAGAAAGGTTCAAAAGTGGTTGTCTACATAGAAAAAGGCCTTCTTTTCTAGACGGGGGAGGTTGATGCTGATTCAATCTGTCTCGAGTGGGATTCCTACCTACTTCCTTTCTCTCTTTAGGTTGCCTATATCAGTGTGCAAGATTATGGAAAGGCTCATGAGGAACTTCTTGTAGGAAGGAATGGATGAAGGTGGTGAGGCTCATTTGGTTAGATGGGAAGTGGTGTCGAAGTCAAAAGGAGTTGGGGGGAAGGGGGTCAAGTATTGGTAACCTGAGGCTACGTAACAAGGCCCTTTTGGAGAAATGGTTGTGACGTTCCTTCAATGAGCTAGGTGCCTTGTGGTGGAGAGTTATTGTGAGCTTGTATGGTTCACACTTGTTTGAGTGGATTTCTAATGGTAGACGAAAAAGGTTCTAGCAAAAACCTCTAATCCGCTATTGCTTCGAGTTCTCTCAATTTTTTTTTTTTTAATGAAAAACCAACTTTCATTGAGAAAAAAAAATGAAAGGGTACAAGGGCATACAAAAAACCAAGCCCACAAAGGGAACCCTAACACAGGAAGGGACTACAATCAAGCATAATGAGACCTAACTGATAATTACTTAATAATTTCGTGACTGAAGCCCACAGGGAGATATAGTATTAGTAAGGGACCAAACATCACCCAAGTTTCTAACTATCCCCCTAAAAATCCTATTGTTTCTGCCTCCCAAAAGAGGCAAAAAAAAAAAGATCCCAAACTAAGCGAGAGAAATCACATCTCCACAGAATATGATCCAAGTCTTCATCCGCCTTCCAACAAAGAATGCAGCAAAAAGGGCCAAACAAAGGATAATTCCTTCTCAAGAGCCAATCAAAAGTATTAACTCTACCATGGAGAACTTGCCAAATAAAAGAACCTCACCTTATCGGGACTTTCACCTTCCACAAAAGAGAGAAAATGGACTCACTATGGGGAAGAGGATTTAGCAACGAACAAAAGTATGATTTACACAAAAATCTCTCGATGGGGTTAGGACTCCATAACTGACTATCTTTAGTCCCTAACCTAAACTCAAACTCCTCAATCAATGAAAGAAGAGATGTGACATCCATCGCTTTCCTATCGGACAAAGCTTGATGGAACCTGAATGAAGACAAGGGGGAGCTTCCCAAATGAAACAGGACTGCCGCCACTGACCGATTTTTTACTGAAGACAACTAAAAGAGACCTCACTCATCTATCCTCTTAGAAGTACATATCTTTTCCATCTCCCACCACATTATACACAAGGACATAAAAGGAAGGGAGCTCCATGACAATGTCTTTCCAAGGGTTTCTAAACGTGTCTTTCATCCCACCCAACAACCACTCAAAAGGATAAGGCTCATATTTACTCACAATTATCTTATACCACAAGGAAGAGGAGTCGAGTTCTCTCTTCTATGTTAATTGTTCTATTGGGGATAGTTCTACTACTATTTCTAGGAAGATTCTTGGACTGGGGAAAGACCCTTATATGTGCTTTGTTTCACTGTCTTTACCATCTCTCAGAGAAAAGGTTGCATTTGGTAGCCTCCATATTGCCCCCTTTTGACTTCTCTCCAACTTCCTTGGATTTTTGCTATCCTCTCACCGATTGAGAGACAGGTTGAGATTATTGCCCCCTTTTGACTTCTCTTCGCCTTCCTTGGATTTTTGCTATCCTCTCACTGATTGAGAGACAAATTGAGATTGTTAGTCTCCTTACTCGGACCCTGAAGCATTTTTAGGGTTTCTATTGTGCCTTTTTTTTCCACTCCCTTTCCTCCCCTTCTCCCTAGGGTGCCTCTCTTTCTCCTCTTTCTGAAAGGTTAAAATCCTCAAGAAAGTGAAATTCTTTGCCTGGAAAATTTTGCATGGTTAGGTGAACACTCATGACCGAATCCAAAGGTCTTCCTCTTTTGTATCGCGAATGCAGTGGTGTGTCCTTTGTAGGAGTTAGGAGGAGGACCTTGACCATATACTATGGGATTGTCCTTTTGTTTGTTTTATTCGCAGTCAATTCTTTAGGACTTTTGGGATAGCATCAACCCATCATATTGATTGCTACTCTACATTTGAGGAAGTTCTTTTACATCTCTTTTTTGTGACAAAGGAAGAGTCCTATGGCACGCGTGTTCTTTTTTTGTTCTCTTGTTGGGTATTTAGCTCGAGAGGAATAGTAGAATATTTAGAGAGAAATCCGTGTGGGAGTTTTGTAATTATTAGCTTGGTCTTATTCTTTTAGATTGGGACCCATTTCTGTAGCTTTTGCAAGCGTTTTTTGGCGGGATTGTTTTTTGTATGTCCTTGTGTATTCTTTCATTTTTTTTCAACAAAAGCGTGATTTTTAATAATAATAATAATAATAAACTGAAATTTTTTTAAGGAAGAAAAATGAATTTTATTGATGAATGAAATAAAAGAAGCTAGATAAACTCTCAATACCAAAAGGTGAATTACAACCAAGCTTTCCAATTAAAATCAAGGACAAAAGACGATAGTCATTAAAGGGTATGTTATTCCCTGTTATAGTGGAGGAACAAAAATTTGGGAGACACCTTTGGTGGAAAGGAAAAAACAGCGGGAGAAAACAGATCTATGAAGCCTTAGGAGAGGTTTGATCCAATGTGCTTCAAAAACTCTAAACTTGATCGACTGCTTTAAAGCTTGTACAGAAGTTAAAAGAAAATTTAATGATTCGTGTGGACGGTAGCCCTTGTCCAAGAAATTTTTCAGATTGCAGTGCTTTGATCCACGGCAACGATTTGTGTTACAGAAATTCTGTAATTCAATGGATGAAGAAAATGAAAAATAAACTGGATGTATATATTCGTAAAAGAGTAGATTTTTTTTATATGCGGGAACGTCCGGACCAGCTTACGCGCACCTTGACTAATCTCACGGGACAATCATTTGACCCTACTACATTTGGTTGTCAGGAAACACAAAGGATATTAAATCCTAGGTAGATGGCATTTGTAAAGAGATAGATGAGACAAAAACTTCAAGTTGCGGAAGGAATTATTGGAATATATTACAGATAGGTGGAAAAGTTCGGTTACAAGAAGATGAACATTCTTAGAACTCAAGGACAAAGTTGTACAACCTATAGAAAAGATGCGAAGTAAGATTGTAAGGAGAAGAACATTGAACATTCTTTAATGCTGGTAGTGTGGAAAATACCAAAGAATCCAGAGAGATGCCTAAAAGTTTAAAAACTATAATAAAGAGGCAGATATGGTAGTCTCGTTCAACCCCTTTCCTTAACGGAGACTATTTTTGTCTTCCACGAACTAGGTCACCTTCATCATTCATCAATAGCTTCCAGGTCCACTAGTATTGCCACGTTCAGTCTCTGCCTTATTCTAAAGAAAATGCCCAGTCATGATTGTTCCCGCCAATACCAACTCTGTTAAGTTCAGTAATCGGCAATGAGAACTTCAAGTTGTTGCGATAATTGTTTCATTGTCCCTCTTCAGGATGAAAATTTTCTCATATAATATATCATCCTATGTGGCTAAAAATTGAGCTATAAGAGTTTTTCAAGTCTAAGCACGGAAGAATTGAATGCCTGATACGAACCGGAATAGAACTACTATGTATTATTATGATAACCCAAGTGTTCGAGGTACTTGGACCCTCCCTCTCTTGAGAACACCCAAGAGTAACCACTCACTACTCAATTGCCTATCTTCCCCTTTCCCCACTCTCTCTATTTATAACTCCATACTCTAACAACTCCCTAACTAACTGCTAATATACCTTTACTAATATTCCTAATTACCCTTAGGTACATTCCTATCATTTACCGGCCCTTGAAACACACATTGACCTCAAGGTGTGGATTACAACAGAAACTCCAAAAACTTTTTTTTTTATAGCAGTAATGAAAACCTAGCCAACTGGAGTAAAGAAAACAAATCCATATGTCTCCTGCTCCATTTTTTTATCCCTGGAAAATAAATGGGCCTAACTTTTTATTTTTAAATCTGGCCCATTCAGTAGCCTGCCCATCAACTTTCTTCTAGATTCTTCCCCAAGCTGCTGTTCCACGCGATTAGGGTAAATTTCTCTCTCTTTTGCCTTTTCTTTTCCTTCTCGATTCACCCACTGTATACCCACGACCGTTTCTTCACAGTAGTTGCCGTCACGCCATCTTCAGTCCTTCCGTTCGAGCCACACACACCTTTGCCACCGGAAGTGGCTTCCGTCCGCCTCCCCTTTTGTTCTTTCTCCATCTTTAAGTCGCAGCCGCTTCCACCACGTCTTCATCTCCGACCACCAACTCCGGCGTCGCCGCCGACGACCTCCATCGGCCATTCTTGTTTTCCTTTTGTTTTCTTCCGTTTTCTTTCTAAATTTGTGGCCGCTAATGCGCTGACCTCTCCACATCTTCATTTCTTGCCACGAGATCGTCGATGACCAATGATCATACTCCGAAAATCCAAACTTCGCCACGATCGATTTCTTTCTCACCCCTTCTTGCATGATTTTCACCCTCCGATGACTTACAAGCGTATATCCTCGTAACCCAGCTTTTTTCGCCAGAATCTTTCGGCGATTTCTCCCTCTTTTTGTTCCTTTTCCCATTTTTTTGCCAGCCAACACAGTCTTGAACAGCTTTCGTTTTCTTTTGATTTTCCGCCAACCATCATTTACAGCCTTATTCTTTATCAATCGATTCTTGTCTTTTCTCTTTCTTTCCTTCTTCATTGATTCTTTATCCACCGATTTCTCATTATTCATGGTAGTCTTGGACAACTTTGCTTTTTTTCTGGCCTTGTATCGATTTCTCGATTTCTGCCCCTTTTCTTTGGCCAATCTAAACTCTCTTTTCATTGCTGAAAACTCTTCTGTCAATTCTTCGAAATTCTGCTTTATTTTTCCAACGCTTCGTTCCAACTTCGTAGTTGCTTCGCTGAAGATATTCCACAACTCTCTCATCTTCTTGCTAACATTCTCTAACTCCATGTCAAACTCCATGTTAGAAAGAATCGAACTGCTCTGATACCAAATTGATACGAACCGGAATAGAACTACTATGTATTATTATGATAACCCAAGTGTTCGAGGTACTTGGACCCTTCCTCTCTTGAGAACACCCAAGAGTAACCACTCACTACTCAATTGCCTATCTTCCCCTTTCCCCACTCTCTCTATTTATAACTCCATACTTTAACAACTCCCTAACTAACTGCTAATATACCTTTACTAATATTCCTAATTACCCTTAGGTACATTCCTATCAATGCCTCCTCTTCATCCAATGATACCAGGTTGGTGCATCACTTTAGTTGGCACACAATCCAGCTCACTTGATAACCTCTTCAAGTTTTCCAACTAGTTCAACTAGTTGTTTCCCTTTCCAATCTCCACTCTCAGTGGCCTTGATGGGGTATTCACTCCAAGTCCTCCTCCTGCATCTACATACTCATTCCCTCTACAATCGCTGCAATGTTCTTCTTCATTTAACAATCTCTTCAAACTCCTCAAACATGGTTCCCACTTGCATTTTTATTGCAGCAATTCAATTATCCGTTTTCCTCACTCATACCATGCCCAAGAGGAAAGCTCTCATAACAACTTTCTTTTATAGAAACCACGCACAAATAATGTGAATTATATTTAAAAGAAAGCCAAACAGAGACAAACCCAAGCACTTTGTTCGATACAATACATACATACACAAAAAAGTCAAACACATGCATATTTAAAATTTTAAAGAACCATGTCTCTTGTGTGCCTTTTTTTAGAAGAGAAACAAATTCATTGATAAATGAAATATTGGGAGATTAAAACTCCCAAAAATTACAGAAAAGAGTTCCAGTTGGAGAGCAAAGAAGATAGACTATAGTCACTAGTCACTAAACAGGTGTTTGCATTTACAACAATATAAAACATTGAAGAAAAACCAAATCAAAAAAAAAAAAACAGCAAAGTTTAAAGAGACGTTCCTGAAGATTCTGCGTTCACGCCAAAGGTACCAATAGAAAGCTTGGTTGATGGCTAGCCATAGAGTATTCTTTTTACCATGAAATGGATGGCCCACAAAAACTGAACCAAGAAGATCAAAAATAGTTCCTGGCAGAACCATATCTCATCCAAATACTTCCACCATTATTGACCAATATTGAGATGCAAAGGAACAATGAGAAAAAGATGAATCGAGTATTCCGCATTCGCACAACACATAACATATCATGAGGGGGGGGATAGGAAGAAATGAGGCATTTTCTTTGGAGTCTATCAGTTGTATTAATAGCATCACGACTCAGCTCCCATAAGAAAATTTTCATCTTCTTTGGATACTTGTCCATCCAAATCATCGAATAAAGATTGTTTCTATTTGGACCTTAATGGACTGAATCTTCCCTCAAAGATCGAACTATAAAGGCATGAGAGGAATCGAGAGGCCAAGACCAAGAATCTTGAGAATTCCTTAAAATGACCGATGAAAGAAGATGTAGACTAGCCCATTCCAGAACTTCCTCCTCATTGAGGTTTCGACGAAGCCTCATATCCCAAGCTTGAGATTCAAAATTCCAAACTTAAGTAACCGAATTCATAGACTTAGTGGATAAATGTCAAATGATAAAGTTTGGATATGCTAATTAAGAGGGACACCAGCAAGCAACAAATCATTCCAAAAAAATGTATGCATCCCATTACTAAGCTTTCTTTGAATACGACTACCAACAATATCAATGGTACTACAAATAGATCCAAAGAGATTTTGACGATCCTCCTGTGATTGGTTTTGGCCACCAACATAATCCATCTCTATTGTAATACCTAGCGGTAATAAATTTTCGCCAAAGACTATCATATTCATGTAAAAACCTTCATATCCAATTAGCAAACAATGCAGAATTTTGAAGTTGGAAATTTCCAATACCAAGGCCTCCCATAATATGGGGAAGTTGAGTCGTCTTCCAGTTAATGTTATGTAAACCTCCATCATCCTTCGAACCTTCCCAATAGAAATCTCTAATGAGCTTATCCAATGTTTTGGCCACCATTGATGGTAATTTAAACAGAGAGATAATAAATGGGCATACTTGATAGAGTAGAGCATGTATTAGAGTATACCTACCACCTTTTGAGATATACATATACTTCCGCCATGAGGCTTCCTCTAAATTATCTCGATGACTAGTTGCCAAAATGATGATAATTTAGGATTACCTCCTAAAGGAAGGCCAAGATATGACACCGGCCAATCTCCCGGTTTACAACCAAAATTTGAAGTCAAAGCCTCTATTTCCAGGTCATCAACGTTTATCCCCAACAATTCACTTTTGGCATAATTGATGTTCAAACCAAATGCTAGCTCAAAGACTTTTATAATATCAAAGAGATTATCCACAATAAAAGAATCAAGGGTAGAAAATAACAGGGTATCATTCGCAAATCGTAAATGAGTCAAGTTCAAAGAGTTACCAATAGGATGTGTTGTTATCTTACCCAACTGAGCACTATAAGTCAATAATCTGCTTAGACAATCAGATACCAATATAAAGAGAAAAGGCAATAGTGGATCCCCTCGTCCAAATCTTTTAGCTTGTAGGACCGCATCCAGAAAATTCCAATCAACTTTATCAAAAGCCCTTTCCAAGTCCAGCTTGATTACCACTCCTACCACTCCTTTCTTATTAGTGGTTTTCCAATCATCAATCAATTCGCTTGCAATCAAAGAGGCATCCAGGATTTGGCGATTAGACACAAAAGCCATCTGATCTTCAACAATAGTAAATGGAAGGACTTCCTTTAGTCAATTAGACAAAACACGAGCGATAATCTTATAAGCACAAGAAATAAGGCTAATCGGACAATAATCATTTACCAATCTAAAGTCAACTCTTTTAGGAATGAGACAGATATAAATTCCATTTAAAGCCACATTGATAATTCCACTCGTGTAAAACTCATACACAATTGCCATAACATCTTGTTTAATGGTGGTCCATGAGTGCTTAAAGAATTCATCAGTAAATCCATCAGGACCAAGAGACTTATTTGTTCCCAAAGTTTGGACAGCAAGATAGACCTCTTCTTTCGAGAAAGGAGTTTCCAAAGAAACTGAATGAGAATCATTAATACAGCTAAAAGGTTGGTAGGGAGGAAGCGCATATTAGAATCTTTGGTATATAAATTCGGATAGAAGTCGATGAACTCCCTCTCAATATCCATGTCTATTAATAGACTCACACCATCACGAGACAATAGTTCAGAAATAGAGTTTTTTTGTTTACAAGCAGCCATAAATAATGATAATACGGTGAAAAAAATTTGTATTCTCATCACCTTCCTTTAGCCAATTTAGTTTACATCGCTGCCTCCAATATGAATACTCTCTTGCTGTTATTTATCTTCAATCTGCTTTTGAAGAAAGTGTCTTTGTGCCTTTTGGTTAGTAGTTAAACAATTAGGGTGTTCACAAAATGTTCATAAACGACACGATCGACCGAACCGACTTCGTTTTGTTGGTTTTGACTAAGTTTCGATTGTTTTCAGTTTTTCAACATGAAAAACCAACTTATCGGTCTAACTAAAAAAGTTATTTTCAACCGACAGACCAACCTATTAAAAAAAAAAAAATCAGCAGCCCCTCGTTTTAAGTAAAATAACCCTCTTCTCTTTTTTAAGACAAAATAGCCCCTCTTTTCAAGGAAAATAGTCCTTGCCCAATAAATGTTCTGACAATTCCATTAACCCACTCTTGGGGATTTCAAAAGAAGGACAATAAACATGTTTCAAAAAGAAGGACAATAAACAATTAAAAACATTGTCACATCAATTAAAAACCCGTCTCTCTTCCTCCCCCTTTTTTTTGAATCTCTTCATCTTCTTCTTCCCTCCGATTTCTCTCTCATCTAACTTCTCTCTTATCTTTTCCCCCCTCTCTCATCATCTAAGTTCTCCCTTCCCTCTCCTCTATCTCCATCAGTCTTCCTTTCTCCTTTTAGTTTTTCATCTTCAATCTTCATCTACTTCATTTGTTGTGATTCTTGCCATTGTTAAGAAGTTTTCTTGTTGTGCCGCTAGTTTTTTTCGTCTCAACTAAGCTTATACTTGTTGTCGTCGTCTCAACCACACTGGAAGCATCGTCGTTCAACATGATCTCCTCACAAAATTAAAAACCGACCAAACTGACCGACTGAGTTGACTGGTCAGTCGGTCGACAACGAAACCCCCACAAAAACCGTTGGTTTCCATTTCTAAAAACCGACTGGTCGGTTTTGGGCAAAAATTGACTCCGACTAACCGACGACCACCCCTATAAACAATCATAATCTTTAATATCATCTAAAGCTTTTAGTTGGGAAATAAGAATAGGGAGATTTTCAGAAAATATTATAACAGACTAAGAAGCTCACTTTTTAACCCCTTTAACTTTCATCATAAAACCATGACTCGGTCATCCACTAATAGGATGTTGATTCCATCATGTATCCACTAGGGATTTGAAATCCCTGTGTAGTAACCAAGAATTTTCAAGTCTAAAAGGATTAGGGCACCAAGATAAACCACCAAAATTCAAAAGTAGTGGATAATAGTCAAATGTGACTCGTGGAGGTCTCATGAGATGGGTTGACCCAAACTTCTAGAGACATTCATTTGAACTTAAAAGACGATCCAATAAAGATAAGGATATGTAGGTCCCATATTTGGACCATGTGTAACAGCTAGTCTGCAAAAGGGGTATGCGCTATTATTTGGGGGCTTTGGGGTAAGAGAAACCATAGGACTTTTAGAAGGTTGGAGAGGGACTCAATTGAGGTTTGGTCCCTTGTTAGATATAATGTTTCTCTTTGGGCGTCGGTGACGCATTTATTTTGTAAGTATTCCATAGGTCTCAATTGGAGCCCCTTTATGTAACGGGGCCTCTCTTTTTGTGGGCTAGTTTTTTTTTTTGTTCACTCGTGTATTCTTTCTTTTTTTTTTTTCCTCAATGAAGGCTTGGTTTTTCATTAAAAAAAAAACCACTTTGCAAAATAATATCAATGAGCTGGTAGGTAGATATCCACTGGTTAAAAATTCTCATGCTTCGAGCAATTGGGTGATTATAAGACTTCTCCCATGACAAACGAGTGATGTTGAAATCACCTCCATGGATCCATCGATCACGCCCCATTCCAGCTAAATCATGTAACTCTTGCCAGAATTCATCACAACGCATTCCTAGTTGAGCCATAAATCGCTGACAGCCAAAAATCAAAACCATCAGCCATAACAATGTGTAGATAAGGAACACAACCCTTGGATAGTTTCTCTAATAATAAAATATGGGTCACTCCAGAGAATAAGGATACCACCTAAGGCCCCCACCAAATCCAATGAAGACCAACCAATGTGTGAAGAACTCCAAATGGATTTAATCAAGGTACTGTTATGGTAGATTTCTTAGTCTCGTGTATGAGAACAAAATTAGGACACTATTGCTGAATGGTATGCTTTATTAAGGCATTTTCCCTCCACGAGCCTAAACTACAAACGTTCCATGAGAGGAACTTCATTGATTGTCGATAGAACCCTCCATAATTCCAAAGAGGCTGCTTTACTATAATTAACATTGGCCTTGAGATTCTGGAGTTCTCGCTTAAGTTTACTTCTTTTGCATGTATTAGTGAATCCTTTCTTCTTCGAAAGAGGGATTGCCATAATGCACAAACCATGCTCAATGAGAATTGAGGCTAATTTTCTGATCGAGAGAGGAGGATGGAGGAAGTTTTTGTTCAAAAAGTTGGGGGATTGGTTTTTAGCAGGGGTGTCGTTTGCATTTAGGTAGGTGTTGTTGCCTTTTAGATGTAGAGGTCGGGGAAGGCCGATCGTGAGGATTGTTTGTTGGAACTAAGGTAAGCAATAGGACTGCGTCAATTGCTTGGTCTCCAAATTCAAGGGGTAAAAATGGGTCCATCAATGGATCCTCACATCCAGGTTTGTAGAGGTAGATGGCCCTACATTTTCAAGTTGGTCCAGTAGGCATGGTGAGGGGGGGAGCGGTTACATGTTGCAGGAGGCGTATGAGTATGAAGCTAGCATAGGAGAAAGTTTACACCAAGATATAGCATAGTAAATAACATAATCGAAAAAAGCTTCAAAAGTGAGATCTTTATCCTGGAAGATCCTTCTGTCTCTTTCTTTCCATAAATTCCAAAAAAAGGTTTTGTTGATATTTATCCATAGGAGAGCTTTAATATTCCTGAAGGGGTGGCCTGTCAAGACCAATGCAAGGAAAACATCCATACTACCCGAGATAATAAGGAGCCATCCAAAAGTCTTTAAAATTCTGGACCAAAATCTTTGTGCAAAAGGGGCAAAAGGTGAATATGTGCCCTTGAGTTTCATTGTCACCTTTGCATAATAGGCATCTTCTAGGCGAAAGAGACATATTGGTGTAGCCGAAAATTGGTGTTAATTAAAAATGATTGAATGCCTTTTATTAATGAGCTCAATCCTTTAAATAGGCATGGAGGCTAACTAGAATTAGTTACACATGTGCTAGGCACATGATTACATAAAATATGATACTAAACTAATGAAACACACGGAATAGGCTACACCAAACATCCCGACCCACAAAAACAACTCGTCCTCGAGTTAATCAGCTAGGGAAAATTCGTCTGGTGGACTGAAAGCATAAAGATCAGCTAATCATCAGGGAGATCAATTCGGTATGCGTTGTCCCCATATTCGTCAAGTATTGGAAATGGACCGAGCTTCCTTTGTTTTAGTTTGTTGTAAGTCCCCACTGGAAAGCGACTTTTTCGAAGATGGATCATAACAAGGTCGCTCACATTGACTATATTTAGTTGTTTGCCTCTCAATATGATCTCGTACTTGGTTGTGAAGCTCCTGTATTCGTTCGGCCATTTCTTCAGCCTCCACACTAATATCAACAGAAGAAGGAACTTTGGTTAGATCCATTGTTAGTCTAGGTAATTTAGTATAAACAAGTTCAAATGGAGACTTCCCTGTGGTTCTATTCTTCATGTGGTTATAGGCAAACTCGGCTTGAGCCAACGTCATGTCCCATTGTTTTGGCTTTTCCCAACTTAGACATCGAATCAAATTTCCTAAAGTTCTATCTGTGACCTCTGTTTGCCCATCTGTTTGTGGATGACTAGTTGTGCTGTATTTGAGGGTTGTGTCGAACTTTTTCCATAATGTTTTCCAAAAATGGCTCGAAAACTTGACATCTCGGTCAGAAACTATGGTTTTAGGAATACCATGGAGTCGAACAACCTCTTTGAAGAAGAGATTGGCAATATGCACAACGTCTGAAGTCTTTTTACATGCCAAGAAATGGGTCATCTTGCTATATCTATCAACCACCACAAAAACTGAATCAAAGCCCCGTTGAGTCCTTGGAAGTCCTAGTATAAAATCCATAGAGAGATCTTCCCATATATTTTCAGGGATAGGTAAAGGGGTGTACAGCCCTGTATTTTGAGATTGACCCTTGAAAGTTTGGCAAATGAAGCAACGGTTGATATAATTAGTCACATCCTTCCGAAGTTGAGGCCGATAATATCTTTGTTCTAGGATGAATAAAGTCTTATCACGGCCCAAATAGCCTGCTAGGCCGCCAGCAAGAGCATCTCTGATTAATGCCGCGCGTAAGGAAGAGTGTGGAATGCACAGAACCTTGTCCTTAAAAAGGAATCCGTCAACTAGATGAAAATCGCCTGCTGGTTGATGTTCCTCACATTTTTTCCAGATAGTAGCAAAGTCTCGGTCATCGGCATATGTATCTGGCAAGTGGTCTAGGGCAATTATCTCACCTTTCCTTGCTTTCCGGCTTAAGGCATCTGCAACTTTGTTAGTTGTACCCGTAGTGTGTTTTATAACAAAGTCAAAACTTTGGAGAAAAGAAAGTCATCTAGCATGCATTCTACCTATAGATTTTTGTGTGTGTAAGAACTTAAAGGGAGAAATGATCAATGAAGAAGATGAATTCTTTTCCTAAGAGGTAATGTTCCCATTGTTTTAGGGCTCTAACTAGAGAATATAGTTTCTGCTCATAGGTGGACCATTTTTGTCTTGAAGGACTAAGCTTTTCACTAAAAAATTCTATTGGGTGTTTGTTTTGTGAGAGAATGGCTCCAATCCCTATTCCTAAAGCGTCTACTGCCACTTCAAAATGATATTTGAAGTTTGGTAAGGCCAAAACAGGGCTGCTAGTTAATCTCTCTTTTATTTCCTTAAAGCTCTTAATTTGAGTAACCCCCAAGAGAATTGTCCCTTTTTTAGACGGTTAGTTAAAGGAGCCATTATAGTGCTAAAGTTTCTAATGAATTTTCGATAAAAAGAAGCTAGCCCAAGAAAACTTCGTAGTTCTTTGATAGATTTAGGTTCTCCCCATTCACTGATAGCTTTAGTTTTTAAGGGGTCCATTTTTATCTGATTCTGTCCAATTATGTAGCCGAGGAAAGATATTTCAGGAGTTGCAAATAAACATTTTTTAAGGTTAATTACTAAAGCATTAGTCTGTAGTGTAGAAAACAGGGTCTTGATGTGATCTAGGTGCTCTTCCAACCCTCGGCTATATACTAGGGTGTCATCAAAGTATACCACAATAAATTTGTTGATGAATGGAAGTAATACCTGGTGCATAAGCCACATGAAGGTACTTGGAGCGTTGGATAAACCAAATGGCATTACAAGCCATTCAAATAACCTTCATTGCTTTTAAAAGCTATCTTCCATTCATCTTCTGGCCTTATTCGGATTTGGTGATAACCACTCTTTAAATCTATCTTTGAGAAGATTGTTGCACCTCCAAGTTGGTCCAAAAGGTCATTTATCTGGGGAATTGGGAACCTATATTTCACTGTGATTTTGTTTATTGCCCTACTGTCCACACACATGCGCCAACTCCCATCTTTCTTTGGAGTTAAGAGGGCTGGAATTGCACAAGGGCTTAGGCTTGGTTGGATGTGCCCTTTATCGAGGAGCTCTTGCACTTGATCATGGAGAATTTCATACTCTGTTGGACTCATCTTGTAGTGAGGCTCCAAGCAAGAAGTCAATGGAATGTTGTATATCACACAAAGGAGGAAGATTGCTTGGATTTTCCACTATGTTTTTGAATTCTTGCAGCAAGTTTTGTACCTCCAAAGGAATTGCAACAGTAGAATCAGTATTAGTGAAATGACAACTAAACCAAGAATATGTGATTGTTTTTTGTTAAAGACGTTTCTTCCTGAAGATAGGGTGAAAATTTGACCTTTCTTTGATGAACTATTGGTTGGAGTTAGTTGCTTTGCTGGATTTATTGGTAAGAGGACTATTTTCTTGCCCATCCATAGGAATTCGTAGGTATTATCTCGTCCTTTGTGTGTTGCCTGAACATCATATTGCCACGGACGTCCCAAGAGTATAGGGCAAGCATCCATATCCAAAACATCGCATATGATTTGATCTTTGTAACTTGCTCCTATTGACAAAGGAATGGTACTTGTATGAGTTACTTGAGCTTCACCCCCTTTCTTGATCCAACTCACCTTATAGGGTGTCAGATGTGGATGTAAAGGAAGATTTAATGTGGATACTAGCTTGCTTGCTACTACATTTTCAGTGCTTCCACTGTCAAGGATCACATTGCATATTTTTCCATTGATTGTGCATCTGGTCTTGAATAAGGCATGTCGCTGATAACTTGGATCGGTTTTGGGGGCAAGGAGGAGTCTTTGAATCACCAAGGATAGTGGCTCTCCTTCATCCGGTTCAAGAAAGTCTATGTTGTCATCGGTGTCGGTTGCTTCCTCATCTTCTTGATATTCCACATTGTCTGCAATAGCAAGAGTCTTTCTTTGAGGATTGGAGATCGAGACCTCCTTGATCAATGGGATGAAGAAGCTTATCTCATTTAACAAGATGTTGCCCATTATTGATTATTCCTCAGAAAGCCCTATATATCCTCTTTATCTCTATTCCAACTTTTTTAGGTAATTGGAATAATGATAGGAAATAAGTAGGAAGGTTTGATAGAGTGGCTTGGAGGAGGGTAAGCCTACCTCCTTTAGAAATAAAGGTTGATCCCCAATTTGCGAGCCTCCGTTCGATCTTTTCTATAATAGGAATCCAAAATTCTCTAAAGCGGGATGCACTAGATAAAGGCAAGCCCAGATATGAGTTAGGTCAAGAACCCATTTTGCAACTTATCTGGTGGGCAAAAGACTCCACTGTAATGATATTCACATTAAGGCCAATGATTTCCGTTTTCTGTAGGTTAATGTTTTGCCCGGAGATGTGTTCAAAAGACTTCACCACATTAAACATATTGTAGGTTGATGTTTAATCTTCAAAATCCGCGAATAAAATGGTGTTGTCTGCAAATTGAATGTGGTTAATACTCAATCTGTCATGATCAATTCTATACCCTCTGGTATGGCCTTTGTTTTTGGCTTTGGTGAGAAGATGGTTGAAGCAATCCATAATCATAATAAAGAGAAAAGGGGATAATGGGTCCCCTAGTCTAAGACCCCTTGAAGCAAGGATTTTCCCCCTAGGTCGGCCATTTATAAGAATGGAGTAATTTACAAATGATACACAACCTCTAATCCAAGATTTCCATTTGTTTCCAAAACCTTGTGGTCTAAGAAATTCCAATCAACCTTCTCAAAAGCTTTTTCAATGTCCAGTTTAATGACCATACCCTTCTTCTTTTTCCGGTTCCACTCATCAATGATCTCGTTGGGTATAAGGAATGCGTCGAGGATTTCCAATCATGGTTCATTCTGAATGTTGGCAGAGGAGAGTCTATTGATAATCATGACAATTAAGCAAAGCTTTATTGTCCTGGATTGGGTTGATGGAGCAACGGGAGGTGAGCTTGGCAATGGTCTCTCAAATACTAGGCCAATTATCCTTTTGTGAGAACCGTTCAACAATGATCACATCCTTCCATTCGTCGTCAATGGTGGTACTTGGTGGCTGTGTTTTGGGTTTGATTATTGAAGCCTTTGGCGGAGGTGGTATACTGCTATAGTAATAGGGGGTTTGTCTTGTTTGACCATCTCTTTATAATATGGTTGTGGTCACTTCCTTTCTTTTGTTGGAATGTTTCACCAAGATAATCTGAGATCTAAGAAGCATGGATACTTCATTTTGTATGAAGTATCCGTGTCGGATACGTATCCGTGATCCGACACGGATACGCTCCGACATGTGGCTAACACATGTCGGACATGCAAAATTGTGTGTCCAATTTTTTTTTTTTGTACACATCCTAACACGTGAGGCACACGGTACAGATGCACCAAGTCAATTTTACATCTTACACATAATGCTAAGCATTTTTGTTTACTTTTAAAAGATAAAAAGATAAATAAATAAAATAAAACTTACGCTTACCAGAGAAAAATCGTACACGAGAGAGATGAGAGATCGAAGAAGGACAAAAATAGGGAGGAGAAATTGGAGGGAGAGAGATGCAATCGGTAGAAATTTTGAAGGAGGGAGAAAGCAACTGTGTCGACAGCTACAATAGATATTAAGGTTTTAAGTTTTAACTTTTATCTTTTATGTTTTAAATTATAAACGTGGGCTAGGCTATGGCCTTTTTATGCTTTAAAATTTCACGGTTGGGTTATTAGGGGTGAGCAAAAAAATTCCGAAAATCGAGCCGACCGACCTAAACCGACCGAACCGACGTCGGTCGGTCGGTTTTTTGATAGGGTCGGTCGGAGGTCGGTTTTACACATGGTAAAACCGACCTGTAGGTTGGTCGGCTCATCTAAATGAGCGAAAACCGCTCAAACCGACCGACCTAATTAAAAAAATAATAATAATAAAATAAAAAAATAAAACCCACGCTGACACGCTCCATCAATTCACGCTGCAGTCCCATTAATGGAGTGATGGGACTGCAGCCTTGGGAAGACCATCAGATGGTCTTCCCAAGATTTTAATTAAAAAAAAATATTTTTTTCAAACTTTCCCATGATTCACGATTCATCTTCCCCATTTTTCATTTCTTCTTCCATTTCTTCCTCTCTGCAACTTTTTTCTTCTTCTTCTTTTCATTTCTTCTTTCTTTCTTTTCTATTTTTCCATTTTTTCCTTCTTTTTCTTTTTTTCTTCTTCTTTGTTTTCTTTTCTTCCTTCTTCTTCTTCATTTTTTTTCCTTACTTTTTCTTCATAGTTTTCATCCATTCTTTTCTTCTTTCTATTTTTTCTTCGTTTTTTCGTTATTTTTATCTTCTTCTTGACAGATTCAAACTCTTTTTACCTTTATTTCTTTGTTGATCATCTTGAGTTTTTAAACCGACCCTAACCGACCGACCGCCGGTGTAGTCGGTCGGTCGGCGTAGCAAACTCCTTCCAAACCGACGGAAACCGACGTGTCGGTGGTCGGCGTCGGTTTGAGCCCAAAACCGACGCCGACCGACCGATGATCACCCCTATGGGTTATGGGCTTTTTATGTTTTAAAATTTCAGGACTGGGCTATGGGCTTTTTATAATTTAAAATTTCAGAGGTTGGGCTTTAAGTATTAACTATTAAATTATTAATTAAGCATATATTGTTTTGTTATGTTAAATTTGTATGGTTGATTTATTTAAAAGTATTACTATGACAATATAAATACATATAATATATTTTTCGAAAAAAAAAATACATATATATATATATACACATATATTATACATATGATATATATTAAAAAAATAATAATAATAATGTGTCCCCAACGTGTCGTGTCCTATATTTTTAGAAATTGGCGTGTCGCCATGTTCGTGTTGTGTTGTTGGCGTGTCGCGTGCCGCGTGTTCGTGTTCGTGTTTCTTAGTCTGACATTAAGGAGAAAAAAGAAAGTCATCCCTGTTTATTCCTCTCAGATGGGATTAAAAGTCTTCTCTTGTTTCCATTGTGATCTAATTGGTCTATTTCAACCTACAAACCATGTTTGTTATTCAGCTTTTCCACCCATGGTACATATAGTCATCACCTCGGAGTTTAGAAAAGAATTTATGGGAGCAAGGGCGTTGAAAGATGTGGAGAGCCAATTGAGAGATTTCAAGTGAGAGACAAGAAGTGAAAGGAGTACCTACACCGTTCTACAATTTTCCCCCGACTTCCACATGAGAGTTGATCAAAGGCTATGGAGAATGACTTTTGATCAATGGTGATGGAGCAGGTAGAGTGATTCCAAGATAATGAAGTTGTCAGAGAAGCCATGAAGGTAAGGGATGGTGGTTAACGGTGGTCGTTGACAATATGGTTCAAGGGAGGGAAGCCAGAGGGGGAGGAGCCAAATGGAAAGTTGTTTAAGACCTGTTGTTTTGGTGGCACGACTCCAGAGGCTGCTCCAATTGTTAATTGAGCACTTGATTCCTATGTCTCTTGTGTGCCTTTTTAAAAATTTAAAATGTTGGTGACAGTGTCATGTCATATTTGTGTCACATGTCCGTGTATGTGCTTCTCTTAGCATGCCACAAACAAAATGTTTAAAGTTGCTACAAATAGGAACAAAATTTTGTTCGGGGAAAGGTTCACCCAATGTTAAGTTGTCAAAATAAGTAGTTTGGGTCGCCACAAGTCTGACTACAGTACACTTCACTCTCTCACAATCCTTACTTTAATCAAAAGGCCTTCGCCTTCAAACGTCCCAGGCAAATTGGATTGTACAAAGAAATGAATGTGTACTTCTTGCTAGTATGCAATTTCAAATACTCCTATTCAAGTTCGTACAATAACCTAAAGCTCACTGAAAGGAAGCCTAGTCATTACTTATTAAAACTTTGTAGAAGCACACTAATGTACAAATTAATGATAATTGAAGAGGGGTACCTTAACAAAAAGCCTCTTGTCATGCCCCGTTGCTGCTACCCTCAGAACAGACTCAGCCGCACCTAAGGTATTGGCTAACCAAGCAATCATACTATTAGCAGTATCCTGCGATATTTGCCACTCAAGGGGGTCCACCGGTACCCTGCAAATCATTTGAATTTTGGCTTACAGATTACATTTCAAGATCATTACGATGATAAGGACACGCATACAGATGCAGGATAAGTTCCACAACATTTCTTTTAAGAAATCCATAAAAATTGAAACCGACTATCAAAATCTCAACCATTTTAAATAATCTCCAAGAAGTTCTCCAATCAAGAAAATACCCTACAAGCATAGGCTTCACATGAACGGACAAGCCAAGCAACGAAAAAAGGACCGCCTGTTTATCCAAGTCCAACTAACGATTTAAAGAAAAGACATAATTGGGCGCAAAGACAGATAAAAACAGAGAGGAAAAAGGCGGAATGCTCACGAGACATTCATATGGCGGAAGAGAAGGCCGAGAATGGCGAGAGAGCAAAGGAGAACGATGAAAACGTCAGCAACGAGGGAGAGGAGACTGGAATTTCGATAGGCGCAATGGTAATAGACCAATGAACCGCAAATCAGAGCTACAAGGGGTTTCCCTACTTCTGTCTTGCAGTTAATCGTACGATTCGCCATCTCTGTGTCTTTCAAGCCCTCGCTCCTCCGCCCAATTAGGTTCATTGTCAACCCTCTGTGAATTGCCAATAGAAAATACAATTCGTCAACCCCCCATTCTTTTCTTCCCTTTCCTACCTGGAATTTACAGAAAGACGTTTTTCTTTTTCTTTTTCCTTTCTTCAATTTTCACTTTTGAAACATGTTTTCTTACATAAGTTTACTTATCACTTCCGCAAATATTTTTTCTCTTTTTGGCTAAATGATAAAATAATAATAATAATATATTAAAAAAAAACGTCAGAATTGGTGGTGTTTGTTAAAAAAAAAATCTCTCTGTTATTAAATTTGGGCCTTCGATTTAGAGTGGGTAACGGTAGAAATATTTCTATGTTTTTGGATCCTTGGATCCCAAAAGAAAGTTTGTTTAAGCCTAGATGTACCAATGAAAGTGCTGCTCAGGAGAAGGTTTCTTTTTTTATTACAGAATCAGGGGCCTGGAATTTAGAGTTATTAAACTCAATGGTTGATCAGGATGATGTTGAGATAATTCGGAAAATTCCAATCAATTTAAATTGTGAGGATAAGTATATTTGGCATTATGATAAGTTAGGTTCTTATTCCGTCAAAAGTGGTTATAAACTATTCCTACAAAATCATATGCTTTATTCTTCATCAAGCAGTAATCCTATGTGCTCTGTCTGGAAGAAACTTTGGAAGTTAAAGTTGCCTTCAAAAATCAAACATTTCATCTGGAAAGCTATTAATGGTTTTTTATCTACGAATGAAAGCCTTAAAAATAAAGGAATTGATATTTCCCCTGTCTGTCCTGTTTGTGTCACAGAAATAGAATCAATTGATCATGCTCTTTTTTCTTGTAATCGAGCTAAGAATATTTGGAATCTAACCTTTAATCATTTCCTGGTAAGGATGAATTTTAATCAACGCTTTGTTGATAGGTGGGTGGAATTGAGTTCGTCTCTGAATCCTGAAGAGCTTCAATTGGTAGCTGCAACTTGTTGGTCAAATTGGAATGACAGGAATAAGATTTCTCATGGCTCTCAGATCCCTGAGACGATGATCAGAAGTCGATGGATTGTTAATTACCTTAAGGAGTATGGCCGCGCAAATGAAAGGAATCCAATTAGGGCTTTAGGTGGTGGCCGCCTTAATAAAGTCTGTGTAAAGTCGGCCTCAATTCCTTATATTCCAAATTCTTGGAGGGTTAACGTTGATGCTGCTTGGGATTCTTCTTTGACGGGCATTGGAGTTGTTTGTAGAGACGAAGTTGGAGTGATCAGAGGGGCGGCTAGATTTTTTAGTAATTTTTCATATCCCCCTCCTGCGGCAGAGCTCTGGGCAATTCAAGAAGGTGTTAAGCTTGCATGTTTCTTAGGTTGCTCCAATTTTGTTGTGGAATCAGATTGCCTTCAAGCTGTCGACCTTGTTTCTAATGAGAACGAAGCCAGAAATGAGTTGGGATCGTGGGTTGATAACATCAAGAGCTCCATCCCAGATTTCTGTAGTCCATCTTTTATCCATATTTCGAGAGCAAATAATGTGTTAGCTGATCTTATTGCAAAATCTGCTAGAAGAGAGAGAAGTAGTGAGGTGTGGGTGGGGTCCATCCCAGATTGGATTTTGTCCTCTGTGGACTAAGCTTGTCTTCTTTTGCCCTTAGTGGCGTTTATAAGAGGTATTATTTTTCAAAAAAAAAAAAAAAAAAAAATCTCTCAACTTTTAAAAAGTTTAAAAAATACTCATTAAAAAATATTGAATAATTTGAACCTTTAACCCAGTGGTCGAAAGTATATGCTAATGATCACTTGAGCTATGCTCAATTTTTGTCATTAGGAGGAGATTCAACCTTCTAACATTTTAGCTCAAAATATATGTCTTAACGATTTTACCTTCTTGAGATTCAATATATCAAATAGTCTCTAATTTCATAGCTTCTTCTTTATCGAGTATTACCATGAAAAAAAAAATCAATATTGTTTATAGGTGAGTTTGGTTTTATGTGTTAAGCATATCTATATGTCCAAATATATTACTAAGACAATATACTTTTAATAATATTTGTTATGGAATGACGTAATTGAAAATTATTTATACATTATAGTAAAATTTTAAAAGACCTAGAACCAAATGATGAATTACCTAAAAGATTAGGATCCATTTTGAATATATATAGGTATGTGTTTTCTCTATTTTTATTATATGGTTTATTAGCCTTCTTGTTTATTTTTCTCATTTTTAATTTTAATTTCTTCCTTCTTTTTGTAAGAAAGAAAAACAAACAATATATGGTCATTTCTTTTCCTTATTTTTTTAGGAAAAAAACAAATACCTTGGATAATTAGTTATTGGCTAAATTATAAAGAATACACCTGAACTATGAGGTTTGTTTAAAAAATGCCCCTAAACTTTAAAAAGTTTTAAAAATACCCATGAACTTTGAAAATGTTTCAAAAAATACCATTGTCTTAAATTTTGGATGGAAACCGTTAGAATTTACTGTGAGAAGAGAAAAAAAAAAGAAGAAGCATTCAATAAGGATATTTTTTAAATCTTTTTGAAAGTTCAAGGATATTTTTGAAACTGAAACTTTAACGGTTTCCATCAAAAAATCAACGGCAATGGTATTTTTGAAACATTTTTCAAAGTTCAGGGATATTTTTTGAAACTTTTCAAAGTTCAGAGACATTTTTGAAACAAACTTCATAGTTCGAAGGTATTTTTTATAATTTAGTCTTATTTCTTTTTCATTATCTCTCTTAAATGGTAGATTAAAAGAATCAAGAAAATTAACTTTATGTAGATCACGCGAAGAAAACTTGCCCTCAACCCAACATTACACAGTAACTTGCAACAGGAAATAAGCCTTACATGCCATGGCTCATATAATCTCCAAGTTAATTAGGAACCTAAAACGTATAAGACGACCCTCAAAATTCCTCTATGAAGATTTGTCATGGAAGAAGAAATTGAAGCACTCTACTAACACATGGAACCTTGTCCCCCAACCTCCCAACACTAAAATCATTGGCTCATAGCTCGTGGATACTCAGGTTGAAGGAGTTAACCATAGTGAACCCTTCAACCCTGTAGTTAAGCTCACATTCATTCAACTTATTCCTGTCTTGATAGTGGCAATGGAACTGTTGTAGCAGATGTGAAAATTGGATTGAGTGAGTTTATATCGCTCAACCCCAAATTTGCCGATCCTAACTTTCCCTCAATCGCATGTTCATCAACTTTACAAATCTTTGTATGGCTCCAAACAAGCCCTTAGGGTATGGTTTGACTGCCTTTCCCAATATCGTCCCCATGCTTTGAGTGCTGCAGGTCAGATCCTTCCTTACCTATACTTAACAACATTCCATCTTGATTGTAATGCTCATATGTTGATGATATCATCATTAAAAAAAAAAAAAACAACAAAAGAAAAGAAGGAAAGAAAACAAAAAAAAAAGTAAATAGTTCTCCAACCATCGAGTCCCTCATTTCTTTGCCTTGAATGACTTAGAACGATTAAATCCTAACGGTCTCATTCAGTTAATTCCAACAAGTGAATCATGCTCCTATATACATCGCAGCTTTACATAGTTCTTCCATACAATTTATAATGGCAACATCAAGAACCAAATTTTGCCAACATGAGCATACGTGTAACTTCAACACGATTGCCAAAGTCCCTATTTGACTTACTAATTAAACAAGGAATTCTGCATCAGAAACTTCAAGAACCTTGTGGAAACCTATTGGCCTGACACCTTGCCGAAATGCATTTCCTTCAATGTACCTATGGACAACATTGCCTCAGAAAAACAACTACGGAACAACAATTGATATGAAATTTGAGTTCAGAATTCAGGATAGAGAAGACTCTCACATCTCTTTTAAGAATGGGTGTTTATAGAAGGCATCATGGATTCTTCCACTAAATTGGTTGTGATCCAAGTACCTAAAATTTTCGCGGTTCATAAAAAGAAGTTGAAGGAAACAAATGATCATACGAAGAAAAAGAAATACTTGCAAGTTGCAATTGCAACTGTGTATTATGAAAAATAAGAAACTGAAATCGAAAAAGAAAAATAATTTGATAATTAGGAGGGATTTTAGCACAGATGATTCTTTTACAAGAAATTTATTAAAATTGTTTTTCATATAATCATTTGAGCATTTGACCATACAATAAAAGTGGTTTTCATTCAATGAAGCATTATTTTGAATAAGTTAATTTTAAAATTGAAGTGATTTTGGGTATGACAAAAATGATTTTGGCTATTCCTCACCCCAAACAAAACAAAAGCTAAATTATAAAAAATGCCTCTAAACTATGGGGTTTGTTTCAAAAATGTCCCTGAACTTTGAAATGTTTCAAAAATACCCCTGAACTTTGAAAGATGTTTCAAAAATATCTTTGCCATTAATTTTTGGATGGAAACCATTAAAGATTCAGTTTCAAAAATACCCTTGAACTTTCAAAAAAAAATTTAAAAATACCCTTGTCGGAAAATGCTTCTTTTTTTCTCCTTCTCTCACCATAAATTCTTCCTCCATGAAAATTAATGAGAAACTTTACTTAGTTGTCATGTATTCATAGTCTATGAGTTTTTCTTCTCTTTAAACACATCATCTCAAAAGCTTGACTAGATTTTTGTGTTGAAACTTCAAGATGGTTTTTGTTTTGTTTTTGAAATTCTATATGTGCTTGACTTCATTTTGTTGGTAGTTTTTTCAATATTACTTCCCCACCAACCATTACCCACTAGCTTTCTCTATATTCATTTTATGAAAAATAAATGAAACTATTATTGTATACGGGTTCTAACGATCCTTAAATATTAATAAGAATAAAATCATATATAAAACTTTTGATTAATAAATCTTTTAAACTGGACCAAACACACAGTTTTATAAATACTTCTTATCATTAACATACCTAAACAAAGAGAGCAAGAAGGAAATAATATATATACATATATATGTTGTTTTCTCAAACTTATCTTCTTTACACTTTTTAAAAGAGAAAACTCGATTTCAAAGTCTATTTTCATCTAGTATTGTGTTGCACACAACCTTTGTAAGCAAAGTTTTGCATTAACATGGAGGAAGAATTTTTAGTGAGGGAAGGAAAAAAGAAGAAACATTTTTCAATAAGGGTATTTTTGAAGTTTTTTTGAAAGTTCAAGGGTATTTTTGAAACTGAAACTTTAACGGTTTCCATCCAAAAATTAACGGCAAGAGTTTTTGAAACATTTTTCAAAGTTCATAAGTATTTTTGAAACTTTTCAAAGTTCAGGGTATTTTTTATAATTTAGCCCAAAACAAATGGTCTATAGGCTTCCCTTCTTAACGTAAGTAAGCAAATCATTGTCTCCAAAGATGGATTCAGTTTTCACCCATACTCCTAATTAGGGAAACGATCTATGAAGAACTGCATTAAGAAGGATCAAGAACAGACTTACAGATAAGTCAACTTGGGAATATGAGCTAACCCAGGTGGTATTATCCCAGACATCTTATTGTAGGAGAGGTACCTACAACCAACAAAACATATGTTCAGTTTTATTTTTTCCTTTGGTGTGTGTGTGTGTGTGGGGGGGGGGGGGGGGGGGGGGGGGGGACTGATCAGGAAGGGAGTGGGCTAAAAGTCGGCAGATTACAGAATTTCCAAGTTAGTCAGGTTTGCAAGCTGCGATGGAACTCCTCCTGTAAAATAATTATTGTTTATGTACCTACATGTAGAATAAGAATAAACTAGTTACAAGAAAGAAGTATTTCAAACAAAATTGACTATGACACTTCCTGACTTCACTTGACTTACAGGTTTCGGAGCAATGGAAAACAACCCTCAACGCGAATCAGTTCCCTGATGGTTCCTACTAAATGGTTGTTACCAACATCCCTTTACAAAATCAAAATGCCAAGTCAAACACAAACAACTATATATTATTTTCTGTAACAAAATGATCCAAATAACAGAAGTTTACAGGTGACGAAGATTGGGTAGGGTGCCCAGCTCGGCAGGAATTCTCCCTGAAAGCCGATTTTCATTTAAATGGAGATAGCGAAGCTCCCGAAGATTAGCAAGCTCCTTGGGGATTTCCCCTTTGAAATTATTAAAACCCAAATATCTGCATAAGCTCAAAATTGCAACAGAAGTAAATAGGCAAAAATGCAAAGATACTCATCAAACAATGTATACTAGAAACTAAAATTACTCACAAATGAGTTAGACTCTTTAGCGCACCAATCTCGAGAGGGATGACATCTTGAAGTTTATTCCACCTTAAGTTACTGAGAAAGGGAAGAACAAAACTATAAATCAGCTAGACATCAGAAAATGATTAAAAAAACATAAAACTTGAGACCACGGCAACTAATCATCCACCACATGTACAAATCATATATATAGTTGAACCAGATAAATCACAAAAAAGAATACAAGGGATGTACAGTATTTTGAGACGTCTTAGCCGTCCAATTTGAGGAGGAATTGGTCCAGTCAACTTGTTATTATGAAGATCCCTGTTATAAGAACAAACGCAGGCACACAAATCATGATCATCTTGAAGAGGTGCAAATCTGTTCTTCTCTTAACACCTTTTATTTAAATTCTAAAAAGAGTTAACAAATCTATGAAAAATAATAACATTAGATGCCATTTGTTGCAGAAGAGTGTCCATAAAACAGCAATAATTATAAATGATCTAGTGAATCACCACGATGATCAAAACGCTACAGTTAGAGCTACTAAGCAAAGCATTTTAATAACGTTTCTGTTTTAAAATATTTACTACCTGTGTGTTTTGACCTATGTTCAAAATTCTTAAAATCATACCCAAATTAAAAAAAAATATTATCATTAAAATAAAAAATAAATTTTAAAAAAAATAAACAAAAAAAGGTAGTAGTTTTCAAGAGCTTGTATTTTTTTACTATTCACATTTGGCTAAAATTTGAAAAGTGTTCTTGAAGTTTAATTTTCAAAAAGAGAACCATATACATAATACTTATCAAAGAATCAAAGAAGTCCAAATGACGAATATTAAACATTACTGGTTACAAATTGGCTCCTCACTGTTAAAAGATAGAAACAATGTACAAAAATAAGAGTATAACACAGGATGAAAACATTTGACGAATGTCGAGAAGGATATCTAGGTATGAATCTCCCAGTTCATAATTTCCATGGTAGAGTGAAAAGAAGAATAAATTAGGACAAAATCGGGCTGAAGTGAGAACAACTCAACGATACTTGACGTTACCCTCCACTAAGGGTTAAGAGGTTGAGGCTCACCCCACCCAAAATGTTGTTGAACTCACGAAAAGAAGAAGAAGAAGAAGAAGAAAAGGGACAAAATCAGCGAAAGAAGAAATCTCACAGCCTAGTAAGATCCAAGAGATTGGTAACCGCGACAGGAAAAGGACCAACGATTGAAACGGCATAGACCTCTCTGCAAAGAAATGATCAAAAATAAATATGAAATCAGTTGTCAAACAACCCTTTCTTAAACAAATTAGTTATCATGAAGTGTGTGTAAATTTATGGATATTTCACCATCGTGAACTTGAAATAGCAACAATTACAATGAACTATACGAAAATTCAAAGTTTCGGTTGAAGATAGGCATACAATTCAGTGACGACTCTGTAATCCCCTTGAGTGGAACAGGTAACGCCGGACCAAGGTGGGAGGTCAACATCACCACAAGGATCATCCCCGACCCAGGAATACACCACTCTCCAACCGAGAGAGGCCTTGATCTCATTTAATGCTTTCACTGCAAAACCCCCAAACAAAACCCTACTTAAAACTCAACCGAAAAAACTTGAGAAGGATCGCGAAGAAGAAGAAGGACATGAGAAGGTACCATCTCGTTTCAAAGTTTTGCAGAGAACGGACTCGAGAGCAAAAGCGAAAACGAAGAGGATTAGGGAGAATGCTGTAAATGAAGATTGGTGCCGCATTCTAGTTCCTGTGAACTTCGAGTTTGTGTGTGTTTGCCCCCTGGCGTGGCTATGGCCGGTGTCCTTGTGGATTTGATGGACTGTAAAGTCTGGCAGTGGAGTTTGGGTAATGATTTTTAAGATAATAATAATAAGTTTTAAGAGGTTTCTAATATGTTTCAGGAAAAAAAAAGTCTATTTTTCTTTTTTTAGAATAACAAAAATGTCTTAGCCTTTGTAAAATGTAAACTATGAATTTAAGTTTAAACCTCAGCTAACAATTTTCTGTACCGCATATATTTTTTTTTCTTTTTTGAGAAGGAAAGGTAGGTTTGTTTTTTCCCAATTTTCTTATCATGATTTTCATCTTAATGACACATTTGACATCTTAATCATATTAAAAAAATAAAAAATAAAAATAATATTTTAAAAATTACTTTTTTTAATTGTCAAAAAATGAGTTGGTTTTTTAAAATATGAAAAAAAAAGGTAGATAACAAAATAAATAAATTTAAGATGAAAGTAGTGTTTATAGGCTTAATTTAAAATAACCAAAAACCAAAAATAAATTTGTTATCAAACAGGATCTAAGTAGTTGTTGAATTTTTAGTTTTGTGTGTAATGGATTTTGAAATTTAAAAATGTTTGGTAGATTTTTATACACTTTTAGTCCCTGGGTTTTCAAACTCGACATTTTAGTCTCCGAAGCTTGGATTTTATTTCATTTTGGTCCATCTATCCATTTTTTCGTTAAATACTAATGCATTGATGACGTGACATTATTTTTTTTATTGTTTAAAAAAATAAATAAAAGGGAAAATACATTTTTAGTCCCTGAGGTTTGAGTTGAGTTTCATTTTGGTCCTTGAGTTTTCAAACTCGACAATTTAGTCCCTGAGGTTTGGATTTTGTTTCATTTTGGTCCCTTCATCCACTTTTTCGTTAACTTTTAACGGTTTGCTGACCTGTCATTCATTTTTTAGAAAAATACACTTTTGGTTCCTGAGGTTTCGGTTAAGTTACACTTTGGTCCTTTAGTTTTGAAACTCAACAAAATTACCCTTACGAATATATTGGCATATTTGTTAATTAAAAAATTCTTTTTTTTTTTAATTTTAGAATAAAAATAAATAAAAACAATAAAATATTATTATTTTTTCATTTGTATTTATTTCTCTCTCCTTCTTCCCTCATTTCTTCTCTTCTTTCTTCTTCTTCAACCCTACCCACCCACCAACACACTTGCCGACGACAGCCGGTCGTCGAAATTTTTTTTTAGCGATATTAAAATAACATATTTTATTTTCCAATAAAGGTATTTTTTAAATATTTTTGAAAGTTCAAGGGTATTTTTGAAATTGAATCTTTAACGGTTTCCATCCAAAAATTAACGGCAACGGTATTTTTGAAACATTTTTCAAAGTTCAGGAGCATTTTTTAAACAAACCCCATAGTTTGGGGGTATCTTTTTATAATTTAGCCTTTTATTTTTATTTTTCATTGTTTAGTTTGATATTAAAATTACTTATCTTAGGCTCTTAGCTTGAAGTTAATTTTTATCCCATTTGACAAAAATCATTCAAGAAAATGTACCATGTGTATATGTTTCTCAAATTCCTAAACACAATGCATAGAGGATTAAATTTTCTAAGCAAAATTTCAATCATAAACAAATACTATGGGCTAGTTTCAAGTTTTATTGTATTTATTTTAAAGTACATGGACTAACCTTCCATTTATAGACTACAGCTTCATTCAATGAAAACAACCAAACCAGTGAACCCCCTACCGAAATATAGGAATCCAGATTGCTTCTTCAAGGTCAAAAGAAGTAAAAACCAACAGACAAAGATGGGATCGTTTGAAATTCACCAAATCACATGGTTAAGACATTTCATGAAGTTATATCACTCATAAGCTTTTCCAAAGCATGGACTGCAAGGTAAAATATCAACAAAGATGGCAATGCAAAAAGTAAAGTGATTAGCAGGTAGAGCAGCAAGACGAGTGCACTTCCAGGGATTACAAAAACAACTATGAGAAGAAATATGGCAACCAGTAGAAACTTGAAGATTAAATGGACGAGGCAATCCAAATGTCTATAGAAAAACAACCGCCGCCTCTCTATTCCATGGCTACTAACACGACTGTCAGAAACAGAAAGCCTCTCTGAAGTATTGGTATCAGATGGTAGAGAAAAAACTGGTTGATTATTCCCATTGAAGGAGTGATCAAGTTTTCCCTCATTACCATTGAAGCTCTCAACCATCCAAAGAAGAAAAAAGTTCTTGCTGGGAAACTTCAGGTTCCCCCTGTACACCACCCTTAACGATAGCTGATGACACCAAGGACATGAAATGAAGATCGGGATTCGGATTTGGCGAGATGCTACTTTCAACACAGACCCTTGAAGGCCTAATACACAGTTTTTGCACAGTGAATGACCACACCATAAGACATAAGGTATGTTCTCCACAATGTTAAAAGATTCCCAGCATATAGGGCATTCCAATTCTTCATCTCTACTAGCTTCCGAGCAAACCTCGTCATCCGAGCACTCCCAGAAAACTTGCTTAGAAAGAGTTGAGTTTTTCTTAGATCGAATGCCAGCAATGGCGTTGGAGGCCAACTTCCACATCCTGATGAAAGAATTATTTCAAGATGCTAGAGACAGGACATCTGCAAAGTAGACGTTCATCTATGAAACAAAAAGTAAAAAACTACTTGGCCAAACAAACAAGCCTTACAAAGTTTCCTTCTTTCATTATTCAATCCCAGAAAGGGCACTCCTCAAACCCAAACAACAGAGTTCCAAATGAGCGATCCAACAACAAGGGAGTTACTTGTTGGTTATAGATGCAGATCTTTTTATAAAAATATACATCATAATAATATCTATAAAGACGTAATATTTTGAAAAATATGGTACCTCTTTAGTAAAATTGATGGTTCAGACAGATGATTTTACTAAAAGACAAAAATATTTAAAACATCTCCCATCTATCCACATTCAAAACTATAAAAATAAATAAAGAAATGGTAAATTATCACTTGAATGGAAAACTTTAGATAAATAAGTACATTTTTCTTCCAAAGATTCCAACACTATTCAATCTTTAATTAATAGGTCGAAATTATCTGTTCTGATTCATGAAAACTCATACTTTTTCAAACTGTTTTTAAATAGAATATATTTCCTTAAAAAAACAAACAAACAATAAAATCACACAGACACTTCTACGCATGCATACATGAGATGATCATCGACCAGAGGGCTGCTTCCAATTCAACAATTTTCAATATTGAAACCTTGTGCAAAGAAGAAGAAGAAGAAGAATAACAATTTACAGCAGCCAGGTCCATTAAACATACCAAGTTTCACAAAATAGTCGAAAGCGGAGATTATTAACATACATTGTAACAGAGGTATAGCCATCCTATCCCATAAATGCCATATCCGAGAAGAGTGAAAAACAAGATACAAATTGTTGGCGAGTAAATGCGCTTGTTCCAAGATGCAGATTGAGAAGACTAAATTTGATCAAACATTCAATACGGAAAAATCACAAAATTATTATGAAGAAGAAGAAGAAGAAAATCAATGCGCCCGCAACAATCCAACGGAGAAACGTAATCACTCTCACAATTCGACCGCAGAATACAGACATAAATCATCAAATTCATAAGATTCCGAAACATAATCGAATGAGATGAAAAATCAAATCAATAATGAAGATCAACAATGGAGAATGGGAATTTACCTTTAGTTAACTCGATGAACATCATTTGGAAGAAGATCGAAAGGATTCAGAAAAGGAAACGAGGATCAGAAAAAGATTGAGGAGGAAGGTCGCGATCTTCCCCCTTCATTTTCTCTCTGCCAGACCAAAGTCGAGGAAGCCAATTGCTTTTGAGAGGAGCGTGGATGAAGGTTTCGTATACAGACCATTTTTTCTCTCTCTCTCGAGGGGAATGAAGTTTATTTCTTTTTTTTGTTTTTTGTTTTTTGATAGCGGAATGAAGTTTAAATTTGAAAATAAGTTAATAAGAAAATAGAGCAAAAATTGGTCCTTGAAATTTGTGTTTGATGTGTATTTAATCCCTGAAGTTTCAGAAGTGACATTTTAATTTCTGAGGTTTGAAAAATAGTTCTGGTTCTTGAGTTAATTTTACTCTTAATTGACTAACAAAAAGAATGATGTGGCATGTTGAGATGATAAATTTTAGGAAAAAATTCATTTTTAACCCTGAACTTTGGGAGTTGTATTAATTTTAACCCTGGACTTTTAATTTCATTAATTTGAACCCTAAACTTAACAAGTTGTGTCAATTTTAACCCTGAACTTTGAATTTCATCAAATTGAACCTCAAACTTATCCGATCATATCGATTTTAACCTCAAACTTGCATAAGTCTTACAATGTATACTTTTGGTAAACTTTTCGTTTGAACCACTGTACATGACTTATTATTTTTTTTTTCCTTAGTTCACATTGCACTTGAAGTGGTTTCTTATAAATAAAATATTGGAGAAATTTTATTTTAGATGACTTTTTCTTGTTGTTGAGAACTTTTAATTGTGAAGGTTTTTTCGATGCAGTTTAAGATTATGAAGGCAAAGAAATTTTGGAGGTTTTTTATCTTCAAATATTTGCTGGTTTTTTTTGTTATTGTTGCTAAAAACTTTGTGGGATTTTTTTTCTTCTTCTTTTACGGTTTTTTTTCTGGTTAATTGGAATAATGTACAAATGTAGGAAACAAAAATAAATAAATTTCGAGTTTTTTATTTCTCATATTTGCTGGATTTTTCTTGTTGTCAATAAATTTGTGATTCTTTTTTGGATAATAATGAAAAAAATAGTCTAAGATATTTGATTTCTTCTAGTTTTTCCAAAAAATTGTTACAAAACACTA
This sequence comes from Luffa acutangula, assembly GCA_036850905.1. Lineage (NCBI taxonomy): Eukaryota > Viridiplantae > Streptophyta > Magnoliopsida > Cucurbitales > Cucurbitaceae > Luffa > Luffa acutangula. The sequence continues at coordinate 340,436 of CM072092.1, read as the reverse complement.
ACTGAGGTGCAATGTGAATTAAAAAACATAAACGAAAATTGTCAATTACATGTTTTGATAGCAATTCAAATGAAAAGTTGACCAAAAGTCTACATTGCAACATTTATGCAAGTTTGAGATTCAAATTGATACAATTTGTTAAGTTTAGGGTTCAATTTGATGAAATTGAAAGTTTAGGGTTAAAATTGATATAACCTGTTAAGTTCAAGGGTCAAAATTGATTTTTTCTCTAAATTTTAATTGAGGTGTCCAATTTAATAATTTTATATTATTATTTTTAGTTTTTTTTTTCTCTCTCTTTCCCTTTCTCGTGTTGAGGTGGAAAGAATATGACGAGCTATTTCACCGTCTTCCTCATCTGAAATCAAATTACCCAAAAAAACAAAACGGCCAGTGAGTAAAAACAGAGTTAAGAAATCGAGAAACCAACGATGAAATCGGCAGAGTACTTACATCTTCCGACATGAAAGCCTTGTTGGGGTCCTTGACAATCGGAGAAAGGGTTCCGTCGTAATCCAAAAACATCACGATTTGTTTCCATTTCGAAGCTTCGATTATCTTATCGAAAATGTCCCAGTGCTGAAGGATGATGAAGCTGTTTCATCGAGTGAAAAAAAAATCACAAAATTCAGTTTCAAAATTACCCATTGAAGAATTAGTAAAAAGAGATAGGAAGGGCTTTCAGTCTCTCACAATCCAAGAGTCATGGTGGTTGTCGGCAGCGTCGTCGGCGGCGGCAGAGGATGAGAGAGATTTGACGTGAGTTAGAGAGGAGGCTCTCATTGATTCAATCCAAGCGCCATTAACGTCGATGTCTTTTAGGATTTTTTTTTTTTTTTTACGGGAAATGGAGATTTAGCCGTCATCTCCATTTTATTATTATCAGTAAGGAGAAGGGAAAAATACATTTTTTTTTTTTGTTTTGGGTTAAGTTACAGTTTGGTCCTTAATAATGGTGGTTGACATGACATGTTATTTTAATAAAAAAAAATTATTTTAAATTTTTTTAAAATAAAAAATATTTTTGGGCAAAATGCACTTTTGGTCCTTGAGGTTTGGAGTTTATGTCTATTTGGTTTCTGAAGTTTCAAAACATATACTTTAGTCCTCCAAGTTTGTAAAATCATTCTAAATGGTCCCTAATTTAACTTTAACTTAACGGAATGTTGACTGGACTGTTATGTGCTGATGTGGATATGATGAGAAGGCTTATCTCATTTGCTTACAAGACAAATCAATTAAAAATAATAATAATAAAAAACTAAACTCTTAAAAGAAAAGGTTAAAGAATACCCATGAGTTCCGGCAACTCTCATCGTCAAATGCGACTGTCCTTTACTCTGCTTCGCTAAGTTAACCATTTAAAATGATTTTACAAACTTGAAGGACTAAAGTGTATGTTTTAAAACTTCAGGGACCAAATAGACATCAACCGCAAACTTCAGGGACCAAAAGTGTATTTTGCCCAATATTTTTTATTCTTTATCCCTCCCTCCTTCTTCCTCTTCTTCTCCAACTCCAACTCTGATGGCCGACGACCAACACCGTTCGACAGCTGCCGACGAGATTTTTTTTTTCTTTCTCTCTCTTCTTCTTTCAAGGACTCCCTCCCTCCCTTTCCGCGCGCCGGCGACGGGAGGAGGGCTCTCCCATTTAGTTTTAGGGTTTCCGTTTTCTCCTCTCTCCCCCCTCCCTCTCCAACGACGCAAAGAAGGCTTGTCGAACGGCTCTCTCTCTTCAACGGTGCAAACCACGAACAGCACAACTCCTTCCTCTTAGCTTTCTGCATTTTTGGCGTCTCCTCCGACGAGTGCAGTGATACTTCGACGACCTTTGAACCGAGACAAACAGAGACAATGACGACCCACGACGTTTCAATGCCTCAACTCGAGACCTAAGCAATCCACCGCTACGAGAATCCACGGCGTTTCCAGCGTGATACAGTGACCCATACCGATCGAAAATCGAACGCCCAAGGCGCTGAACGGAGAACTTCGACCGGCAGCGACAATCTCTTTCTCCCTTTATTTTTTTCGTGTTTCTGCACCGTTCTGTGTAATTTCGTGAATTGTGAGGGGAAATTGTCAAAATTAACCCAAATAGTTTTTGGATTTTCAAAATTAACCTACTTTTTTAAAACTTGTTTTTTTAACCTTGTTGATGTCATCTACCCTTGTGCAATTACCAACATACCCTTGAATGTAAAAGGTAAAACAAAAAACCATCCAGCATGTGGCTCTCTTGCTCTCCTCTCTTTTCAAACCTCATTTTCATACTTTTTTTTTCTGCTTTGTTCTTCTGCGTAATCCAGTTTTTTTTTAATCATTTTAATTTTAATTTTATAATAATAATAACAACAATAATAATAATTATTATTTTTTATTCTTTCTTCCTCACTTCGGTTTGTTTTTTGTCCAATATTAATAAAGTTTTTAAAAAATGATAAAATTGGTCATAAAAAATTTACAAAAAAAAATTTGTCATCAAAATTTTTTAACTAAATTTTGATCGGAATTTCTTGGTTAAAAATTTGTGTCCAATATTGTTATTATTTTTTTTTTCTTCCTCCGGTCCAATATATTTAAAAAAAAATAGGTATTTTTAAAATTTCGTGATTGATTTCCGGGTTAGTTCGCCCAAAAAAAATTCTTGGTTAAATTTTTCTTTCTTTCTTTTTTCATATACATAATTTTTTTCCTTTTTTTTCTTCTTTCTTCTTTTTTTTTTTTTTTTGCCCAACATTAATTAATTATGAATAAAAAAGAAACGTGAGTTTGATTAAAAATATATATATAATTTAAAAAAAAACATGTGCCTTCAAAATTTCTTGCAAGAAATGAAAGAATAAACCCAAAAAGAGGAAAGAAATAGACATGAGATGAAAAAAAAGAAAAGGAAAAAAAAAAAAAAAACCTTCTGGAAAATTTCTTGGTCGGTTTCCCGACCAAGAAATCCCGGTCGTCTGACCAAGAAATCCCGGTCGGGATTCATAATTTCCCGGTCGGGATTCATAGTTTCCCGGTCGAAATTCATAATTTCCCGGTTGAAATTCATACTTTTTTCCAGATTTTCATAAAAATATTTTATACAAACTCCTTATTATCTAAAACATGTAAAATCATCCTCAAATGTACTTCAAAAAGACATTGACAATATGAAAATTTTGGAGTGAGTCTATCTGTGTGCTCGATTTCACGTGTTTGATTTTATTCTTTTAGAATACTTTGTGGGTCAAATGATTTGTTAGGTTTGAAATTAGTTAGTTGAGTTGGTTGGATTTAATTCTTATCATTAATGGAAATTGAGGAAAGATAGGAATGACTTTTTACATTGTGGGTCCCACCAAAAAGTAGTTAACTTTATATAAAATAGGTTAAAAAAACAAGTTTTTAGAAACTAGGTCAATTTTGAAAACCCAAAACTTATTTGGGTTAATTTTGACAATTTCCCAATTGTGAGGCAACCCTAACTAAAGAAGATGATGACCCAATATACCCCTCTGTATTAAGGGTTTTTTAAATATTAAAAAAAAAAATGTCCCGACCCGGTCTGTCCGTACAGTCAAGTCGGGTCATCCGTACACCGACCCAACCCAAAAAATTTACACCCCTAGTTAAAACTATCAATAACATGATCAAACTTTTATTTATTTATTTATTATTATTATTATTTTTTTTTTTGGTGTTGATAAAGAGAAGGAGTCGCCTTCTAATCATGACAATGCCAATGAAATTCATTAAAACTATTGAGAATGACGTCGTTCCAGGTAGTCTACAATAGACCTCCACCCCCTTACATAGGAACCAAAAGACTCTTAATTCTACTCTAGATTAGCAGTTACAGAAAAGGGATCTAGTTCTAGAAGAGTCAAAACTTCATTTAGCTTGTCTTCTATAAAAAAATGAAGAAAAAATAGTCAAGCAATATAAGAGAGATGTGGAGTTCACTGAAAGATACGTGGTTTACTTGAATCTCCACCCATATAGACAATAGATTCTAGCTCAAAAAAGAAATGAGAAACTCACATGGGAATATTTTGGACCCTACAAGATCATCATCATACGATGAGTTGGTTAGGTAGTCTATTCTATTAGATGGAACTTCCTCCATTCTCATCTATGCACTTGGTTTTTCACATATCTCATCTTTGGAAAGCTTTGGATGCAAGTACAGTTGTCCAACCACTCTCTCCTAGTCTGGACTCAAATCTAAAATGGATAGTGAATGTATATGAGAGGAGGGGTTAAAAAGGGAAATGTAACCTTTCAAGAAATTCTTCCATGTGACTTTCACACTGTAACTACTAATGCATGAGAAAAAGAAATTAGTAAAAGATGCTTTTGATGGTGCATCTAACAATCATGAGAGCAACAACTACATTGTGCACACATCTTAATGAAAGATTATGTTCTATCCACTGTGTTCTTGTGACACGAGAATCAAGATGTTTATGGTATTATCTATGATTCTATGTGGTTGTCACTTTTCTCTCATTTTTTCTTCTTTTTAAAGCATCCTTGATGTTTTGATATAGCCGAAGCTCTGTCCAAAAGTCCTCAAACGAAATTGTACTCACAATTGAAATTGATTCTAATGGGGGCATCAATACAAGAGTCAAAACCTCTATTTATATAGGAAGTGATCGATTGAACACAAATTAGGTTGGCTGCACCCCATTGCATTGAGCAGCTAGCACTGGGAACTCAGAACTGTGTGAACTTTTGATTGAGGAACATCGCAACACCTTTTCCTAATTTAAAGAAATGAGTGTCAGGTCAACTGATGTTAATTGCAGGAATTATAGGGACATTGATCAGAACTTTCTACAGTTTAGGAATTTAGTAGATAAAATATTCAAAGTTCATGGATGAAGTATGTAATTCAACCTATCTTATTTAAAATGGATATGAGAGGCACACCATTAGACTTTGCTCCTGGTGGGTTATATTTTCATTTGTCTCTGAGCTGTTTATTGGAAACCTATGCTGTTTTGGTATTCTTGTGTGTTCTCTTGGTACACATGTTATGCAGTAGTTCTGTAGGCACAGTGAAAGATGTTTAATTTACTGATGTTGATGTGTCTGACAGGTGGCGACATGGAGCTGACGTGGATGTGGAAGACAGGGAAGGTTTTACTGTTCTTGGTAGAGCTTCAAATGAATTTAGGCCTGCCCTGATTGATGCTGCGAAGACAATGCTTGAAGGATCATAAGTTTGCACCAAATCTCATTTGAAAGTTGCATTACAGGTTGAAAGGAAAATTTCGAGCTTCATTCCATACTAGTAGTTTCATAATATTGTAGTGTTTTCTTCAATTTAAAGCAAGTTTCACGAGTTTTTTAAAATATTTTTGATGAGTTTGTATTTGGGGGGTCAAGGTGGGTCACCACAATATAGAGGGATTCAAGCATCTAAATTTTGAGAATCTTTTACAATTTGTGAGACTAGTTGGTTTACATAGTATCCTCCTGCAAACTAAAACCACCTAAGGCATGAGGTTTGGACTTGAAAAGAAAAAACAATCCCTTGTTAGAGGCTTTGTAAAGGTGTCTGAACCTGTTATAAGAAAATATCTTTATGGACCATCTGTTTGCAAATCAAATGAAAATCAACCTCAATATATCTTGTGTGCCCATGAAAAATTGGATCCTTACAAGCTGAATTGTAGACAAATTAACTAACATATCCAGGATAACTCAACTGCTATTGTTGCTAAGGCTCAATACTTAGTCTTTGTCGAGCTTCTCAAAACAGTCGATTGCTTCTTATCCACCCAAGAGATGAGATTTTCACCAAGAAAAATGACAAAACTAGTTATTGATTTTCTATAGTTGAATCTCTAATCCAATTAGAATTTGAAAAGGTCTTTAAACTTAGAAGTTAGAGTATCCTTTCTAGAATAATAAACCAAAGGATAAAGAGTCATTTAATTAATGTAAGGAACGTTTTGCAACAACCAAGTGTAAAATAGAAGGAGAATGCATAAACTACGACAATCAATTGATTAGAAAAAGATATATCCAATCTCAAAAATGTTAGATATTGCAATGCTCTAATAATGACTTTGTATGAAGTAGCATCAACAGAATTATAAAGTTCACCAATAGAAGTGGAACATCGCTTAGTAGACATCATTCCAAAAGGCAGCAAGATAGCCTTAACATGTTTAGTTTGAGAGACCAAAATTTCAGCAGAAGAATGTACTATTTCGAACCCCAAATATATTTGAAAGCACCAAGATCTGTCATATCAAATTTCTTATGTAACTAAGTAACTAAAAATAAAATATTCACATAAGCCATATCATTTCAATAAAAATGATATTATCAACATATAGAAGAAGATATGTAAAAGAAGTCCTCAAAGAATGAATGAAAAGTGACATATCGTACTAGAAGCTACAAATCCAAATGTAAGCAAGTGAAAAGTAAAACACTCAAACCATTCATGAGGTGCTTGCTTGAGGCCACAGAGAGATTTGAGCAACTTAGAAACATGACACGACTCAAAACTACCAACAAAATCTGAAGTTGTTGCATATGAACTTCCTCCATCAAATCACTATGCAAGAAAGACTTTTTTAACATCAAGTTGTCATAAAAATAATCCATAATGACAACAAGGGAGAGAATAATACACATAGACATAGTTGGTGTCTTTAAAACTGGACTAAAAGTCACCTCATAATCAATATCTTCCTCTTGATGTTATCCTTTTGCAATTAATGTTGCCTTGTATTGTGCAACACTACCATCCTCATAATCAATATCTTCCTCTTGATGATATCCCTTTGCAACTAATGTTACCTTGTATAGTACAATACTACCATCAAGATATCTTTTAATTTTGTAAACCCATTTGTATACAATTGCACTCTTACCCTTAGGTAAAGGAGTAGAATCCAGGTGCCTTAATTAACTAAAGCATTAAACTTTTCTCTCATTGCATCTTGTCATACATTCAATTGAGAAGTTGGCTATCTTGCATGTTGGGTGTCATGTTATATTTCTTGCAGGAAATTTACAGTTATTATTGACTTGTGATATCTTAGTTATATTTATTTAGAGTCTACTATTTTTAATTTTTACATTTTAAACTAGTGGACAAGCTAGCATTGAAGAGTAGCTATAGAAACCTCAAAGATTATGTATGACAGGTATTGACAAACACGTTGAGTGACATGTTTAAATGTCGTCGACCAACCAACCATAGGGTACGATATTTCTTCATGTGATGTCAATACTGTATTACAAGTTGGAAGAATCTTCATTGAGTCATTTAGGGTCCAATATGAAAGCTAACACATTGATCTAAGATTGATGGAAAGGGGCTTGTATGGGGAGTCACTGCCTTCCAATTTCATGCATAATTCTTTTGTTTAAATTAAATTATAATGATTATAATTTTTATGTCGTCATTTTGTCATAAATCAACATTCAATATCTTTTTGAACTATGTAAGAATACAATTATTACAATGTGATATATTCAGGGTAAAAATTCAAGATGCTTTATTCATTTTGCTCAATCAATAGATAGCTGGATAGATTGTCACAATTCAGTGGAACGTTGCTCGCTTGTATAAATATCTCTACTTTCTCTCCTCTCTGTTCCCTCCCCCTTTATCATTGACTCAACTGAGATTACCAAATTTCTCCTCAATTTGGGAGAGAAAATTGAGACTTTCTAGAGGAAAATCGATTAAACTTCCTTTTGAAGGAGTGAAGACACTACTAAAGCAAATAACAAAGACCAAATTATTGGAAAATCGCAAATGCCATATTGAAATACCGAACACGAATGTTATGTAATATTTATCTTTTAAAGAAACAATGTAAACATAAATTGGAGAAACAATCCTCCCACTAACTTTCTTTTCAAACTTGCAACTCAATCAAACACCTATTCTTTATCTTACTTTCACAATTTTTACTTTCAAATACGTTTTCAAAAACTCAGGCTACAAATCATTCTTTACACCTACCATACAATATGGTCCATACTAGGTAGTTTCATAATATTGATTCCATGTTAAAAGAAGAATTGCGTCATTCCATAACTCAAGTTTCCCTCCAAGCAACCCTTCTGTTCACTTCGACACAAGGTGATGGAATAACACATCTTTATTTTCCCATTGCTTACAACGAAATCGCATAATAATGGTAACGAACCAAAATGCTTTAATATTCATACATACCACCAGCAGCAGCTGGTGAACATAGCAGAAAACCATGCCACAAGTAAACAAGTATAAGAAAAAATACCATTATATCTAGTATGACAAATTAATGGTACCGTCAGCTTTCTCCCTTCGAGGGCATATCACCAAAATAACGGTGCAACTCATCTCCATCCACCCAATGAGAAACATGTTTTAAGAATCTTGAGGTGTCTCAAATCTCGTTGGGGTGTCAATACCCATCATACAGCAAAGGCCTGATATGAGGATTATAAGCAAAACGATCCCCTGCATAGGTGGACATTCGAAGCAAATGTAAGCAAAAAATGACAACCATTTAGTCACACACAACACGCGAAATATACTAAAAGAGAGGTATATGATCAGAGTTTTGCGGAAAGAGAGTTGTGAAGCTGTATCTAGAATTAGCCAATAGATCTGAGCTAATGCAGTTTCCTGAAAGTTCAAGCCACACATAAAATCTTTAATATTTAGCAGCATCAGCAAGAAGCTAACCAAAATTACCACCAAATATAATCTCACCTGCACTACTTCTGTTGACATGAAATTGTTGGAGAAATAAAGGGTATTATTTCTTTTATGTCTGGTGTGTTGAGGAAGGGGTAATAAGATAAGGGAAACAACAAGATTGGTCCAGATAACAATAAACTAAACAACATGCAAATCTGTATCTATATCCTGATAATGAAACTAAAGAAAAAATGCTTTGCCTAGTCTCGCTCGCCTATCTCACTAAACAAAGAACTAAAAAACTAATTGGTCATGAAGTGCAAATCCTTAAGTTTATAGAATGTATGAGTGCGTATTCTCTTTTCATAAATTTGGGGGGAAAATTGAACATCAATTATATTCGTATCTAGGAAAATAAAATAATTAAAGACAATATTTCAAAGTAGTCCTCCCTTCCAAAGAACTACACCAATCCCTGGCTTCAAAAGAAGGAAAACAAAAACAACACACACTTCCTGAGCTGTTAAGAGATTTCAAACGCATACCACTTGTTCATGGATTGCCCATCCTTGTAGGAAGTACCCTTATGTCACAGGGAGTTTTCTTCACACGAGGAATGTCAAGTCCATGTTTAGTAACATGAGGGAATAATATGAAGGTTTAACAAGTTAATTCTTTCTGAAAAACCATGTCCTCTCTCCACCACTCCCGATCTCACCGTCTTCGACACAGCCAACCATGACCAAAACCCTCCCCTCCGACCACCTTCCTCCACCATTTAGCCCCAAACCTAGCCTCCATCTTAAGCATGAAGACACCCACACCACTAAAGAAGCGTTCTGCAACCTTTGAACGGAAGATTTTTTTTTATCGAGGTCGACAATAGAAGCAGGGGAACGAAAGTGAAGCTCTCAGAGACTACTTAGAGATAGAGCTTTCTTTATTACTTTGAAATGGGAAACTTTGAGTTGGCTGGTAACAACCACGAAAACTCTTCTCATATCTTTGACCCAAAAGTTCTTCAAAGAAGAGAGATTCACAGAACAAACCATGTGGGTCGAAAAGGTTCCGAACAAAAAAGGAACGCTCGCGGAGATAGACCCTTCTTCACAGCAATGGTGGCCTAAACAAACTTTTCATCCCTGTTGGCATCGAAAGAAAAGGATGGGAGGCATTTTATAAGCTCATCGAGAACTACCCAACCACTCCGCCATTAAAGCAAGTTCAGAAATCTAATCCACCAACCTCATTCATTGAGATGCCTAAAACCATTTATAGACATGTCCTCCCTCCCCCACCTCCACCACCTCCATTAAAGATGGCAGCACAACCAAAATCCTCCTACAAAAATATTCTCATTCACTCCAGTAAGCTAGCACGGGACCCACCCGTTGGTCTACAAACCCAAGAATCTCTTTGGCCAAATGCCATTATATTTTTTTTTTAATGAGAAATCACGCTTCCATTGAGAAAAAATGAAAGAATACAAGAGGGCATACAAAAAAACAAGCCCATCAAAAACACCTACCAAACTACAGGAACGGATCTCAATCTAAGAGAATAAAACCAAGCTGATAATTACAACAAAAAAAATTAGATCCAGAAGCCCACAAAGACGAGTTAAATCTAATCGTCTCCCAAAGCTCAAACATGAATTTTACCACTCCTCTAAAGATTCTACTATTCCTCTCAAGCCAAATACCCCACAAAATAGCAAAAAAGCAAGCTTGCCAAAGAACTCTCCCTTTGTCACGGAAAGGGAGATGCCAAAGAACTTCCAAAAAAATAGAAGTACAATCAAGGTTATGAGCCGAAGCAACCCCAAAAGCTCTGAAGAACTGACTCCAAATTGAGCAAGCAAACTGACAATCCCAAAGTAAATGATGAAGGTCCTGCTCCTAACTCCTACAAAGAACACACCACTGCGGCGGCAACACAAGCGAGAGGAAAACCTTTGGATCTGATCCTAAGCACTCACCCGACCATGTAAAACTTGTCAGGCGAAGAACTTCACTTTCTTTGGGACTTTAACCTTCCACAAAGAGGAAAAAATAGAGGCTCCCGTAGGAGTAAGGGGAGAAGAAAGAGAACGAAACAAAGAGGCACAAGAGAAGCCCACAGAAGGCTCCAGGGTCCAAAACCTAGTGTCCCTACCCCCATGGCGAAACGACTGGTTAACCAACAAGGAAAGGAGGCAAGTGATCTCTGTCGCTTCTCGATCAGTGAGGGGGCGACAGAAGTCTAGGGAAGGCGAAGAGAAATCATAATCAGGGAAGACAGAAGCTACCAAATGCAACCTCTTTCTCGACAGAAGATAAAGTCGAGGAAACATAATGCTCAAAGGTTTTTCCCCCACCCAAGAGTCCTCCAAGAAATGGGTATTAGAACCGTCTCCAATGGAACATTTGACAAACTGGGAAAAGAGAAGAAAAACCGAAGCAATAGCAGTCCAGAGTTTTTTGCTAGATCCTTTCAGCCTACCGCTAGAAATCCACTCAAACGGGTGCAGACCATACAAACTCACAATAACCTTCCACCACAAAACATTGGCCAAATTCTTCCACGATGCCAAATGCCATTATCGTCACAAGGAAATTCTTCAGGATGATTGGTACAAGATCACGAGAAGCCTCCAAACCTTATTTAGTGATTTTTGCCATCTCAACCCTTACAAAGCAGACAAAGCCCTTCTCTGTTGCACCAATAGTGATTATATATCGGCCTTATGCTCCGCAGCTGAATGGCAAGAGATTGATTCCTACACGGTCAAATTTGAGAGATGGAAAAAAGATGAACAGATGAAAAACCCAGTTGTTCCATCTTACGGAGGATGGATAAAAATAAAAAATCTTTCGCTGGACTGATGGAATCTAGAGACCTTAAAATATATTGGAGATGTTTGTGGAGGATTTATCGAAGTAGCTAAAAGGACTCTCTAGAATTGATCTCATTAAAGCCAGCATTAAGGTCAACGTAAACGACACTGCTTCATCCCAATCGAAATAGCACTCCCTTCATCTCGAGATCACTAGTTACAATCCATATCGTAGGGGTGCAGGCGGGTCGATTCGACTCGATTACTGTGCAAAACCAGAGCCGAACCAACCATTTGGTGAAAGAAACATTGAAAACCGAAAAACCGCCACCGAATCGAGTTTACATTAAAACCGCACCGAACCGACGGTTCGGTTCCGTAGACGGCGAACCACTTAGTTGAAGCGCAGATTTGGGCAGGGCTCACGGGTCGGGTCTGGGGCGTGGGTCTTCGGGCCGCAGGCATGTGATATATGTGTTAATGTGTATGAAAAAATAATTGGTGTCGGCCAGGATTCGAACCTACGCCCTCATGTATACCAAGAACGCATTTTAACCACTGAGGCATTTAAGATGTTTGATTAAAAGGTTGGTAAATATTATATATATTAATTAAATGGTCGGCTCGGTCTATAACCGGTTCAACAATTCAAAATCCGAAACCGACAAAATTCAACCGGTTTTCATTATATTCAAGTTGAAACCGCCAAGCCGAACCGTTCTGAACCCGAATTATCGATTTTTTTGGTCGGTTTTTGCGGTTTTATCGGTTTTTCGATTTTTCCTTGCAAACCTACCATATCGATCCCTCTTTCAATGCAGAATACTTTGTTGGATATATGGGTACCGTCCATGGTCGAGGAGCCTCGCCGTAAAAGATTTGAGAAAAAAAATAGCTCAATCCAAACAAATTCAATAGTGTAAACAAGGACTTTGAAGTTGTTCTTAATAAAAAGGAAAAAAGAAATTAATAGAATACATCCTAAATAATACTAAAGCGATCATTAAACACTAAACATACACACAAGGTAGCATGTGAGAATATGTTGAAAATTGTATTGAGAGATGAAAGATAGAAAATATGGCAAGATACTCCCGTACTTGGACCTCTCCTCTTGAGTGCACTCAAGACTAAACCACCACTATATTGCCTACTTTCCCTAATGCCCAAAGCCCAATCCTCCTATTTATAACAAATAGTCTCTTAATAATCTTCTAATTTAACACACTGCCTTACTAATTACCAGATTACTCCCATCAAAATACAATATACTAAAAATTTGAAAAGAGCAAACACACACACACACGGTCTCAACAACTAACCAAGTTTCCAAGAGCAGTTTCTTACTAACTGTAGTGTTTAAAGTAGGTTTTAGAACTGGCTAAAATATTAAAAAATTGTTATCAGTTCCAGTTTATTAACCATAAAATTAGTATTTCATGCTGAAATAGGTCAATGGTGCCCACTTCAATATAAAGCGTAGCCAAAATATACAAATCGTAAAGCTAGAATATCACACATAATAAAAGTTAGTGACTCACGACAAAGAGGCCCTCGAGAAGAGATGATTTAATTTGGCAGACTTCATCACAGAAAGTTGCTGATTTAGTTGTTTCATTTCTCGAGGAACCTTCAGCAATAAATCTTTCCAGCTTCATATAAGAATGGCGAATGGACCTAAAGGGATCTGATATATAGAGAATTTCATACTTTGCCCCAACATGCTCCGCAGAAGTCACTATCTCCAACAAAGTTTTGCCTATAATAATTTCACAATTCAGCATAAGAATTTAACCCACTACAGCCATAACGTCAATCATGTTGCTTGTCCCAGTGTTTTAAAAGGCTCAAGGCGCAATGGCCTCATGGGGCTTAGGCGCAAGGCACACAAAAAGGCATGGGCTTGTTTTTAAGGCGCGCAATATAGAAGAAAAAAAAACTTACAAAAATATATACATGTATATAAAACACTTTCATGACAAGTAATGAAGTTTTTAACCAAGAAAAATAGATAAAAGATAAACAACGTTCAAATATTAGCCTTCCAACATAGAGTCAAATATACTCCACAAAAAACAGTGAGTTTAGTATTGTCAATATGTCTTCTGACACTCCGAATGACCAAGTATGGTGATGTTAATACTCCACAAAAAAACAGTGAATTTAGTATTGTTGATATGCCTTGAATTTGATATTTGACACCCCAAACAACCAAGTACGGAGGTCAAAATTAGCTTCATAACAAGTATTTAGGTTTAAAAAATTTTTAAACCTATATAAAAAATGTGAAGTCCCAAAGGCACCTAAGGCGCGCGCCTCAAGGGCTTCGAGGAAGGCACACGCCTTGGCCACAACTTCCTCACTGCGCCTCGCTTCTTCGAAGCGAGGTGCTAACGGTGCGCCTTGCGCCTTGGCAGTGTTTTAAAAGGCGCAACGCTAGAGCCTCGCTTCAGCGAGGCGCTATGAAGAAGGCGCGCCCAAGGCGCGCGCCTAAGGCGCCTCATGGGCTTCACGATTTTTATTTTATTTTTAGGGCAAAACCAAAACACACCGTTTTGGTAATAATTTTTTTTTAAAAAAAATCTTTTTAACCCTAAACGCTGTCGTTTAGGGTTAAAACAAAACAAAAAATAAAAATAAAACTAGAAGCACAGAACAATCAAAAACCCATTTCCCTCGTTCGTTCGTGCCTCACCGTAGCTAGGAGCTCCACCAACGCCAACCATTTCTCTCAACCGCCGACAGCCGCTGCTTCTTCTCGTCACGTCGTCGGTAAGTTCTCAGTCTCTCAGTCTTTTTCTTCTTCTTTCTCGGTCTGTACTCTGTTCTATTTCTTTTCTCTCTCTCGGTCTCTTCTGCTTCTCTCTCAAGCTTCTTTCTTCCTCTCACTTGAGCTTATTTCTTCTCTCTCTCGGGTATGTTTTAATCTCTCACTCGTCACTCGAGCTTATTTCTTCTTACTTCCATTAGTTTCAGCTGTTTTAATCTCTCGGTCTCACTCCATTTTTTTCTCCTCGGCCCACTCTCCATCTCACTCTCACAGTAAGTTTATTCTCTTTTTCTCTCTAAATTGGTAGATCATAGATGGCTAAGAATAGTTTAAGAACAGATCCAGCATGGAAGTATGCTCGATTGGAGAATGTCGAAGATATAAATACATTAGTATGTAGTTTTTGTTCAAAAATAACAAAAGGAGGGGTTTATAGAATGAAGCAACACCTTGTTGGTGGTTATAGAAATGCCACAGCATGTAGAAAATGTCCCGATCATGTCAAGGAGGAAATTAAAGCATATATGTTGAAGAAGAAGGAAATCAAAGATCAACGAAATTTGATTCCGGACATTGATGCTGAAAGTTATGGTATTGATGATGAGGATGAAGAAGATGTGTCAGTAACTCATTCGGGTAAGAGAACGTCAAGTGCAAACTCTCAAAGAGTAAGTTGGGAATCAATTAAGTCTTCTTTTAAGAAGTAAAAAGGTCCAAAACAAAAGGGTCCTATAGATGCATATTTTACTCCTAATCCAGAAACTGTTGTTCAAAATCGAAAGAACGAGAAAGGAAAGCAAACAACGTTGAATGAAGCCTACAAAAAGGAGATGAGGGGGCACACCATCCAAAGAATTGCTCGATGGTTTTATGATGCTGGGATACCTTTAAATGCTTGCAATTATGAAAGCTTTGCACCCATAATTGAAGCAATAGGACAATTCGGTCCTGGATTGAAACCACCAACTTATCATGAATTGAGGGTGCCTTGTTTAAAAAAAGAGTTGGAAACCACAAATGAGTTGATGAAGGGAAATAAAGAAGAATGGGTCAAGGTTGGATGCACAATCATGACTGATGGATGGACAGATAGAAGAAATAGGACATTACTCAACTTCTTAGTTAATAGTCCAAAAGGAACTATGTTTATTGAGTCCATTGATGCCTCGTCTTATGTGAAGGATGGGAAGAAAATGTTTGAATTACTCGACAATTTTGTAGAGCGCATTGGAGAAGCAAATGTTGTACAAGTTGTTACTGATAGTGCCTCAGCAAATGTGATGGCAGGTAATAATTTTAAATACTAGCTCATTTCCTTACTCTTAAGTCATAAGTCTTACGCATACTGAGTTGCCTAATACTTTCCTTCCTTACTTTTTTCTAGGGAGATTGTTAGAAGCGAAACGACCACATTTAGTTTGGTCGCCGTGTGCCGCTCATTGCTTGGACTTGATGTTGGAGGATATATACAAGATCCCAAATATTCGCAAAACACTCAAACAAGGCATGGAGATTAGCAACTTCATTTATGTTCGTCCTGGATTGTTAAATATGATGAGAAGGTTTACTGATCATAAAGAGTTGGTTAGATCAGCTAAGACTCGCTTTGCTACAGCTTGCATCACACTATCAAGTATACATCGTCAAAAGAACAACTTAAGAAAGATGTTTACTTCAGATGAATGGAAGAATAGCAAATGGAGCAAGGAGCAACAAGGCAAGCGAGTTGTTCAAACCATTTTGTTGGCCAATTTTTGGAATACAATTGTGTTTGCTCTTAAAGTCTCGGGCCCTCTAGTTCGAGTTCTTAGGTTGGTGGATGGTGAGAAGATTTATGAGGCCATGGATAGAGCTAAGGAGGCCATAGCTAAATCCTTTAATGGAAAGGAAGAGAAATACAAGGATATTTTTAAGATCATTGATCAAAGATGGGAGCTTCAATTGCATCGTCCTTTGCATGCAGCGGGTTAGTATTTAAACCCAGAATTCTATTATTCAAATCCCAACATTCAAGCTGATGATGAAATTGTTAACGGGTTATACTCATGTATAACAAAAATGGTTCCTTCTTTGGAGGTACAAGACAAGATACTTGAGGAGCTGACCAAGTACAAGAAAGCTGAAGGATTATTTGGATCACCCTTGGCCCTTAGACAAAGAGACAAAAGATCTCCAGGTAAATTTTGAATTCGAATATTTTATATTTGATAAAAATTGGAAGCTATTAACATAATTTTGGTCTTTAGTGGAATGGTGGGATGATTTCAAACAATCAACTCCAAACTTGCAAAGGTTTGCCGTTAGAATTTTAGGTCTTACTTGTAGTGCTTTTGGGTGCGAACGTAATTGGAGTGTTTTTGAACAGGTTAGTTATTGTCCCCTCAAGTATCTTAAGAATTAAGTTTTAAGTTCTTGATTTGAATTGTCATGGAACTTTTTTTATTTTTACTTGCAACTTCATAGCAAGAAAAGGAATAGACTTGCTCAAAGTCGTCTGAATGATTTGGTGTTCATAAAATATAATAGAGCATTGAAACGTCGATATAACATTAGGGATATCATCGACCCAATCTCTTTAAAAGATATTGATGATAGTAATGAGTGGTTGATGGGAAGAATGGATGATGATTCTGAAGAGGATGATGATCTTGTATTCGATGATGATTCATTAACATGGGACGATGTTTCAAGAGCTGCTGGAGCAAAAGAACCACTTTATTATTCTAGGGCTAATGCCTCAAGAACCAAGACTAAAGCTCCTGCTCCATGTTCATCCTCCACACGACCACGACCCACACGCACAACAGTAAATTTGGATGACTCTGAGACTGAAGAAGAAGAAGATACAGAAGGCTATAAGTCCAATGATGGAGAGAATGAAGAAGAAGATCAATTTAGTGATGATGAGTTTGATCTTTAGGACTTTAGATTTTTATTGTTGATTAGTGTTGTATTATTTGTTTTTTTTTAATTTTTGTTGAGTATTGATTGACATTTGACAGATTGACTCTATGTTGGAAGTCTACTATTTGAATTTTGTTAATCTTTTATCTATTTTTCTTGATTAAAAACTTCATTACTTCTCATGAAAGTGTTTTATATACATGTATATATTTTTTTTAATTTTTTTTCTATATAGTGCGCCTTACATGATAAAGCCCGCGCCTTTTAGTGTGCCTTGCGCCTAGGCCCCAGACGGCCATTGCGCCTTAGTGCGCCTTGAACCTTTTAAAACACTGCGCCTAGGCGCGCCATTTAAAACATTGGCTTATCCTAATAACTATTTGAAGACAAAATAAAGTGAATCAGCATACCTTCAGAAGTCCATGGATTGCTTTCTTTAGGAGAACTGGAACCCGCATTACAAAAAACTACCAAATCTGTCTCTCCCTTTGGCTTCTTTTCCATTCTTGAAACCATATAATCCTACTCGTTTAAGGTAGAAAAAGTGAATAAGAATATCAAAAGTATTCTAAGATAAATGTTTGCCATCAAAAAAAAAAAAAGTATTCTAAGATAACAGATGACTTTAGTCATATAAAGACAGATTTACATTAACCGAATGCAGCAGTGGAAGTCTCTGGAATGATTCATCCTCAATAGAGCACAACTCCAGAAAAGCACTATGGCTGATTCTAAGGTCATGCCCACATGATTTTTTAAACTCTGAGATCAATAAATTTTCAATTGTACCCTTTTCTGGGGCAGCCACATAGGGAAATGCCAAGGAGAAGTTAGACCTTGAGAAAGAAACCTGTGAACATCGATCCTAGATTTAGAGTCGAGACTCGAAGACATGCAGTTATAGAATTTATAAAGCAAATTGCTTTTGCAAACCTTTAGTATGTTCATAAGGTTTGGATCCACATGCCTGCTCAACATAAAATCTGACTGCAACTATGAAAAGCAAAAGACTCGTCAAGTAGAAAATCTGTGAACCAACATAAAGTTGATCAAGCAACCAACATAACAACGAATCAAATTATCATCCTAAATAGTAGAAAAGGTATTTGTCGCACATTAACATAAATGAAAGTTTTAAACTAGCACCATAGTTTGAGTACTAACAAATAAATAATAAATAAAGATTAAAAAAAAGCTTGCAGAACATGGATGACACTTTAAAAATTCATAGTTATCCTTTTCAAACTCTGCATACTTATTTCAAAAATAATTATTATAATCTTAAAAGCCAAACAAAAACAAATAAAAAAAATAAAAGAAAAGAAACAAACACACATTCACTCACAAAGCAAACTTTTCATTGATAAAATATGACTGTAAAAGACTCCCTTTAGAACATCGGAAGAAAGCAAGTCTAATGGAGGTAATTGCATGCATTAGCAGAATACTTGGAAAATTACCAGCCTCATACCAAGAACTTTCTTTGTATCTAATTATTTCCATCCTACCCTCCTATGACATGGATGATTGGGATTTGCCCCTTGAAGTGCTTCATAGGAAAGGATTTGGGTGAATTCCATTGATTTGAGGTTGCATCTCTACGACCTCCTTTTGTATCTTCAATCTTCATAAATAGCAATCCAAGGGGGTTGTTTAAAACCTCTCGAAGGCTAAAGGAAGGTGATCCACTTGCTCCTAAATCTACTTAGTGAACAAAGCTAAATAAAGTAAGATCTTAAGGATAATTATAGAATAACTTCGTGATAAACTAAACTTACGTTGAGAAAAAATGAAAGAATACAAGAACATTCAAAGAGGAGTCAAACTACAAAAGGAGCTCCAATCAAATAAAATAAGATCTTAAGGATAATTATAGAATAACTTTGTCACCAAAGCCTAAAGAGAAACATGGAATCTATCAAGGGACAAACATTGTTAGAAGATCTCTTCCACCCCTAAGGATTCTACTATTTCTGTCATTCCAAAGACCCCATAAAATAACACAAATCCCAACCTGCCACAAAAACCGCCCTTTCTCACGAAAAGGCAAATGGAGAAGAACCTCCTTGATTGCCTCCCTCCTAAGAGCTGGTAAAGCAAAAGTCAAACGCCTCAAAGAAACAACTCCAAACAGCACCAGCAAAATCACATCTCCAAAGGATATGATCGAGATCCTCCACCGCCCTTCTACAAAGAATACAACAAGCGACTCGACCAATATGGACCACCTACTGACATCCGATACAAGGTATTAACTCTTTCATGCATAACATGCCACATGTAAAGCTTAACCTTGTTGGAAATCTTCCCCCTTCCACACAAAAGAAAAAATAGAATCACTCAACAAGGAGAAACTGGTCAAACACCGAAAGAAACTGCAAAATTTATTTATTTAAAAAAAAAAAAAAAAAAAAAAAAAAAAAAAAAAAAAAAAAAAAAAAACTTCAGACAGACAAGGACTCCAAAGGCAAACATCCCCCCCCCCCCACCACACACACACCAAGGCTAAAGCGAAAGTCTCCAAGCAAAGACAACAAAGCCAAAAATCTGTCCTCCAACCACTTATCCTCCTTGGATGATAGAAGCCCAAGGAAGGAGAGGGAGGGTTCCCAGAATAAGAATGGATTGAAGCCATCGAATGTTTCTTTGAAGAGGAAAAACGATATAAACGGACAAACATGGAACATGGAGTCTACCCCCAACCACTTATCCTCCCAAAAGTAAGTATCCCTCCCATTTTCCACCACAATCCTCATTCCTCTGCAATTTTTTAGTTTATTTGGCTAGAAAAGAATAGAACAATGTTCTTCAAAAGAGAGATTACGGGAGCATGCACAGATTATAGGAGGATGTGCATAATTTGACAGTTTTGAGTCCTTCTCTGAGGCTCTTAATTCAAATATATTTTGTAATCATCCTTCTCTTTTTTCCAAGGTTCTTCACGATAGAGGTCTTGAGTATTGTTTCCCTTTTTCTAGTCCAACCCTTCTCATTTTGTTCTTTCATTTTCTCATTAAAAGTTGGTTTTCTATTAAAAAAAAATTGTTCATGAAATGAATCTTTAGGATAACATTATCTAGTATACTACAAAACTACGTCTCATAAATGATGTAAGCTCAAACAATAAACCCAAATTCGAACTTGACAAACAGGATCAGATTTTTGGCTATAAGAAAAAAATACAATGAAGGATGAAATATACGAAGTGAAACACCAAATAAATTCATAACAACGGAAAGAATTACATGATGAAGAGTGGTAGATCTCAAACAACATATATTCCTACCTCTGAGCCAACAAAGACTATTGCAAGATCCACACGGTGCTCTACTTTCTCTCTCGTGCACTAAAGAATTAAACCATTAATAACATATAAATGAAAAGAAATCAAGAAAAAAATGTACATATATACAAAAAGGCAAAACAGTGAGCTTTTTGAAAAATAAAAACTGTGCATGGGGGACATTCAAAAAAACTAATAACAGAGAACTCCAGACAAGATTTGAAATGTAACAAACACCAGAATTTTTGACCAGCCCCCTTCATACAGAACAGACTTTGCGAGCTCCCGTGGAGAAATGATTTGATAATCAACAGATTTTTCTAGAATGTTGTTTGAGAACCTGCAGCAACACAGTACACCTTTTAAATCGTGCATAGAACAATGATACAGAGGATTAACACGTCTAAAACAATGGCTTAATAAGAGTAGCCCCCCCCCCCCCCAAAAAAAAAGATGGAAAAAACATAGAACAGTTGGTTCCTATAAAAATAAAATGGAGAATAATAAGTGGGTAGGGGAAAAAAAAAAAACTAATCAAATAGACTGAAAAAAGAACGGGGAATCTAAATTTTAAAATAAAAATAATAAATATTACAATCAGCTAAGCGGAGGAAGGCAAAATATTCACTAACCATGCATGGATGGCTTTATCTATGTAGTGTTTATACTATGCATGTTGTGCCAAATTGTTAGTAGCATTATAGGAAAATCAATTTTACAAGCTATCCAGCTCTTATAAGAACCCCTTGCACCACTCAATAGTCGGCAAATAACAAATTCTTCACCTTCAGTTGGCAAATCCAGAAAGAACAGCTCAAATAACCAGACAAGGTTTTTCCAAAAAGAAATTCAAGGGGACACCAAAAAGTTAGAGACAAATGATACAACAATGAAGAGGATGATCCTGATGTAGGTATATTGAGGATCTCAATTGTATCTACAGATAAACTTAATGTGTTTATCATTCATTTGGAACCAATTGATACACAAAAAATGTCACATATGCCATAAAAGAAACAGGAAAAATCAAGCTACGTACCCATGGCGATGGTGAGGAGACCAGAGAAATGCAGGAACAGCGGATGGCAAAGATGAGATGGGTTCAAATGTTGTTACCACCAAGAGAACAACTAGAAGCAAACCCAATGTGGGCACGTCCACCTTCTTCATCTCTCTGTTTTTCCACAACATCAACAAGAGGAGAAGGTGAGTTTGAAAAAAGTTACAATTCACGAGACAAGATCTATTTGCCAAATGAAATTCATGCCAGAACTAGGGGTGTAAAAAAAATGGGCCGAGTTGATTGTACAAACAACCTGACCCAATATGACCAAAATTGTTGGTCATATTGTTTTAGTGTTGACCCGAACCGGTTCCATTCGGACTCTTTTTCCCCTTTATCAATTCCATATTGAACCCTTTTTCAATACTATTTGTGCTTTTACAACAATTAAACAAATTAACTGGTGCACATTGACAACCAACTGATAAAATTTATTCAGTCCATTCCTATCCTATCTTAACCTTACTAAAATTTCAGTTGACTTCCATTAGCGTCTTTTAAGTCTTCTATTAGGCTTGATAAAAAGTCCAGACTCTTCAAGTAATAAATAATATAGTTATCCACAAGTAACTTACAGATGTTTAGAAGTTACTGGTTTCACCCTCCCAATTTGGGGGTGGATCATTATGGTTCAAATGTTATTTGTAAAGGGTAAAGAACAATAATGAAACAAGAAACCAGATCCTAGTTCAAGCTCCAGCAGCATAAACTTAATCTAGTGATTTTGAGTTCAACCTGCAACATCTGTCTGATACTTTTTACAGAACTGTACTTAGCAGCACCGTGTTTACACACTAGTCTATTTAGATCTCTAGAATTTTAAGGACATAGTTGTACAACCTATAGAACAAATGCTGCTCAAGTAAGGTTGTGAGAGTCTATTTATAAATCTGCTAACAAATAATGCACAAAAATCATGAGGGGAAAAAAAAGTATAGACTTGATCAATATGCTTGATATACAACCAGAACTTCCCAAATATGATAAGAGATTCAGCAAGCAGGAAGAGAATGGATGTTAACCCACCATATCTATCCATGGAATTGAATCCAAGACAATGTCTTAAGTTTTTAATACACACTCTTCAACAAGAGTTGTTATTGAATATTTCACAGAAATATGCCCTAAGATTTCTTCCTCTCGAAACTCTCAAATAAGGTTTGATTTTGTGAAAATGACTAGTTCTTCTCCAACACTTATACCTATCCTAGCCAGTTAGTTTCTTCACATTCACCCCCAATATCCCACATATCCGTTCATATCTCACATCAATGAATTCACATTTCCTTCAAAGACATGAAGCAAGGAGAAGAAAGGCAACCATGGGAAAAGTCCTTGTTGATTTCAACCAGAGTCAAATCAAAATTCCAAAATACACCTTTCCAACCAAGTAGATTTAACTATTTTAACAATAAAATAGAATTTCTTCACACCCAGAAAAGAGTCAACGCTATGAAAGCATCTGATATTCAAAGATCACTGGTTTCATTTCTCAACCCAACCTTTATCATAGCTTCAAATCAACTTATTGAAATCTCTGCCTTCAATTAGGGTGAAACCATTATGGTCTCTTCTGAAGGCCTAATTTGGAACTTTTCATTCTTTATCTAGTACTTCATATTCCATTTACTTGTTAAATGTACAGTGAACCGTGTGTGACCACTGATTCTGTTTGTTTGCCGTTGTCAAATGGGGCAGTGCAGTTAACTACGAAAACCAACCACATTAAATACAATGATGAACAAAGGGACAGACCAACTCATTGTCTGTCTCTCTATTACTTGGGATCCAAAGTTTACACAATCAAAGTAACAATTTACAAAGACCAAGTTCATAAATAGGATGGAATTCGAAAAATTCGGACAGAAAGGTCCAAAATCCAGGATCCTTACAGTGTAGACACGCCCACAAAACAGAAAGAGGAAAAAAGAAACAAGGGTAATCAGGCAGCCAAGAGTACTTACAAGCAAAGGGGGAACTAGAGGAAATTTGTCACATATATGGTGACTTTTTTATCAGATTTAGAGTTCTGGAGTCCCAACATAGACATGGAGAATAGAATGGAAGAGAAGTGACCTGTAATGTAATGTAACTCTTTAAATCCCAATTTCTCCTTGAAAAACAAGAGATCATTTAATCTAGTGGCAGACGTAGCTTCTCAAATCTCCACACCCACGCGCAGGAAGAGGAAGTTGTACACAAAATGTCAAGACGACGGCGGCGAGACAAAAACTAGCAAAGAACAGGCAAACAAAACCAGATCGGCGACGGCGAAGACCCCACACGGCGGCGGAGCAAATGATGTCGGTGTAGGTTGATAGAATCGGCGAAGAACCCTAGGTCGCGCGTTGTTGAGACTTGAGAGAGAGTGACAGAGACAAACGAGGCTCGATCTGTCGTGCAATGAAGAAGGTCAGAAAGTTGTAAAAGGGAATTGGGTCAGAAAAAAACAAAAACAAAAAAGGGGTAAAAGGGAAACCGATAATTGAACAGAAATTACAGTGGATGGTCCAATTAATCTATTAATTATACATTTGTCATAATCTTTTGATTTTCTCATTTGTAGGATTTCATGCATTTATTTCAATATTTTTCTTTCCTAATTGCCCTTGATTAATTATATAATTATATTAAATATTATTTTTTTTCTTTTTATTTGCAGCCGACAGCCATGATGGAATGTTTTTGTTTTAAAAAAAATATAATTATATATATGTTATCAATTAATTCTTTTTATGTAACAAATAGGTATAGCTAATTTCAAATATATATATTTTGAAATTACTTGTATACATTTGGTAGATTTGCCGTCTGATTTTCTTTTTTTTTTTTTAAATACGCTTGCATCTCTTTTGGTAATAACTAAAATAAGATTTAGGGTTTATTTTTACAGAAATTACACAAATATATATATTCTGAAATATTCTTATAATATTTTTTATTTTTTAAAATTCTATCTGTATGGAATTTATTTCCAATTTTTCATTAATTGGCCGGCTGATTCCATTTGTCATCCAAAACTTTGAAATTTCTAATTTTTATTTTGGCTCCATTTTGGTATCACAATATGCAACCATTTCCAACAAATTTTTCATTCAAAATTTCTCATTTCCTCTGTTTTTGAAGACCACGGTCTGCCCCATTTTTCTATATTTTTTTTTTTCAGGTTTTGGCTCCATAATATATGGTATATATCAATACCATGTTTTTCATACATGCGTTTATATGGTATGTAAACGAACGACATGTACAGTCAAACCTAAATATAGGTTGATAGTACACACAATTTGCTACACAAACCATATATGTCCCGTTACCAAACAAAACTTTTTGCAAATCTCACTCCACTTTCTTTAAACAAGTTTAGTGGAATGCTCAAAATAACTAAACTTCATGCAAAGCTAACACCACTCTCTTTATTCCACAATTACAAATTTCATATATGTCTATATTTGGTATTTAAAGGGCACAACATAGTGATCAATAGCAACCTCTACAATCTCCATATTTATCTTGCAACAGACCAACATGGTGCAGGAAGAGTTTCACAGTAATTTTGGTGTGGTAATCATTTGTAAACACCTGCTAATGAAAATGATTCTCATTAACAGCAGCATGTTTAAATATCATATAAGTTTCATACACGTCTATACTTGAAAAAAATAAACATAATAAACCCTTGACTAATTGTTAAAATCTCTTCATACACCTGATTTCATTCCGTATCACAATAACCATCCAAACAGAATCATTCATTCTCAGATTTGAGACATACTCAGAATCATACCATTTTTGACATACTCAGAATCATACTCAGATTTTCATTCAAAAGTCAAAATAATTCATCAGAATTCTTCCAAAAAAGACTAATAAACAAGCGTCAGAATGTAAAAGCCTATAAAATCCAGCTTAGGTATGAATATCAAATGAAAAGTCATAATGAAAAAGCCTATAAAATCCTGAATAAACCATAGTATCTAAACCTACAATTGGGACATAATTTTGAAGCTTGTACCATTGAAGCCTTGTGTGTTTTCATAATTTCCTGATTTCTTTTTTTCCTCTTCCGATCCGAACTTTGAAGTGTACGGAGACCTATCGTACTTCGATGGGAGAACAACTCTTCTTTCCCTCTGTATGCCTCAGAAGTCGGAGTTTTTAGGTTTATCTTCAAATGGTCCTTTACCTTTAAGCTACACAAACACAATGAGACTTAAGTTAGAATAACATTTTATACTAAAAAATTGCAAAATGAAAATTTTAGCAATCATATTTCCGCATCAATATATATTGTTGGACCAACGTTATTCAGACAATGAACCGAAACCTTCATTCAATTTTTCTTTTCCCTAATACATGTACAACAAATTAATACCAGTCCATATCATATAACATAAACAAATTAATACCAGTCTATATCATATAGCATAAAGAAAATAAGATAAATACCATACCTTAACACTATTTACCTGTTGCTCAATTCGATCGACTTCTTGGAGGACTTGAGTATAAAGAAAATAAGATAAATACCATAAGCTATCTGAACTTTCACCCTGGAAAAATCCATAATTATTGCATTTCAAATTCATACATATATATAATAAATAGTGTCAATCATACCTCAAAAATTGCAACAATTTCGTTCTCTTCCAATTTTATTTTCGGTTGCCTTGTTGAGCTTCCAAGAAGCCTTTGGCTCCTTCTTACGTCTCTATCTGGTATTTGCCTGATCTTCACCATACTAAATTTAACAGTAAAAATAAAAAAAGGTAAAATTATACACACATATATATATCATGAAGACATTCATTCATGTATATAAAATGTCAAATATTTTTCATACAGAACCTCAATTAAGGGGACATGAGATTCCAGCAGAAAAACAAACTTGCCTATGAGCTAAGAGAATAACACATCCATTTTATTATTACGCAAAAGCTAGTAATTAACATAAACATATGATTTTCCAAATACTATAAACAAAAGAGAAATAAGAATGCTATAACATTGTCAGACAAGGTAGGTGTATCAACACTCATATCCTAAAAAGGGAGGGGGTTCATTTTTAACTACATCCTCCAAACTGGTGCAAGCATATACAACCTTCTGAAGAACTAATACAACCTTATAAAATGTCACATATTTTTCATACAGAACCTCAATAACCAAATAATGTATGAGAATTTTGTAAACCGAAACCCCAAAATTCATATAGTGCAGTGGCTGGAATCACTTCCCAATCGATTAATTTAAGTGAGAATCCCCTATGAAATGTGCAAGACTATAACAATAAAGTGCAAAGCTAACATTTGTATTCTAAGTAAGGAGGGTATGAGATTTTTGTGAACCGAAACCCCCAAATTCATACAGTGCAAGGCTACTCATGTGGAAAAAATGAGAAAACAGAGCAATGGATAGCAGAAGGGGATGAACAATTAAGACATGCAAAATACTGAACCGAAATCCTCCAAAATCGGAAACCTATAAAGTAAAAATCAGAAATCGAAGAAGCCGAAATACCGTACCTTTCTTCACCGTTAAACCCACCTCTTGAACGCTTGGGGAAGACAAGAGAAGACTAAACCCTAACGATACAGTGGAAGGAAGAAGACGATACCAGTGGAAGGAAGTAGACGAGGGCGAGAATGAGAGAATTGTGTAGCCGAAGGAAGGAAGAAGCATGATTTTGGAGGATTTTTTTCAAATTCCATATAAAATGTCTTTTCCTTTTCCGTAATTTCTTTCTTTTTTTATTTGTTTTTTTAAAATCAGATGGTCAAAATGGTCAAATAGCCACAATTAAAAAAAAACGGGTTGGACACTATTGAAATTTGCAAAAGTTTTGGACAAAATTGAAATATATGGGCTGATTTCAGCCCATATATGTAGAAACCCCATAATTGAACCGGATCGGTTCGAATTGATTAAATGATAAGCCGAACCATGCCAGTTTGGTTTGGTTCGGTTCAGACCTTACAACCCTACCGGTTGGTTAAGAGGGCAAAAGGCCAAATTGTTGTCTGGTAAATTAAAATTCTAAATTTTTGTAGCTTTAACTATATTTTTTCAATAAATAAATTTAATGTTGGTGTTATAAGATACGATACGAGCTGATGGTATCAAGGGGGAATGCTGGATTGCTTTAAGATACAAGCGACTACCCGATATTTGCTATAAATGCAGTCGAATTGGCCATATAATGAAAGAATGTGAGGAAGGGAAAAATGGGGAGTCATCTGGCCCAATGAAATTTGAATTTGGGAGTTGGCTAAAATTCCAAGGTTTCTTCAATCAGAACAAAAAACCAGAAACACCTATGTACCTGTGTATGAAGAGAACTATTTAGATGAAAATCACACAAAAGAAAGGAATGATGAGATAGCGAGGGATGGAGATGATAAGGTCTTAAATGGTGTTGGAAGCCAGAATATGGATACAACAAGCATAGATGGAGAAAGTCTACTAGAACTGCAATAAATTAGTAGCATAACTGTCTCTTGGCAAAATGAGGGGAAAAGGAAGGGAAAAGAAAAGGGAGACATGGAACAAATAAATCCCACAATTGGGGTATTGAAGAAAGAAAAAACAATATCTATGAAGAAAAGGATAGCAATAGTTTTGGGGGCATATTTCACCGAGGAAAAAGAAAATAAGATGGAAAAAACATGTTAAAAAAATTAAAAAACCAGAGAAAAGGCCAAGTGTTACATGCTCTCAAAAGAGGAACAAAAAAAAAGATGGTGAGGGGGCAACAAAGAAAGCGAGGATAGGTGATGGTGAAGTTATGGATACAATTAATGAAACCAATTTTTCTGGCAGTGGCTAAGGATCAGCCTTGTTCCGAGCCATGAAAATCATTTGTTGGAATGCTCGGGGGTTGGGGAACCTGAGAGTAGGGGTGATCATTGGTCGGTCGACATCGGTTTTGAGCAAAAACCGACGCCGACCACCGACATGTCGGTTCTGATCGGTCGGTGGTCTCGGTTTTGGGAGCTATTACAAAAACTGACCGACCGACTATAAGAAAACATCGGTCGGTTTCGGTCGGTTATGTGAGTTTGTATGGAGAAGAGAAAAAAAAAAGCTTCATTCGTAGAGAAAAAAAGGTGTAACATCGTCGATCGTCCGATAACGAGAAGAAGAAGAAAGAATCGAAGAGAAACGAGAAGAAAATAAAAAAAAAAAAAGAGGAAAAAATTGCTTCGTGGCATGTAGATGGTCGTTCGATAACATCTTGCTTCAAACCTTGGAACGGTTTTGTCTGGAAAAAAAAATCGAATAAAGAAGAAATGGAAACAGAGGATAAATGAAGAGGGAAAGAGAGAAGGGAGAGTGGAGATGGCGTTAAGAGAGGAGAAAGAGATTGAAAGAAAAAAAATCAAATAATAATTTTTTAAAAAAATAATAGGTAATGATTACCTATAAAAATAGGTAATGATTACCTATAAAAACCAGTTGGTGGTTTTAAAAAACCACCGCTGGTATCACGTTTTCCGAAGTTTTCCCACGTTTTCCCATATTTTTACCTTCCCTGATGTGATAAGCGACCCACATTTTCCCATATTCTCTTTTTTTTTTTTTTTTTTTTAATAATAATCAATTTCGGTCGGTTCGGTCAGTTTGGGCCTTTTTAGGCCCACCGACCGACCGAATGGTCGGTTTTTCACCTCCGACCGAACCTGCTATAGAACCGACCGACCGACGTCAGTTCGGTTGGTTTCGGTCGGTCGGATCGGTTTTTCGGTGTGTCTTGTTCACCCCTACCCGAGAGCATTTCGAGCCCTTTCACGACCTAGTGTCGAGAAGAAACCCCCAAGTTCTGTTTTTATCAGAAACAAAATGCGATGAAGGTCATATGAGTAGAATAAAGTTGAAATTTAAGTTTGATGGCAGCCTAGTGGTCAAAAGTGATGGTGCAAGGGGAGGATTGTGTTTAATGTGGAAAGATAATTACTCAGTATCTATCAGATCATACTCGAAAAATCACATTAATACAAATATATCTTGGGGAAACAAAACATGGAGATTTACCGGAATATATGGCTTCCCTGAGTCGAACAAAAAACATCTAACCTGAAATCTCCTTAGGCAATTGAGAAATGGTGAGAATGGTCCATAGATGCTGGGCAAAGACTTTAATGAAGTGTTAAGCAACAATGAAAAATTAGGAGGCCCTTTTAGAGAAAGGAAGTGCCTAGAGGAGTTCAAAAAATGCTCTGGATGACTGTGAACTAAGGGACACTGAGCTAAACAAAGATGTTTTCACATGGCATGGAAACATAAGAGGAGTTGAAATTTGGGAGAGACTGGATCGATTTGTGTATAACAATGATTTTGAAAGCTTGTTCTGCAAGGTGAGGATATACAATTTGGATTGGCAATACTCTGATCATAGACCAATTGAAGCCACGTTGGAGCCTCAAATCTCAAGAAACAACAAGAAGAAACAAAGACTATTCAGATTTGAAGAGCAATGGACGAGAAGGGAAGAATGCGCTGGAATTATTTATGAGAATGGGCTTTGGGAAGGTAATGTGGACCATTTTTCCTCCTTATCTAGCAATTTATATTCATGCTCAAAAGCTTTAACAAAGTGGGGAAAAGAAGTTAATAACAGTAGGAAAAACAAAATTAATGACTATAAAGGTAGACTTAAAGAAGCCTATGAAAATATTTCCACTGTTGACTTTGATCAAACACATAACATTGAATTGTAAATAGATCAAGTACTAGAGGAGGAGACAATTTACTGGAAACAGAGATCACGAGATGAATGGTTGAGATTCGGGGATAGAAATACTAGGTGGTTCCATAAAAAAGCTATCCTTAGAAGAAAACAAAATGAAATATTAGGAATCCTTGATGATGATGGTTTTTGGACTTAAGGTCATAATAGAATAGAAGATAAATTCATATCATATTTGAAGAATCTGTTTGAATCATCTAGCCCAGAACAATTAAAAATTGATTCAGCACTATAGAATATTATCCCTAAGGTCTCTCAAAACCATAATAATAGATTAATGATGCCTTTTACTAGAGTTGAAATATAAGAAGCAATATAAGAGATGTTTCCAACCAAAGCACCAGGACCTGATGGATATCCAACCATTTTTTTTATCAAAAATATAATTATTTTTATTTTTAGTATGATTTTAGGATATTTTTATATTTTGCTAAATAACATAACTTGCTACTTTTATTGAAAAAAAATATTATTTCAATTTAAATAAAAATAAAAACAAATAATTTCAATTGAGTATAAGATAATAAAATAAGAATATTTAACTTAAAATAAAAAAAAAATGGTTGGCATGAATCAAGTCTCAACAATGTGTGAATAACATAAGGTTAGTTACAAATTAGATTCCCAGGGAAGAGCTGGATGGAAAAGCTACAATTAATAATTTTGAAAATTAACGTAGTTGAAAAAATACTTTTATAAATAATAATTTATATTTTGTTTTACCTAAGAACGGTTGAAAATCTTTTTTAATCACTTCAACTCCCTCCAAAATCAACTCAAATGCACCTCTAAAACTATTAAAGATCTACCTTTAAACTTTTAGCTATAATTGAAATATCATATATTCATAGCCATTTTACAATAGACACACTATTTATTTGGCTTCGACACAAAAATAAATAAATAAAAGAAAAAAGATAAGACAGATAGTATGTTGTTTTCCTTAAAGATAAGTATCCTATTCTAAACTTTTGGAGTACAGGTGACTGAGGGTGTGTTTGGTTGTGAAGACAGAAATTTGAAAACAAATGATTCACTGAAAACAGAGTTGCATTTCGTGGTTCCAAGTATGTGTTTGGTAGCAGATTCATAAATTGGATCTCAATTTAAACAATTGTTTAAAATGTGTTGATAATATATTTATAAATCATAAATTATTGTGGTTGTCAACTAAATATATTAGGTTGAATATAAACTATTATTAATTAACTTATAAACGTGTTATGTGTTATAAAATTTGTATAATTATTATTTTACACTATCATATAATTTATAATTTATTATATTATATAAAGTTTAATTTCATAAAAAATGGATTGGATTTATAAATATTGTATTTTTTTTTAGAAAAATATAAATATTGTATTTATTAAGGTTTTTAACCCTTTTTTTTTTTTAAAAAAATTGATTATACATTTAAAAATTTTAAACTCAAAGTCTATAGTTACATGTTTCAAAAGAAAAAAAAAAAAGTCTATAGTTACTCCCCTTCGCTTTACCTTTAAAAATGGATTGTGTGGGTTTGGTTTACTCAGTTTATCCTTGTTTGGATCGTGGTTTATGAAGCCCGTAGTTACTCCAGTTCACTTTACCTTTACATATATATATATATATATAAACTTATAAATTTGTACTTTTTAGATACTATTTCTCTGTCGTCCTTTTGTTCTTCCTACATTATTCTTCTTTCCATTTAAAATTTACCGAATGTTACACCGTTCTTTTCATAGTCAAATTAACTTAATAACTGTCTACGGTCAATTTATAAACATTAGAGATTAAAATGTTGTTTTCAAAAGTTTAAGGATTAAATAAAAATTAAACTCAAACTTGAGGAATAAAAAGTGCAAATGAGCATTGTTTTTTCATTGACCGATTTTAAGATAAGGAGATTTATTTATGTTGAACTTATTAATGTCAACCTAAAATAAAATAAAAGGGAACAATACATTTCTAGTCACGAGGTTTGGGTTAACAAAATGCTGACATGACACTAATTTTGTATTTAAAAAATTATTTTTAAAATTTTTAAATATAAATATATACAAATAAAAAATATTATTTATTATTATTTTTGTTCATTTCATTTTCCTTGCCTTCATCTTCTTCCTCTTCTTCAATTCCACCACCACCACCACCACCACCACCAGAGATTTGTTTTTTTTTTGTTTTTTGTTTTAATTTATGTTGATGGTCGATTTTGGTCAGAGGAACTCACCTGACCTTCACGTGCCACCAACGGTAAAATTTGTAGAAGAGGGGGAAGGCGTGGCCTGCAAGACAGTAAACCTGCACACCGGTGTGGTGCTCGCCACACTGGCTCCGATGCTTAAGTCAGCAAGCAGAACGGAGGGGAGCGGAAAAGTAAGAGCAAGAGGAGAGAGTAGAGTTTAGGGACAGAATTCAGGTCCCCTTCTTCAGTGGCGAAGAATGGTATAAATATCTGCTCATCCTCCTAGGGTTTTTAGGTATTCGGAGGCGTTTCGGGACAAACCAGGCGGAATCGGGGCGGCCAAAGGCGGTAGGGACCATATGGAGCCAGACGGGTTCGACCCGCGCAGACGGGCCGAGTAGCCCGACCCCTTCGGTCTTGGCTTGACCCACTAGCCCGTTTCGCCCTTGGGGTCCATCATCCAGTCCGGTTTCTGCCCGATTGTCCTCGTCAGCTCCTTATACATCGGGGTGGTCCAAAATCACCTATAACATTAACCCCCCACTTTTGAATTGGGATTCAAGTGTGACTTTAGTGCTATCGGTTGAGCTCCTTAAGCCTGATTTAAGAGTATTACTCTCGTCTCGTGCCGACTTATGTATGAATTCCTTGTTATCTTGTAAGATATGACAAACTAGACAAAGTAGAAACTCCCTGAATAAGGGTTAGGTGAAATGGAAATGAGAAAAGTGAGAGATTACAGAAATGGTTTTGGTCGGCCTCGGCCTCGGGAAGAGGCCGAGCGCAACAATCTCCCATTTTAGCTTATCTGGTCGGCCTCGGCCTCAGGATGAGGCAGAGCACAACAGTTTTCCATTTTAGCTTATCTGGTCGGTCTCGGTCTCGGGATGAGGCCGAACACAACAGTTTCCCATTTTAGCTTGTCTGGTCGGCCTCGGCCTCGGGAAGAGGCCGAGCACAGCAGTTCCAGGTCCAGGGCTTAGGGTTTATCCAGAAATAAATAGCAGAAGATTTCGAGATCCTACATCGAAAAGTTAATCTCTGCAAAAGAAAAATGAGGGAAGAGGCTAGGGTCGGCCTCAGCCTCAAGCCCCTGTTAGCCTAAAACTTAGCTCCCTGCATTCATATATTAGTCCTTGTAGGAAAATAATAAGAGAATAAGCTAGAACATGCAATCATTGGTTAGACATGCTAAGCTTGTGTGCTTTTTGTTTAATAGGGAGTGCATATCCCCTGTGTAGCCCCCAATCTCAAGTAAAACTTCATTAGAACATAAAGTACAGTTGAGTAAATAGGAGAATACCTTTAAGGTTTGGGGTCGGCCTCGGCTTAGGCCAGGTGAGCCTGTCTCAGATGGAGTGCATTGGCTTGAGCCGGATGGGGTGAGGTAGACTTGGCAGTCCAGGCTCATGTAATCCCATATTTGGATGAGGCGAGGTAGACTCGGTAGTCCAGGCTCGCCTGATGTGAAGATGCTCAGGCCAGATGAGGTGAGGTAGACTCGCTGGTCCAGGCTCACGTAATCTTAATCTGGATGAGGCGAGGTAGACTCGGTAGTCCAGACTCGCCTGATGTGAAGATGCTCAAGCCAGATGAGGTGAGGTAGACTCGTTGGTCCAGGCTCACATGGTCTCAAGTCTGGATGAGGCGAGGTAGACTCGGTAGTCCAGGCTCGCATGATGTGAAAATGCTCAAGCCAGATGAGGTGAGGCAGACTCGTTGGTCCAGGCTCACACGGTCTCAAGTCTGGATGAGGCGAGGTAGACTCGGTAGTCCAGGCTCGCATGATGTGAAAATGCTCAAGCCAGATGAGGTGAGGTAGACTCGTTGGTCCAGGCTCACATGGTCTCAAGTCTGGATGAGGCGAGGTAGACCCGGGGGCCCAGGCTCGCATATAGGCGTGGGCACTATAGGCTCGCATGTAGGCGTGGGCACTATAGGCTCGCATGTAGGCGTGGGCACTATAGGCTCGCATGTAGGCGTGGGCACTATAGGCTCGCATGTAGGCGTGGGCACTATAGGCTCGCATGAAGCGTGGGCACTACAGGCTCGCATGTGGGCGTGGGCACTACAGGCTCGCATGTGGGCGTGGGCACTATAGGCTCGCATGAAGCGTGGGCTCTACAGGCTCGCATGTTGGCGTGGGCACTATAGGCTCGCATGAAGCGTAGGCTCTATAGGCTTGCAAGTAAGCGTGGATTCAACAAGATGAGGCGAGGTAGACCCGGGGGCCCAGGCTCGTGTGATCTCAAATCTAGATGAGGCGAGGTAGACTCGTTGGTCCAGGCTCGCATGGTGTCGATCTTTGCTTGAATCAATAGGGTTGGCCTTGGTCACAACCATGGCTATGGTCAGCCTCGGCCTCGGGCATGGCTTAGGTCGGCCTTGACCTCGACCTCGGACATGGCTCAAGTCGGCCTCGGCCTCGGCCATGTCTGGGGTCGGCCTCGGCCTCGACCTCGGTCATATATGGGGTCGGCCTGGGCTTCAGCAGGTTGGCTTCGCCCTTGGCCTCGAACAATCTGTCTTCTTCTGTGTCTGGCTCATTTTGCTTCAATCTTGATCTTGTCTTGTGTGCTTGCATTGGCAATCTGATTTGCCTTGATTATGTGATATTGGGGTCACTTTTGAGGTCTTGGAAGTCGGCTTCGGCTTTGTCCTAGGGTCGGGCTTGGCCTCGGGATGACCATAGCTTTGGGTCGCCCTCGGCCTCGGCCTAAGGATGACCATAGCTTAGGGTTGGCCTCAGCCTGACAGCTTCTTCCTCTTAGTCCCCGACTTTGTTCTGGTACTCGTTGCCTTAGTCCTGGATATAGATGGGATGACTTCCAACTTCTTGACAACCTTCTTTCCCTGGTGTCTTCTATCTTGTCAAGGCTTGTGCATGTTGTTGATTTGTCCTCCAAAGATGGTTCTGATCTCCTGTTGGGTTTCCTCTTAATCAGTCTGGATGAACATCTCTGGTCGGCCTCTGCCTCGACCTTCGCACTGTTCGTCTTGTAGTCGCTGTTCGGCTTGGAGTCATTTAGCTTCTGCAGGTCTCCCTGAGGGTTTCCGAGCTATTTTAATGTGTTCAGAAGCTCAGTCTTCCAAGGGAGATTGTCCTTCTTGGTCTCGACCTCGACCAATTTAGCCTCGGCCTCAGTTGTTCTGGCCACGGGCTCGGCAGCCCTGACTTCCGCTTCGATAGTTTTGGCCTCGGCTTCGGCAACCTTGGCACTTTTCTGCTTCTCCTTGATCATATGCCTCAGGTCTGTCCTACGACTGGTCATGCAGTCGGTCTTCTCGTGACCTCCGCTGGTGGCAGTCACCATCCGAATTTTCTGTGTTCATGTCTTGGTTTCTCTTCTCCATCCCCTTAATCATGGAATGACTGATGTGCAGATTAACAGGCTTTCTTCCCCACAGACGGCGCCAACTGTTGATGGTCGATTTTGGTCAGAGGAACTCACTTGACCTTCACGTGCCACCAACGGTAAAATTTGTAGAAGAGGGGGAAGACGTGGCCTGTAAGACAGTAAATCTGCACACCGGTGTGGTGCTCGCCACACCGGCTCCGATGCTTAAGTCAGCAAGCAGAATGGAGGGGAGCGGAAAAGTAAGAGCAAGAGGAGAGAGTAGAGAATAGAGAGTAGAGTTTAGGGATAGAATTCGGGTCCCCTTCTTCAGTGGCGAAGAAGGGTATAAATACATGCTCAGCCCGACCATGGTCCTCGCCCTCGGCCTAAGGCCGAGGTCGTGCATGGGGTTAGGTCAAAAGCCCGACCCCTTCGGTTTTGGCTTGACCCACTGGCCCGTTTCACCCTTGGGGTCCATCATCCAGTCTGGTTTCTGCCCGATTGTCCTCGTCAGCTCCTTATACATCGGGGTGGTCCAAAATCACCTATAACAATTTAAAAAGTGTGAACTTTTGGTCCTTTGGTTGAATCTTAGTGTTGTCGCCGCCACAAAAGTTCACCATGGGTCAAGAAATATCGTCGTTCGTGGGTTGTCGTCGCCACAAAAGTTCACAGAACACACGAAAAAAACGAGAGAGAGGAAGAAATCGAAGGCTGCGTGTGGGTATGCTACTCACACGTGAAATAAGAAGAAGACATCGACTTCGAATGGTGGTTGCGCACGACTGGCTTGTGGCGTGAAGAATAACAACGCTAGCGATGGAAGAGACGGCTCGGGTTGCAGCGTGCAAAAAGAAACCAACGGGGCTGGAAGGAGGTTTTATCTTTCTAGATCCTCCCATGTTCCCCGGGGAGGGAGGGACCTCCCTTCTTTTCGTTTTTTTTTTAAGAAAAAATTACATGAAGGAAAATAACAAAAGAAATGAAGGATATGAGAAGGAGAAAGGACACTTTTTATTAATATTACAATTTTTAAAACTTATTATTGAAATATAGTTGTTTTGAAAATTATTATTAAAGTATTGTAGTTTTAAATTTTCGGTCAAAGATCGTCTCTCAAGAGACGACAATAAATTTAAAAGACAAATTAAAAAAAAAATTGCAGAGGCAAGAGACGACCTCCGCACAGTTAAGCAATATATGGAGTATTGTCTGTGTGGTGTAGGTGTGACTTGTGTTCCTCCCCTTCCCATGTTTGATTTCCGGCGGCTGCATGTTTTAATTTATTTTATTTTTTTCCTAGTTTTTTATTTTTAAAAATATCAGTAGTTATTTATTTGTCATATTTGTCATTTTTATTTATTTTTTTTCTCAACAAATTGATTTGTCATGTTTCTCATTTTTATTTATCTTTTATCTCAATTAGTTAAATTAAAAAGTTGGTTATAATAATTTTATAATTCGAAATAAAAATATAAAGAAATTGTACACTTTATACCTTAAATTAAATTGTTGGTTTTTAAGTATGTTTCAAACTTTAAATTTCAAAGAAAAAAGAAAATAAAATACTACTGATATTTTTAAAAATAAAAAACTAGAAACGAAAAAATAATACAAATAAAAAACTGTTGAAATTAAAAAAAAAATGCAGAGATTTTAAAAAATAAAAAACTAGGAAAAAAAATAAAATAAATTAAAACCTGCAACTGCCGTAAATCAAACATGGGAAGGGGAGGAACACAAGTCACACCTACACCACACAGGTAATACTTCATATATTGCTTAACTGTGCGGAGGTCGTCTCTTGCCTCTGCAATTTTTTTTTAATTTGTCTTTTAAATTTATTGTCGCGTCAGACAAATACGACACGTGTTTCAAGGTCGTCTCTTCAAGAGACGACATTTGACCGAAAATTTAAAACTACAATACTTTAATAATAAGTTTCAAAACGGCTATATTTCAATAATAAGTTTTAAAAATTGTAATATTAATAAAAAATGTCCGAAGGAGAAAGGGAGTAGAATGAAAAAAAAAAACCAACGACGACGGCGAGTCACCAACCATCGGCGACGGTTGCAAGGTGGTGGTGATGCTGAAGAAGAAAATATATAGAATAAAGATGGAAAAATGGGACGAAAATGAAATTTTTGAAAAATATATTTTTAATTATTAAAAAATTGTTTTTTTTTTAATAAAAAAAATGGTGTCACGTCAACAAACTGTTAAGATTTAATGGAAAAGTTGATGGATGGATCAAAATGAAACAAAATCCAGACTCCTGAGGCTAAATTGTCGATTTTGAAAACTCATATACCAAAATGAAACCTAACCAAATTCCAGGGACCATAAGTGTTTTTTTTTTTATAAAAAAAATAGAGTTTTTAAAATCACTCTCAAATTAGTCACATTTAAAATAACAAAAGTATATGGTATTTTGTTACGAACTTACCAAAATAAATCATTTTAAATTTCAAATCAATAGTTAAGTACAATATTCAATGTAAACAAATAAATGTTAAAAAATAAAAAAATACGTTTGGTCACTTTCATGAAAAATAGCAAGTTAGTCTATAAACTTTAATTTATAATGGTAATAAATCATTTTAAATTTTAAATCAACAATTAAGTACAATATTCAAGGTAAACAAATAAATGTTAAAAAATAGAAAATACGTTTGGACACTTTCATGATTAATAGCAAGTTATTCTATAAACTATAAAATAAAAAACAATAAGTCGTTTTTTCGAAGACACCTGAATTTCTAGCCAAGTTTCAAAAACAAAAATAAGTTTTTAAAAACTATTTTTCCTAATTTTAAAAAATTGACTTGATTTTTTAAAACATGGGGAAAAGGTAGATAATAAAACAAATAAACTTGTAGGTGCATGTAGTGTTTTAAACTTAATTTTCAAAAACCAGGAACCAAAAACCAAATGGTTATCAAAATGGGCATTTACCACTAAGCTAAGCTCGCTTTGGCACACAATTTTAACCTATTAACAATTGTTCTTATTCCAAAGATGAAAAACCCAAGCACGGTGAACGATTATCGCCCTATCAATTTATGCAATGTTTATTATAAAATTATTGCTAAAGTGCTTGCAAATAGATTGAAAACGATTCTTCATTTTGTCATCTCTGATAATCAAAGCGCTTTTGTTCCGGGTAGAATCATAGCTGATAATATTATAGTTGGATATGAATGCTTACACTTTATTAAGTGCTCAAAATCCAAGAAAAATAGTTATGCTTCTATAAAATTGGACATGAGTAAAGCTTATGATAGAGTTGAATGGTCTTTTCTTAATAATATGATGGCAAAAATGGGGTTTAGCTCATCTTGGATTAAGAAGATTAGAATGTGTGTTGAATTTGTTTATTTTTCTATACTCATTAATGGTGTATGTACCGAAATGTTCAAACCCTCTAGGGGCCTTAGGCAGGGCGACCCTTTATCTCCTTACTTATTTCTTATGTGTGCTGAAGGTTTATCCAGCCTATTAACAAAGGCTGAGGTCTCTAAAAATATTTCAGGCCTTAAAATTGCAAGGAAAGCTCCTGCCATTTCTCACCTATTTTTGCAGATGACAGTTTGCTTTTCTTAAAGACTCGCACAGAAGAATTCAATGAACTTCATAGGCTCCTAAAAGTCTATGAGCATGTCATAGGGCAAATCATAAATTATGACAAATCGGCAGTAGCATTTGGGCCAAGAGTTCCAAATAGCGCCCAGGGTGAATTAGCCAACATTCTACAAGTGAAAACAGTTCCTGACCATGGAAAGTATCTTGGTTGTCCATCTTCATTATCCAAAAACAAGAAGGCCCCATTGAATTTCATTAAAAACAAAGTTCAAAAGGTCTTGCAAGGATGGAAGCAGAAGTTGTTTTCAACGGCTGGTAAGGAAGTACTTATTAAAGCTGTGGCGCAGGCAATCTCGACATACACAATGTCATGCTTCAAGCTCCCACAAGGATGTTGTGGTGACCTGAACCGGATGATGGCTAATTTTTTGGTGGGGTAGCTCTGAAAGAGGAAAGAAGATTCACTAGCTTAAGTGGAGTGCAATGACAAAGCCGAAGGAGAAGGGCGACAT
This sequence comes from Luffa acutangula, assembly GCA_036850905.1. NCBI lineage: Eukaryota > Viridiplantae > Streptophyta > Magnoliopsida > Cucurbitales > Cucurbitaceae > Luffa > Luffa acutangula. The sequence continues at coordinate 300,598 of CM072092.1, read as the reverse complement.
GGGATTTAGAGACATAAGATTGTTCAATCAAGCATTGCTGGCAAAACACACTTGGCGTTTACTTCAACGACCTCAATCTTTGTTGGCACAAGTTCTGAAAGCAAGATACTACCCACACCAATACTTCTTGAAAGCAGGTTTGGGAAGTAGACCATCTTATGTCTGGAGAGGAATTCTATGGGGTCGTGATTTAGCGATGAAAGGTGGTAGGTGGAGGGTTGGAAATGGCAAATCCATTGACATCTATGCAGATCAATGGATTCCAAGGATGAAGACATTTAAGCTTTTATCTCCCAAGCGGCCTTTGTCAGACTATAGAGTCAGCAACCTAGTCTCTTCTAGCCTAACATGGAATATTGATTTGCTAACTAATCGTTTTTGTGCAGGATGATGTGGCAACAATACAAGAGATTCCTATTGCAGGGGGTCAACAAGCAGACAACTTCTTTTGGCATTATGATCAGTGGGGTAAATATTCAGTACGAAGTGGTTATAAGCTTGCCATGGAGGACTGTGAGGAGGAGCCATCATCTTCAGATCCCTCCAAAACCAAATGGTGGCAGACCATATGGACACTAAGGCCTCGTTTGATAACGTTCCCGTTTCCTGTTTCTTGTTCCTGTTTCTCCTTTTTTAAGAAACATACTTGTTTGATAACCCGTCTCTGTTTCTTGTTTCTAAATTTCAAGAAACGTTTCTAAAAAAGAGGCCAAATTTGAGAAACTACAAAATGTTGTTTCTCAAATTATGTTTCTGTTTTTTTTTTTCTCTATCTTTCATGCATGTATCCATCTCTCCCTCTCATTCTTACACCAGCCTATTCTCTTCCTCTATTTTTTTAACCACTTCCTCGTCTTTTTTTTTTTTAATCTTTTTTTCCGTTATTTCATTCTCTTTCTTTTTTTAATATTTTTTCTTTTTTCGTTATTTCTTTCACTTTCATTTTTTTTATTATTTATGTTATTTCTTTTCTTATTTTCCTTTTATTATCACCTCCACGATCTCAGACTACCGGCCACCATCATTGACATCCGACTATCAATCGCTGCCGACCAGCCGCGACTGCCAACCTCCCACTATCAACTGTCGGCGACCGACCGCCTCCGTCGACCTTCGGCTACCGGCCGCAGCCGACCTCCCCCGATCGATCGCTACAGTCGACCCCAGACTACTGGCGGTCGCCGACTTCCGTCGACCTTCGAATACTGGTCTCGATTGACCGCTACCATCGACCTCCAACGTCCAGCCGTTATCGACCTCCACTAACAGACCACTACCGTTGACCTCCGACTATCAACCGTCGTCGACCTCCACCGATCGACCGTCATAGTCCACCTCCTACTATCGATCGTCGCCGACCTCCGTAGACCGGCCACAATCGTCGACCTTCGACTACCGGTTGCGGCCGACCGCTTTTGTCAACCTTCAACTGCCAGCCTCCGTCGACAGGCGGTCATCGTCGACCTCCGAATACCGCCCGCGACCGATCGCTACCGACGATCGGCTGCTGTCGACCTCTGCCGACTGACCGCCACTGTCCACCTCCGACTATCTGTCGTGGCCAACCACAATCGTTGACCTCCGACGACCGACCGCCACCATCCACCTTCGACTACTGGTCGTTGCCGACCTCCGTCAACCGACCACCATTGTCGACCTCCGACTACTGGCCGCTGACCCACCACCACTGTCGAATTTTGACTACTGGTTGTCGTCGACCTCCACCGACCGACTGCTACCGTCCACCTCCAACTACCGATCATCACCGATCTCGGTCGACCGACCGCCATTGTCAACCTTCGACTATCGGCCGCCGTTGACTTCTGCCGACCGACTGCCGCTGTGCACCTCCAACTACTGGTCATCATCGACCTCCGACTACCAGCCGCGGTCGACCGCTACTGTCGACCTTCGACAACCGGCCGCTATCAACCTCCATTGATCAGCCTCCACTGTCCGACCGCCACTGTCCTCCTCTGACTATCGATCGTCGCCGACCTCCGTCGACCTCTGATAACCAGTAGCGGTCGACTGCTACCGTTGAGCTCCGACTACCGTCGCCCAACACTAACCCCTGCCAACCGACCGCCACCGTCGAACTACGATAACCAGCCTTCGCTGACCCCCGCTGACCAACCTTTACTGACCAGCATATGTCGATCGATCGCCATCGTCGACCTTCGACTACCGACTGCTAGGGGTGTGCAAAAACCGAGACGAACCGACAAACCAAACCGAACCGACTGGTTCGGTCCGGTTATTATGAAAAAATCAGTTCTCTCGGTTTAGCCATATAAAAAACCGAGATCCTCGGTTCGGTCTGCGGTTCAACCTTTTAAAAAACCGCAGAAACCGAACCGAACCGAATTAATTAAAAAAAAAAAAAGATTCCAGCCCACCCACCTTCATATACCTTAGTAGAACCCAAAGCCCATTCCAAAAGCCCAAAGCTACATGCAAACCCTAAAGGTCAACATCACTTTCTCTCTCTCAATCTCTTTATCCCAATTCCCAATCTGCCGAAAAGACACCAACATCCATCACCCTCAATCTCTCTCTCTCTTCTCATCTCTTTCTCTCATCTTGTTCTCATCTTCTACTCTCCTCCTTTCTTTCAAGTTTTTGGGCATGGTTCACTCTCATCCTCACTTTCTCTTTATTGTTTTCACCACAGTCGTCGTCTCTCTCGCAACCACCGTCGCCGTCGCCGACTCTCTCGCAACCACCGTCGCCGTCGCCGACTCTCTCGCAACCACCGTCGCCGTCGCCGATCTTGTAAGACCCAAAATCTTATCGTTCTTCTCCTCCTCCTCAGATCCACCTAACCGAGGACCTCGACGCCAAACTCTATCTATTTCTCTCACTCTAAATCTGTGTGTGTTATTTTGTTTAAGAATTTATTTTTTGAGTTCTTGTTTGAGAAGCTAGATCTGTGTTTGTTGGGCAAAAAAGGGCAAAAAAAAAAAAGAAAAAAGAAAGCAAAGGTCGGTTAAAAACCGAACCGAACCGGTTAGAACCGAAACCGATTGGTTCGGTTTTTAACCGAAACCGATTGGTTCGGTTTTTAACCGAAACCGAAGAAAATGTCGGTTCTCCCGGTTTACAATGCTTAAGAATCGAGATATTCGGTTCGGTCTTTGGTTTTGTCCACCTGTCGACGACTTTTCCAACATTCGCCGCTGACTGTCAGCATTTGCTCAGTGGTCGGAGGTTGGTAGCGATGGCTGATGATCAACGACGATAAAAGATCGGTAACAATGGTGGTAGTGATGGGGAAGAAAAGGAGAAATAAAAAAATAATCGTTGAAAATTAATATATTTTTATATTATATGTGTCGCTACGGGTTTGCGACGCGAAGCGGCCGACTTTGTTCCCAAGAGGAGGAAAATGGAGTCGCCACCAGTCTTGATTTAGAGGGCGTGACTGGGCACCCAATAATATGCTAAGATGGTCTACAAACAAAAGATTTAAGGTTCGGGGGTCTTTGGTGTATGGGGAAGGTATTAGCACCCCACAACACTCGTTCAAAGAACGAAATTTTATTCGTCTTGTGTTATTTAAGGAAATTGGCTATTATAAATACTAAAGAAGATTTTTTTTGTTGATTTTTAAATGTCCCACATTTTAATCTTCATTATTCCATAAATAAATAATGAACAATAATTGTGGGCGGCATAAAGCCATTCAATATTTGTTTGAATTTAATTTGGCATCCCAAATTTAAATTCATTATACCTCAAGAATATTAGGAAAGTCAATATCTTGATTTCTTAATTTCCGTCATAGGAAAGTTTATTTATTTTTTTTTAAAACATTTGGTTTATTAGTTTTGGAAAATTGTGTGAGTAAAGAATATTTCTTTTAAGGGAAACTCTTAATTAATTTTATTTTTAAAGCAAGTGACATTTTTATGGAAAATAGTTTTGGATTGATTTATTATTTTGAAGATAAAATTAATGAAATACATTTAGCAAAAAGTTTTTTATGCATTCCTTTTAAAGAAAATGCCTTTTATAAATATGCTTCTTTACAAAAGTTTTAAAAGAAAAATATGAAGAATTTTTATTTATGCTTCATAAGGAAGGAAATATTAAAGTCAAATCCCGGCATCCCGAGATTTTATTTTTTCCTCAAGAAACTCAAATATCGGCATCCCGAAAATTCGAGATTCCATCGTTGGAAGACTTTTGCTTTGAAGACTATTTAATTAAGGGAAAGAAATTTACAGCAGAATTTTGGATTAAATATCATAACTTAGAGAAATAAAAAGAAACATATAATTGAGAGAATATCTAAAAAGGGATAATATACAAGAAGTAAAATTTTATTAAATTCAATTTTCAAAAAAAAAAAAAAAATTTTATTAAATTCATTTTTCAAAAAAAAAAAAAAAAATTTATTAAATTCAATTGCTTTAATGGAACATATTAAAACTAAATCTTGGCATTCCAAGACGTATACCTCAAGAAACTCAAACATTGGCATTCCAAAAATTTGAGAGTTTATCATTGGAGACCTTTTTTATATCATTTTTTGAACACAAATAACAAAAGAAGCATTTGTTTAAGCAAAAGTATTTACATATTGATTTAATGAAAATATATGGCTAAACTATAAATAATAATTCTAGATTCTATTGTAAAATAAAATTAACAAAGTTGAACATAAACAACATATAACAGTTAACTCTAAATGCTTGATTACACCAAAATAAAAAAAAATGATAAAGTTGGAATTGAAACATGCATGCAATTATCAAATGTTCCCTAAAGAAAAATCACACAACTTCTTAAATGTAAAAGAAAGAAATAAAGCAAATAAACAATAAATAAACTAAACTTTATAAAGCATGAAAAGAAAGAAAATTATCGGAGAAAGAATTGTAAACAAAGGTTTAAAAAAATACTTACAAAAAACATGTGTGACCGTTGGATTGAGAATAAGACTTGGAGAAGTGGCGACGTGAAATTTAGAGAGTGGGTGATGGTGAGGGGGTGAAATCGTTTGAGAGGAAAAGAGAAAGCGTTATAGTATGAAAGGGAAGTTAGGTGGGAAAAGGAGGAAAGTGTATCTAGGGTTTGAAGGGAGAGAAATTTGGGAGCCTATTTTTAGCCCAAAAAAACGTGTAGAGAGGGTACTATAGGGCCCCAAAAATCGTCAAAAGCAAGGGTGATGGGATCCCTATTTATAGCCAATTCTAACCACAACATATTAGGAATGTGATCAAATAAAATTAAAAAAAATAAAATAAAATAAAAGAAGAAACAAATAAATACTCAAATTTTACCTCCTATATTTACAAAATTTTAATTGCCAATAAATCCTTTAAGGAAACAAAATATTTTGATTAATTAAAACTTGCCAAATAAACCTGATATTTGATTTGACAAATCAATTAATTAAAATAAAATATTTGACCTAATTATTCTCACCAAAATTAATAAATATGATTGGGCTATTTAAAAACTCTAGAACACTTTTTTTTCTTTTATTTATTATTTTTTTAAAAAGACAAAATCAATTAAAAGAATAAAATTCCGGACAAATTTAGGGGTCTACAGTTTGCCCCCCTTTGTTCATTCTTATAGAATAAAAGGATGGACAAAGGTGTAGACCTTATTTGTTCGAAATTTTATATTTAGCAAAATAAATAGATAACCAATGGTAAAATTTAAGCTTTTTGTTTTTTTGTTTTTTTTTTATGGAAAATAAATAGGGGAAAACACTAAATCGAAAGAATTTTGGAACGGCCAGGGGTAAACACTAAACCGTAAATGTTTGGAAACAGCCAGGGGTAAACACTAAACTGTTAAATTTTGGGACAGCCAGGGGTAAACGTTAAACTGTTAAATTTTGGGGACGGTCAAGGATAGACAAGCGCCCCATGATGTATTAAAGGAGTTGGAGGCCAGGGCTAAACAAGCACCTCCATGATAAAGGTATCAGGCCAGGGGTAAACAAGCACTCGATGGTGTATTAAAAGGGCTGGAGGCCAGGGGTAAACAAGCACCTCCATGATAAAGGTATCGAGCCAGGGGTAAACAAGCACTCGATGATGTGTTAAAAGAGCTGGAGGTCAGGGGTAAACAAGCACCTCCATGATAAATGTATCGGGCCAGGGGTAAACAAGCACCCGATGATGTATTAAAAGGGCTGGAGGCCAGGGGTAAACAAGCACCTCCATTATAAAGGTATCGAGCCAGGGGTAAACAAGCACTCGATGATGTATTAAAAGGGCTGGAGGCCAGGGGTAAACAAGCACCTCCATGATAAAGGTATCGAGCCAGGGGTAAACAAGCACTCGATGATGTATTAAAAGGGCTGGAGGCCAGGGGTAAACAAGCACCTCCATGATAAAGGTATCGAGCCAGGGGTAAACAAGCACTCGATGATGTATTAAAAGGGCTGGAGGCCAGGGGTAAACAAGCACCTCCATGATAAAGGTATCGAGCCAGGGGTAAACAAGCACTCGATGATGTGTTAAAAGAGCTGGAGGCCAGGGGTAAACAAGCACCTTCATGATAAATGTTTCGGGCCAGGGGTAAACAAGCACCCGATGATGTATTAAAAAGGCTGGAGGCCAGGGGTAAACAAGCACCTCCATGATAAAGGTATCGGGTCAGGGGTAAACAAACACCCGATGATGTATTAAAAGGGCTGGAGGCCAGGGGTAAACAAGCACCTCCATGATAAAGGTATCGAGCCAGGGGTAAACAAGCACTCGATGATGTATTAAAAGGGCTGGAGGCCAGGGGTAAACAAGCACCTCCATGATAAAGGTATCGGGCCAGGGGTAAACAAGCACCCGATGATGTATTAAAATGGTGAGAAAACTTCCACGGACAAAATTTTAACCTACAATGCTTATGAATGCATGAGTTTTTTCATAATAAAACACTTTGTGATACGGACTTTCATCCAAAAATTGCCCCAGTGTTTATTAATGAAGTTTAAAGCATAGTTTCAAGAAAAGTAACTTTTTTAAAGAAGTTTTCATCCTTTTAAAGACAAGAATCAAATCATGAAGGGGTTCTTTTGATAAATGTCTTCCAATAGACATTCTTATCTGCAATTTGCCCCAGTATTTATGCAAGATTTTTTTATGATGATTTTTTTTTTTTTATTAACAAAGCTTTATTCAGAAAGAAGAAAATTTGCGTGTGTGTATTCGTGCTTTTTTTTTTTTTTAAGAAAAGAAAAAGAAAGGCGGCTAATTTTACTTATTCTCATACTTCTTTATAGACTATAAAGTGATATTAAATCATGAGGAAATAACTTTATCCTTGTCTAAAAATTTCTTTTCTTTTCTTTTCTTTTCTTTTTGTTGCCTTTTTTTTTTTTTTTTTTTGTGAATGTCCTCATTTTGATATTGTTGCAACTCTTTCTGTTGTTACAAAGATGCTCTAATGGATAAGCTTGACCATTTACAATAGACATGATGGGATATGATGGGCTAAAATGGTCTCATATACCATTTGAATTACTAATAAAGGTAACTTATAGCACAATCTCAATTTGGAAATATCAAGCATATGATGGGAATGACATGATCTCAAAAGATAATAAGTTGAATGAACGACTTTCAAATTCAAGACCTGAGAAGGACGAACAAACAAAGACAAATGTGGATGACGAGAACGAGGAACTATTATTTCTCAAAGTAGTATTTGGATGAAAGAAGCATGAGACACGAAAAAGTTGACAAATGGGGCTTAAGAAGTATAAATGTGGGAAAACAAAGATATAACCGAAAGAGAGATGAAAGTGAAATCATTCCTTAAACAACTCCTCTAAAACTTGATGCTTAGCTTCCCAAGATTTATCTCATAGATTGATCAAATGTGTTGGTAAGCATATGATTGTTGGCTCAAGTTCGATGTAACAAACTCCTCAGGCCACTTATAATGTTCTAACTCATATATTTCTTCCAGCAAATGATAATTTTCTTCAAAGAATGAGCCACATTTGCTTTGTCAATGCTATCTTTCTTCTTAAGTGGCTTCTTGATAAACTGATTAGGAATGACATGCCTGTGTGATCTGTTTGCAATCACCTAGCTTCGATCCTTATTGAGAAAAACTTCTTTTCATCTAAAACACTTTATTGCCCCAGTTAAGGTCTTGGGGTTGATGAAATGACTATTGCTACAACTGATCATATGACTTTTTGCGTAGACATTTGTATTCTTCAATTAAGTACTTCAAGTAGTCAATAGTCATGTAAGGGTATCACTTCTTCTTATGTCAATTTGGATAACTCCGAAGAGAACTCCAATGTCTTTTTACTCGCTATTTGAAGAGAAAAGTTTTGCCCGTTGCCAAAATTGAGTAAAAGATGCGTAACATGGTGATTTTGTCACCTGACATTTGTTTCATATTTTGACATTTGCCATAATAGCCTCATATGTTGCGATTGCCCCAGCATCTGCGTCAAGCTTACTTATGCATTTCTCAATAAGAAATGATGCATCAATCATATGCACGTCATTTGAGATATCTTTGCTTCAACATTAAAGAAATATAATGGCCAAACCCAAAAGTATCACCATCGAACTCCCTGGTCCTTGCATTTTTTTTTCTTTTTTTCTTTTTTTCTCTTTCTTTTTTCTATTTTTTTTTTGCTTTTTGCTTTTTTTTTCTTTTTTTTTTGTTGCAAGGACTATTTTCTATCTCACTTGTTTTGAGAATCAATACCTGGATCTGCACATACTTCGAGAGAAAACCACAAAATGAGAATTTCAAAGCTTATCATTATGATCACTGAATTAAGATGCCTTGACCTGAATCTTTGACATATGTGTCTTTCATTTTTTATCTTCAACCTTGTTCTTCAATATAACTTCACTGCTTGAGACATGGAATGTTCATTTGTCAAAGTGTATCACATTTTCTTTTCTTTCATTTCCTGCTTCCATTATGTCTTCCCTCTTTTGAAGATTAACCTACTTTGCAGTACTTTTCCTCATACAAAAGCTTCCGGCTTCAAAGATAATCCCAAATCGATCGTGAACATATTATCTGCTTGCATTTGATACTTGAACTTAGCTCTTCAATGAGATTTACTCTAAGGTTACCAACACATAAAGCCTTAGATTTATTGTTTTCAGAAAATGACTCACTTTAATCTAGGGAGGATAAAAAGGATAAAAAGAAATGATTGACTCCCTTTGATAACTGTTGGATGCAAAATAGAATTGACTCGCTTTGATCAATAGAAGATAAAAAAAAAAAAGGATTGATTTACCTTAATTAAGTGAAGATGAAAAATTGGTTTGAATCACTTTAATCAAGGAAAGATGAAGAATATGATGGACTAAACTCTAATCAAGGAAAGATGAAGAATAGGATCGACTCAAGAGAAGATGAAAAATAGGATTGACCCAACTATGAAATATAAGATCGACTCACTTTAATCAAAGAAAGATGAAAAATGGGATGGAGGATAAGATGACACATTCAAATGAATCGTATGTGGATTTTGATGGTACGACAAAGAAGGGTGTAAGAATAATAGATCAAATTGCAATTCGCATCATGACTTGAAATAGTGCCAATAAGAGATAAATACTATTTGTTACTTTTAAAGTCATCGTATAATATATGAGCATGGATTTTGCAAAGTTGGTAGATATATGGGTAAGAATAAGGAAAACAACAAATTGCCCCACTATAGTAGCATTATGGTATAGATCAAGAAAAAAAATAATTAATTTCCTCATTGTAATGTTATGGTGTAGGCTAATAAGGTCTTTGTTTAACTCAAAGCTCAAGTCTGCATGGTAAGAAAATGTGGTGTTAGGTCTAGGAAGAAAGGTGTACGTGTGAAGACGTTGGGTGTTGGATTGAGAGATGAGATATGAATTTAATGATATTATGGAGAAAAGGTGGTCAAGTAGGAGATCTTGCAAGCAAAAGAGGTCTTGACAAAAAGCTTGTATGGTTGATCAAGGGCTCATGATGACATTCACAATTTATTTTTTTATTTTTTATTTATTTTTTTTTTTTTAGCTTTTCTTTCTTTTCTTTTTCAGACAAGGACTCCACTTTTTCCAAACATGGTTTAAAATCTCATGTTTGTCTATAAGGAAAAAAGACTAAGTTAATTGGCCTAAAAAAAACTTAGTAAACCTAGAAAAAAAAACGCGGAAGTCATATTTTTTTTTAAAAAAAAAAAATGTACAATGATCTTTTTTTTAATTTTTTTATAAAAGATTATATTGCAAAATGTTACTTTTTTTTTTTTTTTTTTTTTTTTTTTATACTGAAGTCTTAAAAGGATGGAAAAAAAAAAGCAATGAAATGAATGAAAATAGATGAAATGTCCTTTGGCCCAAATTGTTGTGCAAAAAATGAAACAATAAACTTCAAATTTTATTAAATGAAATAATTGAACGAAATATTAGATCAAATCCAAAATACTCAAAGAAATCGTCATTGCTCTAAGGGAGACAACTAACGTAGGATAATTCCATATCAAAGTTCATAATTCTTCTCCCTTGGACTGCAATTGTGAAATGCCTCTACGAATGTCCAAACTCTTTTAGCCATTACTCTTTCTACAACATTGTCTATGTGTTTCCCCATCTTGAACTAAACTTGTGTTTTCTTGCCGAAAGACCTTTGAAATAACTTTGTAACTTACAAGTGAATCATATCTCCTTGCAATTATTTATGTTCTGTCGGTATCTTTGTTGCATTCTAACCTTTCTGGATATGGTGCTCCAAATTGTCAATAGTCCATTGCAATGTACTATTGCTTTTCTCAAATTCAACCGCCTATTTAACTTGCATTTCAATCATTGCGTTTAGCTCCAAAACGAGTTGTTAAAAAGAAGAAATACAACTTTCCAGACTGGAAAATTGTGCATATTTCTCTTTTAGAACCTTATGCAAGTCTTCATTTCTTTCTTTTGATTTTCTGACAATTTTTTCTAGATGCATATAGTCTAACTCTTGATTCTCTTTCCCGAGCTTTATTTGATTCTTTAGTAGCTTTCTTATCTTAATAAACCCTTTTCTGTTTCTACCCCTTGTCGTTTCAACTTACTCATTTCTTGAAGTAACTTTCCTTTCTCTTGGTGGAGTAATAGATTTTCTTCCTTCTTGCCAGTGCTTTCATTTCCGAGCTTCTTTTGAAGTGGTGACATTTGCTTCTTTTTTTTCTGCATGATGTTTGAATAGCTTCGTACCATAATTTATATTCTAGAGTGGAGACATCCATATGTTTTTCAATGTTTCTTTTTTTCTATTTTCCAGGATTCTATCACCTGCAAAATTTTTTGACCTGAATCCTCCTGCTCGTAATCAAAATCAAGATTCCCTACCTCACATGTCACAGGGATGAATTTTTCTATCCACATTTGGCGTAGAACTAAAAGAAGTGCATAACTAGTACATCCCCACGGGCCCAACAGTAGAACATCTTGAAATTTACCACACTTTTACTGGCTGCAAAGGCATCCACACACAACTTTCCATATTATGTCTTCAGTTTCCAATTTTGTCAAGAATGATATCCACGACTCTCTACTTGGCACATATGCTTTTTGTTCGACTATTCCCAATTCAACGATAAGGTTGTTTGTAGTGTCTTATGGATTGGAGAATTTTACTTCTGGATTGCCAAACTTAAGTGGACACCTCAAATGACTCATCAACCAGATATTTAATGGAGGAGTGCGACCGATAAATCTACCTTTCCCTCGTATTTTACAAAAATTTAATGATCATATTGTTTCGTCATGGGAGACTCTGGAATTCTTCAAGAACGCCTTCTTGAATGCCAAGGACCCAATGTGAAATCTTGGGACACCACCACAAGATTACCCTGCTATTCTCCTTGGACATTTGGACACACGATTGACCCAAACATACATAGTACAAAGAGCTTCAAGCTTAACTCATCCTCCTTATGTTGTTGAACAAGGCTTATGAGGTAATTTAAAGATACTCTTTCACCTTCTCTTTTATTCTTGAGTTGATGTTCCATTTCAGCAGCAGTTATATTACCGATAATCCTTGCGAAAGCTCTTCTCCTAGTCAGTCTTTTGTCGAAAAAAATAAGCTTTTTCTTCGAACGTCATTGCCATTCGAAACAACTCTGGTATTCTTCAACAGTGGGTGTCATGACGAGGGAATTGAATATAAAACATTTGTAAGCTGGATCCCAAAAATATAATGCAGCTACCAGGATATTTTTCATCAATTTGAACGTATAAAAGACTTGTCATGTGCTCATATCTTTTCATGAATGATATCCTATGCTCTGGTTTTAATTCCTCCCCAAATCTCTTTTAGCTTCCTTATGCTTAGAATAGTATGACTAAAGATGTTGGTTGCTGGGGGTTGATCTAAAACATCCTTCAACGGAGCATTATCACATTTTGCTTGTATTTGTTCGAACCATTGCTACACAATTTTCGCCTTTCAATTGTGATTATCGGTTTTCTCTTTCCATTGCAACATCGGTATTTGGTTTGTCTAAAATCGTTCAAAATCTCAAGTAATAAAGTTTGAATGTTTTTTTTTTTTTTTGTCTTTTTTTTTTTTTTTTTTTTTTTTGCACAACAAATGATGAGCATGTAACTAATATGAGAATGAAGCGAAAAAATAAAAGATCTTTTTAATATAAAAAGAATTAAATATGAGGGAAAATATGAAAGGAAAACATGAAGAATGCATTTATAAATGTGTATTATCAAAATATGCTAAATCAAGGATATAAATAAAGATGTTAAGCTAAAGTAAATTAAATAACATACACATAATTAAAATAAATCTATGGATTATATCATAACACGTGTGGTAAGGCTCTAATGTCTAACGGAAAAAGGTCCCCAAGCTGTCCTTGATTCCTTTCCTTTTTCAAGAAAATAAATCAGAGGCACCCTTATCAGCATCCTGAATAAGGTCGACTTGAGTGAGGGTTTTCATGTGCCTACACGGGAGTTATAACTCCACGAAGGTCGCCACTACTCATCCTCGATCCTAATCCTAATGGTAAAGCCCGGGTAGGAGGCTTGTGTACATGTGTGCTTAAAAGGAGAATAAATACAAAAAAAGCCAATATATAAAAAAAATAACAACACAAGAAAATAAAATGACCCGCTTACAAAAAAAAAAGTCCCCAGCGGAGTCGCCAAGCTGTCGCTACGGGTTTGCGACGCGAAGCGGCCGACTTTGTTCCCAAGAGGAGGAAAATGGAGTCGCCACCAGTCTTGATTTAGAGGGCGTGACTGGGCACCCAATAATATGCTAAGATGGTCTACAAACAAAAGATTTAAGGTTCGGGGGTCTTTGGTGTATGGGGAAGGTATTAGCACCCCACAACACTCGTTCAAAGAACGAAATTTTATTCGTCTTGTGTTATTTAAGGAAATTGGCTATTATAAATACTAAAGAAGATTTTTTTTGTTGATTTTTAAATGTCCCACATTTTAATCTTCATTATTCCATAAATAAATAATGAACAATAATTGTGGGCGGCATAAAGCCATTCAATATTTGTTTGAATTTAATTTGGCATCCCAAATTTAAATTCATTATACCTCAAGAATATTAGGAAAGTCAATATCTTGATTTCTTAATTTCCGTCATAGGAAAGTTTATTTATTTTTTTTTAAAACATTTGGTTTATTAGTTTTGGAAAATTGTGTGAGTAAAGAATATTTCTTTTAAGGGAAACTCTTAATTAATTTTATTTTTAAAGCAAGTGACATTTTTATGGAAAATAGTTTTGGATTGATTTATTATTTTGAAGATAAAATTAATGAAATACATTTAGCAAAAAGTTTTTTATGCATTCCTTTTAAAGAAAATGCCTTTTATAAATATGCTTCTTTACAAAAGTTTTAAAAGAAAAATATGAAGAATTTTTATTTATGCTTCATAAGGAAGGAAATATTAAAGTCAAATCCCGGCATCCCGAGATTTTATTTTTTCCTCAAGAAACTCAAATATCGGCATCCCGAAAATTCGAGATTCCATCGTTGGAAGACTTTTGCTTTGAAGACTATTTAATTAAGGGAAAGAAATTTACAGCAGAATTTTGGATTAAATATCATAACTTAGAGAAATAAAAAGAAACATATAATTGAGAGAATATCTAAAAAGGGATAATATACAAGAAGTAAAATTTTATTAAATTCAATTGCTTTAATGGAACATATTAAAACTAAATCTTGGCATTCCAAGACGTATACCTCAAGAAACTCAAACATTGGCATTCCAAAAATTTGAGAGTTTATCATTGGAGACCTTTTTTTATATCATTTTTTGAACACAAATAACAAAAGAAGCATTTGTTTAAGCAAAAGTATTTACATATTGATTTAATGAAAATATATGGCTAAACTATAAATAATAATTCTAGATTCTATTGTAAAATAAAATTAACAAAGTTGAACATAAACAACATATAACAGTTAACTCTAAATGCTTGATTACACCAAAATAAAAAAAATGATAAAGTTTGAATTGAAACATGCATGCAATTATCAAATGTTCCCTAAAGAAAAATCACACAACTTCTTAAATGTAAAAGAAAGAAATAAAGCAAATAAACAATAAATAAACTAAACTTTATAAAGCATGAAAAGAAAGAAAATTATCGGAGAAAGAATTGTAAACAAAGGTTTAAAAAAATACTTACAAAAAACATGTGTGACCGTTGGATTGAGAATAAGACTTGGAGAAGGGGCGACGTGAAATTTAGAGAGAGGGTGATGGTGAGGGGGTGAAATCGTTTGAGAGGAAAAGAGAAAGCGTTATAGTATGAAAGGGAAGTTAGGTGGGAAAAGGAGGAAAGTGTATCTAGGGTTTGAAGGGAGAGAAATTTGGGAGCCTATTTTTAGCCCAAAAAAACGTGTAGAGAGGGTACTATAGGCCCCAAAAATCGTCAAAAGCAAGGGTGATGGGATCCCTATTTATAGCCAATTCTAACCACAACATATTAGGAATGTGATCAAATAAAATTAAAAAAAATAAAATAAAATAAAAGAAGAAACAAATAAATACTCAAATTTTACCTCCCATATTTACAAAATTTTAATTGCCAATAAATCCTTTAAGGAAACAAAATATTTTGATTAATTAAAACTTGCCAAATAAACCTGATATTTGATTTGACAAATCAATTAATTAAAATAAAATATTTGACCTAATTATTCTCACCAAAATTAATAAATATGATTGGGCTATTTAAAAACTCTAGAACACTTTTTTTTCTTTTATTTATTATTTTTTTAAAAAGACAAAATCAATTAAAAGAATAAAATTCCGGACAAATTTAGGGGTCTACAATATGTACTAATTTTTTAAACTAAAAAAACAAGAAACAAGAATCGGTTATCAAACACATTTGTGTTTCTGTTTCTTTTTTCAGAGAAACAAGAAACAGAAATAATTATCAAACATGTTTCTGTTTCTAGTTCTTAAAAAACAAGAAACAGGAAACAAGAAATGAGAAACAGGAAACGAGAACGTTATCAAACGGGCCCTAAATGTTCCTAACAAAATTAAGATTTTTGTTTGGAGGGCCAACTTAAACATCTTACCATCCAAAATGAATATCCTCAAAAGACATATCCCATGTGATCCTTATTGCCCCATGTGTACAAAAGAAAATGAATCGTTGATCCATGCATTATGGGGTTGTAAGAAGGTTAAGAAGCATGGGCGCTTTGGAGCCCAGTGCAGATAATCATAAATGACCAATTTACTAATGTCTTTGATCTTTGTTGCAGGGCCCAGGAATTCTTGTTCACGACATACATGCTGATCTTTGTAACTGCATTATGGACCATATGGAATAACCGGAACCATGCAGTTTTACAGGACAACACAAATCCAATCAGATTGGCAGCTGACCCCATTGTTTGGGCTTCGAACTATACTTTTGAATACGTGGAGGCTCAATCAGGCAGCTATTCAGGACACACGAAAGCTCTCACTACATTGAATGATGGAAATGGTTCATCTATCTCTTGGTCTCCACCACCCTCCAATCAATACAAACTGAACGTGGATGCATCGCTCAAAAATGGAGATATGGGATCTGACATTATAATTCGAGATTCTAAAGGAGAGACGATGATGACAGCTGAGAAGTTCAGGAGGACATGTTGTTCAGTGGAATGGGCAGAGGCTCAAGCGCTTATAGATGGGGTCAGGTTAGCGTGGGAAATGAGAATCACTCCAGTTGTGGCAGAGATAAACTCAAAGATTGTCTGGAATCTCCTTCACGATCATGATAAACATTTCAACGAGATTGCCCCTCTTATTGAAAATCTCAAACAATTTCTCCAAGATCAACACATCAGTGGCTTCTTACTTACTCCCAGAGACAGGAACAAAGTTGCTCACATGTTAGCCACACATGCGCGTACTTCGAAGCACTCCGAAGTTTGGCTCGAAGATTATCCCCCTTGGGTTCACAGCTTGGTTTCCCAAGAGAGGCAGTTGTTTAATGTTTTCTCTCTTTAGCTTCTTGTGTTTTGCTGTTATGTATTCCTCAAAAAAAAGTTATAACTATTTTTTTGTATTGATTTTTGTTTTAATTGTTACGAAATGTTTTGATTAAACTAAATTACGTGGAAAGTCGATTTTATATAAAGATTTTTAGATTGTTTTTTTTTTGTTAAAATTAATGAGCGAAAATTGAATATAACGTATAAAGTCGAAACACTTGTCCAAATTTAGGGTTCAATTCAATGAAATTGAAAATTTACGCCAAAAAATATACAATTTGATTCTTTCCCTAATTTTAGTTTCGAATTTAGTTATATTTGAACCATTGGAAATATATATATATTTTTTAAACTTAACTATAATAAAATTTAAAAAGAGTGAGAAAATTGTCTCAAAAAAAAAAAAAAGAGTGAGAAATTTAATTTAAGATTCAATACAATCGAGCTCTAAAAAAGTTCGATTTAATTGAATTAAAATTTTACAGATCCACGAATCTCAAATTAATAAATCTACGCCCCTAAACTAAACAGTGTTTTCTTAAATTCAGGCTATTTAAAACTCCAGCTTAACGAGTCTTAACATTTTCAAGCTCAATTCACTCAAAAAAAAAAAAAAAAAAATTTCAAGCTCAACAGTTAAAAGAAAATCAAATCTCACAGTTTTCTGAATAATTTCAAAGAAAAAAAAAGAGAAAACAACTATAAAAAAAAAAAAGAGTAGTTTTCTCCTTTCGGGTTTAAAAAGTATACAGTTTTTTTTTTTTTTTTTTTTTTTTTTTTTTTTTTTTTTTTTGAGTACTTAAAAGTAGTATACAGTTTATTCACCAGTTATCGGGTTTAAAAGCATTATAGTTTCTTCACCTAAGGTTGTTAGAAAATCACATAATAATAATCTTCAAAAAGCTTCCATGTTTTTATTTTTTTTTTTTTTAATTTTTTTTGAAAATAAAAAAGCTTCCATGTTATTCAGTTTCTTCTTCATTGCGTTTTTCTCATAACTTGGTACTGCACAATCCCTGCTCATTCAGCGAAGACTTCGCGATCCATCGCTGATTTTCTTCACGTAATCCTTTATCTTTTCGTTGCATAATTGTACCGTCGTTGCCTTGGCATCAAGAAAATGTTATTTCGTTTTATTCCTTCAATCGTTTTGGTCTTTTAGGATTTTGTTAATTTGTTGGTGATCCATCTAGAGGTTCGGAATGAATTATCGTCTGTAGTTTTGTAACCTTTTTCCCTTCATTCTGTTGTTTAGATCTGCTGCTTGCTTGCTGCTCTTCTTTGAATGAACGAGTGTGGCGTGTAGGATTTTGGTTCTAACCGAGTTTGGGGTATGATTTGCTATTCGAGAAGAAATATTTAGCTTCAGCGATGAAGAGGTCCAGAGAAGATGTAAACATGGAATCACAGCTCCAGCGTCCATTATTTCCCTCTCGAGGAGAATCGTATGTCTATCTTTGATATGTTTAATGAATTTGGTTTGTCAGTATTTCATTTTTTTTTTCCTGAATATTGATATATATATATATTTTTTTTACGGAGTAAGCTTCCGTTTGTTGAGTTTGGTCTATCCTTTAACTTTGTTTTTTGCGTGTTTAACTTGATGCGAAATATATTGATTTATGCTTGAGGATTTCCATTTAATGCATCCATCTGAATGAAAACTATGATCAGGACAGATGGTTGGCCAAGTTAATTAGTGAGAAGTGCTTCTCTGTGCAATATTTTATCTTGATACTTGTTCAGTAGTGACTAGTGAGTTATATAGATCACCGTGTCCGTAATTAACAGATCTTTCTGTTTTTCTGTCTATTGCGTTGGAAATGAAGTACTGTGCAGAGCCAGATGATAGGAGGTGGCAGTATTCAGAAACTAACAACAAATGATGCCCTAGAATATCTCAAGAATGTGAAGGACATCTTTCGAAACAATAAGGAAAAATATGAAGATTTTCTTGAAGTCATGAAAGAATTCAAGGCTCAAAGGTTTGGTTGCAATATGATGTGTACTTTCTTCCCTTTTCCAATCGAGTTTAGAGGTATTTTCTTGAGTTTTGAATGATCTGTGTTGATGTTATCTGTTTGTAGAATTGATACTGTGGGTGTCATAGCAAGGGTAAAGCAACTATTTAAAGGTCATCGCGACCTGATTTTGGGTTTTAATACGTTTTTGCCAAAAGGATATGCAATAACTTTTCCTCTTGAGGATGAAACACCTCCTCAAAAGAAGAAGCCTGTTCAATTTGAAGAAGCTATCAACTTTGTTGGTAAGATTAAGGTAATTAAAAATCAATTTTTGACGTATTTTGATGTTATTATTTTGCTTTCCTGCATCATACGCAGATTTCTTTCTTTCTTTCTTTCTTTTTTTGTACATGCAGACACGGTTTGAAGGTGATAACCATGTATACAAGTCATTTTTAGAAATTTTGAATTTGTACAGGAAGGAAAACAAGTCTATAAGTGAGGTCTACCGGGAGGTTTGTTTTCACATTTCAAGTTCATGCTTCTTTTTATAACAACAATCCGTAGCTATTCGTCTCAAAATTTCCTCTTTTTGTTGCTGATTTAACATTTGATGACGAGTTTTGCCTTTTGCAGGTTGCTGCACTTCTGCAAGACCACCCAGATCTTCTTAGAGAGTTTGTTCATTTTCTGCCTGATGCTTCAGCTACAACCTCAAATACTCATATGCCATCTATGAAAAATTCTGTGGTTCGTGATAGAAATTCTTCCATACCACCTATTCAACAAGTACATTTTGACACGATCTTAAAATGTTCATGCTTTCATAACATTCTTTATTTTTTTTTATTGTTTGGCTAATATTTAGTTTGTGTTCACCACTAACAGAAAGAGAGGACAGTGGCTCCACATGCTGACCACGATATTGGTGTTGACCATCCTGATTGTGACCATGCTAGAGTTAATGTGAAAGGCGATAAAGAGCAATGTCACCGCAGTGAAAAAGAGAAGGATAGGAGAGACAATGCAGATAGTAGGGAACGATATAGGGACATCGATAAAAAGTTTAATGAGCATGATAACAGTAGGGACATCAGCATGCAAAGTTTTTCCCAGAAGAGGAAATCTACCGTTAGAGTTGAAGATACAGCTTCAGAGCAATTGCACCCAGGTGGAGAAGGTGATAAAATTTCTGGAGTGTATTTTCGTGTCCTAATGATAATAAAATGAAAAGTGAATATTTTAAATACTGGAGTTTTATTTCATTGATCACAATAAAATTTATCTGCAACTTAGTTTTCATTACACATCCTATGTTAACTAAAGCCAAAAGTTTGTTTTTTTAACTTTTTATTTTTCATACACACACACACACAAACTCTTTTGGATCTGTTATCTGTATTTGGTTTGAGCAGAAAGAGCTGTCTTATACTTGGTACAAAGAGATTTTGAATCTATAATCTAATCGTTCTTTCTTTGTTCCCTCTGTCAAAATCTAATCGTTCTTTCTGTTGTGGCATCTTTTAATTTGTGTATTTCATGACAGGCATGTCTTTTATTGAGAAGGTAAGGCAGAAGTTACCAAATGTTGATGTTTACCAAGAATTTGTGAAGTGCCTGGATATATTTGACAAGGAAATAATTACTCGATCAGAACTGCATTCTTTGGTATGAAATATGCATCTATGACTCAAGAACTTTATTACTCGTCATGTTGAATATATTTGCTCAGAAAAATTGTGTCATAGTATGTGAGAATGAATGGGTAGCATGTTTGGAAGCACATTTTCTCTTTTGCACCTTTGAGTTGATATCTGATTTAAATACATATTGTTGTGGCCATGTTTACAATTTAAGAACAATTGTGTCATAGTATGTGAGAATGAATGGGTAGCATGTTTGGAAGCACATTTTCTCTTTTGCACCTTTGAGTTGATATCTGATTTAAATACATATTGTTGTGGCCATGTTTACAATTTAAGAACAATAATTGTTCTTCCTTAGTCTCAGTCCTCAAGGTTACTCCATGACCTTAATAACTATTTTTTTTTTTTTTGAAAAAATGACCTTAATAACTATTTTACCATAGGAACAAGACAAAATTCGTAATCATCTCGGCATTTCCTTTTAGGTAGGGGCTTTCATTATCATTTCCTACTCCCCAAGGTTTTACATTTCTCTAAAAATTCTTAAAACATTTTTATTTCTTTGTGGTCCAGGATAACTCTAAATTAATTTTCAATTTAAAAATTAGCTAAATATATAACTTTTTTGGCCTTTTCCAATTTCACTAACATTTCGTGAGTTTTAATTTGGTCATCTATTTAGGAAGTTATGAACTTATGAGAATGGGTTTTCCTATTAATTGAGTGAGATATGAAGGTGGTGAGGGGAGGGTTGGGATATGTAGGCCACGGGTGAGTTTTACTTTAATTAGGTGAGGTATGAAGTGTCCAATGATAATATTTCACTTTGTGAGTTTTTAGTAGGATAAGATCTGTTAGATTTCTAAGTCGGGCAGGAATAAGGTAGATATTTGGGAAAAAAAAAAAAGCAACTCATGAAATAATATTTCGAAGCCGTACACATTTTTTTTTTTTTTTTTGGGTAATTCAATTTCAATGACATTATTGAGTAGGAATTTTTTGAAAAGTGATGATACATTATGGACAAAATTGAAATGTAAAATATTAGCAATGAAATTGCAAAATCATGTATAGAAGGACCAAATGATATATTTATTAAAAAAGAATAGTCTACAATTTTATTTTATTTTATTTTTTTTTGAAAAGAAACATGAAGAGAAATATTATTCACACAAAAAAGGCGAGGAACAACCTAAGGGCCAGGGGAGGAGATCACCCCTGCCCGAGATCTATCTCAAAAGAGCTAGTTTATAATATCAAATTGATTCTATTCAACTTTGTTTCTAAAATATTTTAAGAAATATGATATATAAATTACTTTGATTTGTACTTTTTTCTTTTTATTTTTATCATCTATCAAATCCTTTCTCATTTAATAAAGGGGATTTTAGTTCAATTTATTAGCTCTCTTTTCCTGCATGAACCAGCATAGTTTTGGAGTAAAAGACATGAGGAACATAACAACATCCTGAGTGGGCAGTGAAAGAATAGAATTCGGAAGTTATTTTGTGGTGGTTAGAGCTTAGAAGTAGTGGACTGATTTCAAACTCCTGATTTTATTTTTATTGCTGTTTCGACATGTCCTTTTTACTATGAAAAATCTTTGATGGTTTTGGTAAAATGAATACTACATTAACTACGTTTGTGTACACTGATCCTTTATCAGGTCAGAGATTTACTTGGAAGATATCCAGACCTTATGGATGCTTTTGGTGAATTTATGACACTTTGTGACAAAACTGGTAACTGCTAGTAAACTAATATTTTACCTGATATTGATGCTGTATTGCTAAAATGATAACTATATCAATTACAATCCTGCAGATGGGCTTCTAGCAGATATCATGAGTAAAAGTAAGTGAAGTGATTGCCTTACTTCATGTGCGTATCAGTGAATAAAAAGAAAGTTTCTCAGACATGTGGCCCTGCAATTTGTCTTTTTTTGTTTCTTCCTTTCCCTTTCACATATACTTGCAAAAATTATTTGAGACAATTTTGAACATTAAAGAGTTATTACCTTGTCACAGAATCTTTGTGGAATGAAGGTAGTTTACCAAGAGTGGTGAAGGTAGAGGAAAAAGATAGAAATCGAGATCATGAAAGGGAGGATGGTGTTAAAGACCGAGACCATGGAAATCGAGAAAGGGATAATAGGCTTGATAAAAGTGGTGCTTTCGGCCCTAATGATGTTGGAAGCCACAAGATGTCTTTATTTTCTAGCAAGGACAAATATATTGCGAAACCTATGAATGAACTTGACCTCTCTAATTGTGAGCGGTGTACACCTAGTTACCGTCTTCTTCCAAAGAATGTATGAAGTAAAATAACTATTATTATGTTATTGGAGATAGATCCTGAACTGATATTTCAATTCTTTTTTTTTTTTTTTTGGGTTGTAACTTATGTGCAGTATGCAATACCCTTTGCTAGTCAGAGAACAGAAATTGGTGATCAAGTATTAAATGATCATTGGGTTTCTGTCACTTCAGGAAGTGAGGATTACTCTTTTAAGCACATGCGCAAAAACCAGTATGAAGAAAGCCTCTTTCGTTGTGAGGATGACAGGTTAAACTTCAACTGAGATTAGTTTATGTATTTTCTTCACTTCGATTTTCTGTCATTAAATCTATCATCCAGTTGAAGTATCTATCCATCTCTGTCGATTTATGCTTTCTTTTAACTATCTTAACTTCTATTATGAATTATTTCCACTTATTTTTACCTTCCATTTGATGTTTTATTTGCACAGATAATTAGTTATGTCTTCTATTTATGCTATGCAGGTTTGAATTGGATATGTTGTTAGAGTCAGTTAATGTAACATCCAAGCGTGTTGAAGACTTATTAGAAAGAATCAACTTGTCGGACAATCCATTCCATATTGAAGATCATCTAACAGGTAATTTCGTCGAAGATATCTCTAGGATATTCATTAGCTCAATCGTCATGTCATGTTTTTATTTTTTATTTATTTTTATTATTTATTCTTATAAATTGCATTCTTCATAGAAATTTCCCAACCTTTCATTCTAGCAGCACTTAATCTGAGGTGCATCGAACGCTTATATGGTGATCATGGACTTGATGTGATGGACGTGTTACGGAAGAATGCACCTCTTGCTCTCCCTGTTATATTAACCCGCTTGAAGCAAAAACAAGAAGAATGGGCACGGTGTCGATCTGATTTTAATAAAGTTTGGGCTGAAATATATTTTAAGAATTATCAAAAATCACTTGATCATCGCAGCTTCTATTTCAAGCAGCAGGATACAAAGAGCTTAAGCACAAAAGGTATGTTACAAGTTATATTTAAAGACAATTTATTTTTTCTTAGCTTACTATACATAATTATAATGTTACTGTTGATGTATTTGATATAATTAAATTTACCATAACCCATCAACTCAAACTTTTGGGTTCATTGGTGATTTAACATGGTATCAAAACAGGAGGTCCTATGTTCAAGCCCCTATAAAGTCATTTCCTCCCCAATTAATATATATATATATTTTTTTGGATGTTAACAAATATCAATTTCATTGATAAAATGAAATTACAAAAGGGAGATCCTATCCAAGAGGATTACAAAAAACTCTTCCAACTGGACATCAGATTTGTGAAGCTATAATTACAAAAAGGAGAAACCAATTTACACCAATTAAGAGCTAAAAAGATGATAGAAGTAAGTAAAGAATGCGAATCTTGTTCTTTCCCCATGAAGAAGCGCGCGTTCCGCTCCAGCCAAAAAACCCATAGGAAGGCTCTGATGAGATTCAACCAAAGGACCTTTTTTTTCCTTCTTAAAAGGATGACCAGTGAAGAGCAGATGAAGGAGGGCTTTTATGTCTTGTGGAAACACAACTTGCCATCCAAAAGCCTGTAGGATAAAATCGCAAAAAACTCTAGCCTGGTTGCACGAAATAAAAAGGTGGTTTTGTGTTTCACCATTGCATTTGCAGAGAATACAACAATTTGGGGATATGGCAATCCATGGTGATCATCTCTGTAGCTTGTCGTAAGTATTCAAACAATAATGGCTTAACTCCCAAATGAAGAATTTGACCTTCTTTGGATAAAAGCCTTTCCACATGGATTTGTAAAAATCTTTGCATCCAAAAATACCTCTCGACGATAGATAATTGGAAAGTGATTTAGAAGAGAATACCCCATCCGACTCCAAATTCCAACACCAAACATCTGGAGAATCATTAAGCAAGACTGAATCCAGAACATTAGAAAGATCAGCCCATTCCACAATTTCTCTGCCTGTCAAATGCCTCCTAGGGAAAATATTCCAGCAAGTTGAGATAGGATTCCAAATATCCGAAACAAAAGCTTCTTTCTTTTGAGATAAAGCAAACAGTAAGTGGAAATTTAACTTTCAGCACTATATTTCCCATCCAGATATCAGACCAAAAATTTGTACCATCACCCCTGCCAACTTTGCAACTAATATGAGAATAAACATAGTCTTTCAGTTTCTGAATATCTTTCCAAGGGCCACTGGATGTGAGCGCGAAACAGAACCAGGCTTGAGGTCAAAATGACGGGAGCCAAATTTTTTAGCAATAACTTTCCTCCAAAGAGCAGATTTTTCAGAGTAAAACCTCCAAATCCATTTAGAAAGCAAAGCAATATTTTTCTGATTTAGATCCATAATCCCCAAACCCTCTTTCATCAATTGGGAATTTAACTTTCTCCCATTTAAGGTTATGTGAGCCTCCTTTTTCATTATTGCCTTTCCATAAGAAATTCCGAAATAACCTTTCTATAGTTGCTGAGACTTTTGAGGGAATGCGAAATAGAGAGAGATAATAGATGGAAGATTGGATAAAGTAGCTTGTATAAGTGTCACTCTCCCTCCTTTTGAGATATGTGAATGTCCCCAACTATGGAGACGTTTATGAATCTTCTCCACAATGGGCGTCCAAAAACTGTGGGATTTGGGTTTACCGTTTAAAGGCAAACCTAAATAAGTTGCTAGCTACTTACTCAATTTACATCCCAAATGCGTTGCCAATGTAGATTCAACAAAATCCTCCAGAAAGATGCCCAAAAGCTCAGATTTTTGTCTGTTTATATTCAGCCCCGATGCTTCTTCGAAATAATGGATAGTAGCAAAAAGATTATCAATGTGTTCCGCCCTAGGAGATGAGAAAAGGATGGTGTCATCTGTAAATTGAAGATGATTAATTGATAGACTTTGGGGTCATTTTCCTACCTTTTGTCAGACCATTTGCTTCCGCCAATGATAACATCCTACTCAAACAGTCCATAACAAGAGTGAAAAGGAAGGGAGATAGGGGATCCCATTGTCGAAGACCTCTAGAAGTGAAAATCTTTCCTCTAGGTTTACCATTTATGATGATGGAGAAGTTTGGGGATGAAATGCAACCTTTTATCCACTTTCGCCATCTGAGACCAAACCCCTTTGCCTCGAGAATGAGATCTAAAAAATCCCAATCAACTTTGTCAAAAGCCTTTTCAATATCCAATTTTAGGACAACACCCGACTCTTTGCGTCTATTACGCTCATCTATCAACTCATTTGCAATAAGAGAGACATCGGTAATTTGTCTATTCGCCACAAAGGCTAATTGGGATTCAAAGATGGTGTGAGGAAGTAACTTTTTCAATCTCTCAAAGAGTACCCATGGCTATAATCTTGTAGAGACCTGTAGTAAGGCTAATGGGCCTGTAATCTTTCCTCCCCAATTAATATTGATTTCCACTGGTTGGGTCTCCTACAAATTTCTAGCCCACAAGTGAGAGAATGTGTTGAAGTATTGATATAATTAAATTTACAATAATCCATTGGCTTAAGCTTTTGAGTTCATTAGTGATTTAACAATTACCCACTTCATTATCCATAACTTTTGTTTCTTGTGACTCGTGCAACAAGGTGATACTATTAGGATCTTATTTTCTATTTATAATACTATCAAAAAGTTAGTTTCTTCAATACATTCTCAATAGACAATGTAAATTGTGTGTTCCTTGTTTAGCACATAAGTTCTTATTTCTGAAATTTTTTGGAGGTTGACAAGTTATGCTGATTCCTTTGTCCATCACAAGAATATTCCTTCCAGGAAAATAGATAAAATCTTGCTTATTCTAAAGCGTTCAAGTTCCTATAAATCCAATTAAAAAGATGGACCTGCAAAATGGAGGGCCCTACCAAAAGTGGGGTCATCAGACCCAGAACCTCAACATTTACACGAATATTCTTTACATAAAAGACCCTAATACTGATTCAAGAAAAAAAAAAAAAAAGGAAAAGAGCCGAATAACTTATTCAAAATGATAATCCTAATTGCCTGGATATTAAATACCAAATACATTAATTCATCTACAACTATATTTTTCTTTTAATGGTTGCATTATCATAATCCTTGAGTTGGAAAAATACTTGATTTTGGGTTTTGTAATGTTGAAGAATTTTCATTTTCCATATCAATTTTTGTATGTGGTGTGGTCTCTAGAATTTTGAACACAGTGACTTGGGAAGATGGAAACCCTTGTGCCATAAAGTTTTTAGCTCCATCACGACTATTTGGGGAACAAGTATCAAAGCTGTATCAGTTGTGAAAATTGTTGATCTCACTAGTATGTTGGTATGCTCGTCTGGTGTATTTCTTCTTGGCTCTCCATTTCTTAATTGCTCTATGCATGTTATTTGCAGCTTTGTTATCAGAGATCAAGGAAATTAGTGAAAAGAAGCACAAGGAAGAGGATGTACTGCTCACTATTACTGCAGAAAATAAACGACCTATAATTCCAAATTTGGAATTCGACTACCCTGATCAGGATATTCATGAAGATCTCTATCACCTTATCAAATATTCCTGTAGAGAAATCTGCAACACAGATCAGTGTGATAAAGCTATGAAGATTTGGACAACCTTCCTAGAGCCCATGCTTGGTATTCCTTCACGGCCCCAGGGTGCTGAAGATTCCAAAGAAATTATAAGGCAAAAGAATTGTGCGTTAACAGGTACTGCAATTGGTATGGTAGAGATTAGCAGTTCTATAGGCGGAGGCACTGAGTCCAAGCTGTCAGATCCTCCCAGAATTGAAGTAGAAAGCATTCCACCTGAACAATCGAGCCTTTGCAGGGTTTGGCCCATGAATGGAGATTCTTGTCTTGAAGAAAATAGTTTTCACAACGCAAGCCGTGTTGACAGCAAGGTTGATGCTCTCTGTAAATTGCAATTCAATGTAGCTAGGACTGATAAATTGCATGGCCTCAACAAACAAGAGCATTCTAATGATAGGTTGGTAAAATCCAATGAGTTAGTTAGCACTGCGCTTGAACAAGGCAAGGGAAAAGTAATCATAGAAAGCGCATCAGGTTTGCAGAATGTTTCCAATTGACAATTACTTTTAAATTAATTGTTCAATTTTCATCATCTTTTTCTGTGTAATTACTGTAGTCTAATGTTTGTCTTTTGGTTGTTCAAGGGCTGCGTTCTACTCCATCCAGAACTTGGAATGGTAGTGTCAATAAAGGGCTTGAGTTAGCATCATCACAGGTAAGGCCAATGGGGTGGCAAAGTTTCTTTTAATCGAAATTGCCTTATGCTTCTTTTATCCTGATTTTTTTTTGGCATTTAAGGTTAGTGAAAATATGAATATCACGCATTGTCTTTTAAAATTTGTGTTTTAATGATATTTCTATAAACGGTTCATTTGGAAGAACTTTATGTTTCTAGTCTCCTCCGTGGAGTTTGTATTTTGAGCATTAGTTTCTTTTCATTTCCTTAATAAAAAGTTTCGTTTCTTGTTTTTTAAAAAAACTTTGTTTTTATTTATTTTCAATTATTTCTATTATTATTTTTTAATCATGGTGCTTTGAGGTTAATTGTAGGGGTCATCTCTCTCTTTTTATTTTTTGATTTTTACTCTTTATTTTTATAAATTATATATATAAAAACAGAAAAAACCCCGAGTTTAATAAAGAAAGTGGCCTCAAAAGGGAGGGAGAAGGAAAAAGGGTTAATGATCAATTTTTGCCTTGAACTTGGAAAGGTGTAACAATTTTTACCTTAAACTATCAATTTCATCATATTGAACCTTGCAATCTGTTAGGCCCCCAATTATGAAAGTGTATACAAGAAAGGGTAAGAAAGGAAAAGCATATGAAAGTTAGTTATTTAGAAGAGTGTGTGTATGGGAGGGGGGACTGTGGTCCCAAGATAATGGTTGGAGAGTGTTTTCCGTTTGGGCAGGGTAGTATATAAGCGATGTTACCTTTTCTTTAGGGTTTTTATGTTGAATTTGGTTGAGAGTCTTGTGGAGAGGGAGAGCTACCTGCACTCTTGAACTTGCTGGGATTTTGTTTGCCTTTGAGGTGTTTGTATCCCTCTGATTATCAATCTATTGTAAGGAATTACCTTACAAGTTGGTATCAGAGCATAAAACATCCTAGGGATGTGGTCGAAAATGACTCAGAAAAAAATGGAAGAGAGATTCGAGGCTACTGAGAAGGAAATGGCAATGATGAATGAGGATCTCTAGAGGATTTCGGCGATTGAAGAAGGAATGAAGGAGTTTCGGAAGGCCATCGCAATGCTGGCATCTGAGATTGCTCAACTCCGAGCACGTTCTGCTTCCTCGAGGATTACCGATGGTTCAGTGCAACAGTTGAAGGAGTCGATTGAAGCTGGTGAGAATACATGGACCAACAGTGGGGAACAAGGCAAAATCATTGTGGATTGAGGAGAAGACAACAATAGCGACCAACATAAGTTTAAGAAGGTGGAAATGCCAGTTTTTGGAGGAGATGAACCAGACTCGTGGCTTTTTCGTGCGGATTGGTATTTTCAAATACACAAACTATCTCATATTGAGAAGTTAACCGTGGTGATGATAAACTTTGAAGGAGTGGTGCTCAACTAGTATCGAGCGAAAGAAGAGAGAGAACCATTCAAAGACTGGAAAGACCTTAAGCTCCGATTGCTGAAATAGTTTCGGAGGAAAAAGAAAGGAACGGTAGGTCGTTTCTTGGCTGTTAAACAAGAGACCACGATCACAAAGTATTGCAAGGATTTTGAAGAACTAGTGGTGCCATTGCCACATTTGTCGGATGAAATTTTAGAAAACACGTTTATGAATGGCTTGAAACCGGTGATCAAGGCGGAAGTGCTCTGTTTCCGACTGGTGGATTTAGAGGATATGATGGAGAAAGCATAGTTGGTAGAGGATCGCGAAACGACCCGTGAAGAGAAGGAAGGGCCCAAAGCAAGTCAGCCTAAAACGCAATTATGGGCCGAAGAAAGAAACACCTAAGCCCTATGAAGCCCACATGACTCGAACCATTACTCTAACAAATAGTACGAATAACAACCCAAGAAGGGAATGAGGTACAAGGAGACTAACGGATGCTGAATTTTAGGCACGAAAAAAGAAGGGCTATGTTTTAAATGTGAGGAAAAGTATTTAGTGGGCCATCGATGTAAGGCTAAGGAGCTTCGAACCCTAGAAGTGCAGGCGAATGGCGAAGAACTAGAAATCATAGAGGAAGAAAACCAACCGAAGGGTGACATGACTAAAACTACGAAGGAGATGGATGATGCAGTCAAACTATTGTTGAACTCTGTGGTGGGTATTACTGGGCCTGGAACCATCAAAATGAAGGGTAAGATCGATATGGAAGAGGTGGTCGTCTTGATCAATAGTGGGGCAACCCACAATTTCATCACTCTAAGACTGGTAGAGGAACTGAAACTACCACTGGCTGAGATTGCTAACTATGGGATTCTCATGGGATCCGGACCACCTATCAAGGGAAATGGGGTGTGCAAAAGCTTGGTACTCTCGTTGGGGGATTTGACTATGGTCGAAAACTTCTTGCCGCTGGATTTGGTAGGAGTCGACGTAGTTTTGGGAATGCATTGGCTACATACTTTGGGAGAAACAAGGGTGGACGACATTGGTAATAACCATTGAAAGAGATGAAGGAGATGTGGTTTTGAAAGGAGACCCAAGCTTAACCAAGACAAAAGTGTCTCTCAAGAGAATGATGAAGACCTGGGGAGATGAAGACCAGGGGTATCTAGTAGAGTTCAAAGCCCTGGAAGCCTTAGTGGAATATGTGGAATTCGCAGCTATGACTCCTACTGAAGAAGTCCCTGATTCGGCGAAGGAATACCAAGACATTTTCCAGATCCCAGACAAACAACCCCCCAACAAAGAGTGCGACCACAAAATTCATTTGAAAGAAGGGGCACAACCAGTCAATGTGAGGCCTTATAGATACCCGCAAATCCAGAAAAAACGAGATAGAAAAATTGATGCCTGAAATGCTGTTGGCAGGTATCATCAAGCCTAGCATGAGCCCTTTCTCTAGCCATGTCTGGTTAGTAAAAAAGAAAGACGGTGGGTGGAGGTTTTGTGTGGAGTACGAGTATAGGACCCTAAATAATGTTACCATTCCAGATAAATTTCCCATACCAGTGGTTGAAAAACTTCTCGATGAACTCCACGACTCTCGAATATATTCAAAGATAGACTTGCGTTCGGGGTATCACCAGATAAGAGTTCACCAAAAAGACACGAGGAAGACAACCTTCAGAACTCACGAAGGGCATTATGAATTCCTAGTCATGCCTTTTGGCTTGACTAATGCCCCATCGACGTTTCAGGCACTAATGAACATTTTCAAGCCCCACCTCTGTAAGTTTATCTTGGTTTTTTCGATGACATATTGATCTATAGTATGACATATGAAGACCACTTGCAGCACTTGACTGTGGTGTTTGAGATATTGAGGAAGAACCAACTGAGAGCCAACTTGAACAAATGCAAGTTCATCCAATCCAGAATTGAGTATGTGGGGAACTTGATCTCAGCTCAGGGAGTTGAGGCTGACCAGAAAAAGTTAGAGCAATGTTAGAGTGGCCTCAACCGCAAACCATTCTGGAGCTAAAGGGATTTTTGGGATTAACAGGGTATTAGAGACGGTTCGTGTGCAACTATGGAAAAATTGCAGCCCCATTGACCCAACTGTTGAAAATCGGGGCCTTTGAGTGGAATGAACTAGCATCGAAGGCTTTTGAGTTGCTCAAGAAGGCGATGACCACACTACCAGTATTGGCATTACCTGATTTTACACAGCCATTCGTGGTTGAAACTGACGCAACTGGCACGGGGTTATGGGCGATTTTATCTCAGAACAAAAAGCCCATTGCTTATTTTAGCCACACCCTATCAGCTCGTGCTCAACAAAAGTCAATCTATGAGAGGAAACTAATGGCAATTGTGCTAGCCGTACAACGATGGAGACCTTATTTGTTGGGGCAGAGATTCATTGTGAAGACAGACCAAAGAGCCTTAAAATATTTGCAAGAACGAAGAGTAATTTAGCCACGATACCAAAAGTGGTTATCCAAGCTGTTAGGCTATGACTTCGAGGTACAATATAGACCCGACCCAGAAAACAAAGTAGCAGATGGTTTGTCGAGGGTTGTTCCAGCAGTTCACCTAGCAGTGTTAACTGCACCCGCAATTCTAGATGTGGAAATAGTAAGCAAGGAGGTATCTCAGGATCCAATGCTTCAATAAATCATCCAACAGCTACAGGAGGATGCTGAAAGTGTACCTAAATTCGAGTGGACGCAGGGGAAACTTCTCTACAAAAAGAGGTTAGTGTTGGCTAAAAACTCCTCTTTGATACCTGTTGTTCTGCATACCTTTCATGACTCAGTAATGGGGGCCATTCAGGTTTTTTGAGGACTTATAAATGACTGACTGGTGAACTATATTGGGAGGGTATGAAAAATGATGTGCGGAAATATGTGGCTGAATGTTTGATATGCCAGAGGAATAAGTCCCTTGCTACGTCCCCAGCTGGTCTCTTGCAACCCTGGGAGATACCTGATAGGATATGGGAAGAGCTCACAATGGATTTCATAGAAGGCCTTCC
The DNA here is from genome assembly GCA_036850905.1 of Luffa acutangula. Lineage (NCBI taxonomy): Eukaryota > Viridiplantae > Streptophyta > Magnoliopsida > Cucurbitales > Cucurbitaceae > Luffa > Luffa acutangula. Next base: position 268,599 of record CM072092.1, on the reverse strand, counting down.
AAAATCCAATGGGGTGGATACTATTCTAGTAGTGGTGGATCGCTTGAGTAAGGCAACCCACTTTATGAGTCTCAAACACTCTTTTACAATGAAGAACGTGGCTGAAGTGTTTGTCCAAGAGGTGGTATGGCTCCACGGATTTCCGAAATTTATTGTGTCGGATAGAGACAAGATCTTCCTTAGTAATTTCTGGTTTGAGTTGTTCCGCTTGTAAGGAACAAAGTTATGTCGGAGTACCGCCTACCACCCCCAATCTGATGGCCAATCTGAGGTGGTGAACAAATGTGTGGAGTTATACCTACTCTGCTTTTGTAATGAAAGACCTAAGAAGTGGAATTCATGGCTGAGTTGGGCAGAATACTGGTACAATACAACGTTTCATAGCTCCATAGGCATGATTCCTTTCCAAGTTGTGTACGGTCGAGCTCCTCCACCATTGTTGACCTATGGAGATATGAAAACGTCAAACGACACCTTGGACCAGCAGTTGACCGAGAGGGACACTATGTTGAAAGTGTTAAAGGATCACCTCCATATGGCTCTAGAAAGGATGAAAAAGTTTGCTGACCAAAAGAGAAAGGAGGTGCATTTTGAAGAAAGGGACTGGGTTTTCTTGAAAATAAGACCCTATCGACAGGCATCCTTAGCAAAAAGAAGGAATGAAAAGCTGACTCCTAAATTTTTTGGCCCCTATCAATTTCTGGCAAAGGTCGAACCTGTGGCCTATAAACTAGAACTTCCAACAGTCGCAGCCATTCACCCAGTGTTCCATGTTTCGCAGTTAAAGAAAGCCTTGGGCAATCACCAGTCCGCACATGAAGGACCTCTAGTGTTAACAGATGACTTCGAATGGGTAGCCACTCCAAATGAGGTGTTTGCGGCCAACCATGACTACTTAGAAGTTTTAGTGAGTTGGATGGGGTTACCTGAGCATGAAGCCACTTGGGAGAACGTGGAAGATTTCAAGAGGCAGTTTCTTGACTTCAACCTTGAGGACAAAGTTTTTGAGAAGCCCGGGGTAATGTTAGGCCCCCAATTATGAAAGTGTATTCAAGAAAGGGCAAGAAAGAAAAGCATATGAAAGTTAGTTAATTTAGAAGAGTGTGTATGGGAGAGGGGACTGTGGTCCCTAGACAATGGCTGGAGAATGTTTTTCGTTTGGGCAGGGTAGTATATAAGCGTTGTTATCTTTTCTTTAGGGCTACCAGCACTCTTGAACTTGCTGGGATTTTGTTTCCTTTGGGCTGTTTGTATCCCTCTGATTATCAATCTATTGTAGGGTGGTTTTTCGTTCGAAGTATTTTTGAAAAAAGGTATTTTCAGGTGCATCCTAAGAATTATAAAACATATATTTGCTATGAAATTGATAGGATTCAAACAAAAACGACATTAGATTTTTTTTTTTAATTATTATTATTATTATTTACCGTCAATAAAGAAAGTGGTAATAAATGAAGTCAAAGATTTAGAGATGTGCGGGGGAGAGTCAAGGACATGAGAGTATAAGAAAATAAAATAAAAGAAATGAGAGTTGAGGTTTAAGCAGTGTTTTAAAAGGTGCACATAAGAATTCTTATCTCTCTATCAAAACAAAAAACATGTTTTGATGGAGAGATAAGAATTCTTAATTTGTTGGTGGGCTGAGAAAATTAAGAAAACAAAAAGAAATGGGAGAAGGGTCTCTCAATTTACCATCTTTTAACAGGAAAAATAAATATTTTAACAGATTTAATGAACAAGCTAATCTTAAACAATGGGGAGGGCTAATATTACATTAATTCTCATTCTATGCTCAAGTTTGCAATTTTTAATTGGAAAATAAAATTTTACAGATTTAGCTTAAAAGTTGGCGAATTTAATAAGCAAGGCTAAATAAATTGCGACTTCTGGTGTTCAAGGATATAGTTGATTAAATTTTAGTCTGAGGAATATTTTAACTACCTCGGTAGACTAGTAGTTTACTTGTAGATTTTGTAACTCATCTTAAATGTAATAATATACTTAACATTTATTATTATAAAATCGAGGTTTAAATCACAAGGTTAGTATTTGAACATGTCTAATAGGTTCTTGAACATTAAAGAGTGTATCTTTCAATTTGACATCTAATAGGTTCCTAAATTTGAAGTGTTAATCTTATTTTAAAAAAAATTGTGCTAATTGATCATTGAACTTTGTACTTTAACACACTAACTTTTACAAATGGAACTTTATTCAAATACTAAAAGGTATTTGGTTATTTAAAATTACTATTTTATTACTCAAATAAAATTTAAAATTAGAGAAGAAATTTTAATTTGTATCATTAACTGTTAATATAGGATGGTATAATTGTATTCAATGGCATGAAGTTCGTTTATTATTTTTCATCTTTAGATGTTATGTATTATATAAAAAAAAAAACTATTTTAAAGTTAAATGATGTTATCATTTCATATTATAAATGAAATAAATAAACTTTAGAATTTTTAATGTACATCAGAATAAAGTTTAACTTATGCAAAATACCCTAACATATGTAATTGTTTTAATTTTACTCATTGTTACCCTTAATTTTTTAATTCTAAGAAAAATCATTAGAAACTGTGTTTTAACCTTTTTCTTTCCTTCTTTTGGGAGAGAAAATTTCATCCTCCAACCTCTATTTTATTTTTATTAATGAAAAGTTTCCATAAAAAATTAGTGTACGATCTGTTATAGAGGTTAATACATCTTTTGCAAGCTGAATAGTTTTTTGCATACTTCAGGATGGTGGTTCGTCAAGGCTACTGTTGTCCAATGGTGTGATGGCAGAAGGCTCAAATGTTCCTAGTTTCAGTGAAAAATGTGATGGACACTCGAAGATAGAGAGAGAAGAGGGCGAACTATCACCAACCGGAGAACTTGAGGATAATTTTTCTAATTATCAAGAATCTGGTCTGGATAAAGCAAAAGACAGTGCCACGGGCAGGCAGTGTTTCAGAGCTCGTGAAGACAAGATATCTTGCAGGGATGTGACAGGAGAAACTCATATTGATGCTGACGACGAAGGGGAGGAAAGTGCTCGGCGGTCATCAGAGGACAGTGAAAATGGTTCTGAGAATTGTGATATTTCTGGAACCGAGTCTGTTGATGGTGAGGACAGTGCTCGTGAAGGGCAGGAGGACAGGGGCCATCATGACCATGATAGTAAGGTTGAGAGTGAAGGTGAGGCTGAAGGAATGGATGATGCCCATAGTGCTGAGGATGATGGAACAATATTACCCTTTTCAGAACGTTTTCTTCTTAATGTGAAGCCTCTTGCCAAGTACATCCCATTGGCATTACACGATGAAAAAAATAACTCTCGGATCTTTTATGGAAATGACTCCTTTTATGTTCTTTTTAGACTTCATCGAGTAAGGTTCATAAATTTGAAGTGATTGTTATGGATTTTTTACTTTATTGATATTAATGATGAATTTACCTTCGAATTTGCCATCACACTCTGACCATTTAACCTCATTTTATCGATTTGGCAGACGTTGTACGAGCGGATACGATCAGCAAAGATTAATTCATCATCTGGTGAGAGGAAGTGGAGGGCTTCAAATGCGAGCCCTAATGATCTCTATTCCAGGTTGTTTTCCTTTACATGAATATATAAATACTCGTGTCACATGGTTATTATAACATTTAACGTCCCTCTATTTTGGTTAAAGTTACATGGGAGAAGGAAGAATCAAGTCAATTCAGATCTGAATCTTATATAAGATTTTGGTCTGAAATGACTTCCATCTATTTGTCTTAGTAGAATTTTGCATATTTTCTTTTTCTTCTTCCGTGTTACTTAGTAAGATTGTGATACCAACGTGTTGAAATGTTCAAATTATTCCTATCTCGTGTGTCATTTGCAGTATAATCTGGTCCATTTATAAAACAACCTGACCTTATATCATCCATTTGTAAAATTAAGTGGTACAACCTATGTTACACTAAATAGCACACGTGTGGAATCTAGATCTTCAATCTATTTAGTGGGAAAAATCTGTAAAGAGCTCTATATCATCCTTGTCCTTACACTTAGATATCCCATACCCAACAATCTCCCCGCCTTTTACATTCACTGGCTTTGGTTTTGAGGATTTTTCATCTTTTATCCATATCCTTGATAATTATCAACTTGTTCATTATCACTTGACATTCTGTAAAATGAAACAGATTCATGGGTGCACTTCGTAGTTTACTTGATGGCTCCTCTGATAATATGAAGTTTGAGGATGACTGCCGATCAACTATTGGAACCCAGTCGTACGTTCTGTTCACTTTGGACAAATTGATCTATAAACTCGTTAAACAGGCAAGATTTCTTAGCTTTATAGATGTTTCTCTTCTGACAGTCCTTCAGCTGTTGTTTTGTTGTGCTTTTGACCTGAAAGGTTATTCCAATACTATTTTCAGCTTCAAATAGTTGCTACTGATGAGATGGAAACCAGGCTTCTCCAATTATATGCCTATGAGAATTCAAGAAAACGTGGAAAAGATGTGGACACAGTTTATCATGAAAATGCCCGTGTGCTTCTTCATGATGATAGCATATACCGAATCGAATGTGTAAGATTTCGTGATTTAGTAGTCTTGTGAACCATGATAAGGCTTGATTTAACTTTTTAACCTTCGAGCCATGCTCTTTTTTTTTTAAAAGGAAACAATCTTTTCATTGAAGAAATAAAAAGAGACTAATGCTCAAAATACAATGAAACAAAAGAAATAAACGAAAAAACAGCCAACAAAAGAACAACAATAAAAAAACAACAAGATAAAGGAAAACCCTCGAGCCATGCTCTTAATATAATATAATAATATTTTTACCTTTTTCACCAGTCATGCACTCCAGGTCATCTATCAATTCAGCTAATGGAATTTGGCCATGATAAGCCTGAAGTGACGGCTGTTTCAGTGGACCCCAATTTCTCAGCTTACCTGCACAACGATTTCCTCTCCATTCTCCCGGACAAAAAGGAGAAGTCTGGAATTTACTTAAAGAGGTTTGCAGATTATTGACAAACTCAGATTTTGCTATCACATCTGTTTGGTTTTGACAATAACACCTTTTTTTTTCCTCAGAAATAAGTGCAATTGTGACTGCAAGGATGAAATTTCTGCTGTATGCCAGGCAATGGAAGGACTTAAGGTTGTTAACGGTCTGGAGTGTAAAATCACTTGCAATTCATCAAAGGTGGAGTTCCAATAGAATGTTCTTTTTATCCACCTTCTTCAGTATCTCAAAAGCTATTGTTTTAATAAAACTAGGTTTCATTAAAATAAAAGGGAAGTACAAAAGCTGTAGTCATACGAAGACAAAGGCCCTACCAAAAAACTCTTTCTACTTTTATTATGCAAGTTTTTGTAAAGAAAGAGGGCTGGGGGAGATTGAAGCTGATATGATTATAGAGTTTATTTTGATAATGTTGGATTTATGTTTGACGTTCTAATTCATTTGTCTCAACCTTGGCCTTCTATTGATATGGTGCGCTATATACACAATAGGTCTCCTATGTTTTAGATACGGAAGACTATTTGTTTCGTACAAAAGGCAGGAGAAGTTCACACAGAAGCAGTTCTTGCCGTCACCTCCAGTCAAGGTCTTCAAATGGAAGCTCAAGCAGAGGACAACGATATCAAAGATGGCTATCGAGCTCATAATACACATCCTATGGCCTAATTGTATGTACTGCACTCATATGTAGAACTCTTATTTTCTTTATCATATTGCTTTCTTTTGCATTCATGTCCTATCATTTTCCCTAATTCTGTGTTGCCTCACTGGGGCAAGAAAACATCTGTGATTCCTTTCTCTGCATATCTAGGTTTCCGATGGCACAATTCGGGCATAGATAAAAGCTCAGAAAACAAAAGAACTGGGCGTGCCCAAAAAAGGATGCTTGTAATATTAGCCATTATTTGTCTGTAATCAGACAACTTGCAACAAACAATACAATGAAGGGGGAGGTTGGATCCAGGGCTATAGATTCTGTGTCAGAATCTTGTAAATAGAGGTAACTTGTGATGTGAAGTGGAGAGAAACTACATCTACAATTCTATATTTGATTCATTCTGGTTTCTTGAATAAATTGTATTTGTATACAGGAGATGGTTGCGTCTTGCATCTATAATTAATTTGTTGAGGCCACTGTAAAATCATTGGCTGCTTTGTCTGTGCCATAAAGAGTGAGAAAGGAATACCAACACATTTAAATATGCCTATTCTTTTTTAGGCTGTAAGCAAGCAGTTTTGACTTTCGAGTGTTTATGCTATTTTGTATGCCACGCACGGCCTTGGGAGATTAGATTGATTTTGTGTTTCTTCTTCTATAGATTCTTATGGAAAATGTAGATATGGAGTAATTTTTTTATGTATGAATCATGAGCTATTCACATGAATGCCCAGTGTTCAATATCTTTCATTGAAAAATGAAGGGCCGGTTGCAGATCTAAGACCATTTATCATTTGGGATACATTTTAGTTTAAGGGTGTGTTTGGTTTAACTTTTTAAGTGTTTAATTTTGAAACAAATACATTTTGGAAAAATTTGTAGTGTTTGGCAACCACTAAAAATTACTTATTAGAAAATGAGATTGAGAAATAAATCATTTTGAGAGAAACATTTGAAACCAATTTTTTAAAAAATAGTTTGTAAGTATACAATAACTTGTGTATAAAAACATGTATAAGGAAATGTAACCAAACACACGAGTGTTTAAATTCTAAACAATTTTTATACAAAATGTTTTTGAAAGAATGCATTTTTTAAAAACATTTAAATTAAAATGTAATCCAAACGGACCCTAAATGGTTTCTAATAATGCATTTTTTAACAAACATTTTGTATAAAAATTGTATAGAATTTAAACATTATGTTTGGTGACATTTCCTTAGAAGTGTTTTTATACCCAGGTTATTAAATGCTTAAAAACTATGTTTTAAAAATTTTCTTTCGAGTGTTTATTTCAAAATGGTTTGTTCTTCAATCTCATTTTTTTAATAAGTAATTTTTAGTGCGGTCAAATACTAGAATTTTTTTCAAAATGTTTTTTTTTTCAAAATTAAACACTTGAAAAGTTAAATCAAACATGTCTTTAATTTCTCCAAAATGGTTTTCTAATGGCTGTTTGGTTTGAGGTTTGTTTGGATGTCCATAATTTCTCCATTATTCACTTGCTTCAAACCTTCATTTTGGACAAATAATGCAGGGTGTTCTCTTTTGTTCTGTATTTTCATTCACCTATTGTTGCATTTTGCAGTGGCTTCTTATGTTTCATGAACTCCCTCTCACGAGGGATTGAGGACGAGACCGAGTGGGTGTTGAAAACATGACAGATTAATTAAATACCATACATATTTAATTAATTATCCATTAAAAGTACATGAGTGTTCCTTTTAAGTGGTGATTTCAGGTCTTGAACAAAGGGATTCCACCCTCTCACTGGTTCGAGAGGGAGGGACTTTCTGTTTTATGGTTGGATCATAAATAGATTAATTAAATATCATACATATTTAATTAATTATTCATTATAATCATATTCTAATATTTCTCTCATATAATAGTTTAATTAAATCGCATTTAATTAGACTAATTGAATCATTAATTTTTAATTAATTTATTTATTTATCAATTAATATCACATATTTAATTAGTCATATATTTGAACTCTTTCAATCTCTCAATTTTACAAATTAAACTTTATATTATAATGTATCACTATACATTATATTAATTGTGTCTCATACAATTAACTTGATTTCCATATTGAATTTGAAAAATTCAAATTCTCTTGATAATTTGTTCCCAATTACTTTTTGCGAGCTAGCAGGGGACCTAATGGACCTACGATATTGAGTGTTCCAACCATTAAATAGAAAGTCCCTCTTGTTTATGGTCCAACAATCAAGGGCACCAGAAACCCTTGTCATTAAGTTTTGCTCTGTAAATAAAATTGGACAAGATTATTCACGGTAATTAGTTTAACTAGAAAACCAATCTAGAGGACGACACTCGTTTTACACGAAAACATTATATTATTACTTGATTCGTACACTTGTGGTAAGTAAATTTTACATCACACCCCTAGATCCTAAGCATGATGTCTGATAATGCCTCCCCATTTATTAGTCTCAATGATAATATTTTGCACGCAACTGACTTTGAAAAGTCTTTGTCTATCTCTTCAATATCGTCTTTCTCTATATGAACCACCCTTCTTTTTTCAATCTCTTCTAGACTAAGCTTTTCTAGCTGCTCATGTATTGATTCTGGGTTTATCTCTTCCTCCATCTCTTGCGTATTTCCTTCTGTAATGAAACCACTCTTATCACCTTCGGATCCCTCTCGACAAGCTAATTGTTGCCCTTCTTCGTCCATAGTCCTCCTCCCTTTCCTCTAAGAGAGATGCAAGTAATAAAAGTTAGAGGATTTAACGTGTGGGGACTAATTTTTAGCATTATGAAAATTTAGGGGCTTGATTTTTACCATTCAAAGTTTAGGGGTGAAATTGCAACAATTACCATACTTTAGGGGTGATTTTTGCAATTTACCCTAATTAAAATTACAGTGTATATCAATAGAATCTTCATTATCAAGTACATTATCATTCCTTTTCTTATATTTTTCAATCTTGTGTACATCATTCAAAGTTAAAAATATTCATTCTACTTCTTCTAAAAAAAACATTGTACTGTATATAAAAAAATATACAATAATAGGACATTGAACCAATGACAGTGTGCAAAAATGAAGAATGCAGCAGTAGAGATGAAAAAAGTTTATGGAAATTGTTTTAAAACGACAATGAAGATAGAGATGTGATTAAATTAGGATAATTGTAATGGATGGCAACATGAAGGTAAATAATTACAAATATAGCAATTTTTAAAAATATTTGCAAATATGGCAAAATTTTTGAATTAATTTTTTATATTCCTAAATTGCCCTTGTGTGCCCATCTTCTTCCTCGTCAGTTTTTTTTTTTTTTTTTTTTTTTTTTTTTTTTTACTGATAGAAAGTCTTTTTATTACCGATAGATTCTATCAGTCGTAGAAAAATTTTATAGAATAAAGTTTCTATCAGTGATATTTCTATCACTGATAGATTCTATCTGTGGTAGAAAAATTTTCTATCGGCGATAGAAAGTTTCTATCGCTAATATTTCTATGACTGATAGATTCTATCAGTGGTAGAAAAATTTTCTATCAGTGATAGAAAGTTTCTATCACTCATAGAATAGAAGATTTCTATCACTAATAGAAACTTTTTCTATCAGTGATAAAAGATTTCTATCACTGATAGGTTCTATCAGTGATAAAAAAAACTCTTTATAGAAAATCATAGAAAAACTTTTGATAAAAAATCTTTCAATCCCTGATCACCCATAAAAATCTTTCTATCTCCGATAGAAATCTTTCTATCACCGATATAATCTATAAGTGATAGAAAAACTTTCTATCACCGATAGAAAAGCTTTCTATCAGTGATAAAAGATTTCTATCGATTATAGAAATTTTTACTATTCAATCAGTGATAGAAAGATATTTTATCAATGATAGAAAACTCTTGATAGAAAATCTTTCAATCCCTGATAGAACCTATCAGTGATAGAAATCTTCTATCACTTATAGAAATTTTTTCTATGAGTGATAGAAAAAAATTCTATCATTCATAGAAAATCTTTCTATGAGTGATAGAAAAACTTTTCGTGAGTTATAGAAAATCTTTCTATCACTGATACTTTTCTATCAGTGATAGAAGATCTTTTGTTTCTATCAGCGATGGTGATACATGGTGAAATCGAGCATTGAAAAATAAAGCAAAAACGATCGATTATAGAAATCAAACACTGAAAAGCAAAAACCAAACACTGATAGAAAACCAAATAACAACAACCAAACACTGATAGAACACCGAACAAGTGATAGAAAAATATCTATCGCCGATAGAATCTATCAGTAGTAGAAAAAATTTCTATCATATGATAGAATCTATCAGTGATAGAAAATTTATATCACTGATAGAATCTATCAGTGATAGAAAATTTATATCACTGATAGAAAATCTTTCTATCACTGATAGAAAATTTATATCACTGATAGAAAATCTTTCTATCACTGATAGAATCTATCAGTGATAGAAAAACTTTCTATCAGTGAAAGAAAATCTGGAGGGGTATTTTAGTAAATGCAACACACAAACTATTAGATTTTGCCATTTTTGCAATTTTTTTTTGTGGGTTGCTAGATTTGCAATTATTTTGGTCCATATTGCTATCCTTGCAACCGACCCATTAAATTATTATAATATGATTTTTAAATTTAAAAAAGAAATTATGATAATGAATGATTTGCACAATTGATACTATATTGGAACCAATCAACATTTAAATGTCATTTTGATAGAAGGAAAAACAAATTTGGTACAACATTATATTATTATAATCGTTTTCCCAAAACGTGGAGGGAGGTTGTTGTGATATATACTACTTGTGTTTGGCTATGTTATTTTCAATTGGCTAACTTTCTTGGGAATGAAAATAAGTTTTTTACAATTGCGTAGTAACCTAGACATGTAGAGAGAGAATGAGTTTAACATTTTAAAAAACCAAATATTCTTACTCGAGTCATCTTTTAAAAGTTTCCACCCGTTCAAGCTAGTCTCATGCATTGTTTTACATGATTTTTTCTTGGAGAATTGTGGTAAATGGCTAGAAAAAATACCCTCTCCTGTTTTTTGGCTAAGGAAATTCAATAATTGCAGGCATGGCTACCACTTTTTTAGGAACTGCTTTCCAGATTTTTTTTTCTCAATTTTACCCTTGGTTCACAAACGCCGTTAACAGCTGCATACAGATTCCCCCCATTTTTCGGGTGGATGCACCCTGATTTACAGGGATTTCGGGGTTTGAATCCCTCCAACGGTCAAACAAGATTTTCCTATATTTTAGGCTTCTTTTATCTCTCCAACCGTAAGAAAAGATGTCGTTTTTTAAGTTTCATTAATCTTCCGATATTTTTCCCTCATTTAAATATCATAGCTTAATTTATTTATTTATTGCATATCACGATCAAAATAGTGGTTGTAAGTTTGTAATTAAAAGTTTTTCTCAATCACACATGATGTCGATTCTCTCCCAATATCTGGTGGATGTTTTCCATGATCTCTGTCTTGTAGCAGAGGTTAATTTTGAACACTTTGCTCCGTTTTGATAGTGGCATGGAGTAATCATTGTCCTGTATCAATATTCACGCTACGATCATCTCGAATCTTGAGCCTTGGAATCTCTCTTAATTCCAACCTTTTTCTCCACAATTCTTCTCACTTTTTCTTTCTATTGAGCTAGGGGAAAGCTCCCCAAAAATGGGATGATTTGAACCATGGGAGAGGGGGTTATTTATAGGTGCTGGACGGACCCCTTTCTTGCTGAACAAGCCAATAGCATCGCGATGCTGTGACGTCATAGCTTTCTTGGCTCAGAAGTTGGCGCAGCGTCGCGACGCTACGTGGACAGCGTCATGACGCTGTCGCGATTCCAGATCTTTCTTTACTGCCTGCCAAGCGTCGAGACGCTGTAGGCCTAGCGTCTCGACACTACGCCTTCTAGAAGCCCCATGTGCGGATTTTGGCCTCATTTCTTCTTCTTTTTGAGCTTTTTGGGCCTCCACTTCAAATAACTTCTTTTCTTTTCTCCATTTATGGCCCAAAGTCTTCATTTTGGTCTTGAAATTAATAAAATTAATGGTTTGCCTCACGAACTCAGTTTTCTACAAAATTGACATAAAAAGACATCAAAGCTCACAATTTAAGTATAAAACTAGCTAAAAATAATAGGAAAAATGATAACATTTTTGCATGTTATCAGGAACACAACTTATATACTGACATGGTTAATATGCATGCATATAATAGTACAGACAGACAACAGAGTGTCATTCAATAGGCGTCTATCTTGGAGATGCTATCACATGTATATACACTGTAGTGCACACAGAATTCATAAGCAGACATGTAATAAGCATCGTTCTTATATATAAACATTCAAGATATACGTATGTATATACATTGTTGGGGGGGGAGGCATGCCACTTACACTTACAAACATTTATGAAATTCGTTTTTTCATAAGTCGTTTATATATACCACTTACAAACAGGTATATGAAATTTGTTTATATCCAAAAGAAAAAAAAATACAAATATTGGTTGGAACAACTTATATATTATCGAATGAAAAATATAATATTGCTAACAATATTAGGTTAATGAAATTAATGAGAAATGGAAGCCGATTTCATATTTTTGGTTGAAATTCGGTTGAAAATGGTAACAGACGACAAAATTGGGTTGAAATTTTGAAATCTCAAAATACACCAAATTTTGGTTGAAAAATGGTAGCATACGGCAAAATTATGAAATTTGAAAAGAAATTCCATGTTGGGACTGGAAGAATTTTACATAATCAAAGTTTTTAGAAGAAAAAACATGAAAATTGAATTATCTCCTCAGCCAAATCGAGAAGCAGGCGCCAAAAGCAAAAAAAAGGAATTTAAGAATTCCAAAGCTGAATGTGAGAATAAAATTGAAAAGAAATCATCATGATTTGTTACCTAAAAGGAATAAATTGAGATTGATAATTATAAATATATCTATAATTAAATTAAAAAAAAAAAAAAAAAAAAAAAAAATTTCCATCTTGAGTAGCCTACTGTCATATGAAAAAAAACATATTTATTATAATTAGATAATTAAATAAAGGCAATTGGGAAAGAAAGAAATTGAAATAAATGCATCAAATCCTACAAATGAGAAAATCAAAAGATTATGACAAAATTGTAATTAGTAGGTTAAATGAACTCATCCGCTATAATTTCTGTTTATTTAATTTCTAAACAAATCTAGCCATTTTTCACTATTTAATTTTTAGTCATTTTTGTTGTTGCCCCAATTTTTTTTATTTATTTTTTTATTTATTTATTTATTTTTTTTTTTTTTTGTGCTCGTGTCATCATAGGTGTAATTTTTTAATATTTTAGTTGTTTGATATACTCTTGTAATTATTTACATAATTACGTTTGGATATACGTACATAAATACTTCAAAAGATATCTCGCGTAGCATGTGATGGACTTCTTTGACTCCTTTGAACGGAAAGGAACACTAGCCTCCACAATAGCAATTTCGTTTTTTTTTTTCAAATAAAAGCGAATTACTCCTTGCAAATCTTATGCTCTTTTTTACCTTTGTGCCAATGTGTCACAGTTTAATGTAACTTCCTTGGCTTGGGTAATTACTGTGTTTTATTAAATGAAATGTTTCTCTTATTAAAAAAAAAAAAGTCAATATTTTTTTTTAGTACATCAACATTTGGGGTGAGGGATTCGAACCTTTGACCTCCATGCCAATTACCGCTGAGCTGTGCTCGCTTTGGCGCGAAAAAAAAAATTAAATCACACTAAGGATCAAAATTAAATACCTATAAAAATTAGAAAATTAAAATAGAATAGGAGTAATAAATAAAGGTTCAACGACACAAGTTGGAGATTATATTGATCGAGGAATAGTTTTAACACTCGACATTAAGGGTCCGTTTGGAATACATTTTAATTTAAATATTTTTCAAGAATACATTTTTTAAAAAAACATTTTGTATAAAAATTGTTTAGAATTTAAACACCCATATGTTTGGTTGCATTTTCTCACAAATGTTTTTATACACAAGTTATTGTTTACTTACAAAGTCTTTTTCAAAAAGTTGGTTTGAAATGTTTCTCTCAAAATGATTTATTTATCAATCTCATTTTTTAATAAGTCATTTTTAGTGGTTAACAAACACTAGAAATTTTTTCAAAATGATTTATTTTCAAAATTAAACACTTGAAAAGTTAAACCAAACACACCCTAATTCTCGAATAATTTAAAGTCAGTTATAATTTAACTGAGCCTAAAAAATATCGGTTCAGCATAATCTATTAATATTTTGTAATCATATTACAAATGAATTCTTGAAGGGACAAAAATTGAATAAAAACGAGGTACTCTCACCTGAAAGCAGCTTCTTAGAGGATGTGTTTTGTTCACTTCAGCCAACAGCCAAATGACCTCGAAAGATATCCGACAACTGTTTAATTGCCTTGTGAAAAATGCAGCTTGAAGAATAGACATATTCATCTATAAAGGGCAAAGTTACTAGGAAACCTTAAACCTACCATTTTAGACAAGGTTATCCAGCCAACTCACTTATTGGTGGACGATTCATGACATTATAAGCAGTTGATGCATTGCTTTGCAAAGATGAGTCAATATCAGGCAATTTTGGAATTTGAGCCAACAAGTCAATTGTTCGTCGCAAGAGGCGTGCCAGATCTCCCTCATCCATTGCACAATCCATCATCATTTCTCTCCATGTCAAACCAGAAGCCCAAGCCTCAACCATACCTGAAAATTGGCTGTCCAAACAGCATGGTATCACCACTCCATGCTTCTCTTGAAGATCTAAAAGAGAATTTCTCTGCTCTTCTAGGAAATTGATCATATTGATGACCGTGGTTGATGGTTCGAATATGTAACTGTTATTTCTCCCAGGACGGAGTTTGATGCCTTCAGAAACTAAACTTGCACAAACAGCAGCAAGCTCTGTAGGCTTTAGTTGTACCAAGAATTTGTTTCTTAGAACCATGGCGATCCAGAGCTCATTTTCACCTCGGATAGCAGCAGCGGTTTCTCCAAGTGGGAACATTACATGAGTGTTTATATCCAGTGCTCTAATTTCATGTATGACATTGCTGATCTGCAAAAACTCTTTCCAGCCCGATGGTTCGATTTGCTGAATTCGATTACTTAGCCGTTTTGATCGAACCTTCAACTGTCTAATCTTGTCCTCTATAACATTGGCCATATCTAAAATCTTCTTGTACTCTCTGAATCCTTCTGTTCTGGCAATTTTTTTCTTCAATCGTGAAACTTTAGTTCTTTGCTCCTTGTACCTTTCTAAAGATTCCATGTACGATCGAGACATTTGCAATGGTTCGTCATTTTCCAAAAGACTATTCAAAACTGGCACATTTAAACTCCATGACCATGTTTCTAGAGATCCTACCATACATGATAAGCTACCAAGGTCAGAATCAGCAAGCTTCTCCCACTTCATTCCCTCTTTATCGAGAAGCGTACTCATAATCTCCCGAGGTAAAGCATCCCCTTTAGTTAAAGCAACGTTAGGAAAGCCAGTTTTATAAATAGTTTTGATCCATTTCTCAGTAAATAGGTACCAAGAGTTATCTGAACCTAGAGCCACATAATAAGATGATTCAGCACCTGGGTCCAGGTTTATACCAAGATCTGATTCTGCACCAGTCAAAGAATTATCAACGGGAAACAAGTTACTAAGTTTTGATGAGTCCAGGTTTCCAAGGAGAACTGCAGGAATTGAATGTTGAACTCCTTCAGAATCTTTGTATTGCAAACACAAAAATGGCAAATGTCCATCTCCTAAATTTTGTAACAGAGATTTGAGGGCATATATTCTTTGCAATTCCATCTCTTTTCGCAGTTCTTTCCTGTAACGTTTCTCTGATCTTAGTTCCTCCTGCAGCGCTGCTATCTCATTATATGCCACAACTGACAAGAACTTCCTGCTCTTTCTATCAATCGCTTCTTCAGTTATTTCTGAATGGAGCATTTCGATCTCTTTTTCTATTTTAACAAGCTCCTCCTTTGCTGCAAGCATGACATTGCTCCCAACATAGTTTCCAAAACTCTGCTCAACCAACTTCCTAGCTTCTTCCAGCGTTCGCCCAGCTTGGAAAGCTTTTGTCTCATCTATTTCACTTGTATGAGTAATCTTTGCACCTGCAAGAAGATTCAGTACCATTCCATACGAAGCTGTAAACTGAGAAACAAGTGGTTCAATGCCAGCAAACAGAAGCTTGCAACACTCTTCAGCACCTTCATATGGAGTTTGAAGAAGTACCACATGACCTTTTTTATCAATACCTCGACGGCCAGCTCGCCCTGCCATTTGAAGCAGTTCATTTGAGCTTAACTGGGTACGACCATTGTTGCTTCTTTTGCTCAGGGATGCAATAACTGCTGTCCTAGCTGGCATGTTGATTCCAGCAGCTAATGTTTCTGTTGCAAAGACAACCTTCACAAGTCCCCTTTGAAACAGCTCTTCAATGAATGACTTCCATAGAGGTAGACAACCAGCATGATGTGCAGCAACTCCTTGCAGAAGTCCTTTGACAGCCGATTCCCTCACAGCGTCTGGAAATTGAATACGAAATTTCCTCAATGCAAATTCAACTTCACTCCTCTCACATTCATCTAAGAGGTTGCTGCCTTCAATGTATTGAACAGCTGCATCACATCCTTTCCTGCTAAATATAAACCAAACTGCTGGCAGCATATCCTTTGACTTGAGTTGCCATAATGTATCAATGACCTGAGGAACCTGGAAAGGTTAAGCAAACTATTAGAACATTCTTTGGCCGACTTAAATGTCATAATATTTGCGTCAATTGAAGGGAGATAGAGAGGCTGGTTCACCAAGTACATTTGAACGACGGATTGAGTTTATGTCATTCTTTGAAAGTGTAGCTTGTCTAGACATGCTGCTAATACCATAGCTGATCTCATTCCCTGGCCTTTTTGGGTTTCTTCTTCTGGATCCATCATCCTTATACAATTTAGCTCCTGAACCATGAAGCTGAAGATAATTGAGTGACAGCTTCCTGTTCCAATTTGGAAAGAGGGAAAAGAAGAAAACAAAAAAGGTGGACATCAATAAATTATTTCAAATGCCACACTCCTACACACACACGCACACAAAGAAAACCAAAAAAAAATCATTGAAAAAATGAAAAATTACAATAGAAGTTACAGATAATAGAATACCAACAGTCCAACCAAAAATTATAATAAGACTCAAAACCAATTCCAACAAACATAAAGTTTTAAGTTCATCAGAATTCCAATAGAAGTTATAAGTTTCATTAATAGAATACTAAGTTACTAACAGTCCAACCAAAAACCAAAAATTACAATACACTCCAAACCGATTCCAAAAACATAAAATTTTAAGTTCATATTTCAAAATTCCACAATGAAGTTGAATAAACGAGGCAGGACTGATATGAAAAGCTGACTAATATATCAGCTGAAAATAAATACTCTGCATTACAACAATGCAAAGAGCATTTTTCGTTATTTTGTACATTTGTTACCTTTCCTTTTTCTTTTTTAACAAAAAAACTTAACTTATCATTGATATTTAAAAAGTTACAAAGCTAGAACTCTATCGGGATACTAAATTAACCTCTCAAAGAAGGAAAATAATTACAAACATGAGATGACCCACTTTCAAATCAAACTCTACAAAAGAAGTTTCAACAAAAGTTAATATCAAAAAGGAACAATAACAAAAATAATTTAACATGGCATACCAAGAAGCCACATTAAGTTAAATAATATCATATCTATGGCAAGAACTTTGGAAGAAATTAAAAGATACCTATTCATGCGTGTTCCTTTCTCATCAAGGAGAGGAAGTAAAGAGGTCTTTGTAGAGAAATGCCAAGTCAATGGTACTGGACGCTTTGATGATGTTACTAACTCAGTTTTCCCATGAATCTTAAGAAGTGAAAAGAATAAGTAATTAACTTTCATACCATACATACTTTCAGCACATAACATCCTAAAAACTCTTCCCATGAATCTTGAAAGTCGAATAGAAACAAAAACCATGATGCACTCAAGTTTTCAAAATAATACCTCAAAGATTTTTATTCACTGACGAATACAAACTAATACAGCCATACATAATAGGCTGGAAAACTAACTAACTAAACAGCAAGAGAAAAGGCTATTCACCACATGGTAAAGACTTCAGTAAATACAATAGGTAAATGATTTTACCATACACTACACGGTAAAATAGAATAAAAGATCTAATGATCCTACATCAAACCCCAACTTTCAAACCATACATATTGAGGTCATGATGTCTGGTGTAGCCGATTACTAGTCATTAATTAGAATGAGAGAATGATCTTTATTAATGAAGTTCCAGCCCTTAAATAGGCAAAAGAACTAACTAAAAGTGGTTACAAGGCACATGCTACTCACATGGCATACTAAAGAGATAACTAGCTTAATAGGCATATAATCGGCTACATCAATGTCCCAAAAACGGAAACAATAATATCGATGAATAGAGAGCAGTAAGCAGAAACTGAGATACTAACAATTGCATTATAACAAGCATCAGAAGAGAACAAGGAAACACACACACGCTAAAAAAAAAAAAAAAGATTGATCAAGTCGTTCTGTTTTCTTAATTGGATCCATTCTATCATCTAATGTGTATGCTAAGGTTATTGTACCTTTGTTGGACATGTCACTACCAGTTAGAACAATAAGCAAAATGCAACACAGTCTGAGAAATGAGGAATGAGCACCAGAAGGGGAAATTTTCCACTAAAAATAAATTGTGAAGTATCACTGTCACTTTTAGATGAGGTCTTGAGAGAGAAATGCAATACTTGCTGCTAGCAATTAAACACTGGATACAGTGCTTTAAGTAGTGAATCAACCGAGGTTCATTTATTTCTTATTATATGGCCTTTATCAGGCTTCTACTATGACCCTAGCATTAAAAGGAAGAAAACCAAAAGGTGAGTTGGACTATTGAACAATTTCCACGTCAGGTGCCAAAAATA
Source organism: Luffa acutangula (assembly GCA_036850905.1). Classification (NCBI taxonomy): domain Eukaryota; kingdom Viridiplantae; phylum Streptophyta; class Magnoliopsida; order Cucurbitales; family Cucurbitaceae; genus Luffa; species Luffa acutangula. Next base: position 249,879 of record CM072092.1, on the reverse strand, counting down.
GAAAAAAAGAGACGCCAATTGCATAATGTCTGGTTGTTTCACATGCTCAGTGCTTACAGAAAACACTACCTGACCAATCCAGCCAGCTAGCTCATCTGGATTTGCAACTGTTGCAGAGAGACAAATAAGTTGAACTTCTTTTGGGCAATAAATAACCTGAAATATTCGCTATTTTATTAGTAGTACATGCATTACTAAGTTAGACACAACAAACGAGAATCTCCAGTAACAAGTACTTACAATCTCTTCCCACACTGTGCCCCGAGAGATATCACTTAGGTAATGAACTTCATCCAAAACAATCACATCAACGTGGAAAAGTCCACTTGCAGATGAGGCCATTCCAACACTGCATGAAAAGATACTCAACTATAGAATATGTGTGTGTGTGTGTGTGTGTGTGTGTGATATATGTTCCTATAAAAAGAATATCAATAAATCATATGTTTTTATCAGAAACATCCTTACCACTTCAATGTCATTTGATGCTCGAAAAGTTAGGAAAGAATAGGAAATAGATGTCTGAAAGATGTAAAACATGGTGCAGGTATGATTATAAAGATTAACAGTAAAATGCCAATACTTCACAGTGATGGGGTTGTTAATTAGGTCCTTGCCCATTCAAGTTTGACGATATGTGGGTTCAACCCCCCTTCCCTTTTTAACCTAAAAGGTAGCAAGCAAATGGGAAGGTTTTAGGTTTATGAAGAAACTAAATGCCCTTAAACCTATCTATAGGGAGTGGATTTGTATGATTCTTGTCGACTTGCACAAAGAAATTGGAAATTATGGACTGCGGTTTTTGGAAAGCTTGGAGGGAGATTCTTAATGATCTTATCAAGGAGGAGAGAATTTAGTATTAAAGGGGAGTTTGAGATGCTTCTTTTTAAGGAGAAGATCAGTTGGAGGCAAAGCTACATTGAAGTAGGTCAGAGTAGGGATTTCTATACACTGTTGGCATTGGGAAGCATGATTGAATCTTCGATATATTATGATAGTTTAATTTTTCTTGAAGAGATGGTTATTGAGAAAGAAGTTCTGTCTATTTTCTTTCCTTGTTAGAATTCCATTGCTAGCGTGTTCTATCACTATGTGGGATAGGATCAAGAGGGACTTTCTGTAGGAGGGAGTTACATGGAAGGTCTTATCTACATGGGTGAGAGGTCGCTTCCAGGAACTACTTTGGTTTGGTTGTTGTGAGCTGCATTTTTCAGGATCTTTTTTTTTTTATTTTTTATAAGCTGGTTTATTAACCTAAAAAGAGGTTCTGTAAACTGCATCCCACGCGACTTTAAAAGAAGAAGAAGAAAGGAAAAAAATCGTGAATGAAATGAGCCTTAAACGGAACCCCATGCTAGGCTTTTGCCATTTGATTGGAGCTCATTGACAAGTTCATGCATATCTTGCATTCCTAACTATGTATGTTGATATCTTACCTCTGATACAACATGTTGCGCAAAATTTCTGTAGTCATGATTAAAACCAGCGCATCTTTATTAACTGCAGAATCTCCCGTAAGAAGCCCAACGTTGCTGTCTCCAAAACTCTCACTGAAACAATAGAAGGATATTGACTTCATAAAAATCTAATCTATGTCAAAACAGCGATAAGTTGGAAAAGATGCTGAAATTCTCTACCGAAATTCGCGAAACTTCTGATTCGACAATGCTTTCAGTGGAGTCGTGTAGAACAATCGTCTTTTCCTGGCTACGGTGGCAACAGCCGCAGCCTCCGCAATCAAAGTCTTTCCACTGCTGGTAGGCGCTGATACCACCACCGACGATCCTCTCAAGAATGCTTGTATGGCCAGCCGCTAACGAAAGGGGATAAAATTTCAAGAGCACGATCGATAGAATTTATGCCAATTGATGAGCCAGGGCACTCTTAAATTTACAAATAAGGATTTACCTGAAACTTGTCGATGCGGAAATTATAAATTGAAGCGAGTTCATCGACATCGACGATTCCTTCTCCGAACTCTCTAACTTCACCGATAAGCTTTTCAACTCTCTGCCATTTGAACTCCTCGGGTGCAGTGGAGATTTCTGTAGCTTTTATCGACAATTCGACTTCATCGTAGCTTTGCTCGAATCCTCCCAACGCATCACTGTCGTACTCCTCGGCTGCCACCTCGTCATCGTCTTCTTCATCTTCGTCCTCATCCTCGTCTTCGTCGACATCGGAGAGTTGGGATTTCTCAGAGAAAATAGACCTCGGATACTTGAATGAAGGTCGAAATCGAACTGGATAGGAATAGTAGATGGTGAGAGGTTTAAGGCGACAAAACCTCGGGGCCTGAATCGGAGGTGAAAAGCAGTGAGGACATATGAACGACGGGAGAGGATAAGAGAATGGCGACCAGAGATGTTGGGGAGAAATGGAGCAAACGTTGATGGCGGGAGAGGCCATGGCGCCGGACTTCGGCTTGGCTATCACGTTTCATATATTTTAGATATTTTTCTTAACGATAAATATATGGTTGGGTGCCAAGAGCATAGTTCAATTGACATAAAGTTAAATTTCTAGTAGTTTGTAGTATATCATTAAATGATGTGTCATAAAGTTAAATTTCTAGTAGTTTGTAGTATATCATTAAATGACGTGTCAAATGCTGAATGGAAGGAGTTACCGTAGTACTAGAAATTTCCCCGTTTGGTCACGAAGGTTTCTTTTTCCCTATAATAACAAATAGGGTCAATGTAGCAAACGGACCCAAAATAAATGCAAATGTAGAGGCCCGCAAAACAAATTGCAAAAATGGAAAAATCTCAAGGTCTGAAACACACATTTACTAAAATACCCCCTAAAATTTCTATACATGTTCGTTTTTTGCTTTTATTTTTCAGTGCTCGATTTCACCATGTATCACCATCAAGATTTTTGATAGAAAACTATCGTTCTATCATTGATAGAAAGTTTTTCTATCACCGATAGATTCTATTATTGATAGAAATCTTCTATCAACAATATATTTCTATCAGTGATAGAAAGATTTTCTATTAGTGATAGAAAGTTTTTCTATTTGGGGCGTTTGGGCCCCCGAAGTGGTCCAAATTGGGAAACTCGTTTTTAGAAAAACAGGCAACCTTGCGTTTGGGCCCCCGCTTTTCTAAAAACGGGGTTGGGGTTTCCCAAACCTCCCTAATTGGGATTTCATGGATCCGTTTTTCGTTCTCATGTCCCCCCGAATTCGCATTTTACTCTCTCCGTTTTCCTTTCACCATCTCGTCTTCTCTGTGGCGATCACTCTCTATCTCCTCTATGGTTGGTTTGTTCTTCCTTTTACTTACCTATGTTTCTCTCTGTCGTACCTTCTGTCGGCTACGGTTGGTTGTCCCTTCGTTTTACTTATCTCTCTCTTTCCACGTTCTCTGTGGCGATCATTCTCTCTCTCGTCTACGGTGAGTTCGTTTCGGTTTTGTTCTCATTTTTTTCCTCCTTCCCTCACTCCGATCTGGTTTTCTTAACCTCCCCTCTTCGATTGCATGTCTCGTTTTCAGTTTGGGAGGGAAAGAGCGAGTTCAAATCTCAGATCTGCCTTTTCCTTACTCCATGTTCACGAATCCGAGGTACCGTTGCTATTTTTTTTCTCGTCCCTTCTTTCAGATATTCACGGATCTGACCCTAGCATGGTTTCTTCCTTTGTTTTTTGTTCAGATCTCACCCCATGTCGCTTCTCTTTGTCGCGGTTGTCGACGTCGGTATCCGCTTGGTAGGTGTTTGGAGCCAGGTGAGGGGTGGGAATAGAGGTAAGTTTTCTTCCCCTTCGATGACCGGTCGATGATGTCCACCTACTGCATGCAAGCGTTTTTTTTTTTTTTGGTAAAAAATGTGTGTCTACTTATGATCAAATTCCATGTTGGTGGTGATTTCCTGTGTTCTAACATTTATTGGGTTGGATAATATGTTTGTTTTTGCCGATGCATCTTCGGTTTTGTGTATCCTGTAAAGCCCCCCCTCCCCCCAACTTTTTTTTTCTGTTAAAGTTGTATTGTAATCTAATTTTTTTTAATGATTCTTATAGATATCAGTTTACCTTGGATTACTCCACATCTGTAAAATGAAATCAATATCAGTAAATAGTAGGATAATGTTAAGATAAGTAATGCATCTTTACTAACCAATCTCAGTTTTTGTTTGTTTATCATTCGTCGAGATTTGAAAATCAACCATATTTTGATTCTTTGTGTTGTATACTTCTCCTTCTAGTTGTTCTATCTTAGTCATCTAAGATAATGAGATCTCAATCCTTGCATGAACATTTTGATACCTACTATCTACTGGTTCTATATACCTAATATCTACTGGTTCTATATTACCGTTATGGATCATATATGATTTATCATTTTGAAGTTTTTCACTTAATTTATCAATGAGTTCATTGAACAAAGTGACCTGAACACATGCTTAATGAAACTTGATTTAAAAAAAAATAAAAATAAAATTGACAAAACCAAAATTTTTCCTACAAAACATGAAAAAAAAACATCTAATTGAGAAAATAATATTTTAAGGAAACTTGATTAAAAAAAAAATGAAAACTGAAAAAATCGAAATTCTCCCCAGTAGACACAAAACGTGAAAATATATATATATATATATTTTAAAAAGATAATTGACAAATAAAAATCATTACCAGTAGACACAAAACGTGAAAAAAAAAATATTTGAATTTAATTTGATTATGAAATTTGAAAACTAATTATGTAATTATCTGAAATTTAAAAGGGTATTATTGTCTAAAAAAATTTTTCAATAATTCTGGCCTTTTAATATAGTATAGATATAGATATAATTTTTTTTTATTAAATTACGAAATTTGATTTTGGAATTTGAAAACAAATTATGTAATTATCTGAAATTTAAAATGGTATTTTGGTCTAAAAATGTTATTGAGGAATCATGACCTTTTAATATAGTACAAATGAGATACTGAAGGGAAGTATTTTTTTTTTTTTTTTTGAAATAACTAAAGGGAATTATTTTTTTTGAACAAATAACTAAAGGGAATTATTATACAATTACTTATCTTTATTGCCATGTATTTGGATCATGAGAGTCTTGAATTCCTAAACCCAAACTGATGCTAGTATCATGGCTATTCCTCTTGGAAAGAATAGTGGCAAAGATGAAATAGTATGGGATTGGGAGAAGAATGGAACCTTCCCTGTGAAAAGCGCTAATCATCTAGCGACCAATATTGAGTTATCCAAAGAAGCATCAGGATCTTGCCACAAGAATCAGCAAAGGTTTTGGAGAAATGTGTGGAGTATGAGCATCCTCCCCAGGGCAAAGATTGGGCTCTGGCATTTGCTAAAAAGCTACATCCCTTCTAAACCAAATCTTTTAAACAGAGGCATTGATATTAACCCAATTTGTTCTTTATGCAGGTCCAAGAGGGAATCAATTATGCACATATTTGTGGAAATGCAAAGAAATCAGGTTAGTCTGACACACTTTCTTCCCGAACCTAAAAGATTTTATCTCTAATTGCAGGGATGATGCAGATTTGGGAGAGATCTGGGAAAGACTAACAAAGATTTTGACCAAAGACGAAATGGAATCAGTGGCGATAATTCTATGGTCAGCTTGGAATTTCAGAAATACAGCGACTTTGGGAAACAACAAACCAAGAGTACAGGAGCTCATCAGACATATCAAAAGGCACATAGCAGAACAAAAGAAAAGCAGAGTATCAAACAAATGGATGCTCACCTCGGAGAGCCAGGAGAATCAGGAAGATTGGGCTCCCCCACCGGCTGGAATTTTGAAAATCAATGTGGATGCTTCATGGAACGAAGACCAGAGTCGAGGTGGGGTCGGATGGGTTATTCGTGATTCTCAAGGATCTCCAGTAGGAATGGGTTGCGCAAAGATCAGGAAAAGATGGTCAATCCGCTCTTTAGAAGCAGCAGCTGTAAACGAGAGTTTAGAAGCTCACCTGGCTTTGAAGACAGAATCTCGATCCCAAATCATTCTCGAATCGGACTCCGTTGAGGTGGTTAGGGCCCTAAACCACGAAATTGAAGACGAATCAGAAACGATGGTGATTCTGGAAGACATCAGCTCGAAGGCGTCTCTGATCGGTGAAATTTCTTTCGTGAAATGTCCCCGATCGGCCAACGGAATTGCGCACTCCCTCGCACGTTCAACGGCTGGATTTCAGTCGATGTTGTCGCCGTCTTCCGTTGTTGAAGATGGTAGTTTTGGGCAGTTTCTTTCTTCCACGCTGGAAGACAAATGGGTTTGGAGGGAAGGGGATTTCCCAGTTTTTGTATCCCACTTATTGTGGAAAAGATATGGTTGTACCAACTCTCTCCTTTTATTAATGCAATTTATTCTAAAAAAAAACATACTGATGCTAGTATTTTATTTATTTATTTATTATTATTATTATTAATAACTTTGTTTGAAACTTAGAGCTTAGAAAAAAACTAAATTAAATATAAGGTTTAAATATCATTTTAGTCCCTTAACTTTTATTTTTATTTTTTTTTCTTTTGTGAAATAATAACTTCATTAAAAGCGACAAACAGATAAAAAAATACACTGTCCAACAGCCCAACAACCCAAGAAGGAGGGGCCCAAACCAAAAATCATAAACTTCTTTTGAATTGTAAGAAACGTCAAAACTGGTGACAACAAAAATAACCGGAATGGAAGAGGCGAAGCGCGCCAAGTGATGGGCGACTTCATTGCAAGATTTAAGGATAAAACTCAAAAGAAAAATCCCCCAAATTCTCTCTACACTGGAGGATCTTCTCGGCTAAAAAGACGACTTCGGTGATGTATTTGTCTTCGTGATTGAGGATGCTAACGACTCCAGCACAGTAGGGGTGTTCAAAAAACCCGACAACCCGAGCAACCCGGACTACCCAACCCAACCCGGGTTATGATTTTTTCCGGTTTGGGTTGGGTTGAAATTTTAATAAACTGAAAATTCGGTTCGGTTCTGGGGTTGAAAAAAAATTGGCTCAGTTTAACCCAAACCGAACCGAAATTATATATATATATATATATAATTATGCCAACAATTCTTATAATAATAGTGTGGCATAATGATTTATCCCTCCCTTGCAATATTAGATTAGATTAGATTAGATGGCGTGAGTTCGAGCTCCAGTTGCACCCACATATATGTTTTTTTTAATATATATTTTTTATATAATATTTTTTAAATTTTTTTTAATAATAGTTTTTTTTTTTATTTTTTATTTTTAGAATAAGGGTCTATTCTTTTCCGTGTATTTAATTTTTTTCAATTATAACTTCGTTCTCGGGCACTAAAAATTTGTGTTTTTTATTTTATTTATTTAATCAAACTTCAAATAATTATATAAACTTATTCTTCCTTCAAACACTTAAAAGTCAATGATTATGTTTTCTTTTCTTTTAACTTATTTTTTATTTAATCTCAAAATTTAGACTTTTATGTCTTGAGATTTACATTATTGTGTTGTGGATAAGCATAAATGTTTAAAAAAAAAAAGAATTTTAAATAATAATAATAAAAAAGAAGACAATCCGAAAACCCAACCCAACCCAACCCGAAAATAGAAAGGTTGGGTTGGGTTGGGTTGCCATATATGTTCGGTTCATTCGGGTCGACAACCGGGTTGGTCCAAAAAAACCTCCCAACCCAACCCGTGTACACCCCTATCCAGCAGTGTCTGATTCCACAATGATCGGAGGGATGATTAGATCGTGATGAAGAGATTGCAACGAAGGTATGCTACGAATCTCTTCGAGAATAGCTTTCATTTCGAGCATTTTATTTTGACCAACTTTTACTGATATTCTTGAATCCCATGCCAATCAAAGATCATGAGGGGTCACGGAGTATCCATCTTAGACCATCAATGTAAAGTTTGTTATATTTTAGACTTTTAGTCCTCAAGCTTTCAAAATGTCCATTTTGATCATTGAAGTTTCAAATTTGTTCTATTATAGTCCCTCTAATTTCAAAATGTATATTTTAGTTCATAAACTTTTTAAAAACAATCATTTTGGTTCTTGTCATGTTACTTTTATACTTCAAGTTTGTTTAACTAAATGTTGGTGTCTAACTTATTTGACTTTAAATCATGCTCATATTAACAATCTAATACACATGCTTAAAGCTATTTGTCATTAAATTGTTAAAATTGGAATAAAAGTAAGGACCATGATAGCCAATTTTTGGAAATTTAAAGACTAAAAGAACCATTTTAAAAGTTTAGAGAAAAAAATGGAACAATCTTGAAAGTTCATGGACTAAACGAATATTTTGAAAGTTCAAATACCATAATAGGATTTAAACCTAAAACCAATAGGTTAAATTATTAAAAATATCTCTAAACTATGAGGTTAGTTTCAATTATACCCTTGAACTATCAAAAATTTCATTTTAGCCCTTGAACAGTGTTTGTTTTGTATTAATTTTTATTTGACCATTTGTTATGTATTAAATTTATGGATAGAAAAGGATGTGTTTACATATGTATTTTTGCTCATGTAAATTGATTTGAACACAAATATAGAAAAACAATAAAAACACATGTAAATATATCATTTTTTTTGTTATAAATTAACAAAAAAATGTCTTCGAGGATCACTTTGCAACAAATTTTAAACTTCAAGGGTTAAAAAAAAAACTTTTGAAAGTTGGTATAATTGAAACCAATCCGGGTATTTTTGACAATTTAACCAAAATAATATTACAATTTTCAATTTCCCTCCCCATCTTCTTCGTCCTCGCGCTGTTTCCAGTCGGTCGTAAAAATAGAGACATCTTCAGTTCAAATTAGGAGGTAAACGCCGACGCTCTTGTTGGGTGTCCCCATTCAAGCATTCCATTTCGATTCGAACTCCACTCCCTCTCGTATTCGTATTTTCATTCCGGTCCGAAGCAATCGCTCTGTGTTCATTTCCTCTCTTTCCCCGTGTGTTCGCGAGCAAATATCTATTAAGGTCCTTGGGGGGTCTAGATTTCCTTTGGCAATTTGCGAGCTTTCTACAGAGGTTAATCTATCTGCTATTCGTCTGCCAATTCGTCGCGTTCATTTTAGGGATTCTGTACTTGTTCATTGCCATGCGCTTCGTTGAATCAACGAGTGATTGAAAGCGTACGAGCACATTTTTCGCGTGGGGTTTTGATTTCAACATGTCTGCAGCTTCGAGGGGTAGAGTTACCATTACACTCGGGCGTAGTGGACAGGTTGATAGTCACTTTGTTTTACTGTTCTTCGGTTAACTTGCAGTTGGTTATGTTCCATTCTTGACGTACGTTGTTCCAGGTTCTGCTGGGAATGGTTTCTCTTAATGCTTAATGAACGCGATTATTGTTTAATGCTTGATAAGCGTAATTTGTATAAGTGTCGTTGCATAATGTTGTTACCGAGAAGATGGGCAAAATGGAAAGAAAATTTGCTTTTTGTTTTTTGTGATTTCTCTGTTCTTACTGATTGAGTTTGGAAACGTTGTTGATAGTCGTTTTCCTGGCCGGTTTGCTTTTTGTTGTCTCTATTTATACCTCTATCTATCACTTTGTAGGTAGTAAAAAAGGCTGGACCAGGAACCGATGTTTCTGTTTCAGATTCATGGCCCGTTGCTGGAGCTAAGCGGTCTGTAAGAGAGAGATTGGGAAGTAGCCCTGATAGTGATATTTTTTATGGAAGCCAACTCAATAACAAACGGTATGTTGCTCTTTCCTTCTACTTTTTATCCGCTGCGTAAGTTATAACTTTGTCGTGTTTGCTCAACTTTTGGTACTTCGATCACTCGGTGACATGATTGATTAATGATTGTGTCTTAAAATTATTTGCAGTTGCGATTATTGTATTTGGATTGAGTGTATGAAAAAGCGACATTATTCACTTTGGGAAGACAGAATATTATTTGCAAAATACTTAGAACTGCTAGTGATTATAAAAAATGTCTAGCTATTTATATGCATCCTCATTTTTGGAGTCTAGATTAGTTTCTTTCGGTTCTATTTTCTGTTTCTTTCTATTTTTTAAATTGCTTTTGCTCCCTTCAGAATTTACATGTCTTATTTATCTTCTTGGAAGATTACGAGGAGATGATGGTATGCCAAATTGGAGTTCTAATGGGTTGGACGGTATTGAACTTAATCAACCTAATTTTACTGTCCTTCATGCTAATGAAATTTTGATACACCCTCTAATTCTGTTATCTTTAAAATCAGTGTCACACATTGGAAAAGATGACCTTCGATATAAACTCATGCAAAAAGATGCATTTAGACGCTCTCAAAGTGACAATAAGAGGTGCTTAGACCTTCGGGAGAAGCTACCTAAGGCAGATCAAGCCCCTATTCGTCATCTTGATTCACGACATCGAGATCTACCTTTGCATAATACAAATATCTTACGCCGAACACCTTCAACTAGAAGTGCAGATGATTTACCTCAGAAGGACTCGTTAGAAAGTTCTTATTCCACATGGACCATGGATAATTTGAGACAACGATCACCTGCTAGAATTGTAGAATCTTCAAGGCGCTACCCTCTACAAAGAGATGATGAGAAACTACAGAGAATACCTACAAGCCTTTCATTTGAGAGCCCAAGATCAGTGAGCTGTGTAGCCAAAGATGTTCACAATGCTCCAGGTTCTGTTAGTACTGCAACTTTTATGACTAATTCTCTATTGCCTCCAATGTCTGCAAAGCCTGTGGCACCTATTGTTCCACTGCATCCTCCACCAAGTGGCATTGCGCACAAAACTCTCTATCCAGTAAGATCTATTTTTTTTATTCTCCCTACCATTTATTAAAATCTCTTGGCTTTTGGCTTTGTCTTCTCTAACTTGATTTTTCCAACCTGATTTTGTGCATGTTTGGGAGTGGTTTTGAAATGACTAAAATCACTTTTGACGTATTCAAAATCACCCCGAAACATACCTTTAATTATTCAAAATCATTTCATGTTTGATTTTATACTTTTAAACGTGATCTTCATATTATCAAAATTGTTTTTGAATTATTATAGGCACATTTTAGAGTGATTTTGAATATGAAAAAAGTGATTGTAATCATTTTGAAATCACTCCCAAACATGTACTTAGAAGTAGCTGCCGCATGTTTTGTTTGATTTGGTTTGTTATCGTATTCTGATATGTAAATTTTAATTACTGTAATTGTTGTATGTCATTATAGGCTGTTGATTTTTTGAAGAACGTTTAACATAACTTCCATAAAATATATCATTTAACCTATAATTGAACTACTGAAATTTCTTTTGAGAAGCAAAATGTAGGTAGGAGATTTAGATTTCAGCAGTTTAATGACTGTATTTTTTCTCCTCGCATGAAAAATCATTGCCTATCATGTTTTGTATGTATAAATTAGAACCAAATAAAAGCCTTCATTATCCTATTGTAGAAGTTTTCTCGAGAACCAGTATTAAATTAGATTAGCCATGGGAAAGTACCTGTGATTGATATGCCATGTAAAATTATGCTTTTTGAGTCATACCAATCTTAAAATGTAATTAGTAACATAGATGGTTGTACGATCCAATTAGTGCACATAGAGTTGGCACTGGCAGCTTTATATGCATTCAGTGTGATGATGGATGAGGAAATAAGACTCAAAAGCTTAGGAAAAGAGACAAGCAGTTGAGGCAAATCTAGCTCCTTGACTAGCTAGGACATGAGTACAGGTTTCTGTTACTAGTTAACGTGTCTAAATAATCAAGTGAAATGAAATTTTATGTAATGTATCATACAAGAACAAAAAGAGAAGAAAAGAAAAGAAATTGACTTTGTATGGAAGGGAAGATGATGGAAGGATTGAACAACGGAGTGAATGAAGTTGATCTTCAACTATTGCTTTGTTTGTTTTTTGTTTTTTGTTTTCGGAAGAAACATCAGAAGTATATTAATCACAAAAAAGCGAACAACCTAAGGGCCAAGGGTGGAGATCGCCCTTGCTCGGAAACCATTTCAAAAGAGCCTGCCAATCTTCAATAATCATCAGCAAACTATAATTACAAATAGAATTTCTATGCATTGAAATTCACCAAGAGGTTGTATTTTGTACACTATCACAAAAAAAAAAAAAAAAAAAAAAAAACTGAAACTAGCGGACTTATCTTCAAAAGCTCTAGCATTCCTCTCCTTCCAAAGAAGCCAAAGAGTAGCCCTGAACACACAATTAGCCACGATCTTAGCTTTCTTTTTAAGGTTCCAAGCAACCAACCCTTCATCAAGCCAACCATCCATCGAATTTGGTGAACAGAAAGATATGCCCAGAATACCAGCTACAAATTGCCACACTTTCACAACAAACTCACAGTGAAGAAGTACATGATCAAGGCTTTCTTCCGATCGAAGACAAAGCCTGCAAGCTGAGGGGGAAAAATTCAAGCTTTTAAACTTCTTTGGGAGCTTATCATCCGTGTTAAGGCTTCAGTAAGCTAGAGACCACAAAAAAACCTTAACTCGGGCTTTTATGCTTCCAAATGTTGTTACAAAAAGACTGCTTCAACTTTGGCGAGGATTTACTCAATAACTGGAACATGAATTTCGCTACCTGACCCCTCAAGCAACCATCTTATGGAATCATGCCCATTGCTAAGGCTCACACCATTAATTTTTTCCACCAAAGCTATCCAGCTGCTGATCTCCCTATCAAACAGACCCCTTCTGAAGGCCAAATCCCAGGCTTGCTGTTCACAGTCCCAGTAGTCAGCAATAAAAGCTTCTTTCTTGCAAGATATCGAGAATAGGTCTGAGAAGAGGGCTTTGAGGGGCTGATTGTCGCACCATTTATCTGTCCAAGTTTTATTTGTCCTCTTCTTGAATGGAAAAGCTTTGAGGGGTATGAAAAAGTTGGATTTTAAAGTGAAATTTTCTAGATTTTCAATGCTGTTTTTGGCACCCAATGAACCTATTTTCCCAACTTTTTATGAAGATAATTTGGTTTAAGTAGGGAAAATTGGTAGTATAAGTTGTATGTCATTTGGGTTGTTCATTAGACCTTTAAGATGAATTTGTTGGTTTCTAATCGGAGAAGTATTGGATATGTTTAGGAAATTGTTGGATTCAAGGAATCAGAATTCGATTTGCTTTGGGCTTAAGATTTGTAGGTTCTGATCGAGGTAAACAATTTCCGCTCTTGGGTGGGACAGAATCTGACGAATAAGTGGATCTTCAACTTGTTCCAGTCCTTAAATTCCCCCTGTTGAGCGCCCATCGATACCAGGATAGGGCCTCACCTTCCAAGCTCACCACTGCCGCTGATAACTTCTTTGCTTCCGTTAGGCGGTGGATTTCGAAATACCTTTTCGCTCTGAACATCCACGCATCTGGGTTGATCCCCGAGAAGACGGGCATTTCTACCTTTTTGAACTTACTCCGATCCAGTGAGGCAGTGACCCTCCTTCTACGGTCACCGGAGTGTTGTCGTTATTGCTCGTCGTCTTTGGGGGGTTTTTTGTGAGGTATCTTCCTCACAATTCAGTATATTGATTCACAAAAGTGTAGGAACAGTTCAATACAAACACTCGCCTTTCGAGAGGGCGGTTATCTCCCTTACAATAACCGAAGTTACTTCCAAAATACAAGGAAAACATGAACATAACAAAACAACAACAACAGAATATAAACTACCCACAAAAGATCATAGAAAGACTAACAAACCGTACACTAACGGCTAAGACAACTGTCATATACTAACTAAAGCTGAATTTACTTTCTTGCCCCTCCTGGAATAAGTTTGGGTAATTGGGGGCCTAACATTTTTGTCCTTGGCCATCGATGACTCTCCCTGGAGCACTTCTGTTCCCTTGTCTCGTAGCTGAGCGACTTCAGTAACTAACATCGCTATTGCTTTTTGTGTCTCTGAGAACCTTTCTGTTAATTTCTCCACGCTTTCTCTTACTCCTCCGATCTCTTTTTCATTACTCTCACACCGTTCTTCCAATTGTCTTTGGGCCATACCTCTCGTTCGCCCCAGTTCGAATCCGCTCTGATACCAATTTGTAAGGTATCTCCCTTACAATTAATATATATTAATCACAAAATAACCTTGAAAAGGCAAAATACAAGTTCCACCTAACATAACATAACATAAAACAGAGCCACCTAACATAATAAATACAGCCCAAAAGATAACTAAACAAGCCATACACCAACGGCTACTTAACTTCCTTCTGTGGAAATTCCCACTTTGCCCCTCCTAGCATATGTTCGAGTAATTGGGGGCCTAACAGAGTGCAAGTACCCTCTTTGGTATCTACTTAATAGGGTTCTACCTACTATATGATTTGAATTAATGACTACCTAGGGACATTTAGTTAGGGAATTATAGAGGTGGTTAAATAATTTAACAATGAGTAACCTCTCAAACTCAAAAGATACTACCTATTATTTGGTTTTCTTAATCTCAATTTCTTATGAATTATAGGTAATAAAGTACCTGATATCATCAATTTACCTTTTTTTTTTCATGGAGTTTGGCTTATATTGGATTTTGTAAATCTTTTTGGAGGATTATAATGTTTTATTGAAAGAAAAAATATCTTTTTAACTTTGCAGGACTGGTTACTGCAGCAGTTTCCTATTTTATTTATGAAATGTTTGACTCTTTATTTATTTATTTCTTTTATATATCCGTGAGTGTCAGGAACCAGCAGTTTCCTATTTTATTTATGAGATGTTTGACTTTAAGATTTGTTGTTTTCTGTTGACTTGTTATATGTTACAGGGTGACGAGCTTCAAAGTATAGATGGCTTATTGCAGTCTCTAGGATTGGGAAAATATTCCATTCTTTTTAAGGCTGAGGAAGTATGTTAAAATTTCCCTTTTTATCAAACCATTTTTTGAGCTACACAGGGCATTGGTTTTGCTCCTTTCTAACTTACGTACCAATTTTTTTTTCCCGATCATGTATAAGCCACGAAGTGTTTTGGTTAACTGGGAGAGCTTCTTATCAGTTTATGAAAAAAACGGACAACTAAATGGATTGGTAATCGATCTTAATTTTTTCTGTTGTAGCTTGTAACTTGGGTGTTCTCTATAATCTTTCTACTTTTATGTGAAACATAACATGTATGAATCACAAGATGAGGATATTTTACCTGTAAAGTGTTCTACTATGATCTGATGTGTATCTTTAGTTTTCTGGTGGGCGTTTGTATGTCTTGCTGATTCATGCATTTCTTGGTCTCATACCTTTATCTATTCAACTCATCCTTTTACTTAGCAGGGTTCAATGATAATTCTAAAAAATAATCACATAGTTTCCTACTTATAGAACAAGCTTTGTATGTTGGAACTTGAGCGGCTGTCATAGCTGTTGCCCAGGAATTTTTATGTCGAGGAGTCTGTTGCATTAAACTTAAAAGCTCATTTCCCTAAATTGTTTTCACCATTGCTTTTTGGTTGTTAAATTATGACCAGTGTAAGAGAAAGACTGAGACCTGTTGGGAAGTCTAAGAATTTTGCATTCATCGTCTTTCTTATCTAGTTAATCTTAATTTAATACAAATTGTCCATCCTATCACATCACAAGCCAATAAATAAATAATCTTCTCTCCCTATTCAAAATAAGAAAGAATGTTTTTTTTTTTTTTGACAAGAATGTTGTCTCATATTGAAATTTTAAAGATGTACTACTGTAGCTATTTCTTCTTCATCAATAATGGTTTCACTGTTTGTAACACTCTCATATGCTCGCTCTTTCTTTCTCTCTCCATATGTTTATAATGGCTTCTATAAAGATAATGAGGTCTTCGATATATGTGTAGTTGAGTCATTTATAATATTTTTGATCTGTGAATATAGCCTCAATTTTTTTGTTGTCCCCATGATATATATAGATATATTAAGCCTCAATTTTTAGAGGGATTGAGAGATTGTCTTGTGAGGTTTGGTCCCATGTCAGATTTTATGTTTCGTTATGGGTCTCGGTTTCTAAGGCTTTTTGTAATTCTCTGCTAGATATCATGTTGTATGATTGGAATCCCTTTCTCTAGTAGTAGAAATTATTTTGTTGGAGCTTGATTTTCTTGAATGCCCTTGTATTCTTTCATTTTTTTCTCAATGAAAGTTCAGTTCTTTATAAAAACAAAGAAATAATATATCTATATCTATATATATAGATATAGATATCTTGTAATCAATTAGTTGTGTAAGTTGAAGTTTAAATCTTTAGGAGTACCTGTGATAAACCTTCCTGCCAATATGTGGTTAATTGGATCTATGGTGCAGGTTGATATCACTGCCTTGAAGCAAATGGGGGAGAATGATCTCAAGGAGCTTGGAATACCTATGGTATGGCTGTTGTTCGCGTTCTTCATCTTATGTGTAGGGTCTATATGTTTTCTGATTACTATTGAGGTTTGGGTGTTCTTTGGTTCTTCTTTTTCAATGAGACAAGCAATTTCGTTAGAGAAAGTAAATATTCCATTCATTTTAAGGTTGGGGTGTTCTCTTTCTCTCTAAAAATCAGTTAGCTTGCCACAATATTCCTCCCCGTGAAAGGAGGATGCAAAAGCACCTCCTCTATCAAAGATCGCCCATATCTATTACGCGCCTCACTAACATTGAATTCTCCCCTCTAGCAACTCCAAGGGTAAGTAGCAAACTGCCACTCCCACAACAAATGATTCAGATCCTCATGACACTTATAGAGAACAGTAGAACACACCATTGCGAGAACAAAACTAAGGAAGAGTGTCTTTGGACGCGATCTAACCTTCTCAAGTAAAATTTTCTATGCAAAAAACTTCACATTATTAGGAATTTTAACCTTCTAGAGAGAGGCAAAAACATAAGCCTTAGGAGCAGGTAACAAAGCAGGGGCAAAAGACAAAGAATGCCGGTAGGAATAGCAAGAGAAACCCCTAGAAGGGTTGGGAGACCACACCATAACATCTCTCCTCCCAGGGATGTTAGACTGATAAGGAGACTCATCACATCAATCACCTCTCTATCAGATAAAGGGCTGTGAAAACCTAATGAAATATATGGAGAAAGATCAGAGGGAGACAAAGTTGAGGCCACTGAATGCAATCTTTTCTCCAAAAGGAAATAGAGGCAAGGGAATCAAATGCACAAAGATTTATCACCCTTCCAATGGTCCTCCCAGAAGTAAACTTCTGAACCTTCCCCAACAAAGCATCTAACAAACTGGGAACAAACGGGGAAGAAAGGGAAAACAAGAAGACCAAAGAAATCAGCAAAAGAACACTAAACACCAATTAGCAGCCGACTTCTTAGCTTGCCACCTGCTGTTGATCGATGAGCCCACCATTGCGATGCCCACTCGCGTTGTCATCAATCCTTTGCTTTTTAGTGGTGAACATTTAGTATTTTTATGTTAATTTTACATATATCCTTTAAAAGACCAACATATCACCCATGTGTCCATGTCCTAGTTTTTTAGAAATTGACGTATCGTCGTGTCTTGTCATATTTGTGTTCATGTCCCATGTCCGTGCTTCTTTGGCTATCCTTCTCTTGAGTTGATGGAAAAGCTATAGTAACATAGTTGGCAACAAGGTTGTTATATTCAGTTAAACCCAAGAACTCATGGCTTGGTTTTGGGGGGCTCGCCACTAAATCATGGTTGAATTGACCCTTGGAGGAGGAACTGAAGAACTTCATTCATGGTGATTATGACAATGGAGAAAACCATCTCTTAAATGGAACAACATTTTGCTAGTCAAGGAGGCCTAGGGTTGGGTTTAATGGACAATGGATCTGGCCTCGAGAAGGTGAAGGTGTGGCTTTTTTGTTTTGTTTGTTTGTTTTTTTTTTTTTTGAGGAGCTCACTTAGCTGGTATTGGGTGAATAAAACCAGTGATTTAACTGAAAATGTTAATGCTTTGAGTGATAGAAGCCTTTGAGAGTTCGCAGCTATGGGATAGGATGAAGACCTGCTTACCACCCCCTCAAATGTGCCTTTTCAATGTTGTACAGGCTACAGGGTGGTCAGCACTAAGAATTACTAGGTGTGGATAACGTTTTACAAGAGTTTGGAGGCTTATGTCTTGCCATTAAATTCTACACTTTTGTTTACACCCAAATGCTTTGGTTCTTACACCTCTTGTAGAAGGGAGGTTTAGTGTAGGAATTTTTCCAGTAATGATCATTATGTTTAACAAAACCTGGAAGAAGTGGTCGAGTCAGTAGCTTTGATGAATATTTTCTTTCTAAAATTTACCTTTTTTTTTTCAAAAAAAATTATTATTATTATTATTTAATGAGAAACAGCAAGCCATCATTTTATTGATAAGATGAAATTACAAAAGAGGGCTCAATGAAATTACAAAAGAGGGCGAGGGAGGTCTGAGAGATTATAAAAAACTATTCCAGTTAGCAATAAGAAATGTGAGACTATAATTACAAAAGTATGGGGTAAATTTCCACCACGATAGAGCAAGATAGATAAAGGTGTTCAAAAAAAGATTCGAAATCCTTAGTCGTTTCCTAAAGAATGCGGTGATTGCATTTGAGCCCGATGGACCATATGAATGCCTTATTGATGAAGATCCATATCACCTCCTTTTCTTTAGAGAAAGGATGACCCAGACAAATCAATTCAAGTGGGATAATAGTAGGGGCAACAAGAAATATGGCTAAAAATAAATAGGTGGCTTGAAATATAGCTACAAACGTTTAAAAATTAAATAGATGGTTAAACGATTTAATGATTAATTAATCCATATTTGTAAAAGACAAATATGCCTCCAACAAACTGCCTAACGTATTCTTAACGTTTAAAATCAAAATAAGAGTTTAGGAGAGATAAAATATACCCCTAAAAAAAGTTGGAGACATTTTAGGAAGTTTGAAAAATAAAAAATCCAAGAAACAAAACTAGTTTGAAAAACAAAACTAGTAGTAGGTGTTACTACTGAAAAAATTTGCACCCCAGAAAAAGTTGCTACCCGGAAAAAAGGAGTCAATACCTTTATTGGGGAAGGATAACAAAGTTCAACCTCTCTCAGTAGAGCTGAGAAATACCTTCAGAATGCATTAATTGGAAAAAATGTCCTCTCAATCCGAAGACATACTACCT
The DNA here is from genome assembly GCA_036850905.1 of Luffa acutangula. Lineage (NCBI taxonomy): Eukaryota > Viridiplantae > Streptophyta > Magnoliopsida > Cucurbitales > Cucurbitaceae > Luffa > Luffa acutangula. The sequence continues at coordinate 230,848 of CM072092.1, read as the reverse complement.
GCACCCAAGAACATCAGCAATTAAAAACCCAAAAAAATAAGAACACCAGCAACCCGAAGACATACAAATTTTCCCCCAAAAATGAATAAGCTAAAAAGAAGATACCACCCACCCTCACCACCAGAATGAATAATTGCAATTAAATACTGCAAAACACATCTTTGTCCTCGGAAATGACGTAAACAGCGTCTGTAAATAACCGTAAATACAAGGGGTAAAAAACGTCATGTCACCGCCCACCCTCACCACCAGAATAGCCTTCATACAGCAGCCCACCCGTCCATCTTCTTCCTCCAAAAGTAGAACCCCTTGAGAGCATTCCACACCCCCGAACTCTCCATTCCACACCATTTTCCACCGCCAAACAGAGTGAATATCACTACCTACCTCTCACACCATGCCGACGAACCATCTCCGCCGTGCCAACGACCTTCATCCGCCGCGTCGATAATCATCTCTTGCATGCTCGGTCGTTTCTCCCCCTATGCGACGACTGTACCAAAAAAATTGAAATAGGTAACGGTTTCGTTTCCCTCCCCTTATATTTGCAACAAACAGATACTAAAATCCCGAGATTTTAGGGATTTAGTTTACTCCCTTTGAAACTGTCCCCACGGGGTGTATACCAGTATTGACACTCGGGATGTCAACGACTACACAGCACCCCCTGTATGTATCGTTTTGAAATTCGTTCACCATCCAAAAGACATCTCTGTCCTCGGAAATGACGTAAACGACGTTTGTAAATAACCATAAATACAAGGGGTAAAAACGTCATGTCACCGCCCACCCTCACCACTAGAATAGCCTTCATGCAGCAGCCCACCCGTCCATCTTCTTCCTCCAAAAGTAGAAACCCTTGAGAGCATTCCACACCCCTTGAGAGCATTCCACACCCCCGAACCCTCCATTCCACACCATTTCCCCCCGCCAAACAGAGTGAATATCACTACCTACCTCTCACACCACGCCGACGAACCATCTCCGCCGTGCCAACGACCTTCATCCGCCGCGTCGACATATGCACATCAAAAGCCGAGAGAACTTTCTTCCAATAACAACGATCGTAGGCCTTTTCAAAAAAAAAAAAAAAACAACGATCATAGGGGCAAAAAAAAAAAAAAAACAACGATCATAGGGGCAAGTGGTGAATAGATGCATCATGGTCTCCCCATTACAGCGACAAAGTACACACCAATTTGAGAAGAAAGAATCCAAGGGGCCTTTTTGAGGAAGGTATCGGCTGTAAATGCATTCCTGACTTAATTCCCGTAGGAAAAATCTAACCTTCTTTGGGGGAGGGCCCTTCCATATGGTCTTGTAAAGATCTCTGTGAGAGTAATTGCCAGTGGAATTGAGCTTGAGAGTAAGAGATTTGGCTGATAATGATCTATATCATTCTAGCATCCATCTCCAATGGTCATCAGAATTGGGCCTCAAAGGAGGAAAGAGATTGGTGGAGAGAGTGGCTCACTCGACAGTCTCTTCCTCTTCGAGGTTGTGCTAAATACCCAACTTCCAAAAGGAGTTCTTCGGGTTCCATAAATCGGCAGTAGAGCAATTTTTATGAAGAGACCGTGCATGGAGTCTAGGAAAAGTGCATTTGAGAGGAGAGGAACCAATCCATCTATCATTCCAAAAAGATGTGGATTTCCCATTGGCTATGATGCTAATCCCATTCTCAAAAATCAAGTAGTTCTGTTTAAAAATATAGCTCCATGGTCCCCGGTATGTTTTGAGCTTGGAACAATCCAAATGGTTGTTGAGATGGGTAATAGCATATTTTGCCACAATAAAACTTTGCCAAAGCGTGGTTTTTTTCCGAGCAAAATCTCCATATCCACTTAGCAAGAATGCTACAGTTCTTGACTTTTAAATCAACCATGCCCAATCCACCTTCAATCCACATTACCTGAGATCAAGTTTGGCGGTATTTTCCTTTTGCAATCAAAACTCCTCAGCTAGGAATGGATTGTAGCCATCAGTTTCATGTTCTTCTGAATTATTATTATTGGATCTGAGACTTATGAACGGTGTTTTTATTTATTATTTATTTATTTTTTAAAATTTCTACCTTTTATTTTGTCGTGTCATTGTTTGCCACCAAATTTAGTCACCTTGATGCTTATTTGTTAATTTCAGGGACCTAGAAAGAAAATTCTTCTTGCAATTGCTCCACGTTTGAAGCGGCAACCTTGACGATAAAGCACCTACTTCATTGGCCGGTTTAGTTATGACCCTAATGTCTCGGTGACCCGAGACTTGATACTGTATGTTCTCTAGATGTTAGTGTTAAGAGAGTGGTTCTTGGATTTGTCCCATCTTTTTTACACAGATGAACAACGTAATAATATTGTTAGGGGTATAACTTTTGTTTTTACTCCCCTTAATATACATTCATGCAAAATTAGAACACTCTAAAACCTTTTATTTATTTATTATTATTATTATTATTATTATTTTTTATTTTTTTATTTTTTTTTCTTTATGTATTACCCTTGATAGTTTTTGTTCTTCCCATTCATATATGATAAAGCCCGTTATCGATAATGTCTCAAATTAGGTTGAGAAAGATTGGTATATTTCCAAATGCTTAATCTCCACATTCTCTTCTATCTTCCTCCTAGTGAAGAAAAAGGCTTTGCAATTTCACCAATATGCCCTGGGATTCAGCTAGGTTGTTGTGAGTTTGGACTTCAAAGCCTTTTGCTTCAGCTAGGTTGGTGTGAGTTAGGGTTTTAGGGTTGGGGGTTTGGGGTTTAGAGGTTTAGGGTTTAGTGGTGTAGCCGAGGATATGAAAAAAATTAGAAAGTATAATGTGTATTCAAACTAAGAATAACCAGCCTTTACATAGGCTTAAAAGGGACCTTAAAGACTAAAAAGGAGGCACATGCCACTCACATGGCCGAGAGCTTAACTAACACTCACATGGCCGAGAGCCTCATTCAAATAACTAACTATCGGCTACATCAGATTTCCCTGCCCAATAAAAAATAACTCGACCTCGAGTTATGTTGCTAATACAAATTCATCCGGAGGATTGTAAGGAAATATATCAGCAACATTAAAAGTAGGATTGATGTTGTACTCGACTGGAAGTTGAACTCTATAGGCATTATCTCCAAATCTCTCCAAAATAGGGACTGGACCAACTTTCTTTTCTTTAAGCTCGTTGTAAGTACTGGTTGGGAATTTGTACTTTTGTAAAGGAATCATCACGAGATCTCCAATCGCAAATTCTTTAAACCTCCTCTTCTTGTCCTTCTTTGTATTTCGCTATTTGCTCCTCTATGTGGTCATGGACTTGTTGGTGTAATTCTTTAATTCTAGCCGCCATTTCCTCCGCTTCAACACTAAGATCAATAGAAGAGAGAATATGTGTTAGATCCATTGTTAATCTTGGAATTTTAGTGTAAACAAGTTCAAATGGCGACTTCCCTTTTGTCCGGTTCTTCATGTGATTGTAGGCAAATTCAACTTGTGCTAAAGTCATATCCCACTACTTTGGCTTATCACCACTCAAGCATCGAATCAAGTTTCCCAATGTTCTATTTGTCACCTCAGTTTGTCCATCAATTTACGGGTGACTTGTGGTGCTATATTTGAGGGTTGTGCCAAATTTCTTCCACAAGATTTCCAAAAATGGCTCAAGAATTTAACATCTCTGTTGGAGACTATGGATTTTGGAATTCCATGTAACCTAACCATTTCTTTGAAGAGTAAGTTGGCAATGTATATTGCATCAGAAGTTTTCTTACAAGCGAGGAAGTGTGCCATTTTGCTATACCGATCGACCACAACCGAGACCGAGTCAAATCCTCGTTGTGTTCGAGGAAGGCCAAGAATAAAATCCATAGATAAATCCTCCCAAATATTTTTTGGAATTAGTAGAGGTGTGTATAAACCAGTATTTTGGGCGGTTCCTTTGTAAGTTTGACAAATATAGCACCTCGTAACATAATTTTGCACATCTTTTTTAAGTTGTGGCCAATAATATCGTTTTTCTAGAAAGTCCATAACCCGTAAACCCTAAACCCTAAAATTCTAAACTCTGAAAAACCTAAAACCCTAAAATCCTAAACCATAAAACCCCCAAAACCATAAATCCTAAAATTGTCAAATTTTGAAAATGTATGATTATACTTAGCCTAAACACTCAAAATCCAAAGATAAGCCTAAACCATAAACCTAACCTTCCTCTCAAACCTCAACAAAGAAAACTCTAAACCCTAAAAGTCCATAACCCGTAAATCCAAAACCCTAAAACCCTAAAATTCTAAAATTTTAAACTCTAAAACCAAAAACCCCCCAAAACCCAAAACCCTAAAATTGTCAAAATTTGAAAATGTATGATTACTTAGTTCCCATGAACACCCCTAGTTATCTTTGGATTTTGAGTGTTTAGGCTCTCAAAACCGACTCGACCGACCGAATCGATGTTGGTCGGTCGGAGAAAATTTTTGAAAAACCCTGACCGACCGATCGAATATATACCCATAAGATTTCTTATCTATTTTTTCGAATTTTTTCCTCCCATTTTCGAAACTTTCCCGCCCATTCTCGAAAATTTCCCTCTCATTCTCATTAATGCATGTTGGCCCATGGTTTTTTCAAAACCACTAGTGGTTTTAACATAAGTAAATAATTTTCTTCATCTCTCTCCTCTCTGTTTCCTTTCCTTTCTCCATGCATTCACGTTTTTCCATGTTTGATTTGACTTCTCCTCTCCCCTGTTTTCTATTCTCTCCTCTTTCCACTCCTTCCTTATTCTTTAATCTTTCTCCTCCCACAACCCACGACCCACTATGTGAATCTTCTCCATTTTTTCCTTTTATTTTCTTTGTTCTTTCTCTTTTCTTCTACATTTCTTTCCTCTTCTCCTTTTTTTTTTTTTTTATTTCTTTTCTTCACCTTTTTTAGTTCACCGGAGTCACGAAAAAACGACGGTCGGTCCCGGTGTGTTCCTTCATTTTTCTTTTCTTTTTTTTCCTTCTTCTTTTCTCCATTTTTTATTTCGTTCATCGGAGAAAATCAACCAAAACCGACCGACCGACCGCATATTCGCTCGGTTGGCTCCCCCAATCTCTAAAAAACTGATAAAAATCGATCGATGAAAACCGACTTGTCGGTAGTCGGCGTTGGTTTTAGCCCAAAAGCAACTCCGATCGACCGGCGAAACACCCCTAAAGATAACAGTAAACCCTAAACCTAACCTTCCCTAAAACCCCAACAAAGAAAACCCTAAACCCTAAAAGTCCATAACCCCTAAAACCCTAAAACCCTAAAACCTTAAAATTCTAAACTCTAAAACTCTAAAATCCTAAACCTTAAAATCCAGAAAACCCTAAACCCTAAAATTGTCTAATTTTCAAAATGTATGATTACTATAGTCAAAACACTCAAAATCCAAAGATAACCCAAAACCCAAAACCTAACATTCCCTAAAACTACCGCAACAAAGAAAAACCATTGGAGGGAAAAAAGTGAGACAAAAGAATAAAAATTTTAGAAAGAAAATCAAGTAAGCTATAGACATTATTAAAACTGTTGTGTTGAGAAAATTAGCATTTTGCAAACAATGTGGTATAGGCTTTGCGGAAACATGCTATTTGAGGAAATTTATTATTTTTATAAAAAGATGATGATCTTTACCCCGAAGGTTGGATTTTTGATATGATCTTCTTGAAAACAAAATTACTCACCATCACTTTATAGAAATCGCTTGGAAATTCTCACATCTTAAGACATGTTTGACTTAAGATTGACAAGGAATCACTTAGGACATGTTTGGGAGTGATTTTGAAATTACCAAAATCACTTTTGACTTGTCCAAAATCACTTCTCTTTGAAATTTGTGATGTTTTGGAATGACGAGAAATTGATTTTGGATGGAGCATCCAAAATTAATTTAAGTGATTCTAGGTCAATCACTTGGGAGGTGATTTCCAAGTGATTTTCTAAGGTGATGGTGAGTGATTTTGTTATAATTTTTTTTTTTTATTTTTTTTTATTATTTTTTTTTTTAAAAAAAAAAAATTCTTATAAAAAGTTTATAAGACATATATAACCTTTTATGACTCACCATCTTTTATAAAAATTATAAATTTTTCCAAAAGAAAAAAACATTTTCTCAAATCTGTTCCCATTGAAGTCATCTATCATTGTTTACAAAATGCTAATTTTTATCTTAAACATGTTTTCATAATGTCTATCACTTTATTCTCTTTATTCTCTTTTTATTCATTTTTATCACTTTTTTCTCTCCTATGTTCTCTCTTTCTAAATTTTTCCCCTTTATAATTTTTGTATCCTAACATTTTTCTCTCTATTTCTTCACCTCTGGCTTTAAATTTCTGCCTTTGATTTTTTTTTTTCCTCCAATTCTTAACCTTTTATTTTCTTCTCATTGAAGTTTCTCCTTCAAATTATTATTATTCTTCCCAATTTTTTTCTATATCTGGTTACTTTATTTCTTTATTTTCGAATTTTCACTCTTTCCAAAATTTTTTTCCTAAATTTTGTCCCTCTCTAAAATTTTATCCCTCCATGTAGCTAATATTTTTTTCTTTTTGAAACTGTTTGTTGAAGGAGAAATTTTGACCAATCACAAATTGCCACGTCATTAATATAAATTAATGATAAAATAAATTTGGGACCAGTTACACATTTACACGTGTGCCTAAATTAAATTAATAGACATTAAAATTCGGCAAATCAAAGAATGCCACTTGTCTATTAGTGATCCATCAGATAACATCAGCCAAGTTCAATCAGATTATGCCACGTGGCAATTGGACCCAAGTCCAAACCCATATGAGGTCCATCAAACTCTATAAATAGAGGAGGCCACCATTCATTCATGGGGGGATTCAGATTTGGAGACAGAGTCAGAGAACTCAGAGTCCAGAGCATTCTGCCAGAGTCCAGAGTCGGCAGGCCGATCATCCAAGAGGATCAACAAGCTAACAAGTCGATCCAACAGATCATCAAGCCAACAGGCCGATCCAAGAGATCAACAAGCCAACCGACCGATCAAGAAGATCAACAAGTCAGCAGGCCGATCATCCAAGAGATCAACAAGCCAACCGACCGATCAAGAAGATCAACAAGTTAGCAGACCGATCATCCAAGAAGATCAACAAGCCAACAGGCCGATCATCCAAGAAGATCAACAAGCCAACAGGCCGATCATCCAAGAAGATCAACAAGTCACAACAGGCCGATCCAAGAGATCATTAAGCTAGTAGGCCGATCATCCAAGAAGATCATCAAGCCAACAGGCTGATCCAAGAGATCAACAAGCCAACCGACCGATCAAGAAGATCAACAAGTCAGCAGGCCGATCATCCAAGAGATCAACAAGCCAATCGACCGATCAAGAAGATCAACAAGTCAGCAGGCCGATCATCCAAGAGGATCAACAAGCCAACCGATCGAACAGATCATCAAGCCAACAGGCCGATCCAAGAGATCATCAAGTCAGCAAGCCGATCATCCAAGAGGATCAACAAGCTAACAAGCCGATCGAACAGATCATCAAGCCAACAGGCCGATCCAAGAGATCATTAAGCCAGCAAGCCGATCATCCAAGAAGATCAACAAGCCAATAACAAGCCGATTCGACAGATCAACAAGCCAATAAGCCGATCTAAGAGATCATCAAGCTAACAGGCCGATCCAAGAGATCATCAACCTAGCAAGCTGATCATCTAAGAAGCCCAACAAACCGACCCAAGAAGAGCAACAAGCTAGAGGCCAAAGTTTATATATTTAAGAGAGAGAATCAGAGGATTAAAGTTAGAGATTGTACACTCACACACATACAATATCAATACAATATATTATTTATTCCACGTGTCTCCTTCATCTGAAGTTACGTGTGAACACTGTTCTCTAGCTTTATATTTTTCTCTTTTAATCTTTAGTTCTTTCTATATAAATTTTGTCTAGTTCTATCACCTTCTATTTTTTTAAAAAATCAAGTGTAATACTCTTTTGGTAATTTGATAATTATAAAATCTCGCCTGAAAACATAACTTACTAATTTAGAAAATAATTTTAAATTAAATTTAAGTCATCTTTACAAGTATGGAACCAAATATTACAATAATTTATAACTAAACACTTTATAAAATTAATTATATTAAACACTTAGGGCTCGTTTGGCCCGCCGAATAGGGTATTTTAATGTGGGTTATTATATCCCACTCCTTGTTTGGCCTGCTGATTAATTTACACGATGGGAAGTTTTATTTTCACACTTGGTTTTCTTATTCATTCACGCCTGCTTTCCTTATTCAATTCGCACAGTAATCTCTCTCTTTCATCCTCACTTCTCTCCCCCTTTTGGATCTAGGATTTCTGCCGTTGGTTCTCCATATTCCTCGTCTTCTCCGTCTCCTTCTTCTTCCTGAAGCGAATCTCCTCGTCTCTCTTCTCTATCGGTTTCCAGATCGGTGTTTTTCATCTTATTCTTTCTTCAAACAGAAAACTCTTTCTCCTTTCAGCTCTGGCGCCGTTTGAGCTTGCTGTTTTTTTTTTTTTTTTTTTTTGCGTAGATCTGGTATTCTTGTGAAGAGGGTGGGTAATTTTTGTTCCTGATTGAAGTGGGGTTTGGGGAAGAAGATGGGTTTTAGGTTGAAGAAGATGAAAGGGTTGGTGAGTTTTTTTAATTTGAAGAGAAAATTGTGGGTTTGTTGGAGAAGATGAAGATGGGGGAGGAGGGTTTCTACCGATTGAATAAAAAGATGGATTTTTTTGTTTGAAGAAGAAGATGACAAGATGGAGATGGAGATGGAGATGGAGAAAAAAATGGTGGGTATTTTTCTGTTTGAAGAAGAAGAGGGCAAGATGGAGATGGAGATGGAGATTAAGCTTTGTGTTTTTTTTGTTTTGTTTTTTTTCCATTTGCAGAAGGGTGGGTTTTTTTAGATTTGTTGGTTGTGGAAATTGGAGGAGATGTAGGAGATGGAGATGTAGATGGAGAGAAAAGGAGATGAAGAGGGAGATGAAAATGGTGGCTATGCACGAGGCTGAGCGACGACGAGGGCACGAGACGGCGGCGACTAAAGAGGGAGAAAGACAAGGGTTTGGGGAGAGGGGAGTGAGAGGGAGAGAGAATGTTTTTTTTGTTTTTGTTTTTTGTTTTTGTTTTTAATTTTATTTTATATTAAATATTTAATTATTTAATTATTAATTTAATTTAAAAAATATTATTTTATTATTATTTTATTTTAAAATTTAAAATTTTATTATTTTTAACTGCCACGTCAGCACCGTTAAAAAAATTAACGGTCCAAGGACTCAATAGAAGCATTTTCAAAACAGTGGGGACTTGATTGTTCAATTTTGAAACCTAGGGACCTATTAGAAACTGACCCGAAATATGAGGGACCAAAAAGGTATTTTACCATAAAATTTATATTTTCAGATGTTCAAATCCTCTCAATATCAAAAGAAATTTAAATACTATTTTTACGTTGAATATACAGAAATGAAACAAATATAGTTTTTCAATATGAAATCATAAAATGACTTCTTTTGTGAAAAAATCATGACCCTAAAACAAAGAAAATCAACTTTACCCTAGGTTATTTTTGTTCCCTAAGTTAAACACATCATTTAACCCGTATACCCAATACTTTATTTCTTTTACAACTGAATCCAAACATTTTTTTTATTGATATTTGCAAAATATAATATTTGACATACAAAGTTGTATGAGGAAAATAAACAAAAAAAAAAAAAAAACTTAGGAAAAAAACAATCAACTTAAAACTTTGATTCAGAATCTCATGTTAAACATATCAGCACTCCAACACAGACTATTTTAACCCATACTAAAATAATCTGCATCCCAAACACAGATTATTTTATCTCTTACTAAAATAATCTGCACCCCAAACACAGATTATTTTATCCCAGACTATAATAGTCTACACCCCAAACACAAATTATTATAACCCTCAGACTATTATAATCCCCAGATTATTATAACCACCAGATATTATAACCAATTCAGCGCCCCAAACAGCCTCTTAGTTTATAAAAACATTTATTCTGAAATCATCTCCCAAACATGACTTTCAATTTTTGTTTTTACAAAATTAAACACAAATGGGTGGTTTGCAAGTGTGGCGTTCGAATTTTGGCTTGTACAAAATTTATTTGCTTTCTTTTTTTTTTTCGTTGTTTACTTTTCAATTTTTTTAAAAACAAAATAATAAAAAACACCAATCGGTTTTTTTTTTTACCACATTTATTTAGTTACTTTCTCTCTTCTTATAAAACTAGTTTAGAAACACGTGCGATGCACGTCAAATTTTATTGTTTTAATTGAAAATAATAATAATAAAAAAATGGTGTCTAGAAGTCTAAAACTATATATTATATTGTTCTATGTTAATTTATAATAAATATGAAATACTTTGCACGTGGTTTGAAATCTTTTGAATATATTTTTTATGGTGGAAGTTAGTTTTGAATAAATATATTTTTCATCAAGTTCAAATAGTAAATATTTGACATTAAACTATAATGTAAGAGATAAAAATAAAAAATAAAAGAAATATAATTTAAATTAAAATACATATAATAGTTGTAAACTAAATTTGATAAAACATAAAAAGTGGCATCATAAAGATATTTTATTATCTCATAGGTAATTCATCGGTATGCTTCCAGATTGTATTTTGGATAAAAAGAAATAAAGAAATATATTTCATAAGAATTATATAAGTTGTTTTTTTTTTAAAAAAATAAAGTATTTAATAAAGTATAACCTCTTTAAAAATAACATTTTTTTTGTATGTTTGGATAAAAAATTTTGATCATTCGATAAGAATTTTTGTATTGACATTGAAAAAGTTTGTTAATGTAAATTCACATATTTAGAAATATATTTTCTAGGGAAAAATACATTTTTGGTCCCTGAGGTTTGGGTTGAGTTACAGTTTGGTCCCTGAGTTTTCAAATTCAACAAAAATACCCAGGTTTGAGATAAGCAGCACTTTGGTCTCTGTCGTCTATTTTTCTATTAAATCTTAACGGTTGCTGACGTGACACTATTATTTTAATAAAAAAAATCATTTTTTAATTTTTTTTAAATAAAGAAGAATAAAATAATAAAATATTATTATTTTATCTTTTCTTTTTTAATTCTTTATCCCACTCTCTCTCTTATTCATCATCTTCCCCAATCTTCTTCTCAACCATCTTCTTCTCCGACATTCAACAAATTTTTGAAAAAAATAAAATGCTCACTTAAAAAGAATTAGGGGATCTCACTTTATAACTAATAGATAATGAATTAAAAAATTTGGTAAAAAACCACATTCTTACAATTTTTTTTTTTTTGACTTCCACATTCTTACAATTATGTACCTTTAAAAGAGTAATTACTACAATTATATAAGTTTATGACAATTTTTAAAACTAAAAATTTAGGATAGCAATGGTAACAATCGCTATATTTTATTGGTGCTTTATGCATTTTTTTTTTGTTTTATATAGATTTTGATACAAAAAATCTATAAATATCAAAATAGTGATGAAATTAGAGTTGAAAAACAAGTAGAAAACTCAAAAGTTATATGAATATTATATAATGAAGTTTTTTCCTTAAGTCATCAATACGACTTCTCCAAATTTTTACCATCAAAATCATGCCAATGACCCTAGTATTTTTAATTTTAATCCTCGAATGGATGCATTTGATGTGTAACTTCCTTTGCTTGAACAGTCGCGTCCCATTAGCAAAGATTGAAGAACACTTTAATTCAAAGGGTTATGGATGCATTTGATGTGTAACTTCCTTTGCTTGAACAGTCGCGTCCCATTAGCAAAGATTGAAGAACACTTTAATTCAAAGGGTTGTGTCTCTCTAACAAATATTAAAGGGCAAAATGGACATTTATTAAAATTATAAGGGCAAAAGAGGAAATCAAAGATTCTCCTCCTTAAGCCCCTTTTATATATAGTAAGATTGAATTATAACTGTATTACGAAGCTATAATTAATGTGTATTTATTGTTTATTATCATAGTTAAATTTTATTTTAGTTTTTAAAATAAAGTTAAATTATATTTTAGTTAATATAATTTAAATATAAGATGATTTTAACTCAGAAGGTTTGATTTAAGAAATCCTAACTTTTTTTCCACTTTTCTTTAAAAAATTAAAATTTGTATCGGTAAATAACATATTTTTTCTTAGGGAAAAATACACTTTTGGTTCCTAAGGTTTGGGTTAAGTTACACTTTGGTCCCCGAGTTTTCAAACTCAACAAAAATACCCCTGAGGTTTGAGATAAGGAGCAATTTGGTCCCCGCCGTCCATTTTTATGTTAAACCTTAACGGCAAGCTCACGTAGCACTATTATTTTAATTAAAAAAATGAATTTTTAATTTTTTTAAATAAAAATATATAAAATATATAAAATATTATTATTTTTTAAATTCTTTCTCTCTCTTTCTTCTCCATCTTCTTTCTTCTCATCTTCTTTCTCCCTCCATCTTCTTTCTTCCCCATCCCATCTTCTTCAGCTCTGGTGGCCGGCCGACGCCGGCTGCCGGCGACGACGACGACCACCGAATTTTTTTATTTTTTATTATTTTTTATTTTTTCCTCTTCTCTTCTTCCCTTCTTCTTATTTCTTTTCCTTTCTTCTGGATCTTCCTCGAAAACCCACACAAACCCATGTAATGTTCTTCTTCTACTTCTTATCTTTCTCTAAATTTCATTTTAGTCCTCTGTTTTCTTTCAATTTATTAATATGGTTTGCTTGTTCTTCTAATTTTCTCGACCCTTTATTTTCTCGGAAAATTCGAAAATTTAACCGATAATTCATAAACCCAACAACCGTTTTTTCCAAGTAATTTGTTGAATAGTTTTGATTTTGATTTTTCTGAGTTTCTCGGTGGTTATGGAATTGGTTATCGAAAACCCATCAATTTTCTCGGCAAACGAACAGAAGAAACAGAGCCTCGTTAATTTTCCTGAGAAACAAACAAAAATTGAATCATTTTCTTTTTTTTGTTTCCCGCAGGTTACGACGGCGAGAATCTCCGCCGTGATTGTATTGGCATTGGTGAGTTTGGCCACCATTGATGGCAAAAAGCCGTGTCCTTTTACGAACTATTTGGAATTTCCGGCAATCAGTTGCCGGAAACACACGGTGGTGCTGACGCAGTTCGATGGCGTTGGCGACGGAAAAACTTCAAATACCCACGCGTTCCGGCAAGCGATTGAACATTTCAGCCCACTAGCGGCGGACGGCGATGCTCAGCTGATTGTGCCGCTGGGGAAATGGCTGACCGGCGGCGAACTACGGTTCCGGGGAGGAAGAGCTCCTCCTCCCTGAAACTCCCTTCTTTTTTTTTTTTTTAAAAAACAGAAGAAAGGAAGAGAAAGAAGACGAAGGGAAGAAGAGAAGAAGAAGAAGAAAGAAGGAAAAAAAATCTGGTGGCCGCCGTCGGCACCGCCATTCGCCGGCAGCCGGCGGCGGCCGGTCACTGGAGCTGAAGAAGATGGGATAGGGGAGAAAGAAGATGGGATGGGGGAGAAAGAAGATGAGATGAAAGAAGATGGAGAAGAAAGAGAGAGAAAGAATTTAAAAAATAATAATAAAATAATAATATTTTTAATATTTTATATATTTTTATTTTAAAAAATTAAAAATTCATTTTTAAATTAAAATAATAGGGCCACGTCAGCTTACCGTTAGGGTTTAACAGAAAAATGGACGATGGGGACCAAATTGCTCCTTATCTCAATCCTCAAGGGTATTTTTGTTGAGTTTGAAAACTCGGGGACCAAAGTGTAACTTAACCCAAACCTCAGGGACCAAAAGTGTATTTTTCCCATTTTCTTATTTAAAAATTTGAAATTTAAATATTTTCTCTCTTATAAAACTTTTTTTAAAAAATACTATAATATAAATCTACCATTAATGTGCAAACCATTTTATGATATTTATTTATTGTTATAAATGATAAAATATTTATTTGCGATAAAAAATACTAACAATAATTATTTTATTTTATCATAGGAGAGAGAATATTTAAATCTCAAATTATAAGGTGCACTGGAATTGAATATGTTTGGAATGGAATGAAATGTGATTCTCATGGGAATATTTTGTTGGCATCTGGATTCTTGGGAATCACTATGCTTGTGTTTGGTGTGCTGGATTTAGGTTGAAATTAATGGAGATAGGAAATAGTGGGACCCACCAAAATTATAAGGAAAATAGAAAAAGAAATGGTGGGTCTCATCAAAATTATGAAGAAAAAATGGGGAGAGAAATAGTGGGACCCACCAAAATGTGGGAAATGAGTTGGAATCCACAGGAAAATTTCTAGTACTACAGTAGTACGTACTCCCTTCATTCACCATTTGACACGTCATTTAATGAGCATTTAATGATATAATATTATATTCTATGGGTTCCACATCATTCTTAAATACTCCTTACATGGCAAACAATAAATGGAGGTAGTATGGAAAATTTTCTATACTACCGTAGTACTAGAAAGTTTCCCGGAATCCACATGCCCACCATTTCATTTCAACCCCACCTAAATCCGGCCCGCCAACACTAGGGTATCTCTTTCCAATCCAAGCCAACCACTTGGGCTAAACAACCCCTAAATTTTAAAAGAAAGGGAAAAGTACATAGATGGCCCAAATTTGGGCCTTATATTTTATAAATGTCAAAGTTTCTCATTTTTTTTTTTTTACAGAAAAGACCTAATGGCCCAATTTTTTTTCATAAAAATCATGACCCTTTTACCATTTTGTCCTCATATACACTACTAACTATTAAAAAAAAAAACAAAATAAAACCAAACAAGGAAAGAACACAAGGCGAGGATTTTTCCGGCCAAAATCCTAGATGATTCCTTAGGACCGATTTCAACCCAAAATATTCCACAATCTTTTTCCTCATTTCTTTCCGGCCATCTTGTGAAGAAGTCGACGGAGGAAGATTCGCGTGGAGAAGCCGCTTGAACAAAACCCACTCCCACTATGAAGAAGTTGTCGTTGAATGAAGTTGCCGCTGAGAAGAAAAAAGTTGAAGTTGCCGCTGAGAAGAAAAAAGTTGAAGTTGCCGCCGGGAAGAAAAAAAGAGAGAAAAAAAGTTGAAGCTGTCGATTCCTTTCGTGGACAGAGGGAAACCAAACAAGGAAAAAACGCAGGACAAGAGTTTTTTCGGCCAAAATCTTAGACGATAGATATAAGGAATAAACCACAGAATATGTATCAGACACATATGATATATATGAAACATAAATATACTGACGTATGATATATATTACTATATACTTTGGGATATATGATATATAAGACATGAAATATAAGACATGCAATATATAAAACATGATATGTACATATAAATATACGATATATAACACGTACTATAAACTCGACCACAATATAATTAGGAATATATATGCTCAAACAAGGATGTGTAACACATACAACTGTTTTCTTTGGGATATATATGATATACATCTAATATATGAAACATTCTATATGTGAATGATCATATATACCAAGATTATAAATTGTATATCATTGAGAATATATAATATACTATACTATTATATAATACATATCAACGAGAGTAATATAATAGAATATGCAATATATACATTTATTATAAATTGAATATTACTGAGACTATATAATCACCAAAAAGGTTTTGACATAAAAATGAATACTAATCGGAATATATACACATTTTTTAAATATTCCGCCTAACACTTGATATATACACCATGACAAAACTGGAAATGGAACTGATAACGGGTGTGAAACACTGCTGATGTTGGAACAAAACCCACCCCCGCCGAGAAACACAGAAGCCGTGAAACGCATATGGCAGTAAAAAAAAAGAGGAAAAACCCACTACCGCCGTGAAAAAATGTCGCCGCCGGGAAGAAAACCCACTCCCGCCGCTTGAATAAAACCCACTCCCGTTGTGAAAAAGTTGCGCCGAATGAAGCTACTGTTGGTTGAAGATGTCGTCAGGAAGAAAAAAAGGAAGAAAAAAAAAGTTGAAGCTGCCGACGGTAGAACAGAGATTGGAAAAAATAAATATGGAAATGAGGTTCATTAAGGAAGGAATAAAATATGATAATATTTTATAAAATAAAATTAAAATTAAAAAGAAATAATGACAATAAGGGTATAATGGTAAGAAAAAAATGCTGGAAACCTAATATTGAAAATCTTTAAATCTATTGATATTTATGAAAATATGGGTTTAAAATGACCCATACACCAAAATTTAAATTGGAAAAAGAAAAAAAGACAAAAATTATGATGTTATCATTCTAAATATTCAAATATTTCTTTATGATGAAAATTTCAACGATAATTATTTTATTTCATAAGATGAGAAAAAGTGTTTAAATTTCAAATTATACGAACAACAACAATTGAACAAACAAATTAAATGGAAGAAGATTTTTTTTTTTTTTTTTTTTTTTTTTTTTTTTTTAAAAAAAACAAATTAAATGGAAGAAAAGAATTACACTGATCAACTAGTGGTTTGACCGTAGTCTACCCCACTCTTAGAACCAGTGAACAATCTTACAGTAAATATGCAGTGTATATATATATATATATCTTAGTTGATGAATTGGTTCTAAGTTCATGGGGTCGCTGTTTCTTATCCAGGACTTTTCAGAGAACAAAATAAAAACTATTTTTTTTTTAAAAAAAGAAAAAAACCAAATTAAAATTGAAACAATAAAAAAAAGATGTTTTCTCAATTGATTTTAGCGAGTCATGAGCCTAACTTAATGGTAATGTGCATGTAGAGTCAAATCTCTATCATATAGCTTATTTTTATCTTATAGTCTTTGATATTCGCTATTTCTTTCTTCTTTTTTTCTTTTTTTTGAGTGCATCAACATTTGGTTGGGGATGAGAGGACTCAAACCTCTGACCTCGTGGTCGGGAGCAAGGATGAAAATATCGATATCGGTATTAATATTGGTAACTCAGATTTACGGATATATCGACGGATATTTGAATATCGACAGATATTCCGGGAAAAATCACGGATATCACGGAAACTCATAAAAATATTATGAAATTTTTTATGAAACTTTGGACTAAGCTTATTTATGTGACAAACTATTAGTTTAAGCAAATATATCAATAATTATAAGCTAAATATGAATAGCAATACATTAATAGATAATATTGAGGATCGAAAAATGAATATGAACTTGAATATTTCATTGATAAAAAAAATTTATGTAGACACAAAAATTAAAATGATCAAAGATATACAAAATTATTAGAAATATGCTATTGATTTTTTTTAAAAAATAAAAATAATTGGTATACTATATAAATTAAATTTATAATTATATTATAATATTAAAAATTAAACATTATATTGAAGGTGTTCATATAACACATACGGAAGCAATTGAAGATCGAAAACACTTAAGACATTCAATTTTGCTCCTAAAGCATGCATGTTCTAGAAAAGACAGAATAGAGAGTTTAGAGAACACCAACCTTTGTAGCTCACTAATGAGGAACTCCTTGTGGTGTTTTCTTCTCCTATGCTCCTTGGACAACCTCTAGAGTCTTCACTACTATTCTCTTGGGCCTAGAATGACTTGTGGGAGTCCATAGTAATAAGAAATAGGAAGGGAATGCTTGAAGGTACAAGCTTTAGGAAGAAATGAGATGAGAGAGAGTTTGAGGGAGAATTTCAACAGCATAACCTTAATGTAATTGCTATGTATTTCCACAATCTGATTCTTCCTCTATATATATAGAGAGAATCCATGCAAGAAAGACCTTCAAAATGCAAGACACATGGTGGTCTTGATGGTGAAAGTGGAAGCTAGGTGTTCAAGCAACACAACATGCACCATTGCATGAATGTGGTGTAATTCCACTTTGAGTCTTCATGCAAGAGTGGATTTCCAAGTTTTTCCACTTACTTTTGATTCAAAATCAATTGTATTTTCAGCATGAATGATATTAATTTCAATTCTCAATTGAAATTAATCACAAATTCAATTTTGAAGCTTGCTCCACAAATTGTAAATGATTAATCAAATTAATCATCTTTTTATTGTGTATTCTTTATATATGAATCTCAATTTATGTATATTGTATTTAAAGTCTTTTAAATACCTTATCTCTCATTTTCTAATTTAATTCATAATTAAATTATTGTGTCGAACACAATTTTACGATAAGTCCCTATTTTCCGATTTTGAACAATTCAAAGATTCTTATCAAAATGTTCTAGGCTTTAATCCAATATGAGCTAGTAGAGAGACCTAATGGACCTATAGATCATGGGCTCCAACGATTCGAGGCTAACCAACTTATCTCATTATTTAAGCTAGCCAACATTCGTTAACTACCGGGACACTCCACTATAGCCCGATAGTTGCACTCCCCTTACTATAGATATATTTCCGTCCACTTGATTTAACCATGTTCAGTAAGTCGTTCCTTCACAGGTTGTTCGTAGCTATAGCTAGGTCAAATAACCGTTTCACCCCTATAGTACTTCTTGTTCCTTAAGTTCCACTAATCCTCTAACGAACAATCGGTTTGTGGTCCAACCATCAAACCTAAGTCCCTCTCGATCCAACGAGATGGTGGGCCCCTTGTTCAAGTCCTGGAGTTAGTACTTAAGAGAACAACCTCTCTGCTATCCCTGAAATGGGTAGGAGTGAATTCCGTCTTGCGAAACTATGTCCCCAGCTATCTATTCGATCTCATCCCCAAAATGGTAGGCTTATTGAGTCGGCGATGCTGGCCACTCTCACCCATGCAGATCAAAGGATAATCTCGTATAAACAGGAGTTCATAGTTAGCTCAGGATTAAGAACGAGTTACCTAGGTTATCTATGAGAAATAGTCAGTTTCTTCAGTAAACATCGTTATAAAGAGAAAGTGACTTATTTCGTGGTCCTGTCTTATGCAAACTCATTGCATAGGACGCCACCACTCGCATGTCTCCACATGAACGACTTATCATCGTTTGTAGTTAATACAAAGTGGGCTGCGTCCATAGTGTCCCCAAGATAAGGCACCCAACCGTATCCTTATACTATAGACAATTTTGACTATAAACTTGAACTTGATCCTACGATATGTCTCTACATATAGTTCGAGTATTCATTTTATAGCCAAGGATCTTAGTTTATTGGATTTAGGTTAATCATTCGTAATTTACATATTCAATAACATCTTTTACTGAATAACCTCAATAACGTCTTTATTGAAAATAGAATGTGTTTAATGATTTACAAACTACGAGTTTATAGGACATTAAACCCAACATATATATGTTAAAATAAAAATGTTGTACAAAGACACAATATAATTGAACTAAAAATGGGTGAAATTATAGATGTGGGTCTGAATGCTAGACCAATTTCTGGTTCATTATACAAGCAGAACCTTAAAGAGTTTGGAAGTAGGAAGTGCTTTGGGCCTTATGGCTTTTTGCTTTTGATCTTTTTGGATTTGGCTTTCGTTCCTGGGTTGTTCTTTGGAAATTTGATATGATATACGAATTATATTGATTAATATACTACAATACTTGTATTTCGTGTGTTTCTAGAAGTGCTTTCGATAAGTGAAATTCAATTTCTTTGCTGTTTAAAATCAGATGTGCGTATTCTATTTCATTGCTAGTCATGGTGTCCGACTCTTGGACAAGTTCTTTGTTTCATTTTCCGTTTGTAGGGATTTTACCATGAACTATGTCTGGTATGTACAACCAATACAGGATAATAAGGTTGATTAAAAAAATTATGCCCGTCTTTTCATCATCTGGTTGCTTGTGTGTGGTAGTAAAGTGTCATGGAGGAAGCAATTGAGGCATGTAAGATGGATTTTGTTTTAGATATTCTAAATTTTCATTCTCTTGGACTTCATTATGCTGAGATTCTCTGTAAAATCTGTTCATCCATGGAATATGTACTGCATTTCTTTGGGATCATGGAGAATGATTTTCCTTTTCTCCTCATAGTTTTAAATATTTTTAAATGCAGATCAACATAAGACATAAGTTTCAGTTTCAGAAAATGTTTATGTTTATGAAGGACAAATTGATATCATTATTTTATTTCATTAAGAACATAAATATGATCTCGTGGATTAAGTTTATGGAGTAAAATGACTTTTATTTAGTAATGCTAATGCTTGTAATGATAATATGTGCAAGTTTTTTGACATACTTAAGTTGTCATTCTTTCATCAGGTAGTTGGGTTCTTATAATATTTTCATGACATGCTTGCTGCTTTGTGGATTATTTCCTTTTGTTACCCTGTCATCCCAAGAGTCGTCCTAGTCGTTGTCTAATAATTGTCAACTTTGGTTGCAAATTCCCTAATTCCCACTATTCTCCATACATTTCATGATTCAATGGTAGGTGGACATTCAGGATTCTTTCACACTTATAAATGAATGACAAGACAGTTATTTTGGTAGAACATGAAGGGAGATGTGAAACCATATGTAGAAAAATGTGGGATTTGTCAGCGGAACAAAACATAATCAATATCTCCAGCCGACCTATTACAACCTTTGCCAATTCCGAACATAATTTGGGAAGACATATCTATGAATTTTATAGAAGGATTACTAAAATCCAAAGGGTTCGATTCAATCCTAGCAGTGGGCTCTTCTCAGCTCTTCTCAGCAAGTACAACCATTTTTTTCTCTTTAAAATATCCCTCTCGACAAATGATGCAGTTGCAATCTTTGTGAAAGAAGTAGTAAGACTACACCATTTCCCTCAATCAATCGTATCTGACAGGCACAAGATCGTCTTGAGTCATTTCTAAAATGAGTTATTCTAGATACAAGGTACACAACTGAAAAATAGCATGGCCTTCCACCCATAGACAATCGAAGAAGTGGAGAATTACTTGCGAGTATGTTTCTGAGGGGAGTAGTCAAAGAAGTGGGAACAATAGATCTCGTGAGCGAAATACTGGTACAATACGACATTCAATGTTTCCATCAACATAACCCCCTTTAATGTTGTATATGGAAGACAACCTCCACCCTTGTTTTCTTATGGGGATCGAAAGACCACCAACAACGCCCAAAGAATCAGAAGTTGGTTGATCGAGACGCTGCCTTAGCGGCATTAAAGGAGCAACTTCAGATTTCCTAGGATCGAATGAAGAAAATTGCAGACAGAAACTTCGTGAATTGGAGTTTGAGGTTGGGGACATGGTATACTTAAAGGTGAGACTGTACCGAAGAAATCTTTGGCCAACAAAAGATGTGAGAAGCTATCTCTAAAATACTTTGGGTCATATCGTGTGCGGGAACGAATATTGAGTTAGCATTGTGTAGGGATAAAAGCCATAGGCAGCGGAAGATTTCAGAGACCTAACTCAAACTAAACAACGATCGGGATACGTTGGCAAATATTTTCACAGCAGTAAAAACACACATAATACTTGCTGGAAAAACATTATAAAACATGCAAATATTGAAAATAAACCTAGATCTAATCAAGATATATAAACCCTATTCATCCAGAACCAAATTACTCACTTTCGTGGACGTTCTTGATCGAAAATCACCAAATTCGTTGCCAAATCTCAGAAAAACAGCAAGCTAACGAGATCCTTTTTGCTGTAATTTTATGCACGAACACCACCACAAGTGTTGCACCGCTATTCTCCTTGGGTAATTGGAAGAGGATGCTTGTGGGAGTAAGAGTTTCCAAGGGATTTTGAGTGATTTATTTTCTCTCTAAACGAGAGAGAGCAAGAAGATCAGAGGATGTTTGCGACAGAGAGTAACTTGCGTCAGATTGCGTTAGGGTTTTTAATGAGGAGGTTATATTCAACGGATGAATTAACTTCTCACTCCTAAAAAACCTCCTCTTCACGCGTAACACCATGTAAGTGGGAAGACTAATTTTTTAATCAGTTGAAACAACCGATAAAAATCAAATTAATAATCAAAATTATTTATTAATTAATTTATTAAATTAACAATTAATTTAATATTATTATTTATATAAAACACTTTTATATAAATATCTCACATAACCTATAGTTTTAATGAAATGAAATTAAATTAAAACAATAATTAATTAATTATCCAATTAATTAATATTATAATTAAATATCACATATTTAACTATATCTCTCTCATATAAACTATAGCATTAATGTACATCAAATGTGCATTAACTATAACCTATAGTTTTAATATGAATCAAAGTCATATTTTAACTTTATATTCGAACCCTTTCGAATATTCAATTTTTCCTTAGAAAGTTACCTCAACGTCCTAAATGAGCTACCGGTGGGACCTTATGGACCTGCAGATCAGAAGCTCCAACGATATGAGATTAATTGGCTAAACTCATTAACCAAGTTAATCAATGTTCGTTAACTGTGGTTCACTCCACTATAGAACCAGCCCTTCACGGTTGTTCGTACCCCAGCTAGGTCAAATTAACGTTTTACCCCTAGGCTACCTCTTTATCCTTAAGTACCAGTGCTCCTCTAATGAACAACCTGTTTGAGGTCCAACCAACAAACAAAAGTCCCTCTCGTGCTATAGAGAGGGGCAGAGCCCATTGTTCAAGACTCAGAGTCACCACTTAAGGGAACACACCTCTACTTACCCTAGAGTCGGAAAGGAGTGAATTCTATCTTGTGTGACTATGTTCCCAGCTCCCCACTCGATCTTGTCTCCAAAATGGTAGGCTTATTGAGTCGGCGTGCAAGCCACTCTCACCCATACAAATCAAAGGACATCCCTCACGAACAAGAGTCCATAATCCACTCAGGATTGAGACTAAGTTGCGTAGGTCATCCTTGTGAAATAGAAGCCAAACTAACTAACGGTGTTACAGTTAGTGGTTAACTATTTCGTGGTCCGGTCTTATGCAAACTCATTGCATAAGATACCCACACTCGCATGTCAACTACATGAACGCGTTGGATCATTACGTTTGTATCATAATACAAAGCGGATCATATCCATAGTGTCACCAGGATAAGGTACCCCGCCTCATCCCTATACTATAGACCCTTTAAGCTAAATCTTGAACATTGATCCCTGTATGTCCCTACATACTAGTTCAAACCTCATTCTATTAGCCTAAGATGTTTAGTTTATTGGATTAGGGTTAATAAGACAATATTGCATAATACAAACACAGATAAATGAATAATACATCATTTTATTAATGTTCGGTCAAAAATACATTTACTATCTACGAGTTTTAGGGCATAAAACCCAACACATTGGACACAACCCAATCTCATGGGCCTATCTTGATCGAGGATTATGAGTGGCGAGCAGAACTAGAGGAAGTATTGGGGTTGCATTGGAATTGTTATTGTTGAGGCGAGCCTATGACGAGAGGCAAGGGCGAGGTGAGGTGAGGCTTCAACGCCTTGAAAGTATCCAAGGCGAGGTGCGCCATTTCTCGCCTTTTTGCACCATCACCACAAAGCCAGCCAAGTGCCTATTAACCAACGACAAGAACTTTATTAAGATGATACTTGTCTCATAAACAATTGAGAACAAAGAGACATTGTAGCTAGTGATCACACCCCTCTCAGTAATAAAGGATAATGAACCATCATAAAATATACTATTATTTTTTCAAAATATTTTACTTAAAAGAAGAATTAGGTTTAACAGAATAAACAAAAAAAAATTGAATGAAGAGCGAAAAAAAAAAAAATTAAAATGCAAACATATAAACATTGTTATCAATAATGAGGTATAGAATAGGGGTGAGCAAGAAAAGCCGAAAAACCGACCCGAACGACCGAAACCGACCGAACCGACATCGGTCGGTCGGTTTTTACATAAACTCGGTCGGGGGTCGGTTTTTCACAATGAAAAACCGACCTTTCGGTCGGTCGGCTTGCCCAAAAGGGCGAGAACCGACGAAACCGACCGAAAAAAAAAAAAAAAAAAAAAAAAAAAAAAAAAAACGTACTGTTGAGTATTGACGTCTGACGCTGCTGCATGCAGCATTAATGAGCTGCCTGCAGCAGCCCTTGGGAAGACCATCGGTCATGGTCTTCCCAAGGCAAATAATTACCTTTTTTTTTAATTTTTTTTTTAAATTTTCTTTGTATCTCTCACGTTTCTATTTTTTTCTTCAAACCCTCTCATTTCTCTTCAATCTTCCTTCTTCTTTTCATCTCCTTCTTCTTTTCATCTCCCTCTTCTTTATTTTTCAGCTCTCTTTTCACTCTCTCAGTATCGGTCATCATCTTCACCTCGTCGGAATGATGCTGTTTCTTTGCCGGAGCTTAGCGCCACACGGACCGTGTGATTTTTCTTCTCAGTTCTTTCTTTCTCCGTTCTTTCTTCTTGTAAGTACCGCCCTCATTTCTCCTTTCTTCTTTCTCATTCACGTCGCCGGAACAACGAAGCAATCCATTCACCGGAACTTCCAAAACCGACCGAAACCGACCGATTTTTGCTCGTGGTCGGTCGATCGGTTCCATACAACTTCCAAAACCGACATCCACCGACCGACTAAAACCGATGTATCGGTGGTCGGTGTCGGTTTGAGTCCAAAACCGATGCCGACCGACCGATGCTCACCCCTAGTATAGAAATAGAAAATTCTTAATTGGAACAACTAAAATGCAATGTTGTTGGGTGAGGAAATTTCTCTAGCAGAAATTTAGGGTGTTGTGTCCAAAATTATGTCACTCATACTTTAGGGAAGCAAATGACAGAGGGACAAAGGGAAATTTAAAACTCACCTACTGAGAAGATGTCGATATAAGAAATATTGGATTAAAGAATGAGACTACACTTGGATCTTTTGTTCAAAATGTTCTTAAGAGAGGTGGAAGATAATTATTCATTTTATGGATATGAGAAAATGATTGACAATTGATTTTAGAATGAAGGTAGATTGTATTGGTCAACTAGATGGACAATAGACAATATTTTGGATTTGTTGGGTTATATGGTTTATGTATTTGAGACGATGACAATAAAATTTTGTACCCAAGGAAGAACTTGAGTTTTCATGGTGGAGAAAAGAATTTTAGTACAATAATGGAATTTGGGATGAAAGTAAAAAGACTAGACTTGAGTTTCACGGGTATTTCTTTACATTGAGTTTACTTTGTCGAGATAAAAGAATTTTGGATTTAATTATGAAACTAGACTTGGATCTTTTGTCGAAAAAGTTCTCTTTAGAGAAGTGGATAGAAATGATTCATTCTCTAGATTGGAGAAAGTGATTAGCAATTGGTACTAAAAAAGAGTTGGATTGTATACGTGTACAAGATGGATAACAAACAATATTTTTGATTTGTTGAGTTATATCATATATGGTTTATGTATTAAAGATTAGGATAAAAAGAATTGGATGGAAGGTAGAACTCAAGTTTCTTATTGGGGAATAGTAATTTTTTAGAATAATGGAATTTGTAGAGACTGAACTTGAGTTTCTTAGTAGATATGTATTCAAAGAGTGTGTTGAGCTGGGGCAATTTTTTTTTATTCAAGAATTAGACTGAACTTTGGATGTTTTCTCCAAAGAGTTCATCGTTAGAGAAATTTATAAGAATTATTTGTTCTATAAATTGGAGAAATTGATTGGCAATTGGTGCAAGAAATAAGTTTGGTCGATTCTATTTGTGAAAATGGATAAAGGGTAATATTTTGGATTTCTTGAGTTTTATCATTTATGTATTTATGATGAGGACGGTAAAACTTTAGATCGAAGGCAGACCTCGAGTTTCATGGTGGGGAAAAGTAATTTGTTATAATAATGGAATAATGGAATTTGAGATCAAAGCAAAAAGACTAAACTTGAGTTTATTTGGTATGTTTTGCAGAGATATTCATTTGTCAAGATAGGGGAATTATGGATTGGATTAAATAATGAAACTAGACTTGGATGTTTTTTCCAAAGAGTTCTTTAGAGGAGTAGATAAGAATTATTCCTTCTATGGATTTGAGAAAATGATTGTTAATTGGTGCTAGAAAGAAAATGGATTGTAGTGGTCAACAAGATAGATAAGCGACAATATTTTGGATTTGTTGAGTTTTATGGTTTATGTATTTAAGATTGTATCAAAGGAAGAACTTGAGTTTTCATGGTGGAGAAAGACAACTTTGTTAGGATAATGGAATTTTGGATCAAAACTAAGACACTAGTGTTGAGTTTTGTGAGTATGTATTTTAAGAGAGATTACTTTGTCGAAATAAGGAAAATTGGATTAAAGAATGAGACTAAACTTGGGGCGATCTTTTGTCGAAAAAGTTCTTCTTTAGAAATGTGGATGATAATTATTCTTTTTATAAATGAGAGAAAATGAATGGAAATTGATGCTCGAAGGAAGTTGGATTGTATTGGTCAACAAGATGGTAATGGACAATATTTTTGATTTGTTTAGTGTTATGGGTTATTTATTTATGATGAGGACAAGAAAACTTTGGATTAAAGAAGGAACTTAAGTTTCGTGGTCAAGAAAAGAATTTTGTTAAGCTAATGAAATTTTGGATGGAAAAAAAAGAGACTATACTTGATTTTCATGGGTATGTCTTTACAGAGAGATTAGTTTGTCAAGATAAGGAAAATTTTGATTCAATAATGAAATCATACTTGGATTTTTTGTCCAAAGAGGTCTTTAGAGAAGTAGATAGGAATTATTCATTCTACAAATA
The DNA here is from genome assembly GCA_036850905.1 of Luffa acutangula. Classification (NCBI taxonomy): domain Eukaryota; kingdom Viridiplantae; phylum Streptophyta; class Magnoliopsida; order Cucurbitales; family Cucurbitaceae; genus Luffa; species Luffa acutangula. The sequence continues at coordinate 204,159 of CM072092.1, read as the reverse complement.
GGAGAAAGTGGTTAGCAATTGGTGCTAAAAAGGAGTTGGATTGTATTCGTGAAGAAGAGGGATATGAACAATATTTTTGATTTGTTGAGTTTTATGGTTTATGTATTAAAGATTAGGGCAAAAAAAATTTGGGTCGAGGGTAGAACTTGAGTTTCATATTGGAGAAAAGTAATTTGTTAGGATAATGGAATTTGTACCAAAGCCAAGAGACTAAACTTGAGTTTCTTTGGATATGTATTTAAAATATTTTGGATTTGTTGAGTTTTATGGTTTATGTATTTAAGATGAGGACAATAAAATTTTGGAATGAAGGTAGAACTCGAGTTTCATGGTAGAGAAAATTGATATGTTAGTATAATGAGGTTTTCGATCATAGCTAAGAGACTGAACTATAGTTTCACGAATATGTATTTTATGAGAGATTGCTTTGTCAAGATATGTAAAATTTGAATTGAAGTATGAGATTAGACTTGGTTCTTTTGTCCTAAGAGTCCTTTATTGGGCGAATGGATAAGAATTATTTATTATATAGATTGGAGAATATGCTTGGCAATTGGTGCTAGGTAGAAGTTTGATTGTATTGACCAAGAAGATGGATAAGAGACAATGTGTGTGTTTGGTTTAACTTTTCAAGTGTTTAATTTTGAAAAAAATCATTTTGAAAAAATTTCTAGTGTTTGGCAACCACTAAAAATGATTTGTTAGAAAATGAGATTGAGAAATAAACCATTTTGAGAGAAACACTTGAAACCAACTTCTCTAAAAAGAGTTTTTAAGTATACAAGAACTTGAACATAAAAACACTTTTATGAGATAGTGTAACCAAACATAGGAGTGTTTAAATTATAAACAATTTTTATACAATATGTTTTTTAAAAAATGCATTCTTGAAAAACATTTAAATTAAAATGTATTTCAAACGGACTCGATATTTTGGATTTGTTGAGATTTATAGTTTATGTATTTAAGATGAGGACAATAAAAGTTTTCATCCAAGGAAGGACTCGAGTTTCTTGGTTGTGAAAAAAAAAACTTCGTTATGATAATGGAATTTTTTTTATCACAACAGAGAGACTAGAGTTTTGTGGGTATGTATTTGGACCCTACACCTTGTCGATATAAGACAATTTCATATTAAAGAATGAGACTACACTTTGATCCTTGGTCCAAAGTGTTCTTCGCTTGGTAGCAGATAAGAAATTTTGTTCATAGATTGGAGATAATGATTGAGCTATCTAGGAAAAAAAATCTATTTTGAGTAGTGAAGAAAAAGGCTGTAAAGTTTTACTAAGTGGGTTAAGTATTAAGATGATTTGACAAAGTGGTTTTCACTGAAATGACCCACGCAATAGTTTCCTTGAAGAACGAAATGAGTTAACTTTGGAGAAGATTAGTATTGATGGAGGAAAAAGTACATTTAGTTGTGTTGTCGATGAGGATTATGAATTGGAATAGACATAATAATCAACCATTTATGAGTGCTTCAAAAATCTTATTTTGGAATAAGATGACATAAGATGTTATGTAATTTTCTATAATATTTTGGAAGCTAAGGTATTTGGGGGTCATGTTCATATGGTCATCATGGTTAAATATTTTTCTCGAATACAAAATTTGGTCAAATTCCTTCCGTTTGTGTGTGATTTTGAGTTATGCAAGTTTTAGGATAAGTGGACGAAAACCTCTCTAAAAGGAACCATCGAAGGGATTAATAATGGAGGTTTGAGAGTATTATAAATAATATGAAGCGCACTAGAATAAAAGATATTAGGATAATCGGTGCTAAAAAGAAGTTGGATTGTATTGACCAAGAAGATGGATAAGGAGCAATATTTTAGATTTAATGTGTTGTATGATTTGTGTTTAAGATGAAGACAGTAGACTTCGATCAAAGGAAGAACTCGATTTTTATGGTGGAGAAAAATAGTTGGTGGAATTTTTTTTAATGAAAGAAAAGAGACTTGAATTGAGTTTCATGGGTATGTATTTAAGAGAGATTACTTTGTCGAGATAAGATAATTTTGGATTAAAGAATGTGATTAGACTTCGATCTTTTGTTGAAAAGGTTCTTCATTCGGAGAAGTGGATAAGAACTTTTGTTCTATAGATTGGAGATAATGATTGAGCTATGTAGTAAAATTTTTGTTTTTAGTAAGGTGAAGATGTTGTAAAGTTTAGCAAAGTGGATGAAGTATTCATTAAGATGACTAGTGGTGTTTGGCTTGAAGAACAAAATGAGTAGGTTACTTTAGAGATTATGTTTTGGAATAAGCATTAAATTTGTCAACTGATGAATGCTTTGAAAAGCCTACTTTTGAATAAGATGACATATCGATGTTCTTTAATTTTCTATAATTTTGTGCGATTGGTGTAGTTAAGGATTTTTCTTGGCAGTGTCCATCTATTGGTGTGTGATTTGTTGGGTTTTATGGTTATGTAGAAGGGAAAAATATACTAGGATGAAAAATTTTTAGGTTAAAGTCTTTTTTGGGTTAAGATCCTCCCCCTCCATTTAGTCCATTATTTTTCTTGGACACAAAGTTTGTTCAAACTGGAAAGAGGTTTTAGGGAGTTTGAAGCAATGGAAGTGTTGGAATAAATTAAAAGTTGGAATATTGTATTGTTAATAAAATATTGACGAAGTTTTTGGCCTATGATTATTATTTATTAGTTCTCCAAGATTTTGGACAAGTGGCAGAGAAACCCATTAGTCTAAAAGGAATAGTATAGAGATGACGAAGAGAGATTTGAAGGAGTTTGAAAAAATGGTGGAAGCACTAGGTGAGGGAGTGTTGGTGCCATAGAAAAGTTGGATTGCTTTAGTTAACTAGATGGGTGAAGGACAATATGTTTGACTTATTGATGCTTCTTAGATTTGATGGACATTTTTTCAAATTGCTTTCAACTTGTAGGAAGAAAATGGAAAACAATTGTTGTGTCATGGACAAGACCACTGCCTTGAAAGCAATTTCGGCACGACCCCTGTGCTAAATCGTCTTCGCCGGTTGCTCCCCAAGGTTAACACAACACCCTTTTCGTTTGTGCACTCGAGAGAGAAGGATATGGGATCAAGAAGAGAAAGTATTCAGATGAGTTGAGTGATCTGAAACTCTGCTCAGGCAAGTATTTATAGGGACTGTCCATAACTGAAGGAAACCAATCTGCAGGATCGAGCGCCATGTGTCGTCACGGTAAAGGAGGATCGAGTGCCACGTGTCCAACTGTGAACGGCTGACGCGGACGAGCGGCTTGGAACGGAAGAACTGGCGCAAAAAGTGCTATGGTTATGTATCTAAGGAGCGAGGAAGGTATTTTCTTTAAGAGAGAGTTTTGGATTTTTTGGTGAGATGTGATAACAATGTTGTTTTCTTTTTTCAAAAAAGTCCTTGTTATGAGATCTCAAGAATTTTTGTTATTTTGATATGAGATCATGGTTAGGATACCAAATAATCAAAGTTCATAAAATTTTGCCTAAAATGAAATGAGAAGAAAAAATAGAGATTGTGTACTCAAAAGAGAATAAGATATAGTGTGGTCTATGGAGCGCTATATATTGGAGTAGACATATTAAGACCCAAGAATGAAGAGTGTTTGGAAAAGTTTAATTTGGAATAAGATTGCAATGCCATTTGCTTCAAAAAAAAAAAAAAAAAAAAGATTGCAATGCCATTATAACTTATAAGCTTCAAAAATGCTCTAAAATTGTAGGAAAATTTATAGAATTGTGGGAAAAGCTCCAGAAATGCGCTTGGAAGATTGTGGGAAAAGTTATATCAATTGATCAACAGTTATAGTGTTCATTAGAGAGCTGGAAGGTGGATCGTGATGATTGGAAGACGAGTTCTCTGTTGAAGAGCTTTTGTAATTAGGACTCTATTCGTGAAGATTGAAACACAAGGTCTTCTCGAGTTCTTTCGAATAGTGAGTGACAAGAAAGGAAGATTCATAAAGTTATGTGAAAAACGTGGGAGAAGAAACTTCAAACTTTCGATAGAAGAAATAGTTGCCATATGAATCGTGGATTCTCTAGAAGACCCCCTACAAACGTTGCAGACCCAAAAGTTTTTCAGGAAGACTAGTGCAACGACGGTTTCATCTAGCTGCAGAAAACATCTAATAAGAGAGGTATTTTCATAGGACTAACGAGGGTTCAGAGATTGGAGGGAATGAGAAATCTCATGATTCCGTTCGATTCAAATTTCAAAGGATGGGAAGTCTTTTGCTAGCTTCTGCTAGATTTTTATCAACAAGAATTTTGAACAAGCTAGGGAACAAACCCATGAAAGCTCAAACGAAGATGGGAAAATCTTAGGTTGAAATAGTGGAAGGACAGAAAAAAATGTTTCACCATGAAGGAGGTAGTGAACATTGCACAAGTTGAGTGGTCTGAAGGAACGAAGGTGACCTAGAAATTAGAGTAATAAACTGGAATGATACTTTGGTCATCACGAGGAGATATTTCATGAAGATTGGGGAAGAATTGTCGGCTTCCTTCAACAACAAACTCAACAAAAGTATATGATCAATCCTTTTCATCTAGATAGTGCTGTTCTCAAAAGTCGCTAGGGGGAGATGGCTAGAATCCATAAGTCTATAAAGGATGGGTTACCTTCGGACTTATCACGGTGAAAATCGAAGCATGGAACCTGCAATGCACAAAAAAATTACAGTGGTTTCCTCTTATGGAGGACGACTTAGATTTAGAAACACCCCTCTTCATTTATAAAACCCGACAACCTTTAGGGCGATAGGGGATTGTTATGGAGGCTTCATTGATTCTCATTTTCACACCCTTCAAGGGTTACATGTGTGTCACACTCACTTTAGGTGACAAATCTCATCTCCTCTGCACTCCAACCTCATCCTCACTCCCTAGCTTCTTTCATCTTCATCAATTTTGTATAGTGCCCTTTCTTCTCAAGAGTTTTAACTCCTTCACATGACTTCAACCAATAGATCTCATTTCCTTTACCCTATGACCTCGTTTTCACTCTCTAGCTTCTCTCATCTATATCGATTTCATTTGGTCGCCCCTATCGAGGGTTTCATCTCCTTAACGTTCACTTCAATCGATGGATCTCATTTCCCATCCCCTTTGGCCTCATATTCTCCACTCTCATCTTTCATTACACTTGTTTTGTACTCCCATCCCATCACGGATTTCATCTCCTAGACATGGACTTCAAGTGGAAAACTTTATCTCCTCCACTCTTTAGCTCTCTACTCTAAATCTTTCTTGCTATCTCCATTTCAGCTCAATGACATTCAAACTGCAAAAGCACATCAAAGTGTTTTTTTTTTTTTTTTTTTTCAAATCTTTGAGTTTTAAGAGAGATTATTTGAGTTATTTTGTGTTCATCTGAAAATGTGCAATTTAGGAAATTTTTATAATTGTACGGACCCAGTTACAGACCCAATCTCACTCAAACATGTAAAGTTTGGACTGGATGTTGCAATCAGTTCATTCAGGTTGGTGAATCAACCAACCAAACCTATTTACCTAGTTATGTGTCTTGTATATTCCTCCCAAATTTTTAAACAAAATTTTACTTTTTATTACAAAATACTTCATACTTAAAATTAATCCTTCATTGAGGTGTTTCAAGACTTGCAGTATACGTGGTATGGAAAGTTATTTAGTATTTGAAGTGTACCTAATAATTGATAGTGTCTATATGAGTCTTCTTCTGTTGAAAAGTCATACAGATTCCATATTGCACATGCATATTTTGTTTACATATGTAGAGGTAGCAATTACTTAAATTACCATGTTTTGTTTAGTGTCTTTGATTTTAGATTCATGAAATTACAATTATAGTCCTTGAAAATTCAAAGTTGTCTCTTAAGTTTTTTAATTTTCATATATGTGTTTTATGGATCTATTAAGACACAATTGTAAGTTCAAAAACTTGTTGGACATTATAAACTGTAGGGAGACCTATTGGAAGTTCTTTAAAGTTGGAAGATCTATTAGACAACCTTCAAGACTGTATTAAAATTTTTAGGATTTGGATGGCTATTCGTATTCCATTGTTTATTAGTTTCCTTACCATCTCTATAAACTTTGTTTTGAGAAAATTTTAGGGGCAACTAGATAAATGACCATTTTAAATTAGGTGTTTTGAAAAAAGGCCATTCGTGTTTACAATTTGAGAAATGGCCAAAAGCTAATTTTAGTAAATTTTTTTGACACCAAAATGGACAGAAATACCCCTGCCCCAAATCTTAATTCATAAATAAATTAAACCAAAATACACTATAAACATGAAGAAAATCTAGTTAGTTACAAATTAATTCAATGTGTAAATCAATAAAATTTGGGAACTTAAATTTAAAACAAAAGATTTAAATTCAAATCAAAGAGAAAAAATAGGAGAGAACAAAAAACACAGTATATTGGAAAAAAAAATACACTATAAACAAGGGAGAAAATCTAGCTTTTGTTAGATATCAATTCAACGGGTAAATCAATAACAAACTTTCAAAATAAAAAAAATATAAATCTTGGAACTTGAATTTAAAACAAAAGATTTAAATTCAAATAAGAGAGAAAAAATAGGAGAGAACAAAAAACACATATTGGAAAAAATAAAGAACTCAACTAGGATTCATATGCAAAATGAAGAAATTATGGAAGAAAAGCTACTTTGTTACAAATTAATTCAACGGGTAAATCAATAAAATCTGGGAACTTAAATTTAAAACAAAATATTTAAATTCAAATCAAAGAGAAAAAATAGGAGAGAACAAAAAAAACACAGTATATTGGAAAAAAATACACTAAACAAGGAGAAAATCTAGCTTTTGTTAGAGATTAATTCAACGGTAAATCAATAACAAACTTTCAAAATAAAAAAATATAAATCTGGGAACTTAAATTTAAAAAACACAGTATATTGGAAAAAATAAAGAACTCAACTAGGATTCATATGCAAAATGAAGGAATTATGGAAGAAAATCTAGTTTGTTACAAATTAATTCAACGTGTAAATCAATAAAAGACACAGTATAGTGGAAAAAATAAAGAACTCAACTAGGATTCATATGCAAAATGAAGAAATTATGGAAGAACAACCTCATTTTGATTTGCACCTAAAACATCAAATCAAAATAAAGTATAATTTGAAAACAATAATATCACTGTAGATGAAAATGAATTTAAAGAAATTTAGATGAAAATTAATTTAAAGAAATTTAGATGAAAATGAACCACAGTTGCATTTGGCATTCATCACCTGAATTTTTCACATCATATTTCAAAAACGAAAAAAGAAAAAACTCAACCTCTTCACGTTCTTCTTGGAAAACCCTCCTTCGAAAACCCCATTCCGAACTAAAAAAAGAGCGTTTACCGTTTGGCAAAAAAAACCCCAACCGATTGAGCTTAATTCTTCGATTCTTCCCTGCAAATAAACTCATTCTCCTTCAAGCTTCTTCTCCTAATCGACAGATTTACCTGTATTTACACACCACTCGACAGATTTACACTGTATTTACACAGACAGACATTCGATGGAACATTCAGAAGTTCGAAGAGGTTGTGTCGACATTCCAGGGTATGCAACCATTTTAATAAGAAAATGAAGAGAGAGAATTGATGCTGGGATAAAAATGGAAGTTCCAATCCCACGAAAATAGGTTAGAAAACCGGTTTGGCCATTTTTCATTAAAAAATCCGCTTTGGCCATTTTTCAAAAATACCCTGTAATTTTTGGCCATTTCTAAGGATATCCCAAAATTTTACTGTATTCGTCCTTCTTGTTTGTTGTGTTTGTGTACTTTTGTTGAAGTTGTTGATAAGGCCCATATCCTTGATTCTCTTTCCTTGTATTTTTTTACCGTTGCCTAGTTTCCATAATTGTATAGGTCTCTTTTTTTTTTTTTTTTTTTGAAAATATATGGGGGTGGAGATTCGAACCACAGACCTCGTGGTTATCAGTTCAACTTTATGCCAATTGAGCTATGCTCTTGTTGACATATGTCTCTTCTCTTTCCTTGTATTTTTTTACCGTTGCCTAGTTTCCATAATTGCATAGGTCTATTTTCTTTAAATCCTAAGTTTGTAATATGATAGATGAATTGATACATTCTAAAACAAGCTTTTAACCTTTAAACTATATGGTATCAGAGCCACTGTAGCTCAAGAAAATATCTCTCCTTTACCTCGCGTCTGAGGAGAAAGGAAAATTAGGGTTTACGTCCAAACCCTCTAAGTTGCTCACAGCAGAAGCAATTTCTTGTGGTGTTCGACTTGTTGTTCCTGTGTTCGAGGACGTCGTCGTTGGGCTTCATCTTTTCCCATAGACGCTGGACTTCGAAATAATGATACCATTTTTCCAGTATTTCATCGTCCTTCAGAAAAGGACAAGGTTGGCATTTGTGGGTTTAATTCAGCACAAGTTTGGGTTTCCTGCTTCGTGGGTATTGCTCACTTTTGTGGAGATTGGAATTGAAGTGGACTTGGCTGATCCAATTCGTGGTTGCTTCATGGGTTTAGCGCAAGTTTGGTCACTTTTGTGGTGCTCACTCGTGGGTATTTTTGTCCAGCCCAGGTTTTGTATTTCCAGAAGCCTTGATTTTTAAATTTTTTTTCTCTCTGTCTACATTAGAACAACATATCAATGGCTACTTCCTCCACAAATACGACATCAGAAGGAGTAGCTTTACAAATAACCAATCATAAGCTCAATGGAAAGAACTACATTTCATGGTCACAATCTGTAATGATGTTTATATGTGGAAAAGGAAAGACTACCCATCCGACAAGTGTTCAACTCCTGCCATCACATACCAAAATTACAAGATATGGAAAGCAGAAAACAACATGGTAATGTCTTGGCTGATCAACTCTATGACTAACAGAAATTGGAGACTTTTTTTTTGCTTTACACTACTGCAATCGAGATTTGGAATGTTGTTCGTGAAACATATTCTGACCTTGAAAATTAGGGGTGATACTCGGTTCGGTTTTGTCGGTTTTTGACCAAACCGCAAACCGAACCGATCCATTCGGTTTTTTAAATTGGTAAACCGATCCAATGTCCAATATGAGAAAATGTCCAATGGTTCGGTTTTCTTCGGTTCGGTTTGTCCAATGGATCGGTTTTCGGTTTTGGGCCCATTGTGGGCTTTTTTTTTTTTTTTTTAAATGACCAATTTTCTCTTCTAATTTCAGCCCATTGCTTTTTTTTTTTTTTTTTTTTTAAAGTTTTGGCCCAATAATCCTATAACTCATGTTTTCAATTCAAACTTCAATTAATTAATTTCTTCAATACAATTACTAAATTTTGTCAAACTAATTAGTGAATAACAATTTTTAAAAGTTTGATTTCAAATAAATAAACACAATAGAGATAAACATACAAACAACATCATAATTAATAAATTCAAAGCTTCCTACAATGTCCAAATTCAAGTTCAAACCATTCCTAAAATAAGATTTACATCCAAACAAATCAAATATAAAACCTATCTCAAAGTCCAAAGTTTAAAACATTATACAGTCCAGTGTCCATTGTCCATTATACAAATTACAACATAATAAAATACTAAAAATACACATGACATGAGACATAACATTCGATGAAGTCCAAAATGGAAGTCCTTCCACGATACATACTACATGAATTGACCCTACAAAAAAAAAATCAATAATTAGCAACTTTGAAGTAAAAACTAACATTAAGTTAGCAAAAGATTAAAAAGGTGTACTAACCGATTTATTTTTCATTCCTCATTTTTCCTCATTCATCAATTGTGGTAATTCCGCTACTCGCCGATTGAGATTCTACAAATGAAAATGAATAATAATATAGTACAACACAATATAAGTCAATAAAAAATGAGCAAATTAGAATAATAGGAATTTATTACCTTCTACGATCTTTGCTATTTCATCGGGAGCACCTTCGATAATCTCCTCAATGTTACTAATAGGTGATGAGCGAATCCAATTTTGCAAGCAGATGAGTGTTTCAACGGTAGTTGGAGATAGAGTACTACGAGATGGATCAAGTACTCTACCTCCAGTAGAGAAAGCTGATTCTGAGGCTACAGTAGAAAGTGGGATTGCCAAAATATCCTTAGCCATCTTCGAAAGAATCTTAAACTTCTTAGAGTTTTGCTTCCACCAACCCAAAATATCGAAAACATCATCATCACCCCTCTCACATGACTCAGAAAAATACTTATCCAATTCAGATTTACTTTCTACATCATCAGTAGTATCCAAGAAATCAGTAAAATCAGGAAAATTAGGAGATACATCTACCGCCTCAACCCTACCTCCAGTAGTCAAATGACTCAAATCAACTTTCGACGAGTCCATAGCTTTATTATTTTCAACCTCCACTTCCATATAAAAATTTCGATAGTCATCAAAAATGCGTCTAGTCACAAATTCAATTTTCTTTCTAGTTTCAGCAATAACAACTGGATCATCATCCCCAAAGTATTTAGAAAGGGAAAATAAAACAAACTTAAGCTTGTAACGTGGATCAAGCACATTGGCGACATACAATAGAAAGTTTGTCCTATCATTGTTCCCCCAATACTTTTCATACTTTGCCTTCATACTTTTTGCCATATTAGTCAATAAAACATTATTGCATGTTAAGTACACTTGAAGTTGTTTCTGAATCAGACAAATTTCACGAAAATATCTATGTGCTGTCAATGATGAAGAACCTGAAATCCTCAATGTCATATCCCGAAAAATCCTTAAAAAATTTATGAACACTCGAGCATTTTCCCAATCTTCACTCAATGGAGGCCCTAATTTTTTGTCTTTTCCACCTCCACTTCCAATCTTATTAAGTTCTACACAATACTGCTCGTCCTCAACTTCTAATCTATCAAATGCTTTTTCAAATTTCTCTGCAACATTGAGCATGGTATATGTAGAATTCCATCTTGTTGGAACATCTAAAGAAACAGAGTTCTTGTAAGATAACTTCTCATTCTTCACACAATTTTTAAATGTGGCCAATCGAGAAGGTGAGGATCTTACATATCTTACTGCATTCCGAATCTTTAAAATTGATTCATGAAGTTCCTTCAAGCCATCATTAACTACAAGGTTGAGAATATGCGCAAAACATCTAACATGCATAAATTCTCCGTTTAAAATATCTCCATTCCAATTCTTCACTTTTTTAGCTAAATATGAAACAGCACCATCATTAGAACTTGCATTGTCTACTGTCACACTAAGAATTCTTTCAATCCCCCAATCTAACATGCATTTCTCTAAACATTTTCCAATTGTTTCTCCTCTATGATTGGCAACTAAGCAAAAGTTTAAGATTCTTTTGTGATATTTCCAATCATCATCAATAAAATGTGCAGTAACAACCATATAATTCAAATTTTGAATTGATGTCCATGTATCGGTTGTTAAGCACACTCTTTGATTGGGTTTTGTCAGGGCTCTCTTCAGTTGTGTCTTTTCACTCAAATAAAGATTCCAAATATCCTTAGCAACAGTCATACGACCAGGCAAAACAAATTTTGGTTGTAGTGTATTACTATACTCTCGAAATCCTTCAGCCTCTACAATTTTAAATGGTAACTCTTCCTTCACAATCAACCTAGAGAGCATCATCCTACACTTTTCTTGAGAGAATGTAGCCGCAATTAAATTTGAACTCCCTTCTTCCTCTTTAGGTTGAACAAAAGTTAAAATTTTTTGTTGGCTATCATTCACTCTTCCGGGATACTTCTTACACTTTGATTGTATGTGTTTTAACAGGTTTGTGGTGCCATTCTTTTGAGTGTCACATGCATAAGAGATGCCACAATATTTACATGCTGCTCTAGGATTAGATTCCGTACCAATTTTTGTAAAATGCTCCCACGCACTCGAAGCTTTAGTTGTTCTAGCTTTCTTAGTCTTTCTTGGAGAATCGACTGATGGTGGCGACTCCACGTCTTCTGTAGCCGTATTCTCATTCTGAGTATTGTAGGTTTCAACATCGATCGAAGGTTGTGATTCCATTTTTATTTTCCTTGAAAATTCTGTCAGTTCATCAAATCAAGAGTTAGTAATTAATCAGACAACCAATTTTTTCCAATCATCTCATAGTTAAATTATAAAGTATAAACTATAAAAACTAAAACTTAATACATAAAAAAATCCTTACAAGTTACAAGTTACATAGTTAATCCATAGTTAAATTATAAAGTATAAACTATAAAAAATAAAACTTAATCCATACAATATATAAACAAAATAATGTTGAAATCACAACCTAATCAGGTGGCAGGCGATTGGAGACGAGGCTGAGTCGCTGAGATGAGGCTGAACTGAAATCAATTTTGGAATCGACTGAAATCGAGGCTGAGATGAGACGAGAAGAGGCTGAGATGAAGGGCGAAAGTGCGATCTGCGTGGCTAAAATTAAAGGAACGAATTTCTGGACAAGTAGTTTGTTTCTATCTTCAATTTTGTCCTTGCGCTCTGGATAGATCAGCATAATCAATACTTCTGATGCAACTATATGCGGAAAAAAAATAGGTAAGCTTGAGATGCTATAACTAACCAATTTTGTCAAATAAACCAGACACATCTGATGCAGCATTTTCCAGCTCAGCTCGCAACTCAAATGCACGCTCAATAAGTGCCTTCTCTGTAGGAATTGGCAAAGCACAATTATCAGGAAGGTGTGTGAATGCAAAATACGCATATGGAATAAAAAATGTCAGAGTGAGAGGCTAAGAAGTCCAAAATCTAGTATGTAAATCTTATAATAGAAAGTACAGGGTTTGAGAAGAGATGGACTAGTAGTATAGAAAGTTACTTGAAGGACGAAGGGAGGAGAAGACGATGTTGCCGCTGCCGGCTCGAAGAAACGATGGAGAAGAAGATGATGTTGTTGCGGCTGCCGGCTGGAAGAAAAGATGGAGAAAAAGACGATGTTGTTGCGAACTGAGTGGCTGAAATTGAAGGACGAAGGGAGGAGAAGATGATGTTGCAGTTGTCAATGTCGGCTGGAAGAAACGATGGAGAAGAAGACGATGTTGTTGCGGCTGCCGGCTAGAAGAAACGAAGGGAGAAAAAGACGATGAAGGGAGAAGAAGATGATGGTGCACGACTGGAAGAAACTAAGGGAGAAACGAAGGGACTTAGGGTTTTGACTTTGAGGCGTGCGGCTGTAAAAAGAAATGGTAGGTTAGGTTTTTTAAAGGATATATATATATACGGTTCGGTTCGGTTTTTTATTGGTTTTTTCCATTAAAAACCGAACCGAACCGAAAACTTTCGGTTTTCCCAAAATTAAAACCGAGGTGTCCAATTTTTTCCAAAATAACCGAACCAAACCACTGGATCGGTTTGGTTCGGTTCGGTTCGTCGGTTTTTCGGTTTTCGCTTGCACCCCTATTGAAAATACATCCGAATCATTTGAAATAGAAGGGAAACTTCATGACATAAGGTAAGGTGATATGCAAGTCACTCACTACTTCACTCAGCTTTCTCGTCTTTGGCAACAACTAGATATATTCAAAAAAATATAGTTGGGATTGCACTTCAGATGCATCAAAATACAAGGAAATTATTGAAAAGAAGAGAGTGTTCAAGTTTCTACTCGGCCTTAACAAAGAGCTAGATGAGGTACGTGGTAGAATTTTAGACTAAACCGTTACCTAACATTAGAGAAGCTTTTGCAGAAGTAAGAAGGGAAGAAAGCCAGAAAAAGCTTATGTTGGGTACAAACCCCGAACCTGAGGGGTCTGCCTTAGTTGCTAGAAATTCTCACGGGTCGGTCAATGAGGTACGCACAGCTAATTCTCATGAAAGTTGTTATAATCGAACTCAAAACTACCCTGAAAATGACAGTCAAACACGAAAAAGTAGACCATGGTGTGAGCATTGCAAAAAACCAGGACATACTAAGGAAGTTGATAGCGAGCATAGCTAGCTATTTTTCTCTGATGAATTAAGCTAGTATTTTACAATTATTTGGCCAAATTTATGCATTTATATGTTTTATTTGTAGGAAGTATGTGTTTGAAGCTTAATTGAGAAATTGGAGTAAAATGAAGTTCGCGCGCAAAAAAAAAAAAAAAATCATAGCGTCGAGATGCTATGTGACTAGCGTCGCGACGCTCCCGGAAATTTTCTAGAATTCGTGATTTCCCCACAACGTCGCGACGCTACGACCAATTTTTGCCTTATTTAGGGTTGATTGGGGGACTTCTCTTGGACGGTTTGGAGTCGTAAAACAGAGAAAAAAAATGGACTTTTGAAGCTGAAACAAGTGGAGGAAAGCGGGAATCAAACGATTGTTCGTGGGGATCGTCACGGGGACGTGCGGTCTCGGCCTACCTAGCGTTCAATTCTCTTTACCCTTTACTTTTGTAGTTCTTATGGCTTGTTTAGACTTAGTTTATATTGTAATTCGGATTATGTGTAGCTAAGTTTAATTCTTAGGGATTGATGCAGCCGTTGGGCACTTTATGGATTGATTTTATGGTTTTATTGCTATTGATGTCATTTATGCATAATTGTGTTCTTAATGCTTTCAATTTACCGGCCATAAATTGATTGTTGTTTGTGCTTAAATCTAACTCGGGAGAGAGGATTTAGCTTAGAAATCATTATGCATAACTAGGATTTAGCTAGAAATCGGGAGATAATAGTTAATTCTAGAAATCGTTAAAAAAATTAACCTTAATGCCTTGCATGTTTAATGAATTTAGATAGGGATATCGGGTTCATTGCATGTGGGAGAATCATGTATGCTCGGGAGAGATATGTGTGATTTTAATTTCCCAAGATTTATGAATCTTAGCATGTCATTAAACCATGAATTAATCCATAATCTCAATTGGTGAAATCAAGTCCCTAAGACCGTTGTCTCCATTAGATTGTCATACTTTTTCATTGATTTGTATTTGATTGCATTCATTCTCACTTTGATTTGTTTCCTAAATAAAATTGGGCAAGATTATTTTCGGTAATTAAAATTGATTAGAAATCCAATCCAGAGGACGACATTCGAATATCACATTCACTATATTATTACTTAACTCGTGCGCTTGCGGTAGGAAAATTCCACATCAGAAGTCTGTTGGAATATTCATGGAAACCCACCTGATTGGAAGCCAAATAAAGGAAATGGTGATAAACAAGGAAAAGCCTTACAAGCAAGCACATCATCTAAAGGTAATGTCATCTCTGAAAATAATCTATTTACTAAAGAGCAGTTGGAACTTCTTCAAAAATTATTTGGACAATCCAGTTCTACTCAAAAGACATGCTAGACAAAGATGACATCAATAACCCAAAAAAATAACTTCCTTCGTGCTCTTAAAATAACAACAAATAATTTTAGTACATGGATTGTAGACTCTAGAGCCTCAGATCATATGACAGGTGATAAATCTTTGTTAACTACTTTCTCTCGTTGTATTAATCCATCTGAAGTCAAAATTGCCGATGGAACTATCTCTAAAGCAGCAGGAACTGACAATGTTTATGTCTCTAATGATCTAGTTTTAGAAAATGTTCTTTATGTTCCAAACCTAAAATACAATCTCCTCTCAATAAGTAAACTTACTCAAATGAAGAACTGCATTGCACATTTTTACTCTCACCATTGTGTTTTTCAGGATTTGAACTCGGGGAAGACGATTGACAATGTTGAAGCTTTCTCTGGACTTTATTTTCTAAATATCCCAAAATCTCCAATCAAGGAGGAGTTAAGTGTTAGTAAATTCAATTTTGTTGTTTCAAAGGATGATTATCATAATAGAATAATGTCGTGACATCAATGTTTAGGACACCCTAATTTTATGTATTTGAGACGGTTGTTTCCAATGTTATTTAATAAAAGTTCTCGGGTCTTTCAATGTGATTCCCGTGCGTTCCCGTCACGAACCTCTCGATCCAAGCTCCCAAAATCAAGCCCCTTCAGTTTATGTCCTGTTCTGTCCGTTTTCTCTCTCTAGAAGTCGTTTTTCTCTCTCCAAAACAGCTCCCCAAATCTGAAAGCATCGCAAAATATATATACTGCTGATTCTGCGTGACAGCGTCGATACGCTAAGGACATAGCGTCGCGACGCTGTCGCGCGCATGCTCTAATTAAATCTGGAAAGTTCGCAGCGTCGAGACGCTATGTAGCGTCTCGACGCTGCCTCGAATTCGCGCGCGTGCTGACTTGCGCCCAGCGTTGAGACGCTCCAAGGGCTAGCGTCTCAACGCTAGGCCTATAATTTTGCTTCATTCACTGTTTTCTTAGTCCGAACTTATTCTTTAACTCCTAAATCATCGGTAAAGCTGAAAAATGTCGAATTCCATTGAAATGCTCGATTCCTACAAAACAAAACCAAATAGACATAAAATTGGCCAAAAAGTACCCGAGACTAACGGTAAAAGCATATGAAATATAGCACAATAAATTGCGCTATCACCCTCATGCACCTCCTCATCTACATCACCGAGCACATAAAATTTTTCAACACCTACATAATCTGAAAATGTTGGGAGGAAGAAAGGGGAGGGGTATTAATACATCCACAGTACTGGTAAGTAGCTCACACCTGGCGAGCCACCAAACAACAAACAATCACATCGACATGTTATTCACACGAAAGCATCATGCTTTAAAAGGGATAAAACAACCAACATGCTTTTTAAGCGATAAACAAAACATACTTTTAAACGAGAAACAAATAATACTACACATGCTTCATGCAATGACGAGACGACAACATGAATCCACACATCATGCTATGCACCCCCACATGGTTTCCAAGCCATGGCCACACACTCACGTGATTTCCACGTCACGCTCCACACTCACATCCCACACGTGATTTTCGCGTCACGCTTCACAAACCCACCCAACACATGAATTACGCGCCATGCGCAGTGCCACTCACACGTGATTTCCGCATCACGCTCCGCACTCATACCCACACGTGATTTCCGCGTCACGATCCACAAGCACACCCAACACATGATTTACGCGTTATGCTCCGTCTCTCCCCAATGAATATATACTATGCAGACATGACTCACATGCAACATAACCCACCAACAATAATACCTCAGGCTCATGAATTAAACAAAACAACATACTTATGATCTATGAAACACAAACACCTCTAAAATGGCGAAGTGTCAGTGTCGGACACGCCACGTGGCATGTCTTTTTTTTATTTTTATTTTTATTTTTCGACACGCCTCCGACACGTTCCGCGTCACGCTCCGCAAACCCACCCAACACATGAATTACGCGCCATGCATAGCGCCACCCACACGTGATTTTTGCGTCACGCTCCACACTCACACCCATACGTGATTTCCACGCCACGCTCCGCACACAAACCCAACACATGATTTACACGTTATGCTCCGCCTCTCCCCAATGAACATACACTATGCCGACACGACTCACATGCAACATAGCCCACCAACAACAATACCTCATGCTCATGAATTAAACAAAGCAGCATACTTATGAACTATAAAGCACGAACACCTCTAAAATGGCGAAGTGTCAGTGTCGGACACGTGTCCGGCACTCCACGTGGCATATCTTTTTTTTTTTTTTTTAAATTTTCCCACACGCCTCCGACACGCGAGGTACATGCCTCCGACACACGAAGGACATGTTTTAGAAAAAATGGGT
Source organism: Luffa acutangula (assembly GCA_036850905.1). Classification (NCBI taxonomy): domain Eukaryota; kingdom Viridiplantae; phylum Streptophyta; class Magnoliopsida; order Cucurbitales; family Cucurbitaceae; genus Luffa; species Luffa acutangula. The sequence goes on along the minus strand of CM072092.1, from coordinate 186,526 downwards.
CGTTTTTTAAAATTTAATCACCGTTTAAAATAAACCCACTCATTCACAACCCACCCACAGTTAAAAAAAGAGCCATTTTGTTTTTGTTTTTTTTTTAATTTGCCCTAGGTCATTTTTAAGTCTTCTCATCTTTCCCACGATATTTTTGGTCTTCTGCACAATTTCTTCTCCACCATTCTATGAGTTGAGAGTGAGACCAAGATAGAAGCAACCAAGTCTCGGCCTCCACGTGATAAAGTTGTTCGACGTTCACCATCACGTCACGACGGGCCGACGACTTCTAGTTCTCAAGTTCTTGTTTTGATGTTTAAATATAGAGGAACACACAAAAAAATTAACGTGTCCCCAACGTGTCGTGTCCTACTTTTTTGGAAATTGCCGTGTCGCCGTGTCCGTGTCGCGTGTTAGTGTTTGTGCTTCTTAGCTTATGAATCAACAAAGCAACATGCTTAAGAATCAAACAAAGCTTCGTTCTCATTCACATAGCGAGCTACATACATATTAACACAACATATAATAACAAGCAAGTAAAGCAAACGACATGCACAAACAAACAAACAAGCCCATCTAGATAGAAACTACTTTCAAATAGCTTAAGAGCGCTCCTAAATCCAAATAACACTTGTTGGAAAAAATTAGAATAGGCTCTAAGCGGACCTACAAACACAATAAAGACCTTCTAGAGGTTAGGGAACTGGGAACAACCTAAAAACTTTCCCAACACTTAACATAGGTTTAAAGGGACCTAAAACATGCTGTAAGGTGCTGAAACTTACCGAACATGGGCGATAACCTTGTTGGAATTAATCGATCAGCATTTAAATACCTTGAATAAATGTTGTCCGAAGTTCGAATTGGGTCCAAACTACACTTAGAGCACTGATGGTTATAAACTATTCTAAAGCTAACTAAGGCAGTTTCTAAAGACTTTAAGGCCGCTGGAACTTACCGATCAGCACCAAACAATGATGATTACATGTTGTACAGTGTCCAAAATGGCCAGAACTTGCAATTTAGGAGGCGATACAGAGTGGGTAACTCAGATTAACGCTTTTTGGATCATGGGTAACTTAAATTCGATGCCAATAAGGAATTTGTTCGTGCCAAAACTTACCGAAATCGCTGAAAGGTAGAAGAATTTCACTGGTATTCGTAGATTGAAGCCAAACAGAGGAGAGACAACGTCGAGGAGGGCTGAAACCGCACTGATTTCACACTGGATGAAGGCAAAATCACAAGAAAAAGAATTTCGAGTAGTTAATCACACGATTCCTGACTAAAATGGGAGGGGGTTTACCCTTTGCTCACCCAACAGAGAACGAAAGCGAGGGAAAGAGGAGACTTACACAAATATATAACAAACAAAAAGGAAAGACAAATAGAACAAATTTTCTCATAACAAAGTTTATGGAAACGGTAAGGAAATTGATAAATAATGGAACATGAATAACTACCCATAGACTATTAAATGAAAGAAGGTAAATTCAATAGAGTCCTATTCATGAATTTTAAACAGGTAGAATATGAAATTTTACAACACACATGAAAGTTCAAAAGATTTAATGGAAACTTTGAAATTTCAATGACTAAAATTGTAATTTAACAAATCTAACACTCAATACACACTAGAATAGTAATTTGAATAATAGGGTAAAATATAATTTTGATGCCTAAGTTTTGGATTAGGATTTTATTTAGCCCTTAAATGACTGACAGTTTAGTCCCTAACTTTTGAAAAATGATGAGACATTTAACTTGGTGACTAAATTTTGCATTTTAAATGAGATACAAAATATATTGATTTCAAATGTATTTAGGGTCAACGTGAACATAGTTCAACTAACATAAAGTTTGTACTAATGTCCAAGAGGTCCGTGGTTCAAAACCCCCACCTCACATGTTAAAAAAAGAAGGAAAAACACACTTTTGGTCCCTGAAGTTTGGGTTAGATTTCATTTTGGTCCCTAAGTTTTCAAACTCGACAATTTAGTCCCTGAGGTTTGAATTTCATTTCATTTTAGTCTCTCCATCCATTTTTCCGTTAAATATTAACGGAATGCTGATGTGACACCTATCTTTTATTTAAATAATAATAATATTTTTTTAATTATTAAAATAAACTATTCTTTTTAAATTATTTTTTATTCTTTTCCTTTTCCTTTTTCTATTTTTCTTTTTTCTGTGTACTCCATCTTCTTCCTCGACACTATTCTCTTTCCTACTACAAACCCTAATCTCCATAGCCATCGCCACCTCTCACTAGCTAAATAAAAATGTTTTTTTATTAAAATTAGAAATAATAAATAATAATAATAATACATATATATATTTTTTTAATAAAAAACAAAAGTCATATCAGCTTTGTGTTAGGAGTTAACGAAAAAATAGATGGAGAGACTTAAAATGAAACGAAATCCAAACCTCAGGGACTAAATTTTCAAGTTTGAAAACTCAGGGACCAAAATGAAACCTAACCCAAATCTCAGGGACCAAAAGTGTAGTTTCCCAAAAAAGAATCCACAATGAGCATATCTCTTATTTTCCACTTTCCCCCTCCTACAGATTTGAAAATTTGACTGGATCACCCCATTTTCCTAACTCAGTGAAGGATTGGCCATTATGGAGAAATTAAAGTAGCTTAAAGTCCATCTAATTAGGTGGAACAAAGACATCTTCGACAGGGTGGATGATGGTAAAAACAATGTGCAAAAAGAAATTGATGGCATTGATCAAAAGGAAGAGTGGGTTAATCCATCCAATCGGATATATAATTAGAAGACATGCTTCAACTCTAGTTGATGGAGATAATTTTAAAGGAACAAAGGATATGGAACCAAAAGTATAGATTTCAATGGCTCAAAGAAGGCAATGAAAACACAAGCTTCTTCCACAAATAGGCTATGCTAAGTTCATTGAATTCTTCCAAAGACTGTACACTAAAGATAATAGACAAAGATTTGTGACTGATGGTATAAATTGAGCTTGTTTGAATTCTCATATGAGAAGAGAGTTGGAAAGCCCTTGAAAGAAAGATCTTCAAATCTCCAGCTTCGGATGACATGACTAGTGAGTTTTTTCAATCTTTTTTTTTTTTTGAAAAAATAGGATTGTAAACAAAAGAACTGATGTGACCTACCATTTACCTCATCTCAAAGATAGAAAATCTATGACTTTGAGTTTTTGTTTTCAAAATTTATTGCAAGAATTTTTCCAAAACTCCCTAGTCATGTCATCTTGAAATTATTGGCATTATTGGAACATCTTGAAGCCGGATATAGTAGAGGTGTTCCAAGAATTTTTCCAAAACGACATTAATAATAAGAGAACCAACGAAACCTACATACATATGTCTAATTCCTAAGAAGAAAAAAGCCTCCAAAGTAAGGGACAATTGACAAATAAGCTTGATCACCTCTCCTTACAAGCTGATTGCTAAGGTGTTGGCCGAAAGGTTAAACAAAGCCCTTTCGCTAACCATTAGTGGCTGCCAGGCGGCTTTCGTTCAGGGAAGACAAATTCTTGATGCTATTTTAGTAGCAACTAAAGCGGTGGAAGATTATAGAGTTAGAAATGAGAAAGACTTCTTACTCAAAGTAAATCTTGAGAAGGCTTATGACATCGACTGATTCAGTTTTCAAACCGACCGACCGACGTCGATCTGGTCGGTTTTTGGTGGTCGGGTCGGTTTTCAGAGATCCTTTGAACACCCCTAGGCCAGGGTAATGCTAAACTGTTAGTCCCCCAATAGTCAAAACTTATGTTAGAAGGAGTAAAAAGGGATTTCACCTTCAGTGGGGTTGTGACCGTTTTTAGCTGTTGGAGGAAAAGTTCTATTGTAAGCTTATCTTTTTTATTGAAGGTTATTTAGTGTTTGTTGTTGCTTCTTATGTTATGTTTTGTGTTAGCTTGTATCTTGGATACGAAGAAGGAGAGAACCACCCCCTCGAGAGGCGTGGATTTGCTCGTAATCTCTGCTGTGTAATCAACTATTTTGTGAATTAATACTAGTTGTGAGGAAGATACCTCACATAAACTATTACAAACGTGAAGATTGAAGAAATGGTAGTGGTGTAGTTAGTAGATGACTAGTTGCTTCTAATGCCATAAACTTAAAAGTATGGTCCCTCTTTGGAGGAATGTTATTGGATTTCTTGAATGGAAATATTACCACAACTAACCGTGAAGCAGAACAAAGAAGAATCCGTTAGGCCTCCAATTATCTTGCAATATGTACGAAGGGGTAAAAAGGAAAATGCAACTCCAACATTCCCTGCAGAATCCGTTTTGTTTAGGAGGCAGTGCGTGAGGAGGGGACCAGCTGTGGCATTGTTTTCTGTTATGCCTACCTTATATATAGTCTACTTTTCTGTTAGTTGTTTTTATGCTTATTTTCGTTGATAGCTGAAAGCTAGAGAGAGAGGAGAGATTATCGGCCCTCTCGAATTGGTCGGGAGTTTTTGCATCGTTTTGGCTCTTTCTCTAATATATCATTCTGAGGATACCTCACAACTTGGTATTAGAGCACGTCCACCCTGGGAAGGTTAGGAAAAATGACATAGAAAAGGATTGAGGTGCGGCTCGATGTGATGGACACTGAGGTCCAAGGAATCGAGAAAGAAATTCATAAGTTACCTGCGATCGAAAGGAACCCGGTGAAGCTTTCGCAAACTTCTGAGGAGACGGTCAAGGCCTTGGAGACGATTGCAAGCGAAATGGTCCATTGGCGAATGAAACCGTCGTCCTCCGACGTCACAGAGGCATCGTGTTCAAAAGGAAAAGAAAGAGAAGACAGAGCGATGAAGGAAACAGAAAACCAGGGTGTTGACGCATCTCCTTCGGTTACGTGTGGTAGTGTGAAGAAGGGGGCTATCGGAGGGACTGGTAGCGAACGTCTTAAGTTCAAGAAGGTGGAGATGCCTGTTTTCGGAGGTGATGACCTGGATTCGTGGCTCTTAAGAGACGACATGTATAGGGGATTGGAGGAACACGAACCTATCGCGGGATGGCAGGACTTCAAAATCCGGTTACTTGAGAGGTTTCGAGTTGCCCATTAGGGAAGTGTCCTGGCCAAGTTTTTAGTCGTTAAGCAAGAAACCACGGTAAAAGAGTATTGGAAAGCTTTTGAGCTATTAATGGCGCCATTACCATTACCGCATTTATCAGAAGATGTCCTAGAAACCACCTTCTTGAACGGTCGCAATTCGGTCATCAAGGCGGCGGTGCAATGTTGGGAAACCAGTGGGCTTCATACAGTGATGAAAATGTTGGGTTTAATGTCCTAAAACTTTTAGTTTTGTAAATCATTAAGACTATTCTATTTTCAATAAAGACGTTGTTGATGTTATTCAGTAAAAGATGTTATTGAATATGTAAGTTGCAAATATTTAACCTAAATCCAATAAACTAAGATCCTTGGCTATAATATGAATACTCGAACTATATGTAGAGACATATCATAGGATCAAGTTCAAGTATATAGCCAAAACAGTTTATAGTATAAGGATAGGGTTGGGTGCCTTATCCTAGGGACACTATGGATGCAACCCACTTAATATTAAGTACAAACGATGAGATCCTAAATCGTTTGTGTGGAGACATGTGAGTGGGGACATTCAATGCAATGAGTTTGCATAAGACCGGACCGCGAAACAAGTCACTTTAGAAACTTACTATTTCATAGGATGACCTAGGTAACTCGATCTTAATCCTGAGCTAACTATGAACTCCTGTTTATTCGAAATTGTTCTTTGATCTGCATGGGTGAGAGTGGCCAGACTTCGCCGACTCAATAAGCCTACCATTTTAGGGATAAGACTGGATAGATAGCTAGGAACATAGTCTTGCAAGATGGAATTCGCTCCTACCCATTTTAGGGATAGTAGAAAGGTTGTTCCCTTAAGTACTGACTTCGGGACTTGAACAAGGGGCCCCACCCTCTCATTGGCCCGAGAGGGACTCGGTTTGATGGTTGAACCAAAACCAATTGTTCATTAGAGGATTAGTGGAACTTAAGGAACAAGAAGTACTATAGGGGTAAAACAGACATTTGACCCGACTATAGCTACGAACAACCTGAGAAGGATTGACTTACTGAACATGGTTATATCAAGTGGACGGAAACATATCTACTGAACATGGTTAGCTTGGTTAATGAGATTAGTCGGTTAACCTCGAATCGTTGGAGCCAATGATATGTAGGTCCATTAGGTCCCCTGCTAGCTCACATCGGAATAAAGCTTAGAACAATAAGATAGGAAAGTTTGAATCGTTCAAAATCGGGAAAGGGAATTAGTATCAATTATATTTGATATTATTGACACAATAATTTAATTATGAATTAAATTATTAATTGAGAGATAAAAGTATTTAAATATGAATTAAATACAATATACATGAATAAGGATTCATGATTAGTGGATTGCATTAGGTAAATTGGACTAATTTGATTAATCACATGAAATTGATTAAAAATTGTTCCAAATCAATTGCTAAATTAAAATGCAATTTGGAATTGCAATTTTAATTAAAATACAAGATGAGATTTTACTCTTGTATCAAATGGAGATAGTGGAAAATCCTAGAATCCCACTCTTGCATAAAATTGAATAAGTGGAATTACACCACATTCATGCAACTATGCATGTAGTCTCATAAGCACACCTAGAATCCACTAATTCTTTCCTCTTCACCATGTGTCATTCAAATTGAGAGTTTTTGATGCATGGATATCCTCTATGAGTAGATGATAATCAAATTGAGGAGCTAAGAGAACATTTTTCATACTGTTATGCTGCTGGATTTGTCTCTCATATTCACTCACTCAAAAGAAACTCTCTAGAGCTTGATACTTCAAGCATTCTCTTTCCAATCCCTATCTCAATAGACTCCCACAAGTCGTTCTTGGCCCGGAGAATAGCGGGGAAGACACTAGCAGTTGTCGTGAGTTGATTGGAGAAGAAAAAGAATCCACGGAGGTCCATCAATTGAGCTAGAAAAGGTTGATGTTTCTCTTCTCTTTGTTTCTGGATGTTTAAAACAAGTATGCTTTAGGTCTAAAATTGATGTAGTTAAGTGCTCTCGATCTCTAATTGTTTCCGCATGTGTTATATGAACACCTTAAAAAAAGGCTCAATTGGAAGAAGACAAGGAGCATGCCCGAATTGAGGCCAATCGGCCCAATCAGGGGTACCAAAAGGCCCAAACGAAAAATTGAGCCTTTTTTTAAGGCTCAATTGAGGCTCTCGATCTCTAATTGTTTCCGCATGTGTTATATGAACACCTTAAAAAAAGGCTCAATTGGAAGAAGACAAGGAGCATGCCTGAATTGAGGCCAATCGGCCCAATCAGGGGTACCAAAAGGCCCAAACGAAAAATCCTAAGCCCAGCTCGGGAAGTTTGAAAGAGGGAGGCTAACCTAACGACCACATGCAAACATCACCAACTCAACAAACCTATCATTTTGGGATAAGATCGGATAGATAGCTGGGGGCATAGTCTCGCAAGACGAAATTCGCTCCTACCCATTTCAGGGATAGTAGAGAGGTTGTTCCCTTAAGTACTAACTCCAGGACTTGAACAAGGGGCTCCACCCTCTCCTTGGCCCAAGAGGGACTCAGGTTTGATGGTTGGACCATAAACCGATTGTTCATTAGAGGATTAGTGGAACTTAAGGAACAAAAAGTACTATAGGGGTAAAACGGATATTTGACCCAGCTATAGCTACGAACAACCTGTGAAGGATCGACTTACTGAACATGGTTGTATCAAGTGGACGGAAATATATCTACGGTGAGGGGAGTGCAGCTACTGGGCTATAGTGGAGTGTCTCGGTAGTTAACGAATGTTGGTTAGCTTGGTTAATGAGATTAGTCGGTTAACCTCGAATCGTTGGAGCCCATGATCTGTAGATCCATTAGGTCCCCCTACTAGCTCATATCAGAATAAAGCTTAGAACAATAAGATAGGAAAGTTTGAATCGTTCAAAATCGAGAAAGGGAATTAAATGTCAATTATATTTGATATTATTGACACAATAATTTAATTATGAATTAAATTATTAATTGAGAGATAAATGTATTTAAATATGTTTTAAATACAAGATACAGGAATAAGGATTCATAATCAGTGGATTGCTTGGATTAATTAGATTAATCTCATAAAATTGATTGAAAAATTGTTTCAAGCCAACTGCATAATTAAAGGCTATTTGGAATAGGTTTTTAATTAGAATGCAAGATGAAATTTAGTCTTGCGCCGTACCAGTCCTCCTTGCCCCTAAAAAAGATGGTTCATGGCGTCTTTGTATTGATAGTCAAGCTATTAATAAAATTACAATTAAATATAGGTTTCCTATCCCTCGATTCAATGACCTTTTAGACCAATTAGGAAGAGCTTCAGTTTTTTCCAAAATAGATCTTAAAAGTGGTAATTATCAAATCCGAATAAGACTCGGAGATGAATGGAAAACAACTTTCAAAACAAATGAAGGTCTTTTTGAATGGTTGGTAATGCCATTTGGTCTATCCAATGCTCCTAGCACTTTTATGCGACTCATGAACCAAGTTCTTCTTCCTTACCTAAACAAATTTGTTGTTGTTTACTTTGATGATATACTAATATATAGCAAGTCTAATGATGAATACATTGCCCACTTAACTGCTATTTTCAACCTTCTTAAAGAAAATGAACTTTGTATTAACCTAAAAAAGTGTACCTTTTTATCTATTGAAATTTACTTTTTAGGGTTTCTAATTAGCAAGAATGGGGTATCAGTTGATTCTAGGAAGGTTCAATCAATACTAGAATGGCCACAACCTAAAACCGTGAGAGAGATTCAAAGTTTCCTTGGCCTTGCTTATTTTTATCGCAAGTTTATAAAGCATTTTAGCACTATAGCTGCTCCATTCACTGAATGTTTAAAAAAACGAAACTTTGGTTGGGGGGATTCTCAAATAGATAGTTTTTCAAAACTTAAACAAGTTTTGAGCTCCACACTAGTACTTGGCTTTCCTGATTTTTCAAAACCTTTTGAAGTAAATTTGGATGCCTCTGGAGTTGGGATTGGTGCTATTCTAAGCCAAGAAAATCATCCTATTGATTTTTTTTTTCTGGAAAATTGAGTGAATCTCGTCAAAAGTGGAGCACCTATGAACAAAAACTTTACTCCCTAGTGTGTGCTTTGAAACAATGAGATCATTATTTGCTTGGTAAAGAATTTATCTTATTAACCGACCATTTCTCTTTAAAGTTTCTTCATTCTCAATCCATAAGTCGAATGCATGCAAGATGGATACAATTTCTTCAACGTTTTGATTTTGTCATCAAACATACTCCTGGAAATACTAACAAAGTGGCTGATGCTCTAAGTCGAAAAGGTAACCTTCTTACCCTTCTTCATGGGGAAATTATTGCATTTAATCAATTACCTGAAATGTATGCTACTGACCCAGATTCTTAAGAGATTTGGTATAATTGTACTACCCATTTGTCTTGCAAAGACTTTCATATCGTTGATGGTTTCTTAATCAAAAGTGATGCCCTCTGTATTCCACGAACATCTTTACGAGAATCCCTTTTAAAGGAAGTTCATTCAGGTGGTTTGGCGGGTCATTTTGGCCGAGACAAAACATTTACATCTCTTTCTTCTAAATTTTTTTGGCCTCAAACTAAGAAAGATGTTGCAAATTTTGTCAAATGTTGTTTTATATGCCAAACTTCCAAGGGTTCAAAGTCAAAATCATGGTCTTTATTCTCCTTTACCAATTCCTAGCTCTATTTGGGAGGATCTTTCAATGGATTTCGTACTTGGTTTACCAAGAACTCTACGTGGTTTTGACTCTGTTTTGGTTGTCATTGATCGTTTTAGCAAAATGGCACATTTTATTGCTTGTAAAAAGTCTAACGATGCCTTGAATATTGCTAATTTTTTTTTTCGTGAGATTGTTAGGCTCCATGGCATACCTAAGACTATTGTTTCAGATAGAGATGTGAAATTCATGAGCTATTTTTGGCGTTCCCTTTGGAAAAGATTTGGAATAGATCTCCTTGTTCACACGTAACTTCGGAGATAGAGACACATGGAATAAATAATATATTGTATTAATGTTTGTATGCGTGTGGGTGTACAATCTCTAACTTTAATCCTCTGATTATCTCTCTTATGTGTGTGAATGTGTTTCACTCGAGGGCTAGAACGCTTGATCTCGAGTCTGAAGCTTCAATGGATTCTTGGAGCTTGAAGTTTTCCTGTCTTGAAGGAGTATTCAGTCTTCCAGAAGTGTTCAGTACTTAGAAACTTGTAGATTCAGAGAGTCTTCAGTCTTTCGTTTTGGGGGAAATTTCTCTGAATGCTCTAAGTCTGGTTGAGAGCTCCAAAATTCTGAACCCTTGAAATGGTGGAGAACTCCTCTATTTATAGAGTTCTCGCTGGATGGGCCCTGGAGACTTTTGAGCCTAACAACTTGGGCTTGGGTTTTATTGGTCTTGGGCTGAACCATTTAGTCTTGGGTTTGGTTTATATTTGACCCAAAAAACCACATAACCCAAACATTAAAAAAAACCCAAATTTGATCCAAATAATTATTATTTTTCAATTAATTGGTCAAATTAATTAATTTGATCGAAATAATTTAATTTTACTTAATTGATCAAATATAAATTTGGCTCTATAAATAATTAATTGGCCAACTTTGTCTTCAAAGTAAATATGGGACACATGTCAATTTATAATTGGTCCCAAATTTAATTAATTTTAATTTTGTCATTAATTTTATGTAACGACGTGGCGATTCGTGATTAGTCAAAATTTCTCCATCAACACTCTTATTTAGCACTACTAGCCACCCCCAAATTGATGGCAAACAGAAGTGACTAATCGAACTCTTAGTAACTTGTTGCGTTGTCTGAGTGGTGATGAACCTAGACAATGGGATATCTCTCTCGCCCAAGCTGAATTTGCCTTCAACCATATGGTCAATCGTTCTACAAGGAAGTCACCATTTGAAATTGTATACACTCATCTTCCTCGTTTAACATTTGACCTCACTAATTTGCCTAATTCTGTTGATCTTAGTGTGGAGGCCGAGGTGATGGCTGATCGAATTCAGGAATTGCATCAAGAGGTTCGTTAACATCTTGAGAAAGCAAACGCTTCTTATAAAGCTAAGGCAGACACTCATCGACGTGCAGTTGATTTTAAAGTTGGTGACCTTGTGATGGTGCATTTGAAGAAATCTCGCCTACCTTCTGGAGTTCATTCTAAACTAACCAACAAAAAGATTGGCCATTTCCCTATTGTAGACAAGATTGGACCCAATGCCTACCGTGTTGCTCTTCCACCTTCTATGCGCATTAGTAATACTTTCAATGTCTCGGATATCTTTCCTTATTTTGCTCCGGATGAGTTCCTCTTGGCTACATAAACTCGAGGATGCGTTTCATTTTGGAGGGGTGGATTTGATGTAGGCTTATATTTATTGTGGGGTTATTCTAGTAACTGTGGTTTTTTTTCAAACTTTTAATTCTATGTAATGTAATGTAAATTTTCAGCCACTTTGCAAGATAGGTCATCTGACATGAAATTTACAAGACCAAACAGGCAACATTAACAAAGCAAGCCAACCATAAGTTCGACTCAACATTTCATTATCATCCATTCACGTGATGTTTGGGGCATGGTGTACATCTGATCCAACTAATCTTGCAACCCTAGAACACATCCCTAACTTGAGATTAACCCTAAAGATTATGTTAGAGATCTTTAACACATGGCAAAATCGTTTTTCACTAAATGATATGAGCTCTCTAGGTCACCAAAAACGTGTTCTTCTAATATATATAAAAAGCTCTCGACATGACTTGACACTAGACCCATTCTCTCTTTATCGTTCTTCCATTCCACAACTTTGACTACTATTGCCCATGCTCCAATCTCGACCAAGACTCTGTAATGGTGAGTATGGATTTGGGTAGACAATTGATTAAGATAGAGGAAAATTTTAATGTTTATGTATGATAGAAAGAGGAAAGGGAGATTTGTAGAATGGCGAAGAAACATGGAAAAATGTTCTTCGGCTTACCAATTGAAGAAATAGTAGTGGTATACTTCGTTGATGCCTAAGACGCCTTCTTTTTGTGCCATAAACTCAAAAGTATGGTCCCACCTTGGGGGAATGTTACTGGATTTCTTGAATGGAAAAATTACAAAAAAGGACTCCATTGCTCTTAAAACTCATTTACTAGAGGTCTCAATTTTGGAACTCACAAACTCATGAAGAAATGGAAAGTCCCTTCATGGAAGAAGAGATCTTTAAAGATCTTTAAAGCTATATGAGTCTTGGCAAGACTAGTGAGTTTTTTTTTATTATTTATTTTAATTTTTAATTTTTAATTTTTTTAATAAAAAAACTAAGAACATGTTGAAGAACAACATAATAGGGTTGTCCCAAGATTTTTTTAAAACAAGATTATAAACAAAAGGACCAATGAGACCACCATTTACCTCATCTCGTAGAAGTTGAAAGCAAATAGAGTTGAGTGAATATAGACTGATCAACCTCATCTCTTTACAAGGTGATTGCTAAGGTGTTTGTAGAGCATTTGAAGAAAGTGTTGCATCACTTAATAAAAGATCTACGAGTGATGTTTGTAGAAGGAAGACAAATTCTTGATGTGATGTTAATTGCTTATTGATAAGGTGGATTGGTAACGCCCCCAAAAATCAACCTAACTAAGACACATTACTTAACTTTTCTCTAATGTCAACCTCATGCTCCGAAAATTTCGACAGCATAACGACATAACTTTAACTAACCCAAAATTTATTTACTACCTGAAAATGAGATTTACACACTTCTATAATTCTAGATAACCAACCAATAACTACATTACACATCAGACCCAACATAACATCCACAAATTCCCAACCATACAAACTTTAACAACTACCAAGTAAAAATAGGAACCCTTAATAATGAACTCATAACTTTCAACAACACTAACCTCAATTGACACTAATTTTTACCCAATTACATCGCAAAGGAAAACAGTAACCAGAATACAACTCAACTCAAAATTAAGCCTAAAACAAGTAATATAGAATAGGAGAAGACAAAACCATAAGAAAACAAAGTCCCACTACAAGTACTAAGTTTATCAAATATTATATTCTTTCTCATGCTTGATCCTCATCATCATCAGGCTTGTAGTATTCCTCATCACCTGCAAAATCTGATGGTGGGTCAGTACAAAACCACGATACTGAGTAAGTGGCTCACACCTGAAGAGCCATCAAACAACATACAACATATATGGCAAACGTCATGCTTTTCAATCACAATAACACGCCTTATATACGAGATGAACAACATACATATTGTAGCATACTCAATTATGTAAACGTGCAACTAACCATGCACCTAACACATGAATTTCGCACCATGCCGTGCACACTCAGTTTTCACTTACGCTACACAAGCTCTCTCAATACTCGTAGCCTTCACAAGCTCTCTGAGAATGACTCATTCGAGTCATGCCGACCCCTGACCATATTACCCAAGGCCTCGACGTTTCTCTACGGCACTCAACGTTCGACCCTTGACCATATTACCCAAGGCATCGAACTGTGCATCGCCCCTTGACCATATTACCCAAGGCACCCAATGACTTCACAATCAAACTGTGCATCGCCCCTTGGCCATATTACCCAAGGCACCCGATGACTTTCATAACGTATAGACTCATCACATCGCCCCTTGGCCATATTACCCAAGGCACCCGATGCTCCTCTTAATCCATTGGTGACATACCACCCCTCGACCATTTTTACCCGAGGCATCTGATATTCACCTAACTTCCCTTTTAGACACACAAGGTCCTCTGACCTCACATTCTCACTAGAATGCATGAATCCTACTCATCATGCTTCTAGAACATGCTTCATGCCAATGACATGTTCAAACTAAAATGCACATTCCAAACATGCTTTCTAAACCATGCATTAAGCCATAAAACACATCAAATGGACAACACGCTCACAACATTATACTCACGATTTTCTATCAATCACAATGAAGCAACATATTTAACACAACAGTTTCACCATATCAGCTCAACAAAGCAGTTCATCATGCTCAAAACTCGTCATGAACATATAACACATACATATCTATACAACATATGATAAAACCAAACAAGTAAAGCACACAACATGCTAGCACACAAGCAAACAGACTCAACAGGTATAAATCCACTTACAGAATGTTCTAAAGCGCCCCTAAATAGTTCTCACAAGATCTTGCAACAAGAAAGTCTAGTTTTTAAGGCCAAACTCAACTCTAAACCTTAATAGAAACCAAAAGGGTGTGTGGGAGAAATAAACTTACCCAAAACACTTTAAAAACTAGCCTAAACACTTCGAGTCAGCCTGAAACTACGATCAAAGAGCTTCTAAGTATTCTAGACATGGTTCAAATCTACAATCAATAAACACCCAAGGGTTAGAGACTTGATTCAAATACTAAAACAAAGTCCGAAAGGGAATTAGAGAAAAGCATTACCTCCTAAAGACCTACCAAAGTCTTGTGCCTTCTCTAGAATGTATTCGAATGGGTTCGAATAAGATTGAATTGATCTGAAACTGCAAATAAGAGACTACCACAAGTTAGGAACTGATTTAACTAATTTAATCTCATCCGAAAGAGTCTAAAAGTGCTACTAAGTACTACACTTTAAATCCTTACTAAAAGAACCTGAAAGCATGCTGGTTGCTTTTCCACGACATCTGAAATTGTAAACTAATCTTCAAGGACTATGAGCACCTGATTTGGGATTATTCGGGTTATGGGTAGCAGTTGAAAATAGTTTTCGAATTAGAAACGCTGCTGATTGGTGTTCGTTGGGCCCTAAATCTGCATTACGAGGTCGTTAGAGAGTGGGTAATTCATATCTAAGGTTGAATACTGGTGGGTGACTGTTAAGCCTTACCAAAAAGGGGGAAATTAAAACCTGACGATTGCTGATGGCACAAATCGCACGCGAGGGAGGGGTTTTGGTTTATGGGCCTGCTGAAAACGTACACGAACTGCTAACGAGGAAGGCTACGTGTGGGTTTTGCATGCAACACCGTCGAGGGGACATCAGGACGTGTCGCTCGTGGGTATTGTTGTCGCGCGTCGTCGTTGAGAGGGAGTGAAAGAGATGGTCGTTGGGTGGGTCTGTTGTGCGCGGTTGCCGGCGATAAGCAGAGAAGAGATTGGAGAGAGAGATTCGCCACTATTGGCACTGGCTGCGCAGAGGAGGAGAGACACGAGGGGGGGGTTGCGGCTGCGGCGTGAACGAGAGGGAGAA
Organism: Luffa acutangula; assembly: GCA_036850905.1. NCBI lineage: Eukaryota > Viridiplantae > Streptophyta > Magnoliopsida > Cucurbitales > Cucurbitaceae > Luffa > Luffa acutangula. The sequence goes on along the minus strand of CM072092.1, from coordinate 171,181 downwards.
AAAAGAGATATGGGAGTTAGGGCTTTCTTCTTTTATTTCTTTTTATTTTCTTTTAAAATAAGACTCATTTTTCCCACTACATTCCAAATTTTAAAACCTTAATTTTCCTCTAAGATGAGAAAATTTGTGGGTAACTTTAATTTCCATAATCATGAAATTTGATTTCTTAAACCAAAAATCTCAACACTGAAATACTTTGCTTCCGCCAACTTAATTCCAATTTAAACTGATACTTGATCCAAAATATCCTAATTTCAAAACACGGGACGTCACATAATTTAAAAAGAATAGTTTATTTTAATAATTAAAAAATATTTGTTTAAATAAAAGATAGGTGTCACGTCATCATTCCGTTAATATTTAACAGAAAAATGGATGGATGAACTAAAATGAAACAAAATCCAAACCTTAGAGACTAAATTGTCGGGTTTGAAAACTTAGGGACCAAAATGAAACTCAACTCAAACCTCAGGGACCAAAAGTGTATTTTCCCTTTATTTTATTTCTTTTTATTCTTCTCTCTCCCACCTTCTTCTTCCTCCTCCTCCTACTATTTCTTCTTCTTCAACAATCAAGACCTTCCATCCATGGCCGACAGCCGAAGACCACCACTCGCCAGAGAAGAAGATGGAGAGGGGAATGGCCGCCGGCAACAGAGAAGAAGATGGAGAGGGAGAGTGAGAGAAGGAGAAGAGGAGGGGTTTTTTTTCCCTCCTCTTCTCCTTCTCTCACTCTCCCTCTCCATCTTCTCTGTCGCCAGCGACCATTGATGAAAAATTTTCTTTAATGAATCTAGATGAAATCTTAAATAATTCATATTATATCCTAGAGTGACAAATTTCTAAAAGAAAATTTATTAATAAAGAAAAAACTAAAGCCACAAGGACTACAAGGGAAAATATCTCCCCTTGCTAAAACCATTAGCACAATAAATGTGGAGATATGAAGATTCAAACCTCTAACTCCTAGATAACTAATACATGTACATTACCATTAAGTTAGACTCATATTAGACTCGCTAAAATAAATTGATAAAACATCCATTTTTATTGTCTTTTTTTTAAAAGGAAACAACATTTTTCATTGAAGAAATGAAAAGAGACTGATGCTCAAGGTACAATGATAAAAAGATACAAAAAGAACGAAGAAGATAAAAGGAACAACCGAAAAAGAAAATGAAAACAACACTAAGATGGAAAAATGAAAGCTCCCAATTGAGGCAAATATCTTTAATAGAAAATCATGAGAATAGCTTGGGCAAAGAACACCAAGACGAAGCTAAGAGCCGAGCATATAATATGAGGTCTTCTTTTGATTCCAAAACCAGCAAAGACAACAAAAAACTGCTATCGAAAATGATCTCACTTTTGCATCAATAACGTTGCTATCCGCACCATGAAGGACCCTAACACATTACAAATAACCAACTATCCAAATACTGAATGGCTCTGATAATAACTGGCATCTGAAGAATCCCAAACATTTTCCTCCAAAAACTGATCCCATGATACCATATTCATCCGCATGCATCCCAATGCACTTGAGACTAGAAGCTTCGGCAAACCTATGCAGGCAAAACAAACCCTGGAGGAGCTTTTGGCAACCAGAAAAATATAGCTTCCATACCTTTTTGCTGCTTGATTTGTCCCACAAATTGGAAGGGACATGTACAACCCTTCATTTCCAGAGAGATGAAGAATGATAGATGTAATTGGACGCTAAAATCCTTTAACAACAAAATCACCAAAATAAATCTTTCCCGGAGAAACAAATGAACCCCATATTGATAGATTCTTCTAGGAATTGATCCTCAAATCCACCATAACAACTGAAAATCAGCGGCAACCTCAAAACACAAACTAGAAGAAACAACAAGTGACCTCTCCAAATTCAAGGTCACGGATAGACTTGATGAAGGATGATGATGAACTTTTGAACATTCATGATACATCCCAGGAAACCCATTCAACGACAACCTTATAGACCTATCACTAAGACCGTTGGTATTTCACGAAACAATCTTCATAATTGATTAAGAAGGAATCAAACAACCACTTTAGAAGCCTGGGGTGAAATTTTGCACAATTTAAGTCCACAAATTTCAACTAACGAAGAGAATTGGTTAGGAATTTGAGAAGGAGATAATAAAGACTCATGAATAATTGTATCTTGAGAGCCTAGACCATCATCATTCTCAGGAAAAATAGAATTCAAAGACTCACCAATTTGGTCTTCTGAAAAGAGCTCCTCACATTCCTCTTTATCCAACAAGTGATCAGAGTCCTCACTACTTACACTAACAGTAGACTCATCGTCTGATTCCACCGGAGAATGAGTACTATGTTTATAAGAATTGCCAATACCTCTGATGAAAATATTACTCCCCCCTGGAATTCGAACAGAAGATTCTTTAAATTCCTTGGCCTGAAACAACCCATTTCCAGCACTGACATTTGAAGATCCCACAGCCTTATTTACAACAATTAAATGAGTGCATTCAGCTTCCATTTGATCAGCATTACTGTTAGACTTAACAGCCAATGAATGAGAAGCCTTTTTTCGAGAATAGGTCTTTAATGTTACCTGCTGGACATCCTTATTTAAATTGCAAGTAACGACATTAAAATTCTTGGAAGGAGTTTCATAAATCTGGGGCGGTTGAACTTCAGGACCCAACACCTCATTAATAGCATCAACATCTTTAGAAGGAGAGAGACTATTAATAGCATTAACATCTTTAGAAGGAGAGAGAAAAGAAACCGTCTCATTAATGCTAACATTAATATCTTTACAGCCAGCAATATTAATACACTTATCATGCAATGAAGCACCTTTTGAAGAACCCAACACCTCATTAAAATGGTCTCTCTCCCTTGGAATTTGGTCAGACAATTCCTTAAAATCCTTGGACTGAATTAACCCATTTTCAGAACTGATATTTGACGATCCCAGTAGCTGTTGTATATCATCTTTCACATTGCAATTGCTGTCATTAATCATCTTGGAGGGAGATTCAATACAGCCTATGAAATTAATATGCTCATCATGCATTGAAGCAACTTTTGGAGAACCCATTGCCGCATTAAAATCCTCATGATAACAAGAAATAAATGGCGATTCATTCAACCTTACCCCTTCATTTACAAGGTCCACTTCTTCATCCAATATCACTTGCTTAACCCTAATTACATCCAGGATAGAGACAAAACAGCAACGACAATAACAAGTTGACAAGCTGAAGCACGATTCAATGGATGAAGGCTAAGAACAAACACTGATCCGGCGGATGAAGGCTGGCGAGAGGGAAAGAGAGGAGAGAGGAAAGAGCATTCGGGGGGTGGGGGGGCTTCCCTAACTCCAATGATGGAGGGAATTCAACGCACAACATCCTTTTTTATTGTTTCGATTTTAATTTCATTTTTATCCTTTTTTCTAAATATTGATTCTTGAGAGGAAGGGACTAAAACTTAGGAGGATCATATTTATTCTATAAAAAACAAATAAAGGAGAAGGAGAATCCAGTGGACGACACTCCTCTAGCCGAAGAATTGGCTCTAATTGTTGTACAAGAAACTCCATTGAAGGGAAAGGAATATGTGGAACCCCAAAAATTAGCTTAGTTCCAAATTCACAAAGAGGAGAGGAAGGAGGGGACAATCCCATCTTCCAAAGAGTTAATTCATCAATTATGGCAGTGGGGCCTATATATTAGACCAATCCCAAGTGGAAAATCCACAAAGAAGAATTCAACAAAGAGAAAAAGTCAAGCAAACAAAGAGGTCAAGAATCTCAACAATATAAAGTTATTGAATGACCATAATTTCCTAGGATGTTAGGGGATTGGGAGCGTTCCAAAAGATATTTAATTAAAGATTTGATAGAAGCTAACAAAAGCTAGATGTAGTTATTTTGCAGGAGACAAAATTGAAGCTTTATTCATAGAAACATCATCAGAGATTTACGAAGTTCCTGACTCGTTGGTTGGGTCTCTATCTTTGCTAAAGGATCAATTGGAGGTGTTTTAATCATGTCGAAAGAGAGTGGTGTTTCCGTCACAGACTCAATAATAGGTGTTTTCTTTGCATATTAAAATTGTGCGGGATAATGGAATATTTTTTCGAGTTTTGAGCGTCTACGAGCCTCCTACACACTCTCATCTACGAAAAAGTTTTTGGAGATTAGACAATCTATTTAGGTTGTGCAATTATCATTCGTCGATCGGAAGAGATTTCAACGAAGTAAAAAGGCTAGAAAATAGATCCCCCAAAGAAGAATCACGAGAAACATGAGGCATTTAAATAGATGGGTTGATACCTGCAATTTGACTAAAGCTTCACTTTCAAATGGGTCTTTCACATGGGCCAGTACAAGAGCTCCAATGTCTCTCTCAACCATAGTCTGGTTTTTTGTAAATGAAGGCAGGCTAGAGATTTTCTCGACCGTTAAGCTTGCTAGACTTTGTAGATCTACCTCAAATCATTTTTCGCTTCTCCTTCATTGGGGGGCTTTTTCATAGGGTCCTTCCCACTTTAGATTTTTGAACATTTGGCTTGATCATCCTGATTTTGAAAAAAAAAAAAAAGACAGTTGGTGGCAAAGTCTCACAGTAGATGGGTGGACAGGATACTACTTTATGAAAAAGTTGAAGCAATTGAAAGGTATTCTCAAAGCCTGGAATTTCAAGTCTTTTGGGAATATCAGACAAATTAAAATATCCATTCAAGAGCAGATTTCTGCTTCAGATAGTTTGGAAGTTGGAAAGACTCTAATTGACCAAGAGATCAAGGAAAGAAAATGTTAGGCCTCCTATTAACAAGGTTTATGCAAGGAGGGGTAAAAAAGGAAATTCCACAGGAAGTTAGTTATGTGGGAGGTCGTACAGAAGCAAGCAAGGGATGCTGTGGTCCCAAGAGAGAGTAAGGGCGGGTGAATGTTAGTATATATTGCTGTCATGTTTTCATTTTAGGGTTTATGTGTGTTTTTAGCTTTGAGCTGAAAAGAGAGGGGAGAGCACCAGCACTCTAGAATTTGCTGGGAGTTTTGTATTGCCTTTGGGCTATCTTTTCCTCTTGAATATCAATATATTGTAAGGGGTTACCTTACAAATTGGTATCAGAGCAATCCTCAATCCTAGGGAGGTGGAAAAAGATGACTCAGAAGAAGATAGAGGAACGGCTAGAGGCCAATGAGCGAGAGATGTGGGAAATGAAGACTAGCATTGACGAGGGAATGAAGGACGTGAGGAAGGCTATCGCAACCTTAGCGGCTGAAATAGCAACCCTCCGGCGCTCTGAACCTTCGGTGATCACTGAGGGATCAGCGCACAAGTCGAAGGAAACTATCGACGCGGGCGAAAACTCCGGAACGAACAGTGAGGAAGAAGGGAAGGTCCAAACCGAAGCAGGGGAGGACAAGGACAACCAGAGCGACCGCCACAAGTTCAAGAAGGTGGAGATGCCGGTGTTCGGAGGCGATGATCCGGACAACTGGATGTTTCGCGCGGACAGGTATTTTCAAATCCACAAGTTATCTGAAATTGAAAAAACGACTGTGGCTGTGATTATTTTCGAAGGGGTAGCCCTCAACTGGTATAGAGCGAAAGAAGAGAGAGAGCCCTTTAAGGATTGGAAGGATTTGAAGTTGCGGCTACTGAAACGGTTCCGGAAGAAGAAAACAGGGACGGTCTGCGGCCGTTTCTTGGCAGTGAAGCAAACCACGACAGTGCACAAGTATTGTGAAGAGTTTGAGAGATTAGTCGCACTGCTGCCACACTTAACTAATGAGGTACTGGAAAATATGTTCATGAATGGCTTGAAGCCTCTGATGCAAGCCGAGGTCCTCTGTTTCCGTCCGGTGGGTCTGGAAGAGATGATGGAGAAGGAATAGTTGGTGGAAGATAGAGAAACCACCCGAGAGGAAGAAGAAGGGCCCAGATCGATTAAACCCAATGCCCAATCGGAGACCACAGTGGCGCAGGGCCCACGAAAAGAAACAACCAAGCCGTATGCGACCCACCAGACACAGACCATTACATTGACTAACACAGCAAATGCGAATCCACGAAGGGAAGGGGCGGCTAAAAAGATGACCGATGTCGAGTTTCAGACGAGGAGAGATAAGGGATTGTGTTTCAGATGCGAGGAGAAGTACCACATCGACCATCGTTGTAAAGCTAAAGAACTCTGAGCGTTGGTGGTGCAGGCCAACGGTGAAAAATTAGAAGTTTTCGAAGAGGATTACCAGCCGATCGTGGAAGAAGCCGCGGAAACCACTGAGATGCACGACGCCGTAGAACTCTCTTTGAACTCGGTGGTCGGATTCACAGGGTCGGGAACTATTTTAAGTTAAAAGGGAAGATCGACATGGAAGAGGTGGTGGTTATGATCGATAGTGGAGCCACCCATAACTTCATCACTCAAAGGTTAGTGGACGACTTGAAGTTACCATTGACAGACACAGCGAACTATGGGATATTGTTGGGATCCGGACCTCCCATTAAAGGGAAGGGCGTGTGCAAAGGGGTCGTTCTGTCCTTGGGAGACCTCACGATAGTAGAAAATTTCATACCGCTGGACTTGGTAGGTGTGGATGTGGTTTTGGGAATGATCTGGCTCCACACCTTGGGAGAGACAAGGGTAAATTGGACCACTTTGACCATCACCATTGAGAAGGAGGAAGGAAATGTTGTATTAAAAGGGGACCCGAGTTTGACCAAAACGAAGGTTTCTTTGCGAAGGATGGTTAAGACGTGGGACGAAACTGACCAGGGCTACTTGGTAGAGTTCAAAGCCTTGGAAGCACTGACCAACTACGCGGAATTTGCGTCTATTACGCCGGCAGAGGCCACTCCGGACTCCACAAAACAGTTGATCGAACAGTATGCTGATGTTTTCCTTATGCCAGAAGGTTTGCCGGCGGTAAGGGAGATTGATCACCGAATCCATTTAAAGGAAGGGGCCCAGCCAGTGAATGTGAGACCGTACCGGTACCCCCAAGTGCAGAAGAACGAAATTGAGAGGCTTGTATCAGAAATGCTTATGGCAGGGATCATCAGGCTGAGCGTGAGTCCATTCTCGAGCCCGGTACTCCTGGTAAAGAAAAAAGACGGCAGCTAGAGGTTCTGCGTGGACTACCGTGCCTTGAACAATGTAACGGTCCCCGACAAATTCCCAATCCCCGTGGTAGAAGAACTATTGGATGAACTACATGGCTCGAAGATCTATTCCAAGATCGATTTACGATCGGGATATCACCAGATAAAAGTTCATCAAGAGGACACGAAGAAGACTGCTTTTCGAACTCATGAGGGACATTACGAGTTCCTAGTGATGCCATTCGGACTCACAAATGCCTCCTCAACATTCCAAGCTTTGATGAATAATATATTCAAGCCGTACCTCCGTAAGTTCATATTGGTTTTTTTTTTATGATATTCTTATATACAGCATGACTTACGAAGATCACGTGCAACACTTGACTATTGTTTTCGAGGTACTGAGAATGAACCAGCTGAAGGCCAATATGAATAAGTGCCATTTCGTGCAAACTAAGATCGAATATCTGGGACATATGATATCGGCCAGGGGAGTAGAAGCCGATCCCTAGAAGATCAGGGCAATGATGGAGTGGCCGAGACCCCAGACATTGAGAGAACGGAGGGGATTTCTGGGACTAACGGGCTACTACAGAAGATTTGTGTGCAACTATGGCAAAATTGCAGCTCCCTTAACCCAACTTTTGAAAATAGGGGCGTTTGAATGGGGGGAGGTTGCGGACCAAGCATTCGAGCAATTGAAGAAAGCAATGGTGACACTGCCTGTGTTAGCCTTGCCAGATTTCTCACAGCCCTTCATGGTGGAAACCGATGCCTCGGGCACTGGATTGGGGGCGGTTTTGACTCAAGGGAAAAAGCCCATAGCATATTTTAGCCACACACTGTCCACTCGAGCGCAGTTGAAATCAGTATATGAGAGAGAATTGATGGCAATAGTCTTAGCTGTTCAACGATGGCGTCCATATCTACTTGGGCAGAAGTTTGTGGTGAAATGAAAACATACCAGAAGGCGTTGAAGTATATGCTAGAGCAGAGAGTGATCCAACCACAGTACCAGAAGTGGCTGTCAAAACTTCTGGGATATGATTTTGAGATTCAATATCAACCCGGACCTGAGAATCGAGTAGCGGATGGGTTATCCCGTGTGTTGCCGGCCGTGCAAATAGCCCAGTTGGTGACTCCAGCAATCCTCGATGTGGATATTGTGAGCAGGGAAGTAAATAGTGATCCAAAACTCAAAAGCATTATTCAACAGATGCGGGAAGATGCGGACAGTGTTCCTAAGTTTGAGTGGCTCCAAGGGAAATTACTATACAAGAAGAGGTTAGTATTATCAAAAACTTCTTCCTTGCTTCCCTCTGTGTTGCATACTTTCCACGATTCCGTGTTAGGAGGCCACTCCGGTTTTTTGAGAACATATAAAAGGCTGACGGGAGAACTCTACTGGGAAGGGATGAAAAGTGACGTGAAGAAGTATGTGGCTGAATGTCTGGTTTGCCAAAGGAATAAGACACTAGCTGCCTCACCTGCGGGTCTGTTGCAACCTCTGGAAATACCAGAGAGAGTTTGGGAGGAAATCACAATGGATTTTATTGAGGGGTTGCCCAAGTCGAAAGGAATGGACACGATTCTCGTGGTGGTAGACAGACTGAGTAAAGCAGCTCACTTCATCGGGTTTGTTAGAGCAGTAGAAGATGCTTACACTCGGATACTACGTACAGAGCGGTCGCCAGTGATAGTGTCATCTGAATCTAACAGTGCTTTAGTTGGACAGACCACTGATTATAGAGGCAATCGAGGGGTAGCATCGAACATGTCCAGAGGAAATTCTACTGCTCCAAAAGCAAATTCAGGAGATATTGTGTGCCGCTATTGTCATAAGCCAGGGCATATAAAACGTGATTGTCGGAGATTGCTTTATAGAAACCAGAGGTTTCCATCTGCACATGTTGCCTCTACTCCTGATAATTCTGACCAGTCTGTTTCGATCTCAGCTGAGGAACAGTGGCAGAGTTTCGCAAACAGTTTGAAACCTTGGCGGCACCTCTACCACAATTGGCCGAAGATGTACTAGAAACTAGAAAGCACATTTTTTAATGGACTCTCACCTGAAGTCCATTCTGAGGTAGGATGTTTTGAGCCCAATGGCTTAGAAGCAATAATGAAAACAACCCAAAGGATAGAAGATAAACTGCATGCCATAACATGTCCTGTGGGCCTAGGCCCAAACCGTGGAAACAAACCCATGATGATTACTCCCCTCAAAACTCTCCCACCGCCCAAACCGTCAGACACTCAAAACATGATAAAGACTATTACACTGCCCAGTGCAACATCTACTCAACGAAAGGAACTTCCAAACAGGCGACTGACGGATACTGAGCTCCAGAACAAGAAGGAGAAAGGATTATTCTTTTTCGGTCACAAGTGTAAAGGCAAGGAGTTGAGGGTTCTGCTAGTGGACGGCGAAATCGCTACCAAGGAAGCCATGCAGGTTGAAGAAAATGAATGCAAGGTAGAGCAAGTCGAGGACTCTTCGACGGAAATGAACACTGCCGAGTTATCCTTAAATACGGTGGTAGGATTTTCGTCACCTGGAACCATCAAAGTCAGAGGAGTGATAGAAGGCGAAGAAGTGGTAGTCCTCGTTGATTGTGGGGCTACTCACAATTTTATTTCTCAACGGCTAGTAGAAAGGATGAAGTTACCGATTTCAGAAACCCAGAATTATGGAATTATCATGGGAACCGGAGCAGCAGTCAAGGGAAAGGGTGTATGTAAACAAATAGCGGTGGTGCTCGACGGTTTGACTGTGATTGAGGATTTCTTACCCCTCGAACTCGGAAGCATCGACTTAATCTTAGGCATGCAATGGCTTAAGACCCTTGGCGTTACGACCGTGGACTGGAAGGCACTAACATTAACTATTGGACAAGGAGATTCTCAGACGGTAATCAAGGGGGACCCATCGCTGACCAAAACGGAGGTTTCACTGAAACAAATGCAACGTACCTGGGGGAAGCACGACCAAGGGTTCTTAGTAGAACTAAGAGCCATTACGGCTGTCTTAGGGGATCCAGCTACAGTGGAAGCAACCCCACCATCTCGGATACCGAGACCTATTGATCAGATGTTACAAGATTACGAGGATGTCTTCGATGCCCCGAACCAATTACCTCCTCCAAGGGAGATTTGATCATCGCATCAAATTAAAAAATGAAGCTCAATCAGTAAACTTCCGACCCTACTGATACCCGTACGCTCAAAAGGCTAAGATAGAGAGAATGATTCAGGAGATGATCGCGGTCGAAATCATAAGACCAAGTAACAACCCTTTCTCAAGTCCGGTGTTGCTAGTGAAGAAGAAAGATGGCGGCTGGCATTTTTGCTTGGATTACAGAGCCTTAAACGAAGCTACTATACCAGATAAATTTCCGATCCCCGTGATTGAAGAATTGCTCGATGAGCTCAATGGGGCAACGGTTTTTACAAAATTGGATCTCCGTTCGGGCTACCATCAGATAAGGGTACATCCGGAGGACGTTCCAAAGACCGCCTTCATAACCCATGAAAGTCATTACGAGTTCCTTGTAATGCCTTTTGGGCTAACAAATGCCCTGGCCACATTTCAAGCGCTCATGAATCGGGTATTTCACCCTTTCTTACGTCGTTGTGTTTAAACGCTTTAGACCTTCTCAAGAAGGTAGTCTGTATGCGAGATTTTTGGCTATCAAACAGGAAGAGAGCATGACAGAATATACCAAGAAGTTTGATGGCTACTCAACGCTGCTACCGAATATGCAAGAGGACGTCCTAGAAAATACATTCTTGAACGGACTCAAACCAAAAGTTAAGGCGACGATGGTGAACAGACAACTTGTTGGGCTCGAAGACTACCCAGGCCCAACAGATTAAAGACAGGATGAAGCCACCAAACTCGCGAGAGTGATGTTGAGCTTAGGATCAGTGGCAGAGTCTAACAAAGTTGGCTCCCAAGGTACGGGAAAGACCACCCAAACACTCGGGCTAAATCGAATCAGAAGTCTGGTAACCCGATGCAAACGCGTGCGATTATGTTTCCAGGAAAAAGGGGATATAGGATGCAAGGAATCTTTACCCAAAACTCTCAGACTTCGAATTTCAAGCTAAGAAAGACAAAGGGCTACGCTTCAGATGCGACAAGAAATATAGTGCGAATCATAAATGCAAGAATCGTGAGACAAGGGAACTTAGGGTTCTTCTGTTAAACGGGTTGGAAGAAATTGAGTTGATCCAAGGGGCCATTTTAGAAGAAGAAGAAGACGACTCTACCCTAGAAATAGGGGATTTAATGGAATTGGATTTGAAATCAGTGATAGGATTCTCGACTCCAGGAACAATGAAAGTCAAAGGAGCGTTGGGAGAAAGGGAGGTCGTGATATTGATCCATTGCGGAGCCACCCACAATTTCATATCCCAGAAACTAGTAGATGAACTCAAGATCAACGTGTCCAGAAAGTTTCATTATGGAATCGTAATGGGTAATGGGGTGGCGAACTATGGAGGTGATGGGAGTCGATTGGGCCGCATTGACCATGACTTTTGTTTCAGGCTAACAGAAAATAACCATCAAAGGGGACCAATCCCTTAATAAAGCCAAGGTGTCCTTAAAAATGTTAGCTAAAGACTTGGAATGAAACGGATCATGGGTTCCTCGTTGAGTGAGGATGAGAAGGAAGCTCAACTACCACCTGAGGTGGGAAAGTTATTGTTCGAGTACAAAGATATATTCAACATACCAGAAGGACTTCCCCCCCAAGAGGAAGGGTTGAAGGAGGGCCAAGGTTCAGTCAACTTTAGGCCATATAAATATGCCCATTCGCAGAAGTTGAAAATTGAGAAACTGATCAAGGAATACTAGCATCTGGAATTGTCTGATCGAGCAACGACACGTTTTCCAGTCCAATGTTGTTAGTCAAGAAGAAGGATGGTGGGAGGAGCTTGTGCGTCGACTATAGGGCTCGAACCAACGGAATGTGGAGAATTACTTGTGATTATGTTTCGAAGGGGAGCAACCAAAGAAGTTGGAACAATGGATCTCGTGGACGAAATGCTGGTACAATATGACATTAATTGTTTCCATCAACACAACACCCTTTAATGTTGTGTATAGAAGACAACCTCCACCCCTACTTTCTTATGGGGATTGAAAGACCACCAACAATGCCCTGGATCAGCAGTTGGTTGACCAAGACGTTGCCTTAGCAGTATTAAAGGAGCAACTTCAGATTGCCCAAGATCGAATGAAGAAAATTGCGGACAGAAAACATCGTGAATTGGAGTTTAAGGTTGGGGACATGGTATGCATAAAGGTGAGACCCTATCGACGAAAGTCTTTGGCCAAGAAAAGATGTGAGAAGCTATCTCTAGAATACTTTGGGTCATATTGTGTGTTGGAACGAATAGGACAGATTGCTTAGAAAATTGAGTTACCATTAGAGGCCACCATTCATGACATCTTCCATGTGCCTCATCTCAAAAGAATGTTGGGAGAATGGGACACAACCCAATCACATGGGCCTATCTTAACCGAGGATTATAAGTGGCGAGCAGAACCAGAGGAAGTATTGGGGTTGTGTTGGAATAAGTGTTGTTGAGGCGAGTGCAAGAGGTAAGGCTTCAGCACCTTGAAAGTATCCAAAAGGCACTCGCCTTGATGCAATATTTTTCGCCTTTTTGCACCATCACCACAAAGTCAAGCGGGCGCCAGGGGTGATCATCAGTCAATCAGCATCGGTTTTGGGCTCAAACTGACACCGACCACCGATTTATCGATTTTAGTCGATCGGTTTAAATTGATTTTGAAGATATTTAGTGCACCGACCGACCGATCTTACTGGCGGTCGATCAATTTTGGTCAGTTTTCTAGCATTGATGAACGGAAAAAAAGAATATTGAAACAACAAACCACAAAAAGAGAGAGAGAGAGACAGAAAGGAGAAGAGAAAGAAGAAAAGAATAGGAAAGAATAAAAATGGAACGAAAACAAATAGAGGAGAAGAAAAACGAGGAAGAAAGAAGAAAAGAATGGAAAAGAGATAAAAAAAATGTGAGAAAAAAAGAAGAAAAGAAGAAAGAATGAGAAGAGTGAGGAAGATGTGAGTTTTACTGATGGAGAAAATGAGGGAGAAGAAAAATAATGGAGGAAAGGTGGGAGAAAGATTAAAGAAGGAAAAAAAATGAAATAAAACAAAAATTGTAATTAATCATTTCATTTTTTTTCCGGTTGACTCTAGTTGGTTTGAGCCTTTTTGGGCTCACCAACCGACCGACCAGTCGGTTTTTTTATAGGAAATACTGACTCCGACCGATTTAATTAAAAAACCGACCAACTGATGTCGATTCGAGTGGATCGATTTTTCGGTCTATGATGCTCACCCCTAGCAAGCGCCTATTAACCCATGACAACAACTTTATTAAGATGATTCTCGCCTCATAAATAATTGAGAACAAAAAGACATATTAGCTGGTGAACACCCCTCCCAGTTATTAAGGATAATGAACCATAATAAAATATAGGGAAAATTACACTTTTGGTCCATGAGGTTTGGGTTAGGTTTCATTTTGATCCCTAAGTTTTAAAACTCAACATTTTAGTCCTTGAGGTTTGGATTTCGTTTCATTTTGATCCCACCATCCAAATTTCCGTTAATTACTAACGGATTGGTGACGTGGCTTTGGTCGATCAGTGGATGTCGATTTTGGAAGTTTTATGGAACCGATCAACCGACCACGAGCAACAATCGGTATGTTTTGGAAGTTCCGGTGAAGAGATGGCGTCATTGTTTCGGTGAGGTGGAGAAAGAAAAATGGAGAAGTGAGGGCAATACTTTACCAGAAGAAAGAACGAAGAATGAGATGAAGGAGAAAGAAAGAACTGAGAAGAAAAAACACCATGCCGGTCCGTGTGGCGCAAAGCTCCGACGAAGAAAGGACGTCATTCCGGCGTGGTGAAGATGCTTGTTGATGGCATGAAGATAAAAGAGATATTGAGAGAGTGAAAAGAGAAAGCTCAAAAAGAAATAAGAGAGAGATGAAAATAAAAATGAGAGAAATCTGAGAGGGTTTGAAAAAAAAATAGAAAAACGAGTGTGGGAGAGAGATACGAAAGAAATTGAAAAAAAATAAAAATATGTTTTAATTATTCCTTGGGAAGACCAGGGTTGCTGCAGGCAGCGCATTAATGTTGCCTGCAACAGCGTCAACTCAGTCGCTTTATCAGTTTTTTTTTTTTCGGTCGGTTCTATCGGTTCTCGTCCCTTTTGGGCGAGCCGACCGACCGTAAGGTCGGTTTTTCAGAATGTAAAACCGACCCCGACCAAGTTTATAAGAAAACCGACCGACCGACATCAGTTCGGTCGGTTTAGGTCGGTCGGCTCGATTTTTCGGCTTTTCTTGCTCACCTGTATTTTAAATAACTATATAAGGTAAACTCAAACGTTTCATCGAGAACTTAAGCTGATAAATAAATAAATCACACATATTTTAAACAACTTGAAGTATTGGACAGAGAAAAAAAAAACTCATTAAATGCCACCAACCTTAAAAGAAGCTCTAACATCATCCGTGTATATCCTTGACTGGTAGCTACGTAAAATCCTGTCCAGTCTGTAATATTTCTCCTGGTAATCAAAACCAAAAATAGTAAACTGGTTGTTCAGGAACCATAAAATTCCTCCCGTCTAACCATACTGCTCAAATATAAACTAGGAATAACTGAAAACCAAAACCTTTTCTTTCTAGAAGTTGACAACATAATGGATCATAAACCTTCTAACTACAGTCATGTTAAGTAAGGCAGAACGTAGACAACACCTTGATGCATTTGGAAGTAGGTCTCTTTTTTCATTTGAAGACGAAATTCTCTTTCAATCTGAGTATTTATTTTCCTTTACCAGTTCAACACTATACTTCGATTCTGCTCTTCGAAAAGGAAAATCGACTCTAAGAATTCCGTCTCCGTCTACTAAAAAAACTGTAAATGTTTCAGAACTGGTCGGCATACGACGTACAAAATGTTCGCGCCCTTCTTTATCTATAACCCAACAACTATTCCATCCCCGTTGTTCATGGAACCCGTTCTAAATAATCCACCTTTTGAGGGATTATTCCTGATGTAATCATAAAAAGCAAGAGGGAGTGATTCAGAGATTGCAATTCATTGGACAAATAGATGGAGACCAGTAGTTATTCTGTTATAAGATGGACTCTGTTAAGTAGAGTTGGTTAAGGGGTAGTATATAGTTGATGATTGTAAGAGTCTAGGTACCTTTTGACTAGACTTGAGTAAGGTGTAAGGGTGGAGGGACGGAAAGCTCTTAAATACTTCCCTTGGTTGTAAATGTACTTTATCAGAGCAGTGTTCTTTTTTTCCCTGGTTATCGATGACTACTCGAATGGAAGCATTGGAAGCAAACATGGCGGATTTGTGGAATTTTGTTGGAAATATCTCTGAGCTGGTTGCACAGATGAAAGAGGGTTTGTTGGTCGTCATATCCCAGATTAAAAGTCCGAAATTGAAACGGGTTGTTGATAAGGATCAAGGAAAGAAGAACGATGAAGTGGTTAGTGCGGCGGCGAATGCTTGTGTGGGAGAATCGTAGGCGCAATTGAACAAACGGTTTTCGATCTTCGACTTAGAAAGCTTGAGATTCCAGTTTTCTCTCGATTGAATCCCTATGAGTGGTTGCATCAGGTAGAACAGTACTTTGTCGTAAATCAATTGACTGATTTAGAGAAAGTAGAAGCTATTGTTCTCTGTTTGGATGGAGTTGCCTTAAAATGGCATCATTGGGAGAAGCGTCAACGACTGATCGGAAGTTGGGAGGAGTTTTGTCGCCTTCTTCTGCAACGTTTTCTTCCGACTAAAGAAGGTAACCTTCATGAATGATTCTTTGCGCTTAAAAAGGAATCGACTATGGCGGACTATCGAGAGAAGTTCAAAGAGTTTTCATCACCGTTGGAAAACCTAGATAATGCAACTTTGGAAGGAAAATTCGTTGATGGGCTGAAGAGGATATAAAGATAAAACTACGAGTGAACCGTTCTGTTGGGCTTAACTTGATAATGGAAATGGCCCCAAAATTAGAAGATGAACTGTTGCATTTTGAAGAAAAATATTTTGGAGCTACCTTTAATCCAAAAACACCAGCCCAAATCCCAAGTTCGTCATTGGTTACGCCCAAATCTGCTTTGTATGGTGCTAGATCCAACGCGAGTACTATTTTTGTCAATCCTAGTAAATTAGGCGCGAATTTTTGAAAAGACGATGTTGGGAAGCGAGCGGGAGTTCCATTTAAGAAACTGACTGATTTAGAATTTCAAATTAGATGTGAAAAGGGGCTATGCTATCAATGTGAAAAGAAGTTTTTCCGTGGGCACCAATGTAAGAAGGAGTTGCAGGTTATGGTAGTTTTTTTTTGTAAATAAGGTTATGGTAGTTCAAGATGAAGTTGGAGTAGAAGAGCAAGTAGGGGAAGTGGTCGTGCAGGCTACAAAGATGGCCAGCGAATGTCCGTTGGGAGAAAGACCGCCGGAAGAAGTAGTGGAGGTTGGACTGCATTCTATGGTCCATATCGAATCTCAGAAAACCATCAAGTTGACGGGTTTAATTAGAGCCACAGAGGTTGTCTTGGTTGACAGTGGTGCTACACATAATTTCATTGCTTTGAAGTTGGTTAAAGAGCTTGAATTGTCGTTAAGTGAGATTTGTAAGGATATTGTGCTTTCTTTGAGGACCATAATAATTGTTCAAGATTCTTTTTCCTGATGTTGTTTTGGGAGTTCAATGGCTTGAAACTCTGGGAGACGTGACTATTAATCATCAATCACTACAACTTAGTATCACCTTGAATGGTTCTAAAGTCGTTCTTCATGGTGATCCTTCGTTAGTTCGTACCCAAGTAACTTTGAAGTCATTGATTAAAGCTTTGAAGCTTGAAAAGCAGGGGTTTTTAGTTGAATTGAATGTGATGCAACAACATTCAGTTAAGAATGAAGGGTTGTGGGATGATGTACTGATGTAGCTGGTTAAGTTGTATTCTTATTTCTCTAGCCTTCCGGTCATGTGCTGTCCATGTGCCTTTTTATTAGCTTGTTAGTTAGTTAGTTGTCCTTGTTGGCCGTGCCTTGTTAGCCTATTTAAAGGCCAGCTCTTGTTTAGTTTTGGATATAATAAAATTCTGAGGTTATTCAACTTTTGGCTACACCAAATTGGTATCAGAGCACTCGATTTTTTGGGACGCTCCTACCATGATAACCAAGAAAGTCTCAACTAATGTAAGTGGAGATCCATCTTTGGTTGATAAAGAGGCGGAATCTACCCCCGTCCTCTCACCACAAGAGACAACTGCACACTTGCTGTCAGTTGAAAACGACGTGCGTGAGATCAAAGACATACTAAAACTAATGTGGGAAAAGATCGGTCTTCAAACCGAACAATTAACACTGAATCCTTCGGCACAAACAAATTGGGGACGAGAAACTCAAAATCGCCAAGGAGAGTGTAGCAAGAAACAAGGCCGGCAAGAGAACAGAGAAAAGCTCCAGCAAGATAGACATTTTGGCGAACAAAAGATGGCGCAAGATTGGAACATGGCTCCAACCAGATTTCAAGAATGGGAGATGGCACCTAAAAGATATCAAGAACTAAAGGAAAATCCTTTGTACCGAAGGTATCAAGATTGGTCGGATTCTTCAAGTGAAGATGACAAAGATCCAAGAACTCTTTATTATCAGCAAGGTCAGCCAAAAAATGCAATGTTTGGTCCACTGGAACGAAATGAAGATGCAAGAATTCATTACCATCAACAAGAAAACAATTTCAAAATGAAAATTGACATTCCAACCTACAATGGTAAAATGGAGATCGAAGCATTCTTGGAGTGGATTCGGCATGTAGAGAATTTTTTTGATTACATGAACACACCAGAGAATAAGAAGGTAAAATTAGTGGCTCTAAAATTGAAAGGGGGAGCACAAGCATGGTGGGATCAACTTGAAATTAACCGCCAAAGATTTGGGAAGAGACCGATCCGTAAATGGGAAAGAATGAAGCGAATGATGAAGGACAGATTTCTTCCAGCCAATTTTGAACAAATTCTTTATACCCAATATCAAAATTGCCGCCAAGGGACGCGCACTGTGATGGAGTATACCGAGGAGTTCCATAGATTGGGGGCTCGAACGAATCTTGGGGAAAATCAACAATGCTTGGTTGCAAGATTCAAAGGGGGATTACGCATGGATATTCAAGAAAGAATTTCTTTACAACCTATAGCTTTCTTGAATGAAGCTATTACCGCAACTGCCACGGCGGAGGAACAAATCGCTAATCGGTTCAAAAGGCAATATACAAGGAGGAATGCGGGAGAAACAAACATCTTTAATCCAAGAAACACTGCAATTGATAAGAACACATCCCAGATTTCTTCGGCGGGTACAAAAGGTAAACAAATAGATATGGGATTGAATAAAGATCCGGTTCCAAAGAAGAATGCTAGTACCTATGCAAGACCTACTTTAGGGAAATGCTTCCGCAGTAACCAAACCGGACACTTGTCCAATGAATGTCCCCAGCGTAAAACATTAGCTATTGCAGATTCGGTGGATTATCAAGAAGAAAGTGACGAAACAGACTTGGAGGAAACTACTGATTTTCTTGAACAAGATGAGGGTGAACCCGTGTCTTTGGTCGTTCAACGACTCCTTTTAGCCCCTAAATTTGATCCTAGCTACCAACGACATTCCTTGTTCAAAACAAGATGCACAGTTAATGGAAAGATTTGCAATATAATCATTGATAGTGGTAGCACAGAAAACGTGGTAGCTAGCAAGCTGGTTTCCACTTTGAACCTAGCTGTGAATCCCCATCCGGCGCCTTATAAAGTCAGCTGGATAAAAAAGGGTGGAGAAGTACTTGTGACACAAACATGTATCATTCCTTTGTCTATCGGGGCAAGCTATAAGGACCAAATTGTGTGTGATGTCCTAGACATGGACGCATGTCACATACTTCTTGGTCGACCCTGGCAATACGACGTGCAAGCTCTCCACAAAGGTCGGGACAACACTTATGAGTTCTCTTGGATGGGCAAAAAGACCGTTCTTCTTCCCCTCAATCCTTCCAAGCAAACGACACCAACAACAAGCACTAAAAAAGGTCAACTTTTCACACTCTCTTCTGGAAAAAATTTCCTTACTGATACTCAATTTCCTATCTTGGGATTAGTTATTAAAACCTTTGATACTGCTAATTTTCTTGATGTTATTCCAAGTAAAGTGCAGAACTTATTAGATGAATTCCCCAGTATTATAGATAACCCATCTACTTTGCCACCACTCCGAGACATACAGCATGCAATTGATTTCTTTCCAGGGGCAACATTGCCTAATCTACCACACTATAACAAAATTCTGTTTTCTAGGATTAGCATCTTTTTATAGAAAATTCATCTTCTTATAGAAAATTCATCTGTTTTCTAGGATTAGCATCTTAGATTAGCATCTAAGATGAGCCCTAAGGAGTATCAAATTCTCCATGAGCAAATTCAAGAACTCCTAGACAAACGACACATTCAGCCGAGTTTAAGTCCCTGCGCGGTTCCTGCCCTTTTGACACCCAAAAAGGACGGCTCATGGCGTATGTGTGTAGATAGCAGGGCTATTAATAAAATAACCATCAAATACCGATTCCCAATTTCGCGCATAAACGACTTGCTGGATCAGCTGGGTAAGGCAACAGTTTTTTTCCATGATTGACCTTAAGAGTGGTTATCATCAGATACGGATAAAGCCAGGGGACGAATGGAAAACGACATTCAAAACAAATGAAGGACTGTTCGAGTGGCTTGTCATGCCTTTTGGCCTCTCTAATGCCCCAAGTACCTTCATGAGATTAATGAACCAGGTATTTCTTCCATTCATCAATAAATTTGTAGTAGTTTATTTTGACGATATCCTAATTTACAGCCATGATTTTTCAGAACACTTAAACCATATTAGAACCATTTTCACTACCTTACACAAACATGCTCTGGTAATTAACTTAAAAAAATGTCTATTTGTTGTCGAGGAGATATCATTTCTGGGGTACATTATTAGCCATAATACCATCAAAATGGACCCCCTTAAGATTAAAGCTTTAAAAGAATGGAGGGAACCAACAACCATAAAGGAACTACAAAGTTTTCTAGGATTAGCATCTTTTTATAGAAAATTCATCAAAGGGTTCAGTACAATCGTGGCTCCCATGAAAAACTGTTTAAAGAAAGGGCAATTTATGTGGGATCAAAACCAAAGTCAAAGTTTCAACCTTATAAAAGAAAAATTAGTAACTAGCCCAGTCCTAACCCTTCCAAACTTTGACCTCCCTTTTGAAATTGCCATTGATGCCTCGGGAATAGGTGTTGGTGCAGTGCTTTCCCAAAACAACCACCCCGTGGAATATTTTAGTGAAAAGTTAAGTCCCTCTAGGCAAAAGTGGTCAACATACGAACAAGAATTATATGCCCTAATTCGTGCTCTAAAACAATGGAAACACTATTTACTTTGCAAAGAATTTGTGCTATTCACAGATCATTTTTCTCTCAAATTCTTAAATTCCCAAAAATCCATAAGTAGAATGCATGCGAGGTGGTTATCCTACCTTCAACGCTTCGATTTTGTCATTAAACACACCTCGGGTGTTACTAATAAAGTTGCTGATGCCTTAAGCAGAAAGTCCGACCTCTTAACAATCCTCAAAGGTGAGATTATTGCATTTAACAACCTCCCAAATTTGTATGAAGACAACAAGGACTTTAGTTCAATCTGGCAGGACTGCACAGAGCATAAACCAGCAGGTGATTTTCATCTAGTGAACGGCTTCCTCTTTAAAAATGACTCCTTGTGTATACCCTATTCTTCACTACGGGAGGCTTTACTTAGAGATGCTCATGCCGGTGGTCTTGCTGGTCATTTAGGCCGAGATAAAACCCTTTCTATTTTAGAACATAGGTTCTATTGGCCTCAACTCAGAAAAGATGTTCAGAATTTTGTTAATCGATGCTATACTTGTCAAATTTCCAAGGGGACCGCTCAAAATACAGGGTTATATACTCCTCTTCCCATTCCTGAACACATTTGGGAGGATTTATCCATGGACTTTATTCTTGGACTCCCACGAACCCAAAGAGGTTATGATTCAGTTATGGTGGTAGTTGATCGATACAGTAAAATGGCACACTTTTAAGGCCTTACATGTTGGGTGGAATTTTTTTTTGTTAGAACAGATCAGAGTAGTCTCAAGTTTATTCTTGAGTAGTGGTTGGTTGATGATCATTATTAGAGGCTTTTGACCAAGCTGATGGGGTATGACTTTGACATTATATATAAGCCTCGTGTGGAGAACAAGGTTGCTGATGCCTTGTACAGAATTCCTAATGTTGTGGAGTTTGCAACAGTGAGTTTGGTAGGAGGGCTTAATACGGGGCTTATCTTTGATCAGCAGATGGATGATGTTAAACTACGTTCTATTCGGAACAAGATAATGAATGGCGGTGAAGTTCCGGTTGGTTACTCGTTGAAGGACCCGTTGTTGTATTATCGAGGAAAGATTGTTCTCCCTGAGGACTCTCCTACTATTTCTCTTTTGTTAGAAGCTTTTCACTCTCTTGTTGGGGGCCATGGTGGGGTGCTCTGTACATATTAAAGGTCTGCTCGAGAAGTTTATTAGGTAGGTATGAAAGCTAGAGTTAAAATTTTTGTTGTTGAATGCTCTGTATGTCAACAAGCTAAGTATTTGGCTTTAGCTCCAGCAAGACTCTTTCAACTGTTACCTATCCCTGATAATATATGGGAAGACATAATTGGCCTACCTCAAGCTGAGACTTTTGATTCTGTGTTGGTGGTTGTTGATCGTCTTTCTTAGTATGTTCATTTTCTTCCGCTCAAGCACCCATTTAATATAGTTTCTACTGCTCAAAACTTCATTAAGGAGATTGTTTGATTACATGGTATCCCTTGAAGTATTGTCTCAGACCGAGATCTGGTGTTCACCAGTTTGTTTTGGGAAGAATTATTCAAATGGCAAGGTACCAAGCTAAAAAGGAGTACGACTCTCATCCTCAAACAGATGGACAAACGTAAGTGGTGAATAGAGGAATGGAAACCTATTTGAGATGTTTTGCAATGCATTGTCCTAGCGAGTGGGTTCGTTGGCTTCCGTGGGCTAGATTTAGTTATAACACATCATATCATTCTGGTTTGAAGGCTACTCCTTTTGAGGTGGTTTATGGGCGTCCTCCTCAAGATATTCTTCCTTATGTTGCGAATGGATCACCTGTTTTTGAAGTGGATAATCAATTTGTTAGAGTTATTATATTAGTATAATAAGTGTAATTATATAGAGTTGTCCTTTATTGTCTTTTTACATTCTCCTACTTAGGGTTAACCTTGTATATATATATATCTTTATGTGAATGGAATATATTATTCGAGTTCTCTCAAACCTTAGAGTTTACATGGTATCAGAGCGTTAGGGCAATTAGGGTTTTGTCTCATTGGAGATTTGTTAACGGTTAGGGTTTTGTCTCGTTGGAGATTTGTGAACGGTTAGGGTTTTGGTTTGGAACACCTTTTGAGAGTTTTGGGTTGCCCAAAACGTTTGCTGCTTGAAACCGCCGCCGCCACCACCAGATTCCGCCGCCGCCGTTTTGGTCTGTCACCGGAGGATTTTTTTGTCACCGCCCAGCTCAAAACGTAGCCCACTCGCCGATCTATTGATCCTCAAAATCCGAAGCCGAAAATCCCTCACGCGCCGCCACTAGCTTCTGCGACAGCCTCACGAGCCGGCGCGTGTGAGCGCGTGCGCGCCGTTTTTCTGCTCCTTTTTAGTGGGTCGGCTCGTTTTGGTCTTCTCCTTCCAGTCGTGTGTTGCTTTGGGCCATATCGGGTTTGTTTGGTTATATTTGAAAGCCATAGTTTGTTTGGAGGTTTAGGGTTTGTGTGATTCAGATTTCAGCTCTATTTTTTTTGGTCTGTTTTTTGTTGAGGTTATGGCTGAAAGGAAAGCTTTAGTGCTGTCCGAGATGATTCCAATGGTATCCAAGATCGTTGAAACAAATTAATCCACCACAACTGCTATGAACCAATTTCTCCTACATGTCTAAATCTTTATGCAGGTTGTTGGAGAATGATGACAGTTTGACTTTAACCAAGATTGCTTGAAAGCCTTTGTGCAACTAAAGGGAGCACTAAGCTCGGCCTCTATCATGACAAAACCTGACTGGAGTCAGTTGTTGAAGCTTTTGTGTGATGCAAGTGATTTTGCCGTAGGAGCTGTGCTGGCACAAAAAAGAAACAAGATAATACATCCGATCTGTTATGTCAATAAGACCATGAATGAAGCACATGTAAACTACACAACTACAGAGAAAGAGCTTTTTGTAATGGCGTTCGTCTTTGACAAGTTTAAATCATACTTAGTTGGGACAAAAGTGATTGTGTATACAAATGTCATTGAGTTCTAAAGTATCCCTTATTAAAAAAGGATGCTAAATCTCACCTCTTCAAAAGGATTCTACTTTTATAGGAAATTAACCAAAAGATTCGGGACAAAAAAAGAATTGAAAATCAGGGTGCTGACCATATGTCCAAGTTACGAAAGGGAGCACAACAAGAAGAGAACAAAGATCAGAGATGCTTTCGTAGATAAGAAGTTGTTGGCAGTTGAATCTTTCACATTGTCTTAGTATGCATACATAATTAACTATTTAGTTAGTGGACTCACACCATAAGATGCAACCCCACAAAAATTGAAAATTTTCTTTCATGACAGTAAGTATTACTATTGGGATGAACCTTATTTGTATAGGTTAGGACCAGATCAAGTGTAATGCTAAACTATTCACAAACGTGCAAACAAGGGTATGAAATCATCAAGCGAAGTCCAACCCAAAACATTTGTGCAGTCAAACAAGTGAAACCATCTTTTTACGTGCAACACCTTCCATTACATGGGAAAATAATCATGGCAATCTCATAACTTGAGTCATGCTTGACATGACTTTGCAAGATAGGTCATTTGACATGAAATTTACAAGACCAAACCGTCAGCATTAACAAAGCAAGCCAACCATAAGTTCGACTCAACATTTCATTATCATCCATTAAGGTGATGTTTAGGGCATGGTGTACATCGATCCAACTAATCTTGCAACCCTAGAACACACCCCTAACTTGAGATTAACCCTAAAGATTATGTTAGAGATCTTTAACATGTGGCAAAATCTTTAACATGAGATACTCACCTTGTGAATTGAAAGACCTCTTCCTCCCCCTTCACCATGTGGTGTCCTTAGGATTGACTCTCTTGAACACATAAATTCAACTCTGCTCACTAAATGGTGGTGGCCACCATTTCTCTATAGAGAAAGATGTCCTTTGGAGACAAGTGGTGGCTAGCATCTATGAGGAAGAGACTCTTGGATGTATGACGTTATCCCCTCAGGGAGTTCGAAGAACCGCCCTATATTTGATATTGCAAAGTTGAGGTCGGTTTATGAGTTTTATCTCATTTAGAGTCTAAAATGGGAGATGAATCAAATTTTGGAAGGATATTTGGATTGGGAACGCTTCTCTTAAAGATGAGTTTCATAATATTTTTGCGTTGTTGTTGAAGCAACACGCTACAATGGTTGATTGTTGCGATGAGGGGCAAGGAACTTGGAGATGGATGTTTAGATTTTTCCGCTTAGTTATGCTTGATATCAAAGTGGGAAACTTTTTGATTGGGCAATGAAGATGATAAAATTAGGCGGTCGATTAAAATCTTTTTGTGGCCAATGGCTCATAGGAGTTTGAACACTCACAATAGAATTTAAAAGATGGCTCCCAACCATGCACTCTGCCCTTCTATATGTTCTCTTTGTCCATCAAATGAAGAATCTTTGGATCATTTACTTCTACACTGCTCCTTTACTATATAGTGCTGGAAAAGGCTTTTGAATCATTTTGGGGAGCAAATTTGTTTGCCTAAGATGGTGGACGGGCGGCTTTTTGAATCCTCGGGGGGCCGAAATTAGAAAGGTGAGACCAAAATCCTATGGAAATTTTCCTCCGGAGTTCTCACCAATACTCTGTTGCTAATGTCATGGTCATCTCTATGATCATCATCCCAACTAGAAAGAAAGCCATCATCCCTACAATAACCAAGAGTTCCGTCAATTTCACCCATAACCTCCACTGATGATTATTAGAAACTTAAGCAAAAAACAATGAAAAAACATTAGGCTTTTTAACTCGTTTTGGTTTGGTGTCCTAAGAAAAGAGATATATATTATTAGCAAGTTTCGCCATACAACGAGAAAGACTTAAATTAATGAATTTCCACGACTGTCACCGATCAGCTAATAGGGCGAGCAGCATAATAGTCTCCAAGATGGACGATGTGAGTGAGAACCCAAACCATAGCGGCTTTAAAGACTTCTCTCTCAACTTTAACGGCGAAAAAGCTTTCTCCAAGAGGCTCTCTTTATATGATTTACTGAGGTTTTTGGCTCGCAATAAAGGTAGGGCCCTAATCGAGCAACTAGTAGTCTTATCTATCTACTTCTCCCGACAAAATATCTAGAGTATCTATGATGGTGACCACATCTGTTGGCATGTGATGTTTGGACATAGAATCAAGTCCTTGTGTTTCTGCTCTAATTTGCTCTATTCAAAATTCTCTCCATACATAAGGTTGGTTGTCTTGTTTAGTTAGATAGGCACATATGCTTCCCCATCCCTTATGAAAAGGCCTCCTCTATTTGTATAAAGAATTTGTGGAGTTTCGTTTATTCTTCTTCACCCGGTATTAGACCTATTCCGGGCTAAGGCAGTTTCCTTAAATTGATTTATGCTTCCATATGCAAGGTTCTTCAACTTTCTTCCTAACGTAAGCACACACTGGTCCCCACCCTTTGTGGAATTTCACATCCCTCGTTCTCCCCTCCCACTCCGAGAATCCAACCATCATCTTTTTCGTGGGGCTTCATTTTTTACAACGGGAGGAAAAGCCAAAAAGTCACAAGAATAGTCATATATAAGAAAATGTGCTTTATGTTTCTTGTTGACGAATTCCTTACCTATATTTTCTTCCAATGCCAATCATAAAACTAACTGAAATGGGATTCCTACATCCTGGTAAGTATTCTTCTTTTTTATTTTTGTTTCGTTGGTGAAACTATAGCGAAAGGGAATGGATGCAGTTGAGTTGGAGTTGAAACGAGCCTTTGTCTACGAACCTTACAAATAAGGGCAACTCATCTTGCTTGGTTCTAACGAAACTTAACGCACTAGATCATCAGCATTATTTCTTGGTAAGACATCCGGTTTAATGATGTCTACGACAACCTTTCTGGGATCCAAAATCGAATAATTTGTTTACAAGATGCTCTTACGGGGGTTGAAGAAGGTCCCAAGGGTTCAATTGCCTATGGTGTACTGGTCGTTATGCCAATAATAACGTCGGACAACTAAGTTGGTATGGAAGAGCCGCACGCTGCATGGCTGACGAGTGTTGAACCTCCCTTTCCTTTCATGGTCTAGGTTTGCCCCTTTTTCCCAAGGTTGGCTGATGACCTTTCCGATGTTGCGATGATATGGGTGGTTGCCCTTACTCGGGAGTGGGTTCATATGTGGGTTCAGGAGAAGGACTTCAACTCCCAACTCTTTCTTGATCAAGGAACCCACCCATTTCTTCTTCAATTTCACACAGCAGATTTGAGGGGGTGTTTGGCCCAAGGAGTTGGGTGGAGTATAACTCCTTGTTTGGCCCAAGGACATACACACCCGATTATGGGACCCACAAACTTATTAACAAATTACAACACTCTATTATGGACCCCATGCACTTATAAACTCCTATCCCAACACTTTATTGTGGGCCCACAAAGTTATTAACTCCTACTCCAAATTTCATAACTCCAACTCCTTGGACCAAACACCCCCATTATTAGGCGTTGTGCCTCCTGCTTTCTTCGATTTGGCAAGCAACAAAGTGGCTTTCGCTCCCTGGTCCATTAATGTCCTATCCCACCTCTCTCTAGTGCTTGAGTTAGTTGATAAAGACTTGTCCTGTAGGTAGGGTGACCATCAAAGATCGAAAAACTGAGCCAACCAATCGAAACCGACCCAACCAACATCGGTCAATCGATTTTTTAGATGTGTCAATCGGGGTTCGACTAATCAATCGATGAGCCCAAAAAGGCTCAAACTGACCTAACCGACCAACTTCATGTTATCATTACTTATTACTTATTTTTAAGAAATGCTTTATTGATTTCTTTTATTTCCTCTCACCATCACGTTTCCTCCTCCCTCCCTCCTTTAGACTACCCTCTCTCTTTCTCTTCTTCCCACTCTCATTTCATTTCCTCTCTTTTTCCTTTTACGTTGAAGCTCTTCGCCCTCGTTCTTTCTCTTTTTCCCATTCTCATTTCCTTTCATCTCTTTCTCTTTTTATCGATCTCTTTGTCGGAGCTCTTCGTAGCCACAAACCCAACGCCTCCTTTTATCTTCTCTTCGCTGGAATCCAAGGCCTTTCTCTTCACCGTCTCTTTGTCGACGCTCTTCGCCGCCACGAACTGCTCTCATTCTCTTTTTTTTTCATAACTTCGATGAACTTAACCGACCAAAACCAATCGATGTTTACTGATGGTCGGTCGGTCAGTTCCATAAACATCTCTGAAATCGACTACCGTCAACCGAACAAAACCGACATATCGATGGTCGACGTTGGTTTGAACCCAAAACCGACAACGATCGACTAATGACCACCCCTAACTGTAGGAATAAGTCACTTCTTGATAAATTCAGAAGCTTTGGTAGGAGGGGAACTCTTTTTTATTCCTTTCTTTTGAACTTCATGAAGCACCCCATTCGAGATCTCCCTCGTTACAAACAAAATAGTGCACAACAAAGAATCAAATCGGTTCTATTAAGAACAGGTTGCATTGCTAACCAATAAAACTCTGAAGAAGAAGCAAGCTTCAATGCTCGCCCAAGACTACAGAACGCTCATTATGGAGAGGGTAAACAACTTTGTCCAGCTACTCGATCAATAAAGACGGAATTAGGGTTGCTTGAAAGACAAAGAAAATCTTTTGATCTTGATTTGAAAGTACTACAACGATTGAGTCTGGCTACCGCTCAAAATAAAACTATACCTTGCCGAAACCGTCATGGCCCAATCATGTAAAGGTTGCACCAAGGCTTGATACTAGGGTGAGCCAATAGGGAATAACCTTTTCTTCCTTGCTTCCTCGACCTTCATTCCCCTCCTACAGCCAAAGTGATAGCGACTGTAGCATCCACCGGTAATTTGTGGAAGAGGGTAAGCTTTCTGTGTGAATGGGACGTATCAACACCTTTTGCATTGGGTTCTAAGAACCAAGATGGATGGAGATCAAAACCTAAATGTGCCTGGGGATGATGACTCCAATAGTAGGTAAGGAACTTTAGCTATATCTTGCTTTTAATGATAATGCTATCAGAAAAGCACTAGCGTAGGAAGATCAAAATGGTCAAGAAAAGCCAATATACTATGCTTGCTAGTAGAATTTTCAAAGAAGCTGAAACGTTATACAATATGCCAACGAGTTCAGGTCGTCGGCAACCATAGCATGGGAGGACGTCTAATCCTTTTGTTGTCCAAGGTTGGCTAATTGTACGCAACAGACTCGAAGATCCCTAGTTCTGGAAGGCACATGAGTTTGAACGCTTTGCTGGATCCTCCAAAACCACACAAATCCTTAGTTAGAGTGGCATTCCAACTAGGTACCTTTTGAGATTTTGAGAAGTTGCTCTTTGGAGAGCACAGTACCATGAAAGTTGTAAGCAGTGTCCAAAGGGAATCTCAGGTAGTTCTCTAAGCACCAATAAACCACCTCGATCTAGGGGTGGAAAGTTGTACTCATGTTAAATTGTGTCCCTTGTAAACCAAAGAGCTACTGCCAGAATGAAGATTGAGACAGTGAAAATCTCCTTACCAATGAATGAAAAGTTGAAGCTGAGTTTATTAATTTCTTCCAAAAATTGTACACTAAAGATAGTGGGTAGAGATTTATGATTGATGGTATAAATTGAGCTTTTTTGAATTATCATATAAAAGAAGAGTTGAAAAGTTCCTTCATGGAAGAAGAGGTCTTTAAAGAATCTTTAAAGCTATATAAGCCATGGCATGACAAGTAAGTTGAAGATTTTTTTCTTTCTTGTAGGAACATATTGAAGAATGACATAGTAGAGGAGTTCCAAGACTTTCTTTAAACAAGATTATAAACAAAAGGACCAATGAGACCAACATTTTCCTCATTCCATTGAAGTTGAAAGCAAATAGAGTGAGTGAATATAGATTGACCAACCTTATTTCTTCACTTTACAAGGTGATTGCTAAGGTGCTTGTAGAGCGTTTAAAGGAAGTATTGCATCACTTAACTGAAGATATGCATTGCAAACAACTTTGTAGAAAGAAGACATTCTTGAGGTGATTTTAATTGCGTATTGATAAGGGGATTGGTCATACCTTGATGTCATACTTGGTTACTGGGGCTTTGGCCAGGATGAAGAGTGTGCATGGACTATCGTCGCTTGACTAAAGCTACAAAGAAGGGATAATACTAGGACACAAGATCTCAAGGAAAAGAATTGGAGAATAATAAACAGTTTGACTTTAACCAAGATTGCTTGAGAGCCTTTGCACAACTAAAGGGAGCACTAAGCTCGACCTCTATCATGATAAACCTTATTGGAGTCAGTCGTTGAAGCTTATGTGTGATACTAGTGATTCTGAGTAGGAGTTGTGCTGGCACAAGAAAGAAACAAGATAATACATCTGATCTATTATGTCAATAAGGCCATGAACGAAGCACAGGTAAACTACACAACTACAGACAAAGAGCTTCTTGTAATGGTGTTACTCTTTGACAAGTTCAAATCCTACTTAGTTGGGACAAAAGTGATTGCGTATACAAATATCATTGAGCTCTAAAGTATCCCTTATTCAAAAATGATGCTAAATCTCGCCTGTCCAAGTTAGGAAATAGCCTGGAAGGATTCTACTTTTATAGGAAATTGACTAAAAGATTCGGGACAAAAAAAGAATTGAAAATCAGGGTGCTGACCATATGTCCAAGTTACGAAAGGGAGCACAACAAGAAGAGAACAAAGATTAGAGATGCTTTTGTAGATGAGAAGTTGTTGGAAGTTGAATCTTTCACATTGTCTTAGTATGCAGACATAACTAACTATTTAGTTAGTGGACGCACACCATCAGACGCAGCCCCACAAAAATTGAAAAAGTTCTTTCATGACAGTAAGTATTACTATTGGGATGAATCTTATTTGTATAGGTTAGGACCATATCGAGTGTAACGCTAAACTATTCAAAAACGTGAAAGCAAGAGTATGAAATCATCAAGCAAAGTCAAGCCCAAAACATTTGCACAGTCAAACAAGTGAAACCATCTTTTCACGTGCAACACCTTCCATCACATGGGAAAATAATCATGGCAATCTCGTAGCTTGAGTCATGCTTGACATGACTTTGCAAGATAGGTCATTTGACATGAAATTTACAAGACCAAACAACCAGCATTAACAAAGCAAGCCAACCATAAGTTCGACTCAACATTTCATTATCATCCATTCGGGTGATGTTTGGGGCACGGTGTACATCAAATTCAACTAATCTTGCAACCCTAAAAACACCCTTAATTTGAGATTAACCCTAAAGATTATGTTAGAGATCTTTAGCATTTGGCAAAATCGTCTTTCACTAAATCGTCTTTCACAACATTAAACAATTTTGTGTTCTTGGGAGAGTTCTCAAACCTCTCGGATAGTTGGACTGTTATCTTCATATTTTGTGTTCTTGAACTATTTTAAATAAATCGAAAATAAAATCCCACTATCTATTGGCATTCCTGCAATAGAACAAGGTTGGACTTTCTTACTTTGGCTTGCATATTGTTCTTAGTGTTTGTTACCGGAGATATATGGCAGGATGTCTAACAAAGTGGTATCCGAGCACGTCAGCTTGGGGAGGACACGAAGAATGGCCCAGAAACAAATAGAGGAAAGAGTCAATGCAACGGAGAAAGACGAAAGTTGGGGGAGGAAACAAAGGAACCGACGAGAAAATCATAGATGGAAAAGAGGGATTCATCACCACCCAAATCCAGCGGAGATCGCAGCAAGTTAAAACGACTAGAAATGCCAATCTTCACTGGGATCAACCTCGATTCGTGGTTGTTTCATGTTGAGAGTTATTTTGAGATACACAAGGTGACTGAACGGAAAAGATTACAACTCGACTGTAATCATCAGCTTTGACAAATACGTTGTTGACTGGTACAGATGGTCGCACAATCGCAAGAAAATCAAATTGTGGTTAGACTTGAAGGATCAAATGTTTAAACGCTTTAGACCTTCTCAAGAAGGTAGTCTGTATGCGAGATTTTTGGCTATCAAACAGGAAGAGAACGTGACGGAATATACCAAGAAGTTTGAGGGCTACTCGACGATGCTACCGAATATGCAAGAGGACGTCCTAGAAAATACCTTCTTGAACGGACTCAAACCAAAAGTTAAGGCGAAAGTGGTGAACAGACAACTTGTTGGGCTCGAAGACATAATGACCCATGCCCAACAGATTGAAGACGGAGATGAAGCCACCAAACTTGCAAGAGTGATATTGAGCTTAGGATCAGTGGTAGAGTCTAACAAAGTCGGCTCCCAAGGTACGGGAAAGACCAGCCCAAACACTCGGGCTAAATCAAATCAGAAGTCAGTTAACCTGATGCAAACGCGTGCGATTATGTTTCCAGAAAAAAGGGATACATGATGCAAGGAATCTTTGCCCAAAACTCTCAGACGTCGAATTTCAAGTTATGAAAGACAAAGGGCAACGCTTCAGATGCGACAAGAAATATAGTGCAAATCATAAATGCAAGAATCGTGAGACAAGGGAACTTAGGGTGCTTCTGTTAAACGGGATGGAGGAAATCGAGTTGATCCAAGGGGCCATTTCAAAAGAAGAAGAAGACTCTACCCTAAAAATAGGGGATTTAATGGAACTGGATTTGAAATCAGTGATAGGTTTCTCGACTCCAGGAATAATGAAAGTCAAATGAGCGTTGGGAGAAAGGGAGCTCGTGATATCGATCCATTGCGGAGCCACCCGCAATTTCATATCCCAGAAACTAGTAGATGAACTCAAGATCAACGTGACCAGAAAGTCTCATTATGGAATCGTAATGGTAATGGGGTTGCGAACTATGGGGGTGATGGGAGTCGATTGGGCCGCATTAACCATGACTTTTGTTTCAGGCTACCAGTAAATAACCATCAAAAGAGTGCGATTGTGACACTATGCATAAAGGTTGGACCCTATCGACGGAAGTCTTTGGCCAAGAAAAGATGTGAGAAGCTATCTCTAGAATACTTTGGGTCATATTGTGTGTTGGAACGAATAGGGTAGGTTGCTTAGAAAATTGACTTACCATTAGAGGCCACCATTCATGACATCTTCCATGTGCCTCAACTCAAAAGAATGTTGGGAGAATGGGACACAACCCAATCACATGGGCCTATCTTAAACGAGGATTATGAGTGGCGAGCATAACCAGAGGAAGTATTGGGGTTGAGTTGGAATAATTGTTGTTGAGGCGAGTGCGAGAGGTGGGGCTTCGACACCTTGAAAGTATCCAAAAGGCACTCGCCTTGATGCGCAATTTTTCGCCTTTTTGCACCATCACCACAAAGTCAAGCGAGCGCCAGGGGTGATCATCAGTCAATCAGGTTTGGGTTAGGTTTCATTTTGGTCCCTAAGTTTTAAAACTAACATTTTAGTCCCTGAGGTTTGGATTTCGTTTCATTTTGGTCCCTCCATCAAAATTCTCGTTAATTACTAACGGATTGCTGACGTGGCTTTTGTCGATCAGTGAATGTCGGTTTTGGAAGTTTTATGGAACCGATCGACCGACCACGAGCAAAAATCGATCGATTTTGGAAGTTCCGGTGAAGAGATGGCGTCATTGTTCCGGTGAGGTGAAGGAGAAAGAAAAACGGAGAAGTGAGGGCAATACTTTACCAGAAGAAAGAACGGAGAAAGAGATGAAGGAGAAAGAAAGAACTGAGAAGAAAAAAACACCATGACGGTTCGTGTGGCGCTAAGCTCTGACGAAGAAAGGGCGCTATTCCGACGAGGTGAAGATGCTTGTTGATGGCCGAAAGATAAAAGAGATATTGGGAGAGTGATAAGAGAAAGCTGAAAAAGAAAGAGGGAGATGAAAGAAAAATGAGAGAAATCTGAGAGGGTTTGAAGAGAAAAAAAATAGAAAAACGAGTGTGAAAGAGAGATACAAAAGAAATTGAAAAAAAAATAAAAATATGTTTTAATTATTCCTTGGGAAGACCAGGGTCATTAATGCTGCCTGCAACAACGTCAACTCAAAATTCAAAAAGTTCTTTCATGACAGTAGACCAGATCAAGTGTAACGCTAAACTATTCAAAAACGTGAAAGCAAGGGTATGAAATCATCAAGTGAAGACAAGCCCAAAACATTTGCGCAGTCAAAC
Organism: Luffa acutangula; assembly: GCA_036850905.1. Taxonomy (NCBI): domain Eukaryota; kingdom Viridiplantae; phylum Streptophyta; class Magnoliopsida; order Cucurbitales; family Cucurbitaceae; genus Luffa; species Luffa acutangula. The sequence continues at coordinate 137,490 of CM072092.1, read as the reverse complement.
AAGTTAAACCATCTTTTCACGTGCAACACCTTCCATCACATGGGAAAATAATCATGGCAATCTCGTAGCTTGAGTCATGCCTTACATGACTTTGCAAGATAGGTCATTTGACATGAAATTTACAAGACCAAACAGCCAGCATTAACAAAGCAAGCCAACCATAAGTTCGACTCAACATTTCATTATCATCCATTCAGGTGATGTTTGGGGCACGGTGTACATCAAATCCAAATAATCTTGCAACCCTAGAACACACCCTTAATTTGAGATTAACCCTAAAGATTATGTTAGAGATCTTTAACATGTGGCAAAATCGTCTTTCACTAAATGATATGAGCTCTCTAGGTCACCAAAAATGTGTTCTTCTATTATATATAAAAAACTCTCGACATGACTTGGCACTAGACCCACTCGTTCTTTATTGTTGTCCACCCCACAACTCTGACTACTATTGCCCATGCTCCAATCTCGACCAAGACTCTGTACAGTTTATTAAGATAGAGGAAATTTTTCATATGTATGATAGAAAGAGGAAAGTGAGATTTGTAGAATTGCGAAGAAACATGAAAAAATGTTCTTCGCCTTACCGATTGAAGAAATAGTAGTGGTGTACTTCGATGATGCCTAAGATGCCTTGCTTCTGTGCCATAAACTCAAATGTATGGTCCCACCTTGGGGGAAAGTTGCTGGATTTTTTGAATGGAAAAATTACCATGACTAACATAGTTGGAGTTATAAAAAACAATAGCATTAAGTGAGTTACCCTTTCAAGAGCAGAAGAAAGTGAAATTAGAGGGTTTAGGTCGAAGGAGATTGTCGTGAATACAAGGAGAGACTTCCACGATAGCTAGGTAGATTACTTGATCAGATCCTTTAAGATATCCTCAAAGAAAAAGTTCATCATAAACTCATTCCACCCTAATAAGCCTTGGAGAAATGACAAATGACTATGATGATTCCAGAAAGTCACCTCCCCATGATGAAAACCAAGGCCGCTCCTAGCAAGCAAAATGTGCCAGCATCACCACCTCATCCTGAAGGTTCCTCCAACCCCTCCATTTCTAAACTTAAAGTAGAGCTCGAGCATTTGAGGGAGCAAAGTAGAGCCTATTGGACCTATGCAAGAGAGAGAGAGAGACAAAGTCATCCGTAGAATGTAAGAGGGCTTTGAGTGGTGCCCCAAAGAGCTCTAGCGAAGGTCCTTTTGATTAAAATTGGTCCGGACGTAGTGATCCTCCAAGAGACTAAGTTGATGGCTATGAGTAGAAGGCTGATGAAGTCTATTTGGAGTTCAAAATGGAAGAACATCCCTCTTTCAAACGGCAGGAAGCTGACGCTTGGGTTCTCCACTTGGAATAACCTCCCTCCCTATTTACTTCTCAATCTTCAAAGCTCCTTTGAAGGTGATAAATAAGACGGAAAGATTACCAAGAAGTTTATCTAGAATGGTGGTGCTTATCTACAAGGTAGTCAATTGGTTAAATGGGGTTGGACAACTCTGCTTTGGAAACATGGAGGCATTGGACTAGTCTCTTTTAGACAAAGAAGCAATGCACCATATCTGCAATGGTTGTGGAGATTTATGTAATAAGAAATGGTTGCCAGCTCTCTCTGGATGCCTCTTCCAACAAACGATGCTGCAAAAGGGAGACTGGGCTGGACATAGCAACCATAGGATGCTTCTCTATACACATATCAACTCAAACTCGCAATCTTTTTTTTTTTTAAAGGAAACCACACTTTCATTGAAGAAATGAAAAGAGACTAACCCTCAAAGTACAATGAAAAAAAGATACAAAAAGAGCGAAGAATATAAAAGGAACAACCATAGAAGCAAAAGCAAACATCACTAAGATGGAAAAATGAAAGCTTCCCAATTGAGGCAAATAACTTTAATAGAGAATCCTGAGAAGAGCTTGGACAAAGAACACCAAGACGAAGCTTTGAGCCGGGCAAAATATATGAGGAAAAATTTTGAATCAAAACCAGCAAAGACATCTAAAACTGCTTCAGAAAACGATCTCACTTTGCAACAAATACGGAGCTAACTAAACCACTTGCCACATGTGAATCCGAAAGCTTAAGATTTAAACCCCTCTGCTGCCTCAAAGACCCACTTCGCACAAAGGACCCTAACTCAAAACCAACAAACCATATGCTGAATGGCTCTGATATTAACCTGACATCTGAAGAATCCCAAGCACTAACCTACAAAATCGGATCCCACGAAACCACATCCATCCGCATGAATCCCAATGCACAGAAAACTTGAAGCTTCGGCAAACCTTAGCAGGCAAAACAACCCAAGGGAACAAAACCTGGAGGAGCTTTTGGCAACCAGAAAGATATAACTTCCAACCCTTTTTGCTGCTTGATTTGTCCCACAAGTTGGAAATCAAGTGGGAACTTGAACAACTCTTCATCTCCAGAGAGATGAAGAATAATAGATGAATTTGGACGCTCAAACCCTTTAACAATAATATCTCCCAATAGCGTATATTTGGAGCTCAATATGAAATCTTATTTTCTTGCCAGACCCTTCAGATAAGGGAAAACTCCAAAGATTGCTTCGAAGTAAGATCCTTGTGTTGATCCTTTCCTAAACTGGAACTAGAGTGGGAGGAAAAGGGGATCAAAATGTCCCATCAATAAAGTGAGGGCTTTCCGGACTTTCCCCACCCCCTTTCCATTATTCCTTCCCCTCTCATTCCCTCTTTTTCAATAAAGAAGCACCACTCCCTATCCCTCCGCGGATGGGTGGAAGGGAGAAATGAGAACCCTAATCTTCTAAAATCCCTCATTAGGGAGTGTTGCTTTCTTTCATAACAGACTCGAGAATAAGTGACTCAACAGTCTTTGGAGTGGTAGTTGAATTGTAAATTCAATGATAAGCTTGCAAAATGGAAGAACGTCCCCCTTTCAAACGGCGGGAAGCTCATGCTTGGGTTCTCCACTTGGAATAAGCTCCCTCCCTATTTACTTCTCAATCTTCAAAGCTCCATGAAGGTGATAAATAAGACGAAAAGATTAGCAAGGAACTTTATCTAGAATGGTGGTGTTCATTTACAAGGTAGTCAATCGGTTAAATGGGGTTGGACAACTCTGCTTTTGCAACATGGAGACATTGGGCCAGTCTCTTTTAGACAAAGAAATAATGCACCCTATCCGCAATGGTTGTGGAGATTTATGTAATAAGAAAAGGTTGTCAGCTCTCTCTGGATGCCTCTTCCCAACAGACGATGCTGCAAAAGGGAGACATTGGTTGGACATAGCCAACATAGGATGCTTCTCTATACACATATCAACTCAAACTCACAATCTTAAAACTCATTAGTCCCAATTTTGGAACTCACAAACTCACAATCCTTTAAATATTTTCATAATGCAACTAGTATAACAAATGTATATAACTTGCAAAAAGAATATATTGCATACCTTGAAATCTAGATTGCAAAAAAAATATTTGTTCATCAATGCGAAGTCTCCTTTGTTGAAGCAGAAAAATATCATCAAATCTACATCATAAGAAATGAAACTTTTAATTGAATTAATGAAAAGAGACTAATGCTCAAGAATACAAACTCCACTAGGGAACGAATAAGAACCAAATGTAGCAATAGGGGCCAAAAAGGAATAAAAAACTGAAGATCTAAGTAGATAAAAAAAAAACCAATGAACATCAAAACAAACACATACAAAGCCACATACAAAGTCAAAGATAGTCCATTAAAAACCAAACCAAAGACCAACAAGAACTTGAAGAAAACTGCCAAAGAGCCATGGAAAAAAAGGAGCTCAAAGGCAAATAATGAGAAAATCGATGAAAAGAAAAACACCAATCGAAAAACTTACAAAGACCCCAAAAATGGATTCCATCTTAATTCAAGGAAAGATTTCACGTAACTCAAGACCACAAACTTCAGAAAACAAGGCAAATTTGCTAGGCACTAATGGTGAAAGATGAGAGATCTCTTTGTCACACCCCTAAAATAAAGAAGCCAGATATTCACGGAAGGAATCTTTAATGTTATTTTTCATAGGTTGTAAGGAGTTCACACTACTCACTACTAATGGAGGGAAAACTTGGGAAATATGAAAACTGGAGAAAGGAGGTCGAGAATGAACATTTGATGAAATTTTTTGATTTGTTGCTTGCTTGGCAGAGGAGACCAAAAGACGCGAAGCATTTCATTCCACTAAGTCTGGATTCAAGGTATCAAGCTTAAGTGGTGGAAGAAATGAGGAATCCCACGCTTTTCTTCGAGACTAGAACAAATGGTAGGTTGCAATAAAACAATTCTTAACGTCTTTAAAACTAAGGGGTTGAGTAGACTCGAGAATCTTAATGGAGTCTCCAAGAGGTGTCTCAATTGCCTCAAAAGGCATCTCTTGGAAAGAGCCTACAAAGCATCACCAAATGACGTAATAAAGGATGTTGGTGGTTCATGAGGAGAATTTAAAAGACACCCATTCAAAAAATATTTATTTTACAACTCGGAGGGAAAGCAACGTGCTAATAAATTTTTCCTTGAAACCACCCTCTAGCCAAGAGACATTTATGCCCATAATCCCACCTTCCTTAGAAGAATTGACATTAATTGAAGGAGAGATAAATTCTTTTCGAAAACTGATGGTTCAAGACGTCTTTCATTAAATTCCTTAACCATTTAATTGAAAGTGAGAGAAATTCCTTTTGAAAATTGTTGGTTGCATTACTCCCTTCGTTAAATTCCTTAACAAACTCAAATTAATTGAAGGAGAGATAAAAACCTATGAAGAACTATTGGCTACATGACTCCCTCCAAAAAAAAAAAAATTCTAAAAATTCCTCAACAAACTCCATGAAGAAAGGTTCTTCATGCAGAAAACCCATCTCATTAAAAGCAATTTTGAGATCTTCACGGGTATTTTTGAAACTTTTTAAAGTTCGAGGGTATTTATTGAAAAACTCTATTTTTTGTTTAAATTGTTGTCCATCCAAGTTAGCATCTTGGGCCGCATTGGTCGGTTGTGAGGTAGTCAGTTCCCTCCCACTTATTTAAGACTCCCCTTGGATTTTTCGGTCTATGATGCTCACCCCCGTTAACCCATGACAACAATTTTATTAAGATGATGCTCGTCTCATAAATAATTGAGAACAAAAAGATAGTAGCGGGTGATCACACCCCTCCCAGTTATTAAGGATAATGAACCATAATAAAATATAGGGAAAATAACACTTTTGGTCCATAAGGTTTGGGTTAGGTTTCATTTTGGTCCCTAAGTTTTAAAACTCAACATTTTAGTCCCTGAGGTTTGGATTTCGTTTCATTTTGGTCCCTCCATCAAAATTCTCGTTAATTACTAACGGATTGCTGACGTGGCTTTGGTCGATCAGTGAATGTCGGTTTTGAAAGTTTTATGGAACCGATCGACCGACCACGAGCAAAAATCGATCAATTTTGGAAGTTCCGATGAAGAGATGGCGTCATTGTTCCGGTGAGGTGAAGGAGAAAGAAAAACGGAGAAGTGAGGGCAATACTTTACCAGAAGAAAGAACGGAGAAAGAGATGAAGGAAAAAGAAAGAACTGAGAAGAAAAAAACACCATGACGGTTCGTGTGGCGCTAAGCTCTGACGAAGAAAGGACGTCATTCCGACGAGGTGAAGATGCTTGTTGATGGCCGAAAGATAAAAGAGATATTGGGAGAGTGATAAGAGAAAGCTGAAAAAGAAAGAGGGAGATGAAAGAAAAATGAGAGAAATCTGAGAGGGTTTGAAGAGAAAAAAAATAGAAAAACGAGTGTTAAAGAGAGATACAAAAGAAATTGAAAAAAAAATAAAAATATGTTTTAATTATTCCTTGGGAAGACCAGGGTTGCTGCAGGCAGCGCATTAATGTTGCCTGCAGCAGCGTCAACTCAAACGCTTTATCAATTTTTTTTTCGATCAGTTTTGCCGGTTCTCATCCCTTTTGGGCATGCCAACGGACCGAAAGGTCGGTTTTTCAGAATGTAAAGCCAACCCTGACCAAGTTTATAAGAAAATCAGCCGACCGACGTCGGTTCGGTCGGTTTAGGTCGGTCGGTTCGATTTTTCGGCTTTTCTTGCTCACCCGTATTTTAATTAACTATATAAGGTAAACTCAAACGTTTCATCGCGAACTTCAACTGATAAATAAATACATCACAGATATTTTAAACAACTTGAAGTAATGGACACAGAAGAAAAAAAAAAAAAAAAAAAAAAAAAAAAAAAAAAAAAAAAAAACTCATTAAATGCCACCAACCTTAAAAGAAGCTCCAACATCATCAGTGTATATCCTTGACTAGTAGCTACGTAAAATCCTGTCCAGCCTGTAATAATTCTCCTGGTAATCAAAACCAAAAATAGTAAACTGGTTGTTCAGGAACCATAAAATTCCTCCCGTCTAACCGTACTTCTCAGATATAAACTAGGAATAACTGAAAACAAAAACCTTTTCTTTCTAGAAGTTGGCAACATAATGGATCATAAACCTTCTAACTATAGTCATGTTAAGTAAGGCAGAACATAGACAACACCTTGACGCATTTGGAAGTAGGTCTCTTTTTTCATTTGAAAACGAAATTCTCTTTCAATCTGAGTATTTATTTTCCCTTACCAGTTCAACACTATACTTCGATTTTGCTCTTCAAAAAGGAAAATCGACTCTAACAATTTCGTCTTCGTCTACTAAAACAACCGTAAGTGTTTCAAAAATGGTCGGCATACGACGTACAAAACGTTTGCCCCCTTCTTTATCTATAAAAACAGGGTGTCCTAACCACCCAACAACTATTCCATCCCCGTTGTTCATGGAACCCGCTCAGAATAATCCACCTTTTGCAGGATTATTCCCAATGTAATCATAAAAAGCAAGAGGCAGTAATACAGAGATTGCAATTCATTGGACAAATAGATGGGGACCAGTAGTTATTTTGTTATAAGATGGACTCTGTTAAGTAGAGTTGGTTAAGGGATAGTATATAGTTGATGATTGTAAGAGTCTAGGTACCTTTTGACTAGACTTGAGTAAGGTGTAAAGGTGGAGGGACGAAAAGCTCTTGAATACTTCCCTTAGTTGTAAATGTACTTTTGCATAAATAATATCTAGAACCTATCAATTTAGTTCAACCAAAAAAAAAGAACCTATCAATTTGGTATCAGAGCAGTGTTCTTTTTTTTTCCCTGGTTATCGATGACAACTCGAATGGAAGCATTGGAAGCAAACATGGCGGATTTGTGGAACTTTGTTGGAAATATCTCTGAGTTGGTTGCACATATAAAAGAGGGTTTGTTGGTCGTCATATCCCAGATTAAAAGTCTGAAATCGGAACGGGTTGTTGATAAGGATCAAGGAAAGAAGAACGATGAAGCAGTTAGTGCGAAGAAAAATGCTTGTGTGGGAGAATCGTAGGCGCGGTTGAACAAACGGTTTTCGATCTTCGACTTAGAAAGCTTGAGATTCTGGTTTTCTCTCAATTGAATCCCTATGAGTGGTTGCATCAGGTAGAACAGTACTTTTTCGTAAATCAATTGACTGATTCAGAGAAAGTAGAAGCTATTGTTCTCTGTTTGGATGGAGTTGCCTTAAAATGGCATAATTGGGAGAAGCGTCAACGGCCGATCGGAAGTTATGAGGAGTTTCGTCGCCTTCTTCTGCAACGTTTTCTTCCGACTAAAGAAGGTAACCTTCATGAATGATTCTTTGCGCTTAAAAAATAATCGACTATGGCGGACTATCGAGAGAAGTTCGAAGAGTTTTCATCACCGTTGGAAAACCTAGATAATGTGACTTTGGAAGGAAAATTCGTTGATGGGCTGAAGAGGATATAAAGATAAAACTACGAGTGAACAATTCTGTTGGGCTTAACTTGATAATGGAAATGGTCCCAAAATTAGAAGATGAACGGTTGCATTTTGAAGAAAAATATTTTGGAGCTACCTTTAATCCAAAAACACCGGCCCAAAGCCCAAGTTCGTCATCTGTTACGCCTAAAACTGCTTTGTATGGTGCTAGATCCAACGCGCATACTATTTTTGTCAATCCTAGTAAATTAGGCGCGACTTTTTGAAAATACGGTGTCGAGAAGCGAGCTGGAGTTCCATTTAAGAAACTGACTGATTTAGAGTTTCAAATTAGATGTGAAAAGGGGCTATGTTATCGATGTAAAGAGAAGTTTTTCCGTGGGCACCAATGTAAGGAGTTGCAGGTTATGATAGTTTTTTTTTTAAACAAGGTTATGGTAGTTCAAGATGAAGAAGTTGGAGTAGAAGAGCAAGTAGGGTAAGTGGTCGTGTAGACTACAGAGATGGCCAGCGAATGTCCGTTGGGAGAAAGACCACCGGAAGAAGTAGTGGAGGTTGGGCTACATTCTATGGTCCATATCGAATCTCCGAAAACCATCAAGTTGACGGGTTTAATTGGAGCCACAGAGGTTATTGTCTTGGTTGACAATGGTGCTACAAACAAACCAAGCCCCAAAAGGAGATCTCTTTGAGTTGTATCTTCTTCTTTCTTTAGTGGTGTTTGTACTTTTTAGCATTAGTCTCTTTCATTATATCAATGAAGGAAAATATTTGTTTCTTGTTTCAAAAAAAACTCACTCAATTTGAAATAAACTCTGTGGGTTAGGTTAGAAATCTTAAGCACAAGGCAAAACCATCTTTTATCAAGTAATATGACTCCTCAAGAAAATTTCAAACTATATCCAACAAATCTTCACACCCTACAACAATTACTCAATTTAAGATCAAGCTTAAGGACTAGATTAAGAACTATAACAAATGGCAAAACCATTTCTCATAGCAGAAAAATATCTTCGAAAGTTGCATGATATAGAAAGCCAATCCACAATCCAACCAACTATGTTCAATGTTTTTTTTTAAACAAGAAACAGAGATAATCATTCATTGATATAATGAAAGAGACTAATGCTCAAAAATACAAACACCACCAAAGAAAGACGAATAAACAACTCAAGGAGAAAGAAGAACTAGAAAAGAGACCAACAGAGAACAAAGAGAACCACAGAAAAGACCCCAAAAGGAAAACAACAGCTGAAAAACAAAAATACAAAAACCAACAAAACGAACTAAAACAGAAAACAGAGCAAAACCACCGAAGATAACAATTAAAAAGGAAAACTCGAAAAAAAACTATGTTCAATGTTAATAATGAACACAAACATAATATGAGGTTTAAAAGAAGTGTGTAAGACAATCTTTTTCTTACCAAGTTAGAGTGACTCTATTTGTCATCCCCTCAAAATCCTTAGCTTGGAGGGTGTTCATCAAACCTAATACATATGGTAAAAAGGAGAAAAAATGATATACATAAAGAAAGAATGAACCATAGAAATGATTAAAATTTGATGGTGATTCAAATAATATGGAATCTCAAATTTACCACATGCATATTCCTTTTCAAAAACAATAATCCATTCATTAAGCCCATGTAAATCATGTTCAAAACTAGATACCAAAATTAGCTTAAGATATAATTTTAATGTTAAAATCCATTCTAAGCCATGTTTGAAGGTTATCGATAATTTAATATTAGAAAAATCCAAATGGAGATCTCTATGTTCCAAATGAACTACACATTGATTGGTCAACATTATTATTATAACTTTTTGTAAGATTTGAACTAAGGATTAAGATTAAGAAAAAATACAGCAGACAAAATGGCTTAGAAAAATTGTTTAACAAAAATACTTTCATGCCATTGCTTAAACCATAGTAGCATATCTTCCTTTACCATGGCTTTGCTATCCATTTACTATTGTTACTTCCTAGTTACGACTGCCATTAAGTTGTTTTGTGGCTATTAATAGGGGTGTAACCAGTTCGGTACGACTATTAATAGGGGTGTAGCAGAATCGACACCGAACCAACAGAAAACATTAGCAAAAGTGAGTAACCGAGCCAAACCACTTATTTTGAATAATCGAACTACCTCAAACCAATAACCCATAAAAAGCGACGATTTATTCGATTCAGTTCGGCGGTTCAATGTCTAGTTGATGGTTGGGCTATAGAAGCGGACTAGTAGTCTACCCAGTATGAGCCAATGGGCTTGGGCCTGATGTATGCACATGAATGCCATAATACCTCACAAAAAAGCAACATTTATGCTTGACAAAGTCTCAAACCCAAGCCTTTGCACATACCAAACGCATGTCAAAGCCAATCTGATGCGCACGTTATTCGCTAAATTTTCCTTGCACCCATAGCAGTTGATTTTTAAATCTTAGTTTTAGTCTGTAGCCCTTTAAATAAGGGTCCTTAGGATGTAATTGAGGTATTCTCAATAAAGATTCAATTCAAGAATTCTCCAAGATTTAGTTCTACGCTAGTTTTGGTATTAAAGCACCTTGACGAAGGGGTCCGAATGGCTGGGAAAAAAGCTCCCACCACTTTTTAGATTGATGCAATTAGATTCGAACAAAGGTTGAAACCCTCCCTCTGAGAACCATGTCTCAATGCATCCTCAAGAAGGAAGAATCCATGGATGAAATAAGGAGCAACATGCAAGAATTACACCAAATGATGAAATTTGACTTCAACAATGGAAACTATGTCAATTCAGCCAAATAACAACCAGCAACAAGGTCGTTGTTGCGGTAAAAATATAGAAATTGAAATTCCTTATCAATCTAAGAGATATTGGTCATACGACACAAGAAGACAACAAGAATTTCCAAAGAATATGCCAACAAGAATCAACCACGAGACTTTAGAAAAATTCCAATTTTATCAACCCAAAGGGTTACACATGACAAGATTCCCGCGAGACACACCAAGAAAATCGTTTCCACCCGTTCAATTCCAAGATCCAAGGTTAGATGATCAATATTCTTGGGACTTGATAGTTCAAATGATGATGAAGAACCATTTTATATGGAAAACTTCAATTGCAAACGATTCAGGAGAGAACCAAATTTTCCTTGACAAAATTATGATTATAAAATAAAGGTGGACCTTCCAACATTTAGTGGTAAGTTTGATGAAGAGACCTTTTTGGATTGGGCTAAAGAGGTAGAATCTTTCTTCAATCACACCAACACTCTAAAGAATAAGGAGGTGAAATTGGTTACCTACAAGTTGAAAAGTGGAGCCTCCACGTAGTGAGATCAATTATTACAAATCCATTTGGCTGAATAAGGTTGATAGGAGCATGGTTAAATCCATTTGGAGCTCTAGACATCTAGGTTGGCTTTCTTTGGATGCCTCCAATTCGGCAAGGGGTATTATTATTATGTGGAAAGAGCCAACGATAGAGGTTGTTGATTCGATTCTTGGAGCCTTCTCCATTTCCATTAAATGTAACTTCCAAGGGCATGATGAAGGTTGGGTTTGTGGGGTTTACGGCCCTTGTAATTGTAATGAGAGAAATCAGTTTTTGCAGGAATTATATGACCTTCAGGGGTTGTGGTGTCTTGCTGGGGACTTTAATATGGTTAGATGGTCTGAAGAGAGGCTAAATGCCAGCAGCTCTATTAGAAGCATGAAAACATTTAACCGGTTCATAGATAATGCTAACCTTATTGACCCTCCTATGAGCAATGGGGTGTTCTCTTGGTCTAGAATGGGAGAAAAAGTGGTTGCGTCCAGACTTGATAGATTCTTGCTATCGAAAGATTGGTACAACAAATTCTCGGAATTTAAAGTTGATAGGTTGCAAAGGCCCACGTCTGACCACTTCCCTATTTTGTTGTCTATTGGGGCGGTCAAATGGGGCCCCACCCCATTTAGATTTGAAAATTTATGGCTAGACACTCCAAAATTTAAAGAGCTGCTTGAGAAGTGGTGGGGAGAGTTAAAGCCAAGCGGCTGGGCAGGATACAAGATGATGGAGAAGCTAAAAGGGCCGAAACCTTTGATTAGGGGCTGGAACAAAGAGCATATTATCAATTCAACCAACAAAAAGATGGAGATTTTGGGTAAAATAGACCGCATAGACAGATTAGAAGAGCAGAATAATATTCAAGACTCGCTTATTGATGGAAGGAAATCCCTCAAGGGAGAGCTTCCTGATATTACCATTAATGAGCAGAGGAGTATTCACCAAAAATGTAAACTTAAATGACTCCGGGAGGGGGACAAAAAATCTAGTTTTTTTCACAAATGGGCATCAGCCATGCGGAATAAAGCTTTTATTTCTATGCTTGAAACAAACAATGGTAAAGATGAAGACGTCGAGATAGAAATTTTAAGTTTCTACAGGAAGCTTTATGCTAAAGATGCTAACCCGAGATTTGTCCTAGATGGTCCAGAGTGGAACCCCATTGATGCTAATAGTAGTGTTGACTTGGAGGAGGCTTTCAGTGTTGATGAAATCTGCAGAGCAGTTAAGGAGTTGGGTCCCCAAAAGTCCCCGGGTCCGAATGGCATGACAGGCGAATTCTGGAAAAATAATTGGAACATCTTGAAGTCCGATATAGTAGAGGTGTTCCAAGAATTTTTCCCAAATGGCATTATCAATAGAGGGACTAATGAGACCTACATTTGTTTAATTCCCAAGAAGAAAAATGCTACTAAAGTTAGAGAGTTTCGGCCGATAAGTTTAGTGACTTCCCCTTACAAGCTGAGGTGCTTGTAGAGAGATTGAAAAAAGTCCTCCCCCATACTATAAGTGATTGTCAAGCGGCCTTTGTTCAGGGTAGACAAATTCTTGATGTCATTATAGTGGCTACTGAAGCGGTGGAAGACATAAGATTAAGGAAAGAAAAAGGCTTTCTTCTTAAGTTAGATTTAGAGAAAGCCTATGATGTGGTGAATTGGGAATTTCTTGATGAGATTCTTGATTTAAAGGGGTTCGGTAAAAGATGGAGAATGTGGATTCAAGGCTGCGTCAAAACTACCAACTTCTCTGTTTTTCTCAATGGTAGACCAAGGGGGAAGATTTTGGCTTCTAGAGGCTTGAGGCAAGGAGACCCCCTATCTCCTTTTCTGTTTACTATTGTGAGTGACGCCATTAGCAAGTCTATTCAATTCTGTATTGAAAAAAAGATCCTGAGAGGTTGGGAAATAGGTCCTCACAAGTCTTTGGTCTCTATTTTGCAATATGCTGACCATACCCTCATCTTTTGTCCGGATAATGAGGATGATTTGATCAAATGGTGGGATATTCTCAAGGTCATTATGGCAGGCTCGGAGCTTTCTTTGAATTTGACGAAGTCTGCTATGATTGGGATTAATGTGGATCTTCCTCAAACGACCATTTGGGCCAACCTTTTCGGATGTCAAGCAGATTCGCTGCCTATCAACTATCTCGGCTTCCCTCTCGGTGGTAATTATCATGGGAAATCTTTTTGGGTGCCCCTTTTAGAGAGATTTCATCGCAAATTAGCTACTTGGAGGAAATTCCCTATCTCTAAAGGGGGAAGGGTTACCCTAGCCCAATCGGTTCTCAATAGCCTCCCCCTATACTTGTTTTCTTTGCTTAAAGCTCCTAAGTCCATTATTAAAGATATGGAAAAAAATTATCAGGGATTTTGTTTGGAGTGGGGGCAATTATAAAAAGGGTGCCAATCTAGTCTAGTGGGAATGGTCTTCTTTGCCTAGCGCTCATGGTGGGTTGGGAGTGGGCTCCCTAGCTCAAAGGAATTTCTCCTTGATGATCAAATGGCTTTGGAGGTTCACGCAAAAGAAGAATTCCTTGTGGAGGAAGATTATTATTAGTATCTACGGGGCCTCCCCTGAAGGCTGGAAATCTAATCCTTTTAGAGGGAAAAAAGGCAACAAAATATGGTTTGACATTGCTGCCAACTACCCGACCTTTGAGCAGTTCACGAGATTCATTGTTAATAGTGGTAAAAATATTAAATTTTGGGAAGATAGATGGTGCGATAACCAGCCTCTTCAACGCATTTTTTCAGACCTTTATTTGATATCGAACAGAAAAGAGACGTTGATTGCTGATTGCTGGGATAATAACAGCCAGTCATGGAATTTGGCTTCTAGAAGAGGTCTTTTCGACATGGAGATGAGGAACTGGATGACTCTTGGTTGAGAAACTTAGTAGAAAAATATCCAAAGAAAACCTCGAAATTGCTTGAATACCAACAGAGGCTAAAGCTATCCCAGTCTAACGACCAATTAACAATCAAACCTTTGTTCAAGGGAGTACCTAGAGTACTTAGAGGATAGGAGTATGGAACTAGGTTTCCCAACATCACCCCATATTAGGAAAATGTTGACTTCCCCCCTCAATACCCAACCCAGAGGTATTAAATAACGAAATAAAATTCGAAACACGCTCCTATGGAGTAGTATGTGGGATGAGGCATGACACTTCCCGAATCCATAGAAGAATTAAAGGTAAATGGAGACACCGGGATAGGGAAATTACTCCCCTATCTATCCCCTGTAGGTAACCCGAGATGAAAGGGATATTTTTCCCTATGGCTAAAGCAAATGATGGGTTTGCCAAGCCCCATACACCCCAAAAAGGTAGGTGAAAGAACTGAAGAAGGACATACCTAGGTAGTAATCCAATTCGAGCTTACCAATGCCGACAAAAGAGAAGGTTTCTTCAAGATTGACTCACTTTGTTGCGGTTCTTTGTGGCAGTTTTAGTAGAACTAGTCATCCCCAAACGGATGGACAGACTGAAGTGACCAATCGTACCCTTGGAAATTTGATTCGTTGTCTATGTGGAGACAAACCACGTCAATGGGACTTAGCTTCAGAATTTGCCTATAATCACGTGAGAAATAGATCTACATGGAAGTAACCATTTGAAATAGACCTAGCTACATTACCATCTTCTTTGGATGTACATCAGGAAGTAGAAGAAATGGCTAAAGCATATTTCCAAGCTCCACAAGGAAATGCATGACCATTTGGAGACTGCAAATGCAACATACAAACTACAAGTAGATAAACATCATCATTCAGTCCTTTGAAATTGGGGACCTTGTGATGGTTCATTTGCAAAAGTCAAGGCCACGTTAAGTTCTCATGGCAAGCTACAACCTAAGAATATTGGACCATTTCCTATTCTCAAGGGCTATGGTCCTAATGCTTACAAAGTGGACCTTCCACCACACTTCAAGATTGCCCCAACTTTTAATGTCTCAGATCTTACTATCTATCATGCTCTATATGATTTTATGTTAGCCCCATAAACTTGAAGACAAGATATCTTTAGAGGGAGGGAATTTATGTAGCATATCTTCATTTACCATGGCTTTGCTTTCCATTTACTGTTGTTACTTCCTAGTTACTGTTGCTGTTAAGTTGTTTTGTGGCGGTTCATTTTTAAGTGGTTAGTTTTACTTCAGTCATTAATTTAGTTACTGCTGCCAATGACTTAAGTTGTTGCCAAAGGCTGGTTTGTGGCCTTTTAAATAGGGGTTCCCATGTTGTAATTGAGGTATTATTCAATAAAGATTAAATTCAAGAATTCTCCAAGATTTAGTTCTACACTACCTACCCAACACAAACAAAAGAAAGCAAGAAAAATATATTAGTATTTAAAGGCTGACCAGAGCTTCCGTCTCATAGGTTTTCTTGTTGACGATAACATTCCACTTGTAATTGTGATGAACAGCACAAAATAGGGATGCAGCCATGGATGTGATGAAGTTCAAAAATGCTATAACCGATTCAACACTTTCTATTTGTACCATGACCTCTTCTAAAATCAAAAAAACAATTACAATCAGTGATAAAAAAAAATAATAAATAAAAAATTGAGAGTTTTTTTTAATAAAACAAACCCACCTAAAATCCATAAACGAAATCATATTTTCGGTAAAAAAATTAGATTGAGAATCCCTTTGTTGGTTCATCACTTGCCAGTAACTATCCAGCAACTACAGAAGATTTCACCATGCTTTTCACCATTGTCAAAAATTTACTAGCAATAAATCGAAACAATAAGCAAGGATTTTGGATACCTAACGCAAAAATGAAGGTATGGGATAATGATTACAAAAGAGTGAAAAAGGTCGAAACAATAGAAAGGGCCTTCTCAATTGAAGAGGGTGAGTATTGCTTTCTTGTAGAAACAATTCCCAACTTTGAGGAATAAAAACATCCAACTGAACAAAAAACAACAAACAACTACTGATCAACCATCCATGGTGGCCACCTACCTAGGATTTAATATCCTACGAGTTTCCTTGGCAACCAAATGTAGTAAGGTCAGGCGGTTGTCCCGTGAGATTAGTCGAGGTGCGCGTAAGCGGGCCCGGACACTCACGGATATCAAAAAAAAAAAAACTACTGATCAACAAAAAATTGAATAAAATAGGCAGCCTGATAAGAAAAAAAGAAGAAAATAGAATTTATCTAAGGAATCATAGTTATCACCTACCGATTATGAGAAAGCAAACTAAACACATCGACGACTGCAATCAATCACATATAATGCCTACCACTTCATTTACGTACTTATCTTAACTTACTCAAGTAGCAGGAAAGTGCCAGTAGTGTCTTCTCTTCTTTGGCTTACAACTAAAGTTTAGCTTGTAATGGCCTTTCTACTAGCAAAGAGACCTAACAACACAAATAACGGAATTAAGAAAGAAAAAAAAGATCATTATTTAATGAGACATGGACAACTAAAATTGATTAGAGATAAATTTAACTCACATAGACAAAGCATCGTCTTCAATCTTATAATCTCACTAATAGCTTCTTTACCAAGTTATTGCCCACATATCTAGCATTTTTAACTTTTATTCATAATTTTCCCAGACTAGGTTCTTGTTTTTGCTTAAAAAGCTAGCTTTCTTATTGCCTTCACAAGATTAATTGATTAGAGATAAATTTAATTCACATAGACAAAGCATCTTCTTCCATCTTATAATCTCAATAATAGCTTTTTTACTAAGTTATCACCCACATATCTAGCATTTTTAATTTTATTCATAATTTTCCCAGACTAGCTTCTAGTTTTTGCTTCAAAAGCTAGCTTTCTTATCGTCCGCATATCTAGCATTTTTAACTTCTATTCATAAATTTCCCAAACTAGCTTCTAGTTTTTGCTTAAAAAGCTAGCTTTCTTCTCGTCCACATATCTAGCATTTTTAATTTCTATTCATAATTTTCCCAGACTAGCTTCTAGTTTTTGCTTAAGGAAGCTAGCTATCTTATTGGTCTTTCTATTACTAACGAGACCTAACAACACAAATAACAGAATTAAGAAAGAAAGAAAAAATAATAAAAGGAGATAAAAACATAGCGAGGTTGCAGCTAGTTATCACACCCCTCACATTAATTAAGGATGATGAACCATGATAAAGCATGTTGTCTTGGTACATAAAAAGAAGAATTAAATAAACAAACAAAAAATCAATGAAGAGCAAAAAGGAAATATAATAAAATGCAAACAAATAAACAAACACGGTTGTCAATAATAATGTATAGAAAAGTCTAAGTGGATCAATCTAATATGATGTGAACTTGACTTGGAAGTTGGGGAATTCAAAACCTTTAGGTCACATGTAAGTTTTTCTTTCATATTAGAAATCAGAATTTTAAATCCATCTTATTTTCTACATTTTCATAGTCGAGTATTTATTTTAAGAACATTTAAACGATCGGCATGATCATCTCAGAAATTGACACCAAAAATTTCACATTATATGCAACATATTCTAAAATTTCACACAACAAACAGTGTTCGAAAGTTTCCTTGTTTTTTTAAAGATTTTCTT
The DNA here is from genome assembly GCA_036850905.1 of Luffa acutangula. Classification (NCBI taxonomy): domain Eukaryota; kingdom Viridiplantae; phylum Streptophyta; class Magnoliopsida; order Cucurbitales; family Cucurbitaceae; genus Luffa; species Luffa acutangula. The sequence continues at coordinate 119,819 of CM072092.1, read as the reverse complement.
CCAAACTTCCTATTTGTTGTATATTCAAACAAGGTGATAGAACACTGGAAAAATTTAAATATACATGTTCAAGGGAGAAAATAAGGAACTAGAGAGAATTAAAGTTTTTTTCCACTTACTCAAGTAGCAGGAAAGTGGCGTGTGTTTTCTCTCATCTTCTATTGTTTACAACTAAGGTTCGGTTTCCAAGAATATTCTCGTGTGTGTGTGTTTAGTCTCTCCTAAAGCAGTCCTTACTAGCCCGGGAATGATTTATAAGACCCTCCAACTGTCTTCCCCATACACTGGCACTAAGGTTCCGCTTAAAAGGCTAGATGAAACAAATTTGGAACAAATTTGCAAAAAAACTAGCCTTTCTAGCTTAACCTTACACCTATCGGGGTGACAACGAATCTATGGAACTCATAAAGCAATCCTAAACCTTCAAGACTAACTAAAGGAAAAGGCCAAGTGCTCAAACATGCAAGAAAACTCGAGAAAAAATTTTAAACAAAAACAAAAGAAAGAGCATAAATGCACATGCAGAAATAATCATAATTGAAAATCCTAACACCTAATCTCAACAATTAAAAATTTTAAATTTTGCTCAAAAATATAGGTCCAATGCTTAGGTGCATGGCCTCAAACAAATCAAAACAGAGCAAACAAATATAGAAACATAGCATGCATATAAAATGTAGTCTGATGCTCAAGTGCATCGAGACTCAACCTAGAATCCACTAGCATGCAATGCTCTCCACCCCCAACCTAAATTCATACATCCTCCCCAATGTATCTAAGCATGCAAACATACATCCTCCCCTATGTTTCTTCCAAACTTCCTATTTGATATATATTCAAACAAGATGATAGAACACTGAAAAATTTTAAATATACATGTTCATGGGAGAAAATAAGGAACTAGCGAGAATTAAAGTTTTTTTCCACTTACTCAAGTAGCAGGAAAATGGCGTGTGTTTTCTCTCATCTTCTATTGTTTACAACTAAGGTTCGGTTTCCAAGAATATTCTCGTGTTTGTGTGTTTAGTCTCTCCTTAAGCAGCCCTTACTAGCCCGGGAATGATTTATAAGACCCTCCAACTGTCTTCCCCGTACACTGGCACTAAGGTTCCGCTTAAAAGGCTAGATGAAACAAATTTGGAACAAATTTGCAAAAAAAACTAGCCTTTCTAGCTTAACCTTACACCTATCGGGGTGACAACGAATCTATGGAACTCATAAAGCAATCCTAAACCTTCAAGACTAACTAAAGGAAGAGGCCAAGTGCTCAAACATGCAAGAAAACTCGAGAAAAAATTTTAAACAAAAACAAAAGAAAGAGCATAAATGCACATGCAGAAATAATCATAATTGAAAATCCTAACACCTAATCTCAACAATTAAAAATTTTAAATTTTGCTCAAAAATATAGGTCCAATGCTTAGGTGCATGGCCTCAAACAAATCAAAACAGAGCAAACAAATATAGAAACATAGCATGCATATAAAATGTAGTCTGATGCTCAAGTGCATCGAGACTCAACCTAGAATCCACTAGCATGCAATGCTCTCCACCCCCAACCTAAATTCATACATCCTCCCCAATGTATCTAAGCATGCAAACATACATCCTCCCCTATGTTTCTTCCAAACTTCCTATTTGATATATATTCAAACAAGATGATAGAACACTGAAAAATTTTAAATATACATGTTCATGGGAGAAAATAAGGAACTAGCGAGAATTAAAGTTTTTTCCACTTACTCAAGTAGCAGGAAAATGGCGTGTGTTTTCTCTCATCTTCTATTGTTTACAACTAAGGTTCGGTTTCCAAGAATATTCTCGTGTTTGTGTGTTTAGTCTCTCCTAAAGCAGCCCTTACTAGCCCGGGAATGATTTATAAGACCCTCCAACTGTCTTCCCCGTACACTGGCACTAAGGTTCCGCTTAAAAGGCTAGATGAAACAAATTTGGAACAAATTTGCAAAAAAAACTAGCCTTTCTAGCTTAACCTTACACCTATCGGGGTGACAACGAATCTATGGAACTCATAAAGCAATCCTAAACCTTCAAGACTAACTAAAGGAAAAGGCCAAGTGCTCAAACATGCAAGAAAACTCGAGAAAAAATTTTAAACAAAAACAAAAGAAAGAGCATAAATGCACATGCAGAAATAATCATAATTGAAAATCCTAACACCTAATCTCAACAATTAAAAATTTTAAATTTTGCTCAAAAATATAGGTCCAATGCTTAGGTGCATGGCCTCAAACAAATCAAAACAGAGCAAACAAATATAGAAACATAGCATGCATATAAAATGTAGTCTGATGCTCAAGTGCATCGAGACTCAACCTAGAATCCACTAGCATGAAATGCTCTCCACCCCCAACCTAAATTCATACATCCTCCCCAATGTATCTAAGCATGCAAACATACATCCTCCCCTATGTTTCTTCCAAACTTCCTATTTGATATATATTCAAACAAGATGATAGAACACTGAAAAATTTTAAATATACATGTTCATGGGAGAAAATAAGGAACTAGCGAGAATTAAAGTTTTTTTCCACTTACTCAAGTAGCAGGAAAATGGCGTGTGTTTTCTCTCATCTTCTATTGTTTACAACTAAGGTTCGGTTTCCAAGAATATTCTCGTGTGTGTGTGTTTAGTCTCTCCTAAAGCAGCCCTTACTAGCCCGGGAATGATTTATAAGACCCTCCAACTGTCTTCCCCGTACACTGGCACTAAGGTTCCGCTTAAAAGGCTAGATGAAACAAATTTGGAACAAATTTGCAAAAAAAACTAGCCTTTCTAGCTTAACCTTACACCTATCGGGGTGACAACGAATCTATGGAACTCATAAAGCAATCCTAAACCTTCAAGACTAACTAAAGGAAAAGGCCAAGTGCTCAAACATGCAAGAAAACTCGAGAAAAAATTTTAAACAAAAACAAAAGAAAGAGCATAAATGCACATGCAGAAATAATCATAATTGAAAATCCTAACACCTAATCTCAACAATTAAAAATTTTAAATTTTGCTCAAAAATATAGGTCCAATGCTTAGGTGCATGGCCTCAAACAAATCAAAACAGAGCAAACAAATATAGAAACATAGCATGCATATAAAATGTAGTCTGATGCTTAAGTGCATCGAGACTCAACCTAGAATCCACTAGCATGCAATGCTCTCCACCCCAACCTAAATTCATACATCCTCCCCCATGTATCTAAACATGCAAATATAAGGGGCATACAAGAAAAGGAAACACAAATTAATTAAGATGAATTGTAGCATCTCATTCCAATGAGAACATATTACATTGCCATTTAAAAAAAATAATTAAAATGCAAGTTATAGAATAAATTACACAAGCTTTTTACCATTGCCTAATTTCCAAACGATGCATAAGAAAACACAAATTAAATAAGATGTATGGTAGAACCTAATTCCAATAAGATAACATATTACATTGCCAATTAAAAATAATAATTAATAAGTAAATAAATAAAATGTAAGTAATAGAATATATTACAAAAGCTTTTTACCATTGAAAATTCTTTAAAAGATGTGATGTAGCATCTCATTTCCGGTAAGCCACAATGAGATAAAATATTACATTGTCATTTAAAAATAATTTATAATAAATAAATTATAAATATAAACAAATAATAAATAAAAGCTTTTTACCATTGACAAATTTCCAAAAGATGCATAAGGAAACACAAATTAAATAAGATATGTTGTAGCATCTCATTCAATGTAAGCCACAATGAGATAACATATTACATTGCCATTTAAAAATAATAATTAATAAATAAATAAATAAATTATAAATAAATGAAATGCAAGTAATAGAATAAATTACACAAGCTTTTTACGATTACCAAATTTCCAAACGATGCATAAGGAAACACATTAAATAAGATATGTTGTAGCATCTCATTCAATGTAAGCCACAATGAGATAACATATTACATTGCCATTTAAAAATAATAATTAATAAATAAATTATAAATATAAACAAATAAATGAAATGCAAGTAATAGAATAAATTACACAAGCTTTTTACCATTACCAAATTTCCAAACGATGCATAAGGAAACACAAATTAAACTAGATTTATTATAGCATCTCATTCAATGTAAGTCACAGTGTGATAACATATTACATTGAATGATTCCATATAAATTATTTTAATTCAGATTTAAATTGAAAAATACACCACAACTATAAAAATAAAATGTCAAAAAGATGCAAGCCATAAAATTATTCTAGTAAGAAGGATGAAAGCAAGTCTATAGATAAACCATAACATAGCATCGCTACTTTTCCAAAAAACTTATGAATGATGAAAAGCAAGTAATAGTATAAACTACACAAGCCTTCCATTGTCATTTAAAAAATAATGATAATAATAATAAATAAATAAATAAACAAAAAGGCAAGTAATATAATAAAGGTTAAATTATATAAGTCTCCACAATGCCAACTAAATAGCAAATCCTTTCAAGCTACCCAAAATCATAGTTGAAAATTCCAACACCTAATCTCAACAATTAAAAAGTTTAAATTTTGCTCAAAAATATAGGTCCAATGCTCATGTGCATGGCATCAAACAAATCAAAACAGAGCAAACAAATATAGAAACATAGCATGCATATAAAATGTAGCCGGATGCTCAAGTGCATCGAGACTCAACCTAGAATCCACTAGATGCAATGCTCTCCACTCCCAACCTAAATTCATTCATTGTCCCCAATGTATCTAAACATGCAAATATAAGGGACATAAAAGAAAAGGGAACAGAAAACCTTCCCTGATTAAGCACGAGGTTGGTATAGGTGCTTTAAAGCCGCCTAGAATGATCACCTTTTCCAATTTAGGGGAATCCTACAAACAAAAACAAAAGCAAACAAACTAAGAAAGAAACTAAACAAGCAGAAAAACAACTAAAGAAAACAAAAGAAAGGGATAGAGATTATTAAAAAGTTTGCAAGTTTTTAACGTCATCATCAATTTTCCATATTCTTCTCTTTTCTCTCTCTTCTCTCGTGCCTTTCTTCTTTCCTTCCCCATTTTCTCTCTCTTTTCTCTTTCCTTTCATCCTTGCCTCCTCCATCTTCCGTAACTTTCTTCTTCTCTCATCCTGTCTCCAACCTCTCTCTCCCCCTCCCCTCCCATTTGTTCCTCTCCTCCTCACAATCCATAGAATATTAAATCTTAGATACCGAACTCTTTATTTTCTCTCTGACCCTTATTGACCACTCGTCCAAACAATGATGGTAAAAAAAAAGAAACAAAACAAAACATTGTTTCTGAAGTTTGGCTAAAAATTCAAATATGTTTTCAAGAAATGTGAAATAAAAAAATTATGAGAAGCAAATATAATTTTTTTTAAATATAGAAAACTAAAATCGTTTCCAAATAAGCCTAAATTAAAAGACATAAAACTAATCAGTATCTCATGAACAAATAGTGAAACCTTCTTCAGGTTTCCAACATACTTTTGTTTCTATTAGAGCTCCAAAAAAACAGACAGACAGAGACAGAGACAGAGAGGGAGAGAGAGAGCCAACATAAGACATAAGATCACTTCTTTTATCCACCCTTAAAATTGAAAGTAAAACAAATCACATAAACATATATTAGATGGATTTCTCTATTTAACATATCAACCAAAGAAAGAACAACAAATATGAAATACAATATAGCCAGAGCAGAAAAAGAACAAGAATAACAACAGGCAGCATTCAGTCTATACACCTATAACACAAGCTCATTTTCAGTAAGGAAAATCATAAAAGGAAAAAAAATATATATATCCCACAAAAGTGGGTGATCAAAATCTTTTACTCACTGTGCTTGCAGGCTTGTTGTTAAATAGAGAACTGAAATCCCTGATGCTGAAAAGGGTTCGGTCGAGAAGCTAGTGCATAGCCTGAAAAGTCAATGGCATTCTGGGGATGAACTCCAGCAGCAGGGTCGTGAAAATTACTCTCTGATATCACAGGGATAGACATAACCGGATTCTCAACTGAAGAACAAGAGTTGGTAGGGCAATCTCGCTGTAAAGAATTCAAAATCTTTAGGCCATTAGAAAACTGCAGTATCAGAACTCAAGATTACAGAACAATGAGATCTTGAAACTGATCTAATATATGAAGAACAATGCTTAGTAACCAAATTGAAACAATCAAAAACAAAAGATAAAGGTACCTCGCGGGTGTTACGACCGAATCGGAAGTTGTCTGCAGCTTGACAGCATTATCCAACGAACTGAGTCCATAGTCCTCACTCTGAGGTTTAACAGGAGGAGACACATTAGCCAAAGAAGCCGAAGAAGACGATGATCCAAAGGAAGAACTGGTCTCCAAGACCATGGATTCAGCCAAAGAAACACCCCCATTACCCAAATCTGCAACACCCTTAGGCATCATTCTCTCCAATCAACCCGTCCCCATCAAACCCCACGAAGCAATCGCGTCCCTTCTGCAAAATCTTCGCACTCTTAAGCGCAGTGACGAACCAGGCCTCAGTCTTGGGATGATGAATAACGTTGTGAGTCTTCTCTGGCTCGGGGAAAAAGACGAAGAGCCTAATGCGAGAGGAAGTGGAAGAGGAGAGGCGGAGGTGCTCGCAGAGCATGAACTGAAGGTCGTCATCGGAGGAGAGGGAGATGAGAGAGTCGAGGGCGGAGTGAGGGAGCTGATACTTGAGGGAAAAGGGTTTAGGGTTTAGTGTTGAATCCAGTCAGAAGAACCTGCAAAAAGAAAACGAAAAAAGCTTTCGGAAAATTAGAACAACGTTATCAAAAACCAAACTACTCGAGAAGAGAAGAAAACACGCTGAAAATTCAGTGAGGAGTGAACGGATGAGTAATTGGGAGAAACATTAGGGTTCTGGAATCAAATCGATACCTTCAGCTGGGAGAGGAGATTGTTACAAGAATCATATAGTGCCTGACAAGAGCAGCTTTGAAGCGCTCGAAGTGCTGCGAGACCTCAGTTAGCTTCGGATCCATGGCGATGTTCGTCTCCTTCAATTTCTTCCTCCGAATCTCTCTGCTGAAATTGGAGTGGGAATGAAAATGGTCAATTTTGTTGCTGCCTTTGCTTGCTCTTCAAGAAAGAATTCTACTTTATCTAGGGCTCGATATTGGGCCAGATCCGACCCGATACCCAACCAGCCCAACACATTGTAATTACCGAATGCTTTTTTTTTTTAGAAAAGTAATTACCGAATGCTTGTCTCTGTAGTTTGGAAACTTTGGGTCTCATTTCATTTTAGTCAATATATTTTCAAAAACATATGAATTGGATGTGTTTGGTAGACAATCTGAAAACATAAATTTGAAAACGAATGATTCAATGAAAACTGACTTGTATTTCATGTTTTCATATATGTGTTTGCTAGCAAATTCAGAAATTGAATCTCAATTTAAAAAATTGTTCAAAATGTGTTTGATAATATATTTATAAATCATAAACTATCGGTAGTTATCAACTAGACACTAAGTTTATATGTTATACATTTTCTATAATGATTATTTTACAATATCATATAATTTATAATACATTATATTATACAAATTTTAATTTTACAAAAATGGATTGAATTTATGACATGAAATACTATCTTTATTAAAGTTTTTATCTTTCTTTGATTTAATTATGCGTTTAAAAATTTCAAATTCAAAATCCGGATACAATGAAAACATAAAAAGAGTTTTTTTTAGAATGTTCACTGTTTGGATCACAAAATCTGAAAACATTTTTGCAAAACGGATATTCACTTAATTCAGCGAATCCGAAAACAAAAAACATAATCCAAATTGCCTACCAAACAGACCCAATTCCTATTGCCAACATGAGCATAACTCAACTAGCATAAGACTTGTATTGTACTGATGATCGAAAAGTATGTGGTTCTAATTCCTCCTTTAATCAGGGAAAATAATAGTGAAACGTGCAACAATGGGAAGCCCCTCTTTATTTATTGGACGACGCGTTAGTGTTGAATCAACGTTATAAGGACATAAATATATAATACGTTTAATTACAAGTTTTAGTCTCGATATTTTTTAAGATTATGTCAACTTGGTCTTTAAACTTTAGAAAGATTTTAGTTGGTCATTCAAACTTTCATTCTTTTGTGTCTAATAGGTACGCGATACTTTTTGAAGTTCAAAGACCTATTAGTCACAAAATTGAAAGTTCAGTAACATATTAGATATTTGGGAAAAATACACTTTTAGTCCCTGAGGTTTGGGTTAAGTGACACTTTGGTCCCTAAGTTTTCAAACTCAACAATTTAGTCCCTAAGGTTTTGTTTTAGTTTCATTTTAGTCCCTCCATCCATTTTTCCGTTAAAAACTAACGGATGGATGACGTTGCACTATTTTTTATTTAAAAAAATATTTTTAATTTTTTTAATTAAAAATATATTAAAAACAATAAAATATTATTATTTAATTAAAAACCATCCCTTCTTCTTCTCTACCAAAACCCTAAGCCTCCTTACTCTTAACCCAAGCCTCTACTTTCATCGGTTGTACTGCCACCATCGACCGCCGATCGCCGGCGGCCGGCCAGCTGCCAGAGCCGACAACGTTTTTTTTCTTCCTCTTTCTCCCTTTCTCCCTCATCATCTCAATCGCTCTCATCGTGCCTCCTTTTCTCTCCCTCACTGTGCCTCTCTCCCACCGTCTCTCTCACCGTTTGGGCCTCGGACGTTTGTCGTTTGTCGTCGTTTGTCGCCGCCTCTCCCTCTCACACCACGTCGGTGGCTGCGCTACGACTACGGCGGCGATCGCGGTGCGAGGAGCACGACAGCAACAAATCTGGGCGGAACTCATTTTTCAGCAACAAATCAAGAGACGACCCACGCGCGGTGACTGGCGGATCTGGAAGGTGTTCCTTCACCTTTCGCCCTTTGCTCACAGATCTGGGCGTACGACGATTGACTGGCGAATATGGGCGAACGGCAGCTGGTGCCAGGGTCTCCTTTGTTCGTTGCTCACAGATCTGATGCGAGGGTCTCCTTCGTTCCAGCCGTATTCGAGGGGTTTCCCCTTCTTTCTATTTTTTTTAAAATAAAACTAGTGAAAGAAGAAAGCGAAGGGAATAAGAGGGAAGAAGAAGGAGGAGGAAAAAGAAGAGGGAAGAAGAAATGAGGAAAAAGAAGAGAGAAAAAAAAGAGTTTGTCGGCGGTCGCCCGGCGTCAAGCGATGATTGTCGGCAGGCGGCGGCAACCGTGGGTTGATGGTGATGGTGGAAGAGAGTTGGTGGTGATGGTGGTTTAGGAGAAGAAAATGGAGAAAAAATAATTAAAAAAAAAAGTCGCCTGCGACGGCCGGCGACCTGTTGAAGAAGAAGTTAAGATGGGAAGAAGGTTGAAGATGAAGAATAAGAGAGAGAAATAGAAAAAAATAAATAATAATAATTTTTTTAAAATATTTTTTTATTAAAAAATTTTAAAAAGATATTTTTTTATTAAAATAATAGTGTCATGTCAGCAACCGTTAAAATTTAACAGAAAAGTTGACGACAGGGACCAAAATGCTTCTTATCTCAAACCTCAGGGGTATTTTTGTTGAATTTGAAAACTCAGGGACCAAAGTGTCACTTAACCCAAACCTCAGGGACTAATAGTGTGTTTTTCCCTAGACATTTTTTAAAGTTTATGGACTAAATTGACACAACCTTGAAATTTTTGGGACTAAACTTGTAATTTGGCACAAATAATAAATGAGAAACGTTGTGAGGACTAATTTTTTCTTTTAAAAAAATCAGCTTTTAAAGGACATAAATAAATAATAAACTTTAATTTTTGAATTTTGTTTGTTCAATAATATGTGGAATTGAAAATTCAAACTTCTAATATTTTGGTGGAAAATACATATCAATTAGCTTATATTCAATTTTTTAACTTTAGACTTAGTTAATTTTTAGTACTTCTACTTTTTATTCAATTCTTGCTAATTCACCCACCCATTTCAACAAGAAAAAAAACATTATAAAACATTTTGTAAACTCACCATATTCAATAATATTGAGTTTTGTACAAATTTAAGGTTGATTGATATTTTATTTTTTATTTTTGAAAATGAGGTACAAATTAACTATTGAATAGCATTGTCAAAGTTCACCAATTTTAACAAAAATTTAGCACTTATGTTTTCTTAAAAAAAATCTTATCAATAATGTACTATGTAGGGAAAATTGTCCAATGGTGTTTTATGCAGAATAAGGCCCAAACTGGCCAGGCCCGTAGTCAGAAGAAGCTGAACCGACGAAGCGGAATGCCGGAACTCCCTCCGGCCCATAACGAATCCCCTCGGCCTCGGCCCAAGGGAGAGGCCGAGGAGGAGGTCGGCCTCGGCTCCAGGGCCAAAGGCCCGGGATGACCAGGATGTCGGCAGCTGTGCAAACCCTAAGGGGAGCTTATAAAAGAGGAGACAACACACATACTCAGGTACGCCGAAACTTCACCCTAAATACATTCTACGTGCTTCCTAATCAAGGCTAACTTAAGCATCGGAGCTTGTGTGGTCTACACCACACCGGTGTGTAGCGTTCGTTTTTTTTGCAGGTCACGTTTCTCCCGCTCATCTACAAATTCATTGATGTCTGTCACGTGGAGCGAGAGACAGATTCCTGAGCGAAATCTGACCATCAACAGTTGGCGCCGTCTGTGGGGAGAGGCTGACTAGCGAACGCTATTCTGGTGAATAAGGTACAACTGCAATGGAACACGAGAATGAACCGGTGATTGATGAGACGAGTCCCTTGATTCGGATCCAGGCCCAAGAGACCGAGATCGCAGAGATTAAGGGAAGGATGAACGAGATGGGGCAGAACCTGAGTGAAATCCTGACTTTGCTGAAAAGACCCGAGTCCGCCAGGCGCGAGGAAGAGCATCCGCACAGAGACCCGAAAAAGGGTAAGAAAATAGCCGACGAGGAAGTAGGAGATTCGGAGAGTGTAACCAGCCGAATGCCTCCTCCTAGAGATGACCAGACCCAGAAGGAAGCTGGATCGAGCCGCAAAAAGGCCCACGAGAATTCTCCGCTAAAAAAAGCATCAGGTATGTATACAGGAAATAATGGCAGGGCAAAGTCCGAGGCTGCGCAGGGTCGAAGGGGACGAGAGCTCTCCGAATGGTTAAAAGGGGAAGACAACCACCAGATCTCCCAAAAGAAGGCAGAGAACGAGGACATCGAAGGGCTGATTGGACAGGAGGGGCCAGTCTTCACCGACGAGATAATGAGAGGGGAGGTGCCGCACAAATTCAGGATACCGAACTTTCCACAGTATGACGGGAAGAAGGATCCAAAACAACACCTGGATGCATACCAAACTTGGATGGATTTTCATGGGGCGAACGAAGCGACAAGGTGTCGAGCCTTTGCACTAACACTCACAGGTCTAGCAAGGCAATGGTTTGGCAAGATCTCGCGACGGTCGATTGGCTCGTTCAGAGAGCTGGCACGGGCGTTTGTTACGCAATTCCTAGGAGCTCGTAGTCGACAAAAGCCTCAGATCAACCTGCTGACAGTAAAGCATGGACCCCGGGAAAGCTTGAAAGATTACATTAACAGATTCAGTAACGAAGTTTTGCAGGTGGAAGGATATGATGACGGAGTTGCCCTGACCGCTGTGATCTCAGGTTTACAGGATGAAAGGTTACTCAACTCAATTGGAGAGAGCCAACCATGAACGTACGTGGAATTTATGACCCGAGCACAAAGGCACATAAGCGCAGAGGAGCTATTGAGATCCAAGCAGGAAGAAAGAGAAAGTCGGGGGATACCAGTATCAAACCGGCATCGAGAAGACAGAGGAAAGAGGCACCAGGCCGAAGGAAGAGACCGGAGCCGACCTGTCAAGGAGCCGCAAGACCGAGCAGAGCCAAAAGCTAGATTCGACAGGTATACGCCACTAACAGCTTCGCTTGAACAGGTCCTGGCCGCAATACAGGATACGAATCTGCTGAAACGCCCAGAAAAGTTGAGATCAGATCCCGACAGGAGGAACAGAAATAGATATTGCATGTTCCACGGAGATCACGACCATACGACTCGAGAGTGCATCCAGTTGCGAGATGAGATAGAAACCCTAATCCGAGAGGGATACTTTAAGGAGTTCGTAGGACATGACAGGGGGAAGAGGTCGGTGCAGACAGAGCCAGGCAAATGAGGCAATAACCCACCACTCGAAATACGGACAATCCTAGGAGGACCATCCAGAGGAGAATCAAGCAGAAAATGAAAGGCTGCAATCCGAGAGACATGGCAGGAGCACGAAGAGCAAGGTATGTACTCGCTCCTACTCGCTGAAAACTCACCAAAATTGGAGTTTACAGAGAAGGAGGCCGGGGGAATACACCATCCACACAACGATGCACTGGTAGTCACCCTAACGATTGCCAACGTGAAAGTTCACCGAATCCTCATTGATGGAGGAAGTTCCGCTGATGTGCTCTCAACAACTGCGTTCGACGCCATGAAGCTGGGGAATGATCGTCTGAGGCCGAGCCTTACACCGCTAGTAGGTTTCGGTGGGAAAAAATTAGCCTGAGAGGAAGCGTAGAACTGCCAGTGACATTTGGAGAAGGATTGCAGACAGTAACGAGAATGATCAACTTCCTGGTGGTCGATTGCGTCCCGACATATAATGCCATCCTGGGACGACCCACCCTACATGGACTCAGAGCTGTGGCCTCAACCTACCACCAGGTCCTGAAATTCCCAACTGAAGAAGGGGTAGGAGCAGTATATGGTGAACAGAAGATGTCAAGGGAGTGCTACTTTATGGCACTCAAGAACGTAGACAGAAGAATTCAGACAAAGTCAGCCCCGGAGGATAGCCAAGGCAGAGCATTTGAGGGGGCAAGCTATCCCCTCCCAATGGATCATTGATTCCTTTTCATTATGTTTTTCAGTCCATCGGACCACGTTCAGTTTCTTTTATGTTGATTCAGAATGTACTCAGTTGATTTATTTGAAATAAAACAATTCGAATTTCGTTTTAGAAGTTTAGAGCCGCTTGAAGAGAGGCCCGGGGACACCTTAGGCCTCCCCAAGCTTTTGCCCCAGAAGAGTGTACGCACCCCTAGGATGGACGGAGCCGCTTGAAGAGAGGCCCGGGGACACCTTAGGCCTCCCCAAGCTTTTGCCCCAGAAGAGTGTACGCACCCCTGGGATGAATAGAGTCGCTTGAAGAGAGGCCCGAGGCCTCCCCAAGCTTGCTTCCCCAGAAGAGTGTACGCACCCCTGGGATTAACGGATTGACTTGAAGAGAGGCCCGGGGACTCCCTAGGCCTCCCCAAGTTTTTCCCTCGAAGATGAATACAGTAGCTGGAGAATTTTCTCAACCTCCCAAGGTTCCTCTAATTGGGGGCACATGCTCCAGAAAGGGATGTGGCCGAGCAGATTGACGGGGCAACATGGAAGAAATGCTCGACCTCATGCTGTAGCCGAGGCCGAGCACCCTAGTGCCGAGGCCGACCCGAGACGCGTCGAGCATGGACTTGTTCCTCTATGCGGCCATTCTATTTACTCAAAAGATGCAATTCTAGGGATAATAGATGCACATTTTGAGTGGGGGCTGAGAATAGGAATGCTTATCAATTATCATGATGAGTTTTTGCTTTTCATTCCATGACATAAATATGGTTACTCTCGCTGCCGTAATTTCGATTGTCGTGATTATCACATTATCACAATGAGTTTTTGCTTTCCATTCCATGACATAAATATGGTTACTCTCGCTGCCATGATCTAGGTTTTTTGTTATAAATTTATGGTGGAATTTTCTTATGTATGTGACCTTTGCTTAATAATTCTGAGACCGCTTGAGATATGGTAACTGATATGGCAAATAAGTTGCTAAAAAGTTGAGAAATCCGACTTGTCATTGAATAAAAAAAAAGGGTCCAAACGCATGACAAGAAAGTAGCACATAAGTAAAAATCGGAAGTCAGAAATGCAAGAAATCAGAGATGCAGAAAATCAGAGGCGCGCTAAGGGTCCATTCAGCGATTGTCATCCTCGAAGGGGATCTCCATATCCTCCCTTCCGCTTGAGGAGCTATCAGATACCGGGTAGGCATCAGGGTTGGCACGCATGCCAGATATCTCGCCACGGATGATAGAAGGATTGAAGGAGGTGTCGTGCTTCTTAACGCATTTTAATGCCCACTTGGCCCCATCGGTCCAGATCTCATTCTGCATGAGGACAAACTCATCAGTCTTTTTGTACGCCTCGACCAGGTAGTGCGTCAGCGAGGTGAGCCTTTGCCTCGGCAAGCTGGACTTTGGTCCTGCTGAGTTCTGCCCAGTTGAGCTCTAAGTCCACCTTGACGTCCGCCAGGAGTCTATTTGCGCGGTCTAGGCTCTCCTGGGCTTGAGCAAGCTTGCAGCGGGGCACACAATGCCTTTGCATATTATGGATCTTGTTGGCCATGCTAATGGATGAAGCAGTAACCAAAGAGAAAACCTGTAGAGAAGAAAGAACCCAAAAGTTAGTAGCTATTTCAGAGGTAAGCAAGACAACACGTTAGTAAGCCAACCTCACGAAGCTAGCGCTGAGCTACTAGGAATCCATGGGCAGGGTCGTTGAAGCCAGATTCGCCGTCCGGCTGGTGAGAATGTAATCCTTGCCAGCAGATGAAATCTTGAGCCAGAGCGTCAGCCTCACTCCCCGCCCCAGAATACCCTCCTGGTAGATCGAATACTGGAACTCCAAACTCCCTACCGCCAGGGGCAGAGGGGACCGGGGGGCGACAGTTACGGGTGGATCTGCGCAGGCCCGCTGCAGAAGACCGTGGAGCAGTGGGGGGGACATCCGACTCATCCTCAGTGACTATGGTGATGTTAGGACGGGATGAACCTGCTTCGTTAACAACTTTCTTCCCTTTCTTGCGTTCCCCAAAAATGGAACGGGGCGCCATGGCTGCTGCGACGAAGGAGAGAGTTGATATATTAAGATAGTCAAGAGGTTGAGTAAAGTAAGAGCTTATAGAGATTGAAAGGTTTGCCTGATCGGGGGCGAGCAAGGCCGACTGACAGTAGATGTTCCTGCTTGACAAGGTCAGGACCGAAGCGATGGACGAGATCGATCTCCTCGATGATTTCACAAAACTCTCGTGCCTCAGCGGAGCGCCGCACCATTCTCTGAACTGTACCAAGGACAGCAAAAAACAGTGAGTTAGAAGAATCGGCAAAAACCCAAAGACAAGCAACTCAACTTACCATACTCTCCAAAAACTGTTGGAACATCAAAAGGATTATAATTCGGCCCGCTCTCCCGCCAATTTCCACTCACAAAAAACCAATTTTTTAGCCAATGTTTAACAGAAGTTGGATTATGCACTATGACCCCTTTCCTAGCGCTTATGTAATAAAACAAGTGCCCTATATTAGGATTACGGTTAATCGAATGAAGAGAAAAGAAAATATCAGTGGACATGGAAGCCCCTTGTTTGCACCAAGCCCATAAAACAATACAGCCGATGAGGTGGCTCCACCCGTTAGGTACTATTTGGGCAGGAGCCAGACCCGTAAGTACAAGAAAGTGTTGAAGGATAAGAGGAAGCGGGAGGCGAACGCCAAATTTGAACATAGCAGGATAAAAAGCAACTTCACCCTCTGGAGGATGAGCGAAACTCTCTTGAGGACCAGGAACCCTTAAGTGCACATCTTCGGGGATGTCATACTCACACCGCATACGCTCAAGTTGAGTAGCGGTTACTGAGGATGACAAAGCCAAAGGATGAGCGGAGGGTCCAAAGTCACTATCCTCCGAGAAGGAGGAATCATCGTCGTAACCGGAGCTGTAAGATGCCTCCTCAGGGTAGAATTCACCTGGAGAGGTGGTAGTACCATCGCTGTCCATAATGCAAGAATAAGGGAGAAAGGGAAAACTACCTTGAAAATGAGAGCTATAAAAAAGGATGGAGGCAAGGGATAGTGGTCCAGACAAGGTGAGAAAGGGAGCTATTTATAGGGCTAAATGGGGAGAAATCTGAAGTAGAATTCGAAAAAAAAAAAATTGATAGGACAAGGCCATGCTAGGCCTGCCACGACAGGCCTAGCCTACTCGGCCTCGACCAATGGCCGAGGCCGAGCGCGCCTGCTGCTGCAGCAGCATGCGCCTGGCGCGACATGACCGTGGCTGAGATGCCTCGGTCCAGCAAGCTAGGCCTGCCTCGGTCCAAAGGCCCGGGATGACCAGGATGTCGGCAGCTGTGCAAACCCTAAGGGGAGCTTATAAAAGAGGAAACAACACACATACTCAGGTACGCCGAAACTTCACCCTAAATACATTCTACGTGCTTCCTAATCAAGGCTAACTTAAGCATCGGAGCTTGTGTGGTCTACACCACACCGGTGTGTAGCGTTCGTTTGTTTTGCAGGTCACGTTTCTCCCGCTCATCTACAAATACACTGCTGTCTGTCACGTGGAGCGAGGGACAGATTCCTGAGCGAAATCTGACCATCAACATACTATATACCTGTTTTATAATTTATGCTATATAATTAATCAAAATCATGTGAAAGTACTTATTTTCGTTGATTTTCAAATGAAATTACTAAATATTGTTATGCTTTTTTCAAGTTTAAAGTTGAAATTGCAATACTTATCTAAATTTGGAGTGCCATTTGATGAATTAATAGGTCAACTTGAACATACTTCATATTATCCGAAAAATAAAAAATTTAATGTAGCTTGCAGTTTTTCCCTTAAATTGTTTAGAGTGAATGACAAAATTAATAGGCTAACTCGAAAACATAGCTTGTAATTAATATATGAGAAGAAAGAATTAACATTTTTTTTCTTTTTATGAGATTTTTTTGACAGCACGGGAGATGAGTGGATTCGGACCACAGACATGCATGTTGGTCATTAATACAAGTTTCATGTCAGTCGAACTATGCTAATGTTGACTTATTTTTTAAGATATTTGGGGTGCCATTATGGATTTTGAAGATAAATACTTAAAAAAAATGTATAGAAAATTATTATTTGGTTGCCAAAGCGAGCATAACTTAGCAATAATTGACATGTATCTTCAACCAAAAGGTCAAAGGTTTAATCCTCCCACCCTCAAATGTCGATGAACTAAAAAGAAAAGTTATTTGTTTGAAGATAAACCGATTTTTTTTTTTAATTTGATTATGAAATTTATGAGTTTTCCAATTTTTATTATTTTTTTTTTAAAAAAAACAACTTAAAGAATACTAAACTTTGAAGAGTGTTTAATAAATTCTTAAACTTTTAGATTTGTGTCATCTCTTAACTTTAAAAGACATCATAAGTCTTAAACTTTCAATACATATCTAATTGGTCTATGAATTTTCAATATCTCTCTCTCTATATATATATTGATAATTCGTGGAGTGGTTCTAGGTCCATGGTACAACTTTATCAAGTTGAGTTGTGCTCTTGTTGACATAAACTTTGAAATTTTAGGGTCTGTTTGATAGGCAATCCATATTATGTTTTATGTTTTCAGATTCACTGAATTCAGTGAACATTTTTTTTTTCTTAGAAGAAACAATATACTTCATTCACAAAAGGCGAAGCCATCAAAACAACCTAGGGACGAAGGGATCCACCTCCAAGAGAAGCTACAAAAAAAGCCTTCCATTGAAGGTGAATCATGGCCACGGAGTAGTTAGAGAAAACCTTATCTAGGGCACTCCAATTAGAGGTCGAGAGCTGTACAATATCACAAAAAATATCAAAGGGTAAGTATTTAACAGCAAAAATCCTCGAATTTCTTTCCTTCCATATATGCCAAATGATCGCTCTTGTGCTATTAACGCCACAGAACTCTAGCTTTTCCTTTCAGACCACCACCTTTGAGGGCTTCTTTCAATCAGCTGACCACACTGAAAGGTTTGCAACTCTGAATACCAAAAATTCCCCCGAACTTGTTCCAGACCTTAGCAGTGAATTCACAATGTAATAGGAGGTGGGAGGCAGATTCCTCCTGCTTCATACACATCACACAAACGTTGGGAGATATTTGGAGGGAGGGAAATCTGCTTTGAACTTTATCCATAGTATTAATGTCGTGTAAAGCCAATATGCATAAGAAAAATTTAACCCTCTTAGGGATCGGGCCTTCCCAAATATAAGTGCACAAGTCTTCCTCCAACAGTCTGCTCCTCTGCTGAAGGGCCGAGAGGGCCGATTTAACATAAAAAAACCCTGAATTCAGTGAACATGCGTTTGACAAACGTGTTTTCGAGTACTGTTTTCAGATTATGTGATCCAAATAGTGGAAATTCTAAACACATTTTTTTAATGTTTTAATTGTATCCATATTTTGAATTTGAAAATTTTAAATGCATAATTAAATTAAAAAAAAAAAGATAAACACTTTAATAAATAATAGTATTTCATGTTATAAACTGAATTTATTTTTGTGAAATTAAAATTTGTATAATATAATGTATTATAAATTATATGATAAAATAATTATTATAAAATATTTATAACTGTTTATCAATTAATTAATAATATTTTATATTCAACTTAGTATTTAGTAGTTTATAAATATATTATCAAACACATTTGAACAATTTTTTAAATTAAGATGTAATTTATGAATCTGCTACCAAACACATATCTGAAAACATGAAATAATTTCATTGAATCCCATGTTTTCAAATTTATGTGTTCAAATCACCAACCAAACGCACCATTAAAAACTAAATCTAGTAATCGAAGTACGAAGAAACAAACAACTCACATACATGGATAAAAAGTTAAACCATTTACTTTCCATCAATAGCAATAGTTTGGAATATCCTACTCCACATATTATAAATAAACAAATAACGAAGGGAAGATTTCATTTTTAACCATAAGTTTTACCGATTGTTTCAATTTTAACCCCGAATTTTCAATTTCATCAAATTGAACCATAAACTTATCAGACCATATTGATTTTAACCCTAAACTCTAAGTGTTACAACATATACATTTGGTTAACTTTCGGTTTGAATCACTAGGGGTTCATTTTCAGACCGAAAACGACTCGATCGACCATCAGTCGGTCGGTTTAGTGATTATACAGATAAATGACCGACCGACATATTTATAAATAAAAAAATCCAAAATTTTTAATTAAATTTGAAAAAGAAACCCTAGCAGTGCCTTCCTCTTTCACGCAGCCACGCAGTCTCACGCCTCCCTCACCATTTTATCTCTTCATCTCAGTTCTCTCTCTCACGTCGTCGTCACCCTCGCCGTTGTCGTCACCCTCGCCGTTGTCGTCACCTCACAATCTTTAATTCTGTCCTTCGTCGTCGCCTACCTCATGCCTCCCTCAGTCCCTCTATTCTCTCTCTGTGATCTCTTTTGCTTTCGAAAATCGGCAGATTGAGCATAGATTCGGCACCCTCACACCTCAGTTGTCGTCACCCCCTTCAACCTCAGTCTGATAGTCCGGCAAGCACTGTTACAGGGTTCATTATCTCTCTTTCAATCTCTCATTATTCATTAATAAAAAAAAGTATTAAATAATATTTAAAATATATATAAAAAAAACAAATGAGCAAACCGACCGAACCGACCGGTCGATTGCTACCATGCCGTAGGAAATGGTCGGTTTTGAATTTCTTGGAAACCGACCGACCCGTTCGGCGTCGGTTTTACCTCGACTGACCGATGAACACCCCTATGAATCACCATACGCAATTGACTATTTCTTCATTTTTTGTTTCTTAATTCACATCGCATCTCAATTAGTTTCTTATAAATAAAATATTGGAGAACCTTTGTTTTAGATGACTCTTGCTTATTGTTGAGAACTTGGTGAGAACTTTTTTTTATTATTTTTTTTCTGCTGGTATCTAATATTACTAAAGCAAAGCAATTAGAATAACTAATGTTGAAGGTTTTTTATCTCCAAATATTTGTTGATTTTGCTTATTGCTAAAAACTTTGTGGGCTTTTTTTTTTTTTTTCCCTTTTATTTTGTTTTCTTGCCAATTAGAATATATACAAATGTAGGGAACAAAAACAAAAACAAAAAAATCGAATTTTTTATTTCTCATATTTTGTTGGATTTTTCTTGTTACCAATGACTTTGTGTATATATATATATTTTATAACAATGAGAATAATAGTCTGAAATGTTTGGATTTCTTCTTATAAAAAGTTTTTCTAACAAATATATTACAAAACACCGACTTAGGTACAATGTGAATTAAAAAAAAATGTCAATTACATGCTTTAATGACAATTCAAATCAAATGTTGACCAGAGATTTATATTAAAACACTTGGGTAAGTTTGAAGTTCAAATTGATATAATTTGTTAGGTTTGGAATTCAATTGGACGAATTGAAAAGTTTAGGGTTAAAATTGATATAACCTCATCCGGTTAAAATTGATTTTTTTTTACCAATAATGAAAAAAGGGAAAAAAAATAAAACGATTGCCCCCTTGTTTGAGATCTCGTCCGTCTCGTATCAATTTCATCAATTCACAGTCTTCGTCGCCGGTCCACCAGAGGGCTCTTCTTTCGCTCATCTCAATCCACTCTTCTTCTTAGTCAGGCCATTTCATCACTGTAAGTTGGTGGATATGTCCAGTTCTTGGTTTTCTCTATTCCCACTACGAATCCAAGCGTAACATTTTTCGTCTTCCTGTTCTGGCTAAGCTAGTGATGCAGTGAAAACTTGAAAGACAGCGATGGCAGCAACGTCCTTTAGGTGGATACTACAGCTACACAAGGACGTTCCAAAAGCGGCAAAATTCTACTTAGAGGGCTTGGACTTCACTGTTAATGTTTGCACTCTCCGTTGGGCGGAGCTTCAGTCCGAGCCTCTCAAACTCGCTCTCATGCAATCCAAGTAACTACACAATTTTTGGTTCTCTACAGTTGATTAATCCATGCATTTGATGTGCTCTGTTGATCTGTTAACACTAAACAGAATGTGCCATAGTTAGATGCCTTGTTTGTGTTCGATGTTTTGCCTTCGAGAAATTAAGAATGAAAAACGACCCATTACTATTAGCCAAGTGTGGTTTCTTTGTATGTGGTTGTATTGGTACAGAGGTTCATCAGGCCAATGGGTAACGAGTATGGTATATAAATGGTTCAATTCATGTTATTGATTACGGAAGATATATAGTGTGATCTGTCAGGGAAGAATGAACCAGGGAGATACGGAAGAAAGCTTTATGTTGGTTCTATTGTTGTGGAAGATATCTGAATTTTAAGACGAGAACAACTCTTTCGTTTACTTGGTTGCACGTGGATTGCTGGACATTTCATGAAAATTCTGGTGTTTGTTAAATATATTGCTCATGAAGTACTATTTATTACATTGTTTCCCTTTTGAGTTGGCTAATTGTGAGGTATTGAGTGTTTAAATTGTGGCATGGACTTGGTTTTGTCCTTAATTTGAATTATCGAAGAAAGCAACTTGAGCCGTATTGTGTTGAAATAAACTTGTTCTCCCAGTTTGATTTAGAAACTTGAGGTTTTAATTTCACATAGTTAGATGTTTTGGTCTCGTTTAGATGCTATAGTTTCTAACTTGGGGTCACAGTGACCATATCGTGCAGCAAGAGATATTATTCGCTGCTATCATTCACGGTGACAGATATTAACAGCACAGTGACCAAATTAATGGTAATGGGAGCTGAACTAGATGGTTCCATAAAGTATGAAATACCCGGAAAGGTACAAACTCCCCACCCCTTTCCTCTTGAATCATAAATGAATAAGGTTTCTAAAATGTCAATTGCTTGCTTCAGGTTGAATCAATGTGATGTATTGATGGCCATATGTTGGGCCTTTAGTTAACTTTCTTAAATACTAGCAACATATGGTGGCAGCATTGTGCTTATGGTTTCTTCAACTCCACTAAAGGCAAGGAGAACACATGGGGTATCTTGTTTTTCTTCGGATTTTCTTGAATAATTGTTAGAGTTTGTTCGTCCAAGTCAATTAGAGCAGTACACAGTGTGTAAAACATAGGACCTGAAGACATTAAGAAAATGTTCAAATGTAGGTCTGAAAGGACTAGGGACTAGGAAATTTAAATCATCTCAATATTTACCTGTCATAAAGATAGGATACTTCTTGTTATCCACATCTCCAAGAACCGAGAGGAAATCATTTTTTGATCCTTTTGGTAGGACATTAGCTCGTATCTGCCTGCTTGTAGAGTTTTCATCTTGTACCTGTGTTCAAAACGATTAATTTTGACTTCGAAACCCTATCTTATGTGATCACTTGGTAGATTTTATTTTTGGCTTGTTATGTTGCTACTGGTTCAAATTTTAATGACATGGAGAAGGTTCTGAGGAGAAATTAAAGAATGCAAGTAAATTATTTTCCATTTTTATATATATAACACCACCCCCAATTTATACCGCATTCATCTTTCAGCAGCCGATTGACCGATAACGAGAAAGAGAAGGGAATCACATATTTTTTTATGAGGGAGTCACCAACAATAGTCGACGATGGCAATCACAAAAAGAAGAGGGAGAGAGCAAAACGAGAATTCAGGGGCCCAAAAATATTGCCCATCTTCCCGCGGGGAAGAAACTCCCTGGGAAAAAAACAAACGAAAATATAATTTATAATCAATATTTGGATCCACAAAAACAATACTAATATTTTAATATATGGTCTTACATATTTAATAATACTCTTTTTTTTATTGAATAACACTACCTTGTTTCATTATATTATTGATGAAATTTTTTCCTTAATGAATCCAGATGAAATCTTAAATAATTCATATTATGTCCTAGAGTGACAACTTTCTAAAAGGAAATTTATTAATAAAGAAAAAACTAAAGCCACAAGGACTACCGCTAAAACCATTAGTAAAATAAATGTGGAGGTATGGAGATTCAAACCTCCAACTCCTAGATAAATAATACATGTTCATTACCATTAAGTTAGACTCATATTAGACTCGTTAAAATAAATTGAGAAAACATCTTTTTTTATTATTTCAATTTTAATTGCATTTTTATCTTTTTTTTTTCCTCTAAAAACCTGATTTTTATTTTGTTCTCTGCCAAGCCCCAAAGAAGAAACAGTGAGCCCCATCAACTTACAACCAATTCATCAACTACGATATATGTATATATATATACGTACACACTGCATATTAAGATTGATCAGAAAATATGGAATATATCTTGATGCTCATAATTAAATATATATATGTATTTTTTTAGAAGAAATATATATATGTATATGTATATATGAACCTTAGTTTGGCCTCATGCATAGGGAGACTCTGTCACTCTGTGGCGGATCCAGAATTTTTGTTCAGGGATTCTTCACTTAAAATTTCGTAAAAGTAATTTATAAGTAAGAATTAAAAAAAAAAAATCATCAATGAAACTGAACTACTAATTTCACTCATCGCGAGTGTCTGCAATTTTTTTATATTATAGGATTAATTTTTAAAAAAACAACATATCAAAATTTTAAAAATGTTTGTATCCATTTCATTAATTTATATATGATATAAAGAAACAAAATTTAAACAATAACTTAAGATTAAAAAGAATTATGATATTATATATTTGTTAGGTTAAAAAACAAGTTTAGTCCTAAAGCTTTTATGTTTGGTGCCTAGTAGGCTCCTGATTTACATTTTTTGTGTCCATAGGTTTTGTGAAGTTTAAAATTGCCAAATTGATTTCTACTTTCAAATTTCTGTCTAATAAGTCTTTGTCGTCGGTTTAAAAAAAAAAATTCTAGCATATTTACACATTATTTTAATTTAACAAATACATTAGACATAAAATTGATTTTTTGTCTAATTGAACACAAAACTTTCGATACATGAATAGGTCAAAGACTTATTAATCGCAAAATTGGAAGTTAATGAATCTATTAGACCTAAAATTGAAATTTAGATACATTTTATAAAAAATAAGAGACTTAATAAATACAAAATTCAAAAAAGTATTTCACAGATTTGGAGACAAAATTTATAATTTAACCTGTTTAGTATTTTAAAAAGAAAATATAGTATATAATTTAAATTTAGAAAAATATAAAAACCTTTCTTTTTCCAACTATAGAAGTAAAAATTTTAAGAATAGTCATAAAAAGAAAATATTGATGAGCGCGCAGACTCGAACCTGCATAAATTAAACAAAAAAAAAAAAAAAAAGAATGAAAGCATATGCGTGTAGATTAGAACCTGGGGCGTAAAACACAACTTGAGGGGGGTTGGAGCGCCTGAACCAACAGAGCAAAGACCGAAGTTTATGAATTGGATGACTTCTTTTATAGTAATATAATATTTGTGGTCAGTTCAGAGGAGAGCCCCCGTGGGCCTGAGGTGGATCCGTCGCTGCTGTCACTTCTTTTCTTTAATTTTTGGGTAAAATACCTTTTTGGTCCCTCATGTTTCGGGTTGGTTTCCAATAGGTCCCTAGGTTTCAAAATTGAACAATCAAGTCCCCACTGTTTAGGAAATATTTCTATTGAGTCCCTGGACCGTTAATTTTTTTAACGGTGCTGACGTGGCAATAACGGATGATGACGTGGCACGTATTTAAAAATAAAATAATATTTGTTAATTTAAATAAATAATTAAAAAATAAAATAATATAAAATAATAACATTTTTTTAAAAAAAAAAAGTAAAATATCTTCTCTCTCCCCCAATCCTCTTCTCTCTTCTCCTCCTCCATTCCCCATCTGCATCCCTCTTTCTCTCTCCCCCATCTTCCTCTCTCTCTTCTGTAATTTGCTTCTCCTCTCTCTCTCCTCTTCTCTTTCTCTCTTCTCTCTCCCCCACCCTTCCCCTTCTCGCCGGCGTCCAACGATAGCCCACGCCGCCGCCCTCCACCTCTCCTCGTCTTCTTACCCACCCAAAAAATCCTCTCTCTCCTCTCCCCCACCCCACGGTACCCCTTCTCTTTCTTTCCCTTTCTTTCTCCATTCTTTCCCTTGTCGCCGCCACCCTTCCCGTCGCCGCCGCCGCCGCCGCTTCGACGACGACCAAACTCAGCCGCCGACGACCAAACCGACTTTCTTTTCTGTAATCTTTTCCACTGACCCATCTTCTTAAACTGACTTTCTTTTCTTTTCCTTCTTCAACCCATTCGAATCCAACTCTCTCCTCCTCCCATTTCATTCTCTCCACAATCGCCAAGCTCAACCCAACCCTCGACGGACTAAACCACACAACACCATCACCGTCATCTCTACCGCCGGCAGCCACCTTCTCACCGGCAACCGAAACCACTTCCCTCTCCAGTCTCCACAGAAACATCAAAATCCACCTCTCTGCTTCCATCGAAGTTCTCACATCCGAATATCTCCTCCCACCTCTGCTCGAGGGTCATTTCGTAATACATGGATCTGTCCATCTGAACATCCACTGCGCCGTCGCGAATGAAGATGAAAGGGCAGTACCATTTCCCAACGACGACAGGGTTGGAGCTCTTACAGGGCAATGGGAAGTTGAATTCAGGGAGTTGAGCTCGCAGAACAGAGTCTCTTCTGAATAAATGTGGAGGAATCCCATCGGCCGCCATTGAAATTGCTTCGAAACCTTCGTGGCCGGAGTAGGATCTTGTGGGATTGATTTGGAATTGTTGGTACGTGTTCTTTGGGTCGAATTGCTTTGGAGGAAGATGGGGGAGAAGCAAATTACAGAAGAGAGAGAGAGGAAGATGGGGGAGAGAGAAAGAGGGATGAAGATGGGGAATCGAGGAGGAGAAGAGAGAAGAGGGGAATTGGGGGAGAGAGAAGATATTTTACTTTTTTTTTAAAAAAAATTGTTATTATTTTATATTATTTTAATTTTTAATTATTTATTTAAATTAACAAATATTATTTTATTTTTAAAAACGTGCCACGTCATCATCCGTTATTGCCACGTCAGCACCGTTAAAAAAATTAACGGTCCAGGGACTCAATAGAAATATTTCCTAAACAGTGGGAACTTGATTGTTCAATTTTGAAACCTAGGGATCTATTGAAAACTAACCCGAAACATGAGGGACCAAAAAGGTATTTTACCCTTAATTTTTTCACTCGTTCTAAGAGTGGGGTTTTCATTTTTTTTTTTTAAATTTCTCGTTGATATTTTCATCATAAAAAATATTTAAATATTTAGAATGATAACATCATAATTTTTCCAATTTTCTTTTAAAAAATTATAATTTGAGATTTAAATATTCTCTCCTATGATAAAATAAAATAATTATCGTTAGTACTTTTTATCGCAAATAAATATTTTATTATTTAGAATAATAAATAACTATCATAAAATAGTTTTCACATTAATGGTAGATTTATATAATAGTATTTTTTATTTTATTTTACCAGAGAATATTTAAATTTCAAATTTTAAATAAAAAAAAATATGTTATTTACCCATATATATTTAAATTTTTTAAAGAAAAGTGGAAAAAAAAAAGTTGGGGTTTCTTACAAACCTTCTGAGTTAAAATCATCCATTATATTTAAATTATATTAACTAAAATATAATTTAACTTTATTTTAAAAAATAAATAAAATTTAACTATGATAATAAACAATAAATACACATTAATTATAGCTTCGTAATACAGTTATAATTTAATTTAATAAGAAGAGAGAGTATCTAAATAAATGTGGGAAAAAAAAAGAAGAAAAAACCGATTGGGTTTTTTTATTTATTTATTATTGTTTAATTATAATTAGTTTTATAAAGTGTTTAGTTATAAATTGTTGTAATATTTGGTTCCATACTTGTAAAGGTCACTTAAATTTAATTTAAAATAATTTTCTAAATTAGTAAGGTATGTTTTCAGATTACTAAAGGAGTATTTCACTTGATTACCAGAGTCGTCCTTATACAGGGGAGGATTTGCTGATCTCTCTAAAGCAAATGGGTCCTACAAAGCCACCTGGGGAGGATGACCTTCCCGCTCTTTTTTATAAGAGGTTTTTGGGAGTGGTAGGGAAAAAGGTAACATATTTATGTCTTTACATTCTAAATGATGGTGCTTCTGTCGAGGTGATTAATCAAATTGTTATTACTTTGATTCCTAAATGTAAAAATGCTCAGAGGGTTTCAGACTTTCGATCCATTAGCTTGTTAATGTAGTTTATAAACTTGTACCGAAAATGATAACTAATAGACTAAAAAGGGTATTGGATCTCTTAATTTCATCATCACAAAGTGCTTTTGTTCCGGACCGGAATATATGTGATAATGTTGTTATTGGGTTTGAATGTCTCCACTATATTAAAAAGATGAAAAAAGGATGGAAGGGTTGAGTTGCCTTGAAACTGGATATGAGCAAAACATATGATAGGGTGGAATGATTTTTTTTTTTTTTTTGTTGAGAAGTTTATGCTTACTCTAGGGCTGGAGGGGAGGGTGGTTGATCTGATTATGCGTTGTGTGATGTCTGTTTCATACTCGTTTATGTTGAACGGAGGAAAATGGGGAATATAAGACCGGATGAGGAGGAGATTCTTGTTGAGAGGAGGGGCGTCGTGTTCAGATCAAAAGGTCGTAAAGGTGTGGTGGAAGTCCCTATGGAGATGTCAGATCCAAATAAGATTAAAATCTTTTGCCAAAAAATGTTTCATGATTATCTTCCTATAGTGGTTAACCTTCGAAAAAGAGGTATGGATGTTCAGACGATGTGCCCTCATTGCAAGTCCAATGAAGAATCCACTTTCCATGCTATTTGGGAGTGCAAACGAGTGAAGCCTCTGTGGCAGCGAGAATTTTTCTTGTCACTTGGCACCCTTTTACCCAAATCCTGGACGTCTATAAGGGTGCAACAAATTTGATGTGGTGGGTTTGGGAGAATATGTCGACTGTACTGTTTGAGGAATTCGTAGGCTTGTGTTGGTGGGTGTGGAATAGGAGGAATAAAGAGTTGTTTGATGGGAAGGGGGTAGATGGATGTGAGGAGGGTGGCTGGAGTTGGATTCTAGAATATCTAGCCCACTTTAGGGCTTTTCAGGGGAGGAAGGAGATGAGGGGTGGGGGGCAGGGGAAGAATTGAGGTGGGTTCCTCCAATTCCGCCTAACTACAAGTTAAATTCAGATGCGACTGCAAGCACAAAGTCCCAAACAAATGGTATTGCAACAATAACCAGGAATAGTAAGGGAGAGGTTATGCTTACCATGGTGAGGCTGATTTCCTTTGTACAAGATGTTGATTCTCTTGAAGCCATGGTGGTGAAGGATGGCTTGTTGATGGCAAGGGATGTTGGGCTATCGAGACTGGAGGCGGAGACAGATTCAGCTCGTGTAGCGACACTCATTCGCTCAAATTTGGAGGATTTGTCGAAGGTCGGAGCGTTAGTGAAAGAGATCAAGCAGATCTCAGGCTCGATGGAATTTTGCTCTGTTTTGTGATATCGACGTTCTGCAAATCGGGTGGCACATGCAGCTGCCAAGCTAGTAGTGAGTGACGACGTCGATGGAGTGTGGCTGGAGGACGTTTCGGAGGAGTTAAAAGACGAGTATGGTTTAGAGGTTTTGGACAACCCTTCTTGTTCATCGAGGGGCTCTGTCCGTGAGATTTAGTCGTGTGTGTTTGTTTGTATCTTTTGTCAAAAAAAAAAAAAAAAAATCAAAATTTTCACCTTTTGCTTTAACGTTTTGTTCTTGAACTTCATTGTCCCTAACTCTTAAATTTTTTCTCCTTATTAAAGTTTTCATCCCTAACATTTTTATCACTCCCCAAAAACTCTCTCTATCTTCACTTCTCTATCCTTGAATTTTCACTCTATATTAAAATTTTCTCTACATATTTGTCACCCTCTACCCTCTACGATTTTTATCCTCAATGTCTTCAACAATTTTGTCTTTGAAACTTTCCTCTAGCTTTATATTTTTCTTTTATTAAATTATAGTTTTATGTGCAACTCACGTCTACAACCTATTTTTTTTTTTAAAATCTCAATCGTAATATTCTTTTTTAATAATTTGATGATTTTAAAATAATCAAACTATGTATAGAGACATTAAAATCACCTTTGAAAATAAACATTAATCATTTTAAAAAATTAAATATGATTAAGTTTGAATCACTCCTACAAATATTGAGTCAAATATTAAAATGATTTATAATTTAACACTTTTTAAAATTTAATTATTATCACATTTCAAAAAAAAAAATTAATTATTATCAAATCACTCAACTTACAATACTTGTTCTAAAATCACCTCCAAAACATACCCTTTGTCATTGAAAATCACTTTTAAATTTTGTTTTTTGAAACTTTACCAAGAATTCAAATACGTTCGAAAGAATGGACTATAGAAATTCAGAGAAAGTAAGTCTGACTTCAAAAAAAACAGAAAACTAAAAACAAAACACAAACTGCTTAAGCCTTGTTTGATAACCATTTGGTTTTTGAAAATTAAACCTATACTAATACCACTCATAAGTTTATTTGTTTTGTCATCTACCCCTATTTCCATGTTTTCAAAAACCAAGTCAAGTTTTAAAAACTAAAAAAGGTGGTTTTCAAAGTCTTGTTTTTGTTTTTGGAATTTGGCTAAAAAAGCATAAATTTGGCTAAGGAAATTAGGACAAAACAAGCATAATTTTCAAAAACCAAAAACCAAATGGTTATCAAACAAGACCTTAACAACCAGACATGTAGGCTAAATTATAATAACTCAGAACACAAATCCAAATAGAAGTTGCTACCCTACCAATCAATCAACTATCATACAAAATTTCCTTAAAAAGATGCAGATAAACACAAACATCAGAAAACAATAACAAGGGGGAGAACAACAATTTAGGAATTAATCAAGATGACATTACAACACCAAATACATCCAAACAATAAAATAAAAAGAAACGATCAAGTCAGAAACTCAGAGATGGGTCCATACGATAGGGAATCGAACGCACAAGCAAAGTGTCATAGCCATTTATTTGCTCCTTTTAATTACCTATACCTAACCCACCAAGGTCCAAAGATCTAGGCACTATATTTCATAGGACTAAATAATGCTTCCTCTCATCAACCCGTTACTATACAAAGGCCTTCATAAGCTTCTCCAAAATTCTTGTTGACCCACCTGGAAACTAAACATGGTAATTTCTCTTTTTTAATATATGAATGGTCTTTGGATCAATAAGAATTAAACATACTTAATCCAAAAGAAGAAAAAATGCAAGTGAGACACATCTAACAAATTGGAGTTCGGTCGAGGGGGGAGAATACTTTTTTTTTCATTGCCACATTGTTAATTCCCATTGGGGGAGGTGACACATTAGGGGGAATAATCCCTCGTCCAATGTCCTTACAACTATACCTTGAGTTTTTTCATTCCAATCGGTGAAATTCAATAGGATGCCTTAGGAAATGAGGTAGTCCAAAGTAACAACTCTATATATAAGTCCATAATACTTCAAAGTACCAAGATGCAAGAGACACTTGCCTCTTGAAACATATGCTATCTTTGAATTTCTACTTTCATTCCTTTGAACCTAGAACTTTGGCCAAATGGTAACTATAGTGAACTTCCTTCTTAGACCATCCCCATGATTTCTTAATTAAAAACCAACCAATTCACACCCACGATATGGTGACCTCTAGCCTATTCCAACTTAAGAAACCTTGCTTGCATAGGAAGTCCACTAGCTCCACTACTTCCTATGAAAATTTCTTGATTCCTTAAGGTCTTGGCCAACTTACTAACCTTCCAAGGTAAAGAAAGCTCTTACATTAAGCTCTAAGACAACCATCTAACCTCCTAACACACAACAAGCACAAACCAAAAACACACAAGCTATCTAAGAAACTACGGCAACATCCTATGCCTACTAGCAAACAACAATCATTTGATCAAAACAGACTATTTAGCTAATTAAGGGAGCATCCTACTCCTACTAGCAAGAAAATGACACAACCAAAGCAAGCTATCTATCCAGTTAAAGGAAGCATCATAAGCCTAACTACTACAAAATAAAGCAGCCCATGGAAAACAAAACATGCCCAAACAAGGCACACAAGACAATCGACAAGCATACAAAGAAAATCAAACAATAACTCTGAAAGGCAAACATCAGGAAAAGCAAATAACTCTAGCAACCAGGCAATATACATATAAGGCAATTAATCCAAAAGATCCACACAAACAGGTAACATAATAATATCATTCAGAAAAGCAAATTACACTTCCATACGAAGGAGAGGAGAACGAGGAAGACAATTACCCAAAACAACCAAACGACCACATTTTCCTAGGTTAGTCTACAAGAACAATTTGGCTCTAATACCAACTGTAACGTCCCAAGTTTTATTTAAACCTGTTAATAAAGAACATACTTCTAATACAAAACTGCCTAATTACAACTTCCACAACACTTTCGGCCAACAAAACAGACTTCGAACTTCCAAAAAGCAAGCGAGTCAGATCTCGCATGAAACACAACCTAAACCATGAAGCTAAAACCACCTAAAGCTTAAAACGAGAAACTAGGGACCTATTTAAACATAAGCAAAATAATAAAAATATTAAACCATGAAGGTCATACCTCGCAAGCCTCCTCCTCAGAATCACCGGACTCAAACTACTTGAGACATCGAAATGTTGGGGGAAAAGGGAAAGAAAGTCAATACAACAATAGTACTGATAAGTAGTTCACACCTGGTGAGCCACCAAACAACAACCAACAAACATAGCACATGCATCCATCATGCTTTTCAAACGATTAAAACAAACATGCTTTTAAAGTGATAAATCAAACAATGCAACTCATGCTATAATATGACAGGATGACAACATGAATCCACACATCATGCAAAGTACCCTCACATGGTTTCCACACCATGCTCGCACACCACACATGATTTTCGCGTCACGTTCAACACTCACATCTCGACATGTGATTTCCATGTCACGCTCCATAAACTCACCCAACATGAATTACATGTCATGCACAGCACACACTCACGTGATTTTTGCATCACGCTACGCACACACACCTAGCACATGATTTACGCGTCATGTTCCACCCAATGAACACACCTTATGCAAACATGACTTGCATTCAGCATAGCCAACAGACAATAGTACAACATGCTTAAGAAATAATCAGTTTAATATGCTTATCACATACAACAAGTCAATATGTTTCCTTCATTACATATCATAGGTTTAAAGCATGTAAGCAAACGACATGTTTCATGTAATCAAACTGATGATCTAATAATCCAAGACGCTCCTAAAATGATCTAACAATCTCTTGAAAAAGAATTGCAAAGCTTTAAGGCTAAACTCAATTCAAGCTTTACTTGAAGCTCAAAAGTGCTTAAAAAGGAACATTCTTACCGAATAGGGCCTTTAATCTTAATTCAAAGGCTCCAAACTAGCCTAGGAATACAAATAGGGAGATTCTAAGCATTAGAAACTTATTTAGACTAATTCAACACTTACACTTAACCCAAGACAAACTTTAGCTCTTGGTAATTAGTGCTCGATGTGTTTGGGACTCTTAAATTACTCTAATTTGACTCAAACTACAAGAAATAGCTTGACAACTATCAGGAATCAACACCAAAAAGGTTATTCAAGAATGTGTTAAGAACTTTGAAACCTTATCAAACCATGCCAAACAAGGCAAAAGCTTGCTGGTAAACGATCCAAATCCCATGGTTATGGTAATCCAATTCGAGGCCTTTCGACCTATGGACAATTGTTGTAAGCCAATTTCGAGCCCAAATGCTCGTTGATCAGTACCAAACGACCCCCAAAACGTGCTACAGAGATGGTATCAAACAAGGCACAATCCTACATTTTAAGACCATTAATGAGTCACTCCAAATTCCAAGTTGAATAAGCATGGATCATGATCTAGAACAATTTCGAAGTCCAGAACTATATGGTCATAAGTTGAAACTTGAAGAACTTGAGTGGATCAAGACTAAACTTACTGAAAATGCCAAACGCTTGCCAAACAGAATCAAGAGGGAGAGAATCCTATGTGCAGGTCTTGGCCGGAATTGTGAGGGAGAGACATGTCGTCGTTGGAGGGTTGCCAAACATAGAA
This sequence comes from Luffa acutangula, assembly GCA_036850905.1. Classification (NCBI taxonomy): domain Eukaryota; kingdom Viridiplantae; phylum Streptophyta; class Magnoliopsida; order Cucurbitales; family Cucurbitaceae; genus Luffa; species Luffa acutangula. Next base: position 86,795 of record CM072092.1, on the reverse strand, counting down.
AACATGAGAGGGAAAAAGGCTCGCGGGTCTTGGCCAAGAAAATGAGAGGAAATTTTGAGAGAGGGAGAGAATCGAGCAGTTGGGGGCTTGCTTAACGAAGGACAGAACACGAGGGACTTCGTGCTACTTATGACTGCTTCCCGAAAAAAGGGGACCGTGGCTGTGGGTCCGCTACACGTGTGAAGAAGAATAACATAAGGGAGGGGGGCTGACAACATGGAAGGGAAGAAGGAGAAAGATAAGAGATTTTTTTCTTTCGTTCCTTTAGGGCTTCTCTATTTTCCCTTAATAACCCAAAAATAATAAAGAGAGAACCTTAATTTAAATTCCAAATTGAATCTCTTATCCAAAGTTTAAACCAAATTAAAGTTTTTAAACAATTGAGTAATCCTAAGTCAAAATTCCTGAATTGTCGAGATTTAATTCATCGAGCTGAGAACTAAACTGAAATTTCTAATTTTCCAAACTAGACCTTTAGCGAAATAGACTCGATTTTTCCATAAAGACTTAATTCCGAAACGTGGAACATCACCCCACAACACTACTAAGAAGCTTGCATCGACAGTTATATGCTAAAGCACCGAACCTACAAATCCAAATAATCAAATAAACACAGACGTGAAAGCAAGGGTGTGAAATAAAGCCCACAACATTTGCCTAGTCAACACAAGTGAAACCATATTTTCATGTGTAACACCTTCAATCACATGGGGAAATGAATGTGTGCAATCTTGTTGCTTGAGCCATACTTGACATGACTCTGCAAGCTAGGTCATTTGGCATGAAAACTAAAAGATCAAACGACCATGCAAGCATTAACTAACCTCCATTCAAGTGATGGTGGGGCATGGTGTACATCTGATATGAGCTCCTCAAGTCACCAAAAACATGTTCTTCTATTATGTACAAAAAACTCTCGACATGATCCGAAGAAAAAAGGAGTGTGGTTAGACAATGCCTAGGATGCCTAACTTCAGACGCCATAAACTCAATAGGATGGTCCCTCCACGGAGGAATCTTACTAGATTTCTTGAATTGGAAAGCTACCACAACTAATCGTGGAAAGAAAAACTGAAATAGCAGAAAAAAGAAGGGGAAAGAGGAGGCTTGTCCTACGCCGACATAGTTGAAGGAGTTATATAAAACAATAGCATTAACGTGATTACCTTTTCAAAAGTAGAAGTAAGTGAAGTTAGAGGGGTTTAGGTAGGAGATTGTTGTGGTTACAAGGAGAGACTTCCACAATGACAGGATGAAATACTTGATCATATCCTCTGAGATAAAGAAATGACTATGATACTAGCCAATAATAAAGGGAGGATCACCTTCAGCCCCCTCACCCTTAAAATGGAAGAATGAAATACTCAACTTCATGGAAGAAAGATAAGAATCATGCCCATCTTAATGCTATTGTTTGGTTGGGTCATTAATTTGGAAATATGCATGCGGATGACTTGTCATGGATGTGTTTGGTTGGGTCATTAATTTGGAAATATGCATGCAGAACATTTGGTTGAGTTTTCTTTCATGTTGGTGTGCTCAAGAAGCTTTTAGTTTGGTTAGTTATTGGTTTTTTGCAGCAAAGGAGATTTTAAACTGGTATTGGTGTTTTCCTTCGATAAGAAGAGAGTTCTCATTTTTAGTGGCTGATCATCCTTTCCGAGGTTTGGCTGAAGCATGTTGCAGTTTTTCTAGCTGGGAGGAAATGGTTTTAGTTGGTTGCTTTAGTTTGCTGGGTTTCAAGTTGTTCTACTAGATCTTTCCTTGGAATTCTTCAATGCTTTATTTATCCTTTTGGCTCTCTTGTAATTTTTGAGATTTTTGCTTGTTTGTTTTCTTTCGACTCCCTTTGCGATTTGTATCCTCAAAACATTTTTCTATCTTCATCATGAAAAATTTGTTTCTGGTAAAAAAAGAACCTGGACATCTTTTATGTAAAATGCTTTGAGAATATAATTATGTCTTAATTACTAAGAAGTAAGAATTCTTTTAGTTTTTCTTCTTATTGTATCCTGTTAGAGCTAACATTTTGTTGTGTAAAAGAATTATAGTTCAAGATTTTATCATATTCCAGACTGTCCTAGACCGCTGATGAGGAACTAATATGCAGACCACTTTTCTTAATTGCATCCCTTTTTCCTCCTTTTCCTTTTTGGCGAAAGTTATTTCAAATCTTGTTACAGGTCATAGATGCATGTGGGAAAGAAAATTTGGGGCGTTTCATTAACCACAGTTGTGATCCGAATTGCCGCACAGAGAAGGTTTATATCCTATACACTAAAACATTTTAGCATACTGTTATATTTTCTTGGTTTGATGATGCATTCTTTCTTTTTCTGTTCTTTTCTTTTCTTTTCTTTTTTAAGTATTTTCCACCCTGGAAGGTTGGACTTTTATGCAGACGTGGCATATTATTGCACGAAGTGATCCTGTGGTTTTGGCCCATAGGTCGAGGGAAGACTTTCCTAGTCTGATTTTTGAGTCTCAAGGGGCTTTTTATGGCAAAGAGAGAAATTTTGGATCAAGTTCTTATGGCTAATGAGGCAATTGAGGATTATAGGAGTTGTAAACATGAAGTTATTTATTTATTATTATTTTTTTTTTCCAATCCTTCCAGTTTCTTATTAAAATAAACATGAAGATGTTATTTTTAAAATTGATTTTGAAAAGTTTATGATTTTTAAAATTGATTATGTGGATTGAGATTTCTTAGAGAAGGTGCTCTTTTATTTATTTATTTATTATTATTATTATTATTATTATTATTATTATTATTTTAAAATAAAATTGTTTCTAGGTGGCGATCCTGGTAAATGGTAAACTTAGGGGTAAGACCTTTGCTATCAATGGATTTGGTGATCCTCTTTCTCCATTCCTTCATTCCTTTTTTTCCCGGTTGTGGACAACCTCCCTAGAATGGTCTCTTGAGGAGTGGAGATGGGTGTTTTTGAGGGGTTTAAGATGTTGAAGGATAAGTTGTATCTCTTGCATCTTTTGTTTGCTGATGAAATTTTTTTTTGCTACGGTAGGGACAATGCCTTCATTAGTATTAATTACTTTCGGTTAGTTTTTGAGTCCCTACCATGGCAAAAAAAATTGCGCCTCAATTGTGGATTGTGAGGTGGGTTGTTTTCATATTCTTATCAAGGTGGTCATAGGGAATGCAATGTTCTGGTTAAATAGTGAAAGGACATCTGTGAAATATATGTTCTTAAGATTTACATATGCAATAGCAATTAGGGAAAATATTAAGAGCCATGAACTGAACCTTTCTACTTGTCACGAGTATTTATTTCGATCTCCAAACAACTTCAAATAAAAAAAAAATTGATTTTTTTCTGATTAAAAAGAAAACAGAGGAAAAGACGTTGGGAGATCTTAGACCTATTACTCTAGTTTATTCTCTTTAAAAGATTATTGGGAAGTTCTTGCAAAAAGATTCAAGGGAGTTATGTCCGACTTTATAACCGCGACTCAATTGGCCTTCATTGAACGAAGACAAATAATAGATGTCATCCTTGTGGCAGCCAACACAATTGAAGAAAGTGGATCTAGGGATGCCTTTCCCCTGTGAATTTCTCTATCACCATGGTAGACCTAGAGGGAAATTTATGCTTCGAGAGGGAACGATGAAGGGAGACGACCTATGTGGGTATGTTGTTCAACCTATGGAAAAGTGGTTGTGGGGGAAAGGTGGTGATGGAGGAACGAAGAGGTGAAGCAGTTAGGAAACACATTATTGAGAAAGGGATGGCGGTTCGGGTCCGTGATTGCCTTGTTGCAATGGCTAGATCAAATAATCCTAGAGGCTTCTGGAGGAGAAGAAGATGGGATGCGACAGTCATCTTCTTCCAAGTGCTGGAAAACGCAAGAGATAGATATCGTCTCCTATCTTTAAAACCTTTCAAAAGAAAAAGATCAACATTCTACATTCCAGAAGGGCTTAAAGGGAAAGGATGGTCTCTTTTGGCAAGGAATATGATAGGTCGATTATTCTCCTAGAGGATTCTAAGGAAAATAAAGAAAGAGATAAGGATTATCAAAAGGGATGAGCAAAAAGTGAGGGAGAAGTAAAGGGAGACGGCGAAGGGGAGAGGAAGATGAAGAGGGCGAAGGAGTTCGATTTTGCATTTGATTGTTCATCCACAGTAATTACTCAGAGACTTAGGGCAAGGACCAAAAGGTATTCCATTTTCGAGAGAATTCATAATTCGGTGGGGGTAGGGGTGATCTTCCAACCATTTTGTGCTAATCTTGCAGTAGATATATGCGGGAGCCCGACGAATATGGTCAAGTTGGTTATAGATGGGAATTAAGATAGTTCAATAGATTTTTGTATTCATAAATAGGAATTCAAGCTCGTTGCGGAGGGTCGGCGCCTTTCATTCTCAGGGAGATGTGATATGACTTCGGACCTTCCACCCTTCCTTCGAACCGAAAAGTTTATAGAACCAGTAGCAGATCTATGTGAAGGAATCGATGAGGAAAAGGAAATGGAGGGAGAAGAGATGTCTATGGAGGTTTGTTTCAAAGCAAGAAGTAATCCCGATGGTTTTATCCCGGTTGTCGGACACCTTCCTGGTGAGATTTATCCTTATCTGACAGCCAGAGGCAATGGATGACGTAGTTGATCAAAGACAAGTGAAGAGCACGAAGATGTTGACGTTCCATCTGCCAAAAGCGGCATCTGTTGCAGGACAAAGAGTTCAAAATGTCGCAGATCACGTGAGGGGATCGACGGATGATAGCGATTTGAATATTTTTTTAGCAATCTCCTAGTAGGCTAGACTGTAACAACCCAAAAGATAAAGCCCAGTTAGGCCCAGGAACCAAGTGGGATTAAAAAGAAAAAGGGTCCGATTGGAGGAAGTAAAAATCTTCGATTCGAGATAAGAAAGCAGATCAGGTTTGAACCAATGTTAAAACATGGTGAATTCAGGGGGTAGTCATTCGGGGTGAATTCAAATGACAGAGAAAATGTTGAAAGAAAATGGAAGTGGAAAGAGAAATGGGTTATGAGTTGTGGGGTCCTGTTTTGGGAAATGAGGAATTTGGATCTGACCCCTCAGTTGTTAGTTACTCTGATGATGAATCGTTCCTCTCTACTCTATTTGCCACCGAAACGACTCCAATCAGTATTTAGAGATTGTTCGATGAAGCAAAAGTCGGGGAGGAAGAAGCAGCAGCAAGGTTGAAGCTACAACAGTTGAAGGTGGGAGAAGAAAATCAAATGAGACCAGTTAAGTGTTCGGGATGGAAGAGAAGATAACGAAAGTGGGACATTTAATCGTCAAGAATTCGATTGAGGGGAATGAAGAAATAAAAGCGTCGACAATCAAGATGCAACAAAACCAATCCCCAACGAAGAATCATTCCCATTCGATTGTTGAGGTAAGCTCGGATATGATAATCAACCAGGTATGTGTCCCTTCTATAAATTTTCAACTTCCTTGGGCGAGTAGAGGCCAGTTGGGATTTCCTTTTCTGTGTGAGCCACCCTACCCCTATTTTCCATCCATGGGTCTTGATTAAGGGGGGATCTTCTTCGTCGTTTACCTTTGCCCCAATCAGTCCAATGTTTCTAGGAATGTTTGCGAGGAGGGTCAAATGGGTCTTATTCAACCTCTGTTTATCAATTCGAGGGTGATTTCTAGGAGTGTCTTATCTCAGCTGTCTAGTTTCTCATGGAAAAGGAGATTTTTTCCGTCTTCTATGATTCCAAATTGCTTAGAGGGGGGAATCTGTCGTTACCTAGTGGGGTTTTCATGGGAAGAAGCTTTTGAGGGAGCTGAATAAATTGGATTGTTCGGTGAATTATGATAGGAAGAGTAGTGTTTTAATCATGCGAGAAAAGAGTAGTCTTTCTATTAAAATTGTGTTGAATAATGGAAATTGTTTTGGGTTTCGGACGTCTACGAGCCTACATACTTTCATCTAAGGAAAAGTTTTTTGAGATTAGACAATCTGTTTGGGTTGTGCAGTGATTGTCAGGCTATTGGAGGATATTTCAAAGAAGTAAGAAAGCTCAAGATAGATCCCCCAAAGAAGAATCAAATTTCAATAGATGCAATTTGACTAAAACTTCTCTTTCAAATGGGTCTTTTACATGGGCCAGTACATGATTTTATTAATTTCTTCCAAAACAGTTGATGACCACGACTCAATTAGCCTTCATTGAGGGAAGACAAATAATAGAATTCATCATCGTGGTGGCCAAAACAGTTGATGACCACAAAAGAAAAAGAAAGGATATATCATCAAGCTTGATTATAAGAAAGCCTATATCAACGTTGATTCTGGTTTCTTAAAGGCAGTTATGGAGCTTTCACAAGGGGGAGAAAGTGGATCCAGGTAGGGGTGATCATCGGTCGGTCGGCGTCGATTTTAGGCTCAAACCGACGCCGACCACCGACATGTCCGTTTCCGGCGGTCGGTTGTCGTCGGTTTGGGAGTGAGTAGTTATGCCGACCGACCGACCACACCCACGGTCGGTCGGTTATAGTCGGTTTTAAGCTTCCAACAAAGTGAAGAAGAAGATAACAAAGAAAAAAAAAAGAATGAAGAAGAAAGAAAAAAATGGAGGAGAAAATTCGTAATAAAAAACCCAGCAAAACAAAGTTTGAAGAAGAAAAGAAAAATGAAAGAAGAATAAAGAAAGAACACGAAGAAGAAATGAAGAAGATGAAAGAAAAATGAAGAAGTGAAAATAAAAGAAGAAGAGAAAAGAAAGAAAGAAAAAAAAATGGTGGAGCCGTGGAGGAGAAGAAATGAAAAAAATGAGGGGAAGAGGAAGAAGATAAGAGGAGAGAGAGAGGAGAAAAGAGAGATGGGAGTGAGAGATGAGAGATTAAAAAAAAAAGAAAATAAATCTTTTTTAATGATGGTCCTTGGGAAGACCATCTGATGGTCTTCCCAAGGCATTAATGGCGAAAGGACAGCAGCAGCATGCAAGCTACTACACAGTCAAGCTTTTTTTTTTTTTTTTTTTTTTTTTTTTTTTTTTTTCCGGTCGGTTTGGTCGGTTCTTGCCGTTTTGGGCGAACCGACCGACCGAATAGTCGGTTTTATTCCAAATAAAACCGACTCCGACCGAGATTTTAAGAAAACCGACCGACCGACGTCGGTTCGGTCGGTTTAGGTCGGTCGGCTCGGTTTTTCGGGTTTGTTTGCTCACCCCTAGATCCAGGGATACCTTTCCACTACGAATTTCTCTATCATGATCAATGGTAGACCGAGAGGGAAATTAATGCTTCGAGAGGGTTGAGACAAGAAGAAAAACATCTTAAATTGACATTTCCCACCATCAATATGTTGATGATACTTTGCCTTTTAGCAACCATAACTCGTGTTTCTGGAAAATTGCAGATTGTTTCCAAGTATGCTTGAGAAGGCCTCAGACCTTGGTATAAATTTGACCAAGTCAGCCTTGAACAGGTTAAATATTAGCAGAGAAAAGAGGCTATGATTTTTGCTTGGGAAGTTGAAACTCTCCATCTCACCTATTTGGGCATGCCTCTACGAGACAACCCCATGAAAGTCACTTTTTGGGTTCCAGTAGTGGACAAAAATCATAAGCTAGAAAACTGGAGAAGCTTCCCCGTATCAGAAAAGGCAGCATATTGACCCTAGTTAACGCGGTTCTCACCCGTATTCTTTTTTATTTTCTCTCCATTTACAAAATCTCATCTAAGGTGAGCTATTCTATTGACAAAATCTTAAGCAATTTTCTTTGGGGAGAGGAAACCAAGGACAAAGGTAGCCATTTGGTTAGTTGGTTAAAGGTGACAACACTTTTGATTAATGGAGATCTGGGTGTTGGAGATTTGAGAAGGAACACTGCTTTAGAATGGTTATGGAGTTTTGCTCAGATAGAGACCGCCGTTTGTTTTGCTCAGAAAAAAGAAAAAAACAACTACAAGCAGTTGGTTAGTAGTTGGCTGCCTAAAAGAAAGTACGAAGAGTTCAAAATTCAGCCTTTGAAAATATATCAAGAAAAACACAAGCTTTTTCAAAACAATTATAAGTTACCGGCTTGAAAATGGAGATAAAATTTGCTTTTGGGAAGATAGTTAGGCTACAAATTAGACCTTTCTTGTGGTCTTCAGTACGCTTATCGTCACCCTTTGTTGGCCTAGGAAAGTTGGAGCTTGGGATCTTATGTTTAAAAAAGGTTTGTTGGATAGAAAGATGGAAGAATGAGATGGTCTCACTCCGATTTTAGAGGAAAGGGAACTAGAGGAAAAGGTGGATCAAAAGTGGTGGGTGAATGAGTCCGTTGGGCATTTTTCTACTAAATCTACATATAAGCTTTTCTCCAAGTCCTCTGTTTTTCAGAACCATGAGCTTTCTAGCCTAATCTGGAAAGGAAGAAGCCCAAAGAAAGTCAAACTCTTCAATTGGTCTCATGCTCATGGAAGTCTTAACGACAAAATTCAAAGGTGACATCTGAATCTAGCTCTCACTCCTAACATGTGTTTACTTTGATTTTCTTCATTATTTGGCTCCGTGCCCTCCGAAAGATGAGAGAGACGGGTTTTTGAGTTATTGTTTGGGTGGTGGCTTGAGAAGAAGCCCAAGACTTTGTGAAACAACAGATGCCGAGATCTATTATGGTTGATTTGGAAAGAAAGGAATAAGCAGTTGTTCTCAAATTAGGAATTTCTTTTGAGAAAATGTACAGTTTCCACCATTCTGTTTGTATAAAAAAATGTCATTTGATGAACTTAGATTGGAGGTCTTTTATTGGCAATCCTCCTTATTAGGCTTACGGATCCTGCGACTCTTTTTTGTTCTACATATGGTGTTTTGTTTCATATATATAAAGAGAGATTCATGTTCATATAACCACCACCTCAATTTACAAACAAAAGAAACAAAGGAAAAAATATCAATATTTAATAAGAGGTCGACCAGAGCTTCCATACCATGGATGTGATGAATACCACAAAACTGGGATGTAACTATGGATGTGGTGAACTTCAAAAACGTTTTCTCTTCTTACAATGACCCCCTATAAATCCAAAAAAAAAAAAAATTAAAATCAGTTATAACAACAAAAAATTAAAAAGAAAAAGAAAAAATTCCAGAAATCTATAAACAAAACCATATTCAAAAGTACAAAAAATGGGTTGGAACACCTTTGTCGGTCATCACTTGGCAACAACTATGCAACAACTAGAAAAGATCCAGCCCTTTTTGCCATTCTGTTATGCTATATAATTAATCAAAATCATGTGAAAGTACTTATTTTCGTTGATTTTCTGTTATGCTTTTTTCAAGTTTAAAGTTGAAATTGCAATACTTATCTAAATTTGGAGTGCCATTTGATGAATTAATAGGTCAACTTGAACATACTTCATATTATCCGAAAAATAAAAAGTTTAATGTAGCTTGCAGTTTTTCCCTTAAATTGTTTAGAGTGAATGACGAAATTAATAGGCTAACTCGAAAACATAGCTTGTAATTAATATATGAGAAGAAAGAATTAACATTTTTTTTTTCTTTTTATGAGATTTTTTTGACAGCACGGGAGATGAGTGGATTGGGGCTTTTGTTAGCAGGCTTATTTTTAGTTTACGGGACTTGTTTTTAGTATGGCCTTGTTCTCCCTTTCATTTTTCTTAATGAAAATCCTGTTTCTTTATTATATATATATATGTGAATTAATTGTTTCATGATTTATTCATACATGCAAGGGGGCATTAAAATAAACAATCTCCTATAAAAATCATCAATTTTCTACTTAGCAACACCAACCACTCCAGCTATACTGATGACAGAGGCACCTCAATGCTCTCTCAGCAAGGCCTACACTACCAGTAGCAGTTGAAATTGGATTTACTATGGGCTGCGGTAATTTTTGTGCTGTCCAATTTGGAATTTTGATTTGGATCGAAGTGAGTTTGGAGTAGTTGCTTTTGCCTTTGGAGGTCGAGGAAGAAATAGTTAGTGTTGTAAGTTTGATCTTTGGTTCGGTTCCTAATAAAGATCTTAATAGCATCATTGCTGGCTAGTCTGTTTTCTTCAAGCTATGAAGCATTTGAGAATCTAGTTGATGAAGATTTTGCACTATCTCTAAGTCACTAGAGAGCATTAAAACATCTATTGGAACAAAGAGAGATTCAACCGAAATATCAGAAATGGCTCACGAAGTTGCTGGGATATGATTTTGAAATAAAATACCATCTCGAGCTATTGAACAAGGTGCGTTATCTAGAGTCATTGATCTAGGAGAGGTTCGAACAATGTCAGTTCCATCAATCATTGATCTAGCCTTAGTCCGAGAAGAAGTTGCACAAGACCCAGAGTTAGTTCGAATTCGAAAGGAAATAGAGGACGATCCTCTCAGTCATCCCAAATTTTAGTTAGAAAGGGGTCAGACAATATAAAGGGAGGATGCTTATCTCAAGTAGGTCTTCTCTCATACCAGCCATCTTAGATACATTTCATAACTCAGTCGTGGGAGGACATTCCGAATTCCTTCGAACATATAAAAGAATGACAGGGGAGCAATATAAGAGTATTTGGTGTTTTCTTAGTTTGAATACCTAACAAACTGAGTTCTCTAGAAAGTCAAGAAGACTCAGAAAATGAGGAGGGCTACCTATTTACTAGAAAGATGGTTTAGGCCTTGGAAAAATGGAAAATGAATTGCCTCAACCTCTAAAGATAGTTCTGCTAGTAAAAAACGAACAAGGGAACTGAACAATATGACAAAGAGGATCGAGATGAAAAATGAGGTTGAAGATGAAGTTGAATGTGAGGACGAAGATAGGAGTCAGAAGGGCCTAGAGATTACCTCATGAAGATAATCTTGTGGAATGTAAGAGGACTTCAAACGGTGCCCCAAAGAGCTCCAGTGAAGGACATTTTGATCTGAACGCAGTGATTGTCTAAGAAACTAAGTTGATGGCTATGAGTAGAAGGCTGTTGAAGTCTATTTGGAGTTTGAAAAAGATCGGTTGGTGGCCCTTGATACTATATTGGTACTTCATGGAGTGTAATGATTATGTGGAAAGAAGATAGGGTCTTAATTCCCGATTCTCTGTTGGTTTGTTTTCTATTGCTATCATGTTTTTTTTATAACAATGCTTTAATGATTGGATTATCGTGGTCTTCTATCTCAATCAAATTTTGGCAAGAGTTGGCTGATTTAGCAAGCATTTGTTTTGACGTGTGGTGTTTAGCTGGGAGTTTGTAAGTGGTTTGATGACTATCTAAAAAGACAAACGAGGGAGGGCAACCAATAGTATTACGACGTTTAATGGGCTGATTAATGATCTTGATCTCATTGGTGTGCCTTTAAATAATTCACTTGGGCTGATGGCATGGAAAGACTAATTTCTACTAGAATCGATAATTTTCAAGGAGTAAAGGATGTGGAACCACAAGTGTAGATTTCAATGCCTCAAATGAAAGTCTTTATAGCTTCCTCCAAAAATGGGCTTTTGTTAGAACAAATAAATCCTTCATTACTTCGATAGAAGATGACAGTGAAAATCTCTTTACCAATGAATGGAGAGTTGAAGCTGAGTTTATTAATTTCTTCCAAAAATTGTACACTAAAGATAATGGGTAGAGATTTATGATTGATGGTATAAATTGAGCTTTTTTGAATTATCATATAAAAGAAGAGTTGAAAAGTCCATTCATGGGAGAATAAATTTTTAAAGAATCTTTAAAGCTATATAAGCCTTGGCATGACAAGTAAGTTGAAGAATTTTTTTTTTTCTTTCTTTAGGAACATGTTGAAGAATGACATAGTAGAGGTGTTCCAAGATTTTGTTTAAACAAGATTGTAAACAAAAGGACCAATTAGACCAACATTTTCCTCATTCCATTGAAGTTGAAAGCAAATAGAGTGAGTGAATATAGATTGACCAACCTTATTTCTTCACTTTACAAGGTGATTGCTAAGGTGCTTGTAGATCGTTTAAAGGAAGTATTGCATCACTTAACAGAAGATATGCATTGCAAACGACTTTGTAGAAAGAAGACAAATTCTTGAGGTGATATTTTAATTGCGTATTGATAAGGGGATTGCTCATACCTTGATGTCATACTTGGTTACATGGGCTTTAGCCAGGATGAAGAGTGTGCATGGACTATCGTTGCTTGAATAAAACTACAAAGAAGGGATAATACTAGGACACAAGATCTCAAGGAAAAGAATTGGAGAATGATAGACAGTTTGACTTTAACCAAGATTGCTTAAGAGCCTTTGCACAACTAAAGGGAGCACTAAGCTCCGACCTATATCATGACAGAACCTGATTGGAGTCAGTCGTTGAAGCTTATGTGTGATGCTAGTGATTCTGCAGTAGGAGTTGTGCTGGTACAAAAAAGAAACAAGATAATACATCTGATCTATTATGTCAATAAGACCATGAACGAAGCACAAGTAAACTACACGACTATAGAGAAAGAGCTTCTTGTAATGGTATTAGTTTAGACAAGTTCAAATCCTACTTAGTTGGGACAAAAGTGATTGTGTATACAAATATCATTGAGCTCAAAAGTATCCCTTATTCAAAAAGGATGCTGAATCTCGCATGTCCAAGTTAGGAAATCGCCTGTCAAAAGGATTCTATTTTTATAGGAAATTGACTAAAAGATTCGGGACAAAAAAACAAATGAAAATTTGGGTGTTGACCATATGTCCAAGTTACGAAAGGGAGCACAACAAGAAGAGAACAAAGATCAGAGATGCTTTTGTAGATGAGAAGTTGTTGGCAGTTGAATCTTTCACATTGTCTTAGTATGCAGACATAACTATTTAGCTACCGAATATACAAGAGGACGTCCTAGAAAATACCTTCTTGAACGGACTCAAACTAAAAGTTAAGGCGACGGTGGTGAACAGACAACTTGTTGGGCTCGAAGACTACCTAGGCCCAACAGATTGAAGATGGAGATGAAGCCACCAAACTCGCAAGAGTGATGTTGAGCTTAGGATCAGTGGCAGAGTCTAACAAAGTCAGCTCCCAAGGTACGAGAAAGACCAGCCCAAACACTCGGGCTAAATCGAATCAAAAGTCTGGTAACAAGATGCAAACGCGTGCGATAATGTTTTCCAAAAAATGGGATATAGGATGCAAGGAATCTTTACCCAAAACTCTCAAACGTCGAATTTCAAGCTAAGAAAGACGAAGGGCTACGCTTCAGATGCGACAAGAAATATAGTGTGAATCATAAATGCAAGAATCGTGAGACAAGGGAACTTAGGGTTCTTTTAATAAACGGGTTGGAAGAAATCGAGTTGATCCAAGGGGCCATTTCAGAAGAAGAAGAAGACGACTCTACCCTAGAAATAGGGGATTTAATGGAACTGGATTTGAAATCAGTGATAGGTTTCTCGACTCCCGGAACAATAAAAGTCAAAGGAGCGTTGGGAGAAAGGGAGGTCGTGATATTGATCCATTGCGGAGCCACCCACAATTTCATATCCCAGAAACTAGTAGATGAACTCAAGATCAACGTGTCCAGAAAGTCTCATTATGGAATTGTAATGGGTAATGGGGTGGCGAACTATGGAGGTGATGGGAGTCGATTGGGCCACATTGACCATGACTTTTGTTTCAGGCTACCAGAAAATAACCATCAAAGGGGACCCATCCCTTAATAAAGCCAAGGTGTCCTTAAAAATGTTAGCTAAAGACTTGGAATAAAGCGGATCATGGATTCCTCGTCGAGTGAGGATGAGAAGGAAGCAACTCAACTACCACCTGAGGTGGGAAAGTTATTGTTCGAGTACAAAGATATATTCCACATACCAGAAGGACTTCCCCCCAAGAGGAAGGGTTGAAGGAGGGCCAAGGTTCAGTCAACGTTAGGCCATATAAATATGCCCATTCGCAGAAGTTGAAAATTGAGAAACTGATCAAGGAAATGCTAGCATCTAGAATTGTCTGATCGAGCAACAACACGTTTTCCAGTCCAATGTTGTTAGTCAAGAAGGATGGTGGGAGGAGCTTGTGCATCAACTATAGGGCTCGAACCAACGAAAGGAGTTAATAGGAATGTGGAGAATTAACTAACGAAAGGAGTTAATAGGAATATGGAGAATTACTTGTGATTATGTTTCGGAGGGGAGAAACCAAAGAAGTTGGAACAATGGATCTCGTGGGCGAAATACTGGTACAATATCACATTCAATGTTTCCATCAACACAACACCCTTTAATGTTGTGTATAGAAGACAACCTCCACCCCTACTTTCTTATGGGGATCGAAAGACCACCAACAATGCCCTAGATCAGCAGTTGGTTGACCAAGACGTTGCCTTAGCAGCATTAAAGGAGCAACTTCAGATTGCCCAAGATCGAATGAAGAAAATTGCGGACAGAAAACATCGTGAAGTCTTTGGCCAAGAAAAGATGTGAGAAGCTATCTTTAGAATACTTTAGGTCATATTGTGTGTTGGAATGAATAGTGCAGGTTGCTTAGAAAACTGACTTACCATTAGAGGCCACCATTCATGACATCTTCCATGTGCCTCAACTCAAAAGAATGTTGGGAGAATGGGACACAACCCAATCACATGGGCTTATCTTAACCGAGGATTATGAGTGGCAAGCAGAACCAGAGGAAGTATTGGGGTTGTGTTGGAATAAGTGTTGTTGAGGCGAGGGCAAGAAGTGAGGCTTCAGCACCTTGAAAGTATCCAAAAGGCACTCGCCTTGATGCACAATTTTTCGCCTTTTTGCACTATCACCATACAGTCAAGCGAGCGCCAGGGGTGATCATCAGTCAATCAGCATCGATTTTGGGCTCAAACTGACGTCGTCCACCGATTTATCGATTTTGGTCAATCGATTTAAATTGATTTTTAAGATATTTGGTGCACCGACCAACCGACCATACTAGCGGTCGATCAATTTTGGTCACTTTTCTAGCATTGATGAACGAAAAAAAAAGAATATTGAAACAGCAAACCACAAAAGAGAGAGAGAGAGAGAGAGAGAGAGAGGAGAAGAGAGGAGAAGAGAAAGAAGAAAAGAATAGGAAAGAAGAAAAATGGAATGAAAAAAAATAGAGAAGAAGAAGAGCGAGGAAGAAAGAAGAAAAGAATGGAAAAGAGATAAAAAAGGTGAGAAAAAAAGAAGAAAGAGAAGAGTGAGGAAGATGTGAGTTTTAGTGATAGAGAAAATGAGGGAGAAGAAAAAATAATGGAGGAAAGGTGGGAGAAAGATTAAAGGAGGAAAAAAAAAATGAAATAAAACAAAAGTTGTAATTAATTTGAATGTTACAGTAGCTCTACCATTTAAAGGGTCATTTCATTTTTGGGTTAGGTTTCATTTTGATCCCTAAGTTTTAAAACTCAACATTTTAGTCCCGAGGTTGCATTTCGTTTCATTTTGGTCCCTCCATCCAAATTTTCAATAATTACTAACTGATTGCTGACGTGGCTTTGGTCGACCAGTGGATGTCGGTTTTGGAAGTTTTATGGAACCGATCAACCGACCACGAGCAAAAATCAGTCGGTTTTGAAAGTTCCGATGAAGAGATGGCGTACTTGTTTCGGTGAGGTGGAAAAAGAAAAATGGAGAAGTGAGGGCAATATTTTACCAGAAGAAAGAACGGAGAATGAGATGAAGGAGAAAGAAAGAACTGAGAAGAAAAAAACACCATGACGTCCCATGTGGCGCTAAGCTCCGATGAAGAAAGGACATCATTCCGGCAAGGTGAAAATGCTTGTTGATGGCCGAAAGATAAAAGAGATATTGAGAGAGTGAAAAAAGAAAGCCGAAAAAGAAAGAAGAGGGAGATGAAAAGAAAAATGAGAGAAATCTGAGAGGGTTTGAAGAAAAAAAATAGAAAAACGAGTGTGAAAGAGAGATATGAAAGAAATCGAAAAAAATAAAAATTTTAATTATTCCTTGGGAAGACTAGGGTTGCTGCAGGCAGCACATTAATGTTGTCTGCAGTGCATCAGCGTCAACTCAGACGCTTTATCAGTTTTTTTTTCGGTCGGTTCTGTCAGTTCTCGTTCCTTTTGGGCGAGTCGACCGACCGTAAGGTTGGCTTTTCATAATGTAAAACCGACCCCGACCAAGTTTATAAGAAAACCGACCGACCGACGTTAGTTCGGTCGGCTCGATTTTTAAACTTTTCTTGCTCACCCGTATTTTAAATAACTGTATAAGGTAAACTCAAACGTTTCATCGAGAACTTAAACTGATAAATAAATACATCACAGATGTTTTAAACAACTTGTATTGGACAGAGAAAAAAAAACTCATTAAATGCCACCAACCTTACAAGAAGCTCCAACATCATCAGTGTATATCCTTGACTGGTAGCTACGTAAAATCCTGTCCAGCCTGTAATAATTCTCCTGGTAATCAAAACCAAAAATAGTAAATTGGTTGTTAGGAACCATAAAATTCCTCCCGTCTAACCATACTGCTCAGATATAAACTAGGAATAACTGAAAACCAAAACCTTTTGTTTCTAGAAGTTGACAACATAATGGATCATAAACCTTCTAACTACAGTCATGTTAAGTAAGGCAGAACATAGACAACACCTTCGCAGCATTTGGAAGTAGGTCTCTTTTTTCAATCTGAGTATTTATTTTCCCTTACCAATTCAACACTATACTTCGATTCTACTCTTCGAAAAGGAAAATCGGCTCTAAGAATTCTGTCTCCGTCTACTAAAACAACCGTAAATGTTTCAAAAATGGTCGGCATACAACGTACAAAAAGTCCACGTCCTTCTTTATCTATAAAAACAGGGTGTCCTGACCACCCAACAACTATTCCATCCCCGTTGGTCATGGAACCCGCTCTGAATAATCCACCTTTTGCGGGATTATTCCCGATATAATCATAAAAAGCAAGAGGGAGTGATTCAAAGACCAGTAGTTATTCTGTTATAAGATGGACTCTGTTAAGTAGAGTTGGTTAAGGGATAGTATATAGTTGATGATTGTAAGAGTCTAGGTACCTTTTGACTAGACTTGAGTAAGGTGTAAAGGTGGAGGGACGAAAAGCTCTTGAATACTTCCCTTGGTTGTAAATGTACTTTTGTTCACAAATAATATCAAGAACCTATCAATTTAGTTCAACAAAAAAAAAAAGAACCCATCAATTTAGTATCAGAGCAGAGTTCTTTTTTTTCCCTGGTTATCGATGACTACTCGAATGGAAGCATTGGAAGCAAACATGGCAGATTTGTGGAATTTTGTTGGAAATATCTCTGAGTTGGTTGCACAGATGAAAGAGGGTTTGTTGGTCATCATATCCCAGATTAAAAGTCTGAAATTGGAACAAGATGTTGATAAGGATCAAGGAAAGAAGAACGATGAAGCGATTAGTGCGGCGACGAATGCTTGTGTGGGAGAATCGTAGGCGCAGTTGAACAAACGGTTTTCGATCTTCGACTTAGAAAGCTTGAGATTCCGATTTTCTCTCGATTGAATCCCTATGAGTGGTTGCATCAAGTAGAATAGTACTTTATCGAAAATCAATTGACTGACTCAGAGAAAGTAGAAGTTATTGTTCTTTGTTTGGATGGAGTTGCCTTAAAATGGCATCATTGGGAGAAGCGTCAACGGCTGATCGGAAGTTGGGAGGAGTTTTGTCGCCTTGTTCTGCAACGTTTTCATGAATGATTCTTCTTCCGGCTAAAGAAGGTAACTTTCATGAATGATTCTTTGCGCTGAAAAAAGAATCGACTATGGCGGACTATCGAGAGAAGTTCGAAGAGTTTTCATCACCATTGGAAAACCTAGATAATGCAACTTTGGAAGGAAAATTCGTGGATGGACTGAAGAGGATATAAAGATAAAACTACGAGTGAACCGTTCTGTTGGGCTTATCTTGATAATGGAAATGACCCCAAAATTAGAAGATGAATTGTTGCATTTTGAAGAAAAATATTTTGGAGCTACCTTTAATCCAAAAACACCAGCCCAAAGCCCAAGTTCGTCGTCTATTACGCCCAAATCTGCTTTGTATGGTGCTAGATCCAACGCGCATACTATTTTTGTCAATCCTAGTAAATTAGGTGCGACTTTTTGAAAAGACGATGTTGGGAAGCAAGCGGAAGTTCCATTTAAGAAACTGACTGATTTAGAGTTTCAAATTAGATGTGAAAAGGGGTTATGCTATCAATGTGAAGAGAAGTTTTTCCGTGGGCACCAATGTAAGGAGTTGCAGGTTATGGTAGTTTTTTTTGTAAATAAGGTTATGGTAGTTCAAGATGAAGAAGTAGGAGTAGAAGAGCAAGTAGGGGAAGTGGTCGTGCAGACTATAGAGATGGCCAGCGAATGTTCGTTGGGAGAAAGATCGTCAGAAGAAGTAGTGGAGGTTGGACTACATTCTATGGTCCATATCGAATCTCCGAAAACCATCAAGTTGACGGGTTTGATTAGAGCCAGAGGTTGTCTTGGTTGATAGTGGTCAGTGTTTTAAGAGGCGCACCTAGGCGCAAGGCTCAACGTTGGAGCCTTCGAAGCGAAGCGCCATGAAGAAGGTGCACACCTTCTTCGAAGCCCATGAGGCGCGTGCCTAAGGCACCTTGTGGGCTTCACGACTTTTTTTTTTTTTTTTTGAAGTTTAATATGAAACACATCGTTTCATTAAAGATTTTTTTTTTAAAAATTATCTTTTTAACCCTAGTTAAACAAAATAAAAAATACCCACGACAACCTTCCTCTCCAAATCGCAAAACCCATTTCGCTCTTGTTGTGTGTTCGTGCCTCGCCGTAGGGAGCTTCGCTAGCCGCTTCTCTCAATCGCCGACAACCACAGCCGCTCTTCTCCTCGCCGGTAAGTTACAAAACATCTCTCAATTTTTTTCTTCTTCGTTTGTCAGTCATTTCATTTCTTCTCTCTCTCAATCTCGGTCTGTTCACCTCTCTCTCTCGGTATTTTCTGCTTCTTCTCTCTCTCGAGCTTCTTTCTTCCTCTCTCTCGAGCTTGTTTCTCCTCTCTCTCGGTCTGTTTCATCTCTCTCTCGGTCTGTTGTGTTCCATCTCAAGCTCACAGTGAGTTTATTCTCTTTTCCTCTCATAATTAAATTGGTAGACCGTAGATGGCTGAAAATAGTGTAAGAACAGATCCAGCATGGAAGTATGCTCGATTGTAGTTTTTGTTCAAAAGTAACAAAAGGAGACAAAAGGAGGGGTTTATAGAATGAAGCAACACCTTGTTGGTGGTCATAGAAATGCTACGGCTTGTAGAAAATGTCCCGATCATGTCAAGGAGGAAATTAAAGCATATATGTTGAAGAAGGAAATCAAAGATCAACAAAATTTGATTCCGGACATTGATGCTGAAAGTTATGGTATTGATGATGAGGATGAAGAAGATGTGTTAGTAACTCATTCGGGTAAGAGAACGTCAACTGCAAACTCTCAAAGAGTAAGTTGGGAACCAATTAAGTCTTCTTTTAAGAAGCAAAAAGGTCCAAAACAAAAGGGTCTTATAGATGCATATTTTACTCCTAATCCAGAAACTGTTGTTCAAAATCGAAAGAACGAGAAAGGAAAGCAAACAACATTGAATGAAGCCTACAAAAAGGAGATGAGGGAGCACACCATCCAAAGAATTGCTCGATGGTTTTATGATGCTGGGATACCTTTAAATGCTTGTAATTATGAAAGCTTTGCACCCATGATTGAAGCAATAGGACAATTTGGTCCTGGATTGAAACCACCAACTTATCATGAATTGAGGGTGCCTTGTTTGAAAAAAGTGTTGGAAACCACAAATGAGTTGATGAAGGGAAATAAAGAGATAACTAGCTAATAGACATATAATCGGCTACATCAATAATATGGTGTAGTCGATCACTAGTCATTAATTAGAATGAGAGAATGATCTTTATTGATGAAGTTCCAGCCCTTAAATAGGCAAAGGAACTAACTAAAAGTGGTTACAAGGCACATGTTTCTCACATGGCATACTAAAGAGATAACTAGCTAATAGGCATATAATCGGCTACATCAATTTCCTCGCCCAACAAATATAACTCGACCTCGAGTTAGGTAATAAACGGCCAAAAATTCCATTCTTGGACTGTTCTTTGATAAAAAATTTGCCCTTATTGCCTTTCTTGCTGATATTTTGTCTTGTTGCATTCTCCTTGGCGGTTTTGTTGATCTTTTCCCCAATTTGTCTGCGTTGCTGGATTTGTAATCATCAACTCGATCTTGCTGCCAATTTTTTCCAACTCGGTCTTGCTGCCAATTTTTTCCAGAATCATTTGTGTTTCTAAAGGCTTCCACTTGAAGAATACTTGCTGCCAATTATGTAATGGGTTGATGCATTATTCGTTGTTCTTGATACTTTCGTGGAGCTAAATGTGTTTCTTGAACTATTCTTTGCTCCATTGTTTGTCTTTCTTGTCGCTGTCCCATCTTTTCTTCCAATTCCCGAGATGTTTTATCTTGTTGTTGATAAGTTCTCTCCATGGTAGATTGTCCCATTAGGTTACAGCTTGGTTCCCCCTCGTTTCCCTTCTCTCCAAGGTCCTTGTTTCTCGAAGAGTCCGTCCCGTCTAGTTGTCTCCTATACAAGGGATTATTGTTGAATTCTTGGAGCATTGGTTGGCGTTCTTGATGGATTCTTGGAGGAAAATCTACTTCTTGGACCATTCCTTGTTCCATTCCTACCTTTTCTTGCATCATCGGGTTTGTTGATTGTTGATCCGGTTTAATTCCTAACTTCTTGCAGATTATTTCTAAGGTTTTCTTGATCTCACCCACATCATTCTTCAAGATTTTGACATCTTGTTCAACCGACAGCAAGCGTACGGTTGTTGCTCGTGGTGAGAGGACGATGGTTGACTCCGCCTCTTTTCCTACCAAAGATGAATCTCCTCCCACGTTGGTCGAGACTCTCTTGGTCGTCATAGTGGAAGCGCCCAAAAATCGTGCGCTCTGATACCAAATATGGTGTAGCCGATCACTAGTCATTAATTAGAATGAGAGAATGATCTTTATTAATGAAGTTCCAACCCTTAAATAGGCAAAGGAACTAACTAAAAGTGGTTACAAGGCACATGTTTCTCACATGGCATACTAAAGAGATAACTAGCTAATAGGCATATAATCGGCTACATCAGCAGATAGAAGAAATAGGACATTACTCAACTTTTTAGTTAATAGTACAAGTTGTTACTGATAGTGCCTCAGCAAATGTGATGGCAGGTAAGAATTTAAAATACTAGCTCATTTTCTTACTCTTAAGTCGTAAGTCTTATGCATACTGAGTTGCCTAATACTTTCCTTCTTTACTTTTGCCCGGATAATGAGGATGATGTGATCAATTGGTGGGACATTCTCAAGATGATTATGAGGGGATCGAGGCTTGCTTTGAACTTGACTAAATCCGCTATGATTGGGATAAATATGGAACCCCTTCAGACGAGTAAATGGGCTAGTATTTTAGGGTGCCAAGCGAAATCATTGTCCATCAATTACCTTGCCTTCCCTTTGGGAGGAACTTGGATCTACCCGAAATTTTAGCATCTACCCGAACATGAAGCAACTTGGATGCTCCTATCAGCATTTCGAGAGAAGTTTCCCACTTATCACCTTGAGGACAAGGTGTTTTTGACCCCCGATGGTGATGTTAGGCTTCTAATTATCTTGCAATATGTACGAAGGGGTAAAAAGGGAAATGCAGCTCTAACATTCCATGTAGAATCCGTTTAGGAGGCATTGCGTGAGGAGGGGACTGTAAGGGTATTAGTATGGTATTATGGGGATTAGTATTAGTAGGGTAGTAAGGGTATAATAGTAAATAGCTAGGGAGCCTTGGGTGTGCCTTGGTTATAAATAGGGTAGTTTATGGAGTCTTTAGGTGTGAAGAATTTTGGTAGTGTCCATTGTGGGACTCTTGGGAGAGAGATAGCCCCCTCGAAAGGCTATTGGTATATTGTAACGTCATTTCGATATTGCAATATAATATTTTAGTGTTTGATATCTTTTCTTAGTTTGGGTTCCTAACAAATTGGTATCAGAGCACGTTCGTCTTGGAAAACAACATCGATCGCAATGGAGTTGGAAATTGCTCGTAGGGTGGAGCTACACTAGGAAGCAATGCAACAAGGGTTGCAGAAAATGCAACAAATCTTGGAAAAAAATGCAGAAGCGGTTCAAGGAATATGATCGCCAAAAGACAGAAAGGGAAGAAAATCGTAAAAAAGAGAAACAGAGAGAACATAAACGCAAAAGTATGGAGCATGGGAATTTTCGAAGGAGAAGCAAAGTCAGAAAGAAGAAATTAGTGAGAAAAGGTAAGAGTCGAATGAAAAAAGGAAAGAGAGATGAAGAAGGCATCGAAAAACATGACGTTCATAAAAAGAGGAGGGACAAAATGGGAAGGAACGAGAAGCTAATAAAACGAGTTAAGAAGCGGAGCTCGGTGAAGGGAGGTCGATTCACAATCTACTGCAGCTTGAAAACCTCACGTGAACGGGTGAGAGAGTTTTCCGGATGGTCGAATGCTGGATTTTCGAAGCGGGTTGTTCGGCCAAGTGGGAGGAGGGAACGATTCAGCAACCGCAAGGCTCGAAAGAAAAGAAGCGAAAAGGGCGACAAAGGCCATGATTGACTACTACTCGTATGGTCGGAGATGAAGACGTGGGCTGATTTTTAATGAGGATTTAATCAGTTGGATTTCACTGGGCTGATTTTTAATGAGGATTGTAATGGGCTGGTTTTAAAAAACTGGAGTGAGGCCCACGATTGGTTAAAGAAAGGAAGTTTAGAGGCTTTCCAAGATGGGTTTTGGGTAAATATTTTGTGGGTCGGGTTGCCTTATATTTTAAACCCGAGATCCAACCCAAATAGTTATCCTCCTCACGTGAAAATTAACCCTAGTAGGCCTTCACCAAATAGAATTCCTTCGAGACCAACTGTTTTCCTCCGCCGCCGCCAATCACATGTACCGCAGTTACTTCCCTCCAACAGCCATTGAGTCAGCCGCCGCGTGCACCATCACCCCCATTCGTCTCTGCCCACCACTGTCGGCCTTCACCACACATCAATCGTTGTTTCTCAATGCCGAAGTCGCTATCTCACCACCATCCGCCGCTCGTCGTGTTGAAACAACAACCACCTGAATCTTTCAATTACAGTTTCTAAAGGTTCTGTTTTTGTGAGAAAAAAAAAGTTGTGTTTTGTAAGCACACCTTGAGGACAAGGTGTCTTGTAAGGGCGGAGTAATGTAAGGGTATTAGTATGGTATTATGGGGATTAGTATTAGTAGGGTAGTAAGGGTATAATAGTAAATAGCTAGGGATCCTAGGGTGTGCCTTGGTTATAAATAGGGTAGTTTATGGAGTCTTTAGGTGTGAAGAATTTTGGTTTAGTGTCCATTGTGGGACTCTTGGGAGAAAGATAACCCTCTCAAAAGGTTATTGGTATATTGTAACGTCATTTCGATATTGCAATATAATATTTTAGTGTTTGATATCTTTTCTTAGTTTGGGTTCCTAAGAGGGACCAGTTGCGGCATTGTTTTCTGTTATGTCTACCTTATATATATATAGTCTACTTTTGTGTTAGTTGTTTTTATGCTTATTTTCGTTGATAGTTGAAAGCTAGAGAGAAAGGAGAGATTACCGACCCTCTCGAATTGGCCGGGAGTTTTTGTATCGTTTTGACTCTTTCTCTGATTATCAATATATCATTGTAAGGATACCTCACAGAATCAAAATGAGAAAAAAATGGAGGGAAAGAGGAGGCTCGTCATACGCCAACATAGTTGTTGAAGGAGTTTTAAAAGCCAATAACAATAAGGAAGCTACCTTTTCAAAAACTTGCTGGAAAATCAGAGGATTCTTGAGGCCAACAAAAACTTGCTGAAAAATCAAGAGAGATATCAAGTTCCAGCAAGAAGACATGAAAACCAGCCCCTAGGAAGACTCCATGGAATACAAATACCTGGATACATGGTGCAAGATTATGATTCATCAGGCGAGAAGTTTATCCTTTTGGAATTCAAGAACGAGAAGAAAGAATTCCAAGAAGACAACAGTATGACCAAGAAAATTGAGAATTCAAGATGAAGATTGATCTTCCTAGCTTTAATGGTAGGATGAATGTTGAAAACTTCTTGGATTGGGTAAAAAACGTTGAGAGCTTCTTTGAATATGCTAATACACCCGAAGAAAAAAAGGTCAAATTAGTGACTTTCAAACTCCAAAGTGGTGCTTCAGCTTGGTGGGACCAACTACAAAATAACTGGAGATATTATGGTAAACAACCCATCAAGAAATGGCCAAAGATGCTTCGTTTAATGAAGAAACGACTCCTCCCCCTCAATTATGAACAAATCCTTTATAACCAATACCAACAATGCAAACAAGGTGAGCGTTCAATTCTTGATTACACGGACGAATTTCATCATTTCGTTAATAGCCTTCCAGAAACCGAACAACAACAAATCTCTCCTTTCGTTAATAGCCTACGAGATGACATTAAAAAAATGGTCAATTTACATCCTCTTGCCTACCTAGCATATGCTATTACTTTAGCAACCAAGATGGAAGAGAATGATGAGATTAAACCAATCAAAAAGTCCAAAGAAAGACAACAATTGATCCAACAAAGAACTTTTTTCAAGGAATCACATCCACATCTAACAAAATACAAATCCTTATAATCGTCCTTC
Organism: Luffa acutangula; assembly: GCA_036850905.1. Classification (NCBI taxonomy): domain Eukaryota; kingdom Viridiplantae; phylum Streptophyta; class Magnoliopsida; order Cucurbitales; family Cucurbitaceae; genus Luffa; species Luffa acutangula. The sequence continues at coordinate 62,164 of CM072092.1, read as the reverse complement.
TCTTGGCAAATGTTTTAGGTGTGGACAACAGGGTCATCTTTCTAATGAATGTGCACAAAGGCAGACTTTAGAAATTCAAGAATTGGATGAAGATGATGATGAAAATAACGAATTTGAGGAATCCGAGGATGTTGAGTATGCTGCAACCAACGAAAGAGAACAACTATCCTGTGTTCTCCAACGTGTGCTTCTCACACCTAAAAACGATTCCCACTCGCAAAGACATTGTCTCTCCCGTACTCGATGTACCATTAATGGAAAAGTGTGCCAAGTCATAATTGATAGTGCTAGTAGCGAGAATAGTGTCTCCAAAAAGTTGGTTACGTCCATCAATCTCAAACCGGAAGCTCATCCTAATCCCTACAAGGTAAGTTGGATTAAAAAAGGTGGAGAAACTAATGTCACTGAAATTTGTACAATTCCTCTCTCAATTGGTAGTCATTATAAAGATCAGATCGAGTGCGACGTTTTGGATATGGATGCATGCCATCTTCTCCTTGGAAAACCGTGGCAATATGCTAACCAAGTCATTCACAAGGGACGCAACAACACACACGATTTCTTCTGGATGGGAAAAAAGGTGGTGCTGTTGCCCACGTTTTTCCCACCTTGGGTAGTGTTTTAAAAGGCGCGCCTAGGCACTAGGCGCCACCTTAACGTCTCGATTCGAAGAAGCAAGGTGCAGTGAGGAAGGCATGGCCAAGGCACGCGACTTCCTCGAAGCCCCCGAGGCGCGCGCCTTACGCGCCTCTGGGACTTCACATTTTTATATATGTTTTAGGTTTTTTTTAACCTAGATACTTGTTATGAAGCTAATTTTAAATTTAGCTTCTAGGACGTTGCCTTCGAACCCCGTACTTGGTCGTTCGGAGTGTCAAATATCGTATTCAAGGCATATATTTTAGGGTGGAGTATTGACATCATCATACTTGGTCATTCGGAGTGTCAGAAGGCATATTAACAATACTAAACTCACTGGTTTTTGTGGAGTATTGACATTTGACTCTATGTTGGAAGACTAATATTTTAACCTTATTTATCTTTTATTTATTTTTCTTGGTTAAAAACTTCATTACTTGCCATGAAAGTGTTTTATATACATGAATATATTTTTGTAAGTTTTTTTTTCTATATAGTGCGTCTTAAAGAAAAAAGCCCGCGCCTAGGCCCCAGGAGGCCATTGCACCTTGAGCCTTTTAAAACACTAACCTTGGGGGAATGTTACTGGATTTCTTAAATTAAAAAATTACAAAAAAGGACTTCATTTCTCTTAAAACTCATTAACTAGAGGTCCCAATTTTGGAACTCACAAACTAGAAATGGAAAGTCCCTTCAGGGAAGAAGAGATCTTTAAAGATCTTTAAAGCTATATGACTCTTGGCAAGACTAGTCAATTTTTTTTTTACAAGTATTATTATTGTTATTATTATTTATTTTTAATTTTTTTAAGAAAAAACTAAGAACAAGTTGAAAAACAACATAATAGAGGTGTCCCAAGATTTTTTTAAAACGAGATTATAAACAAAAGGACCAATGAGACCACCATTTGCCTCATCTCGTAGAGGTTGATAGCAAATAGAGTTGAGTGAGTATAGACTAATCAACCTCATCTCTTTACAAGGTGTTTGCTAAGGTGCTTGTAGAGCGTTTGAAGAAAGTGTTGCATCACTTAATAAAAGATCTACAAGTGATGTTTCTAGAAGGAAGACAAATTCTTGATGTGATGTTAATTGCTTATTGATAATGTGGATTGGTCATACCTTGATGTCATAGTTAGTTACATGGACATCGACCAAAAATGATGAAAATGGATAAGGGTATGTTTGACGAATCCGGGTTTCTCGATTTTGCTCAATGGTAGGCTAAGGGAGGAGTTCTTTGTTGGGAGAGGTATGAAACAAGAGGACTTGATTTTCACCTTTTTGTCTACTAGTTGTAGGTGACGCTTTGAGTCGACCCATTCCAAACTTCATATCTCAAACCAAGTCCAAGGAGCCGAGGAAAGATATATATGAGACCATATATCGCCTTTTTTCACCTAAAAACTTTCCCTTCCTCCCCCTCAGCTTGAAAACTTGGTGGAGGATGAATAGAAACCTATTTGTGGAGGTCTCCATGAAAAAAAGGCCTTTTTGACATCAAGCTAATGCAATGACCAAAATTTTTTAGCTGTAAATGACAGAATGACTCGTATGGGTTTTTTTTTTAGTGCTCAACAGGAACAACGACCAGCAAAGATCGTAATTACATAGATAACAACTTCTCCCCTTCCCTTCCCTTCTTTAAGGCAAAACCGTAGAGGGAGTTAGTGAGAGCCACTTTAGTATCCCCGTTGACCTTCTTTTGTAGATAGAATCTTCAATGAGTAGAGAAAAGCAACCTTACTAATAAAGGTGCTTGTTGAGTTAGGCCGATGGCAAGCTCTATTTTCATTCGGAACCCAACTTCATCACTATATCTCATTATGGCCACCATGGAGTGGCAGTTGGTGTAAGACCGCATCGAACAAGTAGGAACGATCTTTGGCATAAAGATACCGTCTTATTAGAGAAAAAGACAATCTATCTTACTAATAAGAAAAAAAAGGGTGTGATAGGTGACAGGTAGCTTGCTTCAAAGTCGGCCCGACCGCGAGGAAGAAAGAGATCTTTGTCGAAGCCGACTTGGATCTCAAATAATGGAATAATGTGGCCACAAGCAACGAGTAGTCGCAGTTGAAGCTTGGCTCTAGTCGTGCGGTTCTTATGAGGGGAGAGATAGTAGGAGTCATCCTATCCCAATAACGTATATTTGGAGCTCAATATGAAATCTTATTTTCTTGCCAGACCCTTCAAATAAGGGAAAACTCCAAAAATTTCTTCGAGGTAAGATCCTTGTGTTGATCCTTTCCTGACCTGGCAGGAAAAAGGGTTCAAAATGTCCCATCAACAAAAGTGAGGGCTTTATGGACTTTCCCCACTCCCTTTCCATTATTCCTTCCCCTCTCATTAGGGAGTCTGTTGCTTTCTTTCATAACAGAGTCAAGAATAAGTCACTCAACAGACTGTCTTTGGAGTGGTAGTTGGATTGTAAATTCAATGATAAGCTTGCAAAATGGAAGAACGTCCCCCTTTCAAACGACGAGAAGCTCATGCTTGGGTTCTCCACTTGGAATAAGCTTCCTCCCTATTTACTTTTCAATCTTCAAAGCTCCATGAAGGTGATCAATAAGACAAAAAGATTAGCAAGGAATTTGATCTAGAATGGTGGTGCTAATCTACAAGGTAGTCAATCGGTTAAATGGGGTTGGACAGCTCTGCTTTTGCAACATGGAGGCATTGAGCTAGTCTCTTTTAGAAAAAGAAATAATGCGCCCTATCTGTAATGGTTGTGGAGATTTATGTAATAAGAAATGGTTGTCGGCTCTCCTTGGATGCCTCTTCCAACAGACGATGCTGCAAAAGGGAGACATTGGCTGGACAAAGCTAGCATAGGATGCTTCTCTATACACATCAACTCAAACTCACAATCTTAAAACTCATTAACTAGAGGTCCCAATTTTGAAACTCACAAACTCACAATCCTTTAAATATTTTCATAATGCAACTAGTATAACAAATGTATATAACTTGCAAAAAGAAACTAACATCAGATATGATATCTCAAATTTTTTTTTAAAAAAAAAAAAACTAACATCATATACAAAATATATTGCATACCTTAAGATCTAGATTGCAAAAAAATATTTGTTCATCAATGCAAAGTCTCCTTTGTTGAAGCAGAAAAATATCATCAAATCTACATCATAAGAAATGAAAGTTTTAATTGAATTAATGAAAAGAGACTAATGCTCAAGAATACAAACTCCACTAGGGAACGAATAAGAACCAAATGTAGTAATAAGGGCCAGAAAGGAATAAAAAACCGAAGATCTAAGAAGATAAAAAAAACCAGCGAACATCAAAACAAACACATACAAAGTCAAAGACAGTCCATTAAAGACCAAACCAAAGACCAACAAGAACTTGAAGAACACCACCAAAGAGCCATGAAAAAAAAAGGAGGTCAAAGGCAAAGAATGAGAAAATCAATGAAAAGCAAAACATCAATCGAAAAACTTACAAAGACCCCAAAAATGGATTCCATCTTAATTCAAGGGAAGATTTCACGTAACTCAAGACCACAAACTTCAGAAAACGAGGCAAATTTGCTAGGCACTAATGGTGAAAGATGAGAGATCTCTTTGTCACACCCCTAAAATAAAGAAGCCAAATATTCACGAAAGGAATCTTCAATGTTATTTTTCATAGGTTGTAAGGAGTTCACATTACTCACACTACTAATGGAGGGAAAACTTGGGAAATATGAAAATTGAAGAAAGGAGGTCGAGAATGAACATTTGATGAAATTCTTTGATTTGCTACTTGCTCGGAAGAGGAGACCAAAAGAAGCGAAGCATTTCATTCCACTAAATCTGGATTCAAGGTATCAAGCATAAGTGGTGGAAGAAATGAGGAATCCCACGCTTTTCTTCAAGAATAGAACAAATGGTAGGCTGCAATAAAACAATTCTTAACGTCTTTAAAACTAAGGGGCTTAGTAGAGTCTCCAAAAGGTGTCTCAATTGCCTCAAAAGGCATCTCTTGGAAAGAGCCTACAAAGTATCACTAAATGACGTAATAAAGGATGTTGGTGGTTCATGAGGAGAATTTAAAAGACACCCATTCAATGTTTATTTTACAACTTGAAGGGAAAACAACGTGCTAATAAATTTTTCCTTGAAACCACCCTCTAGCCAAGAGACATTTATGCCCATAATCCCACCTTCCTTAGAAGAATTGACATTAATTGAAGGAGAGATAAATTCTTTTCGAAAACTAACGGTTCAAAACGTCTTTCATTAAATTCCTTAACCATTTAATTGAAAGTGAGAGAAATTCCTTTTGAAAATGGTTGGTTAAATGACTCCCTTCGTTAAATTCCTTTACAAACTCACATTAATTGAAGGAGAGATAAGAAAATATGGAGAACTATTGGCTATATGACTCCCTTCAAAAAGAAAATTCTAAAAATTCCTCAACAAATTCCTCAATAGGCTGAATTGAAGAAGAAAAATCTTGCACAAAGAACTTACAATAAACTCCATGAAGAAAGGTTCTTCACGCAGAAAACCCACCTCATTAAAAACAATTTTGGGATCTTCACGAGTATTTTTGAAATTTTTTAAAGTTCGCGGATATTTATTGAAAAGCTCTATTTTTTGTTTAAATTGTTGTCCATCCAAGTTAGCATCTTGGGCCGCATTGGGTGGGTTGTGAGGTAGTCAGTTCCCTCCCACTTATTTAAGACTCCCCTTGGATGGAAACCTTAAGGTGTTTTGGAATCCTATGGTAGAAAAGTTTCGAAAATGATTGTCCAATTGGAAAAATGTATTTTTTTCCAAAAGGGGGAGACTTACTCTCATTCAGATAGTCTTGAGTGGGGATCCCTAACCTTTTCTTGTCCATTTTTAGGGCCCCTATCTCCGGGAGTAAGAGCATGATGATAAAATTTTCATGAGAGGTGAGGATTCCATTTGGTTAAGTGGGAGATAGTGGTGAATCTTGTTAAGCTCAAAGGTATGGGTATTGGGAGTTAGCACTTACACAACGAGGCTCTCTTGACTAAGAGGTTGCGGCGATTTTTTACAGAAACGGACGCCCTTTGGTATAGAGTGATTGGGAGTTGGTATGACTCTCACCCCTTTGAGTGGTTATCGCCCTGAGCAAAAACCTTTGGAAAGTTATTTCTTCTTCTTTCCTCTCATTTCCTCACTTTGTTAGATGTTATGTTAGGGAAGGTTTAGAAGTAAACTTCTGGGAGGACCATTGGGTGGTTGATAAACCTTTGTGCATTTTATTCTCTTGTTTCTACTTCTTTTCAGAGAAGAAGTTGCATTTGATAGCCTCAGTTTTGCCTCCCTCTGGTCTCTCTTCATTTATTTTGTTAGGCTTTCACTACCCTTTATATGGTAGTGAGGCGATGATGTGCTAGTCTTCTTTTTATCCTTCGAGATCAGTCTATCATCCTTGGAGGAGAGAAGTTAAGGTTTTGACTCTTGACTCCTCAAGGTTTCTCTTGCCATTCCTACTGGCATTCTGTCTCTTTCCTGTGTCTCATTAGCTGCACTTAAGGCTTTTGTTTTTGTCTCTCTCTGGAAGGTTAAAACTCCTAAAAAGGTGAAAGTTTTTTGCGTGACAAGTTTTACTAGGAAAGGTCAACACTTTAGATCATGTCCAAAGACACTCCATAGTTTTGTTCCTGCAATAGTGCATAATTTGCCGGAGTCATGGGGAGCATCTGAATCATTTGTTGTGGGATTACTAGTTTGCTTTTTACCTTTGAGATTGCTAGAAGGGTGTGTTCGGTGTTAGCAGGACGCGGAACAAAGATGGGATGTGATAGACTGCCAATTAAGTATGTATATAAACATAAGCTTGTGAGAAAGGGGAGTGGAGACCAATAGTGTAGTTGTTGAGGTCAGTCTGGTATCTGGAGGCTTAACTTAATGTTATTAGTAGAGTAGTATATAACTAATAGGGAGGGACTGGGAAGGATATATTTTTTATTGATCTTGTGACTAGGCGAATTGAGTAGGAGAGGTGGGGAGCTCTCGAAACTTTCCTTGACTTCTATCCTTTTACATAAATAATATCTCGTTCCTATCAAGACGTCTTTGATGAAGTAGGTGCTCTTGCATCCTCCTTTTAAGGAGAAAAGCATGTTCTTATGGTATGCATACTTTTTTGCATTTTTATGACTCTTCGATGTTGCGTAGGGAGCAATTGATGATTACTCATCTCCAATTCGCTAACAACACTCTCATTTTCTACCTAAACAGCAAGGAATTTCTCCAAAATTGGTGGACCATTTTTTTCTATTTTTCTAAAAGGAATTTGCCTGCATTTAAAAAACGTCCATTGTTGGTCTAAATATCAACAAGGAAGAAGATACTCAACCGATTGTATCTTTGGGCTGCAAACTTGAGAACCACTCCTTCACTTACTGGAGTGTCCCTCTTAAGGGCAATTACCATACACAAAGTTCCTAAGATCCTATTGTTGAAAAATTCAGAGCTAAGCTTGTCAGATGGAAGAACATCTCTTCTTTTTTTTTTTTTGTTTTTTTATAAATAAACAAACTTTCTCTCCAACTCTAATTTTGCTTATTTGGCTCAATTGATGAAAATTGAACATAAAATGGCATCAAAAACACATAAATTAAGCACAAAACTAGCTTAAAATTAATAGGAAATAGATAGCATTTCCGCATGCTATCACAAATCTTTGTTTGGTTCTCAAGTCCTTCACTTGATTATTACTTTTTTCTCTCGTACACATTCAAAATTAAAATTAATTGTGAACATGATAGGCCTCCGATTAAGTATGTGTACAGTAGAAGGAGGAAGAAGAATAAAGGTTTAGCTGTGTAAAGGTAGTTAGGATCGGTTACGGGTTGTTAATAGTAGTCGTTTTGGGTGGTTATGCCTAAGGGTATATAGTTGTTGTTGTAATAGGGGAAGGACACCTTTTTGAGTGATAGTAGCTGGTAAAAGGGGGAGAGGTTAAGGAAGCTCTCGAAATCTTCCTTGGGGTGTAACTGTTCTTGTTCATAAATAATAAGAGAAGTCTATCATTTTGGTATCAGAGCAAATTTTTTTTCTTTGTCTGTCACGCTGAAGATGTCTACTCGGATGGAATCTCGTATGGAAGCGTTGGAAGCCAACTTGGCGGCCCAGGGGAAGGAGATTGCAGCGATTCATACTTCGATGGAGAATTTCTCGGACATGGCGTTGCAGATGAAGGAAAGTTTCTCGGCAATGGCGACACACTTTGAAAGTTTGAAGGCTGAGAAGTTTCCCGCGGCGAAGGAACAACCAAAGCGTTCGAATAAGGCGGCTAGTGCTGCGGCTCCTGCGCCGATTGTAGATCTTGTTGGGGTTGATCCACAGGCTTCGTCTAAAGTGTTGGCTCCGGTTTTCGATCTCCGACTTCGTAAATTGGAGATTCCTGTTTTTTCTGGGGCGAATCCGTATGAGTGGCTTCACCAAGTTGAGCGGTATTTTGAGGTGAATCGGTTGGAGGATTCAGAGAAAGTTGGTGCGGCGGTGCTGTGCCTTGATACAGTAGCGTTGAAATTGTATCATTACAAGTTGAAGAGAAGGCCGATTGAGGGGTGGGCTGATTTCTGTCGTCTGTTGTTGAAAAGATTCTTGCCGACGAAGGAGGGAAGTCTTCATGAGCGTTTTTTTTGCTTTGAAGCAGGATTCCACAGTTGCTGAATATCGGGAGAAGTTCGAAGATTACTCAGGACCATTGGAGAACTTGGATGAGGCAACGTTGGAGGGGAAGTTTGTCGATGGGTTGAAAGATGATATCAAGATGAAGTTGAGGGTGGCGAAACCTGTTGGGCTCGATATGACAATGGAAATAGCCCAGAAACTTGAAGATGACATTCTTCATTTTGAAGAAAAGTATTTTGGGGCTTCCGCCGACCCAAAGCCCACGTCCCGCTCATTTGGGTCGTCAGCACAGTCCAAATCTCCTTCGTATGGGGCAGGCTCTGTGACCCGGACTGTGTCCGTTAACCCTAGCAAGTTGGGCACGACGGTCAGACCCAATCCGGCGGCAAAAACATCTGATTTTCCTTTCAAGAAAATGACTGACGCTGAGCTTCAATTAAAACGAGAAAAAGGCCTCTGTTACCGCTGTGAGGAGAAATTTTTCCCTGGGCACCGTTGTAAGAAGAAAGAGTTGCATGTGATGGTTGTTCAGGACGAGGACGAGGAGGCTCCAATGGAAGATGTAGTCATGCAAGCCGTTGAGTGTGCGGAGAACAATGCGGGTGACGGTGGTGTGCAAGATCAACCGAAAGTGGTGACTCTACATTCGATGACCGGGGTTGGGTCTCCTAAAACGATCAAGGTGAAAGGACATATCGGGGCTACGGAGGTGGTCGTACTGGTTGATAGCGGAGCAACCCACAACTTTATTGCCTTGCAGTTGGTTGAAGCCCTACAGCTGCCGTTGTGTGACACTGAGGGATATGGTATTATCCTTGGTACGGGTTCGTCTGTTCGAGGTGCTCAAATTTGCAAGGATGTGGTTTTATCTGTGGGACCAATCTCAATAGTTCAAGATTTCTTGCCTATTGCGTTGGGTATGGCGGATGTTATTTTGGGAGTTAAATGGTTGGAAACTTTGGGTGAGGTAACGTCCAATTACCAAACGTTACAACTCAATTTTGTGCTTGAAGGTTCCAAAGTTGTGTTGCATGGGGATCCGTCCTTGGTCCGTTCTCAGGTTACGCTCAAGTCCTTGATGAAATCGTTGAAGTTGGAAAAGCAGGGCTTCTTGGTGGAATTTTGTGCGATCCAGCAGTCGCCGGAGACAGTGTCCGGTCTATGGGACGAGGTGCCTTTGGTGATTCGGTCTGTTTTGGAGCACCACAGTTCAGTTTTCCAGCCGCTGTCGGGGCTACCTCCTCATCGGGAGCTGGATCATTCGATCGAATTATTGCTAGGATCAGCCCCTGTTAATGTTCGTCCATACCGATACCCTCAGTGTCAGAAGGATGAGATTGAGAAGCTCGTGGAGGAAATGTTGGAAGCTAGGGTTATACAACCAAGTTCGAGCTCGTTCTCTAGTCCGGTATTACTAGTAAGGAAAAAAAATGGTAGCTGGCGGTTTTGCATAGATTACAGGGCGCTTAACAATGTTACAGTTCCGGACAAGTTTTCGATTCCGTTGGTGGACGAGTTGTTGGATGAGTTGTACGGAGCAGTGGTTTTTTCCAAGATTGATCTTAGGTCGGGATATCACCAGATACGGCTGAAGGATGGGGATGTTCATAAGTCTGCGTTCCGCACGCAAGAAGGACATTATGAGTTTCTCGTTATGCCATTTGGCCTTCGAAATGCTCCCTCAACGTTTCAGGCGATCATGAACAGGATCCTTAAGCCTTTCTTGAGGAAGTTTGTGTTAGTATTTATGGATGATATTCTGATTTACAGCAAGACCATTTCAGAACACGCTGAGCATTTGAGTAGAGTGTTGTCTGTACTTAAGGAAAATCAGTTGGTAGCCAACAAGAAGAAGTGTGATTTTGCTTTGAAGCAAATTGAGTATTTGGGGCATATTGTGTCAGGCGAAGGGGTATCGGCTGACCCCTCTAAGATTGCAGCAATGGAGCAATGGCCGGTTCCGAGGAATGTGAAGGAGTTAAGGGCTTTTCTGGGATTAACGGGCTATTACCGTAAGTTTGTCGCAAATTACGGTAACATTGCTCATCCCCTCACTCAGCAGTTGAAGAAGGAGGGCTTTGCTTGGAATAATGAGGCCTTAGAAGCTTTTCAACGCCACAAACATGCGATGGTAAGTGTTCCGGTCTTAGCTTTGCCTGATTTCAGTAAGATGTTTGTGGTTGAAGCCGATGCCTCTGGGGTGGGAATGGGTGCCGTCCTTATGCAAGAGGGACATCCCATTGCGTTTTTTAGCCATGCTCTATCCCCCTTACATCGGAATAAGGCGGTGTATGAAAGGGAGTTGATGGCCATTGTCATGGCAGTTCAGAATTGGCGCCCATACTTGTTGGGTAGGAAGTTCCTTGTGCGAACTGACCAGAGCAGCCTTAAGTACATTCTCGAGCAGAGGTTGGTGGTGGGGGAATATCAGAAGTTGCTTACCAAGTTGTTGGGGTACGATTTTGATATCATGTACAAACCGGGTGTTGAAAATAAGGTGGCGGATGCGTTGTCTCGTCTCCCTAATGCATTGGAGTTCGCTGCGGTTAGTGTAGTTGGGGGCTTAAACGTTGGTTTGATTGTGGACCAGCAGCGGGATGATGTTAAATTAAATTCAGTTCGGAGGAAAATAACTCGGGGAGAAGAAGTGCCTATTGGGTATGTGATAAAGGGTGAGGTGTTGTATTATAGGGGATGGATTGTGTTGCCTGAGGATTCGCCCACTATACCCTTGTTGTTAGAAGCATTCCATTCTTCGGCGGTTGGGGGTCATGGGGGAGTTTTGCGCACTTACCAGCGACTTGCTAAGGAAGTGTATTGGGTGGGGATGAAAGCAAGAGTTAAGGTATTCATTGCGGAGTGCACAGTTTGTCAACAAGCTAAATACTTAGCTTTGGCTCCTGCTGGTCTGCTTCAGCCGCTGCCGATTCCGGATAATATTTGGGAAGATATTTCGATGGATTTCGTTATTGGCTTGCCGAAAGCAGAGAATTACGATTCAGTGTTGGTAGTGGTGGATAGATTGTCGAAATTCGCACATTTTATTCCTTTACGGCATCCTTATTCAGCGGTTTCTATAGCTCAGATTTTCATTCGGGAAGTGGTGCATTTGCATGGGATACCTAGGAGTATTGTGTCTGATCGGGATCCCGTGTTTACAAGCTTGTTTTGGGAGGAGTTGTTCAAGTGGCAGGGGACAAAACTTAAGCGTAGTACGGCCTATCATCCTCAGACTGATGGACAAACGGAAGTGGTAAATCGGGGGCTGGAGACGTATTTACGTTGTTTTGCTATGCATTGTACTACTAAATGGGTTCGTTGGTTACCTTGGGCGAAATATAGTTACAATACTTCGTATCATTCAGGCTTAAAGATGACTCCTTTTGAGGTGGTTTATGGTAGGCCTCCCCCATCGGTGCTTCCATATGTGGGGGATGGCTCTCATGTTTCGGAGGTGGATAAACAATTAAAGGAGCGATATCAGATGTTGGTGGTCATCAAGGAACGGTTGCCTTATGCGCAGCAGTACATGAAGGACTATGCTAATGCCAAGAGGCGGCAGGTGGAGTTGACAGTGGGAGATTGGGCCTATTTGAAACTTCGGCCGTATAGGCAAGGGTCGTTGGCGCGATTCTATAACGCCAAGCTAGCTCCAAGGTATGTGGGTCCTATTCGGGTGGTGGAGAAGTTGGGGAGTGTTGCCTATCGGTTGGCTTTGCCGGATGGTGTGCGGATACATCCTGTGTTCCATGTGTCTCAGTTGAGAAAGGCTATCGGTAACACATTTCCGGTAACGCCCTTTCCTCCGAATATGTCGTCTGATTTTCTTTTTAGGATTGAACCAAAGGAGTTAATGGGGGTTCGTCAGTCTCCTCGGGAGGCGACAAAGATTGAGGTTTTAATTCAGTGGGAGGAGATGGAGCTCGAAGATGCGACGTGGGAGGATGCTATTTGGGTGGCAACTCAATTTCCGGAATTTCATCTTGAGGACAAGATGGTTCTTTGGGGGCCGGGTAGTGATAGGCCTCCGATTAAGTATGTGTACAGTAGAAGGAGGAAGAAGAATAGAGGTAGTTTGGATCGGTTACGGGTTGTTAATAGTAGTCGTTTTGGGTGGTTATGCCTAAGGGTATATAGTTGTTGTTGTAACAGGGGAAGGACACCTTTTTGAGTGATAGTAGCTGGTAAAAGGGGGAGAGGTTAAGGAAGCTCTCGAAATCTTCCTTGGGGTGTAACTGTTCTTGTTCATAAATAATAAGAGAAGTCTATCAGAACAAGATTAAAAGCCAAGTCCATTAAGCCTAACATAAAAAGTATATTAAAAAAAAAAAAAAAAAAAAAAAACCTTAAACTTTTAAATTGAAAATCCTAAGAAGTAAAAACCATTTCAAGGTGTCATTGGTTTGCCAACTGCGCTACCCGCTACCCAATTCATATGCTAAGGTTTCTTTTTTTCTTTTTTTTTTTTCCTCTCTCTATTCCTAAACTTCATAAAAGATGAGAGTTATAGAAGACCTCTAAATTCTAAATTTTCTAACCAATCGTATATATTTATCATATAAAAACCATTAGAAGATAACTTTAATATCTAACCATAGTCATAGCCACTAAAATCCTTTGAGCTTTCCTAATGTTGAAGATGAATCAATATATACATATATTCCATTAAAATAAATGAGTCCCCAACTGTGTCCTACTTATTTAAAAATTCACGTATCGTCGTGTCTATGTCGTGTCAGTATCCTGTGTCCATGATTCTTAGCCTACAACAATTACTCTTCCTCGAGGGAAGATTTGGGCTAAAAGGGGCATAAGACAAGGGGACCCCTGTCACCTTTCTTGTTCACCCTTTTGGGAGAAGAGAATGTTGAAGGGTGGGCTGTATGAGAAAAAGATGTGATTGTTTCACACCTCCAATATGCAGATAACACTTTTATTTCTGGCCTGACGATCAAATCTCCACTAGAAAATTGGACAGTCATATGTATCTTTCTTAGATGCTTGGTTTTAAGCCTAAACATAGTTAAGTCCCCGATCATATTGTAACAAAGGAGGCTAGACTTTTGGGGTGCAAAACCGATAATCTCCCCATCACATACCTTAGTTTTCCCTTGGGAGGTAATCATCGATCCTTAGCTTTTTAGGAACCAATAGACTTTTGGGGTGCAAAACTAATAAACTCCCCATCACATACCTTAGTTTTCCCTTGGGAGGTAATCATCGATCCTTAGCTTTTTAGGAACCAATAGTTGACAAGTTTAGAAAGTGGAAGCCCTCCTCGCTCTACATGGGAGGAAGGTTGTCTCTCATTTCTACTGTGCTTAAATGGTATCCCTTTGTATTTTTTCTCCCTGCTTAGAGCTCCAAAAGATGAAATTGAAAAGCTAGTTGAAGAGATGTTAGCGCTGTTGGCATCATTCAACCTAGCTCGAGCGCATTTTCCAGCCTTATTCTGTTGGTTAAGAAGAAAGATGGGAGCTGACGTTTCTGTATTGAATATTGAGCATTCAATAAGGTCATAGTACCAAATAAGTTCCCTATTCCTATGGTCGATGAATTGTTGGATAAATTGTATGGTGCTGTTATTTTATCTAAAATTGATCTTAAATTTGGGTACCATCAAATTCAGTTAAAAGCCAAGGATGTTCATAAATCAGCATTTCGTACCCATGAAGGCCATTATGAGTTTTTAGTGATGTCTTTTAGTCTTAGGAATGCCCCTTCTACGTTTCAAGCTATTATGAATAGAGTTCTTTGTCCTTTCCTTCATAAATTTGTATCGGTCTTTATGGATGATATATAGATTTATAGTCGAACTCTTAGGGATCATGTGGGTCATCTGCATACAATTTTAAATGTGTTAAATTAACATCAGCTGGTTGAGAATAAGAAGTGTAGTTTTGCCATGAAACAAATTGAATATTTAGGTCATGTTGTCTCGGGTGAGGGCATTTCTGCAGATCCTTCAAAGCTAGTTGGCATGGAGTCGTGGCTTATTCCCAAAAATCTAAAGGAATTAAGGGAATTTTTGGGGTCGACTGGTTATTATTAAAAAAAAATTGTAGCGAATTATGGCAATAAAAGAAAGATAGTTTTGCTTGGAGCTGTGAGGCGACGATGCGTTTCAAAGATTGAAAGTGGCTATGATGATAGTACTTGTGTTGCAACTTTCGAACTTTTCTAAGGAGTTTGTGATTGAAGTGGATGCATCGGTAGTGGGGTCGACTGTTTATTATCAAAAAAATTGTAGTGAATTATGGTAATATTGTCCATCCTTTGACTCGGCAATTAAAGAAAGATAGTTTTGCTTGGAGCTGTGAGGCGACGATGCGTTTCAAAGATTGAAAATGGCTATGATGATAGTACTTGTGTTGCAACTTTCGAACTTTTCTAAGGAGTATGTGATTGAAGCGGATGCATCGGTAGTGGGGTTGTCTTAATGCAAGATGGGCATCCTATTGCTTTCTTTAGCCATGTTATGCCCCATTTGCATAGGAATAAGGTTGTGTATGAACGTGAACCTAATGGTGATTGTAATGGTTGTGCAAAAGAGGAGGTCTTACCTATTGGGTGGAAAATTTCTTGTTAGAATGGATCAGAGTAGTCTCAAGTTTATTCTTGAGTAGTGGTTGGTTGCTGGTCATTATTAGAGGCTTTTGACCAAGTTGATGGGGTATGACTTTGACATTGTATATAAGCCTCGTGTGGAAAACAAGGTTGTCGATGCCTTGTCCAGAATTCCTAGTGTTGTGGAGTTTGCAACCGTGAGTTTGGTAGAAGGGCTTAATACGGGGCTTATCTTTGATCAGCAGATGGATGATGTTAAACTACATTCTATTCGGAACAAGATAATGAATGGCGATGAAGTTCCGGTTGGTTACTCGTTGAAGGGCTCGTTGTTGTATTATCAGGGAAAGATTGTTCTCCCTGAGGACTCTCCTACTATTTCTCTTTTGTTAGAAGCTTTTCACTCTCCTGTTGGGGGCCATGGTGGGGTGCTTTGTATATATTAAAGGTTGGCTCGAAAAGTTTATTAGGTAGGTATGAAAGCTAGAGTTAAAATTTATGTTGTTGAATGCTCTATATGTCAACAAGCTAAGTACATGACTTTAGCTCCAGCAAGACTCTTTCAACTGTTACCTATCCCTGATAATATATGGGAAGACATAATTGGCCTACCTCAAGCTGAGACTTTTGATTCTGTGTTGGTGGTTGTTGATCGTCTTTCTTAGTATGTTCATTTTCTTTCGTTCAAGCACCCATTTAATGCAGTTTCTATTGCTCAAATCTTCATTGAGGGGATTGTTTGATTACATGGTATATTGTCTCAGACCGAGATCTGGTGTTCACCAGTTTATTTTGGGAAGAATTATTCAAGTGGCAAGGTACCAAGCTAAAAAGGAGTACGACTCTTATCCTCAAACAGATGGACAAACGGAAGTGGTGAATAGAGGAATGGAAACCTATTTGAGATGTTTTGCAATGCATTGTCCTAGCGAGTGGGTTCGTTGGCTTCCGTGGGCTAGATTTAGTTATAACACATCATATCGTTCTGGTTTGAAGGCTACTCCTTTTGAGGTGGTTTATGGGCGTCCTCCTCAAGATATTCTTCCTTATGTTGCGAATGATCCGCATCACCTGTTTCTGAAGTGGATAATCAATTAAAGAAAATGGATGAAATGTTGTTGATAATCAAGGACATTTTGTCTTATGCCCAACAATATATGGTATCTATGGCTAATGAAACTCGTAGACATGTTGAGTTGGCAGTTGGCGACTCGACATATTTGAAGTTACGTCTTTATAGACAGGGGACTTTGGCTAAACATTCCAATCCTAAGTTGGCCCCACGGTTTGTTGGTCCATTTCAGGTGGAAGCTCGTGTTGGGGCAGTGACTTATCGGTTGGTTTTGCCCGAGAGTGATCCCATACACCAAGTTTTTCATATTTCTAAGCTTTGTAAAGCAATGGGAAACACGTTTCCTGTTGTTGGATTTTCCTTTAATCTTTTGTAATAATAGTTGTGGATTATGTGTATATTTATGTTATTTTTTCCTTATTGGTAGATGGTCTTTCTTCTATATAAGAAGACCTTGTATTTGATTCAAAGTAAGAGAAGAAATACAATCATTTTAATTTCTTCCCAAAATTCTAGTTGGTATCAAAATGGGTAAACCCTAGTCGTCTCTAAAAACCCTAATACTTTAGTCATCTTTATAAAAACCCTAGTCGACATTGTCGGAACCCTAGCCACCATTCTTGATTGGTGCATCCTACTTCTAGCATCGTGGCTTCAAGTTTCTCAATTGACCCATACGCTTGCATCACCTTGTTCGAAGCCTCGTATTCATATCCGAAGCTGCATGTTTGTCTTCAAAGTTGGTGTTCGTCGTCCGTTGATTGTCGCGCGCAGCTCGAAACAGAGCCCATCGCCGCATTGTGATTTACCCATGAAAATTTTTGGTTGCACTGTGTCACGGTCGTACCTTTTAAACCATGCGGCACCATGATCTTACACGCGACCATGGCCAAGCCTTAAGGGTCATCTCCAACCCATAACACTTTTTCGATGACTTTGGTGTTTCATCGGACCTTAGGCGAGGTTATTCATCCTCAAACGAACTCGAATCATCTTGCGGCGGAATACATTCGGTCAATACATGTCGCCTGTACGTGTATTTTCACTCATTCGCGACTCTAGCCGACTTGCCTCTACTTTAGGCCAAGTCCTAAGGCTCAACCTTGCCTCTACCCCAGGCCAAGGTTATCCGAACGAAACGTCGCATCTCATTTCATCATCTTCAATCTCGATAACACGGCCAACACGCTTCTACATCGATCTGAAACTTCGCCGGGATGTGTTCGGACCCTTCTCGAGGTCAAAACGACCTTAAAACGCTCAACCGGAGCTTACCGGGTGATTTCAGCACTTATCGGGACCTATCGGGGCATTATAATGCTTACCGAGGCTTTTCGACGCCTACCGGGGCTTATCGGGCCATTATAATGCTTAACGGGACATTTCGGGCAAATACCGTGCCAACCGAAACTATCGGGTTCCACTGATGCTTCACGATGCCACCCCGAGCCTCGGGATGTCATCTGACTTAACCGCTCACTCGGAATTGCTTCTCGAGAACCGACCCATGGGCTTTACGTGTCATGCCGAGTCATTTTCACGAGGAGTCATACGCCAACGTGGAGCACCCGTCTGGTGTCCGATTGACACAAAACTTTGCGGGCTTGCATACTTCCCTCATATGCACTGAACTCCAGAGTCGCTCGTGAAAACTCACGACGGAACCCCGACTTCCGAGGTTATGGCCCAGGGCCCATCTGACCCCCATCAAGCATACCACTGATGCGTCTGACGACACTGTTGCTTCTCTATATGCTCATGCCTTATTGTAACATCAATGCCCACTCAACTTGGTGTGTTGATGCATCATCCTCCTCGATCGCATCATGGCACTTCTTTCTCTCGGCCCTCTGACATGGCTCGATGGGCGACACTCGACGTGCCACCACTTCACTGTCTACTCAGTGAGGGTCACAACCTACTCTCTTCTAGTATGGTTGTGACACACTGCATATGTTCACATTCCTAGTTTTTTCCGATCAAAACTTGATCATTGGGGTAAATGCATTTTTTTTGGGTTATGCTACAAATCAAAAGGGGTATAAATGTTTTGATCCTCAGGCAAAAAGATTTTATGTGAGTATGGACGTGTCCTTACTTGAAAAACAACCATATTTTACCCAAAATTCTCTTCAGGGAGAGAACTCAAATTTAGAAGATAACCCAAAATCAAATTTAGAAGATAACCAAAAATCAAACTTAGAAGATAATTTTTGGGAAACTTTTGAACCCCTCCCTTCCATCATGTCTAGTACTTCGATGTCAAGTATAGAAATGTCTCATTCAGGGGGAGAAATACTACAAAATGGCTCTACATGTCAAATTCATGAGTTGAAGTTTTATACTAGAAGAACCGTCAATCAAAGGAACCAAAACCAGAGAGTTGATTCTACACAAACCCAGTCTGAAACTCCGAGAAATGATGCTAGAAATCCCTCTTCTATTCTCGATGATGACAGGCCTATTAATCCCTCTTTTATTCCTAATTCCTAATCTTTCAAATGTTGAAAATACCTTGCCTATTCTTTCTAATAGACAACCTATTTGTTCCAAGGAATATACAAGAAGCCCTAGATGATCCAAATTGGAAACTAGCAGGTATGGAGGAAATGAATGCACTAAGACAAAATGATACTAGAGAAATAACAGACCTGCCAAAAAATAAGAATTCAGTGGGATGCAAATGGGTGTTTACCATAAAGTGCAATGCTGACGAAAGTGTTGAAAGATACAAGGCTAGACTAGTAGCTAATGGCTTCACTAAAATCTATGGTATTGATTATCACGAGTCTTTTGCTCCAGTTGCAAAAATCAACTCCATCAAAAGTCTTTTGTATGTTGCAGCAAATTTAGATTGGCCACTTCATCAACTTGGTGTTAAGAATGCATTTCTCAATGGTGATTTGGAAGAAGAGGTATTTATGAGCCTACCACCAGGATTTGAAATGGTACTTGGAAATAACAAAGTTTGAGTGTTAAAGAAATCCTTATATGGTCTCAAACAATCTCCAAGAGCTTGGTTTGAACGATTTGGAAAAGCAGTTACTAGCTATGGATACCTTCAAAGTCATGCAGACCATACCATATTCTATAAACATTAAAATTGTTATTCTAATTGTTTATGTTGATGATATTATTCTCACATGTAATGATGATGAAGGTTTGGATGATCTTAAGAACAAACTTGCAAGTGAGTTTCAGATCAAAGACTTAGGAGCTTTAAAGTATTTTTTAGGAATGGAGTTTGCAAAATCTAAGAAAGGTATTTTTGTTAATAAAAAAAATATGTTATTGACTTACTTCAAAAAATAGGTTTACTTGGTTGTCGAATAGTTGAAACTCCTATAGAACAGAACTTGAAGTTACAAGCTACCAAAACTGAAGAAGTAAAAGACAAAGATAGGTATCAAAGACTTGTGGGTAGGCTGATCTATTTATCTCACACAAGCCCAGATATAGCATTTGCAGTGAGTATGGTAAGTCAGTTTATGCACTCACCTAGATCCATTCATTTTGAAGCTATGTATAGAATCCTGAGATATTTAAAAGGAACTCCAGGTAAAGGTATATTATTTCAAAAACATGATCACCTTCAAATTGAAGTATATATTATGCAGACTGGGTTGGAAGCACTATTGATAGAAGATCTACTTCTGGTTATTGCTCTTTTGTTGGAGGAAACTTAGTAACATGGCGTAGTAAAAAACAAAATATAGTAGTCAGGAGTAGTGCTGAAGCAGAATTTAGAGCTCTGGCACATGAATTCTAGTTGGTATGGTGAGGATCCCGATAACTGGAGACTTCACAATTTACAAGATAGATGGGTTACTCCACTCATTACCAATTGGTTATGAGATGGAACCCCATATTATCTAATATGGTATCAGAGCCCATTAAACCCAAACAGGTATTCGATATAAAAAAAAAAATTGGAATCCGATCCAAGAATGGTGAACCCAAAAAGGCACCATCTTGAGGGGGTATGTTGAGGATCCCGATAAGTGGAGACTTCACAATTTATAAGATAGGGCTACTCCACTTATTGCCAATGGGTTATGAGATGGAACCCCATGTTATCTAATACATGTGATGCCTTTTCCTCCTAATGTCTTTTGACTTTGAGCTTAAGGTGGAACCCTCGAGGATTTTGGGCATTCGAAGTCACCTGCTGATCCTTCAAAATTAGAGGTGTTGATCTAGTGGACTGATATGGAGATTTTTGAAGCTACATGGGAAGATGCAATGTGGATTGTAAATCAGTTTCCTAATTTTCATCTTGAGGACAAGATGATTTTTTGGAGGTGGGTAGTGATAGACCTCACATTAAACATGTGTATAAGAGAAGGCGTAAGAAAGGAGATGGGGTTCATTAGTTATTTTGTTGTAAGATGGAGTCGGTTAAGTAGAGTTGGGTAGGAGATAGTATATGTCGATGATGGTAAGAGAGTGGGGTACCTTTTGACTAGACTTGAGTAAGGTCTAAAGGTGGAGAGACGGGAAGCTCTATAATACTTCCCTTGATTGTAAATGTACTTTTGTTCATAAATAATATTGAGAACCTATCAGCCACACAAGTTTCCTCACCATAAATCAACAAAAAAAAAAAAAAAAACGTTTATCAAAGAGTCTAGAACAAATGTGATGTGATGGTGGATGTTTTTTGAAAAACTACGGGTGAACCGTTCTGTTGGGCTTAACTTGATAATGGAAATGTCACCAAAATTAGATGAATTGTTGCGTTAGGAAGAAAAATATTTTGGAGCTACCTTTAATCCAAAAACACCAGCCCAAAACCAAAGTTCGTCATTTGTTACGCCCAAATCTGCTTCATATGGTGTTGGATCCAACACGAGTACTATTGTTGTCAATCCTAGTAAATTAGGCGCAATCTTTGATAGGTATTGTTTGGTCTGGAGTGCCATCCATATTTCTAGATGATGAAGCCCTGTTTGCCAACATATCAGGTAGTTGGTGGATAGGGAATCTAACCCAACGAAGAAAATTCCTACGATTAAGTCAAGCGCATTAGAGCACCAAGCACGAAAATAGTGGATAGACTGGTGCACTCGTGCAACCACAAAAAAGAGCATTCACGTTAGTAAGCTAGCTTTGGTTGCTAAGCAAGCCTGGTTCACCAGGCACTACGGTAGGACATGGATCGATCATGACGAGACCGTAATTTAATATAAGAGTCACAATTCTGTTCCTCGAGCTTTCTTCCTTCTCGACTAGACAAAGGAGATATGAATTATATTCAGGCGAGCCAAGCCCTTACCTTGTGTTCTCCCAAGGTCGAGTCAGAGGCGAAGACTGACAAAGTTCATCAGTGGTGTGGTGTTCATGGAAAAGAAGGCGTCGCCAAACAAGTGGTAGATTTGGATGGAGTCTCGCCTTCATGCTGGGGAGATCCATAAATTTGTATAGTCTTGCTCAGTTCATCAGTGGTGTGGTGTTCATGGAAAAGAAGGCGTCGCCAAACAAGTGGTAGATTTGGATGGAGTCTCGCCTTCATGCTGGGGAGATCCATAAATTTGTATAGTCTTGCTCATATATATCAAGGAAGAGTACGTGCACTACGACTTAAGTAGTTGATCGGATCAGATAGCCCTTCGGGCTCAAAGTTTAATCAACAAGTTGGAGGTATGGTTGAACAACTCAAGGCATTGATTTGGTAAATCGACATACAAGAATCATGGGTTCTCATCTCATTTCCTACGACATGGAAGTAGAACGGGCGAAATTACGTGAGAGAAAGAACCTCTTGGTGGAGTCTTTCTGAGGATAGAATAGCACAACTTAGTGACTAGGAACAAAGGAAAAGAATCGTTGCGTCTTGTTTTTGTTTGACCAACCTATCCGCTTTCGAGAAGAAAGCTCCCTTCGTTTGTCCAGTCCCTAGACGACTCTCGATTTTTTAGCATGTTGGGAGATAAGGCGCAGTTGAAAGAGCAACTTGAAAGCTTGACGAACAAGCGAAAAAGAAAGCCCTAACTATTTATTTGAGTAAATGGTTTTTCCTTACTAGTCAAGCAGTAAGGTAGGGCGTATTCTTTGGAGAAAACAAACATTAGAAAAGTGGTTCAAGTAGCTCAGTTGGTTAGAACAAAGGACTGAAAATCCTTTGCTTAGAAGTGGTTCGAATCCACTTCTAAGCAAAGGGTCCAAATCCAAAAGACACTTAGCCGGGATAGAGCCAAATTTGGAAATGCAAATGAAAGAGGAAGCAAAACAAAATGTGACCGCTCTTTACCTTTGTAGACTCAATAAAGTGACTGCTTCTGCACAAGACGATTTTTTGGCGTCGCCGAAAATTGCAGTAGTTAGATTTTATTAAAAAAAAAAAAACTTTTGATTACTCAAATAGTCAAATTGGTTCTCGCATCCCTGTGCCCAAAAGGATAGGCGAGTTTGGTTTGAGTGTTCGTCGATTGGGTGGATCTATATGCTCTAGGGAGGTCAAACAAGGTGTAGCAGTCTGGTCAGCACATCTTTTTGGTACAGAGGGCCATAATTTCGAATCTTTTCACCATGAGGTGGTATTCTTGGAGGTCGAAGAGCAAAGCCCTATAAGCCTATACATTGCTAAGATATCTTTCCTCTTTCTAGTCAATCTAGTCCATAATTAGTACTATAATTGTGTATTTAATTAGTACTATAATTGTGTATTTATACTAACAGATTGAATGAATAGGAACTAACCCTAAGACTAGGGATTATATGACAACTATGAAACAAACTATTAAACAATTAACATTAATTTACGCTCCCTCAAGTTGGCACATAGATGTCAAACCTGCCTAACTTGGTTACAAGTTCTCTTTTATGAAATGCCCGTTAACCTATATGAGTTTGGTCTGATCATGTTAAACAAGGTTTATGCAATATTGATTGTGGCCTAATTGTCATAAAAGAGTTTTATAAGCGAATCAACTTCTAGTTATAACTCCGCTAGAACTCATTTATCCATAGAATCTCACATACCTCATTAGGCATTCCTCTATACTCGACTTCTGCCATGCTCTAAGCTATAATACCTTGTTTTTTGCTTCTCCAAGTTACTAAGTTTCCCCAAACATAGGTGCAATATTGGTTTATGAGTGAGAGGTGAATGAGTCTCCCAACCAACCGTTGATATTGTTGTGTATTCACTAGAGCACATTCCTTCATGTCACTAAGTTTATTGTTTGGATCAATAAGTATATTTATCGGATCACGTTCACTCATTCTCGAGTCTTCCAAGAGATTTATGATGTATTTTCACTGAGACGTGACAATCCCTTTCTTTTGAAATACATTTTTATTTATAGACATCTAATATCGAATACCCATCCTATGTTTTTTGAAATAAAAGAAAAGTACAACAATCACTACATGATCAATATTTGACACAGGGAACAGGTGATAGTACGAGAATAAACCATCTGACAGATCAAGTTGTCATATGTTCATTCTAAGAGCTCATGATAGCAAAATTCTTCAAAGTAGGAGAATATAACCAAACTAGTGAACTACAAAGTAGGATTAGAGAAATACCTCATGTTGGGTGAGAGATTGGTGTGGCAGATTCACGTGGCATCCACTAAAATGTGAATCGACAAAGGAAAAGGAGGTAAGACATTGCTTCCAAAACAAAAAACAAATGAACAAACAAAAAAGGGGTAAAAGAAAGACCTGCTTTACACACTAAAGTTTTGTTGTCTCATATGTTGCAACCTGAGTCTGCACAACTAGAAAGTGTATCTCGTCCTTATGAAACTGTACACGACTGTTGAACTGTGATGATAATGATGATAGCCTCCCACTTGGAAGTTCCAAGAATCACATCAAAGTTCAACATGCAAAGCTGGATCAGAAGGTAAAGTAATGATTATGTACGTACAATGGAAATTTAGAGTACGATGTCTAAGGAAAAGGCTCAAGATGGCAGACAGAAACTAATAACATTACATTATATGATACCTTGCCGGTTGAATCAGTTCGCATCTATTTCCATAGCAGGTGAAATCCATTTGATGCCAATGCCAAGATTGCACTTCTAGAATTTGTGTAGATCAACATAGATATCTGAAAAGCATGAACAAGAGGCATAGGTCAGAGAAGGAAGTAGAAAGGGATCCTAAGAAAATCTTAAGTTGCAACCGAAAGCTCAAAATAAACCCACCAAACACTCTACTCCAAATATGTACTTATCTATAAAAAAAATTCTCAAATTTTCATGAAACCAAAATGCCTCCACGATGACATGTTGGTTATGACAACTCAACTAATTAAACTCTTAATTCCATTTACAACAAATTTTTCAGTAGTCTCAATCATATTAATAAAATGAGTTTCTTCGATTCATTCTTATTTTGACAATAAATTGCAACATGATAAAGGGGAGACAATTAGTTTTTGGAGCTCATTCTTTGTTTCGAGATTCGTTCTTGTAATTTTTTTTTAACAAATTCGTCCATATAATTAGTTATGGGGGCTTTTGTTAGCAGGCTTGTTTTTAGTTTTCGGGACTTGTTTTTAGTATAGCCTTGTTCTCCCCTTCATTTTTCTTAATGAAAATCCTGATATATATATATATATATGTGAATTAATTGTTTCATGATTTATTCATGCATGCAAGGGGGCATTAAAATAAACAATCTCCTATAAAAATCATCAATTTTCTACTTAGCAACACCAACCACTCAAGTTATACTGATGACAGAGGCACCTCTATGCTCTCAGCAAGGCCTACAATACCAGTAGCAGTTGAAATTGGATTTACTGTGGGCTGCAAAAATTAAATACAAGTTAATTAGATATTAAGCGCACAAGAGAATCGAACTACCTTTATCCCGACCTCTGACGTTCTAGATGCATCATAAGAAAGATTTTCAAATGCTAGCAATAGCTCGATTCCATCCACATTTGCTAAGATTTTAATTCCATTCTCATTACTAGAAACAGCAAAAAGGGCCCAATCAGCATCTACGCCTTGCCTTTGATATTAAAGGGAATAAACAGAAAACAGTATGCAAATGTTAATTACAATTTTCTTTTAATTTTTCAATTGACTTGCACGAAAACTTACCGGGAAACTTGCACAAATGCCTCCATCAGCATCTACGGTCATCAAAAGTTGAACATTGTCCATGTCTCAAAATTTAATGGAGATCATCACCTGCTGCCAAAAAACAGTTTTGTAGTTGTATCCAACTTACAGCACCCAGAGACCGCTTGAGGAACCCTTGGTAAGTTCTCTTAACTGCTCCTTCACTCTCATTCCACTCAACAATATAAGGCTCTCTATCTTTACTTGTCCCACATGAGAAGAGCCTAAAACATCCATCACCAAACCATGAAAATGAGAAAAATAAAGAAGTTGTATAATGCTTTACATTGTTAAGTCCAAGTATCCCCCACACAGCTAAGTATTTCTTACCACATACCATCTTCAATTTAAGCCATCGCTGTGCACCAACACTGAGAAGCATCATAACTCGTGAACCCATATTATCATATAGTCATGCCTTTATCTTTCCATACTGTGCAGCAGATTAGGCAAAATAAGTATCAAGTAGCCTCAACAAAAACCCAGTGTAGCACATGAAGGGCAAACCTGAATGTTTTCCCTGTAGTTGGGGCAAAAAGAGAAAACATGAGCCTCATGGCCTTCAATCAAATGTATATTAGGTTGCACCATTGTCAGCATCCAACCTAACAACATCCAAAAAGAAAAGAATTGTCAACAAATAGAAGTCCCTGCAGTGACAAATAAGAAACAAATAACTTACTTTAATGGTCATGTCATCCCCACCCATTACGACACAAAGTTGTTTATTGGGATTGAAGAAAGCTAGATCATTAACTCCACCGAGATGAGCATCAATCTCATTCACAAATTTCAGTGTCCTGCTACAAGAAGGGAAGAGTAAACACTAATAAATACAGTACTTTTAATCATACACACCTCCATGTGCTGTCACATGTCATCACACCCATGATCCCATGAAAGGAGTATATTTGAACAATGTGCTTGAGTAGGCAATACCTATACAAGATAGGCATTCATTCAACAACCAATGCCCAGTTTGATGATGACATAAAATTCACAAGTAAACATACAATCTTACCAGATAATGCACCATCAAGGCTCCAACATCCCACAATCCTATTTTACCTACATTTTTGCCAATTGAAATGGAATTTTCTTCACTATTTGTCAATTTTAATGTGGATATCAAAAATAAAGAAACATACCATCTACAACTACATTGTTCTATTGGTAGCTTAAAACCAAAAAAATAAAATTATACAAAATAAATTTAAATATACCAATAGCAGAGTTTGTTGGACTGGATGAAAATCCATGCGCACATTGGAGATGACCCTTGATTCAGTGTTCGCATAACAGTCTTTGGCAAATCATGACCATGATCAGCAAATGATATGGGTAGAACATTAACCGGTAGATTTACCTTCATTATATGACAAAAGTAAGAGGCAGTAAGAACAAACAAAAATTTAATACACATAACAGCAAATTCAAGGCCCAAATAAAAGAAAGCAAGGAAATGCAAATGCCTCAAGTTCCTTAGAGATTCATATTAGTAGCTAATGTAAGGAAAAAATATCTAACTAAAGTTACTTTATCACAACGATTAAAAAGGAATTTAACTAAAATAGCACGAATCAGGTGCTATCAAATACCCCCCCCCCCAACCTAAATATTCATAGTCCTCAAGCAAGACACACACAAACCAAAGAAAAGATGGTGTGCATATAAGTGTAAAGTGATTTAATCCTCAAAGTTCAAACATTCAAAAACCTAACCAATCAAGAGACATTCGCATGAGACCCAATGAGGAGACAAGTCAAAAGTTTCCAAAGACAATCTTGCACAAGAGAGTTCTATCCCACCTAAAGAAGACTTTACTAACCCGGGATTGGTTTACTAAACTCTCATCCTATCTTTCCCCTACACTGGCACTAAGGTCTTGCTAAAAAGCCTAAATGGAACAAACTAGGTTGCTTCCTCCTTGCCTAGGTGCAAGAAATATAATAAATTATTCTTACTTACAAATATAATAAATTATTTATTAAATAATTTATACTTATAAATTAAATAATAATGGAATTACTCAAACCTTACACCTATTGGGGTGACAACAGGAATATGAGCTAAGTAACTCGCTCCTAGGCATTCAAGTCCTATTCTAAAGCAAGAAAGACACCTGTCCAAGAAAAGTTTTAAAAAGACTCCCTTTTGGGGCACTCATGATCACAACTCATCAAAAGCGATAAATATTCGAAAAATTTGAGCCAATCCTGGGAAATCATTATCACTAAAGCAAATATATACACAACAGGCATGCAAGATATACATTAAGCACAAATGTTCGGCCGATGCACAGATGCTCAGGGCTAATCCTAGGAAATCATTATCACTAAAGCAAATATATACACAACAGGCATGCAAGATATACATTAAGCACAAACGCTGGCCCGACGCACAGATGCTCAGGGCCCATCAGAAACTAAAGCAAAATACCCCACCCCCAACCTAAAAGGTTACATCATCCTCAAAATGTAATAGATCATGTAAAACAGGACAAATGCATAAGGAAAGAATAGAAACTTCCCTGAATTAAAGCTCATGGGTGGCGAATCACGTTTACATACAAATAAAAGTGCTCGCTTTGGTACCGCCAATCCTAAAAAGAAACAAAACAAAATCAAACAAGAATCAAAAGCAACTAATCAAAATAACATAAACTAAGAAAAGAAATGACAGAAAGCAATAACCTTATTAGGTACAAATGTTTAAGTTCGTTTGCTCAACCAGATTCTCCTCGCTTTTCATCTGAAATCGATCTCTTTGATTTTCATTGACTAGTAAACATACAATCTTACTAGACAATGCACCATCAAGGCTCCAACTTCCCACAATCCTATTTTACCTACATTTTGCCAACTGAAACAGATTTTTCTTCATTATTTGTCAATTTTGATGTGAATATCAAAATAAAGAAACATACCATTTACAACTACATTGTTCTATTGGTAGCTTAAAACCAAAAAAAATAAAATTATACAAAATAAATTTAAATATACCAATAGCAGAGTTTGTTGGACTGGATGAAAATCCATGCGCACATTGGAGATGACCCTTGATTCAGTGTTTGCATAACAGTCTTTGGCAAATCATGACCATGATCAGCAAATGATACGGGTAGAACATTAACCGGTAGATCTACCTTCATTATATGACAAAAGTAAGAGGCAGTAAGAACAAACAAAAATTTAATACACATAACAGCAAATTCAATGCCCAAATAAAAGAAAGCAAGGAAATGCAAATGCCTCAAATAAAAGAAAGCAGCTAAAATAATCAAACAAAAAGAAAACGAAAGAAAACAAAAAAAAAAAGTCAAAAAAACCTCCTCTATTTTATTCTGCTTCTTCAATATGGAAACCACAAAAGAACCAATAACAAGCATTTCGACAATCCCAACAAAAAGCTTGAAGAGAAACCCAACCAAATGAGGAGCTGCCACTAAACCAAAATAAAAATCATCAGAGATAAGAATTAGGAAGAGAAAACTCATTAGAGATAAAAGAAATATTTGAAAAGAGATGCAAATTTTACAGAGAAAAACATTTGAAACTCGGAGTTCTTTAAAAGAGAATTGAAACATTTTAGAAAAAAGTCAGGCAGTGAAAAGTAAACATTCTAAATATGAAAACGTTTGAAAGTTAAAAAATAAAGTTTCAAGTCTAGGAAAAATATTTGAAGATCGGAAAAAGCTAGGAAGAAAAAATTAGAGCAAGAAATAAATATTTCCTAGAGAAAGTGCTGAAGGAAGTTAGAACTTGGGTCCAAAACTATGTTACTCATATTTTAGGGAAGCAAATGACAGAAGGACACAAAAAGGCAAGTTTGAAACTCACCTACTGAAGATGTGATATGCTATGGTATCAATTGGAGATGCTTCATAATAGGTTATCTCCCCATGTGTGAGTTCCACATGAATATCATATCGCTTGGGCATGAGGTCTCTGTGTAGATCAATTGTTAGACTTGAATTTGAAACTCACTTGAAAGCCCAAATTTAGCTAAAAAATAAATGGTCTTCCCATAGTTCTTTAAGGCTTACTTCTTCTCTTCACTATGTGCAAATCTACTCATGTTCTAAAAGAAAACAATACATGCATCAATTCAAATAGAACTTAGTATTTTACAATGTCAAGAGCTGATACCACCAACTTTTCGTCACTTGACAGCAAAACTTATGTTCTTTACCACATCTAAAGCAGACATGAGGTCTGATACTTGATCATATACCAACTTTGGAGTTATTTGAGCATAAACAAGGCAAAAATACTTTTATTCAACTAACAAAAATGACATAATAACATAACTAATGATTTAGCATGCTTTTCTTGAGTACATTTCATGCTCAAAACATAATCTTAAGCATGTGTTCATCTCTAATAGTTCACCAAGTTACACTATTACGTGGAGTTTGCAATTAAGTAAACTCTGAAAGTAAATTTAGATATTTGGAATTAACAAAAAGAAAGTTGTAGATTAAGTTGGATACTCATACATGTTAGTAAACCGATAATGTGAACTCAACTTGGAACTTGATATCATATCCATCATATTCTCTACAGTTCCATAGTCAAGTATTTATTTTAAGATCATTTAACCAAACACCATGATCATCTCATAAACTGACACCAAAAATTCACATTATATGCAACATATTCTCAAATCTCACACAACAAACAGTGTTTGAAAGTTTCCAGATTTTTCTTCTAGATTTTCTTCTAAACTTCCTATCAAAGATATATTCCAACAAGTTGATATAGAACACCGAGCAGTTTTAAATTACAATACACAAGTTCATAAGAGTAAAGAAGAAATTAGCGAGAAATAAGAATTACAGTTTTTTTCACTTACTCAAGTAACGGTAAAGTGTTGTGTGTTTTCTCTCATCTTCTATTGTTTGTTGCCTTTGGCTCACAACTAAAATACAATTTGTAGTGGTATTAAAGAGAACTTGCAACTTCCTTAACATTTAGAGATTCATATTAGTAGCCAATGCCTCAAGTTCCTTTTAATTGCAAGGAAGAAAACATTTACCCCAATCTGGTTCTTGTACATTTGCTTTTTATCCTATAGATGCAAAATAGTTAGATTTGCTATAAACAAAATTAAAAATAAATAAAGAGAAAAAACAAAAACAAAACTTAGAGCTCTGTCTTCAGCCTCTTACACGTACAAAGACAACGAGAATAGATGAAAAGTAAGGGAATGTTAACAATTAAAAAAAAACAAAAAAAAAACAAACTTTTGAGTACTAAATTACATATATTTTAAGAGAACTTAAAGCCAGCAGAACAATTATGCATATCAAAAAACAAGGGATTGTAGACACCAAAAGAGAAACAAAAAAGAAAATACATTTCTTGGGTAGAAGAATCAAGAAACACATCAAGACAGAGATGGATAATGATATGACTACAATTTTCCTATAATGAAATGTCATTTCTACAACACATCTTATTAATTGGTGCTTTCTTATGCATCTTTTACTTGCTTTTCATCATTCATTAATGTTCTTTAGGAAAAATGGTGTGTATTTTTCCATTTAAATTTGAGTTAAAATAGTTTATGAGGAACCATTCAATATGACTTATAACAAATGAGATGCTACAACACATCTCATTTAATAATTGGCGTTTTCTCATGCATCTTTTGGAAATTTGTCAAGGGTAAAAGGCTTATGTAATTATCCTATTACTTGCCTTTTATTTATTTATTTGTTATTATTATTTTCAAATGGAAATGGAAGGCTTGCACAGTTTATATTATTACTTGTTTTTCATCAATCGATAAAATTAACAAATTAATTACACGATAAATTAACAATAAAAAATTAGACAATAAATTACACGATAAATTAACAATAATAATAAATTACACAATAAATTAACAATAATGATAAATTTGCAATTATAATAAATTACACAATAAATTACACGATAAATTAATTAACAATAATAATAAATTACACAATAAATTAACAATAATAATAAATTTCCATTTATAAATAAGTTAATAAATAAATAAAGGGCAAGTAATAGAATAATTACACAAGCCTTTTACCATTGACAAATTTCCAAAAGATGTATAAGAAAACAACAATTAAATAATAAATAAAATACACAATCCTTTTACCATTGACAATTGACAAATTTCCAAAAGATGCTTAAGAGAAAACGCCAATTAAATAAGATGTGTTGTAACCCTCTCATTTGATTTAAGTCACAATACGATGGTATAGTTAATAATAATTTTCCTCATGGTATAGCTAATGATAAAATAAAACTAGGGCAGAACTTGGAGTTTAATAATAATTTTCCTCATGGTATAGCCAATTAAATAATCTTCCATAAGATAAGAGGACATAATATATATAAAAGTTTAAGAGCCTAGATCTTTGTAAGGAAAGTTCAACGCAAAATACACACAACACACCAATAGGAAAAACTTTGATTGACAACATACCTCATAGGCTAGATAAACCAAAGCACTAGCAACACTAATTAATATCTTTTTCTTTGACCAAAGAGCACACACTCATTGAGAAACGTGTAATATAGTTATCAGAGGCTAACAAGTACATTTAAACTCTTTTGTTTAGAAAGGCTTACCTTAATTAGCAATTCAAAAAGAAAAAAAAAAACGAATCATTGAAAAACATCTCTGATTCAACCATGAGACTCTATGTATCTGCCTTGAGACCTGAATGACATACATCAAAGAATAATAAAGGTTACAAGAAGCTCAGCAAAAAAACCAATAAAGATTTGAAAAACACCGAGAAAGATTTGACAAATATCAAGAAAGATTTGAAACAGACCTAGATCAGGCTTGAAATCAATATCAATAAACAGAAAGTGGTGGATTCTGATTTTGGAAAGAAGATGAGATGGGGATAAACGTGTGGGAAGATTCAAAATTTTGAAAGAGGGTGAGAAAGCATGCTCAAATAGATTTTATGAGAGAGAGAATTGAAATTTTGGGAACGAAAAAGATTAAGTGAGGAAATGTGCATGTGATTTTAATCGCGACACTATGATTTTTTTTTTTTAGGATTGAACTCCATTTGACTCCAATTGCTGAATTAAGCTTCAAACACATATTTCCTACAAATAAAACATAAAAATGCATAAGTTTGGGCAAATAATTGTAAATGACTAGCTTAATTAATAAGAGAAAAATAGCTAGCTATCCTCGCTATCAAATACCCCCAAACTTAAGCTTTTGCTAGTCCTCGAGCAAACTAAAAATCGAGCATACAGTGGAAGAATGGATGCAACAAACATGACTCAATCCTCAAGGCTCAAAAGTCAATAGTCAAGCAAGCAAGAGACATGCACACAAGGACCAATGAGGGAGACAAATTAAAATTTTTCCAAAATTAACTTGCACAAGCGAGATCTAACTCAACAAGATCAGACTCTACTAGCCCGGGATTGATTTATTAAACTCTCAGCTCATCTTCCCTCTACACTGGCACTAAGGTTTCACTAATGAGTTAATGGAACAAATTAGTTTGTTTTTCTCCATACTTAGGTGCTTTTAATTAACAATTGAATTAAGCATGTATATGTGGCACTAGCTTTCACACACCCATTGCAGGGACCCTTAACCTGAGTTTTCTCTGGTTGGCCTAACTGATCACAACAGGGGTAGCTCTTTTTGCCTTAATCTTTAATAACCATTGCATATTGCGCGCATAAGTCATGATTTTTTTTTTTTCTTTTTCAACAATAACAACAAGAATGATTTTTCATTATGAATATGATAAGCGCGCGCATAAGTCATGATTTTTTTTTTTCTTTTTCAACAATAACAACAAGAATGATTTTTCATTATGAATATGATAAGCAGATATTCTTTTCTTTTCTCCTAAGCAAGATCAAACATGCTAATTTGCAAAAAATTAACTCTTTAGCTCTGCCCTACACCTATCGAGGTGACAACAAGCATATGAACCCAATAATTCGCTCCTAAGCATTCAAATCCAAATCTAGCCAAGACAAATACTCTACTCATGCAAGCCATCTCCTAGAAAAATTTTAAAACGTCTCCCTTTTTGGGCACTCATGCTTACAACTCATCACAAGCTTGAAAATTGACAAGAAAGTCTATCCTAGAACATCATAATCATGCAAAAATACATCCAGACAACAACCATATGCATAATTCAAAGAAAGCTCAAAACTATAGCCCGAACTCAGATGCTCAAGGGCTCCACAAACATGCTAATTCACCCCCAAACTTAAAACATGCATTATCCTCAATGTATAAAGAAAATAAGGCATAAACAAGCATGAGAACAATAAAAGAATGAAGAGAGTGAACAATACTGGCCTGGAATAATGATGACTTCTTGACTGAAAGCTTGGAATCTTGAAAGCTTGAAAGCAAAGGAGAGAAAGAAAACAAGACCTACAAAACAAAAACAAATAATAAATAAAAAACAAAAAGAAAACACACTAAACTTACTTGGGTTGCCTCCAAAACAAAAACAAATAATAAATAATGATGACTTGGGTTGCCTCCCATAAGCGTTGGTTTAACGTCATTAGCTCGACGTGTTGACCGTGCTTCAAGGAGGCTTCCTTTCTGTGAATCCAACAGAGGTGTTTTCATCTTCCAAATGTTTGAAAAAGGAAAAATTTTCGGAGGAAAAAATTTGAAAAATGGTGAGGCTGAAAAGACAAGTTTTGAAGAGATATTTTTAGAAAACTAGGTTGAAAAGGAAAACTTTTGAAAATAAAAAGTTGGAAAGACAAGTTTTTAAGAGATTTTTTTAGATAGCACAAGCAATCAGCTTTCCTATTCACTGGTACATAGCACAAGCAAAACTAGCTCCATCACTAGTTATTTCAATCAACTTTTCGTTTTTACTTTTCCTATTCACTTTTTCTCCACTAGTAGAGAGCACAATCAAAATTAGCATGTTCTATCTTCAATCTCCAGCCACTATTAGTAATTTCAATCAGTCGTTCTTTTACACTTTTCCTATTCACTAGTAAACAGCACAAACAAAACTAGCATGTTCTATCTTCAATCTCCATCCATCATTAGGAAATTCAATCAGCTTTCTTTATTCACCCGTACACAACGCAATATAACAAAACTAGAAGTTTTATATATAAAAAAAAAAACAAAACAAAACAAAACTAGCAGTTCCTTTCTTGTTAGCAAGATTGGTTTGCAATCTTACACAAGGTCCTACTTGCAGGCTTGCAGCTTACCTTCATGCGCATAATATTCCAACTCACGCAAAAGTTTGCATACTTAATCGACCAAAACAGGTTAAACAGACCGTTCAATGGATTCAAATTCCAGTTTGGAGTTTTTGCAGCTCTCTCATATTACTAATAACACTAGGATGATTTTTCTAAGTAATTTTATGAAACTAATCATACCCAAATTTCTAAGTAATTTTATTGCTACATTACAAAGTTAATGTTTTGGTCAAAGCTTCTTCCCAATAAAGTTAAGTTGTTTGTAGTTTGGTCCCTTAGTTTCTCCAAGGCTGTCTCCACCTGTTTAAGTTGTTTCCCAATAAGGTTAAGTTGTTTGTGGATTTGGTCAAAGCATGTTCCACTCACGGGCAAATTACCAAAAAACATGTCCTATAATCATCTAAGCAAAGAAAGCCAAATGCCCCATGATAGCAACATTTACATTATATTCATCAGGAGGCAATGACTAGTGTAGAACAAATGCACAGTGCTTAGTTAATTTAATTCCAAGACAAAAGAAGGCATTAAATGAAAGAAGCAATGGCCTAGTTTGCAAACAAGAGAAAATGAATGGTCATCTGCGGTTTGTAAATTGTTTTTGGTAGAAGAACAAATAAATGTGGCCATGACCCACATCAATACTGGCCGAAAGGGGCAAGTAGAAAAGTCAA
This sequence comes from Luffa acutangula, assembly GCA_036850905.1. Lineage (NCBI taxonomy): Eukaryota > Viridiplantae > Streptophyta > Magnoliopsida > Cucurbitales > Cucurbitaceae > Luffa > Luffa acutangula. The sequence goes on along the minus strand of CM072092.1, from coordinate 27,285 downwards.
TGGAGGAAGAACAGCAAAAATGAAGGCCAAATTGAAGAGAAAATCAAATGGGTTTCTGATGTAAAAAAAAAAAAGAAACAAACATTTCAATAACTCCAGTCAGAAAACAGACATTTCCATCTAAAAAACACGCAGAAAGGGAGAGTAAGTACACAGTTGCCTTCAGAAAAACACTAGAATTTCAAAACAATTTTTATTCATCGACACATATTACGAGATCACATACAAACTCAGTAAAGAAAGCAGTGAAAAAAGACCAAGAAAGTTACCCAAATCCAAATTCAATCCATTTTAGAATTTCAGAACAATTCGAAAGCTGTGAAGAAAGACCAAGAAGACTAAGTAAAGAAAGTTACCCAAATCCGACAGATAGATTGAAGAGATCGGCGCCGAGACGGCTGAAACCCAGAAAGAAAACTACGACGGTGGAGTTGAAGGGGAGAAAGAAAGGCCCAGATGAAGAAGAAGAATACAATTTAACGGAAGTGGTGGTTCAAAGGGCGACAAGAATCTCCGTGTTGGTGTGGCTCTGTGCGGACGAGCCGCATATTTCGGCCATATCGACGCGCTTCGTGAACTAGGCCACTGCCTTCAAGACAGTTACGGCGTCGCTGAAAACACATCCGAGGGACGTCGTCTCCTAATCGAAGCCAACGCGCGTGAGCTCGAGTCCATAACAAACTCCTCCTCTGCCGTCTCAACTACTCGGGCGACCGCCTGTCTCCAACGGATTCCGCCGGATCGCTCCTAAGTGACTACGGCTGCAACATTCCGGCGCCGGAGGCTCATCCGGCGAACCAATTTCTAAGAACTTCAACGCAGGTCGCAATTGAAGGTCCAGGTCGGAGACGAGAATTCTAGGGCACCGAATTATGGATTTTCGAATGTCGGGAAATGGAATTTGAACCTCATTGAGAAGGAAATCTCTCCACCGTTCCCCTCTCTCCTCTTCTCCGTCTCCTTCATCTTCTTCTTCTCGAATCGGGCCGTGGATTTATTGCTGAAGGACTGAGGCTCTGCTCGAACAGTGGCTGTGGAAGGCCAGAGACTCGGCTCCATGAATTCCGACGGTGCTCGGTCTGTGTAACGTACGAAGGCTGACTTGGGGACTTAGTTTTAACGCTACCCGCCCTATCCTCGTTCCTTTCCTAAATAAGTAAATTAACGGCATTATAAAATTAGGGTTAAAAATCATATTTTTTTTGTGAACTTTTTAGGAAGGTTGCAAAAACTTTATTGGTAAAAGACTTATTCTATTACTTTCAATTTTGTAATAATTTACTTCACCAACCTTTATAGAAACAATTCCTTTCAAAAAAAAAAAAAAAAAAAACCTTTATAGAAACAATTTAGTCATCGTTTTAGTAATTTAATGATTCTAAAACCAATTTTTTTTAAGAATACTAAAACCAATTTTTTAAAGGCAAACATTCCTCATTTAAAAGTATTTTTAATTAAAATAAAACCACTTTTATACGTGTAGAATAGAACCAAATATTAAAATGATTTAGAATCAAATTTGTTTATACCATACTAATTAGTTATAATTAAATTATTTAACTTACAACAACACTTATTCAAAAATAAATCTCAAACATTCGCTTATTTATAGAAAATAACGTGTGAAAATCATGGTTAAAAGTTTAGAACCAAAAATTAAAATAATTATATGAAAATCAATTTTAATAAATCAATTATAAACAAACCAATTATGCTAAAATTACTTATTTTAAAATCATTTCCAAACATGACCGTAGGCTTCCCAACTCCATTATCCTAAAACAATTTACCAAAACTACCAAGACAAAACTAAAACCACCTCCAAATTAAACTATACAAATCACACTACAACAAATTATATATGACATAACTTTTAGTTAGAGCATTTTTACAAAATGCTATTAACAATTCTAAAATTTTAGCAGGGAAATATGCAGGTTTTTTATTTATTGTGAAAAAAAAATGTGTAAAAATCTATCTATACTATATATAAAAGAGGCTAAGAGGGGAGAATCTTTGTCTTCCTATTTTGCCCTTACATTTTTAATAAATTCCCACCTTGTCCTTCAATATAGGACATGACTTTTCGAGTTGAGGTGTCCGTTGAGAGAAATGTTGAATAGTTGCAATGTATACTTGTAGGACATGACTGTTCAAATTATGATATGACTCTTCGAATGTATGTGTCTGTTCATTCAAATGCGTGCAGTTAATATCGACAAGACATGACTATTAGGTGTATGTGGTTATACATCAATAGATGCATTCATTCGTGTATGAATACAATCCATGTATAAAAGCATTGAACTATGTTATATAATTATTTTATTCGAGTTAGTTCTTCATTTATTGTCTTCCATGTGTTATTTTCATAGATAAGTGACTTTTTGTAAAGCATGTTGAGATTCATGAATTTCGTAGTTATATTATTTGTATTTTTAGATTCAAGAGTTGTTATTTCATGAATTGCACCAAGGTCCTCTAAGAGATTTTGATCCAGTGCAAGTGGTTACACAACAGGACAAGGTATTCTTTCTTGTATATGGTTGTAATTTAGACGGTATATGTGAAACATCATGAAAAATATGAAATCATTAAAATGAAATTTTCTGGCCATATATGTTTTACAATATCAAAATATTAACATATCATTTAATAAATTAATTATTTGCATAAAATTTCACTTTGTACTATACATAGGAATTTTCATGAAAAAGTGATAACATGAGAACATTAAAATAATTCTTGCAATGAGTAACTTTTAAAAATTTACAAAAACTATATAATATTTACTTATTACATACTAAAAACGTACTATTTTCTCTTATTTTAATTTAAAACTACAATATTTAACGTGCAATGCACGTGTTTCTCGACTAGTGATCTATTAAAAGAGGCTACAATTAAAAATATCATACATTTTCAATTTAAGGTTACATCAGTATCTTGGTAAAATTACCATCTTACTCTCTACTCCAATCTCGCTTTCTCTCGCTACTCCAATAAAAGGGAAAGAAATACCATGGTTTCATTTGTGAGCTCCACGAGAAACAATAGCTGAATTGAACATTGGACTTCAACCATGGGACTATATAACACTTCTCTACAATGCAAGAACATTTAAGGTGTTTAAAGAAATAGAAACTCCAAAAGAAAGTAATAAATGTATGAACCAAAAAAATATGCAAATTCATACTTGATCACTATTATGTAACACCTTAACTAACAACATATGGGAAAAAGAAAAAAAAAAAAAAAAGCATTTGATGTGAAAAGGAAGAGTGAAACATAATTCTGTTCATTCTTTAAAATTTCTTTTCACTACTACCAATTGATTAATAATATCACACATTTGGTAAACATGTTTTATGTCTATAATCAATGAATTTGAATACAAGGTCTAGTGCACTATACCAAAACTATCCTTGTATGAAAAGTGAATGGCAAGCCTTTCAGGTCATCGCGATTGAAGTTCATAATAGGTTCAAGAGGCTTTGGTATTCTACCCTGCTTAAGGAAATCAAAACCTTACTTATCACGAAAAGCAAAGGTTGTTATGCGTAAGTAGACTAAATGCACACGTACCAAATACTGATGCATTAAAGGAAGTGTTATGGAAGGATTAATATTCCCAACAATTACAACAGTAAAATTGGAAGGATCTCTGAAACAGTCATGCGAAGAAGTTGTAGCAGGAATGGATTTTGTACGATATTTCCATTGAAAGAATTTTGAGTTGTTTGTTATTGTTACATATGCAAAATATATTATATCATACTATTTTATTATTGGATATGTGTATCGTTCTTTTTCTCGACAAATGCATGCAATATTCCTCTAGCTCTTAGACCTATTTACAACTCACATCAATCTTTGTTTATTACATCTCTATTCGAGGCCTTACATTTAAGATGCCCGCAAAAAGAGAATCACAAGTGTGTTCTTTTCAAAACATGTCGTCGTAAAGATACAATGTCATGAAATCAATACATAAACCACCATCATAACATACAAAAAAATGACCATCCAGCTCATGGTCTTCCAAGGCACAACAACAGACAAAAAATGACACCCAACTCACTATAATGAACAAGACAAGATGGGGAAAACAAGATAATTGATACAAGTATAATCTCAAACAGGATCTGATGGTTAAAAAGCTTTCCAACCATTAGAACTTTTCTTCAGACTTTGACTCTCTGATGAGACTTTAAACGGCCAGAGGATCCAAATGGGTCTGAATCATCAAAAGAGAAGGCACTGTGGCCGAAATCCCTGGAGCTGCCAACGGAGCCAAACCTGGCATGCCTCTGGCTACTCTGGCCGAAGTCCATGCTGATGCTACTACTCATAGAATCAAACATTGAAAACTTCTCTTGAGTATGACCAAAATCTTGAGAACTGGTCATTGAATCGAACCTTGAAAACTTCTCTTAATTATGGCCAAAATCTCGAGAACTGCTTATTAGATCGAACCTACTGAACTTCTCACATTGAGGAGAAAAACTGCCATCCTGCATGCTGAAAGAATCAAACTTGGAGGAATGGTCAAAGAAGTGATCACCTACATTGTTATAACGAGGGGAAGAGTTGCTGACTCTAGAGAGAGGAGTGGGAGGGACAGAATCCTCAAAAAATGGGCTTTTTCTCTGAAAGAAGTTGTCTGCATTCGAGGATCCTGTTTTAACGGAGCTTGTATCGAAATCACTGGATCCAAAGAAATCTCTGTGCTTTTTAGAGTTCGGCTCCTACGAGATGGCATCAAATAAAAGGAGAGAAATGAGTGTGTGCATGGATAGCACAACAGACCAGACAACAAATGAAAAAAAAAAAAAAAAAAAAACCCTACATTGTTTGTGGTCAATGTCGATTAATTTCAACACATTTGCTTGGTTGTCACATCACCCTTCCTAAACATTCCCTGAGAACTATAAAGACAAGATTAAAATTTCACGTATGACAACGGGCTGCTTAGTAATCACATGATAATTTCAATGAAGCTTACAAATTCGATGCCTCTAATAAGTGAAATTTTAACAAAGACATGGCCATTCCAAGTATCTAGCTTATGAGCTAAGAGCACTTGAAAAACTAATTCGATCGTCTTTTTAAACCTAATGTTTCAGTATGCTTAACATGTAGAAAATCCCATCAACAATAGACAAATGGTTGGCATGTGAATTACGAGGTTATGAATATCGTAACCTTATAATAAATGGTTAGTTTTGGATCATTTAGCTTAATGCATGTTCAGGGTCTGGCTTACCTTGGAAAGAAGTCCCATAATGAAGCCTACCCTCGAGTTACTAAGCTTTACTACAAAAACATTAATATAAGGAGGCCAACATGACCCATCCAATGAGCCTTCTATCAAAATTATAAATTGAGGGTGCAATCAAAGTTTTACTGTTACACAAGCAAGTAAGCGTATAAACACATGTCTTCCTATTTGAACCAAGTTAACTGTTGCATGGTTTATAGCTTCCCTCTCCGGCCTTTCTTAATAATATTTCATAGTTCTCCATCTGCTTCATCATCATCGTCATTCAGTTGAACACCACTGCTCGTAAAAAAAGGTGGCTTCTATTTATTATGTATTGAAACCATAATATTTCATAAATCTGCCAATATGGTCTAGTGACGAAGAGGAACAGGAAAAAGTAATCTAAAACTGTGACTATGATTTTAGTCTTCATTGGAACTAAGGATCGCCATCTAAAATTTAAGTTAGGATAAGTTCATAGAATAGTCCATATAGTGTTTGTGCATATTTAAAAAATAAAAATCATCTTTATTCAGGTATTAGAAAAAAAAAAAAAGTACTGTTATATAAAGTAGTTTTTTAGTATTTAAAAAAAAAAGTATTTTTTTAGTAGTTTAGGTTTGATATCATCATATTTTAGATGTTCTAAAAATTAACAATTGTTCTGCTATCTACATCCACGAATACTTGCTTTGAAATCTATATTTGAAAGAGGTCGTTCCTTAGTTAAGAAAACTGTTTTGAAGGAGCAGTTAAGCAATATAATAATTAATACTATAAGCAGTACAAAGATCAACTTCATAATCAGATTAACATTTCAAATTGATATAAAAGTACTTTTCAAAGATTAACAAACAGCACATTAATTACCTCGCTTTGCTGCAATGCCTGCTCAAATCATGGCATAAGACTTTGCTAACATCACCCGCTCCAACAGATCCTTTCTTAATCAACTCTGCCAACTTCAGGTTCATCAATATCAAGAAACTGATTAGATCTGTTTAGAGAGAGAGAAAAAAAAAAAAGAAAAGAAAAGAAAAAGGGAAATATTCTTATATGAGGCAAAACACGTCAACTTACATCATCTTCAGTTTCCTCTAATAATCTGTTCTCATTAATAAACAACAACATTAGATTTGGAAAATCATAAATCTACATGAACCAGCTGGTCAGCTGGATATGATCGCTGAATGATCATCAAGAGATATAGTCTCACCTCCCACAATAGGTTGATATATCTTTTGAATAAGCCCGAGCTTCTTGTTTATCTGTAACAATGAAAACAATTAGATGTTTGCATAAAACAAATAACTGCAAAAATAACTTATATGCAAACATAGCAAATTATAATATTGGTCATATACAAGAAAGTGAAATTTAGGGTACGATCAAGATCTAAATAAATCCAGTCCAGGCCACTTGTGATTCTTGTTTCCAGCTTAGTTTTCTTTACTACATTATGTATCAAGTGCACGACAGTTAGCTATCAGACATTCAACAACTTAAGTAACTAGTAAGTAGAGTTTCAAGTGTCAATTTCAGTAGCCAAAGAGAAAAAAATGATAGGAAAGGATTATTGAGTGGGAACTCATTGAAATACAGGAGCTTAATTTGCCACATACTTGTCAAGTTGTCCCAGTTATCCACCTCGATCCAGTGTTGTCCAGTTGAATCCGTCTGCACCAAGAATAGATGAAACACTTATCTCACAATATAAGCTTGTACCACAATTCCTAATCAAAGACACGACTTCAAATGAAGTGTGAGCACCTGTTCTATGCAGATATCCATTTCTATAATTTCTTAAATAATAAACTCTCAGACTGTCAGACATGAACCGCTATTCTGGATTTCAATCCAACTAAGATTAAATAGATAACTTTAAAGAGAAGTACCTTCTCAATAGTGTAATCTTGCATCTTTTCACAAAGCCCATCGAGGAGTTCGACAACTCTTAGCTCACTGACCCTGCAGAAATTTTAAGCTTACAATTAACAAATATGAAGTTCGTTCATATCTAAAAGTGACCCATAAACAAAATCATGATTAATTAGGAAAATGTAACTAAGAATAATCAGTTTTAATAACCTTGACAAGTTAACAGTTTCTAACTACTGACTGCAATAAAATCATAAATTGAACTGTATGTCTTCATCCCGTAATTACAGTGCACAAGAAAATTTTGCTTCATATGACAATGAAAGTCTATTTTCTGCTTAATCAATAATAAATATCATTTATTGCTTGACTATTTGCAATTCTCACTGCACAGATTTCACCAATTGAGCTTTGAATAGTCAAATTTATTTCATTAAGTTCATAAATTCCAAACATCGTGGTTATTTACAGGCCTTTCTACAGAGCTGCTCGTCAAGTTGGATTGTCGATGCCCACAAAACTCAACCCATATGTCGTAAGTGCAGATATCGGACCAACATATATTCCTACTGAACTATTTAAACAGTTAATCTATCAATTATCACCACTACATTTAGTAAACATATTAATAAGAAATGTTCTAAACAGGCCGAGGAAAAAAGAGCATCCTGAAAATCGGGAAGTTGATGTTTTACCTGTAATCAATCACCTTCCCCTTACGCTGACCTTTAGAATCCAACCGATGTCTCATATGATCTAAATGATTCCTCGGTTTTTCCTAGTTAAATATGTAATTACTGTTTGGTTACTGAAGCCACTATTACACTTGGAGACCATGTGAAATTGACCGCACTATAACCTCATCGCATCAAACAGAAATGTGAAGCATAAATACAGAAGTTAGATCCCATTTTATAGATCTATTACTTAACTTCAGCGATGCTAAGCGACAAAACAATCAATTCAGCATCAGTAAGAGAAATTACTTAGATATCAATCAAATAAGAAAATGCAGCTAAACATTATGATGCACAATTTTAAGTTACTAAACCATCTTCCGACTATTATTAAACCACTCGATTCCCTGACAGATGGAAGATTTAAGCCTAAACTAGAGTCTGATTATCGTGTAACTACTTCTTTCTTTCTGATAATATGTGGGGTGGTAGATTTGAAACCTCTTGGTCAAGACTTATAAGTTGAGTTATGTGCATGTTGAATCATGTATCTATTTGATTCAGTTAACTGTTCCACATAATGATAAATATTGATCTATGATGCGATAGTCACACTTGTTAATGATATGTCCACCCACATATGGCTCTATAGGAACGCAACCATTCATTAACTTGCGGAAGTGGACATCCACTGAAGGTGAAGAGTGCTTGAAGGAAGATAGCTATAATGAAAAATTGCACAGGAAAACTGATAGTCCACAGTTACGACAACAAAACATTTCTGAGCTTTCTGGTAGTTGATGCCTTCTATTCATGCTTAGAGAATTTTTTTGGCCCAAGTTATTGTCTGTTTGGTTTCTGTTCATTGGAGTGTATGTAACCCTTCTTGTGTTCATTAGAAGATAATCTGGGGAAAATTTCTTTGGAGAAAAAAGATGCTCTCATCATCGATGATCAGGCAAGTGTTCACTACTGTTCGTATCATTGATCTTATATGTATTAGTTGTGTTTTTTCCTTCTTATTTTATGGTTCAGATTTTTCAAGTTAAAACTTTGATCTGTGGTACTTGGATGGTGAAGAAGTGGACACCGAGTAAGAGTATCTTGATCATGCTATTGTAGGTACAAAAGGAACGATCTCGAAAACTTTCAATGTTTGGAACTCTAGTTGCCCCAAAGCTTCGATCAGCACAACTTTCATTTGAAAATGGTGAATTACAAAATATCTTTTTTCCTCGTTAAATGGAGACGGGGGTTGGATGTGTGTTTTATAATCAGAGAGAGTTTACACAGTTCAAGTATAAGATACTGATATATATTCGCACTTTATTTTTTTGCAGCACTTGAAATTATCGTGGAAATTGCAAATAAGCGTATAACAATTTTGTCTTCCTTTGATCAAGTCAAGAAATGATTGGAAGACACATCTTCCTTCGAGCAAGTCAAGGAAGAAATTGAAGGCATCAAAACATGACAATCATTTGTTTCCCTCATGGTAAAATGTATTCTAATTACCTCAAAGCCCGCTATGATAGTTGATGAGATGTCCAAACTATAACTAATTAACCTGTTCAGTTTTCACTCTCTCACAAGTGCGCAGCGCACAACACATAAAACTCTGTTGAAATATTCACAGGCTTTTTGTGGATCAACTTTTTGAAGGTCACTTAACCTAATAGGCTGGAGAGTAAGAAATAAAAATGAAAATAAGTTAATACGATAGAAAAAAACCAATAGAACTTTAAAAGCATGGTAACGAGCATACCCTAAAAAAAGTAGGAGTTTCCATTAATTAAGCTCCTTCACACGATTTGCAAATGCAGAAGGATCCCTCTCTTAGGCATGAACAACTTCTTCTGCCATTTGCATAACAATTTTGACATCCTCCTCCCTTGGTGTCACATTTGTTGCGAATAAATTGATAAACAAGCTGCAGAGAAACAAAATGTACTCAAGACATGTAAAACAAAATGTCAAGAAATGGTCAAAAGTAAAAAAAAAAAAAAAAATCTTTAGAATCAATGCTTCTGAAAGTACATTAATGTTAAATTAGAATCATGAAATATTTTGCTTGAACATTGATTGAATTCATACATGGTTCAAAATTCAATGTTATAGATTAAAAGTTTGTAGACTCGCCTTGCATGATTGATTCATTCATGATAAGATTGATATTATTACGTTGTTTACTAGTCCATTTTCATTTTAATTCTTGAATTTTGAAGTATGTTTCAAATCGACTCTCAAAGATTTTTGTTGTTAAATTCATGGATGGAAATTGATGTGTTTGCTTATGTGTTGTTTATGAGAACATAACTCAAGATAGTTAAAAAAAATTGGAAGAATTTGAAAGTTATTTGGAAAACAAATCATAAATGAAAAATTACAAAATTGAGAACGTGAAGTTCAAAGTAGGAAAATGATGTGTTTACTTATGTGATGCTTAGTTTGCAAGATTTCTGTATGAAAATGTTTTAAAATGGTTATTTCAACAATATCATTTCCTATCTTCAAATCAGTTTATATTAATTTAATATAATTTAAATTTATATACAATTTTTTACTTTAATAATTTAACATTTCATTGTGATGAATTCCATTCATGTTAATTTTATATGTTATTTTGTAAAAAAAAAAAAAGAGAAATTATTTATGTTACTTTAAGATTTTTATTAAAAAATTGGAATTAAATATTAATTTCAATTTTAACTTGAAATACTTTTAACTTATTTTAAAAGAAAACAATTATATAGTTGATAACATTTTTTAGTAGATTATATCTTTACAATATCAAAATAAAGTTTTGAGAAAAATAGTATCGATTTATGATAATTTTTTTTTTTTAAATATTGGATGATCATAGTTGGAAAAGTAAAATAAATAAAATTATTCCCTTCAAATTTCAACTAGAAATAAATTAATGATCTGTTTCGAATACATTTTAATTTAAATGTTTTTCAATAATGTATTTTTTAAAAAACATTTTGTATAAAGTTTGTTTAATATTTTAACATTCATATGTTTAGATGTATTTTTTCATAGGTGTTTTTATACACACAAACTATTGTATACTAAAGACTTTTTAAAAAAGTTGGTTTCAAGTGTTTCTCTCAAAATGATTTATTTATCAATCTCATTTTCTAATAAGCCATTGTTAATGGTTGCCAAACACTAGAAATTTTTTCAAAATGATTTTTTTTTTTTCAAATTTAAACACTTGAAAAATTAAACCAAACACACCCTAAATTATGTATCGTGGTAAAAGAAACATGAAAAGATTAAGGCATAATTTTTGGTACTTTAGCTTTTTTTAGTATTTATTAAATCAATTTGAAAATCGAATTGCAGTACACCTAGTTGGAAAACAGAGTTAGATCGTTTTATAGATGAACTCCAAGATTTTTTTGACATTACACTCATATATACACAAACATGATCAAATTCTTCCTTGCCAGTTAAAACTATAACTCGACGGGACACAAGATAACTATGTTAGATCCAAAGTGTCATAAACATTATTAATTTTATAATTTAGGAAAACCGATTATGTCACTAATCATAATTATATTACTAGAGACTTGGTTTGACCCATTTACTATGCAATCGTTTAACCATCATAGTTCAAAATTTGTAACTTAGCTAAGGAATTCTAATATCTAATAATTGTCTATATAGTTAAAATTTGATAATAATTTAATCCCTATTGTGAAACTCTTATTGAAAGGTCAACTATATATCAATATTTTATACACAACAATTTAGACCCCATTTGATAACCATTTGGTTTTTGGTTTTTGAAAACTATGCTTGTTTTTTCTCAATTTTCTTACCATAGTTTTCACCTTTGTTAGGAAAAAAATTAAAGTTCTTAACCAAATTCCAAAACCAAAAAAAAGTTTTTGAACACTTTTTTTTTTCTTTCCAAAATTTGACTTAACATTTGAAACCAAGGGAATGATGTAGATAACAAACCAAATAAATGTATAGGTGAAAGGAGTGCTTATATTTTCAAAAACCAAAAAAAAAAAAAAAAAAGTGGTTATCAAACGAATCCTAAGTTAATATAATTTAGAAAGTAAGAACACATCAATTATAGAGCTACCTATCAATCTACATGTCAAAAAAAAAAAAAAAAAAAAATCAATACACGAAAAAATTATCATTAATCTTTAATATGAATTTTGAATTTTCATAATATATATATAGACACCATAATTAGTCCGATTTAATTCTTTTGTAAGTTAAGAATTTCTCCTAAATGATCCCTAACTAAATACTTTTACGAAACTAATTAATTATAATTAAATTGTTTAGCTTAAAATACTTGTGATTATAGTCAATCCCAAGCATATATGGGTTTTATCGAACAAATCAATGGATGCCAAAAAAAAAAAAAAAAGAGAAAAAAAATTCCACGAATTAAAAAAAGAAAAGTAAAATATGACGTAGACCTATTAAACAAAAAATTGAAAGTTCAAAAACTTATTAAACACACCTGAAAATTTAAAGACCTAAAACACAACTTCAAAATTCCAATAACAAAAATTGCAATTTAACAATTGTAAAATTGTAGACACCTTGAATCATTGCTACATGAACCTGTGTAATATATATATATATATATATATATGCACACATATCAAGAACCTTAAATTTCAATCAATTGAACCTTAAATTAGAGAATGTGATGAAATTGATACCTTTCAATCCTTCTAAATCATTGGCGTTGCACAACATCAATTTTTTTTGTCCGGACAAAACTATATTGTGTAAATTCATTCTTTTGAACAGGGCTAATTGTTTGTTTTATGAGTTTCTTTTAGAAAATTATAAAATTCAGTTTTGAAAAGATTTTTGGTATCACGACTTGTTTAGTTTTTAAATCAACTTACTGATGGAAAAAAAAGAAAAGTAACATAGATATGGAGACGATATATATTATTTTTAACCAAACTCTAGAAACTTCAAAGAGGTTACCGTTAAGAGGCCAAGCATCCAAACAATTTAGACACCATAAAAAAAAGGAATCATTTGTTGTCTCTAAACATTCGTGAAAGCAACAATTTGGTCCCTGCACTTTGATTTGTAACGATTTAGTCCATATACTTTCAATTTTGTAACAATTTATTTATTGTACTTTCAAATTTGTAACAATTTAGTCATTGTACTTTCAAATCTGTAACAATTTAATCATTGTCGCAAAAAAATTTATCAAATTAAATGTCGATTTTTATTCTTTAATGATTAAACTTTGTAGCTTATAAACATATTGGACTCCAAATTAGTTTATTAATCTATCTATGTAAGAAATTTCATGAAAATTTACATTAAGTTTCACAATACGGACTAAATTGTTAAAATTTGAATGTACTGGGATTAAATTGCTACTTATTAAAGTTTAGGGACTAAATTGTTACAAATTGAAAGTACATGAACTAAATCGTTACAAATCAAAGTTTAGAGACCAAATTGTTACTTTCATGAAAGTTCAAGAACCAAAAGTGATTTTTAACAAAAAAAAAATATATCAGATACAAAAATCAACAAAACTCAAATATTTATTTTGCTCTCATGAAATGAAAGAAATGAGAGTGAGAAACAACAAACAAGGAGAGGAATTGAAAATTTCAATATCAACGGGGATAGACCATAGAGGAGAGAAATTGGTAATGCTTCAGGTTTTATTATTCTAGCCTAGTGACATTACTAAATTCCTATATTCAAACTAACCGTGAGCTCCGAAAATTTCGACAGCATAACGGCATACATAGGACAAAACCAAAATTTTTTAATTCACCTGATAAACACAAAATAACACTTCTATAGAAATCCAATCCACTCCACAACTCCACCATAACATACGAGTCAGATCTCGTATCTTCAACCAACAACAAAACTACAACTTTTTTAGTGTAAGCATGCTCTTAACTTCCTAGAAACTGTTCAACTTTATCAACCATTTACATATTTACAACCTAATGGAAACATGAAAATCTACACATGCTCGACAACAAAAAAAATTAATCCAACCTAGCTACAAATTATAGGTTCGACCTATCATCAATTGGTCAAAGAACTACCCTATCCAACAGAAAGAAAATAAATAGGTAAATGAACTTATGTGATCATCCCTTGTGCACCTCCTCATCTACATCACCGAGCACATAAAACTCGCCAACACCTACATAATTTGAAAATGTTGGGGGGAAGAAACGAGAGGGGTATCAGTACAACCACAGTACTGGGAAGTAGCTCACACCTGACGAGCCACCAAAAACAAACAATCACATCGACATGCTATTCACACGCAAGCATCATGCTTTAAAAGGGATACAACAACCAACATGCTTTTTAAGTGATAAACCAAACATACTTTTAAACGAGAAACAAATGATACTACACATGCTTCATGCAATGACAGGACGACAACATGAATTCACACATCATGCTTGCTGTATGTTCATGTGTTGGGTGGGTTTGCGGAGCGTGATGCAGAAATCACTTCATGCAATCACGCTTCGCAAACCCACCCAACACATGAACATTCAGCAAGGTAGTCACATGCAATACCTCATGAACATACACTATGCAGACACAACTCACATGCAGCATAGCCCACCAACAACAATACCTCATGCTCATGAATTAACACAAAGCAGCATACTTATGAACTATCAAGCACGAACACCTCTAAAATGGCGAAGTGCGTGTCCGACACGCGAGGTACATGCCTCCGACACACGAGGGACACGTTTTAAAAAAAAAGGGCCGGTCTTAAAATTTAATCACCGTTTAAAATAAACCCACTCATTCACAACCCACCCACGGTTAAAAAAAGAGCCACTTTGTTTTTTTTTTTTTTTTTTTTTAAATTTTTAATCTGCCCTAGGTCATTTTTAAGTCTTCTCATCTTCCCCACAATATTTTTGGTCTTCTGCACGATTTCTTTTCCACCATTCTATGAGTTGAGAGTGAGACCAAGATAGAAACAACCAAGTCTCGGCCTCCACGCGATAAAGCTGTTCGGCATTCACCATCACGTCACGACGGGCCGGTGGCTTCTAGTTCTCAAGTTCTTGTTTTGATGTTTAAATATAGAGGAACACACAAAAAAATTAACGTTTCCCCAACGTGTCGTGTCCTACTTTTTTGGAAATTGACGTGTCGCCGTGTCCGTGTCGCGTGTCAGTGTTTGTGCTTCTTAGCTTATGAATCAACAAAGCAACATGCTTAAGAATCAAACAAAGCTTCGTGCTTATCCACATAGCGAGCTACATACTTATTAACACAACATATAATAACAAGCAAGTAAAGCAAACGACATGCACAAACAAACAAACAAGCCCATCCAGATAGAAACTACTTTCAAATAGCTTAAGAGCGCTCCTAAATCCAACTAACACTTGTTGGAAAAAATTAGAATAGACTCTAAGCGGACCTACGAACACAATAAAGACCTTCTAGAGGTTAGGGAACAACCTAACAACTTTCCCAACACTTAACATAGGTTTTTAAAGGGACCTAAAACATGCTGTAAGGTGCTGAAACTTACCGAACAAGGGCGGGAACCTTGTTGGAATTAATCGATCAGCACTGAAATACCTTGAATAAATATCGTCCGAAGTTCGAATTGGGTCCAAACTACACTTTAAAGAGCACTAATGGTTATAAACTATTCTAAAACTAACTAAGGCAGTTTCTAAAGCCTTTAAGGCCGCTGGAACTTACCGATCAGCACCAAATAGTGATGATTACGTGTTGTACAGTGTCCAAAATGGCCAGAACCTGCAATTTAGGAGGCGATACAGAGTGGGTAACTCAGATTAACGCTTTTTGGGTCATGGGTAACTTAAGTTCGATGCCAATAAGGAATGGGTTAGTGCCGGAACTTACCGAAATCGCTGAAACGTAGAAGAATTGTGCTGGTATTCGCAGATTGAAGCCAAACAGAGGAGAGACAACGTTGAGGAGGGCTGAAACCGTACTGATTTCACACTGGATGAACGCAAAATCACAAGAAAAAGAATTCCGAGTAGTTAATCACATGATTCCTGACTAAAATGGGAGGGGGTTTACCCTTGCTCACCCAACAGAGAACGAAAGCGAGGGAAAAAGGAGACTTACACAAATATATAACAAACAAAAAGGAAAGACAAATAGAACAAATTTTCTCATAACAAAGTTTATGGAAACAGTAAGGAAATTGATAAATAATGGAACATGAATAGCTACCCATAGACTATTAAATGAAAGAAGGTAAATTCAATAGATTCCTATTCACGGATTTTAAACAGGTAGAATATGAAATTTTACAACACACATGAAAGTTCAAAAGATTTAATGGAAACTTTGAAATTTCAATGACTAAAATTGTAATTTAACAAATCTAACACTGAATACACACTAGAATAGTAATTTGAATAATAGGGTAAAATATAATTTTGATGCCTAAGTTTTGGGTTAGGATTTTATTTAGCCCTTAAGTTTAATAGTCTGACGGTTTAGTCCCTAACTTTTGAAAAATGATGAGACATTTAACTTGGTGACTAAATTTTGCATTTTAAATGAGATACAAAATATATTGATTTCAAATGTATTTAGGGTCAACGTGAACATAGTTCAACTAACATAAAGTTTGTACTGATGTCCAAGAGGTCCATGGTTCAAAACCCCCACCTCACATGTTAAAAAAAGAAGGAAAAAACACACTTTTGGTCCCTGAGGTTTGGGTTAGGTTTCATTTTGGCCCCTAAGTTTTCAAACTCGACAATTTAGTCCCTGAGGTTTGAATTACATTTCATTTTAGTCTCTTCATCCATTTTCCGTTAAATATTAACGGAATGCTGATGTGGCACATATCTTTTATTTAAATCATAATAATAATAATATTTTTTTAATTATTAAAATAAACTATTCTTTTTAAATTATTTTTTATTCTTTTCCTTTTCCTTTTTCTATTTTTCTTTTTTCTGTGTACTCCATCTTCTTCCCCGACACTGTTCTCTTTCCTACCACAAACCCTAATCTCCATAGCCATCGCCGCCTCTCACCGGCTAAATAAAAATGTTTTTTTTTTTATTAAAATTAGAAATAATAAATAATAATAATAATAAGTATATATATTTTTAATAAAAACAAAAGTCATCAGCTTTCTGTTAGGAGTTAACGGAAAAATAGATGAAAGGACTTAAAATGAAACGAAATCCAAACCTCAGGGACTAAATTATCGAGTTTGAAAACTCAGGGACCAAAATGAAACCTAACCTAAATCTCAGAGACCAAAAGGGTATTTTTCCCAAAAAAGAATGGAAATATTACCACAACTAACCGTGAAGCTGAACAAAGAAGAATTTCTTAGGCCTCCAATTATCTTGCAATATGTACGAAGGGGTAAAAAGGGAAATGCAGCTCCAACATTCCCTACAAAATCCGTTTCGTTTAGGAGGCAGTGCGTGAGGAGGGGACTAGCTGTGACATTGTTTTCTGTTATGCCTACCTTATATATATATAGTCTACTTTTGTGTTAGTTGTTTTTATGCTTATTTTCGTTGATAGCTGAAAGCTAGAGAGAGAAGAGAGATTACCAGCCATCTCGAATTGGCCGGGAGTTTATGCATCGTTTTGGCTCTTTCTCTGATTATTAATATATCATTGTGAGGATACCTCACAACTTGGTATTAGAGTACGTTCACCCAGAGAAGGTTAGGAAAAATGACACAGAAAAGGATTGAGGTGAGGCTCGATGTGACGGACACTGATGTCGAAGGAATCGAGAAAGAAATGCATCAGTTACCTGCAATCGAAAGGAACCCGACAAAGCTTTCACAAACTTGGTAGCGTACTGGTAGAGTACGCCTTAAGTTACAGGGGATTGGAGGAATCGATGAAGGAAACAGAAAACCAGGGCGTTGACGCATCTCCTTCGGTTACGTGTGGTAGTGTGAAGAAGGGGGCTATCGGAGGGACTGGTAGCGTACACCTTAAGTTGAAGAAGGTGGAGATGCCTGTTTTCGGAGGTGATGACCTGGATTCGTGGCTCTTCAAAGACGACAGGTACAGGGGATTGGAGGAACGCGAACCTTTCGCGGGATGGCAGGACTTCAAAATCCGGTTACTGGAGAGGTTTCAAGTTGCCCATTAGGGAAGTGTCCTGGCCAAGTTTTTAGTCGTTAAGCAAGAAACCATGGTGAGAGAGTATTGGAAAGCTTTTGAGCTATTAGTGGCGTCGTTACCGCATTTATCAGAAGATGTCCTGAAAACCACCTTCTTGAACGGTCGTGATTCGGTCATCAAGGCAGTCGTGCAATGCTGGGAAACCAGTATGCTTCATACAGTGATGAAAATGTTGGGTTTAATTGGTGTAGCCTATTTTATGTATTTTATTATTTTAGCTTCCTATTTTATGTAAGTCATGTGCACAACACATGTGTAACTAATTCTAGTTAGTCTCCATGCCTATTTAAAGGATGGAGCTCATTAATAAAGACATCATTCATTCATTATAATTACTACTAGTTTCGGCTACACCAAGATTGGTATCATAGCGATAAGACTTTGGGCAATCTTATGGCAACCAAGAAAGTTTCGACCAACATCATGGACGATTATTCCTCGACTGGAAAAGAGACGGAACCTACCACCGTCCTCTCACCACGATTAACAACCGTACGCTTGCTGTCGGTTGAACAAGACACGAAGGTGTTGAAAAATGATGTGGGCAAGATAAAGAAAATTTTGGAGATGATTTGCGAAAAAATGGGCTGCAGATCGGACCAACAAGATGTTGACCCGAGAGCTCACATAAATTTAGAAAGAAGGCAGCAAGATCATCAGAGGGAAGATTTTAGATCAAGACAGTGGCAAGAAAGACAAGCTGCGGAACAGAAAGTATCCCAAGAAATAAATCCAGCACCAAGATTCTATGAAGAACGTCGCATGGGGCAAGAATTCAAACAAAACCCTTTATTTAGAAGGCAACCCGAATGGATCGAGGACAACTCTAGTGAAGAAGACTATGATTATCAAGAAAAGCTATGGGAAGGCAAACAAAATTATCAGTATCAACATCAGCAAGAAAACAATTTTAAAATGAAGATTGACATACCGACATATAGTGGGAAGATGGAGATCGAGGCTTCTTAGAATGGGTTAGACATGTAGAAATTTTTTTCAAGTACATGAACACACCCGAGACCAAAAACGGTTAAATTAGTGGCTTTAAAATTAAAAGGAGGAGCCCAAGCATGGTGGGATCAATTGGAACTCAACTAATGACCCAAACTAATTTAAAATGTCGCAGATCACGTGAGGGGATCGCTGGATGATAGCGATTTGAATATTTTTTTAGCAATCTCCTAGTAGGCTAGACAGTAACAACCCAAAAGATAAAGCCCAGTTAGGCCCAGGAACCAAGTGGGATTAAAAAGAAAAAGGGTCCGATTGGAAGAAGTAAAAATCTTCGATTCGAGATAAGAAAGCAGATCAGGTTTGAACCAATGTTAAAACATGGTGAATTCAGGGGGCAGTCATTCGGTGTGAATTCAAATGACAGAGAAAATGTTGAAAGAAAATGGAAGTGGAAAGAGAAATGGGTTATGAGTCGTGGGGTTCTGTTTTGGGAAAGGAGGAATTTGGATCTGACCCCTCAGTTGTTAGTTACTCCGATGATGAATCGTTCCTCTCTACTCTATTTTCCACCGAAACGACTCCAATCAGTATTTAGAGATTGTTCGATGAAGCAGAAGTCGGGGAGGAAGAAACAGCAACAAGGTTGAAGCTACAACAGTTGAAGGTGGGAGAAGAAAATCAAATGAGACCAGTTAAGTGTTCGGGATGGAAGAGAAGATAACGAAAGTGGGACATTTAATCGTCAAGAATTCGATTGAGGGGAATGAAGAAATAAAAGCTTCGACAATCAAGATGCAGCAAAACCAATCCCCAACGAAGAATCATTCCCATTTGATTGTTGAGGTAAGCTCGGATATGATAATCGACCAGGTATGTGTCCCTTCTATAAATTTTCAACTTCCTTGGGCTAGTAGAGGCCAGTTGGGATTTCCTTTTCTGTGTGAGCCACCCTACCCCTATTTTCCATCCATGGGTCTTGATTAAGGGGGGATCTTCTTCGTCGTTTACCTTTGCCCCAATCAGTCCAATGTTTCTAGGAATGTTTGCGAGGAGGGTCAAATGGGTCTTATTCAACCTCCGTTTATCAATTCGAGGTTGATTTCTAGGAGTGTCTTATCTCAGCCGTCTAGTTTCTCATGGAAAAGGAGATTTTTTCCGTCTTCTATGATTCCAAATTGCTTAGAGGGGGGAATCTGTCGTTACCTAGTGGGGTTTTCATGGGAAGAAGCTTGTGAGGGAGCTGAATAAATTGGATTGTTCGGTGAATTATGATAGGAAGAGTAGTGTTTTAATAATGCGAGAAAAGAGTAGTCTTTCTATTAAAGTTGTGTTGAATAATGGAAATTGTTTTGAGATTAGACAATCTGTTTGGGTTGTGCAGTGATTGTCAGGCTATTGGAGGATATTTCAAAGAAGTAAGAAAGCTCAAGATAGATCCCCCAAAGAAGAATCAAATTTCAATAGATGCAATTTGACTAAAACTTCTCTTTCAAATGGGTCTTTTACATGGGCCAGTACATGATTTTATTAATTTCTTCCAAAACAGTTGATGACCACGACTCAATTAGCCTTCATTGAGGGAAGACAAATAATAGAATTCATCATCGTGGTGGCTAAAACAGTTGATGACCACAAAAGAAAAAGAAAGGATATATCATCAAGCTTGATTATAAGAAAGCCTATATCAACGTTGATTCGGGTTTCTTAAAGGCAGTTATGGAGCTTTCACAAGAGGGAGAAAGTGGATCCAGGGATACCTTTCCACTACGAATTTCTCTATCATGATCAATGGTAGACCGAGAGGGAAATTGATGCTTCGAGAGGGTTGAGACAAGAAGAAAAACATCTTAAATTGACATTTCCCACCATCAATATGTTGATGATACTTTGCCTTTTAGCAACCATAACTCGTGTTTCTGGAAAATTGCAGATTGTTTCCAAGTATGTTGAGAAGGCCTCAGACCTTGGTATAAATTTGACCAAGTCAGCCTTGAACAGGTTAAATATTAGCAGAGAAAAGAGGCTATGATTTTTGCTTGGGAAGTTGAAACTCTCAATTTCACCTATTTGGGCATGCCTCTACGAGACAACCCCATGAAAGTCACTTTTTGGGTTCCAGTAGTGGACAAAAATCATAAGCTAGAAAACTGGAGAAGCTTCCCCATATCAGAAAAGGCAGCATATTGACCCTAGTTAACGCGGTTCTCACCCGTATTCTTTTTTATTTTCTCTCCATTTACAAAATCTCATCTAAGGTGAGCTATTCTATTGACAAAATCTTAAGCAATTTTCTTTGGGGAGAGGAAACCAAGGACAGAGGTAGCCATTTGGTTAGTTGGTTAAAGGTGACAACACTTTTGATTAATGAGATCTGGGTGTTGGAGATTTGAGAAGGAACACTGCTTTAGAATGGTTATGGAGTTTTGCTCAGAAAAAAAGAAAAAAACAACTACAAGCAGTTGGTTAGTAGTTGGCTGCCTAAAAGAAAGTACGAAGAGTTCAAAATTCAGCCTTTGAAAATATATCAAGAAAAACACAAGCTTTTTCAAAACAATTATAAGTTACCGGCTTGAAAATGGAGATAAAATTTGCTTTTGGGAAGATAGTTAGGCTACAAATTAGACTTTTCTTGTGGTCTTCAGTACGCTTATCGTCACCCTTTGTTGGCCTAGGAAAGTTGGAGCTTGGGATCTTATGTTTAAAAAAGGTTTGTTGGATAGAAAGATGGAAGAATGAGATGGTCTCACTCCGATTTTAGAGGAAAGGGAACTAGAGGAAAAGGTGGATCAAAAGTGGTGGGTGAATGAGTCCGTTGGGCATTTTTCTACTAAATCTACATATAAGCTTTTCTCCAAGTCATCTGTTTTTCAGAACCATGAGCCTTCTAGCCTAATCTGGAAAGGAAGCAGCCCAAAGAAAGTCAAACTCTTCAATTGGTCTCATGCTCATGGAAGTCTTAACGACAGAATTCAAAGGTGACATCTGAATCTAGCTCTCACTCCTAACATGTGTTTACTTTGATTTTCTTCATTATTTGGCTCCGTGCCCTCCGAAAGATGAGAGAGACGGGTTTTTGAGTTATTGTCTGGGTGGTGGCTTGAGAGAAGCCCAAGACTTTGTGAAACAACAAATGCCGAGATCTATTATGGTTGAAAGGAATAAGCAGTTGTTCTCAAATTAAAAATTTCTTTTGAGAAAAATGTACAGTTTCCACCATTCTGTTTGTATCAAAAAATGTCATTTGATGAACTTAGATTGGAGGTCTTTTATTGGCAATCCTCCTTCTTAGGGCTTACGGATCCTACGACTCTTTTTTGTTCTACATATGGTGTTTTGTTTCATATATATAAAGAGAGATTCATGTTCATATTATAACCACCACCTCAATATACAAACAAAAGAAACAAAGGAAAAAATATCAATATTTAATAAGAGGCCGACCAGAGCTTCCATACCATGGATGTGATGAATACCACAAAACTGGGATGTAACTATGGATGTGGTGAACTTCAAAAACGTTTTCTCTTCTTACAATGACCCCCCTATAAATCCAAAAAAAAAAAAAAAAAATTAAAATCAGTTATAACAACAAAAAAATTAAAAAGAAAAAGAAAAAATTCCAGAAATCTATAAACAAAAACCATATTCAAAAGTACAGAAATTGGGTTGGAACACCTTTGTCGGTCATCACTTGGCAACAACTGTGCAGCAACTACAAAAGATCCAGCCACCTGCTTTTTGCCATTCTAAAAAAATTACCAACATTAAATCGAAATAATAAGCACGGATTTTGAATACCCAATGCAAAAATGAAGGCATGGGATAATGAATACAAAAGAGCGAGAAGGGGCCGAAACTAGACAAAGTGCCTTTGCAATTGAAGAGCATGATTATTCTCGAAAAGTTACTAGCAATAAATCAGGAAGGCCACTATGAATTCATGGTGATGCCCTTCGCACCCTGTTTTTAACTGGCACCCTGGGTTTTGAGGAAGAGTTAGTTTGAAATCTAGTTCAGCTGGTTCAAGTTTGGTTCAACCCGAATAATTCATAGTGGCCTTCGTGGGTGCGAAAGCCCAAGTTTGGTTCAGTTAAAAATCTAAGGATAAGCCCGAATAAACAGGAGTTCATAGTTAGTCAGTCTCGTCAGTAAACGGTGTTATAAAGCGAAAGCGACTTATTTCTCGGTCTTGGTCTTTTGCAAACTCATTGCAAAGGACGCCCCCACTTGCATGTCTCTACACGGACGATTTAGGATCACATCGTCTATACCATCTATAAAGTGGGCCACGTCTCATAGTGTCCCTAGAATAAGGTACCCAGCCCTATTCCTATACTATAGACCGTTTAGGTTATAACTCGAGCTTGATCCACTTTTATGTCTCTACATAAAGCTCAAATGTTCATCCTATAGCCATGGATCTTAGTTTATTGGATTTGGGTTTATTAAACGTGCAATTTACTTTATTCAGAAATGATTTTACTGAATTAATCTCGATAACGCCTTTATCAAATAATTTTGTTTAACATTCACTATCTACGAGTTTTAGGGCTCCAATCCCAACACCCACCCCCTTTCCATTATTCCTTCCCCTCTCATTCCCTCTTTTTCAATAAAGAAGCCCCACTCCCTATCCCTCCACGGATAGGTGGAAGAGAGAAAGGAGAACCCTAATCTTCTAAAATCCCTCATTAGGGAGTCTGTTGCTTTCTTTCATAACAGACTCTAGAATAAAATGACTCAACAGACTGTCTTTGGAGTGGTAGTTGGATTGTAAATTCAATGATAAGCTTGCAAAAATGGAAGAATGTCCCCCTTTCAAACGACGGGAAGCACATGCTTGGGTTCTCCACTTGGAATAAGCTCCCTCCCTATTTACTTCTCAATCTTCAAAGCTCCATGAAGGTGATAAATAAGACGAAAAGATTAGCAAGGAACTTTATCTAGAATGGTGGTGCTTATCTACAAGGTAGTCAACCGGTTAAATGGGGTTGGACAACTCTGCTTTTGCAACATGGAGGCATTGGGCTAGTCTCTTTTAGGCAAAGAAATAATGCACCTTATCTGCAATGGTTGTGGAGATTTATGTAATAAGAAATGGTTGTCAGCTCTCTCTGGATGCCTTTTCCCAACAAACGATGCTGCAAAAGGGAGACATTGGTTGGACATAGCCAACATAGGATGCTTCTCTATACACATATCAACTCAAACTCACAATCTTAAAACTCATTAACTAGAGGTCCAAATTTTTGGAACTCACAATCCTTTAAATATTTTCATAATGCAACAAGTATAACAAATGTATATAACTTGCAAAAAGAAACTAACATCAGATACGATATCTCAAATTAAAAAAAAAAAAAACTAACACCATATACAAAATATATTGCATACCTTGAAATCTAGATTGCAAAAAAATATTTGTTCATCAATGCAAAGTCTCCTTTGTTGAAGCAGAAAAATATCATCAAATCTACATCATAAGAAATGAAACTTTTAATTGAATTAATGAAAAGAGACTAATGCTCAAGAATACAAACTCCACTAGGGAACGACTAAGAACCAAATGTAGCAATAGGGGCCAGAAAGGAATAAAAAACCGAAGATCTAAGAAGATTAAAAAAAAAAAACCAACAAACATCAAACAAACACATACAAAGTCAAAGACAGTCCATTAAAGACCAAACCAAAGACCAACAAGAACTTGAAGAAAACCGCCAAAGAACCATGGAAAAAAGGAGGTCAAAGGCAAAGAAGGAGAAAATCAATGAAAAGCAACACACCAATCGAAAAACTTACAAAGACCCCAAAAATGGATTCCATCTTAATTCAAGGGAAGATTTCACGTAACTCAAGACCACAAACTTCAGAAAACAAGGCAAATTTGCTAGGCACTAATGGTGAAAGATGAGAGATCTCTTTGTCACACCCTTAAAATAAAGAAGGCAGATATTCACAGAAGGAATCTTCAATGTTATTTTTCATAGGTTGTAAGGAGTTCACACTACTCACACTACTAATGGAGGGGAAAACTTGGGAAAATATGAAAACTGGACAAAGGAGGTCGAGAATGAAGATTTGATGAAATCTTTTGATTTGTTGCTTGCTTGGCAGAGGAGACCTATGAAGCATGGACACGCCAATGGGGGGAGGATCTGTGTCAGACACGCGTCAGACACAGATTCGTCCGGACACGCTCCGAACACGTGTCCGACACGCAATTTTTGCGTGCCCTATTTTTTTTTTTTTTTTTTTTTAATTTCGGACACGCGGGAACACGACTGGATACGCCCACGGACACGCTCTGGAGTCTAGGCTGAGAGAGAGAGAACAAAAACCTCAAACGATGCCGCCGCTTGTAGCAATTACCGCCAGAAGTTTTCTCCAAAATCTCCTGTCACCCACCTCTGGTTCATCTAAGTTTTTCTTCTTTTTTATCTTTTAAACCCTCATTTTTAAAGTTAACAATTTAGTCATTGTACTTTCAAATTTGTAACAATTTAGTCATTGGACTTTCAAATTTGTAACAATTTAATCATTGTCGCAAACAAATTTATCAAATTAAATGTCGATTTTTATTCTAATGATTAAACTTTGTAGCTTATAAACATATTGGACTCCAAATTAGTTTATTAATCTATCTATGTAAGAAATTTCATGAAATATTTACATTAAGTTTCACGATACGGACTAAAATTGTTAAAATTTGAATGTACTGGGATTAAATTGCTACTTATTAAAGTTTAGGGACTAAATTGTTACAAATTGAAAGTACATGAACTCAATCGTTACAAATCAAAGTTTAGAGACCAAATTGTTACTTTCATGAAAGTTCAAGAACCAAAAGTGATTTTTAACAAAAAATATATCAGATACAAAATCAACAAAACTCAAATATATTTACTTTGCTCTCATGAAATGAAAGAAATGAGAGTGAGAAACAACAAACAAGGAGAGGGAATTGAAAATTTCAATATCAACGGGGATATACCATAGAGGAGAGAAAATTGGTAATGCTTCAGGTTTGATTATTCTAGCCTAGTGACGTTACTAAATTCCTATATTCAAAACTAACCGTGAGCTCCGAAAATTTCGGCAGCATAACGGCATACATAGGACAAAACCATTTTTTTTTTAATTCACCTGATAAACACAAAACAACACTTCTATAGAAATCCAATCCACTCACAACTCCACCATAACATACGAGTCAGATCTCGTATCTTCAACCAACAACAAAACTACAACCTTTCTAGTGTAAGCATGCTCTTTAACTTCCTAGAAACTGTTCAACTTTATCAACCATTTACATATTTACAACCTAACGGAAACATGAAAATCTACACATGCTCGACAACAAAAAAAAAATTAATCCAACCTAGCTACGTGTCCTCAACGTGTCGTGTCCTACTTTTTTGGAAATTGAACGTGTCGCCGTGTCCGTGTCGCGTGTCAGTGTTTGTGCTTCTTAGCTTATGAATCAACAAAGCAACATGCTTAAGAATCAAACAAAGCTTCGTGCTTATTCACATAGCGAGCTACATACATATTAACACAACATATAATAACAAGCAAGTAAAGCAAACGACATGCACAAACAAACAAACAAGCCAACCCAGATAGAAAACTACTTTCAAATAGCTTAAGAGCGGTCCTAAATCCAACTAACACTTGTTGGAAAAAAATTAGAATAGACTCTAAGCGGACCTACGAAACACAATAAAGACCTTCTAGAGGTTAGGGAACAACCTAACAACTTTCCCAACACTTAACATAGGTTTTTAAAAGGGACCTAAAACATGCTGTAAGGTGCTGAAACTTACTGAACAAGGGCGGGAACCTTGTTGGAATTAATCGATCAGCACTGAAATACCTTGAATAAATGCTGTCCGAAAGTTCGAATTGGGGTTCCAAACTACACTTTAAAGAGCACTAATGGTTATAAACTATTCTAAAGCTAACTAAGGCAGTTTCTAAAGACTTTAAGGCTGCTGGAACTTACTGATCAACACCAAACAGTGATGATTACGTGTTGTATAGTGTCCAAAATGGCCAAAACCTGCAATTTAGGAGGCGATACAGAGTGGGTAACTCAGAATTAACGCTTTTTTGGGTCATGGGTAACTTAAATTCGATGCCAATAAGGAATGGGTTAGTGCCAGGAACTTACCGAAATCGCTGAAACGTAGAAGAATTGTGCTGGTATTCGCAGATTGAAGCCAAACAGAGGAGAGACAACGTTGAGGAGGCTGAAACCGCACTGATTTCACACTGGATGAAGGAAAAATCACAAGAAAAAGAATTCCGAGTAGTTAATCACACGATTCCGGACTAAAATGG